>CM035819.1:48785849-51458349 GCA_020458035.1 Magallana ariakensis
GCATGACCCCCGGGTGTAGGGTGGTGCCACAATGGGGGGAGGTCAAATTTTTACATAGGAATTTATAGAGTAAATCTTTAAAAATCTTCCTTTCAGAAACTAATCAGCCAGGAAAGCTGAAACTTATGTGGAAGCACCCTCAGCTAGTGTAGAATCAAGATGTGAAAATCATGACCCCAGGGGGTAGGGTGGGGTCACAATGGGGATCGAATTTTTACATAGGAATATATAGAGTAAATCTTTAAAATCTCTAAAACTAAGTAGCTAGGAAAGGTGAAACTTATGTGGAAGTATCCTCAGGTAAGGACTAGGTTGATTTAAGTTTGTTCAAATCATGATCCCCGGGGGTAGGATGGGGTCACAACGGGGAGGGGGGAGGGAGACAAATTTTTGACATAGGAATATATGGAGAAAAATCTTCTACAAAACCATTTGTCTAGAAAATTTGTAACTTTAGTAAAAGCAACCTTGGGTAGTGTAGATTCAAATTCGTTAAAATAAAAATCTTGAGGAATAGATTGGGGCCACATTCAGGATCCAATTTTACAAAGGAAAACATTTTTAATTCACAAAAACTGAAATGTTATAATATATATGGTTTTACTTATATGCAAACATTTTGCCAATTTGTGATTCTTTAAAATTGTTAAGACTTTTGCCCCTGGACGATTCTTGGGCCTCACAAGGGGTTCAGAGTTTGATGTAGGTTTATATCCCATGTATAAACAATTGTCTAGGATCTTGTTGAGAACTGCGATGCTCAACATGTGATATGAATATAAAATCATCCTGTCAAAAAAGGGATTTGATTATAAACATAAGAATATCTACATGTATTACTACATTGTCCAGATATTTTGTATTATGTCGATCTCCATTAAGCTGATTTTATCATGCCTATTGTTGCTCAGGTGAGCGATGTGGCCCATGGGCCTCTTGTTGACCAAACCTACCGATATCAAACCAGTTTTCAATGTTCATGCTTTTGTGAAATATAAACAAATAAATTTCCGTTGTCTGCCGCGCGAAAAGACCTCTTAAACAAGATATTGTGGCATTGCGATTTCGTTAAAAATATGATAGAACCATTTTAAAAGGAGCTTGGACTTTGAGTAGCTGTGGCAATGTGACGTAGGACTGTCTATTCCACTGCTGGCCACTCAGCTATGGCTCTTTGAAATCAACAAGATTTGTCTGGCTCTTGAGCAAAGACTATACAATCTGTGTATATTTCAATTGAAACCAGCGTCATTTTTAACTTGTTTTGACGCAAGAATCCTACCGAAAGTTCAAGGTCTTGTTAAAATGGTTCTAATGTCGCACGTGATCCGACTGCTGGCCATACCCTTGGTTTCAGACGATGAGTATCAGCAATAACAGGAGGTTTTGAACAAAAAACGCATTCATTCATAAGTTAATTTGGTCTTGATGAATAAATTAGATTACAGTTTGCCATTGTTGGTATTGAATTAATATCTCTCCTGGAAAGTTTCAGAAAGCTCCATTAGCTTTTAGAACACATTATTTGGATATAAACAAATCCATTATATCATAAAAAATAAATCAATCATTAGTTGAATATCGAATGATAATTGGTGTCTTGTAAAGTACATCAGTACATCGAAGGAAATGTTGAAATTTTATTGACTTGAAAGAAATCTATTGCTTTCAATTTTGTTCTTTTGTTTTGGTCAGATTTATTTCATTTGGAACATGAAGAAATATCTCTCTATTTTATAGCAATTGCATCTGAGCTACACGCTTTGTCAATTACGAATTATTATCGAAACATTAATGATTCAGATTGACGGTTAATAAACTACGTTCCTCTCCAATATCTGACCTAATACATCCATGTATTATTATCATACTTAAGAATAGACTCGTTAGTCTTTCATTTCATTATGGTTATGGATGTGGTAAGGTCAGTTTCTTTCTTCTCAATTTTATTTTCTAAAGTTGATTTGTATTGTGACTCTAAAAAAAATATCTTATGAGGAAAAAGGATAAGTTTCAAAGCGTAGGATTGCAGTAACTTAACTATTGTCGATCGTTCTTTATAAGCATCTGAAATATGCTTACAGCCGACATCGGTCTTACAACAAATATTTAGATTATTTGCTGCAAAGCTATTTCCATGTTGTTACCCTGTCGACAAAATTACTTAATTAAACATATGATGCTGTTATATATCATAAGCTTACGTAATGAAATAATTTTGGGAGATATTTAACAACAAGTGAGAAGAAAAAAAAATGATTAAGGCGTATTCTCAGCAATTATTTCCGCAGAGACTAAGCGTTAATAGGGTTGAATTGTTTATCGTACATTCTTTTCCCTTCTTATTTCGATTTTTCTTTTTCTAAAATTGTAATCATGAACATTCAGTCTTACAGAAATTTCTTACACTTTGATTATTCACCATTTATTATCATTCTATGCGAATAGATGTCTTGAAAAACACAGTTTGAACGACCGAAATTAGGGAAATTTTAAAAAATAATTATGACGTCACATTGGCAAACATATTTACTACGAACGCTCCAAAATATGTTTATTCTGCAAGAATGATGACAGAACATTACATGTAAAAATTTTCTACAGTATAGTTATGTTTAATTATGACCATGTGTTTCCCGTGGTTTTCAAATGCACGAAAATTCCAAAGGACACATGTCGCTAATAGGATTTTTGCACGACTCTCTCTTTATGCATTTAATTTTGATAATAGAAGAAACCATTATACATAAATGAACAACAGGATTAAAATGTGTTGCATCAGCTTGAAGAATGATGAAGTGAGCGCATAGCTAGGCAAAATTTTAATTGCGCAAAGAAACGAGGTTCGGACTTAAAAAACCCCCATACAATTTAAATAAATAAAGATAAGAATACCATTGCCCCTCCTCCCCCCTCCTTACATCCATACAGCACTTAAAAACCTTCTTACCTCTTTCAGGATTTTTGTCCAATAAGTTGAATAAGAAGTTATGAGACACTGCTATTTGACGTTTCAGAAAATCTTGTGGTGACGGAACAAAACAACATGTGCGTTTTAATTATTTCAAATGTTAATAATGCATATTCTTCGGTAACTACTGATATACCGGTATGCCAGGAAGTCGGTACCGGTCCTTTTTTTTGTTTCGGATTACTAGCATTAAGTAATGTTGATTTTCAGCTTTGTGTCTGTCAGGCTTGGGGTAATGCTAAATGTAATGGTAATGCATTGCAATGTTTTCAAAGTAGTGCTTGAAATGTGTAATGCCGCAAATTTAGCATTACAAGTAATGATAATGTAATGCGTTATTTTCCAAAATCTTGAAGAAGAAAAGTCTACATTTAAAAAAGTATAGAAATACAAAGTTTTCAATAATAACGATGCATAAGTAAGCAAGTTGTCGATTAATTAATTGTGATCGTGTTGAATTCTTTCTCGGCGTCTTTAATGAGTAATAAAACCCCCAGATCTGAAATCAAAGCTATATCAAAAAGTACGTAGCTATTAACAACCGTGTACCTATAAAGGAGAACGGTTTGATTTTCATAAAGATTTTTAATAGTTGGTTTTATTGTGTCTATTAAACTGTATCAGAGTACAAAAATTATACTCTGTTTGTGAGATTGGCAATATCAAGAAAGTACTTTTCCAGTATATTTTAAATTTTATATGTTTTATTTCTATCAAAATGATTAAATGACATCTGAAAAAACCTAATACATAGAAATCCAATATACAAAATAAAAACTGTACTGAAATTCATAATCATTCATATTACATATTGTCCTAGAATTAAAAAAAATAATACCACTATTTCTCAATTCTTTTTAAACAGAATATTCAAGAAGAGTAGCTTAAATGGAAGAGTAAGTACTTTGTTTTTTAGATACAAAGTGAAAAGTCTTCTGATTATTAATTTTCTCTCTATGATAAATATTTCAAGCAGATGTAAAAGATGTTGCTAAGGGATGATTTTGCTGTTGCTAGGTAACGGTGTTCCTTGGTAAACGGGACTTTCTGGATTATCTGACACACGTTGATCCGATAGGTGAGTGAGTTCTATTTATACTTCCTAACTTCCTGTGGTCTATCTTATACTTTCCAACTTCCTGTGTTCTATCTTATACTTTCCAACTTAATTTATATATGGAACAAAAAAGGTGAACAAATACTTTTAATGCAAAACGAACAAATTATAATTATCAAAAACATATTTAAATACAAAAAGACCAGTTTAAAACAAAATAAACAGACATCGAAGGAAAACCAACAGATTCCGATGAAAACTGTCACCTTTCAAAAATCTTATTTGGTCATTTTTACTTACTTTCCAAAACAGATCAACATATCTAAACCATGCAAAGAAAAATAAAATGCACAAAATCTTATATTTATGTATAACCACTGCACAGTTTTCAAAGAAAATATGACGCCATAAATGATATCATGGTGAATGTAGACAGTGTACAAATGGTAGAAATTTTATTCAGGTGCTAATGATACAATACCAAATGACACCAAACGTTATGGAGGTGGAACTCAATACAGCTGGCCCCAAGATGAAAATGGATTCAATTAACCATTCTAATGCATTCTTTCGACATCACAATGAAGATTCATTGAAGAAAGAAATGGAATTTTCTTGTTTTTTCTATAGAGCGGTTATGAATCTCTTCATTCTTTTTCGCCAAACCTTTTAAACGATTAGAAAACCGAAAATATCGAAAAAGAAACAAAGGAGAACGGGTTATACTTTTAACGAAGGTTTCATATCGAATAATCTAAAAAATGCACCTATGTTAGTTCTTTGATCAAGAATTATAACAAAAAATGAAAACATTCAAGTAAAATAAGCACGTAAATAAAACACTTGTATGTTCTTTCAAGGAATCTTTACTTGTTTTATTCTCCTTGTTTGTTTTTTAAATTCTGAACCTAGGATAAAAGAAGCGTAATTATACAAACAATAACTGCAATTGAATCGACTTTAGTTAAAGTAGCTAGGATACGGGAGTCATGTGCACTCTACAACAAGTTAATAGGTTTCTCCAAGCATGGCAGTCAAGTGGGTTTCGGTCAGAAGAAGAAGAGTCGTGTTATTATTCTAGTCGGATTAGTATATTGAGTGGACACAAAGCCGATGTCATGACCGTATGCTGTTATGTCACACAGTCATACACATCTTTGTGGACCTTCGATACCAAACAAGAATGCAGTTGTCATTCATTTTTATTCAGTGGACAAATGGTCCTTTGACCTTCATTGTAAAGAGCTTAAACCAAAATAGAACACGATTAGGAAAGCATGTACATCTTACCAAGATCAATAGAAAAGAACCCATTTATCAGTTCACGTTCATGTCAATATAAAAGAACGTTTAATGCAGAATTCGAAGCAGACACGATCAAAATGTACACATCAATAAGTGAAGGATTTTTCAAATATCTTATGAATATGCAAATCAACTGAATATTACCCTGTAACAAGTCTAAAGTTTGGTTTTATAAATACAACATTTTAAAAATTCAGTGTATACTTGTATTGATCTATCACTTATTTTGCTAATCTGTGTTTATGTATTTAAATGTTGGAAAATACATTAGGTCAATCAGAGGATCAAGCAATAGAAATCGTAAACGCAAAAATGTTTAAAAAAATTTTTTTTTTATACAAGATATGACACTTTATTCCTAGAACTATCTTCTTATGAAAAATAAGACATGTCTATGAAATAATTCGACTGTAAAACATTGGTTTGATGTGTTGAGAAGTTTATTTTCTGATCAAATACAAAATGTAGTAAAGTAATTGTAACATCAAATATTTACATTTTCCAGTGTCTTTGCCTGTGATAACACTACGTATCGATTTTGTACTATATAACCCATAACTTCAAATGACGCCAAATTGAGGCGCCAGCGGGGTTTGCTTATTTATATTTAAATATTTAATCGTATGATGGCTTAAAATTATATAAATATAAGTAATAAGGAATCATTCTTTGAATATTATGAGGTGATAATTTCGGTCGAGGCGTGATCAAATCTATCATAAAGCCATTCGGGCTTTATTGGATTTGATCACGCCCCGACCGAAATTATCACCTCATAATACTAAAAGAATGATTCCTTATTCCTTAAATAATTCCTTACAAACTTCTTTTTGTTTCATTACATCACAGCACTTTGGGATCTGATTTTATTTGAAATCATAATTTATCTATGCTTAGCTCCTAGAACCTTAAAAGCATTTCTATGTCTTGTCTTAGCATTTAAATGTATCGGTAATAAAATAAAGATTGGATGTGTAGCATGCTTTATTTACAAAATGACATAGATAGATAGACGTTACAAATACTGGAGATTTTCTTTAATACAGTTCACAGTTGGGTGTCTTCATCCTCACAGATACTGATTTCTACGAGTTCAGCTTAATACAGAATTCTGGAAATTACACAAACATAGCCATTATCTCGATTCTTGGGTTTTTGAAATGTTTGACACCATCAGAAATTGCAGTGTATTTGCAAAATTCTTGAAAATGTTTGTGAATGAAGAGATATAATGCATGTTGCTTGCTAATTAGGTTGTAACACTACATTAGAAGAATTCGTCTCTAGTGATGGTCTGTAAAATCCGGGTTACGCGGATGTTATCGCGCTACGTCCTCGAAATCGAAACCGATCTGCGTGCTTTAGAGATTTTGGTAGGCTTGGAAATGTCAATGGAGATTACTCGAGACAATGTAGCTAGTTAGATACGACATCAGAAAATAAAACAGATAGTTGTTTATTTGATAAACGAACAATTTCTTACACGCACAAGGAAACAAAAACCCAAACAAATAAAATAATTGAGATTAATGTACATGTATATCTCAAACTAAAATTTTGATTACGCTTTTGTCAAAAAATCATCATTTTGTAGATGGCGTGGTATTGGTTGATCCAGAATGCGTGAAGGATCAGAAGAAAATTTACGTCCAAGTCCTTGGGGCTTTCAGGTATGGAAGAGAAGATCTGGATATTATAGGGTTGTCCTTCCGGAAGGACTTATTCAACGCCACTATTCAAGCTTACCCACCTGTTGTTGAACAGCAGAAACCTTTGACACCACTGCAAGAAAAACTACTGGGAGTCCTTGGACCCAACGCATATCCTTTCTTCTTTGAGGTAACGAAATATATTTACATTTTAATCAAATATATCATAAAGCCCTTCGAGCTATATTGGATTTGATCACCCCGACCGTATTTGATCACCTCATAATACTCAAAGAAAAAATGATTCCTTATTTCTTATATAAACACATTTGCAGACAACACAAAGTTAATTTCGTTTTCTTATTCTCAAACTGTTTTGCTTATCTCAAAACTGTCTCTGATCATTAAATGAGTTTAAGAGATACAGAGACAAATGTGCTATTTCAATTTTCGTGATATAGTTGTATGCAATACAATACTGTTCATAAATGTTTACAAGAAATCTGCATTTTTGCATAATCTATGTTAACGTCATACGTATTATTCATTTAACGTACTAAGTCGATATTCTATCTCATTTTAGTAAAATAAAATGTTGACACCATAATTTGTGTTAATTAAATTTCAAACTTTCAAGGTTACCTATCATAACACACTATATAGATTAGTCAGTATTAGATTTCGACAGGCATTGAAAAAAATTGAAATTTAATTTGAACAATTTTGTTAGAAATGACGAAGCCCCCTAAACATATTGGATTACAAATTAAATTAAAAACATTTCTATAACAACTTAAAACCGAAATCATTTTAGTGGCAAAGATGTACGTAATCAAATGCATGTCGATTTATTTCGTTCGTCCACTACCAGATTCATGTATTTCGATTAATAAGTAACAGATGACATGTTCAGGACATTCATTCAGAACGTTTATTCTGAGTGCAAGTAGGTTAAAAACAGGCATCCATTAGTCTACACACTATGTAAATTGACAGCAATTAGACAGGGAGCACGTGAATGTAAAAGTAATGAGCTTTCTACAAGTGAAATAGATGTATAAGCGCTTGCTACCAAACAATGAGGAAGATCTAAGACCAAGCTCTCGGCGGCTTCTGCATTTAATTTCTATTGACCAGTATAGTTAGCTGCTTCAAGACTATTTTCTATGCTGTTGGATACACGCAGAGAAGAAATGTCTTGTGGGTATACCTTCATCAATGCTTTTACTAATAAAAGTGATTCGTTGACAGATCCCTCCGAACACCCCAAGCTCGGTAACACTACAGCAATCTCCAGGGGAAGATGGCAAGGTAACAACCGCGCACCTGTTGCTGTTACACCAATTTAGAATAGCTCGAATCATCACGTTAAAATTTTGATCTATTTGTTTATTTTACGTTTATCGACAATTATGTTTTCGTGAATAATGATTAAAGAGAAAGCATAATGAAAGTATTTCATCACATTTAATGTCATCTTGTTTAGGCCAAGCAGTCCTCGAAAGTAATGTGTTCTAAAGCTATCTCCTCAATTTTTTTTAAATAAACAAAAAAAAAACAAAAAAAAAAATAGAATCACGATTTTCCTGTCATTTTTTGCCTTCGAAAAATAATATCAACAAAGCCTAAAATCTATTCAGAGCTCACACGTCTGATCTAAAACTTAGCCGCTGTCTGACGGGTGAGTCTCTGAAGACAAATTAGAATCATTAAGACCACGAAGCTCTCCAAGAACTATGATTCATAAGTTCATCAAGAATCTAAGCGACAATCACCATTGACATTCGATTCTAGACGTGTCCCCGCGGAAATTAGGAATTCACGTGGTTGTTTAAATGTTGAACAAGAAAAAGAAACAACCTCGATTTTTATCCATTGTTTACGATAAAATTCGCTTTCATTTTTCAAGTCTAATGAACTTAACTCCTTCTAAAACTTGTTTCCTGTAATATACACCGTAGTCAGTATATGTTTTTAAATGATGAATTGAATTAAATTATAAATATTTTTATAATTATAAATATATTGTTTTTTATATACAATTACATTATTATACTAATAGCTCTATGATATTTACAATTTGCATGTAATTTCTTTATTATTATTTTTTATTATTTTAATGGCATTTTATGTTATGACTATCAGTGATTTTACTTTATTCGATTGAAAATTGATAACAAACCTTGAACAAGATATGTGAAAACAAATGAAAACTTCCTAAATTTGAAAAATGATGGGACTATTAAAAGTTGAGAGTTTGCTTTGATTTTTATCAAAATAATTTTTTATTAAAGTAATTAAAGGGACCTAGACACGATTTCAGATGAAAATTTTATTTTTGATTTGTTATGTATTAAATAGTTTATTTGTGTATTTTGAATAATTTACCAAAATTTGAATATTAGAAGTCGTGTTACAAGCGAGATACAGAGGAAAGAAGTCGTTGTTATGTAAACAAAGCTCGAGTCTTATATTTGTTTACAAATAATGTAAAGTAAAGAAATTACCATTTCTTTGACAAAATAACTTGTGGAAACAAGATAAACTTATTAAATTTGTTCATAAATAAGTTTATCAACAACAAAATGCAACATTAGATTGAAACTTTTACCAATTCAAGACATATGTAAACAATAACAGGACTCGAGCTTTGTTTACAAAACAAAGAATTTTAACCTCTGTAACTCGCTTGTAACTCGATATTTGACTTTCAAATTTTAACAGAGCATTAAAAACATCCATATTGACCATTCTAGATATTAAAAATGAAAAAATAAATTTTCAAAAAATTGAAATCGTGTCCAAGTCCCTTTAAATGTAAGAAAATATACTATTGAATGGATGCTATATTAAAAAATCACTTTTCCTTATCGCTTTTTAAGCCCTGTGGTGTTGACTATCAGCTTAAGACACATCTTGCTGAAAGTCTTGATGACAAACCAGAGAAATTGTAAGTTACTTTTGATTTACTCTGAATGTCTAATCACAAGAACAACAAAGAGATAATCCGGAATCGAAATGTGAAGATGGCTAGATGGTCAACAAATTAACCATCAGATCTGCATAAAATCTAAAGATATATGTTGTACTGTATAATGAACGTGACTTTATCTATACTAAGTTTCTTACGACAGGACTACAGTTAGAATGGCCTTACGTAAGCTGACGTATGCCCCAAATGACGAAAGGGCTCCTCCGCCCAGTGCAGAGATAAATAAAAACGGAATCAAGCTTGACGCCTCGCTAGGAAAGGAGGTAACAAACAATAAAGCATTAATAGCGACAACGCAAAACAAAGCAACAAACAATAAATGTTAAACAGCAAAATATGCTCATGTTCTAATTTTTAATGGACATTTAATAGGAAAACCGACTATTTTGTTTTTGTTTGCATATTGAATGCGTTATAGAACATACACGGTGAATGTGACAACTACTAGATACTGTTTTCTATGCTCTTAGCAAATCAGCAAGGAGAAACAGTATACTAACTAGCATATCTAGCAAAGGTAAACACAATAATGGTACTAGCTTTGTTCATAAAACAAATAATTGTGAGCGCTGCATCTTTCATATACTAGTAGTTCAACAACTGACATTCAAATTTTAGCTGACCATTTTTAAAACGGTGCAATGAAACTGAACTTTTTTTTCCATTTTACCAGAAGTACTACCACGGGGAAAGCGTGGCTGTTCATATTTCTATAGACAACGCGTCCAACAAGACCATTAAGAAGATCAAACTTAACAGTAAGATTATTTCAGTGTCTGGAAACTTGTAAAAAAAAAGAACTTAATTCGATCTTATGACTTTTTACAAATGTAATAAATAAAGAAGTTCCTACCTAAGAAATATAAAACTACGATATATTTTTCCCCCCAAAAATATCTTCTTTTTTTCATTGCAACATAATCTCAATTATAGCTTTCTTATTAGTATCAAGAAGATAACCTTATTTTCTCAGAATTTTCAGTAAGGCATAATATGTGTTCGATAAAGCGTGGAAGCAGATTTGTTGATGCATATTTCATGTACTATTCAAAAGGTTAAAAAAACCCTTTGTTCCTACCTTAACCTTTCAGTTGTGCAAAAGACAATGGTCACCTTGCATGTGCTTTGTGAGGAAGAACAGGATATAAAAGTCCCGGATCTGAACAGTCAGTAAGTTAATAGTCACATTAAAACACTCTGCTGTCATTGTATTCTTAACATCTTTAACTTTACAGCAAATTACTAACAGAGCACCAAATAAGATATAATAAAATAAAAGTTCCAGAATTAAACAGTCAGTTAGTACATTTCTGATATTGTAATCGTAATTATATTAACTCCTAGCAAATTACCAACAACACGAATAATTACATGTATCAATTTACTTACCATTAAAAGAATTTTAATTTTTATAAAACATTGTTGTTATAGAGAGGGATTCCCAATAAGAGCAGGGCAGACGGGGTTCGCTAAGACTTACCATTTGATGCCGTTATTAGAGAATAACCGTGAGAAACGAGGCATAGCTCTGGACGGAAAACTCAAGCATGAGGATACGAACCTTGCGTGTTCAACAAAGTAAGTAACACGGTATAAGACTTTATTAGATGTTCAACTGATATTAAACTTCAAATAGGTATGTTGCTTACTTATTAAAAATATCAAATGGATTATGTACGTAAATAAGATTGCAGTATATGTTGAAAAAATGCAACTGTAGTGAGACCAAAGAAAATCAAGTCAGATAGCTGTTCAAATGCATGTGCAAAATGAGTGGTATCTCTGTTTCAAAACAGGATGTCCAATTGTATACAAAAGGAAAATGCTGGGATCATTGTGTCTTACAAGGTGGTCATCAAACTAGTTCTAGGATTCGGAACCAAGTGAGTGAAAACACAGCTAAAAAACCGTTTCATGTAATGATTAAACGACACTTTGTATTGTAATAAACGACTATTTCAAACAATTCAATATTTGGATACATTTTGGATCTATTAAACATGGATTGAAATATACAAAGAAATAAATTTTATTGTATACATAAAAAATGCTACTCTAAAAACATATAGTAAGTAAATATAAGTAAGTTCTATGCGTACTGTAATTAGATAGTAAAATATCCATCAGAAATGAAGGAATTATTTTTTCTTCTCGAAATTTGGTTACAAAATGAAATGTCTCCTCTCGAGTACCTTTCCTTAATTAAAAAAAAAAATTGAACATATATCTCCTAACATTGCGTCATTCAGACTGGCATATGTTTAAATGAAGGAACAAAATGTTTCTTTTATCATGTGATCAGTGCTCTTTCTATGCTAAACCTCTAAGCTAAACCTAAATTCATCTAAAATGACAAAGCTATAGGTTTTATGCAAAATGAATACAGTGACTAATCAGATGATGTTATATCAAAAAGAAATGACGAAATATTTGATCGTTTCAGTGACGTCATTTTAGAACTTCCGTTCACTCTGACACATCCGATGCCAGACACTCCCTCTACTAGAACAAACAGCTATAGAAGTTCTGTAGCTGAAGATCCCATTATTCCTAGGTAAAAGTTTTCTTACTCTGGGCAAATCATATATACGTTAGCAATTTATATGCTTTAAAATAGACGTTTTTGCACGTTGCAGGGTTGTAAAATCATTCTTGTGTTAAAAATGATGGTCGAAATTCGTTTGCCGTCAGACAAAGCGACTTATACATGTTGTTTTGAATAACTCGTAGTAAAAAGGGACCTACATGTTTTTCAGTGAAGACATAATTGATGATGACTTGGTATTTCAAGAGTTCAACAGAGCACCAATTGCCGAGCCCGAGAGCTTTAAAGATCCCATACCCGAGGAAAACAACGACAAGTGATGCATAAAAAAACTAAAAACCAAATATATACTCTATGTTCCCTCACACTGGCCTATTGTTTTTCTGTTGTGACACGATATTTTGATTAACTTATTGAATGATATTTCATGTTTTGGATTAATTTCTTGCTTGTGTAATTGTTAATATTTACCAACAAACCTGGGTCAACTGATATACGCACACGTATAAACTAATTTGACACCTATTATTTTTTTCATTTCTCGATTATACAGATTCGCTACAGAATGTTTAAACGTGAGGTAAAAAAATCAAAACAAATTCCAATGTTTTACATTGGTCCTGTGAACGACTAGTACATGTCTATATTTTATTCATTTTTAAATGAATCGGTTCTTTGTTATTGTTATGTTTCATGTCAATGTAATATTACTGATAAAAAAAATAATACTACTTATTTATTTTTTTGTCTCTTACAAGTAAATTGTTATAGTGGTTAAATGATTCATAACTAACTAATGTTAATATCTCGTAATCATTAAGAATTTTAAGAAGCTCTAGAGCATTCATAAAATTAAATGAATAAATTTTTAAAAGACATTTTATTATATATTTGCAAATTTTTTAATAAACAGACCAGGAATGAAAAATAATAAATATAAAGACAAATTTGATAAAAGTTGAACTAAAATGACTTATTGTTACTTTGTCATTTGAATGTCTGAATTTGCTTCAAAACACAGGGTGGTGTTGCTTTTGTAAAATGAACTTTAACGGATTTTATCATAAAGGATTTATTTATATAAAGCAATATATTTTATATATTATATTAACAGTAAGAATTAACTGCGTATAAGTATCCTACAAATTTGGCAGTATGCGTTGTTCCTTATACGGTATATACATTTTACCACAAGGTTATGCATATTGCCCGAAAAGTTGTTGGATTCGTATTTAATACATACAACGAAATATCATTTATATTTTTTGAAATGACATGTGGTGATAACGAACAGTGTTAATATTCAAAAGTCCAAAGGAAAATTACAAAACAGGAGCAGAGCGAACACGGACTTCTTATAAAAATAGAGGTAGGATCAGGTGCCATGGAGGAGTGAGCATCCTCTGCTGACCGGTCACAACCACCGTGTGCTCTTTGTCGTAATCGGGAAAAAAAACCGGAAAATTCCGTAGACAATTAGGTGATTAGTTATGGTCTAACAATTAGAATGAAAAACGTCAGTCAGCATGTGACCCAGTGTATGAAAGTAATATGCCATTGAAAAAGCAAATATCGTACGGATCATAAAGTTACAGATTCAAATTAATTAAATTAAAAATTGTCATAAACATGTAACTTCACGTCAGGCATAAAAAGATCAGTTGGATTGTTGTTGCATTAAAACCAGTATTACCTTGTTATCTTTGTTTTTATCTTGAACTGCGTTCGTTCGTGGAAAAATATAAACAACACGACGTGAAGAAACTTGCTGCACATCGTTCACATATATGAAGACAAAATTATGGATGTGGTAGGGGGACCTCCGTGTTAAATCAATGATGCCCCACCACCAGATCAGAGAGGTAAGTATATACCTTTGAAAGGACCATTCTCTTTCATCCGTCAAGTAAAAATCGGATAAGCTGATATCTTAAAATGTTCTTTCGAGGAACCTATTACAATAGGATCATAAACCATTGTATGTTTTAAAAGTAAACCTATAAAGAAAGGGCCAATAGAATTTCAAATACATACTAGTATAAAGAAAATTTCTCAACTTATGATCTACAGGTGATTACCTGTATTTAAGGTAATATGCTGATATCATTTGTAGGATAGGTAAATAAACTCATTTTAGTATCCTGAATAATTTGTATGATATATGATATAGAGCACATATCATATTTATGAACAGTGAGAAAGAGTCATATTTACATAATTTGTATCTTAATGCGTAGAATGATTTGAAAAGTGATTCAGTTTTCAGTAATTTTTTAAAATTAATGTCTATATACATATTATCAACAACTAATGCAAAATCATTGGTTATATACCTGCACCTTCTTGAATTTTTTTAAGCTTGCAACATGCCAATGAATAGTATATTTGGTTTAGGGATTCGAACATTCCTCTGCATGATTTAGTCGGTAGCCAGCTAGTAGCCAGTCGATCGAAATCAGACTGAGCTAAGATGTACATCAAAATCACTTATACCCAAACCACGTATAGGCTTTAGCACAATTCATATCTCTGCTAAATTAAGTTGCAATCATCCTTATGTGCTTATCAGTGACCTCTTTTGTATGTGTGTTTGTTTAAGGAAATATCAAACTACATATATATAAACATACACACATAGTTCTGATAGAAATATCTATATAAATACACAGTAACTAGTCTAAATCAAATGACATACTGTATACAAGGTACTATTCGCCCCCTTTTATTTTCGCCCCTTTCGCCCTCGTTGTCAAATTTTACTTGGGCGAATTCCAATGTCTCATTTCAACTTTTTAATCACAACCATGTCTGGGCGAATTCAAGACGGGGCGAAACCTTTTGCAAGTGAAGAAGGGCGAAAATAACACGGGGCGAAAATAACCATGTATACAGTAGTTTCTGAAGAATACATTAACATTCTGCTTTTAAAATCACATTTCACTGATACGCTCTAAAAAAATGGTTGTCTCTTGTTGGAAGCCTGGTCATTTATCCTTTAGGGTGGGGTTCATAAAAACGTTACCTTATGTCTAGTTGAAGCATGTTGTTTGCTTTAGACTGATAATCTTATGCAAATGATAACATGGAAATTTGTTGTTTTAAAAAAATTGAAAATTTTATTGTGTAACACAAATGAGTATTGATCAATTTTATTTTGAAACCAATTAGAAAATCGATGAATCCGTTGTCAGATATATTGAGCTTCCTAGTACTGCAGTTGAATTATTTTCATGTTTGACGTGTCTGTCGTCTATAAATTGCAGATTCATATAGACAAAAATGAATGATTTGGGTTGAATACCGGTTGTAAGCAGATAGCCATGCTATGACCTTGAATTGCTAGTATTACATATTGGTCACTATGATACTTATGT
Source organism: Magallana ariakensis (assembly GCA_020458035.1). NCBI lineage: Eukaryota > Metazoa > Mollusca > Bivalvia > Ostreida > Ostreidae > Magallana > Magallana ariakensis. The sequence goes on from CM035819.1 coordinate 48,801,743, forward strand.
ATACTTAGATACTGCGCAATGAATTGTGGTAATGATAACTAATAGAACGAACTCGGTGACTCTTGTAGCACTGCGTAGTATTCCTAAATGATGTTATGAAACCAGGTGCATAATACGGGCATAATAATATCCAAATTGAGAGTTTATAAATAAGTGTCATATTTGGCGATTCTGTGTCTGCATTGATAGCTCTGGTACTCTATATTGAGTCATGTATTGCTTATTCTATATAACCTTTGTAACCTTTTAGCCATGTATGAATGAATGTATTATGAGTAAGTGATGCCTCATACCCAGATGGGGGACGCCGAGACTCAGGACTCGGAGACTCAAATCCTGCATCTATACTCTTTGATAGACAGTTTTGACAGTTTTGTTACTTTATTTAGAAATAAAATATAACTCTGGAATTTGAACACTAAATGTTCACTCATGATCATCGTAGATGGGACAACTAGTCAGAACTGTCCATCATTAGTAAAATGTTATATATATTCATGTAAAATGATGTTAGATTTTTAATTTTTGGATTTATAATTTGTTTTAGATCTTTCATTTTTGGCCTTATAATTTTGATTTTGGATTTAGAGAGATTTTATATTTTTTGGCTTTAGAACTTTATTATGGATTTTGATTAAGCTTATAGAGATCTTTGATTTGGACTGCTTTCAAATGACTATACGATCACGATGATTAATAAACTACTTGGTTACCAACAATTGGACTTGGTAATTACTCAGGAGGAAGGCTTACACGGTAGAAAAAGTCAAAAGCGACGGAATCAGTATTTGTTTTTAAGAATTCATTCATTTTCATTAATTGTGTAAATGACTTCAATTTCCTAGTTAATTGTACTAGAATTCACTATGATACTTTTTGTTTTAACTTTAAGTCTTTTAATTCGTAAAATAATCTTAAACTGCTTAACTTTTAAACTTTTAGACATGCATTAATGAGTATGTGTTATCATCATTTAATATTTGAAATGAAGGCAAAATATATATATATGAACAGTTTGTAGAAAATTGTAAAATTTTCATGATTATTGCAGAAACGGCAACAGTAGCAAATGTCCTTAGGTTTGAGAATGACTCGGTTCGAGTAACATGCCCTTACTGCAGAAGCGAGGTGTTCACTTCTACAATGTATAAAACGGGAGCCATCACTTGGTTGACATGTGTAAGAACAGCCTTGCTTGGGTATGTTTTGAAGATACTGAAAATGCTATTTAGATTTAAATTTTTTTTAATCAGGATTTCATTTTTTATTTTTAAATTTCACTCGTATCTCAATCCTTACATGTTAAGACAGGGTACACGCTGCCATAATAAGGAGGGGTAGGGGGGGGGGTAGATACCACACAACGGTCTATTACTGTTTCGCTATTGTCGTATACTGGTTGTTTCCTCACCAGGTGCTGGTTAGGCTGCTGCCTGATACCTTTCTATGTTGATAGGTGTAAGGACGTGGTTCATTCCTGTCCCAACTGTGAACAAGTGCTCGGTCGCTACGACAGAATTAAAAATATTATATTCAAACCACCAACGGACAATGCAAATGAATGATTGGATGCATGTACATTCTTTAATCATTATTGCTTATTAAATAATTGTATTCTAAAATAAAAATAAATGTATTTTTAAAATCTCAAAATTGTTGCGTTTTTTTTTTTACTTTAGAAAATATGATAGAAATGACAAGTGGTGATAACGAACAGTGTTATATTCAAAATTCCAAAGGTTACAATACAGGAGCAAAGCGAACACGGACCTCTTAGATAAAATAGAGGTTGGATCAGGTGCCTAGGTGGAGTGAGCATCCTCTGACGACCGTTCACACCCGCCGTGTGCTCTTTGTCGTAATCGGGAAAAACGGAAAAGTCCGAACACAATTAAGTGATTTATTATGGTCTAACAATTAGTATGAAAAAACGTCAGTCAGCATGCGACCCAGTGGAAGATTGTATTTGCTGACAATGTCGTTGTATCGACCATAGAACTTACGAAAAGATGACTTCAAACGAGACTGTTGATAGTCCTGTTTTATCAACTTGTTTGTCAGTAGCTTGCCACACCTTAGAAACTGTTCCTACGAAATGCATACCCTTGCGTATCGAATTAACTGAGAGACAAAAATACCATATGCAGGTGATGAAGGTATATTGTTACATTAGTAAGGAAAGTTGACTATAGAAAAATTGAAGTCATCACGTTTATCATAAAGTTCTGTTGTTAGGTTACCATCAATGTCCATTTCCAGTAAAATATCAAAATATGAATATAAACTATAACTGAATTACAAAGATTTGAGTTCTATAGGTGACAAAAAGTAACGGTCATTTAATTCACTACATCTAGTTGTTTCAATTGTTTCAGCGTCAGTAGAATCTCATGTTCTCGGTATCTAGCAAACTAAGTTTTGTAGATTATGTCTCAATTGTTTCTGATTTAAATACATAAAACTAATTTTGTAAGGAGACTACTTAAGGTCAGATTACTAGAACTGAATACACTCTTTTTTTAATACCTACATATGTATTTTAAAAATTGTTTAAATATTTTAATATAGGTCATCATTTACAATTTTATAAAATATAAATCATTCGGTAAAATAAAATGTATAAATCTGTAATTTTTAAATACATCGCCTCCCTTTGAAACAAGAGTACTGTTTACAAGTATAATATTTTGCTAAATTTTACGGAATTCACACACAAATCTTCGCTGTTTCGGGGGCGGGATGGTGATGGTGGTTGTTGTCATATACTTGCACATATTTCAGCTTGTCTGTAAATATGTGCCGTTATCAAAGCAAGTTTTATTTACACTCCTAAAATTTACATAGTACATATATAATTAAATTTCTCAAAATCTATCATTGTAATATTCTGAGCATTGTTGACATTCCGGAAATATATTTTGTTGACGGTTGATAATCCGTTTTTAGATTGTCCCTTCCTTTTCTATTTAGACCAGCTTCAGTGAGGTCGGTTAAAGTTGATGAAGATAATTTTTTATTCCCACCCAAACCCTACCCATTTTGTTAATATCATTTTGCCAAAAGTTCTGCTGGTTTGTGTTTTTGTTCATTTCAGGCTACCAGACTATCGGCACAGTGGTTATGGATTCGTCATCCGACTTGGTTTGGTGAAAGCGTTATGAAATCGTCACCTTCAATTCCCAAGTTTGGACTATGATTGTTGACTTTGAATGTTGTTATGTTGAAAAGTTATTGTTGGTTTGATATAACATAGACTCTCAATTCTTTAAAAAATATCAATTTATTAAAACAAAAAGTTAATATAAAGATTTAATAGCCATCAGGTAAATATAAAGTTTATTGTTGTCATTGTGTTGGTAGCATAATTGCGGTTTTACCCAGCATGCTACTTGCCCGTCAGGGACAACACATGACCATGTTGTAGTTGGGGGCGAGCCAGTTGTTTGGCACTCCCACTGAGAACCACTGTAGCCAATTTTCGCCATCACTTAATAAAATTTAAATCTAATCTTACTGGTATTGTATTTTATGTTATTTAGCACTCTTCAGTAGTATTTTGATAAATGTGTTTGTCATAAATTATAAGAAAAAACACCGTAACAATGTATATTTTTTTCGAAGTAAAGGATGCTTTGGAGACTTTATTTTTTCTTCACTGAAAAATATTGAGAATTGATTTAATTTTTCCTATTGTTAAACTTAAAATCTGTCAGAAGGAAATCATTGATAAACATTTTAGAGATAGAAAATATGATTGAAAATACAATATGTCGTCCAGCTATAATGATACAAATTATTATAAAAAATTTTGAAAATATTGAGGTGATTTAAATACAGTGTAAATTCCGAGAATAAAAATAAGGAAAACGTCATTCCATTGCCAAACCCTTCTGAATGGATAATGAAAGTGCCACGAATTACATGTAGTTAAACTTAAATTCATAATGGGACTTTTGAATCCTTACGGCACTTGTTGTGATTTACTTAAAAAAGTAAATACATCTCTCTCTGTTCCCCAAAATATCTTTGTGCAATAAGTCTATTGTAATACATATCAGTCTCGTCAGTCTCGTGACTGAATTTCCACAGGGCACGTGGTATGTATGGGATATATTCAGTGACATAAATAAGGACAGAATTCAATATTGCTATTGAACAACGTCATGTGTTATAAGCAGATTTATGAAAATATTATTGCAGTGTCTGTAGAAATCTTTTGAAATCTCAAAAAAATGCAGTTAAGAAGAACTCTTATATATATAGCAAGGGCATAGGTACATTCCGAATATACTTCCAGCATGTGTTTATCACGTTGCAGCTTGGCACGTTTTATATGTATGGACTTCAAATTTAGGTTAAATAATGCAAAACGAAAGTCAATATAATTTTAAATAAGCATGGAGTTAATAAGCGAACATAATTGAATTACAAGTGATTTTAAAACCTTTACGTCAAAGATAAAAGAAAGAGTTGATTTATTTCCGCAATGGTCAGCCATACATTTTGTTATCGGGATTTTTATTACCTGGTCTATATATCGGGTACGAAGAGTAAAAAGGAACAGGACGATACAACGACGGTCTACATTTAAAGACAACAAAATGGAGAAATCAGGACCTCCACCAAGCTACAGTGGCCCCCCGCCATCCTATCAAGGCCGTAAGTAAAGCGGTGTGACTTAACCGTTAGATCTTGTTCATTATTTTCTCATGTACAAAATCTTTATCTTGTTTATTTGTAGATTTATTTTCAGTTTGTTAATGTGGGGTTTTCTTTGATATGAAATAAAACAGAAATATTTGACTGTCGGATTACCCAAATTATTTGAAATCTGACAACAGGGCTTGATATTATTATTATTATATTTTATATATTGTAGGAAGTCACACATATAGATATTATCTGCAATTCTTTACAGAAACACGAACGCGTTCTAAATTAATAAAATCTATTATATTTAGTACATAAAGTTTTGTAGGCAAAACTCCAAATATTGAAGATTGTTATCTCTGATGGAAACGTTCTTATATTTTTTGAGTGCAGTATGTTTGTCAAATTTCCAGCAGGCTGTCAAATACCTTTAAAATTATCAGTAGAACAGATATCGTTATAAAATCAATAGAGTGTACAGTGACAATGATGTCTGCTTGTTAACGGTGTAATCTGAGCACTCTAGCAACTTTATTTATAAAAACAAGGAAGTTTGCTCTAGTTTTGTACAATGCATTACTTAATATTATTATGTAAATCACACACTCTAAATTCTTTATATCATATTTATCTTTCTTTGCAGAAACAAGTTCGTCAACAGTTGTATTTGCACATCAACAACCGACTTTGGTGGCAGTTCAGTTGTTTAGGGAAACACCCGTGCGAGTTACATGCCAATATTGCGGAAGTGACGTTTTCACTTCTACAATGTATGAAACAGGAACCATCACTTGGTTGGCATGCGCAATAACAGCCTTCGTTGGGTATGTTTTTTGTAGTTTATTAGTTAACTCTTACACATAACAAGCCAACATGCTTTAACAATTTATGTCACTGAAATTGGTTCAGAAGAAAAACAACCAAAACACTTAACACTTTGAGTAACTCCAAACTGCTTCACAACATCCAAGAAACTTTAACAATTTTTTCCGCTGCAAATTGTTAAAAACTTCCAAAACACATTAATTAACAATTTGTGTTTATAAAACTTGTTTCTCAACAACCACCAGACTTACACTTGAGACACTGCAAATTGCTGCAGAACAGTTCCCTACTTCTCCGTTTTGTTATTGACGGGTACTTGTTGTTTTCTTCTCCAGGTGCTGGTTAGGCTGTTGTTTGATCCCGTTCTGTGTGGACGGCTGTAAAGACGTGGTCCATTCCTGTCCCAACTGTCGACAGGTGCTCGGCCGCTACGACAGAATCTAAAGAACCAGGAACAGGGTCCTCAGCCACGAAAATACGATGTAGTTCATGATTGTATTCGTGTACACGTTGTTAACATCTAATGTGATTATAAGACAAATTTTTGGGAATTACCTCGAAATCATGAGCGTAGACATTTAATAACTTTGCATTATTGATTTTCATGATAAGAATTGTTGTATATGTTTGATATGTACTATAATTGTTATGGATTATATTTTCCGTTTTTAATAAATATATATCTTTTAATATTAAAGAATTACAGTCGTTTTTTTTAGTTTTTCAGCTTGACATATGCCAAGTCCCTAAAATATATACAACTTTGGTTTCAAATGTGTGAAACATGAGGCTATTATTTGTTTGTGTTAACTCCATGTGCATGCTTTATATAGCAGCTGTCATACAAAAAACAAATACACAGGGATGTATCGGCTACGACAGCAATGTTTGTTTTTCAACCACATTTATACCGAAACAGTGCCTTTTTATCAGGTATATCGATTTTTATTACTAGTAAGTGTTTCGTTCAAGCTTGAATCTATTGCAATGAAAGTTTCTTTTGATAAGATGTTTTAAAAATCAGTTCACAGTAAATGTAAGGTATGCTTGAAATGAAAATAAAATAAACCTACACGAATAACACAGATATGGACCAAGTGTCAAATGATTACACTGCAAATCATTAAATTAGATATAATCGGAATTGACTATACATGTACGTTTTTTCTTACAAGTTTGTTTTTTCAATAGTAAGAAAAAGAAGAGACAATTAACTCTTTTCTGATAGCCTAAAATGCCTTTCTTTAATTATTGAAACTATTTTTTTTGTAAAATACAATGGAAACAAATGTAAATAAATCAAAGAGTGCATACACGTTTAGGTTCTGTATCTGAATATATGTATAGGTTCTGTATCTGAATATATGTATACACTTTAATGACGAAATGGTTTAATGTTACATAAAAAGAGACAAAACATGTAATTATATTAGTTAACATTGACTTAGAATGGACGTGCTAAAACAATCACAAGCATATCTTCTAATTAAAACAAACAAAAAATAGGTTCAGAGACGCAAACTGTCAAGTCAAACTAAAAAAACCACACATAATACAATCGGCTATCGATTTACGACTTTTAAATGTACCACACAACCCAATAAATACGATCCTTGAATGGCTCTCCTCTCCGAGCGAAGCACCCAGGCATACAACGAGAAAGACCCCCTTTAACTTCCCCGAAGTAAAGAAGAAGTTGTCCCAGTCTCTGGAGTTTGATATACAAATCTCTATTTTTAAGGATATTCTCTTTCGTTCGATACCAATGTTGATTTGATGCCATTTTTTGCACAAATGATTTGAAAGAAAATGAGTAGTAATCAAGGTAAGAAATTGATTAACCTTAATGCAATCTAATTTTTGTTTTGATTATCAATAGATAATAATTTGGTAAACCTTTGTGCAGTATCAAGTAAATGTTAACGTTGTCAATAGAAACATTACTGATATTAGTTTAAACTTCCTGGTTCTCGAGTTTATTCATTGTATTGATTTGAATATTCACGTTTAAAATTCCAGCATGGGTCGGTGCCAGTTTTTTTTGTTGCTGAATGTCTCAAAACAATTTTAAATTCCTTCGGAGTGTAGCCAGTGCTATGCTTGATTTTTCAGTCCTATCTCTGTACGATTTATTTTGCAGGTAGTAATAAATCTGTATCTGTAGACTGATCGTAGACTGATCGCGATTTTTTTTAATAATAAAAATTGGAACATTAATAATTCGTTTATAAAAAGATTATTAGAAAAAAAGTTAATAGTTTATAGCAAGAGTTATCCGAAAAAAGTAAGTAACTCACAAGGGTATAACGCAAACAGTAAATAACCTGACGTGTGTATAGCAAGGGTTATTAGTTAACAGTAAATATCTTTTTCATAACAGAGGTTATAAGAAAATAGTAATTAACTTATCAAAAAATGTAAATAAATGTTAATAACTTGTTTATAAAAAGATTATTAGAAAAGAGTAAATAACTTGAGGTTTTTAGTAAGAATTATTAGAAAGTAAAAGAATAAATTTCCCATTTTCATAGTATAATACAAATCAATGTATTGAAATTATTAATAGGAACGATTCCAGAGAAGGTTTTCGGTTGCATTAAAAAAATCGAAACAGAAACAAAAATTGTTCAGTTTTCTTTTGCTGATGAACTTTAACTATTGTTTCGTTTCGAACTTTGTTTCAGACACCAAAGCTATCATTATTCAGCCCGAGGAACGGGGTAGAGCCCCCCTCCAGGAATGGCCCGTCCACACGGAGTGTCCTCACTGTGGCGGCTTTATCCTGACCAGTCTAGAGTACGAAACAGGGACGCTAACCTGGATAATGTGTTTCTTTATAATGTTCATCGGGTAAGACAGTCTATCATTTTTTATGTATGGTTGTACTTGAAATTCAAGCAATTCAAATTTCTTTTTAAATTATTCTAATCAATACGTTTCTATTCTTTTCCTTCTTGCGTTTATTTCATTATTTATGCGTTTCAAGAAATTCAAACAAACGTATTGCTTAAAAAGTTTGACAAGTTTAGCAAGTAATTCCTATGAGGACCTTGTTAATCCTAAACGAATTGTCCTACCAAATCCTTCCCTTTTCCAATATACAGGCTGTTCCTAGGATGTTGTTTGGTTCCTTTTTGTATGGACGGATGTAAAGACATAGCTCATATTTGTCCAGACTGTAAAAAGGAAGTCGGAAGATTTTACCGGATTTGACATTTAAATTCCCTAACTTATACATCATTTAAATGCTAATCAAGTTTAAAAATTCGCATTTTATCATGAAGAAGTATATTTACTTGCAAAAGTCTATATACAGAGGATTTTGTACATCGTATGCTTTTCCAAGGAATTGTTTTTGCATGTGTACGTATGTTGTCTTTTGCAAGGGTTATTTGATTTAACAATGTACAAATAGATCAGACAAATGTTATAAAAAATGTCAAGTGACAAGACTTATATGCATAATTTATCATTCGGTAATACCTTGCATTGCTTAACTGTTAGTATAGTATGTGAGTTCATGCGCTGCATTCATGCTAAGAGTGATCGCGGAAAATACTCAACAAAGAATATGTATGTGTAATGATAATAACACAATATTTTAATACATGTACAATACTACATGATTTTCTTCTTCTCAATGGTTTATGCAATGTACATAATATTTATTTATGTCTTTATCATTTTATAGACAAAATACAATGTATACAACAAGATTTATCTGGCTACAATCAACATTATTCAATATATGAGCAAAAATTTGTTAAAAAAGGAGTACATGTGTATTTCATATAAATTGACATTTTAGCTTGTTTCTGTGCGCATTTCTAAAAGACGTTAATTTGCTTTGACTTTGCCTCATACCCTTGTACGTATAAGCAATGTACTTTGCTTTATGCGTATGTATTTCAATTGTTGACAGTAGTTAATTTTGTGTAGTATACAAATTATCAATTGTATTCTTATTACAACTGTTAATTGATGATTAATGAGTTTTGAGTGATTAGTTATGCATTGCATGTTCATTAATGTATGCCTTCTTGACGTATTGCCACTATTTAAATAAAAGTTTCTATTGTGTTTTTGTGCATGAAATGTTTTTAGAAAGACCTAGTGTGTAATACATCTTGTCAGTCATTCTTTTGTAAATTAGATGATCGTTTGGCAGTTGCATTTTCTCGATTTCGCTGATAAAAGGGGACGTGAATTATGATCATGAGTTTATATATTGCTTACAAGTATTTACTAATAAATTAAACCCCTTTTAGGAATGTTTGTATCCTATAAATTATTAAATTCGGTTATATATTTCATTTCAATTAAAAAACAAACAATTGTTATCTTTGGGGTTTGCGCTCATAAGAAACATTTATAACCAATTTATTCCCGGTACAACTTAGATATTTTTTCTATTACTAATTCAAAATTTTCATGTCTGCTAGAAAGTGTGCAACACATTTTTATCGATATATGAAATTGTCAAAAATAAAAGTATATTCATATATATTCATAAATATATTCTAGGAATAATTATTAAATAAGCATGTGTACATATATGTTTATGTGCACTTCTTCTTTCAAAACATTATAAATGTATGGTACATAAGGAATTAGGATATCACATTGTACACATATTTAAATAAAGCAAGCAGTTGCTATATGAAAGCCTTTCAGGATAAAAACAATACCTGCAAATTTAAAAAAAATATATATTCCAAAGAATTCATGTTTTCCCAGATAAAAGAAAGACATTTTATGATAGTTTGATGTATTTTCTTTTTAGTGATGTGTAATCTTAACATCTTCATTCTTCATTCAGACTGTCATTGTGTTAGATAACACGTTTTCTGTGAAGCAAACTTTTTAAAGAAAAATATTTCTACCTTTTAACTACGTTCATAAAAAATCTAATATAAAACGTACATTACTTAATTGCAAAACACAATTCGTATTAAACTATTACAAAAATAACAAAGATCTTGAGACCACAAATTCTAAGAAACAAGAGCGTCTAATTACGGGTAAGTATAGGATTTCTTCTGCCTTTTATTCATGTTCTTGGAAAATTCACAATAGACACAATTGGTTAAAAATTTTGTAGTTTCAATGGTTCAAATATAACCACAAAATTGCCTAGTTTGAAGACCTTGCCAGCTTTTCAGGACATAACCTTGACTATTCTCCCTCTAGGTACATCTTTTTGACCTTGAGATAGGTGTATTCTTAGAAACGAGAGATCATACAAGCTAGTGCATGCATTTTCAATGTAGATATAAATATACGGAACGGTATAACACATGATTGTTACAGTATCACGGTTATCTGTGTCTTCATTGGTAAGTTTTTTCTTTTTAAGATAACATTAGTTTATAGAAAGTTATAAATCATATTTGCTATAGAATACATATATATGGGTATTATCAAAGACAAAGAGATGACATAAGTATTTTTTGAAGTAAAGATTACTTTGCAATGAAATATTAATTAACATTCATGATCAACAATCGCATTTTCTATCGTTTAAAATGAACGTTCTGTAATTTGATGTCCTTTGTCTAGATTTACTTCAGGTATGTTAAAAATTTTTTTATAATCAAGACATTACTTACATAAGCAACAGTTTCTATATCATTTGATTTTCTATTTTGCCTTTAAACACTGAACTCAAGGTGAGCGACTCGTTTTGTAAAAGGATGTGGTATGTAACCGAAAATGGATTGCATAATATTGTCAAAATTACAGCTGTGTAAGTTGAGAAAAAAATTATCCCCCCCCCCCCGATACAATGTGCCAGTATTCATATGCTAAACTTGGTACCCCTGGAAGAGAGGGCATTATTGGTCCTGAAGTTTATCATAGTTTCAACAAATTTGCATTTATATCGCAATTTTAGTGTACAATTTGTTGAAAAGGAAAATGATTATTCTCACAAACAAATTTTTACGTTAAATGTGATTGAAAACTTTTTGGATCCCAGTGAAAATCAATGCATGAACAATTTAGAGTGTACACTAAGTCAGAATGTATATATAGTAATGTCACAAATTGTAGAACTGAAGACAATGTTTCCCTATATTTGTGTGTTTGAACCCAACCAGAACCAAAACTTTTGCTCCGATTTCACGGTTTAAACAGTTTAGAGTTAACATCATTAAGATGCTTGCATAGAATACTCATAAATTGAAGCAATGTAGTTTTAAGCAATGTAGTTTCAAAGAAAAAAAAATATCCCTGTCTTTTTATATGATATTCTTTTCCAAATGTTTTGAATTACCGGCGGATGACAATAATACAATCTCATCACAGTTTTGTTTTGTTTTTAACAGAAACAAGAATTATTCCACGAAATTGCAACATGGAGTGTATATGTGTGATTTTGACCGTTGCTTTTGTTGCCTCCCTGGTATTCTTAGCACTGAGTAGAAAAAATTACCAAATCACGGACTCAAAGTCATTGGAGGGTAGAACAATCATCGTCACTGGAGCAGAACAAGGTATATAAATCATTTTATTTAAAAAACATCAAGTTTTTTTTCCAAACTTTATTTCCAATATAGTTAAGATGCATGAAGATGAATTAAAAACCCACACAATTTAAAGCAAGTTTAAAGCAAAAACATGTTCACTCGGTTTAATTAAAACTGGAATTATTCGCCCTTTCGTCGCAATTGTAGGAAGAGGGTTTCAAATCACACTCGAGCTGGCAAAGAGAAAAGCGCATGTCATTATGGCTTGTACGGATGGAAATAAAGGAAAAGAAGCTCGGCAAAAGATTGTTCAAAGGACAGGAAACACAGATGTTGTGGTCCAACACCTTGACGTCACTATGATGTCATCTATTCGGTCCTTTGTGACGTGGTTTAAAATACACGAAAAGAAGCTAGATATCCTCATAAATAACAAGGAAATGATAAGTAAGCAACAAATGTAATCTTCATCTCTTATATCGTCATTGGCAACAGAAAAGATATTTCAAAACAAAACGATGTTTTCAGCCATTAAGAAAACGATGACTGAAGAAGTGTTGGAGTTGATTTATGCCGCCAACTATCTTGGACCATTTTTGCTGACAACTTCTTTACTAGGCATGTTAAGTTCACAATTAATTTTTTAACATTTTTATAACAAATTAAAATTTTTTTTGAAATAATCAACTAAACCAATTCTTTTTACTATAGATTTGTTGAAAAGGTACCAAGGACGCGTTGTAAATGTTGGCTCCGTACTACCTACATATAGGTTTACTAGCGTAGACTGTGGGAATCTTAGAGCAGAAAAGTCTTTCCATTTTTCAAGATTTTACGAATCAAAAGTAGCGTTGTTGATATTTACCAAAGAGCTTGCAAAACGAACAATCAATTCAGGTATCAATTATGATAACAATTTTTTTTATATAAAATTGTTATGTTATTGAAATTCCAATAAGGTTTTCAATAGTTGCTACTGTCCATAATTGCCACTCCATGTTTACTTTATGACAGGTATTGTTGTCTCCTATGTAAACACTGGATTGGTGGAAATCGAACTTTACCGAGACATATCATGGCTGTTTCTTCTTTGTCAGTCTCTCCGTAAGGGACAAGGACTAAAGGTATTGTAATGGCTGATCATAAATAAGCAGAAAAATTGAAAAAAATATGTCAATTGTTTAATTTAACATGATTAAATTTATTTTGTGAGCAGTCAGCGACAGAGGGTGCTCTGTCCGTGCTGTTCTGTGCCCTGGACGACTCTGTACAGACGGGTGGATACTATAGCAACGGTCAGCTTATGGACCATACACCGTCGGTACCTGCCTCTGTGTACGACGAGGGACTGGCCAAGAAACTGTGGGAGGTCAGTGATGGACTCACGGGAACCTTTGAGGAGAGGAAAAGAACTACTGGGATGAATGGTCGGAAAATAGATAGATTCAACTGTAAAAATGATATTATAAGTGAGCTGGAGAGCAAACTTGCTAAACGTGGACGTGCCGAGTAACATCTATAGTGTTCCACATATAAACTGTTCTTATTCATTGTATGCATTCTTATGAAAATCACCAGTTTTTTAAAGGTAAAAATGTATTTAATCAGGTGTAGTTTATTCCCCTATAAACATTAACTTTCGTATGAAATCTTTAGTATCATTTACTAGAAAATAAAAATGTTTTATCAGATTTTATTGCAAAAAAGTTTGAAACGAAGAATTTCACATAGTTGTGACTTTTTTCCATTGAATGAGAGCAGAGCTTGTTATACGACAATCTATGTGGTTTTGATAACTCATTGTACCGCTTTGTTAATATTAAATTAAAAATATCTTATAAAAAATATTTCTGCGCATTAGGTAATGCCTAAACTAAATCAAGGTCGGACTTATTCTGTTTTTTATGTAAATTCGTGGAAACAAATGAATGTTTCTGTAAGGGAGTTCAGACTTTTTTAAAAAACAGATGGAACATTGCCTGCGATAACGATAAAGACGTAATACAATCTGTAAGATAAAACTTTAACTTGACAAAAACCCATACTTTGATTTAATTTGAATTGTGGATACTTAAACATGATGACGGGGATATATGATATTGATTGCCATTTTTATCATTTACGGCGATTATGGAAGATTATTTATCTTATATCACAAAAACAAAGTAAATGTGCAAATGTCCTTTTTTAATTGCAAGATATCTTATATCACAAAAACAAAGTAAATGGGTGAATAAGATGATGCAAATGCCCATTTTTAATTGCAAGATACCATTTCAAATGGTTTAAATTAAAATTCATTTGAAAATCATTATCAATTTTGCAAAGATGCAATTGCTAACCATATTCACTTTGAATATTCCAGCAAACAGGAAGGACAATAAATATTTCCCTTAAGTTTTGGTGATATCGAACTCTTAACCTAAAAAGCCAAACCCTGAAAGCTTAGCTGAGTAAGGCCTGGAGATCTAACCACTGTCCTTCAGCTTTTCACTCACAATACAGCAGTCAATTTAAGACGGCTGATGGTCGTGGCTATTTTTAGACTTTACGAATCTCCTTAAAAGAAGAGTTCTGTGTAAAGATATAGACACACATTCAAATTTCAACCTAAAATACATATAATTGTTTCTTTACTAAAGATATGTTATAGCTAAACAAATCATAGTTATAAATTTAAGAGAGATCTTTTTGTTAATTCGTTAATTCAAACTAATATATTTCAAGTATTAAACCTTTAAAAGAGTTGCAAATGATTGTTATGTTATGTTAGATATAAAATGTTTTGAATGAAGTTTTGAAAGAATTATCACATTCTGTGGAATCATTTAATATAGCGGGGACCAATTTTTGTGGATTGTGGAATTTTTGCTTATTCGTTGGGATAAACTTTGTGGAGGCATCGAATTCAGTTTCAGTAAGAAAGATAACTTTTTCTTAATTTATTTTTGTCGAGGATGTTAATTTGTGGGGTAAGGATACCAAAGAATAACACTAAAATTGAGCCATTACGAATTCTTAAGATTCCACAGTATGTTGATATTTTTACTTTTTAGTATATTATCCATCCTAATATAAGGATTTTACTCGCCTTATCCACTAATCTTCTATGTAAACAAAACACGATCATAAGGATGTAAATTCGTGGATTAAGATGATTCATCAACATCCAAAAGATGATGATTCCAAAATCATGGCTATGTTAGAGTTTTCAATCAAAAAGTCTACTAATTATTTTGCTGACGGTCATTTAGTTTGAAAATTGTAAACGAACAAATACATTGGGGTATTGGCTTTTTAAAAATTATAAACACATATATAAAAAAAACAAATAGCAAAAATGATAAAATCATTTACTGAATAATGTAATTACGTTAAAAAAACAATACAATTCATAACTTAAGAAAGTAAATTGACGAGTATGTGTATAATATTGGAAGACGGGTTCTATACGTTACTTAAAGTGGAATGCTACAGCAAGATTGTATTTATGAATCGATAACATCATTTCTGAAACATGATTTCTTTGTTTAAAGAATTATATTCTCTTAAATATTTTTGTTTTGGGAAATATTAAATAAGAAAATGGGAAATCAATTCAAACCCTACAGTATTTTGTTTGCAACCGCAACATATTTTCTTTGTTCCTATAATCTTTCAACTTATTCTTAATTTTGCGCTCTATAATCAATCCACAAGATGAAAATGCGTGTGACACTATACAAACTTTTCTTACATTTGGTAAATTTCTCATTGCTTGAAAAGAAATGATATCATAAAACATTTGTCTTTTACCCACGTGTTACAAGTTATTACCGAAACCCATTCAAAGAATCAAAGAAAGTAAATGTGTTTGTTTTCAGAGGCTAGACAAGTTGAAATCAACAATTATAAACTATATTTACTAGTATAACGTACATAGACATAATAAAATAAAAATATAAACAAGAATAAAAACTTTTGTGTGGTTTTCATATATAATAATAAAAAAAATAAGTCTTTGATGTCTGTAATGAACATAATGATTACTAAAGGCATTTTCTGTTAACAATGGATGAACCGTATTCGGCGTATTTCTTTTTGCTGATACACGTCTCTTGGATGGAAGAGAAAGAAGCAACGATAGAACCACCTAACCAAACGAAGTACTTCCTGTCGGGTGGGGCAATCATCTTGATCTTCATTGTGCTAGGGGTTAAGCTATGATTTCTTTCTGCATACGGACAGCAAAGCCGCGGTACATGGTGTAACCACCAGATAATACGATGCAAGCGTACAAGTCTTTACGAATATCGACATCACATTTCATGACACAGTTGTATACGGTTTCATGGATACCAGAAGATTCCAATCCAATGAAGGATAGTTGGAACACTGCCTCTGGACACCTGAATCGTTAGTTGCCAGTGGTAATGACCTGACCGTCGGGAAGTTCATAGGTCTTCTCTAGAGATGAGGATGAAGCAGTAGTAGCCATCTCTTGCTCAAAGTCCAGAGCAACGTAGCACAGTTTCTCCTTGGTGTCTCTGACGATTTCTCTCTCGGCTGTGGTGGTGAAAGAGTAGCCACGTTCTCTGAAAATTTTCATGAGATAGTCTGTCAGATCACGTCCTGCGAGATCCAGTCTCGTGATACCATGGGGAAGGGAGTAACCCTCGTATATTGGAACTGTGTAAGACACACCATCTCCAGAGTTCAGTACAATACCAGTTATATGACCGGAAGCGAAAATGGTCAGTAAGGCCTCCATGGCAACACATGGCGGGAGAATTGAATTTCTCAAACATTATCTGTGTCATCTTTTCTCTGCTGGCCTTAAGATTGAGTGGGGCCTCGGTCAGGAGGACATAGTCTTCCTCTGAGTTCATTGTAGAAGGTGTGACGCTATATTTTCTCCATGACATCCCAGTTGGTGACGATACCGTGCACGTGTTGAATTGGGTACTTGAGGGTTAGGATACCTCATTTGCTCTGAGCGTCGTATCCTACATAGCTGTCCTTCTGCTACATACTAAACATCCCAATCTGATAAAATGTAGTGGGTTTAAAAATCAAAGAACTGAAAGTACTGAGAAGCGCTAAGCTGTCCCTGCACATGAGCAAACATTAATTACATTTTACATGTATCATGAATGAATTTAAAAGTTTACATACGTCATATATATAGCCAAGATTTTGCATTTTTGTATAAATTTAACTACAAACAATATCCAGGACTGCGTTCCGCTAGGTTATAGAAATCTAGGTCTATTGAATGATTAGTTAGCCTAGCCTCTAGTTCATTGATTTGAAGTTTTAGGCTAGGTATGTCTATAGCAGCTAGCTAGCTAATCGTTGAACAACCGGATTGCTACCAATAGAATCATGAACGCAGAATAAAGCGAGATTCGAACTCTAGGATCTGTGTTTCACAATCTTATAGCAACTCGACTAAAGGGTTAATTGAAGAAGTGGGTTGAAAAGATGGTTTTAACAGATTAAAATGTTTCGAACTGAGTTCCGAAATATTTGTGTCGCTGTAGCTTTCTCCTATATAAAATTTTTGAATACATATATTAGGATTAGATATTGCGAAATATTTGGGAACCCATAAGCAATTTTATGTTTTTATTTCAGGAGAAAAAAAATAAAAACATAAAGGCTGATCAAGTTTTGATGCAATACCTGTAGAAAAGTGCCATTAAAACATATATTCTGAATTATAGAAATGTTCTTAATAATATGTAGGGAGTTTTCCTTCAGTGAAATAAATGTTTGAATAGGAATAAGGAGATTTTCCCTATAATAAGGAACAATGAGAATACCACCCTAATAAATTTTGAAATAAGAAAATAGTGAAATATATAGGACTTATATCAACATTGTATGATTTGAGAATGTACATTTCAAATTTAATGAGAATTTTTTTTTTTTTTTACAAAAAAGCATTACTTGTACTACTGCAATAACACACAAAAGTTCTAACGCTAGTTTTATAAAACAGAAAACACTTTTACAAAATCACTAATACTACTGCAATAACCTACAAAAGTTTAAACTTTAAGTTTACAAAAGCACTGCTACTTCTGTAATAACCTATAAAAGTTCTAATACTAGTTTTATAAAACAGAAAACAGCTAACTGTTAGTGCAATAACAGAAGAAAACAATCCAACTTTATATGAAATAAAAGACTGACTACTGTAAAATTGAGTGCAACAGAATTTGTCATTGTTATATGCAAGGAGTGGCTTCAATATTTGCGTTAAATCATAACACTATAGTCCTTCTACATGTGCAATGTAAACAAATAAATGAAAAGTTTGTATGCCTATATCATACACTTGAAACAAATCTTTTTTTCTTCCGACACTTGCAAGTTTCAGTTTATTTCCTTATGAAATGCTTTACTGTTGATCGACTTTATATTCTAAAAATTTAAAAGTCTGGAATTCTGTTCTTATTTCCTAAAACTTGTTCTTCTTTTGAAATACATAAAACACTATGCTATCCATCTTGTATTGTCAGTTCTGTTCTAGGAATTATTTTGCCACCGACATCACAGCCCATGTACTTATGTATGAAACCCCATTGCAACATGCTGTATTGCTGTTTACAAAACTACGTATGCTATTTGACCTTTTAATGCACCGACAACTACTCTTTTATTTTAATTTGATGTTTAAGAAAAAAAAAGTATTGTGATAATTTGTGTGCTGCTAATAATTAGAATTATTTAGCCTTAACACCGATACCGCAGCCGAGTACGTCTCTGCATTCTATTATTAGACATCGAGTCATCAGATTATTTTAGATGATTGTAGGTGGCACTTATTCGGAAGTGACATCCCCAAAAAGCAATGCCAATAAGCGCTTTGCGTACTGCGTACGCTTAGCGCTTAAAAATCAAATGTGATAGATGAAATTAATCTCAGAATGTTTAATAAACGGAACCGTTTCAGAATTTTAGGGAATCGAAGTGGACATTTCTGTCGACATGGTAAAATGTATTTCGAACATGGCTAATTTAATGTTTCCACTTGCCAGTTAAATATGTCTTTAACGACCGCATTTATTAGATGGAAAAGAAACAAAAGAAATTAAACTCCAAGATGATAAAAAAATAGTGTTTATGCTGACTTAGAAAAAAAATCTGTTTCCATCAAAGTTGATGACGTGTGCCATCAAGCGTCAGGTACCATGCCCACAAATTTTCAAAACTTTATTTTCTTCAAATTCATTCACTTTGCATTAAGAGATGGTTTGAGAAATATTAATTACGCAATCAAAACGAATTTTGCCGGATTTATTAATAATCAATAGCTAGTCTAGAATAAATGATAAATATTGGTAAAATTTTACAGGGCCATGTCAATAAAAATCGTTTTCGACAGAGACGGGTTGCCTTATATTGTCATGTTTATGGAAGTAGACATTGAGGGAGCTAAATATTTCCTGTAATTCATTTTATCTGAAACTTAAATATTTGGTCTAATGGAATGACACCTGTAAATGCATGTATTATAAAATATAAAAGAAATCTAAGCTCATATTTTTGCAAACTTCGGTTATAACTTAATTAAAATTTTAAAATAGTCATTGTAAGAATTTGCATTGCCAAAAGTTATTTTTTGAGGTTCTTATACAGTCCAAATATAAGGGCAGTACTAAATATACAGCAGTCCTTTATGGTTATAAAAATCACCTTGACAGACAATAGACTATTTTTTTTAAAAATCGGAGAAACACAATTTCTACGAATAAAATAAAGCTTCAAGTTAAACAAAATCGTATCGTGAGTTCAAAGGGTAATCTTAAACCGAGAGGAAGAAATGTCTTAAACATTAGCTGTCACAGAGATTGCATTTTTTTTATAACAATGTTGAATTTTTCAATAACATTGAAGACGTAATACAAAATGTTAAGAAAATACAGTGTTAACGTGATAAAAAGACATATCTTTACTTGGAATTGTGGACATCAAAATATGATCATGGGGATACATGACATCGTTTGCATTTTTTATTTCGTGGTATCTGTAGTGGTGATCTTGAATGAATAATCTCTTATCTCGTCATGCAGTTTCCAAGGACATGACATTCATTAAGCTTCACTGAGTTTTAGCTTACCTGAGCTGAAAGCTTAACTGAGCTTTTCTGATCATTTTTTCTCCGACCTCCGTCTTTTCATTCGGTTATATATATATATATATAGATAGATAGATAGATAGATAGATAGATAGATAGAGAGAGAGAGAGAGAAATTTGTTAACAATCAAGTTTGTAAAAGCCATGATCTTCTAGGGTAGGGTGCGGCCACGTTAGGGGCTCAAATTTTACATAGGAAAAATATTATGATGTTATGATATATAGTATTACTTATATGGA
The DNA here is from genome assembly GCA_020458035.1 of Magallana ariakensis. Taxonomy (NCBI): domain Eukaryota; kingdom Metazoa; phylum Mollusca; class Bivalvia; order Ostreida; family Ostreidae; genus Magallana; species Magallana ariakensis. The sequence goes on from CM035819.1 coordinate 48,822,050, forward strand.
AGCATCTTTACAACAAAATGTGATTAATAATTGTTCAGACTGACACCTGAAAAATTCTTGGGCCCCATTAGGGGTTCAAAGTTTGAGGTAGGTTTATATGTTAAAGATCTTCTTGAGAACTGCAATGCTCAATATATAATATGACTTTATTTGATTCTGGTCGTAACGCGCTTTCTGAACGGCTGAAAAAAATATATTTATATAAAATGGGTTGGAAGAGTTTCTGGTTTTTAATAAACCGCTTCGCGGTTATTTCGTCTAAATATTGATATTGGTAGCTCACAATGTAATGACGTCAGTATGTTACAGTTGGAACTTAATACTTAACATGAGAATATCTGGATAAAATCTTTATATACAGGATATATTCTACTACAATATCTAGATATTTTGTATATGACTTTATAAAGCTGATTAAATGATGGCTATTGTTGCTCAGGTAAGCGGAGTGGACCATTGTCCTCATGTTTTTGTATTTACATTGTGCATTTGAATTCTTAGAAATGAAAGACAAGACTTGTGAATATATCTATTTATTATGACGTATTTTATACATTAGGAATTGTTTTGGGAGCGCAGCTTGTCACATTTGTAAGTTATTAATATAACATAACTATATCATACTGCTATGTTGCTCTATTTTGCATAAATCTTTTTTTTTGCTTTAAATTTTTAAAATCTAATAAGGAAAAAAAATATTTTCATTAGGAAAGTATTCAATAATGGTATATGTAACACGCACACTTGTATACGAGGGGCGTTCAATAAATAGTGTCATAGATGTTACAAAAATAACACAATCAGATATTTTTTGTTATATTTTAATTGTTACTTTAAAAATACTCTCCTTTAACAGACACACATAATTTCAACCGATTTATTCACGCTTTAAATGCATTTATATAATGTTTTTTTGGGAATGGTATTCATGTACTGATAAATGGCAGAGCCAAAAGCCTACCTTGAAACATATCTTCTCCCTGAGAAGTGCTTTTTTAATTTAAAAAAAGAAAAAAGTCACAAGGAGACAAGTCGGGTTAATAGGGTGGATGGGGCAAAATATGAACTTTTTCTTTTTCCAAAAATGATCTCACAATATGGGATTTATGTGCTGGGGCGTTGTCATGTAAAAGTCGAATGCTGCGAATTCCAGACTTTGGTCTCTTCCTTTCAAAGTGTTTCTTAACTTTCTTCAGCACATAATTTTTGTATACATGTCCGATCGGCCTTTTGGAATATTAACTACTTTAACTACAAGACCTTCACTAATAAAAAAATAGTGTATTTTAAGTAGTTTTCAACACATTTCAACCCGCAATCGTTTTTGTTTTTCTGTTAATAGATGAGGTATCCATCTTGCACTAACCTTTCGGAGGCCAATGTGTATCCCTAAAATTGTAAATACTGTCCCCGATGACTAAATTTGCTATCTGTTTAATGGTTAATCGACTATCATTAGTAATGCTATCCGATTCGGTTATTTTTCCAAGTATTACATCCGTTGAAGCCGTACGCATATATCCTTTTTTTTTATTCTCTGGCCGCGTGGTTTTGGTCTAATTAACACTCTATAATCAGTGGACAAAGTCGTTTATTTCAATTTCTTTATTGCGAAAGACATACGTCTTATAGCACTTAATATAATAATAAACAATACACACACAAGAATATTTAGACAAAAATGGACGGTCAGTTCTTACATATTGTTACACAACCTAATGTTTACAAAATTTGTATTTGGAGAATGATATACAGATTACTGAAAAATACACAATCATTCTATACGTTACCTCCAATTTTCAAAGTAACGTTAGACTTTCTCGGGTAACATGTAAATTAGGGTACATTAAAAGAATCATCGCTACACAAAAATTACGGTAAAGCAATTACTCATTATAAATTGAAAGTTTACCAAAAAAGGTTATTTGTATATTTTTATGTGTAAAATCGAAGCGAACATGCCAACTTTTAGACTATAGTAACGCACTTATATGTTTTAAGCGTCTTGTTACGAGATTGCCTATGAAAACGCATATATCTGAGGCGAGTTCAACAGAGCGACCATCCGCGAGCGCTCGCCATATATTGTGTTGCGGGTATACGGAATTTTGGCGAGTGCTCGCGAGCACCCGCTCTGTTCAACACGCCTCTGACGTAAGAAAACCTTATTACGTCATAGATGATATAAATATAATGTAGGCAAAGGATAAGTGGGTAAGTAAAACGCTGCAATGAAGCCCTGCATTTAGCAATTTTAATTTTCGTTTACAAAGTATGTTGTTGTAACTCAATCTGTTCTTTTTGCTCCTTTGATCTGTGTTTCAGTACTTTGCGTTTTCTTGTAGTGTTGTCTCAAAAACCGTTATATTTGACTTTTGACCAAAGCTGGTTCCTTAGGACTAACTTTTCACCTCGAAAAATGCTCTTGACAACACGTAGTGCTTACTTACACGGAGAATTAAGTTCCACATTAAGAATTAAATTATTTTTTTAGTCTGATATATAATAGCAACATTATGCATATATACATTATACCACAGGGGCTCGTCACGAATTTTTCAACTTTTTATATCTACCACCTCTATGAAATTAAGGTATCGGATGTTCAATTGAGCCTGAGAGCTCGGGATTTTCCGGGATGAGCTCGGTAGATTACGGAGATTGAAATAAATTTTCAAAATGTCGAACTATTTTTGATTTAACATAATAAACAGTAAAGAACAAACAATTTATGCATAAAGTCAAGCAAGAATTTTTTTTTCTTAATTTCAAAACAAAATATTTTAACTTTTCCCCCTTACGCTGATTATGACTTTGTAGCAGCTTTACGTCATTTGCCATTGTATGACGTTATTCTTTCACGCGGCGCACTTGCGATAACGTGAAGAAAAAAAGCCTAATTTATAGAGTAAAGTTTGCAGTGCGTAAGTCACGTATTCCGTCGAAAAATAGGTCGTTTTAATCATTGATTTCGTAGATTTTGTGACTGTGCATAACTTGAATTTGGGGTAATCCGGTAATCGTATGACCTTATTGTTTATTTTTTTGTATACCTAATTTCATTATACATACAAAATGTTTCGGACCCAACATTTGTATATCGGCGTATTTACCACTAACTATTTTTAATAAGTACCATGCATACGGATTTTAATTCTAGTTAAATTGCTTGTACACGTTTATTGTAATCATTGTGTTTAAACATCTACATACTTGTTTTTTTTCGTAAATCAAGTTAACAAGAGTCAAATAATGAAATTTCTAATCATTGATTGGTTTTTTTTTTCATCGGGATTCCAAACAATTTTCTTCTCTCGCATTTCATATTATGTGCATTAACAGTATATTTTCCACTCTTTTTAAATTGCTGGATTTTCTATCATTCAAATTATACTATTAAATACTGATTCCGACTGCTTTAAAGTCAATTCGTTTCAATGGCTGTTGACATAAAAGAGGCGCGTTACCATCCAATGAAATCAAATACTCAAAATTTGATTGACAGGTTCAGCCAGTTAGCCGATGTCCGATGTTATGTGTGGTATTTGTACACAATCTAATCGTGTAAAAAAAATGCATGCTTTTTACAACATCACAGTATCATTTATAGTTGATTTAGAATTTTGTTCTATAAAAGTCATATTTTGTTATGACTGTATAAAGCATGTTGATGTATTGTGTATTTTACTATTGTACCGGTACAGAAACATCAGAGACAGACTTTATAGGCAGTCTCCATTTAAAACTGACTTATTCTTTTGTTTGTTGGAAAAGAATACAATTTTGATTGAAAGATAATACAATGTATATTGTTTTCTACGAGTTAAAGGTTTGGAATGAATGCTGATGAAAATTTCACACGGTTCTCGCACGCTTTGCTCATAACGCTTTACATGCCTGATGTGACCCGCAATTCACGATTTCGTTGTAATGGTAACAATGTTTTTTTCGGGTTAACATTTTGCTGAATGAAAAAACTGAACAATTTAGATTTTTAATTCTAAAATTACAAGTTCTCAATCGTATAGGAATAGAAAACAGTAAAATTACCGGGTTACGGGAATATGTGTTAGATAACAATTGCGACTGCCGACGAGTAGGGTTAAAATCGCGTGAAATACTATTTTACCGTGCATGATTTGCAGCGCTAGAGTTACTTCCCCATAGTGATTTGGCGGGAAAAAATTCTATTTTTAGAAAATACATACCCATACCTATCAAATGAGTATATAGAATATATACCTTACCAGGCATAATTTTTTGGTCAATTGTACATCTGATACCTTAAATACGCAAGGGAGGAATCAAAACTCGAAAAAATTGCAACCTCCCGATTTCGGTCGCCTCGTTTTCATTTTTCTCGGACGTTAAACCTTGCAATCTAGGTATCAATAGATCGGGAAATGACCGTAGTTTTTAGAAATATCTGCAAAGGATGACTGCACTTAAGGACATGCGATATTTGCGAGAAAATAAACTTTTAAAAGAAGAATTTTTCTTTCAATTCCAGAAATGGTCAACATCTAAACTGCAACTTTACGTAATTGCGTTAAATAAAAGTATGTTGTTACCAAGTACGAATTTGCTTTCATAGGCGGGGGTCATCCCTATTTCTTGAGTCTCCATACGATAATGAGGACGCCCACTTTTATACTGACTTCATACATAGTCAGCGCATGTTTGTCTATTGTTCTCCGTTTAACAGTAGTTGTATATTTGCATTATCGAAGTTATGTCAAAGGGAGATTAATAGACAAACATGCGCTCATGGTTTAAATGTGAAAAAACTGCTCCTTCTTACTTTCGCTTTCCCTGTTGTAACCAAGGGTAGATGCATGTTGAATATTATAATTCACCACGTGATTTCTCACCTCAGGTAACTTTGTGAATACAAAATTCTATCACGTGACGTGTAAGGTAGCAATTTATGTGCTAACTAGGACAATGTTTTCGAACACGTTAAGTTGTCAAGCATTGATTAAAAGTCTTCTGTACTTACATGGGCGTGGTCTAATTGTTGAAACCATAGTAAATAGTATACTTCTACCATATAGAATAGATAGGGTTATATGGTGAAAGAGTGATCACATAAATTTTTATACATGGCATTGTTATTCATGGTAGTCTAATTTTAGTACCATTCTGATAATGGCAGCTCCACCTCTCATGCATATTAATATCAATCTTGTTTGATCAAGGGCAGATAAGCGAAATTCTCCTTTTTTCGAAAGTTGTAAGGAGAAAAACATAGAATGAGCTTATTGTATCACAGTCTAAAATCTTATTTCATGTTGGAAATTGACTAGAGTCTAAGAAATTTAACAAAAGTGATATTAGGTTAAGAAATAAACGGAACAGAAGCGACCGAAAAGGGCCCAAAATCCGGCGCTAAGTGCAGTCATCCTTTAAGCATCGGCAACAATTTAAGAAGTTTTTACGCATTTCCTTCCAGTTTACGCTCCGGTGACGATTTCGTCGATCAGCTGCCGTGCACCAAATTTATTCATGCGCTCTCATTAGTCAATTTAATTTTGATCAATCACCTGCCTCTGTGTACGACGATCAAGGTGGACACGTATATTTTAGAGAGATATTATTCCAAATTTATTGAATGACTCCGCGTACGAGTTATTTAAATTATCCCTTGTGTATTTTATTGTATGGAGGTGTTAGATATTAAAAGCTGAAAAACTTCGTGACGAACCCCTATGATTATACAATTAAATGATTTATTTTGACATCGTCGTGTCAATAACTGCATGCTGTCAGGTGAGCAAATTGAATTACAAAATTGTATTGACAAATTGAATTACGCGCGTTAACGCGTTATGATAATTTTTCTGCTCAACTGACGGCATTTAGTGACACGACGACGTCAAAAAAATCATTTAACGTTTTATTTACATTCCCTTATTATTTTATGATAACAAATCGGCATTGAGGGAGTAGATTAGTAACAGCAAGAACAGCTGTTTTTTTTTAAAACCGGTATATACTGGTTATCACATAGACTGTTGAAACGAGCATGAAAATATAATCCATGAAAATTAACTCTTGGATTTTTGGTTTTAATAATAAAATCATTTTTATTGTTGAATAATTGTAAAATAATTTGCAAAACAATGATACTTATAAATGATATATTCATACACATTATTACAGCCAAAAGGCTAGTGATATTGTTTTAAAAGCAATTTAAATAAGTTATTATAGTAAATAAGAGTTTGATTACCTTGGAGAGAGTTCTATAGTCCGATAGTCCAAAACTTGACATGTACGCTTCGACCCCCGAAAAAAAAATGGATAGTACATAAAATATTTTTGTTTAACCTAAAAGTAGTAAAATTTTATGGTAGAAATTGCATGCAGTATATATCTATCTGGGGAAGAAATAATAAGACACGGTCTAGTTTAACCACAACAAGCTACAATACGTTTTTCCTGACATGAGTTATGAATCCAACATCTATTGTTTTAAGATCACACGCCTGAAGACCGTTTGAATCGAACCATAGATCTTGCGTCACTGTGCAATGGAACTTACTAGTGTGGCTTTGTTCGGTGTTTTCATCTTTTTCCTGGTCCTCCTAGCTCTACTTCTCAAACGGCCGTGTCGAAATGACCTAAACATAACTTCACGGTCATTGGAGGGAAAGACGATCATCGTGACTGGAGCAGAGCAAGGTAGTTTATAAATCCCGGGACCTCAAGTCTGTCACCAAATATATCATTGAATTGATCTAGCTCTAATAAAAATGATTTACCCTTGTCAGAGTTTCTGTTATGGATAACACTACATATTGCGTGTTAGCTTTTATGTCAATTATGTCAAATCCAGCTTAACCCATCTCTACGCCCGTTTCTTTGTGATTTAGAAGGAAAAGTCATAATGCTCTAAAGCTTGTTCTTTAAGAAATGTTCGACTTCTCCTAGTTTTAACATGTTAATGACAAAACTGAAAGCATCAAAATGAAACAAAAGGGAAAAACACCTTTCGGTATTTTATGAAATAAAGATCCGTGTATCTACAACTTTATTGTAGGCAGAGGATTTCATATCACACTTGAACTGGCGAAGAGGAAAGCGCGTGTCATTATGGCGTGTGCAGATGAAAACAAAGGAAAGTTGGTTCGACAAAAGATTGTTCAAAGGACAGGAAACACAGATGTTGTGGTCCAACACCTTGACGTCACTATGATGTCATCTGTTCGGTCCTTTGTGACGTGGTTTAAAATACACGAAAAGAAGCTAGATATCCTCATAAATAACAAGGAAATGATATGTAAGCTTCAAACAAGATATTGTAAAAGAAAAAAATTAATTTGAATGAAACTAAAGTCTGTGAACGGCTAAAAAAACTTTGAAGCAATACTTTGCTTTCAGCCATCAAGAAAAAAATGACAAACGAGCAGTTTGAAATGATTTTTGCCGCAAACTATTTTGGACCATTTTTGCTGACACGTCTTTTGCTAGGTAAGTTCATTTTTAAAATTTGTACTCTAGAAACACGTCTTATTTTGATAACTTTTTTTAAAATTCAAAATTTACTGTAGATTTTCTAAAGAGATCCCAAGGGCGCGCTGTAAATGTATGCTCCGTTCTACCAAGCTCTACCTCGCTGGACTGTGGGAATCTTAAAGCAGAGAAATTTTTCCATTTTTCAAGATTTTACGAATCCAAATTAGCAATGCTGATTTTCACCAAAGAGCTTGCAAAAGTAACAATGAATTCGGGTAAGAGTGAATGTTGAAAATCATTTGCAGGCAATATAATAAAAATAAAATTCCTAATATCTGCGATTGTAAATACACGTATTATTGATTGCCTCTTACTTTTGATAGGCGTTGTTGCTTCCTTTGTTAATGCTGGTCCAACCCAAACAGACCTCTGCCAGGACATCTCTTGGCTGTTTCTACTTTTTCAGTCTATTTACTCTGGACAAGGACTAAAGGTACATGTATGACCATTTTTTATTATTTCAAATAACAATTTTAAAAAAAAAACCAATTAACGAAAAAGGAAATAAAACATGTAATTTATTTATTTATTTTATTAACAGTCGACGACAGAGAGGGCTAGGTCTGTACTGCGTTGAAAAAAAAATTGAAAAAAATTGTCAATTACATGTATTAAACTTAACAGGATTGGATTTATTTTGTTAACAGTCGGCGACAAAGGGGGCTATGTCCGTGCTGTTCTGCGCCCTGGACGACTCTGTACAGACGGGTGGGTACTATAGTAACGGTCAGCTCATGGACCATACACCGTCCGTACCTGCCTCTGTGTACGACGAGGGACTGGCCAAGAAGTTGTGGGAGGTCAGTGAGAGACTCACGGGACAGTCCGATGTCATGGGAGAACTGAATGCACGATTGGCAAAGCGTGGCCGTGTAGAGTAAAACAAAGACGATCATCTAGACTTTTTTTTATTTTCAAGTCATTATCAGTCCTGTCTTTGAAACAACTTGAATAATAGACTCCAAAGTTTTCTTCACAGTGTTTGTTATTTGACATCATATACTAGTAATACTAAATTAATGTTTACATTTGTAATATCTTAAAAATGTTTCAAGAAAGAAAAAACTATATTTGTAAAATTGTATTTAAAGAAGAGCAATTGAATATTTTAATTAATAATAAGTTTCTACTCACAAGGGAAGCAAGTACATGTAGAAGGTCAAGTATTTAGGAATCTATTTCAGAATTTGTGTTACGTGATCTTAAATTTAGTTTTTTATTTCCTTCTGTTTTGGAAAATCAACGTCGTTATTATTTTAACTTCTCCTTTCATAAAGTTCCTGTTTGTAATTGCATGGAATCTGATGAGGGCACTGTGTATAGGATACGTTGAATAGACTAAGTGTTTATCACAGGCTCATTGACAATTTAAGATCAAGAAAAATCAAGCATATCAAAAACTTCTTTACTAGAAAATATGAGTTATAAGGAAGTTATGATACTTTTCTCCTTCCCTCATGTTTAACACATTCTTTTATTCATTTGATACATCAAGAATATTGGTTAAGAAGACTGAAATATCATGTCCTTAAGATTTCCTTATACTGAAGTAGAGATAAGCCAAACAGCATAATATACTTTATCCTCGACTTTAATTATCTATACACTTCTATTTAATTAAAAAAAGTATAAAGTTTCTACATCAGTTCCTTATTATTATTGAATTCAAATATGAATATATAATGAAAATGAACATAGTGTATATAAACCTTTAAGCAAATTCACATAAATATACCTATGAAGGTTTTCTTACACAGTTACAATATTATATAATTAGTGCCTGTTTCGGACCCTCACAAACAGGCATTATTTATTTTATTATACTGAATGTCTTAATTTTAGGGAACATTTTACTGCGTTTATGTAGAAATGACGTGAATTTAACGGCGAACCGTACGCGCATAATTTACGCGCATGTAACAATTCGTTCTATCGGCCCGTTGCCAAGCGTCTTGCTAAGGCTGAGGGTAAGAGAACGGATTGTCAACTGCATCTAAACCAATCAGATTTCAGTATTTAACATGAAAGTATAATAAGATGATTTATCATAATGAAAATTGTACAGTGTGTGTGTCGAAAATCTAATTTCAGTCGAGTGTTAAAAATAATTCCATCACATCTCAGTTTTTATTTTCAAAACCTTAAATAAAAAAAATCATTATAAATAAATCTAAAGCAGCATAAACCATTAAGTAATAATAAAACGACACATGATAGTTAAAACAAAATAAAAAGTACCTGTATAATGTACTTATACAACCGACTCATTGTACAACACAAGACAAATTAATTATTGACTCATATTATTACATTGCACAAAGTAAAAGTACATATATGTACTAGATACAACGTGTGAGTACCGATAGATGAAGAAATGACTAATGCTGAAGTGTACATCAACACCATTACTACACCAGACATATTCTATAGTATATGTACTGAAAACGAGAATGCACTCTTTGATATAAACAAAATTGGCTTATAATCTAAGCCTAGTAGGTTTTGCAAAGGTAAACAATTGATAAAAAACCAATTGCCGGTTTTTGTTTTTTGAAACAACTATGCCTGGGGGTAATATTTTCAAAATTTTTTTGTCCCCATAAAGTTGAATAATATTTTCACTAAAAATGTATACACATAAATTTACAGTATCCTGATAGCAAACATAAGGACTAAATTGGTGGGGCACGTGTACACTCTGTTTACATGCGTCGGTACACGCCCACCTGAGCCTGGCAGTTCGGACAGGTGTGAATCACGTCCTTACACCCGTCCACACAGAAAGGTATCAGACAGCATGGCCAGCACCTAAAATAAAGACAAAACTAGGAGGTCATAACAGTCACAATAGTGGTCAATTCCTCCTTGCTTATTCTAACCATGCTCTCAGTTTGTCTGCTATATTGATATATGTATCTGTAGTAGCAAGGAGAAAATAAAACATGCAGTCCCATCACATGCTTAACTATTATAACGGCGATTGCTTCATTGCTCATTCTAACCATGCAATCAATTTGTCTGATATATTTACAATGGTAGAGAAGATTATTAAAAATTGCGAATTCATTTTACTATATCACAAAAAACCATGTGCACCCCTAACACAGGAACACATGACACATGGGGGCTGGATTTCATAACTTTTGGCAGAGGCATCTTTGCTAATGATAATCCATCCTATGTACTCAGTTCACAATTAGGTTGAGGTACTTCTCTCATTACAACTATGCCCTTAGTGTTTTCAGCTAGATGCACAGAAGTTTTTTTTTCAAAGTACATGTATTTATCAAATATTTTTTGCGGTGGAGGGGTGGGGGGGTCGTGAGTTTCATAAACCGTGTTCCCATTCTCATATAGGTCATTCATTAAACATTTACTAAATTTGCCTAATGGTTTTTAAAGAGAGAAGTATGATTCATGACGACTGAAAACAGATAACAATAGGTCACCAAAGTAACTCTTGTTTAAAAATGGTCAAATCACTATTCGATGATACTATAACGAACATCATGTTAAATGTGTTACCCTATGATACAAAGGATTCCGACAAGGAGCCACGTCATAGTTCCCGTTTCGAACGTCGTCGCCGTCATGATGTCAGCACGACAGGAAGTACAGGAGACCCTCACGGGGGATTCCCTCATTGACTGGCAGGCCACCACTGCTACAGGTTGGGCCACCACTGTCGGACCTATAGGGTAGGGAGTTAGGCGGTATTTAGCAAGTACATGTATCTTGTACAGTATTTGCTTCAATGCTTTTTTTTTTAAACGACAATGTACATGGCTGATTGGTACATAACGAAATAGCATGTAATAGTATTTTCTTTGTGCATATAATAATCGTGAAATTTAGTAAGATTTCAAATTATGATTCTTGAGAAATAAAACTTAAATATATATACAGCAAATTTTCTTAATAGTAATAGAAAGTTTATAAATAAACAGCCCTTTTATTCATTTACAACATCAAATTGTACAAATATGTATACTAAGGCCTAAAAAAATTGTGTTTAGGGTAACACTGATGAAAAATTAGGTTAGGAAGGTAAAGATTTTAAAAAAAAATTTTCATATTTATTTTTTGCATGAGGGCACAAATACAAATATAAAATCCAAAGAACATAACGGATATTTGTTTGTGTCATGTTTAAAAACAGGTTTTTAATGGAAATAATATGAAAATCACAATCAGTTAAAAACAGACATCTAAAAATGGTAGGATCGGGGCATTTTTGTAGGTAATGTCGGGTTACCCTAAACACACAATATTTTTTTAGGCATTGTTGTTTTAAGAACACAATCTATTACACATGCATTCATTAAGCGTTGCTCTTGAATAATAAAATTCAGGGCCGTATAAATATGTATGTATATACGTCCCTGTTAATATAGAATTGTTTGATATAAAACTATAAAACAGAAGTCATGTTCATCTTACCTTGGGGTGGCGGATAGCCCGCAGGGGGGCCTGGAGGAGGGGCGTAGCCAGGCTGTTGCCCCGGGGGAGGGGCGTAGCCTGCTTGCGGGGCAGGGTACCCCTGGGTAGGGGGCGGGTACTGACCCTCCGAGGGTGGAGGATATGCTGGTTTTGACATCGCAATAATCTATTCAATCTGAAACAAAAAACAAAACGGAGTTAAACGACAGAATAATCCAATCAACCCGTCAATCAAATGTTTGTTCTTACGCAAATATAAGAATGACGAAGTCAAATGACAAATCAATGTACTCCATCAGATTGCTACATGAATCTAAGATGCAGATTAAATGTTTGTAATTTAACTAAAGAATCACGGAACAAAATGACAAATCAATCGAATTCACCTATACACTGTATGTTACGTCAATCTTACGTGAGGTTGTATGTACGGCATGCAAGTAAGCTTATGGATAATTTAAGACAAATTGAGATAATTCCATAGTTACTGTACCTATACTATGGAACAATATATCCATTTACTTCCAATGAACAAATACAAACGTATTCACTTCTATGGTGTACATATAACCTTCTTTAATACTAGCAGCTTTTGTTAAAAAAATGAATAGTGAGGAAATAACAGAACTCAAAATTCCTATCAATATTTCCTTCCCATCATTCTACCTATCACTATTTCCGGCTATTTAGCCATTTCTTACATCGGTTGTTGGGTATTCATTTCTTTGGAAATTCCTTTTTTTTCCCTTCCGTCTTAAGCCCACTTTACATTAAGAAATTCCAGTTACTATACAATATAATTATTCTAAATATTTGATTTTTTGTAATTCCCGGTATTGTGATTCCAATGCATGTTTACAATGGTAAGATCAATTAATGTGCGTATAAATCACTATGAACTATAAACAATTCACTTGTATATATGTTATATATTTTTATTATACTTTCATGTTAAATACTGAAATCTGATTGGTTTAGACGCAGTTGACAATCCGTTCTCATACCCTCAGCGTAAGCAACACCGATCGAACGAATTGTTACATGCGCGTAAATTATGCACGTACGGTTCGCCGTAGAACTCACCTCTTTTCTATATAAAAGCAGTAAAATTTGCTATAAAATTAAGGCGTTCAGTATAATAAAATAAATAGTGCCTGTTTGGGAGGGTACCAGTTGAAATTGACATCCCTCGAAAACCATTGTCAACCTCCGCTTCGCGTCGGTTGACAATGGTTTTTTTGGGTGTCAATTTCAACTGGTACCCTCCCAAGCAGGCACTATTTATATAATAATGTACCTCTTGTATCATTTATATGTTTTATATATATTTTTATGGTTTTGAGAGAATAAATGAATTGAATTGAGTTTGAGCATTCGTGATAATAATATAACATACTATATAAACAGACATTTGATATTTTTAAGGTCATTCACAACAAAAGAAATCTAGCAACCAAACAGAAATAAATATTTTACATTATGATTATAGCTATCCAGAGACGAGTTGACTCCTATGTTAGATATCAACAAAAGCCAGAAGGTCTTGGAGACAAAAAAGCTTCAAAGAAACATCCTTTTTTTTAAGCATCAACATCTATTTTCCCTTAAATAAATGATTATAATAATTAGATGCGAAACTGACTGAACGATAATACAAGGTGAAGTTTTAACAAGTGGTCATGTTATTACTCAATTTGAAATTTAAAATTTGAATTTAAAATACGAAATCTTTGATCCGCACAGACAATTTGATGTAGCTACACAAAGATTTAGTATAAGTCATCATTTTGTTTACATTGTTTACATTGGTAGACCCCGCCCAAGCTTGGTATTTGTGATAAAGTTTTTAATTTGAAGATAACAAGTTAACGTTTACATAATAAATGATAAGAAAGCGGCAAATATTGATGGTATATTTGTTCATACGTCCATTATTTATGGTGGGGCGGTGAATGATGGAGACATACATGTACTTGTACCACAGAGCCATTTAAGTCCGCTAAATGGATAGCTTTACAAATTATCACATATTATCTATATCATCATTAATTCATTATCTGCCATTAACTCATAACACTTATGTAGAACTTAGGGGAGAACTATATCATCGATGACTCATCTATTATTTAAACCAAAATATAATTGCTTAACTTGATGGTTTGCGTAAGTCATAAAAATGATTTCTAAATAAAGAAAAATTATAGGGGGGGGGGGGGGTAACAGTAATGTGTATGCCTTGCGGAAACTCTTGGTATTTCGCAATACACTGATACACTGAGTTGGCAAAGTGCACGGTCTGGCATACGATTCAATAGAGCCCGGGGCCCCCTACTGATGACCCAGATGCTGCCGTTCTCCCGTCTTGGGCCCCCCTGGCTAGCCGACCACGGTCAGTGCTTAGGTCGTATCGCGGCCATGCCCCGGCACTGACCTACCGAGATACTGTAGTGGTATGCCTCGCCCTCAAATATCAAAACATGCCTCCCCATGTTACAAATATAGATTCGTATTATCGTCATTTACAAAACCATCAGTAAGAAACGTTGCGCTCATAAGAAATTGCGGAGAAATAAAAAAAAAAATCGGATATGCTTACCTCGATTGTGGACGATGAAAACGAGAATCGATGAAGCAAGTATAACTGCACGGCCTGTAACATCCAGCGTCTACTCTGCTTGAGTGAGAATAATCCGACGAACTGTGGCTATGCTAAACTCCCTAGGCAAGTCGGTCGGTCGGCCGCTCACAGTGTACGGACCAGCTTGAATGAAAAATAATGTACCTATACGGCCAGGGAGTAAGTGGACATTACGTGTGCGCGTATTCTAGCGATATTATTATCCACGCAATGATCTACTTCCAGTGACAGTAAATTCTTAGAGCCTGCAGCCACCAATACGATATTTTTGCCATGCACGTAACGCTGACTTGTTAGGATAAATTATCAAAAACTGTTATGCTGTACATACATCTCGGCAATTGGAAAAGTGTTGTCGCTGCACAGATGTAAATACACACATACACACACACGCACATGCACACACGCACACACGCGCACACACGCACACCTATCCACATATACACATCACCACCACTCAGGATATATACCAAAGTTTTACCCTACTTATAAATATATGTAATGTCAATTGAAACTAGAAACATTGGTAAGTAATATGTCGAGATTTTGAAAAGTTTAAATCAGAAAGGAGAAATCTCAAAATTTGGGTTTTAGTAATTTTGACATGAATTTAGTGTTACGCATGCTTTAAATTTTCTGTTAGATACTCCCAGGTGTTATTTTGTGTATGAGATTGTAAGAACATCAAACAATTAAAATTATGGGCAAATTTATTTACAATAATAATTATGTTGATACGGTAGAAAAGTAAATAGAGATTTGATTAGATGGTTTAGAATCATGTATCCTAACGTATGTTTTCCCGCATGAATCACCAAAGAAATCATTTTATTGTAAAAATTATGTTTATAAACATTTGTTGATTGATAGATAAACATTTGTTAAAAAGTATTTATCTTCTCAGAATGATGAAAACCACTTACTAGAAGTTGAGTAGATTACTTAAAAAAAATACGTTAACTCCACAAGACTATCTAAAATCATAAACATGTACATTTTACGCAGGGGCGGTTCAGACAATACACATGTACTTTTTTTACATTGATATACATGGAACACGTGTTATATATGTCTACCATAAAATGGACTTGAGCCTGCTACAGTATATGGCCATAAGTGAGTCATCAAAATGGCCGCCGTTTTTTTCATTTTTACAAATATCTGAGTTGTTTTTTAAGTTATGGTCTTTATGATGTAGCAAGGAAAAAAAAAATTAAATCATAGCCTTTTATAGAGGCTAATCTATATTTATACATGACGTCAAATGTCCCTGACCTTTCTAAACTGTAAACATCGTCTGCTAAAACATGGCCGAAAAATGAAAGGAAATGTCAACACCACAGAAACAGTTGGTTATATCTTTACGTCGAGATGGATTCAGTCAATATAAAATTGCTGACATTATTGGAGTAAGTCAATCGTGCATAAGTAAGTTTTTTTCGTAAATTTAATCGAAGTGGAAACATTGAAAATTTACCTCGAAGCGGACGGCCTCGAAAAACGGATGAAAGGGGGGATAGGAAAATTTTACGTTGTGTTAAAACGGACAGACGACAAACTTTGGCAGAAATAACGAATGAAGCAAACAATGCATTACCTTCTTCTGTTTCTAGCCGAACTGTTAGAAGAAGATTACGTTTTTCTGGCTATACAAGGAGGAAAATTCGCAAAACATTAACAATTCGGAAAGAGAATAGAAGTCGTCGGATAAATTGGTGTAGGTCAAAACTTGGATGGACTTTGGATAGACACTGGAAAAAAGTAATTTTTAGTGACGAAACACAAGTTGTGGTTGACCAAAATAAACGAGTATATGTTTGGAGGAGAGCTGACGAAGTCTGGCGACCGGAGTGCCTGGGGCTACGCGGCAACAGTAAGTTTTCTGCCATGTTTTGGGGTTGTATTTCCCATAATGGGATCGGAACATTCACACAAGTTGAGGGTAATATAAATTCCCGAAAATATATCGACATTTTAGATGAAAATTTGTGGCCGGTTTTAGCCCGGCATTTCCCCAACAACGATTATTTGTTCCAAGAAGACAATGCCCCCGTACATACTTCAAATGAAACAAAACGATGGAAAGAGCAAAACAATATTAAATCTTTAAATTGGCCATCCCAATCGCCGGACCTTAATATCATAGAAAACGTATGGCGAACAATTAAAATCCGTTTGCAAAGAGAAA
The DNA here is from genome assembly GCA_020458035.1 of Magallana ariakensis. Classification (NCBI taxonomy): domain Eukaryota; kingdom Metazoa; phylum Mollusca; class Bivalvia; order Ostreida; family Ostreidae; genus Magallana; species Magallana ariakensis. The sequence continues at coordinate 48,838,834 of CM035819.1, forward strand.
TAAACAACATCAAAAACAGAGGAGAACTGATTGAAAAAGTGAAAGAAATATGGAGTTCACTTCCACGGCACTACATTCAAGGATTATATACATCTATTCCAAAACGTGTACGACAGGTCATATTGTCAAAAGGTCATGCAACTAAATATTAAATTTGAGGTAAGTTACTTTGTTACTTTTTGAGATATTTTACTTAGAAGTCAGTTAAGCGGGCACCTGCGTCTTATAACGGCGGCCATTTTGATGACTCACTTGTGGCCATATACTGTAGGTTACGCTTTATAAACTTTCATGCAATATCTGTTAAAATTGTTTAAACGAAAAAAACATTATTTGCGGTGGTTTATTTGGAAATGAAAGTAGCGAGTACAGTACCGATCAGACCCAACCTAACACCAGAGTAAACCCCGACTAAACCCCGGGTTTACTTTTGGAGTTTACTTGGGGTTTACTCTGGGTTTACTTTTTGAAAATTTGGGTCCACTCGGGGTTTACTTTGGGTTTACTCGGGGTTTACTTTGGGTTTACTTGGAAATAGCTTTTCAGGTCAACTGTACGCACTGAAGTGTGAAGCAGACCCGTCTTTTATCTCCCTATCCTACTAACTGTAATTCCTGCCACTTGTATATTCCGAATACATAGTTAGCGTCTGCTTTCAAGGGTATTCTTATGACTGGGTTTACTCTCTGTGTCTACTCTGGGTTTACTTTGGGTTTACTCTGGGTCCACTCTAGTAAACCCAGAGTAAACCCAGAAAGTAAACCCAGGGTTTAGTTGGGGTTTACTTTCTGTTAGGTTGGGTCTAATCGGTACTGTATTTTATAGATATTCCGCGTCAGCATGTATTATTTTGTCTGGAATGATTGTCCCTTTTACCACTTGTACGAATCACCAAATTAAGCATTTTTATTTTGTATGCTTACATCTCTTTGATTCGCTTACGGTTCTCCGTATAAAGTGAGTAAAATTTGTAAATTATCATAAATTATATTTGCTGTTGATAAGTACGTTGCAAAGAAGGAACGGCCAATTTTTCCATATATGGCACATTATAATACAAATATTTTGAAGTCTGGCAAAAGTCCTTACAGTTCGTGCGACTGTTACGTAGCCAACTAAAGTTTCGATCGATCACGAAATACTGTGTTACTTACTTACTTACTGCCCGTGGCGCCTTTGGCGCATAGGGCAGTAACAAGGGCTCTCCATCCCTGTCTGTCACCGGCTAGCTTCTGGAGAGTGCCCCAGTTTCTCTGATGCTCTTTCATCTCGGCTTCCACTGTTCGCCGCCAGGTAACTTTTGGTCTCCCTCTCTTCCTTTTTCCTTCTGGTGTCCAGAAGAGGGCTGTCTTTATGATGGATTCAGGGTCCCTTCTGAGTATGTGGCCAATCCAGGTCCATCGTCTCCTGGTGATGATGGTGGCCATATCTTCCTGATCGCATCTGCTGAGAAGGTCCTGATTTGAGATGGTATTTGGCCAAAATACTTTTAGGATTCTTCTCAGGGACTTGGTGTGGAAAGTTGACAGTTTGTTAAGGTCATTCTCTGTCATTCTCCAGCACTCTGAACCGTACAAAAGAATTGGTATGATGCAGCTTTTGTACAGTTTGAGCTTTGTCCTGTTGGTATACTGGCTGGATTTCCACACAGCTTGCAAGTTCTTAAATGCTGCTCTGGCTTTGGCTAGTCTCTGCTGAATGTCCCTGTCTGCTCCACCATCTGTTGTGACAATACTCCCTAAATAAGTAAAGTTGTTTGTAAATGGAAGGATGTGATTGTCCATTTTAACTCCTTGTGGGTTATTCACATTTAGGGTCATGACTTCAGTTTTCTTGGCATTGATCTTCAGTCCAATGTTTCCAGCATACTCTTGGAGCCTATATGTTTTGTCTTGGATGTGCTGATGGGAGTGGGAAAACAGGGCAATATCATCGGCAAAGTCCAAGTCTTCAAGTGTTGTGAACGTTCCCCATCTGATGCCTCTTGGGATGTCTGATGTTGTGTTCCTCATGACCCAGTCGATGGCTATGATGAAGAGCGTTGATGACATTACACAACCTTGGCGAACTCCAGTTTTGACATCAAATTCGATGCTTGAGTTTCCAACTTTGCATCTGAAGTTGACGTAGAAACTCTTGATGATGTCTATAAGATGTTGGGGGATGCCGTACGAACGCACAATTCTCCAGAGACTGTTTCTATGAATGCTGTCGAAGGCCTTTTCAAAATCGATGAAGTTCAGATAAAGTTGTCGCTGCCATTCCGTACACTGTTTAATGATGTTTCTCAGTGTGAATATTTGGTCGATACATCCTCGTCCTGGTCTGAACCCTGCTTGTTCTTTCCGTAGTTTGACATCTACGGCTTTGGATATTCTTCTGATGATAATTTTAGCCATGATTTTACTTGGAATGGAGAGAAGTGTTATTCCACGCCAGTTATTACAGTCATTTAAATTTCCTTTTTTTGGTATTTTAACGATGACTCCGTGATTCCATTGATCTGGTATGGTCTTACTTTCCCACATTTCTTTGAAGGTTGGTTGGAGGATGGTAGCTGTAAGGAGTGGGTCCGTTTTGAATAGCTCAGCATTTAAATTGTCACTCCCAGGAGATTTTCCATTTTTTAAACACTGTATGGCAGATGTAATTTCTGGAACGTCTGGTGGATTGGTGTTGATATTCAACTCTGATTCGGGTTCACTAATTTCAGGTTCATGGATCGGAGGTGGTCTGTTTAAGATCTCCTTAAAATGTTCTGTCCACCGTTCCTCCATTTCATTCTCTGATGTTAACAGCTTTCCTTGTTTGTCTTTGATGGGAAGGTTTGGTGATGGTCTGTTTTTCCCACATATTACTTTTGTTATTTTGTATAGATTTCCTTGTTCCCCTTTGTTGGCTGCCTCTTCTGCTTTTGTTGCTAACGCATCTATGTATGCTCTTCTATCTGTACGTACAGCTTTTTTCACTTGTTTCTGTATTTCGCTGTAATCTTGTTGATGTTTCTCCTTAAGTCTCAGTGATTTGGCTTCAAGTATTTTCTTTTTGGTGCATTTTCTTGTTTCAATCATTTTCCAAGTGTTAGGTGTTATCCATTCTTTGTTCTTTTGTTTTTGTTTGTAGCCAATGCACTTTTCGCTAGCTTCAGTGTAGATGTTACAAATTTCTTTCCATTTTTCATCAACCGATGTTGTCTTGTTTTCTGACTGTAGGTTTTGTAGAATGCCAAACTTATTTTTGAGTGTGATGTTGAACTCATGCCTTGTCTTGATATCTCTGAGTTTGTCCACATCAAATCTCTTCCTTGTTGTAAGCTTTCCTTGTGTGTTGCGCAGTTTTAGTTTGATAGATGCTGTTACCAGGTGGTGATCACTACCAACATCAGCGCCTCTCTTAACCCTCACATCAAGCAATGATCTCCTCCATTTACCATTTATCATGATGTGGTCAATTTGGTTTTGATCTCTCACGTTTGGTGAATGCCATGTCAACTTATGAATGTCTCGGTGAGGGAATAGAGTTCCTCCGATCACATAGTTGTTGGTGGTACAAAACTCTGCAAGCCTATGTCCATTCTCATTCATGATACCGCAACCATGGTGCCCCATTGCTCTATTGTAGAGTTCATTATCTGCTCCTACTTTAGCATTCATATCTCCCATGATGATCTTGATATCATGGTCTGGCGTGCTGTCTAGTTCTCTTTGCAGTTGTTCGTAAAAAGCATCTTTGTCTTCTTCATCTGCATCGTTAGTAGGTGCATAACACTGGAAAACCGTAGTGTTGACCTGCTTTCCTCTAAGTCTCACCAACATCAATCTACTGCTGACTGGCTTCCATTCCATCAAGAACTTTTCTACTCCTTTCTTGAGTATAACTGCCACCCCTTCATGGTGTTGTCCATCTTCTCGGCCAGAATACAATAGAGTTTCACCTGTTGTTGCTCGCATTCTTCCCGAATTGACCCATCTGCTCTCACTGACTCCCAGCACATGTAAGTTGTATTTCCTCATTTCTGCTGTTACTTGTGCCAATTTTCCTGCTGCGTACATGGTTCGCACGTTCCAAAATCCTATTCTGACCTTGGTTTTGGCCGTGTTGAGTGCCTCTCTAATCATGCAGGTAGCTTCCTGGTGGCTTTGACTACCCACAGTCATACTGGTTCCAGTGGTGGTCCTGGAGAGGTTCTCGTCCACAGGTATAGATATATTCCTCGTTACTGTTTCTGTAACAATGTTTGTTTTACAAGTTAGGGTTGTTAGCCCTAAGCTTAACCCCCTAGACTCGGAGGGCCAGTGGTTTTCTGTCAGGGTTTTCCTTCCCTTAGCCACGGGTTCCAGTTATTTTAAGGCGCCGGGTGCTCGCCTCTTGCCACTGTCACTTAGCTACATAAGCATTACCAGGGCCACCACGGGGAGGTGTGACATGTGACTTGCTGGCAGAACCTATATGAGACGGTTGGGCATTAACTCAAGGTTTTAAATGGCGAAGCCTAGCGGCATAAGCATTGCCCATTGAGACCCGTACCAGCATTTGACCCCGAAATACTGTGTAATCCAAGCATAATCAACCTAAAATACACACAAAACAAGACGCCATTTCATTTATAATATATATTACATGTACATTATAACGTTTACGCTTTATAAACTGAACACAGTTAAATAACGCACATAAGGGCAGTGTAAAAAGTAAAACAATATGTGGACAAATTATAAAAATCGATCACATTTTGTCTGTCGTCCGTCTGTCTGTCCGTCTGTTCGACTACTTTCCCAATTTTCAACATCTCCAGAACCACTGGGCACAAAGCACCCTTAGGCAAAGTTATGAAAATTAAGGACCAAGCCCTTCTTCAATGGGAGATAGTAAACTGTTATGAATCATTGAACGTTTTTTGCGAAATTTTCAAAAATCTTCTTCGCAAGAACCACTTGGCCAGGAAAGCTGAAACTTATGAGATTGCATCCTCAGGTAGAGATTCAAAGTTATGAAAATCATGATCCCCGGGGTAGTGTGGGGCCACAATGTGGGGGGGGGGGGGCGGCGCAATTTTACATAGAAATATATATCTATTAAATCTTTTAAAATCTTCTCAGAATTTCAAACTAATCAGCCAGGAAAGCTGAAACTTGTATGGAAGCATTCTCAGGTACTGCACTGACTAAACCTAACCTCATAGAAAGTAAACCCAACTAAATCCCGGGTCAATTTTCGGAGTTTACCCTGGGTTAATTAAATCCGGGTTTACTAGAGTGGACCCAGAGTAAACCCAGAGTGGACACAGAGAGTAAACTTCGATCAGAAGTATACCCTGAAAGCAGACGCTACATGTACATGTGTATTTGGAATATACAAGGGACAGGAATTACCGGCAGTAAAAAGGTAAGATAAAAAATGGATCTGCTTCACACTTCTTATAAAGTGGACCCCAAAGGCAAACCCCGAGTAAACTCAAAGCAAACCTCGAGTGGACCCAGAGTACACCACAAGTAAACCTCGAAAGTAAACCCGGGGTATTACTGGGGTATACTCTGGTGTTAGGTTGGGTCGATCAGTACTGTAGGGTTGCTTCAAAGTTGTGAAAATCATGATCCCCAGGGGAAGGGTGAGGCCACAGTGGGGGTGGGGCTGCATTTTTACATAGGAATAGAGTAAATATTTAAAAATCTTCTTATCAGAAACCAATCAGTCAAGAAAGCTGAAAGTTGTGTAGAAGCATCCTCAGGTAGTGTAGAGTCAAGTTTGTTCAAACCATGATCCCCAGGGGTTGGGTGGGGCCACAATGGGGGGGGATGAAGGGTGTACATTTTTACATAGGAATACATGTATATAGAGAAAAATATTTTAAAATCAACCAATTGGCCAGAAAAGCTGAAATTGTGAGGAAGGATCCTCATGTAGGGTAGATTTAAGTTTATTTAAACCATGATCCCCGAGTATAGGGTGGGGCCACAATAGAGGGACAAAGTTTTACATATAGGTATAGAGAGAACAATCTTTTAAAATATTTTTCTTAGAAACTAATTAGTCTGGAAAGCTGAAACTTGTGTGGAAGCATCCACAGTTAGAGTAGATTTGAAGTTGTAAAATTCATGATCCCTGGGGGTAGGGTGGGGCCATAATGGGTGTTAAATTTTTCATAGGAATATATAGAGAAAATATTTAAGAATCTTTTTCTCAGAAACCAATCAGTCATGTGTGGCAGCTTTCTCAGGTAGGGTAGATTTAAGTTCGTTCAAACCATAATCTCAGGGGGTAGGGTTGGGCCATAATGGGGGGGGGGCAAATTTTACATAGGAATATATAGAGAGAAATCTTTAAAAAAAAAATTTTCAGAAAGCAGTCAGGCAGGAAGACTGAAACGTATGTGGAAGCATCATCAGGTAGAGTTGATATAAGTTGCAAAAATCATGATCCCCGGGAGTATGGTGGGTCCACAATGAGGGTCGATTTTTTTTTTACATAGGAATATAAAGAGGTACATGTAATCTTTAAAAACCTTCTTCTCAGAAACTAATCAGCTAGGAAAGGTGAAACTTGTGTGGAAGCATCCTCAGGTAGGGTAGAGTCAAGTTTGTTCAAACCATGATCCCAGGGGGTAGGATGGGTCCACGATGGGGGATTGAACACTTACATATGATAATTTTTTTGCTAAAATTTATTGCTATGTTCGATAAGCCTAGTTATATCAGTTTTGGGGAAATCAAACGCAGTCGGTATTCGAAAAGTTTTTATGATTAAAACTTTTGATAAAAGGGTGAACAAAATTAACATAACCATTCGATGGGAGAGATGATAAATAGTGATTCTTCCAGACACATTCAAGCAATATACCGAAATTTTTTTTAAAAAAATCCTTTGTACCTATTCTTTGTCTTATGGATTGTTTAGGAATAAGAATCTTCATTAGAGTTGATAAATAATACATTTTGAACCCTTTTGAACAGTTTATTTTTATCTCTTTGGTTGCAATTTACAACATAGGGAATATTACAAACATATATAACAATTTACACTGCGTGACCTAAACATTGGCTTTATTGCGATCATAAAGCAATGTAGCTAACTAAACAGTCGGCAATGACAATTTATGTTCTAATTTGAGCTCGATTCAAAAAGAGATTTGTTGCGATCGTAAATCGTACATCAGTTGTTGGCCATGATACCAGTAAACAGTCGGTCTAAGTTAAATTTTATTTAATTAAACCACAAGAAAAGGGTTCAATGTTAACTTTGGGGTGGGTGAGGTTAAGGAGAACAATGGTTTTTGAAATCCAGACATGTAAGCGTGAAGACCAGACAGTACAAACGTTTTGATTCGGAAGTCTTATAATGAATATTACTTTGTTTTGTATCTTTGTAAAACATTGCTTCAATAATCAAGAGTTATTTTCCATTGTGTGCAAAAGTTATAAAAAATATTTTGTACGGGACACGATGATTACTATGGCTTTTAAATCTTATACAAAGAAAAAGAAATTCATAACTTTCATTGGATAAGATGATTCCAAATGTCTAGAAATGCTGAAAATGTAGATTACACAATTTTTGGAACAAAAAGGGGAGTCAATGTTTGCGTTATGTATCGAAAGCGTATTGTTCATTTATTGTATATAAAATTATTGAGCCTCAAATTATTCTCCAGATACTTTTAAGTTTCTCTGAAATCTAGTTTTCAAGAGTAACTTCGTGTATACTTTTCATTCGATAGACATTCGGTCTTCACAGGATTTGATCACGTGACCAATCAAGTTCATTTCCCATTGAACTTTTTATCTCTTCCAGTCATTTCATAAATAAACTAGTTTGATTATGATTCGGGGTGTTTTCAGTACCTATATGAACACATTGGGATTAATGGAGTATAAGCAATAAGAAAGAATTAGTTGGTGTTAATATAAGGATAAAACTATTTAATATCTGATACATGTATTTAAATATTTACATTTCACGTATTCCAAGCTAAATATATCAAAGTGAACTAAATTCTAGAAATTGTCCTTCAACAAGTACACGTGAAGGAATCGGGAAACCTTCCTGAATGCTTATTGGAAAGAACGATAAATCTGGCAATATTGGCGAGGTAGCAGTTCTTCAACTTCCCCCAGTATGGTGTGTATCCGCTATCTGATATATACGCAAATGAACCAAAATGATCTCTTTTGTTTGAAAAGGAAAGAGTAATGAAAGTTTATAAATCATCCCCTTTTAATAACATTTTACAGTAGTAACTTATTACCATTGAAAGTTTATTGTTATGGACTTTATCTTTTATAAACAATATGAAAGAAATTTTATTATCAATGTAAATATAATTTTGTAATTATCGTCCTTTAATTGTGTAAATTGTGAAATTGTATAAAATAAAATAAATAAGGAACGAATGAAGTCCTGAATAAGGTATGGTCAATTAGCCTGAATAAGGCTGCAACTATTTCATTTACAACTTCTTATCCTGAATAAGGCTGCATCTATAGTTCTATAGTTGATTTAATCCTGTGCTGACGAATTTTGCTATTTTGATAGACTTCCAATAAATCCATAAACACAGAAACTTGTTTTCCTTCAAGCAAAACGAACCCCGTAAAATTATATTTTACGTGAAATTTCAACAAAATTGATGCAACTCGATATCCATAGAACTTTATTCTTTATTTTAAAATCGTATTTCAAACAGTTCGGATAAGGTTCATGTTACGTAATACATGTAAATATACATGTTTATTCCATACAGGTATAGAAATTATATACGTGTGTTGTTCTTCAAAGCTTTGATATTACCATGATTGTTTATAGATGCGAATTCATGAATTTTTTGAGACGGTATCTCAACGTATTTGAATTAGAAATTTAATCACGTTTCTTAATGGAAATCGAGAATTATCCCATTAAAATTTAAAAATAGTTCTTTACATACATTATGAAAAGAGAATGCAACAATAATAATAATGAATGATAATGATACATGTATAAAAAGTGTATGCGGCTTTATCTATATCGGTAGATGCAAATATCTTAATATATCCCAACGTCTAGGATTTTATTCACTTTGATTTCGGCAGTCGATTTTTGGAAAGCAGTTCGTTTTATTCGCCATTCAAAAGTGAACTGCATTTTAGAACGCAGTTAGCAATTCAAACTTTATCATTCATATTTGGGAGCTTAAAATTTAAGGGAGATCTACCAGTGGTAAACTACTACCTCTGTGAAAAAATGGTGGTGTGTCATCTCTAGTTGATGAGATTTTCTGTCCTACTGAAAATACACTATTCATTATAAGGAAATTTTATACATCAAGCTCGGAAACAATGAAATCATCTAAACTGGGGCTGAAATTAAAGATTCAAACTAATAAGTTAAGGTTCGACAGCAAGATTGTCATAAAATTAATGCCATTTCTGCCAGATTAAAACCTTTTGGATTTCTGTCATTTAAGCGCCTTTTAGAATTGCAGCGGCTTTGTAGAGACAATGTTGAATCCGTCCTCATAAATATTTGAGACATTGTGTTCTTTTTTCAAAGGAATCTAATTAGCTTTATTATTGGAAATTGCGTCTTGGCCTACTTTTCGAGTTTTTAAATTTTCTTTCATCTCTTTGTGTTAAGAGAAATCAGCCACTCATTATTTGTAAAACTACTTTAAAGATAAATAATTTAAGATATACCAACATCATATCCCTAGAAAATTGTATATTAATTTTATGATTCAGTGTGACTTTAGCACGTCAGCGCTTTCACATTTTTTATCATTATACTGTTCTTGTGCTTGTGTATGAAACTATGTGATATTTCCAAAATAAAACTAGCATTACATGTCCAGCATGTTATGATTTTTTATATCCTATTTAATTAATTGCCTGCTCAAATTATGAGTAATAGTGTACATGTGTTTTACTTCAGTTCTAATTTTGCTGCAATGATAAGACGTAAAAAGAAGCCATTTTGCCGATTGGAGAAGATGTAAAGTCCTTAAAAAATAATCATGACGTCACATAATGAGCGGAAACTAAAAATACAATATAAAAACATCATTATCAACTGGGCCCCAAAATCAAAATACGGTTTTTAAAATACTTGTAAAATATTTCTAGCACGGTAATGTAGCACGGATTTTGAAGCGTTTATATATAATTATGAATGAGATTTGACGTTTTGCACAGTAAATTAAGCACAAACGTTCTGTATTTTTTTTTAATGTGATATGAATGGATAATGAACATTTATTATTTGAAAATCAAACTGATATAAAATTTTCTATCCGCACTGATAATTTATAATGAGAAGGGATTCCAGTAGAGATTCCTTCTGTAAAAACCAAATGTACCATAACATTTTGAAAGACGGAGACCGGTTAAAACGCGGAATGAAACGATTTTCTGGGGATTTCCAATTTACAAGCTTTTTATGGCAAAATCATAGACCCTTGAGGGATCATTAGTCGGAATTTTCTGCATCTTCATTCAAAAACTGTTCGTCTTTAGGAATCGCGGAGAAAGACATTAATAAAAATCCTTTAAAATTGCAGCTTTAGGCCGGTGGTCGAGAGGTTTTTCAAAGTTAAAACAATGACAATGATAGTAACGGTGATATCATGGTACTTGTCAATTCAAATTCAATTTTACAGCAGAAACCTTGTATGAAACAATCCTCCTACGAATACTTTTTTCACTAATACTCGGCATTCTACTGTGACCTATATAAATGAAATCTTTCAATTGAAAAAACTCTTTTCAATATATACTTTTTGATGCGAAAAAATAGTTTGTTTAGAATAGGTAAGAAAAAACCCAACGTGAAACCTAGAAAACCAGAGAAAACTTTTTCGTTCAACCTTAACTGTTAAAAAAGCATGGCATGCGTGAATGAATGAAGTTGTAGTGACCAATTTCTGATTTTCTAACCTTATACCTAGATCTATTTATCACAAGACGTTCAGCGAGGCTCTAAGACATAGTCGGCCAAGAAAGAACCTGATGCACCACCCAAATGTTGATGTTAAGCAACATATTGACAATGAGCTAAAAATAAATTGTTATAATGCAATAATACAATTACCGGCAGACTCTGCTATTAGATGGCAGATTCACCATTTGGTAATACAGAATTCGCTCTAATAAGTTACAATGGATAATGTATTCAATTATCAATAATAAGTGATATTTCCAACATGTGTTTGTGGGTTTTTTTTTATTATCAAACATGTAACAAAACCCAAAAATGGTCATTTTGTCTGGCAACATTCGCAATCCATTCATTTTTGATGGAAAATTGAAGAAATACTGTCATTGCCTCCCCTGAAACTTATTGATGTTTCTCAAAAATGTTGATTGCAAAACATCTCCTAAGCTATATAGTACATGTATGCAAGAGGAAAAAAGAGAAATTGAACAAAATCCAGTTTTATCTAGTTCTTTCTCGTTCTTTTAAATTAAAAAAAATCCAGCATATATATATATATATATATATATATATATATATATATATATATATATATATATATGTCTTTTTTAGTATTTAGCATTGGAAGATCTAATAGTTTTCCGACAAATTTTACAGCTGTGATGAATTGCAAAAAGTGTAATTTGTGTTTTCGTATAGGTTTTATCATGCATGAGTACATGTTTTTCTATATCTCAACATCACGAAACGATTTCAAAAAGAGGTAAAAAATAAAAATATTAATAAAAATAAGAAAACACCCCTGATAACATTGTTATTCCTGCATCATAGCAAACTTTTTTGTATCACCTCTAAGGCTTGTTTCAATTTTTCGCCTTCATTTAAGACATAGTTTAAGGCTCGCCGTACTTCGAAGATAATTATCGAACACATTTTGAAAAGAAATCCGAAAGGCGACAAAATAACAAGGTTTGCGGTCTCCGTGGATGTTTTTATAAATCTGTGGGACGTGGTTCCTTTCCCAAAAAGTGTCGTGACAAGATTTTAATTCCTAAGGTAGAAAATTAATCAATCAATCAACATAGGCTAAACAAATCAGGGACGTGAGTACTGGGACAATCCTGCGCAAGATATCGAATCGATACCAAGTATACTGGGAATATAAACGAAATCTCCACTGTATAGTAGATTACGTTGTCACTGGTTTGTCTAGGCTGGGAAACACAAGTAAGTACACCACAAAGTATTTGATTATTTTTATTTACTTATTCTTAGTCTGCAATGTATGTATCACTTGAAATAAGGTCATGAAAGGGCATCTAAATATAAATTGCGTTCGGGTTCTGGGCTCAAGATCATTTTCAATTTAAACAGAATTTAAAAATATATATATATATATATATTACCTTAACTCCTACTAATGTATGTTTAGACAATACAGATATAACATTTAGATAATTGTATAGACAACACATATATATAGTGGCTTGTAGATAATGCCTGAACCCCCCCCCCCAAAAAAAAAAAACTTCTATATCATTGGTTGATATACTGTTCAACACAATGAAGAACATTTACTGGTGATCTAATCTACGCATAATATATTCTTTAACAAATTTAAAAATGACACCAACAACATTTGGAGATGATACCGTAAGCAATATTTGCATTGATATCTATGTATTTTGTACAATTTGCAGATCATGCGGTGATTACAACAAGCTTAAAACATTAAAATATAGTGAGTGTTTTGGACCTTGTCTTTTTATGGTATGGGGAATGACTGGGAAAAGGACTATTCAACAAAGAACAAAGTAAGAAATACTGAGTATTAAATGTTACAGAAATGTGAGACATCTTTCATAAGGTATTAGAAAACTGTACTTAAAAGTCTATCAAGGTATCAATCAATACAAAGTAATGTAGTAAATACATTATTCTCGATGTTTAAAGAATAGATGCAATAAGAAAGAATTAGTTGGTGTTAATATAAGGATAAAACTATTTAATATCTGATACATGTATTTAAATATTTACATTTCACGTATTCCAAGCTAAATATATCAAAGTGAACTAAATTCTAGAAATTGTCCTTCAACAAGTACACGTGAAGGAATCGGGAAACCTTCCTGAATGCTTATTGGAAAGAACGATAAATCTGGCAATATTGGCGAGGTAGCAGTTCTTCAACTTCCCCCAGTATGGTGTGTATCCGCTATCTGATATATACGCAAATGAACCAAAATGATCTCTTTTGTTTGAAAAGGAAAGAGTAATGAAAGTTTATAAATCATCCCCTTTTAATAACATTTTACAGTAGTAACTTATTACCATTGAAAGTTTATTGTTATGGACTTTATCTTTTATAAACAATATGAAAGAAATTTTATTATCAATGTAAATATAATTTTGTAATTATCGTCCTTTAATTGTGTAAATTGTGAAATTGTATAAAATAAAATAAATAAGGAACGAATGAAGTCCTGAATAAGGTATGGTCAATTAGCCTGAATAAGGCTGCAACTATTTCATTTACAACTTCTTATCCTGAATAAGGCTGCATCTATAGTTCTATAGTTGATTTAATCCTGTGCTGACGAATTTTGCTATTTTGATAGACTTCCAATAAATCCATAAACACAGAAACTTGTTTTCCTTCAAGCAAAACGAACCCCGTAAAATTATATTTTACGTGAAATTTCAACAAAATTGATGCAACTCGATATCCATAGAACTTTATTCTTTATTTTAAAATCGTATTTCAAACAGTTCGGATAAGGTTCATGTTACGTAATACATGTAAATATACATGTTTATTCCATACAGGTATAGAAATTATATACGTGTGTTGTTCTTCAAAGCTTTGATATTACCATGATTGTTTATAGATGCGAATTCATGAATTTTTTGAGACGGTATCTCAACGTATTTGAATTAGAAATTTAATCACGTTTCTTAATGGAAATCGAGAATTATCCCATTAAAATTTAAAAATAGTTCTTTACATACATTATGAAAAGAGAATGCAACAATAATAATAATGAATGATAATGATACATGTATAAAAAGTGTATGCGGCTTTATCTATATCGGTAGATGCAAATATCTTAATATATCCCAACGTCTAGGATTTTATTCACTTTGATTTCGGCAGTCGATTTTTGGAAAGCAGTTCGTTTTATTCGCCATTCAAAAGTGAACTGCATTTTAGAACGCAGTTAGCAATTCAAACTTTATCATTCATATTTGGGAGCTTAAAATTTAAGGGAGATCTACCAGTGGTAAACTACTACCTCTGTGAAAAAATGGTGGTGTGTCATCTCTAGTTGATGAGATTTTCTGTCCTACTGAAAATACACTATTCATTATAAGGAAATTTTATACATCAAGCTCGGAAACAATGAAATCATCTAAACTGGGGCTGAAATTAAAGATTCAAACTAATAAGTTAAGGTTCGACAGCAAGATTGTCATAAAATTAATGCCATTTCTGCCAGATTAAAACCTTTTGGATTTCTGTCATTTAAGCGCCTTTTAGAATTGCAGCGGCTTTGTAGAGACAATGTTGAATCCGTCCTCATAAATATTTGAGACATTGTGTTCTTTTTTCAAAGGAATCTAATTAGCTTTATTATTGGAAATTGCGTCTTGGCCTACTTTTCGAGTTTTTAAATTTTCTTTCATCTCTTTGTGTTAAGAGAAATCAGCCACTCATTATTTGTAAAACTACTTTAAAGATAAATAATTTAAGATATACCAACATCATATCCCTAGAAAATTGTATATTAATTTTATGATTCAGTGTGACTTTAGCACGTCAGCGCTTTCACATTTTTTATCATTATACTGTTCTTGTGCTTGTGTATGAAACTATGTGATATTTCCAAAATAAAACTAGCATTACATGTCCAGCATGTTATGATTTTTTATATCCTATTTAATTAATTGCCTGCTCAAATTATGAGTAATAGTGTACATGTGTTTTACTTCAGTTCTAATTTTGCTGCAATGATAAGACGTAAAAAGAAGCCATTTTGCCGATTGGAGAAGATGTAAAGTCCTTAAAAAATAATCATGACGTCACATAATGAGCGGAAACTAAAAATACAATATAAAAACATCATTATCAACTGGGCCCCAAAATCAAAATACGGTTTTTAAAATACTTGTAAAATATTTCTAGCACGGTAATGTAGCACGGATTTTGAAGCGTTTATATATAATTATGAATGAGATTTGACGTTTTGCACAGTAAATTAAGCACAAACGTTCTGTATTTTTTTTTAATGTGATATGAATGGATAATGAACATTTATTATTTGAAAATCAAACTGATATAAAATTTTCTATCCGCACTGATAATTTATAATGAGAAGGGATTCCAGTAGAGATTCCTTCTGTAAAAACCAAATGTACCATAACATTTTGAAAGACGGAGACCGGTTAAAACGCGGAATGAAACGATTTTCTGGGGATTTCCAATTTACAAGCTTTTTATGGCAAAATCATAGACCCTTGAGGGATCATTAGTCGGAATTTTCTGCATCTTCATTCAAAAACTGTTCGTCTTTAGGAATCGCGGAGAAAGACATTAATAAAAATCCTTTAAAATTGCAGCTTTAGGCCGGTGGTCGAGAGGTTTTTCAAAGTTAAAACAATGACAATGATAGTAACGGTGATATCATGGTACTTGTCAATTCAAATTCAATTTTACAGCAGAAACCTTGTATGAAACAATCCTCCTACGAATACTTTTTTCACTAATACTCGGCATTCTACTGTGACCTATATAAATGAAATCTTTCAATTGAAAAAACTCTTTTCAATATATACTTTTTGATGCGAAAAAATAGTTTGTTTAGAATAGGTAAGAAAAAACCCAACGTGAAACCTAGAAAACCAGAGAAAACTTTTTCGTTCAACCTTAACTGTTAAAAAAGCATGGCATGCGTGAATGAATGAAGTTGTAGTGACCAATTTCTGATTTTCTAACCTTATACCTAGATCTATTTATCACAAGACGTTCAGCGAGGCTCTAAGACATAGTCGGCCAAGAAAGAACCTGATGCACCACCCAAATGTTGATGTTAAGCAACATATTGACAATGAGCTAAAAATAAATTGTTATAATGCAATAATACAATTACCGGCAGACTCTGCTATTAGATGGCAGATTCACCATTTGGTAATACAGAATTCGCTCTAATAAGTTACAATGGATAATGTATTCAATTATCAATAATAAGTGATATTTCCAACATGTGTTTGTGGGTTTTTTTTTATTATCAAACATGTAACAAAACCCAAAAATGGTCATTTTGTCTGGCAACATTCGCAATCCATTCATTTTTGATGGAAAATTGAAGAAATACTGTCATTGCCTCCCCTGAAACTTATTGATGTTTCTCAAAAATGTTGATTGCAAAACATCTCCTAAGCTATATAGTACATGTATGCAAGAGGAAAAAAGAGAAATTGAACAAAATCCAGTTTTATCTAGTTCTTTCTCGTTCTTTTAAATTAAAAAAAATCCAGCATATATATATATATATATATATATATATATATATATATATATATATATATATATATGTCTTTTTTAGTATTTAGCATTGGAAGATCTAATAGTTTTCCGACAAATTTTACAGCTGTGATGAATTGCAAAAAGTGTAATTTGTGTTTTCGTATAGGTTTTATCATGCATGAGTACATGTTTTTCTATATCTCAACATCACGAAACGATTTCAAAAAGAGGTAAAAAATAAAAATATTAATAAAAATAAGAAAACACCCCTGATAACATTGTTATTCCTGCATCATAGCAAACTTTTTTGTATCACCTCTAAGGCTTGTTTCAATTTTTCGCCTTCATTTAAGACATAGTTTAAGGCTCGCCGTACTTCGAAGATAATTATCGAACACATTTTGAAAAGAAATCCGAAAGGCGACAAAATAACAAGGTTTGCGGTCTCCGTGGATGTTTTTATAAATCTGTGGGACGTGGTTCCTTTCCCAAAAAGTGTCGTGACAAGATTTTAATTCCTAAGGTAGAAAATTAATCAATCAATCAACATAGGCTAAACAAATCAGGGACGTGAGTACTGGGACAATCCTGCGCAAGATATCGAATCGATACCAAGTATACTGGGAATATAAACGAAATCTCCACTGTATAGTAGATTACGTTGTCACTGGTTTGTCTAGGCTGGGAAACACAAGTAAGTACACCACAAAGTATTTGATTATTTTTATTTACTTATTCTTAGTCTGCAATGTATGTATCACTTGAAATAAGGTCATGAAAGGGCATCTAAATATAAATTGCGTTCGGGTTCTGGGCTCAAGATCATTTTCAATTTAAACAGAATTTAAAAATATATATATATATATATATTACCTTAACTCCTACTAATGTATGTTTAGACAATACAGATATAACATTTAGATAATTGTATAGACAACACATATATATAGTGGCTTGTAGATAATGCCTGAACCCCCCCCCCCCCCAAAAAAAAAACTTCTATATCATTGGTTGATATACTGTTCAACACAATGAAGAACATTTACTGGTGATCTAATCTACGCATAATATATTCTTTAACAAATTTAAAAATGACACCAACAACATTTGGAGATGATACCGTAAGCAATATTTGCATTGATATCTATGTATTTTGTACAATTTGCAGATCATGCGGTGATTACAACAAGCTTAAAACATTAAAATATAGTGAGTGTTTTGGACCTTGTCTTTTTATGGTATGGGGAATGACTGGGAAAAGGACTATTCAACAAAGAACAAAGTAAGAAATACTGAGTATTAAATGTTACAGAAATGTGAGACATCTTTCATAAGGTATTAGAAAACTGTACTTAAAAGTCTATCAAGGTATCAATCAATACAAAGTAATGTAGTAAATACATTATTCTCGATGTTTAAAGGGATATGGTCACAATTTTGTTCAAAAATTATTTTTCCGATTTTAATGTTTACAATGCTTCAGTAAGGCATCTTTAATAGGCAACCACAGTTTGAGTGCCATTCGTTGAGTTTAATGAGAGTTATAGAGCTTACAATTCTTTGCTACATGTATGTAAACAAAGCATTTGTTTACATTTTGAATGTTGAAGTAATAATTCAAATTTTTTTTAGACCTAAAATAAAATTCAAATAAAATTCAATGTGTTCAATGTGTTAAACGTTAGAAACTGTTTATGTATGCTTAAAATGAATAAAATCAGCTTGAAAACGATATTTAGTGGTATATTTTGATTCTATGTAAACAAAAACAGTGCACGAGCCTTGTTTACATGACAAAGAATTGTGAGCCCTGTATCTTGGTTATAACTTAACGACTGGCTCTTTTATTTCATTTGATCATTAGAAATGGATTCCTAAAGCGTTGTAAATAATGAAAATAGAAAAAATAGAATTTGACCAAAATCGTGACCATGCCCCTTTAAGGTGGTATGGGACATCTGTCGATATTATATGAATTAGAGTACATTATAATTAAAATACTTTCACGGGTTAAGAATGTTCAAATTTTGCAATATTTAACCAGAAAATACGTTTAAAAATTTTTTGGAAAGATAAAAAATTTTAAAATACCCAGCAGGATTTGAACTCATGACTTACAGATTTGTAGTTAATGCTTTTTGTTATCTTTTATTTATAATCATAACCTTCTAATTCACTGCGCTACATTGTTAGGTGACAACTATGTATAAAATTACACTTGATTTTATTGTTTATTTCGATAAATAGTACGTCACAACATGAAAGTGTCCCATACCACCCTAAGTAAAATTGCGTTATTATTGTAAAAAGTAATGTAGACTTAACTGCCTTTAGCGTTTATATGCAGTTATCATACATGTGCCTTTAGTCTCGGTTGGTCCTTAGAATAGTAAAACCTATTTTAAAGCAGATATATTTAAAGTATTTAAAGAAGATAACCGCTTGAAGTGTGAACAATCTTAGAGTTCTATGTACTCTTACCATAGACATAACCGATTGATTGGGTTGTAAACATATAATCCCACTGCTTGTATAGCTCAGAGCTGCTTGATCAGTGTTGTACAGGCTCATTCAATTGGCCTTAATATGCCGATATTAGAGTTTTCATAGTTCTGAGAATCTACCATAAATCTCCGCAATTTGATATTTCATAATCATGATGGACACCCATGTTGTAAAAAAGAGATAATATATTTATATTTCCTTTAGCTTTGTAATAAATCTCCGACATCTGTATAGATTATAACTGTTTTAAATGTTTACTAACTCTGATATCCGTTTAACTTCTGAGCTTCTGCATTAAATTGCTTTTTAACTCTATATACCTTGATATTATCTTCTTCAAGTGAGTTGAAATTCTCGAGGGGAAATAAAATTTACGATTTACGATTTATAACGAATTTAAGGATGCATGGAAAGGTGGGCGCCAGGTGTTTTTAAAAAAAAAATAACAGAATAAACACTGTGCCGGATAATTATGCCAGTGCCAAGATAGCATTTTTGCACCCGCTTCAGATGCAGTTTCGGAAAAATCCATATATACCAAATTATAGCCCATTGTGTAGAGAGTATATAACCACTTTTGTTTTTAGTGTGTTTCACCTGAGATATTAACCTTTGTAAATTAATATCCCATAGGAAAATGATAATTCCAATAGGAAAAACGATTCTCCTACAAGAATTATGAACAATTCTATAGGATTTTCTAAAAATCCTATAGGAATTATATTTCCTTTAGGAGAAAGCTATTTCTTGTAGGAAATTGACTCAGACAGATAGTTTTCCTATAGGAAATTAAGATTTCCAATCGGATTTTATCAAATCCTATCGGAATTGAAATTCCTGTAGGAAGTTCTTGTATTCCGATAGGAATTTTTAATTTCCTATAGGATTACTGTTTTTCCTATGGAAAAAATTCTTTTCCCGTAGGAATTAATTTTTGAAAGGTAAATATCTCACCTGACAGGTGAGATACAATGATAACAAAGGTGGTTGTAAATCTTTAAGCAATGGTCTATCATATGGCATATTTGAATTTTTCGATATATGCAGCTTAGACGGATGCAAAAATGCTACCTTTGCACTGACATCATTATCCGGCACAGTGTTAAATGCTGGTGCTGGCAGAGCCCCATCTCTATAATAACGTACTTTCGATTAATTAACTATACAGGTGTTTCAAAAAAGTTATCGAACTTTGCACCTTTAACAAAGTCTTAATGTAATGTTGTAAAGGGGGATGTCCTGCCATCTTGTACGCATGTGGACCAAAATAAAACATTACTGATTGAACTATCTTATTTATACCAAAAACTGACCAAAACTGTCGCCAAAATATTTTAAAAAGCAATATATATGAGGTTTTACATCTTGGTTTGCATGCAAATTGCGCACACCAGTGCAGAATAATGCCGTTTTAATCGCTTAGAACAGCTGTAGAACTGCTCAGCTGCAGACTTATCTTGAAGATTTAAAAATCTGGAAAAAAATGAAAGGGGTTCATTGGTGTCCTCTCTACAATTTTTTACCAGTCCCAAGTTTGTTCTATATGTATAAATTAAAGAATATTCTCTTTAGGAGTCAAAAAACTGTCTTAAAGAAAAAAATACATTTCTTTTTCAATAAAATATAACTTCAATATACCTCCACAGACACAGAAAATGTATATTGTGCCGACTGATAGCTTCTGAGATCCATTTTAAGAGTAAGATACCCTCTTTTGAGACAAAGTCAAAACTTAAAACGGGCAAGCTTAGTTTTTTTCTCAACAAACTGTTGTAGAGAGGACACTAATGAACTCCGTTTATATTGTTAAGCGCAGTTCTAAGAGATTAAAAAGGTATTGTTACGTTCTTGCATGCGTAATTTGCATGCACAACAAAATGTTAAAACTCATATTTATTGTTTTTTATCTTATGACAAAAGTTTTGATCAGTTTAGGGCAGAAACAAGCCAGTTCAAGAAATGTTTTCATATAGGTCCACAAATGTACAAGATGGCCGGACATCCTCCTACGATGCAACAGTATTAATTTATTTTACTCTAAAGTCATTTAAAGGGGCATGGTCAAGATTTTGATTTTTTGGTTTTTGTGATCGGCTTCGGCCGATCACAGTTGTGTCCATATGAGGCATCCGGCAAATTTTACTTTTTGCGCACGCATTGCGCCTTGCACTACTTTATTTTCTTTGCAATGGCAGCCTCGTTTAAATCTTTAATTACACGTAGAATACTAAATAAACGTTACTCCTATTCGTATGCATTGAAATTAAACCATTTATACAGTTACATACAAACTGATTCTAATCACGTTTGTCTTCACATATGCGTAAGAATATTTATCGGAAGTACAATTCGCCTACTAAAAGTAAAGCATATTCATGCCTTTCTATTTCGGAACGGAGTAAAGTGAAGTCGTACCCAAACTGACTCGTACCCAAACAGACTCATACTCCATTTGTCCGGGTATAAACATGATATTTGGATTGTAAATAAAAAGATAAGCTGTTAAAGTTAGGTTTTGGATTAATTACAATTTAGAAGTTACAAGATACGGTAATTGAATGTAGTATTTTGGTTATCTTCAAGCAAAGTTTAATATCATCTCCTTTAAGTTTGCCAAATAGTTTCCTATATCAACATTTGATAGACAATTTTCGTTTACATGCAATCTTATCTTTTTTTTCAAAAAATGTTAATTATATTGGAAATCAATAAAACATGTAGCGGAATGCTTTCGCATTACATAACAAAGCTGACCAAAGATAATAGCCAACATGCCGATTATTCCTTTAAAAGGAATACTTGTTATTGTTTACAATGTTTCAGTTAGGCATTTCTAATAGTCAACCAAATTTTAGTGTCCGCAGTCGAGTTATAAACAATATATATATATATATATATATATATATATATATATATATATATATATATATATATATATATATATATATATATATATATATATATATATATATATTTATATATATATAAAACAAAAAAGGAAATTAAGATGTAAATAAAATGCACAAAAAGCAGAATTACAAATATTCCAACAGATGTTTTCGAAAGTTTGACCGCAAACATGTCAGGTTAAATTTATTTCATCTCTTCATCTTATGGTCTACAGGACAAAATGTTGCTTTTTCCGAAAGAGAGCTGGCATTTTGTTGACAGAGAAGATAATACCCTAATTCAACACACAGGGTTCCTTGTGAGGAAAATTCAATCATTTACCTCTTGTCTTACGCTGACAGATTGGAAATCTGCTTCTTACACGAGTGTCTGCCTCCATGGTGGATTGGAGTTAATGTGGGTTTATTCATCGGGCTCGGAAATCAATATAAATTTTTAGAATGCCGTTTTGTTCTTCGCAACATCCTACAATATTATCCGACTGTCAGCAGACCGTCAATTTAGATTACAGTGATCGTTCCTTCTCCCTGATAAGGACCTTATTATTTGTACAAAGATGAGCAATATATTTCTGCATATAAATAATAAAGATTGTATTGATTTATTCAATCAATTTATACACTGTTGCATAACCAAGGTGTTATTAGATAAACAAAAGATTAGAAATTCCTTTGTAAATGATTGCATTTATTAGTTTTGCGCAAAACAGAATTAATATTGTTCTATAAATCTAAAACAATTCATGTAATTTGAATTGTCCCATGCATTATACATGACTTTGTATTACATAAAAATAGGATTCGTCCTCTTTATAAAAATCGCGTCAACTGTTTTTTTTCTTAGATGGCTTTTCTACAATCTATCCCATTATTTTAACTGTTAAATATTTTTATTTTCATAATCCACCTCTAATGGCATCAGGTAAACTTTGTTATGTGCCTTGGTCATTTTTAACTGCTGCACGTAAGGTTTACAACTGCTTATTGATAATAATCAAGGTACTAAAAGTACTGTACGTTGTAACTAAAAAATGGCGTCATAAGAGGACGACGAATGTAATGAACATAAATGTACATTTTAAGTGTACAGTTAAAACGCCTGTTCTTTTTTTCTCGATTTGCTTAATCAATACTCAATGAGATAAATATCAGTAAAGAACTTAAGCAAAAGAGACAATAAGGACACTGGTTTGATCTAAACACCACAAATATAGAACAAGCATGAGCCCATATCAGCCAGTCAAAAAATACACCCTTGAAACAATATTCCTATGAAAAAAGTTAAGCTTTCCACTTACTACAATTAACCGTAAAATCGTTTTTTAGAGAAATCAAACACAATCAGGTATATGTATCAAATATTTATTTTTACTCTTACAGTATCTTGTTATCAATTCAATTAGCAATTTACCCAAAAACGCCCTTTCGCAGTTAAGGATTACGTTACTCAGGGGCGAAAAAAAATCCACTAATAGGAACGAAACACTACTTATTGTACATTGTAGCCCTACTATTGTAATGCTATATTTCACTTTCAAATAACTAGGTCAATGACCTACTTTTTATTTACGCTAGTTACCTCTGAATGTTTTTTGAAAAAATTGTCAAAAATGTCCAGCCTTTATAAGGTTTCCTTTATTTTGAAATTATTAGAAATAATAAAACACAATTTGTTGGTTGGAAAATGATAAAATACGAATAGCTTTACTAATTTGATATTTCAAAGAATTGTTTTAAGCTAATATTTTGAATTTAATTTAGCCTGATTTCCTCTAAAATTTTCAAAATTCTACCCATTTTTGAAAATGAACCGTAAAATCTTTTTTTTAAAGAAATCAAACACAAGCATGTATATGTATCAAATATTTATTTTTATACTTACAGTGTCATTTTTGATCATGTATTACAAAAACTTGACTAATAGGAGCCCCAAAACATTGATTGCCTAAAACAATATTTATTGTCTGTATTATGTTGACATTAACATTATATAAGGTCAATGATCAAATTTTCGAGATATACTATCTGGAATTAATTTTATGTATTTTTAAAAAAATTTCCCAGTCAGTGATATAAAATTATACGCGTGATTATACAACAATAAAATATACAAAATGATATGAAAAACGCGTAGAAACTTAACTTTTGCAATTACATTGCTACATAAAGTATTTTAGAGAAAAAAATGAAAAAATCAGTTCGAATTTCCTCTGTTTCAATATTAATTTACCTTTGTCATGGCATATCTTCCTCAAATAAATAAAACATTGATATCAATATCGATATTTGTTTATAACATTGTTATTTTGTGTTCTTAAAACAACTTTTGACTTCAGGTATTGAACTTTGTAAAAATATTTTTTGAAATCTCAAACCCTGAGTAAACGTAATCCTTAAAACTCATCAGCATATTATTTTTAAGTCTGAATCCGGAGTAAGTCGAGTTAGAAACCAAGCTTGTTTCAAGATAAGTCACGTATACATGTAATTGATCATTAATTGATTTAACACGAATTGACATCAATTTGAATAAACCACATTGTACTATCAAGCACATAGCACTGGACTGGAAATTCATGTAATTTGTGCCCCAATGCCGATTAGCCATTTACATGTAAGTACGCTAAATGTACACGGTAAATGTCTTACAAGATTTGTTTGACACACGGAAAAATAATAGATTACACCAAATGAGTGACCGCCAGAAAGAAATAAGTAAAGATTGATTCGTTTAATTAAGCGAGAGACCCCTTAAGTGCCGATGTGCTTGCATTACTTTCACCACACATTGTAAGTCTTAGCCACCATGTGAGTACTTCAAACTGTCACGTGACCTGCAGATTGTCTCGTCGAAAAAAATCTGCATTTATCCAAATATGATTAATTTTGTAGATATAAAAACATTTTTTACCAATACTTTGCCAGTTACCTCCTATTTTATGAGGTATAAACATTCTTACCGTCTTTTAAATTGGAAAAAAGTACGTGCATATCAAATTTGATATAATTCTATCTAATTGGCTCGAGCAACAATCATAAGATTTTAATGTTTTGATATACATAACACTGACGCATCAATCCACAAAATCTGTGTACGAAATAAGCGACATTTGAGAGAATCATTTGATGGATTATTATTCTTCGGAATTATCCAAGAAAAAAAAATTGAGAATCATTGAAAGCATATTTGAGCGAGAACTGTAGTTAATATGGGATATTGCGATAGCATAATTATATGTACAATTACATTAAAGCTGAACACCGCTCGTAAATAGGCACTGTCCGCCATATTTCTCTTTCATCACTGCTGTCCCTACAACCCCTATATAAGGCGAATACCTCTAAACAGTTCAAAGTACTTTGCTGTAGAGGTCTCACCTGTGTGGACGTTACAACTTGCCTCGCCGTGTTACTCGGTCGCGATGAAATTATCAAATTTTACGCACTTTTTTCAAGCCAGGAGAATACTAACATCAAATAAATTGATCAATGCATTATTTACAAACAAAATATGCACATAGAATAAGAAATAAACGCATAAAATCCAAAGACCACGAATGAATACTACACGTCGGCCACGAGTTTCAGGTGTGCAATCGGGTGTTACGAAATCGAAGGGTTTATATACCAGGTACCTGTGTGACGGTGCCTATTTACGAGCGGTGTTCAGCTTTAAGCAATGTATTTGAACTATCCTTGCAGAAAAAGGTGAGTTATTTCTTTACCGGATACGAGGCAGTAACCATGAAACACTCTCACCTTTTCCGCTCATTTTTTAAAAAATATTAAATGATGTAAATTAGTTATAAGCTATAGCTAGATATGTGGTTTTCAGAAATGATGTCAGCTTTTTTTTTTTAATTTAATCTAAAAAATGATATTCGCGATTGGTGAAGCATTGACTGTCATGACTCTCAAAACAATTTTATACATTTATAAAAGATTCATGCAACAGTCCCAATCATACTGCATTATGTGGATAGGTCAAAATTCATTGGAGCTAATAGATATTTCTTTTTGTGTACAATACGATAAACTTTAGTTAATGGATTCGGACTCCACTACAGTCGCTGTACGTTAAAATCGAAGTACAGTTTCATCGTCAAACACGAGAGTTGTTGGAAAGTTGTCACCTTATGCAGCAAAGTTGAAACCATAAACAATGGTGATTATACGATTAATAATCATCCTTGATTTAGCATCAAGCTAGAAAAGTTCTTGCTAAATGACTTTTGTATGTTATCATGTTAATTTGTTGAAATGTACGGTGAAATTTGTTCTAAAACAAGTCTTTCAGCAATGTGATTATGTTATATCGGTATAGTAAGTCATGTGGAAATAAAACATTAATGGTGGATTCAAGTATTACTTAAGTCGTGAATTATTTATTTAACTTTTTAAAAGTACAAGCGTGCAAAGTAGTTTGTACTTTTAAAAAATTGAATAAATAGAGTACTTCTTATGATGATACCAATGTTGTAATTAAGACATGTAGTTTTACGAGAACAGGCGAATGTATATCTTCCCGTCGAGTTATAGATTTGCAGCTAAACTGAAGATGATGCATATAAAAAATTTGGATATTTTGGGATTTTCCTTTTATTTATGCTCTAATTTTAAAATTGCCTAAACTATATTGTTTTGCCTGTCGCCACTCTTATTACATACAAGTAATAAATTATTTTAGTTGCGTGCAAGACGATTGCAACCCACCGTAAAACTGAACCAATACTTAATGATTGTCTGACAAAAATTCTCCAGACAAATCAGAATGATTTGCAATATCTGTAACAATCTGCACAAAAGCATGTTCGCGAGCCCCCGGACTATCTGTTCGCCAATCATCCTTCCAACCGATTGATGTATTATATGCGCAAATGATTTTCAGTCAAAATATAATCATAAAAGCATTTCTTTTTTCTTGTAAAAAGGGCTCTTCATAAACTTTAACAGCCACAATAAATCTGTTTTATCTGTTACTGCTAAACATGGCTGTGACCATTAGCTATCAAGCAGATAATAAGACTGATCCATTTCTTGTTTAAGACATTTTTGGGATTGGGTAATATTTTCATGTATGGTTTGTTGGCTTTCTTGACACATGCATACTTTATAGCTAAGAGTTATGCAGCAAAAATAATCTTTCTTTCTTTTTCTTTTTATTTCTTTTTTAGGAGGGGGTGGTACCTGTAAATCAATGCTCAAATATCCACAAAAATTGACCCATGTTGTTGCGTAATTGAAATTGATCGTCTTCTGCATTATTTATGGTTCTCAATTTTTTATTATTTTACTGTTTGACAAATATATGCTCCAATAAATAAAGAAACTCTTTAATTGTAAGCTGTTTAAAACAGAGGTTTTGGAAAAGTAGAACCATATCATGAACTAATAGATGATGCATACAAAAAGCTAAAAAAAACTAAAAAAAACATGAAAATAACCATAAAGCCTGTGCACATAATTTATAAAATTCCAACAATACATGCCACAAAACAATGAATGTATTTTAGCCTTGGTGCTGACAATAGCCATGCAGTACATGCATCCGCTGTTCTTTGGATATGTTCACAGTTAATTTTGGTGCTTGCTTCATTAGATCAGGATATTCTTTCAGAGAAATTACTAAGTAATGTGGGTTAAACAGTCGCTTTAATAATTACCGATAATTAAAACCAACAGCATCATCGTTGTACAAATATAAGTTTATTTCATCAACATTTTTGATCAGCATTAATATAATGACAATTACGACTGGAGTTTAACTCGGTCATTCAGCGATACAAATCTTTCCTCACCAATCACCCTTTTTATGAACCCTTCTTGTCCATTTAGGTGACTTTAAGGAAATAGTTCTTGGAATTTATTGACATTTCTGGAGACATAGGTCTTAACACTTCAGCGGTTTGGGGTTATCTCAAAATTAAGTAGCGCCAATTTTCCAAATTAATGCTCATAAACGAGTATTGATACCAGAGAAAAAGAACATTTTTGGACTTATCACTTTTTTCACTGGTCACGTATTAGTGTGAATGCTGTCGATAAAGCATGAATTATTTTGCAATATTATATCAACGGCGAGACGAGGCGTAGTTTTCTTTTGTCGTCATGTACTGTCCTATATAGCAGTTTAATTGTGTCACTGACACACAAAGCCGTGTAGTAGGGCGGGTAGGACGGTACTCACTTTCTAATTAGTATAAGACTGCTCGGAAATGCAAGTAATAATTATAACTTAACACAAGGGCTCGGTAGGAAATTTTCCTTTTTATTTCAAATTGTGTAAAAACCCAGAGGTTGATTTTTCATTTTAATGGCATTCACTCGAATTAGATTTCTGATGCGAATATAATAATATTGCATTAGAGTAAACTTAAGCAAGTGCAATGCATTAATGAAGCACACTTTTAAAATGTCTGAAATAGAAATCTTTATAACTAAACTGCTATAATGACATGACACCCCCAATCAAAGTTTTTTTTTAGTTTATTTCAAAATGGGTTCATTTTAAATTCTTTATAATGAATTATTCATTATAGCTTAAATGTTTTCAACTAAACATCAGGCAAAATACATATTATATTTGATAATTAATTGAAATCGTTTGCATGTTTTTTTTAACTTCCTCGGGCGACAAATCTGACCTTTTTGCGCTCTTAGTCGAGTATCACCAAATGTCTAGACTCAATATTTTATTCATTAATCATGACACGTGGATTTTAATCATGAACTGTTGAAGGGATTTCTTATCATCGTTACATGTACCTGTTCCTTGATTTCTTAACGATGGAGAGGTTTGTATGAGCTGTGGTATACTACGAATTACTAAAATAATCAGATTACAATGGATGTTTGGCAAGGTACACATCTTTTTAATTATAATTTGGCTCTCGAAGCATGCTAATTCTCTGTATTTTTTTCATTTGAGGAAAATACATTCATAATTCATCCAATCTGTCATTTGGTCTTTTGGTGATTAAAATACTTCACTTCGGAGTGAATGAACTTCATTACTTACGTTTATTACCCCCCCCCCCCACTCCCCAATTTCATATTTAGGGTCTTCCGTCTTCAGCGGAAGACCCTTCTATTATTCTATTGTTTCTTTTTCACTTTTCTTTTCCTTTTTTCTTCTCACCGATTTTGTGCAGACGATTTCTCAAAGATGGCTCGATCGATTTCATTCAAATTATCAAGATTGACGTGTTTTTATCTAAAGTTGATAGTTTTTTTTCAATTTTTAAAAATACACTTCCGGTCGGAAGTTATCGTCCGTTTACAATTTTAAAAAGCCAATTTTGTCTGTCAGGTTTCTCAAAAACGAGTGAAGATATAGGGTTGAAATTTTCAGAGATAATAGATCTATCGTTTTTCTGGTGGACCTCGGTCAAGAGAATGTCCGACGTCACAACCGGTCGTCACCGGAAGCAAATTAAAAAAATTGAATTTTTCAACTTTTTTATTTTTTAATATTTTTCTTTGAAATTTTTACACTTTATAGTGACCCTTTTACTTATTCAGAATATGTGATTTGTTTAAAAATCGACCAACGCATTCTCGAGATATTAAGCGTCAAAGTCCTGAAGCGAGAGTCCGAGTAGCTCAGTCGATAGAGTCGTGGACATGTGCCCAGGCGACCCGGGTCTCAAAAATCGGACGGAAGACCCACTCGTTGCTCGCAACGAGATCGTATCTAGTTTTTTTTCTTATTCGTATATCTGGTTTGCTAAATCAGAATTTTTGAGTTTCTGATTTTGAAATTGACAAATAAAATATTGGGGTTCAGTTATCATAGCGAATAGCTGGTTTTAGAATCATAGCGAAGTTTACTTATACTTCATTGAATAGTTGAGATATATTGTCGCCAGAGTGTTTTCGAGTTTAATTATCCCTCATTGAATAGTTGAGATCTATGGTCGCCAGAGATCTGACTGTCTAAAATTGTTGGCGTTGTTAAGATTAGATAATTAGGCACGAAAAAAATTATTGCCGAAATGTTTCGCGGAACATCATGGTAAACCGTCAAAACATGACTGTTTTGTATAACTCTCTGTTCACTGAATTCTAGACTCATCGTTGGTTTGTATTTGTATATAGAATAAAGAGTTGTAGAGAGTGTAAAGGAAATAAAATATTGGATCTTTGTATACGATGAAAACGTATTTCTAAAATGCTCTAATTATAAAATCACGTTCTTATCTTTTTGTCGCAGAAACGACATTGACCGATTTATCATTAGCAAGGTATGATTAAAACTGTTGTATGTACTTGATAGAAATCGAACGAAAATAATAGTAAAAACAAAGACCGCTCAAACACGTTGACATTGAAGTAACGAGATCTTACAATGATGTCCTTAAGTTTACTTTTTATATATGTTTCTTACAGCGGGTCATCTTTAACGAATCGAAAAAATATATATTCCATTTAGAAATTAACTTTCAACTTATCCTTATCCAATGAATCTTGGATCTACATTGTAGCTCTCTCTCTCTCTCTCTCTCTCTCTCTCTCTCTCTCTCTCTCTCTCTCTCTCTCTCTCCTTTTTTCTTATCTCACTCAATTTGTTGAATGTTGGCTAGTCTACAGCAGATCATGTCATTGGTACAAAAGCAACATCTTTAACACGAATCTGGTTAATTTTAGTAACTTGGCTCTACATCTAGATAATTATCCAGCACAAGATGTTTCCTAATGGTTATTTTGACCATAGACCTATGCTGCTCAATCCATTTCCTCTTTTTGTTCCTAAATTTAGACTGCCCTATTTTTATGCTGCTTATGGTTAATTCGGCCATATGCAGGGGGAAAAATCTGAATGACTCGTATGACTCGTATTCGTTTTGGATATGTTTTGCTGTCCAGTAATGATGTTTTGTTTTTTTTTGTTTTTTTTTATTGAACATTCACAAATTCACATACCAAAGTATAAGTATTGCGCATAAACATAGATGTATGTTGTAATGTATACATATACATTTATAGTATTTGTTTGATAGATACATGCAATATTTTGAAATATATACATATTACCCCTCAAAAGAGTTACAATACAATTTGAACAAGTAGTGGTATATAATATATGTGAAAATGGTTTTCTTCTTTAAAAAAAAAAGGAAAAAGGAAAAATTCAAAGAAACAGAACAATGATGTTATCATTAACAACATTATATGGTAAAAAACGATACTAATACAAATATATCATGTAAAATAAGGACAAGCACCACTTCTAAATTCGGGGAAATTTTGGCGATGTATTGTTATGCTACGAAATGTCAAATAAGCATTCGGGTTTTTTTCTGTACTTTTCAACTCGTTTCTCTATGGAAACATGTACATGACTTGGTATCTAAAAGAAATTGTTCAATATTCTCGCTTTTTATCGATTTTGCAATAAATGAAGGTATCATTTGATTGTGTCATTTAGGTCACAAGTGTCAAAGTGCATCATCATTTACAAAAGATAAAAAACCGATTAAAACCCGTATGAATGGTCTGCAAGATGGAAAGGTTAGATTGATATGCTGGTTGTCATGTAAAAAAATCAGTTATTAATTCAACATTAGGGGCTTTTATTTGGCAATAGATTGCGTGATATAAATAATCAAAGTAAGATTAATTATTATTTGTAGTCGCTCGTTAGATGAGGAAACCTCTGTTCATCACTCATTACATTATTTCCATTGCACGAGGATCAAACATACTATCAAAGAGTTAGAAAATTGGACATTAAGCAATCTGCAGCAGATAATGCCAAGAGCAACTATATGATTTTGATAGTGACACATGAATGGCACTGATCACCCTTTCATCACATACACACACAATTAAAATT
Source organism: Magallana ariakensis (assembly GCA_020458035.1). Classification (NCBI taxonomy): domain Eukaryota; kingdom Metazoa; phylum Mollusca; class Bivalvia; order Ostreida; family Ostreidae; genus Magallana; species Magallana ariakensis. Next base: position 48,870,509 of record CM035819.1, read on the forward strand.
TCTATTTCGAAATGATATTTCAATCACACCACATCAAAGCATAACGTCCATGTATCATGCGATTAATTAAGGAATAAGGAATCATTCTTTGAGTATTATGAGGTGATAATTTTGGTCGGGGCGTGATCAAATCCAATAAAGCCCGAAGGGCTTTATGATAGATTTGATCACGCCCCGACCGAAATTATCACCCCATAATATTTAAAGAATGATTCCTTATTACTTCTACTTATATAATTTTAATCCATCGTACGATTAAATATTTAAATATAAATAAGCAAACCCCGCTGGCGCCTCAATTTGGCGTCATTTGAAGTTATGGGTTATATAGTACAAAATCGATACTTAGTGTTATCACAGGAAAAGACACTGGAAAATGTAAATATTTGCAAATATATATATCAATTGATAATGTTATGCTCACTGAAAAGCGTTGTGATCCTAATAAATGCTTGCATTAAATGAAAACAATCGCATGAATGAATTTATAAGTTTTATATCGAAGACATGTAGTTTTAGAGTACACTATGTGTGCCAAATTTTCAGATTGCAATATGTCATGTTTTCTTTCATAAGTTTTGTAAAAACGCATGATGTTAAATTTTAACAAAGAAATACAATAGATAAATCTTATCTTTGATAAATGAGCCCTATCGTCTCTCGCCTTTTATTTTACCTCTTATAAAGTGTAATCTATTTTTGAAACCATTAAATGTTTCTTAGCTCCTCAAGGGTCGTCTCAGTTTAAGGTTTGAAATGAAACTATTTTTACTTTGTATCCATTTCAAAGAAACTCTTATAACCCAGTTAAACTAACTGTTAAATGACAAATAAAGAATTTTAATTAATTAACAAGAGCCACGCAATGAAAGACGTCTTAAACAATCTTCCTTCCATTGTTTAATGATTATAAAAATAGAAGGAAGGTTGTTTAAGACGTTGTATATAAAGTAATTGAATGATTTCTATACTATATATAATTATTTTTCTGCACCTTCTTTTTACCCCATCAAAATACTTTTCCAAATAGACATTATGCACGGTTGTTCTCACAAAAGAACAAGATACGGTATTGGCATTATTTGGCCGCAAAATTTACGAAATTTTCAACGTCTTTGTCCGCGTTATTGAAGTTGTGCATTATACTAAGTATGATATTAGCTAAATCCTACAGGCACTAAAATGACGTCATTTTTCATTATGACGTCACTAATGTGCGCTAAACATGGAATGCTTGTTCAAATGCGTTACGATATGATGTTTTATGAGTAGTTTTCGTTAAAATTAGACACTTTCACATGCGACAACCACTTTTATAGTTCACGTGGAGGCTCATAATTTCATCATTTATTAATACAATTAATATGGTGTTGGTTGTCACATGTGAACAATATGAATTTTTTCAAAAAATGAATACGGAAAATGATATTTTACCGACGTCAATAACGTTTTTATCTATTGTTATCGACGTCAACAACGCTATCGACGCTGAGTGAGAAGCTTATTAGCAGAATGTATTAATTGATAAGTTATTATTATTATTAGTCCCCTACCGGTTTCAGCTTTCCTCTGCGTCCGTCAGTCCGCCTAATAATAGTTTGATTCAGAGTACAGAAGACGGTAAGAAATGATATTGTGCATAATAGTGCATTGTTTTCACAAATTTCTACCAGCGAATACTTAATGGACTGGGCGAAATTACAGGAGATAAAATAAAGAGTATTATTTTACCCATTTTGTATTTAATTTCTATATCAACTATATAGTTTAATTTCCTCTGTTCTTTTATCTCTGATTAAAGCACAACATCTCGTTTATAATAGTTTTGAAATAGTTGTATGCTTCGAAGCTTTCATAGAATAATACAAACCGGTAGGGGACGTGTATTGCTTCTGCAATACTCTCAGAATGTTTGTTCTGTTAGCCCTAAATATTGTTCCACTGATTCTTAAATCATACATACAGTACAGCTTACGAAACACGGTGCGACACGGCTCAACAACATCTAACATCCGATGTATATATGTGAAAAATGGAAGATTCAAGAATAATACTTGTTTGTTTTTATTTAGTTATTTTAAACAAACTTAAATATTTAGAACCATTTTACAAGACTTTGGACTTTCGGTAGGACGTAACTATCTATTTCTTGCGTCAAAACAAGTTTAAAATGACGCTAGTTTCAAGTGAAATATACACAGATTGCCTGGTCTTAGCTAAATAGCCCGACAAATCTGTTGATTTCAAAGAGCTTGACACAACTACCCAAAGTCCAAGCTCTTGTTAAAATCGTTCTATTTATATGCTTAAGAGAAACTAAAGGAAAAGAAACAGAAAACAACAACAACAACAACAACTTACAAGACAAGCAATGTTTAAATCATGTTAAAGTCAATTTGTAACTATAATATGTGATCGTATACGTAGTAGTTTGATCAATTTAAATGCGCGTAGATAACGGTAGAACATGTATTGTCCCGTAATCTTTTCTCACTTACTCTATTCAACGAAATCAAATCTAAAGGGCTGATGAAAACAATTGTACTTTCTCAAAAAGAATAATATATAGCTTCATATTTTGTGAAATTTAAATTTTATTTTTTTCTATAATACATGTTTATGATGTACATGTACATATCACAGTGTAGGAACGGAAGTGAACAGTTTTGCGTAGCGCTGTTTGTCGAAGCGAGAGAACAAGTTGCGCTGCGTACAGTATTTTGATCGTAGATGGAAAATCCGTAAATAACTAATCTCTGAAGGGACAGTATCGCGATTTTTATACGGTAGTAAACTAGAATAAGTTAATACTCGTCATTTCAATATTGAAATCTTAAAATTTCTCTTCGGAAAATATTTTATTGTATCAAAACAGTGCAAATATTCAATAAGAAATCGAATCAAAATTTTTAGAGAAGTGTTTCTCATTTCTTTGAGAAAAAATGTTTGTTTCTTGTAGTGAAAATATTTCCCCAATACGATATCTTTCAGACAAAAAAACTACATATATGAAGGAAGCAATGCATTCTTTAAATGTTTTTTTTTACCATGCCCTGATATTGTTTACTGTACGCGTAGCTCTTATAAGTATGTACGGGTAGGTCTGATTTTCAGATGCACATCTGTATGCGTAACTTCGAACATTACAATGAGCTAAGATATTTCTGTTGACGGAAATTACGTCCGTAATTCGTTCTTAAAATAAGGTCAAGAAACCAATTAAGAAAAAAAATCGGACACAAATAAACGTGTACAAAAAACTCAACGCCCATTAATTTGTAAAGTGTTATTTCCCACGCTTGTGCGGGATGTCATCTAGTTATTTTTATATAAAGGGTTTTGATATCAATTGCGTATACTGGAAGTATATTTTATATAAAGTTTCTAGTTCAATCGTCAATATAAGTACTCCACTTTTAAATCTTATTAATCCAAAACCTATATAGTTGTTTTCAGTTTAGCACTCATGTGCATATGACAGCTACGTAAAAGTACACTGTTTCAAACAAATTTGAATCTGACAAACACTTATGTATATAAAGAACTAGCAAGGAAAAAAATCTGCTGGAAACAGAACATTTTCTACTTCATGTAACAAACGTAAACCAAAAAATAGCTCTAGTCTTGTTTACATTTTAACAAAGAATTGTGAGCTCTATATCTTTCATATAACTACAACTGACATTCAAATTTGGGCTGACCATTAAAAAATACCCCTATAAAACATTGTAAACATCAAAAATAGAACTAATTATCAGCTCAAATCGTGACCATGCCCCTTAACATACATGTAAGCATAACTCTACATATGTATAGCGTACGTAGACATTTATGAGAACGTGTCCTGTAGAATTTATGAATGTACTGAAAAGATGTTTTTTAAAGGTAACATCACAAATTGTTCTTGTCTAAGTATTGCTATCTCGGCTTTACGGTGAAGATAATTTAACTTCGTGGAGTTGTTTGCTGTATCATTATTTGAAGAATCAGAACTGTCATTTTATTTTTTTCATCGTTAGGAGATATAATGGCCACAAACAGACATCAACTCATCTTACTCTGAGAACAATGCTTTCCATACACCTACCATCTGCGACCAATTTTTTTTTCCGTTTAAAACTACTGAGCTTCTGGATTTTAAACACTAATGATCAATGCTTGCTTTTTATTTCTAATTCTTCTTAAAGGAGAGTAATTTTTAAAATAATACACTGTAACTCATTCTCGTATATATTAGAAGATTTTATTTAAATATGTACGCAACGTACTTTTTTTAAAAATCTAAAACTTATTTTTAAAGCAATGTTGGTGAATCAACAGTCATGAATGTACCTGTATCTACATTAGTGTGAATTTGTACAAAGGCAAAATCAACTGGTCCCCCTTTAAAAAATTATCTGAAGAGTTTGTTTTGTAAAAGAAAATTTAATCATTTTATTAATAGAAAAACAGCCTGATGATCGTATAAACTGCTTCAGCACTTATTGATACTTACATTCCAAGTACTTGTACAACCATGGATTAAAACCATTGATTGCTTCCATAAAGAACGATGTACAACCAGATCATGCAGGTTAAGATTAATTCATTAGTTTCTGTTGATATTATATAACGCTCTAAGAGTATTCAAATTATAAAATGATTTAAGGAATTGTCATAGTGCTTAAAATCATTATATAAATTGAATTCCTTGTGGTTAAACTGCTTTTCTACAATTATATTGCTTTTTTGTTAGTACATTTCAAATATTTTTTTTATTAAACTCCTTCATACACTATCTTTATCTTAAAATACATTCTGTTAATCATACAGAAAGTAAACGTTTTAGATTCCGACACACCAAAAAGATGCGTAATTTTGAAAACTGCACCTCAAACCAGTGTAATAAATTACACTTTGGCGCTGACATAATGATCCCGAAAATTGTTCTAAATAGGTTACAGCGGTTGCAAGCAAATGTAAGATAATGATAACACAGGGACACATAATTGATAATATGTTTTACGGTGCGACCGTTGGGGCGAGCGCAGCATGTGATCAAACAATGAATTATGATAAATCAATAAAAATAAAATTAACAACGTAAATAAATTTGATTGCAAAATAAAATAAAACATTTTTTTTCAGTAAATTTCCATTATCCATAGTTTATAAGATTTCATATGTTATAAGATTTGTTATTTATTTATTTACAAGTAGAACAATAGTTTAATCTCAGATACAATGTTGTTGAATAATAAAAATATTAATATAAATGTTCATTGTACTGTATCTCCTCTTTTAAAGTAATTGTAACGTCAGTTCATCCCCTTTTTTGCAGTCGACATTTTTTCTTATTAATTTTTTATTTTTTTTTAAATTTACGCTTAAAAATATTTGCTTATCATATAAAAGGAACATGGAGACACCCCCCCCCCCAACCCCCACTTGGGATTGGGAGCATGTAATAAATGGAAGTGAAAATAAAGAAACCATTGAACTGCTAAAGAGCTGAAGGATTAGAATTTTGAGGATTTGAGAATTATCTTTTTTTTTCTTTTTACTTGTAAAGATTTGTTGGATGAGGCTGTCATCCACCCACCCCAACCCCCTTTTAAAAAAACTATGCTACGTGTACGTTCCTGGAAATTACTGTAATTATAGTGAATAAAATAAATGTGAGCATTCATCCAAATGAGTGCAAGTTACAACTGTTTCCTATATCTGAAGAAATATCCTCATTCTTAAGCTTTGCAAGATTTTGAGAGGATTTTGGTAATTTCAGCAGATTTACAATAAGTTCAGTTTGAGTAATTTCCCCTTATTGTGACGTCAAAGTTCACGTTGGTTAAGTGTCGTCTGACTCTTTAAAACTCCCCTGAGAAGTAAAAGTAAGCGAAGTATACTGTTTTATTTACTTAAAAAGAATGATGTTCTTAAAATTACACATCTTATATGCTTCTCAAAAGTTTTACTTTAATTCTCGCGAGAACGTGAGGTTGGAAACCATTGGTACTATGAATTGTGGGTCAAATTTACTGACGCCGAAAAAACATCGTTATTGTTTTTTTGTCTTGCTGATTCTCGTGAGAGTGTGAAGTGATAAAAATTGTCATGATTACAGGGAACTACTGGGACGATTAAAACAATGCATTACTGGTCCGATTTACTGACGCCAAAAAAATCCGTTGAATGAATGTGCAACTGGTCCGAATTTTCTATTCACACACGCCTTGCCGGTAGAGCTCGCTTCGCGCCGGCGAGCAGCGCTCGCTATTAAACAATGTATAATCTTTTGTAAACATTTCCTCATTTTCGATTGTTAACACAAGCTATAATGAAAACAAACACAAAATTCCACAGGCACGGGCTTTTTGTTATTTAGTTATGTTTTTAGAATTGCATAACTGAAAATTTTTATTGATATTATAAAAAATAGATGTCTAGCTTACCTGGAAAAATTATTAAATGGGATTTTAGATCATTTAAATGAAAGCTGATCACCTGTTTTATCCATTTGTGTTTTCTTGATCCGAATATTAATTTCATGTTTCCTTGTCTACACCTAATGTCTCGAGCAAGTTTCAGCCGATATTTCTTAAAATTAAAAAAATATTCAATCATATAATTCTTGTTAACTGCTTTCAATCGTGACCAGGGGGAGGGAGATAAGGGGGATTGTTAGTCCTATTTAAAGAACAGATAATAAATGATAACAATGAAATCGTATCCAAGACTATAAAGCTAGTATCAAATTATTTGCATAATTTTCCATATATATACATATACATACATGAAGTTATTCCGTTAGTTTGCATACCGTTGTTAAGCAGGTCAGAACAGAACACGCCCGACCAAACCTTCTTGTTCGTTTCCAATTTACTGTCTTCTTATGATGCATAGCATGGTCTAATTACAATTTCCCTCTCAAGCTAATACTTTCGAAGTCATCAATTGTTCAGCAGTTGTAGCGGGGTTGTTTTCTGTCTCAATTATGTTTCAAATGTACTTTCATACAATGTTTTAGAGATAGATAGATAGATAGATAGATAGATAGATAGATAGATAGATAGATAGATAGATAGATAGATACTAAACATCGTAGTTCAGGTGTGCGATGTAGCCCAGTGGTCTATTGATAATGATTATGTAACATGCTTTAGTATAAAAAGAGTATTTGATACATTTCCTCAAATTCCATAAACCCGAGAATTAAGATAGATTATAAATAGCATCTGTGTTGACTCAAGTATTTATATTTCTTCTTTATTAAAAATTTGAAATGTGTTTTATAGATATTACGTGACTGCATCTAGGAATATGAAACGACCATTTGAAGGCCAAACAAAACAACAATGCAGGCTGATAACGTCAAGCTGTTCGATAATTATCTCAAATTGCCAGACCAAGTGAGAAACAGACATACTGTATTAATGTTCACAACAAAATTAGAGACTTAACAATGGAGAAGAAAACAACCGCAGCTTCTGATAATGTCAAGTCTTAGCCTAAAACATAGCTGTTTTCCCTTTCCATAAAGTAAAAATAAGATGTGCTCTGTATAAATAATGTCGCTTTTTGGATGCATACATCCTTGATGTTTAAAAACAGTAATTGATACATGTAACAACATGAATAAAACATACTCTAAAACAAAGTATTAATTTCTTCCCTTAGTATTACTGGAAAATGAGCAAACATGTAAGTATTTATATCAGCTTAAGTTATTGGTTCAAATAATGAGACAGTAACTAGACCAGCAGCCAGACAGACAGACAGACAGACAAATTGACGACGATAAATTCGGCGCCATATTTTGTCATGCATCGTTGTTCTCTGTAAACAGTTACACCATGATATATGATAAATATTCTAGATAAACGTTACTGAGCATTTCTATTCAGTAAAACATCCACAAATAATGTTGCTTTTATTTCCAGAAAGTTACAAAAACTAAAGATTGATATGCTGCAACGATTATAACTATCTCGGAGAAATTATTTATCTATATTTACATTTTTCAGTGTTTTTGCCTGTGATAACACTATGGTACGATTTTGTACTATACAGTCCAAAAAATTCAAATGACATATAATTTGGGCGCGAGCGGGGTTTGTTTATTTATATTTAAATATTTAATCGTACAATTTCTGAAATTTATATAAATATAAGTAATAAGGAATCATTCTTTAAATACTATAAGGTGATAATTTCGGTCGGGGCGTGGTCAAATCTATCATAAAGGCCTTCGGGCATGGATTTTATCATGCCCACACGAAAATTATCACCTCAAAATACTCAAAGAATGATTCCTTATTCCTTGATTCAAAACAAAAAAGATACAACACTATGTCGGATAATGCTGTCAGTGCCAAGGTGACATTTTATCACATGCTAAAGATGCAGTTTCGTAAAAATCAATATATACCAAATTATAGACCATTATCTAGAGAGAATAAACGACTTTTGTTTTTAGTGTGTCTCACCTCACAGGTGAGATATTTACCTTTGAAAGTTAGTGATTATCATGGGAGAAATAATTTTCCTACAGGAAATGTTAACAATCCTATCAGTTTTTCATTTATAAAGTAATGACAAGCTTTTCGATATAAAGCATATTATTTCACAAATAATGAGATTTGTTCATGTTGTGACCACCTTTTAATCACCAACTATATATGAGTACAATCGAGCTTAGCACTTCTCAATACTAGCACTGCTTCGCTTTTTGTACAAGGTCACACAAATACACAAAATTTGAATGTAAAAGCATCGAAACTTTAACCGAGACAGTAAACATGCATTTTAATTAAAGTTCTTACGAATTCAAGTAAAACTTTTACTGCAGCATTGGACACATGATTTAAAGAATTGTGGATGAAATGATTTATAATTACATGAACAGGCGATAGAAGATGCTATCATTTTTTTTACTTTGCTTGTAGCAAAACATGTCACAAACAAAACTAAAATCCAAGCCAACTGATTACAAAGTTAAGTGCAAGACACCAAGCAGTATTGAACTTAAAGTAAAAATGAAAATATTACCAGCAAAAACCTACCGAAATATCATACCGGGCCTAGTTTGTATACAAGTATGATATGCTGTCTGTAAACGATTCAAGAGAATATCACCAGGTCAATGAAATAGCCATGAAGGAGTATAGATATTCCATATATCTCTTTGATTGCTGGTGACTGTGTTCAGTTGATATTTGTTGCTAGTGCTGTTAGCATCAATCACGAAACATGGTGGTTGTAATAATTAGAATGGTTTCTGAGAAAAATTGCGCTTGTACTCTGACAAATGTTGATCAAATTTTACAGTACGTACAACCTTTTTTTTAAAAATCAGTTTATTTGAGATGACAAATCAAAAACTGTTTGACAAGTCTTGGGGTATAAAAGATTTCAATTTCATACTAAAGGGGCTTAGTGATGATTTTGGTCAAATTCTATTTTTCTGATTTTATTATTTACAATGCTTAAGGATGATCAAATGCAATTTGCGATTCAGACGTAGAGTTATAAGCAAGTTTCAGGGCTCACAATTCTTTGTCATGTAAACAAGGCTCGTACCCTGTTTTGTTCAACAAAGGTTCAATATACATGTACTAGTAAACAATCTTTTTTAAGCTGATTTGTCTATCTTCTTACTTATTTTAAGCATAAATAGACGGTTCATAACGTTTTACACATTTATTTAAGGTCTAAAACTAGAATTTTCGCTTCAACATTGAAAATCTTTGTTTACATACAAGTTGTAAAAAATTGTAATTTATTTAACTTGCTTATAACTCAACGAATGACACTCACATTTTGGTTGCCTATTAAAAATGCCTTACTGAAGCGTTGTAAACATTAGAATCGGGAAAATAATTTTTGACCAAAATTGTGAACATGCCCCTTTAAGATTAAAAAAACTTTCACGTGCTCTTTGTTAAAAATATAATATCGTGATGTTATATAGCTTGGAAAGTAGAAGCAACAGAAAATGCAATGAATCAAGGGTATAAAAATATTCTTGACCTGATTTCTTGATACTTATATCAAACTGCTCAAGTTTTCAGATCAATTTTAAAAGGTAAGTTTCAAGTTGATAATGATCGTGATAATATAATGCTTAGACTGCGATATACATTTAATTGGCTAATATTACGTTATTTTATCAAAAATAATTAGTAGCTATACTAATCATATCTTAAACCTTTAGGCAGATCTGATGGTTAATGTGTTTTTCACCCAGCCTCCTTGATAGTTAAACATGACATTCTATAATTACTGTCAATCAAGGTTAACAAACCTTTACTTTTATTTCTTTTGACTGTGTGTGTTAAACATCTGTAAAGAATGTTGCTTTTATTTCCAGACACATACAAAAAAATCCAGATTGATATGCTGCAGCGATTGTAAATATCTCAGAGAAATATACATTTGGCATCCCTAAGAAGAGATTTATAACATATATTTCTTTTTACTGAGTCATAATACCATATGCGACGTACGCGTGATGTAAACCAGGATTTACTGCGTGTTGCCATTATGTTAAACAGAGACTTTTCAAAAATACACATTTAAGTATTATATTTTGCTCTTTGAAAATTGAAAACAAACAATAATTGCTTTACTTCCATAATAAATTGAATAACTGCTCTTCAGATATCAATTTGTCACATTACATTAAAACGAGAGCGTACTTAAGTAAGACGTAAATACATTCTAAAACTTAAGACAGAAATAAAAGCGTGCCTAGCTAACTCGAAAATCCGAGAACAAAAGTAACGCTGACTTAATTATGTCTTAGATATTAACGATTTTGATTGTAAATACCAACTTCAAGTATCAATGTACTAATTTTCTAATGTATTTGAAAGAAATATCGGTATGTACTATAGATGAAATATAGTTTTCATTGAAAAATAGTCTGCGAGTTTTCCCTGTCGAAAATGTAAGAAAATAGTTAAATACTTATTACTCATTGGGTTTAATATTCATAGTTTTTGCTGGTACCCTTTGCATACGAATTTGAAATTGCATATAGTTCTTTATCTTTGTTTTGCAGTAAAGACACAAGTAAACATTTTCAGAAAAAAATATAACTTTAAGCTTACAAAACAGTGTAGTTGTTAATCAAGCGTCGATTGATAACTTCACACAGTCATGTGATCACGCAGGACCCCTTTCAACTTTTATGACTACACTGTGAGCATATTTCAGTTTAATGTTTTCGCTTTAACGTGAACAATTTGCAAATATATATTTTGAAAAGTTACTATAAAAATTTGTATAGATAAGATACGGTCTTTAAAACTATTCACGAACATACATTTACGAAGCTTAATCATCACCATGGTATGTAAAAGTTGTTTTCATGATAAACTTTAGGTAAAAGTTTTAAAAAATTGAAATATTGAAAAAATATGCTCACGGGCTACAAACAAATCTTGCCAATGATCAAAATGAATATATGATTTAGGTTTATCACTGGATGCTTGATAATTGTTATGTATGCATATTGCTGTTGCGTTTGTTCGATCACTTGTCTCATCATTAAACGAACTAGGCACATACAACTAGTTTCGCGCAATTTGAAATCGCCACTAGCACCAATCAGTACTAGGGACATTTTAAAGCATCCTTGAATAATATCAAAATAAAATTTTGCAAATGTAATTTAGACTTACTTGGCACGATCTAATAATTCTTTACCTTTCATGTTGCAAACCCCAGCCCCTGGCAATACAAGTAGTAATTTTAGAGACATGATCTAAATACAATGTATATTGGAGTATCACTGATTTCAAAAACATCGAACAGGGAAACTGTGGTACTTTAACATTTAATGAAACTTTATTTATGAAAAGAATCAATTGAGAGACCTTTAAGGAAAACTGTAAGTGTAATTTTCTTCCCCGAAAAAATGGCCCTTAATGTTTTGTGATAGAAAATGTTATTTTTATTTAACAAGTTGTGTAAGCACTGAAAGATCTTTAAAATTAAAACTAATGCTTTCACAAATTGTTTTTATTTTTAAAGACTTTGTACACATAGTCGTTTATCTCATACGTGTGGTGTATACTACCCGTGTGATAAGGCTTAATTTAAAGGATTGTAGATGAAAAAAATATGATTAGTTGTATAGGCTAATGAGGATGTTTCCATTTTTTACATCAGTTGTAGCCAAAAAATGTCACGTACAAAACTAAAGACTAGGCCAATTGATAACAAAATAAAGTGCCGAAATTGGTTCCTTCAACAATATATTCCGTGCCTATAGTTTTTATATTATAACGCAGTCAATATACGATTAAACATGTTAGTTAAAACAAAAATTTCACCAGGGCAATTCTACGATTAGAAATACGGTCGCTTATAATCATAAGACAGGAAAAAGCGCGCTTGTACTCTGGCCAATGTTGATAATATTTTACACTAGTTTCAAACTTTTCATAAATAAGTATCTCAAATGACAAATCAAAAACAGTTTGTCATGTCTGTGGAAATAAAAGTCTTCATTTTCATACTAAGATTAAACAAACATTTAAATATTTTTTGTTCAAAATATAATATCGTGATGCTGTATTGCTTGGAAAACAGGCGAAACATTATGCAACGAATCAGGGATATACAAATATCCTTAACCTGCTTTCTTGTTACTATTATCCAGCTGGTTTTCAGATCAATTTTAAAAGATAAGTTTCAAATTTATAATTCTCGTGATAACATAATGCTTAGATTGCTATAGGCAAATTAACTGCTAATTTCACATTATTTCTAGGAAAATGAGTTGATTTGGGATTCTTAAAATCTTATCATTTCCAAGAATGTATGTATACTAAAGTAATCTTTAAAGCTAGTTATTTGTCTACAACTAATCTAAGGTTAAGGTACCTCACTACACCTTCAGATAGTTCCTCAAATCAGCGAAAAATGTGCAATTTTGGATAAAAAATGATATTTTCAAAATTTTCATTCAGTAAACATGAACAAAAGCCCTAGGCGGATTCGAACTCATGATCTGCGGTTCACAAGCCTGATACTTTAACCACTGAGCTATGACGATATACATCTGAATCAATTGATACAAACAGTTTAACAAAACATTAAAATCGCCATCTTTTGACGTAGTGTCTAACAAAGTATAAGTCTAGGTGTAGTGAAGTACCTTAACTAGATGGTTATCTTGGGAAAAAAAAGGTTTACAGTTTATTATCAGTTTTGATCTAAAAAAGTGTGTTAAGTTCTGAAGACTACCCTAGTTTAAAAGGTTTATTACATGTAATTAGATGTTATTTCATGTAATAAGATATAATAGCTTTTTTTGTTGCTGCATGGATAAGACAGATACTTATGTCTTGACATTTTAATAGTAAGAAGTAGTAATTAAAAGAGACATTTTGCTTTAAATTATAAATTGTTTTGTACATTTATTAAAATTTTGCAATTGGTCTTTTGAACATAGCCTTCATTGATTTTGAAATTCTGTTGGTACTGATTTAGATGTTTGATGATTAATGCTGAATTATGAGAAGCATCCAATGATTTAATGTAATATTTATGCAATAGGAACTGTTTTCCTACGTTGCTTCCCAGATTCACAAGGCCTAAAGTAAAATAATGTTCATGTGTTTTTTCCAAAAGAGATGGATAAAGTGTCAGCAATAGTCATATTTATTGAAACCAAGGTCATCTAATCATTATAAACAAGACGACGACTCCGACATCAGTTTAAGACCACTCTGATCCGAACACAGTAGGGGTATTTGAGTGGCGTATTTATAGAGATCTTACCGCAGTTTTTCCTGTCATTATGATCCAGTGGTTGTATTATTTTTTTAGCATTAAGACATTTGTGCTATAAAACGTATTAAGAGAAATGATTGATTACGTCCGCTATTCGAAATCGCCTCTAAGAAAAAGTGGGGCTATATGAGAGTCGTTATCTATCGCTATCTATCGCTATCCAGATCCAGATGACAAGTCTTTTGGACTAATTAACTTGTTTCATGACAAAAGTTACCTTTTTACTCTTGTACAATTATTATAAAATTATACAAGCATTCTCTTTTCAGTTTGTTCTTGTTTCGATTTGATCGTTAAATTTAGTATAAAATATATACTTTAAAAAGCGCATTCAAATAATGCGTACGTTTCTACATTGTTCTGAGAAAATTTCTATTTCAGGCATTTTAAAGCATCTAAATACGCCTAAGATAGAATAGTTATTCAAATAAGAAAAAAGCCATACGTAAAACCAGAAAGTGAGTCCTTTTGAAAAATTGATTTATTCAAAGCTGTATCGGATATGGAAGGCAATTTTCAATTCACGTAGCACGTTTCATTACAGACGTTTTTATATAACACATTAGTTTTAAGTCTTACTTTGTATTTCGGTGGTAAGCGCTAATCTCTCTATAAAAGCTTTTCTTATCAATCTCACTAAATTAACATTTTCCACTGAATGAAATCTTATATTATTAACAAACCATTTTTACTATATAATGAAAAGGGGAAAAAAACCCAGAGAAAAATCAAAATATTTTTTGGATTGCATAAAATCTATTATTAATGACAAACCATGCGCTTTTTAAAAACATGCATGGTGAAAATAGTGGAACATACTCCAAAAAGTGCACGAATTTCCATATCTCTGAATTTAAACTGGGTTTTTTATTTTCACTCAATTTACAAAAAATGATGGCCAAGAATATATGAAACCACACAACTGCATTAGTTTTTTAAATGAAACTAACGCAATTTAGTTTTCTCCAATTCTCTTGAATGTAGTTTAGCTTATTCATTGATGTGGTCTGTTACTTGCCTTGAACATTGAATACTCGCGAGGACTGGTTTTTAAAAAAAATGTAATACTAGTAGCAGTCTTTTGTTTTTTTGTTTAGTTTTTTTTTTTAGAGAAGGGGATGAGGTGATTTCTATCTATTTATATCGATCAAACTATACTGTGTTGATATTAAACAAACAATAAGGGGGTGGGGGAGGTAATCTTCTTTTTTCTTTAGAGTAAAGGGTCTGTTTCAGTAATGAAGAAAATATAAAGTAAGACGCCCAGATCTTTTTTGGTTCCATTCAAGTCCGTGAGAAATGTTGCATGTTAAACATTTGGTGTTTCGAACCAGAATTACAAAGTATTTCTTTGAATATGACTCATTGTTTCGTTAGTATTTCTTCTCACGTTATACATGCATTCAATATAAATCAATTTTGTGGGAACATAATTGTAAGTTCATAAACAGTGAAAAACATTCATACTGATTTAATTGGTATTTCCTTTGTGATTATAGTATTGGGTTCTTTAACGCTTTAAAAGATAACAAAACATTTATATTGATTATCAATATTATATGTTATGTACAAGAAAATTGATTAAATTGAAGACGTGAAAGATAATAAATTCAATAAATGTACATATTGAAAATGTTTTCCCTTAATTGGGTTCAATAGATATTGTTCTCAAACGAAAGCCTTTTCATGACATTGCATAAAAATGTCTTTACACATTACAAGTATATATTATCTTAATCGTTTAGATATTTATTGGGAAATTGGATCAAACTTTGTACTGCATCAGGAAGGAGACCTTTCTTGGCACTGTGTGTGGTCAGAATTATCCTTATGATTTTTTTAAGGGGGCTGGGTGAACAATATCAAAAATTGAACATATTTTAGATTTCAAAGGTGAATACTTCTTTCATCTTTGCATAGAGCTCTTCTTTTCTTTATTAATGCGGTGCTTTAATGGTCATCTCTAAAGTGAACATGATTATCTTCTCATCCACAGTGAATCTAGTGGGCAAATTAAATTCGTGGTAAGAAGGAGTAAGGAAAGTTAACTTTAACCAAAATTGTGAACCATACTTAAGCGACCGCTGCCTTTGGGCCTTATATTTCACAAGAGATATTTCCAGTTCGTTCTGAAAACATGTCATTGGATAAAAAAAACTATATATACATCACGTTTTTGTTCTGGAGAAGACAAAAATTTGAGCAAATGAGCCAGTAGTCAATTGACATAATAGACAATGTTTGTGGAACACTCCATTTATTTGCGTTTTTTATTAGATTTGCCTGATTTGTCGTTTCAATTCTTGTCATAGGAAATTGACTTGTCGGCATTGATTCTGACATTAGTTTTCTTTTCAACCTATCCTAATTGTTTTTGTTATGGGTTATATCTTGTAAAACTACACGAACCAGCGGTATTGCAGAGTCCCAAGACTGGAAAACAATGAAAAGTACATTAATAAACAGAGAGCAAATTATAAACGACAATTTTAAAAACGATTTCAAGAACATCCTTCTCAAAATTGTGTTAGAAAATACAAAAAAAAGAAAAAGAAAGAAAAGACAGAAAAGATGACGATAAAACTATGTGCCTAATAAAAATTGTCATTTCGACGATGCAAACTTCTAGTATAATAGCATGCATTAGACAAAGAATATTCTCTTTTTTCTTCAGGATTTAAAAGTGCCTCAATTTTACCGGAGAATTCCTTTTGTTGTGTTTAGTTACTAAGGAACTGAGTCCTCCTCGACAAGACTCTGTGGACCGCCTCGCTCCGACAGGACCCTATTCCCGGAGACCGAGGTTTCAGATTGCTCGAGTCGTCGCCTGATTGGTACTAAGCTGTCATTTGATGAGCGCAATAACAACTGGGGAAGGAGAGGAAGGCTGTGTTATTGTAGAACAGACGGCGAGTACTGGGAGCGCCAAGTATATCGTTGTGGAGAACGGGATCCTAGATAATGGCTATAGGATGAACTTCGCAACAGGTAAGCTGCATGAGATATTCCGGTTTGATTGTAATAATGAAAATCCTTTAATGCTAGCGAAATGTCCAATATTTATTTTAATGTATACAACCGATTTAATATTATTTATAGTAGTATATCATAAAACAGGGATATCTTTTTTTATTGTATAGAGTGTCATCATACACGCATGTGTTCTTAGATTAAAAAAAATAATTAAAAAAATATAATCTTTGTAAAGTTTTTTCATAACCTAAGTTTCTAAACCCAATACATTAAGAAAGTTAGCTTTTTAAAAATAAGATTTAAAAGTTCCTTGTTGTAATTTGCGAAGTATCATTATATCACATTTAGAGGACACCTGGGATTAAATTTACCCATTGTAATATTGTTGATGATATTTATAATTTTTATTGTCATAAAATTTATTTATCACAATTGAATGATTTCTTATGATATGAGCTTTGGAATTCATTCATTAACCTAGGATTAGTAAAAAAAAAAATTGATTTATGTTTGATTGCTTATATCTTTGGCGACATGCAATTTTCTAATGCAATTTACTTCCATCTGCCAGCTATGCGCAGTTTTGCACCGGCTTTTTTCTTGATATGCGTCATTTTATGCATTTGGTAAATAAGACAGAGTACCCGTGAAATCAATTGTGATGTCATCTAAATCAATTACGAAAACAATCACTGTCACCGTAAACCGATCGTTTTATAAAAGGAATAGATGATAAGATACAAGATATATTCAAATTACTTTATAAACCTCTGAAGTTTTTTTCATTCAGATCGTTATGTTCTATTTTACATTACAAAACACCGGTCACAGTGTGTCAAACGGAAAAAGTTGTTTTTATAACAAAAACAAGAATAAGAACTATAATCAGTTTGGTTCTCGTCCTTTGGTAGAGGACTCTTACTCTCTGTCATCAAGCATTGGCGTTTTGGCTCCACCGTCACTAAAATTTTTAAATCACTCAACTCATTCCTGAAATCCTTCAAAGAAAAGCGCATAAAATTGAGGTCAATACTCAGTCTTAAGACAGAGTATTGACTTGAGAGGAGTCGTTGACGACGGGGTCTGATCCATGTATTAGTCTGTGTTTATGGGACTGCATAAGCCAATCACTCACACCGGGCTCAATGCTTATGGTAGTGGTGATGGACATGTGCAAATTGTAACACGGACATGAAATGAAGATGACTGTGCATCTAAATCCGGAGGTAATCTGTCGTGAAAGAGATGACTACCGTTCTAATGGATGAATTAGATGAATGTCTTTAGGCAAGACTGATATTCGCGTGAGATTGAAAATCCCTAAATTATTTATGAACTTTGCGAAGAAAATAAGATGAGAAAATGAAAAAAAACTAGTATGACAAAGTTATTCCTTAATGTCCTAAAAACAGTTGATGATTTTAAGTTTAGAGCTGTGTACAAGAATATTAATAGCGTCGAGGAAAACCTGTTCCAGAAAACATTGACGCTTTGAAATGGTAAAGAATGCAATTAGGAATGAAAACGGCGTTATTATTTTCTTTAAAAAAAAAAAAAAAAAAGTAACAAGCCTTTACTTTAGCAATCCTCTGTAGTACATTGTCATTGTCATTATGCTTTCTCATTATTTTGGTTTACAATTGAATTAAATTTCAAAGAGAATAGTCTAATGAGTATCGGTAGGGTATCACCAACAGACCAAATTATTTCAAAGATGATTAGGGAATTTGAAAACGTCGCTTCAAAATTATTAAAAACAACAGAATTTCAAAGGCCCTTGACCTCTTTAGATTTCCAAAGTTTTTATTCTTTTAAAATTAATAATGCTAATTTTAATTACTACTCTTTAAAGTTCAATCAATATATATAATACTGTGCATCTAGATCAAATATGAAATTAAAAAAAAAACCCTAATGCGACTATATAGATTTTCCCCGAAAAAGCTTTTGCAAAAATTTTGTTACCATAGCACTCTCAAAAAACATACTGATAGCATTTCAACTTGGGATTGAAATGTTAAGTCATGCTCAAAATGAAAGACTCGATTCTCAAAGTAACATTGACAGCTAGATGATAAATCTTGATTGCTTGATTACGTGTAGTACTTAGAATGTCTAATATGATAGGAAGTCCAACAATGCACATCATTCTACTAAGAAAATATTTTTTTTAATATGAAATATGATACTTTTAACCAAATATTCGTGTTTTAATCCCTCTAGCAGAAGAGATTGCGGTTAATAATCTTAACGAGGCTGTGGGGTAGCTGCCATTTTAAAGCGCTTTTATCTCTACACAAAAAAAGATTTTCACTTTAATGTTCTATAACTCTTATATCGTACTGAAATTGTCTTTTGAAAGAAATGGATATAATGGTATTGAAGCATTATTTAAAGAGTCAATTGATGGTAAACCAAGGGTTACAAGATGCAAAAAAAAAAAAATCATTTCAGCTGTTTTTCAGCATTTTTCTAACTTTTCAAAGGGATGTTCCTTGTAAAACTCCAAATATTTTGTTCAAATATTTTCTTTCTTTTTTTTTTAATTTCACCGTCGAATTTTTTTTTAATGCTCAATCTTTATTACACATGTATTGATTATTATTATGTTAAAATTTGGAAATAGTCTTGTGGCTACTTTTTTTTGTTTTACAGATTTGCATTTGTGTGACATATATATTTTTGGTAAAATTGTGATATTTTTCTTTATAACAAATAATGTTAAGGTTTTGTTATTGTGTTAATTTTTTGTGATGTTATTGGTATGTTTTTTGCCTTTATTTATATTTCATATATTTTTCATAATTTGTTTTTACATAATGTGCAATTTCTTCAGATGCAGTCAATGATCATATATAAAATTAACGATGATTGTGATGTGGTCTTTCACATTAAAATGTAAATTAAGATTACAAAAAAAAAATTTCTGCAAATTTGGTGAATTTTAGAGACATTTTTACCCCCCCCCCCCCCCGCCTCCTTAAACCTGATAGGAATATTTTGTGAAATATTTAGTTTTATTTTCAAATGACATTAAATGATCGCCATTCATCAAGTTGTTAATGTCCACAGATATTTTCGTCACAACCGTTACAAGACGGAAACAGTCTTTATATTCAAATGCGGATAAATCGCACAAGAATTTCTGAACAAATCGACAATGCTTCCGGAAAAACAAATCGAGTTAGTCCGATCATTGATTCGTTTAATGGATAGTTTTCCTCTTGTTTCCTAGATATGTTGATGATACCGGTAATTGGTCTACCTAGCAACATTTCATTATTCTAATTGCAGTATTATAGATATATGTATTATGTAATGAAAGGGCGGATTTTCTGTGAAGAAATTGAACCGACTGACAGATTTCTTCCACTTTGAAAACATTGTAAATTGATTTGTAGATAATAATTTTAAAACAACATCAATAAAAGACTACTTGTTTGCATAACATATTGTAAAACAAAGTGTATGATTCCTCCAATGTTTGCAGTGTATTCTAAAAAGTCTTTTGCTAGACTCTGTGCCTTCAGTATTAAGCAGGTATTTAAGTAATCTTTCGTTGCTACTGTATACCTTTCGTCTGTGCAGCAAGATCGTTCACCATCTTGGCGGTACGATGCTATCGGAACGTCCCTTATATTTTCGTTGCTAGTTGTGTAGATCCAATAAATGTGTGTGAGGCTCTACAGTAACGAGTAGACTCAGCTGATGATTTATTCCATTGCTGGAACAAACAATTTGGAGTGTGCAATTTTTACTTCTTTTTTTTCGGATGCGTGACTTTTCTTTAACGTAATACGATATTAATAAGGGATTCTGTTTTGAGGTTGGTCTGGCAAGTATTTTATATTTTCTGTGGCTATAGTTTACACCTGGATAAGAAATTCCTTGTCAATTTGATATGATATGATATGATATGATATGATATGATATGATTGATTGATTGATTGATTGATTAAACTATAGATCGATTAATGGTATAAAGGTCATGCTTGTGTCTTGTGTGAAAGGTAATTTGTGTATTTGTGATGCTAAAAGTTCAGCGTTTTAATTTCAGCATTATGATAAGTTGTATATATTCAATCAAGTTAGAAACAGGCATGGGCTACAGATATGAATTCTAGGGAGCATGGTTTTAAAACAGCTATTGCAAGAAGGTTATTGAAATAGGCTCGGAAACAAAGATAAAGTTGTAGATCATGCTTTAGATGACTGAATGTGTTCATAAAATCCATCCATTATCCTTTATCGTGTATAAATCACACAACTTACGATATAATGCTTAAATTTATGTTCTGTCGGCAAGGTATCAAAAAGACCCGGATTATTGAATGTCCTGACTCGGATATGATTTAATGTAATCACAATCGCCGTATTGCTGTCGATTTAATTTTATTGAGCCTGATAAAGGGGGAAACTTGCCATTTTTATATCCTTACAACTCAGTGTGCTATTAATTATAAATGGTAACTTCAGTGTAAAAACGATTGATCTTATTACACGCAAAACAAAAAAAAGTATAGAACATTTTCCCGTCTAAAGTAAAGTTCGTAATCAAATTATCATTACCTTTTGACGTATTATTACGTTTTCATACATATATTGCTCCTTATTAAATCTCACATCAGGGATTCTTATCATGTATTATAGGTGCTTGATTAACATAATGCTAGCTCAAATTGTAAGGAATTCCATCAACTCTTTGAAGATTCTATGGTTCTGATTGTGGGTTTTCGTAATCTCAGCTGATTAGCTCTATACATTTGGGCTTCTGAGAGAAGCTTTAGAAATTATTTTATTTCCATTGTGAGATTTGCGTTTCGTTTTATACAGCTTCATTTTATTAAATAGCTGCTGTTGCTTTATGAGTAGTCGTGTATTTCAAATTTGAGAGTACAAATTATACACGCTATTCCAGAACTAAAGGATAATAGCTATACCACCAAGCTATGATTTCATTCTTTGCACTTGTCTTGTGTATCTGTGACGTATCTAGACATCACCCAGAAAATATTGAACCACATTTTTTTTAGTCAAATTGTGTATCACTTGAACTGTAAGAATACTAGTTTTTCTGTAACTGTTCCTCTTTAAATGTTTTTCATAATTTCATTTCATATAGCATAAAGACATTTGATTCGGAAAAGTAGAAGAAGAATATAATTAGCCAACTGGATTTTAATTCCTTGATATTTTTTCATTTCCTATCGGTATTGAAATTTCAATAGGAAGGATTTGAATTCAGGACGAAAATTCTAAATATCCTTCAAGAAAATTATTTATTTATATCTCACCTGACAGGAGAGGTCTTTATAGAATGGTCCATTATGGAATTATATGCCTGATATTTTTTATATTTTGTAAAAAGTGACTTGTGGCAGGTGTAAAAACAATACTTGGCACCGGTGTATACATACATATAATTACCCGACATTTTTGGTTGCTTTCGTATTGGATAGTAAGTTGATAAATATAAAATGGAACAATTATTTAAAAAAAACCACAGGTGCTTTTCACTTACAGTTAATATATTTTACAAAAGTTGAAAAAAAAGTTTGGGGATTTTTTCGGGGATTTTTATGCAATGATCAATGTATGTCTGCTGCAATCTGCTTGTACACTTTAGTCTAATAGGTTAACAACTTTTTGATTACGCCATGGTATGTTACTATATATATATATATATATATATATATATATATATATATATATATATATATATATATATATATATATATATATATATTAGGAACCACGATCAGGACACTCACCTAATATTGGCTCAGAGATTATCAAATGTGCATATTATAAAAGCAGGTTATAATTGGATTCAGGTTATTAGCTTTAGGACGACCTCCTTCCATTTACTTAATGGCATCGCGTATTCGATTTGAAGAGAGATTCCTCTATAAAATGCCATCATTAAATGACTTATTTAACCCCTCTGTGACCGCGTATTGCATTTGTTGGACAATATCTTGGATTTAAGGCGCATCAAAGTCATTACACAATAATCGTTTCTTTTTATCTGTAATTCTAATCTTTGATACGAAGTGCGAGTAATTGACCATTCTATGGGGATGGGGACAACCATCTTGAGTTAGATTGTTCTTTGATGTTGAGGGACGCATGCAGGAATGCCAGCCGATGCAATAGTAATGCGGCAATTGAAACTCTGATCATGTACCTCAACAAACCGAATTCAAAATGTCAATACATGCATTATATTTTTCAAAAGTTCTTGCTGTCTAGACTTGATAACAAATAATTATAGCCAGAAACAGCATGTGCTTCTAATTATTTCTTCAGATTGAGGACATTACAAATTGTCTGAAGAAGTTGAAGTAACACACAAAATCGATTCACTTGTAATTATAAAACATTTAAACGAACAAATATTTCGTCATTGGATCAATTCATCAAGGCTTTTTGTTTGTTTATTTGTTTTTATTTTATTTTTATTTATTTTTTAGTTTCTACAAAAAATATAAGACAAGTTATGCAAAATCACCTTTCAAATGGGTAAATAAATGAGTTCAAGCAAAATAGCTTTAGAATTTTTGGGGCAATTGATTTCGACATTGTTGCAACATTAAACCAGCCAGGTGTTTTATAAGACCACACGAATTATAATATTATCTGTTGACATAGTTCTAAATATCCCGTAATGGATATGTACATTAAGTACAGACTTCACAGGCAACACAAAATAGTGCTGATCGAGGCTTGCAGACATTTATACAGGTACTTTGACTATTTGTTTTCATGCGTTCTCACATACTTTGGCTACCTATTTCTTTTCGTGCGTTCTCACATACTTTGGCTACCTATTTCTTTCCGTGCGTTCTCACATACTTTGGATACCTATTTCTTTTCGTGCGTTCTCACCTATTTCTTTTCGTGCGTTCTCACATACTTTGGATACCTATATCTTTTCGTGCGTTCTCACATACTTTGGCTACCTATTTCTTTTCGTGCGTTCTCACATACTCTGATTACCCATTTCTTTGTATTTCCTGTACATGCTTAGATTTGCCTATAATCATACTTATTTGTCTCTATATACACTATACTCTATGTCAGTTCATGAGAAAAAAAAAAACTCGGTGTTATTATCATTGTTGTACTATAATCATCAATATTTTTGGAATCATTTTATGGAAATTGTCTTGTAATTTAAATGTTGTTTTTATTTTTTAAGAAAAAAATATATATTGATATTGAGGCGGCTTTTATCCAACAAAGACATCAATTCTTTTTCGAAAAAAAGATTGAAATGTTAAACCTAACCTATGGTGGCAGTAACCAACCTTCTCCCAATATTGACGTAAATTATTTTATAAAAATAAGCTCGGTCTATCTTAGCTTTTTTGTTAAGTGATGTTGTTTGAAGTCTGATACTTAAAGGATTTTTTTCTTTTTTATAATGGGGCGGGTGGAGGGGGGGGGGGACTAACACGAAATCTCATGCTCGATTTCTTTCAAAGTTACGGTCATGAACTAAGAGGAGAATTGTTTATCAATGTGGTTTAAAATCTCTGCATATAGCATATTATGGAAAGCTTTTTCATGCACTACCATCAATGAACGGAATTTGTCCTACAAAATACCGGTAATACAAGCATTGGCGGTCGCTCATAACACTGGTCATTGGAATTACCAATGACAGATAAAGTATGCGTGGGCTCCATTCAAAATTTTTATTAAAATCAATATATCGACAGAGAATTGGTGGGCTTCAAATGGTCTTTTCTTTTTGCAGGTATTGCTGAGTTCTGGTGGCTAACGGGCGATTCCGATCTCCTCAAGGGTCGTCTGCTGTTATTTCCCGCTGCGCTGAGCTACAAAGGGGATACAGTGGATGTTGAATAATTATGAAGTTCCGTTTCTTCTTTTTCCTCCACTCATTATAGCTGTTTAATCAACGGACTATGAAATGGAACTTTATGGCTTTTTTCGTTAATTGGTGGCTAAGACCCCTTGATTTTACTCTGGAGAGATGTTCC
Organism: Magallana ariakensis; assembly: GCA_020458035.1. Taxonomy (NCBI): domain Eukaryota; kingdom Metazoa; phylum Mollusca; class Bivalvia; order Ostreida; family Ostreidae; genus Magallana; species Magallana ariakensis. The sequence goes on from CM035819.1 coordinate 48,895,270, forward strand.
TGTCTTGTTAGCAGTATGATCACTCCCTTGTGACTCTTGTCGTGAAGTTGGTATCCGAAATTCAATTAATTTGGATAACATTTCCACTTTGTGCAAAAATAGATTGGTTTTAAATTGGAATGATGATTTTGACGGGGAGCAATATTTCGAACACGACTATCAGTTCCGGGTCAGAGAGAGTACTTCCGCCAGGATACAGCACAGTTCATTTGATACTGACCGTTACCATAGTGACCATCATCATCCTAATTATTGTGGGTGGAAATCTCTTGGTTGTGGTGGCCATTTATACGGATAAAAATTTGAAATCAAAACAGAACTGGTTCATAGCGTCGCTCGCTATTGCGGATTGTTTGCTAGGTCTGATAATCATGCCGTTTAGTCTGACTAATGAAGTGATGGGGTACTGGTATTTCGGCTCTGTCTGGTGTGATTTATGGAAAGCAATTGATGTACTTCTGTGCACTGCTTCCATCCTCAGCATTTGCCTTATTAGTTTGGATAGATATTGGTGTATTACCAAAGCCTTGACGTATCCAAGACAACGAACTGCGACCCGCGCGGCGCTGATGATCGCCGCAGTCTGGATTCTGTCCCTAATTGTTTGTGTACCTCCTCTGATAGGGTGGAAAAATCCTCTTCCGGTTAACGACTATCCGCTATGTTTACTCAGCAGTGAAATTGGATATATCATAAGTTCAAGCATGGGATCATTCTACATACCAGGGGTTATCATGGTGATTGTGTATTATAAAATTTATAAAGCGGCCACAGAACGGGCAAGGAAACAAGGAGGAAACAATAATAAAAAGGCAAAGAAAAAAGACAAGACAGGTAAAGAATTATACGGTCTGCTGAAAAATACTGACACGAAAGAGAAACAGGAAACTGTCACAAACATGCCTACCAAGGTCAACAGTATGACCTTGACGGATGATGAAAGTACATGGCCGATGTATCAGAAACAAACGGTCAACCGGGAGGATTCGGGTCAGGAGCTGGAAACGGGTAATGGTACAATTGATGAGCAAGACATAGATTTAGATGAAGCGAACGAGAAAGAATCAACAAAATCCGATACGACAGGAACAACCAACTTAACGCCAAATCAAGAGGAAATCAAACACGCGGACGTTAACGACGCCGTCAAAGACCTAGAGAGACAAAAACGCAAGTTTGCAAAAGCGCGGGAAAGGCGCGCCACCATTGTCTTAGGAATAGTGATGGCGGCTTTTATCGTCTGCTGGGCACCCTTTTTCACGTTGTATATAATCACAGCTTTATGTAAGTGTATTCCTGACATAGTGTTTGATGTCTGCTTTTGGGCCGGTTACTGTAACTCGGCCCTGAATCCAATAATCTATACTGTGTTCAATCGAGATTTCAGACATGCTTTTAAAAGAATCCTTTGTATTGGACAAACTCACCGTTGAATGGAAATACTGTTGTAAAAGGTGGTTTAATTATGACATTAATGATTTGGGTACCAAATGAATAACAAATATTGTTATTCTACTTCAAATCGTGCTCGATATAACATTGCAAATATTAATGCTATTTGGATGTGCGGTCGATAGTCATATTTGCTCATTTTCCGAATAATTCAAATCCAAGAAATCTAGAATTGGAAATTGATAAAATCCAAGTCAATTAACATGCAATGCCGTAAAATTGATAACATTAAAAGCATTAAAGTATGAGATTTTAGCCTACGATTGGATCCAACAAAAATATCTCTCTTTTCATCGCTTTCATACCTTTTGTGACTATTCTCACGTTTTTTTCAATAAAGTTTCATATTTTTTGTTTGCATTGATATTTAATTGCGTAATGACAATCAGGAGGTTTCAAAATTTTATGATTCGTGGCTCTGAATTATTGGTAATTTAATTCGTTAACATGCACAAAGACTTGCCGACTTAAGTTTTCATTGCGCATGTTTTTTGCGCAACCTAGTTAAGTACAGTTTATACCTTTTAAGAACTTTTTCGATACCATATATTTATGAAATGAAAACACAGATAAAAATTTTTAAAGGAAAATTTTAAATTAATTTCTTTAAACGATTTTTTCGATGTTCGGTAGTTGAGCGTTGTCATTGTGCTTTTATGACACTATGATAAAATGAAGCTTTGTAGGAGTACGTTTTAAGAAATAATATTAAAGAAAACGTAAAAAGTATACGCTTTGGAAATATTACACACAGAATTATGCTATCGTCAGTGGGTTTTTTTTCTAAATTTTTGAACGAATCCATTGTACCAATCTCCATTTGTAATACTCTAAATATAAAGCAGAACTTGGTGCATTATGATATTTTGAGATGATCCCCATTAAAATTTAGTATTTTATACATTAGGTATAGAAAATGATATTACTAATCACATATTAGTATTATATAAATAGTGCCTGTTTTGGGAGGGTAACAGGTGAAATTGACACCCCGAGAAAACCATTGTCAACCGACGCGAAGCAGAGGTTGACAATGATTTTCGAGGGGTGTCAATTTCAACTGTTACCTTCCTAAACAGACACTATTAATTTTTTATACTGAATGTCTTAATTTTAGAGAAAATTTTGCTTTTATTATAGCATTGAATCATGATTTTTTGAAGTATACACTCTCATAACTGCAGCGGTGTGTGCATACAAATTGAGTAACGCGCGTTGATTCAATGCTTATATTTACATTTTTAATAACTTCTTGCCTTGTCTGCAAATGTGATTCATACCTTAAAATTCCTATCTTATCCTAAGGGTAAGTTAATATTAATGGAAGAGCCACAGTAACAGCCACAAGCGTGAACTTTGATTTTCGCTTGTGACGTTGTAGTTTACAGCGTTCAACGTTTGTGACGTCATAATAAAACTCGTCATTTTAACCTTTGACTACTTGTTGCATTTAGAGGCATTTGAAGATCACAGAATTTAATGGAAAAACACAGTAGAATGTAAATATATAGAAATGACGTGATTTCTACGGCGAACCGTACGCGCATAATTTACGCGCGCGTAACAATTCTTTTTATTATACTTTTATGTTAAAAACTGAAATCTGATTGGTTTAGACGCAGTTAATAATCCGTTCTATTACCCTCAGCGTTAGCACCACACTTGGCGATGGGGTAACACAACGAATTGTTACATGCGCGTAAATTATGCGCGTACGGTTTGCCGTCATTCACGTCATTCCTATATAAAAGCAGTATTTTTTCTTTAAAATTAAGACATTCAGTATAATAAAATAAATAGTGCCTGTTTGGTAGGGTAACAGTTGAAATTGACACCCCGAGGTAAACAATTGTCAACCTCCGCTTCGCGTCGGATGACAATGGTTTTTCTCGGGGTGTCAATTTCAACTGTTAACCTCCCAAACAGGCACTATTTATATAGTGTTTCCCGTTGCAAAAATGTGTTGCAACTGCGTTTAAACCAATCAGATTTCAGTATTTAGCATGAAAGTATAATAATACAATTTGAAGAAAATCGATGAAGTAGTTAAATTTCCTATATATTTCTATAGAAATCGTATCTGTATTTTGAAATGGTTCCTAAAAAGAACCAGATGGTAGATTTTTTAAAACTTCTCAAATATACTAGAGTTGTTTATATTACATAAAGAGTTTTGCTGTTGTAGTTTTACGCAAAAAGCCCAAATCAGCCTCCTTAATACATCATTTAGTTCTAGAGAGAACAATAACCAAGTGTTACTTAAATGGTTTACGACTTATAGAGACACTAACGAGAATTTATTGTCGAAATATAAGACGGGGTGATTACGCCGACCTCCTAGAAAGCAGGAAATGACAAAAAATCATCCGCCATATCTCGTCAGTTTAATGTAATTTAACGGGAAGTCATCGGGAAGGGGGACGAGTAGACAGATGAAATTATGCTTGAATTATCTATGATTTATAGATATTTAAACTCATTTTTAATGAAATGTTCAATTCGTTGTTTCTCTCTTATCAACAGATGCCATACTGTTGGTCCTGTAGTACTTGTCGTTAAAACACTCATGTTATAATTCCTTTAAAAATCATTACCCCCCCCCCCTCCTCGTATCTTTTTTTCCCGTTTAAACCAAAAAGAGAGACACATAAAATTTGGAAAAGATATCTTTATATCGGCTATACTGAAAACTATTGTAACCGATTATTCTGCGACAGCCGGAACTATTAACACTATTAATCAGACCAATGATTGTGTGGTACCTTTAGCGATGTCTGCAACATAGGACGATTGGTCTGAGTGTCAAAGTATAACATGTACCTTAAATGAGATTATTTCAAGCAATGGCCATCAATTTTGGGCAATTTTTTCTGTTTTAAGGGAAATATAACATCGGCAGAGAATCACTCATTCAGATTGCATGGGAGACCAATGAGTAAATAGGTCTCATAGCAAAGATGTATACCCCCAAAGGAAACGGGACTAGCAGAGAAAAAGGATAATAATATCTTGGAAAATTGTCCTGCGTATTCTCTGAAGCAATGGCCGTTTTTCAAGCAAAAGCAAAGCCCTGTACTTAAGGACAAATAATTTTGTATTGACTTCTGTAGATGTCAGGATATTTCATGCGTGTTTGTCTTCGAATAGAATGGTAAATAATAGGCCTGATATTATATTCACACATTGTGTAAAGATAATACAATTTGTAAAGCAAAAATAAATTCCTCAATTCTTTGATATTCTTAATACAATTTGTCGTGTTTAAACCCATAATAAAAATAAAGCATAACTATCAAATTACAGAAAAAATCACTACCCAGGGAATAATTCAAAATGTCAATATGAGCAGCGGTAAATTTTGAAATTCAATTATTTACACTTCAGAAATGCTATATTAAATCGTTGAAATACTGTGGGGACTTTGATAAAGTTTACTTCAATGGTAGTAATCAATGATGTTTAATTAAGACTTGATTTGAAAGGTACACATATTCAGTCTGAAGCAAAAGACTTGGTCGATTTCAATCTGATAGCGTTGTAAAAGTTGTTTGTAAATGTTCTTAAATTTTTCCTTAACGGTGATATAAAAAAACTTATGGCGTGTCATGCATATACACAATATATTAAGGAACATTGACCCTCTGGTAAGAAAAATAATTCTTCCGGGGTAATGAACTAGTATTAATTTACACAAATGTCAAGTTAGTAGACGAGTTTTGTCAAATATTGTTCTACAATGTATAATGCATTTGTAGAAATTTAAAAAAAAAAAAGCACTAGCATTGCATGGTGCAAACGATACAACACAAAACTGTAAGGCAGAAAATCAAATAGACGCTGGAATAAAAAAAAAAACATCAACAAGCGAAACGAAACTAAACATACCAAAAGTAATATTCAACGAAAGCTTAATGGCAAAGACATGTAAATACTTTCTGAATTAGTTAGCTTCGACTGAAAGTCATTCCACTTATTCAGTGATTTATTATTTTCCATATCAACCTGTTAGCCGTACATTTTGAAAAAGAAAAAAATGAATAGTAGTATGACTTTAATAAAAAAAAAATAATTCTTAATTAAATAGTAGGTTAAACGACTTGTCCATATTTTATCCGAACAATACGTATGGAACGTAACTTCTGTAGAGCAGTATTTTTCGCTTCGTTATTATAGCAAATCACGCTATCAACGAAGGACGGAACCTGATATCTTGAGTTGCATACCAATAGTCTAGAACCTGATCTCTTGAGTTGCATACCAATAGTGAACCTGATCTCTTGAGTTGCATACCAATAGTCTAGAACCTGATCTCGAGTTGCATACCAATAGTCTAGAAAAGCTTGTATATGAAGGACATTCCTCTCAAAATTCCTTGTCTGGCTTAGATTTAAATCAATAATCCGAAAGAGAAGTAATAGTGAATACCTTTGATCCACAAACAAGTTTTATAAGTTTTTGTCATTTAAGTGATGTCTTCTTACTACACGTTTTTTTAAGTATAGACATGTTAACAAATAGTCGATTTTTCCACTATTCTTCATACGGACCGCCGTTAGAATAACAATTTTTATACTCGCGATGTTCAAAAAACAAAATTGAGATGATACATTGATAACTCATGATCAGAAATAACGCAAAACCCTCTTGCAGCCCAAGCAATTATCATTTTGCCGTCGGAACAAATATTTCATCTGCCACACTAATTAAACCCCGTTTGCCGAAACAGTTTTTTTTGGAACGGAGATGTTTGAAATGATTTGTTATGAAGCAACATTGCTTGTTTTCTTTAATTCATTATCATTAGTCAATTAGGCTTTATCAAGCATACATAATTAAACATAGTGAGCAAAAATCGATGTTGCTATAGTGCTACAGTATGTCCCATGTGTTTTAAATAAAAATCTACTTCTATTTTAGCTCACCTGAGCTGAAAGCTCAAGTGAGCTATTCTGATCACATTTTGTCTGTCGTCCGTCTGTCCGTCTATCTGAAAACTTTTCACATTTTCAACATCTTCTCAAGAACCAGTGGGTCAATTTCAACCAAACTTGGCAAATAGCATCCTTACTCTAAGGGGATTCAAAGTTGTGAAAATTAAGGACCAAGCCCTCTTACAAGGGGAGATAATTAGGAATTAATGAAAAATTTCGAGAAATTTTCAAAAATCTTCTTCTCAATAACCATTTGGCCAGGAAAGCTGAAACTTATGTGGAAGCATCCTCAGGTAGTGTAGATTCAAAGTTGTGAAAAACATGACTCCCGGGGTAGGGTGGGGCCATACTTGGGGCGGGGGTCAACTTTTTACATAGGAATATATAGAGTAAATCTTTAAAAACCCTCTTCTCAGAAACTAATGAGCCAGGAAAGCTGAAACTTGTGTGGAAGCATTCTCATGTAGTGTAGATTCAAAGTTGTGAAAATCATGACCCCCGGGGGCAGGATGGGGCCATAATAGGGGGGTCGACTTTTTACATAGGAATATATAGAGTAGATCTTTAAAAATCTTCTTCTCAAAAACCGTTAGGCCAGGAAAGCTGAAACTTGTGTGGAAGCATCCTCATGTAGTGTAGATTCAAAGTTGTGAAAATCATGACCCCCGGGGGTAGGGTGGAGCTACAATGGAGGGTCGATTTTTAACATAGGAATATATAGAGTAAATCTTTAAATATCTTTTTCTCAAGATCCATTTGGCCAGGAAAGCTGAAACTTGTGTGGAAGCATCCTAAGGTGGAATTTTTAAATAGGAATATTAAGAGTAAATCTTTAAAAATCTTCTTCTCAGAAACTAATCAGCCAGGTGATTATTTAATATTGTTTAGATTTTGGCTTCTGGATGATTCCTGGACAATTGGGTCTCACAAGGGGTTCAGAGTTTGATGTAGGTTTATATCCCATTTATAAACAATTGTTTAGGATCTTTTTGAGAGCTGCAATGCTCAACATGTGATATTACCATAAAATCATCCTGTTAGAAAAGGGACTAATGATAATAAACATAAGAATATCCATTGAAAAAAATTGATTTTTATTTATACAGGATCTACATGTATTATACTACATTGTTCGTGCAATCGAATCCAGATAGTTTTTATTATGACTCCATTAAGCTGATTTTATCATACCTATTGTTCCTCAGGTGAGCGATGTGGACCATGGGCCTCTTGTTTAAATTCTATTTCACAAACTTTATACATGTACAAGCGTAATGCTAGAAAAATTAATGTGAAACAACGTAAAATAACATGGCAATTTCACATATTTTTTTAAATTAACCCCTTCACGGTAACTGCGGTACTGCTCTTTTGCAGGGCAAAATGACATAGTTTGGTGAAATGTGACGTAACGTCAATTGTTTCATTTACGTCATTTAATTATCTATCCACTGAAATTTCGGCAAAGTATATCAATTTGCCCTGCAAGAGAGCAGTACCGCAGTTATCGTGAAGGAGTCTATTAACTTGTTAGAATTATTTTACATATATTTTTCTTCTTCTAAACGTTCGTACATGTAGATATGCTCAATTCTAAAATAATTGTAATGGTTTTTGCAAATTTTACTGTTTCAGAAATTTTATTTTTTGCTCTTTATCTTAAATGTTCTGTATGATGCTTAAGTTCGTGGTACATGTACATTGTAACAATTTTTACACATGCATCGATTCAAACCATGGTCATCAAATAACTGTCATCAATATATAAAAATAATGACAAATCCCTTGTAGAATATGTCGTGGCTAACAATCACAAACCTCATATCATTTCCCCCTAAAATGGGTATTTTACTTTTCACTCATGTTTAAACTGTACACTTTCTATAATATCATAATTTTACCAATTTGTGCATGTTTGAGAAACAGTTCTCAAAAGTTTGGAGGACTCTTATAAATCTTTTTATCTTTAAATGTTAATATTAAAGGCGTATGCTATATACTGGACGGGTTTCGGTGAGTTTATAATTATATTATATTATATGTTGCTACCACCCATAAGCCCACATACTAATTCTATCAGTGGCATGGGATGATGAAATGCTCCATATATATCGTCTTCCATTTCTATGGTTCTACAGAAAGGTCATCTTCCCAGGTCAAGGTTTTCTGATCCGCACCTCTCCTCACAAACCGTGATCGAAAACACTTGGCTAGCGAAGATGCAGAAAGGTAAAAACTAGCATAACATCTCACACAAAATATTTTGGAAAGAAAAATACGAGGTTTATTTCTTTGTCCTTTTACATGTAATAACGAAATCCCTGTTATGGTCGTGAATTGCAACCCCACCAAAAAAATAATTATTGTAAGCCTTTCCTCAGAATGATCAGCAATCCAATTGTTTGTTACCAAGTTATTTATTAATCAGCGTGATCGTATAGTAAATTGAAAGCAGCCCAAATCAAAGAATCTACTTAACATAATTGTACATGAGTATATATAACATTTTACTTATGATTGACAGTTCTGACCAGTCCGGCCCATCTACGATGATCATGAGAGAACATTTAGTGTTAAAATTCCAGAGTTAAATTTTATTTCTAAATAAAGTAACAAAACTGTCAAAACTGTCAGAAAGAATATTGTGACGCGGGTTTTGAGTCTCAGAATCCGAGTCTCTGAGTCCCCCACCTGGGTATGATGCATCGCTTACTCATAATACATTCATTCATACATGGCTTTAAGGTTACAAAGGTTAAATAGATGAACAAGCATTACAAGACTAACTTGCAGTATGAGGGCCTTCATTACAGACACAGGATCGCCAAATATGACAATTTGTTGACAACTTGTTTATATATTTTCAGTTTGTTTTTTACTGTGCCAAAATTAATTAACCTCATTTATGACAAAGAGTATTGGGATGCAGTCTTTGAGTATCCCGCCTAAATATGACGCATCACTTGCATGCAATATTAGAGTGTCATATATAAAAGTATACATAAGTATCATAGTGACCAATATGTAATGATATTAATTCAAGGTCATAGCATGGCTATCTGTTTATATTATAAAAAAAACCAAAACAAAAAACAAAATTGTATCCAACAAGCTACTAGTATCCATATTGGTTGCATTTTTTTTTTTTTGCAACATGAACAGAATGCATCCCACTCATTGCCTGAAAGCAATGGCGTAATGGAAATCGGAAGGGCTTTACTTAAGGCCTCATTACATCTTTATTAGACCCACTCTATGTAATTAGCAAAACTTCTCTTGAAATGGAACACATTTATTAATAACAAGTCGACGACCCAGTTCCTCTGTGAAGACTGGTCCAAGAGAATCCGAGAGGAAATTAGAACTCTCCGAGGATCAACTAGATAATATAGTTATCTACATGTATTGAACATTTTTTTAATAATGTTGCGTTTGATGCATGCAGCGTATTATGTAAAATTGTTATGACGGATGTCACAACTTAATGATTTATAAGAACTGAGAGAGAGAGAGAGAGAGAGAGAGAGAGAGAGAGAGAGAGAGAGATGCCAAGAATGTCAGTATTTTTCTGATATATGGTTTTAGAATCGCCAGAATTGCACGATTTACAATTAACTCGCAAAAATATATTAATGAATCTCTTTTATACATATACAGCCCTCTGGCAATCGGTTTTTGGAACGCAGTTCGCAGTTCGCTATTCGCAATTGAAAAGTGAACTGCGTTCTAGAACGCAGTTCGCAATTCAAAATTTATAATTCATATTTATGGCCTCAAATTTTCAGAGTCATCTACTGGTGGTACACCACTACCACCGTAAAAATATGGTGATGTGATCATCTCTACTTTTTGAGATTCGGGCTTATTTGAAATTGAAAAGTGAACTGAGCTCTAGAACGCAGTTCGTAATTCAAAATTTATAATTCATATTTGGGGCCTGAAATTTTCAGGGTCATCTACTAGTGGTATAACACTACCACTGTGAATATATGGTGAAGTGGTCATCTCTTGTTTTTGAGATTCGGGCTTATTTGCAATTGAAAAGTGAACTGCGTTCTAGAACGCAGTTCGCAATTCAAAATTTATAATTCATATTTGGGGCCTGAAATTTTCAGAGTCATCTACTAGTGGTATAACACTACCACTGTGAATATAGGGTGAAGTGGTCATCTCTTGTTTTTGAGATTCAGGCTTATTTGCAATTGAAAAGTGAACTGCGTTCTAGAACGCAGTTCGCAATTCAAAATTTATAATTCATATTTGGGGCCTCAAATTTTTAGGGTCATCTACTAGTGGTATACCACTACTACAATGAAAATATGGTAATGTGGTCATCATTAGGTTTTTAGATTCGGGCCCCACTCATTAAACACTATTCGTAATTGAAAAGTGAACTGCGTTCTAGAAAGCAGTTCCCAATTCAAAATTTATAGTTCATATTTAGGGCCTCAAATTTTCAGAGTCATCTACTAGTGGTACACCACTACCACCGTAAAATATGGTGATGTGGTCATCTCTACTTTTTGAGATTCGGGCTTATTTGAAATTGAAAAGTGAACTGCGTTCTAGAACGCAGTTCGCAATTCAAAATTTATAATTCATATTTGGGGCCTGAAATGTTCAGGGTCATCTGCTAGTGGTATACCACTACCACCGTAGAAATATGGTGATGTGGTCATCTCTTGTTTTTTTAGATATGGGGCCCTAAAAATTTAACTATTTATTATAATGGGATTTTTAAATATCGGACTCGGAAACATCGAGGGCCCCTACCCTGGACCCTGTAAGTCTGTACACTTTAGGGTCTTATTGAAAATACACCTACGCTAAAATTGAATATCTCCAACTCTAATAACTCTAAAAAAATTATATAATTTGAGTAACTGTGCTACTGTTAAGAATGTTATTTACTCTGAGTTCGATTTGACAAATTCGGATTGTTATATAGATCATTGTCATGAATGAAATTTGTTCTAAACACAAAAATAAAATGATTTATTCTTGACATAATATTCGATATTTTTTTTAGTATATTATGGAATTAGGCTTAAACAAAAATAAACTTATACCAAAAGAGAGGAAATATTGACTAAATTTTGCAGATTTTGTTTTCTGCTAAAATATTTTTCACAGTACTTTACTATTAGAAGTTAAGCAGTCAATGTAATTTTGCATGCTTTTTGTTGGTATTATCTCACTTTTTTTTTAAAAACTGCAAACTTAATCCGTTATTTTTATTTAGTACTACTGACATTCATGAACTGTATTTCATTTTTAAAGACTTTAACTATATGTACTACATGAATTTTCACAATTAAGAGAATCTCAATCATAGTGTAAGATTTTAAGGGATTTTTCTTAATTTTTTTCAAAATATATTCAATGGCCATTAACTCAAAAAGTCGGTTATTGACCTACTTTTTTATATTGAAAAATAACACTACAACCAAAGGTCTATTACATACAATAGATGATTTTTCATTATCACCAGTTGAATTTTTTTTCATTCTGAGAAAGCACTATGACTAAGGGTAGACTTTTTTTGTATGGTTTATGATATGTATTACGAACACCTTGATTTGTGAATAAATGGCATATAAACTTACATTATTGTTTGATATTTAACTCATATAAGATTTCGAAGACAGAGTAAATTTTTCATGAGTGATTACTACATATTAAGTAACTGGTAATCAATATTTAATATTGTCCTGAACAAAAACAGTTTAAAGATATGTAGGAGGATATAGGTTAAAAATTAATATTGATAACGAATAGCTTAAAATTACTTGAATGCATATGGTTATACTTTTTTTAGTGTTGTCACTCAATGTTTTTTGCTGTTACTTTTGACTTTTAACAATTAAAGTACTTTATCTACAATGTCTCAGTCCACCCAACTGAAATTGGGAACGGTTTACGGTGAGAGTTAACCTGCAATAGACTGGTGTCTCATCCAGGGGTGAGGGGCAATTACTGTCATCCACTTGCACCACGGATACTTGGTACAAGTACCCATCTTTGGCGCCTTCATGGCTCGGAGAGAACTTTAATGGACGGATGTGGTCAATCGGCTTCTTTATGCGGCGTCGACTAGAAACTTATTCAAAAGAGTGCATGTTTTATTGATCGAGACATCATCAATGAAAATAATTTTACTATTACGCAAATATTAAAAACTTATCATATCTTAATTTTTCTATAAATTTAACAGATTAAACACATTTGAAATTTTACATACATGTGTTTAACGTTTTTAACTTACACTGATCAATTTAGCCTATAAATCGACAGTAATGTAATTGATACCAGAAATTCTACAAATTATACAAATTTATAAAATAAATATGTGAATAAAACAGTTCCAGCAAACATAGGAGAAAAGGAAGGATTGAGTTTAAACAGACGCGGATCCAGAAATATTTTAAAAGAGATGGGAGGGGTGATGGGAAATTTGGATGTATGAAGTACATGTTCGCTAGCAGGGTTTTTCAGAGTGAGGGGGATTTGGGCTGCATAGAAACTCCAGCTATATTCAGGAGGTCCTGGCAGCGAAGTATTCAGGGGCTCCTAATATTTTTTAGATTTGAATAAGTATAAACGAAACCGTGAAATTAGCATATGCATTGGTGTTTCCGTACTCCATGAAAATCGACATTACAACCAAAAGATGCACAAACATATATACAGCAAACCCGTATTGATGTAAAATGTACCTGTAGGTTATTAAGAAATTTCTTACATGTCTGGTTGTCTGGTTTTCTTTTCCCTTTCTCTCCCTGTCTTTTGTTTATTTTTTGAGGGAGGGGGGTTTTCAAAATGACGGGGGTGGGAGTGGGAGGGGTAGCACCCCTTCAAAATCCGCAACTCTAAAAACCATTAAAATATGAAAAAGAAACAATACGATAATCCAGGATTGTTAATCATGCCATGGACTAGTCACATCTGATGATAAAACGAAACACCCCCCCCCCTCAAAAAAAAAAAATGACATAAAAAATTCCAATGATCTCGTCATTTTTACAAAATACACCTAACATAATGTTTTTCATCTCATTATATATATCAGCCCCTAAAGCGAGCCAATACCCACAAAAACCATTAATAAATTGGAAATTATTTTCCCTCAGTCAAGTTTTGACGTGAACCCTCCGAAAAATACTTGTTGAGAAAACATCGATGATTCCAAGACCGTATATTTACAGTGGAAGTTATATACCACTAGTAGATGACCCTGAAAATTTGAGGCCCCAAATATGAATTATAAATTTTGAATTGCGAACTGCGTTCTAGAACGCAGTTCACTTTTCAATTGCAAATATGCCCGTATCTCAAAACATAGAGATTACCACTTCAACATATATTTACAGTGGTAGTGGTATACCACTAGTAGATGACCCTGAAAATTTGAGGTCCCAAATATGAATTATAAATTTTGAATTGCGAACTGCGTTCTAGAACGCAGTTCACTATTCAATTTCAAATAAGCCCGAATCTCAAAAACTAGAGATGACCACTTCACCAAATGTTCATAGTGGTAGTGGTATACCACTAGTAGATGACCCTGAAAATTTGAGGCCCCAAATATGAATTATAAATTTTGAATTGCGAATTGCGTTCTAGAAAGCAGTTCACTTTTCAATTGCAAATATGCCCGAATCTCATAAACAAAAGATGACCACTTCACCGTATATTTACAGTGGAAGTGATATACCACTAGTAGATGACCCTGAAAATTTGAGGCCCCAAATATGAATTATAAATTTTGAATTGCGAACTGCGTTCTAGAAAGCAGTTCACTTTTCAATTTCAAATATGCCCGAATCTCAAAAACAACAGATGACCACTTCACCGTATATTTACAGTGGAAGTTATATACCACTAGTAGATGACCCTGAAAATTTCAGGCCCCAAATATGAATTATAAATTTTGAATTGCGAACTGCGTTCTAGAACGCAGTTCACTTTTCAATATCAAATAAGCCCGAATCTCAAAAAGTAGAGATGGCCACATCACCATATTTTTACGGTGGTAGTGGTGTACCACCAGTAGATGACTCTAAAAATTTGAGGCCATAAATATGAATTATAAATTTTGAATTGCGAACTGCGTTCTAGAACGCAGTTCACTTTTCAATTGCGAATAGTGTTTAAATAAGTGTGGTCCGAATCTAAAAACCTAATAATGACCACATTACCATATTTTCACAGTGGTTATGGTATACCACTAGTAGATGACCCTGAACATTTGAGGCCCCAAATATGAATTATAAATTTTGAATTGCGAACTGCGTTCTAGAACGCAGTTCACTATTCAATTTCAAATAAGCCCGAATCTCAAAAACTAGAGATGACCACTTCACCAAATGTTAATAGTGGTAGTGGTATACCACTAGTAGAAGACCTTGAATTTTTCAGGCCCCAAATATGAATTATAAATTTTGAATTGCGAACTGCGTTCTAGAACGCAGTTCACTTTTCAATTGCAAATATGCCCGTATCTCAAAACATAGAGATTACCACTTCAACATATATTTACAGTGGTAGTGGTATACCACTAGTAGATGACCCTGAAAATTTCAGGCCCCAAATATGAATTATAAATTTTGAATTGCGAACTGCGTTCTAGAACGCAGTTCACTTTTCAATTGCGAATAGCGAACTGCGAACTGCGTTCCAAAAACCGATTGCCCAGCCCTCTGTCATGGCGGTTTGTTTCTCTGAAAGCATGCAGAATAACTCTATAGAGCATTGTAGTGTCCTATATAACAATTGTCCGAACTAAAGGTTGTCTAAGGAATCAGTTGAAGAAGGTCAAGTCGCCAATTCGACTTTTCGGTTTCTATGCATAGCCAAAAAAACAAAACCCCTGAGAATAGAGCACACCAATAAAAGGCATTGCACCGGACAGACGACCGTCCTTCTCTGATACTGATGGCTCCCGGAAAAAACATTCTACAAAAAATTACTTTTAATGGGATTATCAGAATGCAGATTTTTCATACAGAACTTAATCAAAAGAAGCAACTAAGTACCTACATGTACATGTATATAATTATTTGACAAACACCGACTATATGCATACTATATACCACATACATGTACATTTCTTTTATCCGAGTTAATTATATAGTGTGTATGGTCTGGAATGCATGCAGTATATAAAATACCGGTATTTGTTTCGGGTGATAACTTCTCGAACTTGACAATTATCGTGGAAGGAATTCTATAAAAAGCTTTATTTCTGCTCACAGCAAAGAAAATACTAACAATTACAGCGTTTGAATAAGCGTGATATTTTACAGTTATAAATCTATAAATATTTCACTGTTTAAAGCCTCTGGGGTTTTTTAAATTAGAAAGTTATAATGTTTGGGTATTTAAAACAAATATAAATAAATAGTTTTATTTTTGAACATATCACACGTTATAGAACACTGAATCAAAGAAGCGATAAAACAACGGATGTTGATCAAAATGCACTACACACGGCAAGGGAATAATGGAAATTCAAATGTTGCCAAATTAAAAAAGCTTCTATCGGAGTTAGAGAGCTCTAAATAAAAATGTAACTGGAAAGTAAAAATATAGCTTTTGTATCAAGATACAATGTGCAGAAGGTATACAAATATTACAAAGGCGGGTCTGCTGACCAGTCAAAATTTAAATTACCT
Source organism: Magallana ariakensis (assembly GCA_020458035.1). NCBI lineage: Eukaryota > Metazoa > Mollusca > Bivalvia > Ostreida > Ostreidae > Magallana > Magallana ariakensis. Next base: position 48,911,327 of record CM035819.1, read on the forward strand.
TCGAAATAGTTCGAATTCAGATCGAGTTTGGTGTTTTCGATTTTGCCGAAAACCAGAGTTTTCGCGTGTGAGAATGTTTTGTTGTCACGAATATTTTAGTCGACAAATGGTTAACGAAAGAGTGGATACAAAGCTAGTCACATAAATGAACAACATTCTGAAAAAAAAGGAGATATATATATATATATATATATATATATATATATATATATATATATATATATATATATATATACTAGATGATACCCCGCGCAAGCGCGGGGATTAACAATAATTCACATATTATATTATATTCACATATTATATTATAATACAATGCTTAATATGTTGAACCATTTTTTTTGGTTCATTTTTCTATGTATTGTGTCCGAAATTTTTCTTAATTGCTTTCCTTAAAATATTCTATAAAATTGAAATAAAAAAGCAACTGCGTGGCTGAAAATTTAGAGGAGAGGACAGGGATAAAAATCTAAGCTGAAATGGAGTATATACACATGAACATGTACATTGCCTTAATTCTTATTCTTGCAGCTGACTGGAAAAAAATAGACTATATATTATCTTATTTCAAACCAGAGTGTGGGTGTATAGAGCGTGGTATCTCTTTTTAAAACTTTGTTCTTTATGTCAAATTTCACTTATTATTGCCCAAAATAAGAAATTTAGATAAAACACTATCAACAAATTAATTTATAAGGTCTATTATTAATCTGTCGTGGTATAAAAAATGTATATGTTATTTAAAAACGTGTACGCACTTTTCGCCAGTGTTAATTAGTCAACCCCATTTTTTGGCATCCCGTTCTGTAAAGTTCTTTCCATAAAAAATATAATCGCGTCTATTGGTCCATTTTATTTATTAACTTTTTTGTATTAACCAGATGTCCGATCTGCCCACAAAGCATGGTGACTCATCCTACATTCTCCAACATGACGTTAATTAGCCAAACCGCGTTCTTGGTTACCCCGTTCTGGAAAGTTCTATTCATCAAAACAAAAATCGCACATTCAAGAAACGATTTGGCTCATTTTATTTATTCAACATTTGTCAAATCTCAATTCTTATGTATACCCGAAATAGGTTCCCAGAATATATATTCACTCTTTACATAATCATTCAATATTATTTCATTGTAAGTATATTTTTTGATGCAAACTCCCACTGACTTGGATCCGCCAAAGCGTGTCCACCACCTTACTCACATATTTGCTATTTCGGGCTGGTTTATCGAAAATGAAAGTAGGTTTTTAATTTATCTTACAATAATTACTTATCAGGTAAAATTCAATTAATAATTGATAATTAATAAATAACTCACACATGTTGAAATGCCAAAGGTGTGAGCAGTTACTCGGGTGCAGGCATTTCGAAGTTTATTGGCAAAATGCCTTAATTTATAAGTATATATATATATATATATATATATATATATATATATATTTATTGTTAACTCTGAAGGATTTAGGTTGACATACATTGTAATTATTTTGCAGAATGATCCAGGCGTTCAAGGCCGTTTTTATCCAGACACCAGATTCTCTCGAGTCTTCATTACAAAAAAATGTACATATGGCGGTCTTTGATCCTAACACTAGGTTATTAAAGTCAGGGCGTGTGATGTTCCACATTCAGTGTCTCCGTGGACTTAGTTTCCTTGGATGTGAAACGTGTCATTAACTTACTAATGACATTCGGTGGCGTGCGGGAATCAACTTAACAAAAATCATCGCAGTTATTATTATATAAGTTATTAAAGGTGGCATTATACTCTTTTTTTGTGAGCCATCATAAACAGTGTGTACATAATTATTTTATAAATAATTTAAGTCGGAAACTATCTCCCAAGGTTCCAAAAACCTACGGAAATGTGGTGACAATGCCCCGTGAACTATGACTGCTCGCCATTCTATCTACCGTGAACTATGACTGTTCGCCATTCTATCTACCGTGAACTATGACTGCTCGCCAATACCTTCACGGCATTTTTGTTTTAATCTAGCATGGTTTGTTTCATACAAACGGGATAATGGTTATTACAGAGCAAACATTAAAAGTAATAAATCCACATAATGCAAGTCAAAAATCAATATTTAAGACTTATTAAACAATGGTTGGCTTCTTTCATCAACTATCAAATACGGAGTAAACTAGCTACGTGAGCGGATTTATCTATACAAGATTTCAACTGAATTTGATTGTAACTTTTTAGTAAAAATTGAATTTAAACAACTATTCATCATAATGATGGCAAATGATCGCGGGAAATTGTAGACAGTCTCAAAGTACCTTTTTACTATGACTTGATGGAAATCACAAAAAGTCGATTTTTTTTTAAAAAATTTAAAACACACGTTATAAAAATCCACATTAGCACCCACAGGGATCGGTGCACATCAATAGATTTTCCCAGTGTACTTTAATTTGGCTAGGCTCAAGCTCTGGTTGGCTCAAAGCGTCACGAGTACAGCTATTCGAACATTGCCAGCGCCCATCTTCAACACGGGCGGAAGATATTGCTGCCATCCATATTCCCATGGACACATCCTCCCCTTGGTACACATGCAGATAATCAGTGTTTTTCGCTATCCATTCATGTACATTTCTGTTTACTACGTTTCCAGAGCCACAAGCAAAGGCAGGATACACGTCAGCAGAATATACAAAATCTGCCCATTTTCCATATTTCTGTACTAACCACTGATTTCTGAAGTTTCCCCACCATACATAAGTATTATCGTCTCTCTCCTCCAACTCTGATAAAGACGTTTTAACTAGATCCATATTTATAAAACAATCATCATCAGTTTTTAAAACAAATCTTGAATATGTGTTTTTAAAAAGCCATTTGTGAAATAGTAATAATTTTATAGGTAAATTTCTGTATATATCAACTGTGTCTACAAACAATATGTCTTTGTAAGAGTTTTTTTCTTCTCCAATATGCTGACGGACTTCATTGTTTCTTTCTTTCCATTCAATGTTAAGTTTATCTGTCATTTTCAGGTGATCAATGTGACCAGTATTTTTTCTTTCTAGCCACATTGTTTGTAGAACTATGTCATCTTGTTTTATTTCATTTTGATAATGCAAACTCCCTCCAAAATTATTTAACTTTGTGAGCACATCTAAGTCCAAGAGACTGTGATTCAGTCTTAAGTTTTCAATTTCTAAAATATATTCATAATTTTTGTGCAAAATTACTTCAGAGATTGGTTGAAAAACACAATCCTCAACAATAATTCCAGGATCCAATTTAGAAAACTTGACATGTGCAATAACAGTTTCAGTCCAGGCTTCTAGAATATGAACTGATAATTCTGGTTCATATTTGAGCAAGTTTGTCACAACACCCAGCCTCTTTACATACACATCTGAGATTACTTTTATATTAAGCTTATCCACAATATTTCTACCAATCTTCCCCATCTTCAAATCTGCAGGTGATGTAACAATGGTAAGTAGGTTGTTTTTAAGACTTAGCAAGTTTTTCTTTTGCACTTGACTCTCTTCACATCCATACTGATCTATCCTGTTATCAGGGTGAATTGGACAATCTTTGTTACCAATGATAAACCATGCCTTTATGTTTTTGCCTGTCTTTGTTTTCCATGTTCTTCTAATTGCATCTCTGTACTGGAAATTTTCTGGTGCTGATAATATTCCTATTGCTAATGTTAAGTTTTCTTTGGCATATTCTTGTAAAGATGGTTGTATGCTTTTCAAAAGGAAGTGAATTGTGATTGATGTTACCACACCACACACAAATAACCACAAAGAATGCCAAGCTGTCATTTGGAGGTTCAAGTACAAGCTATAAATGTTTCATTCACTATTGCGAAGATGACCACCAGTGGTGTCCACATCCTGAAACATTAAAAACAAGCGTTTGATATCATACAAGTAGAATTTTTTGGTATAAGATAATATCTTATATCTTAGCTAGATGTTCAGTTACATTCACAATAATAAAGATGAAGCCTGCTCTTGGGGCTAAACTGCTGGTGAGAAAGTGTTATCTTATTATATTTGGTGTGTATGATATTTCACAGAAAATAGTTATTGAACAAGTTGGAGTGGATTTTAAATAAGTGTATTCCTAAATGTTATTGTTCTTATATATATAATTGCATGGCATTTAGCAAGACATTAACTTGATTTAGCAGAAGCTGCAATCCACCAAAAATCCTAAATAGAATGCACAGCCAAATGTAATACATTTAGTTTTACAGTAATGTAAAAATATTCATTCATATAAAATAATAACAGAGGAACTTGCATGGTTTAATATTACATGTAAAATCCTAGGAAAAACATCTGCATACTGTATAGTATTTTGACTGCATGACTTTAGCCCAAAATGCTAAACATAAACAACCAAAATTTACACAATATAATCACAAGCCTCAACATATTCTAAAGCTAATTCTAAGTTTATAAAGGAAATCCAGCATTTACAGCATAGATGAAAAAAAAACCCAGGGTTCCATTTAAAAGGACCTAGACTACATTTAAGCTCAAAATTTTTAAGTTTTATTTTTAATTTCGTATGTCTAGGATGGTTAATATGGGTATTTTTAATGCTTTGTCAAAATATGAAAGTCAAATATCGAGTTACAAGCAAGATACAGAGTTTGAAATTCTTTGTTCTGTAAACAAAGCTCGAGTCTCGTTATTGTTTACATATTGTGTTGTATTGGTATAAGTTTCAGTCAAATGTTGGGTTTCTTTTGTTTATCATATTGTTTTTTTAACAAATTGAATCTGTTTATCTTGTTTGCCACAAGTCATTTTGTCCCAGAAATGGTAATTTCTTTAATTTACATTATTTGTAAACAACTATAAGACTGAGCTTTGTTTACACAACAATGAATTCTTACCTCTGTTTCTCACTTGTAACTTGACTTCTAACATTCAAATTCTGGTCAGTCATTCAAAATACACGTCACACATTTTATACATAAAAAAGAAAATGTATATTTTTGATATCAAATCATGTATAGGTCCCTTTAATCTTAGACTTCCCCGACTCTGGAAACAGTCTATAGACACTACTGAGGCATAGCGTCAAATTGCATGTAATACTGAAAATTGGGATTTTTCCAACCTTAATTGGTGCCGCTATTATAACCATGTTAAATGATGTAATTCTGCATGATTGGTGACAACATCATGCAGCCACACCAGCTGCACTGTACGTGTCAGAAAATTCCAATTTAAATATCATGTGTTCTCTGACGCTCTTCCCATTGAAGGTCCATCTATAAAATGAACAGTGTGAGCATCAGAGGAGTGTCATAGTAGAAATTGTTGATATCCATAACCATGTAGATTTTGATACTAGTTTTGTACTAATGAAGGACCAGACCGTCATTTTAACCCCCCCCCCCTGAATCTCTAGTCAGGTGCTCTACCCCATGAGCTACATGTATCTGGCTCTGTTATTCGAACCAGTCTGACCGTCACATTCCCCCCCCCCCCCACCCCCCACCCTGAAATTATATTTGCTCTCAAATGTCAATATCTGGTCTGACCGTTTGGACATTTGAAAACTCATAAAACTCTGAGTAGATTATAACAAGTGGGTACCTCGGAGGAAATATGACAAGGGAGGATGCCATCTTGGGTACCGCCTCACTTTATCAGCTAATTTCTCATTTAAAACGTTACACTAGAAACTTGCGCCAATTCATAATTCTTTATAATTGATTCTTCTTCAAGATCTCACCTCCAGTTTAATTCTATTTATGTCTACATCAACAAATTTAATCTTTTTCTCACATAAACACCCAAAATTTACAACTCCTTGGCTTTTCCCATAACCAATCGTATGACAGAGATTTCACATGCCCTACTTTCATTCTCTGTAGAAGCCAAGGAGTTGTCGATTTTGAATGTTTACACAAAAAATCAACAAGTTTGATAACATGGTGTAAAAAAGAACTAAAATGGAGTTGATATCTCAGAGAAGAATCATTTTTAAAGGAATACAAATTGGCCCAAATGTCTAGTTTAACAATTTAAAAGAAATTAGCTGATTAAGCCAGGCGGTATCTAAGATGGCGTCCTCCCTTGTTACAGTACCAATCAGACCAAACCTAACAGAACGTAAACCCAAACTAAACCCTGGGTTTACTTTTGGGGTTTAGGGTAAACCCTAAAAGTAAACCCGGGGTTTAGTTGTGGTTAACTCTGGTGTTTAGTTGGGTCTGATCGGTACTGTATTTTTCCTCCGAGGTACCCACTTTTTAACAATTTTTTTATACAGGCCCTGTGGTGGACCGTCACTGAGTAACTACAATGATTTATGTTGTTGTTTTCTTTCCATCCCTAAATCTACGCAAAGTAAAAAAATACTACCTGGATTCAACTGAGGAGTGAGACTTGGAGAATTTGAGTTCAAAATTGTTTATATGTGTTGTTTAAAGCGAAAAACACATATAATGTAAAAAAATAATGCTCTATATAATCCTGTAGGAAATGGAAGACGAACGCTAATTTTAAAATGGAACCTATATAAAATTCTGGATATTAAATTTTATAATAAACTAATATCAATGAAATATCTTGATTGGGTAAATATATTATTACTACACGTATAATATTATATATTAACCGAAAACCACGTACGAAATTACATTTATTATCTTATTTAATAATATTAAAAAAACTGATTAGAAATCTTTTGTGTCAGTGAGGTAGAAAAATGACTGTGTGGCGCAAGAATCAGATTTTTACAACAGAAGCCAGAAGCCGATAAGGCTAAGCAGTGATCGTGATGATATTCTTATGACAGAGACAATTTCTAAAATTAAGACAAATGCAGCCTTTGGTAATTTAAGATATGGGCAAATGAATTCGTTGGTAGTTTAGATGAAATGGACGAGGAAGAAGATGAAATTTGGGACTACAAATCCATTAAAAGGGTTAAACGAAATGGATGTCAACAGACAAAACCTCCAACGAAAGACAGTAACTCTAAAGCCAGCTCTTCATCAAACAAGGTGGAAGTTGTAGATTACATTGAAATCTTTTTATGTGTTTGTAACTTATACCCAAATGGAAATTTCATAACGGTTTATACAACTGTTAGTGTTATACTGTTATTTATCAGGTCGGGTACACTACCTTATATGGATAGCTTTATTTAATATATGACAATATATGTCAAACTGATTCTCCAATCCAGTGAATGAGACACAAAGCATGACGGTCTACAATGTGTTTACGATTCATCAAACGCACATGTGTAGTGTATTTCGGGGGTATTTTTTATTTAAATTGGGATCGGGTTTGGGATCCGGGGAATTGCTGTCTGTGTTGTTTCCGTCTGCCAGGCCGAGGCCAGTTGCACGTTGTCTTGTCTGTCTTGTGTTCTTGTGGTTTGTTAGCTTTTATCTTGTTTTCCTTATCATTTAATATACGTTTTTACCTAAGTGATTTGTGTTCTTGTTTTCATCGGTAGTAAAATCACTTTATTGGCGCTGCGAGCAGGGTATTTTAGCGGTCTTTTTAGACCGGCGTGGTGCTTAGGGGACACCACGCGGTTCGGCCATGTTTGAATTTTGGTAGGTTTTGGGTTTGTGTTATGTTATTGTTGTGATAGGGCAGTGCATTGTTGTTGGTTTTGTATATTGTGCAATGGAGGAAAAGCTAGGATCATTTTGTCAGGGTAGAGAGAGTTCCTGGTTCGTGAGTGGCATGGGTGTCCCGGGGGGCATGTTGGTTGAGCCGGGCGGCTTAGCAGGGGCCCAAGGGAGGGATACATTTGCCTGGGAGGGATTCACGACTGACAAGGGTGACCAGCTTTGCGGTTCTTCATCTCCATTAAGTCCACCAGGGTGTGCTGGGGAGGTAGAGGTGTCTCTCCCCAAGGGGTGTAATGGTGGCGGTGCAGCTAGGGATACAGACTCAGCTGGGGATAGATGTGCACAGAATGTGGGGACTGTACAGGGGGATCCTGTGGTAATGGCAAGGCTTGAGGCCTTGAAGTCCCAGTTGGCCCAAGTGACACAACTGCTGATCGGGCTGTCAGGCTCTGTGGTAGGCAGTTGCTCTCAGGGACTTAGTCCCAGGGAGGATAACAATAGTACACATAGCACACCAGTCAGGGGGGATGCCATTTCCCATTCTAGTAACACTGGGGTCACAGCAACAGTTACTAGGAGTGTAGCAAGTGTTCCTTGCTACACTAGTGTCACACCAGTCAGTATGGGGGTAGTCCTGTCCCAGGGAAATCTATCTGGGCAGAGTCAGGTAAACCATACTTCATTCAGTCAGGCTGGGATACATTTAGGCCAAAGTAAGGGGGCACTATCTTGTGGGGAACCTTTGTATAGTGATGGGGGCCCGTCCATCCTTAAGGTATCTGAGACTTCTCTGCCTCAGTTGGGGAGCTCACATGTGGGTAGGAATTCCCCTGGAACCCAAGGCCACTCAAGTCTCTTGGCAGGACAAGGGTATGGTAGGAGTCACTCTGGCAGCGGGGTGGCGCCTGATGGTAACCTCACAGCCAGTATGGCACAAGGTGATAGGGATGTTTTGTTAGTACCTCCATTGGCTAGGGAAAATGTGTCACATGATTGGTCCAGGTCAGGGCGGAATGTCCCTGCAGAGGCTAAGTGTCTCCAGTATACTGGTAACTTAGAGTGGGGTCTGTTCTATGCTAAGTTTAGAACTCTGGCTAGGTACCGTATTATGGGTGGAGTGATGATGAATGTCTGTTAGCTCTAAGTGTTTCAGTGGAGGGACCAGCACTCAAGTACTTCTATATTCTCTCGTCGCGGGGTGAGGAATTGAGTTTCCCTGAAATAGCCTCGCGATTTGAGCAGAGATTTGGTAAGGGAACACTTCAGGCTGCGTCTCAGGTGGAGTTTTACTCTATGACCCAAGGGGAAGAAGAAAGTCTAGAACAGTGGGGTGACCGTGTCATGGAGATTGCACAGCGGGCTCTAGGGGCTAAAGTCCCAGGAGAAGTGCTTCAGGAGCAGGCAGTCTTGCGATTTGCAATGGGTTGCAATGACACGAGAGCGGGTAGGAAGTTGATTGAAAGTCCCCCCTCCACTGTGGATGAGGCAGTCCATCGAGTGAAGACATACCAGTTTAGCCATCTAGTCTTTGACCCGTGTCGTAGGCAAGTCCGCATGGTATCAGTTGACAGGCAGTCACAAGGACTGGTTTGTACCTCTGGCGGTAAGGTTATTCCACCTAACCGGGGAGTATCTACCTCTGGGAGAGGCAAGCGCCATCGGTGGTCCGGCCGTTGCTTTAAGTGCAAGCAGCGGGGACATTTTAGAAGGGAATGTCCAAAGAGGTGGCCAGAGTCCTCAGCTCGTTCAGATTTGCAGGCCCAAGGCAAGACGTCCGATTTGGTGAAAGCGGATGCTAGGGGACCACTACACCTGCAGGGGTTGTATGAGGACATCCGTGGGCCAGTACCTCCTGATCGATGTGAGGGGACGGCGTGACCTATGCCATTAGACCTTGCCTCTTGCGTTCCCTGTTAGACTGTGTTGCGTGTGGTTGTTGCATTGACTGTGTGGGAACTTTCCATTGTTATGTGATTGATTGACAGTTAATATATATGTTCTTTGTATATTAATCATATTATAGTTTAATCAATCTGGAATTGTCCATCAAAGGGGTTAATTACTGTGTATCATTGTGTATTTTTTATGTAAATTGCTTCGGTGGGTCGGAATTGGGACATTCCTCCTCAAAATGGGGGGGAATGTAGTGTATTTCGGGGGTATTTTTTATGTAAATTGGGATCAGGTTCGGGATCCGGGGAATTGCTGTCTGTGTTGTTTCCGTCCGCCAGGCCGAGGCCAGTTGCACGTTGTCTGTCTTGTGTTCTTGTGGTTTGTTAGCTTTTATCTTGTTTTCCTTATCATTTAATATACGTTTTTACCTAAGTGATTTGTGTTCTTGTTTTCATCGGTAGTAAAATCACTTTACATGGTTTTTGTCTGTTTTATACACAATATTTAATTGCATGCCGGAATATTTGTACATCTTGATTTTCACTTAAGAAGGTAAAGAAGGAAAGATTACGTACCATTAACTTTGTTCCATGCTCACATTGAACAATACTGTTGTTTTAGTTGATCAATTGTTGCTTCAAAAACCGATCAGTATCAAAAGAATAGGCAAACATACGCATGCAAGTACAAACAGATTTTGATAAGAAAAAACTGCATAACTGTTTATTGGTGACTTTATCATTGTGCACTAGAAATAAATACAGGTAACTGTATTAACATACGTAAATAGCCACGGTAATAGAAATGCACAAATATGAAAATGCAGACACGCAAGCTATGGTAGTATGTAGCATATAGCATTTTGTACGTTCAGCATTCTGATGAATCTCTCTGAAGAAAATATCAATGTGCATTCTACTAATCTGCATTCTACTAATCTACATTCTACTGTCCCAAATCTGGGGTATAACGTGAAAAACGGTACTCACTGCTTTTAATTCAATAGTATGTACCTCTCTTTTGAACATTGACAATGGGGTATTTAAATAATTTGATATAAGGCCTCATGTGCAATATATTTTTTAAATGTGAGCATAGAAATGAAAGTTCAGACATAATTGTCCATATTTATTTCATAAAATCTGAAAAATCATTCAAAATGAGTTTCCAAAGGACAATTCAAAATGGTATATATATTTTCAATACGCTTTGTATACACTGAAACTTGTAGTAGCCCACAATGCCTTGCAACTCATTCGCCTGATTGGTTTGTCGATAAAAGTAAACAGATGGCTAATTTAGTATGCAAATTTATGCCGACGTCACAAAATCTAGTGGTCTCGGCCTGTTTATATACACACTGATACAGTTTTCCCAGTTTAAGTTTGCATATTAACTATTGATAAATATATTTCATCAACAGAAGAAGAAAGCAACCAAACTGAAGAAGAATAGAAAAACTCCAGAGGAAAAGGAAAAAGCTGTATGTAACTTGTCCAAAACCATCCATACCCCAGAGAAACCAAAGGGGGTATGTCCCAATTGCCAGGTTCCCCTAGCTTGTTTAGGGATACTGTCCCCCTCCTGGCATGTTGCTGAATGCCTAGAATCAGGTTCTCAGCCTTCTGTAGGTATGAAAAGTTTAACTATTATTAATGTGGTATAATCTTAATATTTTATATCTAAAACTACATGTAACAAGCAAATTCAATTACTACATGTATGATACACATACTTGAATACCTTGATTGTACATTGTATCAAAAAATGAACTATTTTCTAATTGTTAAGTAAATTGCATGTATACTTCTCAGAACTGCCTTATCCAATTAACATCACATGCAGTTCCTAAGGCATATAAAGTGTAAATAGCATATTCACATGGCTAAAATTATTTTGTTTATAAACATTGAAATAACAATGCAATAAAATTCTATTTAGAATGCCCAGATGGGATGTCCTGCACGAACACAATAGAAAGCCATTACAGACAGTTTTCTCACTATGCACTTGCTTTGGCTAGATGCACAAACAAGAAAGAATTAACAGACGGTATTCATGGTAAGAATTACATGTACTAGTTTTGAGTAAATACAGTATAGAATTAATTAGGCCAAAAACAAATTATTGTTTGTTTGGAATTGCCTCCCGCCTCATTGAAATACCCCCCACTGATAAAGTGTATGTAGATATGTATTATATGATTATCAAAAGTAAAGAAAAGCATTGAGGTCCGATATCAAATTATTGTTGTCAATTGACTAACTGTGCATGCAGGAATATGAACATTTAGGATCAATTAAGTTTTAGCAAGTTGCAATACAAATAAATAATCATTGTCTTATGTGTATCGTACATTTTTTTTTATTCATAGAGGAAATCAAACCTGCAAAAATTTCCAGAAAGGAATTAAAATTTCCCAATGAGGACACCCAAGACTTGATCATGATGAAATCTAATGTAAAAACAGAGACAGTGATGGAGCCGAACCATGTATCTGATGCAGAGAGTGAGGACCTGCTGAGTCAGAGAAGCTTGTCAGACATATTGGATGCAGCTCAGAGTGATAGCGACATAGATAAAGTGTCCTCAGATGGCGAGTCGGACAATAATGACAAAGATTGGTGGGGGCTAAGTCTGGAGACAGGAGGGAATGCCAACAGTCAAATGTCACAGGATGGAAGAACAATCAAAGCAGGGTTCTCCTCAGAGGAAGATGAGATGGAAGAAGTGAAGAAGTTGAAGGAGGATGATATTTTTAATGAGGATAATTCCACTTTGTGTTTTTCCTCCCAGGATGAATCAATTGGTGTTGACTTAAGTTGTGCATTGAAGGGGAAAAAGTGGACTACATGTACTGTAAAGATTTCATTATCTTCAGGATTAAAAAAGTCACAAAATGAGCATTCTGAATATGAACAAGTCGAAACACATCCAGAAGATATGGTGGATGAGAAAGATATTTATAGTCAAGGGGCAAATAATGGGCAAAATTTAGAAAGTCCTGAAGGTAACACAGATGATAAGGAAGTACATTGTATTTCTGACTCGGACTCAGACTTTCAAGACTGTAAAGATTCAGTTTCTTTGTCGCAGAAAGCTAGGTGGGCTAAGATGTTCACACCTCAGAAGTGTTCTCGAAGCTCAGAAAGTTCCCAGAATAGCTCAGGAAGAAAAAGTTTGTCACAGAAATCTACCTCCTCCAAAAAATCTTCTGCAAAAAAACGAGCAAGTTTGCCAGCAAGCTTAACCTTGTCTCAAAAATCTTCAGAAAAAAAGAAAGGATTACCTCCTAAAGCCAATTCAGGGAAGAAAAGAAAAAACTGTTTGAATGCAGAAGTAAACCTGCCAAAGCCCATAATTAAATCTGAATCCATGGAAAAACACCAATTAAATATGACAACTGAACTTAAAAATAAAAACAAGCAGACATCTTTAACTTCATTTTTCCTTGGAAAGAGCATAAGGTCCTCTGATGTACAACAAAAAGACCAAAGTTTGTCAAGAAACGTTATGTCAACAACAGACATGGATGGGGATAGTAGTTGTAAAACTTACAGAAAAGCAACAGATAAATCAAGTAGAACTGCTCTGAATGAAGTTACGAATAAGGTCAAAGGTTCAAAGAGGAATTCACTTGTTCCTCCAGTGGACAGTGTAAGTGTTTTAAGGAGGAGTCCTAGGTCACATGGCAGTGGTCCATCTACTGAGGACAGAAGTCATTGTTCTGATGAAATGACAGCAAGTTATTCTACAAAGGTTTGTAAAGATGTAGATCCCTGTCCCACTGTATCCACAAACTCTGCATGTACACCAGCTGATGACAAGTCCACTAAACCTAATGCGATGGAGTTCCTGATGTCAAAGCAAAAGAAACCCAAACCTCAACCAGTGAAAAATTCAGTGAGTGAGGCATCAATTTCAGAACTGACCGTCCCCACTGCAGGAAAACAACAGGAGAATGCCAACCGCTACCAAAAGAGAAGTTGTCCTTTCTACAAAAAAATTCCAGGTATGATGGACTGTTAAATACATGTAATCGGTCAAATGTTAAATAGCATAGGTGTCTGTGGTTGGACAATATGATAATCTTTCTCAATTACTTGTAAATATTACTGGTAGTCATATATCATCACTGATTCTGAATACTAGTATGTAAGATACAGCTGATGTGAATATTTCTATAGAAGAGTTTTGTCTCATGGCGCCATTTGATCTTACAGATACTGGGTTTACAGTTGATGCCTTTAGTTATGGCGTGATTCCTGGGTGCACCGGGTACATCTTATCTCATTTCCATTATGATCATTACACTGGCATGACAAAGTCCTTCTCTCAACCAGTTTATTGCAGCAAAGTGAGCTTATTCTTGTTTTTTTATTTCATTGAAGATTCTTCTATGTCAAATTCACATCATGTACCTAACGGATGTGATATTTTATTTAAAGAAATGTACAAAGTACATGTACTTGTATTGAAGCAAAACTTGATGCAGAGAGAAGGTTGCATTGTTAATTAAAAAGAAATATTTATAATTTTGTACCATATGTCATCAATGCTAAAATTAGGACAATTTTTGCTAGCATAAGTATGCCGATCAAGCCTTTTAAAATATGAGCTGATATTTATGGAGATGTTATTTTGTGTTCATTAATTTCGTTAACATTTTAATTTTAGCTTGTAGAATTTTATCTTTCATTTTTTATATAGATCACGGCAAACTTGGTTATTTCTAAAATCAAAGTCAAGGAGTCATTTGTGCACACCCTGCCTCTGAATGAAGCGACAGTTGTGAACGGAGTGGAGCTTACTTTTCTAGAGGCCAATCAGTGAGTGTATATAGATAGAACTACATGTACCAAAACAATGACCAACGATGACAGAAACCCAAATCATTGATCATACCAGGCAATTTTTCAAATAGGGTTAAATCTTACCAAACAAGCTTGATGCTTGGCTGGCATACATGTATTTACCATAATATGCTGATGACAGGAGAGAAAAACAGTTTATTTGAAAAAAAAATGCATTACAAATACATGTACTGGATTTTTAAAAATCAATTTTGATAGTGTTCTGGGTCTTCTAAGACTATTGAGTTTGTTACTTATAAAACCAAGAAAAAAAGAAAAATTCAAAGCAGTAAAGCTTTGCCTTACTCTTAGCAATGATATAATCTAAAGTATATAGCTAAAATAAAATATGTACATGTTTTGATTACAGCTGCCCTGGATCAGTGCTGATCCTGTTCAAACTTAGGGATGGAAGGGCCTTCCTGCACACAGGGGATTTCAGAGCTGATCCCAGCATGGAAAAGTACCCTGCTCTGAGAGGAGTGGGAATATCACAGCTCTACTTAGATACCACGTAATTTACTATTGTTTATCATCATCATAAGTTGGATTGTGTTGTTCTGCTTAATATTTGATCCTTAAGTTGAATTACATTTACTATTGTGTATACACTATACTCTTTATTGGAAAGAAGGTCAGAATACTGTAAAATGCTATAAAATGCTTCATTGTGAAAGAGTTTGAGCAAAAAAAATGAATTTTGAAAGATTTTATTAAGTGCATTTTACATGTATCTATTCATATAATACATGTATGTTCATACAAGACATTTTGATTTTAACTCAACGGAGTAGAAGATTTACTCTGCTTAAATTGCTTAATAGAACACATAATCAAATATAGTACAATTACAGTAATAACTGGTAATCTTTGATGTTTTTTTCAGATACTGTAATCCAACATATGCCTTCCCTCCCCAGAGCGAGGTGATTGACTTCACTGTTAACCTTGTACGACGGGAGCTCCAGAGAAACCCCAGCACTCTCATTGTGTGTGGCTCCTACACCATCGGCAAGGAGAGGATATTCATAGGTACAGACAGTTTTCATATGATATTTTTTCGTGCAGAGTTATATTTCCTGTGTATTTAATCTTGCAGTTAAACTGGTGAGATTTCCTCTTTGAGTAACAACTAATTCCAAACAAGTTTGACAGTAATATACACCATTACAGAAATGAATTAAAGGAGGTTTAATAATTTAACAATTGTCAACAATTATATTAATTATCTGAATAACTCTTGCTAAATTTGCATTTTATTGAAATTTCTATTTCTATTGTGAAGTGAGAACTATTAAGATTATTGACCATTAACATGAGTTTGGATTTTACAAATTTGCTTGCGGTTGTTCATTGATTAACATTATATGAATAAAGCCTGTTTGGGAGGGTAACAGTTGAAATTGACACCCGAGAAAACCATTGTCAACCTCCGCTTCACGTCGGTTGATAATGGTTTTCTTTTCACTATTTACAGTGGAGCCTCAGTTATCCGGACACTTTCGTTCCTAAGTACAATCGTCCGGATAGGTGAAGCGTCCGGATATCTGAAATGTGTCTATTGTTGTCATGAATGATAATGTATTTGTATACAATGGCTCCCAGTGTTGATACTGGGTTTTTTTTTGCTATTCATACTAAATAGCAACACATAATAGAGTTTTCCGTTGATATGAACATTTTTAAATATAAAGAACCCCGCTTTATATTATTATTTTGTCATGAAATATTAGCCGGACTATAATGATAACCGAATCTAGCTAAATTCTTTATGTCCAAGTGTAATATGTGCCCAGGCATTTACATGTACGTAATGTTTCCAACTAATTATTTTTAGAAATGCCAATTTCCTCAATAATTGATTTATTTTTGAAATTATTTCTATTCTTAAAATAAAGTCAATTTTATTGATAAAATTAACCTTTACTAGTTGGAAAATTGCAAGATCCACCAATGCACTTTCGATGAGTTGACATGCTTTCACTTTGTTCTCTTCCTGTACTTCCGGTTTTGACTTAATCTAACAAGGCATTCATGAGACAATTCGTTCTAAAATACGATTTGAATAGGTAGATAAAACACAAAGTTTTGTGAAAGTTTCCAGTTTTCTTGATTAATAAGCATATTTTTTATTCGAAATACAGGGATGTTTAAAATAGCGATGGCACTTGACAGGTGCACAGGTTAAGATATCCAAGCCACGTGCTGTGAGGCGTGACTAATCCTGTCAGCACTGTCGGTAAATTTGAAAGTGATTTAGGAAGGACTGTTTATACAAGCTACTCATGGGGGTCTAGCACGTAAAAAAGGTGTGAAACTCAATTGACAGACGTAATCTTTTGTATTGAACGGGGTATCATCAAATTTTACCGTCCAGTTAAATGAAGCAAGATTAGTAGTAAATCAGTGTTTTGTGGTAAAAACAGACCATCTGGATCCGGAACGCGGAATTCCGGATAAATGAGACAAAATAATGTATAAAAAATCTGTTCCCAAATAAAATCGTCCGTAAACTGAAGCGTCCGGTTATCTGGCGTCCGGATATCTGAGGCCCCACTGTATTTTATTATACTGCATGTCTTAATTTTAAGAAAATTTTACTGCTTTTATATAGAAATGACGTGAATTTAACGGTGAACCGTACGCGCATAATTTACGCGCATGTAACAATTCGTTCTGTCGGCCCATTGCCAAGCGTGTTGCTAATGCTGAGGGTAAGAGAATGGATTGTCAACTGCGTCTAAACCAATCAGATTTCAGTATTTAACATTAAAGTATAATACATGTAATATGTATTGCAACATACATCATTTGCATATACTGTATACTTAAAGTCTAATACGTAATGAATGCTTTCTTTATTGATACTTCCTTACTCATACTTGTTACCATTACATTTTCTTTTATCAACATGAAATGTTTATATCAAAGCAATATATTCCCATTTTATGTTGATTACTGTTTACTAGTTACTGGTTCAGACTATATCTGAACCCCCAAACTGATGTTGTTCAATATATGTCTCGTCTAGCTGTTGCTGATGCCCTTGGTTGTAAGATCTGTGTGATGCGAGACAAAAAGAACGTCCTGGACTGCTTGGAAGATATCAGCCTCAGGGAGAGAATTAGTCTGAATTTTACCGACTCTTGTCTCCATGTTTTACCCATGAACAAACTCAATCCTAAGGTCTGTATCCTCAACAGCTGTCCCATACTCTGTTATCTTCAGGTTTTGTGTCAAGAGTTTAAACAAATATTTGAAAACAGGTTATTGAAGAAGTTGATCAAGTTTGAATTGATTACATTTACCCAGTAATCAAAAATATTTTTTTGATTGATTTGTTTTACACATAATAAACCTCATTATTTATTCAATATAATTTGATGTTTTATGTTCTGTTTCAATTTTTTGTATGGTCTTGTTTCTGTTTGGTGTTTTTTTATCTACATTTACTTTCATTTTTGCAGGCTCTCCTGGAGCATTCTGGGAAGCTGAAACCATCCTATGGTAATATCCTGGCGATAGAACCCACTGGCTGGACCTTCAGCAAGGTCAGCTGTTTACAGGAAATACGGCCCAAGTATAATAGGGATGGAATCAAGATCTATGGTAAAACAACTTTGTATTGTAGAACAACAGTGAATTAAACTCCCAAACTTGCTGAAAAAGTTGGTAAAACAGAGAAATTATTAAAAGAGCCCTTTATTAAAAGCACTAGATTAATAGTACTGATGTACTTGTTGTATGAGGTACATGTACTGTGATTAGTGAAGTTGTCCCTTCTCTCAGTTACCATGTGTAGTACTGTAAGACTTTATATAAATGTAGATTTTGCTTTACACTGTTTAAATATTTTATACATTGTAACGAATTCCTCAAGGTATATCAATTCCTCAATGTAAATGTGTATGTAATATCTGGAAGTAGTGTATTGTAGGAGTCTTTGTTTATAGAGTACTCTCTCTTAGGGCCAGAAATTTTGAAGTTTTTTCCATACATATTGGTCCATCCAGTATAACTATTAAAATTATTATTGACTGACATGTGTAGAGTTCTACCGGTAGTTGAATGCTTAACTCACTTTTGAATAAATATTTCATCTATGGAAACATATAGCTTGATAGTTATCGTTGATACATGTGCTCAGATTTAATTAATGAGTCTTCAATTTCTAATTTTTTAATGCATCAAATTTTAAAAGCACTACATTTAATTTGATAATGTTTACATTTCATGCAACTGCAAATGTTACAGTTTTTTTTTGAGCCAGCTGATAATACCTCTATTTGAACTACATGATCATGTCTTAATGAAGTCTAGTTTTGGTGTTTAATGTTATGAATCCAACATTTTCTACATACTGGTATTGGTATAATTAAATACATGAACACCTGTCATAATCTCCAGGTATTCCATACTCTGAACACAGCAGTTACCTGGAGCTTCAGAGATTCGTACAGTTCGTTAAGCCAGGTAAAATCATCCCAACTGTCAATGTGGGCAACCCAGCCAGCCGAGCCAAGATGAACCAGATCTTTGAAGAATGGAGGCGAGGAATGACCAAGGTCCAAAAGAAGAACAATCAAACCTCCATTAGTGCATGGGCCTGTCAGTGATAGGCAGTACTAGATTAGTAAATGTTCGGGGTAATTCATATCTCAGGCATAAAGATGATGAATTTTTCTACTCTTTTTTTCTCTTTGATAAGTTTTACCAATTGTGCCTTTGGTGAATATTATACAATTAATGCTCATTCGTCTTTCTTACTCCAAGTATTGTTATGATGTGTAATTTGTAAAATGCAATTATGATCAGGCAAATGTTTTGTTATTAATTTATTTATTATACACTTTATTTACTTAATAAAAAGTCAATGAAAATTATCTGGCTTTTATTTGATATTTACTCAATTAGTACAAAGAAATTATTTAAATGTTGGTAGAACATTATATATTGGCCTCGGGCAATAGAATACACTGAGCTGTTCCCTGCACCTCGGGAAATATATTCTGGTCTACTGACTGCTCAGGCATTAAATAACTGTATACTATGTAAAGTATAGTAATAAACAGTTTGTAAGCACTGCACGGAATATCGTAAAACTTTGTAAGTATTAAGGACACAATGTGTAGATGTGCAAATTTTGGGGGAAATATAGAGTCCCATTATTTTGGGGGGGGGGGAATTTCGGCTCTTTGAATTTAGAATTTTGTTATAAAAGAAATAAAAAGTATAGATATGGCGGCTGTGCATACATGTATTTTCAGAAAGTTTTGATCGGATGATATTTTTGCGAGTCGTGTCCTATTGTTGGATTCTGTTGTGTATTTTAATGCCGTGTCCTGTCATTGATTATGTGAAGCCATGTACTAGTTGTCAGGAACGTGGGTATATAGGTTTAAATATTTCCTTGTGATATTTTTCCAATAATGAAATTGACCATCTAGAAATAATGAGTATTTACCAAATGGTATTGTATGCTCCTATCCTATGTGTTACTTTCCCATCCCGGCTATTAAGAATAAACTTTTCCATATATAGTCATGTTAAAATTCGACAAACATGTTAGAAGGTACGATTGTCTGTTTGTGCTAATAAAACGAATGCAAAGACTACAGAAGGAAAACGCTATGTTGTGACAAATTGACTTTGAAAAACATTTATGCTGTAAATATTGCATTATATGTCGCCCAAACATATCGATATCAATGTCAGAGCATGAGGTAACATCACCAGATGAACAAATTTATAGCTATTCATGAATTGACATAATTCACAAGTTCATTTATCTGCATAGATTTTTTTAAATTACATGTACGATTCAAAGCATTGTGAATAAGATATTCCTAGCGCTAAGTGATGCAAACAAAACAATGCTGAACTAGTAGTGCCAGTGCCTGAGACTGATCACGCGAGTGAAACATTAGTACGATGCATTCACGCGCCTATAGTTTGGTCTATGACAACTATAATGTACAAATCAAAGATAAGATAAGTGGGCTGTCCTGTCGTATTTGGTCCTGTCTTTGCAATCAGTCAACATGACGAAACTTCTCTTTCTTTTGGTTCTCGTCAATGTTTTTGGTAAGCTTTTCTTAATACACTGTAAATTATTCTTTATTTTCAAAAGTTATTTAATACAGTAGTGATAACGTTTTCATGAATCAAATATTTTATCTTTCTCTTCGTATTGCAACCAAAAGTATATAGACAGTATATAGGTTAGAGGTGTTGGATATAATTGTAGCATGCAGTCACTGAAAAAAAAATACAACTGATTTTTAATGTAATGGTTGCTTCTTTCAAATAAGCTTATACGAACCATCAAGGATAGCATTTTGATTAATTTAATCTCTTTAAACTGTTCATTTATACATAAAAATACGCCTATGTTCTAAAACTTAACAATATCCACATTTATTAATGGAGAAAACAAAACGATTTCAAAAGTTGTATTGGCGGAGCATTATTTATTACATGTATTTATCAGTAATGCGATGATGATTCTGTCTGTTGTTCATGCACGGGCAGACGACAGTACAGCCAGCAATCACTCTCTATCACACTTTTTTAGCGCTATGTTATCTACAACTGATTACCCCTATGATGGCCTGTGAGATGAAATGCCTTCATGATAAGAATGCTACTAATGTGCTGTACAATAGCGATGAGGCCAAAGAGTGTAGAGAGTACTGCCTTCACCATGCGTGAGTTTTTTTTTAATGTCTTTTACTAATAGTTCAGTGCATATAACGCTCTAGACTGATAGACTGTTCGCTCCTTTACGCCCCGTCGAGATTCTTTCACACAGCGAGCTAGTCGTGCTAGCGCCTACGATATTTTCTGCATCCCATTTCCCCTCCAGTGCGCACGCGCGAATCAACTGTCTTAAAGTAATTTGATTTTAACCATGAACTATTTTTATTTTACAGCTACGACTTCTTGCATCAACTAGGATAGATGCCAAGAAATGTACAATCTTAATATAATTTAGAACAATTAAACTTACATTAAATTCTTATGAACTATATTCAATTATCGGTATACTATGGTTGTCCATGTCCCGTATTATTAATCTTCGAAACAGTTAACGATATGAAAATCTGTTACCATGTAGTAAAAGTAAATTCGGCAGTTGGTACATGTAAATCCTAATGGAAGATTTGCTCAAAATATATGCACATGTATATCGAGTACTAGTAATTCATCAGAGCTACGCGGATACCGAAAACAAATATTAGTTTTGTTTTAATTGGAGGGATCTTGTCATTTTGTTTATCTGTTTTTTGCTCAAGGTGAGAAAAAAGAAATAACTACTATAATAAAAAGTACGACGTTGGCATTATGCTTCTATTGATCAGGTCATTATTATTGCATATGCGGAATCGCGTCTACTTTAGCACCATATAATTTGAATGTAGCACATGGGACCCGTTTCCCAAAGCATTCTTAGGACTAAGTTACTGTATATCTTAGAGAATACCTTTTTTCCTAAGTTCATTACTTATCCGTTTCACTACTTCAATCGAATCTTATGAAATTCCTGTTATGTCTTAATTTTAAGACATGTTATTCGGTCTTAAGGGTACTCCACACACCTGGAAAAAGTTCTAAATACAAACCTGATCCTCAAAATTACTTAAAGATATGGATTTCTAGCAAGTGTTCGACTTGTAAACGACAGGGAAAAAATCAATTTTAGGGGGGAAAAATCCATTTTTTAAATTGAACTATTATTCATGAAAATAAAAGTCCCTGCGGTATTCGAACTCGGGACCTGCAGATTGGTTGGTGTGTATATATATATATATATATATATATATATATATATATATATATATATATATATATATACACACCGGTATATAGATATATAAGTTTTTTTTGTACAAGATAACTTTTTTTTCAGTTTAATATTAAAGGAGCATCACGAGTTTGGTCAAATGATCACTTGTAAATAGCAAAAGAATTGACTTATAGTGGAGATTTATTTCCAGGAAAAAGTCACTTTTAAAAATCAAAGTTCATTTGATATTTTCTACTGTACATATTTCTAAATTTTTCGAATTTTCATTTAGAACCTAGCATATTGCGCTTGTAATTCTTAAATTAACCTACAAAGTTGGCTAAAACATCATTTTTGCAGAAAAACGGTATATTTCTGCATACATTTTGGCCTAGAAATCCATCAGGACAGTACTGCCCCTAAAAAACAACTAAGATATTTTGATAGATTTTGATCAAAGGAATAAATTAAGATAGGATTTTTTAGGGGCACCTCTCCTCTGTCCTGAGGCTGAAATTTTCAAAAAACCTACACAAATTTTTAAAACTTATTTGTATTATATACGTATTACACCTGTAAGGTTTGAATAGCTCAGGTGGTTTCATGGGCCTCGTTTTACAAAAGGACTTACGACCAAATTAATGAACGCTAATGAATCATCAACTAATCGCTAATTTATTCTTATGGCTGAAAAATATAATTATGGGAATTGTTGCATCCTTTTTGATGAGTGCCTCAAACCCCTATGTTAGTCTTTTTATATCAATAACTGCTTTAATTTGTCAGTATTAAATATTATTTTTTGAAATATAATAACAGATTAAAATTTATTCTACAGATAAAACATTCTTATAAGTATGGCACGACTTTATGGTCTTTAAAATAATTTACTTGGGTTTTTTCTAAAGTTTAAAATATAATGGTTCTACATGAACTCACGACCTCTGGAACCCACTCTCCTAGCAATGAGCGGCCGCCGCGCTAACCACTCGGTCATCTAGCCAAGAAAACATAGCAGGTGTGTGTGTGTGTGTGTGTGTGTGTGTGTGTGTATTGATTTCTTTTTAACACGTTTTTCCGAGTTCCGTCTTGACTATCAATCCTATCATCAATAACCTGTTACGCCGCTCAATCAAATGCAAATATGCCCGACAAAGTAACGAAGTTTTACCACTTCTGCTGAAACGAGCCCCCTAAGCATGCTTGTACTTTGTATAAACACAGAACACTTTTTAACGCCTTTTGAAAAAAAACGAATTATTGTTAGATTTTATGAATCTTTCAAACATTTTAAGCCGACTTTTTAAATATGTAGACCTGTTTGTGTCATTTAAAATCAGGGGAGAAATGAAGACAAATTC
The DNA here is from genome assembly GCA_020458035.1 of Magallana ariakensis. Taxonomy (NCBI): domain Eukaryota; kingdom Metazoa; phylum Mollusca; class Bivalvia; order Ostreida; family Ostreidae; genus Magallana; species Magallana ariakensis. Next base: position 48,934,807 of record CM035819.1, read on the forward strand.
AAAATCGCTCATGCTTACTGATGTAAAGAAAATGCTTTTCAAATAACTCATCTTGGTTAAGTTCAAAGCACTTTAATTTATTGCAATACAAAAATACACTTTAGATGACTGATCTTTTTTTCATAAAATGGCAAACCCCTCTAATTACCAAAATCTATTAATTTTTAAATCAAAAATTTAGAACTATCGGACGGAAAGCATTGTGAACAATGTACACTTCATAATGCATGCTAATTGTTAAACTTTAAATCTGCAACGTTGTCGATAATTTGAAATTTTCTTAATACCATCATAAAAATCAAGGTTTATAAGTGTTGAATAGGTAGATGACCAAATGATGTTGCATTTGTGATGCATTTTTAAAAATCTTAACCGGAGCGAATATTACAACCTTTTAAGAGTAGTTTTAGAACTTTAAGCTTTTTTCTTTAAAATAATATGAAATAATATATTACAATAGGTTAAAATTGCGTTTTTAACAATAGTGTAATTCTTACATTTGCCTTTCGACATTTTTGATTGACTGAAACTACATTTGTTGTATATTTCAATATGTTAAGAAACATAATAAATAATTTTAAAAAAGTACCTTGATTAATACAGTTAGGGGTACAAGTTGCCAAGAATAGTTTCAAAACCTATGGTAGATAACCAATTTATTCTTTTTTTTTTGGCTACAAACCATGAGAGAAAATATTAAAATCTAAGTTTTCCATCTGCTTTATTTAAAAAAAACAAACTATGACACATAGGATATTAAAACCAGACAAAGGAATGTTTTACATAAAAACTAAGTGCAGTAACATAGTGGCTTTGCAAATTTGTCCTCAATACACCATGATTGGTTTCCATATTTATTCACTCTATTGACTCTGCCTATGACGCCATACGACCTTTTCTTGTTACTGCTCACCGTAGCTTCAAATAATGCATTTCCTGGAACAGTCTCGAACACACTCAAATATTTTCTGTCCTCCGTATCAGATCCAAAAATATTCCTAAAAGTGAATTCTTCATTTTCTTTACGACGTTGGAGGTTTGAATTGACCAAGAAGAAGTCTTTGATATGCGAAATTTGTAATTTGGCACATTTGTCGCCCTGTATTGATAATACTTGATTAATATATGACACAAGGAATTTGGCAACGTCTTTTGACACTGAACTTCCGACGTCTATTTGGTCGTAAGAATTACAAACACAGTAATCACCGGGAATCGCTGCATCGTCACACGACCTCTTTTCCGGAATCTCTCGGAAGAAACTGATGCCACGTGGAAGCTTTTCATTCTCATTCAAGGCAGTTTGACTACGAAGAAAATCACTCTCTAAGATGTCCACTAATGTTTCATGAGCATCATAAACCGTAGACAAACGTTTTATGTTCGTTTTGAGGTTTTGAGATATGTGAGGATATTTTGCTTTTATATGTGAAGGTACTACAATGGCAAATAATGGCATACGATTTTCAGTTCTTCCAGCAAGCGTATTTTTGATAGATTTCCGCATGATACCATGATCACTCATTACAATTAAAAGAGAATTATCTAGTTTTCCTGAGTCTTTCATCCATTTAAAAAATAACATGAAGTCACGATCGGCTAACTGAACAATATTGTCATATTCATGAGTGAGTTCATTCAACCACCCTAACGAAAATTTGCGTTTGTTTCCATAGAATTCAATAAATTGTTTATAATAATTCATGTAGAAATGATGCTTTGGTATGTTTTTTATGCACAAAGCGGAATGCTTGCCAAGGCGAATGTTGATATTTTCCCAACCTAAATATCCCCCATCAATATCTGGCAACTGAAATTTTTTGAGTGCCAAGTAAAATGGTCTCATGTAGTGCATACAAGGTTGTTCTTTAAAACCTTTCCAATAGGAAAATGATCCCATTTCTGGCACATCTTCTGCAAACATTGTAGCATAACCAGAGTCACTGAAGTTTTTCCACAAAAAGGGGTATGGATCTAGGTGCTCGACGTAAGGCGGTAATTCTTTTGAATAACAAACTTTTCCTGTCAATAAACTAATTAGATTTGGAAAAGTGTTTACTCCAACTTTCGTGTACCCTTTCATGATAAAACCTTCTAAGTCTTCTTCAATATACCGAAGCGTTATTGGGATAGTTCTTTGTGCTGCTAATCTAGAAAGCGAATCAATACCAAACACATACACATTTAAATGTTTCTTAGATTCATTGAGTAGTTTATATTGTTGTAAACGAGATTTATAATCTATTGTGTGGTGTAATTTTTCATACACCTGTTCATTCTTTTTATTTCTACATTCAACAAGAAAAAAATCTGCACCAATGTAAGCGGACTTTTCGAAACGCACTTTCGCTTCTTTTTGAACATCATAGTCACCAACACGCTTCACAATAGAGTAAGCACAGGAAACATCCTTGTATCCAGAATCGGAAATAGCACTGTAGTTAATCTGCAAAATTCCTTCGTTGTCTATGAATACGAAATCAGATGATTGCTCACATTTAATGGGATTAAGGCGGTGAAAAAAACTTGTGATTGACTTGTCATGTGAATCCAAATTTGGTATCTCGCATTTTTTGTTTGTGTATTCATTGACAAATATAAAGTCCACCTCTTTAAACAAAATAGAATGGGCCCAATAAAAGATATATATTCCAAAGAAAAGAATGAAAACCTTTCTGTAACGGAATCCAAGAACCCGGATTTTTGTCCAAACTGCACGATGTTCCACCATACTGTAAAAGAAAGCAAATATTCAGATTTTAGCAGGTTTTTACATGTTTAAAAAATCTCTAAAGTTTAGAGTTTTAATCGTCAAAATAAGTTAGTTTCAAAATATCGATCTTAATAGAAACATTCCCAAAGTAACGAAAATTCAATCCGAGTGTCTTTGTTTTATAAGAAATATTAACTAAATTCATATGAAAAATTTATGCAATTAACACAGGCTTAATTTATAACAGTTTCCGAAAAAACTGTCTAATGAGTTAAGCAAGAGGCCCATGGGCCAATATATATTGCTCACCTGAGCAACAAGAGCCATCGCAATAAAATCAGTTTTATGGAATAATTGACAAAATATCTGTATAATGTAGTAAAAAGATATTTCCTCATAACTGGATGATTTCATAGTCGTATCACATATTTAGTATTGCAGCTCAAGAAAAATCTTGAACAACTGTTTATATAAAGATATTTATATCCATAAAGTATGATCTTTAATTTTTGGAAACTGACAACGACCTTGTCAGCGAATACAATCTTCCACTGGGTCGCATGCTGACTGACGTTTTTCATACTAATTGTTAGACCTTAATTAATCACCTAATTGTGTACGGACTTTTCCGTTTTTCCCGATTACGACAAAGAGCACACGTCGGGTGTGACCGGTCAGCAGAGGATGCTTACTTCTCCTCTCCATGTCACCTGATTTTCCCTCTTCTCTCTCTCTCTCTATTTTTTTTAAGAAGTCCGTGTTCGCTCTGTTCCTGTATTGTTATTTTCCTTTGGACTTTTGAATTTAAACACCTTTCGTTATCATCACATATCATTGTGACTTATAGCTCTATAGAAACTGACAGGGCTGAAATTTACACGACCCGTTTATCGATTGGTCGAAACCTTCATCGACCTAAGAAAAATTATGGACTGTACGACATAATCATAATGATGTCAAACTCAAATGCCCATAGTTCTTAGACGATTTTTGGATGTTTCTTTGATCCTTAGTATTGATGTACAATAAAATAATTTAGTTTATTTTACTTACTTTTACCATCAATTTATAAATACCTTTAAAGAAATATGAAAATATAAATGATAAAATGCTTTTTTTGACGATTCATGCGGGTTTTGAAGGTGGCGACACTGCAGAAAAAATACATAACCCGCATTAGCACATGAACCACCAAAGGAAGCATTTTTTTTGTCTTAATAAACCTACATTAAACTTTGAACATCTTTCTCTAGGGACCACAGTCTAAACAATAAAGAATCGGCAAATGTTAAAATGCTTGCATACAAGTAATACTGTATAAAACATTTGAGTTTTTGGTAAAATTCAAATTTTTTTGTGTGTGTGACAATTTGCCACTTGCCCCATGGCCTCATCCTTTTCCCGAGGATCACGATTTCAACAAACATTGAATCTGCATTACCTGAGGATGCTTCCACACAAGTTCCAGCTTTTTCTGGCCAATTGGGTTTTGAAAAGATTTTTAAATATTGTTTCTATATATTCTTAAGTAAATATTCGACCTCCATAAGATTGTGGCTCAACCTACCGCCGGGGTTCATGATTTGAACAATCTTGAATTTTAACTTCTTGAGGATGCTTTCACACAAGTTCTGGTGAAGAAGACGTGAAAATGTGAAACGTACAGACGGAGAAACAGACCGACTCCGAATAAAAAACGCCTTATGTAACATATTCTACTTTTAATAATCATTAACGGAGCAATTGTCAGTATGTTATGGTCGCGTCCATCACATTAATGCTTTGGCCACAGTTGATAAAGACTGCCTTAACAATAGTTTAACTTGTTGCAGAACCATAACCATCTGACTGGTTCAGAAGTAATACCAATATGCATATTTAAACTGAAAAGGACCGTAAAGATATCATGTCATAAGTCATTCAGAGTACGTTTTTTACTGTATAAGAAATAAAGGACGAAACTCGGCTCAAACCATTGCTCTTGCCTTAAATCCTGCCATGTATCTCTATCTCTTGCAGAAGGAAATTCGTAATCTAAAAATTAAGTTCCGTTTAGTGAACTGCTATTGCACTGCTAGCTTAGTTTTCATAACTCATATATAGCTATAATAATGATAATTATAAAAATAATATTTTGTAAAGAAAAAGTTGGACACTTTTATACATTGATACATGTATTTAATACCCATATACATTTAGATGACATATACATTTGCACATCTATATGTGTACGTTGACCCCGCTTTGTCCACATGTGCGTGAATGAATTTTTCATGTGATACAATATTGCGATATAATTCTTTTCAATGCAATCCCCGTAATGAAGACATTTTTGTTTTTTTTCTAAAAAAAAAAAAAAAAAGAGGATGACAGCTGGTCAATATTATATCTATACTATTGCTTTTTCTTATCTTTGTATATGTACTATTAACATTTTTATCTTTATTCAGAACGAAAAACCTGTTTTGGTATACTATTTTGATTAATATCAACAGATTAATTCTTAATCTTTTAGCAACATATTTGAATAATATAAGTATTCATCTGCTTTTCATCTTTGGTAGATGAAATTAAAATTGTTCGACGAAATTAAGAAAACTAGATTCACTTCAAAGTTATTTGACATTATACAGTTTCTCTGATATGTAATTCATATTATCTTATTTTTTTTATGACCAAGCATTAACGTTTTTATTTACCCTTTGGCACATTCGGGATCAATTGGGCATTATGATTCATAAACATCATGTGTAATGTGAAATTATAAATATAACTTTTAATTTGACACTGAAATAGGATCCTATAGGTGAAAGACATACAAAACTTGGGAAAAAAGACGGCATGCTGGTTAATTTAACATCCTCAAACAACACAAATATGAGTGGTGGGCCTGTCAACAAGTTTTTTAAAAGCACATTGAACTTTATAAAATGACAAATACTGTTGAATCATCATTGTTTGTGGGGACCAATGTTCGTGGCTTTCGTGAGTAATCCTTGCCCACGAATTAACATCCCCACGAACGTATATACAATCATATGTTTAATATTTATTAAAATTATTCTGATTACACTACCAACGAAATTACGTCACCACGAACCAGGAACATTTTGGCTACCCACGAACATTAACCCCCACGAATAAAAATTATTTCACAGTAATAAACTTTATAGCCCGATTGATGAGCCAAGTCTGTATTATTGCAATGAGCTCCTGTGTCAGACATTCATTTAATTTATACATTTCAGATCAAATATAGATTTCCTGCATTAAATGCGTGATTCTGGTTCCAGATTAACACATGTTTGAAATCTCGAAAAAGTGTGTTTTGGTGCACAAACAATTGAACATCTTTTTGCTTGAAAAAATGTTTATTGCTTCAAATGAAAGTGGTTTAAAAAGACGGTATAAATAGAATGTCACAAAAATGTCACAAAAAGACTTATTTGGTGGGTTTTTTTTTTACGAAGATGAATTTAATACAATGACAAATACAAATGCGCTCTACATACGAGGGTTTTTCGGAAGTTACTGAGACATTTACTTCTACTCCCTTGGGAAAAATATAAATAATTGAAATTTCACCAGAAAGTTAACAAGGATGTCTTTTATTAACGTAATATTTTTTTAAGTTAATGACATCATTTGTTTATGCCTTGTAAGCTAACAAATTTGCCTACATCCAATAACCCAGAGCAACTACAAACTCATCACAACGGCATTTCAACGTTTCTTATTGGGACCTTACAAACGAACGGAAAACATGAACCTTCATTTTTCATCTTTTCTTTTTATTTTAAAATGGCAACAGTTACATATTCTCTCCATTCTTGATTTTTTTTATGAATAAAGTCTATTTATTTCTTCCTAAAAGTCAATTTACTGTAAAACTTTTTCATATTCATTATGTATATTTATTAGTTACTGTTAAAATCAGTTTGTGTGTAAAAAGTATTTGATATTTAGTCTCTTTGTTTTAATTTAAGTTACAGAATCAGTAAATAAACCCCGATTAACTGAAACTGAAATTTGATAAATGTTGAATTAATAAATGAGCCAATTCGTTTTTGAATGCGCGGTTTTAGTTTTGATGGATAGGACTTTTTAGAACGGGGTAGCCAAGAACGCATGTTGACTAATTAACTTCATGGCGACCGGAGAATGTAGGATGAGTTCATTATGCATCTCTGGCAAATACCTTGAATCGTACATCTTTGGTTAATACAAAAAAGTAAATAAATAAAATAAGTACATTTGATAAAATGTAAATAAAATCAAATGAAAAGATATTATAAGATTATCTCTATCTTTTTTTCTGTACAAGTGTACAACTTGACATGAAAATGGTAATCAAAGTTTAGAATCTAACAGGGACTTCGTAGGACCTTATCACTTGCTTTTGTAATCCAAAATAACTGTAGATTTACGATCTTGATAAACATTTTTAAAACAATATAATTGAAGGTGGATATTTTAACTAATGTAAATTAACAATAAGATACTCGGGTTTTAGAATAGAAATAGTATTTTCAAATCAAGTTACATTGATATTACATGTAGCTTACATAGAGCTTATTTAGTATTAGATTTGTGTGCAAAAAATCACTAAATTCGGATTATCTCTCTTACTAAATGGTCAATATATTCGATTTTCAATCAATTTATATCTTTATATAAAGTCTTCGTAATATTTGTAAATCAGAAATATTTCAATATTGAAAGCATATAAAAAAAAATCAAAATACAGGTATCTTCAAAATGTAGGAATATTAGATGAATTGCATGCTAAGCAATATCAATCTTAGTTAAACATTGTTATAATTTATTATTTCATTGAAGAAACCGTATTTCCTAAAATAGATACCAGTACTCTGAAGTGGATATTAAAAAGATGCTTGAGTTTCTGATAGACAACATCTATGTATTTTTGGAAATCAGGTCCTCCAACAATCGGTTGGAATTCCTATAGATACCAATTGCGCCCCATCGTTAGCAGACCTATTTTGTTTTCATATGAAGCAAATTTTATTCAAAAACTTGTACGTGAAAAAAATAAATAACTCGCTGTGCCTTCAACTCAACATTCAGGTATATCGACGAAGTATATTTAATTAACAATTAGTACTTCCATACCGTCGACTCGATATATCCCAGGGAAGAGCATGATCTACGTATGAACAGTTTCTAAGACGAGGCAAGCTACTAAAAAAAACATGTTGTTAAAACAGGACTATCAACAATGTCGATTGAAGTCTTCTTTTCGTAAGTTCTATGGTCGATACAACGACCTTGTCAGCAAATACAATCTTCCACTGGCTCGCATGCTGACTGACATTTTTCATACTTATTCTTATTGTTAGACCATAATTAATCACCCAATTGTCTACGGGTTTTTCCGTTTTCTCGATTAAGACAAAGAGCACACGGTGCGTGTGATCGGTCAGCAGAGAATGCTCGCTCCTCCATGGCATCTGATCCTACCTCTATTTTTTACAGGTCTGTGTTTGCTCTGCTCCTGTTGTGTATTTTACCTTTGAACTTTTGATTTTGAACACTATTTGTTATCACTACATATCTTGAGGATTAACATTAAAACGAGTTATGTAAATACCACATAATTGGTGTTAAGACACGTTTGCTAATGGTGTATCTTAATTGGTTAAAAAAACCAACAATTTTGGATAACCATTCTAAGTTTAGCGACAATTTGTGACGTGATGCTGACCACTTTGGACAAGATTTGAGTACAAAATTTGAAATTTTATTTTTTTTATTTGCAGCATCTAGATTGATAAATATAGGTATTTGTAATGATTCATCAAAATTTGAAAGTAAGTTATTGAGTCACAAGCAAGACACAAAGTTTTTAATTCTTGCTATGTAATCAAAACTCAAATCTTAAAATGTGGTATTGGTATAAATTTCAATCAAACGTTGCCTTTTTATTGATTATATCCTTGAAGGCATTGAATCAGTTTATCTTGTTTGGCATGAGTCACTTTGTCAAAGAAGTAGTAATTACATACTTGACATTATTTATAAACAACTATAAGACTCGAACTTTGTTTACATAACAATGATTTCTTACCGCTGTATCTCGCTTGTAACTTGACTTCTACCATTCAAATTTTTTGGCAACTCATTCAAAATACACAAGTAAACAATTTTAAACATAAAAAGAATCGTGTCTAGGTCCCTTTAACACTGCGATATTGCAGCTGCATTGGTGTGATATTGTCGCTTAGAAATGATATAAATATTAAAATGATACATATATGCACAGGATTGCTATCAAGGGAACTGACTAACGTAAAAAATTGCAATCTTTGCTGCGTAATTGTGCATACATTAGATATTCTGTTCGCTGCCATATTGCACAGTTGCGGCTTTGCGGGCTGGTTTAATTTTTTTGTAGCAAGGTGTCTATGGTTTTTTATTCAGGAGATTGACAGATATTAGATGCAAAGTTATACGTGCATTTTATTTTATTTTTTTAAAAACGTTTTGAATGTATAAAAAATGACAAAAACAAACTGTCTTCTTATATGGGTATAGTCCACTAATGCATTTTCCATAGGCGGTAATGTTAACGTTCGGGCTCATAGCTCCGGCCCTAATTTTCGTTCAGCAACGAGGGACCTCTTGAATAAAAGCTCATCAAATTGTCTCTTTGCTGTTAAAATTTCGTGGTGTGAAGTCAGATTCGTTTTCCGGCAAAATGCGTCTGTATTGAAAAACTCTGAAAATGAAAGTAAAAGTAGGGAATTTCACAGCTTTGGAAAGGGTGTACATCAAACAATTTCAATTCTTTCCTTCAAATGATAATTTAATTTTGACACTTGCTTTTGAAATTGCAAATCCTCTTTTCTGACATGTGTCAAGCATTCTGATTTAAAATGTCCCAATAAATGTATATACACTCTGCAAGAATAGGAACTATTTTGCTTAAAGGCACTACTTTGTTGTCCTACCGATTCTAAAAATAGTTAGAGGGATATACCCATATATGGCTTTAAAACAACGGGCCGTTTTACGAATACTAAATATGGTTGTCCGTTGTCGAGTTATAAGCATGATACAGAGCTCGAGCTCACAATTTTTTGTTTTGTTAACACAATTTTTGTATACAATTTGATTGTTGATAAGAATATTCCAGGTTTAGACCTAAAATAATGACATGCACGCTAAGCATTATCTATTTATTTTCAAAACAAATTTGCAGATGGAAAAAATCAGCTTGAAGAAGAGCTTTTACCGGTATATTGAAAGAATAAAAACAAATACATGGCACGAGCATTGTTTACAAAACAAAGAATTGTAAGCTCTGTTTCTTGCTTAATTTTAGCTCTACGACTGACAATTAAATTTTGGTGGATCATAAGAAATGCATTAGTAAAGAATTGTTAACAATAAAAATAGAAAAAACAAAATTGTGACAATGTCCCTTAATATGTACAAGGTTGGACACCTTTGAAACCACAACCCATTTCTATTGTTAATGTAATTTAATTGCCTTGTAAATTACTTAAGGAATGAATTCAATATTTATTAGTTTTATACGATATAAAATGGTTTGGGGCAGTTTTTTGTTGTACGACACCTTGCTACAAAAAAATTAAACCAGCCCGCAAAGCCGCAACTGTGCAATATGGCAGCGAACAGAATATCTAATGTATGCACAACTAATAAATATTGAATTCATTGCTTATAATTTAATATTTGGCTATTAACTCCAGATAAAAACGGTCAATTGACACTTAAAATGACATAAAATTGTACAAAATTCAAACGTAACGTCAGGCGGATTGATACTTTTTTTGACGTTTGTCTGACTATGACGTAGGCAACATTCTATATACGATCTAAAATACTTTTTTTAGCCAATCAGAAATCGCGTTACAACCAAAATTAAATTATATTGATCTGTACACATTGAACATGTGTATTTTAAAATTATACCGTACCATATGAAGAGAACGCTCAAAGTTATGGAACTGGTGTGCGATCCCAACGGTATGTTCGTACAATAAAAATATGCTCAAAATTAAGGACATCCAAGGATGTGAGACATTTTAACACTGCCCGGATGGATAACTAATCTTTCGGATTAACCTGATTAACAACTTTGAAATGTTGATAGTATTAGAGTCAATGAAATTGTAAGTGGACCTTGCTTTTAAATGTACGCTGGAAAGGTATAATATGCATGGCTTTCAAGATGTTAGAGTGAAAGGTTTGCACATAGAATACAATGTTCACATTAAAACTAAAAAGTTAAATCCATCTCATAGCCACGAAGGTGCATAAAAACTGTGCTTTTCCCAAGTTTCTTTGGTCTAAAGCGGATAAGAGACATTAATTGGCCCTCCCTGGTTTGGACACCAGTCGATCACAGCTAAGTACCACCCAGTGTTAGCTGGTACCCAATAAATATCAGCTGGATTGACTGAGATAATGTAGATTAAGTGGCTTGTATAAGGGCATACTAGTGACACCCACAATAAAGTGACCACACTGGGGTTTGATCCAGCGACCTTTGGGTTATACTGGTCTAATGCTTATGAATACTGAATCGGAACAATTTGCTTTATAAACATATTCTATCAATAAAATGGCCCTACCTGGGTAAATTTTAAAGGTGTGTTCCCGTTTTACATACATTTGATAATATGGTATATAACAATAGGTGTGATTTATGTTGTGATCGCAATCATAGTCTGTTAGTAGCATGCTTTCGATTCAAGATTTTACCTGGATTTTTACCTATGTTTTTCAGCGCATTATAAATAAGATTTTAATTTGGAATACATTTTGTATACAAGTAAAAATGCATGCACTTTTAATAGGGATGACAATCGTTGATCAAAACATAAAGCCTAGTTCGTCTTTAATTCTTTAATCCTCACAAAGCATCTATTCTGCAATAAAGAAGAAATTTTCTATATAATTTCCAATTTTACTTTATTATTAACGGTGAAAGTCAAATATCGAGAAGACATTCATCTTTATAATATTACTCTTTATTATGATTTGTTGGGTCAAACAGATATATTTAAGTTTTCCTTAATCTTCGGCCTCGGGCAACAAATCTGTCTTCAAGCTAACAATTCGAAATCAAAGGTTGCCTCCGTCAAAGTCAAAATTAATTTTTCATACATCTTCTTTAAAAATGTTATCATGTTAATTGATTTTTCAGTTAGATTTTATAATGGGTTTGTGACAGTTATGGTGATTTAAATTTGTATTTTTGTTTTTGAACTCTTGCTTTTTTTAAACTTTGTCTGCCAGTGAGCTAAACAATTGAATCAAATGCACTGTAACTGTTATAATTCACATTCTTGGAAGTCCAATAAAAACTTGAAAAAAAGGATTGTGAGTATTTTCTGTAAAGAATGCTTTTATATATGGGGAATCAGTCAAGAATTCATGTGATGTTTAATTGGTTAGCAGCTGTTGCATTAATTGCTCTGACAGCGTTCTTGTATTAGCTCTTACGGCATGACAAACATATTTGCAACATATCAATATTTTAGTTATATTTGATTTTTTACATATTGATCTTTTACTTTAAACAACAATTGCATATTAAATTAAACCATAAAAACCGTCAAGGGTGTAGAAATCCCAACGGTCTTTTTTTATGCATTGCGTTGATGTTAATTTTGGCGTTCCATAGATGTTTCTTTACATAAACAACCACTATTCTGATTTACAAACCTAATGATTACATGATATGCGCTAGACTCTTTTTATCAAGATTGGTATCTTAATTTAAAGTTTACTGGTCATAAACATAACAAAAAAATATATGAGTTATAGTAACTTACTGATAATGTAGCAGTAAGCAGACGAAAACTGTTGTGTTATTTTATACTATAGAATATTGTAAATGCAATCATAAATATGTATAAAATCGAAGTTATAATTAAAAAACACGTATTTCTAATATGAAATGAAAAGAATTTTATATATAAATTCACTTTATATTGTTCTGATAAAATAAATTGTGTTAAGGTTAACAATAAAATTGACTGGACTACTTTATATTGTAAATTCGTGTGTGAGAGGTCCTCGAGAAAACCGCAATAAGAATACCTCAACAAATTCTAGTGATTCACCAGTAACTGTTCTATTCCATAAACTTTTAATATTTTCTGTCTTTAAAGAAACAATAACAAAAGCTAAAAAATAATTCATTTATAATCTAAATGCATATCAAAAATATTAAGAGCAGTAACAAAGCGGTTTTGAAAATTTGTCCTCAATACACCATGATTGGTTTCCATATTTATTCACTCTATTGACTCTACCTATGACGTCATATGACCCCTTTTCGTTTGTGCTTACTGTTGCCTCAAACAGTGCATTTCCTGGAACAGTCTCAAACACACTCAAAAACTTTTTCATTTCTAGATCAAATCCAAATATGTTCCTTAAAGAAAACTCTTCCCTTTCTCTATGACGTTGAAGATTTGATTTTACTAAAAAGAAGTCTTTAATTGCAGAGATTTGTAATTTGGCACATTTGTCTCCCTGTTTTGATAATATTTGATTAATATATGACACAAGAAATTGAGCAATGTCTTTTGACACTCTACTTCCGACATCCATTTGTTCAAAAGAATTACAAACACAGTAATCGCCGGGAATCGCTGCATCGTCACACGACCTCTTTTCCGGAATTTCTCGGAAGAAACTGATGCCACGTGGAAGCTTTTCGTTCTCATTTAAGACAGCTTGACTACGAAGAAAGTCACTTTCCAAAATATCCACTAATGTTTCATGAGCATCATAAACTGTAGATAAACGCTTCGTATTTGTTCTTAGATTTTCGGGAATATGTGGATATTTTGCTTTTAAATGTGGAGGAACTACAATGGCAAATAATGGCATGCGATTTTCAGTTCTTCCTCCAAGCGTGTTTTTAACTGATCTTTGCATTATACCATGATCACTCATAACAATCAAAACAGAATTATCCAGTTTTCCTGAGTCTTTCATCCACTTAAAAAAAAGCATAAAGTCACGATCGGCTAACTGAACAAGATTGTCATATTCATGAGTGAGTTCATTTAGCCATCCAAGAGAAAATTTGCGTTTTCTCCCGTAAAATTCGATAAACTGTTTATAATAGTTCATATAAAATTTGTGTTTTGGTGTGTTTTTAACGCATAGAGCCGACGTTCTTCCTATGTTAATGTTGCTATTTTCTAAAGCTAACAAGGCTCTTCTAGTGTTTGGCAAACCAAATTTGTCGAGTGCCAAGTAAAATGGTCTCATGTAGTGCATACTAGGTTGTTCTTTAAAACCTTTCCAGTATGTAAACGTCCCCATGTCTGGCAAGTCTTCGGCAAACATTGTAGCATAACCAGACTTGCTGAAGTTTTTCCACAAAAAGGGGTATGGATCTAGATGTTCGACGTAAGGTGGTAATTCTTTTGAATAACAAATTTTACCTGTCAATAAACTAACTAGATTTGGAAAAGTGTTTGCTCCGACTTTCGTGTACCCTTTCATTATATAACCTTCTAAATCATCCTCTATATATCGAAGTGTTATCGGGATGGTTCTTTCTGCTGCTAACCTTGATAAGGAATCCATTCCGAACACGTAAACATTTAAATGGTCCATGGACTCATCGAGTAGTTTATATTGTTGTAATCGAGATTTATAATCAATTGTGTGGTGTAGTTTTTCGTAAATGACACGCCCACCGTCATTTTTGCAGTTTACAAGAATAAAGTCCGCACCAACATAAGTTGACTTTTCGAAACGGACTTCCGCTTCTTTTTGAACATCATAGTCACCGACACGTTTCACAATAGAATAAGCACAGGAAACATCATTGTATCCAGAATCGGAAATAGCGCTATGGTTGATTTGCAAAACTCCTTTGTGGTCAATAAATACGAAATCAGTTGATTGCTCACATTTAATTGGATCAAGGCGGACGAAAAACTTTTCAATGGACTTATCACGAACATCCAAGTTAGGTATTATGCATTTTTTGTTTGTGTTTTCATTAATAAAAACATAGTCTACTTCTTTGTAAAATGTACCATAGATCCAGTATACTGCTAATATTCCTAGGAAAAATTTCAGTTGTCTCTTATAGCGGGTTCTGACTAAACTGATTTTATTCCAAATAAGTCGAAGTTGTAACATTCTACAATAAAAATTGGCCTGAATTAGAGTATTGCTTATAAATTCAGTATATAAAAGAGATCAAGAGTTACTTATTAGTCCTCTTTGTTAGACAAAAACTTCTGATCCGCATCGCTCCTCACAAACCTTTGGCATATTGTGCTATCAAAAGTCGTGATTTTTCCTTGATTTTGATTGGGATTTACTGAAACTGTTTGACCAAGAAAAATATAAAGCAAATCTGATTTATTCGACAATATTGTTGTACTGTTTATTCACGAATGTCTCTAAGACGGCCCAAATCCCTTATTTTTTCTAGTCTTTCTGTTTCAGTCTTCATGATACAAGTAACATGCATAATGCAATAATGAGTACACCCGATTGCGTATCAACAGAGGCACACACTCATATTAAGAATTAACTACTCCGAGTATTACACCCTTCGAATGAATTCCATTTGTGTGTAATATTTACCACTATTTCTATTTTTCGAATACACTGGGTATTAAAACTTTCTTTCAACTGTCTATGGAGGGTGCCATTACTGTGCCAGTGACGTTAAGAGTTAGGCATCTTTAATTATTTATAAATAATTGGGTGATCAAGTGACAAAATATAACCCAACTCTTAAATGCACGATATCCCAAGGGTCTGTGAGGTGCGATGCGGATCAGAAACTCTTGGCTAGCAAAGATGAAAATTAGATGTGTTTTATAATGAAGAAGTCACGATTTAAGGAGGTCGGATGGGGGACAAAACTAACCATCATATTTACTTGAAATTAAAAGATAGGATGTGTAATGCTATAAACTAATATTTAATAAAAAAAACATCATATTCTGTATATTTTAAATTTTGGTATTTTCCTATAGTATAATATATAGATCTTTTTCTAAAGGAGACCATTAGAGTCTAAAGATTGCTACGACCATCGAGCCCTCTCAAAGGGGCATGGTCACGATTTTAGTCAAAAATTATTTTTCTGATTTTATTGATAACAATGCTTCAGTAAGGCATTTTTTTTATAGGCAACCAAAACTTGAGTGTCATTCGTTGAGTGATAAGCAAGTTACAGAACTTACAATTCTTTGCTATGTAAACAAAGCTTTTGTTTACATTTTTAATGTTGTTGTAATAATTTCAGTTTTAGACCTAAAATGAATGTGTTAAACATTATGAACTGTTTATTTATGCTTAAAATGAATAATCAGATAGACAAATCAGCTGGAAAAATATTTTTTCTGGTATATTGAACTATATTTACATCTACCAAGTATTATTCCCTCTATTTCTTACGGAGACATATAGTTAATTCATAGCTCTATAGAAACAGCCAGACTGAAATCTACACGCCCCGTTTATCGATTGGTCGAAATCTACAGCGGCTGAAACTGACAAGAAAGTGACAGGACTAAAATTGACACGCCCAGTTTATCGATTGGTCGAGACCTACAACTACCTAAGAAAAATCACGGACTGCACGAAATAACCATGATGATGACAGACTCAAAGTCTCACGGGAGACGATTTGGCTGTTTCTTTTAGCTAACGTACTTATGTACGTTAACAGTAATTTAGTGAATTTTACTTACTTTTTACGCTCAATCTATTAATTAGTTAAAAGAAAGATGTTAATATAAACAATAAAATGCTTTCTTTGGTGATTCATTCGGGTTATGAAGGTAGCGATCATTGCAGAAAAAATTTACATAACCCGCGTTTTTTTTTCTGCAATGTCGCTACCTTCATATCCCGAATGAATCACCAAAGAAAGCATTTTATTGTTTAAATGTAAACAAAAACAGGGCACGAGCCTTGTTTACATGGCAAAAAATTGTGAGCCCTGTATCCTGCTTATAACTCTACGACTGCCTCTCAAATTTCATTTGATCATTAGAAATGCTTTTCTAAAGCATTGTTAATAATAAAAATAGAAAAATAGAATTTGACCAAAATCGTGACCATGCCCCTTAAGTTACTGAATAGCTTAAACGTTTTAAATTCCGAAAAGAAAATACTGATAGAATTTTGTTATAAAACTGATACATACTCAACAATATATGTAAATAATAATAATAATAATAATAATAGGAAGGTCGTATCATATTGGGTAAAAGATCTATAATTAAATGATATACAAATCTTACATGAATACATCAAGAATCTTCTAATTTTTATTAATTAAAAATGTCGCTCCAAAACAAGATTGAAATAGGGTTGTCTGGTTAGTACATTGCCGCGGGTAAGATGAAAAAAATAAAACTTCTAAAAAGTTTGCCTACAATATATTTAATAACATAAACAATAAAATATCCATAGGCCACTGTTTATAAGTATTTCTGTATGCTTGCCTTATCAACAGTCTCGTTTGAAGTCATCTTTTCGTACGATCTATGGTCGATACAACGACATGTTAAGCAAATACAATCTCCATCTGTTCGAATGCTGACTGACGTTTTTCATACTAATCATGCTAATTGTTAGACCATAATTAATCACCTAGTTGTTTACAGACTTTTTCGTTTTTCCAGATTACGATAAAGAGCACATGGCGGGTGTGACCTGTCAGCAGAGGGTGCTCACTCCTCCATAGCCCTTGATCCTACCTCTATTTTTTTTTAAGAGGTCCGTGTTCGCTCTGTTCCTGTTTTTTAAATTTTCCTTTGGACCTTTGAATTTTAACACTGTTCATTATCACCACATGTTATGCTACTGTTTACTAAAAACCTAAATAATCAAATAAAAATATAATAAACGTATAATGTCTCACATATTAGTCCTTTCTTCAATTAAACCATCAAATAAAAATTACGATAAGTTGTTTATAAACGGAAAATAACTCCTCTTTTAGTACAATATTATCCAATAAATTTATTTGTCATAAATCTGTTTAAGTAGATAGATGCATAACTACAAGTTGATCAGTCTAGGGGTTTCTTTTTCAAGATAAATCTAATCACTTCAAGTCACCCCAATATGTGAACACAATTCGGGTTGTTAGAAATATTACACAAAAAAGAGAGAGAGATTGGGGATGGTCAATAACATGTCTCACGATTTTGAATATTCAAATAAAATCATCTGAACACAACATTTAAATCAATGTATAAGTTACAAATGTTTATATTTCCCTACAACCAGAATCCTCAATTTTTTCCCTACGTTAAACGTTCCTCATTTTTATATAGTTTTTCTTGATATTTTTTTCCTTATTTATTAACATTTAGACCTGTTAATTTCCAAACTTTCAGGGTACATTACCAAGCTATTTTTGGAGCTAGAATATTTAGAATTTCCCTTAAAATAGCATGCAAAATGCATTTGAATGCTTGTAAATAAAGTCATAGTATATATGTTCAATTGAACACTTCATATCTAAATAAAAGAAGTATCATATAACATTAAAATATCATTCTGGAATTATTTAGTGGAAACTTTACATTGTGGAGATAGGAAAAAATAGAAAATAACGGAAGATAGGTCTCGTCTGACCATAGTGAGATTCACAATTTTTGTTAAAGGCCTTCTTGATCATTATAACATGCAATTAGTTTTCCCATTTAAATGTGTACAAAAAATAGTCAGAGATAATTCTATATAAGTTGACCATACTAGGACTCCCTTCCACTTTAAGGTTCTCCGATCCTCGCCTCAAAGTATTTTTTTTCATCATAAAAATGATAATTTTCTGTCAACCTTTATAAATGAAATGAAATAAAATTATATTTTAAGAAGGTATACATGCAGTTTACAAAGTTATTGTTAATTTGCCTACGATGGATATAGTGGAATAAAGAAAAAAGTTGAGTTGAAAAAAATATACCGGTGCATTGGTGGCTCGAACTCTTTTCCAATATATGTATAAAAGTGGGAGTGCTCCGTGAATCCACTACGCCAAGCATGTAATAGTTATAGACTGATAGTTATACTAGCAGAAGAATACTAATTGAAATTGTCTGTATAAAAGTAAGATTTATGGTACGAATAAAAGAAATCCGGATAATTTAGAGTTATCGAACATTGCTGAGAATCGGATATTGTTAACAACCAACACAAGAGTCTCGCATTTCGCAATTGCAAGGAAGGCTTCACACTTTTAATGTACTTAGTTTGTCTGTTAGATATTCGTAAGCATAACCTAATTTTTAACAGAATTCAGTTTCACGTTCACGTGAATCAACAAATCATGTGGAAAACATATAGCAGCATTTAAAGAAAAATAAAAAATAAAACATTAATGTCGCCTCTGCAGTTAATTTGAATTTTCTGACTTGCCTTAAAATGCACTAAAATTGTCATCGCAATCACATTGATCAACAGAAATGCATTGTGCTATTTTCCACAAGTATAAAATACATCATATTCTTTATTTTTTGTTCTGGACAATGATTTGTATATAATTGAGTTCAAGACTTCTTCACATAGAGTAAAGGTAATAAACACAATGTACATCTGCCACGTCATTTACTTTACAATATCTGTTTTTTGTTATTTCATTACTTATTATTATAACTTACTTGCAAATTCCTATCGGGTGTCACGTCTGTACCTTCGTTATATTTTTTTCTAAGAAATAAAACAAATCCTTTGACACATTTGTATTAGCCCAGTAAAGGGAATTACATGTATGTTGAATAGTTAATAGACACAGTCTTTTATAAATCAACAGTGCAACAATTAAAGTTACAACGGCTATGAATAAATTACTGTCAGTCTTAAACCTTATGTCATTCTTCTTACCTTATAATTGTATTTAGAATTTACCAGTTTTCATGCATATAAAATCAGGGCCTACATGAGTTGGTTTAGTGTTTTAGTGTGTTCAACACATTAATGTTAGGTCTAAAACTTAAATTTTCATTTCAACATTCAAAATGTACACAAAAGCTTTGTTTGCATAGCAAAAAGTTGTAAGTTCTGTAACTTGCTTATAACTCAACGAATGACACTCAATGTTTGGTTGGCTATTAAAAATGCCTTCTTGAAGCATTGTAAACATTAAAATTGGAAAAAAAATTTTTGACCCAAATCGTGAACATGCCCCTTTAGATCGTGTCAAGGTCCCCCTTAACAGTCACCTTGAGGATGAGGTGTTATGGCTAATAATTTGCAACATAGAGACTCAATGTTTTTTTTCCTAAAATAATCATTTTAATAAAACATTTTGACACATATATGTACTGTAAGCCGTTTAATTTCCAGAGGGCTAAACATTCGTTAATTGTCAAAAAGTTCCAATCGCGATGATTTTAATTAAACAGTATGAGTAAATCTACTTTAAAAATTCTCGATATGTCAGTAGTGTTCTGTGGTAAAAATATTTTTCTTTTATTATGTTTCCCTATAAATACATATAAAGCTACCGTCTCCCAACTATCTTACTGTTCAAACATGTATTGACGCAACAGTTTTAAAGCTGACATGAATTCATAAAAACATTTGGTCGCCATATTATTTTCAATAGCTTCTCAACTGTGCACGGACTTCTAAATGCATGAACTACACATTGTAGTAATTTTTTGGTAAAAAGGAATAAGGAATAAGGAAACAACAATCAATATAACACAAAATATATTTATTTTTTGAGAGAATGTCCAAGGTATCCGTATTAATTTGCACAGATAATGCTACCTTACTTTGCTTGCACATCGAACACGTGTGTCAATCATACAGAGTGCGTAACGTCTGCATCTTTTTGATGACCCCAGCGACACCACATCAAAGACAGTATATAAATGATAGTAATTCCAAGAAAGTAACAAACGTTACATCGTTTCCACCGGTTTCTACAAAACACTCCGTTTCTAAGGTCCATGCCGTCATTGACATTGCTCGATCTGCTGGAGTGTGTTGTGTGCGCATGTGCAATGTTATAACATACACAGGAAAACGTTCTACAATTGTTGAGGATTTTTTTAAAATAGGTATGCCAGGAATTCAGTCTGTCTTGTTTCGTTGTTCATTGGATATTCCTTACCAGTGCAGAGGTTGTTTTATTATTTTTGTTCAAAAAGCGCTTCTTAAAGTCTTTTCGTTCATTGTTACGTGTTCGGGTGAATGAAATACCTGAATGCGGTAAAGCATAAATAGGTATATCGGTCTTATATAGGGGGTGTGTAGCGATGAGCAGAACAATAGAAACCGACAACTCAAATAGTGATAGTCGGAGATAAAAGGGAAATAATGCGTATTTTTTAATTCATGTCAGCTTTAATTTGTGATATTGAAATGAAGGAAAAATTAGAAATTTCTCATCCGTGTTCAAAGGGCGTTTATTCTTTGAAAAAAAAGCTAGGCATTTTGAAGTTCAACCTCTTTAAAACACGGGTACTACTCTAAAACCTGACATTGGATCCGATTACATTTATATGATCGGTTTATTTTTGCATTAAAAATATAAATAAGTCGCAAACGTTGTTCAATTAAAACCAACGTGATGTTTTTAATTTTTAGTATTTAGAAAAAGAAGCTCAGCTCTAAAACAAGAACACCTTATTCAAGTGTCATGGATTTTAAAACAATGGTAGAGGTCATCTCTCTCTCTCTCTCTCTCTCTCTCTCTCTCTCTCTCTCATGCCATTCAAGTTAAAGAAATAAATATGTAATTTAGAGGATTATTAATTAGTTCATTTGTTATTTGTTAAGGTTTTTATTAACCCTAACGTAAAAGGGATATACATAAATAACACGGAATATTTAATCAGCCAATACGCAAATGACTCAGCCTTAACGTTGGCTGATGATCTCGAAATCTTGACTATAGATTCTTTTGCACACTGTTCTGGTCTTAGAGCAAACTTTAAAAAAACCAAAGCAGTATGGATTGGGGTAAAGGGGGATTGTGATGAGGAATACCAAACAAATCACCAGCTATACTGGAATCACGAAGGAAAGTTCAAACTGCTAGGTATCATAAATGATTTACAAAAGTTGATTTTACTGAAGATAATCTTACAGAAAAACTTACAGTGTAGGTCTATGAAAAACTTGCTGCATAACAGGCCTTTTAGAAATCTTACAATTTTTGGTAAGGTCACTGTCGTTAAATCACATTACCAATTACCTGGCATTATCAATACTAGTACGTTGTTTGTCCTATCAGATCCAAAAACAAAACAATTTGGAGAAATCAAAAAAATATTTTAAATTTTATCTGGGATAGTAAATGTAAAACTGATAAAATCAGTCGAAATATTATATAAATGACAAGCATAAAGGGGATTAAAAGTTCCGCATATTCTTTCATTTACAAAAGTCTTAAACTTACGTGGGTTAAAATGCTTTGATCCACAATGTAAATCATCATGGAAAAATTTAATAACGGATAAACTCGAAAAGTGGGGATACTCAAATATATGGAAACTTCGTAAAGAAGGCTTGTCGACTGTCATGCAAGATTTTAACGATTGTTGTCAAAACGTAATGCACGCCTGATGTCAAATTATGCAGCATCCTAACACAGATGTATCTATGATAATCATGTGTGACATAGAGCACTTAATTTATTGATATTGTTAGGAAAAAGGTATGGTGGCATATTTCTGCCATCCACATAAATTTTGGTCAACATAGCGTATTACGTAAAGTCAAGATAATTATCTCGTCAAGTCGAGATAACTTTCTTGTTTCTCGATCAAGATTGACTTTCTGTTGGTATAGCTATCTCGATAATTTATCTTGTATCTTGACTAAAATTCGTGGCATTTGCAAATACTGCCGTTCACAAAACAAGATATAAACATATAAACATATATTTGATAACAGAAGTTTGGAACTCATTACTATGATGGCATATTTATGCCATCCACATAATTTTAGTCAACATAACATATTACGTCAAGTCGCGATAACTATCTCGTCAAGTCAAGATAACTTTCTTGTTTCTCAACAAACTCCGACTTATATTTTATCTAGTCAACATAAGCTATTACATTTTGTTGCAATAACTATCTCGACAAGAAGAGATAATTTATTTTGTATCTTGACTAAAATGTGTTGCATTTGCAAATGCTGCAATCCACAAAACGAGATAATACTTGTATAACATGTGTATCATCGTATATCGGAACTCATTACTCAATCCCCTTACGTTTATAGAAAGACACTTGTGCGTAATCAAAACGAAAGATATCGAATGGCCCGTTCATTAGTGTCTGATTAATTATCTTTTAATATTTGATCTTCAGTTGCAAATTTATGTCTGTATTAATTTATAATTAACATGTATATATAAATATGCTGACTTATAGAGCTTTAGATACCTTGAATAAAAGACGGATGACGCAAGGTTGATATTAAACTACATGTAAATTTTAAAATTAATAGCTTAAAGATTAAAATAATACCTTTAAAAAACAATATGCAGAAAAAAATTTATCTTATGTTTTGATTAGAAATGAAAACATAAAATTAAAATGCACCAAAATAGAACCAAAGGCAAAAACATGAACTTTTTATTTAACTTTTTAGCATAACACTTTTAATCTCATGTAGTTTAAAGTATTTAAGACAGTGCAACTTTATAAATATGATGAAACGACGCAAAATACTGTGTGTTTTAAATGGGAAAATAAAAATCAGCATATTTATATATTTTGAGGACGGCATTATAATTTTCATTAATGATCTTCTATGCAGATCAAAGGAGTCCTGGGAAATGAGTTCCAAAATTCTTTTATTAAATATCTATTTATCACTTATCTTGTTTTGCGAATGGTAGTATTTGCAAATGCCATGAATTTTAGTCAAGATACAAGATAAATTATCGAGATAGCTATCCCAACAAAATGTCGGTCTTGATCGAGAAATTAGAGTTATCTCGACTTCACGAGATAGTTATCTTGACTTTATGTGATATGCAATGTTGACCAAAAATTATGTGGATGGCAGAAATATGCCACCATACATTTTTTCTTTCTTTTGTTAAAAAAACATATTAAAGCTATTGTTGGAAAGGATATAAAATCGAATCTATAGTGCATTTTGTTTCTTTTAAAAAACCGACTGAATATCGAGTTATACTAAAGATTTATGCATTATTGAAAAGATGTGATAAACACATGAAATGAAACATGCTTAAATTGCCATTAAAACGAAAAAAAGACGTAAGCAAAGTTTCTAAAAAAAAAAACCCACAATTAATCACAATTTTTTCATGAAAAAAAATATGTACATGCCGTTAAATACTAAGGATTGAGTCTGCAAACAATTGAAATAAACGTCTAAAGGACAACTTTCCAATTCCAAAGTTGGACTGAAAACATATGCTAAATTTATTGGTTTTTTTTTTATTATGGTATTGGGTTATATTTTATTTTTAATTTTTGTGGGTATTTTTGCTTGTGTTTGTTTGGTTTATTGGAGTTTTTTTTTGGGGGGGGGGTATCTTTTTGAGAAATTAAGACTTTCATGGTAAAAACCATTAGATAGTTATTTCCCTCTTTGTTTATTTTGGAAGTTCGTAAAAGAGTTATATTCCTTTGCTTAGAAAAACAAAGAAAAACAAGGTAAGAGAACATTCTTTTTTCGCAAGAAAAGAGATCGAAATTTATCGATTTTTATGTTGGCGAGCATAGTGAGTTTTTTGAGATAAGGTTTGTGCATCCCCCCAACCCCTTCAAAGGAATTATAATTTGAAAGTGCAATGTTTACATGTATATACTTATTGGTTTTGATTTTATATCATTTATGTAAGTTTTAAAGTATAAATTTTATTCTTGCATAATTGTTTATTATCATAAGATGTATCTCAAATGAAATTCTACGCAGAAGTTTGTTTAAATTTATAAGAGCTGTTTTCATATGCATTTTTTATTGAACTTCCAAATAAATTTTCCGTTAAAGTGGCTGGTTGGTCAATAAAGAGCCCATCAGATCTACCTAAAACTTTAAAAAGTACTTATTTATTCAAAGACTACTGTTAAGTTAAAACAAACCCCATATTTTATAGCTTTAAAATGTTATCATCGATATATTTTCTTCGTTAGTCTAAAAATGACCTCACCTACCCAGCCCTCTTACTTCGTTTTGTTACCCAAACAATGTTTTGCTCTCAGATAGGGAAAATCTTATTTAGTATTTTTACACAGAGGACAACCTACCTTGCAAACCGCTTCGATCGGCAATGATAAATTTCATGCCAAAACATATAATTCATACCACCACTGGCGAGCTCTTTAACAAGATAATTTGCATTTGATGGTTGACCCATATCTCACTGGTCTAATTATTAACTCTTAAGCAAGCGTAAAGGACAACCATTCATTAAACATTTAAATGTTAACAGTATTAAAATTGATTAACATATAAAATAAGCCAACCTTACCGTCCTTAAAGTTTCCTGACCTCTGTTTTTAAACAGTAAGGACAGATAACAATCATCTTCAAATCCAAGGCAAACAATACCTTTAACCCCTGATCTATTCATTATCACAATTCTACCCTACAGAAACTGAGGTATATGATGTAGCATGACCATGAGTCATAAGGGTTTGTTTTTTATCTAATATCTTAAAAAAATAAAGGACATAAAATATCCGATGGTTAACTTCTTCGATCTATAAAACTACTAGATAAATTTTTATTTTATTTTTATTGCTTTAAAAACAAAACAAAACAACGGAAAATGATGGTATTTAGTTAACATAAATTTAAATTATTTAAAAATGAGGAAAAAAAACGAAGGAGTTATAGGCTAATGGGAGGTCGAACATAAAGACCACCTCTCAATGCTGTGTGCATAACACATAATCACATTTATTGATAATAAAAGAATGTAGAAATAATTGATAAGTCACAAAAGATCCCTACCTCACAACAAGAGTATGTGCAGTCTTGAATTGTGATATTTTCTTCATACCGTTTCCTTACAGAGAAAAACAGTCGGTGGGAAAGAGGTATCTCTCTGTATATATAGATAAAGCATTGGTCCTTGTGTTAAATAAAACACGAA
The DNA here is from genome assembly GCA_020458035.1 of Magallana ariakensis. Lineage (NCBI taxonomy): Eukaryota > Metazoa > Mollusca > Bivalvia > Ostreida > Ostreidae > Magallana > Magallana ariakensis. The sequence goes on from CM035819.1 coordinate 48,960,615, forward strand.
AATAACTAGTTCTGAGATAAAGAAATATTTCTTATCACTGGTTATGCTTTATCCTAATATTTAATACCCTAAATAAACTATTTATTTGAAATACCTTTCATGTAAATTACACATTAAAATTCAATTCAGTAACAGCAATATTGTTTTTTATTAGTTTATTTCCGACAAAAGAAAAAAAGAACAATCACTTTGGATAAATTGTACGGAAATAGCTAAAGGTCATGTACATGTATCTTTCTTTTTTATTTTGAATTGTAGACAACAATGGATATAAAAAATCGAGATATATATTCCGGACATATGATTCAATGACATTTTATCAAATCTGAAGAGCATGCAAATATGACAAAGTATTGCGGGATGAAAACCAGAATAGTAAAAGAAAACTTTTTCGCATATTATCCGTTGTTTCTTTCTGACTCAATTATCACGATGTTTTTTAAAATGCCCTTTATATCGTTCATATCATCAGGACATACGGGAGGTTACGTAGGTAAATAACCAATGGCAGTGAAAGTTTGACGGAGGCCTCAACATTTTAAAGTACCATGCATGAACATGTACCTGCACTCGAATTTATATTAAAGTTTTAGCCCAGAAAAGCCGTGTAAAGGTTCAGATATCGTACTGAAAATTAATTATTTTTTTTTTTTAAGAATTAAAATCTCCCTGGACAAGGTTTAAAATAACTTATCATTATAATAATTTGCAGTTAATATAAACAAAAATAAACAAAATATTTATATCTTTAAAATATCAACCTTTCATAACGGTTAGGTTGTTACAGCTGTTTTATCTATATAAAAACCCAAACAATTTGGTTGGTATGTTGTTTGTGCTCAGTGTGTTATCTTGTTGTTAGGTCCTGTATAGTATGTACGAAGTCGATTAAGTAATAAATGTATAACTCGTAATACCAAGTTGCCTAATTAGTTATAATTAGACAGTTTAGCTCTCGTACTAACGAAATACCAACTCGTGTAAAGAGATACTTTAGTAGTTTTTACGAGTAGAATATTTTTACTACCTTTTTCTGCTAGGGTCAATTCACAATGTAGGTAGGAAGACATATTGCTCAATTTTTGCATGCCCATCTTCACTAGCCAAAGGGGACGATCCACGGCGTTTCTCTATTCAAGTGGGGAACATTCGTAAGTCAGCGATTTTCCACTACCAGTTCGCGTTCTCAGAAACGTCCTTGTTGAAGCGATAGTATACTTCTATTCTGCGTCTCTGATATAGAAACTAAATGAAACCGACTACAAATTTCAGCTTCTCCGTTAACACGTTTCGTAGAGGCCGCCATAAAGTATGAAAGTAATTGGATAAAAAGTATTTAAGCTAAGGCACGTAACTCTTTACAAACCAAATCTGCCAATGGTGAATAGAAAAACACCGTGGATCGTCACCCTTGGCTAGCGAAGATGTTCCATGCCATGTCTAGTTGCCTACAAGTTGTCCTGGATTAAAGATGATTTTTAAAAGCGTTCTTGTCTTCAACTTTATGTATATGATTGATAGAATCAGACCTAAACGCCAAATCTCACTGATGGCCCATGACCCTAGGGTAGATTTTACAACTTTACTAGACATTTTTTGCTCATCCTTAGCATACACTGGTTACCTTATATAACACAAGAAGTAGTGAAGGATACTGCATCTTAAAGGATTATTCCTTTATAACTGCAACAGTAATAGAGCCAGTCCTTACATTATATCATAAGGTGAGAAATGTCACGATTGTTATAGTAACCATCATGTATTTTTTTAATAAATGAATTTAATTACTATATGGCAAGTGGTGGGCACTATTTTTCAATAATGAATACATATTACTTTAATGTTAGCGACTGTAAGGTTTGTTAGCCTCTTATCAGCTACTAACCTTAGCGAGTAGTCTACGCATAAACTTCTGTTATCATTACAGAGGTAAAGGGGCTTGGGAAATACCACAGGATACAAGTACTGCTGGCATTAAAATACGCCGAGCATGCTTCCCTTTTCATCTTAATTATTCATTTAACGCGTGTTGCATTCCGTTTACATTCCGTTTACATATGAAAATGAAAAATTCGACTCGCAAAATCTCGTTGCTTGGAATTCGATTAAATGCGATTCTCCTCTTGAATTCAGTTACAACCCAGACATGCCAATTGCAGTCATTTAAATGAATTATATTGTATACAAGTTAAATTAAAGCTGCATTGTCAAAATACGTAAAGTTAAAGCACAATTGATGAACAGGCAAACTTTGACGAATAGACGAATAAACCAGGTTCTTCTCTATAGATAACTTATTGAGGAAACTAAGGCATTTGTCTTAAGCTATGCGTTGAAAATTAATATCTTCCGGAATATCATTAATAAATCTAGATCTCTAGTCATAAAAGTTATTTTTTTTATCTCAGCAGCCCCCGATTACCATGTAGTTGATTTAATCTGCCATTTTGTGACAAAATATAAATGTGATGCATGTACAAGAAACTAATTGTGTCTCAGGCAAAGAAATTTATTATAACACTAAAAAATGGCATTTCTCTATTTAGCTCTCTTAATATGTTGTATTCATTAAGCTATTTTTAAATTCAATAGATTCGGACATATACATGTATATACATACATTCTGGCCGGTGGATATGTATTTTTCGTTGACTTGATATTTTGTCAGCTAATAGACAAGACCAATGAAAACGGCATGGCTACCTTTTTAGTTTAAAATACAGGAAACAAAACGTACAAAGGTTGATCCAAAAGTAATGTCACACTATGCACCGCGCTTCTCACTTGCGCTGTATTGTATAAAATGATACATCAAAATTGTCCTTATCAAAATTCAAATTCGAATGAAAATTTTAATCAAAATTCGTTGAACACTTAACAAGATATTGATGTTTATAGCATGATATATACGTGACATCGCTGGGTAATGGATTTACGTCTTTTTAAGGTTTGTATTTAGAAATAAATTACATGCTTAAAGAATTGAAAAGGCCCCAAACAGTACAATTTTTTGAAACAGATATATTATAAACTTTTTCTCTTACTGTTTTAAAACATTAGGGACCGTTACCGTCCATTTCGGATTTCTACGCAATGCCTTTGTCTCTAGATCAAGGAATAAAAAGGCTAGACATGCGAATAGTGATACGAAGCATTTTTTGCTTCGATGGGTAGAAATCACTAGGAAATGTACTAAATTGATATAACAACCTAACATTAAGAGCTAGTGAACGGGGTACCCTTAACGTGGTTCCAATATCTAATAAAAGCATGTGTCATGTTAATAAATAAATTAGATGGACAGAAGATATACGCTCTGAAGGAAACTAGGTTCTTACGTCATGAGCCCTATCATTAAGCTGCGTCCATGACTTCTTGAAGAGACCTTGACAAACTGATCGCACATTAGATAATATCCAATATACTACCCCATCGATTACAAAAAGATTAATTAGTTTTTTATGAAAAAAAAATATTTAAAAAATGTAAAATAGAGCATCGTGGCCATTTTTTATACAGTACTAAATTACAAAATTCTACCAGAACGCCAAAGATCTAGAACTGACGTCGCTAGCGTGCGGCAACAATCCTTATCTCACGCTCTACAAAATATATTATCTTCAGAAATGTGTATAATAATGCATTGAAATTTTCAGATCTGAATCGAATTAGGTAGATATCTCAAAGCACGAATTTTTGTCACTTTACGCGGATTTTTCACGATTTTATCGCATCTGTGACACTTTTGAATCAACCCTCGTATATGAAGCATGCCTGAAACTGATGAGAGTCTCTGATGTAAAGTATAATTGACTATTCCAGTGATGATACTGGAATATCGAATCCAATCTGTTAGAAAGACCAAAAAATGAATTTGGTTTACCTTGACGTGTTAACGAATCCACATGAAAATGTTTGAAATAAAAAAAACATACAGAAAATTAATGGAAACAATTCGTCGCTTTCATTCTCTAAAAGTTGCGTGTGATGATGTACACTTAGTGGCAAATGTTAACAGCGGTGTATAGTGCTTATTTAAAACTATGTATACTGAATGTTTAATCGCACATATACAACATAGCTATTACTTAAAAAAGAATGTTTTTAAAAGCGTCGTCTTTATTTAACTTCTGAACTTTTTTTTATTGTAAGAGACATGTTTTTTACCTTCTGAAAAGTCTTCAGCATCCAGAAAGCACATAATAGATATTATTTATGACCAGATACCAATAACACACTTTCAATTTTTTACAATTTTACGGTATTTATTTCCTTTTGCAAAACATGTGCTAAGATAAACCCATTGTTGATTTAATCTGTATTTTCCGCAAACGATGAGGAAAATCAAATTTTTTATCGATTCTTTTCAATAGTCTTCCTTATAAAATGATACTTTTCCCCGTTGCAATAAGATAAGGATTACTGTCCTCTCTAAAAATGTCGCTTTAGGGATTACATGTACTCAGGGTTTGGGTTTTTAAAATATATTTTTACAAAGTTCAATACCTGAAGCCCAAAGTTTTTTTAAAAACATAAAATAACAATGTTATAATCAGATATCGATATTGATTTCCATATTTTATTTATTTGAGGAAATTATGCTACGACAAAGATAGATTGATACTAAAAACAGAGGAAATTCGGACTAAATATTTCATTTTTCTTTTTTTCTCTAAAAAACTTTCTGTTGCAATGCAATCGCAAAACTGGAGTTTCTACATGTGTTTTTTAATATCATTTTACATATTTTATGGTTGTTTTATCTCGTGTATGACTTAATATGACAGGCTGTCACGCGATTGGAAAAATCTTAAAAATACATATAATTATTTCCAGATAGAATATCTCGAAAATTTGATCATTGACCTTATATAATGTTAATGCCAGCAGAATACAGACAATAAAAATAGTTTTACGCAATCAATGAGTTGGAGCTCCTATTAGTCAGTTTTTTTAAAAATACTCGATCAAAAATGGGTAGAAATTTGAAAACGAAAAGAGAAAATGCGGACTTAAATAAGTTCACAATATGAGCTTAAAACGATAAATTAAAATATGAAATTTTTAAAAGAATTCGTATTTTATCATTTTCCAACCAACAAATTGTTTTATTATTTCTAATAATTTCAAAATAAAGAAAACCTTGGAAAAGGTTGATAATTTTTAAATTTAAAGGTTAATGACACATTTTAATAAACATTCAGAGGTTACTATGCATAAAAAGTAGGTCATTGACCTAATTATTTGAAAGTGAAAAATGGCTCCACAATAGTAGGGCTACAATGTACAATAAGTAGTTTTTCGTTCCTATTAGTGGGATTTTTTCACCCCTGAGTAAATGCAATCCTTAATTACAACTTTGCACTATTAGTATAGTTTTTTTAAGGCAAGGAACTAATTTATTATTTAGCTTTTACAACTTATAAGTTAAAAGTATATATGAAATTCAGATCAAATTTCATCCATCGGTTATTGCAATGCTACATTTTAAAGAGTTATTTAAAGAAAATAGCGTGTTCTAATGAATTTGCTAATAAGTATCTTCAAAAAGATTTTGCTTTTTGTAGGAAAAGTTTCTTAATGTAAAATAAATTGTATTCAAATTTTAATGATTTCTTGTAGAAATAGCATTTTTTCTATACAATTCTAGTTTTCGGTACTAATTGCTACTGGCAATTAAAAAAGCAAGAGAAGCCTCACCATTGAAGTAAATTTATACATTTACAGACAAGTTTCTTTACTTCACTTACTTAAAGAACAGAAAAAGCAATATCAAAACATTTAGACTGTAGTTCCGTATGCGTGTTTTTGATATCATACAACGGCGGAAAAGTCAGTTTTTTCGTATTTTTCAATCGGATTAATTAATATGACTCACTTCAGAAACAATGAATATTGTTTTCGCAGATTCATATGTAATTCAAAATTTTTATCATATATTAGATTAACTCATTTTATATATTTAAATTGGAAAATCAATTATTCAAAGAAATTTTTATCATCAATTCAAATATGTGGCATCATCAAATCAAACACTGACAGATAATATGATTTAATGGCAATCTATACCATAAAACTATAACTCTATCTCTGTAACACTATAACTCCTCATACTGCATACTATAGAGCAAAAACGTGTGAAATAAGGTTATGGTCTGAGATATTGTACATCGACATATATATATATATATATATATATATATATATATATATATATATATATATATATATATATATATATATATATTAGAATAGCCCAAAAGTGAATGTAACAAAATTTAAAACCCATTTACACTCTACCGCTGTCCCTAACTTACGGCACCCATTCTCACCAATAACTGGGTTTCCGCTCCTTTTTTAAGATATTCAAATAAAGCATATTTCAATCAAATGCACTATCTGAAGCTCTTCTGCGACGTAATGATACTTAAAATGAAGCAACGTAGCCTATTGTAAAAATCAAATCTTTTACGTAAAGTATTTACTATAGGACAGATTAATGACATTCGTATCTTCTGATGTGGTTACCTAGACCCCTGTTGATAAGGACACGGTTTAACTTCAAAATGTAACTCTTTTTTCACAATATATCATGTGTTTATTGCATCATAAAATTATTTATAATCTCCTAAATCTACTAAGGGATTGGTAAATCATGTTAGTTTGTTCACTTTGTTTCGAATATTATTAAGGTTAAAAAGTTTTATTAAAAACTGAAATTGAACGTCAAATTTGATTTTTATAAGTTCTTCAAAAGATAATAAACAAATTTTATGATAAAATTAATTACACTTTTTAAAATAGAAATGCGACACTAATATTGCAGCTTATACCAACATGTAGGTTAAGTTTTTTTAGTATAGTAGTATATTGATCCTATCTTAGATAAACATTGGCAACCCGTTCTTATTGAAACATGTTGCATGTTGAATATTGTTCAAGCTGACGCATACCCTAGGTGGTGTTTTGAACAATAACTAAGTTTAAAGATTTAAAGCATTAAGGCCTTACATGTTTTAAGGGCGATTATGTTGTGTAGTCATGAAACTCATAAAGATGTTTGAAAATGTTGTTATAAGCATTTAGTTTATTATCTGCATTAGTAAAAATCTACAACCATTATCGACGGAAATCCGAGTTCCGTTCAAGACCGAATGTAAATTTTTAAAAAAGAGCAGTGAGCGTTATATTAGGGTTACATATTTTATAATACATGTAAGATGAACTAAATATACAGATACGAAATTTAATGGACAAGTGCTCTTGCTTTCTTAGATAAATCTGATGATGCTGTGTCAAATGTTTGATGATACCAAAAGAACTATATGCGATAAGGTCTAATTTCTGCCCCCGTGTTTTATAAATTTTAAGAAATAAAACATCATATCATAAAGATATTTTGATAAAATATAACACATATTCTTGTTACAGAAATCTAAAAGTTTTTTAACATCGATCATTCCTCGTGCTTCTAAGGCGTCTCGTAAATGAGCCATTTCCAGCATTTTCTCAAAAGCGTAAACATTTCATCAGTTTTTCTTCCTGTTTAAGAATAGGAAGTATAGAGCGCAATGTTGCTCCAAAACTATTTAAACATATATTATTGTTCATATTATTTTGCATATCATATTAAAAATGGTACTGGAGCAAGCATGCGCTCGATGTTTCCTTTTCAAAAAACTAATTAGAAATCCCTCATTTTTGGCTAGAAGACGTACTTTTTGTGAAATTAGCTTATTATTAACATATCATATTTCTATTATGACTTCGATTAGGCAATTTATCTTTATAAACATGAGATATATATTAACCTATCTTTTAGCAAATTTCTAAAGCTCTATTCATAACTTTGAATTTTGGGGCATAAAAAACTTTATCGCGCACATAGTTCTTTATGGTTAAAAAACAAATTGAAGATGAATAGAAAAGTTTATGCAGAACTAATAGTTTTATTATTTTAGAATTTTGATAACTGTTAACTATCGCCACATTTCATTTTTAGCTAAACAAATATACCTTTTGGTGTTAACCATGATAAATTGGCTATTCATACGTTTGAAGGTAGTATATTTTACCGCCAAGATTGCTTCATAGGAACCGCACCTTAATTTTACATAAGAAATGCACTCACATTGGTTTTACTTGAATATTTCTAGGGAAGCATCACATGAAATATTATTCACATCATGTGCATTTGACATCATCTCTGTAAGACATATTTTTTTAAAGAAAAAAAATAAACAAACAAACGAAATCCACGTAAACTTTGCATGAAATTCATGCACATTATAACTAATAACAATGACCACAGACTGATATTTGATCACGAAATATGGTAACGTACATGTTTAAAATATTCTTTAACAAGAGGAGCATGGGCCACATCGCTCACCTGATCAGCATTTCCTTGTAACATTCGATTTCGTAGCATATGTTATTTCTATTTTAAACTTTGAACACCTTTCTGGGCCACAGTATTGGACCGGGGTTTAAGACTGGACTTAACAATTTAGAATCTACACTAATTGAGATCCTTGCACAATAATCTCACTAACTGTTACATTGTAGTCCCCGAGTAGAAGATTTTAAACATTTTCCGAATATATTTCTGTTAAACGTTGAACCCCTCTTGGTGCCCCAGTATAAATCAGGTTGTCACAGCTTTATTAATTTAGAATCTACAATATTTAAGGATGCTTGCATAGTAATCTCACAAATTAAAGCATTGTAGCTCTCCAGAAGAAGATTTTTAATCATGTCCCTCTATATTTATATGTTTAACTTTGAACCTCTTCTGGGGCCCCAGTATTAGAAAGAGGGACATGGCTTTCACAATGTAGAATCTACACTATTTAAGAATATTTACTTAGTAATCTCACAAATTGAAGCATTGTAGCTCTTGAGAAGAAGTTTTTAAAATACATTTTCCATATATAATTCTACGTTAAACTTTGAACCCGTCTTGGGTCCCCAGTACAAGACCAGGGGTCACTATTTCTAAAAATATTGAATCTACATTATTCAAGGTTGCATGCATAGTAATCTCAAAAATTGTAGTATTGTAGTTTTTGAGAAGAGGATTTTTAAACATTTTCCCTATTTACTTCTAGGTTAAACTTTGAACCCATCTTGGCGCCCAAGTATTAGTCCGAGGTGGGGGGGGGGGGGGGTTCACGATTTTACCAATTGCTTGTATAGCAATTCCACAAACTGTTGCAATATAGTTCTTGAGAAGTAGATTTTCAAACATGTTCCCTATATATTTCCATGTTAACTTTGAAACCCTTTTGGAGCCCACGTGTTGGTCCTGGGGTCACGGCTTTTACAATTTAGATTCTTACCTATTTGAGGATCCTTGCATAGTAAACTCTCAAACTGTAACATAATAGTTCTCGTGAAGAAGAATTTTAAACATGTTCCTATATATTTCTATTTAAACTTTGAACCCCTCTTGGTGCACCAGTATTAGTCCGGGGTCACGATTTTAAAACTTTAGAATCTATAATAGCCAAGGATGTATGCATAGTTATAGCCTTTACTGTTGCATTGTAGTTCTGGGGCCCCCGTTTTGTTCCGGGGGTCTCGATATTTACAATTTAGAATCTTCACTATATATACAAGCTTTTGTGTAATAATTTGCATTTCTGGTACAGTGGTTTTTGAGAAGAAAATTAAAAACCAAACACCCTACACTCATTGTTTCGCAATGATCTCCCTTTTAAAAAGAGTTTAGTCCTTTATTTTATTCAATAAGGATGCTTTGTATTAAATTTGGTTAAATTTGACCAAGTGGTTTTAGAGATGAAGTCAAAAATGTTAAAAGTTTACAGACGGACAGACAGACGACGAACAACGGACAACGGGTGATCAGAAAAGCTCACTTGAACCTCTGGTTCAGGTGAACTAAAAGGCTACATTATTAAAAACTTACTTTAAGACACCGTGAACTATAGGCGGGTCAGAAGATCGTAGTTTAATCCAAGAGTTGGAAATGAGAATTAACAAACCCTGTCACAAAACACTTAGAGGCACCGGGTACCCTGCTTGCTGCATCTGTGTAATTAACAGCTGTTTCTAAAATGAAAAAAGACTGAAGTAAAAAAAATATTGAGAAATAGATATACACTGTATATCGTTTTAAATCTATTGTAGTAAGTTCTTTAGTTAAGCACACAATACAAATTAAGAACAAATGTATACTGCCTAGTTGTTCTAAGCTATAAAAAACATGTTTTTAAGAATTTTATTGTTCAGCAATTATGTAAAATAAAGATAAGTCTGCGTGGTATTTATACAAAAAGAATGGAATTGAGCCTCAACTTCATTAAGTTCTATGGAATATATACTAGTTATTTAATTTTTTGTACAGGACGACAAGAATGTAATTTATTTTGCCTTACAATCAGGGCCTTCAAAACATTCTTCCTAAAGATAATAAAAATGTTTGGAGGTTTTTTTTCGAGCACTGAAATAGAATTTACAATTTTTACAATATAAATTCGACACGAGTATTGTAGCTCATATCGCAAACAATCCAATGCTATTTAATAGTATTTTGATCCCACCATTGATGACCATTGGGCTCCTGCTCTCATTGAAACATGCTGTATGTTTTTACACATTGTCAAGCTGACAATTTCTTATATTTGAACACTCACTAAATATCTTCGAAACAAAAAAGCAATCGATCAAGTTTTTCATGCTTTTTCACACACTTTGTCAGAGAGCAAATATCTCTTCTATCAATGTCAAGTTGTCATTTTAAGCAAGAACAATTAACATAAACGCAACGAAGCTTGTTATTAATTTTATAGGTGATTTACCAACACCAGATACACATTTCTTTGAAAAGAAATACCGGTATATAGATGTTTACAATTTCAAGTTATTTTGTTTTATATTTTAATAATATATCAAAACTTCATATAACGAAAAAGTATACAAACCACAACTCTTTTCATCTCTAAATTTTAAACTAAAACATTTAGACATATGTGCAATTTGAACATTTATTAACACAATTAATCTGATAACCTTTTCTGTACTGTAGAACCGTTCCAGAAAAATATAAATACTGAATATAGTAAAACGACGTCACATACAGACTAATTTCAGTATTTTTCATTTAAATGAAACCAAAGTAATTAACTTACTATTTTACTTTTAAGTTTACAATTTTTACAATTAAAGTATGGTTCTTACAGATTAATGAACGATTAAAATTTACTTTTAAATTTTACAGATTATTGTATATATTTGAATATTCAACAGTCTATTTTTTAATTGTTATGATAATTTAATAAATGATTCCGAACTTTCTTATGCTGAAATATCCAGTATTCTGCGCGATTCTAAATGGTGTAGGGAAAGACCCTCCAAGTATAGTTAGAATTAATATAGTTCGTTAACTTGACAAATTAGTTGAGCAAGTATTTTTTTTAAAAACGTTCATAACCAGTCTGAATAAATATGAACAATGTGGACAGGTAAATTGTCACTTCTCCCTTTAACTGAGCCCCTTTCTCGTTTATAAAAATAATCAATATATACTAACAACAATACTTACCACCTAATCAGACTTTTGCCACATGTAGTCTAACATATAAGATATTAATTGTAGGTAGATAACCTGGGATCTTGTCTTTGCTACCCTCAGGTGTACTGTAATCCACCACAGTAATACACTCTCCGTCCAGGTAAGGGGCCCATGGGCCACATCGCTCACCTCAGCAACAATAGACATAACAAAATCAGCTTTATGAAGTCATATCCGAAATATCGGGACAATAAATGAGTGAAATAGATCCTGTATTAAAATATTTTCAAAATGTTCTCCAGATGTTCTTATGTTAAGCCCCTTTTGTAACTGGATGATTTCATATTTATAGCACATATTGAGCATTGCCATTCTCAAAAAGATCTTAAACAACTGTTCATATAAATATAAACCTACATCAAACTTTGAATCCCTTGTGTAGCTAAAGAATTACTAGTATTCAGGGTCACAGTCCATACAACCTAGAATCAATAAATGACAATATGCTTGCTTATTAGTAATACTATATACTATATATTTTTGAGAATATTCAATTTTTTTTCCGCTGTAAAAATTCACCCCCCCCCCCCCCATTGAAGTCTCATCCAATTTTATATGATTTTTCAATATTTTTCCCTATATATTTCACTTTCTGAGGATGCTTCCTTACAAATTATAGGCTTTTCTGCTTATTTAATTTTCGAAAAGACGTTATTTCTCTTTATATTCCTTTGTAAAACTTCGACCCCCCCCTATGGTGCCCCCCTTACCCATTGTGGATCATGGTTTGAACAAACTAGAATCTACACTACCTGAGAATGCTTCCACACAAATTTTAGCTTTTCTGGCCAATTGGTTTTTGAGAAAAGATTTTTAAAGGGTTTTCTATATATAGTCCTAAGTAAAAATTCGACCCCCCCCCCCCATTGTTGTCCCACCCTACCCCCGGGGATCATGATTTGAAGAAACTTGGATCTAACCTGCCTAAGGATGCTTCCACACAAGTTACATCTTTTCTGGCCAGTTGGTTTTTGAGAAGAAGAATAAAAGATTTTACTTTATATATTCATATGTAAAATTCGTCCCCCGCCATTTCGGCCACACTGTACCCCCTCGGAGATCATGATTTGAGCAAACTTGAATCTACACTACCTGAAGGTTTTTCTATACATATTCCTATGTAAAAATTTGACCCCCAATTGTGACCCTCACCGTACTCCCGAGGATCATAGTTTGAACAAACTAGAACCTACAGCACCTGAGGATGCTTCCACACAAGTTACAGCTTTTCTGGCAAGTTGGTTTTTGAGAAGAATATTTTTAAAGATTTTTCTCTATATATGTATATTCCTATGTAAAAATCGTCCGCTGCCATTTTGGCCACACCGTACCCCACCCCCGAGATCATGATTTTAAGATACACTACCTGAAGGTCCTTCCACACAAGTTACAGCTTTTTAATTGGTTTTTGAGAAGAAGATTTTTAAAGGTTTTTATCTATATATTCATTTGTAAAAATTCGACCCCCATTATGGCCCCACCCTATCGTGGGGATCTTGATTTGAACAAACTTGAATCTACACTACCTGATGATGCTTCCACACAAGTTACAGCTTTTCTGGCAAATTTTAAGAAGAAGATTTTTTAAGATTTTTTCTTTATATTCCTATGTAAAAAGGACAAGAGCGTACAATGCCTGACAAATCCCTCTCAACCAGAATGTTGAAATAAATGGCATACGTACATACAAAAAAAAACATTTAAAAGTGTACATTTGTACTTATCTCGTTTGTTTTATTAATATATTTTCTAAACATTAATTTCATGATCTCATATCTACGCTAGCACTATTTTTATGAGATATTGTGTGTTCAGAGCATGCCTTTTAATTGTTATCTAAAGTGTACTAAGTATGTTTTCAAAATAATCTAATGAAAAAAAAATTAAAATGATTTACTTAAATCCATCGAAATTAAAATGGCGGCCATGATTCGAACACCCTCTCAACCGATAAGGATAGTCTTCAAGCCTTCGCCTATCTCACTGAGTTACTTTGATATAAATGTATTAAAGGAATGGTGAACAACTTTAATTGTTTGACAATTATTGATGATTTTATAAAAGTAAAATGTTTTCGGTGAAAACCACGAATTTTGACCCATTGTGGGTCTAGGCTCCATTTTAATCAATCATTAATAAAATGAATAACTGCTCATCCTTTTTTTAAAATAAAAGTACTTTTAGGATGGAGTCAAGAGACATTATATCTAAAATTTGCAATTTAGAACAGTAATTGATCAAGATTTTCGGCATAAAATTCTGTGCAGCTTCATTTGGAAACCCATTCCTGTCGTCATTACAGAATAAAAACACGTGTTTGACTCAGACCGTGAAATTTATACTAAAGCCAATGCATACAAGGCAAAAATTAATATCTTAACTAAATTGAAATCGTTCGTGTTTATTCCTCCAAGTGGGGGATAAACAACGCCTTGTACACCCCTGACCTTTGACCCCCACCCCACCCAAATGTGACCCCATGCTACTCCCCGGGATCAAGGTTTGAACAAACTGGAATCTATACTACCTGAGGGTGCTTTCACAAAAGTTACAGCTTTTCTGGCGATTGGTTTTTGAAAAGAAGAATTTTAAAGATTGTTCTCTATATATTTATAAGTATAGATTCAACTATCCATGGTGGCCACGCCGTACCTCCGGGGATCATGGTTTTAACAAACTTGAATCTACACTACCTGAGGATGCACACAAATTACAGCTTTTCTGGTCAATTGGTTTTTTTAGAAGAAGATTTTTTTAAAGATACCAACAAATTTTAATAATTCTTATTTATCTTCCTTTTAAAAATTGCGAGGCCTTTTATTTTAAATTATTTTTAATTTATTTTGAATTCCCTTCACCAAGTGATTCTTTGTGCCTAATTTGGTTGAAATTGGCCCATTGATTCTGGAGAAGAAGTCGAAAATGTTAAAAGTTTACAGATAGACAGACATACCGACCGATCGACTGACCGAACGACAGACAGACAGACGGACGCCAGACATTAAGTATTCAGAAAAGTTCACTTGAGCTTTCAGCTCAGGTGAGCTAAAAACCACAAGAAAAAAAAATAAGCAAGCTGTGTATAACACTACTTCATAAATCTTGTTTTAAACCTTCTACTTGTAATAAGAGTAGGTGAGAAGCCCACAGGCTTTTATCACCCGACGTCAACTCATTGGCTAATTCGTATGCAGAAGAAGTTATATATGAACAAAGGAAAAATATTGATATCGCTCTCATCATGTTACATTATTTACCATGCCCAAAATATATTTTGATGCAAATATAGAAAAATTTGGTAATGTAAACGAAATGATTTTCTCTAATGCCATGTGAAAAGGAAGAAATATAGTAATAAATAAAGATATGTTCAATAGCTAATTAAGACTATTTGTCACGGGGAGAAACCATACCTTAAATGTTACATTGTATTAATGTGGCATAGTCACTATTTTGGTTTAAATTTATTTTTCCGTTTTTAGCTCAACTGAGCTGAAAGCTCAAGTTAGCTATTCTGATCAAATTTTGCCTGTCGCCTGTCTGTCAGTAAACTTTTCACACTTTCTCCATCTTCTTCAGAACCATGGAC
Organism: Magallana ariakensis; assembly: GCA_020458035.1. NCBI lineage: Eukaryota > Metazoa > Mollusca > Bivalvia > Ostreida > Ostreidae > Magallana > Magallana ariakensis. The sequence continues at coordinate 48,975,800 of CM035819.1, forward strand.
CAATTTCAACCAAACTTGGCACAAAGCACCCTTAGGCAAATGGGATTAAAAGTTTGTGAAAATTAAGGCTTTTGTAATGGGAGATAATTATGAATTATTGAAAAATTTTGAGAAATTTTAAAAAATCTTTTTTTCAAGAACCATTAAGCCGGGAATGCTGAAACTCATGTAAAAGCATCCTCGGGTAGTGTAGATTCAAAGTTGTAAAAATCATGACCCCGAGAGTAGGGTGTGGCCAAAATGGGGAGTAGAATTTTTTTTTACATAGAATTATTTAAAGTAAATCTTTGAAAATCTTCTTCTCAAGAACTATTTAGCCAGGAAAGTTGAAACCTAGATGGAAGCATCCTCAGGTAGTGTAGATTCAAAGTTGTGAAAATCATGACCTTAGGGTGGAGGGTGGGGCCACAAATGGGAGGGTCGAATTTTTACAAAGAAATATGTAGAGTAAATCTTTAAAAATCCTCTTCTCAAGAACAATTTGGCCAGGAAAGCTGAAACTCATGTGGAAGCATCCTCATGTAGTGTAGATTCAAAGTTGTGAAAATCATGACCCCTGAGAGTAGGATGGAAACACAATGTAGGGGTCGAAATTTTACATAGGAATATATAAAGCAAATCTTTAAAAATCATCTTCTCAAGAACCATTTGGCCAGGAAAGTTAAAACTTAAATGGAAGCATCCTCAGGAAGTGTAGATTCACAGTTGTGAAAATCATGACCTTAGGATGTAGGGTGGGGCCACAATGGGGGTCAAATTTTTCATAGGAATATAAACAGTAAATCTTTTTAAAAAATGATTCTGTGACAAACAGACAAGCCAGACTTCTAGAACGTTGCTCTTAAAGATAAATGATTAGGTGTTCATATTGGAATGTGAATGACCGGAGCACTGCTGCTGAAGATACGCTTCATCGAGCATTATACCTTGTCTCGTTCAAACGCCATAATCTGCTTTGTAGGACTTTGGAGTCAAAGCGTGCGAATGGTTTCAACGTGACGTCCAGCGTCAGATTACCACCCATTAATTGTGTTAAAATATATTTACGATCTTCGAAGTCTTATAAGGTGAACCATCATTCTTCTGTGATGTGTTAACGTCACCGCCAAGGCATCAGGAACAAATAATGGCGGTGCAATTGTATTACGACGTAACGTTGACGGTGGTCTAGAGATATCTAATGTGTTTCTACAGTACATGGCATATCTTTATAGTTAAGTGACAAAACCACTTACCATCGGAGCACCATATTCGACTAATTCATTTATTTCTGTAAATAGTTTTTAAACTTTTGTTCAGAAGCTGTAGTCGAATCACTTGATCCTTGCGAGATGTAGTTGCCCTACTCATAATCATTTATAAGAATCCTTTGCCTATAATATTATAATATAAAAAAAAAGTCAGTTACATGTATTTTGTTTGTAATAACACTAATGTTACGTGCTCACTGTGAATAGCATGGACAAATGTAAGCACTGCGGTAGTATAAGTAAAGATTAGGCAGACCTATTAATCATCGATTAAGCGATGTACAAACTGTTCACTTTTAGTGATTATAAGGACATGCAATATAAATTGTATTTTGTGCTTAGAACTTTTTAATGGATTGGGCTTTGCCTTTTGCCTTATTAAGGCTGGCTGGCGGAGTTCACGAAATGAAAGACTACAAAAAACTGTTTAATATATGATTTACATTAAGGGTGTTGTTTACTCAGGGCTTGAGTTCTCAAATTCGGATTGTTTTAAAGTTCAATGTCATGAGAAAAATTTGTTCTAAACACAAAAAGTATTTATGAAATGAATTATTATTGACATAACATTCGATATTTCTATTATATTATGGAATAAGGCTCAAACAAAAATTTACTTTTAGCCAAACAGAGGAAATTCGGACTAAATTTTGCAGATTTTGTTTTCCGCTCAAACATTTTTAACATTATTCTAATATTAAAAGTTAAGATTTCATATTTTAGTCTTTATAATTTTTTTTGCATATTTTCTGTTGGGTTTACTTCACTTATTCATTAAAATTATCGAATGACACGAATTGCAAAAATATTGAAAAATGCTTAAAAACGATAAAAGTCATCATATCTCAAAATTTTGATCATTGACCTCATATAAATTTTATGCCAACAGAATAAGGTCAATATAAGTAGTTTAATATGTTTTACGGTGCGACCGTTGGAGCGAGCGCAGCATGTGATCAAACAATGAATTATGATAAATCAATAAAAATAAAATTAACAACGTAAATAAATTTGATTGCAAAATAAAATAAGACATACCTATTTTTTCCGTAAATTTTTATTATCCATAGTTTATAAGATTTCATATGTTATAAGATTTGATATTTATTTATTTATAAGTAGAACAATAGTTTAATCTCAGATACAGTGTTGTTGAATAATGAAGATTTTTATATAAATGTTCATTGCACTGTATCTCCTCTTTTAAAGTGATTGTACCGTCAGTTCATCCCCTTTTTTTGCAGTCGACATTTTTCTTATTAATTTTTAATTTTTTTTCAATTTACGCTTAAAAATATTTGCTTATCATATTAAAGGGACATGGAGTTGCCCCCCCCCCCCCCACTTGGGATTGGGAGCATGTAATAAATGGAAGTGAAAATAAAGAAACCATTGAACTGCTAAAGAGCTGAAGGATTAGAATTTTCAGAATTTTGAGAATTATCTTTTTTTTTTCTTTTTGCTTGTAAAGATTTTTTGGATGAGGCTGTCATCCACCCCCCCTACCCCCTTAATAAAAACGGATGCTCCGTGTACGTTCCTGGAAATTACCGTAATTATAGTGAATAAAATAAATGTGAGCATTCATCCAAATGAGTGCAAGTTACAACTGTTTCCTATATCTGAAGAAATGTCCTCATTCTTTAGCTTTGCAAGATTTTGAGAGGATTTTGGTAATTTCAGCAGATTTACAATAACTTCAGTTAGAGTAATTTCCCCTTATTGTGACGTCAAAGTTCACGTTTAAGTGTCGTCTGACTCTTTAAAACTCCCCTGAGAAATAAATGTAAGCGAAGTATACTGTTTTATTTACTTAAAAAGCATGATGTTCTTAAAATTACACATCTTATATGCTTCTCAAAAGTTTTACTTTGATTCTCGCGAGAACGTGAGGACTTGGAAACCATTGGTACTATGAATTGTGGGTCCAAATTTACTGACGCCGAAAAAATCTATCGGATCAATGTGCAAACCTTTGTGACGTCACTCGATTATTATTTTTTTTTTTTGATTGAGAGTGTACTGAGGTGAACTTGGTAACATTGACTGTATGTCGTATACATCGTTATTGATTTGATTGTCTTGCTGATTCTCGTGAGAGTGTGAAGTGATAAAAATTGCCATGATTACAGGGAACTACTGGGACGATTAAAACAATGCATTACTGGTCCGATTTACTGACGCCAAAAAAATCCGTTGAATGAATGTGCAACTGGTCCGAATTTTCTATTCACACACGCCTTGCCGTTAGAGCTCGCTTCGCGCCGGCGCTGCGCGCCGGCGAGCTGCGCTCGCTAATACTATAAATGTTTTTGTGTTATCATCATTCATTTTTTTGTAAAATTGGATCAAAAATGGGTAGGGATTTAAAACTAATAGAGGAAATTCGGACTGGAATATTTTTAAAAATTGTTGATAAAATTTAAATCCTTTATATCTATTTAGTGCTACTACCATTCATAAACTGTATTTTAATTTTTAAAGTGTTTAATTATTTCTAATATTTTCACAATTAAGAAATTCTCGGTCGTAGTGTAAAATTTTATTGGATTTTTCTTGATATTTTAAAATATATTCAATGGCCATTAACTCAAAAAGTAGGTCATTGACCTACTTTTTGAAAAATAACACTACAATCAAAGGTCTATAACATACAATAGATGGATTTTCATTATCATCAGTGGAATTTTTTTTCATTTTGAGTAAACGTCATCCTTAAGGTCTTTCGATTGTCGCATGACGTCATTGTGAGCATTCCGGAATATTTTGCCGTTATCGGTTATAATATTAGTGTTATGTGATGCATGGTTTTGCCAATATTTCTTGATTTATACTAGTGTTTAACACATTTTAAGCTATGTAAAGTGATATGACACTAATGTTTAACAATTTATAGAGAGTAGTACGAGTTGAAATCGCTGAATTCAATAAAAAACTGATAAAACCGTACATAGGCAAACTTGACAGAGACTAAAATTCATAATTTTTTACCTGGCAAGGTAAACATTTCTTTGCAGATTTCGATAGGATATATAATGAATTACAACTGTACTAATTTTCATTGAGTTTGAACCATTATTTCAAAAGTTATAGACTGTTTATGTTGCTAAACTGTACTTATTCATGGTTGGAAAATTGTATTAAAATGTACTGTAAATGTGACAGCTTTCATACTGGGAAGCTTAAATGGCCTTATAATGTTAAAATACATAAAATAAAGGATTGAGATTAATTTCTTTAAAAAAATTGCTTTATTAAATAGAAATCAGTAAAAAAAAAATGTGATGTTGGAATGGAGAGCAGTCGTCGCGAAAATTGCCCTGATAGTGTACCAGTGTTAGCCCCTACAGCATGAACAAAATATTTGCAACATACCAATATTTAAGTTCATTTTGAATGTTTACATATTAATCTTCAAATTTAAACAAAAATTTCATGGATTAAACCATAAAAACATCGAGGGTGGGAAAACCTTAAAGTTTGGTATTAATACCATTGATTCACTACTCAATCTAATGACTAGAAAAGTAAACGTTTATAGAAAAGACGGCCTGTTCTAATGTTCTTGCCACCATGCATAAAAGTAACTCACAGCGGATGATTGGTACGTGGCTTCCATTTGTAACATTTGAGCTTTTAACATCAAAGCATACATATATTCTTGAAATACTAGATGCAATTAGATTCAAAAGAAATCAGGCAAATGTAATTTTTGCGCACAACAAAAATAAGAATATTTATATTGAGCAATATACTTTAAATATGAACAATTTCTACTTCATTACCATCATGCAATTTTTTTCTTCAGATATTTGTTCATTTCTACAATTTATGAACATGACTGTTTCTTGGTTTTCTTCAGTGTTTAAGTTGTTTAAACTACCCTTCTTGATTATATTAAGTAAAATCTAACAAAATCAGCATTGTATCAGCAGATTCAGCCGTGAGTTCCATGTCATAGGCATATATTTGTCAAATAAGCTATCGTGATCTCTCGATCTCTCTTTTTTTTCTTTTTCTCTCTTTCTTTCTCTATCTTTCTCTTTCTTTCTTTTTCTCTCTCTTTCTCTCAGAGAGAAAGAATCATCAGGTTTGGTATGTTTTGACGGCTATGATTCATGTGATCCTTCACTTGAGTTCTTTAGACTTTTGAAAACATAAGTCAGTTGGAGTTTTATGATATTTATTAAGCACACAGTTATCGTATAGTGGTCTAAAATTAAGCTACAACTCTGTTGTCCTTTTCGGTCAATGACCTTTAACATTGTTCACTATTATCTTTCACAATACACTTATCTCGTATCGAGTGTACAAGCTCATGACTAATATTAACGTAGGGCAGAATACAATCATAAAATTATATTTCATATATATGGCTAACTGTTTACATTCATCACATTTTTGTCCAAAATGTTATATCATTATGAAGTCTAGAAATTAATGCAATAAGAAATAATATCTCTCTCTCTCTCTCTCTCTCTCTCTCTCTCTCTCTCTCTCTCTATCTCTCTCTCTCTGAGATAAAAATGTTATGCGCAGTGTTACTTTTTATCGGTACGAAGCCTGACAGTTACGCAGTATTACGCAGCTACACATACATTTTGTTTTTCACAGTCACGGACGGACGTGCTCCATCATGAAATCTTATCAAGTTGAAACATATGTTATCCATCATGCTGCCTTTCAAATTTTAATTCAATCGGTAACACATGCAAGATTTTACTAGGACAATATATTTGGGATTCTTACAATACTGTTGAATCGTACTCAAAATATTGATTGTCATGCGGGTTACTTACACATTGCAACTACGTATGCACAAATATACATGTATATATATATATATATATATACAGATCTACTTACTTTTGATCTTGCAGCACATTGACTCTATAGGACTGCATTAACACAGGCTCGGGGCTCAGCAAATTGTGACTTGAGGAGAAGTAGGCAAAATCGTTAAAAAGTCAAACACAGAATATTCCTCAACACGATTCGAATCTGTGGAACCCAGGAGTAGGCTGTGCTGGCCTATTTGTGTCTGTGAGCGAGATGAGGAGGAAAAGAGAGCGCGCGCAAAAAAAAAAATCTGCAACGGGAAAATATTCAGAGTAAATAGGTTCGCATACTTCAAAATCGGTGACAAAGGAAAACGTTGTGGATTAATTAGATGCGGCTTACAAAGTTCAAGTGTTCCTCTGAGCTCTCTCTCTCTCTCTCTCTCTCTCTCTCTCTCTCTCTCTCTCTCTCTCTCTCTCTCTCTGTTTATTAGATAAGAGTAATATAATAAAGCTTTTAAATGGATATTTATTGAAATTTTAAATTTTTCATAAACTCATATCCTAGACTATCACAAATAATTGCAGATAATGATTTGCTTGTTGATACATTTTGACATATTGACATTATTTATTTTTTTTAATTTGATTGAATCAATAACTGATTAAATGTTATATGGCTCTACACAACTAGAAAACTAATTTTTCATATCCAATACAGGTTCAAAATATCGATTTCATAATTAGAGTGGGATCCTCTTCAAATTGGGGTAGGGTAGTGGGTATCGATAAATGCCAAGTGCCCCCTCCACACACACACACACACACACACACCGTGTCAAAAACTGTGAGTAAACGCAACTACTTGCTTAATGGTTCACAAAAGAAGCTAGAAATACACTTCCATTGACATGGCTGTATAATTATACGTCTACTTGGACTTTCCTTTGATTCGTCTTGTATCGTGATACTTTTACAGCAATTCCTGTCGTTCACAAACAATGTCAGACATTTGTTTTATCAAGATTGTCTGTTTTCCGATGGTTTTACTAATATGTCGGAGTGGGTGATGTTAAATAATAATTCATAGTCGTTAAAGTTGGATTGGTCACATGATAAATACCAAAAGACGCACGCCGCAAATACCATTTCCCTCTGTCAAAATAATCGGACAATCCTTCTGATTATGTGCCGTGATTAAATCTACAGCTCTGATCAGACATTGTAGCAACAAATTATAAGCTGTGACCAAGTTCTGACTGCTGAAGGCATTCTGAACACCTCGGTCGATTTGTAGCTCGTGGATGTGGGCGACGGAATCATACTCGCAACATTTTTGAGAAGGGGCGAAGGAGGGTGGGGTGGGGGTTATACTCTAAGAGCCATGGCCTTGCGGGTTTGAATCTACCTAAACGCACAAAGCGGTCTTCCTTATCAGGGGTAAACAAAGTCCTCAATCTCGATTGATGTGGGCACGATAAGGGTCCTTAGGTCTGTTCCCCTGTTTAAACGTAAGCATCGTTCATAAGCTTGTAACAAACAAAAATAAATGAATACGAGTTGCCAAATAGAACTCCATGGGCCACTCTGTATCGATCCTTCAACGAAACGATTCAAGAGATAGGTTCAAAACGTTATGAAATAAAAAACAATAAATTCGAAATTCTAGAAATTGCCTGAATTTTTTAATTAATGTCGACGTCAATATGAGTCAATTTACCATTATACTAACAAAAATGATAACTCTTGTCTCGTGTCAATTTCATATGAAAAATTGAAATTATCAAATTATTACTGGTTTACGTTTTGAAACTCATCACTGCATTGCTAACACCCTGGATCATATTTACCTCGTTGGAACATGAGGGAAATGAAGTCCTAGTAATGACCTGAATTCTTTTTAAAATAATATACAACAATATACAAATTTTATTCCAGAAGCTAACCAGCCAAAAAATATCAGGTTCGAAAAAAAGCGGACAGTTCAGGTTCCCATTGGTAAACATAGTCAGTGTGATTCAGTAAATTTGAGTTTTAGTGTCTACAAACGGATTATTGTCCATAGGGAGAGTTTGTCATTAACTTGTCTGAATCTACCAGCCACTTGAACAGCAGAGGGCATCGGAAAGTCCATCAAAGTACTGAGAGTACTCTATCTGAAAACTTCTTATACTTTATCACCAACAAGTTTGGAATAAATTAATGCAGAATTTATGCATTTAGACTTCCTCAGAGGCAGCGAAGTTGCTTGGATAAAAGTTTTTTTTACATTTCATGGAAAATCAACTGAAAATTGATCTTTGTCTACGGAGCATAGATGATGAAATAAATTTCGTCACAGAAAATGATATAAAAGAATGTATTGGACAAAAATTAAAACGTATGGAGGAGTAAATTGTTTACCTGGACTGTAGAACAAACATTACAGTAATAATGGGGGAAATGTCAGTTTTGAAGAGACGCATAATCAATTGAAGTGCTTTTAAGAATCTCTTGTTTGGAAGATTTAAAGCATTGACAAAGACACTGAGCTCAATCAAATTTCATTTTATTTTTACATTGAACTGTGAAAAAGGTATTGATACATATTCGATTTATGAACTATGCATTACCTGATTAATTTGAACATTATTCATAATATAAATTGATAGACCGGCCCAAAGGGCATCATTTCCCCCTCTGTGCTGTAGTGGTGCCACCAGGTGATGGGAACACATTTCAACATTTTAGGTCTCCGCAAATTTGGACCATCGCAACGAAGACAAAGGTTAGAAAGAGAATCTCTAGGAGTATCAATTGTCAGCTTTGGAAGGAGTTTGTGGCACTGTATGAAGTCAATTAGCTCACCCGATCCCCACTCCCACAGTTTTACCGAAACCTATGGTCGGCTAGTAAGCCCATATAGACGAAAACATATCGGGCCATGATAAGTAACACGCGCAATACAAACATCTTTTCTCAAATTACATTTTTTCAAGATATGCATAACTCCATCATTCGGACCACACCAGAACAAATGAAGATGGTGGATTTCAGGAGTATTTGTTGTCAGCTTAATTTTAAAAAAAAGAGTCTGCCATACGCATGGAACCAATGAGCTTACCCAAACATTGTCATTTCGCATAGATTAACAGCTACATCGTATTATCTCCCTTATCTTCGAACTCTGTATAAAACGATTACCAATGCAGGGCAGGTGACCAATTTATTTATATTTTCTAGCCCACCAATTTGGACTGAAGTGGAACCACCAGGTGATGGAACCACCAGGTGATGGAACCACCAGGTGATGACAAATTGTGTGAACATGCACATTTCTATATTTATTATCTCCACAAGGACCATGCACTAGAACTTGCAAAAATGGTGATAGAGAGAGAACCTTCAACAGCTGTTCAAAGATGTACATTCTCTGCCTTTGGAGGGGTCTTTGGCTCTTTTAAAGGCCAGACGGGTCGTCTTAACTAATCGGCCCCTTTATCATCGAATAGTTAAACAGCACAGGTGATCAATGGGCAACCATTTCCCGCCATTCGATTTGACGCTTTGATGATAAGGGTGAAGATGGCCAACCTTTAACCCTTATTTCTCCGTAGAATGCGAAAAATGAAAAATTCCAGATGAGCTATCTGGTCTTCAATAGTGCCACATAAACATACATTTGTTATTCTGAATGTCATCTCCATTTCCACAAAGTTTGACTCCAAAATAATGGAGATATAAAATCTTGAAAATTCCTACCACTGTCATCGTCATGTGGGACCACTCTAAAGCCCAAATTAGAAAACGGAAAAAGATAAAAGGGGAAGCATAATAGCCGACGACCTTAATATTCTTATTCTTTATAAAATGTGAACGAAAAGAAAAGAATCAGGTGAGCTTTCTGGTCTCTGACAATGCCATAGACCCCTTTGAATACTAAGCATAGATACCGGTACTACTCAGTGTCGTTATGTACTCTTTATATCCCGTGCGTTTCAATCTATGTTTTGGTGGTCCAAATTTGTGGTGACATAAAAACCTTGTAATATGGTTCTACCCCAGGGCACCAGGGTTGTGCCACTACCACCCAGAGCCGAGTGCCGGAAAATGAACGTCCTACGGGACCATCGTTCTATTTAATCATGAGTTGTTCAAATTACTCGTTTCATGCAGATGATTTAAAATTAGAATATGAACGTCTTTCTCACTAAACATGTAAAAACGACACGAAGTTTGGCTTCGCTATCTTGCTTACTAGTCAAGGCTTTCAAATCAGTATCATGGGAGTAAAATAAATTATGCACTACATTTTTTTCGACCCTACAATGTGTCTTTATAATAAATGACATTTAAATTTTCAAGAGTAAGTTATAATTGTATTGTACATTTATTTATCCGGACGGATTTTTATTGCGTATTATGAATTTATTTCATAAACAAAATTTTCTGTTAAGATTTATAAAGTGTTTATAACGATTTCAATTTTATAATTTATGACTTAACTGCCTCTGACCTCATTATGCACTTTTAATTTTACATTGATTTTGTTACTGTTAATTTAAGAAATCCCAGTGATAAAGCAAACAGTACTCTCAGTACTTTGGTGAATTTCCTTACTAGTATATATGCTGTTAACTTCTACGGACAAAGTGGCTGCTCTCAGTAGCTGCTAGTTTCAGTTTAGCTGGCAAAACGATCTTGGTTTCCAGAGGGGGTATCTGGATGATAACGGATAAGTCTATTGCTTTTGTTTTAACCCATTTGCATTTTGCATTTGCTGCTGTTTGAAAAATACCACATGGCTAAAGTTGGCATTCAAAAAACGCAATCATAATAAAAGCCGAAACAGTAATATTTATTTTGACCTTAATATTGAAGTAGAGAAGTGATAAACAAAACAAATTATTTCTGCACTGTCCTTATATTCAATTTACATATCAATCAAAATTTTCAATAACATAATCCTAGCATTTATACTCCAGCAGTAACCCATCGCAATTTCTGCTTCAGCAATAGTTCGGAGATAATTTGGAAGTAATTAGTCAGCTTAATTATAGAGGACAAACAATGTACAGCTGTTGGCGTGCATAATTCGTCACGATGGAAGTTTCCCATCTGGTTACAATGACAGTCCGAATCTAATACCAGTCACAGTGTTCAAACTATGAGCCGTCGGACTGGGTCACTGGTTATAGTTGGCAGTTAGACACACGGCAACTATGAACACACTGTACATAAAGAACACAAGGCTTCCGAACAGAACCCGTTCCGAGGGCGACAGTGGTTTATCCGGGCTCTCGAATTCATCCTCTATCACAACGTCCGGTTCCTGAAAATTAAAAAAAGTTTCAGAAAAATGTTTGAAAACTGAGTATGTTTTGGCACATACTTTCTATACGTACATACATTAAACCCCTTCCTAGAGAAAATCGCTTTCTTAAGCTATCCTTGTGCTGTGATTTGAGCCTTTATTTTAATTAACAGACGGTCATTCCAATTATATTTTTTGAGGGGGGGGGGTGTTAATTACCCCCATTTCCTCCCTCTTAAAAACCACCAGTTCAATCGCATTGCATCATCAAAATGAACGCTTCAGAAAAAAAACCTTACTGTTATCAAATAATGCCGATTCGGCAGGAAATCAGTATAAACAAACCCGGTCGTCGTGTTTATTTACATCAATTGAAATCATTCGGAAAGTGGGTTACACGATTTCAGAGTTACTAAAAAAGTTAACATGTCGTGTCCTACATGTATAATAATATGAAAGGCCGACGTTTTTTTACGACCCCCTTTCCCTGTCCCAAACCGTCGCTGCATTTTGAATATACATGTATGTACCTTATATAGTTATATAATGGTAGTAGTCATACCTACATTTACCGGTATATAAGAGAATGTGTATAGCGAATATAGATGTGCTGGTTTTAGTTTTCAGTTTGTATGAAAAAAAAACATCAATGGGGAGCGGAAAGGACCGAAAACCCTTGGCTAGCAAAGATGAAAAAATAATGAAAGTAGGGAAAGTCTGGAATAATGGCGGATGGTGGTACGTTTACTGTCATGTTATTCCGATCCTAAGTTTACATTGGCTTATATCCCTCATTAATACATAACATTAAAAAGACCAGACAAGAAATGAATCGACAGAAATCATTATACGTTCACTGACGTATGACAAACATTGCAAAAAATAGTCTTGGAGCGGAACAGAAGACAACAGTGGGAAATCTTCTCAATCATGTAGCATAAGGCGGTCATTCAGACGTTATCACAAACCTGCAAAAATCTGCTGAACTTATCAAGTATAACACAAATCTGAAAAAAGCAGAAGACATTCCATTACCTGCTTGCTTTTGCCTGCCATTTTACAGCGAGTTGACAAACAACTCTACAGTTGACCGATTTTGTCAAATTGCTCTTTGCTCTTGCTAGCTTTTAAAAATAAATCAAGGGGTGGTGGATCTGTATGGTTCAGTAAGCACAGGCCTACACCCATCCGCTTCACCTGTCTAACTTCATGATCCGCTCCCGGAAAACACAAAAAAAAACCCCTGGTGCTTTCATTGCAGATTGAATAAAATTATCTGTTTATGTTCTACATATTTGTACCTAGCGAACCTGTCTTCTTAATACTACCTTTCTTTTTCCTCATAAATTCTGACTTTTTTAATGAATTTATTTAATTCTTATTTTTTTTTTTTTAAAGCATAAAAATTGAGAAAACTAGAACGATATATACATTACAACCTTATAATTAATATTCATGTAAATGAACCGCCACAGGGATTAGGATTTTGAAGATTTCGGGATTCGAGACATTTTATTTTTTATTTGTTTTTTTTGTGTTGTTTTTTTTTTTTTGGATAAGGTTGCACCGCCCCCTCCCCCCCCCCCCCCCACGCCGCACTTTCAAAAACGATGCCACGTGCCTGGAATATATCTTAATCGGCTATAAAGTTGGAGCAGGCACGTAGCATCAGCATCAGCTCGTAGCATGGCGCCTGCTCCCCCCCCCCCCAACACTTTTTCTCACAGCAATCATTTTTCTTATATTTACATAATAAAAAAACGAATTATCATGGAGTGCCCCCCCCCCCCTATGTTTTGAGAGCATGAACAATTTGAAGTGAAAATAAAGATTTTAACAGTGAAAGTTATAGGATAGTTGGATAGGTATATTACGCTACCCCACCCCTCCACGGATTAGGATTTTCATGATTTGTGAATTTATTTTTATGGAATAAGGAATCATTCTTTGAGTATTATGAGGTGATAATTTTAGTCGGGCCGTAATCAAAACCAATAAAGCCAAAAGGGCTTTGTGATAGATTTTACCACGCCCCGGCTGAAATTATCACCTCATAATATTCAGAGAATGATTCCTTATTACTTATACTTACATCTTCTTTCTTTCCACGTATGCAGTTTGAAGAATCAATAATATTTCCTCTGTGTAGAACAAAATTCAGTAAACAATTGTGCCTTAATTTTGGATGAATGATAAACTATAGTTACTCTATTACCATTAAGAATATATGTAGGAACTTTTCTATCACTGGGATCTTTGCAACTGACGGATGGATGTTGCTTTCTTGGTATCCGAATTTAGTGAGTTCCGTTTGCCTATAGCATCTGGAATAATATTTTTTTTTATCTATCGTATTTACAGTACCGATCAGACCCAACCTAACAGAAAGTAAACCCCAACTAAACCCTGGGTTTACTTTCTGGGTTTACTCTGGGTTTACTCTAGGTTTACTAGAGTGGACCCACAGTAAACCCAAAGTAAACCCAGAGTGGACACAGAGAGTAAACCCGGTCAGATACCCCTGAAAGCAGACACTAACTGTGTATTCGGAATATACAAGGGGCAGTGATTACAGACAGTAGGTTGGTAAGATAAAAGACAGGCCTGCTTCACACTTCAGTGCGTACAGTTGACCTCAAAAGCTATTTCCAAGTTAACCCAAGGTAAACCCCAAGTAAACCCAAAGTAAACCCCGAGTGGACCCAAATTTTCAATAAGTAAACCCAGAGTAAACCCCAAAAGTAAACCCGGGTTTAGTTGGGGTTTACTCTGGTATTAAGTTGGGTCTGATCGGTACTGTAACTCTAGGAGGTATATACCAGTAATTGTTTTCATAACGAGTACTCGACGAGAAGTATCTTTTTTATAAATGTAAGAACTATCACTAAGATATTGTGGTACAAGATTGTAGTGAATTTTAAATACAGTATACTGCAAACGTATTATATTTGGCGTGCTCAATATTTGGCGGAAAATGATTTTTCAACAAGTTAGCGTGGATTTGAATTGGCGTTTTTTCTAAATGTGTTCATTCTAATACACATATGAGAGGCATTTAGCGATTTACTTGAATTAGCGGAAGCCTCTTATCGCCAAATATAATACGTTTACAGTACATGCAATCGTAAGTTTAACAATTTCCCGTCTTTTAGCCAAAGATTCCAACCCCGTTTCAAAATAAAATGATTCCGTGGAGGCCAAAATTAATAAATGCATTTATTTAAAGAATCCTTCACAAGTGTGATGTTTGATCTATTGTATTTTGAAAAGAAGGGATGTATGACGCTGTTCAAAAAATTGTGTTTTTCAGTGAAAATATGCATATTTATGGTGTAATGAACGACGATTGCTTACGCGCTGGTTTATATCGCATCAGAACAATAGCCGAGCCTGATCATCGAAATACATGTACGATGGTTTTGTTTGCATTTTGCCGGTGTTTTTAAACCAACTTTATTTATTTCTATTCAGAGAACTAATTGAATTTAGGAGCTATACAAACAATATAAATCGGCATTGCAAATGTATGCCAAAAAAAATTTAAAAATCAAACAAAAAAAAAAACCCCAATAAAAACAAAACAAATTTGAATTCTATGTGAAGAGTTATAATTAAATACTGATTTCATCTAGAATATTATTCAGTCTTAATTGTGCACGTATTACAGATTACAACTATACACATGCAGAGAGTCCTTTTTTTTACTCAAGTTTGTATTGTTTCATCGTTTGTATGGTATTTCATGTACACATGCACAGTTTTCACTATTAATGCCATTTTATGTGATTTCGTTCTATTTCGTACATTATGTAAGCACTTTAGGTTTATTTAACGTGTTTAGCTTTATTCAATTTGAAACTCTTGAGCAAAAGTGTGTTGGCAATTCGATGCGACTTTTGTTTATTTATTTTTTTGCTTACCTCTTTTTATGATTTTGAGAGGCATTGGGAAGTACATGTAATATCTTCTAAATCATATTATTCCAGCAAAGACTGCATTATAAAAAAAATAAAATATGCTAAAAATTCTTTTCAATTAAGAAAATGCATGATTTTCGTTAAATTAATTAATTATAAGTGCTTAGTAGTACTGTCATGTTGTAAATTTTATATTTACTGGGTGGGTGTAAATACAAAATTTACAACATGACAACGACAACTTGTAAATTTTGTATCTACACCCACCCAGTAAATTCAAAATTTACAACATGACAGTACGTACATCAAAAGTGAATGAGAAAAAACTATATCCTGGTCCATCCGTTACGGATAGTTAATAAATCGAGAGGCGTCTCTATCAGTAGTATCTATAGGCAGTATGGTTTATCTAAATTTAGTGATGTACTTGCTGTTTATTGCTGCTTTTTCATTCTGTAACAAAAAGTTCATTTATTATTAGATGATAATTTCGTTGCAACTTAAATATTAAAATAAATATGAGAGGCATCCATTCATTTATTACTGTTAAAGGCATTGATGTTTTCTGTAGAGAATAATTTTTTATTGACACTATCGTATTCTACAAGAAATTATTAGCTATAATTCTCAAATTTACCATTGCTACAGAAGACAATAAAAAAAACCTCACTGAATGTCAAAAAAAAAAAAAGCTACGTAATGGTAATATCTTGGTCTCGTCAGAGAAAATAGCGTGGAGCACGAACAAATGACAAGTTTGTCTGTAAAGCAGGGGTAAAACCAGTGACCCCTTGGGATTGAACGGTCCTCGTGTATCGGTGATATCTGCAAGGCCCCCAAAAATCAATGACTACGGCTCTAGAGATGACGGATGAATCAGACACGGCCTTACACTACAACAATGTAAATCTTTTCGTCCTCAATGATCGCCTGATAATTCTGTATGGTTTGGAAACATTAAAAAACGGGGCACTCTATAACCTGCCAGAAACTCTTATCGTTTAACAATACAGTTAGGAATTTATTCAATAAACAAATGAAATGAAATATGGGTCCTCAACGCCTCCTGGATACTTTTTTTCCTAGTTTAGAATTCAAAAATATGGTTTTCTTTTATATACATCGGGTATGCAAAAAACTTTTTTTTAATAAAAAGATTATTGCAATTAATTAAATTTTATTTACGTCATGTATAAACAATGTAGAATTTTACATGAAGTAGAAGTGGTCAAATGATCCAATACTTGGCCCGTCTTCTGACACTTGAACTTGCATCAGGATGCTTGTATCAGTACATTAAGTATAATTAAGTACAAACTTTAGTAAAGTAGTTCTTGAGAAGATTGTAAAAAGAACATGCAAGATTCTACGCTAAACTTTGATCCTTTCCTTTGGGCACCATTATTTATTCTGAGGCCGGGGCAGTTTGAACATGACTGAATCTCAACTATATAATGAAGCTTACACGTAAATATTTTTGCTTCAGTTGTTGTTTAGCCAAGTATTTTAGGACACCCAAATTATGTTCTATTTGGGTTTTTTCCCCTTATTTAATTCTATCTTTGAAAGAATGTGGAATTTTATTGATCAAAGGAAAATCTCCACCTACGAGTGCATTGTGCCAAGTGTGGATAAAATTGGTCTATTTTCATGTCACAGCGTGTTTTTATTTTTTTGCAATTATGACATCTAGGAAAATCAAAGAAAATTAATCTGATTAAAATAATACGTGGGATCAAATCAGCTTAATTTTAATCAGATTGGCAAGGCAACATCTGCATGCATATGTTACTTAGCTTGCAGCAAATTCACTGTAATTGTATTTGATAAGATTTATTTTCTTTTATTAAACATTCTACATTTTTTAAACCTATTTTAATGAAAAATGTGTACTTATTTGCCTTGATCAATATTTATGTACATAAATAAAAAATGTGGTTTTACCCCTTTCAACAGATTCACCCCAATATGAATACAAGTATAACTACAAGTATAACTACAAATGCGTTTTTTCTCTATGTTTATTTACATTGATTGAAAAATATATATCTTCTTGGAAAATAAAAATATACATCATAACATAAAGGCACAATAACATTTGTTTAACAGCTGAACAAGATGAATGGATTGGGCCTGTGTTAGAACAGGGAGGGATATTTCAGTCAGCTACCAAATAATGTAAAGGAAATCATAATCAAAATTCAACTTTTCTTGATTTAGTTTTTGTTTTTGCAAATTCCACTTCCACAACAGTCTGTTAATTGTGTACTCTTTTGTTTAAAGAATTCCTCTTAAAATTACATGTTATTCTAAAAATCATGAAATAAAAAGTTTGAACTTCGTAATACATGAAGTTCTCTGTTGTTGTTGGATTTTTTTTCAATATTCAAATATTAAATATCAAATAGTTAAAGCACAATCAATTATTACAGCAACCTTTAATCATATTGGACCACAAGAGGTCTCATGTTGATTTTAGATAAACTCAATATGTGCTTGTACAATTTTTAAGTAATTTAATTGTTTTCAAAATACCGAAGGCATACTTCTTTAGCATATATATGTACCAGTATACATATATAGTATGTATGTCCTTAAATAGAGGAACTTATTACAAAACTTGTGCGTGCTGTAAATGTTGCATTAAATTTAGTCAACAAAATTAAATGGTAAGAAATTTGAGATTTACTACTAGGTCATCTATCAAATACACTCAAATTTTTAAAAAACCATGTATACATGTGAAAAAAACCACATTCTATATCTTATCTCAGCGAACCTGAAAATAGGTCTAACAAAATTACATACCGGTAACATCAAGACTAATTTGGAATTCAATATTTTTTAAGTACGGTAATCAATTTAAATATCAAAAGTATGACAGAATATTTATTTAGAAATTATAATAGAGCTATAAATATCTATAGTTTAAATATCATTTCTTGTATAACTATCATAAAAACCATAGTGGAAAAGAAAACTGAAATTTACAGAATCTATGCGTGTAACAAAAGATCTAGTACTGGCAATAAATGTTCAGTAAGTATAAATCATAAATTTCGTGAACTTGTTTAACTTCAAAACATTAAAACCAAAAAAAATCTTACAGTAAAACTTATAATGGCTGTTTTTTTTTTTATATTTTAGACATTCATGATAACTGTTAAATAATTTTATCACTGTTACCATGACTACAAATCCAACCACTTTTTTGAAATAAAAGCATCAGTTGCAAAAACAAATCTTTTCTTTAATAAAAATAAAATTCATCTTGATTTAGCATCTCCATCAAACTATCATTTTATCTAGTAGCCACAATTCATTCTCTCACTAAACAAAGACCATCTAGTGTAATGATCTATTCTAATTCTACTTCCTCTCATTTCTCACAATGACGAGAACACAAAGACATGTCATATCAATCAACGTCTAATTAATTAAATCATAAGTTAACACTGGGACTTGCATGTACAAAATGCACAATAGAAAACGTCTAGACAGATAGTTCCAAATCAACTTACGGAACAAAAAAAATATTTGATTGAAAGTATCTTGTATTTCAAAACAAAATCTTTACTACATAAAATATTTACATACAATGTACTTACTGCATAGATGTATCAAACTCTTCTTTAGTGTATACATGCAATTTCAGTAATGCATTTTTCAATCTCTAACATAGAAACAGCGTGTTGCACATTGCATGATAATCATATATGTACAAAATATCACAGATCACAATTAGGAACGATATGAATTCTTTGATTCTCAATGCAAAAAAAACAGCATGTAAACATTGGGTTTCATTGTACCAAACAAACGCACTATAGTAAAAGTTAAAGCACATCTCGTTAGAAAAATAAGATACTTTTTGTCATTGCAAATTCAAAACAAAACTATATGAACAAACATCTCAACAGTCAAAAAGTCTTCACTTTTGATAAGCCTGAACACTTGTTTTCTTGCTGTCACTTGTGTAATGATGTGCTGAGTATGTCACATCTATAACACATGTGTGTTATATTGTAGATAAAAGACCATAGTAAAGTAGAACAATACAGAAACAAGATAAACTCTTTGACTGAAAAAAAATGAAGAGGCTGAACACTTATTTTCATTATATAAAAAGTCATTAACACAAACTCTTATACAAAAGTGCCCTTTAGTATAGTAAATAATATTCCAGTGAAAAAAGATGCTGCTGTTTTGAGTCATCTGACATCAGCGTTGTCAATATAACAGCAGCTTTTAGGCCAGAGGATCATTTGACACTCGCTGCATGTTTTAACGGTTTTCAGAAAAGCCTTTTGTGACACACTGCTCAAAACATATCAATTATTAACAAATGATCCTAAAGATTTATCAACATTTTAAAAGCACTTTTTACAATTATTTATGACATATTATTTATGATAAAAATATCCATTGTAATGTTACAGTTGATTTTGTCTTTGATGAATTTAATATTCTTTATGTTATAAAAATGAAGGCCGGTGACTGTGTGTGTGTGTTTTTATTTAGTTAGGGGGGGGGGAATATATCCTGCAAAAAAATATAGCACTACATGTATTTGGTAAAAAAGAATGGCACTTAAAATAGTAAAATATACATGAAAAATATATTGAATTTTCCATTGCATGTAGATAACCACACAATACATATATATATGTATACTTGAATAAGATACAAAAGTGAACATAATTTTCACAGATCAGCACCACATTATTCGTTTAAATGTCAAGGGTTAAAGGTCAAGAGTTAAAGCCGCGTGTTGGATACGGAGCGAAGCTTGATGACTGGTGACCTGTCCTCGGCAACATGGTTCTGAATAAACTTCTGTGTGCTGTAGGCAGAGAGGGGCTGCAATGGGACTGTGGACTCAGAGTGGACCTACGAAAGATCAATGCTCAATGACATACAGACCAATGTATTAAGATGACATACAGCCAGAAAGGGACATTGACACGTAATTGTATTCCAAACAAGAAAGAAGCTCTCAATTTTCATCAGTTGGATTAAAGTGATAAATTTATGTATTGAGCTTAATTGCCTCTAGGATTACAAAGTCCAATGACATGCGACTGATTATATTTTGTCAAGAATTTATCAGTAATGTTTATATATTCCCATTACCAGGACAAAAGTGGGATGCAATGTGCGCAAACAGTTTGAGAATTAGTAGTCTAAATGTATTAGTGATTATTTAATCATAGATAAATGCAGCTGTTCCATATATACCATCTAGAACAGAGCCCATATATACTGTTATAGCTATCTTATGCAAACAACATCAGACAATTCTACAACCCTTCAGACAAAGTAGTATTCATGTAGTTTATTTCAGTTATATCCTTGGCTCATATAAATTTATCTGGTATTGAACCAGCAACACCAGTAGTATCTACTACATTACTGTATTGATGATCAACACCAATTGTGGCAATTTGGGACATTTTAATCTACTACATTTGAAAAAATTCAGTCAGACACACACACAAACAACATTTCAACTCACCAACCAAATCCCTCTGCAAGCCAGAAGTACAAAAAGAAATGCTAAGTTTAGGAAACTATCACTCATCATTTGTAATATCATAAGACTATTTTATTTCATTAATTGTGAGGATGATCCTACCAATATCTCAGTTTACCTGACATGTTTTGCAGTAAGTTTTCAGTTTAACGAAAATGTAAACACATCGCTCACCTTAACAACACTAGACATAATAAAATCAGCTAAATACATGTATAAACCTACATCAAACTTTGAACCTTTTATGTGGCCCAAGAATTATCCAGGTCCTCAGTCTAAACAACTAAAAATTAACAAATGTCAGTATGATTGCATATTTAATTTAGTAATACTATATACATGTTTTTCTCTATATATTCTTGGTAAAAATTTGACCCCCAATCGTGGCCCATCCATACCCCTGGTGATCATGGTTTGTACAAACTTGAATCTACACTACCTGAGGATGCCAATACATGCAAATAACTGTTTTTCTGGCCAATTGGTTCTAGATAAGATGACTTTTTAAAGATTTTTCTCTATATATTCCTATGTAAAAATTAGACCCCTCATTGTGGATCCACCCTTACCCCGGTGATCATGATTTGAACAAACTTGAATCTAAACTACTTGAGAATGCTTCAATGCAAATTACAGCTTTTCTAGCCAATTGGTTTTTGAGAAGATGACTTTTTAAAGATTTTTCTCTATATATTCCTATGTAAAAATTAGACCCCTCATTGTGGATCCACCCTTACCCCGGTGATCATGATTTGAACAAACTTGAATCTAAACTACTTGAGGATGCTTCAATGCAAATTACAGCTTTTCTAGCCAATTGGTTTTTGAGAAGATGATTTTTAAAGATTTCTCTATATATTCCTATGTAAAAATTTAGACCTCCCATTGTGGCCCCACCCTACCCCCAGGGATCATGATTTCAAAAAACTTGAATCTACATTACTTGAGGATGCTTCTGTGCAAATTACAGCTCTTCTGGCCAATTGGTTTTTGGGAAAAAGATTTTTAAAGAAACCAACAAATTTTAAATAATACTTAAATATCTCACTTTGCAAGAGGGCGTGGCCTTTCATTTTAACAAAGCTGAATCCCCTTCACCTAAGGATGCTTTGTGCCAAGTTTGAAATCTGCCCAGTGGTTTTAGAGAAGAAGTCGAAAATGTAAAAAGTCTACAGACAGACGGACAAAAAGTGATCAGAAAAGCTCACTTGAGCTATCAGCTCAGGTGAGCTAAAAAGGGATTTCAAAGCGATATAATCAGTTATTTCATATTGAACCTATTTATGTATTAAACATTCTGAAAAATCAATGTTATTGCCTCTGTGGCATCACCAGAAACCAATCACACACAGACTAACCAATGGAGACTTGTCAGCTAGTGTGGAATATTTTGACAGCTGAGCAAAGTAATCAGTCTATAATGTCATGACAATTTCCAATGTTTATTGCAAAAGATCATCTTCAGCAGACACATCTGCCAACCGATTTTTTTCTTTTTTTAACAAACAGGTTCATTTGGCCACCTAATAAGCTTACACAGTGCACCACTTCCCTGCCAGCAATATTCTTAAAAGCATCTGTTGTTTGTCAGACTCGTGCAGATTGTGTATATATACAGTAGTTCTTTCTGTAATGTTTCTTTACTGAGGAAGATGGATGATCAAGCAACAATCAACCAACTGAAAGATTTAAACTTACCAACTCAAGGTCACTGGTAATATAGATATTTCTATGAATCCTCCTCTCTGTTTTAGTTTTGCTAGCTATTATAGTGATAATGCTTTTCCAAGAGATATCATAATCTAGAAACATTTTCACCAAACTTAGCTTTATGTAGTACCAAGTGAAGCAAAATTTGACAGATATTATATTTGACTTGGCATTTATATGTACACATGCAGGAGAAATATAGTCTCAGACTGAATCATTTATCCCAAAGAGAGGTCATCTAGCTGTCCTCTCAGGGGTCAAAATGCCTTTATATAGATATTTTCTTGTCATTTATTCTAGATACAATCATAATTACCAACAAAATTAAAGGCTAAAAATTAATATACAAGTAAGTATCAAAATCTCTATTTTACAATGTACTGACTGCTAGAACAAACACACAATGTATTACTTATGAAAAGAGAAAGTACATGTACAATATCGATAGAAAAATCAATCGCGAATCAACCCACTCTCTGCAATATATATATATATCTTTAGCTACTCTTAAATTATTTTTTGAAAAAATCAACAACAAATTCAAAACAAGAGGCCCATGGGCCACATCGCTCACCTGAGCAACAATAAACATAATAAAATCAGCTCTATGGAGTCATATACAAAATATCTGAACAATGTCGTATAAAAGATTCTGTATTAAAAAAAAAAATTCCCCTGCATATTCTTATGTTTATCATTGAGCCCCTTTGTAACAGGGTGGTTTTACAGTCATATCACATATTGAGCATTGCAGTTCTCAAGAAGATGATCAGACTTAAACAACTATTTATATATGGATTACAAACCTACATCAAATTTTGAACCCCTTGTGAGGTCCAAGAATTGTCCATGGGCCAGAGTCTAAACAATTTTAAAGAATCAACAATATGTCAAAATGTTTGCATATAAGTAAAACCATATATAATAACATTTGAGTTTTTGTGAATAATTTAAATGTTTTCCTTTGTAAAATTGGAATCCCCCCCCCCCCCATGTGGCCCAACACTACTCCCGAAGAATATGATTTTGACAAATTTTAATCTACACTATCTGAACTGACTGAAGCTTTTCTAGACAATTTGTGTTTAGAAGATGATTTTTAAAGATTTTTCCCTATATATTCCTATGTAAAAATTTGTCACCCCCTCCCCCCAATTGTGGCCCCACCCTACCTTTAATCTTCTCTACCTGAGGATGCTTCCACACAAGTTGCAGCTTTTCTGCATGATCGGTTTTTGAGAAGAAGATTTTTAAAGATTTTTCTCTATATATTCAAATGTGAAAATTCAACCCCCCCCCCCCTCTAACTGACGCCCCACCCTACCCGCATGCTTCCACACAAGTTTCAGCTTTCCTGGCTGATCAGTTTCAGAGAAGAAGATTTTTAAAGATTTACTCTATATTTTCCTATGTAAAAATTCGACCCCCCATTGTGGCCCCACCCTACCCCCGGGGATCATGATTTGAACAAACTTGAATCTACACTACCTGAGGATGCTTCCACACAAGTTTCAGCTTTTCTGGCCAAATGGTTTTTGAGAAGAAGATTTTTGAAAAATACCAACAAATTTTCAATGATTTTTTTATTATCTCCCCTTGAAAGAGGGCGTGGCCCTTCATTTTAACAAACTTATATCCCCTTTACCTAAGGATGCTTTGTGCCAAGTTTGGTTGAAATTGGCCAAGTGGTTCTTGAGAAGAAGTCGAAAATGTAAAAAGTTTACGGACGGACAGACAGACGGACAGACAGACGGACGGACTGACGCCGGACAAAAAGTGATCAGAAAAGCTCACTTGAGCTTTCAGCTCAGGTGAGCTAAAAAATTTAGTGAGCAAAGTATTCCATATGCCTTAAATGCACATTTATTTTTTGTACATTACAGAACAGTTTATCACACTCTCACACCTTGTCACCAGGTAATAGAGAAAGAAGTCAAGTGTCAATGGAGATTATGATAGCATATATGTGTTAACCTAAAATAAATTTTATTGTTGAAATAATCTGGTTCTAACAAGTTTTTTTTATTATATGGTGACTTTTTATTTTTTTTTTATCTTGTGACTCTAGATTTTAATTTAGTTGAAGCTGTAAAATAATTTGAGAATTAAATGTTCAAAGAACTATATATGATATGAGTTATATTTGTCCCCCATAATTAGCCACTTTTTAAAGTGTTTCGTGTACAATAAAATGTTATGTTATTTTTTAAAGGAGTTGATATAAAATATATTTTTCACCTTTTTATTTGATTTATTTGCACTCACTGGCAGTATGTGACGTCATAAGTGACGCTTTTTCTATGATTCAATCAAAATCAGTCCAAAATTGACATTTTACTTATATTTTTACGAATGGGAAATATAGAGCGCATGCTTGAACAAGGAAAATTTTTTGGTCACTTATTTGTCTTATCTAGATACATCGCTAATTAAAATATTTTGTTTGTTCAAGCATGCGCTCTATGTTTTCTGAAAGAAAAACTTCTTGAAAACAAGCTGTTGTATGCTAAAAATGCAAAAATGGTGGGAAAAGGTTGTCTTTACGATGTCATATTTCTTAATTGTGGGTACTTGAATCAAAATGAACATTATGTTAAAAC
Organism: Magallana ariakensis; assembly: GCA_020458035.1. Taxonomy (NCBI): domain Eukaryota; kingdom Metazoa; phylum Mollusca; class Bivalvia; order Ostreida; family Ostreidae; genus Magallana; species Magallana ariakensis. The sequence continues at coordinate 49,000,881 of CM035819.1, forward strand.
ATCACATATATATATATGTACAAAGAAAACAAAGAATTACAGTAAAATGACGATGTTCATTTTAGGGGGCCATTTTGGGCCCTTATCATACATAGTCCTTTTCTAAATTTCTTTTCGATAGAAATGCTCCTGATCATGACAATCAAATGAAAATTTCAACTTTAAACTAGTAAAAATTGTTTCGTAACAATTTTACAAGTAAAAAACAAATACATTTCCCTCACATTTTAGTACCCGTGTAAATGTTTAACAAACAAATTTTTTTGAAATTATAGTCTACATAAGAAAAATAATTTGCAAATCAGTTAGGGCAGATTAAAAATTCATTATATATAATTCAATGCTACGGCATTGGTTGTGGAAAAGAACTTGGTGAAAAATAATTATTAAAGTGAAACAAAATTAGTTTGTGAACAAACATCTAAAGCTACATCAACAAAGCACACAATACTGGAAACATGATCAATGGTGCTGTGTTCTACACTGCAGAGTTAGTCCAAATCTACGACAACATGTAAGTATACCTAGAAGTCCTCGGATAACTCCACCTGAGACAGAGTCAGAGTTCCTGACCGCTTAGTGAAAGAAACGCTAAGCTTATCGGCTGGCAGCTTCTACAATTTAATCACAACAAGACACAGAGGGTTATAAGGTCCAGTCAAAACAGTTGGATATGGTGCATTAGTACCCATAGAAACGCTTAGCTATGTCACTAGTTGACTGCCATGCAGGCAACTTTCACTAGCTGTTAATATAATTAAGAGTTAACATTTTTAATAAACAAAATGTATATGTTAAAATATATATAGCAAACATATTGAAAAATGTAGTATACTAGTTAAAAATCATAATTTAACCAGCATGAAAGCAACAATTGACAAGGAAAATAAACCAAGCAGCATTTTCTTAGCTTGCATAGCAACTGGCTGAGCTATAGCATCCTGTTGTTGATATAATGTAGTTGATCATCGCAGTCTTAATTATTGCACAGGGATTGCTTTTAGGCTCAATACTAATTTCTTCAGAGAGTTAGCTCTCTAGGTTAACTGCCAATCATACTTTTTTCCTTTTCCTTTTTTTTCATATTTGCATTTTCACTCTCCAATGTATGCAAAGTATTATATGTATTATCGTTCATTTGATTCTTCTCAACACTGTAATTTATGCAGTTAAGAAAATAAAGAAATTGTCATTGTCATTAAAGTAGATTATAAGCTGCATTCATTTAATGATGAATAGGTAAATTAATTGCTGTAGAAAAAAGCTATAAGCAATATACTACTCTGTGGTTGACAGTAAGAAAACAAATTATGCTATCATTTCTGGCTTCTAATTAGAACTTCCTTATACTTATTGTGTATTTTCATTACCAAATGAAAACACTACGATCTCATATCATTCAAACTGTATAATCCATATGGCATGTTGACTGGGAAATGAAATTCAATAAAATTCTATCAGGACCATACAATAGAAGATCATGTTGTGTGTATAGCAATATACAAAGAAAAAATCCTGCCTGCAGTACTTCAAAATTTGAAAAGCTAGTTTTGCTGCCCTCGATCATTTTACGTCTTCATTGAATTTTGTGATTTTATATTCACTGTAATACCGGTACTCTGTCACTGCTATGTTACAAGATGTTAATAACACATATCCCAATATTTAATTGTTCTCGAGAACAGATCTGCATTCCTTGTGGATACATACTGAAGTTTTTTTTACGATCTTTTTTCTGATTATATGCAGATTTTTTAAAACCATGCTTGCCCAAAGGAACCATCAAACTGTGTAGCTTAATATGCACTTAACATCAATATTGGCCAGTATTCTAGAATAGAAAGCTCCATTCTTTGCTACCAAAATAGCAAGAGCAAAAAAAACCCCAGAAACTATATTAAACTAACAGTTTCATCTGATAAAAACTTGTGAATATGATTGCTATCACATAGAAAGCATCTATTTTAATGTTTGTTTCTGTTTAAGCCATATCTATTTCTATGCATCAAAGCACCCATTGTATTGTAATGATTACAGAGTCTGAGAGTTATATATATGTTCTAGCAAATAAGAAATATATAAACATTTGATGCGTGCCATATTGCTTATGGCAAAAAGAGTGCAGATATCAGTATGGCTATAATATGATATTATTATTATCCAATTTTAGTTTGTATTTCCTGTACAAAACATAGACAGTTAATTCTGCTTTCTCAGTTGCACACTACTAGATAGCAGCAGAAAACATTGAATGTGTGTGACTGTGTAATTCACTCAAAAAGTTAAACTAGGAGTCACAACATACGCTGACAATAAAAATAACCTCTGCAATATGATAACATATATACATGCTCATATACAAGAGCAGGCAAAGAGAGAGCTGTTTCTACCACACACATAGAAACCCCAGGACACATGGCTAATGTTCTCACTATAATTTGTTGATCATTCTAGTTATAACCTTGAACTTTCAGTCATCTTTTTCAAAATAATTAAGACCACGTTTCGAATAATTGTTGAAAGCAAATTAAAATAGATGCTCATTTTTATAATATTCTATTAATTGGCCGAGATTATATGTTAAGTGCAATTTTAAATATTCAAAGCTCATCGCCTAATTGGCATGGCATTCATGTGATAATAGTATAATGTGGGTATCAGCATTCAGCAAATTGAAGAAATAAATGCATAAAGGTCAAACTTACGCGCTTACAAAAGGAGAACGGAAGGAACAAATACCACAGAATTTTCCTCTGTAAACATAGAGGACAAGTTACTCTCAGTGTGTCATGTAAAGGTCTCCACTGTTCTATACAGTCCATTAATATAGATAGAGTACATATATTCTACCAACCCAGTCTCATGAATCGTATAAGCATGCACATAAAAACACAATGTTTATATATTTTTTTACCAAGATATACAATTATATGCTTAAAGATATGTAGGTATCTAAGAGGAAGTTATGGCACCCCTATAGGCCAGACCTCGATCCAGCAAACCCCCCAAGCTCAATAAGTATCAAAACCAAGGAATACTGTACCGACACCTGCCCAGCCTACAACATCAGCATCTATTTGACACAGAAATGGTCTTTAACATTTTGCTATTTGACTTTGTATTTTAATCTTCAGTGGGTGATCAAACGGGTGAGCATCTGTTCTTAGGGCCCGCCTTTTTGCAGATGATCAACAAGGCAATGCTTAACGCCTGCAGTCAACCTGATTGTAAAAGCGGCTGTGACCTTATAATATTGCTATTTATGTCTTTTATGAGGTAATGCTGCAGCTGTCTGTTTGTTCATTTCATTACTCCTATGCTTGAGACATTTAATATCAGTTAGATTATTCAACCTAGCTAACATACATCTAAGTTTAATTGAAAAATTGAATGATATCATGTAATTTTTAAATTAAAAAAAAAAAACCTTATTGATTGGTGCTTAGCTCTAACCTTAAGATTAACACAAAAACACTTACAAATTAAAAAGAAAATAAAAAGGCTGTTGGAAAAAGCCAATTCTTTGTCTCTGTACTTTGAAAAAAAAAGTATAGAAACTTGGAAATGGTAAAATTTTGAGCTTAAACTTAAATGATAACAGTCTGGATTTACTTAAATATTAGTTGTTCCTTTTTTTTTTGCCATGGACATAATGATAATGAGATTTCAGGTTCAAAGTCATTTTTTGAATACCTGTATACCTGGTACCCCTCCCCCTTATTTCCACCAATGTAATTTTCAGTGCATAAAAATATGTCAAAACAGAAAGTTCAAAATACATAACGGTTACATTTAAATAGAACATTTGGCTGGCTCAACAAAATAAAGTGGATAAACCTGCCTTTGATTTCAAATGCTGCCACTAGGAAATTAAATTTAAATTGATTATACAAGGTGCTTGAAATCAATGACAGTGAACCAGTCTATAAAATAAAGCAGGATAAAGTGCAAAATTCATTGCGGTTTAGCCATAAATAACATTCCTATACTGGTTATCTCATGAAGAGCTCTGTGCATATAATGCATTTCTGTGCCCGTGGTGTTTCAAAACAGTGGGGAGCATGCATGTACATAATCTTCACAGATCTTATACAACTGCTGTTACCATGAGGAAACATCAAATAAAGCATCAATGTGGAGGGATTTGATAAAAGATCCTTGGAGCTTTATTATGAATGGCAAATAATGACCTCACAAATGCAGTTTCTTTTACGTAGACTCAGTGGTTACCTGGAAATACGAGATTTTTTTTATTTTTTTTACTTCCCTGTCGCAACTTTTTCTTTATTAAATGACTAAACTAAAGTTCTCCATTTGCTGTAAACGAACTCTCGAGCAACAGTTCATTCTAATTGCAATATCACAGGAAAAGCGGTCAACTGAGCAATTTTTGAAGAACGGTTACTATTGAGAAGTTCATGCAGAGAATAACCCAACATCTGCCATATGCATGTAAATGAATACCTGTACAACCAGTACACAATACATGTTTTTTTACACCCATCCATAGAATATTTACAGCACAAGACTGAAGAAACATTCACAATGCCAAAAGCAAAATTTACATTTTCAGAATACGAGGGTTGTTCAGAAATTAATGAGAAAACTTGAATATTTCTTTTTCTAAGTGAGAAATTCTGGTGAAATTTGGCATAAACACTGAAGAAACCCCAAGAAATAATTAAACAAAGTAATATTAAAAAAATATTTAATATTTTGTTTACGACGATAGATAAACAAGTCGGTGGTCGGCGTACCCGGCGCAGGCATGAACTTGGAGATTAAAAAACTTAAACTTCTACTTTATAAGTGTCCGTAGAATTACAGTTAATGATAAAAGAAATGAAATTAAATATGTTCATTTTGCTATTTTTTGCGACAAACTTTTGATCAAGTTCAACTGATGTTGATATGGTACAAATATATTTACCAAACAATAGAAATCTGACGACTTTATATTGAATTTTGACATCAAGGCGGCGCAGCGAATATCCATCAAACTGGTGGAAATCTCAGAAGAAGACCTTTTAAGGCCACACAATTGCTTAAACAAAAACTATACGATGGCAACGGATAAAGAGCTTCAGTTCATCATATTTTTTTCACTGACTGTTTAACTAGAATTAAGACAAAGGGATTAATTATCAAGTAATTTTGACACACCAACTGTTGTCAACAGTTCTAAAATATGCACAAGATGACTGCAGGAGACATTCACAGTAATTAGACTTTCGGGTAAAAATAACTCGATTTTCCCCCCAAAATATCAAGAATGAGAGAAAATGTAAATGATGACGTCTTGAAATGAACACAAAAGATGAGAAATAAAGAATAATTCTTATTTCCGTCTGTTTGGAATTAAGGTGTTTAAAACACAGGAGCAATAAGAAGCGTTAAAATGACGTTGCGAAAAGTTTGCGGTTGCGCCGGGTCACTGGATGAAGGCACGTTCGTCAGCTTACCAGGAATGATCTATTCATGCCATGGGCAAGAAACTTTTCACATTGATAATCTCTATCCTGATTTACGTTCTGGTGAAATCTCAAGAGTTTATCTTTTTTACTAAAAGAATAAGAGAAAATGTCTCAATAATTTCCGAACCCTCGTATATCTAGTAGAAGTGAAAAACCGTATACAATTGCCAGAAACACCATCTGCTTTTGCAGTTAAAAGCATTTCTTTATACAGGGAGATGAGTTCCCATATTGTAATGATTTTTATCTAATACAGACTATAGATCCCAAATTTGCAAATTACCTTATTAGTGAAGAAATGCTAATAGTATTTAATATCTTTATCTGCATATCAATTTTTAATTAAATTTTGCTTTAATTCATTAAAGTAGTAGTGTTCAATTAGATTTTATTTTTCTTCCAAGCTAAAATGCAGGTAGAGAATTTTTTTTTTTTTACTAACATATTTTTGATGCTGCAAAATTACAGCTTCTCCTCTGTCAAGTGAAAAATTCTATCAAATAAAAATGTACTGATAAAATGGGAAAAGATTCCAAGTTGATCTTCATTATGAAGTGCATATTAGTAGGAAAAGTTCACCCCTATGGAAATCATATGGCACTGCGCTAATATAAAACTGGTTATACAGAAACAGAATTAATTGTTTTTTGTTACAGGGCTTGTTGTTTTGTTTTGTTTGTATATTTTTTTTCGGTAAGAAAAATGTCATGCAGAGCATTTATTAATTGTCAGATCCATTAATAATGGTTTTACAAACCGAAACAGGCAAAGTGATTGAGGTCAAATATATACTTAAACCAACTTACAATTACTTATTTTTATTCCAGACTATAATAGCATACATTAAACTTCTTCTGTAACAAAAGAATGAAATGGAATAATTACATTACAGGAACCTATTTTCATACATGTACAAAATGTCATATAAAAGTTGTTAAAATGGAGTATTCAACTGAAGTCATTATAGTACATGTACATGTATTTAAATTAACATCTTTGTACTAAATTCATCTATTTAGTAATACATGTACAGATATACTAACAATATTTACATGCATGTAAATTCATATTTTATTGTTGTTTTCAATGTAGGAGTTATACATGTACTACATTTAATGCTGAAGGGGGTTGTTGATCTTATAATTTTCTTGAGTAAGAAACCTCACTATCATTTTGAAAAGTTCCAATGCTTATAAATCTTTAAAAGATGTGATGCTTTGTATGTACAAATTTAAAAAAGAATTTAATTAACAAATTTGATACATGTCTGTAGTCTGGTGGTTTATCCACTGATCTATCAAGTCAGACAATCAAATATGAAAATATTTCAAACGATTGGACAGAAAAAATCTACATGTAGTAGAATAATCTCGATGAATATTAAATTTGAAGGGTGTAGAGGCACTTTAATCATCAAATGAAACACTGAAACATTACACAATATAGAAGACAATGTGGTATGGTAATAAATATCTTGATTACTTAATTTTGTACACGTAGTGTGTAATATTGGAATGATCACATATAACAAGTCATGCAATGAGATAATAGCCTAGTATCTACGGATACAGCAGGAACATTTAAACTTTAGAATATGTGATAATTACCTACCCTTCTCGTGGTGGACTCTGTGACCTGATTGGCCGTGTCGCGGGTCACCCTGATGACGAGGTCGGGTATTAGGGCGATGACTGCGAGCACCATGATACCTAACCACACAGTACCACTAGACAGGCTGGTGGTGTACACCTTATAGAAGTCCTGGAGAGTCTGCATAAACGACCTATGTGGAAATAAGATCATAAATATGATCTCAATCCTAAGGGCTTTACGTTTTCCAAAACAATCATATTAATTGAAAATCCACCCAAAGAAAACCAAGTAATGTTTATCCAAGAAGTCTAATTAAACTTTTTGAAATAAGAGAAAAACCAGGAGAAATATAAATCTGAGTGTATACAGTACAGTGATAGAAGTTTAACTTCTTACATTTTTTTTTTTTTAGGGGCAATACAATGGATCAGTTTCCTTGGTTAGTCTATAGCTATAAATACTTTAAATGGATGCAGTGTGAGTGGATGAATACTCACGGCCATATCAACATGGAATAGAGCAGAGTCATGCTCACGTTGCCAACCCCCGTGATCACATAGGCCATGAACATAGGGAGGGGCCAGTAGTACGTCTCCAGGCAAAGCTGTCAAAGAACAATAGGTTGGGTAGTCTCAATACAGTAAAACAGCTTATAACGAAGTGCCAGGGACGGGCGATTTTACTTTGTTATAAGCGTAATTCGTTATATCTGTAAAGTTTACAACATGTAATAAAATAAAGGGGAATGAAAAGCACTTCGCTGTAAGCGTCAATTCATTATAAGTGTTTTCGCTATAAACGTGTTTTACTATTTATGCATTTTTAAGGAGAATAAAAAGAGGGATAACTCTTGCTGAAAAATATTAGACAAACCTCTACATAAATCACCACATGTAACTATATAGTTTACGACAATCACCTTGAGATTAACTGCAATGACATTGACTGTGTATGCTATTGTCCCAAAACTCCATAGGCCCATCATCTGTAAATTCAAATCTTGCAATAGGTCATCAAGTTCAATCAATTAACTGTACATTTTCCAAACGGAAAACTTTCAATTCATATCTTATTTTCATCACATGCACTAAACAGCTGTATAATCATTACAGGTTGAAATATCCTCTTGCAGTCCTTCTCTAGTTTCTACATATAATACACTGGATATTTATTCTCCTTGGTTATAATAACTATGAACTGAATTTATGTTGTTCCTTTATATGCTGATGACAGCGAATCTTGTTAAAAGGATTTCATTTTGTAATCATGAAAAATAACATGAATTGGATTGAATAAATATGAGGCTAAGAGTAAATTATTTCTAAATGCAAAAATTAAATAGAAATGTTTCATTCAGAAAATGATAACAAACATAGCACAGGATGTGAATGCTTTTAACATGAAACTGAATAATACAATATCTACAACTATATTCAATCATAAAATGGACATTTTAGAGTGGCAAGAATTTCTTCTCAATACAGTGACTTGTTTTGAAAAGGTTGCAAGTATTTCCTGTAGTTATCATGTGACATATTTATTTTACTCGTTTTATTATTGTCACAGAATTTTATAAAAAGTTTCCTACCTTTCCATCTGGCCACAAAGAAACATCGTTTCCAAACAAAAATACAACACCAAAGAAAAACACAAAAACATGCCATAATCCTACAACGAGAACGAATCATTAAATAAACATATGCACTCTGAATGGGGTAAAAATTATCAATATAGCACCAGCTAACCAAGGAAAAAAAATAGTTTTAAAGTAGTGAGTCTACTGGGAAACTAATTACAGTAAATCTTCAATCTACATCACACTGTTTTCTGATTTTTTTAAAATAAAATTTCATGACATGCAAACACACTATTGTACGGAAAGCTACATAAAACGTATTGATGATTTCATCTTCTGTAATATCTAGATGATTTCATCTTCTGTAATATCTAGATGATTTCATCTTCTGTAATATCTAGATGATTTCATATAAAATGGTTCTTTATTGTGGGATACTTTATATCACGTTCATACCCATTATAGATGAAAACAATTAAAAAAAAAAAAGAAATATCATACATTTAAAAATTAGTGAACACCTCAGTCTAATTGCTACATGTATGGATCAGGATGCATAACTTCTAACCAAATCAGTAACTTACAAATTAAACAGCACTAGACAATATAATTGTCCCTCATTCATACTTAAAAAGATGGAAAAGTAATGGAGTATGTGCTATTGTAAAGAATATGGCTAAAAGATTAAAAACCAATAAAGATAAAACAAAATACAAATTATAATAAATTTCCCCTTAAATTCAAAATCTTAAAATATCTATAAAAACTAAATGAAACGAATAAAATTGTGGAAGGTTACATCCAGTTCTTTTATTAATGGATCAAATGATGGAATAAACACTCAGGCTAAAACTGGAGAGCTAAGTATCAGTAATTCTGGGCATGCACTGCATGAAGTCAATGGACTGAGTGCACGGAAAACTGATTAGAACACATTCACACGCTTCAGTTACTACGGGCTGGTGCTTTCATTTTATGAAATTTTACACAGTGAAGGGGTTGTATTATTTTGTGTATGATATCACTCATCTCTGTCGATCCATGTGAAAAAGAAGTGACAATTAAAAATTTCTGGCATTTGGAAAATGACGAGTTTAGTTGTCAATAATCCAAGAATTACCTGCTCTTGCACCTCTGAAGAATTTTCAGAAAATATCAAACTAAATTCATTCAGGAAAAAAACTTCAATTCAAATATATTTTTAAACTTGCCATATTCTTTGGTGTTTGGTATGTGAAAATATCAGACAATATTATAAAATTTCTCAGCTGTCTGCTAGCTAGCTTGAATAAAAATATTTGAAGCTTTTCTAAACTGTAAGATGTGTGTTATTACATGTAAATACAAACCTAATACATTCCACTTCAAGAAATTCTTTTTATCTAATTTACTATTTCGTGTGATATTTCTGAAATGAAAAAAAAACACTTGATAGAAAAAAAACATTTATCTTATCTACAAACACTTATAATCTAAATCCAAATAAAAATTACAAATATTTCCTTGTACATGCATGTACATTTAATCATTCAAATTTTCACACATTGGGTATACAAATAAGTCTTGGTATAAATTTAATTACCGGTAAACATATATATATGACAATAATAGAATTTAAAAATTACAAGTTAAATTTAACAAAATAAGAAGAAAATAAGTAAAAAATATATTAGCCTACTTATAAAGATGAGGTTTATCGATGAGATCTCGTTGGGATATGTGCTGTTCGAACAAGCTGTAGATGAAGATGGGCAGTGACGTCATGGTGATATTGTAGAACATGAGATGAAAGCTCACCAGTAGGGACTGTCAAATAAGCCACAGAAACAATGCAAGATATGTCAAAACATCTGTTAATTCACATAAATCTAAATTATAAAACATCATATGAAAGCCGTTGGGACTGTCGAATAAGTCCTGGAAAAAAGCAAGGTCATAATATCGGTTACATACACATAAAAAGTAAGATCAGCACCTAAAGAGTTATCTAAACCATATCTGAACCATTAAAATTCGTATCATTGGTGTATATGTACATCAGTTTCTATAATGATTATAACAAGAACTTGGAGTAAAGCACAACAGGGTTTTCAATGTTTATCATTTACATGTATAACTAACATATAAAGAGGGTGATCCACCTTTAAGTGAAATAACTTACCTGTTGTGAAAAACCAGAATAAAATGCAAAAAACAGCTGCATGGTAATGAAGGCTACATTCTGAAACAAAGAACAATCTATGTGGATAGTCCAAACCTTTAGATATCAATAAAATTAACAGAAATTACATTGCAGGATATTAATGCCTTAACTAAATTACACAGTAAGCTTACTTTGTAAAAGAAATACTGGACAAGTGTTGCCAGTCGATAGTAAAAGTAATGGCCGTGGACCAATAGGAGTCGTTGTAGGAACCGGAACTTGGCGAAGGCATAATCACTGTTTCGTACCGCCTGTCTACCTTCTTTTCCCATAATGCCTGAAAAATGTTTACGTTTATGTTCATTGCTCTCATTTAAATGATCGATACATGGTCATACATTTCAACATTCCTTAAAGTTGTGATAAAATGATTTGTTGGATACTTAACCCTTTATTTGTAATTTCAAAAAAATCTCAAAGCAGATGAAATACACTAAATGTGACTTTTATTTTTAAATACAGAGTTTTATTTATTTTAAACTGACTACATGACTATCTACTTGTATGTTTGTGTTATATACCTAGTCCAACATGGGCCTCCTGGATCATGCTGACATCGTTAGCACCGTCTCCTATGGCTGCAGTCACTGGAGTATGGTGGGCTACCTTCATCAGTTTCACCACCTACAAAGTCACAGCAATAAGTAACAAAGAGTCTGATTGGTCCTTAGGACAGTCTCAAGGCCATGATCTCAGTCCAACAAAGGAAAACTGCTTTTTGGCTAACTATGGGTAACAACAACCTGCTGCTTCATACGAGAATAGCAGAATGTTACCACTGGCTAGACTGGCAAGATGTGGAAAAATGTAAAATGGTGAACTTTTGAAACTCATGACAGTGATGCTCTTATTTATAAACGGAAATGATTAATCTGTCCAAACTTGTTTGTACAAACCTCTGCTTTCTGTAGAGGAGACATTCTACAGCACAACACTGCCTCACACATCTGACACAGGTTTCTGAACATTTCTGTGTGTTCTCCCAAGGCAAAGGCCAGACTGAAGCCATCCACGATCAACACAAACTGCTGACTAGAGGGACTGCGCGAAATACACCTGTAACAACATTGATTTATCAATGCATGAATATCACTTATATGTTTATAACTAAATGAAATATAAAAGATACAAAATAATTCCAAATTCTTGATTATTGTTGACCCTGTGTAATTTTCTAGAAAGCCACAGGACTCTTCCCATTTTCATCTGTCCCATGAACTGCATTATTTACCTGTGGATGTTTTTGCTGATCTCCTCTCCACACCTGGTGTAATTAGTACAGGTGAGTTTAGTGAGCCTGAGTTCCTCCATTCTGTCGTGGATGTGGCCGGCCGAGTAGCTGATGTTGACAGCGGTCTCTTCCTTATCCCCAGTCAGCACCCAAACCTATAACAGAACCCAAACTATTCAAACTTATGTGTACACAATGTTTTTATACTAATGGTATACCTTCAACAGAAGGTGTATACAATGTGGCTACAGTAATACAAACCATCAAATCAAAGCAAGATTTGAATTCTATTCCGTAAAACATGCATCTCAATCTATTTCTAATGACTATTTCATCAATATTTTACAACAGCCAGTACCCAAATGAAATAAATATAGCATTTCAGCATTTATAAAAGCAGAATTTAGTTCCTTTGGAAAAACATTATTTACAAAAAGAATCTCCACAACCTTGATGCCGGCTTTGCGGAGCATGGTGATGGTTTCTGGGACGCCGTCTTGTAGGCGGTCCTCCACTGCTGTGGCTCCTAGTATGTGGAGATCTCTCTCTATGGCTTGAAAAGCTTCATTTAACTGAAAATACAATGAGGTCCCTACCAGATTACATGGATTGTAATAACAATATAAAATTATAACCAATTGGAAGGCTTCATTTAATTCAAATACAATCAGATGTCACCATGCATCTCCAATGGATTGTAGGAATAACAAAATTGTAATCAACAAGTAAAAAGCTGTCAATGTGACAGCAAACCAGGTTTCTTTTATGTGAATTGCATAATCCATGGTAACCCAGAATTGATAAACACTACTATCCAGAGAAATGGAGTACCCTATATGCAATATTCTGTGAAAAATGTTCAACAGCTGGGTTTTTTCATAAATTATCAGAAATCAAAATCCTAGCAATATATGCACACCTCTGATATATGTACAACTGATCTGCAAAAGAACAATTTCTTATCTTGAAAACTGTAGGAGGAGTCATCCATACAATAAAAGTACCGCCTGCCCGCTATTTTCACCATTTCAATAACTGGATTTTACCTTTGGAAAACCCGATTAAAAATGATCCAATAGAAGTTACAGACATGTTTATGAAGCAGCAAAAAATTAAGATACTGAAGATTCCTTATCAAACATAAAGAATTAACATCCGAACAAAATCGCGAGAAGGAACTCTCCCAGATTTTAAATCTCCCTTTTATTTTTCAGACAGTTTCTACAAGTAAATATATGAATTAAAATTAATTGAATGAATTATAACAAAAATTGGTGCTCAAAATTTTATATTCTCGCGATTTCATACAAAGCAGTGGAATCACGGAATTTAGTACTCATGTAAATAAGGAATTTACAGTAATTTGATCAGTACGGTCATATTTATTACAGCTATGGCTGTTTTGTCTGTGATTAATTCCATACTTTTTCCTCCCTGCTGTCCATAGCATTCCTTGCTTCAGTCAGCATTCTATCTACTGCTTCGTACTCTTCTTGTGTAAACACCCGCTTGCCCAGGGCCAGAGTCCTAAGTCCTAGCTAAAAATATACCGGTATTCAATAAATGTAAGTAAGATACAACCATTCTCCATCAAATCAGGTGCAGTGTAGCAAGTCTTTTAGGAGTTGGTAACTTACCAGAGCATAGTCATGTATGTGGTGATTGGTTTTATCGATTTCACCAGAATTTCCTATATTCAGAACAGCTGTTTCTGCTCCTTTGCATAGCAGGACAATTTCATCTTTAATTACAAAAAAAGCAAAAAAGTGATGAAAGTTTGGAGACCAAAAAATCAACACCTTACAAATTCTACTGGGTCCAGAAATAAAAGAAATTACCATAATATATATAAAATGCTTGCAATTCCTGGCAAACCTAAAGTTAGCCTTGAGCACTTAGGACAACTCTTTGCTACTCAATAGACCCTCTGTCAAATTAATCTGAACTTTGACCTGTAACCTCAATAAAAGACAAGTAAATTAACACACCAATACACACACCCTTCTCTGTCTGTATGATAACACTCATTCTTTTCCTAGTGGCGTCAAACTCCAGAACATGAAGCAGCTTATATCGTCTCATCTCTCCGTGGAATGTCACCTCCAAATGGTCTTCTCTCATTCCATGGAAAACAACACCATACCTGAAGCAATACATGAATTACTTTTATATGTGACATTGTTCTTGATTAATTTTCTTCATTGACAATCATTCACCAAATTATAATTAAGCCAAATAATCGGGTTTAAGAGAATTTCATCTGAAGGGAGAATAAGTTGGAAAAGTAGTTCTCATTACCTGCGACAGGCCTCGACAAACGCCTTCTCATCGGGCGAGGATGACTGGTACTCGTACTCCATCCCCGTGTGACTGTACAGGGCAGACGCTCCCGTCTGATTGGCCTCGTGATGGTCCACCCTCACTGTGTGACAAAGGGCAAGTAACTCTAGGAATTCTTCAATCTCAGGCTGGAGAAAATCATTGAAACATGAAAACCGATATAGTCATCAGTCATATGCATTTTCCTGGTCTAACATGACAAATTCTCAGATTTCGACAAATTCAGAACCAATAACTTCATTTATAACAGGCAATTAAGGAAAGTCATTCAATTTCAGTACCTCATGTACTCACATCATGTATATGTGATAAAACTTAAAATGTTCAGAAGATAAAAATAACACTATTTCATATTTTTTCCTTTCTATGCTATATGTTTTTAGTATTAGACTCACAGTAAGATGGATGACTGGAATGCTTTGGCCTCCTTCGGGAGACATTTCATGTAAATGGCCGCCCACTTCCACGAACTTGACGGCATTTATTGAGCACTGTCTGAACTGCATGTCATTTTCTGTGAGAGTTCCTGTCTTATCTGTAAACAGGTACTCGACCTACCAGAAAACAGAGAGGTACATATAGGAAAACTCTGTTCTAACAGAACATTATATAGTTACAAATATCATTCCAAGGATGCACAGAGTTCTTGAAGTTCATTTCATTTGATGATCAGTTACAACTGATATAAACTTTCAGGAACAGATATCAAAAGAGTCTGGAAAATTTAAGAGACTAAGCAGTAAGCACTTTTTATCAGAATAAACAAATGAATGCAGATAATGTATGATAAATTGTATTGTATTGTAAATTTTAACAAAAAATTTTGCTCTCTTTAAATTCCCTCTAATGGTCAGTGGGTTAAATTTCCAAATGTATGTCAATCTTTAAGCAAAACAGTGTCATTCTATATTTGAAATACCCCAAAGTCTATTTTAACTGTAGCTAAAAAAAAATACAGTATGTGCTCATGGAAAGGCTTTGTAAGCACCCCCTTCTTTGTTAGCACCCCCTCCTTTGTAAGCACCCCCTCCTTTGTTCACATCCCACTATTGTTTTGCAGTCCTCACCTGTCCAAGCTCTTCATTGAGGTCAGATGTGTTGGCCTTGGCGGCAGTGTCCGTCTCTTCATCGTACATCTCTAAGTCCCACTGTAGATACAGCGACCCCACAAACTTCTGCACCTCTGGAAACAATGCACAAAGTATTATCTTACTGAAGAACAGGTTTATACTAATACATGTACATGTATTATATTATATAATATCAGGTACAGCAAGCCCACAAACTTCTGTAAACAATGCAAAAATTACCCATGTTTTATTCATAAATGTACAGCATTATACATGTTTATCAAAACAAAGTGATTACAGTCAATGATGCAGAATTTCATCCCATATTTGTTAATGACAAATGAGAAAAATAAAATAAATGCATTTTTAAGTAATTGTTCACTGACAGTTGATATATTTGTAGACTATGTGTAATCTTATCCATCAGAATTTGGTAGTCTACTCACCCACAGTAACATAGAGAGAGATAGGAATGATGTAGTTGTACAGAATCATAAAGGACAGGAAATCCGAGATCACATTTCGGACCTGTCAAATGCAAAAGAACCAATGAAATTCAAATCAGTAATGCTGTCATCTAAATGTAATATAATCACACCACACAGATATTGTCAAAATACACTCAAAATCATTTCAATTGGTATTATAATGAGCTTTTGTTGTATTATTGTACAGTCTTCCTCTACTCATTGACAATAACATATGTAGGTCAAGACATCAACTGTAAGGTTTTGTTCCCAGTGAGAGAGCTTTGGTTTCCATGGTACTTTCATGATAACATATCTTAGTGCTAAACAGAACTGCTACCGGGTATTTAAATTTAAGCGGTGTTTACAGTTGAGCATTACTTACTGTGTTTACAGTAAAGCAGTACTGGTACTTGTACATGTACTTTGTGTTTACAGTCAAGCAGTACTGTTATATATAGTTTAGTTGCATTTACAGTTCAGTAGTATTTGGTACATATATTTTAGCTGTGTTAACAGTTGAGCAGTAATAGTACATGTATTTAAGCTAAGTGTACAGTTGAGCAGTACTTGTAAATTTATTTTTGTGTTTACAGTTGACCAGTACTGGTACATGTACATGCATTTGGTACAATTCTAGTTGTGTTCACAGTTGAGCAGTAGTGGTACATGTATTTTAGTTGCATTTACAGTTGAGTAGTAGTGGTACATGTATTTCAGTTGTGTTTACAGTTGAGCATGCAGTACTGGTACAGTACCCGCAACGTTATTTTTTACAATTCTATCCTATCATATCGTGTATCAATCCTATCGTATCGTGCGTGTATACTGTTCTATCGTGCGTTAATGCTATCGTATCGTGCGTGTATACTGTTCTATCGTGCATTAATCCTATCCTATCGTGCGTTAATCATATCAGGTTTATCGTTCAATTTTAACAGGTTTTTCCGTTTATCCTATCATGTTAATCGTTTCGTGCCGTTTCATAAGCAAGTAAATTTATTTCAAAGTTGGAAGTCGTTCAGTGCGCCGTATAAGAAAAATTTATCGAACAAGAATTGTAAAATCCTATCCAGCATTCTATCATGATACTAATTTCTTAATTTTTAAGATCAAAATTAACCAATATCACATGTAAATCATATCTGTAAGCATTGGGAAAGAAAATGTAAACTATCGAAGTTCTTAGGAACAAGGTAACATATTTACCTGTATATCGAATATATTAGATCGTACTCGAAGTCTATACAAGCGTAAACATTAACTTTTATGCAATATAATTTGTTTTTTATTCATCATATTTTACAGAAACAAAAGTATTTATGATATAATTTATATTTAATTAAAACCAGAGTTGTATTATAATTGAACCCGTTTTTTTTTTTTTGTGATATTTGATTTTGGGCCGAAATGTTCTCGGCAATCGGCTAGGGTGTGTGGTAATGAAAACAATGTTAACAAATTGTACGCGGAATGTATATCTGCGTAAATATTTACTTAACTTGTATGTTATATAATTCGCTTTTAATGCATCATTTTCTTATACAGAAAGAAATGTATTTATGATATATTTTATATTTACTTTAAACAAGAGTTGGATTTTTATAATTGAACCCGCTATGATCTGTGTGATTTGATCTTGGGCTGCAATATTCGCGGCGGTCGGCTAGGGTGTTCGGTAATGAAAGCAATGTTAACAATACAGAAAGTTTATTGATCATTTAAGCTCATAATTTTTGTTAAAAAAATTAACTGGTCATTATTATACATTCTATAAATGATGCAGCGATGATTAACAACTCGGCAATTGTTACTAAAACGAAATTACACATAAAGCTTTATTAGTACGTGTTTTTTCCCAAATTATGCCACTATCAGGTTATTCATGAAGATCATTTAAAGCGATTATACGTTTATCATAAACATCGTTTATCCTTTCCTATCGTGTATCAATCCTATCGTATCGTGCGTGTATACTGTTCTATCGTGCGTTAATGCTATTGTATCGTGCGTGTATACTGTTCTATCGTGCGTTAATCCTATCCTATCGTGCGTGAATCCTATCCTATCGTTTATCTTGTAAAAAATAACGTTGCGGGTACTGTACATGTATTTCATTTGTGTTTACAGTTGAGCAGTACTGGTACATGTATTTTTGTTGTGTTTATAGTTTTACAGTTGAGTGGTACTTACAGTCATGCTCTGTCTGGCATCGGGTATGTACCAGGGATTCCCTATCCTGTCCTGGCTCATGTACCAGAACGCTAAAACAGTACTCACTGAAGCTTCTATTAATAGTATCACAAGGAAAATGATAAGGTAGCTGTTCATACCCCTATAACAGGAAATAAGGTGGGTTGATTAACATCTTCTTAATATATGTAACAACAATTAAGGTAGTGTGAAACAAGAGAGCTTAAAATCGTAATTATTAAATAATATAGTTATCAATATTTACTATAAAGTACCTCTCAACACGAGAAAATTTGGTAATTTTAGCTTTGGAATTCAAAGCCATTTTAGTATCTGGACTCGTATATATTGCACAACCTAAAGATAGAAAAATAAGAAAAATGTCATAACAGAAAAAATGCAAAATAGTTTTTATCTATCAATAAATATCAGAGAACTTGTATGAAATTATTCAGAAGTTGTGGAATTTGTTAAAAATTACTGACAAAATTATCACTTTGACCAATCATAACGCATCTAGTTTACTTTTATAAAATGTTTGCAAAACTTCGTGTGTGGAATTTTTAATACATATAACTAAACTTTCTGAATACAGAAGATACCCATGCAATTAAATCTAGAAATCCCAATACCATAAATGTAAGGTGTATTTTTTAGCCTTGCTCCCCTAAGTAAGACATTCTCTGGTCCCAAGGATTTTAAACAACTGTCTGAGTTGTTGTAAACAGTTATTCGACCAATGAACTTGTAGAGATCTGGAATCGGTTGCTCGCATTCAATTGTGGCACAAAGATTTGTGAAATCACTCTCTTTCTGGAACTCGCGAGTTTCAGGCACACAAAAATGAGTCTGAAATTTAATGATATAAACTATTATCCTTTTATGAATCGCATGAGCTTTGGAATCATAACACATATGGTGATAAGTCAATCTGGTTTATCAATGAATTAATTCAAAGAATAGTTTAAAAGATAAATCAACCAATCAATTTACAATGTATATGGTGTTATGAGAGTATAAAATGTAGCTGTCATGAATCACTCAGTACAATGTTTCTATCATAAGTGTAGGCCAATTTCCCTTTGGTCTTACTTTTAAGTTGGTCTCTCCATCCAAGTTTGCTGTTGTGACATAACATTTTCCCTCGGGATCATAGGAAGAGAGCATCACTAGATCACATGGGAAGCCTTGATTTACTTTCACTTTCACTATGTCTCCCACCTGTATCAAATAGAAAATTTAAATATTTAATATACTAGTTTTCTGTGAATTTTCACAGTTCAACTAGATGTCATTTGGGGACTATTGGTAAAATTTGTCAATGCACCCAATGTGCCAAAAAAATGAGAATAATGATTGTTGAAGAATTTTTACATGTAATACTATTATTTTATTATTCAAAACATTGTCATGTGGATTTGATTTGCTCAAATATGGCATTTAATTTGGAAACTCTGATGTAATATACAGTACTCATATAGTCTCTTGTAGCCTAATTATGACTACTTCTGGTGATTTTTTTTTAATGCCAATGGGTTTCTGTACATTTTGAAACATATTTAGTATGAGAAGTGCTAGTGCTTTTATCATATTCACAATAAAGGATAGATGCTAGTTGATCAATTCAAATTGACCTGAATAGTGACCAACTATTGAAAATTGGTTTTTATTGCAAAATGACTACAGCTTCCTGGTGTAATACACCAAGGCACTTACGTGTAGTCTATCTGATTAAATCTGAGATCAAATCAAATCTGATATACTGTCAAATCTCAAGTTTGTCTTCTATTTTCCATTTCACAGTGTATGTACCTTGATATTTTGTGCCTTGACTTGGGTGAGCTTGCCGCTATGGACTATGAACGCCTTTCTGTTGTTGACCTCATTGTCTGCTTTGTGACGTAACCAGTCCTCATATCCCTGCCGGAAATAAATCTACGATTAGCTTGACAAAAAATACTGTAATCAAGATCTACATCTCAATTAAGCTATAGGGGGTAAATATCAAAAGTTCAATGTCTAACAACAAAACTATATTGCTCATAGTTTTCATCTAGAACCACCAATCCATACAACCCCAACCCCCCCCCCCCCAAAAAAAAATATTATCAAATAAATATGGAATCTTGAATTGTATTTGATTTCAAGGTTTTGTATTTATTGCATAATATATATCAATTTTTTATTGTTTATTCTAAAAAAAGAATCATTTAAAAGTACCAATAATTTAAAGTCTTGTGAACAATAACTGATATGCACAATGTCAAAATGACAAAGTGAAACTTGTGCTCTTCTTTAACCAAGCCCCTCCCATAGCTTTTATCAAACATCACTTTTAATTTTTTATCTAAACCTTGTTTTTATCTGCTCATAATAAACTCATCAAATTTTTAAAACAAAATATGGAAGATAGAGATAATAATTATTTCTTCAGTACACCAAATATTAATTTTGATCATAGGCTGCTGAGTTCAGTGTGGGTGTTGATTGTTCATGGTCCATTTATTGTTAATGCTCTTCTAAACCAAGCATAGAGAACTCCCCTTTTGATGTTGAAATCTAGCCTAACTTCAGTGTTCATATATACTCTCCTTCCCTAACTGTGATTCATGTTTAAAAGATGTGAATTGTAACTTATTTACAATAAAAGGGTTGAGCATTATGATATGTACACAAAAAGTATAGTATGATTGACTGGGATCAGAAAATAAATAACTCCCACGAAAAGAAACCTGTCATCATTAAAAACAGATGCTCATCTATACAAAAAAATCTAATAAAATCCGCCAATTCAATATCACTTGAATTCTCTTGTACTGCTTCTGTAAACAAAACATACAGAAAGATGTCTGTAGAAAACAGATGCTCTGAATTTGTACTGATACTGAGAAGAATAAAAAGTTCTTCTGCCAGGCCAGAAACAGATAGATGTTTGTGTACAAGGAGTGTCTGTCCGACTCAGTATGTGGATGCATCGACAACTCAGCCATCGATTCTCTCTCTCTCTCTCTCTCTCTCTCTTAAGATTATATCATAGATAGAAAGATTAGTATGTGGATGTATCAACAACTCAGCCATTGATTCTTTCTCTTTCTCTCTCTCTTTCCCTTTCTCTCTCTCACAAGATTATCAATTACAAACTAGGTCTATTTATATCCTATATAATATTGTCTAAAATTTAAAACAATCAAGACTTATTAGAAACACCCAGAGAAATTGAAACCTTGACACCCTATTTGATGAGATGAAGAAGAATATATTTATAAACTTGAATTCAAATTGCCAGACAATTTTTTTTTCCTGAGTACATTCTCCATGCAATGTTGAGTGATATTAAATAACTCCAATAGAACACTATTGATAGTCAACTGACAGGGACAAAATTGTACTTAGCATGAAGTTATGGCATACTTTAGAGATTTACAATGTTTTTGATTTTCAATCACATACTTTTAATCTTTTTAAATTTAATTTTTTTATTAAACCTAAAATGAAAATTTTATGACACTGATTTATCATTATCTCTCACCCCTCCCTTAAATTAAGATAGATATAAAAGGTGTTACAAATAGAAAATGAATTTTACAATTCATAAAATCAAATGACAATAAATGGTCATTCTCATGGCCAATCTTGAATGCGTCTGATGCTTTAAGTTAACACCTCGATTCTCACCTGTTTGATGGCGGTGACTGTGACTACAAAAACCAGGGGAGCAATGCTGGTGGCTGGACTAACTGGGCTGTCGATGATTAACTGAAAAAAAAAACCCACAAATATTAACTGATTAACTAAAACATAACTACATATAATAACTTATTAACTGAAAAAAAACACAGGTAACTACCTGATTAACTGACACATAACAACAGTTAACTACCTGATTAATCAAAAAACAACCACAGGTAACTACCTGATTAACTGACACATAACAACAGTTAACTACCTGATTAATCAAAAAACAACCACAGGTAACTACCTGATTAACTGACACATAACAACAGTTAACTACCTGATTAATCAAAAAACAACTACAGGTAACTAACAGATTCATTTAAACCCAATTACATATAATAACTACCTGATTTAAACTTTAAACACAACCATATAGCTCAAAATTATGTAACTGACAAAAATATATAAATGCACATAATGTAGTTATAGCTATTTTTTTCCCTAAACTTTCTGTATAAAACAAATAACGGTAATGTTGTAACAAATCAAAATCTATTGAACATCCCTAGGGATTCCTTTGACCAAGTTTTACTGACTAAAAGCCAACAATTTACTTGTGTACTTCATTTATACATTGAATAATAAATTATTCATTAATTTTGTAATGTTCAAAACCACTTGATAATTATAAAGTCTAATTTTGAAGAGGGGATGATGCCCTGTCACATAAACAGGTCTCAAACTGTGCTGTTCTTTAGTAAATCTAATACTCACGCCAATTAAGGGGGAAAATAGTTAAAATTGAGATTTCAAGCAAGGATTGTAAATCACTTACTTTCCCCCATAAATTCCTCTCCCCTGTTACAACCTGTGATTTTATCTAGTTAATGGCAACTTTAAACCCTGGCTCCCATAAACTCCCCCCCACTTCAATGTTTGAATGCTCCTCAGCAAGCAACTGTTGCTGACTCTCTCCATCAAAACAAACTTTCTGCTGGGTGATTGATGGTCTGTCAATGTCTGGAGAACAAGGAATGGTCATACATAACTACTGTTTTCCCTACTGTGCAACATTATAAATAAAAGCCTAGTTCTTCTTGATAGAGAGTGGGGATTTCTGACATTATATTTGTCAGACTTTGTTTTATCAATACGTGCATTAATTTGTACATGCTTGATCATGAGCACGAGACTAGAAAATTCATTCACAATTTAAATCAAGCAATTACTTGTACACATTAGGAAGAACTGCATGGAATTATCTTAATGAGTAAGAGCAATGCAGAACACAATTAAATGTCTAGAGATTCTAATGCAGGTTCCTTGTGTATTACTAAGATTACAGGCATATTAGATACTTAGGCAGCTAACAAAGACTTCAATTTTAAGCTCTTCTCAAACAATTAAAATTTCATTTATTTTAGTATTCTTATAATTCAGGAGAACTTCAAAATATTCACTGTCTAGTTCACAGACTGATGGTGTGATCTAATGCACAGCATTAGGGGTGCGTACATCTTGCTTTTTAGAATTCGCAAACATTTTTTATTTCCAATATTTGTATTTTCAGGTTTGAACCTATTTGTTAACTTTTTAGCCACCATCCTATCTTGTTCTCAATTCTCAAGCTTCAAAAATTTCAATTAGGATCTCTTAACATTTTATATTGCCCCAAAAATCAATCATTGTCAAAACTCAAGTATTACATGTACTTATTACGTCCAAAACTGACCCCATTGCCTAAATTCACTTTTCCTCAAAGAAAACTCAGATCAAGAAACTAAAGAGTTCATGCATGTAAATAAACAGATGAAATCTTTGTTTTGATAGATGAATTACAATATACATGTATTGTACATTTTGTGAAGTGATGGATAATATGATAATCAGAATAAACAGACAACTTGAGATATGCCATGTCCAGTGTATACCTATATCATATGTATATTATCTCGATCTCCACCTGTCTCAGGTTAAGAGCTCTGATAGCTGACCAAACTGACCTCTGATAACGATTGAGATAAAGGATTAAGATAAACTATCCACACATTTCAAGACACTTCATATTACGGCAGACAAGCTGACCTGTATCTTGTTTCTGTTTCATTGCATAAACCAGGGGCGCCATTTCATAAGTCGCTTTGCCCTTGAAATAGTAATCTTTGTATTTCAGTGTAAAAAAAATAAATATGAGCAGGAAATCATGAGGAGAGGCACTTGTACAAAGAATCATTATCACATTCTGTTGACTACATTCATGAGATGTCAAGTACATCTAATGCGTAAAATCTATGTATTGTGTGTATATATAAATTAAGTATTGTTATAATACCGGTACTTGTAAAACCCCAGCAATGATATATATAGTATATATATATATATATATAACAGATTATGAAATATGATATAATGCCTGTTGGCATAGAAACCCATTATATATCTGAAACTTTCTTCTCAAATGTTATCATATATTTCAAAGCTTTATACAGTTCCAGTTTGGAAGACCCACAAAGTACTTGATTATAAAACCTGGTCTATCCATTAACACATACCTTGAAAGTTCCTTTTTTTCATTGATTAAACAGTTATTTCTCTTGAAGTACATGTATATGTATGTAATCAATACAAGATAATTCATGTGAACAAAAGCAGAAATATTTGTTGGGGATTCAATTGTGTTTATTTCATTGATAAAATTTATGAATGAAATTCAAGTCTTGATGACACATTAATCAGTATATAATTATATGTTATATATAGTATGATAATTATGAAGCTGCAAAATTAAATCCCCACAAAACCAATACTAAATGACAAATCAATGAAATATTATCCCCGCCAAAATTTCTGCTCCTACAGTATCTCTACAGCATGCTCGTTTGTCTGTCATACCTGTATAATTCCCACACACAGGAAGTAAAAGTTGGCTATTCTTCTGAACTGTTCAAACAAATTCTTTGGTATAAAGTTCCAGGCCGTGTACTGTAAACAAAACAGTTTAAAGAGTCATATATATGTTCATAAATGTCCTCAAAACTATGCAATCAATGTATCTAAAACAAAGAATCTCTTTCTTTCAATGATAAGTTTAAGTTATACTACATGTAACAATACCTACACATGCATGTAAAATTATATATATATTTTCATTATACTTTTGCTTTTTGTGTTCATTTGATAAACATTAATTAATAAAGGAATAAATTCAACAGCTATTGAATTTATACAAATAATTACAGAATTTATATGAGTATGAACTGCTTTTGACAATAAAAGATAAGGATTGAACTGTGTTCGGCCCCTTACCTTTGAAGACACCCACCTATTGTTGGGGTAGTGATGGTGAATGTATGTGTACGGTCCCTTACCTTTGAGGACACCCACCTATTGTTGGGGTAGTGATGGTTATTGTACATGTATGTGTACAGTTCCTTACCTTTGAGGACACAACTCTGTTGTCGGGGTAGTGATGGTTATTGTACATGTATGTGTACAGTTCCTTACCTTTGAGGACACAACTCTGTTGTCGGGGTAGTGATGGTTATTGTACATGTATGTGTACAGTTCCTTACCTTTGAGGACACAACTCTGTTGTCGGGGTAGTGATGGTTATTGTACATGTATGTGTACAGTTCCTTACCTTTGAGGACACAACTCTGTTGTCGGGGTAGTGATGGTTATTGTACATGTATGTGTACAGTTCCTTACCTTTGAGGACACAACTCTGTTGTCGGGGTAGTGATGATGCTGGTGAATGGCGACTTCTGGGCTCTCACTCGGGGATGGTTTGTTATCCACATAGATTGTCCTGTCTGTTGGTAACTCTCTCTTGAAGCAATCCTTTAAAAAAGAGGCCAAATTATTCCATCCATTGGTAACTTGAAAATGATTATAAAATATTTAAAGCAGGTGTCTATGTATATAACTACTCAGAAAATTTGGTACATGGACTTTTAGGTCAATCATATAAAAGTTAACATATACACGTACACATGTACTAGTAACCCTATGCGGCCTGTAGACGTCTACCCTAGCAAAAACTGTAAATACCCAAGTTGGGCTACATAAACTTGTGAATGTCCACCCTTACTATTATATATATCAAATGGTACTCATTTACTAACGAGTGGACATCTACAACACAATAAATAATGTACACATTTTACCAACGGTGAATCAGTGATTGTCTCCTCTTGCAGGCATGTACTGTGAAATCATGTAAATTCGTCAAGGCCAATTTTCGTGGATAGTGGTTTTTTTGCTTATTCGTGGGGATGTAATTTCGTGGATGTGTTGGATTTAAGTTTAAGTAAGAAATATAACTGTTTCTAAAAAAAATTTCCATTTAGAATGTAAATTCGTGGGAGAGGGCTACGAATATCACGAAAATTGAGCCACCACGGAATTTTATGACTCCACAGTATTTCACAAAATGATCTGGTTAATAAAAAAGAAATACCTTAAGACAAATATTTTACCTTTCTTTTCATTTTATCCCTTCATATGGTTAGTTTCACTAAACTTAAGTTTATGAGTACACTAGCTTTCCTAACTGTGGAAAATCCATAATTTCCTACATCCTGATTTTTTTTTTTTTTTATAAAGGTGTACTAAGTAAACAGGAAATATGCATGTTTAAAATAAGAAATATCTTTTTCTCACAGGTCTGACATTCATAAAACCGAAAAGTTTACAGAAGTCTTTCAAAAACCCCTTTATTTAATAAAAGAGTACTTTGTATCTTGCAGATATGAGAAACACGATGATATATAACTAACACTGTCCACAAATGTTGACAAATGACTCACCATTTGGAGAACACTGAAAAACAAGGACTACAAAACCAAAGTCTGCAGACAGCTAGAACACAGGTATGAACAAATCCATCAAATTGATTTCACAGGTAGATACAACAATTTATGTACACCTGTAGTAATTAAAAGCAACACCAACATCCTTTCAGTTTATTTTCTGGAGGCAAGATAACTGTGGTACGACACGCATAGACTGGACACTCAATCAAACAACATCAGGGTCTACATAAAAACCTATACAAACAATATTCTGTTCAGCTGATAGACTCACTTAACAAGCTTAAAGGATGGTGACATTTTGTTGACAGAGAGATGAGAGAGGGTCATTTACAAATTTACAATGCATACACCTTTGTGTAAGTACAAGTAAGATATTTACCATGTAATGCAAGCATGTAACAGAACTGTACTCAGAGCAATGTCTAGGAATAGTCATACATGCACATACAATGAATACTGAGGTATAAACAATCCAAATTTGTTTTAGAATTAAAACAATAAATACAGGTACCAGTAAAATTAATGAATATAAATTTCAAGCATTTTTACAACCGTTACTAAGGTAATAATTGTGATTAACTTTACATATCTTTATAATCCCTCACTTTATGTTGGACTCCTAAATAAACAT
The DNA here is from genome assembly GCA_020458035.1 of Magallana ariakensis. Classification (NCBI taxonomy): domain Eukaryota; kingdom Metazoa; phylum Mollusca; class Bivalvia; order Ostreida; family Ostreidae; genus Magallana; species Magallana ariakensis. The sequence continues at coordinate 49,028,148 of CM035819.1, forward strand.
CTTCATTTAATAACATCTATAGAAGATCTAGCAATCACGTGAATGTTTAAAAACAGTCATGTACTAATTTTATAATACACCTATACTAACTTTAACTTTCAAAATCTCCTAAAGAAACAGAACCTAACAGTAATTGGCAGCTTACTTGTTTAGGCATTAAGTTACACCTGACCGGAGTGTAAGCCATCAAACCTTGATTATGTGTAGAGAGAAAAGGCCTTGTGTGATTTGAACCCAAGTCCTTTGAATTTCTAGTCAAGCACTCCACCTACTGAGTTTTTCTGCCACTGCATGATTAATTATAAACTAGTCTGAATGCAACATTCATACACCTTTGTATGTGTACTAGCTGTAATGTGCATTATACAACAAAATAATGCAATAATTGAAACAGGATTCAATGCTTACTAAGTTATACAGGGCTGCAACTCATACGTGTACATTTACAACATTGCATGTAGGACTCTGGAACATGCATTGTCTGCAAAATGCACGTACTGTCTTAGTTTGCACATTACAGGATATAATTAGAAGGGAAAAAGAGCTTTAATGAGCTCTAAGTCTCAACTGGTTTTTTTCCTTTTTGTGCTAATGTCAATAAGAAGCATTGTTTCTTCTGAAATAATGTTAATGTGGCTTAATTAATTAACTGCATATCTTACCAATTTACAGATGAATTTGAGTAACAATGCATGATGGGCCTACATACATGTTTAGTAATACGAATAAACTTCAAAGTGTTGCTATCTTGGTTTATGCAAATGTTTTCTGCTTTTGAAGTTTTAACTGTAACTGAATATAAATCAAAAGAAGTTAGTATATTACCCAGGTATTTTCATACAAGTTGCACACAATGTTAGAGTATTCTTGTCCATCAGAGATGTAATGGGAAATATATAAAAAGTGGGTTTACAACTGGAGACCTAGCTGCAGGTCTGTAGCTCCCGGTCTGAAAAAAAAAACGGATGGACAACCTGGGAGCTACAGTGCCACCCACTGAAAAAATTGTATATTTATTGCGTAGAAAAATTGCGCTAGTTTTGGACTGATTAACCTTATTTATACGCAAATTCTTTGAAAACAATTAGTAACATTAAATTTTTTATGCAATTAACTACTGATATCGTCTCTTTACTTGCCTGAGACTTTCTCCGAAACACGCTACTAACCTCAGAAAATCAAGTATGTTAAATTTACATCAAGATAGAGAGTCGCCATTTTAACATGTAAACAAACTGCACCACTTCAATTTACGGGGCAAGTGATAGTGTTTAAAAGACTATCCGAGGCAAATAAAGAGGCGATATCAGAAGTAAATTGCATGAGGAATTCATTGGTACTAATTGTTTTCACAGAATTTGCGTATAAATAAGGTTAATCAGTCCAAAACTAGCGCATGTTTTTCTGCGCAATAAATACACAATTTTTTCAATGGGTGGCACTGTAGCTCCCAGGTCGTCCATCCGAATTTTTTCAGACCGGGAGCTACAGACCTGCAGCTACTGGAGACCACAAAACATGAAGGTTTTCAAAGGTCTTCATTTTGCATACTTCCAAGACAAAATAATTGAATTGATGACTACATACATGTGTATGTTATAACATATAACATGTAGGTCCATGCAAAGAATGTATTACTTTTTTGATGGTTCAAAACAGAAATTGTCATAAAAAGTCATAATTCCAAAATATTAAGGGAAAATGTTTTAGTTATAAAGCAGATGTTAAGGTTGATATATGAAATTTTTAAAATACCGGTAAAAAAAATTTCATTGAGAATTTTTTATGTGCCATCACATTTTGCTCAAATTTAAAATAAAAAACAGTATACTACAAAATTTAAAGTGCTGATTTTAGCAATATTTTGATAAAATTATGATATTGCTATCTAAAAAAGCCAATGATTTAAATAACGGATATTTCTTTCCATTATTAAAATTAATGAATATAATTTGCAAATAAATTTCATCAAATTAAATAATTATTTAATATAATTATTGAGATTGTAAAAAAAATTCACAATGCCAGCTATAGTCTGTCCCAAGTTATTGCTTCCATCACTTAATAAGAATACACATAACTGTGAAAGAAATACTGTACAGTTGAAGTCGATGAAAGGGAATATATCCAAGATATTTTCTTTGACACATTTTCATTTTTCACTCATAAAAGTTCACAGGAACGAAAAAAGATTTCTAACGGAGATTTATAATGGGGAATGTTTACATCTTTTCTCCATTCGGAAGTACTCGGAATACTTTGCACAATTTTTTAACATTATCATCCGGGCTAATCAATGGCTGATGCAATGCAAAATCCCTGTATAGACTTTCTATTTTGGGATTGTATTGAAACCTGAAGCAACACGGGGCGATTCAAAACAGATAATCTGGGCATTTTTCATATTAGTGGATGAACGTAGTTTGAGCACAAAGGTATTTATGATTTTCGAAATATCAAGCGAAAAGTGGTGGAAGCAAAAACTCTGGACAGTGTATAGAAAAGGGGGACAATTCCTATCAAAATATCTCCATTGCAATGTAAGAAAGTACTGGTAGTCATGAAAATGATATAATGCTGTAGAGGACATCTTAATGTTAATGTGTTTAAAAAATTAAAAAAAATTCATTGACAAATCATTTTACACTGCAACTCCCTGTTCCCCCTTAATAGTGAATAAATGTACATGTACATAATATAATCTTGAATTGTCTCAACTTTTTTGAAAGCCAATCTAAATTTCTCTACAGCACATGACATAGTCGTCATACAATCATACCCAACTTATGACTTTTGGGACAAAACCTAATTAACAGGGGTGACATAACACTGTACCCTTTTTGTTAAAGTTTATTTTCTATACAATCTTTGTATATCATTTCTCCCTAGATATATCACTTCATATGACAGAAAACAGCTGAAAGAAAGTTTATCAAGTCTTCATGGTCTTGTTTTACCTCTTAATGTATTAGAATAGTAAGACACATCCTTTTAAGACACTTAACGTTACATCAAATGTTTTTAGTCTAATATATCATCGATAAATTTTAATTTACTTTCTCTGTTTCCAAAAATCGATTAAACTTCATAACGCTATGCATGAAAACATCAGTGAAAAAAAAATCGAGAAAATTCGAAATGTACACACCCATCGTCGTCTCCTTGTGTTCAACTGTGACATTTCCGTAGTTTCTTTTATGAGGTTTTCTAAAATCCTTTCTTTTACAATCAAGTTTCTCTAAGAGCACACATATTGAACATTCCCCACTTTCCTTTTCCACCTGCGTCTGCCATCGCAGAGATTGCTTTCGTTTACACCTGACTCATGTGATAACCCTCTCGCGCTAATAACGATACACGAAGCGTTCCGAATATTAACATGATCAAGGGATCGTCTCAAAATACTGCCTCCCACATCAGCTCTGCACATTCGTGTTTTTTACGCGTATAGAGCATAATTAGACCTCACTGGTAGTGTATGCATACATGTAGTTATTTTTGTAACGTGCATAGTTATATAGTATGGGACATGTAATTCGTCACAACTTATTTGAACTTGGTTGAATGCCAATATTCGATTTAAATTTAAAACGTAATATGAATGCTATTATAACCAAGGCTTACAAAAACTGCACAGAAACTTAGAGAGATATATAAGCCGCTTAATATTTTAATAAAATCTATTTTTTATAACAAGATTAAGAATTATTTTTATTATAATTAGAATAATCAAAAATATTAAAACAGCGCATTATAAAAAATATATTTTTTTAATATCAGAAACTGATTTTGTTCAATCAAAAATGATTTTTTGATATCAGATATTTCCGTTTATGATATCAAAAAGTAACATTCATTTTTTTCATATCAAAATTCGAATTTATGATATCAATAATCATGATATCAATTTTTTTTTAAATCAGAAAATTATTTTTGATTTCTGAAATTCAAATTAACTTATTTTTGATATTACAAAATAATTTTTTGATATCAGAAATTCGATTAAAATGGCGAAGAAACTTCACATTATTAATAATACTCCATTGACCACATGCTTGGGGTATAGCTAAATGTAATGGTAATGCATTGCAATGCATTACATGTTTTTTAAGTAATGTGTAATGTTTTTAAGTAATGTGTAATATGACACAAATTTAGCATTACAAGTAATTGTAATGTAATGCATTACTTTCCAAAATCTAGTGTAATGCTGGCATTACATGGCATTACTCTGCATTACTATGCTTTTCTATGCATGTTCATTTTTATAATTAATGTGATGAATTGAATAACTCAAATTGTATTTTATTAAAAATTGTTTTAAAGAAGAAAAATAATTCTTGAGATAAAAATATTTTAGTTTTATGATATAAATAAAATTATAAATCCATTCTTAAATTTTCAATATAACTAGCTGTAATAACACAATTTCATAACATTTTAAGAGTGTTGTTATTAAGAATTTTATATCATTTGAAAAATTTACTCCAATTAGTTGTGCATTCAATGAATTCTTTACTGTTAAGAATGTGTCAACAACACACAATGCCCCCAGGATAATCTAATTTAAGTATCAAAACAGTCTATTGTTTTAAGAGGTGCTAAACACCCCAATCCCCACCCTTCTCTTAGATGTGTTCCATTAGAATAGAGAACAGACATACACCCTTAAAAGCCAAAAAAAAAAATATGCACTTACAAAATGCACTTTCCAACCATGATCTCTGGAATATTTTAAAACCCGACAGGATGCAGTTAAAGGATGAAACCTTTGAAACTTTGATGATCATAAAGTGCAGCAGCAATCTTGTATAAGTCATTAAATAATTTGAACCTGATAGTGAACATGAACTTGTAAATATGTGTGAACGTGTTTTATATATGAAACATTTGCAAAAACTCAGCTTTATTCAGCTTTTAAATTACTTTTTAAAAACTTATTGACTTTTAACAAAGTAATAGTAATAGTAATGCATTGCTTTACTTATGTAATGGTAATGTAATGCATTACTTCAAGAAAATTAAGTAATGGTAATGGTAATTTAATGCCCAGATTCATGAAGTAATGGTAATGTAAAGCATTACTTTACAACGTAATTCACCCAAAGCCTGATTGACCACAAGAAAATCGCTAAACTACAGAGCCAGATTTGCTTTCTATATCTTACTGATTGAAAGCACTGTTTGTACACCTGTATAATGCATCGCCACCTTTTTCCTTAGTCTAGATTTCATATTTTCTGGATCGTCTTCATAACGTTTACAGCGAATCGCAAAGAAAGCAGTACTGATCATTGCTGATATGTACGAACATGCAACAAAGAAATCCGATTAAAAATTTAGCATACTTTATTATTCCTAATTAAATATATATGCATCTACATATTTAAAGTTTCTGACGGGACTACACAGGTTGCATCACAGGAAGCGTTTATCGAGTCGATAGTAATTTTTTCTACATATAGGTCTTATTTTTTTTTATATAAAAAAATCGAATATGGGCGCCCTTTAAATGTTTTTAAGGTATTTTCTGATATCAGAAATCATTTCTTTTACATCAAAAATTAAATTGTATGATACTGTGATATCATCGTTGTTCGTGGGGGACCAGTGTTCGTGGAGGACCAGTGTTCGTGGGGGACCAGTGTTCGTGGGGGACCGGTGTTCGTGGGGGACCAGTGTTCGTGGGGGACCAGTGTTCGTGGCTTTCGTGGGTAATCCCTTTCCCGATTACGACAATTAAAGAGCACTCGGCGGGTGTGACCGGTCAGCAGAGGATGCTTACTCCTCCATGGCACCTCATCATACCTCTATTTTTTCAAGTGGTCCGTGTTCGCTCTGCTCCTCTTTTTTAATTTTCCTTTGGACTTTTGAATTTGAACACTGTTTGTTATCACCACGTGTCATTTTGCACACGAACTGACATCCCCTCGAACGTATATAAAAGAATTTGTTTAGCATTTGTTTACAAAATAGAACTTGCCACCGATGAAATTACGTCCTCACGAACCAGGAAAATTTTGGTTACATACGAACATTGACCCCACGAATAAAAATGGTTTTCCAGGATATATAGGAAAATGATTTTTTTTAATATCAGAAATTCCAATTATTGATATTAAAAAATAACATTCATTTTCTGATATAAATAAACGAATATCTGATGTCGAAAATTCATTTTCTGATATAAAAATTTTGATTTTTTCTGATATCAGAGATTCAAATAAAATGGCAATTTTTCACATATTTAATGTATTCGTTTGGTTTAAGTCTCAAGGAAATTGATATTTTCAAAAAAAAACTTCACCCAAAAGGCACGCACGCTAAGGTCAGACACGCCGGACCTTCTCCTTGGTCTTGACTTCTTTTTTTTGTGTTAAACCATATTTTTAAAAAAGTCGGATCGAAATCTTCTCATTTATTACCATATATTTCCATTTTCCAGCGTCTTTGTCTGTGATAACACTACGAATCGATTTAATTTGTAATGTTCGAAACGACAAATTCAAATACCTATTGTTGGGACGCAAGTGGGGTTTGTTTGCATAATTAATATTCTAACATTTAATCGTACAATTGCTGAAAACTTTATAGATATAAGTAATAAGGAATCACATTTTTTGAATGTTATGAGGTGATAATTTCGGTCTTTATGATATATTTTATCACGCCACGACCGAAAATACCACGGCATAATATTTAAAGAATGATTCATTATTCCTTTTAAAAAAGATAAGTATTGGTGAGTGCAATTTATACTGCGATTTCGAGATTTCTTTTCAACTTGACTTAACTTTTCTATTGTTTTAAGCTTTATTTTAAAGAAACGATTCGAAATATTTTCATAAACGTTTTTAAATGGATACGTAATGTAATTAAAGCACTTTCTTCGACTCTGTTCACCTTGTTAATAAACCATATCTAATAGTGAGTATTTACCGGTATGACATATATGAAATTTTAGTTATGATTAAAGATGTTCCTCTTACAAAACAAAAAGATATATTTTCAAAGTATGATCGAAAGAACAACAGGTCATGTAACGTTTTGAAAGAATTACCATCAACCACAATCTTCCCAAGTCAAGGGTTTCTGAGAGCGGAGCGGATCAGAAACCCTTGACTTGGGAAGATGCATCCACCAATTATTATAGATATACTAGTTTAAATGCTATTACTTTAAACTAAAACATGTAGTTTCTGGGGTTTTTAACTTTACTTTAGCCTATTTAAAGGTTGTTTTTGAATCCGCGCTTGGGTCTATTATTTTTTTTACAACATTTGATGAGGCACGATGGCCATCTTGGCCTCAGATTACTGCATTACATGTGCCATACACAATGTGTAGATTATGCCTCATTCGTCCCATGGTAATAGGACTAAACGAAAGAGGAAAAACAGCAACCCGACAAAAAACGTCAGATACAAAGCATACGAAAGTCCAAACAAAGACCCACCCAAGATGGCTACCGGAGGCGGAGAGCTAGTGAGCGAAGTTAATAGAGAGGGTAGTGAGCGTAGCGTGACCATAGACGCTGATCCTATTTTTGAGGAACTAGACTGTCCAATCACAGAAAAAGAAATTGTTGATGCTATCAAACGTTTAAAAAAAGAAAAATCGCATGGCGCTGATTTGTTAATTAATGAATATTTCATTGAGTTTAAAGATTATCTTGTTCCAATTATACTAAGATTATTCAATAGAATATTGTCTTCTGGTTTTTTCCCTAATATGTGGGCACAGTGTATTATAATACCAGTTTTTAAAAAGGGTGATGCATTAGACCCCAATAATTATAGAGGCATTAGTCTTGTCAGTTGCTTTTGTAAATTATTCACATCTATTTTGAATCAAAGATTGTTAACATGGTCTGACGCAAATGATGTAATCACTGATGCACAGTTTGGATTTCAACCCAAACGAGGTACAGCTGAGGCTATATTTAGCCTCTCAAATGTTATTAATATGTCAATAAGAAAGAAAAAAAGGCTGTATTGTTGTTTTGTTGACTTTAAGAAAGCATTTGACACTGTTGAAAGATTGAAATTATGGAAAAAATTGTCTAACGTTGGTATTAGAGGAAAATTATTGAATTTTATTCGTAGTATGTATAATAATATGAAATCATGTGTTAATTCAGCGGGAAAGTTATCTGAGTTTTTTAAAAATAACACAGGACTTTTGCAGGGAGAAGTGCTATCTCCAATATTGTTTTCATTATATGTGAATGATTTTGAAATGGAATTTTTGTGTAAAGGTAACATACCAATACAAATTCAAGAGTTAAATCTTTTTGTTTTAATGTACGCAGATGACATGGTAATTTTCTCCGAAACTGCACATGAGCTTCAAGAAATGTTAAATACATTGTATTCTTATACAACTGTCTGGGATCTTACTGTAAATGTACAAAAAACCATAATTGTCATTTTTAGAAATGGTGGTAAAATTCACAATAATGAAAGGTGGCATTTAAATGGCGAGCCAATTGAGGTTGTTGATAGCTTTACATACCTGGGCCTTTTGTTACAATATAATGGAAAGTTTAACAATACACAGAAACAGTTGGCGAGCCAAGGGAGAAAAGCCATGTTTTCTTTAAAGTCAAAAACAAGTCAATTGTATCTGAACACAGAAACAATGCTGTCAATTTTTGATACTTATATTGCTAGTATATTAAATTATGGCTGTGAGATATGGGGCATGCATGCTGCAAATGATATAGAAAAGGTGCATTTAGGATATATTAAATTTGTGTTAAGTGTGAAGAAAAATACAAACACTGCAATTGTATATTTTGAAACTGGGAGGCTACCTATGAAAACTATACGAATGTTTAGAATATTCAAATTTTGGTTCAAATTGTTACAAAGTCAGAATTGTATTTTGCAGTCCTGTTACAAAATGCTGTATAATGAATGTGAATCGTCTTTGGCACCTGCTGAAAATTGGGTTAGTGTAATTAAAAATAAACTTTTTGAAATAGGTCTAGGACATATATGGTATGAACAGGAGTATATACATTGTGCAACCTATTTTCCTTTAATTAAGCAAAGAATCATTGATCACTTTACTCAACAACTTGTAGAACAGATTAATTCCTCATCTCGATGTTATTTTTACAAGCATATTATTGACCAGTTTTCATTACAATATTATTTAACAAAATCAATACCTTCTACATATAAGAAACAAATTACAAGAATTAGATTGTCATCTCATAGACTTGCAATTGGAATTGGACGACACACTAATGTACCAAAAGAAAGACGCTTATGTAAATTTCGTTCAGATATTGAAGATGAATTCCACTTTGTTTTGAAATGTCAGCAGTATAGAGAAATCCGAGTAAAATATATTAAGAAATATTATTGGAAAAAACCTTCTGTATACAAATTTATACAATTATTAAGTGTTCAAAATTTTAAAGAACTGTGCAATTTGGGGAAGTATCTCCATCTAGCTTTCAATATTTATGATAATTAAGAAAAATTCTCTGGTTTATTTTTCGCCTGTTAGTAAAATTTTATTTTATACACATTGTCAATGTACTTTACATGTACATGTACCATACCATTATTCAATATTGCTATTAATTATATGTAATAACCTATGCCATAAGATGTATGTCTTGTGCAAATAAAGAATAATAATAATTAGTCAATTGGTTCATCATTATTTACCGTTACTTTCTTCATTTCGATACATTGTTTGTAGAATATTTGAATAATGATCATTGTATTTTGTTGAGCTATTTAGATCAACAAATTAATAAAATATGGACTATTTTGCTGTATTGTGCAAATTATTTAATATTCTTAAAAAAAACAATGTATTCATTCCTTTTTAAACTTTACACTGTTACAGTTCTGAACAGGTTCTAAAATTGTTGAATGTGGCTGTAAGCCTCGCTCTGAATACCAACATCCGTACCCGGTCCCCGTTGCATTGTAGGATACTCGGACACTTTGACTCGCGAAACCTCTGATACTGTTGTTGTTGAAATATCCACTAAAAAAAGTAATTTTAAACTTAAATTACACACTCTTTCTTTTTTATATACATGTATATGTGTGCATGTAGTGTAATTTATATTCAAACACATATTTACTGTTCTGTAAAAGATAAATACATTACCGTTAGTTAGGTTCGAGTTACAAAATGTTCTTTTCTGTTTCTTTAATCTGGATGTAAGCAATGACAAATTCTAGATCGTGGGTTTAAATTTTTATACAACTTACTAAAATATAATTTTGACTTTACAAGAAGTAAGACACTAACAAGAAAACAGTCTCATATGACAATATGTCAATTTTAAACTGATTGAAATTTAGGAAATTCAAAGAATAAATTTGTATTTATGCAATTAACTGAGATTTTTTGTCATTCATCAAGTGTAAATATTTACTCACGTACTTAATAATCGCCACCAAAATGAAGGCAATAAAAAGTAATCCAAGAACTAGACCAACAGTTGTTTTCCAGTTCACTGTTCAAGATAATAAATAATGCAAAAAGACCATGTAACTAAAATCAGCTGATTGAAAGTTGATCAGAACAAACGATTGTCGATATGGTTGAAACTTTCAAAAAACGGACGTCTTACTAGAATTGTTCTACAATATACATGTACAGTGTATATACGTATAATTATGCATGTACAACATTCACTTCCTTTGAATCATTTTGATACTTACTAAATAATATTTAGTACTTTTAAAGTTTTGAAGAAATGTAATAAGCTTGCAAAACTAATTAGAATGTTAAAAAAAGTTAGTTTACCTGGTTTTGCTGGTTCCGTAACATTGCTAACTGTAAAAAGGAGAATATTAATAGATATATGATGGTGCACAGACTAATAGTACTATGATTTCGCCCAATACGATGTTTCAGTTTATTTTATCTTCGGGAACTTAGTCGTCCTTGACCTTGATCCTTGACCTTGATCAGGTGCCTGGTCAAAGACGAATAAGGTCCCGAGAATACAATAAACTGAAATATCGTATTGGGAGAAATCATAGTACGATATAGTGGGGGAGAATCCGGATATGAATGTAAACAATCATACGCTATCTGTATAGCCAATGTACTTTAACCTATTTCTGTAAAATTTCCGTCATGATAGACTATTGATTGTATATTATTATTGCCAGAATGTGTTTTTCCTCCAACTTGCTTTGATGCCCCGAAATCTTAATTCAATTGGTTCTACATACAATTGAACAGTTTCATATGGTTTTAGAACAGAGAAACAAGAGGCCCATGGGCCACATCGCTCACCTGAGGAACAATAGGTTATGATAAAATCAGCTTAATTTAGTCATAATAAAACTATCTGGACAATGTAGTATAATATACATGTAGATCCTGTTTAAATAAAAATCATTTTTTCCACTGGATATTCTTATGTTTATTATCATTAGTCCCTTTTCTAACAGGATGATTTTATAGTAATATCACATGTTGAGCATTGCAGTTCTAAAAAAGATCCTAAACAATTGTTTATAAATGGGATATAAACCTGCATCAAACTCTGAACCCCTTGTGAGACCCAATCGTCCACGAATCATCCAGAAGCCAAAATCTAGACAATATTAAATAATCACCTGGCTGATTAGTTTCTGAGAAGAAGATTTTTGAAGATTTTCTCTTAATATTCCTATGTAAAATTTCCACCCCTATTGTGGCCCCACTCTACCACCCAGGAATCATGATTTTCACAACTGTGAATCTAAACTACCTGAGGATGCTTCCACATAAGTTTCAGCTTTCATGGCCAAATGGTTCTTGAGAAGAAGATTTTTAAAGATTTACTCTATATATTCCTATGTAAAAAGTCGACCCCCCATTTTGACCCCACCCTACTCCAGGTGGTCTTGATTTTCACAACTTTGAATCTACACTACCTGAGGATGCTTCCACACAAGTTTCAGCTTTCCTGGCCTAACGGTTTTTTAGAAGAAGATTTTTAAAGATTTACTCTATCTGTAAAAAGTTGACCCCCCATTGTGGCCCCACCCTACCCCCGGGGGTCATGATTTTCACAACTTTGAATCTAAACTACCTGAGGATGTTTCCACATAAGTTTCAGCTTTCCTGGCCTAACGGTTTTTGAGAAGAAGATTTTTAAATATTTACTCTATATATTCCTATGTAAAAAGTCGACCCCCCATTGTGGCCCCACCCTACCCCCGGGGGTCATGATTTTCACAACTTTGAATCTACACTACCTGAGGATGCTTCCACATAAGTTTTAGCTTTCCTGGTTTAACGGTTTTTGAGAAGAAGATTTTTAAAGATTTACTCTATATATATTCCTATGTAAAAAGTCGACCCCCCATTGTGGCCCCACTCTACCACCCAGGAATCATGATTTTCACAACTGTGAATCTAAACTACCTGAGGATGCTTCCACACAAGTTTCAGCTTTCCTGGCCTAACGGTTTTTTAGAAGAAGATTTTTAAAGATTTACTCTATCTGTAAAAAGTTGACCCCCCATTGTGGCCCCACCCTACCCCCGGAGGTCATGATTTTCACAACTTTGAATCTAAACTACCTGAGGATGTTTCCACATAAGTTTCAGCTTTCCTGGCCTAACGGTTTTTGAGAACAAGATTTTTAAATATTTACTTTATATATTCCTATTGAAAAGTCGACCCCCCATTGTGGCCCCACCCTACCCCCGGGGGTCATGATTTTCACAACTTTGAATCTACACTACCTGAGGATGCTTCCACATAAGTTTCAGCTTTCCTGGTTTAACGGTTTTTGAGAAGAAGATTTTAAAAGATTTACTCTATATATATTCCTATTTAAAAAGTCGACCCCCCATTGTGGCCCCACTCTACCACCCAGGAATCATGATTTTCACAACTGTGAATCTAAACTACCTGAGGATGCTTCCACATAAGTTTCAGCTTTCCTGGCCTAACGGTTTTTTAGAAGAAGATTTTTAAAGATTTACTCTATATATTCCTATGTAAAAAGTCGAACCCCCATTGTGGCCCCATCCTACCCCCGGGGGTCATGATTTTCACAACTTTGAATCTACACTACCTGAGGATGCTTCCACATAAGTTTCAGCTTTCCTGGCCTAATGGTTTTTGAGAAGAAGATTTTTGAAAATTTCTCGAAAATTTTCATTAATTCCTAATTATCTCCCCTTGCAAGAGGGCTTGGTCCTTAATTTTCACAACTTTGAATCCCCTTAATCTAAGGATGCTATGTGCCAAGTTTGGTTGAAATTGGCCCAGTGGTTCTTGAGAAGATGTTGAAAATGTGAAAAGTTTACAGACGGACAGACGGACAGACAGACAGACGGACGGACGGACGACAGACAAAATGTGATCAGAATAGCTCACTTGAGCTTTCAGCTCAGGTGAGCTAAAAACACGTAAATCAAACAAACTTCAAACTTATGTTTATGCAAGCCCACGGGACTTTAAAAATATGCACACGTGTACACACAATGCAACAATTAAATTACTAATTGTCTTTCGATACAATAATGAATATGTGTGTCGACTTAACACATTCATAAGTGAGTCATTTTGGCATCATTTCGATCACATAACCTGAACAGAACCTGAAATTGTATGAAGCTAACTGTAATGAAACGCGAAACAGCAATTTTCCATCAACTGAACTAGGCAAAATGGCTGCATATCATTTGATATTACCGGTAAAATTATTTTTTGGAATACCGAGCCCGATTTTTAAAAATGCAAATAAACGCGTCTCAAAAATCAACCCCAAATAATGACCCAACTATACTCCTGGCAATAGTAATTTTCACGGTCCTGTATCTACACAAAATAAAGATGCTTTCACATTAGTTTCAACTTTCCTGACCAAATGGTTCTTGAGAAGAAGATTTTTGAAGATTTCCTCTGTATATTACTATGTTATCATATTACATGTTGAGTATTGCAGTTCTCAAAAAGATCCTAAACAATTGTTGATATATGGAATATAAACCTATATCAAACTCTGAACCTTCTTGTGAGGCCGAAGAATTGTCCTGGGGCCAAAGTCTTAACAATTATAAAGAATCATCTGGCTGATTAGTTTCTGAGAAGAAGATATTCAAAGATTTACTATACATATTCCTATGTAAAACTTTACCCCCCCCCCCCATCCATTGTGGCCCCACCCTACTCCCAGGGTGTCATTATTTTCAAAACTTTGAATCTACACTACCTGAGGATATGCTTCCACAAAAGTTGCAGCTTTCCTGGCTGATTAGTTTCTGAGAAGAAAATATTTAAAGATTTATTCTATATGTTCCTATGTAAAACTATAACACCCCCTCCCCAATGTGGCTCCACCCAACCCCCAGGGGTCATGATTTTCACAATTTTGGATCTATACTACCTGAGGATGCTTCCACACAAGTTTCAGCTTTCCTGGCTGATTAGTTTCTGAGAAGAAGAATTTTAAAGATTTACTCTATATATTCCTATGTTAAACTTTGACCTCCCATTATAACCCCACCGAATGATGATTTTCACAACTTTGAATCAACACTACCTGAGGTTGCTTCCACACAAGTTTCAGCTTTCCTGGCTGATTAGTTTTTGAGAAGAAGATTTTTAAAGATTTACTCTATATGTTCCTATGTAGAACTTCGACCCCCCCCCCATTGTGGACACACCCTACCCCTGGGGGTATTTATTTTCACAATTTTGAATGTACACTACCGGAGGATGCTTCCACACAAGTTTCAGCTTTCCAGGCTGATTATTTTTTGAGAAGAAGAATTTTAAAGATTAACTCTACATATTCCTATGTTAAACTTCGACCTCCCATTGTGGCCACACCCTACCCCCGGGGGTCATGATTTTCACAAATTAGAATCTACACTACCTGATGATGCTTCCACACAAGTTTCAGCTTTCCTGGTCTTATGGTTCATGAGAAGAAGATTTTTGAAAATTTCTCGAAAATTTTCATAAATTCCTAATTATCTCCCTTTGCAAAAGGGCGTGATCCTTAATTTTCACAAATTTAAATCCCCTTAGGCTAAGGATGCTTTGTGCCAAGTTTGGTTGAAATTGGCCCAGTGGTTCTTGAGAAGATGTTGAAAATGTGAAAAGTTTACAGACAGACGGACGGACAGACGGACAGACAGACAGACAGACGGACGACAGACAAAATGTGATCAGAATAGCTCACTTGAGCTTTCAGCTCAGGTGAGCTAAAAACGTACCTCATTAACAAAAGATGCAGTTTTAAAATGACTGTTCATTCATTACCTATTTAAAAACTTTTAAAAGAACTTTTTAAAAAAATGCTAAGCTATGCATGTATGTTCTTTTCTTTAAACGTTAAAATACGGTATGAAATAAGGTAATCCTAAATTATTTTGTAAAGATACATAATGAACTTATTTATTTTGGAACCGGCATTTGAGAAAATATAACTTAAAAGCTAAAATGTATCAGAAGTAAATATTTACACTATCGAAAATATACACGACTCCTATTTGTCCGTTTATTGTATACAGGTCTGTTGCAAATATGCTTTTAAAAAATGATACGTTTCTGTAAGGATAAATTACTAAATGTCAAAGTGCATTTTATTTCATCTGTTCAGTGATATTTAAGAGACTATCGTGTGGTTCCGTCCTTATTGTTTTCGTTATTCAAGCCAAATTATAAGTGTTTATATGTATACAAGAGCCATTCAATAAGATTTTTCCTTCCCAGCCCTTCATAGAAATTTAAATGTAAAACACTCAAAAGACTCTTGTGACGGTTTATTGAATTCTTTGTCAACCATACCGTCCTTGCAGAAAAAGAATTGCTTGAGTTTTTTGTACGATGCATCCAGTTTTGAGAATACCCTACACGTGATACTCTATTGTTTTATCATGTAAAAGAAAGAAAGAACAGCATCAGAAATAAGAGGCTACATTAAAAGCCTGTGCTTACCTTAACAAATCAGCACAAGAAACATTAGAGGAAGTACACTATATTAATGGATACCTACAACTGTCATATAGAAACGTTTCCAGGAAGAGAAAGAGCTGAATATGGTGTACGATCCGGAAGACCAAAAATGGGTTGTAATGAAAGAATTTTGGAAAATCAAAGATCTCTGAGAGAGAGAGAGAGAGAGAGAGAGAGAGAGAGAGAGAGAGGAGAGAGAGAGAAACGATACGATACACTGTTGAGTATTTAGCTTGAATAGTTAAATTATAAATGGGAGACGTTCATAATATGCTAACAAAACACCTCGGATGCAGAAATATCTCTGCAAAATGGATGCCTTATTTATTGAATGAGAAACAGAAAGCCAACCGTGTTTCATGTACATATACTTTGATGATCTGAAACAAAGGAATGCAATGGAAATTATTACTTTTTGTTATATGACCATCGTATATATGTTAATAACATAAAAACATGTCCTTCCAATGTCAATTCTCCATCAGTCGTAGCTATTCTTGGTAAAAACCTTGTAAGTTTGAAATTACAAGGTTAGAAATTGAACCAATTCTAAATTGCCATGCAATAATATAATTATGTTCAAACCGAAAAAGCTACTTATTGGAAGATTAGATTAGAAGAAAGAAAGTCTTTTTTACCAGATTTTATTTCAGGTATTTTGATTGCTTATAAACATTTTAAAATGAGTTTAACATTTAACATTGGTATGTGGGGTTTTTCACCAAAATTGCTGAACGTTAGACACTGATTCAAAGTCCTGAGATAGATTTCAATCAGGGTGAAATAAGTTTTTCACAAAATAGTTACCAAAGCAACCAAACGTTCTATCACATATTTCATTTCCACTGCAGCTGCATCGTCCAAGGCAAAATTGACCAAATCTCCCATGTGGGCAACGTTGCTGACAGTTTTCTCCGAAATATCCTTCCCAACAATCTCATAAATAAAACAAATTTTCAAGAATAAAGGATGTAATTGGGTGCTAAAATGGCTTAACATACACAGGTAAAGAAATGTGAAAATAAAACAAAATACCTGTACACTGCTCTGCTTTCCACTGATTAACACAACAACCACCACTTCTGTTCGAGTATCTGCCAATAATATTATCATTATTCTTTACAGTGCAATTATTTCTTCTCTTTTTGGGGGAGGGGGGGGTCATTAAGTATGGAATAATCTACAGTACTTTACAATAAAAACTTACTGTAATCCATCCACGCAAGAATCTGGAAGAGATTGAAAAAGTTGTGTTAATTGTAACAGAAGTATTAAATCATGCAAAAACAAAACAAAATAGAAAAATAATCACAACTTTGCAGGTCTTTAAGGTTGAGCTTGAAAATATAACTCGAATTGCTTTACATCACAGGATGTTGAAATTGTTTACAGAAGAGAGTTGTTCCATATAAACTTAAAGTATACTAAGGCAGTCATGTTAATGTTTAATTTTTCGATGGTTAACATGTATTCAATGTTATTTCAAGGATTTTATAACATTTATAGCTTTATTCCCAGCGATAAATTACTAGAACTCAAAGAAAAGAAGTGTTTTCATGGAAACTCCCGTAATTTGGAGTCTTTTTTCGTTTGCCGAAAAAGTTTTGCAATTGGTTACCATATTCAGCTTTAAAAACTGTCGGTTCATCAATGCAGCCCTTTGATGGATTGCAAACATGGTCGTGAGAACAATCACAAGAACTACTGCAGAGTCTGCCATAATAGTTTGGAGGACATTTGGTGCAGTTGTGACCAAAGGTGCCAACGGGACATTCTGGGGGAAAAGAAAGCGTAAATTTGTTTGAATTTAACATCTAAAACTGTTGCGATACTTCTTTATTTAAACATAAAATAATATGACAACACGAAGTTCGCCAACAGGCACATAGCATCGTTTGGTGCGGGGGGAGGGGGGTTGGGGTTGGAAGTGGTCCCCAACTTTTTTTCACAGCAGACATTTTTCTTAGATTTAAAAATTGAATTTTTAAGTAGCTCCCCCCAAGTTATTTGTGAGACTTTAAAAATACTAATAAAGGAAAAATGTCCTAAGTAACGTATACGGATTAAGGTTTTAAATACTGAGGGTCAAAAGTATTTTTTTTTTTTTGCTTGTGGGAAGAATACTTTGGGTAGGTCTGTCCCCAACCAACTTGAATTTGATGCTTCATGCCAGTGCTAGTACGTACTCACTTCTTAATCTCTTTGTTTTAATCTTTACACAAATTCATACATTGTAGTTTTAATGTCGATGATACAGTCAATATCACTTCAATACTACATAAAATACAATGTTAAATTATCCAATATTCTTTGCATGTTTTGTTTATCAAATAACAACCTATTGTTGTTTGGTAAATCCAATAATAACCACCCGTCTAGGTAGTACTAGGTATTGTGTATAAATAATCATCAAAGGCGCACAATATTTCCTTCAGATTGTTTACCTATGCATTTTCCATCTTGATAAACATAGTTTTCACAACAAAATCCCCTTGTATTGCTGAAAAGGAAACATTCGAAAGATAGTTTTTAAATGGCTCTTACAACGGCAATCATATAAATTAAACTTTAACATCCCTTTTGTTAATAAGGGAATTGATAAATATACTTACTTGCAAAATCCCACGCTAAGATCAAACTTCAAAGTTGGTAGATACATGTATGTTAAAAGGATGACAAGAACTGGATGCATAATGAAATGACTACAACGTCATATTGTGTTGTACATAGACATTTCGAATATGAAGAGGACAATGTTCATTACCCTGAAAGTAACAACTTAACTCTAGTACAAAAACCCAAAAGTAAAGGAAACGTAAATGGCTAAATGTAGTATCATATTGATCCTATAAACGTTTTTCCTTATGCATGTGCTATTTCTAAAAAGTCCCATCAAACATCGCAAGTGTATACTTATGTTTCAAGAGTAAGTACACTTAAAGTCATTTTCATGACTTTAAGCTAATTTTCTTTATACCTTTTGCTAAAATATGCGAAATCGGAGTTGTGAGGATTGAATTTTTGGAGTCATTTAGATTTTAGACTACTAGTATATTGATCTCCGTTAAATAAATTTTACAGCGTTAAACGTTTGTGACGTCATAATAAAACTCGTCATTTTAACCTTTGAGTACCCTGTGTGCGTTACTTAACAAATAAACTGCAATTTAAAAAGTTCACCGGGATATGAAGTTGGTTGGTCACGTGATCAAATCCTGTGAAGCCCGAAATGCTTCTCAGTAGATTTGATTACGTATTAACCAACTTCATATCCCGGTGAACTTTTTAACATTGCTGTTTATTACTTATATTTACGTTTGAAAAAGAGAAATCGTTCAGAACTGTTAAAATTACCGGGATTTTATGTTTACAATAATCCAAGCGACAAGTGATAAGCGCGTGCTATGTGACGCCATGAAAAAGTTTATACAGAATTTAACGTTTTCGCTATTCTAAAGGTTCATATAAGGAAACTTATTTGCAAATGTAAATACAGTGTTATATATATATAGCTTTCAACACACTATACAAGCAAAAATATGTGTAATGTAAATTTTTAAGTAGACCTTATGGGTTATTTGTTGTCCATCCTGCCTCGTACTGCTATCGTAACAAAATTGACCAATCCTGGGAACAGCGATACTGTCAATCATAATGTTTAACAGTTCTGATCGTTAATGTATTCATATTAATTGAGAACCACCAGCATCTTAATTTCATATCGATGTACATATATCATTATTGTAAAATACATCTAAAGCAGACAACCCTTTTTCGATATCGGATATATGTATATCGTTTCAAGGGTTCCTTCTAGCTTGTCATGTACATGTCAATATTAATGGAGATATAAATATCGATTCAGCATCGTCATTTTTTAATTCATTTTATTAGATATAATGGAGCTTACCTTGGTATTGATGTCGT
The DNA here is from genome assembly GCA_020458035.1 of Magallana ariakensis. Lineage (NCBI taxonomy): Eukaryota > Metazoa > Mollusca > Bivalvia > Ostreida > Ostreidae > Magallana > Magallana ariakensis. Next base: position 49,048,026 of record CM035819.1, read on the forward strand.
CGAATTTGAAAATATCGTTGATATTGGGCCCTTTTTCGATATATTTTTAGTTAATATCGGATGGTTTTTAGCTAATAATTGATCAGAACTGTCGTTAAAACAATTTTAACCGTTTTAATTAAAACTTACAACCGAATTATTTGTAAATGCTATGCAAAACTATATGTTAAAACCAAAAAATAAGCTATTTAAAGAATTTAAATATGATACTCTGCCATATTTATCAAAATTCATTTTCAATATCGTCATTTTAAAAATCTTTATTGAACAAAAAATGGCAGAATTTGAATTTGGTGTGTATTTTCACCAACATTCTTGATTGTCGAATTGTTTCATTGAACTACTGAGATGAATTAAAACCAAAAAGAGTGCTTTTAAAGAATTTTTACCTAGGCAACCATGGCGTCCCTCACATATTTTACTTCCACAGCAGAAATGACACCGAACCTATCAAGTGGACAAGGTAGCTCACAACCTTCTCCAGAATATACCTTCCAGCTATCTCATTGATTTAACGAGAATTAAAGTATGTTTTGAAGAGCATAAGCGGTTTTATTAAAACAAACAAAAGAAGTTTTGAAAAAAGAAAATCTAAATACTTGTTCACCATTCCGCTTTCCACTGATTGATACAACAATGCCTACTTTTATAATAATTTCTGCTTATTATGTTTATCATTGTTCTATTCAGAATAATATATAGAGAGAGCAAAATATTACATATGGAATTATCTGCCTTTAGATTACAATAAATACTTACTCTATTCCAGTCACGCAGAATGTGCAAAAGATTGGGAGAACTGCTTATCGATTAATTGAAATCCAGAAATATTTTGTCTAATGCCAAAACGAAACGGTGGAATGATTACAGTCTTGCGAATTATTCCGGTATAGCTCTAAAGCACAACTCGAATTTATTTACATGGCCGGATGTTGAGATTGTGTAGATCAAGAGAGTTCTTCCCAATAATTAAATGAATTGCTAGGCAACCATGTTTATCTCTTCTATGGTTTACATGTATTCAATTTAATTTCATTGCATTTAACAGACTTAAGCTCAAATTTCAGCAATACATAATTCTTCATTCTCTAGAATTCAACGAAAATGAGTGGTATCATTAATACAATCTTAATAAATTTGAGGTCTTTTTTTGCTTGCCGCTATGACGCTGCAATTGGTTACGTATTCAATTTTGAAAACTGTTGGTATCTCAATGCAGCCCTTTGATGGATTGCAAAGAGTGTTCCGGGAACAATCACAAATACTACTGCAGAGTCTGTCATAATGGTTTGGAGGACATTTGGTGCAGTTGTAACCAAAGGTGCCAGCGGGACGTTCTGGGGAAAAGAAAGCGTAAATCTGTTTAAAATTAAGATCTAAAACTATTGCGATACTTCTTAATTTAAACAAAATAATACGATCCCACGAAGTTTGCCAACAGGTACATAGCATCGCGGGGTGGGTGTGGAAGTGGCCCCCAACTTTTTTCACAGCAGACATTTTTTAAGATTTGCTTGTGAGACTTTAAAAATACTCATAAAGAAAAAGTATCAAATTTTTTTTGTGGGAAGAATACTTCGGATAAGTTTGTCCCCCAACCATCTCGAATTCGATGCGTTATGCCAGTGCTAGTACGTTCTCACTTCTTAATCTCTTTGTTTTAATTTTTACGCAAATTTATAGTTTCAATGATTCAGTTAAAATCACTTCAATACTACATAAAATAAAATGCCAAATTATCCAATATTCTTTGCATGTTTTGTTTATCAAATGACAACCTGTTGTTGTTTGGTAAATCCAATAAAAACCACCCGTCTAGGTAGTACCAGATATTTTTTTTAAATAGACATCAAAGGCGCACAATTTTACCGTCAAATTGTTTACCTATGCATTTTCCATCTTGATAAACATATTTTTCACAACAAAATCCCCATGTATCGCTGAAAAGGATTCATTCAAAAGATATTTTTAACATGGCTCTTACAACGGCAATCATATAAATGAAACTTTTACATCCCTTTTGTTAATAAAGGAATTGATAAATTTATACTTACTTACAAAATCCGACGCTAAGATCAAACTTCAAAGTTGGTAGATACATGTATGTTAAAAGGATGACAAGAACTGGATGCATAATGAAATGACTACATCATACTGTGTTGTACATACACATTTCGAATGTGAATATGACAATGTTCATTATTATGATAGTAACAGCTTAACTCTAGAGTAAATGAAACGTAAATGGATGTAGATCCTATAAAAGTCTTTTAAAGAGTTTGTACTAATGCATGTATATTTCTAAATAGTCCTATAAAACATTGCAAGTGCATACTTATGTTTTAAGAGTACATGTATATGCATGTATACTTGAAGTCATTTTCATGACTTGAGGCTAATTTTCGTTTCACCTTATGCAAAAATATGCGAAATCGGAGTTGTGAGGGTTGAATGTTTGGAGTCATTTAGATTTTAGACTACTAGTCTCCGTAAAGTAACAACAAAAGAAATTTAAATATTTCAATTTTTTAATTTTTGAAATTTTGCTTACTAAATAAAACTATTTAAAAAATTTAAATATGATACTCTGCCATGTGTAATTTTATAAGTTAAAAATCGTCAAATTGTGCTGCATAATATATCTTATATTACAGACTATAATCATGATAATGAAATTCGACATATCTTCATTAGATAAAACAAACAATATTCCATGTTCTAGTGTTAGATTTAAAAATGTTATTTCCTACTGATATTGTTTATTTATGCATTTTCCATCTCGAAGAACATCACAACAAAGTTCCCTTCTATCGCTGAAAGAGATATATTTAAAGATAGTTCATACCTTGCTATTACAATGAGTATAAAATATAAATGACCAATTGGTCAATATTATGTCTAATTAAGACAGGAACTGATGAAAATAATAATTGTATATGTTCTTACTTGCAATATCCAACACCAGAATCAAATACCTCTTATGTTCTTATAGATCTTAAGAGAAGTACAAGAATTGTATTATCCCGCGTTTCGGGAAACTGTTGTGTTTACAGTAGTCATGTTTTACAAGTTTTTATGGTCCGGTATTGACCAATGGGCGGAAAGATATTGATAGGAATGTATAATTATTTAGAAGAGTAAGTCACTCCTAGCCGCCGTTTGTGCTCGATAACCGCAATGGACACCGAAGCAATACAGAGTCAAATTACTCAAACTTTACAACGCATAAATATAAATTGATTAGCAGTTTTTCACAGCTCTTGGATAGCAGAATAAATGCAGTACAACAAGACATCCGCGAAAATCAAGTTATTATTGCAGAGCGGCAAGAAGCAAAATTCTAACACGTGCTTTCATACAGGTATGTTTAAGAAACGTGGCAACGAGGAACAGCATAACCACAACGTCAAAGTTATGTCCAAATTGAAGGAGGCGAGTGACAATCTGAACGAGGACAAAAAGAAGCAGAGGCCAAGCAAAAGATAGCCGAAGGTTCAGATATAGTGAAACAGCGTCAAAAATTCATTCGGTTGGCGGATTCATCAGAGGCGGGATGGAGGGAGGTCGATGAATACGTCAAAAATCCGATAGCGTCCGATTCAGAAGATGGACAGAAAATTCAGAAACCTCATAATCGTGCAAAAAGGACAATTAAGAAGTGAAATTAAAGAACCGTAGATACCAAAGAGATAATTCCCGTCCTTAGCAAGACCCAGTATGACTGAAAATACGCCTACGAAAACATGAAAGTCTGGACATTACTACCGCTGTAATAAAAGAGGGCACTGGGGGAGAGACTGTACTGAGAAAATGGATGATAAAAAACATAAACGTAGATGTAAATACATTTTTTAATGATTCAATATGTAAAATCATTCATGCATGAAAAGTAGTTCTCCAGTTGGTTGTTTAAAAAGTAATTTAGTTCAGTGGTATTTAATTGGAGCAGATTCGTTCATTTCGGAGGTTATTGAAAAGGGTTATAAATTACCTTTGTTCACTGCACATGAGTCTGTTGAGTTAGATAACAATAAGTAGGCTATAGAGACTGTAGAGTTTGTGTCAAAAGAAGGTGATTGTTTGTTGAAAAATGCTGTATTTCAGAAGTTAGTAGTAAACCAAAAGTGGTTAATAGTTTGACAGTGGCAGGGAATAAAGCTTTAAAATTGAGATTAGTTCTAGTTGCAAGGCATGTCAATCCTCATCTTTTCAAATATAAGCATCAGTATGAAGATGCAAAAGTCGCTGAATGTATGTTTATGTCGGACGACTATATTTGGAAGTTGTTAAATTTTGGAGGTCTAAAGGATTTAGAATTGTTATGTATTTAGATGACGGTATCGGAGGGGGATCTAGTTTGCGAGAAGCAGAAAGGATAAGTTTTCAGATTCAGAGAGATTTAGAGAAATTGGGGTTTTTAGTTGATATTGAAAAGTGTCACTGGTAACCAACACAAAGGTTAGAGAGTTGTTTGGTTTAAGCTCGAATATACAAGAAAATAAAGTGCGTGTATCTAAGGGTAGAATTGAATAGTTAGAGATGAGTTTAAAAACATTATTAGAGCACATGTGTACAACACATTTTGATTTTGGTTTGAGGTGAAGGGCATATCGTCTGTGGTTGGTCAGTTGATCTTAACACGGGTAGTGTTTGGTCAAGAGGTCAGATTAAGAACTAGGTGTTTGTATTTTTGTATTTTAAACAGATCCAGTTGGAACTCCTTTATTAGTCTTAGCTCACAGGCAGTTGGAGAGTTTGAGTTTTGGTTTAAAAAATTAGAGACAATGAACAAAAAAGGTATTTGATTGAGTCAGTTGCCAGAGAAAAGCAGTGTTCAGATTCTCGAATATTGTGTAGCATCTCATACCGATTATGGATGTCATTTGACAAATAACTCGGTGGATTAACAAGCTTTAGATTATTATGGATTTTAGAACGGTTGGGAAAGAAAGCAAAGCTCTACTGGGAGAGACCTGTAGGCTGTAAAAAGAGTATTAGAGCAGTCAGTTGACGATGTTAAAACTAGGACAGTACAGATTTTTTGCGATAACAAAAATGTTTAACATATTTTAAAAGTTGGAAGTAAAAAGATGAAGCTTCAGAATATTGCTATGGCAGTGCATCAGTTTTGCAAATGTTATATCATTGTGGTTAGTTGTAAGTGGATTCCATGAGCAGATAATTCAATTGATGATAGACTGAGCAAACCGAGTGATTGTGATGATATTGGTCTTTAACGCAGGTGGTGTTCCATTTTTTTTTTGATAACAGATGGGGTCCGCACACGTGTGATAGATTTGCTAACAGTTATAACAACAAATGCAAAATATTCAATTCAAAGTATTTGTGTGCAGGTACAAGTGGGGTTGATGCATTGGAGCTGGTTTGGGTTGATCATGTCAATTGGGTGGCTCCGTCCCCTAGATTGATAGAAAATGAGAAATGTAGGTGTACCATGGTTTGAGCAGAATGGATGTCAGTTCCATATTGGGCTATATTGATAGAAAAAGATAGATGGAATGCTGAAGTCATATGTTAAAAAATTATTCTTGTTTGGCAAGTGATGTGGTCATTAGTCAAGGAAGAGGAAACAATGAAAAGTTTGTGAAACGTGATTTATCGTTTCATATATTTCTTAAGATAGAATTTTATTATTTGTGATTTTATTCGCAGGATTAGGACTACAGAATAGTGTAAAAGAGCTGGCACTGGTGCATGGTGTTCATTCAGGCAGTAACATGGAAGATTTATGACCCAGACTATCGTATTATTTACGAAAAGTAAGACAGATCAATGCAGGCAAGGCAACGATGTTTTAATAGCTAAAGGCTGTTCAGTGGCATGTCCTGTGACAATGTATAGTAGATATATTGAACTTTTTGGTCAAGAAGATAGTAGTTTTTTTCTTCTATAGACCCGTTTTTAGATTTAAAAAAATGCAAACTTATATAAAAAAAAAAACAAACTAAAAAACAAAATCACTCTGCTGCTAGGTCAACTATTATTTCTCTGTTAAAGTCGGTTTGTAGCAGTGAATTAAACAAATGGGGTTGCATTCGCTTAGGTCGGGTGGAGCGACTCTGGCTGCTAATGCAAGTGTGGATGAAAGGCACGGTAGATGGAAGAGCGACAGTGCCAAAGATGGGTACATAGTAGACACAGTTGAGAAGCGTTTATTACAGTCTAAGCACCCTTTCTTTGTGCTTTATAAAGCGTACACGACTGGCTAAATGCAAGGCATATATGTGTTATTTTATTTGTTTATATTTACATTTTCAACATTCTTTGTCTGTGATTACATTAGAAATTATTTTGTACCCTAAAACCCAATAGCTTTAATTTTCTATATTACATTCAGTGTATGGAAAAAATGACAATAACAAACCGTCAACCATCTCAAAAATCCATAAAACGAAATACAAGTTCAAAGCGGAGCAACACGGACCTCCAAGATAGAGGTAGGATCAGCTGCCATGGAGGAGTGAGCATCCTCTGCTGACCGGTCACACCCGCCGTGTGCTCTTTGTCGTAATCGGGAAAATAAAAAACCGCAAAAGTCCGTAGACAATTAGGTAATTAATTATGGTCCATCAATTAGTATGAAAGACGTCAGTCAGCATGCGACTCAGTGGAAGATTGTATTTGTATATATCAATTGCTTAATGTTCAACGTATTTCAACGTAAAGCAATGCATATAAACAGATTTCTGTTTAACATATATCAATGTTTTTCAATGTAAAACGTATATCAGCTGTTTTATGTTCAACGTATATCAATTGCTTTATGTTTAATTCTATTCTTTTTAAATAAAATTTTCAAAGATGTAACTTACCGAGGGAAATCCTCCACCTTTGAACTGTTAAGAAATTACTTGTAACTTGGATATTCATAACACCAGCAAATCCAATTTAAAATGCACAGGTGATTCATTTAATTGTAAAAACCATAAATTTAATGCTTAGCTTATTTTTCTACATAAGCACTGCTTTTCTAGTTGAAAAGTTATTTCAAACAATATTTGCAGAATAAAGATAAAATCAAATATTACATACTCAACATTTATTTAATAATGTTTATTAGCTCGAACAGAAATTTTATCATCTTTCACGACCTTTTGATTGTTCCAGGTGAGTGTTACCTGCAAGGCATTTGACAACAGACAACAATAATAATACCTAACATTTGTGGTAAGCATCAGGGTAACAACACGTAATGAAATACGTCTAATAGTTTCAATCGAATTATGGAAAACCTACAGTGTGTTGTTAAAAATAAATGTGTGTTTTTTTATCATTTATAATCATATTTTTATCTAACAAATTTCATCATAATGTTGTGTTTTGAACTTAGATTAATATAAATAGCATCATGTTAAAATGTTTTTCCTTCAGCAAAAAATTGTTTCCGTTGCATATGCGGTAATTATGTAATTAATTATGGTCTAACAATTAGTATGAAAAACGTATACTTCCCCTTATTTTTGCATTGGAAATATGCGACGTCCAATTTCACATCCCTGAGAAGAGAGCATATAATGGCTTTATAGCGACAATACACTACAAATAGACATCAGTATGAAAATACTAACGCGCGGTATTCAATTTGTCAACCGCTTAGTGTGTTATAGGACCGACGACACCCAAAAATAAGAATTCAATGCTTAAATGAATACACTAATTCATGCGCCATGAACACAAATATGAACGTCTTCACGTGGTTTGAGTATATTTATTTTTGTAAGATTAAATGAAACTTTCAATCTTAATAACTAATGTACTTTGTGAAAAAAAAATCATTAAATTATATCTAATTCTTAATAAACAAGATTTTTCTGTACAAAGTTTCTGGCACTATATTTTAAGTTACGGAAGCGAACTGAATAACATGTTAATATGGCTGTTCTATGTATGTTTCATATCCCTGGCTGAGAGCGTATAAAATGGCTTTACAGCGACAAGACTCATATATTTCATACAAATAGACAGCAGTATAAATATAGATATGAGCATTGAACGCTGATTTTTGAATGTCGTCTGTCATGTAACAAAGTGGTGCAGACAAATTATCATACCGCGCTAGCGCGCAATATTCAATTTGGCTGCACCGCTTGGTGTGTTACAGGACCGACGACATCCAAAAATAAGCAATGTATTTATAGAAGTGCTATTAAACATCGGATACATAACGATGTTAAAAGAGCTGAGTATACACGAACTGTCTTTTGGCCATTTACATATAAAAAACATTCTCACTGTAATTATAAACGGTTTTGTATTTGATAGGCCAAGTATTTTTTTATTCATAACATTAATTGACTGCAGACTAAATACGTTTAGAGATTAATTGCAGCATGATATAAGAAATCTTGTCCCGTTGCCCTACCCTCTCTTTTTCCCCTTCTCAAGAAACTGACTTTAAATACCAGAAAATTGCCATTCAGATTTGATAAAAAAGAAATTAATCGTTTAATCATTTCCCCAAAGTGATGAACTTTGATTTATAGGGACACAATTTGAAATATGTTTAAGTATTTAGCATATGTTTTAATATTATCTTTTGTGTATATGTTCATTGTCATGTTAGTAACTGACCATTCTCGGTTCTACTATGTGTCATAGTTTAATCATTTTTAAAATCAAGCAGAGCATACTAGTAATCATTCAATGAAGCTAATGGTTTACACACAAAAAGATGTGAAATCGGAGTTATGACGTGTGGATGGTCGTGGCCGTTTTAAATTTAGACTATATTTAATCTTCTTAAAATGAAGAGCTTTGTATAAAGAAACGGGAAAATATTAAACATTGTAGGTGAAGATTTAAGGAAATGTTTTTTACTAAATAATATTCTATACATCGTAGCTAATAAAATCTTACCTATTTAGACTATTTTTAATCTTCTTAAAATGAAGAGCTTTGTATAAAGAAACGGGAAGATATTAAACATTATAGGTGAAGATTTAAGGAAATGTTTTTTACTAAATAATATTCTATACATTGTCACATAATCTTAATTTACATTTTAATGTGAAAGACCACATCACAATCATCGTTAATTTTATCATGTATTGCATCTGAAGAAATTGCACGTTATGTAAAAAAAGAAATATGAAAAATATATAATATTTTTATATTAACACCAATAAATAAAGTCAAAAAACATACCAATTACATCACAAAAAATTAACACAATAATAAAAACTTATCATTATTTGTTATAAAGAAAAATATCACAATTTTACCAAAAATATATATGTCACAAAAATGCAAATATGTAAAACAAAAAAAAAAGTAGCCACAAGATTATTTCCAAATTTTAACATAATAATAATCAATACATGTGTAATAAAGATTGAGCATTAAAAAAAATTTCGATGGTAAAATTTAAAAAAAAAAAATATATATATATAAGGAAAATATTTGAACAAAATATTTGGAGTTTTACAAGTTACCTCCCTTAAAAAGTTAAAAAATGCTGAAAAACAGCCGAAAGTATTTTTGGCATCTTGTAACCCTTGGTTTACCATCAATTAACTCTTTAAATAATGTTTCAATACCAATTATATCAATCATATCAATATCAATTCAATTTCTTTCAAAAGACAAATTCAGTACAATGTAAGAATTATAGAACATTAAAGTGAAAATCTTTTTTGTGTAGAGATAAAAACGCTTAAAAATGGCAGCCACCCGCCAGCCTCGTTAACTGTACTAGTGTCTTAACCTAATTTCACCAATCATGGTGACAGCGATTGAGAAACAATGTAATGTTCATCAACTATATATATAATCGTCAATTCGATTCTTTATTAACTGGAGACCACGGTGGTATTTGAGGAGGTTCAACATGAGTATATAAAAATGAACACAAAAAAAACACCAATCAAGGATCACATGTACAGTAGTAGTAATAAAGATTTTTTTAAAGTTGTGTTTACAATATAGTAGGATGCATAGCCCATTAGGAGACGACATTGAAAATATTCTTAATAAATCTTTACAATATTTTTAGTTTTTCTACATTATAAGTATTCATCAGCTCGTTAAATTTTAAATTTCGGTTTTCATAGTATCTCTTGGACAAAAACATATCGTTTGCAACATGGGAACAGCGATTGTGAGAAACAATGTAATGTTCATCAAGTATTATCGTCAATACATTATAATATATTCAATGATCTATTTTGGTTTCGGTATTGAATTGTATTGAAATTGATTCAGAAATGTCAGCATCTATTGATGTATGATTAAATGACACATTAAAAAGGATATTATTTTATTTCTATTGCCAGATATATCATATATAAGGGTTTTCCTTGATTGTCATGTGTCAATATTATAATATAAATCGTATTAATATAGATATCAATTCAACATCGTAAACTGATATAAATTCTTGTCGATTTTAAATTATTATTTCATTTTTAGGGAACTTAACATGGCATCGATATCGTCGAAATCAAAGATATCGTTGGTATAGAATATTTTAACATTTTTTTATATTTAACATTTTAATCATTATCGTTGTTTATCGATGTATATATATCGAAGATATTTAATAAAAACTGTGGTTGAAGCGATTATGATCCAAGTAGATTTAGATATTGATAAAATATGCACGCTATCGTTATTATTGATAATAAAGGTCAGGCTTATTATGTCAACTCGCTATCATATCAATATTAAATTGGATTTAAACTATGATTGAAAGGTAAACAATTATATTCCATATATAGACAACATCGGCGATATTGATGTAAGGATTTGTCTTTACTATGAGTAAAATAACCTTAATATAAAACAAATCATTAAATTGTCAGGTGGCAGCTGAAAAAATTAGATGCATAAGTAAGTCGCTAAAGCACATTGGTACACGAAATTGCCATTACGATGTAAGGGTTGTATTGGTGATCCGAAATATTTTTTAAAACTGTTGAAAAATTTAATGTTTTGCATACTATAAATTTTTATCAGTACTTTATAGTTAAGAAGCAAAATTGTAATCTTTTTTCTAATTTTTTACAACGCTAGAAGGGGAAGGTCATGATATAATATTTGTGAAATAGTACTGAAAATGAAAAGTGACAATAACAAACTCTCAACCATCTCAAAAAACCATACTTATTTCAATGATAAACTGAATAAACTGAATAATACTAAATATTTCAATAAAACTAGAATGGATAATGATTGCTCTGTTATACCAGTTGAGACACAAATAACATACTAGTAGTTCTTCATGAAAACAATAATGTTTACTTTTGTTTACAGTTAAAATCGATGATTATCCAAAGTATACCTTTTAATCTTTAATTCTTCTGATATAGTCCTCCTAAGCTAAAATTTTAAGATTGCTCGCTGGAATCTTTAATAAAAACTGTTAAATGAGGTGTTGACATAAAAGGCATGCATGGCATACTAGTATTCTGTCTTGGAATATCGTTTTGTTTTTACTTTTCTACATTATTCAATTACAATACATAAATCAAAGAACATCAACTCTTACATTGTGAAGATTAAGATATTCGATATGACAGTTTCGACATCCATTATATCTAAAAAAAAAATAACATCAGGTTATATTTAATGACTTTTTGCTTTAGATGATTATTTCAGATATATTTTAAATCATGCCCAGAGTTTTCGATATAACCAAATTTGAGGCAGTGCACAATTTATAATCCGCAAAGCTGGATAATCTGGGCAAAAATTAAAAATATTCCTTAAAATTTAATTAAAAGATTAAAAAAAAACAATTATTAAAGATTGAAATTATTTATTTTTGCATAAAATTAGAATTTACATAAAAACTGTAACACGCGCATGAATATGGGGTTGTCAAGCGGGCGTGGCTTCATAGCTAACCAGGTTATACAAAATATTTTTGTCTGTTTGTTTAGCCAGTCAAAATGCTTGTTACAAATCAAATCAAATTATATATGAATAAATGCTCTCGTTTCGAGGGTTTTAACCATTCTATTTCTTTTTTCTAAACAATTTGAACTGGTAGCCATCAAAAGGATTAAAGTATAAGTTTGCATACTTCAACATGTATTTGAAAGCTAATAATGGTGCTTTAATCATTATAAACAACAGTATATTTTATAATCGCTGAAATAAAACATGTTCACACCTTGAAATAATGCATTAAATGACAAAATGACAAAACCGAACATTGGGATAAAACTGGATAAAGATATATCATGAAATAGATACATTGTTTTAATCCTAAAAAAAATGTCAGTTCTATATAAAGTAACTTTGCTTTTGCCTTAAGTTTTCAAAACTAATTCTAGTATAATTAGCAGTACTAGAGTGTTCTAGGCCGCCAAGACAGTTCATACACTGGGATAAAACAAAAAGAATTAGGAGAAACACGATAATTGTGGATTTTAATGATAAAGAAATAGGCATGATTACTTTGGACTATGAGTCAAAGGTTTAAAGGGAAAAGAATTTCCCGCCTTATTACAACAAATCATATTGTTCAAAAATATTTAGAAAGTTTCCGTAAAAGATTGAAAAAATATCATTAAATAAGCACATCGGAAACATTATGGACTGAATTCATGCAGTGTACATATTGATAAATTCCCTTATTTTCGTATATGAAGGTTCTAATTTATGGGTAGAATAAAAATCCTTTACATTACCTCTATATACAAATGGGGTGAATTCAAACCTAGATAAACAAGTTTCTCTTATTAAACATAATATTAAGCTGCATGAGAGTATTTTAACGGGGTTAAAATACAACAATTAGAACAGTCTAACTGAAATATTCACCTTAATTTTCACATTTCCCTTAGATCCGCACTTCGGTATTTTTTAAAAGTCACATTTACAACAATTGATATGGTACGTTGTCAAAGATTTCTAACGCCCCATATGAAAATACACATTTATGATTGCTCTTATATTTGTTTAATCGTTAAGAGGAGGAATTATATACAGGATATATCATAGTTTATGATGGTGTATGGATTTTATCCCGTATATTGAACTAAACGGGATAAACATTGTCACTACAAATAGGTATATCAAAAACAGACGTACAATGTTATGTATTTCTATTTAATATTGTAACATTATACTTTTGAACAGGTTTTGAAATCACTGAATGTGCTGTAAGCCTCGAGTTCGGTCTGGATGCCAGTTTCCGGTTCTCGTTGCAATGTAGAATACCCAGAAATTTTGACTTTTGGAACTCCTGGTCTTGTTTCCGAAGAAATTACATACTCTTTATCAGTGTTGAAATGATAAACATCATTCACTTAATCAAAAAGAAAAAGAAAAAAGATTAAGTTAAATACCAATATGAAGTAAATTTTTTTATTAGAAAATAAATAAATAAATCATTCGCTGTGGCCTTCAACTCAACATTCAGGTATATCGACGACGTATTATCAATTAACAATTGTTATTTCCAAATTTTTGTTACAAACAAGCATGCTTTTTTTATTTCCCTCCATTGCTAAAAACATTTATATATCTATGTATACATGTATTCATGTTCAAGGTTTACTTATATTACCACCATTGATAACACCAACGGTTTATGTATATGAGTGAGTAATGATTGGTTATGTTTGATTCTATTTGTATTATTGACATTATTATTTCAAATGCACATTTAAGATATAAATAAAAACGTTGTGCAAGATAGATAGATAGATAGATAGATAGATAGATAGATAGATAGATAGATAGATAGATAGATAGATAGATAGAACAAGAGAGATAAAATTATACATTTTAATTTGAAGATTAGCCGTATATCTGATGATGACTACGTTACCCTTTGTTTGATTCAAGTCGCTCTGTTTCCTTGGTTGTCTCCTTAAAAGCATTCTGGATTCAGAAAATTCTAATTTAACTGCATATTATAAAATTATAATAATATAATCGAACTTAAAACATTGAATGTGATTTTTCAAGTATTCAATGTTATTAATGTTAGTATTTTGAATGGACAACCTAATCTCTTGTCAATTGTTTGAAAACATGGAAATACAGTGCTCACAATTCTTTGTTATTAAAAAAAAAACTCGGGTCATGTTTTCATCATATGATATAGGAACAAGATATGAGATAAGTCAAACACCAGAAATGTTTCATTGTGTAATTAATTTTCAAAATGGAAAAAAAAATGATAAAACAAAAGAGAACCTGTTGCCAACATTATCTATAACCAAAGTTAACAAATATATTGCAGGGGCGTTGCTTACATAACAAATACCATTTTTTTGCTTGAAACTGACATTCAAATTTTGGCAGCTTAATAAAAATAAATATCGAAGTTAATATTGTTCACAGCAAAAATGGAAAAGTAAAGTAAAATTAAATCATCGTGACCATGCTCCTTTTAAGTTAATATAAAGATCTGTAAAATATATATTGTCTTTGAATAACAAGAGTTTTTTTCTTCAAAATACAAAACAATATAGACTCATCGATTATAAGTCAATATGAAAAGAAGAAATGGCAATTTTGTTTTACATATTTATCTGCCGGGTATGAAAGAGTTACTCCATTCGAAAATTTAGAAAATGCTTAGGAACAAATTGTTGAGATGCAATAAAACCAGTACTACCACTTCATCAAGTGTAAATATAATATATGTAATTGACTACACTTACCTTTTAATTACATTTATTCCAATTATTCCAATGATTGCAGTAAAGGTAACTCCAATGACTAGACCAAGGACTATTTCCCAGTTTACTGGTTCAAATAATAAATCATATAAATAAGGTCACGTAATTAAGCATTGTTCTGATATTGCCTTACTCAATGAATGAATGAAAACATAATTGTTACTCTCGGAAACGATTTGAAAAGGATATTATAATTTAGAAAAAAGATCATTTACATACACTTTGTGTTCATAGAATGTTTTTAATTTATATACTTTTTATTTCTTCATAGGTTATTTTTTATTACAGAACTGATTTCAAACTTTGTGAAATACGAAAGAAATTGCAAGTCGTCAGAACTTGTTTCTTTTACTTTTGTAATATATGAAATGAAATATGTTCAAGCCAACAAGAGCTTTGCCACACAACAAAGTTTGCAGAAATTGTCATGAAACAATTGAGTTTTAAATGCTTCGTACCAGCTTAGAAGGATCCGCATGGGTTGTATAAAAAAAAATTATTTATTCTAGGAACCGTTTATTTTGTTTTCTGGGTTAAAACATGACACATATTTCGGTTTAGTTGTACACACTGAATGTCATCACCCATGACTCGTTTCATAGGTCTAATCAAATCATAATCGGTAAACTGATTACCTCCAATTGACCGAAAGTCACTGTTCTTGAGGTATAATGGTTTACATGTTCTGTCAACAATAAATGAGTTTAAACTGTCGAGGTCGTTTTCTGTTATTGATAAGGTCTTCCGTTTCCAACGGAAGACCTTACTATTATTGTACTGGTTAAGATTATTCTTATTTTTTTCTTTTTCTTTCTAGACGCGAACTTTGAGGCTTCATATCTTGCTCATTTCTGAACGGTTTTTGCTCAAATATTCAGGGCTAGTAGACTTTTCAAAACACTATTTAAAACATTTCATACCTTTTAAAATTCCTTTTCCGTTAACGAGTTATTCCCCTTTTAAATTTTTAGGGCCTTTGGTTTCCAGACAAAGGCTCCGAGACTATGATAGCAGGGAATGGGAATCCAACGAATTTGAATAACAGAGACATTGTAAAAACCGTTCAGAAATGAGCAAGATATGAAGCCTCAAAGTTCGCGTCTAGAAAGAAAAAGAAAAAAATAAGAATCTTAACGAAAGTATTTCTGCGTACAATTGCCCTAAAGTTACCACAGAAAGTATGCCGGTTTATACAAGAGGCTTTTACTCATAATAACAATGTTTTTTAGTATACATGCTTTAATGTGAGGAGTTTAAGCCATATTTGTTAAGTTCTTATAGTGCACAATCCTTAAAAATTGAGAAACAGAAAATATAAACATTCTTTTTTCTTTTCTAGTAATACACAAATTGCGGATTATAAAAATCTATGTAATACATTTTAGTTAAAATACTGCATGCATTTAAAATCTATCTGGAATCAGAGCTGTGGGTGTTTGTACCATTACGTAAGCTATCATTCGCTTGCGGTCGAGAAAATCAGTCGCCATGGTCGCGGCTAGACTACCTAGCGGTCAACGGTTATCTAATACACAAAAGTCGCGTCTCTCATATAGAAGTTTATTTAGCCGCAAACACAATAATTGTTTTAATTTTGATCACACATTCTCAAATTGAATTAAACGATAGAGTGTCAATTAAGAAATCATTCTGTAATTAATAAAAGCAATGTCATTCTCAATCTTAAGTAATATCAGGCATAGATCAATTGTGGGTTTTAAGTTAAAAAAAACTTCTATTTGATAGATTTTAGGCATTATACTGCAAATAGTTCAAATCTTCCTGGGTTCTGGGCTGTGTGTGTTGTACCTTTACGTACGGTAACCTATTCCTTGTATTTGCTGACAAGGTCGTTGTATCGACCATAGAACTTACGAAAAGATGACTTTAAACGAGACTGTTGATAATCCTGTTTTATCAACTTATTTGTCAGTAGCTTGCCTCGTCTTAGAAACTGTTCATACGAAGAGCAAGCCCTTGCGTATCGAATTAACTGAGACAAAAACACCATATGTCGGTGATGAAGGTATATTGCTACATAAGTAAGGAAAGTTCACTATAGAAAAATTGAAGTCATCGCGTTTATCATAAAGTTTTGTTGTTAGGTTACCATTAATGTCCATTTCCAGTAAAATATCCAAATATGAAACAGATGACGATGACTCTGTTGTATCTTTTATTTCAAGTTCACTGGGATATATCGAGTCGACGTAAGTATGGAAATAACAATTGTTAATTGATAATACGTCGTCGATATACCTAAATGTTGAGTTGAAGGCCACAGCGAGTGATTTATTTTTTTCACGTACAAGTTTTTGAATAAATTCTGCTTCATAAGAATACAAAATTGGGTCTGCTAACAATGGGACACAATTGGTACCCATGGGAATTCCAACAGATTGTTGATTTCCAAAAACTACATAGATGTTGTCTATCAGAAACTCAAGCATTTTTTAATGTCAACTTCAGAGTACTTGTGTGTGCAATCAGAATGGTTCTTAACAAAATAGTTTTTTAGATTTCCAATGACAAGGTAAGCATTTTTACGACAACAAAAATCCACAAAGATTGAACCTTTATATGATGATATTCCTCGCACATGGCCGAGGAGAACGCGCGCGAGTGGACAAGTGATCCGCGGTAGCTTCGTGTTCTTTTATATGTACATGTACCTTATCACACGTGCATGTTTATCGCTATTTTGTACGAACACAACTATTTGTTATTTTATTTTCATTTTTATTAGTTTAAGATGAAAAGATAAAATTTTCTTACTTGTACAGTTAATTTAGCATTGATTTTAACGTTAGTGCGAAAAATCAGATAGAAACATTACCATCAATTGAATAAAAGTGATCTATCATTCCGATTCTTAATATGCAAGGCCAATTGTATATTTAAAAGATTAAATATAATGCAACGCAGATATATTACCCGTCATGTGTAAAATTGACATGTGTTTAACTTAAGGTTAATATACTGTTATAGTTACCCATGATTATTTCCGTTAATTAATGCTTAAACGTTTTACAGACTTCAGCACTTTAAAGACAATATTGAAACATTGCCTGGCCAACCAGTCATATATGTATATATACTGTGGGAATTAATATTAGACCAACATAAAATAGTGTAGAAAGTAAAGGAAGTTTCCTTAAGGGTTGCACAAAAATTAAGCAAGGTTTACTTAGTAAAAATCATACATTCTCAAAGCGTTCAAGGCAGTTTAAAAATCAAATCAAAGTTCCGTGTTACAATATTACATGTATGCGGTAGGTGCTGGCACGATAAAAGAATTGTGCAGATTTGAGGGACTCGGTGATTATTTTTAAGCATATTCACATGAATTTTCACATGAATTTTTAAACAAGTTTTGTTTTCATTCTAGCAGTCATTTTATCACTCATTAGAAAAACAAACTCATTGCTGTGCTCCCCCACCCCTAGTGCTCGAGCTGATTTTTTTTTCAAAATGTGTCGAAAATCAAGTTTTGGTGACTCCTTATGTGTAAAACAATCAGAGTACTGCAAGTGTCAACAGTTTTCTTACTTCTTTGAAAGATCTTGGAACATAATTAACTTGACTAACAGACTAGCGACACAGTTGCCTCTCAAAAATATATGCACTTCTCAAAGTTACAATTAAGTGACATAGGGATGTGTTCTTCAAGGTATTTTATTTATTGTTATATGCACATTGATACCTCAGCCTGTAAAAACAAACCTTTTTATTGAAGGTGTGTAGTATGGGGTTGTAATGCAAATTAATCGACTTAAATGGAGAGGAAAGTCTAAACATATAACTTTATATTTAAAAAGTGGTTTAAATTAAATTTCACATGTGGTCATGATGAAATCGTTTTACTGGAGGATGACATTATGTAGAACTCTTTTGTATTAAAAACAAAACATAAAAAAACAAATTATTTGACGTCACACCATCTATTCCGGTTTGATTTACATATACAATGTACACTGCTCTGAATAAAATGCTGGTTTATGCTTTTCTGTTACTCAAGTAAACGACTGATCAAAATCTATAATTTTTTAGGTTCACGCGTCAAACAAAAGAATTAATACATGTATGCAAAAATATTATGCATTTTTATTAAATAAATGACAGCTGTTAATCTGTCATTCAAAGTTGAAAATGACCTCGTATAAATTATTATTCCACGTCAGGTTCTTCGCTAGCTAAATAAGTATGTTATAATTGTAATCGGGATGTTTAAAATACATTCTCTAAGTCGGAATAATCATGTCGGAATAACGTCGGCAGACAATTTCTACGATACTTGGTATCAGTTTCCACAACTACGCGGAGATTCCTCCGACACTATCCTCCGCTTTTAGATTTCAACGAACATGCTCCTTTTGACGTTGGTTTGTAATTTAGTGAAAAGTCAAAGGTAAAAGAACGATCTCAAATCCAAATTGTTTAAAATTTCCAGAACTTGTCATTTAGAGCGAATATCACGATTTGCTAATACTCAGATGGTGTGATTTAAATTAAGCGATCGATTTCCTTGAGATATTCATTGTACCGAGGTTCGAAATAAATACCATTTACAATTATAGTAGATGATGATTATTGGATTTATTGTACAACGTATTTTAGTTTCCTTCCCCTTTAAAACCCAACAGAATATTTTATTTTTACATCTCGCTAGTCAAAATAGGAGATTGTAAATTTTTAGCAACTCTGAAATAGTCAAGAACAGAGGAAATAAATAAATGCCTTTTTGGCTGTCACTAAATATGAGTCCATAAAGTTTTGTTTCATAATATAAAAGGTGGATTTTTTTCACTCTAACTTAGAACTGTAGAAATTCTGTATCTTTACTTAGAAATCATTTAGTGATACAAATGGACACATGTCAATGAGGAGAGTGCAAATGTACATACAAAAAAATAGTCTATTTACAAATAGTGTTCTTTTCAATTGTTTAATTTTAACACTGCACTTTACATAAATATTACATATCTTAACGGTAGAGGTGTGAGTATGAGTACAGAGAGTCGAAATCTTTATGAAATATAACACTGTTTTCCATGAATCAGCGCAGTGGATTTTGTGTTGATTACAAAATGATATAGGCTTAGTTTGTATCCTTTCATCAGTTGTGCATAAACGTATTTATCGTTTTGATCTTCTGGTTACCGGAATAATAAATGCATGTTCATATAAGATGTTTTTTAAGTTATTATAAATTGATATAACTGTGAAGGAAGTTAAACGGAGGATTTGCCTGGTATGAAAATAATACTTTGAAAGTAAGCCTCGTTTTCGATTTTCTGAACTTACTTTTATCATCCCATGACCTTTACATTTGCATACAATCTAAATATATCCCCAACTTATAAAAGAAATGCCTTTATCTGTTTTATGGGAGGTGTAACTCTTCAATACTCTGCAGTCTGGAGGTTACATTTATCGCAAATCTTACATGAAAGTATTCGCTTCGACCGATGTAGCATTGCGTTGAGTGATGACACTTTCTAATCGGTGTGTATTTCAATTGCGATTCGAAATAAAGATTCTGATTGGCGCATTTATATAGACCCGCCCATTTATCAAATGCATGTTGAGAACATGATGCTAACACGTGGAAAGATATGTCGGAGAAAGAAAACATCTCATGAAGTTGTACTAGCAAGTTAAAAAATTACATACAGAGTTATTTGATATTAAACAAACGGGGCGATGTTCACGTACATGTGTAAATAATATAAATGAAAAGAAAAAGAAAAGTTCCCTAAAAGCAGGGATCGGCGCATATAGATTATCAGTCACAGATTGTACTTCGCTTATCGAATTATGTTATTCAGTTTATTGTGAAAAAAAAAATCGCCAGAAACTGTTTAGTGAACAAATAAATTTTACGTTACCGTTCTTAATGTACCATTTACTGTATGTATGGAAAATCGCATGAGTTGAACAGTTTTTCCTCACAAAAAACTTGTTGCAAAATGTAGATCCACGGGAAAATTCGGGTTGACACGCCGTGAAATCCATTAGACGTTTTACAGCATATGTCTCACTGTTTTGTTTACAATAAATCTGTACTGAAAATCTTTGAAACATCGTCAACACCTTCGCAAAATGAAGAAGTGTGGTTTGTTTATATACTTGGGGAAAATTGCGACTCGATCTGCACGTGAATTTTACAATCCGAGGTCGATTAGCGTGTTTGAGAGAAAGTCAGTGTCAACGTCAGTAGTAAATATTGTGTGATGAATATCGAAGAACATATAATAAAATGAATGTTTCTACAGACAAAGTGAGTTACAAAATAATGTTTATCACAGATCAGTCCAAAATTGAACACGTCTACATGCCGTAAATTTCAAATGTTTGGTATGATTGAAAACACGTGCACACTTGTAGTTTTAAATGTGTCATATTAATCGGTCAAAGTTCAATAAAATGCAATATAGGCTATGTAATATTTATTGTCAATATCTGTTGTGAATTCTTTGGAATAAGCTACAACAAAATAAATACTGCCTCATCTTAAATTGATGCGTTAAACAGTTATATAAAATGATTTGAATTTATCGATGAAGTATGCATTATATTGAAAAATGAATTGGGGATTGAACCTGTTTAAACAGCGTGTTTTTGACAATTGTTTACAAAAAAAAGAAGATGCGATTTTGTGAGAACTCTTAGTCAATTCTTGCAGTGATTTAGTTTTTGCAGTTCAGATACAGAGTTAACGACACATCTGGCATTTGGTGCATAAATTATCAATACCACGTTAGCAGGTAAGAGTGGGCGGGTACTAAAACGGCCAATGAAAATGCTTGTTTTATAACTGCAACTCACGATCCCAATAGTGTCGTCACTCAACGCATCAGTTTATCGCTCGCAGCGAATACACCCAAGTAAGATTTGCGATAATTGATCAGAAGTTATGATCGTGTGAAGATGACCTCCTATCAATACCTTTCAGACCCTGACAAGTGTAAGGAGAAGGGGGTGGTTTCTTTAAGACTGATTGACAATCCTTTTTTGACTTTAAGCTGTAACGGAAGACCTCCTCGTTGCTTGCAACGAGCTCGGCTCTAGTTTATTAATACCTTTAGTACAGTAAGCACAGGTAGCACAGGTAAGCGGGTGAGAATTACTAGTAAACACCAGGAAAACAGATAGATTTAATAAGAATATACTCTATGTACAAAAAACTATATATTCTATTAAAAAATCCAACATAATTTTTTTTAATCTATACATGTCCCCGATCGAAACTAATTCACCCATAGATACTATATACCAAATTTGGTTGAAATTCGTTCAATGGTTCCAGAGAAGAAGCTAAAATATTCAAAAGTTTACGACCGGCGTACCACGAACGACGACAGACAAAAACAGATAGCAATAGGTCATCTGAGTGACTCAGGTGACCTAAAAACTAATACGGTGTTTGCTGAGTACTGACCCACCTAAACCCATCTGAAAATTAACAAATTCCCACTGTTTTGTCACAAGACTTGCTGATATATGGGAATAATAATTTTAAAAGTTTCAATGAAAATATTGCACTTTTTCATATTGTACAAATATTGTACAAATATTTTTTAACAACCACTAAAAGGTTTAATTAATACGTTTATTAATCCTTTTATCAATGACATAAATTACATTGTTATCATCAAAGTTACTAAGTAATAGAAAACTATTTAACAGCAGATTTCTTATTTTTCTTGTAATCAACTTTTTAATCTCAATTTATATTCTTGAATAAGGTCGTTCTTACTAAAATCGTTCGATCGACTCGTAGTTATCTTTCCAGCTATAGAAGTTTTTTAAGAGAAAAAAATTATAAAGGATGACTGCACTTAAGGACATGCAATATTTGCGAGAAAATAAACTTTTAAAAGAAGAATTTTTCTTTCCATTGCAGAAATGGTCAACATCTAAACTGCAACTTTACGCAATTTCGTTAAATAAAAGTATGTTGTTACCAAGTACGAATTTGTTATCATAGGCGGGGGTCATCACGATTTCTTGAATCTCCATACGATAATGAGGACGCCCACTTTTATACTGACTTCATACATAGTTAGCGCATGTTTGTCTATTGTTCTCCGTTTAACAGTAGTTGTATATTTGCATTATCAAAGTTATGTCAAAAGGAGATTAATAGACAAACATGCGCTCATGGTTTAAATGAGAAAAAACTGCTTCTTCTTACTTTCGCTTTCCCTGTTGTAACTAAGGGTTGATGCATGTTGAATATTATAATTCACCACGTGATTTCTCACCTCAGGTAACTTTGTGAATACTAAATTCTATCACGTGACGTGTAAGGTAGCATGTTATGTGCAAACTAGGACAATGTTTTCGAACACGATAAGTTGTCAAGCATTGATTTAAAGTCTCCTGTACTTGTATGGGCGTGGTCTAATTGTTGAAACCATAGTAAATAGTATACTTGTACCATATAGAATAGATAGGATTTTGGTAAAAGAGTGATCACATACTTTTTTATACATGGCATTGTTATTCATGCTAGTCTAATTTTAGTACCATTCTGATAATGTCAGCTCCACCTCTCATGCATATTAATATCAATCTTATGTTTGATCAAGGGCAGATAAGCAAAAATTGTACATTTTTAGAAAGTTGTAAGGAGAAAAACATGGAATGAGCTTACTGTATCACAGTCTAAAATCTTAATTCATGTTGGAAATTGACTAGACTCTTTAAAAAAATTAACAAAAGTGATATTAGGTTAAGAGATAAACGCAACAGAAGCGATTAAAAAGGGCCCAAAACCCGGCGCTAAGTGCAGTCATCCTTTATTTTTTCCGGGATTTTTTTTTTCGCAAGGTGACTTTAGAAAAAAATTCTTTCTTTTGGTGCCGAATATTTAACTAAAACTAAGACTACGTTAAAAAGGCATTAACATAGATCTCAACAACTTCTATAAACAAACGTGGTTAAAATCAAATTCCATATTTGCGCAAATTTTCTTGTAATCAACTTTTTAATCTCAATTTATATTCTTGAATAAAGTCGTACTTACTAAAATCTTTCGATCGACTCGTAGTTATCTTTCCAGCTATATAAGTTTTTTAAGAGAAAAAAAATTATAGTTTAATATTTTTGGGCGGGATTTTTTTTTTTCGCAAGGTGACTTTAAAAAATTCTTTCTTTTGATACCGAATATTTAAATAAAACTAAGACTACATGAAACAAGCACTAACATAGATCTCAACAACTTCTTTAAGCAAACGTGGTTAACTTCAAATTCCATTTTTGCGCAAAAAACGACAGTAAATTGTTTGTTTATTGTGAACATTCCAACACTATTGATTTGGGATTAATTTCAAGCAATGAAACAATGAAATGCAATAAAAAAAAACGTTTAAAGCTTTTGAAAATGGAATTACCTTGGCAACCATGGCGTATATCACATGTTTCATTTTGATGGCAACTACATTGTTCAAGGCAAAAACGACCAAACCTCTCCTGATCCTGTAAACAGTTCTTTCCACAATTTTCTCCAAAATACCCCGTCCAGCAATCTTCAAGTTTTATTGGTAAAATAAGACTCTTTAACATACTTTTAATCGCGACAATTTAATTCACACAAAAAAGTCTTGAACAAAAACAAAGATATAAATACCTGTACATTTTTCTCCTTCTTTCCGCTGGTTTACACAGCACCCGTTAATCGTCTTATTTCTATTCGAACAAATTGCGATTATTTTATTAATTAACATTGTTTTTGTTGAAATTCCATTATTACATAAAGAGCATTTAATGTCGTGGTGATTCTTAATATATAATTTTACTTACTCTTTCCCAGCCTTGCAGTTATCTAAAATAGGATTAACACATTTTGTATCAAAGTTTAAAGTTCTATTCCATTAATATCTTACAAAAATAAAGCAAACGGAAAACAAACCTTACCATATTTGGCTTTATAATGTTTCGGCTCGTCAATACATCCTTTTAATGGATGCCAAGTTTCATAACGAGAGCAGTTACATTTTCCAGCACAAAGGTTGCCATAATAGCCCTCAGGACATTTCACTGTGCAGTTGTTATCAAAGGTACCTGCTGGACATTCTAAAATAGGAACAATTTTTTTAATTTGTGAGTCTTATTCAAAATATATTATATTTTTAAAATTTCAATCCGGTTTTCATCAAAACCAGAAAGGACAAGTTGAATAGTACCACAGTTACAAGGTTTATTTGATGATATTGAGGTAATACAATTTTGTGGATAAGTGGAATAGTATGAAGTACTGGAATTTTTGTATGTATTTAA
Source organism: Magallana ariakensis (assembly GCA_020458035.1). Lineage (NCBI taxonomy): Eukaryota > Metazoa > Mollusca > Bivalvia > Ostreida > Ostreidae > Magallana > Magallana ariakensis. The sequence continues at coordinate 49,072,967 of CM035819.1, forward strand.
ATTAAATTTAGTCAAATATTTCATCCTTATTGAAGATTTTAAGTATTAACTGTGATTATATAGATAGGATATCAATAATATATATCAAACTATTTTTAAAAAGTTTTTTGTTATTAATAATTGATTGAATACCATGCCAACCATCATCAGGTGTTTCTAATATTCTTATTTTTCCTACATACAAGGCGTTTTACCATAGAAATACCGTTTCTTACTAAAACCTTCTTACTTGTGCATTTTCCATCACGAAGAACAAAGTTTTTACAACATACTCCTCTTTCACTGCTATAGACAAAACAAACATTGTATATAAATAAAGTCAATTAAAGTGCATATTTTACAATTAAAATGAATAATCAATATTATTCACTTCGATTTCATCACTTAGTAATACTTACATGCAAACACCGCAATCGGCTGCTTCCAAAGTATGAACAAATGTCAAAACAATGGCCAGAATGGAATTCATTGTAAACCGATCATTCTATCATATAGTTCAGATACTTGTGTATACATATCGGATTAATTGTACTTTAACAATAAAACTTAATATATGTATTGTATATCAGAATAAACAGGAACAGATGAAGTGCGCAATCAAGATTTTCCCTATTTGATTACTAGAGTGTTTATACATAAATAAATTGTACGTTGTATGAATTTCTAGAAATGTAGAAAACATCGTGAACGTTACTTGCAAGCTATCTTTCATAAAGAAAATAAAACTATACATTTAAACCGTGTATATATGAACAGTTATAGTCTGCATGATATACATAGACTGTCAGCGGTCATAATATGCACCAACTACCATTATTTCCTCTGAATTTATACTACGTATTTTAACTGTTGTTCTACTTCCACCATAATGCAGAAACGCACACAAAACGAGCAGGTGTGCAACAGTTCATCACGTGATTTGCCATAACCCGACTAGGTGCGTGATTATTTCAAAGTCACTTTAAAACACATATTACATATATGAGTAACAATTTTTAACTGGTCAAAACGTTAAAGTTTCTTGAATCTTTTCCCCTACTTCTGGACATTTCTGTTGACTGAGCTTCTCATTTTATATAGTCTTCTCGCTAACAGACCATCCTTCTTATATTAAGAAATTCATAAAATTTTGACACAGTAAAACAGATCAAACAAACAAATGATTCTATTATTTTCTTGTTCTCGCATAAAGATCATGTCAAGGTTACTACCTTTTCCCTCAACTTAAATGATGATAAATCTGCAGTTACGTAGACATCTGTTTAAGATATGAAGTTTCTATTCTTCAATGAAATCATAGAATAGCAGAATATCTATCAGCTTATACTACTAAATTGGAATAAATATTAAAACTAAAATTGATATTGGTTAGCCCGGATTCCCTTTAATTTTCTTAAATTTTGAAGATATTTTGATTAACTTTTAATGCTTCCAATATTAAAATATTTCTGATTTTTACATATCATGAAGACATAAGGATATAAATTGACAGAAAAGCTAATATATGACCATTTAATAAGAAAGAAAATTCGATTTTAGTGATTTTTTTACATAAATCTATTTATAGAATGAGTGCTTATAAAAGCTAAAAAAAATGTAAATTGATATATAAAGTTATATTTAAAAAACATATTTTCAAATCCAAGTACCTTATCATTAGTTCATTAGTTGAAAAAATCCCACATTAATGTAATTGTTTTAAAAATGCTAAATAGACTCATAAATCTACAGCAATTCTGAATTGCAAAAACATGTGATATTTTCTTACGCCAATGTTCCGCCAAAAATATAGTTCTTGTTACATTCTAAGCTTTGATTACTATTTCTATGCCAAGTTGTACGATTGTAAAAAAGAGAGAAAAATATGATATTTAAATATTCTAATTACTTTTTATCTTGATTTAATGACCATTTAATCAAATTTACTTTTGACAAGTCGAAAACCAGAAAAGACTCCGTCCTTAATGCCTACAACTGACTAAAAACCTATACATTTAAATTTTACTTTTTCGGATGAATATAAAGCAATATTTTTTGTCAGGTCTTTAAAATTAAATGGTCAAAACTATAATAGTAAAAGGTCAATGACCAATTACTTAAAGAGACTGAAAAATGTCAAATATTGAGGAAGATTTTAAGGAGTTTAGGTAGATGACGGTTTATGTTTGGAGGGGATTTTATAAATCATGTTTATGCATTTATTAAACAACTTGATTTATTGATTGCATGAATACCTAAACTATTTTTAAACAATGCTATCCATCTGTCTATTTGATTACATAAGTGTTTTCTAAAGTGGTTCTACTTTCTAAATATCATCGACATCGAACGTTATTTTCCTTCCGCAAAATTACAGAAATTTTAGAAGAGTTTATGATTAACTAAAAACAGGAACAATAACAACGTTTTACTTATAGGTCCCAAGCTTTATTTTACTGCGATATAGCGAAATGCCTTTTTGTTACAAATACAAAATACATTATTGTTAAAATTTAATAAATCTGGTTAGACCTAACATACTTGTACATAACGCTGTGCCAGATAATTATGCCAGTGTCAAGGTGGCATTTGTGCACCCGCTTAAGATGCAGTTTCAAAAAAATCCATATATACTAAATCATATATCATTGTCTAAAGAGTATATAAACACTTTTGATTTTAGTGTGTTTTACTTGACAGGAGAGATATTTACCTTCAAAAATTAATATCCCATAAGAAAATGATAATTCCCATAGGAGAAATGATTCTTCTACAGGAAATATTGACAATCCTATAAGATTTTCTAAAAGTCCTATATTATTTGCTATAGGAGAATGGTATTTCCTGTAGGAATTTGATTCAGACAGGTAGTTTTCCTACAGGAAAGTAAGATAGATTTTCTATCGGATTTTATCAAATCCTATTGGAATTGTAATTCCTGTAGGAAGTTCTTGTATTCCGATAGGAAATTTCAAATTTTCTATAGGAAACTTTTTCTATGGGAAAAATTATTTTCCTGTAGGAATTTTTTTTTGAAAGGTAAATATCTCACGTGACAGGTGAGATACAATGATAACAAAGATGGCCGTTAACTATTTAAGCAATAGTCTATCATATGACAAATTTGAATTTTTCGATATATGTAGCTTAGACGGATGCAAAAATGCCATCTTGGCACTGGCATAATTATCCGGCACAGTGTTACATGTATATTTTTCATCATTTTGTTTTTAGTTAGCAACATGATTTAATTTATCACAAACATGAATATATTTTACATCTTCTCAATGATTCAATAACCAAACGATTTTTAAGGGTTAACAAAAATTGACCAAACTCAGCTCTAATGGAACTAGAGCGGGATTGTTTTACAAGCCTGGTTCCTACCACACGGGATCTTGATGTTTGAGTGTCATTTCAGACGATGCCCCAACTAAGTCGCCGTTTCTGTCAGGCAATAAAACGTCAAAGAGAAAACATCATCAGCATAACAAGTTGGCATAGAATTGTGGTTTTCTGAATGATCATGTAATTTCAAAATAATATGAACAACGACAACTCAGGTTTATTGATAAGCCCCATACAGTTTTTTGCTGCCCAAAAGTAAAGTATTTTTCAATGTATTTTCATATCTTCTTAACGTGTATGTTAATATCGGGAAGAAATAGAAAAAGATAATATTTTTATTTCACATCTATAGTTTGAAAAACGAAACGTTCTCAAGGTTTCACAAACTTTGGCCATCCCATTGCTAGTGACATTTATATATAATTGTTCAACAAACCAGGCACATGTAACCCGGAATTATGATCGTTTGGTCTTATCTTAGTCGACGGCCACTTAGTACACTTTTATGTCGGGCGATATAAACGTCAAGGAGCGCTAGCATATCATCCTTATTTGACAACCCTTGTGGTGTTTTCGCTTTTATATATAATATCATCGGAAAATTATCAAAAGTGAATCGTGTCCCTTGTGTTTTCTGGAAATGATTTTTTTTTCAGCTATTTAATAAGCTCACGAATACAGGTGAAGCTTTCTTTCCAACCAAAATCCATTAGTAACTTCCGTGTATCAGTACTTCGTGGCTATTGTTTTAAAAGCATATCAACGATGCTTTAAAAAATTATCTTTAAAAAAAAATTGAGAATCTAATCTAAACCTTCATAATCTTCTGCATAATATGGTAGGCCAGCAGCAGGTATAACAATTATATAGGACAAATTACAAAAAATTACCAAAGTTAACGTTCCTGATAATGCGTTATTTAAAAATAATATTAAATTTTGCGTCTCTTGTCATGTTTTTCGTTTATAGGTTAAAGTTAATACGTAGAAAAATATAATGGAAATAAAGCCATTACGATAGCTTTCCTACAAATTCGGAGACAAGTTATGCGTAAATCGATAATTACGTTAATAAGTGAGACTTTTGAGAAACTTTTTTCATGGAAGTTTACGGTATTGTGTTATTTTATACTAATAGCCAAGTCACTTTAAATTTGGTTGACTTTTAATTTTTTTCTTTTAATCTGTGTTGAAATGAAATAAGATTCTTCTCACTAGCTTATTTCTTCCTTTTACATATTTGTTTCAAAAGAAATTTATTTTTGTTTTTATGACAAAATATTTCCCTGTTTACATGTTTACTGAAAACAACCATCGGAGTCCAAAAAATCAATTGAAACAGAATAATGACCACTTTGAATAATATGCATATGCAAATTCTTATCAATCGAGTATTTTTCGAGTTTGGATCACCTATTCAAAAACAAAAAATGCCTTTGCGCAAGCCATTTTTTTGTCAATGCAACCTTCTTGGTGGTCTCAGTCGAGGGATACTAATGTTTAAAAAAACAGTTTATTTTTACAATCAAAATGTTATTATCATGTATAATTTTTTATTTAAAAGAATCTTAACTTTGTAAAGGGCACAAATACCTTTATCTTAGTTACTTTGCAACTTAAATTTTAGTGTCACGCTCTTTATAAGGGTCTGCCAGACTACTTGCAATATTTTCATTGTTGCTAAATCTTCACAATATCCATTAATGATGTTGTAGTATTGTTAGTCAAATTTGTTATAATCGTCATCAATTTAGTTATAAAAACTAAACTATGAAAATACATGAAAAAAAGTTTGCAAAGATGTCATTAATTTCATATTACATAAAAAATCAATTAGATATTTTCCTGATAAAATAATACAAGGCTAGGTATAGTTTACAAGTATACTTTCACTTCTCTAAAAGTGGATAGCACAATACCAGTGCTTGATGGAGTCACAACAGAAGTCTTCAAATATCAGTGTCCCAGTTTGATACACCGCGGCCACACAATTGGCGGCAGGGCAGTCATATCGGCCATCTTCGTTATCGAAGGTCATGTTGACTGTTGTATTGCCATCTAGCGGACATCCGTTATCCCACACTCACGCACCCTCTTCCTTGATATCACCCAGTCCCACGTGACCATTAGCCTCTGATTGAGTTCACTGAGAAGATGAAAATATATAAATAAAAATGTGAAGATTTCGTTAAATCTTTAAATTATATATATTTTCAATGAAAGATTCCTAATTTGATGAAAATTTAAACAAAACAACATGTGTTTAATTTAATATTTTTACAATTAAATATTCTCACAATGCTCATTTCAGATCTCTGTTGCAGGTCAATATTTATATGTCCAGTGTAAAGCTATACAATTCTAATTTTGTTTTTCTGATTTAACAAGCATTCTGAGATTATCCCACTTATCTAGCCTGATAGTAAATAAGATGCACATTAGATATTTATTACGTAAATACCTGTTGATTAAAAGTAAAAATATCCATACCTTATCATTAGGACAGGACATCATTATAAAGCTACACAGAAAGTTTGAAAAAAAAGTCGGTAAACCATTCCGAAAAAACGTATGGAAAACGAAGTGGGGACAGAATGACTGTCCGCGATAAAGACTATAGTCCACCCCCCCCCCCCCCCGATTTCACCGGTAGAGGTACCATAAAACGATAGCTAACACCTTGCGTAATCAAAAGCATTACAAGATTTTAATTATGATAGATAGATAGATACAAGTATTATTTGTAAACATTCGTTAAACTACGAATTTCAGTGTAGCAATAAGGGGATGTTCCATTGTACATATATAGACATTTCCCTCAAAATCTAAAATCATAATATAATAAACTCTCTAAATACGTAAGCGGAAAATGTTAAGTCATACAGTTCCTGTCGCCTAAAGTTTAAATTAGGTGATTGACCTGTTTGTAGGAAGTAATTTCTTCTATGTGGAGTATCCAGAAAAAGCAGTTCTCCTCCATACTGTTGGCAGTTTGCCAGAACTGTTTCTTTGGGGAGTGGAGTACTGCTGTAAAAGTACTTAAAGCGCATTATGCCATCGTAGCTGATATAGAAACCTTGCTGTGCACAACTATCTGAAACAAAATTAATTGTGGGCTAATGATCAAGCTCTTTGAAGCAATAAGTCAATTGCGAAGCTTCTTTTTATTAATACCTTACTCTAAAGTAAAACGATAATATGCTTGCCCTATATACAACTTTGAAAACTTAGATAATATTAGAAATGATAACATACAATTCATTATTGATGATCAACTTTTTTTGGACACTCTGCTTACTGAAATAAGAGGCAAATCCATCTCATATTCCGCTTATAAGAAAAAAGGGTAAAATGAAAGAGAAAAAGAATTAGAAAAAGATATTGTTTCTCTAGAGCAGAATCTAACAGAAAACTATTTAAATTCACTTTCAGATAAACAAGACGAGTTACTCAACATAAGATAAAATAGATTAAAAGGTCATTGTATAAGGTCAAAGTCAAAATGGATTGATGAGGGGGAAAATCCTACTAGATATTTTATTAAAAGTCTTTTTATGAAAAACTGTATAAGAAAAGAGAAATCATAGATAAATTTATTGTTCATGAAAAGTTGGAACAAATAGATTGCTTAATAATGAAGAATTAAACACCCTTGAAGGTCCTTTAACTAATACAGAGGTACTGAACCTCCTTTAAAAACAAAAAATGACAACAGTACCTGGCCCTGATGGTTTCACAAGTGAGTTTTTTAAGTTTTTTTGGAAAAATTTAGGTACATTCATTACAAGAGCAATAAATCAATCTCTTAAAATAGGAAGTTTTCAGAAATAAATAAACTTGGTGTAATAATGTGCATTCCTAAAGCAGGAAAACCTAAACAATTTTAGAAAAACTAAACTTAAACTTAATAATGAAGAATTAAACACCCTTGAAGGTCCTTTAACTAATACAGAGGTACTGAACTTCCTTCAAAAACAAAAAATGACAACAGTACCTGGCCCTGATGGTTTCACAAGTGAGTTTTTTAAGTTTTTTTGGAAAAATTTAGGTACATCCATTACAAGAGCAATAAATCAATCTCTTAAAATAGGAAGTTTTCAGAAATAAATAAACTTGATGTAATAACGTGCATTCCTAAAGCAGGAAAACCTAAACAATTTTAGAAAAACTGGCGCCCTATAACTTTATTAAGTGTAATTTACAAGCTAGCATCAGGAAATATAGCTGAACGTATGAAAACGGTTCTAGATAAATTAATAAATAAAGGCCAGACTGGATTTCTAAAAGGAAGATTTATTGGGGAAAACATAAGACTTATCTTTGACCTCATGTACTATACAGAACAAAATGATATACCAGGCCTATTAATGTTAATTGACTTTGAAAAAGCTTTTGACACTATTTCATGGAGTTTTATTTCGAAAGCACTAGACTTTTTCAATTTTGGACCCTCCTTAAAAAATTGGATCAAAACCTTTTATAATGGAATAAAAGCTTGTGTAATTCAAAACGGTGTAATCTCAGAATATTTTTACCCAGAAAGAGGCTGTAGACAAAGCAACCCAATATCGCCATATCTATTTTTACTTTGTGCTGAAATTTTAGGAATATTGATAAGAAATGATAAAGATATTAAAGGTATAATCATAGACGGAGAAGAATACAAAATATCTCAATACTCAGATGACACTTCAATAATAATGGACGGTACACCTCAATCATATGATGACATCCTCAGGGTTTTAGACTCCTTCGCACAGGTTTCAGGCTTAAAAATAAATTTCACAAAAACAAGAATGGTTTGGATTGGTAGCAATTTTCAAGGGATGTATTTCACCACTCACGATGGAAACTGAGTTGGGACAATTTGAATTTCGAGCTCCTATGTATTAAATTCTCAGTAACATTAGATGAAATGGAAAACTTAAACTATTAACCAAAACTCTCTGAAATAAGAAAAGTAATAAATCAATGGAAATCAAGAAAATTAACCCCTATTGGGCGAATTACAGTCATTAAGACATTAATAATACCAAAACTAAATCATTTCATTCTAACATTACCCACCCCAAGCACTGAATACTTGAAAAGTTTTGAAAATGATTTTTTTCAATTTCTATGGGGTTGTAAAGTGCATAGAGTAAAGAAGACTACAATTGCACAAGATTACTGTCATGGAGGTCTCAAAATGATTGATTATGGTGATTTTATTACTTCACTTAAATCTACTTGGATAAAATTAATCCAATTACAAACTTTATTGAATATGCAAGTATAAGAACTGCTGTAAGAACCAGATTGCATACACAAGAATTATACATACCAAACTTACAAATTATAAAAGAGTATGGACCTGTTATCCCTAATCATATCCTACTGTTTACTACTAATTGTAAAGGTTGCAGACTAATGTACAACTTACTATTAGATAAAAAGAGAGAAACGTACATCTATATCAAAATGGGGAGAAAAGGGTCATAATTATGCACAAGAAACATGGAACAAAATTTTTTAACTCCCTTTTAAATGTACACAAAAATCAAAACTTCATTGGTTACAGTTCCAAATTCTTCATAGGATTGTTCCGACAAATAAATATCTTTTTAAAATAAAAAAGCAGAGTCTCCTGTATGCACTTTCTGTAAAAGAGATGAAGAGAGTATTGGGCATTTATTTTATGAATGTACTATAGTAAAAGAATTATGGTCTACTGTTGAAGACTGGATTTTGAGACGGTTTGATTTGTTAATTACATTTGATAAACAATCGGTTCTTTTTGGAAAATATAAAAATAGAGATATTTATAAATTATTTAATTTGGTAGTTCTTATTGTGAAGCAATATATTTTTTCTTGTAAATATAAAAGGAATGCAAATCCAAATATACATGGATTAAAAAATGTTTGTTAGAAAGGCTTTTGACCGAAAAATATATGTTAATGAAAATCTGTAGATATAAGGAGTATTAAAGCCATTGGCAAAAAATATGTGATAAGCTGTAGTACTGTAGTATATATAGTTAAATTGTTTTTTTTATTATTGTGTCTTTTTATTTTGTTTCTGTTCAGTATCCCTGTAAAAGGGACCTATCACGTGAATATGGTTTATATTTTATATACATATGTAATCAATGCCCCTAACATTTACACACACTCTCTCTCTCTCTCTCTCTCTCTCTCTCTCTCTCTCTCTCTCTCTCTCTCTCTCTCTCTCTCTCTCTCTTCCGAAATATACTTTCACTATACGAGGACTGAACAGTATAAAATAACCAAATAGTTAAAAGTTTTCTTATATGATTGTTTAAACTAATGTACGAGATATGTCACTTATGTACATGTATGTGTTGTGAAAGTGAAAAATTCAATTAAAAAAAAGGAAAGGAAAAGTTTATTTTAAATGATCTAAGTAACGAATCGATAAAAGTAGCAATGGGCACTTCGGACAATAATACAGATCCCAACCAGTGTAGAATGGGCAAAAGTGGTATATTTTGGAAAATGGAAAAGCAGCATGTAATGGTCAAATAAATGAAGAGTTTCTCAATGCCGAGCAGGTGGCATACGGACATCTACTATTTTAACAAATATTTTAACGATCTTCATATTTTAAAATATAAATCTAAAACACACAATAACGCAAAATCAAAAAAGAGCAAAGCGTTATTCTAATGTCAGTACATTATTGGTGTAAAAACAGGAACCAGAAAGGTGTAATAACAGAAACTTATGAGTAAATAGTGGTAAAAGCAGTCACAAAGCGCTCAGGTTTAAAAGGTTAGCTGTTCAAAGGAATTTAGAAGGTGGGTGGATAGGTGTGTAAAATGCCTATATAGGAACATATGCGATACTGTAAAAATGAAAATATTAACAAATATAATTTTTTTTAAAAATCATTCAAAGCAATGTATATTTACCATAACATCGAGTTGTAACTCTTACATATACATGTATTCAATTCTTGGAATATGTTGATTTAAACTGCCGTATGCGTATCATAACCTCCAAAAAGTGTTATTTTTTACAACTTCAATGCCTTTTCTTTCATTGAGTGGGTCTGTGGTCCATATTTTTGTCATAGTCTAAATAAAGTCTAATGGAAAACGAACCGATTTCAAATATCAACATCGTGGAGTGATGACCCACTATACATTAAAATTATAATTTTGTATTCCAACATTTTAACGTTTTAGAAAAATAATAAAAGTCCATAAAATTGTGGCCAAAGTCGGAAATAGCAGTTAAACAACGCTCTTTGTTGTGGATGAAATGGCTCAGTGGTTAAAGCACCAGATTTTAGGTAATCTTATAAAACCATGCTTTTTATGTTGTGGGTTCGATATCACCGCAATTTAAGGCAATAATATTTTTCTTATCGTTAATTAAAATATTCAAAACTTAATAAAGCTAGAAATTGTTCTTTTGCAATTTTGTATTACAAAATTATCAAATAGATTGCAGTTCTAAGTGATTACAATGGCATTGTAATGGTCTTTTATGCGTAGCTTGCATACAAAACAACATGTAAAACCTTAAATTTATTGGGTTTTTTTTTCTTTTGACAAGATTTTGCTCAGCTTTGGGCAAAATCAAGCCAGTTCAAGAAATGTTTACATTTTTGTCCTCAAGATGGCCGTACATCCTCGTTAAAGATGTTTTAATAAAAGTATCTTTTGTAACTTATTGATTATAGACTTGGCTCTATTAACTTTAGAGCTTTTTTGTAGACTACCATTTATGTGAATAAATGGTTGTCCTAGACATTGTATCTGGTGTGGTACCGGTTTGCGATATAATTAGCTCGATCCAAGTTTACCTGAAGGACAAGATGTAAACTTGTACCACTGAATTTTGTACTATTTAATATTTAGCAATTCATTAAATAATTTTAAATTTATAATAAATAAGCCATTCCGCTACAATTTATTCATCTGTTTTTCTTTTATAAAATAACACCATTGCAATCCGTCTTTATTTAAGTGTGCATTGATCTGATCATTCGAAATTGATGATCGAATTTTCCTATTACTTTTTAAAAAAAAGATCTTAATGTCTTTGTTTACATACATACATAAAATCGTCGTCACTTTTGCAGTTTGTTTTATCTAATTTGACTATATTTTCTTTAGATAAAACCAACTATTTTTCGCGTTCTATTTGTGTTAAATATTAAAATAACGTCGAAGGTGTATAATTTTTCATTAAGATTGATTACCTATGCATCTTCCATCTTGATACACGTAGTTTTCACAATAAATTCCCCTTGTATCGCTGAAAAGTAATGATACTTAAAGATAGTTCAAACATGGAATTACAAACATTACAATGCTGATCAATTAAATGAATACTTGGTCAATTGTATGCTTTATAAACACAGAAACTGATAAAATGAGTATTGTACTTACGGGGAAAATCCATCGTAAAAATCAAATGCATCCATTGTTTGTTTATATGTTAAAGAGAATGACAAGAATGGGACACAAAGTGAAACGATTATAACATCATATTAGTATTTAGTGATGCAAACACATTTCGAATGTAAGTATGAAAATATTACAACTTTGATATTAACAACTTAACTTTAGTATAAAATCCAAAAATAATAAGGAAATTTTAATGACATATGTAATTACATCAACTAGATCCCATAGACATTTTCAAGGGATTTTGTACATATAAACACATGTATTTATAAAAGTGCTATTAAACATCGGATACGTTATGATGTTTTAGAGTATACAATTTAAGCCATTTACATATGAAAACATCCTCATTATAAATTTGAAAGATTTTGTATTTGATTAGACAATAATTTAATTTATGTCGACCTGAATAGACTGCAGACTAAATATGTATATAGATTTATTTTGCAGTATGGTTAAACGTTGCCGTACCACCCCCCACCACCCCCTTTTAAGAAACTGACTTTACTTGCTAGAAAATTCCTATTCAGTTTTGATAAAAAAAAGAAGCTAATCATTTAACAGTATCAGGATTTCCCATAGTGATACACTTTGATTTTTAGGGACACAATTTGAAATATGTGTAAGTATTTAGCAAAAAAAATAAGGAAATGACAATGGTGTCGTTACATTATTATACAAGTAAGAAACTTAACATTCGTGTTGATATTGACGTTGTATGGATATTAATTCAGCATTGTTATCAACTCGATAATTTGAAGTTAATTGTTTTCACCTATTGAGATATGGGAAATCGGAGTTTTGATAATTGGATGGTCGTGGTCATTTTAATTTTAGACTATATTAATCTCCTTTAAATGAAAAACTGTGTATAAAGATACAGGGAAATAATTAAAATTATAAGTAAAGATATAAAGAAATGTTCTTTACATAATAATAGTCTGTAGCTAACAAGCTTTTTTTTATTTTGATGTATGATTACTTTATAATATATTAAATGGATATTACCTTATTTTTAATGTCGGACTAGCTTATCATGTGTCAATATTTTTGTTACTATATAGAATTCGTTTAAATATGAATATCAATTTAGCATCGTAAATTGGTATACTTTCTTGTCGATTTCAATTGATCAGTTCTGGTTTTAAGGACTTAACATGGTATCGATATCGTCGAAATTAAAGATATCTCTGATATCGAACATTTCAGCATTTTTAATATTTAACATTTTTAATCCATATCGATGTTTATATTTATCACAGTTATTCGATAGAAACTGGTTGAAACACTTATGATTTAATTAGATTTAGATATTGTTAAAATATGCACTCTATCGTTAATATTGATATGAGAAAAAAGGTCAGGCTTATTATGTATACTTGCTATCAAATCAATATTGATTAATTTAGATTTAAACTATGATTGAAAGGTAAACAATTATATTCAATATTGATGTCGATATCGTGATTATATAGACACTATCGGCGATATTGACTAAAGGGGGAACAGGACACATATCACGTGATTTTCATTGCAATGATGCTTTGATGTGATAACTGTTATGACGTCATAATTGATTTGATAATATGATGTTATGATGTCCTTTATCCATAATGACGTCAAACATGATTTGATAGATCTTTTTCCCGTACGATACGGCCCTTAAGTAGTCATTTTCACAACATGAGTTGGGAAAACTTAAACATTTTCAATTTTAGAAATGTAATGTACAAAATCATAAGAGGTAAATATAATAATATACATATTCTAATTATTATTCTGTTCATGTTCATTCATAAATCTAAATAATGTATTACTTTTTTGATGGTTCAAAACAAAAACTGTCACAAAAAGTCATAATTCTAGAATAAGGGGTAGGGGTGATTCCTATTGTAGTATCTCCCGTGAATGCCAAGAAAGTGGCCAAGAAAATTTTATAAGTTATTAAGCAGATGTTAAAGGGGCATGGTCACGATTTTGGTCAAAAATTAGTTTTCCGATTTGAATGTTTTCAATGCTTCAGTAAGGCATTTTTAATAGGCAATCAAAATTTGAGTGTAATTCGTTGTGTTATAAGCGAGTTACAAAGCTTACAATTCTTTGCAATGTAAACAAAGCGTTTGTTTACATTTTGAATGTTGAAGTGAAAACTCCAGTTTGAAACCTAAAATGATTGTAGTAAATGTTAGGATCTGTTTATTTATGCTTAAAATGAATAAGAAGATGGAAAAATCAGCTCGTAACACAACTTTTACTGGTAAATTGAACTTATGTAAACAAAAACAGGGCACGAGCCTTGTTTACATGGCAAAGAATTGTGAGCCCTGTATCTTGCTTATAACTTTACTACTGACTCTCAAATTTTATTTGGTCATTGGAAATGCATTCCTAAAGCATTGTAAATAATCAAAACAGAAAAAAAGAATTTGACCAAAATCGTGACCATGCCCCTTTAAGGTCGATATACAAAACATCTATAGGACAGTCACTATCACATCCCAAGATATGATGTGTCTATTCATCAAATCATAAGAGGATTTCTGGGATCTAGGTTTTTTTAGGACTGATAAACGTCAATTGTCTGCTATTATTTGACTCCCTGGATGAAATTTCAAATTTTCAAACCTTATTGCACATCTAAAGGACAGACCCAATCATATCCCAAGAGATGACATAGCTACTCCAAAAGTTGTCTGAGGAGTTCTGGGAACCATACATTTTTTGTACTCCAAGAGTACAGTTTGCTGGTTTATAAGATGTAAGAGCAGTTTGAGAAAGTAAAACGTGACAGACGGACGGACGGACGGAACAGGGTAACAACAATATACCCGAACTTTAATTAGAAAGTGCGGGTATAATTAGCATGATTTTTTTACACATTTATATTTTGGAACTTTTTTGTCCATAATGTATGGACTATTTTACTTTACAAAAATAACTTACTCTTTTCCAGCCACATGTGAATCTACAAAAGATCGAGAAAGTTTTTTTCTTGATATTTACTTGATGCTGTTTCATGTGTAATGTTTAGAGAAACACTGTAACGGTATATTCATATCTCTTCGGGTCCATCTGGCAGAGCTCATTAACACACCTCGAATTTATCAACACCGCCGGGTGTTCAAAAACAAAATAGTTAACAAAATGGAGTCACAGTCAATCAATTTAAAGTTTTGCCAAGATAACCTTAATTGTATATATATTTCTTATATGGTAAACTGTATTGTATGTTTTATCAATACATTTAATGAGGTTTTGGCTCAAATCTTGGAGGTTATAAATAAATCTACAGTCATTTGCATTTATTTTGTCATTAGAGTTTGCGTTATCATGAACACTTCAGCAATAAATTCGAAATCTTTTGATCCTGCCGGAAAGGCCCGAGAAGATCCATTGGTTACTGTACTCAGCTTTTACAACATAAGGGTTAATAATGCAGCCCTTTGATGGATTGCAAACATGACAGTGGGGACAATCACAAATTCTACTGCAGAGTCTGCCATAATAGTTTGGAGGACGTAACCAAAGGTACTAGCTGGACATTCTGGGACAAAGAAAGCGTAAAAGTTTATGATATGTTATAAAATGCAAGTCTCATATGTCATTTAATATTTTTTTTTATTTCATTAAGTCTTTAAAGGGGCACGGTCACGATTTTGGTCAAATTATAATTTTCGGTTTTTATCATTTTTAATGCTTTAAAAATGCATTTTTAATGATGAAGTGAAATTTGAGAGTCATTCATGGAATTATAAGAAAGATATAGAGCTTACAACTCCTTGTCATGTAAACAACGCTCGTGCCCAGTTTTTGTTTACATAGGTTTAATTTACCAGTTAAAAAAATTTTTCAAGCTTATTTTTCTATCTTTTTATTCATTTTAATCATAGATAAACAGTTCCTAACGTTTAACACATTTATTTTTGGTCTAAAACTGGAATTTTCACTTCAACATTCAAAATGTAAACAAAGGCTTTGTTTACATAGTAAAGAATTCTAAGCTCTGTAACTCGTTTATAACTCAACGAATGACACTCAAATTTTATTGACTATTAGGAATGCCTTACTGAAGCATTGTAAACATTAAAATCGGAAAAATAATTTTTGACCAAAATCCTGACCATGCCCCTTTAAAAAAGCATGGTCATACGTCTTCATTTAAGGTGGTATGGGACACCTGTCGATATTAATGTGGATAAAAGTACACAACAATCAAAATACTTTCATCGTTTTAGAATTTTCAAATTTCACAATATTTGACGAAAAAATAAGTTTTGAAAAATGTTTGAAAGATAAAAATTGTAAAAGCCCGAGCAGAGTTTAAACTCATGACTTACAGATTCGTAGTTAATGCTATAACCAATTGCGCCACGCTGTTAGAAATCAATTTCGGGAAAGAAAATAATTATCAAATTTCCCGGTATACTTGATTATACCCGCACTTTCTAAACAAAATTCGGGTATATTGTTGTTATCCTGTTCCGTCTGTCTGTCCGTCCGTCTGTCACGTTTTACTTTCTCAAACTGCTCTTACATCTTATAAACCAGCAAACTGAACTTTTGGAGATTGATTTGGGGTATCATGTAGTTTTGTAAAAAGGTTTCAAAAATTCTCTTGGTAGTCCTGGGGGTCAAATAATTGGTAAAAAAATAACGCTTTTTCAAGAAAAACCTTCTACCTCGAACTACTCCTACATTTTCAACAATAGACAATTCATCTTTTGGAATATGTTTTGGGGTATAGATGCGCAATAAGGTTTCGGAAATTTCAATTTTGTCCTGGGGGTCATTTTGTGGCTGGGGGTCATTTTGTGGTTCAAAAACGTCAACATTTTTTGCAGTAGCCAAATGATCTTCTAGAATATGATTGGGGGTGTCATTTTAAAGTGTGATCAGATTTCAGAAATTTTTTTTAACACAGGGATCGGTGGGCAACAAAGAATGACGTTTTTTTTGCAAAAAAAAGTATGGTTCCCAGAATTCCTCTTACAACTTTTGGAGTAGCTATGTCATCTCTTGGGATATGATTGAGGCTGTCCTATAGATGTGCATTAAGGTTTTAAACATTTAAATTTCATCCAAAGAGTCAAATAGTAGCAGAAAATTGACGTTAATCATTTCTAAACATAACCTAGATCCCACAACTCCTCTTATGATTTGATGAATAGACACATCATATCTTGGGATATGATAGGGGCTGTCCTATAGATATGCAATAAGGTTTTGAAAAATTAAATTTAATCCTGGTAGTCAAATAGTTGCAGAAAATTAATGTTTATAGCTCCTAAAAAAAACCTAGATCCCAGAACTCCTCTTATGATTTAATGAATAGACACATTATATCTTGGGATATGATAGGGGTTGTCCAATAGATGTTCAATAAGATTTTGAAAATTTAATTTAATCCTGGTAGACAAATAGTAGCATGAAATTAACATTTATCCCATGCGCGCATCTAGAGGGGGGGGGGGGGGTCAGGGGTCCAGATCCCCCTTTCAAACTTCAAATTTCTTTAAATTACATTTAATTTATAAAATTGCCAAAAATATGCCTCGGACCACCCCCCCCCCCAAACTCAAATAACTGTTGCCCCCCCCCCCTTTCCCCTAGAAAAATTTTCTGGATTGACACATGTACGTATCCCTCCTTAGATTTTGCATAAAATGACGGTTTTTTCTCTTAAAATAAAAAACCTTGCATTTATTTTTGCTTAAAATTAAAAAAAAAAACATTACATTTACAATCTTCTTAATTGTCGAATGATCTATTAAAATCAAAATATAATTTGGGGTCTAAAAAGTTTTATAAACTGGTAAATAATTTTTTTGTTAAAAAAAATCACATTTGACAAATGATCTATTGATATATGATCAGAAGTCTTATCTTCTGCCTTATATTCAAGTTAAAATTAATAACAATAAATGATTTAAATTAAATGTTTATCCTCCACACACTCCATCAGATTCAGAGTCATTTTACATTCTTACATGTGTACAGTAGCAAATTTAAATCACTTCTTGATTGGTCTGTTTCTCTAGATGCACATAGAGATTTTGGAAATTGCTTTTTCATTTTTATCGATAAGATAAACAAAATGTTATATGTATTCCGGGCAATTGTAAATTCTCCTAAACAAAGCAGGATCATCATTAAGCTAGGAATTACCCATATGGATCAAACACTACATATTAATAAAATAAAATACTTTATTATGTCCAGTTCTGGAAAGTCAGGATATCTCCAAGGGGGCATAACCTATATACAATTTGATGCGCACAAAGAGCAAGAATAAATATGGTTTAGGGATGGGGGATCTTGAAAGTTAAAAATTATCAAAGTATATCATCATTTCCTATTTCAGAAGTCGGGGGGTTGGGGGGCTGGTGGGTGGTGGTGGTTTAAAGACAACAATCCCATAGGGTCATAGCCTACATTTTATTTGGTGCATCATAATACATTAAGGAAAAAAGACCACTTCCTCCCTATTTAAACTCATATAGACATGATAAGTCTCTACACTTATTTAAATGTAATACACATATTTAATACAATATTTCACAGGGTCAATATGGGGTCAACTTAATAGTGTAAGTCTGACAAATAAAAAAATATCTTTTGCAATTAAAATGACGGAAACTGTACAAATGTGATAGGATAGGAAACAATGATGAGCTAATTTATCGATAAATATTAAAAGATGATGATACAGTATGCTGGCAAAGGGAGATCACTTATTTAGAAAGTGAAAGTAATACTTATGTATGCCAGTGTCTCATAATATTGTGCTAGTTCTACCAGGTACATGTATTAAGCTTACCTATATTGGTCAACATCATTATGATAATCCAATTAGAGCACAATATGAATTTGTTTAGCTTATCATCACAAAAGAAACTTTAATTAATCCTATTGTGCATATGGAAAACACATAACAGTATGTACACCACGTAAAAACCATCTAACCGAAGAGCTGGGTAAAACTAGTACCCACAAATGCGACATGTAGACCTGTCTTGTGTACATAACTTCGGACAAAGATCATTTACTTGTAACATGCATGTATTTTCATGACTTTATTCTTTAAAACATTCGAAAGATAATTTTAACATGGCAATCATACAAATGAAACTTAGTCGCTTACATCCCTTACAAATACACGAATACACGAAATTATAAAATGATAAATGTATACTTGCTTGCAAAATCCGACGTCAAGACCAAACTTCAAAGTTCACAGATACATGTATGTTAAAAGAACGACAAGAACGGAATACATAATGAAATGACAACATCTTACTGTGTTGTACATACACATTTCGAATGTGAATATGACAATGTTCAAAACTCTGATAGTAACAACTTAACTTTAGTACAAAAACCCTAAAGTAAAGGAAACGTAAATGGCTTAATGTAGTATCATAGTGATCCTATAAACGTTTTTAAAGATGTTGTACTCATGCATGTGCTATAATCAAAAAGTCCTATTAAACATCACAAGTGCATACTTATGTTTTAAGAGTACGTATATGTACACTTGAAGTCATTTTCATGACTTAAGGCTAATATTGGTTACACCTATTATTATAAGCCTATTGAAAAAGAAATGTATGTTATCCATGTAAACTATGATCTAAAAGGTTATCAAGAGCTAAGCAAGCTGCAAATAAGTATCACTGTAGGACATGCCAAAACCGAATATAGGGATAAAACTGGATAAAGATATATCATGAAATAGAGACATTGTTTTAATCCTGAAAAAAAGGTCAGTTATATATAAAGTAACTTTGCTTTTGCCTTTTCAAAACTAATACTAGTATAATTAGTCAGTACTAGAGTGTTATAGGTCGCCAAGACAGTTCATACACTGGGATAAAACAAAAAGAAACACAATAATTGTGGATTTTAAAGATAAAGAAATAGGTATGATTACTTTAGACTATAAGTTAAAGGTTTAAAGGGAAAAAGAATTCCCGCATTATTACAACAAATCATATTGTTAAAAAATATTTAGAAGGTTTCTGTAAAACATTGAACAAAATTACGTTAAATAAGCACATCGGAAACATTAAGGAACGAATTCATGCGGTGTACGTATTGATACATTCCCTTCATTTCGTATATGAAGGTTTTAATTTATGGATAGAATAAAAATCCTTTACATTACCTCTACATGTATATACAAATGGGGTGAATTCAAACCTAGATAAACATGTTTCTCTTACTAAACATAATATTAAGCTGCATGAGAGTATTTCAACAAGATTAAAATACAACAATTAGAACAGTCTAATTGAAATATTCACCTTAATTTTCACATTTCCCTTAGATCCGCACTTCGATCTTTTTTAAAAGTTACATTTACAACAATTGATACGGTACATTGTCAAAGATTTCTAACGCCTCATATGAAAATACACATTGCTCTTTTATTTGTTTAATCGTGAAGAGGAATACATACAGGATCTCTCATAGTTTATGATGTTGTGTGGATTTTATCCCGTATATTGAACTTAACGGGATAAACATTGCGTATATAAAAAAAACAGACGTAAAATGTCATGTATTTCTTTTCAATATTGTAACATTAAACTGTTGAACAGGTTTTGAAATCACTGAATGTGCTGTAAGCCTCGAGTTCGACCTGGATGCCAGATTCCAGTTCTCGTTGCAATGTAGGACACTCAGAAATTTTGACTTTTGGAACTGCTGATCTTGTTTCCGAAGAAATAGCATACTCTATATAAGTGTTGAAATGATAAACATCATTCACTTAATCAAAAAAAAAGAAAAAAAGATAAAATTAAATACCAATATCAAGTGAAATTTATATAACTATGTATGCATGTATTCATGTTCAAGGTTTAGTTATATTACCACCATTGATAACACCAATGGTTTATGTATAGGAGTGAGTAATGATTGGTTATGTTTGATTCTATTTATATTATTGACATTATTATTAAGATATAAATAAAAACGTTGTGCAAGATAGATATAGATAGATAGATAGATAGATAGATAGATAGATAGATAGATAGATAGATAGATAGATACAACAAGAACCAGAGAGATAAAATTATATATTTAAATTTGAAGATTAGCAGTATATCTGATGATGACTACGTTACCCTTTGTTTGATTCAAGTCGCTCTGTTTCTATTTATATTATTGACTTTCTTCATAGCTTATTACAGAACTGATTTCAAACTTTGTGAAATACAAAAGAAATTGCAAGTCGTCAGAACTTGTTTCTTGCCACACAACAAAGTTTGCAGATATTGTCATGAAACAATTGAGTTTTAAATGCTTCGTACCAGGTAAGAAGGATCGGCGTGGAGTTGTATTTAAAACATGACAAATATTTCGGTTTAGTTGTACACACTGAATGTCATCACCAATGACTCGTTTCATAGGTTTAACCAAATCATAATCGGTAAACTGATTATCTCCAATTGACCGTAAGTCACTGTTCTTGATGTATAATGATTTACATGTTCTGTCAACCATAAATGAGTTTTAAACTGTCGAGGTCTTTTTCTGTCATTGTTTGTTAATACCTTTAGTACATTAAGCACAGGTAGCACAGGTAAGCGGGTGAGAATTAATAGTAATCACCAGGAAAACAGATAGATTTAATAAGAATATACTCTATGTACAAAATACTGTATACTATATACTATCAGAAATCCAACAGAAATATTTTAAATCTATAAATGTCCCCGATTGGAACTAATTGTAGAATAAATGCACAGAGCGAAAGGGGACGCGTCCAGCTAGCAAGCTCCATGTCACATGACAGTTTCACAATATATTTGATTTAAAACTATAGATTTTAAACTTGTTCTCTTGTACAATTATTAAGAACTGCAAAAAGTGGAACTTGATTGAAAACGTGTTATGAAAAAAAGGGGTTTACGTATTACAGTCAGAAAAATAACCAGTTAATACATAAATGTTTGGGCTTTTAAAACTATCCAAGACGTCATACTAATAATTTCAAGAGACAAGAGGCCCATGGGCCTTATCGGTCACCTGAGTAACTGCTGTGTGGCTTTTGCAATGTATATTCATGTGCATTATAATTACAGGGCTAATGAAATCATTTTTAATATTCCGGGATTGTTTAATCCAATAAACTTTCAAAACCCTGGGGCCATGAACTTCACAATTTTGGAAAAGTCACTCTTCCTCATTATAACTATCTACTTATAGTTCATATTTCAAACATTGAATGCATTTTCACTATATAACATTAGAGCCCAACCCAAACACAAGAACCCCTGACCTAGGGGGCCATTAACTTCACAATTTTGAAAGAGGCATTCTTCCTCATCATTACTATGTACTTTAGTTAGTTCATCTGCTTAATATCCAGGAGCAGAGGAGAAGATTTTTGAAGAATTAATGCATTTTCTCTATATAATCATTAGAGCCCCCACCCTAACACCAGAATCCCTGACCCAGGGGCCATGAACTTCACAATTCTGAAAGAGGCATTCTTCTTCATTATAACTATGTACTTAGTTTTAGGGCTTAATACCCAGGAGCAGAAGAGACGATTTTCAAAGAATGAATGCATTTTCACTATATAACATAAGAGCCCCACCCTAACACCAGAACCCATTAACCAGAGGCCTTGAAATTCATAATTTTGGACGAGGCATTCTTCCTCTTCATTACTATGTACTTAGTTCATCTTCTTGATGTCCAGGAGTAGTAGAGAAGATTTTTGAAGAATTAATGCATTTTCTCCCACTAAAAACAGAACCCCTGAACCAGCGGGCATGAAATTCAGAATTTTGAGAGAGGCATTCTTCCTCATCATAGCTATGTACTTAGTTCATGGGTTTAATGCCCAGGAACAGAGGAGAAGATTTTTAAAGAATTAATGCATTTTCACTATATAATCATTAGAGCCCCACCCTAGCGCCAGAACCCCTGACTTTGGGGCCATGAATTTTCACAATTTGGTAGAAAGCTCAATGCTTATTACAATCATGCCAGCAGTTTAACTGCTAGATGTTCAGGAGTAAAGAAGAGGATTTTTTGAATATTGCATTAATTTTGATGGTTTTAGCCCCACCCTCAGGCCCCAGAGGGATACGGGTCATGGATTTCACAATTTTACTCCCCTTCACCCATAGATGCTATATACCAAATTTGGTTGAAATTGGTTCAATGGTTCCAGAGAAGAAGCTAAAATGTTCAAAATTTACGACCGACGTACGACGAACGACGACAGACAAAAACAGATAGCAATAGGTCACTTGAGTGACTGAGGTGACCTAAAAAACTAATACGGTGTTTGTTGAGTACTGACACACCTAAACCCATCTGAAAATTAACAAATTCCCACTGTTTGTCCCATGACTTGCTGATATATGGGAATTATAATTTTAAAAGTTTCAATGAAAATATTACAGTTTTTCATATTGTACAAATATTGTACAAATATTTTTTAACAACCACTAACAGGTTTGATTAATAAGTTTAATCCTTTTATCAATGACATACATTACATTGTTTTATGTTATCATCAAAGTTACTTAGTAATAGAAAACTATTAAACAGCAGATTTCTTATTTTTCTTGTAATCTACTTTTTAATTTCAATTTATTTTCTTGAATAAAGTCGTACTTACTGAAATCGTTCGATCGACTCGTAGTTATCTTTCCAGCTTTAGAAGTTTTTTAAGAAAAAAAATTAAAGATTAATGTTTTTTGGAGATATTTTTTTCGCAAGATGACTTTAAAAAGTTCTTTCTTTTGATGCCGAATATTTAAATAAAACTAAGACTACGTTAAAGAAGCATTAACATAGATCTCAACAACTTCTATAAACAAACGTGGTTATTAACTTCAAATTCCATATTTGCTCAAAAAACGACACGTTAGTTGTTTGTTAATTGTGAACATTACAACACTATTGATTTGGGATTGCGATTTAAAAAAAAGTTTAAAGCCTTTGAAAATGGAATTACCTTGGCATCCATGGCGTATATCACAAGTTTCATTTTGATGGCAACTACATTGTTCAAGGCAAAAACGACCAAACCTCTCCTGATCCTGTAAACAGTTCTTTCCACAATTTTCTCCAAAATACCCCGTCCAGCAATCTTCAAGTTTTATTGGTAAAATAAGACTCTCTAACATTTTTTTAATCGAGACAATTTAATTCACACTAAAATGTCTTGAACAAAAACAAAGATATAAATACCTGTACATTTTTCCCCTTCATACCGCTGGTTTACACAGCACCCGTTAATCGTCTTATTTCTATTCGAACAAATTGCGATTATTTTATTAATTTACATTGTATTTGTTGAAAAACCATCATTACATAAAGAGTATTTAAAGTCGTGGTGATTCTTGATATATAGTTTTACTTACTCTTTCCCAGCCTTGCATTTATCTAAAATAGGATGAACATATTTTCTATCAACGTTTTAAGTTCTATTCGA
Source organism: Magallana ariakensis (assembly GCA_020458035.1). NCBI lineage: Eukaryota > Metazoa > Mollusca > Bivalvia > Ostreida > Ostreidae > Magallana > Magallana ariakensis. The sequence goes on from CM035819.1 coordinate 49,097,172, forward strand.
CTTATATTTTACAAAAACAAAGCAAACGGGAAAAAACCTTTACCATATTCGGCTTTAAAATGTTTCGGCTCGTCAATACATCCTTTTAATGGATGGCACATTTCATAACGAGAGCAGTTACATTTTTCAGCACAAAGATTGCCATAATAGCCCACATGACATTTCAATGTGCAGTTGTAACCATAAGTACCAGCGGGACATTCTAAAATAGGAACAATTTTTTTTAATTTGTAAGTCTTATTCAAATTAAATTTTAATCCAGTTTTCATCAAAACCTGTAATGACAAGTTAAATACTACCATAGTTGACGGGTTAATTTGATGATATTGAGGTAATACAATTTTGTGGATAAGTGGAATAGTATGAAGTTCCGGATTTTTTATGTATTTGTATAAAATTGAGTAAAATATTCATTCCTATTGAAGATTTTAAGTATAAACTTTGATTATGTACATAGGATATCAATGGTATAAATTAAAATATTTCAAAAAAGTTTTTTTATTTATATTTAATTGAATAACATGCCAATCATCATCAGGTGTTTCTAATATTTTTATTTTTCCTACATACGAGGGTCAATCAAAAAATACCAAGACAATGTGGCTGTCTACCATATATTTTTCATTAAAGTAAAAAATAACAGATTAATTTATGCAACAATACTTATTTTATTGATATACGAAGTTTCATTTCATTTTATGGAAAGGTATTTTTGTTACCCAATTTTAAAATCAACATGTTTTGTCACCACGGCGCCGGGTAACGTTGAAAACATAACGTCAAGATAACGCAAGCATAGTTAATAGAAATATCCAATCTTTATACCACCCTGAGTCTTTTGTGCTTTCACCATACAATTTAACTCGGCACTATATCACTTGACATCATATTTGTTCACAATTGTTCGAAAGTTTGTTTCTCGAAGTTTTCTTATTTTTTACCGCATGTCTCTTCGTTTACAGTAAGACAATCCCTGAATGTCAGATGACGTTGTTTATTTTTTGATCAAATATTTACAGATATTATATTCTCTTTCGTACTGATTGGTGTTCAAAATACATTTACCACAACCCCCACAAAATGTGTTAGAAGTAAACACAAATGTGAAAATAATTTTTGATTTATTTTTTTCACCACTGAGCATTTTCACAGTTTTTATCGGCTTTTTCCCGAGTTAGATCCATACTGTTTATACTTTTCGTTGCGCCGTGACGTCCGGCGACGTCAATGTTTTTAGTCAATTTCAAAGAGGACTATATGTCTTTAGTTACTGATATCTGTTCAACAAATCTATATATCCCGTCATTATTTGGTACATAGAATACCATATCAATTTTTAATTTTTGGTTTCAATTTTTTGGGGTTTTAAGCCCAATTTATGGAGATATAACTTTCAACATAATATGGTTTATTGTTTACGGATTACAAAGTTTGAACTTGCGCCGTGACCTCATTTTTGCAGGATAAGATTCTCAATAATTCTTAGAAATGAAGGAATATATAAACTTTTTTTTATTTCAAATTGTTTGAAAGAGTTGCTTAATTATGTCTACTAAATTTAGTTATAATATGACGTAAAATAACATAGCTATGGCAAAAGTCTTCGTATTTTTTTATTGACCCTCGCAAAAGGCGTTTTACCATAGAAGTACCGTTTCTTACTAAAACTTTCTCACCTGTGCATTTTCCATCACGAAGAACAAAGTTTTTACAACATATTCCTCTTTCACTTCTATAGAGAAAGCAAATATTGTACATAAATAAAGTCACTTGAAGTGCATATTCCACAATGAATGATCAATAATTATTCACTGTGAATTCATCACTTAGTTAAACTTACTTGCAAACACCGGTATCATCTGCTCCCAAAGTATGAACAAATGTAAAAAGAATGACAACAATGAAATTCATTGTAAACCGATGGTTACATTATATAGTTCAATTACTTGTGTATACATATCGGATTGATTGTACTTTAACAATAAAACCTAATATATGTTTTGCATATCAGAATAAGCAGGAACAGATGAAGTGCGTAACCCAGACACGTGATTACTTCAAAGTAACTTAAAAATACATACGAGTAACAAATTTTTAACTGGCCAAAACGTTAAAGTTTCTTGGATCTTTTCTCCTATTTCTGGACATTTCTGTTGACTGCGTTTCACATTTTATATAGGCATTAAATTTACGTATAATGTTTATTTAATCTTAAGAAATGAGTCTTCTCGTTATCAGACATCCTTCTTATTATATTAAGACATTCATAAAATGTTGACACAGTCAAACAGATCATATAACCAAATGATTCTATCAGTTTAATTAAATTTGACCTTCTTGTTTTCGCATCAAGGTCAAGTCAAGGTCTCTACCTTTTCCCTCAACTTAAAGGATGATAAAAATAAATGTAGTTATCTGCAGTTATGTAGACATCTGTTGGAAGTTTCTATTCTTCAATGAAACGATAGAATATCAGAATATTTATCAGCTTATACTACTAAATTGGAATAAATATTATACCTAAAATTGATATTTCTTAGCCCGCATTTCCTGTATTTTCTAAAATTTTAAGAAATATCAATTATTTTTTTATGCTTCCAATATTAAAATATTTCTGATTTTAACATATTATGAAGACCTTACAAAAAGATATAAATTGGCAGAAAAGCTAATATATTGACCATTAAATAAGAGAGAAAATCCGATTTTAGTGATTTTTATCACACAAATCTATTTATAGAATGAACGGTTATGAAAGCTTATAAAAATGAAAATTGATAGGCAAATCATATTTTAAATACGTATTTTGAAATCCAAGTACCATTAGTTCACATTAGTTGAAAAAAAATCCGAAATTTAATTGTTTTAAAGATGCTAAATAGACTCATGAATATACAGCAATTCTGCATTGTGATATTTTCCTATGCCAATGGTCCGCCAAAAATATAGTTCTTGTTACATTCTAAACTTTGATTACTATTTCTATGGCAAGTTGTATCATTGTAAAAAAAGAAAGAAAAATATGATATTTTAATTACTTTTCATCTTGATTAAATGACTATTTAATCAAATTTACTTAGCTTTTGACAAGTCGAAAACCAGAAAAGACTCCTTCCTTAATACCAACAGTTGACTAAAAACATATACATTTAAATTTTAGTTTTTCGGATGACTATAAAGCATTAATTTTTGTCAGGTCTTTAAAATTAATTGGTAAAAACTATAATAGTAAGAGGTCAATGACCAATCACTTAAAGAGACTGAAAAAATGTCAAATATTGAAGTAGATATTAAGGAGTTTAGAGAAATGGTGTTTTATGTTTGGAGAGAAATTTTATAAATCATGTTTAGAAATTTATTTAACAACTTGATATATTGATTGCATTAAAACGTAAAATATTTTCAAACAATGATATCCATCCGTCTATTTGATTGCATAAGTGTTTTCTAAAGTGGTGGTTCTACTTTCTAAATTTAAAAATATCATCGAACGTTATTTTCCTTCCGGAAAATTACGGAAATTTTAAAAGAATTTATGATTAACTAAAAACAGGAACAATAACAAATAAGTTTTACTTATGGGTCCCAAGCTTTATTTTACTGCTATATAGCGGAATGACTTTTTGTTACAAATACAAAATACATGATTGTTAAAATTTAATATATCTGGTTAGACCTAACATACTTGTACATGTATATTTTTCATCATTTTGTTTATCGTTAGCAACATGATTAAATTTATCATGATACTTTTTACATCTCACTGGTTCAATAACTAAACGATTTTAAAGGTCAACAAAAATTGGCCAAAACTCAGTTTTAATGACAATAGATTGTTTTAAAAACCAGGTTCCTATGAAACGGGATCTTAATGTTTGAGTGTCATTTCATACGATGTCCTAACTAAGTCGCCATTTCTGTCAGGCAATAAAACGTCAAAGAGCAAACATCATCAACAAGTTAGCATAGATTTTGTGTTTTTCTGAACGATCATGTACTTAAAAAATAATATGAACAACGACAACTCAGTTTTATTGATTAGTTCCATACAGTTTTTTGCTGCGCAAAAGTAAAGTATTTTTCAATCTATTTCCATATCTTATAAACGTGTATGTTAAAATCTGGAAGAAATAGAAAAAGGAAAATATTTATATTTCACTTCTATTGTTTTAAAAACGAAACGTTCTCAAGGTTTCGCAAACTTTGGCCATCACATTGCTAATGACATTTATACAGAATCGGTCAACAAGCCAGGCACATGTAACCCGGAAGTATGATCTTTTGGTCTCATCTTCGTCGATGGCCACTTAGTAAACTTTTATGTCGGGCGATATAAACGTCAAGCGGCGCTAGCATTTCATCCTTATTTGACAAACCTTGTGGTGTTTTCGTTTTCATATATAATATTATCGCAAAATCATCAATAGTGAATCGTGTCATGTGTTTTCTGAAAATGATAATTTGATATTTTTCTCAGCTATCCAATAAGCTCACGAATACATGTCCAGCTTTCTTTCCAACCAAAATCCATTAGTAACTTCCGTGTATCAGTACTTCGTGGCTATGGTTTTAAAGCATATTAATGATGCTTTAAAAATTATCTTTAAAAAAAAAATTTGAGAATCTAATCTAAATCCATAATAATCTTTGAAAAGGCCTGCATAATATGGTAGGCCAGCTGCAGGTATAACAATTATATAGGACAAAATTAGAAAAGATAACCAATGTACTAGTAAACGTTCATGATAATGCGTTATTTATGAATAATATTAAATTTGGCGTCTCTTGTCATGTCTTTCGTTTATAGGTTAAAGTTAATACGTAGAAAAATATGATGGAAATAAAGCCATTATGATAGCTTGGCTCTAAATTCTGAGACAAGTTATGCGTAAATCGATAATTACTTTAATAAGTGAGACTTTTGAGAGAACTTTTTTAATGGAAGTTTACGGTATTGTGTTATTTTATATTAATAGCCAAGTCACTTTAAATATGGTTGACTTGTATAATTGTTTTCTATTAATCTGTGTTGAAATGAAATAAGATTCTTATCACAAACTTATTTCCTCCTTTTACATATTTGTTTCAAAGAAAGTGAATTTTGTTTTTATGACAAAATATTTCCCTGTTTACATGTTTACGGAGTCCAAAAAATCAATTGAAACAGAATAATGACCACTTTGAATAATATGCATATGCAAATTCTTATCAATCGAGTATTTTTCGAGTTTGGATCACGTGTTCAAAAACAAAAGATGCCTTGCGCAAGCCATTTTTTGTCAATGCAACCTTCTTGGTGAGTCTCAGTTGAGGGATACTAATGTTTCTTACAGAAAACTATTTTTTTTTAAATCAAAATGTTATTATCATGTTCAAATTTTTATTTTAAAAAATCTTTGTAAAGGGCACAAATACTTTTATCTAAGTTGCTTTGCAACTTAAATTTTAGTGTCACGCTCTTTATAAGGGACTGCCACACTACTTGCAATATTTCCATTGTTGCTAAGTCTTCACAATATCCATTAATGATGTTGTAGTATTGTTAGTTTAATTTATTATAATCGTCAATTTAATTATAAAAACTAACCTATGAGATCATATGAAAATAGTTTGCAAGATGTCATTAAATTCATATTACATAAAAATTAAATAGATATTTTCCTGATAAAATACAAGATATAGTCCACAAGTATACTTTCACTTCTTTAAAAGTGAATAGCACAATACCAGTGCTTGATGGAGTCACAACAGAAGTCTTCAAATATCAGTGTCCCAGTTTGTGACACTGCGGCCACACAATTGGCGGCAGGGCAGTCATATCGGACATCTTCGTTATCGAACGCCATGTTGATTGTTGTATTGCCATCTAGCGGACATCCGTTATCCCACACCCACGCACCCTCTTCCTTGATATCACTCAGTCCCACGTGACCATTTGCCTCTGATTGAGTTCCTTGAGAAGATGAAAATATATAAATGAAAATGTATAGATCTCGTTAAAATTTTAAATTATACAACTTTTCAATGGCAGTTTTCTTATTAGATGAAAATTAAAAAAAAAATGACGCTACACAAAACGTTTGAAAAAAATAAATTGCTAAACCATTATGAAAAAAAGTAGTAAAAACGAAATGGGGACAGAATGATTGACGCGATAAAGACTATAGTCCCTCCGATTTCACCGGTATGGGTCTAATTAAACGATAGCTAACACCTGGCGTAATCAAAAGCATTACAGGATTTTTATTATGATAGATAAATACAAGTATTATTTGTTAACATTCGTAATATCATGAATTTCAGTGTAGCAATAAGTGGATGTTCCATGGTACATATATAAATACATGTGTATTTCACTCAAAATCTAAAACAGAATATGATAAACTTTCTAAATACGTAAGCTGAAAATGTTAACTCATACAGTTCCTGTCGCCTAAAGTTTAAATTAGGTGATTTACTTGTTTGTAGGAAGTAATTTCTTCTCTGTGGAGTATCCAGAAAAAGCAGTTCTCCACCATACTGTTGGCAATTTGCCAGAACTGTTTTTTGGGGGAGTGGAGTACTGCTGTAAAAGTACTTGAAGCACATTCTGCCATCGAAGCTGATATAGAAACCTTGCTGTGTACAACTAGCTGAAACAAAAGTAATTGTGGCTTATGATCGAGCTCCTTGAAAACAAGTCAAAAGTGAAAAGCTCTTTCAAAGAATACAGTACCTTATTCCAATAACTCCTCTACAAAATATCTAATATGCATCTGCTTTTCTTTCCTTCTTGTTGTATCAGATTGATATTTCTTAATTACTATGATCTTTAACTATTGGTTAACTCTTAAAATATCAATATGAAACCATAAGATGATAAAATTAAAATCCGGTGAAAGGGATGCTTGTACCTAATGAATGTTCAAACTTTAGATAGTTTTTCCTTTGTGGCAACGCACTATGAAAAAAAAAATTCAAAGTGCGTTAAGCGTTAAATTTGGGACAAAATCAACGCACTTATAAAATATCAAAGTGCGTTAAATTTGTGACCAAGTCAGCGCATTTTGATAAAAAAAATAAAGTGCGTTATGGATGTACATCAACATTTTTTAAAATCAAGACACCTAACGCACTTTGAACAAAAATATATAAATCCCAAAATATTGACTTCGTTCTGAAGGGGGATGTGCGGCCATCTTGTACGTATGAGAATAAAAAAATAAACATTTCTTGAACTGGCTTGTTTCTGCCCAAAACTGACTAAAACTGTTGTCAATAGATAAATAAGCAAATAATATGACGTTCTACATGTTAATTTGTATGCAAATTACGCATACAAGACCAGAACAATGCCTGTTCAATCTCTTAGAACTGCGCAGCTACAGACTTAAATTCAAGATATGAAAATCTGAAAAAAAATAATGAAATGAAGTCATTAGTGTACACTCTACAACCATTTGTTGAGAAAAAGATCAAAGGTTGCTTATTTAAATTGTTACTTTGTCTCAAAAGAGGGTAACCTATTCTTAAAATGAGTCTCAAAAACCATCAATTTACACTAGTGGAGTGACAAAGATAGAAAAAGTGGCTTATTTTTCGAGTTTAATGGACCGGCATACCTCACTGCTGAAAGTTATTTTTTCTTGAAGATATCACCCTTTTCAAACATTTTTGTCTGGTCGTAGAGTTTTCTCAAGTCAATTTTTTTTAAATGGGGAGAAATTGAAGATTTCAGCGTTTTTAAATTTTTTTTTTCAACCATTTCTGTTCATCATGATTTATAATTTAACTTAAGATATTTTCTTGATAAAATAGTTATTGTTGTCTAAAAATTCGATGCAAGTATATATTTTTAGATATTTGTATTGTAAATAAAACAAACATCGATCAACTCAAAGTCTGGTTATTTTAAACCTTTGAACACAAGAAGGGTTATTTTTGCGATAGCTTTACATGCCTTGTTAGCTAAAACCATGTCTATTATAGACGATCGCATCCACAGATACTGAGACAACTACACTAATGATTCAGATATGTTTAGACAATATACCTGCTGAAGTGATGACAACATTCAAAAAAAATATTTTAAGTTTCGAAAATCGACATACTTGCTGATAGGACGTATTTTTCCTTAAGTGCACACTCTTCTTCGAACAGTTTTGTCAGTTTTAGAGATTTTACATCAAATCAGTTTCATAAGACAATTGAGGTGAAAAAATGAGCATATTTCTTAGTTTAGATTGTTTGTCATGAATTTTTAAAATAAATTATATTTATTCATATATTTATGATTATTTTACGAAATAGTTGAATATTTTTAAGATTACAATTTAATAAATAAAAATATAATTCCTGAAATCGGTGTGTCTGATATTTCTTACCACACACGAAAAAGAAAAGCGAACAATACTGTACCCTTGGTTTGCTGACTACATTTTATCAATAAACAATGATAAAACTATATTCGGTTTGATACATTGATTCTGATTTGTTACATTATTATGGAGTTTTCTTAAACATTCAAAATATTTGAATCTGCTAGTATTGATATGTTGCTATGGATACTGTACTAAGCTAATTGTTCTAAAGTATGATTAACAAATATGAGGAAGGAAATCTCAGTTACATAAGTTTTTCTTAGTAAATCTTGGTTGTTTGTTCCAGTGGAGAAAAGTTAGACATTGTTAAAATTAAACTGTGTATGTAAAAGACATGCAATTAAATTACAGTTTGAGACGCATTACGAAGGACAATATGCCTATAGGACAATGTTATAAAATGGCATACTTAATTGAAATTTTTAATTTTACTTATAAATGTTTATTTTGTACAAGTTTAAATGTGCATATAAATGTTATTTGTGGTTTTTAATTTGATAATGATGAAAAAATGCATTAAAAACTACCTTTAACATTTCAGTGTTGCAAAAAATATTAAATTTCTAGCATATTTTAAAATCACTGATTGCAGGCTCTAAATAATACATTACATATTAAGTTTATACATTCATTACTTATTTTTGCATGAAATATCTGCTTGTTCAAAGCTTTGCTCTGTGTCCAATCGGTTAAACTTCAAGTAAACTGAAAATGCGTATTATTCTATTGACATTTGAAGTCATATACTTCCAGCGAGGTCATGCGAAGAGACGAACAGATGAAATAATACATTTCATATCACCTCTTCTACCGGATATAAGCTATTCTTATGTACTATGATCACTTTTTGAAAATCTCGATTAAATTGAAGTGAAAATTAATACATGTTCTTTCTATGTATACATGTAAATTTTTTTAACTTAATTGTTCTTGTTAATTTTAATTAGATATATTTATAATTTGTATGTGATTGTTTTGAAATATAAATATGAAATTACATTTCAACCTTCAAAAGTATAATTATCTGAAGAAAAACTCTTAATCATACAAACAAGCAAACTGACATTATATAGGTAAATATTTTTGTTTCATATCAACATATACAATTACAAAAAAAAGTTTTATAAAAACGTTTGATATTGATAAATAATTCGCGAATATTTACAAATTATTCCAGTTTGTAAATTTTTGGCTATATTTCAGTCATTGATCTTTGACCTTTAATTATTTTAAATTTTGACCATAGAAATTTCTACGACCGGGTGAAAGTTATCACTTGATATTATATCTTCCAAAAAAAGTACAAATTAGCCTTGAGGTAGGGTGGTACATTAAAATCAAATTTTTGACGGTTTTGTAATTCCACTACACGAGATACTATTATTTTTGTTTGTGTATATGGCGGTACATTGAAGTTATATTTTCAATGAAAAATATATGTATTTTTTTTTAACCCAATTGATTTTTGGACCCTACCATACTTCTAAAAAGAATTAAATTTAATTTATTGTTATAAAACTTTTTAAAAAAAAAACCACTGGAACTGGTATAGAGATGTCTGTCACATTCAACACAGATTGTGTTGAATTGACATTTATATTTTTCGATGAAAATATAATGTCAATGTGCCTTCATAAACACAGGAGTTTTCTTGTTCTAAAAATAGATCCCATGTCGACTTATTGAAATAGGGTACCCTATTTTGAGACAAAATTACTACATTAATGTGCAGAATCCAACCTTTTTCTCAACAAATGGTTGTAGAGAGGACACCAATAAACTCCTATCTTGTTTTTTTTTTAGATTTTTAAAGATCTAAAGTAAGTCTGCAGCTGTGCAGTTCTTCAGCTGTTCTAAGTGATTAAAAAGGCAAAGGCATTGTTCTGTTTTTGTATGCGTAATTTGCATACGAAACAACATGAGAACCTCATATTTAATGCTTTTTCATCTTTAACTAACAGTTTTGGGCAGAAACAAGCCAGTTCAAGAAATGTTTACAGGTTTATTCTCAATGTTCAAGATGGCCGCACATCCCCCTTAACTGATTTTGTTTTAGTCAGATTAATTGTTTAATATATTTCTTTGTTTAATATAGTATCATTGGAAAAAAGGAGGTGACATTCAAAGATACAGTACAACATCCAAAAAAACAGTATTCATATTAATTACTAGAAGAATGCACCCACTTAGTTTCTTCCCAAACATCATATCAAGTCCATAAACTGCAGATTTCTAAGCACAATTTCACTTCTTTAATTCAAGCCAGATAAATTAGTTATATAATGTAAAATAATTACATGTACAGCCGTTTAAAAGCAAAAATAAGCATTTGAGTATGCACTTCATTGCATTTTCCACAAATATCATACAATTATTTGTTATACTTTGCCATATGCTTTGTCATCATGTTTGTTCATAAGCTTATAAACGCCATATACGAGGGATGTTCGGAAATTATTGAGACATTTACTCTTACTCCCTTGGGAAAAAAGATGAACCATTGAAATTTCAACAAAAAGTAAATCGAGGTACTGTTTATTAACGTGAAGATTTTGTAGGCAATGACATCATTAGTTTATTTCTAGTAAGCAGACAAACTTGCCTACATCCACTGACCCGGAGCAACCACAAACACATAGCAACCTCATTTTAACGAACCTTTTTAAACAGCTTACAAACGATCGGAAAACATTCTTCATTTCTCATCTGTTGTTTTCATTTTAAGATGGCAACATTAACGTATTTTTTTCTCCATTTGAAATCTTTTTTGTAAAAAAACAAAAAACGAATTATTTCTACCCAAAATAAACTTATTGTGAAACGTCTTTCATAGTCATCTGTACATATTATTTTTAGAACTGTTAAAAAGTAAAAAGTACTTGATATTTACTAGTAGTCCCTTTGTTCTAATTCTACAATCAGTAAAAAACGATAAACTGAAGCTGTTGACCCCTTTATATCGTATAGTTTTATTATATTATTATTATATTAAGCAATTTTTCAAAATTTTTGTAATAATCCTTTCCTTTTGACCATATTTTTCAGCTTTTCTAGTTATTGTTATGAATTATTAACTTACATGCATTTTTTCTTTAAAGTTAAAGCCGTAGGATTTAATTTCGATTTCAAAAATGATCGAATCACTAATGTTTTTAATATTTCTATTTTCTTTTGAGTGAAATCTACTGATGGAATTTTTTCAGTCATAATAGGCTATTATAAACTTACCAATAAAGTTGAAACCGTATGCTTGGATCCCGGTGGAAGGCATAATGTCAGTTCCACACGAATCTTCAAAAGTTTTATCCCACAGAAAGCAATGCTTATTTACGTGATCATATAAGAATGTTTTGCAGAATGTTTTATATGTGGAACAAAGAGCGCCACAAAAAACACGGCTGTGACTATTGGTGAATACCATCAGGCCTGGGTCTCGCGGAATCACGTTCACGTAATGGACTTGGCTTGTGAAATCTCTTACTTCTGCGGTAGTACCTATGGGATAAAATTTGGGACATTGTATGAAAAAGATTATGATATTTAATTAAATCTATATTTTTTTTTTCAATGGTGACTGAAAAAGAGAACCGCTCATTTATAGTCTTAAGCTGAGTGGTCATAACCTTTTTAGGCTATATTTACCACCTTTAGACGAAGAGCTCTATATAACAATTTTAGAAATTGTTCAAATTTCAACGCCAAATATTTGGTTTTTTTTTTTTTATTAAATACTAGTTTATGGCCAAAAATATCATATTTAATTAAGGTTTAAGGCATATCTGATAACTAATTTGTTGACCATACGTGTGGTGTATACTACCCGTGTGATAAACCTTTGCTTTATCATTTTTTATTTTTGACACAACCCCTCGCTTCAACGACCCATATAAGAAGATTTTCTAGTATTTTCTTCATAACTATATCTACTACCAAAAATTGATTTAAAATGGATTTTGTCGAAGATTTAAATTACAAATATGAAAAAAAAAACACAAAAATGTGCATGTAGGTTATAAAACTGCAAATCTTTAGCTATCAAATAGTTCATCCTGACGACGCGATGAAAACAGAACGGTGTTTCTATACAAGAACTTACCGACCTCTCAGCCTCCTTATGAGATCGTTTTTTGGACGGAATTAGTGGAACCTAAATTTATATTAATATTATTTAAAGAAAAGCATTGTATTATAAGAGTAGACTGTGTAAATCACAATATCAGAATTAGCAGGGGAAAAAATCACTATTTTTCAATTTTTCAATTTACTTCTAAAGTAACAGAAGGATTTCTTTCAAGAGATTTGGAGGCATAACTACCTGTTCATTTATCAACTTTTTTTAGTCAAAGAAATAAACTTATTATATTTACCTGTCAAAAGCAAGTGTAATACCAGATAAATATTGTTCATGATGAATTAGCAAGAATCAAAACCAGTCAGTTGTGAAGCATTTCACATTGAACTCCTTTGATCAACACGGGATTTGTTTGCGAAGTCATCGGCAAGCTTATATTAATATGATATTGATTCTTCATCTAATGATTTTTAAAGGCAGTAGAATGATCTTACAGTCCAATATCTGAATCAATCGCTTTCATTTTCTCTTTGATAACTGTTAAAATGATATTCCTATTAATTAGTTGAACTTCATTAGGGTTAGCGCTCCGTTTTAAATAGTGTACATGACAATCGTCTAGATAAGCCCTATACGTAATGCCACATTGCTTATACTGTCATTTTTAACTATTTCACATCATTTACTGTCATCGTTTACTCTTTATGATGGCATTTTTTACTGTCATTATTGATTGGTTAATAAGAGATTATTTCAATTGTTTACAGTTACATTGTAACTAATTCGTGGTAGTGTCCACTTCCAATGTTAACTACTTATTTGTTATTACTCAACTACCTAAAGTCGTCAGTGTTGTCTGTTTTTGATTATTTCTCAGTTTTTGCTTACTAGTATTGCTATTGTGCACTGTTTTATGTCAAAATTCGTACCTAATACATGTATAAATAATTATTTACTCATTTCAAGCCTAAAGGGAAAACAGTCATACCATCTGTCCCTATAGGTAGGAGAGTAGACCCGGTTTTTTCCGGGTCAAATTCCCTTCCGATGGGCAAAAGGTTTTTAAATGAATAAAGAAAATATTCTTAGATGAACAAGAAAGCTATAGAAAGCAGTCATCTGGGAGATAGACAAACCTGACATTAGGCCTCCGTTTATGGAGTTATACCTAGGGCTAGCAACCCTTCCGTCATCGAAAGCCGCTACAGAAACCTTAAACGGAGAACAAAACGGTGGGTGAAGAATTAAAATCATACCGGATACTGAAGGTATGACATATGATTATATCCCTCCCCGATAGGAGATGTCCTTCGTCCAAAGAATCAACAAATAGAGCGGGCTGCTGGAACGTGCAGATCCTCTACCAGACAGGAAATCTTGCAGGAAAAGTGGTAACAGAAACGGAGAAAGTGGTAACAGAAACGGAGCGTTACCAGATCGAAATCTTTGGAATACACGAATCAAGGTGGACAGGAAATAGCTCAGAGCAATTTGTATGAGGACATCAAAAACCATACTATGAAAGAACTGATGAATATCATAGTTGAGAAGTAGCCATAAGTACAACAAAATAGGCTCATATACATATTTTAAAATGGAAACCTGTCGTTATAGCCAACATTAAAAGCAAGATACAATTTAGCTTTTGCCAAACTGACTGCAGTAATGTGCTTTGCACCAACAGAAAATGAGAGAGAGAGAGAGAGAGAGAGAGAGAGAGAGAGAGAATCTCATCTTAAGGCTATAAAAAAGATAGAAGACAATACACAATCGTATGATGTATTCCTCATCTTATGAGACTTGAATGCAAAAATTGGGACAAACAACAAGGGAATAAAAACATCAAATTATCATCCCAATTCTAAAAGACAACCAGAGATTTCTTGATTTTAAAGTTTTAAACTGGTTCTCGCATTTCATAGTAAACTGTGATAAAAATGACGAGAAAACATTTACGAAGTATTGTATAAATGGTCAACACTTACTCTGTCTAAGAAAATTAATAGAATGGATCTTGAATAATACATGGAGAATAGAGGAACAGTGATAAGAAAAGAAAAAGAAAATGTTGTCAAGAGACAACAAGACAGTCCAAAGCAAAATATCGGGCTATAGACAAGAAAGTGAAAGGAATGCAAGAGCAGATCGGAAGACAATCATGGAAAAACTAACCTGTGAAGCAGAAGAAGCCACTTCTAGACAAGACAGCTCGCAGATCTTCCATGAAATAGCAAAAACAACATTTCAATCATATCAGATTTATTTGCAAAATATTGAAAAATGAAATGTAATTTATCAAAGGTAGTAGAATCCAAAAAACGCTGGAAAGATTATTTTCAAGAAATGTTCATTTTCAATGATCTAAGAAACGAAGCACAGATAAAAGTAGCAAAGGGCACTTTGGAAATTAATTACAGATCAACCCAGTTTAGAATTGTAGAATAGGCAATAAAGGCTATAGCAAAGTTTTAGAAAATGGGGGGAAAACACAGCATGTATTGGTCAGATAAATGCAGATCTTCTCAATGCCGAGCTGGGGGCATACTGGACATCAACTATTTTGACAAATATTTTAAAGATCAACTTAATTGTTTTTAAAATCTAAATAAAAAAATTACGTAAAGTAAAGATTGCAATGCGTTATTCTAATGTGAGTACATTGTGAGTACGTGTGAAAACACGAATCAGAAAGTTGTAATAACACAAACCTTATGAGTAAAAAGTATAGCGCTCAAAAGGTTAGCTTTAGAAATGAAACTTTAGAAATGTTGGCTGCATCAGAATTTATGTACACGGTAAAGCATATTGGTATTTTTTCGGATACCATATTCAATAAGTTAAATTGAGAAAATTATATGAAATCAATCGCTCACTACCGCTATCCCGAGTGAATTAATAATTTATGATTATATATTTGTTACGTTTTTAGTTTAGAAGAAGCTTAATTTAAAGCGCTCTTGGGCTTCCATACTTAGAAAAATAATTACAAAGATACATATTATTAATTTGTTTATAAATTCAATAAAACTGTATGTTTCCTTACAAGTTAGTATAAACATCCCTTGTGGGTGTAGAGTGCAATAATCCGGAATGTTTAACACTACAGTTCTAGGTTTTATATTTTATTTTTTCTTTAGTTCCGGGAAAAAGTCATCGTCCTGATACTGACAGAGATACTGGAACTGATAGGTAAAATGATCTTTATTTTGAGTAGTCAGTGAATGGCAAGTAGTTGAACTTGAATTTAACAGTTGACCTAACGTTTTGTGCGGGTAAAAAACTTATAACCATTGTTTTAACTGTTGCACTCTGCCAATGAGTTCTCCGTGTTCCATAGAGAAGGCCATGCAGAATGTTTATCTTTTGGTACCGTAATCGTAATTGGTGAACTGGAACGTCTAAGCATGACATATAACGCCATCGGTGTCGAAACCGGGGGGGGGGGGGGGGCGGGGGCTTAGCCCCCCCCCCACTTATTTGCAAAGTTAGACATAACCATAAACAAAAACTTTTTTTTTTTGGTGTCAAGATTTCTGATAAGTTTAGCCCCACCCCCCTACTTTCAACTTCTTCTGACGTCACTGAACTGGTCTAAATGTAAGCTATATTTCTTTTGTAACTATATAAATTGATATCGGGGTACTAGGTACTGAATGTCTATTTTTGGGGTAACTAGAATTACCGAAATGCCCGTGATTTACCGAAATGCCCGTTGAAAACACCGAAATGCCCCTCAAAAATACCGAAATACCCCTTTTCAGCATTAATATAAAACATAATTTTATGAATTTGAATGTTGAAATGTCATTCCTAAAGTTTCAGATTATAAATATAACTATTTATGCAATAATAGCGATTTTTCACAGGCAAACACATTGAATGAAGAACGATAACTCTTGCCTTACTAGCTGAATTTCTGTTTACCTTTTTTTTCTTTACGTAAATGAAATATCTTTTAAGATTTCTTTTATTCACTGAAATAAAATAATTAGGTGTTTAATAGCATGTAAACAGTATATTTTATGCAATAGAATACTTTGACAAGATTAATGACACATGTTATAGTTTGTCCTTTCTCTCTCAGAATCTCTCTTTTCTCGTATGTACACGGAAACACTAAGTTAAAGTGAAAAATGCTTTTTTAGAGGAAAAGACAATTTTGAGGCTCAGGGTAAGAAGATACACAAAAACTTTGTATTATAGAATGGGACAGTCATGAAAGACATTAGTGCACGCAAGATTACAGCAATGACAATGTATGTCTAACAAGTTATATTTTCTTTGTATATAAGATCGAACAATCGTGTCCTTCCATCTTATTTTAAGCCACTGCCAATATCCTCTCCAATCTCATCATCACTAAGAGAGTCTGTGAAATTAGATGGTGGAAAAAAGAAAATTTGCTCTACAAACAGCAAATCTCTCAACAGCGTTGACTGGATTTGACTGTTTTCAATGATGTGCATTTCAATAAACAGAATGTGCAAAATGTGAGAAAACATTAAAGCTGATTAATGATCTGTTCACTTTTTTTTTTTTTTTTTTGCTTATATTTAAAAATATGCTAAATATTGTTCATTATTCTGTACAATTCCATGTTCTTATTATTAAGTGGGGGTTTTGAGTGCCCAGTAACCATATGTTGTTTTAGTGGCACGTGCCACTATGTATACATGTATACACTGAGGTGTGAACATGCCATGATGGGATATGTTGTTTTAGCGACACATGCTCCGTAAGGGTGGATATACCACTAGTGATATACCACTAGTCTAAGAATTCATAGAACAATCATAATAAAACACTGTTTCACAAAAAGTATAAAAATTAAAAGATGTAGAATGAAGTTAAATCATGCTTGTTGAAAGCATTACGAAATATCACAAAATTGATGGAGAAAAAAACCCCGCTGTACTTTTATCATGAACATCTACGTATTTATAAATATGTATATAATCGCATTTACCAGGGGTATGTTTAAAATACACTATTTATTTAGATTCAAGGTAAGAAAATCAAAGGACTTCTGACGTCGACTGTCATATAAAGTGAAACAGCAATTTCTGCACAGGATCGAGAATTATTCGAAAAACAATAAATCATTTAAATTTTTGTTCTTTTTTTTTTTACAAGAAATAAATTGTTAAGAATAATAGTTAAAGAATAATAGTTAACATGAAATTATCAATAGTGTTAAAAGATCAAACGCATAAAAGACAAGAAAGAGTTATCGCTCTTGGATTTTATTTTTCCTCAATAACCACAGTTATAGTCTGATAACTTTTATAATTTGATATTATATGTATAACATAGTTATAAGGTATCGTAAAAAAAACCCTTTTATGATGTTATAATGGTATTTCGGTATTTTTGAAGGGCATTTCGGTGTTTTCAAATGGCATTTCGGTAAATCACGGGCATTTCGGTAATTCTAGGTACCGCTATTTTTGTCATTATTGAACGCTGTTAATGCAGTTTTTTTTTTTACATGATGATAGTGTAATAGGATTGGAGAAATAATGACCGACAAGACCGAAATTGGAACCGAGGCCCCCTGAATATCTAATTACAGGTGCTCTACCCACTGAGCTATCTGGGGCCACGGTATTCAAACTGGTCTGACCGTCACAGTAGTATAATATTGAATGATAATACATGTAGCAGCACCATCAACTACTTTTGAAAGCAGTTTCCATTATGTAGGTGAATTATTGCCAGACACTTAGACAGATTAGTAAGATTACCTCCTAAGGATCTTTTATCACAAAATCTATCCATAGTCACAAAAGTTTGGGGTAGTTTAGGATTTCACCAGGATATTTAGATCCATGAAATGGTATTCCTAGGGTGTGAAATCATAAATCATAACTGTCACTTAGCATTACTGAGTGTACACTTGCTTGTATATGTATTGATTTGGCCTCTTAAGAAGAAACACAAGAGGCAATTTGGGCGATAGATTTTTAGACGGTGGCTATAAATAGCCACGGTCTATTGCTATCGTCCTGGCCGGATGAGTATTTCTCACGGGGACCCTAGAGGATTAGGAATGATAACTCTATTAGGTATGCTGTGTTACTGGCGATGTTGTACCTATGTGTCGATTTCAGTTTGAGAACTAATTTACATCTTATCAGATATTTTAAGCATTATAGCTGCTAATTATTTTGTACATACATTTAAATAATTTATGAAATTGTGATTTTTTTTTAATGAGCCATTTTCCTGTCTGCTTACGCGGTATTGATAACTTATACACCAACTGCCAGCTGTGAAGTTTAACTCAGTATCAGGACTCCAAAAATTATATCACTGCAATAATTGACCAAGAGTTCTCACAATAATTGTGTCTTTTTTTATGGTGAAAACAATTGTCAAAAACACACTATTTAAACAGGTTTGCCATTTCATTTTTCAGCAATTAGGCTTCATCAATAAATTCATGATCAATCATTTTCAATGCATCAATTTAAGTTGAGGCAGTATTTATTTTGTTGTAGCTTATTCCAAAGAATTCACAACATATACTGACAATGAATATTACATAAATTACATTTTATTGAACTTCAGCCGATCAATGGCACACTTTCTTCTACAAGTGTGCATGTGTTTTCAAACATACAAAAACTTGAGATTTACGATACAAACATGTTCAATTTTAGACTGATCTGTGATTAACCTCATTTTGTAACCCATTCAATCTGTAGAATCATTAATTTTATTACATGCACCTCAATATTCATAAGACAATAATTACTTCTGATGTTGTTGCTCTACAATGACTTTCTCTCAAACACGCTTATTGACCTCGGATTGTAAAACTTGCGTGCAAATCAAGTCGCCATTTCACACAGTTTTATATGTTTTATAGAGTTTTATAAACACACCACACTTCGTCATTTTACGGACCTGGTGACGATGTTTCAAAAATTATCAGTACAGATTTGTTGTAAGGAAATAAGGAATCGAAGATATATGCTGTAAAACGTCTTATGGATTTCAGGGCGTGTAAACCCGTGAATCTCCATTTTGCAGCAAGCGCTAGCTTTTTGTGAGGAAAAACAATCGGTTCAACTCATGCGATATTCCATATACATGTATGGTACATTGTGAACGGTAATGTAAAATATATTTGTTCACTGAACAGTTTCTGACGAATTTCTTCACAATAAACTGAATAACGTAATTCGATAAGCGAGGTATAATCTGTGACTTTTCTCCATATGCGCCCGTCCTTGCTATTTTTTTTTAACTTTCAAATTTTCATTCACTTTTGTTGTGAGCTATTGGAAATAAACCACTCGAAGTCAAAGAAAAAATATTGATTGACTCTGCGATTTCATGATGACGAGCGTTCCAAAAGTATTTTACAGTTTTATCAAACAGGTTCTTGTAAACTCATTCCGTTTTCTATACCCCTACATGTATTAACTGGCCATGCATCATGAAGACAAATTAAAGTAAGTGTGTTGGCCCACGAGACTGCAACTTTTTCCCCGTGAAGAAATTGAGGGAAAATGTTATCATGAGGAAAAATAAACATACTACATGTATGCCCAAATAGTTAGTAAAAACCTGACAGGTATTTTATCATACCAAAGCCTTATTTGTTCTTGTTACTTTGAAAAATCTACAATATCTTTGAAGCATAATAGTCCAATCCACACTTTTCAAAAGTTGTTCCCCTTTGCAGGGTCAACCCAAAGGTCTAAAGGAAAAAAACCCACAAATGTCCCTTCTTTATACAATCAAATATTTGGGCGGATTGTGATGAAATCGCTTTGAATTTTATTTATTCATTCACTATGTGGTGGCAACCCACATATTTAATGAGGCATTCTGGGCCAAACAAAATACATACCAAAAAAATGGATTTTAATGTCAAATGATATAAATACAAACATATAGATGCAAACTTCTATACCACAAAGGCTACTGTAATAAATCTACGGGTTTTCCCCCAAAGATGACGGCCAAGAGACATAGCTTTTGTAAAGTGTGAACTGAGATTACACAACTACGATTTCCACATAATTATCCATGTAGGAAACTCACGACCAGTTGTGCATGTAAGCGTTAAGCATTAGTACATGTATGTGATACTGGCCGCGGGTTTTCGACGACAATAATTATCATACATGTAATATGCCACATTCAAACGACGCAACCATCAACAGTACTTTCAGTACTTTGATTTTGTTTTGTATGAGATGCTGTGGTATTCAAAATATTGGTGTATAAAGGTTGTATTTATTTTGCCACTGCATGAATTAGGTGTGTCCCTGAAGGTGGATTTTCCTCAGACATATAACTACAATGAATACCTTGTGTTGGATTTTTTAAAGGGAGGTAATGGTAATATGACTTTATAACTTAAATTATATAATGTAGGCAGTTTGCAAGATTAAGATATAATGGTGAAGTGAGGTAGTGTGTCAATTAAAAAATATAAATGCATATTATCAGGAGGAAAAAACATGCAAATTAGAAATAACAAATTCACATGTTTATGGGTAATTCTGCTCCTCACTATAATTATGATTATACATGCTATTTTGAACAACTGAAATTTTGCAATAGTCATTAAAAACTCCACAAACCTCTTGATAGCAGAACTAAAATACGACACAAACAAATGATTGTCCAACATACATACCCTTCTTCATGTAATGAAGTTTCTTCGTTTATTTTATACCCATTTAGCCTTTGTCTTAAATGCTTCCATCAGTGGTGTTTTTCTGAACGCTACACGTGTACATGTACCTTATAATCACTAAAGGTGAGCTGTTCTGTCAAATTGATTGACATTAATTTTAAAGTTGTTTTCATTGGAGATATGCTAAATAACTACCAAATTTTAGTTGACAGTACACTTCATATACAGTGGAATCATTTAAATTCGTGGGAGCCAATTTTCGTGGATTGTGGGTTTTTTGCTTATTCTTGGAGATGCTTCCGTTTTCAGTTTCAGTAAGAAAGATAACTCTTTCTAAATTTGTTTTTGTGGAGGATGTAAATTCGTTGGGGAGGGCTACCCATGAATACCACAAAAATTGAGTCGCGCGCTATGAATTCTAATGATTCCACAGTATATTGATAGCATATTAAAGACATATTAGATGGGTTATTTTAATCTTGAAAAAATGATTTTTTCAGTTTTAAATCAATCATAAAAAATAATTGAAACAGATAATGAATCAAGAAATCTTCATGAAGTTCCTCTGATCCTGGCCTGAATGTATTGTTATCATCCTACAGAATTTTTTTCTGTTCTTCATACAACCTATCTTAGTGAATTCAAATGAAAAGATATTGATTATGGTATCTAGGTCATTTACAAAGTCGTATCATGTATTTCCAGAAGAGTTGTAATGGTAATATGTATGAAAAGTAGATTTGTGTACAACTTTTAGTAAGCGAATCAGAGGGTTGAACTCACTTATTCATAAGTTAAGACCTGTGCATTGTGCTCTCAGAATTACAATTTCTCAACAGTGTCCTCAATAAGACATTAAGATTGATCGATATTTGTAAAGAAATGACTTAAACATTATCTTCTTATTATCTGTGGTTTTGAGTTTTCAAATTTTGCCTGAAGAAGATGTGGGAATAGTTACCTAGGTACATGCATTACCTAGGAATGTGGTCAGAATCGTTAATTGAGAGATTGTTGATCCTAAAAGTGTCTGAAATTGAAAATTGCTTATTTTATACATGTAAACCCTCAGATATGGTGGCTAACGTGTAACTGCAAGCTAGTTGGATGTTGGCTTGAGTGTTTGTTTGTATAAATGCCAGAGTCTGGGATGTATTTTATACCGTTAGACCAATACATTAAATTGTAAATCAAATTGTAATGATGGAACACTCAATAGTTGTCTGACTGAATGGCTTATTTACTGCTGTCATAATTTTGCTAAAAAAAAATTTGAAATATGGCACTGACTCTCTCTCTCTCACGTCATTGATGCACTTTCATTATTTTTTTTTTCATACGTACCGTACATTAATTGCCCAAATTATGATGCGCAAAATACGTAGCTGCCATGATACTGGTAACTACACAGTAATTGCATTACAGAATCTTATGATGACTTTCTGCTGCTTAAGTTCAATGTTTGAGTCCATGGATACTGCATTGCTTTCTCTTAATTGTGCTTTTTCAGTTGAAAGGTAATTGGCTCTGGAAGCTCTCACTTGAGAGTGTGAGTTAGGAATGAGCTCTCATGTTAATTATCTATCACTAATGAAAAATCCAGTCAAAAACAACGGGGATTAACAAGTGTCTATCCTCAATTTGTTACATGTATTTGATTTTAGAAGGAGATTGCAAACAAGCAAACCAAGAATAAAATATTCAACTTTGAACTACAGTATGTCTTGTTATATCAACCTATCTGCTAGATATATATGCTGTAAATTAGTGTAAAGATCTTTCTCCAGTTTACATTCAACGTTCTTAGGATTAAACTTGCTCTGTGTCTGAAATTTTATGTATTATTTATTTTTGAAATTTATAAGTTTTCATGTGGACATACTCAGGCACAAATTGATGATGTCACTACTCATGTCATTGACAATTAAATAAAAAATTAATTAAAGTTGATACAGTCAGCACACAAGATTACCCATTGTACTCTTGAAAGAAATATTTATCCATGTAGCCAATATCTTCAACAACAACAAAAAATTAATGCACAAACTTTAAAAAGAGATTTACATTTTCAATTTCATATTCCTAAGATTTGGTTAACTTTGGAGAGATTTAATAATAGGATAGAGACTTGCTTTGGACAATTAATTCTTACCTTCAGTGGCTTAATTTAGACCATTTTATCCATTTTTTTTCAGAATTTTAAAAAAGATATATGCATTTTACAATATAATATTCATAAGGCATGGTACCTTGACTTCATGGAGAAAGGGGAGATGGGCTTCATTGATAGGGTACAGACTAGGCACTGGTCCAGTCATTTAGACCATTAGTAACTATACCCCCTGGTCATAACTGGTCAAACAATGATTCTGCTGAATCGTCATTTTATTAATGTCCATGGTAGTGGAAAATTCTAAATATTTATTTTTCATTTTGCTTGTACCTTATGATTTATAGCATGTTATTATATTTATTCAGTTTAAAAGGCTTTATTAAAAAAAAAACTCTTCGCATTAAAGCAGTTTCTCCCCTATTGGAGCCTCAGTTTTCAAAACAGATAAGCAATATACGTGTATATTTATAGATCTATAAAGTTTACAAAAACACGGATATCAAACTGCATGGAACAGCAGGCTTAAAAACACAACGCAGGTAGAGATTGAATTTTTGTTTTGTTTAGGTGGTTTTGTCATTTTTTTAGTAAACCTATTTTCTTGAATATATAGGATATCTACAAAATTTTATCTATAAAATAGTAATTAATGTGTTTTAGGGATTTTGTGTAATCAAACAACATTTTATGTTGAATGAGAAACCTGATACACCCACTTCCGTAACTTAAATCTTTGGAATTGTTAGGAGACCATGCATGTGCATTATTGTCTCGGCAGTCTTTGATCTTGTATCTTCTTTAGGCTATGGGTATGATTTAGATTGATCTTTAGATCTGCTTGCCATTCAGGTTAACAATTTCAATTCATTGTAGAATAGGTTTCATCATTTCATCAAATCATACATTTAACTGGTGACCCTAAGGATTTATCAGACTCTTTTTTGCTGTGGACACTGACAGACACAATCGGTGATAATAATTGACCTTTGACTTCGTTTTCTGTGTGTTTGTGATCAATTAAGTCTGCTGTAAGACTTGTATGTGGGTTTATTTTGTATTGTCTCATACATATCAATAAGTTTTTGAATTGGTATTTACCAGGGTGTTTATCATTTCAATCATTTTATTTTATCATCTTAATCTAATGCCTTGCAAGAATTTGATGCATGCATACTTTGTGAAGTAAAGCATGTTTTGATTAAGGATGTATGGAGATTGGCTGTTGATTGGCCTTATCACACAAACTCCCTCTTACTGTACAATGTAGATATACTCTACATGCACACTTAGCCAACAAAAAAAACCAACAACTTGCAACAGGATGTGTGATGATCTGTTCGGATCATTAAGATCTTCAATTTCCTTTAAGACAGTGATACACCAACAATTAAACCACTCATCCAAGATCAGGGGAAACTCTACTCCGGTCCACCTCATTTCTGTCATCCCCCCACCCCCACGTACATCCGTACATCTATTGAGTACCTGACCCAATGAAGGATGCCTGAAAGCCAGTGAGATCCAGTATTTCACCACTTGGTTGTATCCGGGACAGACATCTAAAGTAATAAAGAGGAGAGGAAAGGTTGGTGGAGCTAAGGCAGACAGGTGGACAAGATAACAGGAACAATTGGGCAGGTAACCAGGTCATGTGTTCTCTTGACTGATTGTGGCGATTTTTGCTGTTTGCTGTTTATTTATTTTAACATTTATAAGAAACAGCTGTTTATTTATCTAAGATTTTAGTACGTGTATAAGAAATACAATTTGGTTATACATTTTTACGTTTCCCAATGTGTGCCTTTGGGAGAAAGATAAACTACATGGAATAAGTATTCTTTCCATGGTGAGAACCCTTAATCTCCTAATTGCACTAATGTTGTCTATACACAAGTCATGTACTTCAATATGTACATACATACAAAAGTACACACTGAAATGTCGTTATTGGCACCCCCCTCCCTCAATCCATTACCCAATAGACACAGCAACCTGTTTGTTGATATGTTGGCGCAGTGCAGGTAAAAACAGAATCCTGTAGTAGTCGCCATGGATCATAGTGGTAAGCTTCATCAATGTGTGGATCGGTATTACCAAATGGGAGCAAGACTTCAAGTAGAATCAACAGGCCCATGTGAGCAAGGTTTTTATGTGTTGTGTTTGGGAAAGTTCACCATATCAATATTGTTTGTTGACCTCTAGCAGAAGTCAGAGACAGAGCTGGGAGTTGTGTGTTTGTGTAATGTAGGATTATGATAATATTGCATCTCCATCGCCACTGGAGAGATAGCTTTGTACAGAGTTAGCAGGGTGGATTTTGTGTGTGTATTTATCTTGCGTTTCAAACAAAACCTCTGAAATAAATGCCTCTAGTGTGTTTACTTGTAAATATCAGTGCTTCTGTGTCGAATTGGCTTTCTCTGTTGGATGGATTTGATTGATTATGAGGATTTTTTTCTTTTTATTTCCCATTACGAGTTTTCTGGTTTTTTGTTTTCATTTGGTTAATATATTTTTTTTTCTTTGAATTTTTTTTTGATTGCAGAATGAGTGATTTAAAGTTATCAATACCTCTGTAACATGTATGATTTGATTTTATCTTGGAACATTATTTCTATTAACTAGATGAGTGGATATTTTTAGTCTATAAATTTTCACATTTTTTTTTTTAGCATTGCAGAACGAGTTCAAGTGATTGTTATTAAATTTTGTTACATGACAAAGACAAATATAGTTACAAAACAGGCATAACTTTTTTGTACCTCAAATTTGAGGCACTAAAAAGTTACCAGTTTAGTTACAAAAAAGTTATGACTTTGTATACGGTAACTTTTTTTTGTTATTGATAAAAATCAAATTATATATATGAACGCGTTCATATATGTATAATTGATTTTTATCAATGAGAATTATTTCTATTCATTAGGTGAGTGTCTATGAATGCACTGACCTTTGACCTGGTTGTGATCATCTCCTGGATGAATATCCTTCATGCAGTAACCTCGGCCAAGCGGGAAACTGCTCCGCAGATCAGGAAGTTGAAATCCTCATGTGGCGGAGGGTCTGAATGCCCGGTCAGCTTCCCCAAGGCCGAGCTGAAGAAACGTCTCAACCCCATTGAGTACCATGTGACTCAGGAGCGAGGAACTGAAAAGTAAATACAGTTATATGTAGAAGTATATGAATTTGAATTCTCATTTTGGAAATTATTATCATGAGATGAACTGTATTAAATACGATAAAATGTAAAAGTATACAATTCAAATATGATTATTTTTAAAATTACTATCAAGAAAAGTAATGTACATGTAAGGAATATACAATAACATGTAGAAATATTTGAATTTGTTTGATAATTTTGAAATTATTATCATGAAAGGAATGTGTTACCGGTAATACTATATTAATATGTAGAAGTATATGAAAATATTTTCTCATTTTTTAGAACTATTATTAGCTTAAAGGGATAATCAATTTTTCTTTCAAATGACCTGACTAATGCACACTAGTAATTCTTTGCTTGATTTCATATGACACTGTGCTGTTAGTAAAAGATGGGGTTAGTTTGTATAAAGCTGGAGCTCTTATTACATGTACTGTTATTTGGTTGTAATTGCAAAATGTAACTGCTGAATAAAACACTGTTATTATTTTGAGCATGAATTTGTAAAAGAATCAAAGAATGTGATAAATCTCTCTGTAAACCCTTTTTACTTCCAAAATTGTAAGATCCATGTCTAGCCATGATGACTTGATGAACCCGTTTTAATTAGAGAAGTATGTGTATCTAACTATCTATATACCATGTACACTGTTGAGTCAGCAGGGTGCTCAATGCTTTCTTATGATGTAGCTATCCACATCAAAGCTTTGCAATGAATACCATCCTTTGATATTTGTTCTTTGAATGTGTTGACAGGGCGTTTTCTGGTAAATATGTAAGCAACAAAGAAGAGGGGGTGTACACATGTGTGGTGTGTGGAAATCAGCTGTTTTCTTCAGACACCAAGTACGACTCCAAGTCTGGCTGGCCCTCCTTCTACGATGTCATCAGTAAAAAGCACATCACCGTCAAAGATGACATGTCACATGGTAAGAGTTACCATAGTAACCAATTTCCTTAACTGCACATTTGTCTCATCAAGGCATTTTTTCATGTACATGTACTTCTATGAAAATGAATGGGAAAAAAATATAAAAATATCAGAAAAACTTTGTCTTTTTTTTTCTCACATATTTAGAGCCAACAAAAATATGGCTTCTAAGTAAAGTTCAATAGCTGATTCTTTTATGCTCCCCTTTTCTGAGACAATGATACAAAGTCTAACTATGGTATACTTTTAACAATTTTGTCTCCAAAAAAAACTCTCATCAATAAAGAGATGTCATTCTATTAAACATGCATTGAGGACACAGCAAGTCAATGTTTAGCAATCAGATGTTGGGAAGCAAAGTGGAGATTCTGATTTTTCAAGAAAGCAAGTGTGAATTATGATTTTTATTGGCAGGAATGAGAAGGAGGGAGGTGGTCTGTTCGAAGTGTGGGGCCCATTTGGGGCATGTTTTTGATGACGGTCCGAATCCAACAGGGTTGCGTTACTGCATCAATTCTGCAGCTCTTCTTTTCCAATCCAAATCAGAGATCAAATTCAAATCTGAACTGTGATAAAAACATTAAACACAACTATGAACAAATTGTAAATTTGACAATTTTAAAATTCAGTTTTAAGCCAATAAACAATGAAGATTGATTAAATATTGTTAGTTTTTCTTTGCATCACAAAATACAAGGTTTTAATTATATTTTTAATGATTTACATTTTACTAAAAAAAAGTAATTAATATCTGAAATTATATCTGTGGGATTCAGAATGGCTCTGTGCTAATTAGATAACTATATACCGGTAATGAGAATTCAAGCTTGTGACCTTTGTATATCTCTATATGTATATGTACATGTATATTTAATTTACATGTATATAAGTTTAAGGTTGAGTCTTTTGCTTTAGCTAAGCAGAACTGTACTTATAATGAAGGAAGCCTGCATACAAATTTTGGAAAAATCATGATGAATGTGTCTTCAATAAAAAAAAAATTACACTCTCTACTACATTTATGATAAATACATAACAGTATGAACCGAGAGCAATGGTGCATGATGATGCTGATAGTGAGGCATTTGTTTTTGTTGTAGGAATTGCGCGGGTGGAGGCCAAGTGCGCTGACTGTAACTCACATATAGGTCATGTATTTGACGATGGCCCGAAGCCCACTGGGCTGAGATTCTGTGTCAACTCAGCCTCCTTAGACTTCAAGAAACAGACCACTGTGTGACGATTTTGGGGGGATTTTAGGACAAAAAGGTCATCACTGCTACTTACAGTACTGTCTGAAATGACTTGGGGGAGAGACTTGGCTCATTGGTCATAGAAGCTCTCTATCTGAACTCAGCTTCATCTTTATTCCTGTTTTCAGTATGTCTTGGTTTCTCTGCAACTTCTTTCTTCTTCTTTTATTTTGAAATACATGTATTTTAAAAGTTTTGATTATGAGCTTTAAGTAGATGATAAATTATTGTCTACAAGTTAATAATTTATCTTGTTACATCAGTGGAAAAAATATATTTGATGAATTAATGACCTTTTTCGTAATGGTGCTATTTTGTTAAATGTGATAAACATAGAGTTGTCTCTCTTTAAATGTAATAAAATGATTATCTTCCAAAATCCTGAACTGCTTAGTGTATTGTGCCATTTTCTCTAAAGAGGAAAATACTATGTGGAAAAAAAATGCTTTTTTCCTACAAATTTTGATGTATATTCATTATCAAAGCAGTTTTATGGATATTTATACTGAAATTGAAACTTGCACAACATTATAGGCAATCAGAACTGTAGCATGTTGTTCTCTCATTTTATACTTGGGTAACTGTCTCTCATTTTGACCATTTTGGAATTTACACTTGCAGTGCAATCTAGAACATGAATTTTATATGTTCAGTGATCAATACTAACTCTTAGTCTATTTTTGTGTGGAAAGTTTTGAATTCTGATGATTTTTCTGCTTTAACCTATGAGTTTATGGATCTCGTTTTTGAACACAGTTCATACTTGTACATTGTTATACTTAAAAGTCATCTAGGTTATCATATAAGAACATTTTTTTAAGTTATAATATAATTTTTTAAACCATATTGTATGGGATTTTTTTAAATATCAAATGCATGTTGACTTGGATAACTATATATAATTACAAAAATCTGTTTTTAAACTCAATGTTTAATCCATAGTTTGTGACTTTGTGTGTACTATTATATCTCCGTATTGTAATGAAGATGAATCGTCTGTGTTTGGAATTAATTAATCAGTGCTGTTTATTATTATACTCTCTGCTTGTTTACTATGTCATGTTTTTGTCCTATGTTGTACGGGGCATCAGATTTGGCCTGTGTTGGCCGTGGCCATCTTTGTTTTGTGTTTTCTTGCCATCATTGTTATCATTGCTATTCATGTTGTGGGATTACAAAATTATATGGTAAAGATGGAGGATATTTTTTTTTTTTATATGGGTTTGTGTTTGATATTATGGAATGTTGTGGAAGACTATTTGACTTGATTGTTGGTATTCTATTAAGAGATGTTTTCTGTTCCTTTTTTTAACAAGTAGCTCTACATTTACTTGGAATGTTGGTGTTGGTGTTGGGTGATTTTTCATTGAATCAGAAGGGACAATTATTCAAAGCAATCTCTCTCTCTCTCTCTCTCTCTCTCTCTCTCTCTCTCTCTCTCTCTCTCCATGGAAGTCCAAAATAATTTTAAAAGTTGTATGATTTGATACTAAATGTAATTGTTTGAAGAAAATATCTTGCTGTTTGCTATGATATAAAATCACTTACTTGTAGCAGGCTATATCTGCTCCATCATGGCTTGTGTTTGTTATGTTTTGTCGCCCTGATGTAGCTTTATCAATGTATTTTATTTACCACCAATCTTGAGCTTTATCACAATCACTCCCTCCCCTAGGAAGGGTCAATCAGGAATGTCATCGCTCTAAGTGACACTTTACATATCTTGGATGCCACTTCCTAAGTCAGGCTCCTCTACTAAGTGTTTTTTTTTAACTCCTGACCAACTGAGATTTGGATTTAAGTTGAGGTTTTTTTTTTTACTTTTTTTAAAACCAGGCACTTGTATTAGAGGATATTAATGAAATAGTTTTTAAATGAAGTAGTTTTTATTTTATCAATAAGCTATTTTTCAGATTTAATTGAAGCTTACTTTTTCTAATGATAGAAACTTGATATTTTTATTTTATATAGTAAATAATGTTTGGATTTTTTTGACGATATAATCTGGATTCATGTTTGTACCTATAGGCTGTAGGTATATTTTTGCATACATATAGATACCTTGTTTATACTAGTGTAGGGATATTTTGATATACCTGTAGTGATAGCGAGTTTTATGTATCTACATGTTTGTAGCTGTGATATATATAGATGTTTGGGTTTTTTTTAGATAATTTATTTGTTGTTATTTAATTAAGTCTTGAGATTTTTTAATTATTTCAGTTTATGAATCTCTTTTCTCTTGTGTATGAATTCAGGTGAAACATGATGCCTTGTTCAACTCTGAAATACACATTTTGAAGCCAGTTAGAAATATTGTACAGTGTTCTACAAAAATTATCAGTTTTAGATCACTTAATGTGACGTTTTTCATATCTGTATGAACAAAGGTTGCTATTTAATACGGATGACTTCCAAATTTGTAACCCCACCCGTATTTTTAACAAATACTTGTACCTCTGAAGGGGCGAGTCTCTCAATTATCATCGGCAATAACCACATTTTTTCTCTTAGTAATAAATTGCTTGTTATTTTTCAATTCATTTGTTTGTTTTGAATTTGCTGAGAAACGTGCGTGGTCAATAACGCATGTCGGTTGCTATGTAATATATAACACGCTAAAGTAGTACAAATGAAGCGTGACGCAGGGTGCGATTGGATGAAATGGTGTTTGCTGGGAAATATTTATAAATGTACTTTTACTAGAATTCAGCGTAGTTTTTAATGAATGACTAAGATCTAAAAATTAACAGAGTTGAAGGAGATAAAATTTTGTATTATGATAAACAAACCAGGTCATTTGGCTTGTAGCTTCTACTTCCTCATCATATGAGTAATCTCTCTCTCTCTCTCTCTCTCTCTCTCTCTCTCTGAAGAACGTAGAATCTTTTAGCAGCAATGGAAGCCCCCCACATTGTAGGCAAGGGTAAAATTCACGGATCTCGCCCCAGTGAATAAAGGAACATAACATGATAGTCGGAATTCGATCGCGTGCTGTCTTGTTTAAAAGATTGAAGATTTGCGTGATGTAACTTTGTCTTTCAAAAGTGCTTAAAAAATCTTTCACCGGAATTAATACTTACTTTGAGGACATGTATTTTAATTTTTCATTTTCAATAGAGGCATTTACAGCTGGCTTTTCGAAAGAAAAAAAGCGCAAAACTCCTACACTTTTTCACTTTCTGTTTTTAAATGTTCAGACATACCAGACCGTGTGACACGAGACCATGCATTTGCATGGAGTCCATGTAGGAGAGACAGATATCTCTCTTTAATAATTTTAAAGAACGGCGACCAACGCCCATTGTTTTCAAAAGATGTGAGATGAAAGAATCTCAAAGAAATTTGATATGAAATGTATACACGGGTTCATAAAATGTCTACACATCGTTAGTTGTAGAGAATGGGTTTCTCTCGTATTGAAGCTTCATAAATTTGCTTTATCATCAGCTGTGTCACATGGGATTCGGACCGAGATCAGTTTTAGGTCACCTGGTCTTCGTCGTCGTGTGTCGTCCCTTAGCAATTTTACATTTTAAACTTCTTGAAAACCACAAGGCCAATTGTAATCAATTTTGCTTTGAAGCATCTCTTTGAAAAGAGGAATCTAAACTGTGAAATTTGTTACCATGTCACACCCCGAGCCTCATTGACAGGGCCAAATAAGCAAAATAAAGGCCAAATTTTCAAAAAATCTTCTTCACTCCTTCAAAACATGTTGGGAGAATCTACAAAAATTGTGAAATTCATGGCCCCTGCGTCAGGGGTTCAGGCTTTAAGGCGAGATCAATATGGACATATAGTGAAAAATGCATTAAATCTTAGAAAATTTTCTTCTCTACTCCAGTTTATTTTTTAGAAAAACTAAATGCATGGTTATAATCTCCATGAAGCCTTCTCCAAAATTGTGAAATTCATGGGACAGGGGTTTATATTAGGCCCTAGGGCGGGGCCAATATGGAAATATTGTGAAAATATTTGTATTTTAGAATCTTAGAAAATCTTCTACTCCACTCCCATATCATCTGACTCCTCCTGCCTCCTCCCTTTATGAATCTTTTTTTTTTAAACATCAAATTCGGATAGGGTTTATACTCCAAAATGAAGCTTAGAATGTAAAAATGAGACCCTCTGACAGGGCAATCTAAGGTCTATGGTACTCAGGTGACCGTCAAGCCATGTAGGCATCTTGTTTGATATTTTTTGGTTGGGGGTTTGTTTTTTGGGGCGGGGTGACGAAATAACAGTTTAGCCATAAAAAAAGAGAAAACAATAAAGATTTACTTATCAAGAGTACACCATTTTGTGATGAAATGACGCATGAAGACAAAACTTCTCAATGTTATCTGCATCGTTCATACACACAAGGAATTAATTCTTTCCTCTAAATACATTTTTTATTGCGGTTACTTATCAACGCTCTATTCTGTACATAAATTTGATTTCTGTAACGTTAATGTCACGTGGAGTGACTTCTCTACAGCATGTTCCAGTTCTTGTAAAAGCAAAAACTTTGAATACCGAAGGGGATTAATGGTGCAATAAATGACGACATCGACCTAAAGTTATTCATATTCTTTAATTTCTTTAATTAAGGGGAAAAGGGTAACTCCCACCCCAAACATTCAATATCTTATAACTACCGTTCCTATTTATCAACAATGGAAATCTGAAGAGTTAATGATATAAATCAGATTTAAAAGCTCTGATAATTAATCAGTTTTTGGGTACATTTTTAGTCAAATACAAGGTCCTGCTTTTGATCTATAATGACATCAGAAAAACGTTCAAATTGATTTTTAACTGATATAACCTTAAGCGGCTTTTTGATTTGCATTAAAGCCATTTTAACAATTAGAGTTTAATAAAATGTTAACAGAATCATTCTTTGAGTATTATGAGGTGATTAAATACTGCCGGGGTGATCAATTCCTGTAAAGCCCGAAGGGTTTTATGATGAATTCCATCACGCCAGAGCATATTTGATATCTTCATAATATTCTAAGAATGGTTTCTTTATATTACTTATATTTTTATAATTTTCAACAATTGTACGATTGAATGTAAAAAATTAGTCATTGATGAAATGTATTGGACTATACATTACAAAATCGACTGACACGGCATATAAAATGTAAATATTCTTCCATACACCGAAAAACTTAATCGCTTTACTAAAGGGAGAGAGGGTATTGTCATGATTTTTTTTTTTATTTAAGAGGGGGTGGGGTAGGCAACCACAATATTTGTGGAAGTCGAGATACTACAACTTTTTGTTTGTAAACACAAATATGACTTAACTGATTATTCAGCTAGAGAAGAGAATGTTTTCTGTTTTAAGATGAATTCTAAGAGGAGTTAGAAATAACGTACTTTTTAAGTATAAACACTTTTCGAAGAATATCATCGAGTCTACATTGAAACTTTTTAAAGGTGAATCTGTACAATTTTAGTTCATATTATAAATTCTGTTGAACATTTGTAGTTATTATTGATATCAAAGGAAAGTGCATCCGATGTATGCGTTTTAAGTAAATTATAAAACTTGAACCTGACACCCTTACTACTTCAGCAGTTGTTTTCAAACGTCTAAACAAATCACTGGGTGGGGGTTGGGAGGGTCAAGACACGGTTTGTAGAAATAAATGTGGTGAAAATTGGGTAGGGTTACGAACTTTGCTATTCAGGTACCTGGGTAGGTCTAAAAACCGAGGTAAAGAAGGGCTGTAATTAGCCCACCACAGACGGGATATAGGAGGCAAGGACTTAGCCCACCACAGACGGGATATAGGAGGCAAGTACTTAGCCCACCACAGACGGGATATAGGAGGCAAGGACTTAGCCCACCACAGACGGGATATAGGAGGCAAGGACTTAGCCCACCACAGACGGGGTATAGTGTAATTAGCCCACCACAGACGGGGTATAGTGTAATTAGCCCACCACAGACGGGGTATAGGAGGCAAGGACTCCTCAACAAAATCACTACTTCACTATAAAGTGAATGATGTTTTTTTTTAAAAGCTAAATGACTGTGAAATTTTGATTGAGCGTTTTCAAGTTAAAGTTGTCGGTAGTTCTTTTTTATATATTTTTTGCATTATAAACCTAAACATGACAAGATATTTATATTTCACAGGTTTTAAATATTTCGTTTTAATTTGATACCGATTACTTTCCATGAAGTACATCATCTTTCTTTATTTCATAAAGGAACTAGGAAACTTATCTAGGGTAGTAACGAGAGGAGAATTCCCTTCTAAGCGGTCAATATTAAACAACACCATTATGAAATATCATATATGTAGTTACGATCGTTGTGCCATTATCTCGAGACTTATCTGATTAAGATCTGCTATCATTGATTCTCATCAAGATAACGAAAATCCGGAAATCTGACGCGTTACATTTTACATTAAAGACAGAAAATCACAGTGTATTATTTCTACAAGCTCCTAAAATATGGCCGCTAGACCTATATCTTTTCTGAGGCGAGAAGAAAGAAGGTGGGTTTGTGGCTGACCCTTACTGATATATGTACTTCTATATATGGAGATACATGTATATCCCCTAGGACCACCGTGGTGTGACGTCATTTCTCCAAGTCATCGTGAGTCAACAGCACAAGACAATGAGTGATAGGTCGGCTTCATTGAACCTTGATTCTTTCCACTGCACATTTCAAGTGATTTGCATAATTTAACGCGTATATATAAAATGCATAATGATAATCTATTTTTTCTCAAATTTCCTTTTCGGCAGAATCAGAATGTTTCATTTTATTCCATTCAATTAAATTAAATTTTAAAACATTGTAGAATTTCTAAGCTATTGCCTTCTGTCATTTGTACTTATTTGATCAGTATAACGCGTCACCCGCGATGTCAGCTATTATTATTATTATCTGAATTAAAGAAAAGTATCAGGGCTTCAAAACATGTGGCAAAGGTGTTTATTGACGGCGTTTATTTAGGGAAGGTTGATTTTTCTGCAATTGAACATTCAACAATGCACCAGTTCCTTGACGGGTAAACATCCATTTAGAGTTTTGACATCTCGTGTGTACGAATTCATGCAGTGACGGAAGACCAAAAATTTCAACGGGTCAATGATTCCCCAACTCGAAGACTTCTGGGTTTGTTTTTATTGTGAATTCGATCCTATTTTTTATTAATGAGTTGAGTGCGGACTTTCTGATTTACGTCTCTCTGATCACGTCCACTTCCTCTTGTAACTTTTAGACACGGTGCTCGTATCTTAGACAAAGAGTGCGCCATAACCCACAAGTTTGATGCTGTATAGTTTTTGGTTTAACACGAGCAACAATTAACGCGCCATTATAACCTTGTCAGTGAGATAATTTCCATGTAGGCCTATAAGTTCTGCCAAATAAATTGATGATAATAAGATATCTTTGAGTAAAAAATTCTTTCTTTTTTCAGGATAGATAAGAAGTTTTGATGACTTTAATTTGTACTGTCATACATTAATTTGCTTCTCCTCTGGTTATGAATAGACAACATTTCAACAATTAAGATTGATCACCGATTTCTGATTACTGAGTACTGTTACACTGTACTTTCTTCTTGTAAAATATTATTCCGAGATTTATTTGACAAATAACAAGTGTTAACTTTTATCGTTTATCGAAAAAAGATATTAAAGAGATATTTCCATTCAATAAAAAGTATATTGTAAACCACATAGATTAATATTAAAGGATTCATATAATCCCACCCAGATCTTCATCTTAAGTTCAAGAATACAAAGAACTGATATTTCACTTCTCGTGGGAATTTTATGATTACAATTATTTTTTATCATTTTTTATTTGATTCCCCCATCCTTGAAAACCTCACAACCTCTTTCATACACTGATTCAGGGTTCGATAATTACGGTACATTTCCGCAGAACACTGCACTAAAGAAAACAAAGTTTATTTTCGGGAATCAGCCCTCCCGTTACATAGAGAGAGTTACGTCATAGAAACTAATTATTACTGAACCGAGTTTGTCACCCAGTGTCAAAGAAATGTTATTTAACAAATTAACTTGATAAACTCACTAATGAGAGAGAGAGAGAGAGAGAGAGAGAGAGAGAGAGAGAGAGAGAGAGAGAGAGAGATTTCGAAGATTCGATCAATAAAAATAATAGGCATTACATGTATATGAATTCAAGATGACCATATCGTAAATATAAAACCATAAACCAACTTGTATGTTCCGATATCCCAATAATTCATAAAGGATATTTCAAGATTTTACTTCTCATTGGATAGTGTAGAAAATTATTTACGTTTGATCTGCCTCGATCAACCAATCAGCGCGCACTCTTAAAGCTATGTTTACTTCGCGCGTTCATTCACAAAAAATAATAATATAGCGCATTCTCTATCGTTCCGGTCCACTTGGCTCTGTGTGGTATATATACTGCCGTGGATGAGTAAGCGGACCAGAAGTTCCGCCTGCAGTACCTCGGTCCGTTACAGAACCATATATTCTATTATTTAACTCCACACACATATCGTAGGCGACTGACTCAGTTTTCCCTGACCCCCTAGGCAATTATCCAAGGGAAGAAAAATCGCCGGATATACACAGAAGGTTTCAATGATTCGTTTGGTGGTTTACAAAAAGGAATAATAGAGACGGACAGAAAAAGGTCGTTTTTTTATTTAATTATCAACAGATCTGTCTGTTGCGTCTCCTCAAATTACGAGTACCTTGTCATCTTATTTGCGACGAGTCTACCATTATGGCGGACGATTGTGCACTTTGCAGACGACCTTCTGTTTGGAAATGGTCGATATGTGTTGGAATGACAGGAATTATACTGTTTAACGTTTTTACTGGAGTGACCGATGCAGCACAAGAAGACATTCAGCAGCTTTCTAATGGAGCGGTATGTAACAGTTTACCATTTACTTGTTGCCCTCAACAAATGCATGTACCTTTTCAATCACCTGGTCATTAATTAATATCCTAAATAGTTGCTGACTCGTGAAATAACTTACCTATCAAGATTAACACAGTTTCTATGAAGCAAATTAACTATGCTATATTATAATTGATAAGTTTCACATTCTTAAACATATCCAATTCCTTTAAAGAGTAGAATATGTACCGACAGTGAACAGACGATGAGCAAAGTTAATTAAATGTTTGATGGATTGCTGCAATTGTTTCACATAATACAGGTGCAACCGGTTGGTTCAGCAATTTGACAGCTGAAAAAATGCCTCTGAAATATGCTTTGAAAAAAGAGAAACAACCACAAGTGTTGCACCGAAATGCAACACTGGTAATCTTTTTTTGTAAGAGCAAGGTTGATGGGTATCATTTGAAGTATGCCCCCACCCCAAATTGCCATCCTTTCATTTCAACGTCCAATAATGGGAAAGTTTTTACCTAGATTGACTGATTACACCATCGCTTAGTTTGCACATTGTCAGTGAGGTTTTTTTCTCTTTGGGAATATTGATCCTGGAGATCTGCACTATGAATTTTTCATTGTTCAGACGAGAAAAGTGGACATAAGTGGAAAATTATCCGGGACTAGCTTTACTTGATAAGATCCGAGCATCGCATAAAACAGTTATCGACACACACACAAAATCAGGAATTATATTAAGTTGCTGAGGTTAACAAACATTGGTAAACGTACCACAAGTAGTGATTTTGGGTACGCTATTGATGAAGTATGGTTATATATAGGTTTATTTCGGTTACAGAGAGCTATTTGATGAAGTACGATATAACTGCAATTCTATTTTGGTTACAAGGCAATTTAATGAAATATGGCTACATTGTACTTTGGTTACAGAGCTATTTGATGAAGTATGGATACAGTGTACTTTAGTTACAGAGCTATTTGATGAAGTATGGCTACAGTGTACTTTAGTTACAGAGCTATTTGATGAAGTATGGCTACAGTGTACTTTAGTTACAGAGAGCTATTTGATGAAGTATGGCTACAGTGTACTTTAGTTACAGAGCTATTTGATGAAGTATGGCTACAGTGTACTTTAGTTACAGAGCTATTTGATGAAGTATGGCTACATTGTACTTTAGTTACAGAGAGCTATTTGATGAAGTATGGCTACAGTGTACTTTAGTTACAGAGCTATTTAATGAAGTATGGCTAGAGTGTACTTTAGTTACAGAGCTATTTGATGAAGTATGGTTACAGTGTACTTTAGTTACAGAGCTATTTGATGAAGTATGGCTACAGTGTACTTTAGTTACAGAGCTATTTGATGAAGTATGGCTACAGTGTACTTTAGTTACAGAGCTATTTGATGAAGTATGGCTACAGTGTACTTTAGTTACAGAGAGCTATTTGATGAAGTATGGCTACAGTGTACTTTAGTTACAGAGCTATTTGATGAAGTATGGCTACAGTGTACTTTAGTTACAGAGCTATTTGATGAAGTATGGCTACAGTGTACTTTAGTTACAGAGCTATTTGATGAAGTATGGCTACAGTGTACTTTAGTTACAGAGCTATTTGATGAAGTATGGCTACATTGTACTTTAGTTACAGAGCTATTTGATGAAGTATGGCTACAGTGTACTTTAGTTACAGAGCTATTTGATGAAGTATGGCTACAGTGTACTTTAGTTACAGAGAGCTATTTGATGAAGTATGGCTACAGTGTACTTTAGTTACAGAGCTATTTGATGAAGTATGGCTACAGTGTACTTTAGTTACAGAGCTATTTGATGAAGTATGGCTACAGTGTACTTTAGTTACAGAGAGCTATTTGATGAAGTATGGCTACAGTGTACTTTGGTTACAGAGCTATTTGATGAAGTATGGCTACAGTGTACTTTAGTTACAGAGCTATTTGATGAAGTATGGCTACAGTGTACTTTAGTTACAGAGAGCTATTTGATGAAGTATGGCTACAGTGTACTTTGGTTACAGAGCTATTTGATGAAGTATGGCTACAGTGTACTTTAGTTACAGAGCTATTTGATGATTTGATGAAGTATGGCTACATTTGTATTATGTTATCAGAGCTATCTAATGGAATATGGCTACTTTTGTACTTTGGTTACAGAGCTATTTGATGAAGTATGGCTACATGTCCTCCGACGACGAGCGATCTGGGTCGCTCCGATCCCCGGACTCCATTAAACAGGCCGTCCAACAGTTCCAGAGATTTGCCGGACTCGCTGCTACAGGTAAAATACGGGAAATTTGCCGGGTCAGTCCGGGGCCTCTTCTTAAATAGTTACTAGTACCCCTCATCACCGATAGGGTCAATCAGAGTCTCTCGTTGAGAACATATAAGAAAGTTTCTTGATTCTTTAACATCAAATTGACTCATGTACTAATATTGGAATATAAAAACTGATGATTGTTGCAAAGGAAAATATATGATCTCTTAACCAAAAGTGTCATCTGATACACAAATTAATTATTTCAAAAAAGATGATAAAGAGCATCAATTTTTAGATGTTGGAAACCCCAATCGAATTACTGTCAGCGTTCGGATGATGGAGGTCTAGTACACTGTAAGACACAGGAACAAGTGCTTCTGTAATTGACATCGGGTCATGTTTCCCATGCAGCCGAGCTTCAGCTCTCTCAACATCTATTTTTATGAACTCTCCATTAATGAAAACCATGAATCATTTTCACGGAAAGTGTCAAAACACACAGTGTTTACTACCGATTACGTCGCGTTCTAATTTTAACCATAACTCTGCTTTGTTTAAGAATGCCCACCTACTTGACTAAATTAGAAATTACGAAAAGTTATTCAGTTAAGATTACTAGTATAAAGAATTATTTTGTCTGCATATACAATTTTCATTTTGTATGAGAGTCGGTTTATTTTTTTTTTTCGGTACAGGGATCCTAGACCCGGCGACCATTGAGATGATGAACAAGCCTCGCTGTGGTGTCAAAGACAACGTTGGAAACGCAAATAAAGCACGCAGGCGCCGCTATGCTTTACACGGAAGTAAATGGTCAACGAAAGATCTCACCTTCAGGATTTCAAAATACAGTGACCAGATGCCAAAAGAGGAAGTAGAGAGAGAAATCCAGCGAGCGTTTGACGTAATGGCCTTTATTTTGTTTTATTATATTTTAAATAAAGATTTAAACTTACCGAATTTTTCAAATATTGGTTGTAAGTAAAATTTAACAATAAAGATAACTCTGTCAATCTTTCAGGAATGGGGCAAGGTCACGCCCTTGACCTTTACCCAGGTAACGGGTAAACCGGACATCGATATACGATTTGAGAAGAGGTGGCACGGAGACAACAACCCGTTTGATGGCGAGGGACAGACCCTTGCGCATGCGTATTTCCCGCGGTATGGCGGTGACGCCCACTTTGATGACGATGAAAAGTGGACAATAAACATTGCGAAGGGTAAAGTTCTAATCTTATCAATAATAAAAAGCAATATTGGGACAGGCGTTCACAAAGATTTGCTATTCTTTGTATTGACATTTTTTTATAGACAGTAACATCAGTAAAATCTGTTTTAGAGTGTCATGTTACCGTTTCAGGGATAAACTT
The DNA here is from genome assembly GCA_020458035.1 of Magallana ariakensis. Lineage (NCBI taxonomy): Eukaryota > Metazoa > Mollusca > Bivalvia > Ostreida > Ostreidae > Magallana > Magallana ariakensis. The sequence continues at coordinate 49,138,259 of CM035819.1, forward strand.
CTTTCAAGTTGCCGTCCATGAAATTGGCCATTCCCTAGGTCTGGCACATTCGGACGACTACAAGGCTCTGATGGCCCCGTTCTACAAGGGGTATTCCCTGGATTTCCGTCTGAACAGTGATGACATCGAGGCTATACAGACGTTATACGGTATGTATTTTACATGGAAAGCCACAAAAACTACGATTTTTGTAGACACGTTTAAAAGGAGATGGATCGTTGATGATAAAAGTTCGTTTAGAATATTTAGTTTCAAAAGAAGCGTTTACCTTTTTAAAGTCGGTAAAGGCCAGTGCCGGCGAATGCCGTGCAGAAGACTAGCGTGTCACTGTTATCACAAAGCTATCTATTTTCTCCCTCGCCTTTTGTAAGGCATCTTATCGTGTCACGTTTATATCACATGGAGGAAAGCGACACTGTTTCTGCTGATCGTTGTTTTTATCGGGTATTGTTTTATTTAGGAACACCTGCATCAAGACGTAAACCAAATCCAAAGCCCACAAAACAATCGCTTGAACCGAAGCCAACCAAATCAGCTGTGGCCAGCATTCCGGAAATCTGCCAGGATCCGGCGATTGATGCTATTACCCGAACCAAGGACGGAAGTACTTATGTCTTTAAAGGTACATAGATACAAATCAGTAACGCACCCTAGAAGACCTTATTCCACTCAAAGACAACAATTAATGCACTACCAACAACATGCTTGCAATACTGAAATGTCGTTCTAAATGATATACAATGAAAGCAATGACTTTCATGTACACAAACTTGTAATCTGTTTCAGGAAAGTATCACTACCGACTGGACAGTAAGGGTATAGATGAGGGCTACCCCCGACTGATATCCTGGGACTGGGACGGGGTAGAAGGTCCTGTAGATGCCGTGCTTACCTGGGAGAACGGATACACCTACATCTTTAAGGTAATCAGGCTCACTCTTTAACTATGTCCGATACTTTTATACATGCATTTCAACCAGTAGCTGCAGAGCTATTCAACGAATTATTTTGTTTGTAGTGGACTTCCGCAAAAATCCTTCATTAATTTGCAATACGACGATTTTAGATTTCCAAAAAAAATGTTTAATGCCTCAATAAGCGCAAAAGTTCATGTGGAACAAAATATATACAGTATATTGGGAATTTGCCATACTTGCTATTACGAATTTGTTGTAGGCCATACTAGGGATATTATGAAGTCAACCTACGAGTCTCAAAGAATTCGTTACACCCAAGTTTTACTGTACTTTTACATTTACAATGTAAATTCGTATCTTTGCACGTTTCTTAAATATTTTGTTTTTTTCTATATTGGACAGGGCGATAAATACTGGAAGTTTTTCAACAAGAGGCGGATCTATGGACCCAATGACATTAAGCAGGGATTTCGCGGGGTTCCAGATAATGTAGAGGCGGCCATGGTCTGGGGAGGCAACGGCAAAACCTACTTTTTCAAAGGTGCTCACTTATGTTGATACACTATTAGTAATTCATATAACTTTTCTATGCGTTAATACTTTCCAACTATCAAATTCATAAACAAAATTTAACATTATCAAAAAAAAAAAGAAATTTATTGTTTAACTTTAAACATTTCTTAGATTATTCTCAAACTTAAATGGATAGAGAGAAGAAAAAAAACCATCGATTTGGAGTATAAAATTCACAACCTGATAATTAAAATTCCAAACATTCTACAAATTTACTTTTTATGCTATTTTCAACATAGTTAGAACAAAAAACCCTAGCAACACTTTTCACAGATCATTGTTAAATGTTGTGTTTTTGTGTAAAGATTAGATCCGTGTTCAAATTACCGGATCTATAATCATTATTGTGGTGAACTGTACATAAAGTTTATCAGACGTCAAAATAAAAACCATTCACTGATTTTAATTTTCCGTGTAAAGGGGGTCAGTACTGGAGGTATTCAGGTCGGAGTGTGGATTTCGGCTACCCCAGACCCACGACCCATTGGAGGGGCATCCCCAAGAGTGTCACGGCAGCCTTCAAATGGACCAATGGGAGGACCTACTTTTTCAGCGGAAAAAAATACTACCGATTCAATGACCAACTGTTTATGGTATGTTTGTGTAGAAGGAATATGGTTTGGGTTATTTGGGCTATATAATATTACCGTCACGTCTAGTGATGATTGAACGGTGTGCGTCATGCTGGTCAGTATCCATTGGTCATGCATCATTGGATCACGTGTTTGCGGTTACTTGATATATGTAACCCCTTGTCATATTTTCGTAAAAATAACTTACATTTGGTTCGATACAACCAATCAGAAAAACTGTATGATGAACTTTTGTATACCAAGTTCAACATCAAGTTGAACTTGATGAGAGAGAGAGAGAGAGAGAGAGAGAGAGAGAGAGAGAGAGAGAGAGAGACGTAATTTTAATTTATATATTATGCAATCAATCTGCTGATGTGGAATTTTGAAATGAAAACTATTAATGCAAATATGAATGTATTATAGACGGATACATCCTATCCAAGACAAGTGGCAACATGGTGGCTTGGATGCCCGGATCAAGGAACCAACGCGGATATCAAAGACCCATATTTTAGACAAGAGACCAATCGCCCGGACGAACAGTGGATTGTCATTGACGATAATAATGTCAGCCCGCCCCAACCCCAGAGCAACCGGTCCTGTCGCCTGTCCATGTCATGGCTTCTCATTTACGGCGTTGCGTTTTGTTCTTTCATCTTCCAAGTGAGTCGCTGGCGATTTCCTTGATAACAGATGCCCCCAATATAAAATGAAGTTCAATAAATGGAGAGGTCTAGAGAATGCAGTCCTTTCGTGGGGCAAAACAAATGAAGCAGTCATGGAAGAGACTCTTTTTGTCCCCACTTCATCATAGGACGATTTAAAGAAGAAGTATTGGTTGTGAACGTTCCATTGGAACTCATCCATTTCAAGTTGATCTAAATCCGTCCGTTTCTGCGCGAAAAACAAAGCCTGTGATAGCCAAGTAAAAGTGCTGAGAGATAAGTGTTCATTCCAATGATGAAATTCGTTGTCATGTACTGTATGTAGATATTTATTGACTTTCAGCAGAATGAACGAACTAAATCATTTGAGAGTTTGTTATTTTAAAATGAACGAACTTCATACAGAGAGCGATTGTTAAAAGGTGTGTGCTGACAGGTGTGTGCGTGAGAGAGGTTTGAATCAGTAGAGGACGTGTTTTGTAGTCACGCAGTGAGAAATGAAAGGCATCTCAAAGAGTAATGCACTATGTGCATAGTAAAGAGCGAAAGATGAGAGCTGTTTGTACATTGTTCACAAGCTATGAAATATTATTCAATGTTTCTGTCCCGTCTTCTCTATTCATAAAAATGATAATGTACTTGTGTTATATGGTGATATAATTATGTTTTATATTTATGTATGTAAGGATTTGTGATCTAATGCTTTTCCTAAAATGATTTACGTTTTATAATTATAAAAAAGACCCATCTTGAATTTTATTTTTTTTTCTTTACAACAGTGATTAATAATCTACAAAGAAAGATAACCACTCAAGTCATTCGACACTACTCTTGTTCAGTAGAATTATCTTTCCCATTTCTTCTTTTCAAACGGCACGTCAAAAAAAAGCAAGCCCATAGACATACTTTTATTAAATTCTTATTGTGTCCAGTTGATTATCTTTTATCCATTTCTAGCGTTATTGTATGGTTTTTAGTTATGTCAAGTTGAAATCCAGAGAGACGGATAATCTGAAAAAAAAAATTAAGGAATATCATAACGGACTCCCTGTGTCGCGTTCTTCTTTTACGAGAAATCCGATACACTCTGTTAAAAGAAAAATAACAATTTTTTCTCAAAAATAAAATTTCCAAGTGTTTAGATTGAACTTACGTTAAATTTTTGTGATACTTTCTGAGAATTTGTACTTCTATCAATAATGACGTTACTTGGATGTCTGTGTAAACCGTAAATGTCTATGGTGTTGAACGTCAAGTTACCAGCGGGGGTAAACTTATTGTGTACAACGTTAATGTCAAGCTTCTCACCCTGGAAACAAATGACAATTAGGAAAACGAAATAAACGAATCTGATAAATTAATAAGAAATAACCAAGATATGGTGTTATACTTTATAAAAGTACTTACCCCGTAAAAATGGAACTGTAGTTCTAAGTAAGTCCCATTGTTAAACGAATCTGAAATACATTTTTCGTGAGTTTATTATTGTTTGCTACAAATTGTAACTAATGAAGTTAACATATAATCAAGAATACGTAGCGACAGTTATCGGCATTTAGTGGCTCACTCACAGTCATTTTCCCCATCATCCAGGAACAGAGTTCCGAAAGCCTCCAAATTTTCATTCAGTGCGACGACGAGTCCCATCGGATTTAAACGGCTTAAAGGGAATAAAATCAATTCAATGCAGATGTAAAGATTTCTAGTATATACCAAACAACAGAATGAGATAATTCAGGATATTTTAAATGGCACTGAACCTTGTTTTTGTCGTGTTGCCTGGTTTTTGGACAGGGATGATGTTCCCGCCACGGAGATGGAGATTTAAGTTCTCCAGAGGGGCGTCCAGCGTGACGTTCCTACCCGATTCAGGCCTTGGGATTTCACCCCCCTGGTTAAAGAGAGCTTGAATACAGTACGAAGATAACGACAACCGTCATTATATTTCCGGGGTTTTTAAGAACTCAAAATAGTAGTGAGTACTTTTTTATATTATGAATTTATGGTCTAACCTTGTAATAGTCGAACCATCTTCCCGTGGGAAAGTACGCTTGGATCCGTCTCACGTTCTGCAAAGAGATTTTTAAAAATTGACAATATGAAGGACCAAATTGGTATAAAAGACTGTTTCGGAAATACTGGGTTTAATTGAATTGCTTTAAATGTTATACAACATAGGTCACCTCCTGCAGCACTGGTGATATCAGCAATGAGGAACCCAGTAAAAACTGACTGTCTATATCCCAGGTGTGGCTGTCTGTAGGGAACCTGTTAAATTATAGAAAACTGTATACACATATTATATTTAGCGTGTACGATATTTTGCGGTATTTGATTCTCAAACTTAGCTTGCATTTGAATTAGCGTACTTCAATTCTAAGTGAAAACCTATTTTTATAATTATGCATGCATGCATGACATTTAGCGATGCAGTTGATTTATAGGAAGCCGCTTTCCGCCAAAAACGTTCAAATGAATACTTATATAGCAAAATGCAATACGGTTACATTACTTCACAAGAAGAAAGGAAGGAGAGAGATAAAGCGACCAAAATATGAAAAAAATGTTAACTTACTCAAACATGAGAGGCCTTACAACCGTGGAACCCTGGACGTGGGCATCTTTGAACAGAGTGTATATGTACGGCAGTAGCTTGTATCGCAAGCTTAGGTGACGTCGAACGTTGGAAGTAAAAGTTTGGTTCCAAGCTCCAGGATCCTGTGGCTGTAAGATATCACAAAGAAGCTTTATCTTTCAATCAAAGTACCTACTACCCAACCGCGTGTTCTCCTCCTTAAAATTACATCAACATGATTACATGTCAGCTCTTCTAATTGATCAGACCACAAATGGCAGGAAATCGAGATCACATCACGGACCATTTCCAAGTACCTAGGTGGTACCTACGCTGCACCGGAAATCAATATGATCAAAAATGTCTATTCAAGAGCGTTTGTTGACTCTGAGATCAAAGATGGCACATGAGTTAAATTATATCTTAACATCCAAGTATGATTCCCTCTATTTCTTACAGAAATTGATTGCAATTCATAGCTCTGTAGAAACTGCCAGGACTAAATCTACAGGCCCCATTTATCCATTGGTTAAAACTTTTAGAAACCTAAGAAAATTCACAGACTGCAAGATGTCAGATTCACATTTCCATAGAAGAAGATTTGGCTTTTACTTAAACTAATGTACATTAACAATAATTTAGTTAATTTTTCTTACTTTTACGATCAATTTACTAATTTATTAAAAGAAATGATTCATGCGAGTTATGATGGTAGCGTACGTTGCAGAAAAAAATGACATAACCCGTTAACATTTGTTCTGCAATGTCGCCACCTTCATATTCCGCATGAATCACCAAAGAAAGCATTTTATTGTTTAGATATACCGTTTGATCAATTCCATTGTGGTTTCTGGAGAATGGGTAGAAAGCACCTAGCTGATGCCATCTTAAGCACATTTCGTATGTGGCATTTCCATTAAAGCCGCAAATATCAGCTCCAATCTGTAAAACAATATGGGTTAAAGTTTGGGGTTTTTTTATATTATATTTGCAAATATAAACTGGTCCTTTTTACCAGTTCATTGAAGGGAAACCAGTTACTCAAAAAATCTCCAAAACACTATCTCTTTCATTGGTCTCAATCCAGCTTTATATAAGGGCCATAGCTTCCGGACTGGAGCAGCTACACATGCTGCAAAACTAGGTTTCTGTGAAAACTGGACACAAAAGATGAGTCGCTGGAACTCATGCTATTCGAAGATACATTCGTCTTGACAGTTTTGAAATGTAATCATCTTCTCCATTTCGGAAATTCAAAACAATTTACGATTAATGATAAATTATAACAGTTTATAATATGTATATAATTTAATTATTGAAATAGGACTAAATTCGATTGCTGTACTTTATCTAACGAAAACAACTTAACTGTTTGTTTTATATTTTACTAGCGTATTTATTATTATATAAGGTCATATGTAAACCTCTGTGAGATTGTATGCACTTGTAAAAAATATCACACAGGTCAGAAGTAAACTGCTGTGTGAATATTTGGACAGTACACAGGTCGGAAGTCAACCGCTGTGTTTTTGAGACCTTTAATCATAATTATAAAAGGTAAACATAAATGTGATTTCGTTTTATACACTTAGTTCAATCATCTGGCTTAATTAAACTCCATAGTTCCCAAATTTTAGCTGTGCCTACTGGTTCTCAGGAATACTTAAACATATATAGTTATATACTTTTATACATCAGCTTGAATTCTTAAACATAAATTTATAATATGTGTATGTATTCCAAATTGTAGATTTATCAGACAATTCAAGAAAGAGATATAATTTTTCCTAACATACTTGTACCTTTCTCCACTAATTTGTACGTTGACAATAATGTACAAATATATATATGTATAACCTTTCTATGTCATTTTAATAAATGACATTTCACACAACTTTGTGTTTGTGCTGTTTAATATTGAGCATGATTGTTATAAATAGGCTATTCTACTTAAAATTCGGAGAAATAAAATTTTACGTCAAAATGTATTGCAAAAAAAAACTCTTAAGGATATTACCATTGGAAATCCAAATATGCTGAATTCCAAAAGACCTGAAAAAAAAACCCTCATATTTACTAGTAAACAATCGTAAGAAAGTTAAATCACTATAACTAGAAAACTAATTTATGACAAACAATTAGCTTCATAAATACCTGAATAAAAACTTAATTGCATGTATTATACAGCACTTTTTGACTCGGTTTATAAATTAAGGCTATTCACCCACGATAGACCAGTGCATATCGGACCACTGGCTCCGGTTGTCTCCTAACCATTTGGCAGCGTACGCCGAGGTTCCGGAAAACGTGGATCGAGTCAGGATAAACGGCCTTTTTCCCGGATACAATTCCCGTAAAGCTCTAAGGAGGAAAATATGCCAAAGATTCACTACTCGATTAAAAATCTTTTAAAAACAAGGAACATTTTTATAACAATTACTTGTTATAAACACTCTTCTTTAATAAAAGTAAAATAATCTATAAAAAGCTGTGTAGTCAGTGATTGATGCACAGTCAAATATCAATTAAATTTTCTTTAATATTTACAAGTACTCAACGATTCACAATTCATCTTGGCACAGTAATCTTGCATTTTGCTAGATTACTCATTTATGGAATTGGAATTCCTGGCAAATGATAATCATTAATCCAAACGAGTTATCAATATATCAAAGGGCCATTAAACCTTAGAGAATCTTGTCTTGCTGGTATTAAGGTAGTACAAAACAGATAGCGTAAATTTTTCCCATAATTCATTTTTTTAAAATTGCACCAAATGTTAATCATATTGAACTGTATACATAAACAAAGTTTTAAAAAAAATTCCACCATTAGTTTTCTCGTAATCTAGGTCACAACTATGGCTTCCGACAACTTATTAGAGAAGGACTAGGCTCATCAGAATTAAATGATTTTTAAAAAAATGTCGAAATATTTTTTTTTCGGCAAATATTTATTAACCAAGAGACTAAGACACGTATAACGTTAAAAAAATAATAATTATTGCCTTGATAAATTTTTGTACCAATAAAATCAGTTCAAAGTATATGCAAGAAGGCCTTATTTTGGAGCTATTCGCCATACTAAATACCGTTTTTATTTAAATTCCTATCATTCAAATTCCATGAAAAACTATCATATAAATTTTTGGAATATGTAGATAATATTATGTAAATACGAAGACAATTCCACCACTAGATATTTTTAAAAAGAAGTTTAAACCCCCCTCCCCCAATTTGTTACAAAGTATTTTTTGAACAGTTCTTGCACGGCGTGACGTCATAATAAGACACGTAGAACGTGACGTACGTCATTTATTTGTATCTCGTAAACGTTTGACTTGCGCGATGATTTCCGGAGTGTTTGTTTTTCGGATACTGTTTTGTACTACCTTTTTCTCTACAAGGTGGTGCTTCTGTACTCACCTATTAGTGACCATGCTCTCACTATGCCCATACAGATTGTGAACGTCATAATGTTTCCCCCAGTGCTGCTCGGCGTCCATACAAATCGTCTGATAATACAGACTTCCGTTATCTTTCTCTCCTTCCAGAATAGCTGGCGCAGAAACAAAATTTGACAAGACAGTTGTGTTTTGTTTATAATGTACGATTTCTCTACGAATTAAGTTAACATACTATGAAATCTGCTATTCAGTCACTTTTCCAGATTTATCAACTTAACATTCAGTCGACTGAATTGCTCAGTGTCACATAGGTTAACATAACTGCAACGTATTTATATGACTCGACGTATTTTTATGATTCAAAGAGTTTGGTGTTAGCCACGAAAGATAAAAATCAAGTGATATAAATGAATTTTTAATTCTGCATTAAATATTAATTTTAACTTACGCATTACATATGGAGGGTTGTTCCACCTGTTTCTTTGGCAACCTTGTTGGGATCCAGCAACAAAATTTGATGGTTCGTTCATGTCCTACATCCAAAAATCAATCTCAAAATCTCATTCTATTTTAGATGAATTGATTAAAATTCCATAATTTAATATTCAACAATGTTAAAATCATGCAACGGGACAAAAAGTACATGGAGTTGACTTACAATCCACAGTCCGTCTGCGTTTATAGTTTCGTTTTGCATAAAGTATTGAATCCAGTACTTCCAAAATTCCGTAGTGTTCTTCAAGTTGGTAAAGTCTGGAAAAACTGTAAGACCAGGCCAAACCTGTAAAATAAGATTTTTCGGTTTTTAAAAAGAGATTGAAAAAACTTAATGACATCTACACACTCGGTTATTATAATAATATCCTTTAAACCTATCGATATTTATCAAAATTTGAAAGAAAAGGAAATGTGACCTACAACAGTACCTCATTTCTTATAATTGGTCAAATCTGTCACTGTTAACTATTTGGCAGCCTAGAGTTTAGCGCCAAAGTAGTCATCTTGCAGAGTAATAACTTGATAAATTTTACTTGAATATTTAATTCCTTGTAAGATACAAATTAAAAATTGACCTTTCCCTGGAGCTCTGAGCCATTCATCTTTATGAAGATACCCCTCCTATGTCCGTCATAGTACATGTCATAACCAGGACTGTTCTCCTGAGCCTCTTTGTAAATACTCTGATTGGCGCCTACTCCAGGATCCTTTGTATCAACAAATGAAACATTCAATATATTGTATACATGAAAATATTCGCCCCCGTTTTATTTTCTACCCTTTCGCCCTCGTTGTCAGCGGGCGAATTAAAGGTTGTGGGAATTCAATGTCTTATAATATCTCTCTTTTAACACGACTGTTTCTGTGCGAATGCAAGACGGGGCGAAACTGTTTCCAAGGTTAAAAGGGCGAAAATAACATAGGGCGAAAATAACCCTGTATACAGTAATTAAAACATTGATTAATGATTATAAAAGAAAGGCTCTGTATAAAGTTTGGAAAAATATTTAAATTTAAAACTAAAATGAATGAATTTTCCTTACTATAAATAAAAAATTATATTTTTTAATCATATTTCAAAATTCAAAGTAGTTCTGCTGGGTTAATTGCTAATTTGTTGACCACCCAGCCTCCTTAAAATTATATACATGTTTTGTTGATTGATTAATATATATTTTCTTGCAATGTTTCATTCATTGTGTTTTCCTGCAATAATGAAACAAATATTACATGTACACATGTAAGTGAAAGAGGGACTATTTGAATGATAGAGGAGAGAATTGATCTTGAGGCCCCTTACCACAATGACCACCAGTTTCTGTCCACTGTTGTGCAGCTCGTTCGTAAAATTTGGGAATTGACTAAATTTAACCTTGTCGTAGGTGAAATCAAACTTCTTGTACATGTAATCTATATCGGCCCACTGGGTGTCCTGTAAACAAAACAAGAAAAATAAAACAAGAAAAAAATCTTAAACTAATTTATTGCAAACGATAAAAAAGACAAACAGGCTGGAAACAGTAGCTCTGTCGTTAATACAATAAATTACCAAATATATACTTTACCATAAACACATTCTAGCAAATCTTGGCAAAAGTATGAGAATTGTTGGATTTTATAATCTATGGAAAATTATCTCTTGTTATTACTCACAAATGGAATCCCTGCGTCAATATTCCTTTGCCGTACACTCTGCATTTCCGTTAGATTGTTGTATCCATAGCGACATAAGTGGAACCCTAATGACCAATAAGGGGGCATAATTGGCATACCAACTGTCTACAAAATAGAAGTTAGGAAATAAGTGAGATGTAGTGGGAGTCATTTTTTGAGGGTTTGGGAGATTCACACGTTCGACATTCATGCAAATGACCACATGGATAAACTTTTAATTGAAATAGAAAACACTTTTCATTTATCATAATTAGGATAATTTTATTTTTAATTTAATTTTTTGAAATGTTATTTTAATGCACTCGTACTATAAAACTTTTTATTTCGAATACAAAATAATATTTTTGAGCTGAAAATAAAAGTTTCCGTAAAAGATAGCGAAAGTACATGTATGTTATATGTTTACCTTTACATATTGTTGAACGGCTTCTCCAGGTGATGGGCCCAAAAATACAAAGAAATCCAGCACTCCTCCAATAACACGGTAAGTGACCGCTGGGAAGGGCTCGGGCTGGACCTGGATGTCTGAAAAGAACTTTATATCACGAACAAAGGAAACACAAAGAAAACGGAGACCTGGCAGCTAAGATCAACATCAACAGCTAAAATCAACACCAACGCAAGAAAAACTCTCTATGGAATTGATGAATATATGTACCCATTCCGTTGCTGTTTCTGAGAAACACCATGTTAGCATTGCCGTCCCTCTCCACATTCATATACACGGGGTGCGACCCATATAAGTTCCAATCCTAAAGATCGAATACATGCATATGTTTGTAAGCATTCCCCTATTTAGCACTTTTATCAATAATATAGTAATGAAGATTTTTGCCATCTCTTATTCCATTTCAAATTGCAGATAAAACATGTTATAAAAAAAGAGAATATATGGTTTGAATACATGTTTAATCTACCTGCTTTTTTTAATTACTGTTATGCAAAAATCCTGTAGCATATATATTTTCTCAACTCTTCAACGAAGTTGTACTCACATCAGTTGGGGTAGTGTCACGTGTGAACATCGGCCATGTTTTCCAGTTCATGTCGTGCTTGAATCGCTGGTGATTGTGTTCTCCAAATCCGTACAGGTTTCCCGAAGGAAGGCGGTTGGTGATTTGAAGGAACTGTTCGGACAGCATGAGGCCAGGAACTGACGAATTGAATCTGTCAAAAAAATACACAATGTACATGTACTTCAAACACATTGTCGAATGCCAAGACCTCATTTTAAGTTCAAGATTTTTTTTGTTTATTGAGGATTAAGTACATTAAGAGACGTCATTTTTACATCTATCTATAATTTCTAACAAAGAAATAATTAATCAGCACCATTTATATCAAGGACTTAATTCTCAAAATACATAACTCTTCATTAATTTTCTTATTTTAATATTCCTTGTTGTTTTTTTTTCTTTCTTAACAATGAATATTAAATATTCATACATGTTTATTGATCTAATCCTATTACTTTTATCATAAATATATTATGATTATCATAGTAGCTGTATTTACAATTAAGTAATGAAAGAGAGCAATCCGCACCGAATCTACTCGTATATGATACAATAAAGTAGATGTTAAAACCACTGCATTTAAAATTATTGTAACTTACACCACCGTCCCCGTGGAACGTCTGGTGACGATGATGCCGAAGACTGGCCCCCGTTGAATGGTGACGTTGTACAGTCTCTCTCCTGTCTGGTATTCGTCGTTTACAGGTATGGCCTCTTCCGGTATTTCAAACGGCTTTGATGTCCCATTTGGCATAAACTAAAAAATGATGTTACATAAATAAATTTTTTAATCTAAATGTGTTTATAACCCCAATTTCATTGTAAGCTTTATTAAAACTTTATAAGAAACTATATGGAAGTTGACCATTAAGAAGGCTCGATGGTCGTGGCCATTTTAGACTGTAATGTTCTCCTTTAAAAGAAGAGCTCTATATAAAAATACAGGAAATTACCCACATTGAAGTGGAAAAATATACGGTTTTTTTCTTTACTTAATAATAGTTTGCGGCTTAACAAATTATTCCTTAAAATTTTAGGTTAAGTTGAAATTCTTATAATTAATAATGTCACAATTCTTCAAAAATTTTGTATAGACGTAAAAAAAGGGGGTCAAAAGCATCATGCAATCAGAAATTTTCAATGAACATACCTTAATTCTGAGACTTTTCTGACTGTACATCTCTACTCTGACGTCGACCAGCTGATGGATGTCAGTGTTAAAGATAGTTTTTTTAAGTTTCTGTCGAATGGAGAACTTATGTAATTGGCTATCACTCGTTACTTGTCCTTCAATTTCATACCCCGTGGTTTTGGGATATATGCAACGTGGGGCCCTTGGATTGTTCGTACTTTGCCAAATACATCTGCAATGAACTGACCTTTTTAAAATTGAAATATTTTAAACTTAGCATTTTAGCGTTCATATTGAAATAATCTGAAAGAAGTCAATGTCTTTAATAATTTGCACAAATGGTTTTTGTTTTTTATCAGTGCTACTGTTAAGAACATATTTAATATCAAAGAAAATTATACAACTGTAGCAATAAAATGGCTTGCTACTGTTTTATACAAGAATTCATCGCAGAAAATTTCATTCAAATAAAAAAATATATAAATTTTAGTTTTTACATTTTTGAAAAAGAGAATATAGACCATACTTATTTTTTGGCACTTACAAATTATATACAACACAATACAATAAATTAAAGTCACATGTATCAATACATAGGTACCTTGGTTTGTTTTTTTTTTTGGGGGGGGGGGGGTGATCAAATCTAGAAATGGATAGCACCTAATTTTCCTAATCATGCGTTTCTCATAATAACTCACAAATAATTGCCTGCATATTATTGATTACTGAGAAGAACGGTTCTTTATTCATTTTTGTGTAACAGACTAAGTTGAGACCGATTTTGGCTAAGGCAGTCAGTGTTCTTCTGTATAGTATGCATCGTTTCATATCATTCATATCATTTTCACACCCCCCCCCCCAAAATGTTTTCATATTTTTTAATTTTCATTACAAATATCTACAAGTAAATGAAATGTTGAAACCCCCAATGTGACCCTTTCTAACCCTTGAAAGTCACTTTTCCAAGAAATAGTATATGATATACCCTTACCCCACCCAGCTGTGCCACATATCTGACCAAAATGGGTTATGTGTATTTATATATAAACAAGTCGATGCATAATCAATTACCTCTCTGGCCCCAGCGGTAATGTCCCAATGAACATATTGGTTGCAGTTAGACGATTTTTGTAAAAATAAATTTAAATATACTCTTTATTTGTTTGTTTATATCACAAACGGGATATTTAAACAATAAAATGCTTTCTTTGGTGATTCATTCGGGATATGAAGGTAGCGACAACGCTAACGCGGGTTATGTATTTTTTCTGCAATGATCGCTACCTTCTTAACCCGAATGAATCACCAAAGAAAGCATTTTATTGTTTATATTAACATCTTTCTTTTAACTAATTAATAAATTGAGCGTAAAAAGTAAGTAAATTTCATTAAATTACTGTTAACGTACATAAGTACGTTAGCTAAAAGAAACAGCCAAATCGTCCCCTGTGATACTTTGAGTCTGACATCATCATGGTTATTTCGAGCAGTCCGTGATTTTTCTTAGGTCGCTGTAAGTTTCGACCTATCGATAAACTGTGTGTGTCAATTTCAGTCCTGTCACTTTCTTGTCAGTTTCAGCCGCTGTGGATTTCGACCAATCGATAAACGGGGCGTGTAGATTTCAGTTTGGCTGTTTCTATAGAGCTATGAATTAACTATAAGAGAGGGAATAATACTTGGTAGATGTAAATATAGCGTGTTAAAGTCGTAAGAGGTTTAAAGTCCTTATATTTACATGCTACTGTGTTTTTTCATTAAATTCTGTGATCTTCAAATGCCTCTAAATGCAACAAGTAGTCAAAGGTTAAAATGACGAGTTTTATTATGATGTCACAAACGTTGAACGCTGTAAACTGCAACGTCACAAGCGAAAATCAAAGTTCACGCTTGTGGCTGTTACTGTGGCTCTTCCATTAATATTAACTTACCCTTAGGATAAGATAGGAATTTTTAGATATGAATCACATTTGCAGACAAGGCAAGAAGTTAAGAAAATGTAAATATAAGCATTAAATCATGATTTTTTGAAGTATACACTCTCATAACTGCAGCGATGTGTGCATACAAATTTTCATAACGCGCTAACGCGCGTTACTCAATTTGTATGCACACATTGCTGCAGTTATGAGAGTGTAACGTATACTTCAAAAAATCATGATTCAATGCTATATTCTTATACAGATAAATACGAAACCCCAGAAGATTCATAATTTCGACACGTGATATTCAAAATTCAAATTAATTAACCTGTCAAATTATGAATATTCTCTATCCTAGAAACGCCAAACTGTTATAAATTAATAAAAAAAAAAAGGGAATTGGTCCCAAAAGTGTCCCAAAAACTGGTAAGCGGAAGAAGGTTGGTTTTATATTTTTTTTTTAATTCTTTTCTTTATTTTAGGCTTCATGTATCTTTTCAAAGAAAAAGTTTGTTAACAAATTGGTCAAATGGGAAAGAAATGTCAATTTACAGGGACGTGCTGCATGTATAATTAGAAGTAAAGAATATCGTACCCGTTTTGTTTACATTCACTTTCGGTTCCTTTTATTCCGGAACAGTCGACCAAGACGTCATCTTGCGACGTCAGCAGCTGCTGCGGCAACCCGGTATGCTTATACTGATACTGTGGCTTCGACTGGCTAATAATTATAGGAGCCGCAATGGCACACACCAAAATCACAGCAATGGAAGT
Organism: Magallana ariakensis; assembly: GCA_020458035.1. Taxonomy (NCBI): domain Eukaryota; kingdom Metazoa; phylum Mollusca; class Bivalvia; order Ostreida; family Ostreidae; genus Magallana; species Magallana ariakensis. The sequence continues at coordinate 49,153,986 of CM035819.1, forward strand.
GAATATGCACACCCTTTTCCTTTTATTTCCCACCTTTACCTCTTCGTCTACCGTTTTAGCCATTTTCAGTAATCACTGGGTAGCAAGAACAAAATGACAAAGGCATTTGTCACGTTTACTTAGTGTGTATGATATCAAAGTCCCGGATGATGAATGATAACGCTAAGATTTTGTACAGTACATCCACAAGTCCATTTTTTATCAACATTTAAAAGTTTATCACTTGTTAATATACTCAAACTTGTTCAGTTTTAAAGTTATAACACTTATCAGATTATGTTACCCAAAAGGTGATATTTTGAGGATGATCAATTTTACAATAACATGAGAGCAAGATGTAAGCGTGGTAAGAGTTGTGTTATGAGCCATGAATATATAGTCAAACACGAAACAACAAACTACATGTAACAGGGAAATTCATAGCTGGAGAATACGGTTAGAGAGGTGTCCATTTAACTATATAAAGATGAGCATTGGCGTTTCTTGCATGGCTAATAGTTACACAAACACATTTAAAAGATGTTTATATATGCGAGGTTATGGCTTATTTGATCTAACCCCCTGCATCCCCAGGCTGTGGAGGAGCATATACATGTAGCGACAAACGATTCGAACCTACAACCTTTTGGCTACACATTTAGATCTAGCTAAGCCATAATTTAGAATGCGTCAAAAATACTAGTGCACTCAATGTCAATTTGAGCTGCTTGGTACCATTACTGGTCACAAAAACATGTATAGGTTTATTGTTATTTTCACTCATCTTTATTTACAATTTGATTTTTATGCATATATAAATGAAACGAATACTACCTATATCTTACATATTATACTAAGGTAGGTTCACATTAATGATTTACAAAGCATTCATATACGAAGAATCTACTTCATATCAACATGCATTCTTTATATTCTACTTATGAAAATTATAAACACTAGGAAAGTAACAGAGATCAGAATGGGTTCCATGTTATAGAATGATTGTTGTTTACAGCCAAACTTATGTCGACGAACTGCAAAATCTGAAAATACAAATGTACAAGTTTAACATCAATAAAAGATGTGATCTGAAAAAGAAAAAAAAACTCATAATGGAAGAATAAAAATAAATCAAAATGTATTTAACTCAGATATATTAACTTGACTGACAGGGATTACGTAACTACTTGTACAGCGCTCATAATGACTGACTCACTTTTCTTTTTAGCCGGATATGACTGGCGTCCATCTTTTTTCCGTCAATGTAGACTTTAGTCGGGAAGACGGAGAGACCTGAGATTTCCACGCTGGTGAAACTCAGATTTCCCGGAGGAGTGTATCCGCCATGCATCACATTTATATCGAATTGTCTCCCCTTTACAAATCAGAAAAAAGTGAGTTTGACAAATACAATTTTTGATTTTCTGAGTATAAATATATACTTATTTTATGGAACAATTTTAATTACACCTTCCGCAGGGTAAAGCGCAGCTCAAGATAGTTTTTCCCTGGAATAGAATCTGTTGAATGGAAAAAATAAAACCGGTTATTCCAATAAGAGAATTGTTTACACGTGTGTACTTTATTTTTATATACTGTATAAGTACTGTAAGTAAGTAAGTAAGTACTGTATTTACCTATGCTTTCGCCATCGTCCATAAATAAAGACCCACTAGCACTGTTGTTTTCATCCAAGGCACACCACAGACCCATCGGATTCATGCGACTAGAGTAAAAGCGGACTCTTGTTAATTATGATCTCACCTTGGAAGTCCTTAGAATCCTACTTGTACGCATATTGTAATTACTGAATAATTAATTAAATCTTCATATCTTCATTTATAGTACGGTATAACAGTCGTAGAGTTGTCGTATTTTCTCAATGCTATTCTAGCAGGGAAAGTGATATTTTTTTTTCATTAGTTGACAAATCATTGGATACCTATAAAGGGTGGAGTTCCCTGGGTCCTGCATTGGGATAATAGATCCTCCCTTGGCGTGGAAATTCAGCACGTGGAGAGGCGCATCCAGCGTGTAGTTCTGACCATTCCACGAATTTACTTCATTGTCCTAGAAAATGGTATAAACTAATGCGAGGAATAATTCATTCAATATAAATCATAATACCAACTGTATATATGTACTGGGCAGATTTTTTGTGTTTGCCAGGGGCTCCAAGGTTTTGGCGATTTTACCAATTTTTTAAGTTTTAATTTTCTTTCCTGCGCCTACCACTTCTAGATCTGCACTTAATACTTAGAATACAATAAAGGGTGTTTACCCCACTGTAAGTGTACCATCTTCCTTTTGGAAAATATGCATCAACTGTCTTTTTGTTCTACAATAAATAAGAATTAATAACATTAATGGTTATTATATTTTTATTTCTGTAACAAATTTACAACCTAATAAACAAATTAATGAATACATCAAATAAAACTAAAATGACATTTGTTCTTACTTCTTCTAAAATGGGAGACACAAGAATGGAGGACCCGAACATGAACTGTTGGTCGATTGCCCACGTGTTGGGATCTGTTGGAAACCTACCATGTAAGGTTTCAAACGTGTACTTTTAAATCTTTACAAGATACTGATAAACATATGCATGTTTAAGCATTCTGTTCCATTAAAATAAAATGGTTTATTAATTATATACACAATCGACCCGGAAGTTATTTTTATTATTTAGAATAATATTCATTGACCCAGTCACTACATAAGTACATACTCAAACATCAGGGACCGTAGAACCATTTTGCCGTCCACGTGCGCCTCTTTGAAGCACGTGTACATGTACGGTAGAAACTTATATCGAAGCAGTAGGTAGTGACGCACAATACGGATAAAATCCGGGTCCCAAAACGCCGGGTCCTGGTCCTAAAAAAATATCATTTTCAATAATTATTATTACATCATCACATAAATACTCTAAGTAGTATTACATCTTATCAGCTTTATGTTAACATATTCTGGGGGAAAATATGCTCTTACCGGCACAAAACTGCTGTTATGTGGGCTATAAATGCCATTATGACTCCTTGCAAATGGATAGAAGGTCGCAAGTTGGTACCATCTTAGGCACATCTCACGCTGGTCAGCTCCGAAAAACCCACAGATATCTGCCCCTACCTACATATAGTGAGGATATCAGAGTCAAGGAAAAACCCATATATCTGCTCCTAGTGATAATATCAAAGATTAATCCACAGATACTGCTCCATCCTACATGTAGTGAGGATATCAGAGTCAAATATATCTGCTCCTACCTACATGTTTTGAGATTATCAAAGTGTAAAAAAAACAACAACACATATCTGCTCCTGTTAACATGTAGTAAGAATATGAAAGAAAAACCCCACAAATATCTGCTCCCACCTACATGTGGTGAGGATATCAAAGTCAAAGAAAACCCCACAGATATCTGCTCCAACCTACATGTAGTGAGGATATCAGAGTCAAAGAAAACCCCACAGATATCTGCTCCTACCTACTGTTATAAGGATATCAGAGTAAAAAAAACCTTACAGATATCTGCTCCTACCTACGTGTAATGAGGATATCAGTTTTAAAAAACCCACAGATATCTCCTCCTACCTACATGTATTGAGGATATCAGAGTCAAATACATGTAATAACCCACAGATATCTGCTCCTACCTACATGTAGTGAGATAATCAAAGTCAAAGAAAACCCACAGATATCTGCTCCCACCTACATGTGGTGAGGATATCAGAGTCAAAGAAAAACTCACAGATATCTGCTCGTATTTAAATGTAGTGAGTAGTGAGGATATCAAAGGTAAAGAGAAAAAAGGGTGAGGCCTGAAAATCAATATAATTTATATGATCCTCAGCATTTATACGCACCATGGGAAAACCAAACATTTGATATTCCAACATTCCTGAAAGGAAATAGAAATAAACAATTAAAACGATATACAAAACTCAAGGCAACACAAACATAATTTATGTGTATTCAAAGATAAGTTTATGTAAACATGCTGAAAACTTAAAATTCAAATCAGTGCATGTCTTGCTAAATTGGGTTTGGGGGGGGGGGGGGTAGACTATCATTGAAAATTAGGAGACAATTTAGCATTGCCATTTCAGGTTCCCATTCAAAGTATATCATCAAAAGCAGAAAATCAGTCCCTAAAATGGCCACAAATATACGTTTCCGGTCTTGCACTGACCTACAATGGAGTCGTGCATGTGTCTCCACTGCCCGTCGTTGTCCCCCAGCCACGTAGAGGCGTACTGGGAGGTTCCGGCGAAGGAGGAGCGTGTCACGATGAAGGGTCGCTTGTTAGGGTACAGCTTTGTGAGTGCTCTAAAATCAAACAGGGACGCTCGGTATCACTGATGAAAAAATGATCTAGACAGCAACATTCGATATCTAGACAGCAACATTCGATATCATGCCAATTTAATGATCTAGACAGCAACATTCGATATCACGCCAATTTAATGATCTAGACAGCAACATTCGATATCACGCCAATTTAATGATCTAGACAGCAACATTCGATATCACGCCAATTTAATGATCTAGACGGCAACATTCGATATCATGCCAATTTAATGATATAGACAGCAACATTTGAATTCATTGCTGATAAAGAATTCTCTAAACAGCAGCATTAGAATTCAGTGTTCAAATACTTATCTAGACTACAATAGATAGACAGCAACACTCGTAAACACTGGTGATAGAAATATCTAGACAGCAACACTCGTAATCATTGCTGATATAATTATCTAAACGGCAACATTCGAAATTTCTACCGATATAATTATCTAAACAGCAACATACGAAATCATTGTCGATATAATTATCTTGAGATCGAGCAATATTACAAATCACTGCTGATATAATCATCTAGACTCAAAATTTAGACTAAAATTTGTTATGCTTTGATAGTTAAATGAAGCAATACCGGGATTAATGAGGACAGAAGTACCTGTAAGTAACCATGCTCTCACTATGCCCATACATGCTGTGAACGTCGTAATGTCTGCCCCATTTTTGCTGAGCATCCATACACAAAGTCTTGTAATACAAACTTCCTCCATCTTTTTCTCCGTCTTTTATTTCTGAAATCAGAAGAAACACGGCGGGGCAATGGCTATTATCAACATCATCATTTGGGGGGAGGGGAGGGGGTAGGTTGTTTGATGGCATTCACATTTGTTTTTATTCAACGGTTCGTTTTATATGGTGTAAACAATATTCATGGTATTTGATAAACAATTTTTTACGTACCGATAAAAATCTTCGAAATTAAAGCGCGAAAATAGTTCAAAATAGTATACAGTACTTGGAATAAACGGCGGGTTGTTCCAATCATTTCTCTGGCAACCATTCTCAGATCCTGGGATGAAGCTTGCAGGCTCGTCCATATCCTGAAAATGTGAAACAATTCAAATGTTTCGAATTACAAGTAAGCATGGAAGCATTTAGAATAGCGTTATGGTTCTCGACGTACTACTTACAATCCATAACCCGTCTGCTGGTATAGATTCGTTTTTCACAAAGAAATTGATCCATCGAGCCCAGAAGTCAGTAATTTTGTTGACGTTTGTAAAGTCTGGGAAAACACTTTGACCAGGCCAAACCTAAAAATAAAACATACACGTACATGAATGGTGTGTTTTAAACATAAGATTATGGGTACGTTTTCATCAATACTAGTAATTACATGTATATAAAAATTCAATCATAGATTCGTTAACGGAATACAAATGCCTACATTTATTACGTGTAAAACTAAATCAAAATCCAGCAATCACAACTTCGCGGACCCTTCCGACATGGGTAAAAACAGGATATCCACCAGAAAGACCCAAGAAATTGCAATTGACAATCCAGAGTGTATGGCCACCCATTAGTATTCAGACAAGCAATCACAGTTGAACAATGTGAAAATTCGTTTGATATTTTAAAGAGCACCTTAATGCCACACCTTTCCGATCAGGATATCCCCGGTGGCGTTTTTCACCAGTACATCGCTCTGCACTGCGTCATCATACATACTATATCCGGGGCTGTTCCTTCTGGCCTCGGCATACAGTGTCTTGTTGGCTCCAATACCGGAGTCCTAAAGCATAGTATTTAATGTAAAATGAGCGGCTCCAATACTGGAGTCCTAAAGCAGAGTATTAAATGTAAAATGAGCGGCTCCAATACTGGAGTCCTAAAGCAGAGTATTAAATGTAAAATGAGCGGCTCCAATACCGGAGTCCTAAACCATAGTATTAAATGCAAAATGGGCGGCTCCAATGCTGGAGTCCTTATGCAGAGAATTAAATGTTTGTTTGGCATATAGAATTAGCGGCTCCAATACCGGAGTCCTGAAGCATAGTAATGATTTTGTATCAATTGAGTATTTAATATATAGAATTGCAAGCTCCAATATTGGAGTCATTTAGCAGATAATTGAATTAGTATTTAGTATCTAGAATTAGTGGTTTCAATATTAGCAGAGTGTTTGCATGAATTATCGGCTTCAATCACAGAATCCTGTATTTTGTTTTTAGAATGAATGGTTCCAATACAGGAGTCCTGAAGCACAGAATCAATATTTCAAATTCGATTTTACTTTTCTTCTTGATTTTTTTTTTCAGACATACCACAATAACCACAAATTTCTTTCCCCTGTTGTGGATTTGTTCCACAAATTGTGGTAGATCCGCAAAGGTGTTTTTGTCGTAGGTGAAATCAAACTTTTTGTACATGTAGTCAATGTCTCCCCATTGAGTGTCCTACAAAAATACAAAAATAATTATACTACTCCTATATTCTATTGTGATTGATCATAGGATATACTCAAGAACTCAATTAAATTTCGTTTACTTGTTTTACATACCTTTTAATATTATAAGGTATATATATATATATATATATATATATATATATATATATATATATATATATATATATATATATATATATATATATATATATATATATATATAACTATTGACCAGCACAATCGATTCCTTTAATAGTTTATTCTCCTACATCTAAACTTTACTTGCAGTGCTAGAAATTTTGTTCATGCACTTTTCCTAAGGACTTTCCTATACTCCGTCTGGGTTCGTCATCACTTACAAACGGTATTTCTGCCAGGATATTCCTCTCGTGAACCTTCTTCATTTCCGTCAGGTCTCCATATCCCCATCTACAGATGTGGAAACCAAGAGACCAATAGGGCGGCATTGGAGGCCGACCAATAGCCTGAAAATTAAAAATTAAACTTATTTCAAAGTAAAATTATTAAAAGGTATGATGCAGAAATCAATTATCTGAATTTAAAAAAAAATATACATGTATAATAACTATTTTGTTAAAGGGGTAGTTTGTTTTTGGAAGATTTGGGGGGGGGGGGTAATGAGAATAGTGTGTATTTATTATTTCAACTGGGTCAACTGGGTATAATACAATTTTTTGTACTCATCTTTTTATAAATTGATATATCGTTTTCATCTGAGTAATTTTTTAATGTCATGTAATGTTAAATAATGAAATGATTTCACAACGCGATCTTTTTTAGCGGTTAGTTTATGAAACTTTAGTTCCAAAACGGGATTTTTGTCGGTTCTAGTTATGCTTGCCTGTATGTACTGCTGGAGGGCGTGGTTTGGGTTCTCACCCAGGAAGACGTAGAAGTCTAGAACTCCTCCTATTGTTCTGTAGGTAATGGCGGGGTACGGGGACGGCTGCAGGGTCACCTCTGAAAGCAGTTCGATAAGCTCGTCTTGAGAACTCAGCTGACAATGTACTTTTTATTATTTACATAAATTGTATTTATACCTTTAGCATTGCAGATTTTCTTCAAAGATTTGGCATTTCGCACAACAATTTCTGTTTTTATTTATTTATTCACTTAATTTTGCCATTACCCATCGCATTGCTGTTTTTGAGAAACACCATGTTTGCCCGTCCGTCTGATTCCAGATTCATATAAACAGGATGAACACTGTACAGATTCCACGGCTCCTGAAGAAAAAAAGGCTAAAGGTTTTTCCTTTTCAATCATACCGATATATGTTTTAATCAAACCAGATGACTATATACAGCAAAATACACATTTACTTACGTCACTCGGAGCAAAGTCCCTCGAGAACATACCCCACGTCTTCCAGTTCATGTCATGGCGGTAGCGCCTGTGGTTGTGCTCTCCAAACCCGTACACATTGTCTGTGGGGAGGCGGGTGCTGATCTGCAGGAACTGGTCCGAGAACGTCAGTCCCGGCAAACTGCTGTCAAAGCTTCAACACCAAACAACAACCAGGCCAGACGTGTAAATAATTGAACCGCGATTAAACATTATATAAATAGTGCCTGTTTGGGAGGGTACCAGTTGAAATTGACACCCCGAGAAAACCATTGTCAACCGACGCGAAGCGGAGGTTGACAATGGTTTTCGAGGGGTGTCAATTTCAACTGGTACCCTCCCAAACAGGCACTATTTGTTTTATTATACTGAATGTCTTAATTTTATAGCAAATTTTACTGCTTTTATATAGAAAATACGTGAGTTCTACGACGAACCGTACGCGCATAATTTACGCGCATGTAACAATTCGTTCTATCGGCCCGTTGCCAAGTGTGTTGCTAACGCTGAGGGTATTAGAACGGATTGTCAACTGCGTCTAAACCAATCAGATTTCAGTATTTAACATGAAAGTATAATAATGATGTTTAACGTCCGCTGAAGGATGTTTCAAAACTATGGGGAATATCAGTGATTTCATTAATATTCTTGGGCATCAGTTTACGCGGATTTAGTGAATATCAGTTTCAAGAATAAGTAAAATTGTGGCCAATTACCTAATTTATCATATGCTTATTGAAAAATCGCACTTCGAAAAATGTTATATTCGATACATCAACTCAACATAGAAATTCACGAAAATTGGTATTCAAGAAATATTGATGACAATACAGCAAAACTCAAATGTTGGTCAAGAGTGAACAAGAAAAAAACCAGGATGTCAGGACAAAAATTTCTACTGTTGATTGACGATGTTATCAGTCGTACATAATTATGGATGTGCCTGAAAATTGAACATACATTACTGTGTTCGAGCTTTTCCTGGTAACTTTGATGCCAAACGTTGGTTCTCTTACGAATTCTACTTTGTATTTCGTGTTGGTGGCGGGAGAAGGGCGGTTTATTTTGAGCGCCTCGTCCGGAATTTCAAAGGCAGAGGAGTTGACTGGACGAAACTGTTATGTAAGGGAATTTCAATCATATTTTTTATCATTTATCCATAGAAAATAGCAACGCTTATATATAAATAAGTTTTGTATTACTCATAAAAGCCATCCTTATTTTTTCTACAGAGTTTACCACATTTGTTTGCATTTCCGTTATTTATCGAATGATAAACCATCATTTTTTGCCTTACAAAGATCCTGAGTGCATTGTCCCCGTACTCGTCCACGGAAACATCCACTTCTCTGTAGACGGGCCGGTCATAGATCTTCACGGGACCCCTCCTCACAATCCGTGCCACGGACAGGGAGCCGGCACCGGCCTGGACGTTTCCCGGAAGCGAATATCCAACAAAATTCGTTAACACGCATTTCGGGGCTCTTTCATGAGAATGTTGGATCCACTTGCACCTTCACATTAATGAGAGAGAAAATGTAATAATTTGATATCAATGTATTTCATAAGCTGTAACCTTGAAAATATATAAAAACTTGCTACATTGTTACTTGTTATTTTCATATGTGGCATGTTAACACACAAAAAGACGGACAAACAGATATATAGCTAAATAGATAGAATAAATCATATTTATTCATTATGCAATATCATTGAATACAGTTTACGGCTGTAAATTTTACAGGATTGCTGTAAAGATAATGAGATTAGCGGAACTCACTGCATTTGTCTGCAATGTTTCTGGTCAACACGTGACGGATTCCTCTGATTAGGAGGGTCACAGTCCACCACCGCCTCTGTCCTGAACTCTGGCTCTGGACCAGGAGTCTGAGTGGTAGAGGTGCCTACTCTCTGACCGGCGCCCATGTCTGGCGATAAGGTAGACCGGAGTGCCTCGTCGTCATCGTCATTCAACATTCGATTAAGAACCAGTGCCGACATGACTATTGCGGCAGCCGACATCATGAACAGGATGCACATAAAACAAGTATGTCTGCCCGAGTTGGAGTGCCCAGTGGCCGCCATGTCTTATATTTGCCCTCTAAATGGTATGAAGGGAAATATCCTATACAGGACTTTGTTGGGGCTAGTTTTACACCCTAATCATCACTGGCCACTGTGTGATTGATTGGAATGTTTACTCAAGATTTACCCAATTCTTCCATTTATTTCTAGGAGATGGTGGAATGCTCAGCGAAAATTCAGCAATACCGGTCAGTATTCTTTAATTTTAATTTCATATATTGATTCAATTTTTTTAAACTCTAAGCAATGACCTGTAGTTGACCTTTATATATCATGTTCTTTAAGGTATCTCACTCCTCAATGTTGTTTTTTCAAGAATTTCTTCAGAAGTATATCATTGAAATCTGTAGACAAAACATACTTAAAAAATACAAAAATAATTAGGGGGGGGGGTCCTCTGAGCTATAGTGCATTTAATTTTACCTTGTTGCACCTTAATTTCATTCCGACTGGCATTTGTTGCCTGTACTTTTAATTAAGCAAAATTATTTCATCCAATATTGTTTTTAATTATCAGATTGAATAGAGAGATTACAAAAAAAAAAACTCTGTATGAAGCTGCATGAATTTTTGGTAACCTTTTTCCGTTTACGATAGACAATTTCTTTAATAGCCACAATATTTGAAATAAAAGCTTTTTGAATATCAAGAATTTTATAAAATTAATTCAGTTTGCCTAGATATGTATTCAGTATTATTTTGACAAAATAAAACATGTCAAATTTTTGATAGAGGGCTTCAAAGGTAAATATTCTGCAAAATTTGGCTTATAAAATTTCAGACTTTTTCTAAATATTTGCATGATTTTATGCTAAAAGTCTATTACACTCTCAAAATTTAATTTCGTACATGTTACACAGAACCTTAAGAATTTGTTCCAATCCTATCAAATGTTAAAAACGTATGTTTTGAATAAAGTATAATAAAAAGAAAAGTATACTGAAAGAAAATGGGGAAACAAGATAGCGCAAATGCCCATTTGGTTTAGTCGTAAAATACAATTTCAAATTTAATTTTTTTTTCAACTAAATATACTAGATAATGTTATAATACATGTTTACAAAAGTACAATTTCTAAATATATTCAGTTTTGAATATTTAAAAAAAAGGTTAGAAAAAAAATAAATTCTAAAGTTTAGGTGGTATCGAACCCACAACCTAAAACCCTATAATTATAATGTGACATAATGTCTGCTGCTCTAACCACTGAGCCATTTCAATCACAACAAAACTCCATTGTTAAATGCTAAATGCGACTTCAGCCACGAATTTACGGACTTGTATTATTTTTCTAAAACGTTCAATTGTTGCGATACAAGATGACATTTTTAAAGTATAGTTGGTCATCTCTCCACGTTTTTGTTGATTGAAATCGGTTTGATTTCCTTTAAACCTTATATAGACTATGAAAAAAATATGGAGCTCAGACCCACTCTATAAAAGAAAAGGCATTGATGTTCTAAAAATAATACTATTTGGAGGTTTTGGCACGCACACGCCAGTTTGAATCAACCTATTCCAAATATTTAACTTATGTAAGGGTTATAAATCGATGTTATGGTAAATATACATGTTTTCAATAATGTAGAAAGGAATTATGAAATTTGTTGATCTTTTAATTTTATAGTATCTTATCTATCCTCATATAGCCAGTTTACACGCCTTATTCACCCATCTTCTTTCATAAAATTGCTTAATTTCTGTCAAAAGTAGTTTCCCCAAAAACTTGTTCGTTTAATGAATTCAAATGGGTTTTCTTTTGAATGTAGTGTAATAATGACATAATAATCTTTCTGTGCTGAGTAAATAAATAAATTCGTACTCATTTTTAATATCATGATCATGTGCGCAATGAAATCAAAAGGTGACGAGTGAGATACCTTAAGACTTTCTGGTTATATTGATAAATATTTCCATTCCACTTACCGATTAGGATTATCCCTTTTCATATTTAATGAATATAGAGTGAAAACAGGGATCTACATGTACAATAATTTATTCACTTCATATAAAAATGTTACTGTACATGTATGGCACAATATCAGCTTCAAAGTGAATAATGCAAATAAACAGATATGCAATGGCGTGAGCTAACTTTTTTTTGTAAAATGCAGATTGGATTTTATAACATATTTGGGTTTTTGACCTTGAGATTATGTCATGACTCATAAGCATTCCTTCAGAGTTATTTTAATTTATAAAAGGAGATGAATTTTATTTCATACAATAATTATTCTTAATAGATACAAATGGTTATACTTTGATTAAAATTTCTAAAACAAAAATAAATTGTTCAAGTAAACAAAACACTCTCATATACCTAGTTCTTTGGAACAAAATACTAGTACAATCATTCACAAATTAGATCTATATTTCCAAAGTAATCTAAGCAACAGATAAAATGGTTTAAAGTCCATAAATATGTGTATATGCTTTGCATGTTTTTTTATCATGTAAATTGAGATAAATTAGTAGCTTTAGCAATACATCAGAATCATTTATTAACTTTCAAAGTTGTTTCTTTATTTGTAAAGCATCCATTCCACTGTGTGATTTTTCGTTATATCCAAGTTTATGTCAACAAGTTGTACAATCTGAAATTAAAAAAGAAAGTAATAAAATTATAGTTATCAAAACAATGTTTCATACAAAATAATGTCAAATTCAATATGATATCAAAACCAAAGCGCTTCTCTCTCTCTCTCTCTCTCTCTCTCTCTCTCTCTCTCTCTCTCTCTCTCTCAGCATACTTTGTTTTTAAGTCGTATATGTCTAGCTTCCACTGACTGTCCATCAATGGAGACCGACGTTGGGAGACCGGCGAGTCCGCTAAACTCTATAACGGTGAATGAGAGATTCCCGGGAGGGGTGTAACCTTTATGGACCACGGATATCGCCAGGTGCTCTCCCTATCACACGGACAAGAAAACTTTTATGACCTTTTCTGCCAGTATTAATTTGAATATTCTTAACTGATATTAAGTATGCGTTTTCAGATACAGACCTCTTTTAGTTCAAACTTGAGTTCAAGATATTTTCCAGTTGTATAAGAATCTGAAAAGGGAAAAAAAAGCTTAACAATACTTCATTCGACAACCACTGTAGACTTTGATACAAAAATCGCTGCGGTTTACAGGCGTAATTTGGAATGATAGGGGTTTGAACAAGGTTCCAATAAACAAACTATAACAATTATTTGATGTAACCACGAAAGCATACCTATACTTTCTCCGTCATCCATATACAGGAAGCCAGAGGCGCTGTAAGTTTCATCCAAGGCACACCACAGACCCATGGGGTTCAGGCGGCTAGTAAAACACAATATCATCAATTCACGATTTTTTTTTTAATTATAACTATTCATTAGGATTACATTCGTAGCTGCTTTCTATATTGGAATTACAGAAAAATTTCACCTTGTCAAAATAGAAATATGTTGCGTAAATATGATAAACATGTTCAAGCTTCAGAAATCAAGTTTTTATCCCAAGAAACCCATTGACCTGTATAGGGTAGAGTTGGCTACACCCTGATGTGGTATGATAGATCCGCCCCTTGCGTGGAACGGAAGGAAAGCCAGAGGGGTGGGGATTGTGACAAATCTTCCACCTGATGACCGTGTCTCTTCTCCCTACAGTCATGAAAAGGAACGTCACATGCATTTAGTACACGGTGCAATTTATATTCCTAATAGCGGTTGTGTTATGAAATGTATTTCGTACAAGAAATTAGCTCAATTTAATCATATCCTTTTTTTATTTGGTTTAATTATCATTACGAGCGCGAAATCACTATGTCAATATTCTTAATATGATTCTTATGCCAAAATAAATCTCAAAATAAACATGTAATTAAACCAATTATCCAATATAATGAAAGTTACCAACCTCATAATAATCATACCATCTGCCGTTTGGAAAGTATGCAGTGACTTCCGTCTGGCTCTGACAAAAATAGTTCAAGGAGGTATATTATTTTTAAGTAATCCAAGTGCATTTAAAGAACGTTTAATAAATTATATATTTTGGTAAAAATCGACTTACACGTAAATTAGATGTTGGTTACAATGTATCTTATATACATGTACTTGCGGAGTTAATTAAGGTTGAAACAAAGAATTTTTAACAAATTATAATACATATTGTAAAAATTGTATTACATGTACAGATGATTGTAACGGTGCATCTTATATATTTAAGGTTACTAGATCAATTATCAAAGAGTATCATTTCATCATAGCCGATACTTAGAACTTCCTTCCATCAATTTTATTGATGTAATTTTTGTAATCAAAGATGGTAGAAATTAACAATGTGCTGGTTGAAATATAAATTGTAAGAAATGATCTACAATGCACAACAAATAACTGGTCCAATATGACACACATAATATAATTAAACTAGTCCTCACCTCGTCCAGTGCTGGAGAGATGAGCAGTGAAGGACCAAACATAAACTGTCTGTCTATGGACCAAGTATTCTCATCCTCTGGAAATCTGTTCAAAACGGTACATTGTAACGGTGATAGATTGACTACTGTATATACAATGTACATACAATGTACATTCAGTGTACATACAATGTACATACGGTGTACATACAGTGTACATACGGTGTACATACGGTGTACAGTGTACATACGGTGTACATACAGTGTACATACGGTGTACATACAGTGTACATACGGTGTACATACAATGTAAATACGGTGTACATACAGTGAACAAACAGTGTACATACAGTGTACATACAGTGTACATACGGTGTACATACAGTGTACATACGGTGTACATACGGTGTACATACGGTGTACATACAATGTACATACGGTGTACATACGGTGTACATACAGTGTACATACAGTGTACATACAGTGTACATATGGTGTACATACAGTGTACATATAGTGTACATACAGTGTACAAACAGTGTACATACAGTGTACATACGGTGTACATACAGTGTACATACGGTGTACAGAACATACGGTGTACATACAGTGTACATACGGTGTACATACCGTGAACATACAGTGTACATACGGTGTACATACGGTGTACATACGGTGTACATACAGTGAACATATGGTGTACATACAGTGTACATACGGTGAACATACAGTGAACATACTGTGTACATACAGTGTACATATTGTGTACATACCGTGTACATATGGTGTACATACGGTGTACATACAGTGTACATACAGTGTAATTGCATATGTTAATCAAATATTACAGGTTATTGATATAGTCATAGTCTTAATGTGTTTCAACAAAAATGATTAAGAAATTGTAAACACAAGCTTAATCGAATACATGTACATGAAACATATTAAGACCATCTTACATTTAATAGTCATTGTACATAAATATACTTACTCAAACATTAAAGACCTGAGCACCATTGTAGCCTCGATGTGGGCCTCTTTGAACTGTGAGTACATATAAGGCAGGAATTTGTACCGGATCCGGATGTAGCGACGTACGATGTCGGTAAAAGTCGAGTTCCAGGCGGTGGGGTCTTGATCCTGGGTTAAATGGTATGGTATATGGTATAAATATCAGCAAAGGAACGCACCATTGGTTATCAAAATTTTTAGGATTAGCACTCTGATTGACCATTATGCAAGAGGAATTCAAGATAAAGCGCATTCAAAATAAAAAATTAAAGCAATATAAGCTAATTGTTTTTTGTCATCGTTTTCTTGTAAAATTGTAAATTGCTACTTAAAAAAGAACAAAAGTTTTATTTGTCATATTTCTGTCGGAAAAAGGCTTAATTGGTGCTCTTATTAAAGCAAAATTGCATATATATTGATGTGCAATCTATTCCATAAAATATCACCATTTGTTTTAATCTTGTAATTAGAATATGTTTTACACATATATTTACCCTAGCATATTCTACACCGTCGTTTTTATATATATTATGGTTCCTAGCAAATGGGTAAAACGTTCCTAGTTGGTACCATCGCAAACACATCTCGTACTGCGCCTGCGCCCAGAACCCGCATATATCTGCCCCAACCTAAAAAATCAGTAAATTTTGAAAATGTCAATATCCAAGAAAGTTCAATGGAACAAAGGACATATGTTAAATAGTACTTACCAGAGGAAATCCGAACAGCTGAAATTCTAGCATACCTAAATTAAACAAAATCAATGTTCCACTGTAGTTGAATTGGTGTATAGCCATGACAGGCAAGATGTATGTAAGATTTGATGTATCTTTAAAATCATAAAAAAAATTATTGACAACTATCAATTCTAAACACAAAATGTGCGATAATTAATTTTGTCGCAATTTTTATTAAAAAAAATGCAATCATATAGCAAACTCTTCTTTGAACGTGATTTTTATGCCGGGAGTTTTAACACTATCATACAATTAATTCAAATGAATAGAAAACGTACTAGTTAAAATGAAAAAGTACTACTGCATTGTCTATAAAAATGCATATTGTAAATCATTGTAAACAAATATTTTACAACCACAAACTGGAGATCTAAAATAAATAAAAGTAGTACATAAACAAGAAAACACATTTCACTGGATAATAATTCTCTGTTTACCAACTATGGACCAGTGTAGTTGTCTCCATTGGCTTCCATTGTCTCCCAGCCATTTAAAGGCGTACTTGGAAGTTCCGGCAAAAGATGACCGCGTCATCACAAATGGCCGCTTGTTGGGATTCAGTTCAACCAGAGCACTGGGGAAAAAGAATATTGGAACTTAATTGATACGTTTACGGTTCACGAAGAGACCATGTTTACAATTACGTTCACTACACACTGCCTAATAGCAAGTTTTCTTCTAAAGTTGTTCTTTTTGCAAAACTACTTTAAGAACCAGTAATGCTGAAATAGATGTATAGATTAAGATTCCTTTCCTTTTGGTTTTCAACATATACACTCACGATAAACATTAAAATATTGGCAACTTAGATCAATCGGCTCATAGTAAAGTCTTACATCCTGGTTATATCAAGGTATTCTTACCAATTCCTTACCAGACGTTAACTTTTGCATTCGATTTGCAACAAAAATAATTACTTTCGTTCGAGTATTCATTACTGTTTCAAAATGAGACGTTCTGTTTTAGTTAATAGTTGTTACTTGATAAAGATTAAACGATCTTGGTATAAAAAGTTGATTTTAAGAAAATATCTAATCTTAAATTTATGGATCAGACAAAAGTGACGTCATACTTGTAAGTGACGATGCTCTCGCTATGCCCGTACAGGCTGTGTACGTCATAATGGTTGCCCCAATGCTGTACTCCGTCCATACACAACGTCTTGTAGTACAGGCTCCCATTGTCCTTGTCCCCTTCAAAAATTTCTGATCAACGGAAAGAAAAGAAATTATTTTTTAAGTAAAGAGACCTAAAAACCCCACTAAGAAACGGACGTTCCAAATACAAAAGCTTACGTGGAATAAATGGTGGGTGGTTCCAATTATTGTTGGGGCAACCTGTCACAGAGCCCTGGACAAAGTTGGAAGGTTCATTCATATCCTTTTTTGATATAGAATTAAAATTTATGCAAAAAATATAACATCTATCATCAAAATATTCGACTGATAGTCAAACGTTGTAGCAATGAATAGAAGACGCATTTCATCTTAGGTTTGATGCGAATAATTTCTTCTGTGGTAAGTGCACTTTTATTCTACATTCTCGTTCGTTCTATACAAGTAATTTCAATACTGAGTAAGTGCTTTGATCAATGGTATAAAAAGGTTTTTGTGATGTACTTACGATCCACAGTCCGTCAATATGAACTCTCTCTGTGTCGTTGAAATACTGGATCCATTTTTTCCAGAATTTGGTCGCGTTTTTAATATTTGTAAAGTCAGGGAAAACTGACTCCTCTGGCCACACCTAGGCAAAATCGTAAGATGTACTATATAGCTAATACATGTACTGCAAAATACAGCAGCCATTGTCTGTTTAATCCTGTATTTCAGTATTTG
Source organism: Magallana ariakensis (assembly GCA_020458035.1). Classification (NCBI taxonomy): domain Eukaryota; kingdom Metazoa; phylum Mollusca; class Bivalvia; order Ostreida; family Ostreidae; genus Magallana; species Magallana ariakensis. The sequence goes on from CM035819.1 coordinate 49,172,144, forward strand.
CTGGACCAACAATAACAAAAATTTTGCATGACAAAAAGAATATTTCGAATTATTCACAGCTAAATCTCACATACCAGTAATTTCAAGTGTGTGATAATGTTAAATCACACTGTTCAATGCTAAATGTACATACATGTACATATAAATGCCAATATATACTAGTATTAAATTACAATTGGAGCACTGTAGTCTAGGAGCTAGTTCCAATGTATACTGGTACACGTCACACGTATAAAACAGTATGCATGGTAAACACAGGGACTTATTATAAACAAATATGATAACAAGATTTCGTCCTCTACCTTTCCTACTAGAACTTGTCCACTGGAATTCTTCACGAAGACGTCCATATCTAGTCCATCTTCATACATTCTGTATCCAGCGCTGTTGTTTTTCGCCTCTGCGTAAAGGTCTGGTCTTGAACCAATGCCGGAATCCTGAAGTTGAACTCACATCAGTCTGAATATCAAATACGTGTACAACTCACTACAAATGAACAATCTCTCTCTCTCTTTCTCTCTCTCTCTCTCTCTCTCTCTCTCTCTCTCTCTCTAAGAGAAGCATTCTTACCACGATGACCACAAACTTCTTTCCTTCTTTATGAACTTGGTCGACAAACTCGGGTAATTCCTTAAAGGTACTTTTGTCCACGGTGTAATCAAACTTCTTGTACATGTAGTCAATATCTCCCCATTGTGCATCCTAAATTAAAGAACCACTAACTGCAAGATTATCTAATAAATAGTTTTGTAATATCAAATGTGAATTAATAGTAAAAAAGAAAACCAAAAACCAGAGGTTTTGCTTACAAGTGGTATTCCTGCATTAACATTTCTTTCATGGATTTTTTTCATTTGATCCAATGTTTCATATCCCCATCGTAAAAGATGAAACCCTAAAGTCCAGTATGGTGGCATAGCAGGGTGCCCTATTGCCTGAATTTACAAAACAAATCCATTTACATGGAGCATCAAAATATTTGCTTTTGTTTGGATTTTCCACATTTAATTGGGAAAAGCATTTAAGGGGGCTGGATGGTCAACAAATTACCAATCCGATCGGCCTAAAAAATTTTAAATATGATGTATTTGGCCATATACTATAATTTAGTAAAGAAAAAATCCAAATTCTAGTATTCTAGCTTTGAAATTTGAACATTTTCCTAAACTTTTTATACAGCTCTTCGTCTCAATGAGATTATTATAGATTAAAACTGGGCACGACGATCCTGCCCTCTTTTGTCTCTAGCAAATTACAAAATATCTAGCCGTTCATTACGTGTATGTACTGCTGGAGGGCGTGGTTTGGGTTCTCCCCCAGGAAGACGTAGAAGTCTAGAACTCCTCCTATTGTTCTGTACGTAATGGCGGGGTACGGGGACGGCTGCAGGGTCACCTCTATAGCAGAGAGGAGAAATCAACCGGTGAAACGTTTACATTTTATGAGATACCTTTAATTTCAGCTTTTTTTTATGATGACAGTTTGGACCTACCCATCGCATTGCTATTCTTCAGAAAAACCATGTTGGCTTTGCCCTGATTCTCTAGGTTCATATAAACTGGATGTGCTCCATACAAGTTCCATTCCTAGATTTATTAAATATCATCTGTGGTGATGATTGATATAATACATGACGGAACAGTCAATAGAAAACAACAATGGTAAAGTTAATCGCCAACAACATCAAATATCAACGAAAGCAACAACAATTTACATCCACTGGAGCCATGTCCCGAGTGAAGATCGTCCACGTCTTCCAGTTCATGTCATGGCGGTACCGCCGGTGGTTGTGCTCTCCAAACCCGTACACATTGTCTGTGGGGAGGCGGGTGCTGATCTGCAGGAACTGGTCAGCGATCGTCAGTCCCGGCAAACTGCTGTCAAAGCTTCAACACCAAACAACAACCAGGTCAGACGTGTAAATCATTGAACCGTGGTGGATGATTATAAATTGTTTAAGGTCCGCTTAAGAATGTTTGACTGTCACTACTGTTAGCGTTGCTACTGGTAAAGTTTACTTACACTAGATTCTTGTACACGAGAAGGAAGTTTTTGCACAAAAAGAGAAATTCACTCGTTACTGATTTGGATCATTTCTCGTGGAGACATATTTACATTGACAAAATGATTAATTGTTTTATTCAAGAATTAACGTAATTAATGTCCATGTTTACGGCATTGAGACGTCACTGATTCCAAAGCAAGTGTCAAAAGTCGCCAGCGAGTATTTCTTAATATATTACACTGTGTTTAAGTGTAACGTCTATCGTCAAAAGTTTTAGTTTCAACCCTTAGTTAAAGAATCGCCGTACAGTGCAGCTTATTCCTACTGATGAGACCGCGAACTCCCTCGTGATAATATACTTACACCACAGACCCCGTGCTGATTCTGGTAACTTTGATGCCAAATGTGGGAGTCTTAACCACCTCCACTCTGTACAGCTTCTTTGAGGCTGGAGCCGGTCGGTTGATTTTCAGGGCCTCCTCTGGGATTTCAAAAGGTTGAGTATTACTGGGACGAAACTTATGAAGAAAAAGATTTTAAATTTTAAATACACAGATGTAAAAATATACATGGATGCTTGCGACATTTTGAATTGACATATATGTTTATAAGAAAGAACATACATTTATTCTGAGTGCGTTGTCCCCGTACTCTTCCACCGTGACGTCAACTTCCGCGTGTATTCTCATTCCGTACACTTCTTCGGGACCGGTCCTGGCTATTTTTAGATGGTTGGTGTTTCCTGTTTGAAACTTGTACCCCACTGTATCCGGAAAAACACATTTGGGAGCACGGCTGTTTGCTGCTTCTCTCCATATACATCTGAAAAATTACACAAAAAGTCAGGAGTGCTTAGATATATATTGCGTTATTGCATTGGCTAATAACGATAAAATACTGTCACGGCTTTTCAAATTTTATTTTTCCATTCTTAGTGCTTAAAACGTTTTAAAAAGGTACTGAATATATTAATTGGTCAACCCAAACTCAAACAACGAGATCCAGTGCTCAATTTTAAGCATTTTTTTTTTCAAATTCCCGTTTAAGCCTTGTTTATATAAACACCTTTGAGTTCAGCATTGCAACAGCTTAATACTGAGAAAAAAAAATAAACTAGAATCGTGATAAAGCTGGCTTGCAATTTAACTTTATGTATATATATATTTTCCAGGGTTTTTGTCTGAGATAAAACTACGAATCGATTTTGTAATGTATAGTCCAATACAGCTCATAAATTTTTATTTTATTATTTAATCCCACAGCTGCTGAAAATTATGTAAATATAAGGAATAAGTAATCATTCTTTGAATACCAGTATTATGAGGTGATAATTTCGATCGGGTGTGATTACATCTATCATAAAGCTCTTAGGGCTATATTAGATTTGATCACTCCCGACCGTATTTGATCACCTCATAATACCCAAAGAATGATTTTTTATTTCTAAAAAACCAACCGCCAATATTAGAATATCACCTCAAGGTTGGTTAGCTCAAAACATCATTTTATTGAATGGATCTATAAAACTATGACTTAACCGTTTAAAGACCGCTATGATACCTGCTAATTTTTATATGTTGCGGGTATCCCCCCTCCCCCCAAAGACAGTGAAAATTGTTTTGCAAACAAATGACAACTAAAGAGCTTTGAGACAGTTGCTGCTGACTGATGCTTGGTTTTCGTGTTTTGGAAGCAGACTGACATTTTGATTTTGATTTTTAAAAAATTCAATATCTCACGTAGAGAATACCATATAAACCTTATAACATTTTTCGTTATCATGTTCAATACAAGTTTGCAATGGGGTGAAGGCTTAATCAAATGGCACCCAAGGGTGGGTAGGGAGAAGGGGTTGTTTGTTTTGAGTGTGGGTTTTTAAGGAGAGGGTTAAGTGCTGCTTTTTGTTTTATTTCGTGCAGGCATGAACTTGTGTCCCCAGTGACAGCAAATCTCAGCGTGGTATGTAGATTAATAGGTTAGTATAACTGCAAGCTTATCTCTAAGTCAACAGAACATTTCAACACTGTCATTTATTTTTTTTTTTTTTTTTTTTTTGTTCTTTTCTATTCACACTTTTCTGCTTATTGAATACAGAATGTTAATCTGTTATATATATATATCGCATAGTTTGTTTACTTGCATTGATCCCAAAGGAATATGCACAATCTGCATATCTAGATAATAAAGAAAAATAATAATTTCTTCTACATTGCAACAGAGCAGTTTTAAGTGTCTTCGTAGTGTCATACGAAACTACATTTTACTATTCGTGTTTTTTTAGGGCTTTCAAAGGTGAACAGGTGTGTGAAATAGGATGTGTTTACTTGATTAACATAAACATTGCAGATTAGATCCGTGTTGACAGTTAAATGTTGGCATAGTAGACTCTCAACAGGTGTCCCTCAGTAGACTACAAGCTATACTCACTGTCTTCTCTCGCATTCCCCCCGAGTGACGTCATGCCTGGGTTCTCTAAGGTTTCTTGGTAGACAGTCAACCACCGACCCACGCCGTGAGTCTGGAAGAGGAGTGGATCTAGGGGGCGTCTTTGGGGGGTTCCCTACCTCTGCCCCTAACGCCGGAGAATCGTCGCTATTGTCATCATTGAGCATACGATGTAAAACAATGGCCGACATTGCAATAGCCGCAGCCGCCATCAAAAATAAGACGCACATGAAAAAAGTATGTCGTCCCCAGTTATTTTGTGTTGCCATTTTGATAATTCACAGGTGTGGGTAACAAAAAAAATGAAATTACGCAGTACCTCAAAGAAGTCCTTCCTGAATCACAGAATATATAAAGCTCAAAAGGGGTTGACCATGTTGCATTTCTATATAATCCACGAACACTTTATACGGCGTCGTCACCCCTCCTAGTCGCTCTGTACATGTTTACACAGTACGCATGGTCTTGTCAGAGAAAATCGCAACGATTATGGAATTTTCTATTTGATTTTCGTATACATGTACTACGCACCCTGTTAAAATAAAGTATTATCTCAAGACAGTCACAGACACAGAAAGAATAGAATGCTGACCACGTGCTCTCATTCTGGACATTGCAAATGAAAGTTTGCGTTAGTAATACGGTAAATGTATTGACTATATACTCAAAAGAATTTTAAAGTTGCGTTACTAGGTTGCTCGAAATGCTTTATAGGTATAGGACAGGTATTGCACTAATAGAGGTATCAAACAAAACACCGGGTTAGTTATCTTTTGAAATCATAGAGCCTGAACTCTATGCTTAGTGTATACAAAACCAGTGTCATTTGATGCCCATGTTTCGTGCAGAGGAAATTCAAATGAATAGAAGACAGATATATGCTAGTATGTTACGTGTATAGTGTCTAAAGAAGATAAGTTAAGCAATTATTCCAACATAAAAAAGTATGAACGACTTTAACACTTTTAGATGAAATACCATTTTTCAACAAATATACTAGTAAGTGATTTACGGGAATTTTTCCAACGGAAGACCTTATAGTGATTGTAGTGGGGTTATTTTTCTTTCTTTCTTTCTTATTTTTTCTCCCTTTTGTCGGCAGAATTTCTCAAAGATTGCTGGATAGATTTTCCTGAAATTTTCAGGGATGATAGAGAATGATAATATATATCTCGAGGCGGTTTTTTTTTTCTTTTTTTTCAAAATTCATTTCCGGTCGTCTGTTTCCTGTCCCGCGACAAAAAGCTTGTGGCGTCGTAGCTGCAGGTCTGTAGCTCCTGGTCTGAAAAAAATTGTCCATCCGATTTTTTTCAGACCGGGAGCTACAGACCTGCAGCTAGTAGCATCGAGATCTGAAAAACGATAAAGACTTGAACATCCAGACTTTGTGGGATTGTCATGTTGTAAATTTTGAATTTACCGTGTGACAGTAAATACAAAATTTACAACATGACATGATAATAGACATATAGTTGTAGATGTGTTTAAACTATTTTGTTTTGTTGGTCGTAGCTTCCGGTCGTCATAGGAAGTACTTCCAAAAATTTTTTTTTACGAATTTAATTTATTATATTTACATTTTCCAGTGTCTTTTCTTGTGATAGCACTACGTATCGATTTTGTACTATATAACCCATAACTTCAAATGACGCCATATTGAGGCGCTAACGGGGTTTTCTTATTTATATTTAAATATTAAATCTTACGATGGCTTAAAATTATATAAATATAAGTAATAAGGAATCATTCTTTGAATATATATATATATATATATATATATATATATATATATATATATATATATATATATATATATATATATATATATATAAAGCACTAAAAATAACCAACGACACGAACAATAAAGAAAAATATTGTCAAATTTTCGGGACAACCTGTCCCTTCTTCAGGACAACAAAGTAAAAACTACATATGAAAGGAGAAAAACATCTACAAAACTAGCACTAAACTAAAAACTAAATAATATATAAAACACCGGATGGGAACGTGGCAACTACATCTTTGTATTAAAGTTCATAAGCCCGAGAAAGAAAAATCCCGTCCGACGCAGCGGACGGTCTGTGTAGAAGTGCTGAGAGATAACCCGAACGAATTAATTAGCTAATTGGGGGTTGGTGTTAATTAAGTTGTACTAGTAAGATAATTCGTAATGAAGGTTTGTAGGGGAGACAGGTTCTGTAAATGACCACATAAATATACACAAAAGTGTAAAAACTAATAGGAGTTAAATAAAGAAAATAAAATGGATAAAACAACAATTAAAAATAGCAAAATAAAAAGTAAACAAAAAGAACCCGTACAGATTAAACCGATTAAGGAACGAGCTAATGAGTTGAATAATTAACGTGAATGATAGTTTGTACATGGAACCAAAAAGATGATGATGGTGATATTGTATAGAAAAAAATGTTAAAAATAAGCAACATCAATCAACCAGACTTGATATTGAATTATTAGGACCCGACACTCTAAACCACACCTGATTGTTGCATCATAAAAATATTGAAGAGATACATGTAGTTATAATGGTAGTTGTAGAGTGTTTCGGCGGTAAAATAAGCCTCATCAGGGGTCCAAATTTTAATGAGCTATTGTAAGCGAGATTTTATCAAAAGATCTCCTATATTTTTGTGCTTGCTGTATGCAATGATAGGTTCCGTGTCAAATAATTGTTTGCAAGTTGAGTCCGTCTTCAAGATGTTCCAGTACTTCAATAAGCGTTTTATTAATCCTTTGACGCGGGGGTTGAATTGTGTAACCATGACGTGTGGATGCTTGAGTTTTATTTTTTCTTCTTTTTTACTCAGAAAGAGTATCCTTTCTTTTCCTGAGATTTCGTCAATGATCGGATTTATTTCCTTTTCAGAGTAACCTCTCTTTGATAAATGTCCTTTGAAGTCCTGTAAGATTATATTGAAGGTGGATTGAACGGACTCAACTTGCAGAAAAACATCTACAAAACTTTTGTAGATGTTTTTCTCATTTCATATGTAGTTTTTACTTTGTTGTCCTGAAGAAGGGACGGGTTGTCCCGAAAATTTAACAATATTATATATATATATATATATATATATATATATATATATATATATATATATATATCTGTGTGTGTGTGTGTGTGTGTGTGTGTGTGTGTGTGTGTGTGTGTGTGTGTGTGTGTGTGTGTGTGTGTGTGATCTGTAATTAAATACGTTTGTGTTGTGTTTTTCTGTCACTTTTTACATTGCTTATTGCTGTGTGTTGGTCCGTATTTGAAAATGCCTACTTAAAACGAAATTAAAGAACTATTTAACCTTGAAAAAGAAAAGACAAAGAAAGCAGAGCATCATTTAAGTTTGAAGAAATGAAACAAAAAAGTGACTCAAATCCAAATAAAACTGTTTACATTGCGAGAGAGAAAAAAATTGCAAGGTTGTGTGGGAGACCTGTGAGAGAGAGTGACCCTGATGTAGCAGAATGGTTAGATGATGATAGGCAACATTTGAAAGTTATCAATGACAATGATGCTAGGATAGATTTTTTGATGGATAACAATAATAAACAAACATTTTAGTAATAGAAAAACAAAAGATGATCTACACATGGTTAAATAAACAAAAAATCCTACTTCCGGTGAGATATCACAAATATTTTAGGTAGCTTTTTTAAAACAAATGTTGTACCCGCGAGATGTCAGAAACTGTAGGTGACCAATACACAAAACTTACTTGGACGATAGACATTTGACTGAAGATGTGTTTAATTGTTGAGTTGTTTCATTTTGTCGACCGTCACTTCCGGTCCACATCGGAAGTGTTCAAACAAATCAAGCTGTTTTTAAGTTAAGATTTTTTCTTTGTATATTTTATTCAGTCTGATAAACAGTTATTTATCGTGGGTAAATGTACTAAAAATGCCTTTTTAAAAGTCTTTCATCACTTCTGTTTGTCGGTCCCGAGACAAAAAATTCTTTTTAAGGAGATCTCAAAACTGACAAAAACTGAACAACCAAACTTTGAGGAAAGACAAAATAATGTATAAAGATAAGTTTTCCATGTTCTGTTTGATCTGGCGTAACTTCCGGTCGTCACAGGAAGTACTCAAAAATTGACTTTTTGTCTTTTTGGTTTTTTTTATATAGAAATAATTACTGGAAATTTCCTTCACAGTATATATTATATCCATTTTCTTTTTACAAGAGGAATGCAATTCTTTTTTACAGATTAATATATGAGGAACGGAAGACCTTTTTGTTGCTATAGCAACAAGAGTATAGTTTTTATTATTCATTTCCTGTCGTCCGTTTCCTGTCCCACGACAAAAAGCTTATGGCATCGAGATCTCAAAAACGAAAAAGACTTGAGCAGCCAGACTTTTTGAATGATAGACCTATAGATGTAGATGTTTTTAAACTATTTTCTTTCGTTCGTCATAACTTCCGGTCGTCACCGGAAGCATTCAAATTATATTTTTACGCATTTAATTTATTTTCACATAGAATTGAAATATAAGTATAAATCCTTTCATGTCGTCTATCCGATTTTAGATAAACACAAAATTCTACTTCCGGTGAGATATCTCAATAGCCTTTATTTAACAAATGGTTTACCCGCGAGATTTAAAAAAACTGTAAGTGATCAAGACACAAAACTTACATTGATGATAGACATTTGATAGGAGGGTGTGTTTAACCGCTTTTTTTGTCAACCGTCACTTCCGGTCCTCATCGGAAGGGTTCAAATAAATCAAGTTGTTTAAAAGTTTAACTGTTATTCTTTTGACAGTTTTAGTAAAATTAATAAACAATAAAGTACAGTTGTCCAATGTTCAAGAGTTACTTTTATTTTCACTGAGTACTTCCGTTTGTCAGTTTCCTGTCCCAAGACAAAAACACTGACTCCACGAGATCTCAAAAACGGTCACGATCGACTTGAGCAACCAAACTTTGTGGGATGATAGCCCTATGTATGTACCTGTGTTTACACTATTTTGTTTGATTTGTCGTAACTTCTGGTCGTCAAAGGATGCACTTCAAAAAATATTTTTCCTTATGTTATTTATTTTACATGGAATGAATATATCAGTATTAAATCGTATGTATGCTATCTATGAAATGTTAAAGAAGCAAACATATTCTACATCCGGTGATATATCTCAAATATCAAAGGTAACTTCTTTTTTTTTACAAATTTGATACCCGCGAGATTTTAGTCACTGTAAGTGATTGAAACACGAAACTTCTATGAAAGATAGACATTTGATTGAAGATGTGTTTAACGGGTTTTATTTTGTTTACGGTCACTTCCGGTTCTCACCGAAAAGGTTCAAACAAATCATGTTTAACTGACTTTCTTGGGTGTTTAATCTAGCCTGATAAACAGTGATGTACACTAGGCAAATGAAATACCAATTTTTTTTTCATTAATCACTTCCGTTCGTCCGTTTCCGGTCCCGAGACAAAATGTCGTGTTTCAACGAGATCTCAGAATTAGCTGAGACGTGAACAGTTAAACTTTGAGGAAACATTGACTTATGATCAAATTACCAAAAAATACGATTTTGTATTCTGTTTATATAAATTATTTATGTTTGAAAAGTTTACGCTATGGCAATGACAATATATTGTATGCTATAACCATTCAAAATTCATTCTGAATCCCAATAAACCTACGTGGTACTTATACATGTATATCACTCTAGCATAATGTTTTTCTATGTCATGACTTTATTATATTTGTAATAAATAAATGATACCGGTATGTATATTTTATGAAAAGCTGTCATTACATTTGTTCAAATCTCTCACATAAACTACATGTATATATATACACAGTGAAATATGCTAACTTAAACTTTATACTACTTTGTGTAGAGGTACACGGTTAGATCGATTCTCCGTACACTGTGGGATTTTATTAAACACATTATCGATAATCGTGGCTGTGTTTTAATCTGAATTTTATAAAAAGGTACCATCCTAATTAACTTACATCGTGCACTAGTTTTGAAAGGTGTGAAAATTGCCACCGGCAGAAATGGGTAAATGACACCAATTATGTTCTGCTGACCGGAAAATGGCTCCACCCCGAGATATACCAGGTAAAGTTAGGGCTTCGGCCTTTCCAAATACTTCGACATAAGCGGGGTATTGGAGATTACCGTATTCGAGATATCTGGAGTTTTTCAAATTATTTATATTGAGAAAATGGTCAGGACAATCGGAAGACTTCGACATCAGCGGGATATTCGAGATATCCCATGTTCGAGATACCGATATTTACCTGTATCTATTTTTGAGAATAAGTAAATTACTGGGGAAAAAACCATGGAATACATAAGATTTATAAGATTACTGAAAAGGTCCTCATACTTCTACATAATGTTAAAATTATGTTTTAAAAACTAAAATCATATTTAATACATGTAGCATATTTGTTCACAAAACTTATATAAGAGTTGCAGCTGTTTAAGAATAGTCCGACGAAAGTAATTTTGACCTATAAAAGTTATTTTGAACAAAATTAATAAATATAAAGGCTCTATCTTGTATACTAATGATATCGCTAAGGGAAAAAGTTATACAGGCGAACAAACAGACATACATATAAAAGGACGGACCTGCAGACGGACGGACATAAAAACGGACGGACCAACATGCGGAACGACAGACGGACGGACCAAGAACAGTATGTCCTCGAGGATAAAAAAAAAGGATACACGATAAAGTACTATCGGATAATTAATGATTTTTTAGCGACAGTTTAATTTCAGTTTGCACATTTTGCGCTTTGGGTGTAGAATTCGTAGTGTTGTTTTAGCAACGTCGGTTGGTTCTAAAGGGTTTTTTCCCACTAAAGTACACTATATCTTGGAAAGTAGGACGCGTCGTGTATACAGGAGGGTGGTGTTGGTGCTGCAGATTATTTTGTTTTAGATGCTTTAAAATGCACAAGATTTGAATCAGGTTTTATCAGGGGCCGAACAAATAATTAAAAGATTTCAAATTTATAAAGATACATCTGCATAAAAACTTACAGAGTCGGTTATCTTTGGTATGTTTTACGTAACCCCTCAAATAATGCAGTTCATAGAGAATGTCTATATTACCTGGTACCCCCCCCCCCTCTCTCTCTCTCTCTCTCTCTCTCTCTCTTTCTCTCTCTCTCTCTCTCTCTCTCTCAAAATTTGCTGAACATTGTTTATACTTAATTAGCGATTTAGTTGTCCCTGAATAACATGAAAACATCCCTTAAGGAGGTTGGGTGATCATCAACTTACTCATGAGATTTACCTTAGATTTTTATACATGATATACATACATATTATTTGGTGAGGAATAAAGAATAAAAAATGTTTTAGCTTTAAGTTAGAATATTTTCCTGTATCTTTATACAGAGATTTCACTCTCAAGGAGATTGATATAGTCTTTTAAAAAATGGCCACGTCCACCTAACCCTCTTAAATGTTAATTGAAAACACGTCTCCGTTTGCATACAAAGAGACGTACTTATATATAATTATGTCTACAATAAACTAATTATTACTTACATCATTCAGTACTTTTTGTTGTGTTTGTTTCTACTTTTTCTGCGTTATCAATATTATTGTGTCAGAGGGAGAAAAAACATTATAGATTAAAAGATAACCTATTTTATTTTTGCTGAAGATATTTGTCTCACGGTAAGCAATTCTCTAGCAATAGATGATGTCCCTCTTTGACTCCCTATCCGTACTATTGATTTGTAGGGAGTTTACAGGTAAAAATAGTTTTGAAAACTAGTAACTTCTGTCACTCGAAAACTTTATCAAGGATTGAAAGAATAAATTATGAGAGACGCTCCCTTTACGGTTTTTAAGTTAATATGCAACTTCATGAAGCACTGGCGAATTTGTCTCTGGTTGTCGTAAAAGTTTTGCATAATTAAGAATATATGCAAGATTAAAATGATGAAAAACAAGTTGATAAGATATTAATGAAATTCGTGGTTAAGTATTTATGAATGTGCTTGTAGTTGAATTTGGCAATTTGAAGCAAAATCACTGCATAATTTGGACAATCTGAACACTTCATTTTTGGGACAATCGGAACACTTCGTTATGTCTACCGAGATTATCAATTGACATGTATACATGTGTATCATTAAAGTAAACAGAAAACAAGGATATTGACTACATTTCACAAACAACCTTGCAGTGATTGATATTCTAATCATTTCGTGTTCATTTTATCCAGGTCGTATAATTGCTTCAAAGGCCGAACGTGTGGGAAGGATTTACAAGGGCTCGCTGTTTCTATGGCTGCAATCGACAAGACGCCCGTTTAATGATACTCATGTAAACTTACAAAACGTGCTATATTTACTCAGTTATTTTCTGGTTAACTGTTTGAGATAACCTATTGAAACATTTTGTCCTTTTGTTACATATTGATACATGGACCCTGGGACACATTCCAATGTTCGCCGTAATGCCATCAACCATATAAAGCAATGTCTTTCTTCAAGCAGTGACATATATATAAATTTATGAATATTTATGAAACATAACATGCCATTGTTTGATTTTTATCTTAAGAGAATATGGACTTAACCAGGTTCCTTGGGGGTCAATTTTAACAGTTTTCTTTGAACTACATGTAGAAATGCCTATCATGAGTAAAAAAAAAAGTCAGGTTCCCTGTGACAACTCTTAAGTGTGGTCAATTACTGAAAATTTACCTTCTAGGCCAGAATAATTTATGGGAAAGCAATTTTAACGTTATTGTTTGAACTACAAAGAGGAAGAAAAAGAACGATAGTTTAAGTCATAAACTTTTGAAGAGGTTTACACAAACTCACACAGCCCATAAATTTGCTCGTCGTTTTTTGATGTATGCCGTACAGAGAGCAAACACAGCAATACATCAAATATTTTATCGCTTTATGCTATTGTGTAGTAATGGTTTACAAATTAATGTACATACCATTCACCAGACACGTTTTAATTCTACATTTGACATACACGTACACATGTACAAAGTGCAATCATTAAAAGTTCTTAAGATTATTTATAATATATCTATATATTCAAAGCAAATTTCGGTGCATAAACTCTCTACGTCTTAATATTATCCATCTTTTTATGGACCGAAATTACAATTCAATAAAAACTGGTTCCAGTGCATGAAATATTAAAATATCACAGATTTAGACTAGAATTACTGTTGTTAGTAATATCATGAAATTAATATAGCACTTCCGGTTCCGCCGATTGCACATCAGTCCCTTCAGAAACCGTTCCAACTTCCGTTTTTACGGGGTTGTTGTTACTGGTTTTGTTCTCTGACACTGTGTCTAGATTTGAGTCTTTGATCTTTAGAGAACTGTTTAGTCCATTTGACAAACCGTCTGTCTCTGTTTGACATCCAGAGTCACGCCTACACAACTTATGTGCATCCGCCGCTGATCCAGACTCGCTGCTATGCACGGAATCCGAATCCGCCTGCGACGCCGAATCTTTCCGGGAAGTTGGTTGTACGTTCTGAGTTTGGTTCTTAGTTTTGACTTTTTTGCTTTCCCTTTCCTCTCGGTTCTTCATCGTCTTCCATTCTTTGTAGGCTATCTGAAAGGCTCTAGACATCACGAGGGACATAGACTTGGCCTCCTCCTTGGTACTACAGATCACGGCGTAGACTTGCAGAGAAGGAGAATCGGAGTCCTTGCAAATCCAGCAAAAGATCCTCTCATTCACTGCAACATCAGCATTACAAAACGATATGTTCTCGATAGGGTAAAACTTCCCTTGATCCTTTTTCTTCTCTGATTCCTTCATCATTATACCATTGGTATTAATTGTAATAGTTACCCTTTTCAGTTCTCTCTCACTTCCGGCATTGTCCCAGAGTTTCTGCACGGGTCCGGTGGTACATCCCTGGCCACTAGCAACAAATGTCTCCGCACAGCCTATGTACCTTGCTTTAAAGACGGGGTCAGTTTCTGTGATTCGGGCTCGAACTTTGGTTGCACTCCACATTGTTTATGATCAATACACTACACATTCAATATATTCTTAATGTCTTCCCAAACAATGATCCAGCACCGCCATGATGGTTTGATGTCACCTTCCTTATCCACTGTAAAGCCACTTGCACCGTGTGTCTCGTCCCGTGTTTGTAAAATTGAAGCACCATATATCAAAAGGCGGGATCGCCCAATGGCTTTCCTCTCAGTGACGTGAAAAGATAATTTGCATGTTTGAACACGGTTGAAAGTTTTCAATAACTGCTGTTAGATAAGATAACGGCATTTATCCGCAGACAGACCATTTGTATTCCGCTGGAAATCCACCATAGCCTTCTGTCCACAATAGACCCTAAGGAACCACGCCTTCTTGTCGTGGTTTTGAATTTGTTATTGTATAATTAGTGCAAGTTTGTTATAAAAACTTGAGAGAGACTGACGCCATTAATTTTCTTGAAGAAGCTGTCTCTCATACTGTCATTTCATATACCGGTATATATATAGCCAATTAAACTATCTAAAGCCAAGGATCGTTCAGTAGTCCTCGGCAGATCCTGGTATTTAACTTCGGACAAATCGGGAGCCAAGGTAGACTATATCCTTGCCTTTAACTGTTGTAAAACCATTAACATGAAGTCCCCTATCCCACTGTACACGCTTCAATAACAGACACTTACCTTTGTTTTTTTTTTAACTGTAAGTAATCACTCAAGAAATTGTGACAGTGGAAACAATTCATTTTATGATGTACAATGCAAGAGGTGATACATACCGATAGTATATTATGTACAGTCCCAGTTCTATATACTAGTATTGTATTTACATGCACATGTAGTTAACGACAGTTGTACCATAGCTTGGCGTGTTTTCTATTGTTAAAAGTGTGGGTTATCTGTACATAACCCACACTTTTTCAAACTCCGCCCACAATGTTAGGAAAAAACAACAACTACCAAACTAAATATTTTTAATCAATCGTCCATCCGTACTAGCTGTACTGAAATGAATGAAAACAAAAATACATTATTATTAAATGGACATTGATATTTGAACGCAGTTTTTATTGCAAATTAATAGTGCAGGAAAAATTCAACTCCAACTTCTGCTCATGCTCCTTTGCCTCACTTTTAATCTTTTTGTTAGGCGTTTCCTCAAGCTCATCCCCCGACGCCGATGGGATTCCAGCTTCTAAAGCACCCGACACTTCGTGTAGATTTCCGAGGAGGGTCTTTTGTACTTTCTTATACTCTCCACTGATCTATGTCCAGTCCTTCTCATTATTTCTTGCTCCGGAATTCCCGCTTGGTACAGGGATGTAGCGCATGTACGCTTACCTGAATGGTTTGTGAAGAAACCTGGAATGTTAGCTTCTGTGCACATGCTTTTTAAAAGGCTAGACAGTTTGTTAACTCCGATTGGTTGGGAACTGAACCGTACACTTCCATTCTCTCCGTTTTCTAGTGGTCTTAAATAAAAACGCTCTGAACCTTTTTCTTTGACGCACTGGATGTAAACTTTATAGATCTCATAAAGAGATTCTTTTGCAAAGTGGTGTTTTAATTCCTTGGCTGTAATATGTCGCTGATTTAAGCCTCCTGACAAAAAAACAAAACAAAATTTATTATTTACCTTTGTTAGAAACCGCTGCTGCAGATCAGTTGACTAAATAGTATATGATTTCGAACTGTAAGATACTCTGTAAAAATATCAACACGTGGTCAAATAAAGCCTGGTTTGCTTCCTGTTATCTTAATACTATAATTGCCATATTGTTAATAAACTATGTATCCAAATCAGAAAAAAAATATCCACTTATTTCCTTATAATATCATCAATAAATTCGCCGATTAATTCAATATAAAACAAGTTCTGACTGACCACGTGTTAATATTTACTACAAAAAGTCGCAGACCATCATTCATTGTCATTGGTCAGTGCTATCATTACCGTCTTCCTTGGAAGACGGTATAAAGAGTTGAAATAATTTACAGTCTCCGGGTTGTGCACTTCCTCTCCTTTGTGATTGGTAGAAAATACATGATGTGAAAATTAACATTTATTTCATTGGTCGAAAAACTGTTCGGCGCAAGGGAGATAATTTTCTGATGATCTTTTTTACGTACGACTTAACAATTTTCGTAGATTTTAAATCTTAAAAAGTGAGAAAACGAAAAAAGCAATAAAATTAGCTATCAATGAAATTCAGGCTTTTATTTTTCAGTACAAGTAGTTGAAAGCAATGTTCTATAATATCTATTGAAATTTTTTGGTTCTTTTCTTTTTGGATTGTTTATGCAAATACAAAAATGTGAAAATTTGATGCAGTGTGTCTAATATCAGTAAAAAAAGTTAACATATTTGATACGGTATCGGGTAAAACTAGAACCATTTTAACAGGAGCTTGGACTTTGGGTAGTTGTGGCAAACAGCAATGTGACCTAGGCCTGTCTATTTCATTGCTGGCCATACAATCATGGCTCTTTGAAATCAAAAAGATTTGTCGGGCTTTTGAGCTATGACTACGCAATTGGAGTATATTTCGCTTGAAACCAGCGTCATTTTTAACTTGTTTGACGCAAGAATAGTTACGACCTACTGAAAGTCCAAGGTCTTGTTAAAATGGTTCTAATATCAGTTAAACAAGTGATGAACGCTGTTGAATTAAGTTTGATTTTATTAAAATAATGCGGGCCTTCCTAAGATCTCCTTTTCCCTACTATAGTCGATCTCAACTCACAACCATGTGGTATGCATTTCTCAATTTTAGGCACGCACGCTTAAGGTACATGTAAAAAAGTTTGAAAAGCCATTGCATGTAGAGGAAGCAGGGACGTATACACGTACCTGGAGGAAGGCGACCTTTATATAAAAAAAAATTCTTTGATAACTTAATGCTGTTTAAAGTTTGCTCTAAAGACGGTAAGCTTTTTTAAAAAGCTAAACTTGTTGGATCTGTATTTGATATGCAAAATAGTATTCATTGGCCCGAAAACTAACGGCCAATCGATGCGCAGTATTGTAATCGAAGTACAAAGTTTGAGCACGCACGGTCAAGCAAATCACACGCTTTTGGTGGAATGAAAGTTTGACTGACCATGCATGTGTAGCTATACATTTGATTACGTGATAACACTGATTGGTTAATGGTAGTGTATATGCAAAAGAAGTATACATTTCATGAAAGCAAATAAAAAGTAATATTATCAAGCTAACTGTTATAAGACTTCTATGCCACGCTTCAATACCTAAATGAAGAACTCGTGCTTGCTCCCTACAGAAATTAGAGAGCATGCTTTTCGCACATATGTGGGCGTGTCATCTTAGATTCCTTGGACTGGGTATTATTAATATTTCAAAGTAAGATCAAATTAACAAAGGTATTTTGGGTAAAGATATAGCCAATCATGTTAGTTAAAATGCATTTTACAAAACAAGGCCTGTTTTGCTCGATTATTACCACAAGTACATATTTGCGTAAATGAGAGAGAGAGAGAGAGAGAGAGAGAGAGAGAGAGAGAGAGAGTAAAATAGGGAAAACCATTACCTTTATATGTCTTGTTGGCCCTCCCGGAAAATTTGATAAACTTTCCCTCCTGGTCAGTCCCCAGCTCAAACTGATCCACCGAGAGTTGCCTGTGTTCGTCCACCGCACGCAGTCCAAATAACTTACAATTATAGAAGAACACGGTGTTAACTATAGCCTTTGCTGTTTGGTTGCCTAGTAGACCCAACTCCCACAACTTGTTTTCTGTTTCAATGCTAATTGGCTCTGCCTGTTTTACATGTGATCCAACACCCTCGGTCGTCAGTTGTGCCATTCTTGCACTCAATTGTTTACGAAATTCGTAAAAGTCAGAGTTTTTTTCGTCCAAAAAATTGCGATGGTTTCCATTTTCACGCATGTAACGGAGTAGGCCAACAGTAATCATGTATAAAGAACGAGGGGGGTAGGGTGATCCATCCTTTTTCCGTGCTTCAATTACAAATTTACCCAGTAATGAGTTGATGTTTTCGGTATCAAAAAGAGCGAGCTCAGGAATGACTGTTCCTTTAGTCGCCATTCTCGCTTTTCTCCACTCCATAAATACGGAAAAGGCCCATTTGGTGTTTTTTCTCGTATTCTTGCTCTCTGTAGAGGTAATAAGATTTGATACGTCAGGGTCCTCCACGAAAGCAAACCTGGCTGTTTCCTCTTGTTCGCACTGGAAGTTGTCCTCTAGCGTGTCCATCATGCTGTCTACTGTAAGCGATTCCCCCAGATCAAAATGGCCCATATCAAACACAGACAACTGACTTAGACTGAGTTCTCCAAATAAATACTCGCACTCAATCTCGTTAGTGGCTTGGGACAAGGCAATGTCGTCAATGGTTTCGTCCCAAAGACTTTCCGTTTCCATATTCTCACTCATGTGTCCGAATAAATTGAGAAACACGTGTAAGTAGACAAACGGGTATCGTGTATAAAGTTTCTATATGGAAAAAATCACGTGATAAGAACGCGTTTGAATGATAAACTTGTTTTGTGGACAGGGTGAATAGCGCCAGCCAATCGGATAAGTCGTTTGTCATTTATTGTTTCGCGCCACATATTTCTAGAAACATTTTTGTTCGCTTATGTTTCATTGAATATCTTAAATATAGAAATCTATTGTATTGTATATTAAACGATTAAACGTGTTTACAACCAAATTAAAAGAAGAAATTGTATTATAGATACAAGGTAGCAAATAGGATTTTTAAAAGAGTAACTACCGCCATCAATTGAATTTACACCGTATTTACTAGTAATTCTCTGATCAGAGGCATCGCACCGATACATGTACGAGTTCTGGAATATTAAATTGCATTTATGAAGATTCTTTGAAGCAAATACCGGTACTAGATGTCAGAAAATTATTAAATGTGAAAAAAATATAACAACGAATCGCCAAAATATTTATATGATTTTTTAAAATAATTGTTTAAGAAAAAATAACGTTTATCTTTTAATGTGGATAGAAAGTCATTCTATAGTAATACTGAAATACACAGTACATTGTAAAGACACCAAAATTGGAACTATTCTGACTACATGTTTTACGATATATAATGATGTTAGTAAACAATGGTACAAGTAACTTACCCCATATAATATTGTTGATTATGTGCAGATACCCGATGGGCGTGGTCATAACGACACTCGGGAGCTACGCTCCCTCGTGTCATTATGACCACGCCCATCGGGTATCTGCACATAACCAACAATATTATATGGGGTAACTACTACTTAGAGAATTGCTATACAATGCATTTATTTCAAAACAATAATTGAATTTTATGACATTGTTTTATCTTATCATAATTTAAAAGTGATATCGAATACACATCCCAATGATAAAGAATATGCATCATAATATTGTTAATATTTACATCTTTCTTTTAACAAATTTATAAAAGTAAGTAAAATTCACTGAATTGCTTTTAATGTACATCAGTTCGTTAGCTAAAAGAAACAGCCAAATCGTCTTCTATGGAAATTGAGTCTGATATCATCATGATTATTTCGTGCAGTCCGTGATTTTTCTTTGGTTATTGTAGGTGTCGACCAATCGATAAACGGGGCGTGTAGATTTCAGTCCTGTCAGTTTCAGTCGCTGTAGGTTTCGACCAATCGATAAACGGGGCGTGTAGATATCAGCACTATTAGTTTCTATAGAGCTCTGAATTAACTGAAGTAAGAAATAGAGGTAATCATACTCGGTAGATGTAAATATATTTATATGTTTAAATAAATAGCCTTGTATGTCTATATGTTGTATAAATGTTGACTAATAAACAATACAATACAATATTTTAAATATTGAACATACACCTGTTAACTTTGCATGGTTTTTAGTAATGTTTATTATGTATATTTATAAGGACTGATCGTTTATTTTTGTCTATTTTTGTTTCACTTTATAATCTTGCAATGTGTAATACATGTAACTCTGTTATAAGATCGACGTGTCTTTTGCAACAAAGAAATTGAAGAACTTAAAATTGAAAGACTTATACATCACAAGATATAGAATATATATGTCATAAGATTATCGAATATACATAAAAAATTATCGAAAATACATCACAAGATAGTGTACATAAATCACAAACATAGCAACGTTTTTAAACGCCGTAATTGAACCAAACGTGCACTTTTTATAAACAACGATATAATCCTCAGGTATGTTAGTTTGGGCAAATACTTGAGTTTCATTAAAAAGCAGAGAGTGAATAATATTATACAGGACAGAATGTTTCTTTTATTGTTGTTGTCTTTCGGCGGGTGGGGTGGGCCGGGTGTCCCACTATCTCACAAGTCTAATACACCACACATGTATATACATATATGTATATACATATATACATACATGTATATGTACGTAGCTCTGATAAGATGTCCACGTTTGATTACATCTGGACACACTGGTTGTAAGGCCGTCCTTACGGCCTGATAAGGCTTTGATAGTCGATACCTACATTTCACTTACAAGTACGTGATCCATGGATAAAAATGGAATATCTAGTACACTGAGTGGTATGGGTTATCAAAACTTTGTTTTCTGTACATAAACATTATTCTTTTAGTTTTTCCCTTGTTTTTTTTTTTAAATACTCCAATATTTGATTGTAGCTTTTAATAATTTTTAAAATCAGTTTATTTGAATGCCTGTTATATAATACACCGCAGTGACAAAATGGTACATATGGTATATATACAATGTGGATATATATATCATGACGTAGATAGTGAGGTACATACTTCAGTATGAGGTACCACATTGTCAACATATACACTTCAAAAAAGAAAAAAAGTAAGTAACAAAAAATGATATGTAGATATTCCCATCCAGCATGGTAATAGCAAGTCCTCCCATCAGGCGCCATTAACATTAACCTGCTTCGGATTTATAGTTTGAGCCGAAGTGCAATGTATTGTAAAATTAGATGATTGTTTATTTTGTTTTGAAATAAGTCAAAATTAAATACTTCCATTCGAGACAATCTGGAATAAAATGTCTGGAGATGCAGCTCTTTTGCATAACTAAAAAAATATATATATTTATATATTTTATTTAGATGAAAAGTCCCTAGTATCGATGCTAATCCCTTAAGATGGCTGGATGGTTAGCCATCAGATCTACCTAAAACTTTGAGAATTGATTTGTTAAGCTTTAAACTATTATTTAGTAAAGAAAAAAAATCCATGTATTTTAGATTTTAAATTTGGGTATTTTCCTATATTTTTATACAGAGCTCTTCTTCTAAAGGAGATTGATACAGTCTACAACTGGCCACGACCATCGAGCCCTCTCAATTTCAGGAATGGGCAGTTTGTCACCCAAGAGGGGGTTAAAAGAAGCTTGATAAAATATTTGTTACAATGACGTATAGCTTTACTGAATTATATGTCATTCAAAATGTTGAGCTAGCGAACGTGTTTACTTTGGCGTAGACACAGTTTTTAAGAACACATGTACTGCACTTTCAATATAGCGTTCGAAAACAGACTAATGTATACTGTATATTAGCTTCTTCCTGTTTCTTTTGGTTCATACAAATTATAATTATAAAGTTAAACGTTGATGGTATCGTAAGAAAACCTGACAGTAGCTATAGATCAGACTATGAGTTTGATATTTGTTTCTGCAATGATCGTTAGTACCCTTATATCTAGTGTATAATACCAAGAAAAGAAATAGTTTAACTGTGCACTCATCCTTTTTATCCATCAGTATGCTTCGAAGATAAAAGAGACAGTACACTTTTTTCTCCAGCAGGCACGCAATGTTGACAATAGGCGATGAGGTCGATAACTAATTTATCGTTGATTTTTCAAATTTGATTTCACACCGTTGCATCAACAACAGGTTTTTGGTCATTTTTTCGGGCGAAGAGAAATCAACATCATTTGTCTCTATGTTGCGCCTATATAACCAGAATCAAATGAGCAACACCTACTGACTCACCGACAGACCATGATCTTAGGGTCGGTATTGTCATTTACTTAAACAATAAAATGCTTTCTTTGGTGATTCATTCGGGATATGAAGGTAGCGACATTGCAGAAAAAATACATAACCCGCGTTAGCGGGTTATGTATTTTTTTTCTGCAATGATCGCTACCTTCATAACCCGAATGAATCACCAAAGAAAGCATTTTATTGTTTATATTAACATCTTTCTTTTAACTAATTAATAAATTGAGCGTAAAAAGTAAGTAAAATTCACTAAATTACTGTTAACGTACATAAGTACGTTAGCTAAAAGAAACAGCCAAATCGTCTCCTGTGAGACTTTGAGTCTGATATCATCATGGTTATTTCGTGCAGTCCGTGGTTGTAGGTCTCGACCAATCGATAAACTGGGCGTGTCAATTTCAGTCCTGTCACTTTCTTGTCAGTTTCAGCCGCTGTAGATTTCGACCAATCGATAAACGGGGCGTGTAGATTTCAGTCTGGCTGTTTCTATAGAGCTATGAATAAACTGTAAGTCTCCGTAAGAAATAGAGGGAATAATACTTGGTTAATGTAAATATATGTATATAACTTGAGAACTATATTAATGTAAAAATGTAGTCTGTACATTAACTGTAAATTTCATACTTTTGAGGTTGATTCTGTGTGGATTGTGGACACATGAGGCGTATATTCAACAGAACGAGTGCTCGCGAGCGTTCGCCAAAATTTGTGTTGCGGGTATAGAAAATTTTGGCGAGCACTCGCTCTGTTGAACACGCCTCTGGCTACATTGAAGCACGAACTGCACGGACTGACGTCATAATTCCAAATAGTTGCAGTCCCGGTATTTATGATTCATATATGGAAGAATTGGCTGTTCCTTCTATCCAACGTACTGATAGACAATAACGACTATTTTCGTACTTTTGTCCAATTCAGATGAATAATTTAAGGGAGATGTGTCTATAAACAATGAAATGCTTTTTTGTGGTTCATGCGAATATGAAGGTAACGGGGAAAAATGCTGAAAAATATATATAGCCCGTTTTCATCATTGCAGGTTATTTTTTTTTAGTTTCAGTGTTTGCTACCTTTAAACCCGCATGAACCACCAATGAAGCAATGAATTATCTAAACAATACCATCATATTAAGGGGTTTTGTCTTAAAGTACTGGTAAAGTAGTAGTTATGGACATAGGACATATATCTAATTGTCCCATGTTTAAATTATACTACAACGTTTAGCAGTTGATTTTTGGCTTATTTGACATGTGAACAGTTTATTTATCATTATATCTTTCATAATCAAATAATTTAAGTACTGTTAAGTACTGTTAATTTGAGTGACTTTTTTCAGGTGTGTGTGTGTTATTCCACCTTAATGCTCCACCCGAATAATGGGTTTTTAGAGTGTCTAGAAGTAACAGTTAACCACCACGTTTTTGGAGGAGCATTGGGACATACATGTTTTATAAAGACCACAGACTATATTTAGTACAGTCGTTAAGAAATGTAACTCTTGGAATCGTTCTCGGTGTAACTAAATAAAATAGAGTTACCGGAATTGCACAATTTAGATCGCCCCTAGATGTCGCTGTGAAACATCTACAACGTAGATCCTCGATTAATTTTTCGGAAAATCCTTGGAATGTACATTTATCTGCCTTACGAAGTATTGTGACTAAACGAAAAAGTAATTTATTGTTTAAGTGCTGCGATTACTGTTCATTCGCCAGTTTATAATGCCATTTAGGCACTAATATTATCGCTGGGAGTTGTGGCGTGCTCCTGTAATCCAGCTACCTGGAGGCTTGAGTTGGTGGACAGTTTGAGGCCGGGGGCTCTGTCCATCGGTGTTCTATGTCGATCGGGCGTCCGCACTAAGCTCAGCATCAATATGGTGGGCTCAGGGGAACCTAGGCTCACCAGGTTGTCTAAGGAGGGACGTACCGGTCCAGGGTGGAAACACAGCAGACAAAAGTTCCCGTGTTGAGCAGTAGTGGGATCGCGCCCGTGAATAGGCGCCGGTGGGTAGCCCGTCCAATATAGCGGGACCCAATTCTTTTTATGCATTTTTAAAAAAAAATAGATATTATAAACACTCGATGATTACTTAAAGCTGAACACCGCTCGTAAATAGGCACCGTCACACAGATACCTGGTATATAAACCCTTCGATTTCGTTACACCCGATTGCACACCTGAACCTCGTGGCCGACATGTAGTATTAGTTTCGTGGTCTTTAGATTTTATGCATTTTTTTCTTATTTTATGTGCATTTTCTGTTTGTAAATAATGCATTGACCAATTTAATGATGTTAGTATTCTCCTGGCTTGAAAAAGGTGCGTAAAATTTGATAATTTCATCGCGACCGAGTAACACGGCGAGGCAAAATGTACGTCCACATAGGTGAGACCTCTATAGCGAAGTACTTTGAACTGTTTAGAGGTCTGCCCGTTATATAAGGATTGTAGGGACAGCAGTGATTAAAGAGAAATATGGCGGACAGTGCCTATTTACGAGCGGTGTTCAGCTTTAACATCTAAAGAGTAACAGATAAATAAATATATAAAAATAAATCATTATTTTTTTTTACATTGATTTTTTTTTTTTATTTTTTTTTCATGAATCTAATTTTTTATTTTTTTATTTTTATCATTATTATTATATTTTTTAACATGAATCTAAATTTGTTACTTATGTAGAGGGTGGGATAATCCGAGATTACTCTGGACGGGAGCGGGGGGGGGGGGGCTTATCTTAACACAAATACATGTAGTCAACAACATACAGGCTACTCGTAATAGATATAAGCTTAAAGTAATAGCTACAAAAAATGTACAATAGTGAGATTGTTTGACATATCACGTCATTGTGCACACTTATTAAAGGGTCGGTAATTATGTACGTAGAATATAGGTATGACTGTGTATTTTAATTTTTGTATCAGCATCTGTACAAATATCGGCAGAACGCCCGTTCTTTATTCAGAGTGTTGCAGCTAGTCTGTAAAATAAAATGCAAATCATAAATAGCATACATAATGTCGTATGTTCGAATCCACTCCACCCCTATTTACTAACTTATATATATATATATATATATATATATATATATATATATATATATATATATATATATATATATATATATATATATATATACACACGATTGATTCACATGCTTCCACATACACAAGCTGTCCTAAGGTAAAGATTAATACCTAGCCTATTGAGAAAAGGGACTAAATTTATTGGGTCAGCCACTTACCTAATATTTCCCTTGTTGAGCCTCACAAGCTAACTGTGTCGATTTGGAATAGTCGATTGCATTTGGTGTCAGGGTAGGATTTCAGTGGTAGTTTTTAATTTTTCAGTTACTAATTCAGAAATATTATTATTATAATGACATTAAAAAGCTTTTGTAGATTTTAGACATATTTTCACAGTTGATTTGATCATCTGCAGTAAACTTTCCTTCAAGAAAAACAATCTTTGTAAGCCGATGCATCCCCCAAAATAGAATAGCCTTTAGTCATCTTTTATCGAAAAGAGGGTTATCATTGTTCTCAAATTCCTCAAACTTCATTGAAATTTTTAATATATCCGATTATATCATAAATATTTAATCAAAATATATGAGCAAAATTGATAAAAATATAATGCATTCTTAGATTTAAAATGACACCGGCAATATCGGACTTCTTTCGTGTATCGATGCGCATGAATACTAAAAAAAATCTTGCTAGATTTCAGACCTTTGATGGCATAAATGTCTAAAAGTCTCTCTTGGGATTTTTATTTTTTTATATAGTTTTAAGAAATAGGGATATCGGTTCAAAATATTAAGTATTTATACATTGTTGGTACGCGTGTAAAACATAGTGCATAATATTATATCTTCCGCCATTGTACAGACAAGAAGGACGAGCAGTGGTAGGGAATACATACAGTGACGAAATTGGGACGCATTTGCGAATACAAGTGTTATACTAAAGTGAAGTGAATATTTTTGGATTATTCTGTGTTGGAAGTACTGGAGAATACTTTTTAAAACGTTTTGAACACGTTTTAATTCATAAATTGCCAATAGTTTCGATTAATGTTTTTATAGTCTGTTCCATAGTTTTGAATCGTTGTTTTGTTAAAAATCGGACTCTTAGCACTATTTGGTGAGTTTTTTTATTTACTTTAATGATAAGTTAATCATCGAAATAATATGGTTGATATTATTATGTTCACATCATGGATTTGAGAATAAATACCGATACATGAACACATTTTTGTTTGACCGTGGACATATTTGAAATTTAAGACCTTGTTAGTAAATGCTATTTAGTTTAAGATATAAAATAGATTTTGTTTCTAGACCCTTATTCAGATATATCATTGTGAACATATTAAATGTGTTCTTTTATAATGCGTTTTCAAGGAAAGGACAAAAACAGCATTAATTTGAAGTTCTATAGTCTGTTCCATTTCATTATTTCACGTGATTCTATAGTCTGTTTTAAAAAGTATGCTCCGTGCAACTTTAAAAAAAAATTGCAGGTGACTTTGAGTTAGGCAACTTGCAAACGTGTTTAGATTTAAAGGGATCTGAATGGGAAAATGTTTAACCGCTAAAAATAATTATTTATACTTTGAGTGGTAGTAAAAAAATTGATTTGCGTGGACCTGGTCAGTCTATTCTCTTTTGAGAAGTGGACAGGTTATGCCTGTGAGTGTCCACTTCTCAAAAGAGAATACTGGTCAGCCTAGTGTTTCCTTGCCTGATTGATAATTTGTTGAGATTTTTTGTTTGTTTCAGTGAGGCTGTGAAAGCAGCCTCTGCAATGAAAGTTTGCAGCTTTTGAAACCAAGAATAATGAGTTTCACAAGTGATGAGGTCAACTTTCTGGTTTACAGATACCTACAGGAGTCAGGTTGGTAGATTTTGCCTCTTCCATTTTGATATTTACAAACAGGGTGCTTTTTTATCCTCTTCGAAAACTACCTTTCTGGTCAGGTATGTTTTATTTTTAACAGTTGTTAGCTGATCTATTTTCTATTTAATAAAAAGGGTTTCAAATTAGATTTTTCGTATGAAATTTTGATAAAAAATTAAATATTTAACTTACTGTTTTACCTTAAGTTTAAACACTGGAGTCAGGAGACGAAAACAAATTCTAAAAAATAGGGGTTTTTTTTTGCTTAGAACTATGAGTTTGAAAAAAAAAAAATTAAGAAAATTTTAGAAATAGAATTTAACTATGCTATTAGTGCTGTTGTATGAAAATTTAATGAATCTGCAAAGCAAAATTATAGATCCTGAAGAAGGGAGAGGACGCTGACTGTTATTAATTGGAAGCATAATAGGAATCAAAATTATATTATTTAACATAACAGTAACAGAATGAAAATGGAAATAATTACAACTTTTACAGAATTGCATATTAACACTGATATATATATACATGTAAAAAACATTAAATTGATTGACTTGCATAGGGGCTAAGTTTATCAGTGTTAAACATTAGCAGTTCTGCATGAGTGTATGCAAGAGAGTTTCTTTGAATAAAGCTAATATTTTTGTGTTTATGAAAACATGGTATTAATCATATCCCTGAAGATGGGGGGGGGGGGGGGGAGTTCTATATAACAATCTGACTGACATTGTATTTCTGTCATCTAAATACCTCATCATTTAATATGGAACACACTATAGTTTCTATAAAGATAATGTATATAGGATGAATCATGGAAGGAAATTTTGAATGCCTCAATCACCAAATTAATTTTGAATAAGCTTCTTAATATGTTACTTCAAACCGACCAATAGCTTTTCATCAACAAATCCCCTAGCTATAAAACCTGCAGAGAGATGTTAATGGTTTTGAAAATATATTTCTTATACAGAGAAAATATGTAAAAAACAATCTTTAGGGTGCTAATGGTAGCTCCTCCAGAAAGCAAATGATTGTGAGTTTCTATGTCTACCAATTAGAGAGAGAGAAAAAAAAAATCAATGGTATTTTGCTGCCTCCACAGATATCTAAATATAGCTTTTCTCTTGGTTACAGAAGAGGGGGAGAATGCTTGGACATGCACAAACATTAGGAATATATTTTGAATAGATATGTATTAATTAAAACATTAAATCGTAAATTTCTTTATTATTATATTATATATAATATTGTACTGAAATATATGCTTCTCTCATTTATTGTGTGTGGGGTTTTTTCCCCTCTGTCTTTAGTGTTGATAAGTTGATATGACTATTGCATAGCATAATCAGATATCTGAAATACATTGTAAAACCGATATGCTTGTTTAGGGTTGTGATGACATAAGACTCAAAAGTAAATATTACATTTATTGACCTGCAAGAGGTTTTGTAGTAGCATGGCCCTGAGTCAAGTGAGAAATATGCCAGATCAATGGAGTAACGAGTGAAAGATCATTGACCCTAGCTTATGCTGTGCAGGAAATGCATGTCACAGTTAACATCAGATAAAGCCGCCATGTTACACAGATATTTTATGGCTTGTTTTAAATGTTTAAATGTCATTTCCAGTTCACTAAACTTTAAAATAAAATCTTGTTCAGAAAGGAATTTTAAAATATTACATTATAATACAATGCTAAACAAGTTCTGTAGCTAGTTGAATTTAAATATTTGGGAACGGTGTATGAATCTTCTCAATTTAGTTCATGGCGTGTATTTAAAAATAACTACATTGACACAATTTTTGCCTCTTAAAATCTCTTTTTTATAAATATTTCAGGATTCGTGCACTCAGCGTACACGTTTGGAATTGAGAGCCACATCAGTCAGTCCAACATCAATGGAGCCTTGGTTCCACCCGCTGCACTCCTCAACATCATCATGAAAGGCCTGCAGTACACAGAGGCTGAAATCAGCATTGGAGAGGTCAGACATTGTTTTACTTCATATGGATACTATGGTCTTACAATAATCTGCATTGAATTGGGAAACACTTTTGTTTGAGAAGAACACATGGGTCTGGGTCTGTCTATTGAACGTCAGTTGTAACCACGCCCATCCACCAGTTGTGGGTTTGTTATTAAAGGCAAATCGAAAGGGGGGGGATAAATTAATAAACAGAATGGACATGATTAATAAAAGGGTAATATTATTTTTAAAAAAAAGAAAAGAAATATTTTTGTTTGTCAATCCGATCGAGCTTGTTTAGATGCTGTATTGGTTATTAATTGGTTATTTGCTTTCAGTGAGAGAATTTGACTTTAGAATATTAAAAGCTGTTCATTGACCGATCAGTGATATTGCATTTAACTTGTGGTTAAGTCAAACATGCAACATATACTCTAATCGTTCAATATTCTATGAAATTCATTTCAATACTAATGCACATGTATCTGGAAGAGAAAAAGAGAATTTAATAGACTCTCTCCCTCTCTCTCTCTCTCTCTCTCTCTCTCTCTCTCTTAAAACCTTCAGCTTCAGCTGAATAGCAATAGGATTGTTTCTTATATATTGCAAAGAATTATGCTTTCTCTTTCTGGGAAAAAAAAGGCATGTAACTATGACGTTCAATAGAATGACCAAAACGTTTCACTCAACCACTTCTGAATGTGCATCGATCTATCATCAAAGACTGAGATTGCTTAAGGAGGCTGGATGGTCAACAAACTAACCATCAAATCTGCGTAAAATTTTAAAGATATGATTTTAGTAAAGAAAAAATCATATATTTTACCTTTTAAATTTGGGTATTTTCCTATATTTTTATACAGAACTCTTCTTCTAAAAGAAATCAATACAGTCTAAAAATGGCCACGACCATCAAGCCCTCTTAATGATTAAACTTCATTTTAAGAAAATGCACATTGAAGTGCAAAACAGGCTATAATTTTGCTTTAGAATTTTAAAGGGACCTGGACACGATTTCAG
Source organism: Magallana ariakensis (assembly GCA_020458035.1). Classification (NCBI taxonomy): domain Eukaryota; kingdom Metazoa; phylum Mollusca; class Bivalvia; order Ostreida; family Ostreidae; genus Magallana; species Magallana ariakensis. The sequence goes on from CM035819.1 coordinate 49,202,487, forward strand.
ATGAAAATTTTATTTTTGATTTTTATGTATTAAATAGTTTACTTGTGTATTTTGAATGATTTACCAAAATTTGAATGTTAGAAGTCGTGTTACAAGCGAGATACAGAGGAAAGAAGTCGTTGTTATGTAAACAAAGCTGGAGTCTTATATTTGTTTACAAATAATGTAAAGTAAAGAAATTACCATTTCTTTGACAAAATAACTTGTGGAAACAAGATAAACTTATTAAATGTGTTCATAAATAAGTTTATCAACAACAAAATACAACATTAGATTGAAACTTTTACCAATTCAAGACATATGTAAACAATAACAGGACTCGAGCTTTGTTTAAAAAACAAAGAATTTTAACCCGTGTAACTCGCTTGTAACTCGATATTTGACTTTCAAATTTTGACAGAGCATTAAAAACATCCATATTGACCATTCTAAACATTAAAAATGAAAAAATAAATTTAAAAAAAAATTAGCTCAAATCGTGTCCAAGTCCCTTTAAAATTATCATTTTTTTATTCTCTATTTTGGGTGTTGTCTTTCTTATTGTTTAAACTCATGTACTTATCTCAGTTAATTGAAAGAAATATGATGTCTTGGAGATAAGATGTGAAAAATTTGATCAGGTAGCACCAAGAGTTCAGCAAGATAAGAATTCCCCAACATGCCTTGTAATTCAAATGCAAAAGTCCTGGTTAGATAACCTCTGGGTTAGTCACTGATAAAGCCATTCAAAATAACAGTTTGCAAGCAGTTTGCTTTTTTTCACTCCACCCAAGGCTGTGATCTGCTTTATAAAGCTTCCTCATTCCTTGATAATTAAATGCACAAATGTGTCTGAACATGCATGGTAAAATTGCTTTTCATTAATGAACTAAAACAAGATCAATCATGTGGACTTAACATATTGGAAACTTTTGTGAAATTCAATATCAAATTTATGGATATCAGAGAACAACTGGGTTTTTGTATAATTGAAAAACACAAGGTCTTTGATACAAGATTGATTTTGTACTGCAATCAATCTTTGCTTCTTGTTACAGCATGGAAAAGCAAAATCTTCCTTGTTTTAGTAGTTTTGACTGTTATATTAGTTTACAGTACTAGTATAAAGTGTCAATGAATTTGCATGTAAAAAATCAACATGACCTCGTTTTAAACAACAAGTGCATCCTCGGAACATGAAATAAATACCAGTATATGCATTTCCAGACCCACTAATTTGAAGTCATTCAAACTAGAATATTGATGCCAGTGATAAATTAGATTATTATTTAAAATGCTCCAAAATAAATACCATGACCTACATTTGTTCACATTTATCTGACACCCTAACTTTTTATTTTTTGTCTAGGATGGAGCTCAGGCAAAAAACATAGAAGCTTTGACTTTGATAGATGCAGTGATGCCTGATGTTGTAGAGTCTAAGAAACAAGCAGCTCAACCTGCTCCTAAAATCAAGACGGAACCTGCCAGCACTAACGGTGAAGAGGCTACGCCTGCAGAAATCGGTAAATAAAACAAGGCAACTCTAAACAGACAAAGGATTAATTCAGGTTGATAACAAGTAACGTCCACAAGGCAGAGCTAGCTCTGATTAAAGTCAACAAACACCTGTGCTTTATTGAAAGAAATTATAGTTATAAAAGTTTCATTGTGACCTAGTTACATAAAAGGCAGGTATTTTTTTTTTGTATAATTGGAATCTGTCTGTACATGCCACAAAGGAAAAAATCTGCCTACGTTAATGGGCCACATGACTGTGAAGCTATTGCCTCTATTATCTTCACACTAAATGACACACAGGAAAACATTGCTATTTATTGCAGTTTATGCCTTGTGGGTTTTCTTGATAATCAATGTAGGCAATGTGAAGGTCAATTATTTGTGGTGTATTGATTTGCCAGCCTGGCAGCTAACAAGTCATAATAAATCCAATGTAGGCTGGGCTCAGATAACATCTAACAGACCTGTGCAGGGCTGACTCACTCTCCAGGGGGTTACAGCTACATATATCTCACACTGGACCGATCCATATTTTGCTCATGGACATGAAACTGTTGACCTAGGCAAAAAAAAAAGAAAATTTTTTTTTTGAGATTTGTTGATTTGAAAGATAAACCAGGTTTTGGGAAGCTGTATAGAATGAGATAAACATGCTGAGAACAATGAGAGCAATGTACTGTATGTTTTGAGAGAGTGACCTGGTGTTAACCCTTCAGGGGATTTCCTTGCTTTTAGTTATTTTGGATGCCTTTGTAAGCCTCTGGTGTCTGCATAAGTTGGTAAGGGAACTGGTTTCTTTAGTTATTAAAGATCAGCATTGACGTCAATAATCAGACATGTCCTTCACACAAAGAAAGGAAAATCGATAACGCTCTGACCCAGCTGGGTTTGTACTTTAGTCAAAACTCAACAACAAGAAACTTGCTAATTTGTATTGATCTTTGCTCTGCCTTGTACAGCAAATGACATTCATTCTATTTGCAAAAAACCAAGACTATACTATCTATGGAGTTAAGTGTCACCATAACGTAGTAAAGGTCTTGGTAAAAGATACAACAGCTCTTCTGAATGCTCATTGGCTTGAACTTTGTTGAACCTCTGTTCGTGTTCTTTACGTGTGTAATTTGAATAAAGTATAAATCATGTTGGCTTAGATCCAACAGATGATAAACGTGTAGCAAGAAATTAGCCTACATTCCTTTGTATCTGGCAAACAACTTCCCTACATTACACTTGATCTATTTTAATCGTGTCTATATATACCGTAAACATGTTGAAGAGTTCAATTGTACTGAGGTATTTCGGAATAATACATTCATATTGGCAATCTTCCAACATCTCTCTTAGGATCTCAACCTTATGTAAAGAAGGTTCCATTATTTGATGACAAAAGGGAGACCAGGTTGTGTGTGTGGACGGGTCTATGGGAAAATCAGATGTAGGGGAAGTCAGGTTGTTGAACTGGTTGTGACACCTACACATGCAGTCAGTTACTATAGTCTGTTTCTGATTTTGTTGTGTCAGCGAAACTTCCAGAGTTGGGAAAATATTATAGTCTATTTCAATGAATTGTAAATGAAGTAAAGTTATAGTCTATTTCAAAATTATGAATTTGATGGAAATACAAAGAGATCAAGGGACATAATTCTTTTTCATGATTTCAGCAAATCACACTGATGCCATGGAAGTGGAAGTTGGACAAGAGATTCCCACAAACAAGGCTACAGTTTTACGAGGACATGAGTCAGAAGTTTTCATATGTGCATGGAATCCAACCAATGATCTACTGGCATCAGGGTATTTAAAAATCTGTTTTAAAAAATCATGAAAAGTGCATATTTTTGGCAAAGTGTATAAAAAAAAAAGCTGGATTTTTTTAATATATAAATCTTGAAAATTATTAATGTTGAATTATGAAAATTGTATTTTTTTTTTTATTATTGCTGTTTCTCCATTAATCAAAAAAAAAAAAAAAGAAAATTTATTTAAAGTTGAAAAACAATGATTAAGATCAACAAAAGCTATGTCAGTGATTTTGTAATTCATGACTTGCCTTATTTCTCTGCCACATTTGGACACATTTATGAAGTTGTGAAAAATTTTGCTCAGATCTGGGGATTCAACTGCGAGGATTTGGAACATGAATGACAACAGTTGCTACAGTGCGAATCAGTTAGTCCTCCGACACTGTATTCAGAAAGGAGGCACAGAGGTCCCTAGTAACAAAGATGTCACTTCTCTAGACTGGAATGTAAGTATCCTGTAAATGTTTATAAATACATGAACATTCCAGGCCCTTGGCCATAAAACTTAGACTCTCACTTTCCACTATATGTTCCTTTTGTAAAAGTGAGACTTGAATCAAAAGTAAGCTTGTTTAAGTTTTATAGCCCCGTTTACAATTCTTGGAAGAATTAGGTTGTTGATTTTTTTTATTAGACGGTTTAAAGGTTTAACTCAATTTTTTTTTTCATTATGATTTATTTTTATGAACCACAATTTTCATATAAACTTGATGATTAAAAAAAGTATAAACTTGTAAATTAATCACTGAAATCTAATCATGGTATTGCTTACCTTCATGAGGAGTTACAGTGTGCTTATAGGAACAGCTTAGTTGTTAATTAAAATGGTTAATAATGTTTTATCCATTTTAATCATAATTAATTTGTGCCAAAATTAGAATGATCAAACAATTTGCCTACAATACCAGTATTAGATCAAAATTATAATATAATGTAACCACCTTTACAAAGACAAACTTCTTGACATAGAAAAACTTGTCTATGAAATGAAATAACATTGAAACAGTGTGAATAATAACACTTTAATTATAGATCAAGTTTCATTTGACTTGTCTCTAAAACTTTTTCCAGGTCTCTTGATATCAGTGTTTTGATATTGGATATACACCAAGCTTTAACACACAAAAAGTGAATGTTCTTACATCACTTTTCATCATAGATTGTGTTTTGTAATCAACACAGAGACAGCAACACAGAATATTGATTACGTAGTCTATATACAATACTGTGTTAAGTTGCATATCTACCGGTAATTGGCTGGACAGGACATACCGGTATTTACCACTGGTAATACCCAGGCAGCACCGATATTTCCTGGCCAACCCTGAATTGGTTGTGTTTTTGCTTACTGTGTGTAGATCTGTGAGTCATATAGTGATAATATTGTTAATGTATGTAATTGTAACCTTCGAAACTTTGGAAACCAAATTATAATTGTATTTTGTTTATAGTCTGAACATATTTTATTTCATAAACATAAACAAATGGTTCAAACACAAGTTCTAACAACTTATGAGGTTCTTACCATGTATAACAATTTACAACTGTCTGTGTAATAGTGTAGAATTGAAAATACAAAGAAATGCATATTATTAAAATGGTTAAATTATTGAACAAACGTACATGTACTTTTTTTATTTGTTTTGCAGTGTGAAGGGACTTTACTGGCTACAGGGTCTTACGATGGTTATGCTAGAATATGGAGTACAGAAGGTAATTACATCATAGATCACTACATAAACAAAGGTTATCTAAAGACTAAAGGCATTAAAAACAACCCGAATGTTTAATTTTTGTGGTGGTTCATGCTGGTATGAAACTAGCAATCATGGCAGAAAAAAATTACTTGACTGCTGTTATGGGATATTTATTTTTTTCTTTTGCAATAATGGCTACGTTGATAGCCTGTATGAACCACCGCAACAAGCATTTAACTGTTCTGAGTCTCTCCTCTATGAATTTTCTTTGAGTAAAAGTATGTAAATTACCAGTATTGTTATTGTCGATCAAAACATTAAACAAAGAACAGCCAATTACCATATATGTGAAGGTTACCATGGTAACTACAAATACTTGGAAGTCTAATGATCAGCTGTGCTAGTCCGTGTTCTTAATATAGATTAGTTTCAATTGATCATGAAATAATCCATCAAAACACCAAAAGTACAAAAAAAACCAGCAAAGAACGATGTTTAAATTACTATATATCTGGGGGGTTTTTAGCATGTCACAAAATTTGTGAAAATGGGGGATATCTTTAACATTTTTAATTTCCATCAGTAATTTTTGGCAGCTATCAATCATGCGCCAACATGGTTTCACTGGAAAGAGTTCCGGTAGATTTAAATTTTTTAGTTTAGAGTTGTATGAATTGCAATCGGTTTTCTAAAGAAATAGATGAAAACTTCATTGTTAATAAAATAAATACATGTACCTATATGCATATCAATCTTTCTTAGTGCTGGTATTGCAGAAAAAAATTATTAGTTGAAAAAATATTTTAAAAGAGTTATTTTTCTCTCTCTCTCTTTCTCTGAACTCACTATCCTTTTATCTGTTGCAGGAAGACTAGTAAACACATTAGGACAACACAAAGGACCAATATTTGCTCTGAAGTGGAATAAACGAGGAAATTATATTCTAAGTGCAGGTGTAGACAAGGTAATATTGCTTAGAATGTCTTTTATTTAAGTTTTTTTTGCAATTAGAACATTCTGAAAAAAGATTCAATGGACATCTTTGATAAAGTTGATAACAACCAGGCAAAAGAATAAAGCATAGAAGAAAATGTTTTGGCATATGAAATAAGTTTTCAGAACTATGAATGGTCCACATATACGGTAGATAATTAAACATCTCATCTTTTGTACATGATTTCTGTTCAACCAAATACTACGGGTATATCACATAAAGTTTTGCCAATAAAATGTCACAACCATGCTTAATTTGTTCACTTTTGGATCCAATTTCTGAAGATTTGACTTTTGACGTGTTTTGGAGTGTATTTTTTGCATTATTTCCATTTTCACAGTTTGATTAAATATGTAGGTGTAGAATTTTAAAAAATATAAAATAATTTGATTAATGTTAAGATTTTGCATACCTAATTTGGTAATAATGAAAATAAACTAAAGTAGTAAAGCTACTAATGGAGTTGAATTTTTTAGAATTATTGTTTGAACAATCTCTGAACATTGCTAATCTAGTGTTCGTTGTTTATCTGATGGGGAAGTGTCCGAAAAAGACTCCTAAGATAATACGTGCTATTTTAGCCTGTTGTCTTTTGAGCAAATAAAAACACATGATAAACAAATTATCAAGAAAAACAAAATAAATTTCCATCAGATTTATCAGTAAATATTGAATAAATAATCTGCCGGAATGGATTGTTTTCACCCTCACAGACATGTTGGCCTTATTTAGGTAAACTTTATCTTAAAAATCAATACTTAAAAACTATGGCAAAAGTCTATGAACTTTTTAATCAACCCTCATATGTAAAAACTATGCACATGGTCGTTTTCACCAAATCTTGTTTGTTAAAAGATTTGCCATAATCGTGGTTAAAAAGAAGTTACCGGTACTGGAAGTTTTCAATTAGCCCCACTGTAAATGAAGGCAAATGGGAGGAAAATAAAAAGGAGCCGGGGCAAAAATTTCTGTTAGTAGAGTGTTCAAGTTTGATATATATATATATATATATATATATATATATATATATATATATATATATATATATATATATATATATATATGTACACAGTAAAACTCGGTTATAGCAAAGTCCTAGGGACCACTGGAATTACTTAGTTATATCCGTAATTCGTTATATCTGTATAAGGAATTCGTAATAATATCTATAACAAATTCACTATATACATGTTTCCAGACTATAATTTTTGCTAATGAGGCTTAGAATAAATATACATTACTTTGATACCTTTAATAATCGGATTGTGAAGTGAAAAAATTATATGAAAACAAATTCATTCAAACTATTTTGTTAAATGGTAGTGCAAACTTTTTTAAATTGTAAAGAAATTTGTTATAAAGGTGTTAAATTTCGTCATTATTCACCTCTACGGACTCAAAATCAGTTCGCTTTATCCGTAAATTCGTTATATCCAAATTCGTTATAGCCGTAAAATTTTGCAAAGATTTGTTAAGAATTTTACCGGGGACTCGAAAAAACTTCGCTATATCAGAGAATTCGCTATATCCGTGTTCGTACTAAACGAGTTTTACTGTATATACACACACACACCGGTATATAAAGTTTAATTCACTATTTTCTGCTTTCAGACCACAATAATCTGGGATGCTAGCTCAGGAAATTGTACACAGCAATTCGCATTTCATTCTGGTGAGTCATGCCTACCAAAGTCACCATTGTTTATCTTTTCTATAAAGATGATTCATTAATTAGCAAGTAGTCATTAGTTGAAATAAGGAAATGAGAATTACAGTGTGAAGAAAGTTAAATTTCTTACTATCTTGTTTATCATCAACAGCCCCCGCGCTGGACGTGGATTGGCAGAGTAATGCTACATTTGCATCCTGCTCTACCGATCAATGCATCCATGTGTGTAGGCTAGGAATGGAGCGTCCAATGAAAACATTCCAGGGACATACAGTACGAGTTTGTTTATGCCAGACTTCTAATAGCACTACTGCTTTTTTTGGTTCATCACTGTTGCTTTTCTAAACATATCTTTATTCATTTTTATCCCATAATGTATTGCAGAATGAAGTTAATGCCATCAAATGGGATCCACAAGGTCAACTTCTTGCCTCTTGCTCAGATGATATGACATTGAAAGTAAGATCGATTGTCCATGCATAATTATGATGGTGGTAATTTTTTAAGAAAATATTATTGAATAAAAGTTAAAGATTATTGTATCTGATTGTTTTGCTTTGTGAAAGTAAGAGATTTGGATGTTGTAGATATGGAGTATGAGACAGGATCCTTGTGTGCATGATCTCCAGGCCCATAGTAAAGAAATCTACACAATCAAGTGGAGCCCCACAGGGCCCGGCACAAACAACCCTAACGTTCCTCTCATACTGTCCAGGTAATGAGTCTCACTGCTGTACCTGTAACTATTCAAGCAGATCATGTTTATTTATCTTTGAGCCATGTTGTCTTGTTTTATCATAATTACTGTAAGCGTATTATATTTGGCGTGTACGATATTTGACGGAAATTAGTTTTTTAACCAGTTGGCGGTGATTTGAATTAGCGCATTCCTGAATGTGACTATTCTTATACATATATGTATGGCATTTAGCGATGTACTGTGGTTTCATTAATATTCGTGGGTATCAATTTTCGTGGATTCAATGAAAATCACAGTTTCAAGGATACATATATTCGTGGCCAATGATTCTATCAATACAAAATGTTAGTAGAATTGCACTTCAATGAACATTGAATTTCGTGGATAAACTTAACAACGAAATCAACGAAAATTGGTATTCAACGAATATTGATGAAACCACAGTACTTGATTTAGTGGAAGCAGCATTTCGCCAAAAGCGCTAAATAGAATACACAGCCAAAGTAGTACGTTTACAGTAGTCGGAAATGTCTGACGTTTTCTTGGCTTTTTTAACGATTTTGATATTTAACATGCCAGAAAAAACATCAGAACCGGCGCCATTAAGAAATTTGTAAATTCGCCACCTCCAGCTGGAGGCGGAATTCTCAGCTCGATTTTAAATATTTATGAGGTGAATCAATGTTTCACTCACAGCTAATTAATAAAATGATGAGTTTACTGCTCACTAATATTGTTTTTATGGGTCCTTACATACCATAAACATTAAACAGGCTTTTAAACACATTCTATCAAACTGTTGAGATTTATTTTGATTTCGTGCATTTTTTAAATCTCGCGAGAAAATAGGTCAACAACACTATTGTTTATCAGTGTGATTATCAAAATGCGCAGTAAAACTATATTTTAAGCTGTATTAATGAGTTTAAATATATATCTATTTAAAATCGAACCTAAAATGCTGCTTCCAGTTGGAGGCGGTGAATTTCCAGTTTTGTAATGGTGCCGGTTCTGACGTTTTCCTGGCAAGTAAAATATCAAAATCCTTTAAAAAGCAGGAAAACGTCAGATATTTGGACTATATCATAAAATGTTTGCAGATATATGAAGTAATTAATGATATGTTTGGTGCTTTTTTTTCTCTAGTGCATCTTTTGACTCGACAGTGAGGTTATGGGAGGTAGAACAGGGTCGGTGTCTCCACACCCTGACCAAACACCAAGAGCCCGTCTACAGTGTGGCCTTCAGTCCCGACGGCAAATACCTGGCCAGCGGATCCTTTGACAAGTGTGTCCATATCTGGAATGTACAGGTAATGTTCTGTTTGCCTGCTGGTAGATCACACCCTTTTTGTAGCATAGATATCAAAGCATTCTTGATTTCACACATTGATGTTAAAAGTGTAAGGTCAGACAAATTGCGAAAAAATAACCTACAAAAGTGTTATATGAATCAGAAACAATGATGTTGATGTTTTGTTTATTTTTTTTTCCAGAGTGGTCAGTTGGTGCACAGTTACAGAGGGACAGGTGGAATATTTGAGGTGTGCTGGAATCATCGGGGAGACAAAGTAGGAGCCAGCGCATCAGATGGATCAGTAAGTCAAAAAAAAAGAAAGATACTGCATCATTATGAAGAAGATGCTGCTATGGATCTTTTGCAAAGAAATGTATTTCTTTTATGAAAGTTAAGTTTTTTACAAGAAGTGTCAACACTTCAATACGCATGAACTTACATAGCTTTTTCATCTGTTTCAGGTGTTCGTCCTAGACTTGCGAAAATGATATTTCACGGTTAACCTCGAGACGTTCTTGAGTTAAATATTGTTTGTCTGTGATATGTGTTGATGGTGTGCAGTTGATAGACCATTGTCCTGCCTTCTGAAGGCACCAGCCAGCCCCAGAGAGAGGCTCAGAGCCCCGCCCACATCATTACAGCACAGTGTCACACCCAAGCTGTCCAATGCTTCCCTCTCAAGCCTTCAGTCCACTGACCAATATAGAGGAAGGGAAAGATGACAAGATCGTATTGTGAAGAAACTACATATTGTTCACATTACATGTGTGTGTATATATATACTAATAGGTCTATATTAGTTTTCATGGAAAAATTGTTAAAGTAATATTGATCTCAGGTGTGTAAGTGTTTGTGTATAAGTGTTTTGATTTGAGTGTTGTCATCTTTCCACCTCTCACAGAAAGTGCTACTTTTATACTAATATACAAAAAAGAAAAAAAAAATTCATGTTATCAATTTTGTTGCTTTAGAACTTGGGGAGAAATGACAAAATGAAGCGGTTTTTTTTCTGTCAGGTATACAAAGGCTATATTTTAAATTATACTAGTATTTGGTTTTTGTTTTCTGAAGACATTAAAACCACATCTTGTTTTATCATAAAAGGTTTTGAACAATTACAAATAACTGGGTGTGCATTATTGATACACCTTTGTTCAAAAGCTGTATTTCACAAGATGACTGGTTTTATTGAGATGGCAGCTATGTCATTTTAGTTCTTTATGTAGTCATTATTTGTATTCTTGTACCAAAAAAAATAAAAACGTGCAGAAAATAAATAATTACAGTACGAGAAAATAGATTTAAAGTTTTATGGAATTCAAAAAAGGATGAAGTTGTACATTTGTACATGTTTTTTAATTCTGTACGAACCATATTTTCATTCTGTATGCACCTAAAAATTATCTGGAGAGTTCATTAATTTATATCTTTATAGAAAAGAGTAAAAAATGAGTAAAACTTTAATAATTTGATCATGCCAGTGTTTATTAGAACTCTGTGCCAAGCTTTGGTATATACATGTACCTGTAGAAATATTTAATGCAAACTGGTAGTTATTGCCCTGATAAAAGATATCACTCTGTACTGTGTGCATGAATCTTGTTATTGTAGATCATGTATGTACTAGGGCGTTTCATTTGTCAAATACAGAGACAATTTGTCAACATATCTGTTTGTTCTCATTGAAAATCACTTTTTGCATTTCATTTTCGGAATAACAGCACTATCAAAAACATTTTGTAACAAAGAAATGTTTAAAACTCATATAGTAAGGCTATACGCTATAAAATAATTAAAATTATTGCAGTATTTAGTACATGTATATCAATGATTAACTTTGTTGATATGATCGGTTCAAACAAACTGCAAGATGTAGATGTACTAGCAAACATAAGAAACAAAACAATAATGGTAATTATAGAGAGTGATTAAACTTTCTGAAAGGAGCGGAGCACTCAAAACAATATAGTAACATATTTCGTTTTATAATGCATTATGCCATTTTCAGTGTTTAATTTAAAAACTTTCTAATAAAAAACAATGATGTGTGAATTATTGATATATATTTACATTTTCCAGTGTCTTTGCCTGTGATAACACTACGTATCGATTTTGTACTATATAACCCATAACTTCAAATGACGCCAAAATGAGGCGCCAGCGGGGTTTGCTTATTTATATTTAAATATTTGATCGTACGATGGCTTAAAATTATATAAATATAAGTAATAAGGAATCATTCTTTGAATATTATGGGGTGATAATTTCGTTCGGGGCGTGATCAATCTATCATAAAGCCCTTCAGGCTTTATTGGATTTGATCACGCCCCGACCGAAATTATCACCTCATAATACTCAAAGAATGATTCCTTATTCCTTAAACACTTGCAGTCTGTCTGTTGTGCCTGTAAAATTATCCATGCTGAGAGGAGTAACAATCATAAAATTCCGTGGAAAATGTGCAGGGGAAGTCTGATGCTTTACCAATAAATCTGAAAAGTAGCTGGTGCTTTGAACACATGCTGTTACTAAAAAAAAGCCATGCTTTAAATGGGTCTCTCTGAGTTGAATTTGTACAATAAAGTTATTGGAAATTGATGTCACCATCATAATTTTTTTCGGAAAAATAGGATTGGATGTACATTGCATGATTGGCAATGTGGAGTTTCCAATCGGCTACAATAGAAACAACAAGATTTTCAAGAAAATATTTTTGTAATGTATTCACTTTGAGGTATTTCAAGAATATTTTTATGCATCAGTAGAAAAGAAATAACTCCCTGTTGACATTTCGCAGATACCGTAATTATTGCCGAACATGGAAACAATTAAATTTAGTTAAAGACCAAAATGTTGCAGGCACTTAATTTTCCATTTTAATTAGTGCATTAAATTTACAGTAACATCAATGATCAAAATTTAAGGCTATCTTTTTCTTCAACTGAATTGCTTCCTGCAATAATGTAGCCCTCTCCCAATTTCTTTTTTTTTTGAGAGAGAGAGAGAGAGAGAGAGAGCATACCCCCTCCAGATAACGTCAGATTAAAAAAAAAGGAGAGTGCTACATTATTTGCAGCCACTGATTAGCGAATAATGAACCAGCACATCTGAACTCGGGCTACTATATATGTAATTGTTTTAGAGCTGTTTAACAAGAGCTTGGACTTGAGGCAGTAAGTGACAAACTCCGATTGATGAAGGTGTGGTCTATTCATGATGAACTGTCCAGTCAAATAAATGCTCATACACTTGCCATAAAAAAAAAATATCTCTACATGCAGTCAAAAGACCACACCAAAAACAGAGCTCTACTTGCATGCGACGTCTGCTCTTAATCTCCACTGAATGATGTGTAAAATACCTAATAGATATGAATACCTGGAACGCAATGACAATTCTCTGACTTCATCCAAGGTTGTATATTTCAGTTAAAACAGCATCAATTTCACACAATCAGAGCTGATCTTGTGGAAAAAACTTTCTGTTTTTGACAGTCTATGAATACTAATGAGCTTTTCTTTGCAATTAGAAAAAGGAGGTCAATACATGTATTTAAGAGCTTGTTTTGACATCCCACTGAAAGTCCTTGTTACAACGACTCTAATCATACCATAAAACAGATTATTTATTTAGCATGCTTATTCCCAACCTGCAAAATTTTAGTCGCCACAAAAGCTCTTTGTACTCCAAATAAAAGGCACATCCAAATCCCATGAAATTGTAACCAAACTTCCTGCTATCTACAGGACATTGGTGGCAAGGTGTGTTTGTAAGTTTGTGTGTGCACTAACAGCCACATAAATTGTGCTTGAATGAAAAAACAATCAGAACTTGTGTATGGTGATGTATGCAACTGCCAGAGAACCCTTCTGAGAAATCATTGTTTACATAATGAAATCAATTCATACTTGTCGAGCACACAAAATGAAAAGCTAAAGGTGTGTCAGAAATAAGTTTCTTTATTTCTGTAGGATAATGCAGTCCATAAATGGCTATCACATATAATTACATGTAATATCAGGCAATGACAGGGGTTTCTTGCAAAATAACAGCACTGTAGTCAAACTTGAATTATTGTGAAGAGAACCTCAATGCTGCAAATTGTAAAACCATGAAAGAAAATGGAACTTAAGGTATTTTGGTCCTTATTTTCAAACAGCAAAATTTGGACATCAACTCAAGAAACAATTGGTTTTAATAGTTTATGTTTATAAAAAATACAGTGCCATTAATTAACATAAGGCTGCACAATTTATAGCCATCATGCTTGTATGGAACAACATTCTAACATCTGAAGCATGGTAATCGAAAATTGCACAAAACAATTTATCACAGTGCATGTATGAATATTGATAATTTATTAACATAATATTTGTCAAAACGAGTTTCAATGTAAAATATCAATTAAATGATTAATCGTATTATATATAGAATGCACTTGGAATATAACAAGATACGAAGTTTTTCTGATGCAACCTTCAAAAAAAAATTATTTAATTACACATATTAACAGTATTTATAAATATGAAACAAACAAAACAAACATTTTGCTTCCTATAAAAAAGTGATACCGGTAATATTAACAAATCATGTTGATGTGTTCAAGAGATGATGATTTAAACATTTTTATAAATTACCCATATATTATTAAATTGTTATAATAAAAAAAACCTCTAGTGAAATGAATTAATTGGCTTTAGAGACAAATAATTTCGGACAATTTTCCTTGACCTGATATTTACCTCTAATGAAGCAAAGCCCATTGATAAAACAGACCTTTAGATAACATGACCTTTAATTTTGTATAAGAAGAAATTAAATCACAAAACTTTATTTGGACTAAAATTCAATTAAACACTGTATACAAGTAATAAAATTAATTACCAACCAGGTACAAGTATTTCTTTCCTATACGTACATGTACCGGTTCCTATAAAGCAAAGAAGACAAAAAGTGAGCAAACTTAAAAAAAAAATTCTAAAGAAGAGGAATGTGTATTTGGACTACAGGACTAACAGGTATACATAACACAATGGAAGTACAAAGAATGAAAACTCCTTTGATGTACCCGGTACATGATAGAAATCGGTTTCATTTTAATATTTTTAAACAAAACCAGATTTACATACTAAATAAACCACAGCACTTCATTCATCACATTTAAATGGAAATCTCAAATTTCTCTGGAAAAACTATTTAATCAGCAATTCAATGACATCATTTTTTTTTATTTTTGAGTTTAATAAATTAGAAGTACAGACAAATTGAATGAACTGTACTCCTTGTTTACTTATAAATTAAACTTCTGCTCATTCAATCAGTATGACACTCAGAAGCTTTTCCACATCAACATATGTGAATTTGGATTTGGGGGGGGGAGGTCAGTGGGCTCAGGACCTCACTTCAAAAGTTCAGTCTTATTAAATGCATATACATTGTAATAAGTTACCAAAAAAAAAAAAAAGAAAAACCTTTGACACCCCGACCCTTGCAAACCATAAACATCACTGATACCCTCCCCCTTTAACAGAAGTGGTATGAGTAAAATACACGCTGAATAACTCAAATCTCTAATGAAATATCTATATACTTAGAGTTTCATTCTTGGGTAAAATATGTAGATAAAAGAAATGCCCAGCAACCTTTAAACTTCAATTACTCTGTAGAATTGTTTGTGCCAGAGCATTATTCAAGATCCTCCTCACATTTATGTTTGAGTGATACTATCTCCTTAACACAGAGATTCTTCCCCTGGAACATATCTCACACAACACGGCCCCATACAAGATGTCTACACAATATGATTGGAGGCCTTATTCTCCTCCGATTGTCTGACCGTGACCACTTCCACATCCACCTCCTCCTGGTTCTGTGTAGCCCTGTCCACAGGGTGAGGTGCAGCGTCTACGTGGACGTCCATGAAGGCTGCGTTGTGAATACCGGTAATTCCTCCTCTTGCCTGGTCAGCCTCACCCTCCTCCTCTTCCTCCTCAGATGAGGTGTTCATGGTGATGTCTGCCTCAATGGTGTCCACCTCATCCTCGGATGAATCAGAATCACTGGACTGTGACTGTCGGCGAATCTGTACTCTTTGGACCTCAGTTCTGACGGCCTCTGGCAATCCTATACAAAAGATTGTAAATTATTGTCAGACAATCACCAATTCTTTTTATAATACATGTACAATGTATCTCTATAAATTTTACTTCTTTGAAGCCTCAAATGAATTTCAATCCCTTTTCAAATTTATGAAGAAAATACAGTCAAACTTGTATTAAGCAGTCACCTGCGGGAGGCACCCAAAATGACCTCTTAACAGAGGTGACCTTTGAATAGAGACTTATGAATTTGCCAACATCAAATACCTCATTAAAACAATTATCGGATTTTATTTTAATTATATACTTGATATTTAGCATAATGTTTCAAAAAGATAGATAAAGTAATTGATTTGGTGGGTTTTTTTAATAATATTTATTATATTTACAAATAAGTACAAATACATAACAATGCATTGTGCATGCAATTGTTAATACTTTTTTTTTAAGTATTGAAAAACATCATTACATGGTAAAACCTCGCACTGACATTTTCACAATAATAACACTAACTATTTACATGAATACCGTATATTTAGAAAACAAACACTTTTAATACTAATCATTAATTTTTTAACCGACCGTATCTGAACTCAATATCATATTATTAAATCGAGCAACTTTCTCTTGCCTCGCCGCGGACATTTTTGACACCTATTTCATTCATATTTATAAAACAAACATTGTTAATACATGTTTAAACAATTCACTTTATTCCCATTCGTATCTGATCTGCCAATTATGTATTATAATACATCGATTAATTTGGTTTCTCTCGCCTCAGGTGTATAATTATTGTTTACATTTATTACCTGACATTCAGAAGCCATGTTTGAAATCCTCGGGTGTAAATCATGTGACCGACCGAAATGGCCGCCTAATGCATGTCGACTGTATAGTTTCAGATCAAAATACGATGAGTGCTGACCGCGTTAGACAGGTGACCGCTCTTTAGAGGTCAATTATATAGGATTTTTCATCAGGAGAAAATAAAATGACCGCATACGAAAGGTGACTGCTTAATAGGGGTGACCGCTTCGGCAGTTTTGACTGTACTCATGTTACCAGAATTGTCAAAAGTAGATCTTCGAGTATAATTATTGTTTCCAGCCAGAAGTGGAGTTCGTTCACTGGTGCTGGGTCCTTCTTCATCTGAAGACTCCGAGTCAGAGTCAGGATTAGCCCCAGGGATCACCTTCCTCTTACACACAGGGCACGTCTTCTTCCTCTTAGTCAGCCATGGATCAATGCATTTACAGTGGTAAGCTGAAATAGTTTTCAGAAAATATAGACATTCCTTTAAACCGGGATGTAAATGTATATCAAAATCCAAGAATGTCTCAAATATATTTCTTTTTACACATAGCATTTTGTCCTAACATTTACGAGGGTTAATTTAATAAGATTTATTTTTTTGTTCCAATAAATGAAATGCAGAAAAATACAGTGGTAATTACCATGAGCACAAGGGAGCACTCTCAGTTTTTCTCCATTCTCGTAGTCTTCCAGACATATAGCACAGGTCTCGTAATTGTCTCCTTCAAATCACAAAACAAGCAGTAAGCATACAAATACATGTACCTAGTCTTTGCTGCCTTACAGTCAGTTTTAATAGTAATTTTCATCTACTGAGGCAGAAAGACTGTCCAGATTAGGTACAGAGTTAACAGATATCAAAAAGACAAGGGAACT
The DNA here is from genome assembly GCA_020458035.1 of Magallana ariakensis. Taxonomy (NCBI): domain Eukaryota; kingdom Metazoa; phylum Mollusca; class Bivalvia; order Ostreida; family Ostreidae; genus Magallana; species Magallana ariakensis. The sequence goes on from CM035819.1 coordinate 49,219,938, forward strand.
TAATATAACATAGTTTCCATATTTGTGGGTTTTTTTGCGTTTCTAGAATTCAATTCTGACTGCAATCCCAATTTTCAATTTTTACGTATAAAAAATATCAGAGTTCTTAAAATAGATAAACTACCGTATTTTTCGGACGAATCGTCGATGCGGACGACTAGTCGAATTGCGCATTTTTAGCCAAAATTTTAACAAATTCCTACGATACGTCGATTCAGACGATACGTCGATCTTATCACTTTAAAATGGCGTATAAAAAACTGCAGTAACATTATCAGTGTATGATGCCACGATGTCCCCGATATTGCTACCAATTATTATTAATGACTGACATTTAAACAATTACGTTTTATACTTATGCATCATATTTTCAAATACCGGTAACATCTATAAAGTCGCTTGCATTGTAAACAATTCCCGATATCGCGTGTTATGCAAGTTGTATGAGAGTAAACTAAACTTACTTTGTCAGAAATATTTTATTTCCTTAAAATAATTATTCACTCTGACCATCGCCAGTGTATTCGCCATTATGTAACCAGCCACCTGTTGACTCGGCGCGTGGTCAATGTTTGTTTAACAATTTCCGGTGTCAGAAGCATGTACCTGTCTCGTGTCGGACTTCAAAGGGGGATCTCAAGTGTAGAAAGCTTAGCAATTACTATAATTTGATTAAACTTGTTTAGTTTGTATCCAGTAATGCAGTTCCACGCTATTGTTTTACATAGACACTGTTAGAAATAGATTGATCATTTGTACGACTTGATAATGACGATATACGACATACATACGTTTCCTAAAATTTTTATTTAACCACAATCGAAGAATTGAACAATAATTAATTAATGAACTTTAATCACTCTTATTACGGTACTCTTTATATACACAGGGAGTGAACACGCCGCATATATCTCAGCCTTAGGGAATGATTATAGAGCACAACCGATACCAGCCTACTGTATAAACATTAGTATTGATAATTGCCGATTACGTTTTTTAAGATTGAATTTGACAATAAAATATTTCTTATTTATACTTTCCACTAACAACTCTTTACTAATAAAATAATAAAACTTAAAAACATTCCCCGGACTTACTGCAATAATTTTTTCCATTCAAATTTGGTTTTTTGGTTTCAATTTTACTGCGCAATGTTATCTTCCCACTAGTGTCATATATGGAACCATGTGACGATGTGTTTATGAAAACGGAACGGTAAAACTTTTAATTTGATTATAGACATGTACCATTTTTTAATTACCGTTATTATAATGTATACTGGTGTTAACAAATGAGTGAAAATGATAATTCATAAAGATGAACGATGAATTCAACAAGGTAATTTCCAATCACACAGCCAAGTCAAGATGATTAAAACCAAGATTTTTAATGCTATTTTTAACAATTTTCTGACCTCAAGCCTAAGACAAGTCGATTTAGACGATAAGTCGGGTGCTCTGCTTCAGAGAAAAAAAATACAGACTAATCGTCGGAAAAATACGGTAGAACCAGTGCACTGATTTATCTCACAATAAAATATATGGTATGAAAAAAAAACATCAAGTAATTTGAGATTCTTACCTTTCTTGAACTTTTTTATGGGAATCTTTTTCAGATGTTTTGACGAAAGCCGAGATTTTCTTTTCTTTTGACAATCTCGTATCCATTTAAATAACTACAAAAGAAAGTTTGGAAAAGAAATGTACATGTATCAGGGTTTCATAAAACATTTAAGATATTTTTAATCCAATGAATTGTGCAACACCAGGACAAATTGAATTTTAAAATGGTCATTCATTTCATGGAAAAGGGTTGTCAACAGTTTTTTTAAACAAACCACAATTTAGGAATGCAAATTATATATGGAACTTATATGTTCATATGTATAAGACTGTGGAACATTAATTGGCAAGATTGGAAATATACAGCTTACGTCAATTTCACCTGTTACAGTCAAAACATTTGAAATGTGTGGGGAGAAATTGACGCGGACGTCCGAGAAAACATTGGATTGAAACTTTAGTTTTATGAAGTGTGTTTTTAATCCACCTCTGCGGTTCTAACTTGCTATATTAGTTAATTAAAGCGATCGAAAAACGTGTGCAATGTTGGTGATTTTTTTGAAAACTTTCTTTAAGAATAATTATATTTCACTTATTATTATACTATAAGATATATATTATGAATAAAGTTGAGTGAAGTTAACGTTAAAAACTACATTGTATAATGTTTCGCGGTCTTAATATCGGTAACGGAATTTTCATAAATATATTTACGTACGTCAGAAATCTTCAACTATGTCGATATAAGTGATTTTTTTTTTGTTAGTGTATGGCTAAATAAACAATGAACGTGTATATCTATTTGTATACATTAACATAGCGAAAAAAAAAAGTACAATTTTAATTTATTAAATCAGAATTGGAATTATTCTCTTCTGTGAATAAGCCCCGTTTCAACAATGGCCTCACTTGATTTCAGACTTTTGAGGACTGATTCTGTAAAGTCATCGGACCAATGCTTTGTCTTGCGTATAATCTTGGGATCTTCTTATATTTGCTGATTATATACTTATTGATGAAATAAAATGATTTTTAAACACTTTGCTGATATGAAATAAAATGTTTTTCCATCGCTCTAACTTTTATAGCATTAAGTTAGAAGCGCTGAAGTGGATTGAAAATACACTTTCTATAACTACAGTTTCAATCCAATGTTTCCTCAGACGTCCCTATCAATTTGTCCCCGCCCATTTCAAATGTTTTGACTGTAACGGGTGAAATTGACATAAGCTGTATATTTCCAATCTTGCCAGTTAATGTTCCATGGTCTTACATGTCAAATAATTCATTTTTGAGTAAACTTAATTAGTGGTGGCTGGGGTTCCATTAGAAAGAATAATCTTACCGTGACCAGGCTACGCTCAGGTCACAGTAAGAATTCGTCCCATATACTTGCAATGTAGCAGCCGCGAAGCGGATCAGCTTCGCGTCGATTTTAAGTCTGTTAAAAATAATCTGCAGGGGAAAAACACATTTTTATACACTACAAACCTTTTTGAACATGCATATGTAGTTAAATCCACAAAATATCCATTTAATTAGTCGTACTAAGGCATTTTGTTAATAAACACGTTTGAATTGCCTGCCATTTTGTAGGAAATCGTACTCGGAATGTCTCGGATTTTATTGTAAACATGGCGACCGTAAACAGCGAATTTTCAAATGTGATGTTACAAGTGGCTGTGATTTCGTTACAAAAACAGTTTATGAGGTAAAATGGGATTATAAAAGAGCAACATTGTAGGTATTTGAGACCAATCATATGAAAATTTAGGCGAGATATAGCGCGATATAATTTTTTTATTTGCTACGAAGCGAGTATATGGGACGAATTCTATCGTTAAACCGGGTCCGTAGGACATCTGTCATTTTAACGATAGAACATTCTATCTAGGGTTCCATAAAAACACAGTAAACTCACCATAAACAGAAGCATTAACACAAAACAAGTGCCCACTACAACCGCAAAAGGCCAGATTAGGTAAGGTTTCTCAATAAATGTATCCCTGCCGATTTTGATATAAAACCTGGAGGTATAAAGACAAAATATCTTTGCTTCATCGTTTCTAAAACTAATAGCTTTACTTTTACAATTATTTCAATGTTTTGTTGTATATAAAACTCATTGTAACTGATTGAAAAGTAAAAATATTAATCAAGCATTTTGCTTTCTTTTTAGGAATTTGTTTAGCAAATGCTTGATTAGCTTTAAAGAAATTGAAAATGATGTCATACAATTGTCATTTCTTTCAGAAGAAAAAAGAAGTGATTTCTGTACTACATGTATCAGCATGAATATTTTTCCATATATGAAGTTTTGAGAAATGATAGACTTATGTTAGATACACATGCATGTGATCTTTGATATGACAAACAAATCATTTATCATAATCTTTTTTATTAAACACTTTATGACTTGAAATTCTGTGCTGAGCCAATGGCTGACTTACGTCCTATTGACATCAAACTGGAAGTTCTTCTTCATGATGCTCCCTGCAGTAAATCCAACAAACACCGAGGGTATGCCAACAGTTTTAGAGCCTGAAGAAAATAACAATGGCTGAAGTCCATAATTTAAACAACGATTATCTCACACTTTACTATTGGTTATAAAGTAAAACAAGGTCAGAGGAAGTTTAAATATAGTTAATCCAGGGTGTGTTCATTACCTCCCCCCATCTTGATGATTTCATCATTTCCATCCTCGTTATACACTATCACTGCTCCATAGCCTAGCGTCTGAGCACCGTATACCTACAAACACAGGGTACCTCATTGCTTCTATTTACCTTACAAATTACAGATTCATACATGTTGTTATTGATTATTAGTTCCCACCAAGTATGTACTCCTAGTACAAATGTTATGTATTGTTATCTCGAACAAAATTGTTCATTATATAAGTTTATATCCTAGATTAATAGAAAAATCCATCTTTTTGAAAAATGCGCCACTTGAGATTCATTATTCAAAATATTGTAAACCAACTTTTATTTTGTTTGCAAGAAAATTTCACTTGGTTCATTTCCTACCACAAACCAGTTCTCTGATGTCTTTTGTACATGTATTTTATATTGAAAAAGGCTCGGTCTTGAAAATTAGTCACTATGAACAATTTTTTCAATTGTGAATTGCTAATCAAAGTAGTCACAATAAATATTGTTTTACAGTTATCATCATTGCATCCAATATTTAAAAAAAAAAAAAATTAATTTCTGCAATATACAGCTTAAATATCCTTTGATAAGGTTTTGACTTATAGCTACCATCTCATCGAACTTGCATCCATTTCGCTGCATCAATGCTACCCATGTTAACTGGTCAGAAATATTGACATCTGGAATTTTGGGATGATATAGGGTGCATTTTTTGGTTTGAATACCTTGCTCCACGGCCAACACATAGCCCTGTAAAAGATGACTGTTATTTCTTGGTACTGCACATATGAGAAAAATTTGAGTAAATTCATAAACTTTCTGGAACTATTTTTTAAGAAAATAAGTGATGCACATGGTATGGAGATACAAGTGTAACTGAAATCATTACATAGATTCCTTTTTCTGGAATGTCAGGTCCGAAACTTGCTAGTTCATCTTCAAAGGAATTGATTGTGTCATTGGTTAGGGTTCTCCTCTGGAAAACAAAACAATGTGTTTACTAAAATACTAAAATAGCAGACACTAAATACACACACAGTTCTACATAAACATGCGAGTTCTTTAATTATTAAACATCCTCTATACACATAGTCCTTACAAAAATGTGGTGGTTCTAAATTATCTGATGTATAATATTTTATACTTAGTTCTCGTTAAAGATATGGCTTCTAAAATTATCTGACCACTTCAATGTAGCGTGATACACAGAATCTTGTAATTTGATTGGTTGATTCTTACAATTTCACAATTTACCTCCCTTCCCGATTGACAAAATATGGCGGTCGGGAAACATTTTTTCGAAATGAGAAAAAACAGATTTTGAAATCCCGATTAGGAAATCGGGATGGATTTCCTAAATCAGGAAAATCCCGACTGAATCAGGAAACTTGGAATGTTTAATGTAGACTGTTCTCAAGAGAATGATGTTTCTAAAATCACTTACCACTTCAATATCACAGGAAACTGTTGAGGCATGAAAAAGACAGATAAGGTTGATCACTGCGAACACATACAGTCCAGTCACATGCTGGGGGATGGGACAGTCTACCGGCATTGTCCTGAAAGATTAACATTGTACTATGGAATGGGGCAGTAACTGTCTACTTACATCTTTCTGTAATATACTGTAAGATTAACACAGTACAGTGAAGTTGCAAATTCCGCGTCTACTATACTGTACTATAACATTAGAACACAAGACATTCAAACAAAACCATTTTGATTTGACTAAGTCATAAACATGACTGATAATGTCTTATGATCTGACAATGCATCTCTTATGCAAATTGGACACTTGTCATAACATAGATAATAAATTTATTTACGTGTAGTTGAAATTGAAACTACAGTACCTCTGTACCCTGGAAGCACTTTAACATATTAAACAGTGTTTAATTTCAACTTTTCTGTTTCACATTCATATCAATATATCATTTTGGATCTTTTTATGACGAATGACTGTCATGTGCGCTAAGTTCAAACAAAAAGTTCAATGATAAAGTGCAAGAAAAATAAACAATAACAAACTGATAGTGAAAACCCTACCAGTCTTGACAAGTCATTTATGACAAAAGTTAATCACTTTACTTTCTATCCTTTGTTAAAGTTAAATAGAAAAATTACCTGAATTAAAAAGAACCCTCGGTAATAAAGTTTTGTTCCACTATTTACATAATAATTTATGCCAAATGACTGACTTGGACTTCAAAAACATGGCTGCCCTTGTTTTTCTTTTGACAAATTGATTTCCGGTAGGAAATAGTAATTCCGGATTGCTCTCTCTCTCTCTCTCTCTCTCTCTCTCTCTCTCTCTCTCTCTCACACACACACACACACACACACACACACACATTAACAAATGAGTTATTTGAATAGACTATAACTGATACGTAAATTATAATAAAAAGAACAAAAAGAATCCAACATGCAGTTATGCAACTAATATATTAGGCATTCTGTAATGGTTCAGTTATACTGCAACTTGAGAACAAAATTAAGATCATCATATACAAGCAAAAACTTTGACAAATATTTTATCAAATCCATTCATGCATAAATGACACATTTACAAAATATGTATGTTCTAATAGAGATTGAATCTCTAAAATTATTTTCGTCTTGAACTGCACCTAGTAACGGATAAAGGTTGTAAGACATGTACAATATATAGCTATTTAGCGCAAGCACCACGTGTACTATAAGCTATTTTAATGTACAGTGCAGATTGCAATTGGTTCCCATCAGCTACGGGTATAGCTTTCATCAGGAACGTACAATGTACGGCATCGTTGTTGAAAGGGGACAATTTCATTCGCATTCTGATTAAATTAAACCTTCACAAGCTCTTTTTATTTTGATTGGCACGCGAAAATCAAAAGAAAAGGAGCTTGTAAAGGTTTGATTTTAATCAGACTGTCTCATCCGAAAAATCTTGACAAGTGTGGTAGAGTCAGGTATATGACATTCCTACTAGCTCTGGCTAGTGGGTTAACCCTTTAGCTCGATCGGTAGAGTGCTGGACTGGCGAGGACCCGGGTTCACACCCCAGCAGAGGCAAAAAGTGTATACTATGCCCTTCAACCCCAAGTATATATAGACCCCGCGGGTCTTTACATGGGGGTGGGGGTCGGTCCTGTCCTCAAGCACCTGCATGTGGATTGGTTAATTTAATGGTATCAGGAGAACCGAACGTACCCAGGAGAAAACGTAACCAATTCCTAGGGTACATATTCTCAAAACTCTTTTTTGAACTTTTTCATTTATGATGGATTAATTGCCGAATAATCAAACGGCTCAGGCAATGTTCAGGCAATGTTTGTACACTATTATTGCCAAACGTGATTATGTATTTAAAAAACAGCAACAAATGATACAAATGTTTATTGTATAATTATTTTGTTGCATCCCAAAATATTTATTAAAACTCATGTATTAATGGGTAATTAAACGAACCCTAGGAATTCTCCAGGGTACGTTTTTTTTCTTGGATATGCCTACGTTTTCTCCAGCATTCAAATTAATAATGTAACACTCAGAATTGTGTGTTGAGGTCTTTATTTCCACTTATGGGTATCAGCACATATATATAAATTTTGACAGTTCCTAAGCAAGGACACACTGTGAATGTTAAATTTCTTTACACGAAGTTACTTCTGCTCGCTTTGCCTTTCTCTTGGACAATGAAAGTGAGCTAGGCAAGAATTATCCAGAATGCTATCTTTAGATGACATCACAAAATAATTAACCAAAAACCTAAATGTATTTTCTATAATAAAGATAAAATATTACTACCAAAATCCAACTTAGCCTAGTGGTATGACTCCCATGTTCACACACCAGAAGAACCCGGTTCAATCCCCCACAACCACAGACAACTATATAAGTAATATCATATCAAAGTAAAATAAAAGTAAATAATATCAAAGTAAAATAATTATTTAAATTCCATCCTCTTACATAAACGAGCTCCTGAAAACTGAAGACAGTTATCTCTGATTAACAAGCAGTTTTATAAAAATATACGTTTGTACTCATTCCAATGCTTTAATCTATTATTTGTGCAGATTATATGTTTTATTTTTAAATCAGATTTACATTGAGAAGGGGGGGGGTATTTTTTTTTAGTGGCGTCATAGTCACGTGATACTTTATTTATAACCAAGTAACATCCGGGCCTCTCTTTCACTCTCTCATTACCTTCAGCAGGGAAAATGGCGTCCTCCGCTAGTACAGGTGTAGAGACTGCTGCTACAGTTTCCCCTACCAATCCTTCTCTCAGACAACGAGTTAATGATTTTTGTACCTTTTTGTACAATTCAGAAGAAGGATCTGTGCTTGGAAGAACTGCAAAGAGTTGGGGTAAGTTTTGAATACTGCTCAGTCCAAGACTTCTATCTTGTCCTCTGCATTCGGTTTTGGCGTTCTCCCGATTGAACCGGTAAAGTTTAAACGCTCTTTAGCGATAATTAGAACAGAAAATATTGTGATATTTACATTATATAAGGTTTATTCTATATGGTGGTGAATTTTTTATTACACGGATGGGATACTTTGAGAAATACACGGTGCAACTTCGAATGACCTTTGCAGATTGTCCTTTCGGTGTGGGGCCACATAGGGGGTACACACAAACGAAGGCACGCTAACCCATATTTACGGATTAGTTTTTATGAAATTTTGACTATTGAATATTTTCTTATATTTTTTTTTAATAAATACAAAACAAAAAAATTACAGGAAGGTTTAAAGCTATGACATGCATGTTAATGTACATAATGTACAGTAGGTTAACCACTACTCCGTGTGTATACCTATTTCGCAATTGTTTCAGACATACTATGTTTACAAAAGATGTAATATTGTGAAATGTTAAGTTTGACCATTTTCCAGTGTTTTCATACTGATATCCAATGACCTTCAAAACAATGTTCAGAACATTTCTGAGCTGGCCTGTATGTTGATATATATATGTTATGCACCAGTTGTTTAACGTCATGTTTGAAAATAATATGTAACAGGGTAAAATCATTTTTGTTTCTTGAATTTATTATAACACAATTTTACACTTTTGTTTGTTTTTCTTATTTAACATATTAAAAACATATTTTTTCTTCTTTTTCAATTTTTTTCAAATTAACAAATTATGAAGTCATTGATTTTAACTATGGAAAGCCTTGGCAATAAGGTTTCTCAAATATTTTTTTTCAAATAAAATATCCCAATGAAAGGTTAAGAGTCAAGAAAAAGTTGGCATGCTGTATAGCCGTGTCATTTTATGGCTCTAGGAGTACTATAGCCTCAAGCTATTCACCAAGATGTCTGTATTATTTTATGCATACATTATAGGTCACCTTCACTTTCAACTGCCATTGCGTACGTACGCTGATAGTGTGAACCAAGTGTGGGCTATTTTAGTCTCCAGAGGAAATGTCCTCGTTTTAAAACTAAAATTTATGACACCAAATAAAAATGTCAAACAACAATCATCTCAAATCAACCTAAATTTGGTAGGAAAAAGAAAGATTTAAAATATTTGGATGTACTCAAATTTTAAAAATTTGTTATTAGATTTGTGAAAATATTGAGAAAAAAAAACAGTCTGGAGGAAGACAATAATGGATGTTTTTTGTCTTCACTGAATCCTACTATGTGTTGTAAATCTCCATGTTATATAAAAGATAAACAGTGGCTGGCCAGACAATCATTTGTCCACCTGACTGCCCAGAGCTGTGTTTGTGTAAACTGTTATGTAATCTTACATGATGTTGCTTAACATATTACATTTTGGTCCAGGTTTTCTTACAGCTATAGATAAATGACAAAGGCCACCTAATTCTGTGTGGAATTTGACATACTAACTTGTGTACATACCACACTGACTGGAATTAAATGGACAGAAATCAGTTCACATTTTGTTAATGACCAAGATCAAGTTAATGAATCTAGTTTTATTCATCACATAATTTAGACAATACTTGAATGTCAGGCTAGTGCAGTACACAGGGCTGTGTCTTAATATCAAATCTCTGTGTGTACAGGGGCAGTGAAGCATAACATTTTTGATTTAATGAGACAATCCACCATTGTATTTAACTTGTAATAGTTAATGGGCAGAAGCAACCATAAATGTTTTATATGACCTCTAACAAACAAAATACAATGCATTTATATTGTACAATCACAGTCCTACAAAATATGTAGCCCCAAATTTTTAAGAACAGATAAATATTTATCTATTTCAATTGAATAAATAAAGGTAATTATTACTTAAGAAACTTGTGAAATAAATCAAATTTAAAGTTTGCTTTCCTTCATGTATTTATAGCCCAGATTGGAATCTTCTATCTGATTTACTACTCATGCCTTTCTGCTTTCTTCGCCGGGATGATGGCCATCTTCTACCAGACATTGGACTGGAATTACCCCAGACTTCAGGGACCTGACACCCTTCTCAAACAAAACCCAGGTGAGACATTTACTTCATTTTAGATTTGTTTATGGCTGAATATACATCCTCAGCGTTTATGTTATTTGACATTAAGGTGCAATTCTGAAAATAATATGAATTGATTATAGGCTTGAATGGCCTTTATGATTACTCATTGTAGAATGTATTCAGATATAACCAGCATTTACCATCTGTCAATGAGATTGAAACTATTGCACTCTCTCTGTTTACAGGTCTTGGATTCCGTCCCATTCCTGATGTGCAGTCTACTTTAGTCCGATTCGTTAAGGCTGATGCCTCCACATACTCTCCATACACCGACCACATCCAGGCTTTCCTAGAGTGTAAGTATGAGGATCTTATACCAGTAATATGGACCACTAGAAAAATAGATCACAAATTATGTCATTACATACAGTGCCCCTATTAAAATGCGTAGAGTTATCATAGGATCATATGGTGAATTCTGAATAAGTGATTGTTTCAAAACTGCCATTTTGGCTTGTCTATACTAGTATCACACTATTTATTTGCTCTAAAATAGAAATTTGTAAAATTATAATAAAGTTAAAGAACACTAGGAGATCTGTTAAGTATGGCTTTAAGTGTACTCATGTTACTTTGATGAACCTACAGACTACGAGAACCAGAACCTGAACCCCCAGGACGGAGGTACCGTGGCCGACTGTGACTCAGTGAACGGACGCCGCCCAGAAAAGGACTGGGACAAGCCCTGCCGATTCGATCTGACCGCCAACCTGGGAGCTGATTGTGTCAAACAACAGACCTTTGGCTTTGACGATGGAATGCCATGTATTTTGCTGAAGCTCAACAAGGTATAATCTTATACAAAAAGGATAAAATAGTTCATGCAAAGAATGATCCTATGTGCTACTTGGATTGTAGGAGCTGTGAGATATTTGACATGTAGGACTTTCCTATTTAAGTATTATAACTTTGAAAAAAAATTACAAATGATAATGTTTTATTTTATTGCCTTAGAAATATATGATTCATGGATTATTTATTTTGGAGTTCATTATGCACATCCTTCCTTTATTTTTTTCTAAAGAAGAAGGTTAAAATTAAGGCTTATTTTGATAACATGTTACTAAGAATAGAATGTGATAGAAAGTTTTACATTTTACTTACCCTTAGCTGCAGTTCTGTAGCTCCTGGTATTTCTATTGTTGTAGCTGTCAGTGTTGTAATTTGTAAGTTTTACATTGACCATATTTTTTATTTTAATAGATCTTTGACTGGCAACCTGAGTCCTTCACCAACGACACAGTACCCACGGATGTAGCTGATCTGTGGGAGCCTTACCATATCACCGTCAAGTGTGACGGAGAGGTCAGTATAACACACAAAAATACAGTCAATTTATTGTTTCATTTCTCCCATATAGCAGTTGCATGACTTTATTAGCATTCAAATTTTATAAAGTGAAAATATTTGACTTGTATTTTACAGAATCCCGCTGATAAGGACAACATTGGACCCATTGAGTACTACCCACAGGGAGGATTCCACTTCAAATATTTCCCATTCCGTAACCAGCAGGCTTACCGCTCCCCATTGGTGATGGCCAGATTCATCAAGCCCCATCCAGGTGTTCTCATCATGGTTGAATGCAAAGCTTATGCCAGGAACATCCACCAGAGCCAGCTGGAGAAAGCCGGAATGGTCCACTTTGAATTGATGGTGGATTAACCTAATGAACTTTTTTAGTCTACTTTTTATAATTTTCACTACAAACGTCGTTGCAAGGGTGGCTTTTCACAAACACATTGATTAGAATATCTTTATAAAAGGACCCTTTACCTGAAGGTAAATGAGAGACAGTGAGACAAATGATAGAAGGCCACAAGGAAAGAATAAGTTTGTATTTCTTTTTTACCAAATTTTTAAAATGGTTGCTGCTATTCAACCAATAAATGTAAAACTGAGACTTTCAAATTTTTCTAGATTTAACATTGTGTTTGATTATATTTTGTTAATTTTGGGGGCATTTTTGTGAGAGGAAAAAATATGGTTCTTTGATAAGTGATACTAAATTTTTCATATTGGCTATTTAAATGGCTACCCTAAATATGCCAGATATGAAAATCTTTAGTGATCTTTGATATGTTGATATACATTTGTTACATTCCTTAAAAGGACACTTATCTATTATCGGGTATATAGCCAGAATAAGCATTGTATTTATATTTCTTTTTATGTGTACATATTGGTTAAATTTCAGAAATTGGGATATTAGTGGTTGCTTTGAAAGAAACATTGTACAACTTGATGATGTACAGTAGGATTGCAATGTAAAATGGAGATTATTTGTTATTGATATGCCCTAAATCGGTTAGATTGGAAATCTCAGTTCATTGGTATTCATGAATTGCCATCACATCACATCTTTTGCATTATAGAACTTAGTTTTAACCATTTGTGTACATATTTTTTTTTTTTTTGCCTTTTTATGTTGGAATGCAAGAATTTTTTTCTACAGTGAGAGAAGTTGAACGCGTGCAATTTATGGTTTCAAATATTTTTTGTTTATATAGTTAATATGCAAAACACTTGTAGTATGTTAGATCTAGGGATTATCTGAGGGTGAGTAACACTCTAATTTGCCAGCTAAAGATTCTAATAATAACATAACTTGGTGTACCATCTCGACCTGTCACATGTTTTCCGTCCCAGAACTAGAGGCTTGTTTTGGCACCGTTAACATTTTGACAGGGTATGTCAAATGATAAAATAAGGCCATCGCAAATATTATGGAACAAACCAACAATTAGATTTAAGATCAATAATTGTAGGACTCGGGAAATGTAAAGCTTAAAAAATGACTTGAATAAATAAAGGATCTGAAATTTGTTGTGCCATGTTTATTTACTTGTGTTTGTGGTGAGACGTCAAAATCACAGAAAGAGTTGTCTTTCTTGCAACTGCATTGGTGGATCAATATCTAGAAAGACAAAAGAAATTCCACATTCTTTGCCTTGGAGATATCATGAGTTGAAATCTGTCATGTACATTTTTACAACATGACAATTCTTTAATTTATTGTGCATTTATAATGGATTCTGAACCTTTGTCACCCCTCTCTCTCTCTCTCTCTCTCTCTCTCCATAAAATTATTTTCTAAAGTAAATTAGCACTTCTTGGGGGGGGGGGGGGAGGAAAGGTTATCTTGACACATTTTAATAATTGTATATATATGCTTCTGAATACACTGATGGACAACACATTGACTGGGAAGACAATTCTACATTGTCAAGGGTGACAACTTACTTACATGGTCCTCTTCATGCCATGTGGCACATAAGGCAACAGAGGTGAAAATGGACATATTGTTATCTGCAAGTGAATTTTCCACAACAGGATATCTATGTGCGACAGCTTTCCCGGACACTTGTAACACAATCCAAGATCTGTGTAGGAACCTCAATTTTGATTTTACATGTCTATGTCATAATATTCTAAATAACCCCCCCCCCCCTCTTATAAAATGATAAAAACCTTGGGGTTTAAATTTTGTGTTGGAATACTTACCGATGGACACTAATTTTTTGTCACATTTCTGGTCAGGCACTCTTTCCCACACATTTATGAACAACACATGAAGATGAGACTTTTAAATCCAAAATGCTAAGAAAATTTCCAACAAATCAGGCCAAACAGATGATTTCATGTAATTTATTATTCAATGTGGAGATTTTATTCGAGTATTTTGTTTTTTGTTAATTTTGTTTAAATTTCATATTCAAAATTTGACGAGGATACGAGATCAATACTTTTTAAAGCTTTTCAAGTTTCGTACATATCAAAGACGGACAACCACATTATGATAAATATCTGGACGGTGTTAACATTGATTTATTGAATCTCAGATATACATATGCGATATTATATTATACTTTCATGTTAAATACTGAAATCTGATTGGTTTAGACGCAGTTGACAATCCGTTCCCATACCCTCAGCGTTAGCAACACACTTGGCAACGGGTCGATAGAACGAATTGTTACATGCGCGTAAATTATGCGCGTACGGTTCGCCGTAGAAATCGCGTCTTTTCTATATAAAAGCAGTAAAATTTGCTACAAAATTAAGACATTCAGTATAATAAAATAAATAGTGCCTGTTTGGGAGGGTACCAGTTGAAAGTATTGTCAACCTCCGAGAAGCGGAGGTTGACAATGGTTTTCGAGGGGTGTTAATTTCAACTGGTACCCTCCCAAGCAGGCACTATTTATATTCAAAATACATCCTGACCATAACGTGAGTATTACATTTTGAATTTACGTGATTAGAAGTATCGAATTAGCGAATTTAAGAGATTTTTAAATCAACACCAAGATAAAACCAGAACTTAAATAACCGTTTCTTAACATAGACAATCTGAAAAAAATGTAACACTTGGGTATTTATTATAAACTGATTATAAACTAAGTGTGCAAGGGGTAAGTTTAATTAATTATTAAAAAGAGACAGTTTGAAAAAATCCCCCCTAATAACTGTAATTTTTATGCATAAATCATTATAAAACAAAAAATGATCATTTAGAAATCAAACTTTAAAATACAATATCGATTTGGATTGGAATAATGGGCGGCCTAACTCTATAGTTGCAAGAACGATAGCACGTGGCCACTTGGGGCTACGTACATACCTTTCTTTTGATTTTGTAATATTATGTATTGTTTTTTGTATGCAATATGAAATATCGCAAAAGATAAATAAAGATTGAATGAATTGATTAATGCTACCCTCAAATTAATCAGTGAAACTTAATGATAAGCAGTTGTTAACATTGGTTAAAGCGAAACTCATTTATATATATATATATATATATATATATATATATATATATATATATATATATATATATATATATATATATATATATATATATATAAAAACACTAACATATAGGCTATACTGTAACGTTACGTTCTTGATAAAATAAATCTCGTATTCATTTGCATATTAAACCGTGCCCAAACGGAAATCTACTATCCTCCCTATCGAACATTGTCAAATTGAAAAAAAGTGTCGCAGCAGACGCGAATAATGATT
Organism: Magallana ariakensis; assembly: GCA_020458035.1. NCBI lineage: Eukaryota > Metazoa > Mollusca > Bivalvia > Ostreida > Ostreidae > Magallana > Magallana ariakensis. The sequence continues at coordinate 49,235,684 of CM035819.1, forward strand.
TATCATATCAACTCGCACTAGTCAGATGTGAGGGATCTCCCAGGAGGAATAGCATCGAACGCGACCTCTAGTGGCAAGTGTGGCGAATAAAGATGGCGGCTAGTACGAGTATGACAGAAGGGCCACACAAAAATGGGAAACGTGTGGAAATTGCGGTTGCTGAGGAATCTTCTGAGAGTGAGACGGAACCAGAGCCGGCAAAGAGATTCCACCGACGCATTTCTACCAACAGAGAGATTAAATCTTCCGTAAGTTAGATTTTAGAAGTCGGCGTCTGTCGATGTACGAGGTTGACAGATGCTGGTGACATGGTTGGTCGTGACATGTTATGCAGCATGGCGATGAATGTTGTGATACCTTATGTTGTATTTTGCCTGTAAACGTTATTTTCTTCTGGAAACCTATGAGCTAGATTTCTGTCCTTGTAGTACTAGGAAATGGAATCCGTAATATAATATAGTGTGTACATATAGTTTTCTTGGTTACATGTTGATACAGTACATGTGCCACTATTATCCATCTATATGGGCCTATATAGGCCTATACTAAAGTCAACGGTTGGGGTTTTGTTTGTTAATAGATATCAAAGCTAAGGGAATTTGTGCAATTTAAAATAAATCAACTGAGAAAGTTATCATGTTTGCAACTCATAATTTAAGTCCATCAAACTCATTGAGAAAATAAATTTATAATAAGAAATTTAAAATACATATTTAAGCCTTAAAGATGACAAGGTACTGACTTGTATGTAAACCTTAAATCAATGATGTTCCGCGTAAGTGACTATATAATTTGATATAAAAAAATGTTAATAAATAAAATTATAGTATTATTTAAACATAGTCTCCTCAACTTTGTCATTTGTATAGATCAATTTAATTCATTTTGCCTCATTGCATGTAGTATCATTTTCATGTGTACGTGTACAGTATGTATTGATCAATACACTACAGCATACTAGTATCCCTTAAATTTTTATTTTGTGCAATTTTATTTTATGTTTATTTGTAGTTCTATTATGCATGGTTTTTTTTTTTTATTTTGTTGGCCTGCATGTTTTCTTTCAGGTTCTTGATGCTGAAATTATGGTATGTAAATGAAACTATTCCACCCTAAAGTTTTAATGCTTGTGTATGAATGGGCTTTGCTAGTTCTAACAACATGTAGTACTAATGCTTGTGAATTCTTTTAAGGTAGGGTATTACTTAAAGGAACAAAATCAATTTCAAAATGTGGAAGTGTTTGCCAAATAAATATATTTTTAAAATATCATTATATGACCAGATGAAGTGATAATAAATATTTTCTCATTTGTTCAAGTGCTTTAAAGCTGTTTATGAATACAATTGTAATTGAGGAAATTTTATGTTTGCACTTGAAAAATTTTGTGTTCATTGCAACGATAAGTATCTGAAATGAAATAATAAAAGTATTATTTTTGATCAAGATCATTATCTTATTATTACATATAAATGGCAATAATTTATTGTTTCCAACTCAATCATTATGAATAAACTTGAAATAAAGATTTACACATAATGTTTTATTTGCAATTGGCCCATTAAATGAGAACTGATCCACCACAGTTAATTTCCATTTGCAAGCTTAGTCATTTTATTTATTTCATACAGAAATAAGCAATGGTCCCAATATTAAATATCCAAAAGTATAGGTTGCCCGAGAATCTCTTACATATTTATCCCACACGCATTATACATGGTTTCATGTCCTTGATTTGGCAATACTTATATATAATTATTGATAAAGCATCGTCTGTATGAACTAAATGCTGTTCGTGACTTTTTATATTTGATGAAGTCCCATGAATAGCATTGTTGGAGAAAATTAGTCCAATTAACATGACCATCATTTGTCTGTAGCAGCAGGGATTCTATATCATGATCAGCCTAATGGGATTTGATAGTCTTCATTTTTACCCGCACAAATGGCTATAATTTTGCAATCATTTGTTTGTTTTCTTCCCAGTTGTAGTATGCGGGCTTATGAAATTTTTATAGTTTGCCTCTCACTGTGTATAAATATGTGTATTTCCAATGTCTCCATCTCTTTGTGTGTTCTAAAGCATTAGGAATCAATAAATATCATGATTATACACATGGATTCATCAGACACTGGCAGTGCCCTTTTGGATCTGTCATAGGTAGAACATCAAATGCAGGTCTTGGGAATAGATACAAGTTTAGTCTGTACTAGCTGGCATAGTATTGGAATAGAGTGGGAGTGGCAGCAGAAACCACACACTGCTACAAATTTTCTGCATCTCTTATTCGGTAAAGATTATGAGTTAATGAAGACATTAAATTGTTATGAATGATATCAATATTGCTTATTTTATGCCCATTTGCTTGTCTTTGCTCATCCCAGAAGTTTAATCAAGCTTTGAAAAAATGAAAAAAAAATCCTATATTGCTATTTCAGTACACTGTACTGTATCAGACCCTTTGGAACATATTATATTTGCTTCCTGGTATGTAGAAAAAGTACATGGCACTGGTAGTGCACTAACATAACTATGTGGGTAACTTTTGAACAAGCCCTTGAAAGGGGAAGGGAAAAGGTATGACACAACAAAGAGTGGGGTTACAGGTAGGCATATTTATATTATATTGGTTGGTGAGATTTGGTGTTTTTGTATTGATTTTTGATGCCTGTGATGACTGGGAGAAGCTACATGTATCTGTTATTATGCTGTACTGTGAGTGATCTGTGACAAAAAATCAATTGTTAATAGCTGCAAGTGACTTCAGATGCTCATTAGAGAGTTTTCACCACACCAATGTATACCTACGTGTTAATATACACAGCAAACACATTCATTGTTATTGAAAAGTTCTTCTGATAGTATGATATACTGATCTAGGGATGCTAGAAAAATATAGATTAGACTAAATTTAGAATCTTTCTCATAGTAACAGTTTAACAGTTATTTGGATATTTTCTATTTTTTCAGGCATGTACAAAAGAAGGCCATTTAATGAAACAGACAAATTTCCAGGTACTTTTTGATTACAAAAATGATGTTTACATGTATATAATATATTGATCCTTCAGAATATTTAGAGTTTTTAATATTTGTTTAATATTTCCACACATACAAAAAAAATGTTGCAATTTTTGGATGTGCCAGAATTTTTTTTCTTGATACTGTATTAAACAAAAGTTTAGATCATAATACTAAGACATGTTTCTTCATTTTCAGAGATGGAAAAGAAGATATTTTAAACTTAAAGGAAGAAAACTTTATTATGCCAAAGATACAAAGGTAATTAAGGTAGATGAATGGGAAAAACCATGGAAACCCTTTGGATATCATGTATGGCTAGTATTCTGTACTATCCACTCTTAAATTTATCAAACACATTAAAAGGAATGCTTGCAAATAGATACACAGTCAAAACCATAGCAGAAATAACTGTTTTGAATTAATAAATCACTTTAAAAAATACGAAAACACCACCAACACAACCTACTTTTTTTCTCACCTTTTTATCATACCTAAGTCCAAGTTATGTTTTCAGGGTTTTTTGATGTATTAGAAAACCATTCCAGTTTACTTTCCTGTTTGCAAACCAACTTTTTTCTCTATACTTGCCTTTGAAATCACATTCTGGTAGCTAAAAAGATATCCTTGCACATAACACAAATACATTGTACATGTATAAAATCATACAAATCCATTTTTATCATGAATTGGTGCATCTGGCCAGCAATGGAGCCAAGCATCTACATATCAAGGTCAAAGATCAATAAGTTCAAGGTCATAAATATGAGTGGTACTTGTGTACTGATTTGTACAAGGTACCAAAGCTAGGGCTCCAGTGAGCATTTCTGATCAGGATTTTTCTGATATCCCTATATGCTATCAGTGGCATTAAATTTTCACAGGTTCACCCTTGTCTCTTGACCAAAATGAATCAAACTTGGCTCTTAGCTTTCTTTTGTATAGAAGTGTCAAGTTTGTTTAAATAAAAGACCATGTGTTCCTTTTCATCCGGAGGTAAAGAAAATTAGGTAGGATGATGGTATTTTGAAATTATTCTTAGCCAGAACTGATGCCCAAAATAATACAGTAATACATGTAATAATCTGCTCAGTAATGTCAAGACCTCTTATTATTGAAGATTCAATACCATAAGTATAAAGTGGTTTCAAGTCTATGCAAACTTTGACCCCAAGCAGGATTCTAACCTTAAAATCTATATTAGCAATGTTGGCTAATATACCTTCAAATTCCTGGGGCCCCACATCAAACTTTTATTGCCCTACAAATTAACACAACAAAAGATAAACTAATTCAATAGATTTATTAAGGTTTTAATAAAACATCTTCCTTTCTTTACAATTTTATCTCTGTTTATATTTTCAAACACTGCCTAATGTAATACTTAAAAAAGATGATATCATTGCAGCTATTATGTTCACAATGTTCCTGTATGACAGTGTAAAAACTTTAACCAGCATTAGTTAGAGGACAATTTTTCTGGAATAAGAAAAATGCAATGATCTAAAATCTTGGGCCTTTTAATGCATTTATTTCTATTTTGTGTTTATATAAGATTAAATTTGTATGAAGAATTAATCGCACAACATATTTTGCAAAATATGAAATAATCATGCCCTGTGAATGCAGAGAAAAAAATCACAATTATGTTTAATGCACATTCGGCCCCTTCTTTATCAAAATCTTCAAGTTGCAAGTTTCTTTTCCATAAGAAATTGTCACATGGCAATGTCAATTTATATACCTTATTTTGAATTATCACTGTGAAAAGTATACCTATATATAATCATTCATAGTGAATTGAATAGGACTGTATAAACAGAAACAGATCATTTTCAATTTCAAATAGGTGTGTATGAATCATTGAATAAAAGTTACTTTACTTGATTTCAATTCAACAATGATAAAAAATATTTAGACTAGACTTGGAACTTGTGAGAATCTTTCTCTTGGGGACTCGCACATTTATTGCCAAGACTGGGGACTCAAGCTTCCTCAACCAATATTGGAAGATAAACTTGATATACCGGTACTTGTTCTTGTTAAAAGATAATCTTGATATTACATTATTGTATTACTATAGTAGTCTTTTGTAAAGCAAGTTTAATAGCTATTTGTGTCACAGCTGGGCATTGTTGCTCAGGACAATCAATCACTTGTTTTGGAACAGGGAGGCTACATTTTGTAAAGTACTTTCTTTCAATATACAAGAAATTCAAAATGTTGGCCCTAACTGTGTTTTTTTGCATTTCCTTGTCTAAAATTCATTGCTCAGTTGGGTTAGAGCATCTTGTTTTTATGAGTTAAGAATTTGAGCCTGGCTGCCTTTTTTTTTAATTTTATGATATAAGGCTATTTACTTTATTATAGCATTTTCTGTATACTTTATACTTAAATATTGTCGTGTTTGAAAATTGTTTCATGGTGAGTATCTTTCAATGATGTGCTTTTAAACAAATGATTTATTTATGAATATCTCATTACATTCCTCCTGAAGTGTCTAAAAATGCTGCATTTCCTGTATTTCCCTGAAACAGGAAAAATAAAATTAATTTTTCCCTAAAGTTGGCAATGGAAAGTAAGAGTGTACTAGCCTGCTCCAATACCATTTTCAAAAATATTATCACATTATCAGACATAGATTTGTTTCATAAATTGGTGTATTCTAACTGTTTGATAAACATATGATTTATCATAGGGGTTGTTATATCAAATTATTCTGGCAATACCTATTTTCAACAATGCCCCTCTCTTAAAAGCTTTAATGACCTTGCTTCATTATTTTTACATTGCTATTTTCATTTGTCAAAAAAAAAACCCAATTAAAAAAGGTTTTCTTGAAAACTATATGACGAAAATAAATTTGAATATAAATATGTTAATATGAAAAATGTCAATCATGTTTGTTTTTTAGCAAATTATGATGATGGAAGGTGTACCTAGGATTTTATATATACAGGTTATACACATAATCTGAACATAAATGCCTCTAAGACTTTATTCCAACTCCATTAAGCCTCCTAATTCAAAATTATTAACTTCAAATTCTGTGAAGGTTTTTATATACTGGTATATTAAAAATAATAATAATAAGAACTATAAACATTTAAAATCTCTGAGCATTTGCTCCTTGGAATAAAAATAAGATCATGTCATCAAACTTTACTATACCAAAGTCAACAGAATTTCCTTTATAGCAGAAAACTGAACGATTAGAAAATTTTAAAGAGAAAGAATAGGATTTGTTTTAAAGTCTACCAGTATATTCATGAGTGATACAGTTAAATTTATCTCATGAAAGATGTATTACATTTTATTGTACAAAGTCACAATAACAACACAATGTGGCATTGCTTAAAATATTTGTTTAAAATAAAGTTCTCTCTTGAGATTAATGAATGGGATATTAATATGTTTGCTTTAATGAGTGTATTGAGTGGAAATGGTAGTATGTTTGCTCAGCAAGTCTTGCAATACAGACACTCTTTAATCTTGTTTAATAAAGCAAACATAAAATTATTCCACAATATAGATAACATGTATCATTATTATACCTCACACAATGAAGTTGCAAGAGGTATAATGTTTTTGACTGGTCCATCAGTCAGTTAGTCCATCAGTCCTGTTTTTTTGTAAGTGCAACTCCTCTTAAACCGCTGCATGGAATTTGTAAAAAATTTTAGGCATTTAGGACAAAATGTGCAGAAGTGCATATTACCAGGAATTTTTATAACGTTATTTTTCTGGTTATTTCGGACCTTTAAAGGTATATGTGGCGTATTTGGAGAAAAAATTTTGACACGAGTTTGAGTAAAAATATACATCATGCTTCTTATAATTAGACGTTTCACCAACTCTAGGCTCATAAAACATGTTCTGTCTTTAGTTATTTGTCTCTAAACTTGCTACACGTCTGATGAATATTAAGGTGATCCGCCATTTATAACGCCACTGCACATGAGTGCGGGAAAACCTAGCATTGAAAACACGATGGAAGAACAGTTTGTTTACAAATTAGAATCACGTTTTTCATGTCTTAAATTAGATGATTCTTATATCAGATGATACTCGAAGCAGTATTATTCAGATATTCATTAATGTAGAACGATATAAATTGTTAATTATGTGTAATAAAGATGAAACACGATTTTAGCATCATCGACACGGTAACCGAATTAAATACCCCTCTTCCTGACCTTTGATTTTCTGGGGGAGTTTTTACATGTAATATGCCGAGGTGAACTGACGTTACAATCACTTTTAAAAGGAAAAAAATTCTGAATTGAACATTATGTTAAAATCTTTATTATTCAACAACATTTTATCCCAGATTAACTAGTTCTACAGTACCCATAGAATCATAAATCAATTAAAAAAACCAAAAAACTTATTGCTTATATACTATAGCGTAAAAATTATGGATAATAGAAGAAAATATATTGAATTTTTAAATTCATTTACTTTTTTCGCATTCATTTTTAAAATCATTCTATTTTATAATTAATTTATTATTATGATATGTTATACATAATATTTCATCATAGGATGCGCTAGCCCCCAACGGTCGCACTGTAAAACATATTATGGCAGAAACTATACAGCTTTCTAATTTTGAGTAAGACAAAGAGATACCAGATTGTTCTTGTTGCATATTGGGTATTCTAGCAAATGGCATTACCAATATTTAAATTGCTGTGGTTATTAGCCTTGGACAACTCGCACAACAGTATTCGGTCGAGATACTTGAGTTGTAAACCACAACTTAAACGATTCATGAGGATTCCTCCTTAAATCTTAGGGTCAGAAAAAACTGCCAAAAGAGCTTTTAGTGTTGATTTAAATAACAATAATGGAGAAAAAAATTCAATTTATGGGTATCCACAAGACAAATCTAAAAATCACTGTGTATTACTATTATATGAAATTGTTTCAATTTTACTATGTTAGAAGGTGCAACTGTGGAGTTCTCCCAAGTGATTTTGGAATTAATTGAAATCTTTACTCTTGTTTGGTAGGACAACAAATTTCTGATTAATAATTTATATATTAATGGTTGAACTTAAAGTGATCTGGTGTGAAATCCATCTGAATAGGACTTTGAAATCATAAAACTTCCAGCAATGTATTAAATCTAGCCTTAGATTACTCCAGATATAGGACAGGCACAGCTTGTGAAAGTACACTAATGTGATAGATTGGTCCATTCTTACAGAGTATTTTATGATGAAATCCACATAAGGGTTTGATTGAAACAAATTTGTGGGTGTTTTTTAAGCATGTCAAGCTGTTCCATGTTTGTCTTAGCTTACGTAGTGTCTGACCAGTACATTAGCACCGGTCCCTGAAAAGTGTCCCTACAAACCAGGATCAGTGATTGAGTGTAGTGATTTGATCTTGTTTACACATAAGCACTTGAAAAGGATACCAAGGGTAGTGAAATTTATTGCAGAGTGATTAAGCAGCTATTCATGACATACTGTACACCAACTTTTATTCGTGACGACTTTATTTCACGATTTGCCGGAGATAAACTGGTTTGCAACGACTATTTCTTGCGACCATGCTTTATCCTCACTCATTTTGATATAACACCCATACGGCAAGAATTGTTCGCAATGAGAAATATTCGCGACAAAAAGGCTCTCGCGAGTGTCTCGAATATTTCTCGCACACGAATAAAAGTTGGTGTATAGTATAGAAATATAAAAATAATATCAAGAAAGATAATATTATGAAATATGATAAATATATGTCATCTATGTCTTATGCAGCTGCCACCAACAGTTTGCTTTGCAGTAATTGATATTTTTTTTGAATTTCTTGAAATAACTTCCAAAGTAACTTTTTCTCCATTTATAGGCCTATGCAAATTCATCTTTAATCTCTTAATCTAATTAATTCGGTCGGGGCGTGATCAAATACAATAAAGCCTGAAGGGCTTTATGATAGATCTGATCACGCCCCAACAGAAATTATCACCTCATAATACTCAAGTAATGATTCCTTATTACTTATATTTATATAATTTTCAGCAATTGTATGATTAAAATTTAAAATATTACGGTAACCACGTAAGTATGCAAACCCCGCTGGCACCCCAGTTATACGTCATTTGAATTTATTGGACCGTATAGTACAAAATCGATTGGTAGTGTTATCACAGACAAAGACACTGGAAAATGTAAATATTAAGTGTTCAATTGCTGTAAGGACTTGATTTTTCACATTAAACTTCTTGTCTTGCTGTATAATGTTTTCTTGATTTTAATTACTGTTTGAACCTAGAGTTGTTTAGCTTAGCTGTCTTCTCAGGTCAAATGAAAATGAAAAGTGTTTGTTACAAGAAGTGTGTTGAATGAATTCCCTGTTTACAATGACTGACACTTGAAATCTATATACAGTTCAAGTGGTTATTGATTGATTGCAAAAGAGTTCAAACTTATTTGTAGATGATAACCATTATCAATGCAGATAATTAATTGTTTCATTAATTGAATAATGTTTTTTTATGTACTGGTATATACCAGTACCAATACATTCAAATTTGTCACTTTTTGGGGGGAAATATTTCGTGGGAAAAAATTCACAAAATGGAAATACATGTACCGGTAATTAGCATCTTTTTAGAACTTTGTTGTTTCTTTCAATAAATGATCTACATGCTTCTTTTTTATATGCAAGAATACCTGTTGGTGATTAATAAGGGTATAATATTTCATCAATTAAATTTGTTTTTATACTTTTTTAGCTGCATGCACAGGTATGTAGCTCCCGGTCTAAAAATATTTAGATGGACCACTTGAGAGCAGTTGCTTACATGCAAAAATTATGCAATTTACGGTGCACAAAAACTTAATTAGTTTTGGATAGATTTACCTTATTTCCACACAAATATGAAATTCTGTGGAAATAATTTGTACCATTAATTTTTTTAGACAATTTACTACTGATGTCATCCCTTTACTTGCCTCAGACTATTTCTTAAATAAGCTGGAGAATGAAGTATGTTAAATTCATGTGCAGATCGAGTCACCATTTTTATGTAAACAAACTACACTACCTCAATTTACGGGGCTGGTAATGGTGTTTAAAAGAATATCAGAGGCAAGTAAAGTGACAATTTCTGTAGTAAAATGCTTGAGGAATGTCTTCAGAAATAAGATTAATCCAAAACTAGTTTTTGTACGCCCTCAACTGCAACTATTAAACACATAAGAAACTGTAGCTCCCAGGTTGTCCATTTAATTTTTTTTTCAGACTGGAAGCTACAGACCTGCAGCTAATTCTTTTTAAGCTCAAATGAATCAACTTACATAGAAATACATTCTTCTGTACAAAAGACATGTAATTATTTGAAAATTTATATCTATATTTATATCTTAAATTGTATAGGGTAAAAATGCATAATGGCCAAATTAAGAGATTCCGAGCCGTGTGCCGGGCCAAAGTGGAGGCTGTCATGACATATTTGGCAAAGGTTCTATCAGCTGTAAAAATTACTAAACTTTGCCTTTATTCTGTCATATTTAATAAACTCCTTTAGTTTACCTTAAAAATACATGTACTAGTATGTGAAAATAATACATGTACATAAGCAAGCTAGTATATAAAAGTCAAAGATTTGTTTCTTAGTACAACTGTAACACCTGCCACCTTTTCTCCATTCAAAAACTGGTTTCAAAATAGGATCAGACTTTTTACACAAAATTCTATTGAAAATTGTTATTCAGTACCTTTGAGTTCAAAAGAAAAGCAAGCAATTTGCATTTAGGCATGCATTTGATGGCATTTAATATGCAGATCTAGTAAGCTACCTTGATCAAAATTGGATCACATTGCTCAGACAAGCAATGTTGCCCACAGGCCATTTTTAGTAAAGGGATGAATTCAATGACATTTTAAATTTTAAGAATTACCAGTATATAGCTATATCTACTGCGATGTTAAAGGTTAGATAACTCCTGTTAATAAAATATTTGAATTGAAATCAGAATTATCCTTCCTGAATGATCCACCATGTCTAGAAACAAATATATATATTTTTATTGATAATTATTCATCATGAATATATATGTATAGAAAAATTAAACATTGAAAATGTTAATTCATAGATCTCTGAAATGTTTAATAAGAATTTACATTGCATTAATATTAACATTTTATTTTATAAAACCCTTCAAAAAATATATTGGAATTAATTACTATAAGTAAAACTGATAGCAATGATTTATTTATTAAGTTTAATGTGAATCTTGAAGAAAGTACATGTATGTTGTTGGACAGTAAAATTGTCTGTCTTGTGACTGAAGAAATAAATTATTTACTTTCATGATGAATAAGCTTTTATAATTTTGAAATTAACAAAATCAAAATTATTATTATTATGATTATTATAGCTTGCAAATTTAAAACCTAGACTCTTGAGTTTTTGATTTTTTTTCATTGTCATAAACTTGTATTAATTCCTTGACTCAATAAAGTATATTATGTGCACTATATTTTCAAAGTTACTAGTTTAATGTCCTATGATGTTGTACAAAATGCCTCAGTCTTTAAAGTGTCAGACATTTTTAGTACCATTAAGGATTTTGGTTAGATCTTCATTATCAATACCAGAAATATATTGACCTACTTCTGAATAAGTCATGTTAAGTCTGTACATCTTTTGATTCTTTTTCTTTCAGTCTGTCATATTTGATGAGATAGAACTGACTGATCTGAGCGTAGCAGAATGCAGCACCAAGAATATCAACCACAGCTTTCAGGTAAGTCTGCTATTATAAAGGCACTCCACACTGTAGACATTTGTTTTCATTCTTACCAGACCAGTTGAATTTCAGTCTCTGTTTCAATTGTTCTATCTGATCACTTAACATTGCCAACACTTTTTATACCCCATGCCACAAGTTGCTGGGGATTCAATGTATTTTATCGGTCAGTTAATCAGTCCTTTCTTTCTTTCTTTTTTTTGTCAGTGCAACTCCTGTTTTATCACTGAACAGAATATTATAAACACTTTGTATAAATACACCTACAGTGCATGATTGCAAGAAATTTTGATTTGTTGATTTATAGAATTAGAATGGTCACAAAATATATAATGGTGTGAATAGTTGCAACTTTTACAAAATCACCTCCCCAGTTTTCTGTGTATGTTTATTCTATAGATCCTTGAGAGGCTGCTAGGATGGTAGTTTACATAAATGTGTTTACATTGGGAAGTATTCGCTTTAAGACAGAGTCTGTTGGAATTGATACAAAACAACAGATGACTCAATCTTGATCATGTTCCACAACAGTCACTAAAAGATCACCGTGTGTGTCTACAATCTCAAACAGTTCAATAAATCTAAATATTCAATAAATATTTCTGTCACAAATACAATAAAGTCATGTGTATGTTGCTTTGGGATTCTGATTTGAACACTATCATTGTTACTGCTGTGGTGATTGTGTTCAGTCGAGGCAAAGCGGTGGTGACCGCAGGATAACGTTATACCAAGTTAATATCTTGTGTCTTTCCATAGTTCAAGTCTATAAAAAAAAACAATTGCATAATCTAACTGTGAATATCATGTTTTATTCACATCTAAAGAGTAATATTAACTCTACTTCCTCACAATCAGCATCCTTCAGTAAATAAACTTTGTCTTATATGCTTATAATTACTTGTCTATGTATTTCTTACCAACCAATAGTTCAACAAAGTAATAATTTTTATGCTGCCCAGTCTTCTAGTCCAACACAAAAATTGTTAGACTTTCTGCTGCTGTTGCTCTCATACCCAGTAATCATCCAATAACTGCATGATATTTATCAGTGCCTATATATATATATATGTCTATAATTCACAAACTATAAAATATAGTTAAATTCAGAATATCATTCTAGTAGAATATAGATTTAATAATATTCTACCATTTCTTTATTCCCAAACAAAAGAGATGATCAATGGCTTTTGCCACTTTTTTTAAATTTTAAAAATTGCGATGTCAGCAAAATGACTTCCTGAACATTCATTCATGTTTAATAGTGATATATTTTAAGAGAAGCTAAACAGAGAGGAGTGGATGATTTGTATAATGCGTTTAATTTCCAAAGATGACTAGAAACTTGGGGGTCAGAGCCTCACTATTGCAATATTGACAAATGCTTATGTTTGACAGGGCTTCTCACAAATCAATGAAGTTTTTTCATTCTTACACAATAAATGCACACAAATATCATTTAACAGATTTGATGAATTTGTATGTCATCATCAGTTAACTGTTGACTTAATCATGGATATTTTATTGCAAAAAATTCTATAGATCGGGAGCTTTATAGCCCAGAAGACTGGAATGAGCCAGTTTTGTAAATATTTATCTGACTGTCCTGCTTGGTGTTGTGCGTAATTTGTGAATTTCAAAGAAGTTGATTAAAGAAACAATTACATGGCATATACTGTGTACTGGTACATTCATTTGTATGGAGGGTAATCGTGTTCAAAAATCCAGTCATGTTAACTTGTAAATTTGAATATGCAATCGTGTTGGTGTGTGAGCCTGAGTATGAATGTGTGTAATTCTGATCATGTAATCTAAAGTTCACTCGAGGACCTTCAATGTAGTTCTTCCCACAGATATACATTTGCAACTTTAAAATGCTGTTTGTTATTTACATGTAACGTGTCACTATACTACACATTTTCCATAGGCAGTCTCTGCATTTATATCTCCGTTTTCCGGAAATAGCACAGTTGACATGTTACAAATCGACAAATGTAAAGTCTACAAGTTTGTCGAATTTTGACATGACCATATATGGAAACAGTGACGTCACAGATAGCTGCAGGAAAAGGCCTGCCGTAATCGCCGGAATGGGCACAGAATGAACAAAAAAACAACATTTTTTTTAGGAAGTACGATTTTTCGAACAATAGATTATAGGCTCAGTGTCCATTATAAGAGAATCCAAAAAAGATGCGAGTGAAGAATTCAATCAGCATCAGATGTCTTAGATCTGGAAAATTTTAAATATCATGCTCTGTTTAAATGTATACACGCATTTCTATTGTCTTAAAGTACATTTAACAAATCGTGTAAGTATACGGCTGAATAAAGAAAATATCACCAAAAGCATCCTTATCGCTACCACAATGTTGAGACAAGAGCCACTGAGCCCACAGCCCCCCCCCCCACGAAGAAGAAAAAAAATCAAGGGGTGGGGGGGGGGGGGGGTCGGCCTGCTGATTAATTAATGAACTGAATTATCGATAAGAAAAACTATCTACCTAAAAACAGTAGTTTTAAGATTTTGATTTAGATGAGACATGAGTACCGGCACCCCCTCTCCTTTAAATGAAAAAAAAATCCGACCATAAGGTTAACTGTAATAGCGAAAATGGTTTGATATCAAGCAATTATTACGGGATATAAGTATGGCATCCTGAATCTCGATTCAATCCAGACACACTCTGTGAAATTGGTTAATCAAAATTTTCCGGAAAGCTTTTCAGCTTTCCAGCCACTTGTGAACATGTACGGATTACCATAAAGTAGCTACTTGGTTTTGTAAAATTACTGTCATTACAGTATATATTTATAAGATTTTAAAATTAAAACTCTACCATTTCATATAGAATCAAATCTGTTTAACCCACCTGTTCCTTAATTTCAGAAATTCGATTTTCGAAGAAAAAATATAATTATAAAAACATACTAGTATCCCTTATTTATTTCTTCAGAACCTTTCAATTTTTGACAACATTTTGTACTTAATGATTATAAAACTTCTTTCATAACAGTTACAGATTGTTTTATTATTTATCATGCACTTGCACAACAAAGTCATTTTGATATTTGAAAAAAATATATATATATACATACATTTTTCTGCGAAAAATTACCAAAATTTTTTGCAAGTCATTTAATTTTAAAGAAATGAGGACTATAAAATTCACTCTCAAAATTCTTAGCATTTAGGTAAGCAATGAAGCTAGATGCGCTTCACGGCGGTCTCCAAACCCCATGCTGCACAAAAGATATTCACCCCTTAGGAAATTTCTTGATCCGTTTCATTTCTAGAAAAGAGCACGTAATCAACTTTATATTTTTCAGTTTAAATTACATGTCAAATTATTTTAGCAATATTGGAATAGATTTTAAGCAATTTTTTTTAGTAAAAGTTAACCCTTATCGTATATTACATGTACCAGTGTCCATGGGAATTATATTACAGAAACCAGCGCATTCGTCACACCGGCACCGATTTTTACAAATATTCACCTCTTCTTGTTTTTTCCAGTTTCAATCATACCTCAAAATCTTCTTTTATAAGAAATAAAAAAAAAATATTTTTGATCCAAAGAAAATAGTATCGTTCATTAGAACAGTTTAACTGAATTTTATGTTTATTTTAGTCCATTCCGGCGATTACGGCATGCCTTTTCCCGCTGCGAGCATTTGCCATATAAGGTCATGTCAAAATTCGACAAACTTGTAGACTTTACATTTGTCGATTTGTAACATGTCAACTGTGATATATACGAGGGTGAAGATACAAATGCAGAAACTATGGATTTAAAATGTACAAAGTTGAAGGTTAAATTAACTAACAAAAACAATTAAGCAGCAAAATGTGCATCATACAAAGGAACTGAGTCAAATGTTAAAGTGTTTATGCTCGAGTTTTTATAGGTTACACGATCAGAATCACATACATTCATACTCAGACTTACACACCAACACGATTGCATATTTGAATTTACAAGTTTACAGATCTGGATTTTTGAACACGATTACCCTCCATACATTTGTTGATATATCTATACTTATAAATTAAGACATTTCGCAAATAAACTACGAAACGCCTGCACCAGAGTAACTGCTTATACCTTTGGTATTTCAACACATGTAATATGATGTCCGTAAGCTATAATAAATTTTAACCTGATAAGTAATTATTGAGAATTAAATTAAAAACCTACTTTCATTTTCGATAAACCAGCTCGAAATAGCAAAAATGAGAGTAAGGTGGTAGACACGCTTTGGCGGATCCAAGTCAATGGGAGTTAGCATTAAAATATATCATTGCACTGAAATAATATGAAAAGATTACGTAAACAGTGAATATATTTATTAGGAACTTACTTGGATTATACATAGAAGTTAAGATTTGACAAATACTGAATAAATAAAATAAGGTAATTCGTTTCTTGAATGCGCGATTTTAGTTTTGATATGGAATAGACTTTTCCAGAACGGGGTAACCAAGAACGCGGTTTGACTAATTAACGTCATGGCGAAAAATGAAGGAAGGGTTCATCACGTATCGCGGGCAGATATTCATACCTTGGATGGGACATCTTTGATTAATACAAAAAAGTTAATAAATAAAATGGAACAATTTGATGCAATTTTAGTTTTGATCGGAATAATTTATTTTCAAAAAGGGGGTGCCCTGGAAAGCGGTTTGACTAATTTATACCATGGAGGAAAGTGTAGGGCGAGTTAGCCATCGGGCAAATACTTTGGATATAACAACTTTGGTTTAAAAAATGCAAATTAATATGCATACACTAGCGTTTTTTGAATTTCATACTTTTTTATACCACGACAGATTGGTAGTAAACCTTAAACATTATTTCTAAGTCTATATCAATAAATAATGTATACGTATCAAGTTAAATTGTGGGTTTTTTTTCTTCAGATCAGTCTTTTATCTGAAATTCTCAATTTTTTTTTATAAAAATTGTAGTGAAATTTGACCTAAAGATATGAAGAATAGGATAAGAAAACAATTTAGAAAAAAAACTGGACACAGTATATACGAAAATGAAAAAAAAATATGGTTCAACATTTTAGCATTGTGACATTAATGTGTAAAGTGTCAATTCTCGCGCTTGCGCGGGATATCATCTAGTGAAATTAAATCTAAGTGATGACTAGTGTAGTCATTGAAACAACTGCCCCAAAATATAGCGAAAGCAAATCCTCCAAACCAGGCTTGAAAAAAAAATGCTTAGTCCCACAGTTTTAAAGTTTGAAGCTATAAACATGTAGTAGGTGTTGAGTGAGAGGAGGGGCTCCAGATCTTGGGCTGTTTTTGCCATTCTATGGTCACTGACTTGTATTATCTGGCTGCAATTAGTTTTTTCTGCCAAATCCATCAATATTTCGTGAAAATACATTGATGTGGAACCAATGATTATTCAGGAATGTTGATAGATTTTCAAGAAGAGGCACTGTATGAAAAAATCTTTAATTGCTGTATGATGCTCTGCATAACAAAACATTACTTAGGAGTTTATAGGCCTCGATGTCACCTAGATAAAAGGATAGAAATGTGAAAAAGTTTTATTTCAACCAAGAGCTGAAAAAATTGCCCTGAAAGTTATAGATTACAAATGTCATGCATTTGCACTTGAGCTTTACTCTTTATTTGGCAGTACATGTACCAGTGTTTGATGTTTAAGCTTTTCAGTAGTAAGTACTAATGTATCTCAATAGATGTAGCAAATTTGAGTCTACATGGCACATATAGTTCAGAATTATTTTTGAAGTCATTTTTGTTTATTGTTTGTGAGGAGTTGTTGTTTTGCATTGTTTTGCTGTACCTTTCTTTGCCTTCTGTTTATCTGGTAAGAAGGGAGGTGTGTTAATGATGTTATGGATCAGGAGTTTTATTGGTGGTCACCAGTGGTGTTAATAATTCCCTGTCACAAACAGCACGCCACTCAGATTGTAAACAGACAAACAGGAGTAGGGTCTGGTAAGGTACAGTATAGTTCTCACTATTTACAGCCTTATTTGGACTGTCTGAAGAAGGATACAACGTCTCACATTTTCAACTATATTTTGCTTGTTGAAAAAGATTATTGAGAGGGTACATGTTTATAATTGTTGACTTTGTTCTGTGACAGCTGGCAGATAAAGGTGATATTTCTGTTTCTTAACACCAGGTGAGATATGGTACATGTTACTATATACATGTAATGGAAACATTGCAAAGAAATACCTTCCCAGCAGATTCTGCTGCTGATAGAGCTGGTGAACATGAGGATTGTAGCATGGGAAGGGGTTGAAGTGTTGGCTGGCCGTTAGGTAGTTGCTTTCTTTGGCGTTAGTACAGGGAAATCTCGCCTTGTTGATGTTACACAGGAGAAGTGAGCTGGGGGACAGACAAGTGACGTCATTAACTGGTCTGTAAAGGCAAGACGTTTACACAAACTTTCTTTTTCTTAACGTTTGATGGATGAATGTTTAAAATAGCGGGAGAAAGTTTACAAGTAATTTATTCTGATACATCAGTGGGAGCTAGCACACAAATCTCCAGTGTAATCTTCCCAGTACTCCACCTTTCTGTATCAACCCAGTTGTACTCGCTATAGAAACAACTCCATAATTAATGGAATATTTTCTGTTCTTTAAATTTTGATCTTTCACAAGTACACATTAAAAGATGGAGAAATTGGATCCCTGATGTGAGAGGTTTATTTCTAGACTTTCATCAGCTGATTTCTCCGATGGATATTTCTGTGTCTAGCCAAGAGGTCATGAACCTAGGGCTTAACCCCTTGTCTAACTGGAGATGATAATCTCCTGAATAAAAGTTGGAACATCTGTGGATTATCAGTTCTGTAGACCTGTCGGGCAAAGAAAGTTTCACTGGTAAAGAAGAGAGAAAAAATCTCTGCAAGTTGCCTGTTGGTGATTCTATCTGCAGGAGAAAAAAGAGGAGGCGTTCAATTACTCTATCTGATGGCGATCAAGATGGGTGAATTTTTCTGACTGTATAAATGTGTCTCCTGACAGATGATTTTATTGGCCTCCCCCTCCCACTGATATCTTTTTGTGCTGGTGTATTGAACATCAGTGAACGGGCAGACTACAAAGGACCCCAATTATTCTCTCTATTCAGGAAGAGAAATTCACATCAGGTGACCTTGTTTTTGTTGATGGGATAATATTGCAGATTTCTTTAATAAGGAAATACTAGGAAATGAACTGAGTAAGTTGAATTGTGGATAGTACAGACTCTGTATGTGTGTTTGTGTGACTGAGTGGTGAAGCTTGCGAGGATATATAAAAATAATCCTGCTTCTCGGAATCCCTGCTTCTTGAGTATAATTAGTTGAGTGTCGGATTACCCTGGTTTTAATTAGTTGATTACTCTTACTACTGCTGTTCATTGACCATCTGGTTAATTAGCCGGCCTGGATTTGTCAGTGTTTACTGTGGATTTGCGTAGGATTGACTGAGGATTGATTCCCGTTGAGTGTAACTGTGTAAACTCAATAGAATGGTCAAGATATTCCAGCACGGAATTTAATTTAGGTTCTCTTGACTATGCTAATGTGAGTATCAATGAAGCTTAATTATGATTCACTCTCCCTCTCTCCTTTCTTCTTTGTTTATATAGCTATGGCTTTTTAAATTGTGGCTAAATTATGGATGTATTATAATATGTTCATTGATTTCAACTTAATATGTCACCTATTAACAGGGTAAATCCTTTCTAGTGTTAAAAAACCCTGATGTACATGTATGAGATGTGTAGATATAGATATTATATAGGTACATAAGTCACATTTCATGATGAAGACTGTGGAATGTGGACATCCTTCCACCCCCTCCCCCCCCCCCCCCCATGACAAGGTACTGATATACACTTCCTACCCAGGAATCCCAAGTGTTTGTGACATTTAGCAGCCAGTGTTGTGTTATTGTGTTAACCTGGCAAGGAAGAATGTGTTACCTGAAAATGATGTCCTTGTTTAGGCCTTATTTTTAGTTCTAGTACTATTGAAAGGTGCAGTGCTACGTGCATGATTTGACCCATCTTATGCCAGTTTTTCAGTTAATATTTATGTGACACATCATTAAGTATGCATGTGAATATATATAAACCTGTACTACCTTAGTTCTAATACGATTCATGCCTTTTTCCTGCCGTCAGGGTTTCATGGTAAGTCTGTAGGGGAGAATAGAGGTAGATTCACATATAGTCACATCACTCACGGCTTAGTGTGGGGTTTTTTTCTTCACCTCTGCGTTGGATTTCTGTATACTTGCCTCTCACATACGTTTGATATCGTGATAAATAACAGAAATGCCATCAGATTACACAGGATTTCACACTTCCCTGACATTCGATTGGAAGCTAGGGTGTGTCCACAATTTTTTATTTTTTCCGTTTAATGATAAGACGTACATATATTGCATGTTGCTTCTTTTGGGATCTGTGATACAAATTGTGTGTGAGGTACTATAGGGAGTTTTGGATGGTTATTAATAACTTACACAGTTTGTAATGATGTATGTATTTCTGTAGTCTTTATGCTATGATTTATCACATATGACTATTTGACATATTTCTACTGCAATGCATGAGCTCTGGAGAAAAACAGCCTCTTGACTAGAGCACTTATGCCCCTTGACTTTTGTCAATGGCATCCTTTAATAAGATAATTCTTTATATAATACATGTATGTAATAATGATATTTCTATATTATAATCTTTAAACAATAGTTCAAGTTTTTGTGTGTTAAATATTAGACAATGGCTTGTGGAAATGAAGAACATGACAAAACTTTGTAATATATATACATGTATCAAAATAAAATATATACCTGTACATTAAATTTAGCAAATTGCAGAAATAATCAGTCTTCACATAGAACTGATTGCACATATAATGAGAAACCAATCAACCCATCCAGCTCAATGAAACCCCAGATCACGTGATAGGAAGATTTTGCAATTGTGTTGCTGATACTGTATACAGGGTTATTTTCACCCCATGTTATTTTCACCCCATGTTATTTTCGCCCTTCTTCACTTGTAATCGGTTTTGCCGCGACTTTTGAAATAACAACCCTGTACTGGGAAGTCATTACATTGGCTGTCTAAACCTGACTGATTTTCTTTAGAGTTTCATGTCCCTTTGCCTGTTTACATATGTTACTTGCAATTCTCAACTGATCAAAGTTTCAAACTTAAGTAATTTGTTTGCCTCTGACATTGTGTGTGACATCTGAGACATTAGGCAGCACAATCCCATGCAAAGATCACCTTGCCAGGACAGTCACCAATAACTGTACATCCTTGACAATTGGTTGGATGCCTGGCCAGGACATTCTTAATACCCTCTAGTTCTGTATAGGTGATTTTTTTATGACTGATTTGCCAGTGATAACTTGGGACTTTCATTGTAGTTGCTTCATGTGAATGTTTTTGTACCGTATATAGTTACTCTATTCCTATTACTGTGAATGTTTTGTTGTATATGATGACCCTGTACCTATACTATGACTGTTTTGTACATGGTAGACTCAATACTTTGTCTATGACTGTGATAATACCTATCATACTGTGTTTTGTAGGTGATAACACCGTTCAGGAACCTTGTTCTGTGTGCAGACAGTCGGAGAGAGATGGAGGAATGGATCACGGCCCTTAAAACCGCCACTAACAAAGAGTTTTACGATGTAAGTACCACTTCTTGATGGGAAGCTGTCCCTTCCCATCTCTTCTCTAATTACCAGACATCATTAGGAACATTAGGGGCAGGGTCTCTGGTCAAGATCATCCATGTACCCCCACAAACTTCTCGGGATTTTAGCAGGTAGGGCAGATTATCAGTTTTGCTGTTAGAGGTTTTCTGTGATATTTTTTTTTGTTTACTTGTTCTGGAAAGTAGATGTAAAACATGTACTTATTATATAAACATTGGCTATACTGAATGATCACTCAATGATTGCCTGGGAAAATGATTAATTGTTGAAAATAAAAAAAAAATTAAAAAAAGGAGAGAATCTGTAATACAAAGAACTTTTTAGTGTGGAAATACAATGGTTCTAGTGGGCTTCTGATTGGTGCTAATCTTAGCTGTAATATAACTCAAACTGTAGTAGTCAAGAACAATTTTTAAATTTTTATGTTGAAAAATTAATGTATAAATTGACAAGATAATTGGATTATGAATCTTTTTACTAGTATATGCTGTTTGAACTTTGAAGGAACTTGGTAAGATATGGTTAGAAATACATTGTTTTATGCATATTTTTTTTTAATTCACTTAATGGGATTGAGCTTGACGTAAGACAATGCTGTCATAGTAAATGAGAAAAATCTTTCAGAAATAGCACATCAGAAAAATCAATTGTATATTATGCGTATGATAGTAGATCTGTAGCCGTAAGGAATTGAAAAGACGAGAAGTTACAGTAGATGGCCTGAGTTAGTGACATGTTGCTGAATCAGGGAGTTGTAGGGAGTATTTCCATCAGTAAACTCCTGTCTCCTGCTGCGGATCTTAAAGACTGACTTGTGGCATAGATGCAGCCTTTTATATGTCTAAAACATAGAAGTCAGAGAATTGAGATATCTGATTGTAAATTGAGATTTC
Source organism: Magallana ariakensis (assembly GCA_020458035.1). Classification (NCBI taxonomy): domain Eukaryota; kingdom Metazoa; phylum Mollusca; class Bivalvia; order Ostreida; family Ostreidae; genus Magallana; species Magallana ariakensis. Next base: position 49,258,096 of record CM035819.1, read on the forward strand.
TCGGATTGAATTTGGAAATTTGAGTCGAGACTAATTTGTATTTAATTGGACTGATTTACTGAGAGTAATGTTGGAACGAGATTAATGGTGATATAAAAAATACATTTCATTGTTTGTTAAGATATCGGATATTGGACAAGGGGTGAAAATGAGATTTAATATATCAGTATATTGGATCAAGACATTTCAATTTTGATGGAGATATTAGATATTGGATTGCGACATCTAAGACTAATAGTGGACCAAGATATCCGATTCTTATTTTCATGGAATTATGTTTGAATGTGGTTTGACTAGTGGATATTGCTAATTCAAGAAGATGTTTTGCTGTTTGAGAGGTCTGAATAGAGAAGGTTCATTAATTACACGCTATATTGAGAGGATTCAAGTTGCTAATGGACAGACAGATAAAAAGGTTTGTAATGAGCAAACTGCTTAATTCAGGTACATATATCAGTTTTGTAAAGATTCAGTAGAAGTGTGAATTTATGACTTTTACCGGTTCATAATTTACTTGTGCAATAGTTATAACTCTAATATATCGCAATGAAATTTGAAAATAAAACCAAACTTGTGTCACGTTTTTACTGTTTGAAAGTTTTTGCCAAAAAAAAATTCATTCAAGGAATATATTTAATTTCTACCTATGTTATACGATATAACATAACTTGGGAGAGTTTACGCTTTAAAGAACTGTGAAGCGGTTTATAAAAAAGCTTAAACTGTCTTAAGTTATGTTATACTCGGATAACATATTAGGTAGAAATTAAATTTATTCCTTATAATTTAATTTTTAACAACTTAAATTAGAAGAAAAGCCCATTTTTTATGTAAAGTCAAGCAAATTAATACACTTTGCAGCACTTGCACAGGCATCATATTATGATGTAGGCAAGTTATGTTATACAATATCATATTTACATTTTTTCAGTGTCTTTGTCTGTGATAACACTATGAATCGATTTTGTAATGTACAGTCCAATAAAATCAAATAATGTTTTGTTGGGGCGCATGCAGGGTTTGCATAATTAAAATTAAAAGAAATGAAAATCACATAGATATGTCAATATTCTAACATTTAATCTTACAATAGCTGAAAATTATGTAAATATAAGTACCAGCAATATTTGCAACAGAATATTCAGAAAAGAAAAAATTATATGAAAAATAAAAACCCAGAAAATGATTACTGTGTATACAGCATTAAACTGCAATTTCTTCAATCAGAACCCATCAAAAGTAAATTTTGTTAAAAAAAAAATGATTATATAAGTTTAAATCAAAACATCCAAATAAAAGTCACAAGCAAATGATTGATTCTTTTAAGGACGACAGACCTAAATTTGCTTTGCGCATATATATTGCGCATCGAAAAGGAGTGATTGTTATGAGCATTGAATTCTCAATATTACACCACAGTTACTGAAAATTCAATGAAAAATTGTTTATGATGCAATGTATATTATAAACCAACTATTATAATTTACAACGACTTTATTTCACGATTCATCTTAGTGGTTTGTGGGGACTGATTTTTGCGACCAATCCTTATCCACACTTGTTGTTTTTTATTACAACTGTATGGCAAATACTAATCTGCGGCGAGAAATATCTGCAACAATGAGGCTCTCGCGAACATCGCAAAAATATCTCGCACGTGAATAAAAGTTGGTTTACAGTAGCTGTTATACGTCATTAATACACACTTGACATAGTGCGTGTATTGCTGACCTTGCTATAATCTAACGTTGCTAAAATACGCTTTTCAACACTTTTTTTACGTACACAATATCTTTATATAATGTCATTAGTTCTGTATTGAGTTTTATATTAGCTCATGTTATTTATATTATCGATCTGCATAGATAAATTAACAGAGTTTCTGCCAGCTAGTGAACAAATCGTTTGCATCCCGCATTTAATACTTGTATTGAAAATAGTAAAATTGTCCATGTGCTTAAGTTTTAAGGTTTTTTTTCATAAAAAATGTATAGTAAACTCCAATACTTCATAAATCAACCTCAAAATAATGTACATTAACCTTTTTCTTAGAATTTGCACAGTACTTTTTATGAAAATTAAAGGAAATTAAGGACGTATCACACTTTGACATGCTCCCCCATAAAAACAAAGTTGCTGACATAGTCATATTTTGAATGATATTTATTCAAAATCATAATATAAGTATCAAATTTCAGTTTGGATAGAAAACTTCTTGCAGAATTTTCAAACATTATATATTCTCTTACAAAGACACTAATTTTCCCATTATGAGAAGAGATGTAATTTTTGAAATGGTCCCTACTAAAAATCTGATTGGATTTTAATGTTATGTTTTGATTGATTTTGGTACATCTTTAGTTACTCTATAATGCACACAAAATTTTCCTGAAAATCACTGTTTGTAGAAATGAATTAGGTCAGTCATCCTTAATTAAGCATCAATTTCTTGATTACAAGTGGCCTTGTATATTTATTTATCTCTGTTGTGACCTGATTAAAGCTTGTTGATTTGACTGATAATAAATATGTATAAAAGTAGTAACAAGTACTGATTACATGAGGGATAACTTGGTGTAAAAGACCAAGATGGAGTGGTTTGTGACTGAAGGTGAAAGCTACTAAAACATGGCTCGGGGCAGCCCTGTACTAATGTTGTCATTGTCTGGCTGACCCTCAAGTTTATGATGCATTACTGTACAGTTGTTCAGTGATAAATTACAGATTGACCTAATGGCCACTCAGAGCAGATGTAGGTATGTCCTCAATAATTCACAACTTTACTCTAAGTGATATAGTTTGGATTCCATCATTCTTATCTTAATAATCAAAAGTGAATGAAGCAAGAAAGAAAAATATAAAATTATGGTGAGGTTATTTTTATCGATAAATTAATATACAGTAATTTGGCATAAACTATTGTTAAGTATCATTTTCTTTTTCAACAAATCTTAAAAAACCCAAAAACAAAGTCAGCTGAATGAAAAGTTGATGTCCAGAAGAAGGGAGGGGGAGGGGACTTGGAGGGGGGGGGGGGGGGGGGTTGCAAAGTTATCAAACATTTTGCTTTGATATAGTTCATGAGAATTATTGTTTGAGACCTATGAAGGGGGATTTTCAGGACTTGGTTTCTACTCATCACGGAACAACCTGGACTAAGCCCATAAGCCCACAGTTGTTGCTTTTGCAGAAAAGTTGCATTCTATGTGTGAGGAGAGAGACAAAAGAATTGTGTGTTGCATTTGGCAAAAATAAGAGTTAATATTATCAATACTATAATAATAACAGAATTTTTATTTTATGTAATTTAAAAAGTTTGTTTCTTAGATAAAGTAAATAAAGTAAATGAGTTTGTTTATCTTTTAATTTTTTAATGTCAAATTTAATTACACTTTGTATATGTCACTGCACAATTACAGATTTAATAGATAATTAAATCTGATTTGTTTCTAAGAGTGAAGAAAAATTAAAGGTTACATTCATCAACCCTCACCCAAATTCTAGATTTGTACTATAAAGCTTTATTATTTATCCCCCCCCCCTCCAATATTTTGTGTATGTATTCCAACTTTTGGATTGATGATGATGTTTTTGTTACAGGGGAATGCCAGTCAGCGTGAAATGATGTCAGGGCAGCACAACTGGTATGCGTGTTCCCACGCCCGCCCCACCTACTGCAATGTCTGCCGCGAGGCCCTCTCAGGGGTCACCTCCCACGGACTCTCTTGTGAGGGTGTGTATCTCGGGGTCATTTCTCTAGCCATAGTATAGAATACACAGACAATATACTGTAAATGTATTATATTTAGCATGTATGATATTTGGCAAAATATGATTTTTCAACAAGTTAGCTTGGATTTGATTTAGCGCATTTCTTGAATGTACCTATTTATCTACTTAATATATATTTTACATTTAGCGATGTACTTGATGTAGCGGACATCGTTTTCTGCCAAATATACTATACTCTGTCCCGAGTTTTTGCTTCCACCACTTTTGGCTTGATATTTCGATAATAATAAATACCTTTGTGCTCAAACTATGTACATCCACTAATATGAAAAATGTCCAGATTATCTGTTTTGAAACGCCCCCTCTACCGCTTCAGGTTTCAATACACATCCCAAAATAGAAAGTCTACGGAGATTTTGCATTGCATAAGCCATTAATAAGTACGGATGATAACGTTGAAAAATTGCGCGAGGTGTCCCGAGTACTTCCGAATGGAGAAAAGATGTAAACATTTCCCATTATAAATCTCCGTAAAAAATTTGTTTTCGTTCCTGTAAACTTTTATGAGTGAAAAGGGATAATTTGTCAATGAAAATATCTTGGATATTTTTCATTTCATTTATTTCAATTGTACTTCTTTCACAGGTACGTGTATTTTTATTAAAAATCATCAAAAAGTGATGGAAGCCATAACTTGGGACAGACTATAAATAGAATACACAACCAAATTTAATACCTTTACAGTATATGGTTTATATATATCTTATATGTCTCTCCTGTGAGGGTGTGTATTTCAGAGTCATTTCTCTAGCCGTAGTATAGAATACATGCTATGCATACAATATACCGGGTATATGGTTTATATATATACAAAGCCTCTCTGTACTATTTTGTAAGGTCATTACGGCCCCCACACAGTGGGCACATTATATTGATCAGTCTGTCTGTCACAACTTGTCTGGACCATATTTTCTCTCCCCTCATCCCCATTCTAGCTCATACTTCAGTGAAGGTGTGTAATTCCCATAGCCAGAGTTAATGTACATACCCTCTGTAGAGCACTTTTGTAAGTTAATATTACATTTGCCATTACTTTGGTCACGTTTTATTTCTTAATAATGTTAGAGTGCATACCCTATGTGTACATTGTTACTAGGGCTGGTTATTATGCCATTACTTTGAATATTTCATGTCTGATAGTGGGAAATTATTACCGTACTATCTCATGATGCTGTATATGAAAATCAGTGATCTTAAATTTGAACCCCTGTGAGAAAATGAAATTTTGCCCTAACTTGACATAACTTGTAATTATAGTTCCCTTTTTTCCCCTCTATCATGAAGACTTGTTAGCACTACTGATTGAAGACTTTAAGAATATATAACTCTCTAAATGATTTTGGTTGTCCTGACCTGATTGAAGCTTGCTGATTTGACTTACTGAATTTACTTTTAAGAAGAAAGGTTATTGATACAGTACAATTTTAAGGGAATTTTAAAAAAAAGGGGGGTGGGCAGATACCAGTATGAGAAAAGGAAATTCTAACTGAATTTACTTTTTTAAGAAGAAAGGTTATTGATACAGTACAATTTTAAGGGAATTTTTTTTTAAAAGGGGGGGGGAGGGCAGATACTAGTATGAAAAAAGGAAATTCTATATCAGCATGCAAGTAATGCGATTTCCTGCAAGGTAAAATTACACATTAATTCGGAGCATTTCTGATTTTGTTTGGCCTTGAGTAATATAATCTAAATGTACTATTAAATTGAATTATCTCCAATGAAAAAAAAAATTGAAAATGTTTCCCAGTGCAAAAATTGTGTACTTAAACAAGGTTACCTTGGTGTAAAGTATGCGGCATGTTATCATATGCTGGCCCCTGGGATTTTTGAGTGAAAAAGGGGAGAAACAGAACTTGAAAATGGAAGCAAAGACTGAATTATACACACACAATGGATAAGCATTAAAACATTGTGAAGAACTCTTTTGGTTTGATTCTGTGAAAAGCTGTTTAAATTTTGATAAAATGCTGTAATACTTATGGCTCATCATCCCTTTCTCTATTTACTCATATAGAATTCTGCTTCAGTAATTATTTTTAGCTCACCGAGACAAAGTCGGGGGGAGCTTATGCTATACCCTCGGCGTCGGCGTCCAGACCTGGTTAAAGTTTTTGTTGCAGGTCCTGTATCTAAGTTATTACTTGTCCTATCTTCACCAAACTTGCATGGATGATGCATCTGGACCTACTTATAGACTTGAAAGACTTAGATGCTGAATCTGGGCCATGAATTTCAGATGCTGGAGGAGGTTAAGGTTTTTGACGCAGGTTCAAGTTTTTGGTGCAGGTGCCCTTTGATAGCAATTTCTAAGTTACTACTTGTCCTAACTTCACCAAACTTACATGGATGGTGTGTCTTATGATACTGATGCACCTGACAGGCATGAATGCTGAATCTGAGCCATAGGTTGCGGATGCTGGAGGAGGTTAAGGTTTTTAGAGTTGGTTAAAGTTTTTGGAGCAGGTGCCCTCTGATGATTATATCTTAGTTACTGTGGTTTCATCAATATTTGTTGAATACCAATTTTCGTGGATTTCGTTCTTAAGTTTATCCATGAAATTAAATGTTTATTGAAGTGCAATTTCTACTAACATTTTGTATTGAATAGGGTCACTGGCCACGAATTTACGTATCCTTGAAAATGCAATTTTCACTTTATCCACGAAAATTGATACCCTTGAATATTAATGAAACCACAGTATTACTGGTTTTAATTCACTAAACTTGCATGGTTGGTGTGTCTTATGATACTGATGCCCATGACAGTCTTGAATGTTGAATCTGAGTCATAGGTTGCAGATGCTGGAGGAGGTTAAGGTTTTTGGAGCTGGTTAAAGTTTTTGGAGCAGGTGCCCTCTGATGATTATATTTAGTTATTACTGGTCCTAACTTCACCAAACTTGCATGGATGGTGCGTCTTATGATACTGATGCACCTGAAAGGCTTGAATGCTGAATCTGAGCCATAGGTTTGGATGCTGGATGAGATTAAGTTTTTGGAACAGGTAACATGTTTAATAGATAATAGTACTATTTCAAACTTTCATAGTGTATTTAACTATTAATATAAATGAATCGCAGAGGTAGATTCAGATTCAGAGCCTAATCTTCATTATCAAAGATGCCAAAAAATATATCTTTGTTATTACTGGTCCTAACTTCACCAAACTTGCATGGATGGTGTCTTATGATACTGATGCACCTGACAGGCATGAATGCTGAATCTGAGCTATAGGTTTCGGATGCTGGAGGAGGTTTAGGTTTTTAGAGCTCAGGTTAAAGTTTTTGGAGCAGGTGCCCTCTGATGATTATATCTTAGTTATTACTGGTCCTAACTTCACCAAACTTACATGGATGGTGCGTCTTATGATACTGATGCCCGTGACAGGCTTGAATGCTGAATCTGAGCCATAGGTTTCGGAGGCTGGATGAGGTTTAGTTTTTTTAGAACAGGTAACATGTTTTATAGATAATAGGTTGCATAGTTGATTTAACAATAATATTAATAAATCGCAGAGGTAGTTTCAAATGCAGAGCCTGATCTCAATTATCAAGGATGCTAAAAAAATCTCCTACCTCACTCAAACCTGCTTGATAGATGTGCTTGTTGTTAAATGATATAACATGATTCCTTTGATATAGTATTGTATAATATATTACACTTTTGTTTTATATGATACAATATTATATTATATCATATTATATTGTAAAAAGTGATACGATATGATATTGTATCAATTTTTTTGTATATTATGATATGATATTGTATCATGATATTGTTATGTATAGTATTGTATATTATAATACAATATTGTATAAAATGATTTTGTATTATATATATTATTTAATCACATGATATTGTTTCATATGATATTGCAATATATAATATAATATTGTATCGTATGATACAATATTTTATAATATAGAATATCGTATCATATAATATAATATTTTTAATATGATTTTAATTTACATATTATTATATCACAAGAAATTGTATTATATGATATTGTAATATATAATATAATATTGTATCATATACGATATTGTATACTAGTCTATGATATTGTATATATTATACAATATTTTACTATATCACATTGTATGTAGTATCAAGTTATATTGTATCATATGATACAATATCATATTGTGTATCAAATATGATACAATATGATACAATATCATACTAGTCTATATTATACAATATAACTTCACATGTTGCAATATTGTGATGTATTATGTGATATGATATTGTATCATATAATACTATATTGTATCCTCTGTATATTGGATATTATGTAATTGTATTATGTGATCAAATACAATAATGTTTAACATGATACAATGTCATATAATATGTTATAATATCATATTGCATCATTATTACAGTATTATATGATATATATTGTAAGTATCATAGGATGCTATATCATATTTTATATATTGTATTGATAAACATTGTATCTTAAAATACCGTATGAACTGAACATATGATTATCATAGAATTTTTTAACATATGATGTACGATATTGTGTCAAAACAGTATCCATGAATATCCAAGATCATTCAGTATGATTTTCATATAATATGATAAAGGATGCCTCATAAAAGTGATGCCTCGTCTCGGTGAGCTTTGTAATCTGTGATTACCTATGTTTTTCATAAAGAAATTTAAATGATGAGGTGCACAAAATTGCAGCATACATTGCATGGCACACTTTGACAGGAGTTGCTCTTTGATAAGTATTAACAGTCTTATGTTCCAATGAAAGTTATCTTTTGTATTTGAGGGTTGGTGAACCTTAAATATCTGTCACATGCAGATTTCAAACTTGATGTCAGTATTCCTTATAACAAATTGTGTGTCGTTCTTTAACAGACCTAAATTTCAGTTTATCAAATGAAATTTTGAAACTTTGAATCATATCTATGCAGTTACGTGTTGAGGTAGAAATTAGTTCTTTTGTCATTGCAAGGGTTGGTTCTGTACTGATTAAGTTGTTCTTTGCTTGTCTTACCTGTAATGAGGATGGTGATTTATTTTTCTGTTTGCTGTTTGATCTGCGTGGAGTGCTGGATTATAGACAACACATTCAGTGACCCCTGCTACCAACAGACACCAAGTCTCCCCTGTTACTCATTACACTGAAATAAATACATCAGGCAAAAGAAATAGGGGAATGAATGATGCACATTAGTGCTGATTGAATGCTGCAGTATGTTTTGTTTTGTATTAACATAAAGTCATAAAGCAGTGGTTAGTTTTTCTCATCAATAAACCAGGTATTGCCAGTGGACTTGGATAGATCAAAGCCTGGCTTAGGGTTTGTGCTAGAGCAAGAACATATATGATTCCTGACCAATAAATGGATGAGTTTTAAAAAAAAAAAACCTTCTACTGCTTCTGTTCTTTTCAGATCAAGCCTAGTAGAACTGTTTCCGTAGTAACACAAATAGCTCACATTGTGACATGCATGGTGACATTTCACGGTTGTGAGGATTTATAGTCGCAAAATTGAATTCTAGATTTCATTTTTCAGAGAAAATTGAAAAACTTTCTGTCAATGGCTTTATTTCATAATCTTTTTCTGTCACTTTTGCCTGAAGTGCCTCCAAACATTAAAGTCGATTCTATATTTTGTGCAGATCTATGGACAAAAATAGACTTGTATGGTATAATATTCCCCGGTCGTATTGATCACTGTATTGTATGTCTTAGAATATTGTCGTAAGGCACCTGATTGCGTGACTTTGAATTGGGTTAATTTATTGGATGATGAAGTCACTGTACTTCAACCTCCTCTTTCTTTCAGGAATTAAAAAAGATGTCCTGGGGAATTAATAAAAGATGTCCTGGTTCCACATTTTATGGGAGTCATTGACCTCAAATGAGTCTTTTATACAATGTTGTTGTAAAAACCAACATTTTCATTGTAAATTTTAACAAAATCATTATTATTGCATCTCTGTATGTAAATGCTCACATTAACCCAACAGAACCCAAGAAAACTCTTGGGGTAGCCCCCTTTCAGTTCCAGTAGTACTTTAAAAGTTTCAGAAAGCACCATTTAATATGCTCAGAACTCTTATATATTCCGTTTGTTCTGATTAATCAGAAATCAAGACTCCTACATGGACAAGACTAATATTTTGATATGACTCAGAATTGATCAGAATTAACTATATTGGAGTACAAAAAAAAGTCCTCTGCTTTCAGTTGGGTTTTACCAAAATCTCTTTGAATGGGCAAGGATCTTGATGGTGGAAGATGATGTGCTACTGTTGATATTAGCAGTCCTGACTAATAATGTCTTAAGGTTTTCTCAAGGGAAAAAGTCAGTTTTACAATAATATTTTCTCTTCTTTTTTTTTGTAGTATGCAAGTTCAAAGCCCACAAGAGATGTGCTGTGAAAGCTCAGTCTAACTGTAAGTGGACCACTCTGGCAGCCATTGGAAGAGAAATTCTGGAAGATGAAGACGGTGTAAGTAACCATGATGGTCTACTTGAATATATCCATAACATGAGGTTACAGCAAAGATGTTATTTGACATCATCTCCAAAAAAACTTTTGTCTGCTTTGTTAATATCAATATTTCTATTATCCAATTGACAGATTAAATATTTTTTTTTTATTTTCATTTTCCTGTACATGTAGTTTCTTAGAAATATTTGGGTACTGACTGGAGCATTTTTTCCATCAGCCAAATTCCTTCTGATTGTTTAGGCTCTATGTTTGTGTGTTTGTAGCTGATCTCAATGCCACACCAGTGGTTAGAGGGGAACCTGCCGGTCAGTGCTAAGTGTAATGTTTGTGACAAGACATGTGGAAGTGTGCTAAAGCTACAGGACTTGAGATGTCTCTGGTGTAAGGCCATGGTAGGTATATCTAGGAATTCCAAGCGTTTTCAGCACAGTACAGTAAAGGTATAGTGGACATTGTAATTTTAGTCGTGCTATAATCTTCACTGTGCACTTTCTGCATTCCATGAAATTATGCAAATGAAGATTTGACAATACATGTGATATGCACTATTAATTTTGTGGGGTTTTTTTTTCAAAATTTATGAATGATTAAAAATAAATAGGAATTTGATATATTTGCACATTACATTATTTGGATTGTCAGCTTAAATAGATATTCTTTTGTGGAAGCTTCACAAAAAGTTGGTCTACTAAATACCTGTTAAAATGTGAGTTTTATTTCTTCATAAAGGTTCATTCAAACTGCAAGGATCAGATATCGTCAGTGTGCCCCCTTGGTCAGTGTAAGCTTTCTATCCTACCTCCCACTGCCATCAACAATATAGACTCGGACGGTTACTGGGAGGCGACCCGACCCCCCAGGACCAGCCCCCTGCTGGTGTTTGTCAACACCAAATCGGGAGACAATCAGGTAAAGGGATGAGGGAGGGGGAAGTAAAAATGACAATTTATATTTGTAACTTAGTTTTTGAAAGTGTAAATGAAAGTAAAGATCTATAACAGAGTAAGGTCAAGTATTGGGGGAAGGGGGGGTTACAATGTCAACAATCAATTACAGTATCTTAAAGATTTGAATTGTAAGCAGTGATGGAGTGTAGAGACGTGTGGATATGGTTTTGTTATGCTATAGCTTGATATAATGATATAACCTTTTTTTTAGAATCTATTTTTTCTTTGTAGGGTGTAAAATTTTTAAGGCGATTTAAACAGCTTTTGAATCCTGCTCAGGTGTTTGATTTAATGAATGGGGGACCACATCCTGGGTAGGTAGAACTACTACATTTTATTTCCTTATATTCCAGCTGTTACTTATTAAAGTAATACACTCTTCCTACCTCACTATTATAACTGGAGCAAGAATGGAATAATTGTGTAAAAGAAATGACTTATTTTTCTTTAAAATTACCAAGTAGTTAAGACTAATTAACTTCATTTTAATCATTTACATGTTATTAAATTTATAATTTGTATGTTCTTTAAGACAACAGGTTTTAGATAACTTCTATAGAGTAGTGTTGATTTTGGTTTGTAGGCTGAGGCTGTTTCAGAAATTTGACCAGTTCCGGATTCTGGTCTGTGGGGGTGATGGAAGTGTAGGCTGGGTTCTCTCAGAAATCGATAAACTTGATCTCCATAAACAGGTACTGTTGTATTATGTATTATACTGTGATTATATCATCAGCTATTACCTATAGTTGAAGACCCAGTTATAATGATATAATAATAATGTAATGATATAATAATGAAATATAAAATATTGATATGTCCCATTTTTCTTCCAGTGTCAGATGGGGGTGCTGCCCTTTGGGACAGGGAATGACCTGGCCCGGGTCCTGGGGTGGGGCTCGACCTTCGATGCTGACACTCAGCTACCTGTGATACTAGAAAAATTAGAACATTCTCAAATTAAAATGTTAGATAGGTAAGTAGCAGTTAATGTTGTAATAACTGAATAAATGGTTGTGGCACCTTTGATTTCCATTCATAATTCTGCTTAAATTTTGTTTGTACGTTACTGTTGTGATTACTGAATAGACTGGTGTGGCACATTAACTCTGCTCAAATTGTGTTTGTAGGTGGAGTATATGGACCTATGAAGGAACAATGCCACCACCTCGAAAACTCTCACAACAGGTACTTATTTCTCACCTGGGCGCCGCTTATACTTCATGGGCATTGTATATAAAGTTTCACATTGTGATTCTGTACTGTAATAATAATTTGAGTGAATTAAATGTGGTAAATAGTCAATTAGATGCTGATGATGATGATTTCACACTTGATTTTTGATTAGTTTGACCCAATATCTGTGTATGAGGATTCAGTGGCTAACCATCTCTCCAAAATGTTACATTCCGAGGACCATGCTGTTGTCATTTCTTCTGCAAAGCAAGTATTATATTGGCTGAGCATTACTTTTCCAGAATATTCAATATGCTCTATCTTAAGTCAAAAAAAGGATTGTTATTGATAGGTCATTGTTCATTAAGATGTTTATGTAATATTTCCTTTGTTTAACAGAGTATTATGTCAAACTGTGAAAGATTTTGTGGCAAAAGTAGGAGAAGCACATGAAAAAGAAGGCCAGAAGGACTCCGACATTGCCTTAAAGGTCAGAGGAAAGCAAGTTAGATCTTGTGTACATATGTGTTGATTAATGAAACCCACAATGATAAGGGAATGAACTAACAGGAAGACTGTCTAGATCATTTGATGTTCTCTGGGAATGGACTTCAAAAACTATGGAATATTGTTTGTAGATATGTTGTGTGGTTGAAGATGATCAATTTTTTTTGACAGTGTAATGTGCTGAATGAAAAGTTAGAGAGTTTACTGGTCACCCTTAATGACGAGGCAGAGGCCTCTACCCCTTCTCAGGTAAGCACAGGTGTTCTCTGAAACTGATCCTGAAGTAAAATTAACCAAATAAATTGTTTTATTATCGCAATGCAATGGTTGTTCATAGTAATCAAGTTAATTTGTTTTATGTTTTTAGGAACAAACAAAATCCCCTTCCTCTCCGGAACAAGATTCTAGCAATCAAGATCGAGACACCGTCCCTGGGGTCATTGCCGCCCCAACCAAAACAAAATCTGTGAGCAGCTCTTCCCTCTCATCAGAAATTTATGATAGAAAAGTATTCTGTAGTTGAATGGATTTATTTTGATGGCATGGTCTTTGTTTCAGGCCATTTTTAAACCCAGAGATGCCCTTATGTCCAGAGCAAACAGTCTGAAAAAAGCAATCCGCCAAATCATAGAACACACAGAGCGAGGTAAGAAAACAAGCCATCTTTAGAACCTCTATGTTTCCTATGAAATCATTTTTTAAACTTGTTTATGTATTTATATTTGTAAAAGATTTGAAGGGAAACTCCCAAAACAAGAAGCAAGTTGGATTTTCTTTGTGTAAAACATTTTCAGTTGAATTTTGTTGAGTGCGCCTGTTTTTACAGTACATATACCTAAGATTACCATAATTTTTCTATCACAGCTGTTGATGAACAAAATGCACAAACCGAGGAACAGTACCAGCGGCTGAAGGAGTCGCCCCTGTATAAGGCAGACAGCTCCGAGCTGCTGGACGTCAGCGAGACATCTCCACAGCGGGGGCTCGCTGCTTACGCCGAGACATCACGATCAGCCCCTACATTCTCCATTTTCACCCTGGAGGCAGCTCCTAAAACCCCCATATCCAATCCAAGGAACTTGGGTAAGAGTTCGAGAAGGAGACTGTACTATAGTATTGCATTTCATTCATTTTTAATTTGAGTGACTCTGTTAAACTAATCACAGACATAATACACAGACTGAATAAAGTCCTACTGCATCAGACATAAAGATTTGTGGCATTTTTACCTTTTTATTTTTATTATGGGTCAATGTGCTTGCAATTCTCCTTTGAAAATCCTATATATACATTTTGTTTTTACTCTGAGTAAACGTTCCCCACACTTCCATTTAAAAGAATGCACACTGATATTGTTTTCCGACTGCTCCCTTAGTTCACACCGACCCTAACCTGAGCGTGAAGGACCTAGAATCGGGAGCGTCACGGAGGATCAGCAGTATGAGCATGCTCAATAAGACCGCCAGTGTCGGCTCGGTATTGGGCCGGGACAAAAGTCCACAAAAGGAACATACTGCTCTCTTGTTTGGGGTCCCCTTCCATACTATCCTACCGGGTAAATGTCAACAAACTAAACCACATACATGTACATTCTTAATACAAGAGGTTCATCTATTGAAACGGTAGCTTTGCATTGTTTAACATTTTTTGCCTTTTTTTCATTTGATCATGATGTAGTAGTTATTGTCTATGTATCAATAAAGGAGACCAGTACATGTATATCGGTTCCAGAATATTCACATTCATGTTTATTTTTGATTTGATTTATTGATTCACTGATTATTTATCATTATTTCCATGTGTGCATACATGCATGTAGATAAAGATTTCAATATGTTATTTAGATGTTTGATTAACGCCTTGAACTTTCTGTGTTAAGGTTTGAACAGTAACATTGCTGGCAAGCTGGCGGGGGGAAGCTTTATCAGTAAGGTCCTGTTGGCCAATGCGGATGCCCTGTGTGCTGCCGCTTCCCCCCTCGTAGAGGACGACATTCCAGCGTAAGTTCATCACAGCTCAATCAGAGCTAAATAATTATTTACCTTAATTCAAAATCCTCAGAATTTTGTAAATTATGTTTTAGTTTGATAATGCTATTTTGTTGGTACACAACAACTGGTACAATGTTTGTCAATACCATAGTATCTATAAAGTGTGAAGCCAGAGATCTTGGATTTAGTACAAATCATGTAGATAGCCAATACAGTAGCTTGATTTCTGATTTGTTTTCTAGGTCAGAATATACTGAGCGATGTGTAATGAACAATTATTTTGGAATTGGATTGGATGCCAAGATCACTTTAGACTTTCAAAACAAACGAGATGAACACCCAGAAAAATGCAGGTATGTAAATTTCAACATGAAAGTAAAACTAGATGAAATATTCAGGAGGTTTTCAGATTTCACCTCAAGATTTATTGTTAATTTACTTACATGTACTGTATACAGTGAAATATCCGCCCTCTTTTTATTTTTGCTCCTTTTGCCCTCGTTTTCAACGGGCAAATTTTAGAATGGGCCAATTCTACTGTCTTAAGGTATCTCTCTTTAACCACAACTATGTCTGGGCGAATTCAAGAAAGGGCGATCCGTTTGCAAATCAAAATGGGCGAAAATAACACGGGGTGAAAATAACCCTGTATACAGTATTTATTGTAAATACTCCATTGGTTTAGGACTAGAACAAACAACCTAATGTGGAATATTTATTTATTTTAAATACTCCATTGATTTAGGACTAGAACCAAGAACTTAATGTGGAATAGTTATTTATTGTAAACACTCCATTGATTTGAGACTAGAACAAAGAACTTAATGTGGAATATTTATTTATTATTGTAAATACTCCATTGATTTAGGACTAGAACAAAGAACTTAAGGGAAATATTCGCCCTAATTTAATATTCACCCCTTTTGCCCTCGTTGTCAGCAGGCAATTTTCATTCTCGCAAATAATATCTCTTTTAACACAATTGCATCTGGGCGAATTCAAGACGAGACGAAAACATTTGCAATTGTAGAAGAGTGAAAATAACATGGGGCGAAAGTAACTCTGTATACTGTAGTTATTTATTGTAAATATTCCATTGATTTAGGACTAGTACCAAGAACTTAATGTTAAATACATGTAGTTATTTATTGTAAACACTCCATTGATATAGAACTACAGAAGAACAAAGAACTTAATGTAGAATGGTTATTTATTGTTGATTTACAAAATCCTGATTTATATTAGGAGTAGGACCAAGAACTTCATGTGGTATGGTGTGTTGGGAGGCAAGGAGCTGGTGCAGAGATCCTTCAAGAACCTGGACCAGCGGGTACAGCTAGAATGTGATGGTCAGCGAATACCACTGCCCAGCCTTCAGGGCATCGTCATCCTCAACATACCAAGGTATGTTACTACTGCCAAGCTTACAGGGCAATGTCATCCTCAACATACCAAGGTATGTTACTACTGCCCAGCCTACAAGGCAATATCATCCTTAACATACTAAGATATGTTACTACTGCCTAGCCTTCAGGGCAATGTCATCCTCAACATACCAAGGTATGTTACTACTGCCCAGCCTACAGGGCAATGCCATCCTCAACATACCAAGGTGTGTTACTACATGTACTGCCTAGCCTAAAGGGCAATTTCATCCTCAACATACCAAGGTATGTTACTACTGCCCAGCTTACAGGACAATGTCATCCTTAATATTCCAAGGTATGTTACTACTGCCCAGCTTACAGGGCAATGTCATCCTCAACATACCAAGTTATGTTTCTACTGCCCAGCTTACAGGGCAATGTCATCCTCAACATACCAAGGTACATCAATCGCACACACTTTTCTTCAACATACCATCTTGCAAAGTTTAAAATGTTTATTCTATAAATTTTCAGTTACATGGGTGGAGCAAACTTCTGGGGAGGAACAAAGGAAGATGATGTGAGTTTAAAAGCTTGTTTTAAGATGTTCTGAAAAATGTACAATGATGTACAAATGTACCGTTTTGGTGCCCTGAAAAGTGCTTCTGTATGAATTATTTGGTTTTTTTCTACAGACATTTCAGGCCCCAAGCTTTGATGACAAGATTCTGGAAGTGGTGGCAGTGTTTGGGAGTGTTCAGATGGCCATGTCTCGAGTGATCGACATCCAACATCACAGGATAGCACAGGTAGGCCATAAAAAACAGTACAGCAGATCCAACATACTATAGATACTGTAAATAACAGTGCAAAGGGAGATAGCAGTGTGGTTTCACTGATATTCATGGGCTTCAATTTTTGTGGATTTAGTAAGATCCTGTGTAGAGTAAGTGTAAACTTGTGGACAATAGCCCTGTCAGTAAACAGTATTTTCATATATCATTCTTCAATGGACCAAAGGGTTTCACAAATATTGATAAAACCCCAGTGCATGTATGCTGGTATCAATATACAGTGAGATAAACATGTGCATGTTACGTCTTGCAGTGCCGTCGTGTGAAGATCACCATCATGGGGGATGAAGCGGTGCCAGCACAGGTGGACGGAGAGGCGTGGATGCAGCCCCCGGGGTACATCCACATCGTCCACAAGAACCGTGCACAAATGTTGACCAGGGACAGGGTAAGTTTAGGCAGACTCACAGACTCGCTCGCATACTCACTCACACTGAAGATAAAACTCTGGCTTAACTCACACTGTTGATGTAGACAAACTCATGCACACTAATAGATTGAACTCTGTAGATTCAAGTCTGTGATTTAAGCCTGTAGATTTAACTCTGGCCTTACAAATTTACACTCTGCTACCTGTCAATTAGTTTTGACCCCTGCATGGCATTGAGTGAAACCCACTGATTGTTCTTGTCTTTGATGGTGAAACAGGTTTTTGAGAATACGCTAAAGTCTTGGTCTGAGAAGCAGAAGGAGATTGAGAGGTCAGTCAGCCCCCAGCCCACCTCTCTGTCCGAGGAGGAGTCCCTCGTACTACAGAACTTTGTGGAGGTTGCATCCTCTCTCATCAAAGGGTAAGTGTGGTGGGGTTTTTTTCAGCTTAAATAATATGTTGGAAATGTAAACTGTATATAAATAGGAATTCTAAATTCAAATAACATCAGAACTAAGATGCCCAATAATATAAAAACTGTTCAATCTAGAAGGTGCCTTTAATATCAGATTTATTTTTACTTTTTAGTGTGAAGATTGCCTCTTTGAAGTACAGTGCAGTAGAGCAGGAGTTATTTCCCCTTGCTACTCAAGCCTCCGAGTACATGGATCGATTGTTTCCTGCAGGAAAGTTAGCAGAGGTAGGCAGACTCTAAAATAACATGTTAACTCATCGAATTCAACCAGAAATTTCTTAAGCCTGCATGAGAATACTGATCACTATGACAGACATTGTTTGCATGTTCAAATGCCAGTCTATCTTTGAATGACACCATTACTACATAATGCATTGCGTACATTGATTTCACTTTGTCTGTGTGTTGGTTCTTGTCTTAGATGGAGGCAGGAGGAATGGAGTCCTATCAGGTGCCTGGCTGTTGTACCTGTGTGCTTTTCTCATAAAAAAAAAAAAAACTTCGTTTTTGTTTATGTTTTGTTCATCAATCCCCTTTTGTTTTGTTGTTGTCTTTTTCATTTACTTTTTTACTTCATTTTAGGTTAAACACAGACCTATCAAATTTAAATCAAAATTGAAAGTAAGATTCCATTACATATGATGTACATTTTTCCAAGAGATCAAGCAGTTCTCATCTTTCATTATTTTCCTTTTGTAACAGTTCAAATCTTCCTGATCTTCACCCGGTGTGATTTCTATTGATCTGTTTGGTATACTATTGATGTGCAATATTCCCTTCACATAATGTGTATTTTGTTCATTGATAATCTGTACCAGTTTAATCACTGAATCAAGGTGCACAAAGGTCATGCAGCTTTCGGGATTTATTTATCCCTAAGAGTGGATGACTCATATGTTGCACAAAATTTCGATATTTTCAATTTCCAGTTGGAGTATTTTTTTTAGTCCTCTGTTTAAGTAAAGGGACATAACTTATAAATGTAATGCCTGTGAACCTGTGAATACTTCATGCTGGTATACCAGTAGTTCTTCTATGTTTTTTCCACCTAATTTTCCACATTTCCACTTGCTTGCAAAGAACACTGAATCTAAGTTGTACCTTGTAGTTTTTAGAGTGCTTGCTTTATATTTTTTAAAGAAATTCGGATTTAAATTGGCAAAAACAGAAGGAAGAACAAAAGATGGGCTGAATGCTATAAGACAATATATATATTAGTATTCTTGCTTTAACTGAAGGATGTATACATGTATTTTTTTTTCATTCAAATTATTACCAATATTTCGCGGTATCAAAATATTAAATGACACCGGGTTCATAATATCGCATAATACCGGTATATTGAACCCAGGTTCCAATATTTCGCGCTATCAAAATATTACAGTATATGACATCGGTACCTAAAAAATGAATTGTTAAATGTATTAACAATGTTAAATGACAAGTGTATAGTGCATAAGTGGCACTGGACATTAATTTCATGTTAATGGTAGGAATGTGTGACTTTTGGTGATTATACCCCTATGTAATTATAATAACGCAATGTTTGTGCTATATTTAGCCGACCCTCAGAAGTCAGGTGATTGACTTTGTGCGCAGTGTGCAGCATCTGAACCACGACACCAGTAACTTCCTGTCGGAGAAGGCCGCTGTTCTAGTGAGTTTTCTTATCCTAGACTACAAGTCCCTAGATTCTTCACCATGAAGCACATACATTCATTTGGCTTAAAATAAATGAACAGGAAATATGCAACGTTTAAATTTCATTTCATTTGTTTGATACATCTGTACTTTGGTCCAGGAGACCACTATTCCAATTGTATTCAGCCAGTTTTTTAAACAAGAATAACTCAGTATCTGTAACGCAATATTTCATTGGCTAAATCAAAAATTTTACGCTTGTATAAACATTTTTGATGGCGTCACAATTGCTCATGCTAAAAAAACATCATGATGTTACTTTTAAATTTTGTACAATTTATGAAGCAAATTGGTTTCAATTATGTTCTTGATAGAGAATTACTAGCATAAGAAATTAATTCAATAGTTTCAGAATTTATAGCTGTATAAAACTTGGTTGGAACACACTTTTTTATAAACCACTTATAAATTCTGTAGCTTCTAAATTCATTCCTATGATAAACTGTGGTCTTGATGTGCACACTCTATCTCACTGACCAGTACAACTATGTTGTAAATGTTGTCACCTGTTACAGAGACTTGCACCTGATATATCAGAACGCCTGAACGCTTCCCTGGCACACCTTGAGCTAGAACTGCAGAAAATCTGCCAGGTGTGCGGGATTAACTCGACATTCCAGTACGACCCCTCACAGATCACACAATCACAGGAGGAGGTAGGCGGTCACTATTATAGCACGCTCTGACCCTGTCAAAGCATCTGCTTCAATGGCGTAACAGGACCTAAATATGATGGGGCGTTATTGAGCTTTTGCAACATTCATCCAATAAGAAACTGTATACTTCAGTGTGTATTTCTGTTTAAAGGTAATTACATTTATAACTTTTTTTCTGTAGTTGATTCCCTTAGAACATAAAAGAAAGCCAGGGAAATTACGGCAAGTTTACAGCAAGTTAAAGGGAAAGAACAAAGACAAACAATACATTCCACTTTGTGAGTTATTTTTTATTGTAGATATTGTTAAGTTGTTGATAACAGATAAATTTGCTAAGTTTACTATAAATTAACAGTTATGAATTAATTGATAAGCACTGTAATGTAACTATTTTTCAGCATACAATGTGTATAACTGGACTCCAGAAGATGTGGGTCAGTGGCTTGAATCTCGATCTCTGTCCGAGTACAAAGACTCGTTCATTCGTAATGAGATACGCGGCACAGAGCTCCTAACTCTTGATAAGGGAGATTTGCAGGTGAGACGACCAATCATTGTATAAAGTATATAATGTAAATGAGTAATAATGGACATAATGTATAATGAGTGATTTAAAAGCAATGATATTTTCTTTAAAAATGTATGCAGTAAAAATAGTTAGGCACAAACATGGGTATCACACTGTTTATAGGGTACGCCGGCAAAACTTGTTTCAACTCCTTTACTGTTGTGGTGAATTTTGATTCAACAGTTTCTGTGATATAGCCAATTTATTTTGAGTTCTATGTATATTTTAAAAATTAAAATTTACATGATTGTCTTCCATTGAGTTGCTTAGTTATCCTTATATTTATGTTTGAAGTATGAATTTCAGCATAAATCCTCCAATTAACAATCAAATAATTTTTAGTTCTTTATACTCCCCCTGGAAAAATAAAATTCTTTAAATTTATATAATGAAATAACCTAAAATAGGTTAAAACATCTTAGCAAACAAAAAACTTCCAAAAAAAAACAAAACAAAACTCTTAACTACCACATCGACCCTGAAAATATTCCAGTATACAAAGTACTTATTTAGAAAATAACAGAGTGTTTGTTGTGCTTGTAGGACCTTGGAGTGACAAAGGTAGGACACCTGAAGAGGATTCAGCAGGGGATCAAAGAACTCAACAACCGCATGACTGCTTACGATAAATCTCTGGTGTTCGACAAAAACTCCTCCTGACACCATTATAACCATAGAAACAGTCCAAGGGTGACACCATTATAACCATAGAAACAGTCTATGGGTGACACCATTATAACCATAGATACAGTCTATGGGAGAAGGTGGTGTTTTTCTTTTTTTCCATTGTTCACATATATATTAAGCTATTTTGAATTCTTCCTGTTTATTGTGACTTTTTCTTTTTAAATATCACATGCAATGACCTCCGGTCTCAAACGAGAAAGATATGTAGACAAACAAAAAACAAAACAGGGTATGCACAGGTGTGTTAATCCAGCAATGACAACTTCGAGTCCCAACACTTGGCGAGCGTGTTTTATTTGTCGAGTGTGAGGATGCCATACCAAAGACAGGGACGTTATACATAGTGCTGACCTGATGAGCTGTTATTGGCTCGTTACTGGTGCTTTAATTGGTCAAGGTAGAGGTTTGTCCCAGAACTAGTTCAACCCAAAGTCAGTCTCGAGTGCTCTTGTATCAGGATATTGTGCTAGATGGTCAGTTTTAATTGAATCAAATCGGACATACCAATGATTCTTGATGCCATACAGTTTTATTTTGTGGATGTATTAAAATTACATATATTTATTTTTTTCCCCTTTATGATAAGTACTTCCGTAGTGAATATTAATACAATGAGCATTAAGTTGGAACAAGTTGTCTCCCTTTGTGAAGGAGTGTAGGGGCAGGCCTCCGTGATTATGTTATGACTTTTTACATATTTTATCTTGCCTAAGTCTTTCCAATTGTCCACAACCATAGTGTAATACCTCTGTGTGTGATTCTGTGTACTGTACTGTGTACTGTACTGTGTACTGTACTGTGTACTGTACTGTGTACTGTACTGTGTACTGTACTGTGTACTGTACTGTGTACTGTACTGTGTACTGTACTGTGTACTGTACTGTGTACTGTACTGTGTACTGTACTGTGTACTGTACTGTGTACTGCATCTGTTGATGCCCAGCATAAGTCAAAGCTCATGTAAACAAACAATTCAGGGTCATATGGGTCATAGGGTATTAATCAGTAACAAAAGCCTGGTGCAAAAAAAAGATAAGAAAATCATGGTGGGAACTGCTATGGTTTCTTTGTCTCTGTGGATTTTGTTGCTGAGATGATCCACTAAATCAAACCAAGAGGGCTCAATGGTCGTGGCCATTTTTGGGCTATATTGATCTCCCTTACAAGAAGAGCTCCATATAAAAATATAGAAAAATACACAATTTAAAAGGTAAAATATATGGATTTTTTCTTTACTAAATAGCAGTTTATAGCTAAACAAACTATATCTTAAAATTTGAGCTAAATCTTACGGGAAATTTGTTGACCATCCAGCCTCCTTAAGTAAAAATCTAAACAAAGAATCCGACTGAAAAATCTACATAACAAAGAATCCGACTGAAAAATCTACATCACCTAGAAA
Source organism: Magallana ariakensis (assembly GCA_020458035.1). NCBI lineage: Eukaryota > Metazoa > Mollusca > Bivalvia > Ostreida > Ostreidae > Magallana > Magallana ariakensis. Next base: position 49,281,074 of record CM035819.1, read on the forward strand.
CTTTGAAATCACAGAATAATGGCCGGAATAATAAATATACTTGTATATTTACCTGGCAGCCACCTTTCAATGTTGATAATATTATAAATATATTAGCAGATCTGGACTTGAAGCAACAACAAATGCAGTATATCATTGTCTATTTTTACATTTTTATATGTAATATGTGTTTTTCTTGTTATTTATGAATCATGTCTGCAGATTGACGTCAATGATGATGTTTATATATTTTGTACCTTCAGAAACTGTTTTTGTATCTTTTATATATACACTGAATTTCATATTCAATGACATGCACCATTGTATTCCCATTCCTGCGACAACCATAGATCTTCCATCTACAATGTTATTGATGTTCTGTTTTTAGGTCACCTGAGTAGTAAACTCAGGTAACCTATTGCTATCTGTTTTCGTCCGTCGTCGTGCGTTAACAATTTACATTTTTAACTTCTTCTTAAAAACTACAAGGCCAATTGTTCCCATTTTTGGTGTGAAGCATCTCTATGGTAAGAGGAATGTAAATTGTGAAATTGGTGGCTCTACCACCCCCAGGGTGCCACAGGTGGGGCCAAATATGTAAAAAAAAAAAAACAGCCAAATTTTCAAAAATCTTCTTCTCTACTCTCACACATGTGAGGAAAAAACTGATTGCATGGTTATGATGTCCATGAAGCCCTCTACCAAAATTGTGAAATTCATGACCCCTGGGTCAGGGGTTCAGGCTCTAGGGTGGGGCCAATATGGTCATATAGTAAAAATGTATTAAATCTTAGAAAATCTTCTTCTCTACTCCCATAGATATTTGTTAAAAACTAAATGCATGGTTATGATGTCCATGAAGCCCTTTACCAAAATTGTGAAATTTATGGTCTCTGGGTCAGGGGTTCAGGCTCTAGGGTGGGGCCAATATGGTCATATAGTAAAAATGTATTAAATCTTAGAAAATCTTCTTCTCTACTCCCATAGATATTTGTTAAAAACTAAATGCATGGTTATTATATCCATGAAGCCCTTTACCAAAATTGTGAAATTTATGGTCTCTGGGTCAGGGGTTCAGGCTCTAGGGTGGGGCCAATATGGCCATATAGTAAAAATGTATTAAATCTTAGAAAATCTTTTTCTCTACTCCCATAGATATTTGTTAAAAGATATGATGTCCATGAAGCCCTCTACCAAAATTGTGAAATTTATGGTCCCTGGGTCAGGGGTTCAGGCTCAAGGGTGGGGCCAAAATGGCCATATAGTAAAAATGTATTAAATTTTAGAAAATCTTATCTCTACTCCCATTTATATTTGTGAAAAACTAAAGGCCTGGATATGATGTACACGAAGTCTTCTACCTAAATTGTGAAATTTATGACCCCTGGGACAGGTGTTTAGGCACTAGGGTGGGGCCAAAATGGCCATATAAGAAAAATGTATTAAATCTTAGAAAATCTTCTTCTCTACTCCTGTATATATTTGTGAAAAACTAAAGGCATGGATATGATGTCCTTGTGTTAAGTGGCATCAAATAGTATGTAGGTCATGGGCCCCGGGGGTGGTCCTGTCCCACCTCAAACAGGAAGTGCCAGAATATCTTGAAAATGGTTAAGAACCCTACCCCTAAACCATATATATTCTTGTTCCCTGTGTTAAGGGCCATCAAATGGTATGAAGGTCATGGGCCCTGGGGCTGGTCCTGACCCCCTTTCAAACAGGAAGTGCACAAATATCTTGAAAACTGTTAAGAACCCCACCCCTAAACCATATATATTCTTGTTCCTTGTGTCAAAGGGCATCAAATGGTATGTAGGTCATGGGCCCCGGGGATGGTCCTGACCCCCCTCAAACAGGAAGTGCACAAATAACTTGAAAACGGTTAAGAACCCCACCCCTAAACCATATATATTCTTGTTCCTTGTGTCAAGGGGCATCATATGGTATGTAGGTCATGGGCCCTGGGGGTGGTCCTGACCCCCCTCAAACAGGTAGTGCCCGAATATCTTGAAAACGGTTAATATCCCCACCCCTAAACCATATATATTCTTGTTCCTTGGGTCATGTTTGTTCACATAGTATGATATATAGTAAAGGACCCCTGGGAACATCATAAAACTTTGTGGGTCATCCCTACTCTATATGATAGCCTCGTTAGTTTGGGAGACTTTATAATTGCCTCGATTATAATTACATCTTGTTTTCCCTTGCTTCTTCCTAATGGATCGGAGTTATCTTCCTTTGCTTGTTCATATTTAGTAATTAATTATTGAATATAATGTAATTATTAAGAAGTTGTATGATCAAAAGAGTTATGCAAGGCTTTTTATCATTTGAAACAAAAACAGTTTTTGAACTTTCAAAATAAACAAATAGACTTGTTAATAGTAAAGTAATAATTGGCTAACTAAAATCACTGATATAAAGGTAAAATGATTTTGGTATATATGCCAGATGGTGATTCTCAACGAATGTTGAATATTCAAAAACTGGAACAGGAGAAGTGAGTAACTCATGATGGCTTTTATCGATAAAGCTGTTTTTTGTTTTTGTTTTGTTTAAATGCCCACAGGGAGAGTTTCTGTCTGCCATGGGGGGATGGGGGATGGGAGGTTGTTTTAGATAAAACATGAATAATAGCCACCTTGTTATTATTATTAAATTATTTTCTATCAGAGTCTTGCACCTTTTCAATATCAGGTCATGCACTCTTTTATGATCACTTAAGTTTTTCGCTAAAATTATAGGTTAAATAGTCCTTTTTGAAAGATTTCAGGCAGAGAGGTGGTCGTAATTACAAATAAAAAAAATTTCTATTCCAGAATAAAACTTAATTAAATGCATATATAAGACTCCTTGACAAGTTTGTGTATGGGTTATGCTACTCAGGTGACCGTTAAGGCCTATTGGCCTCTTGTTTATTCTATCAGCCGTTTCCCAAATCAGTGATATTGTATTCCTGTCTGTGGTCTAGATTTCTTGCACTTGGCTGTAGTGGTGTACTAGTCATTTTTTCCCACTTTCTTTTGTTCTTTTCAAGAGCACTTCAGCCATTGTTGGCATATATCATAAAAAGACAGGTTACTTTAAATCCTTGTTAACTATTGTCAAGAGAGAGTCAGTATTCCATTTATAAAGATAAATGGCATATAAAAAGTACTGTTTCAGAAACCTCTCTCATAAAATACCATAAAATATTATGTGTATTGTTTTTATAATTCAAAACAAATCCAAATTTCTAGATTTCCTCCAGTCTATGCATTGGTTTAGATCAGCAGCTAATTTTTCTTGTCTAACATCATTGTATATGATCTATCAAAAACAATTTAACTTGTAATCGTAACCCAAAAGGCATTTATAAATAAAAAACATTTGATATATATGTACATTTATTTACAATAAGTTGTTGTAAGCTGATTAAATGGCAAACATTGTTAACCATTATTCAACCACATTATTTTGGACACCATTAACATAAGTATAGTATATATCCTGTTTAGTAGAACACAAACCAGTGGTATTTTCTTTTGATGATCAACGAAACAGCTTGCTTTTTTGTGTAAATTACATGGACCTAACATTTTCAATCATTGATTTGGGGGTATTTTTTAGGGGGGGGGGCAAGCTATCCAAAAAGATTATAATGAAGGAGGTAATTACTGCTTTCAACAAAAATCAAATTAAGATAAAACACATTTATATATTATATCCACTGTAGTTATACAGTTGAATGTTTATAGATACTTAGTCTAGAGCCCTTGTAGAAAAAAGGTGAGACCCGATTTCGGTTCACCTCAGATTTTTTTAAAGTAGTACAATGTATTGACAAACATTTTGTTCAACTAAAAGATTAACTGTGACAATCTCCTAGAAATACAGTTATATGTCTGCAATTAGCTATGTGTACAGAATCGAATCCAGAATATAATTTTTTTTTATGAAAATCATTCCTATGATTAAAGAAGCCTTACCTCTTTCATATTTGTTGTTTGGGTAATCTTCAGATTGACCAATCAAAATATTTATATTTATTTCAGAATTCAGTGTCATATTGTCATGTTTCATTTGTTGTGAACTTGAATAAATTTGTACAAAAGACTGGACACAATGGATTTTAGTGGTATGTGTTTTTGCGGGAGTTGAGACCGTTTAGTAAATGAGTGCAGTATAATATGTATGTAATTCCTTAGTATGTGATGTCTTTGAAGCATGGAAACTGGAAAAGTCATTCAGTTAAACTCGGGATTTTTGTGGTATACTTACATGTAAGTAACACCCCATCCCGCTGAAGCTTGCCCAAGGGTCAAATTAATGACGTATTCTCAGGTCACATACTTGCTTCCAGTCCTTTTTCCTTTACAAAACGTTGCTTGGACAGAAAGTACACTTATACATTCTTCTTAAAATATCTAAGTGACCTTTGAATTAGAACGTGACACAACCACACGTCATATGTACATGTAGTCTGTGAGTATGGAATCCGAATTGAGCCATGTAGTTCACTATCGCGTCATCGCGCCATCGATGAATGGGTCGACGCGACAATGAGATGGCGGTGGCACGACGAAGCGATGATACGATAGCGATAATGCGATAGCGATGACGTGATGGTGCGATAACGAAGACGCGATGCTCTATCGGGTCATCGTTAGTTTCTTTATCGCGCTATCGTCATCATTTCATCGCGACATCGAGTGTATTGGGCAATTGGAAGAAAAATGGCGCCAGGCAGTGAATGAATGAACGGATTATATATCAGAAATCTACTTTACTCGGTTGATAAATTTGACTCTCTCTTTTTCAGTCTTTATGTCTTGTTGCTTTGAATAATATTTTTTAAAAATATATGATTTATTGGAATTTTAATTTTTCATTATCTTAACCGTCCGTGTACATAGGCATTTTACACGCATTATCCACTTATCTTCTTTTAAATGTTTTTGATTTAAAGAAATAATGTATGTGACAGAAGCATTATTTTATTTAAAAAAGACACTGTTTCAAATGAATAAACGAGTACTCGACTATCGCTTGACCAAAGGCTCCAATTAATCGACTTGTCTCTCAGCTGAAACTGCATGTGTTATTAAATGGACAATCATACAAAGTAGACACCGGCTTGACCATTGCATTAACTGCCTCTGTGAAAATGAGAATTCATCTATTCTTGCATGCTTCGGTTTGAATTTTTTTGTTAATGAACATAGTATTAGCGTCTAAAATTTGGAAAGGAAAAAAGTAACAAAAAGCAACCACAATCATATTTTTAATGGCTTTATTATAATGGTCAAACAGTTCTGTTTTCAGTCACATAATGTTATGTTTTGTATTTGTCCGTTGACCAGTGTTAACGTCCATTCTTCACAAGAGACTGGCGATGTTGCTCGGCATCTCCATGATCTCCGTGTTGTAGAATTTCTGAAGATCCTCCATTTTCCGGAAGTCGTCTGACGTCACAAAGTTAATAGCTGTCCCCTTTCGTCCAAAACGTCCGCCACGTCCGATTCTAGATAATAGATTTTCAAAGTAAGCAAATCGAGTGAAGTCATCTACGGGTTTGAAACTACACGTATAGCTATATGTACATTTTCATATTTATACCTGTGAATGTAGCTCTCCCGTTCCATAGGTAGATCAAAGTTAATGACCAGCGACACTTGTTGGACGTCAATGCCTCGGCTCAGGAGATCGGTGGAGATTAGGACACGACTGGAGCCGGTCCGGAAGCTGCGCAAGATCAGTTCCCGCTCTTTCTGGGACAATCCTGCATGCTGGAGACAAAAAAAATCAAAACGATGTTTCAATCAATAGTTCGTCAAAAATTCTGTCTAGATTTTAAATGTTTGTGTTAAAAAAATATAGAAAATAGGAGATTTTTCAAGCCAACAGTCCCGTATTTTTAAGTGTTTTCTTGGTCCTACCATTGCTGACACTGTAAAATCTCGTCTGTTCATCTCCCTCTCCAGCCATTCCACTTTGTCGCGCATATTGCAGAAGATGATGGTCTTCTCCACAGTAATGGTGTCATAGATATCACACAGCGTGTCCAGCTTCCAGTCCTGTGAAATTTAAACCAAGTACTTAGCAAATAAAAAAAAATGAATCGAAAACGAATGGTGTCTTAGCCGACCGTCTGAGTCTATGAACTTATGGCCACTTTGATGGCGGATGATCGTGGATATAATGATGCTTGCCTCTCTTTCCACATTGACATAGAACTGCTGGATCCCTTGCAGCGTCAGCTCCTCTTTCTTCACCAGAATACGTCTGGGATTTCTCATAAACTCGTGCGTAATGTCCAGGACCTCTGGTGGTAGGGTTGCAGAGACGAGTATGATCTGCAAAATTAAAGCAGGGCCATGACTCTTGGGTTCCTGTCAGTCTGATTAAAACCATCCCCCTTCTCCTTACCGTAAGGGGAAGGGGTGGTTTTAATGAGACTGGGATTCCTGTATGATGTGCGGACAATTGCTTCCATAACTATACCTGTGCATCTCTTGGTAGATACTGGAAAGTGTCCTTAATCTGGTCCAGAAATCCTCTCGACAACATCTGGTCCGCTTCATCCAGGACGAAATGCCTAACGGCACTCAAATCTAAGAAGACAAACAATCATTCTAGAGACTAATGATACTGAATTTAGATCTGAAATTAGTAGTAATTTACTGAAACTTACCCAAATACCCTTTTCTCAACAGATGAAGAATCCGACCCGGCGTTCCTATGACAACATGCACACCCTCGCGAAGTCTGTTTACGTCATTGGCCACATGGTTCCCGCCAACCATGTCCTGGCAGGCGACACCCATATAGTCGCCAAGGGCCGACATCACGCGCTGTGATTGCGATGCTAGCTCGCGGGTGGGGGCCAGAACCAGGGCTTGGCATCGTTTAAGTCCAGGGTCTAGCTGTTGGAGGATGGCAATGGAAAAGGTTCCTGTTTTCCCAGTCCCAGACTGGGCTTGGGCAATCATGTCAGATCCTGGAAAAAAAAGACGGAAAACTTCTTCAAAAGATTTTCAACCATATTAATGAAAGGTAGAAAAACGAACATCATTTATAACGAGAGAGAGAGAGAGAGAGAGAGAGAGAGAGAGAGAGAGAGAGAGAGAGAGAGAGAATGGGTACCTTTAAGGGCTATTGGAATGGCTTTCTGTTGAATCATAGATGGCTTTTCAAATCCAAAGCCGTAGATCCCTCTCAGGAGTTGGTCACACAGGCCCATGTCATCAAAGTCGTCCACCCCCTCCACCTCGTCCTCGACCTGTGCACACACAATGTCAAGGTCATAACGCGGGTCATAAAGACACACACAATAATTATGATGAAAACGTTACAATTATGTACATGAAAGTAATCAAATACAATTTATAAGCGAAAATTGTTGACTTTTTGTGTATGAATTGGAGGGATACCTGTGGATCCGCTCCTGTACCCCCATTGTATGGGGTCGTCGGGTCATGGCTGTCCTTGTAGTCTGACTGTGACCTGTTTGATAGAGTAAATAGGATGTTAGCATCCCGTGTAGTGAATGTAGTGGGTACTGTGTAGCTTCCCGTAACAAGTCCTGGTACACTGTGATATACCGGTATACATTCATTATATATATACCGGTATACTGTCACCGAGTCAAAGTTTGAACTTCAACGATGTCCATTCCTTGTACAAATTAACCGGTATGAAAGCCGGAATCCTCTAGAGATCAATGTGGAACACGTTATAAAACATTGAGATTAAATAAGTATTCTTTGAATTAAGATTGCTTTATAGGGATTTTCTATCGAATAAAACTGCAATATGAGTCAATAGTTGATTTACCTCTTTGTTAATGCGCTATTAATTTTTCGCTATTCATATCTTTTAAAGATAACTTTTGTATAAAAGTCAACGATTATAGGTCCATCGAAAATTTTTAATTTGCAGATTAACAATCAATATTCTCCATAAATATCATAAAGCCGCTTGAACAACTTCAGACGATTTGTTCGTATCATATTCTATTTCACTGGAATCAATAAATTTCAATTGGACAAAAACAGTAATTTCAGATACGATATTCAGCTATTCTTAAAAAACAACAACAACAACAACAAAAACGAATAAGGCGTACAAACGTGTCGATTTTTTCTTTTCCGAATTTTTAAGAGATTTAAAAGATTTAATTATTTGCTCATTTTAACATATGCATTTTATGTTCAATTTTTTTTCTGACAGCGTACACATACTAGCATTTGTAGATGTTAGAATTCAAATACAACATAAAGCTATAATATTTTTGCAATATTCAAGCTAAAAATCTTAAACCATTTCTCAGAAATGGAGGGTTAGAATATTATTTCAATTCCATGCCAAAAAAAGAGGGAGGGGGGTGGGTAAGAAATCTCTTTATCAATTCAATTTCTTTTTCAAAATTAGCCCAGAAGTGACTTTAAAACAAATTTAAAAAATAAATTATATAGAGAAGGGGGGGGGGGTAATTCTTGGCACCACATTGTTCATAAATAATCGATTCTCCCTCGGATTTTTAATCTTAAAACAACTGCTTTCCTTACCAGTCGTTGATCTGGGTTTGTACTTCCTCGCTTTGCCCCTGGGGTCCCGGGGAACACGCCCCTCCCCGCTTGGTCCCGCTGTCCTCGCCGCTTTCTGGGTTGTGACCGAGGGCTTCTTTAGATCTCGATAAGTTCATTGAAAATGGGCGCAAAATAAAGCAAAGAAGTAGTTTTCATTGGTTGTGAACTTGGTTGATGTGGTTCATCCTTGGTCGCACTTTATATACCCAGACACCTACTGGTATTGAGAAATGTACCAGGATTTAATAGATTCTGGCCAATGGGAACAGCGAAATATTTGGAAATAGATGAGGTATAATGTCTATAAATAACCCGTAGGTAATCGATGGATCGATGCCAGGAAATTGGAAGTGGGAAATTTAAACTGTCAGTCACCGGTCAAGTTTGGTCATTGATATACGGATGTACACTTTTTTACGATTAAATTCTTCACAGAGCCCATCTTACAGTATTTCACAAAGTTAATAAATATATATGTTTGGCTCGGAACTCGAAGTATGATAGATAAATTTGGTTTGCCAATTTTAATGAATGTTCAGGGCGTAAAAATATTTCCAGATGTGTATATATTCCAAATATCCAGGTTTGATAAAAAAAAATTTCAGAAAGGTCTATTATTACTTACATTCCTCCCCCTTTTTCAACTCTTACAAAAAAGCCCCCCCCCCCCCAAAAAAAAAAATGGTGATGATACCAAACATCTTTTTTTTTTATTTCAATGAATTAAACATACTTTCATAACAGCGCGCACACACTCACACACACACAAGCACAAACTGCTTTGTTTCAAACAGAAGGATATATATACATGTATAGAATATGGATACAAGAATAAACTATGACTCATAATAATATTGGAAGAGACATTTCCATTTTGAATTTTTGACCATCTTTCATCAAAGCATTCATTTTGATAAGTCTTTGATCCATGGTATAGTAGTTCATAAGATTTGATAAAACATTATTAAAGCAATATGAGCTGCAATTTTCATGCTGAAATTTTTTTACGAAAATGTTATTTTCTACTAAAATTACACAAATAACATGTTTTTTTTTTTAAATTTCTTTCGCCTTATTTTTGTGGGAAAAGCCGTTAAGAAGCCTTAATTGAAGCAAAATTGAATTATTGTCGTCCTGTACAAAAATTGAACTGCTATATTTCTCTTTCTTCTGACAAAAATTAATTTTTTTTAAATCTTATTTATCATAAGAGTTTAAGTTACATGTAGACTTAGCATACTAGCACGTTTTTGCAACAAAATAAAATTCTAAAAAAAAATACAGCTCATATTGCTTTAAATAAAATGATACTATATGCATTTTTTCTGGAAGTTTAATATATATTGTTTGACTAATATTAAAAATTATCATAATTATCTAATCCTATATTTTTGCGTGAAGTACCAAGTGTGACATTGATTCTTTTCAGTATATGTTCTTTTCATTTTACCAACTAAATGAATTATCATTTGAGTAGGGGAGTTGTTGTAAACAACGTACTAAATATATATTTTTCTAAATTTTGAAGTTGCTGGCACTTACACTGAAAAATTCGGTAAGCCACTAGAAGCAAGTTAATAAAACGAAAAGGAAAATGTAACAGACTTTATAATGAAAGGTTTTGGAATGTTTGTTATTGCTACCATTGAAACAAATTCTACCAAAATTATCTTTGTTTTTGTTTGTCCTCTTCACGTACTTAAAAAATTTACATGTACAATCCTTTGTGATCCCTTTCTGTGACCCGTGCCCCGGTTAATAATTTTCAACTTCCCTTCACTAAGTCTAGCTAGCTTCATATCAAATTACATCTCCCATTTTGTATCACGGAAATTTTTGTGTGGACAAGACCCCTTCCAATATCCAGTAGTGCAAGTATGAATAAACTTAAAAATTCAGGAATCGTCAGATTTTACTATAACTCACTGTTTTCAACTCGGAAGATCTTTAAAAAAAAAAAAATCCCCTGCGATTCAACTTGCCAAGAATAAGTTGGACCATGAATGATTCACAGAAATGCCACAACTCTTTTTGAAGTTCATAATATAAACCAAGCCTGTTTATAATTATAGAATTTTTTAATACATCTATTGCTTATTTTCACATGACATGTAATATAAACATTCCTGATAAAAGTCAGGAGTTTTACTGTCTCATGCGATTTCACTCCTCTCCACTCGTGATGTGGAAAGCTGATGTTCCACAGCAATAGATGGCGGTACGAGAACGTCCAGTGCATTGCCAGCTTTACCAAATCTCCTGGTACAAATTAACAAGAGAATGGTTCCAATAAACCATACAGTTAAAACAAAAAATATTTAGAACTATACCAATAATGCACCAGAACGCTGCACTTCATATGAAAAAAAAATTATATTCCTGTTACAATAATGTATTAAATTCTGACAAATCTTTCTCAATAAAGAAAGAGCAAGAGCTGCTTCAAATTTCTAGTAATATAAATTAAACAGTTACAAAAGCAGCAATATTACAGCACTTTCCCATACAAAGTCACAGATTACATAAAAAGGGGGAGAGTTTCTGCTCTCAGATACCACAATATTCGATTCTTCTTGTCGTCAACTCACATCTCATAAACAACTGTTAAATTTATTTTATTTCCAGATAAATTGCACTGAAAATGTTTTCTGAATTCACTAGCAAATAAGACAAGAACTCCGAAGTGTGGCAAACGCTTAGATCAGATCAGCTACATTCATGGGCATTTCTTCAATCTGTGTATTGTAAAATTGTTCAATATCACGCAAAGTCCGTACATCCTCTGCGGTGACAAAATTTATGGCTACTCCCTTTCTACCAAATCGTCCTCCACGACCAATCCTGAAAGAATGAAATATTTGTTGTGCAGAAAAATAATGGAGAAAACTTTTTATATTTAATATTACTTTTAATATGGAGATTAATTTACAGGTTTCCACTTGGGCGATTTTGACTGAAAAACAAGCTTTATAGATGGATTGGCAATAGAATTTAGTTAAGATTTAAAATTTGTACCTATGAATGTAGTTTTCTCGGTTAGCGGGAAGATCAAAGTTAATGACTAAGGAAACTTGTTGTACATCAATGCCTCGAGCCAGCAGATCAGTGGTGATCAGGACACGACTGGAACCGGTTCGGAATTCTCTCATGATAACGTCTCTCTCCTTCTGATCCATGTCACCGTGCTAATAAAATAAACAATGAAGAGTTCAAACTACTACCCCTGCTCCCAAATATTAACATGATTGTGGTGTACATGCAACGTCAACCATAAATACATTGAAGAGGGATAAGTTCTCAGATTTAAATAGTCAACACAAGACTTCAGGAGAACGAAAGTCAATTTAGGTTTCTTCATCATTAAACTTATCCCTGACTTGTGAAAAACAGTCTAATGTAAATTCACTAAATGTTTTATCTAATATCTGAAAAATGGAATATACACCCCCATTTAAAAGTACAAAGACCTTACCATAGCTGACACAGTGAAGTCGCGGCTAAGCATCTTGTCAGTGAGCCAGTCCACCTTTCTCCTGGTGTTACAGAAGATGACGGCCTGTGTAATGGTCAGCGTCTCGTACAGATCACACAGGGTGTCAAGCTTCCACTCCTACAATGAAACACATTCATCACAGTTAGTCAAACAACTTTTGAAAACACTTGCATGGCTTTTAACAACATTGGTTTATGTAAACGACTTCTGTCATCGTGTCAATAAATTATCTATTAACCTCTCTTTCCACTTGAATGTAGAACTGCCTGATACCCTCAAGGGTCAATTCTTCCTTTTTGACCAAGATTCGGATAGGATCCCTCATGAACTTCTTGGTGACATCAAGGACTTCGACAGGCATGGTGGCAGACAACAGGATAACCTACAGAAGCAAGCATATTTATGAAACCATTCACTACAACTTGTGAGAAACTTAAAATTCTAAAAATTTAATATTTTTTTTTAGTATAGGTAAACAGAAAATGTCGATACCTGTATGGACTGGGGCATAAACCTGAAGACATCATAGATTTGATCTTTGAATCCTCTGGACAACATCTCGTCAGCCTCATCCAAAACAAACAGCTGGATGTTTCTGGGGTCTACAATCAAGTTAATTTATTTTCAACATGTTTTTTATATGCCAAAGAATTTATCATTTATATATTTTTAGGGATTCTTCGCTAACTGGTCACATTACACCTAAACCTTTGCTTACTTAATGCCCTTCTGCTGATCATGTCATAAACACGGCCTGGTGTTCCTACAACAATGTTGACACCGGCCTGCAGGCGATGGATGTCTTCCCTGACATTGGTTCCACCAATGCAGGCGTGACAGGAGGCTCCCATGTAATCTCCAAGGGCTATCACAACTTTCTGGATCTGAAAACATTCACAAGAAAGGTTTTCTAATTATCAATATACGTTCGTTTTTCTTGAACACTATCACTCACTTTTCACACTGTGTTACATTAACATTATCCTAAAGTTGTCACTTAATAAACAAGGAAATAATATGATGCACAACAATCAATAGCTCAATAATTCAAAACATGTTAATTTTGGATTTGGTTTAATATTGACCTGCTGAGCCAGTTCCCTGGTTGGGGCCAGTACAAGAGCCTGGCAGTCTTTCTCCTCTATGTTGAGTTGCTGTAAAATAGCGATGGAGAAAGTTGCTGTCTTGCCAGTTCCAGACTGGGCCTGAGCAATCACATCTCGTCCTGTAATTCAAAGAGAAACTATATTTCAGTGTCACAACCTACAACCTGAACTATTTCACAAAAATGCACTTGTTGAGTTTGTCATTAACTTGGTTGATTTATCTAATTAATACAGGGTTCCCCTCAGAAGATGGGATTGAATAGGAAGAAAAACTGAACAGAAATCGGTGTCTATAGACTATGTAGACTGGATGAAATTTTTCTAATGATGTAGAGATTGTAATGTACAGATCTAGTTTGAGATTTTCTTCATGTTAAAAAACACCTCACCCACATAGAACAGAATTTAATATTCTTCCACTTGACGGCCAACACTGCCACAGAAAGACAGTGTGGTGCTTTTGGGAAGTACACAGTGATGCAATTGTTTCAAATATTTTTATATTTAGATATAAGTGTAATACAAAATGGGATATATCTTTTCTTTTTTTTTTTTTTAACCCTACACACTTTGTCATTTCAGAGCACTACATTTCAGGCAAGCCATACTATTGAAAAAACATAATTTCACCCAATATAGCTAAAAAGGTCTTCCTGCAACAAGATTCTTAATTCCTGTTATCAATTTAATACCCCTGTACAATATCTTATCACTTTAACCAGTCATTGGGAACCCCTTTTATTGTTAATGGAATTGATAGATGAGACCCCCCCCCCCCATGAGGCATCATATTTGGGTTCTGAACAACTAAATCTGAATTTCCAAGTTATTGAAAGATTAATCCACAAATTCATGGTTTTTATGAACAAGTGTCATAATAATTTTCCATTACAAAAAAGCTTGCTTTGACAAGAATCTTGTCTCATAAAAAACCTTACTAAATTGATTGGCAAATATTAATCAGTTTTTTGAGGATATCAATCAGTCACAGGTTGATGTGCAAACATTCACCCTGTGGTCTGATGTGTCATCCTTATTACAGTTTTAATAAACATAAACTGTATGCATTAAAAATTTAATAAAAATAATGTTCAGCTCCAGTTTGAGATTTTCTTCAGCTGAGGAACACCTCACCCACATAGAACAGAATTTAATATTCTTCCACTTGACGGCCAACACTGTCACAGAAAGACAGTGTGGTGCTTTTGGGAAGGAAAGTCTCAACTGGACATTTTACTTACCTTTAATACAGGGAATAATGGCTCTCTGTTGAATAGCAGAGGGTTTCTCAAATCCATAGGCATAGATTCCTCTCAATAGCTCTTCTCGGAGGTTCATGTCATCAAAGTTGTCCACGACCTCATCCCAGTTGCTCTGATGGATGAAATATATTTTTAGATGATTCAATGCAAAATCGTGAAACTGATCTGCCAATTTGTGTGCAGTAGCATATGACATACCTCGATGAGACCACCAGCTTCTGGGATGTACTCCTCTTTGGTATCACTTCGGTCTCCACTTTGTGGTCTCTCATTCCGAGACCTGAAATTTTTATTAGTATGTCAAGTCCATAAATAATAAAAAATATCAATACAAATCGTTCCCTCCTTCCAGGAACATGAAGTGTCGAGACCACGTGATCAATGAATGACTTGAATGTAACGTCGCAAATGGACAATCTTAGAATCAATATCATGACACAAAGTTTCTCAGAAGATTTGTTGGTGAGGACGTTTTGTTAATTCGTCGCTTTAATCTTATACACCTGATTCGTTAACTTTAACCACTTCCATATGGATCGCACACGTGCGAACCGGTGTCCGCCATGACACTATCTTTGAATTGTAACCAGTTAATAAATTCATTTTACTAGTACAGTTCTCAATATACCGGTATATAATTTACAGAGGTTTAAGGTAACATCTTAAAGAATCCATAAATAGAGTTTCATACAAAACTGATTCTTTATTTCTAAATAATTTCTTACCTATCACCATCTTCAGAGTTATATGACATGTTCTCGCTAAGTACCGCGAATAAAGGACCGATTATCCTTCCGCAATTTCTGAAATTGTTCAATTAAATGGTTAATGATCGGTGGTTTGAAACATGTTTCAAAATAATATATTTTGTTCAATTTGATTTTTGTATACACTGTACATTTTCGTTGCTTAATTCAAATCAATTATGAGTAAAAATTGACGAACTATTTTTGCAGTTGGCGTATTAATATAAAAAACGTAATTTCCTTTCTTCGCCATCCTTGACGTCACGCACGTGGGATGGCTCTTCATTCAATTTCCGATCCCGATGCAATAATCAAGGTGTATATTCACCAAACCAAATCGACTGTCTATTGCAAAAACAGTTGAAAACAAATAACTATATTTTGTCATAAAGCAATCAATTTTGGTCAACTTAAAAAAAAAATAGATTTGCTGAATCCATCCACCAAGTACTTAATACCAGGTGTAGGTTCTGAGTGGAATTGGTTGGGGTGGGTGAAACGCGGCATAAATATTTTATAAATGTGCATTACGTTTTAAAATTTAAGAGTGCATCAAGTTCTGCATTGAAAACAATAATTAAAATCACTCTATAAATTTAAGTGTTTTAGGTTGAACTATTCATGTAAAAAAAAAAACACCTTGCATGTGTTATGTAATTTTAATTTGTCAGTAAAATATATTTCATATAAAATTTATTATATCTCAGTTTTCACACCTGAAATCTAAAAGTTCAAATATTGTCTATGGCAACCAATCGTCGGAAACCCACGGTCGGTCTCGCTTCTCTTACCTCGAGACCGACCGTGGGTTTCCGGCGATGATGGCAACCATCAAACCAGGCATATTCAGGATCATATATATTAAGGCATTGTTCCGTATTTGTTCGGTTGAGAAGCAATGATCAAACCTCTAGGGTACGCAATACATCCCCGGCGTATGCTTTGTCGTTAAGGGGTGATTTTGTCCAGTCTAATTCTAATTAGATTGCATGGTGGGGAAGGAAAAACTGCATTGAAAAACAGATTATACCAGAGACATAAATTATTTATGTCTCTGATTATACTAAATATTTTAATCTGGAGCGATATTTACAAAATGATGAACAATATGCCTACCATATGTACGTATTTGCCCCCCCCCCCCCGCAGAATATTAAACAATGTTGATTTTGACTTAAATTCTACATTTTAAAAAATCACATTATAGAAAATTTACCTCTCAATTGCATGGTCAATATATTGGCCTTCTGTCAAACTAAATCATTCAGAATTGAATTTAGTACGCGTACATGTATACATATGATGCAAGATATGATGCATGATAGACATAATAGAGATTCTATCTAAGAATTACCGAGCATTTGTATGTGTTTAAGGGTCAACTATTCATGAAGCTAAAACTAAACATTAACAAAAAAACAAACACAAAACAGTTACCTTTGACCATAACCCACCCACCCACCCACCCGGCCCCGAGGAAGGGGAGGGGGGTCATGGCCTCAAAACAAACATAGAACATCAAATCGGCCCCAAAACAAACATATAACACAATATATCTTATATTCTTAACATAATTAAATGATACAAGTACGAGAGATTTGCAAAGAAGAAAGAAGAATACCAAAAAAAGTGAGTCCCAGGAATAAGGCGGAGATTGGGGCGAGCACCGGGTCATTATATTTAATGTTGTCATACATGTAAGAAAGTTATATCTTCAGACAGATTATAATACAATTTATTATAATTATATTACAAATTAATTAAATTAACAAAATGTGCAATTCATAAAATATTACATGTAATCTGTTAAACAAAGAGAACTAGAGAAAATAGTAGTTTGGGTTAAAGTAAAACTATGATATTTTAAAAATCCCTCATAGAACAAAAATTCCTTGAACACGTACAGGTTTTAGAAATTGTTATTGAGAAAATTCAGTAAAGCAAATATTTTGTTATTTCATTGGGAGGAGGGGGTAGATACATAACCAGCAAGCTATTTTGATGAGAAAACACACTACCTACAATGTCTATTAACAAAGACTATGTACATGTTTATGTTTATAGACCAATTATGTTTTTTATATTATGAAAATTGAAATCAATTTCAGAAATTTGGCAAAAGGAAACATCAAATAACGTTATACATATATTTATGTGATATAAATTCAGATACCATTTATAAAAATAAGAGTTGTGATTTTTAGTGACTTATGAATTGAACCTTACATTTAGATTATCACTAAGTCTTAGATCTATTGTAATGAATCTACCGGTATATACTTTGATTGAATAAAACCGAATTATAGAAAACTATATAATTCTGTTCAGGTGTACCATTCATTTTCGAATATTTCCCTCAGTTGAATAAAAAAAATATTTGAATAAAAAATATCGTCATGTTTATAAATTGCTTTTTATTTATTTATCTATCTACTTTACTTTTTTTTTAAACCTTCGAAAGAAGCACAAAAAGTTGAATGTCTAGAATTATTTAAATCGGGTTAGGAATTCTAAAAATTGTGAATTCTTGCAAAGTTTCCACCATAGTACGGCATTTTCCCCTTACAAAATAAAATATGATGTTTTATGCAGGATTTGCGTAAAGGTTTGCATATTCTCGATAGTATTGTAGAGTAAAATCTTCGATTTCTGTGAAAGTGTGTATATAATGAAAAATGTTCTCCTTAATGCTTGGTTTTGGGTTTCTTTTTTTGTCCGAATCTCGTTTGTAAAAAGAAAGTTGGAATCCGACACATATTTTGTGTGCACGTTATTCGTTTATAGTTAATATTGTATCACAAAGACGTTTCGTCGTATTTGGTATTGGTATCAAGTAAAATATTCTGTGAACAAATTGCATACTCAGAAGCCTTGCATAGCATTTCACAAAACATCGATGATTCTTTGTGCAGCTGTTTTTGAGATTTCAGCTCAAAAGAGGCTATTATTGTCTCTTGAAAGAATAGTAATTAAAAGAATCAGTATCTGTTATCTGTCGTTTATGAGAAGATCTGCACCATAATTCAATTCAAGGTATGTGTATTTTTTTATGGCATTAAGAAGTCAGTATTAATGTAAAGGTTTAAGCTTATCATAATATAAAATAATGACTCTTATTTTGTTCATTTTCAGGCTGCCTTTGTCTTTTCTTTTAGAAAAAAAATTAAAAGAAATGAAAGGAATTCAGTTGACTTTTCAGTATACAAAAATTGTGACTGAAGTTTACTTTTTATAAAAGTTCTGAAGGACAAGTTGGGATAGCTTTCTGATTGACACTGATCGAAAGTTGATAAATCGGCCTAATGATTAATAGCAATTTTGAAAAATGGGCAGTATGAGTGTATCAATTTTAAGCATTTGTTACATAATTCAGTAGTTTCAATATGAAAATAAAATTGGTCATCTGTTAACCAGTATATGATTTTATCAGACTTTTTTGTTGTAACTAGAAATTAGATCATAACTTTTGATTTTGTTTGATGAAGAACTGAAGTCAGCTGATGGAGCCTCTATTTATTCAAGATATTAAAGAAATATTGATAATATAATAAGATGCTAAAGGCAAACTGTGCCAAACTGCCAATCCAAAACAGAGGAAGAGTGTGGGAAGTTAACTAGAGATGACCCATTAACAATTTTAAGATGGTATGGCAGGTGTTGAATTATGTGTTAGAAGAGTTATTCTTCTCAAAAGAGCTGATGTTTGTTCGGAGAAAGTAAGACTTTAACAATTATGAGGATGATGGCAAAGATGATGGAAGAAAAAGAAGGAAAAAGATGATGGTGAATCACATGCAGTGGACTAATATATCAAATGATGAAGATGGACCACAGTCAGTGGACTCTCAGAAGTGGACTAAGATAGCAGATGGTGAAGATGGACCACAGTCAGTGGACTAATATAGCAAATGATGAAGATGGACCACAGTCAGTGGACTCAACAGACTGTGGACTAAGATAGGAAATGATGAAAATGGACCACAGTCAGTGGACTAAGATAGCAAATGATGAATGTGAAGAATATGAAATATCATTTTTCACAAAGACTGTCAGAGACATAAGGCTTTCAAAAAAAAAAAGATGACACCCTTTTTTATGCTTAGATATCTTGCAATTAAAAGAGATGTTAAATGTTATTGTCTTGGAAATGACAAGGTTTGTTTTCTCTGTGTTTATCACAATTTCAGAGTGTTACTTATTTTGCTGGTTTGAAGGAATTAAATATCTTTTTGGGATATTCATGTATTAGGAGTGAAAAAACGGGGGAAAAGATTGATCCTTTAAAAATGTTTTCTTTTTTCCATATGTGGAAAAAATTAATGCAAAGGATAAATGACAACTTATAAAAGGTTGTGGAAGATTTCTTTTGAGACGTGGATTAAAATGGCAGACTGACATGTTTTTGTGTATTGTAGGTTGATTTATCAGTAAAATGGACTCTGGACTACTGGGACAGGCTGTGCAGTACCACGGTCCAGAACTAGTAAGATGTCTGCAGATAGAACAGCAGCAAGTACCTGTCAGTTTGACTGACCACCTGAATAAGTACCGCCAAAGGCAGCCCAATACCTCAAGGTGTGTGTAAACTTCTTAAGAATTCAAAATGCTAAATGACTGCTTAAAAAGATGGTGTGTAATACCTAGTAGTATTTTATTTAGGAATTTCTTTACTTTAAAATGTTTGTAAGAGGTCTGTATTAAGACCTGTGATTGGTATGTGATATTTTAATGTGTCCATTGCAGGCTTCGTAGAGATATTTCACAGCGTATCCACAGCTTTGTTGCCAAGAAAGCAGATTATCTGTTTACGTCTGTAGAAGATGCATCGGGACACCCAGCCTCCTCAAGTGTTGATGGTAAACATCTTTCTTCTCTCGCATATTAAGAACTTTAGTTATTGAGTTGAGGTTTTTGTTTTCAAATTGACTAAGGATAAAGAATTTGATAAATTGCATGTACATGTATATCATCTTAATACTAGTATTACGACAAAAAAAAATGCAAATGATGTTTCTTGCTCAAGTTATACTGAAGTATTTCTTATGATTTTTTGTTTATAGATACTTATGCAAAAATGCCACCAATTGAGTCCTTTATGGGAGTAGACTGGACTGCAGCTAGAAGACATTTCTTTAATGTGAGTGAATTTTAAAACATTTACAAAGGATGATTGAAAAAATGCTGTGACTGTGTAAAGGGTGTAAATACTGCAAGCATCCAAATTTTTGTGGGTAGAAATACAACATGTGATTGGTTACTATTTTTAGAGTTTAGAGAGATACGACATTGTGATTGGAGTAGTGACCACGGCCCTAGAGAGTGGACTGGTTCTCACTCTTCTGTGTCTGGACAATGACAAAGCTCGGGATATTGATGAGATGAAAATAACAGCATTCTGTCCGGCCAAGGAGCTCCCCAGAGTTCCCTATCAGACCCCCCTGGAGGGGTTCGCTGTCAAAGACAAAGTCAGAGGTCAGCTGATGAATAAAAGACTAAAATCTGCTCTGTAAAATGAAACAACAGTCCTTTATATTGCCCTGTCAGAACAACTGTCTTTGTAATGCTGATGTTGTATTTTGTAGGAGTTGTAGTGAATGTGAATTCCGAGTCTGAGCGGATCATAGTGTCCCTGAACGAAAGAGCTTTGTCAGAGGAGCAGGAAACGGTCAAACTTGTATGGTCACCATTTTACACTCTGTATAACACTACTATAGGGACAGTTAATCCAGCCGTCATTTGTATTTAGTAAAACATGACCTTATTTGTGTACAGCAGCTTATACAAATGATCACTCTTCATTTTGTTTTTGTAGCAATTATTTTATGAAAGTAAATCATTTATCTACAGTACACTTGTACATGTACTTTAGAGCGTGTATGTTTACGTTATCAATTTTGGATAAATTCTTATACCCTGACAAACATTTTTCAGATGTAAGGCTTTTAATTTTACACAAGAAATATATACCTACTTTTAAAAGTTGAAATTAGAGAATATTTAACATATGTGATTTTTTCATTAGCATCCTTGTGCTTTCTTTGATTTCAGGGTCTTATAAATGCTGATGATTTTCCTGTCCAGTACAGGTAACTTTACATTTTATATTGCCATTGTATGCAGTCTAAATTGCAACAACCTGTACTAATAGATTGACAGTTAAAATTTTTTTTCTTCAATTTTTTCAGACGTAAGTTACATATACGTGGGTTGACCTTTGATGAACTCCTGCACTCCATATTAGGGTTTAACAATCAAGGGAATGTGTCCTTTCTGCTGGATACTTTGAAGCTTGACGAGACGTCATCCTACATGAGAGGCCTGCACAAGTATGTGGTCATTTCAGCATTTATCTGTGAAACAATGAGCATTACACCAATACTGTACATAGGGGCTAAATATAATAGTGTTTTATTATATCACTATGTAAAGGATTATGATTATTCTCTAAATATTATGGCAACTGTTTTTTTTGCTTTAAGACATTTAATTTTGGATAAATTTGAATTGTCCATTAGGCAAAAAATTAATATACTTTTCTTTGTCAGGAAACAAATTCCGGAGAAGGAGATGTCGGAAGGTTTGAGAAAACAGCAGTCTCAGAAATGGGCACACCAGTGGTAAATTATTATTTATTCTGCTGGTAACGATTCTATAAATGGAACAAATCTATCATGTTATTTCACACAGTGTCTAGTACTTTGATTTAATATTATTCTCTCTTGTCAGTGTGGCCGATGGAATTAAGTACTTCAAGTTGGGCCGACAGACAGAAGCCGTTCAGTACCTGAACAAAGCTCTACAGATAGATGAAACCAATGTCGAGGCATTGACAGCCAGAGGAGCACTGTACGATTGTGATCTGTCAACACAGTTTTGTTCATTATTTATATCTCATTTTATCTCTGCTTAAAGTAAAATCTTATTCATTTTTACACATTTTTGATAAAATAAAGTGTTGTGGGTGTTTGAAAAGAAATGAAAATTTTATAAGCTTAAGAATAGATAATTATGAAAATTTTGATGATTTTCTTTATAAAGCACATTATTCTATAGGTATGCAAACAATGAGAGCTACAACAAAGCAATGGAGGATTTTGAAGAAGCGTTGAGGATAAACCCCACCCATCAGAATGCGAAGAAGTATATGTATGAGACACTGCTAGCGGTGGCTCGTGTGTAAGTACCTGTTGTAATGGTCACATACCTGTAAAAATTAGAAATTGGTCAGGAAAGTACTTGTCAGAGGATAGAGAACATAAAAGCATATAAAACAATAGTTGGCCTGAAAATACAATAAGTTCCTATATCAGCATGTCCAAGAAGAGGTTTAAATAACCTTCTTGCTGGGACAGCTCTTAGTAAGGCATAAATTTTTCTCATTTTCTGAAGTTGACAGTTTATTTCATTGATATAATAAATACAACTCATAGAGTTTTACTGATTTACTTTTAGGAAGGAGGATCTGGAGGCTTATGAAGAAGCAGAGATGTATGTAAAGAAAGCCCTGGATATAGAGCCTCAATCTGTGGAAGCAAGGGAGGCCCTCAGATTTCTACTCTACAAAAAGGTATCATTCTAATGTGAAGGAGGGTTAATATATGTAGAATGCCATGACCTATCCCAGGTAATTAATTACCTGGAAACTAGAAACCAAGGCATTAGTTCTATGTATCAATAAATTTCTAGAGATGGTATTCATGTACCAGGTAGACTGCTCTGTGTGTCATTTAATACGTATAGATAGCGAGGTATTGATATTTTAATATCTTTCTTAGGAACGGCACCACTCAAGTGATCGCTACAAAAAACCGTCTCGGCACGATGAACGCCAAGATTCGGATGAGGAAATGTTTATGGATCGCACTACTGCCACACTTAAAAAATTGATAAATGCAGACAAAAGCAGGTTTGTAGAGTTGTAGTTTTATGATTTCTTTACAATCTTTTAAATTCATGGACCAAACATTAGGCCAAAAAAAATTATTGATTTGTTTCTCAGGCACCGCCGCATCAGCAAAATTATCGCCGCATCAAACTTTTTTATCGTTATTTTTCCGGAATTTTCATATCTTATCATTATTGGTTTTCTTTATTATAGAATCAATGTAAACAAACGCTCAGAATAAATGCTTTTCTCTGAAAGTGAAAACGTGATTATATATGACACATCTACCCAGTGACCAACCTAGGGGCGACTTGAGTTAAATACAAGTATATGTAAATATAAGTACTCGCTTTGTGGTCGGTAACTTCGCCAGAATTTCCTCAGAAAGAGAGGTTGAAGTCACCCCGTATTCTGAGTTAACGATCGTGAAAATTAACCCCAAATGCAATAAAATGATAATTATTTAATCCAAAAGACATTTTCATAGCCTAAGTTAACCCCTGTTGTGATTATTAACTAGCGACTGCCTTATCTTTAGAGGTTGATGCAACCACATACCGGTAGGCCTACTCATGATACTGTGCACTGAAAATTACAACCGATATTTATAACTTTAGTTCTGATATTGCAATTAGTTGGTAACTTGTAATTAGTTAATAACTCTGCCAAATTAATGCTAAAATAATCATAAAACCGTTTGTCTACAGTTATCTTTAAAATTAAACAGATCCACTACATGACGGTTGTAATTGGGTCAAAGGGTTGGACAAATACTTCCAAAATACACAAAAGTACATAGACTGATTTTATTTGTCATTTAGCTAACACAATTACAAAATATTTCATCTACAAAATGTATGAATACACCTAATAAATTAAATTTAACAAATTGGATAAGTTATTAAAATTTTTAGGAGTTGTTTTATTTTTAATTGACTTGCTTCTAATCCAATTTGAATTAGGGTTGAATCTGTGTATACAGGTATTATCATTAGCATCATGCCAATGTCAAAGAATGGAAGTCTACCTGATTTCTCAAACTTCTCCCTATTTTTCTGTGAGGGAGAAGTGAAATCTCCCTAAAAGTCTACCCAAGCTACTTGTAGGTTGGTCCCTGTTAAGACTACCACTGAAATGTATCTGTTATCTTCAAAAATTGAGGCCTCTGTAATATTGCCTGGTAGCAGGAATAAAGGACAATTGTATTGTTTGAGAATTTTATGATGACTAATTTACTTTCCCTTGATTTCTGTTATGTTCCCCAGGCACTGAAGATCAATAAGAAAACACCCAAATGAATAATTTTTATATGGCAAATTCAACTCGTGAAATGCCATAAGAAGTCACCTATTTCAGTTCAGAATTGTGTTATTTCTGTAGACAGGGAAGATTGGCTGCAAAAGGAAGCAGGGGCATAAACCATTTGCCCATGTTTGTTCATCTGCAAAAACTCATCCTTTGAAAATGAAACAGAAACAGTTTAAACTTAAAAGAACAAAAGCAAATATTTAAACTTTCCCATGTATCAGCTTGATAAATATCTGCTGATGAGTACACAAATAAATCATACAAGATGGGTTACCGTCATTGTAAATTGTGTCTCTAAAAAAAAAAAAAAAAAAAAAAAAAACCTGCCTGCCTCATCAACATTTCAAAATTTTGGCCTGAGAAACTAATGATTAATTTTTTTTGGCCTTAAGGATTGTCATTTTTTAAAGGTTCATTGATATGTAATTTTGCTGATTTGCTTCTAGGTTCAATGAATGAAGAACAAATTTCTTAATTCGTAAAGATGTTAATTTGTCTGTCAGGCGTACCTAGGAAATCCACATTTATCAAGATACCACTTTGATGATTTCACATTATGTATGAAAACTATAATGAATAAGATCTGAGCAAAAAAATTTTGGAATCTTTTTTCAGAAGTGGAAAAAAGAGAAGAGACAGATCTCCTCAAGGTTCAAAGTCACGAAGGTCAAGATCAAGATCACCAAGATCTGAAGGTCACAGAGATTTATTTGGAAGTAATAAATATGACAGCATTCCAGGATTAGATCTTGGACAAGAAGCATCTGATAGAAGGAATAACTCGCCACCCAGGCAAAGATATAGGTCAAAATCGCCAGATGAATCACCCAGCCACATGTACAATGTTGACCACCAGTCTTCATTCATGTCCAAAGGAAGTGACTTCTTTAAAGACTTGAAGGACTATTCTGATAGAAGAGGGACATATGAAGGAGGGTATAGAGATCATCGTGATCATAGTAGAGAGAGAGATCGGGAGTATAGTAGAGATCGCGAATATGGAAGAGATCAAGATCGGCGTAGCCTGGAAGGAAGTAGAGAAAGAAGTTTGGATAGAAACGCAGACAAACAAAACCAGGGCAGGAATCCTGATAGAGAAATCAGAAGGAAAGATAAATATGCTGAAGGAAGCAAGGGACTGCAGAGAAATCCTGAAAGAAGAAGTTTGGAAAGAAGTCAGGATTGGAGGAATATAGAAAACCCTGATACTCGCAAAGAGAGTCAAGACAAGAATGACATAGACTTTCTGTATGGAGATATTGGAGAATCTCAGAGAGACAGACAAGAAAAAGGAAATCCAAGTTTCACTGAAAATCTGATGAACATCAGGCCAAAGTCTGATCGATCATTGCAAATAAAAGACAGAATTGAGAATCGCCTGGCATCTCCAACCAGACGGAGTGTGTCACCAAGAGATAGAAAAGATGGACAGAAGTCCAGGGAAGAAATGTATTCAAAGGAAGAAAAGAGAGAAAATGAGTTTGCCAGCAGCGATAAAGGGAACACTGACAGTGAATCTCCAGTAAAGAAGAAGAAGTCCAAGAAAATGAAAAACAAAGACAGTAAGGGAGAGAAAAGAAAACGAAAAAATAAGGGAAGTGTGTCTCCCTCAGATAAGAGGTACTCAAAAGAGGACAGAGAAGACAAGAAAGAGGATAGCTGGGAGTCACAGGGTAGCTACAGTAAAGATCATAAGAAAGAATTTAATGACAAGGAGAGTTTTGAAGCAGATGTAAAACCTAAGCTTGATAAAAAGTATAAGAAAAGAAGAGAGTATTCGACAGACAAAGAAGGTGAGAAAAAGAAACAAGTAAAAGGGGGATCTTTGGAAGAAGTTGTGAAATCCAGATGGGACAGTCCAAGCGATGAGAAATATTACAAAAGTATAAATTCTGAGAGAAAATCACGGTTTGATGCAGATGATAAACCTGAAGGCAAATTACAAAAGCCAAAACAAGAAACAGCATCAAAATTCAGCAATACATTTAAAGAAACTGTGGACAAAAAAGATTTTTCTAAAGTAAAAGAAGAGCCTATAGGACCACCGACATCAAATCCATACAAGTCGTCATCTCGAGAGAGGGACAACAGTTACCCTAAGGCCGAGACAAAAAAGTTTGCCCTCCCATCAAAAGAAGAACTGGACAGAGAATTTGAAGGCATTCGCATTCACATACGAAATGACAAATACAATGCTATTGAAGAACCAAAAGCACCCACTGGTAAACTTGGGGTCCGACCATTTGACAGTGTAGAAGAAGACCCGGTCAGCATTGTGAGTGCCCTCCACACGGACCAGATCTATGCTCCCAAACCTGACCCTGTGTTCCAAGAGGAGATGTTTGAGGTGAAATTAAAGAGGGAAGATAGCCCAACTTATGGAAGACAAAAATCAAACTATAGACGAAGACGGTCATCCTCCTCTTCATCTTCCAGTAAGAGCCACTCTCCATCTCACAACAAAGATCAGAGACAGAAGGCAGCGAGGCACGATAAAAGGTCAAGGTCAAAGGAGAGCAAAAGCCATTCCCCAGGTTCCCGGTATTCACAGTCTGAGAGAAAGAGATCTAGGTCCCCACATCATCATGTAGAAGATAAGAATCCCATTGGCAAGAAGTTGTACGAGATCAATCGATACAATAAAAACAGATTCAAGGCAGATGGAAAATCTGTAACTATAAAACCATTCATAAAATTAGAAATTGATTCTAGGGGGAGAGGTGCTAGGGGTGTTGGTATGAGGGGAGGAAATAGTGGAATGAGGGGAGGAATTAGGGGTGGAGCAAGGGGGAGAGGGGACTCAAAGTTTGTTGAGGGTAGAGGAAAATTTATTCCTCGAGGTAGGGGTGTTTTCCGGGGACGCAGACAGTTCCAAGCTGGAAGAAGGGGGAGAGGGGGCAATTATAGGGGCCATTCTCACTTCTCTAAACATAGATCAAGATCAAGAGGTCGATCTGACTCGAGGTCAAGAAGTCGATCGAGGTCAAGAGGTCGTTCAAGATCCAGAAGTAGGTCAAGAGGTCGTTCAAGATCCAGAAGTAGGTCAAGGTCAGGACATAGATCTAGGTCAAGATCTAGGTCTAAGCACAGATCAAGATCTCCAAAGAATCGACCACCTAAAAGTAAATCTCCCAACAAAAAGAGGGGTAGCTGGTCCCCACCCATAGGTCAAGGTAGTGGTTATTATGGTCCCCGGGCAAAGGATAAAGCAGGTAAATCAGTTGATGGAGGAGTCCTAGGGGGCAATGCCCCTTCCTCGGACACTGCTCCAGTGACCACCGAGGGAAAGGGCTCGTTGGAAATGATGGAAACATTTCTTGAGCAGCTGAGACAGAAGAAAATGCAGGCCGCTGCAAACAATAACTTTTAAAAATGTTAACAAAATTTAAAGGCCATATTGGCTACAAGATTCAAGTTTTATAGTGACATTAAATTTAAAAGACCATTTTTCTTTGATGTCTTGAGTTTGTCTTTTTAATAAAAGTGTCAAGTTTTCATGATGATATTGCACATTATGTGTTGAAATTTAGGATGAAATACATTGAATTTTAAATTTTGTACAATTGAAAATGGGCTCCAAAACCTTCACTTTGTTTGTATATGTACATTGTGTTCATAATCCATCCAACTTCATTTCATTACTTTACTGTTATTTCTAGTAACTCAATTTTTCAAGGACCATGTGTATTTGTAACAGTTGTAATGTGTGAATCAGTTAAGGATTAGTTTTTCTCTAATTTTATGTTTTAAATGACCAACATAAAAAAAAGACTTATTATGAACTGAAGATTAATCCTATGATTTTCAGAATATATGAAAGATTGTATTGAGGGTTTTTGCTTTTTTTTTTTTTTAAATAAAGAATTTAATGGATTGACAAACATGTTTTTATTTTGGGTTTTTTATTTAGCTTTGTTAAGTATGTACTTCAAAAAATTAATTTGGTTCTATTTAAAGTCCAGGAATGTAGTTTCTTTAAAAAAAAACCCTGTCTTACTCAACATCAAATTTTATTTCCCAAATATTCCAAATGTTTCTAAAAAACATGTATATTTATTTTATTAGTTTTCTGTGATTTCTGAATTTAGGACTGATATTGTATCAGATAAAATCTAAAAAAAAAATTTGGGAACTTTTTTTGTGGGGGGGGGGGGTTGAGATGATATCACATAAGCACGACAAGAGGCCCAGGGGCAACATCGCTCACCTAAGCAACAATCGCCATAATCTGATTATATACTCGATCTGCTCCTTTTTATTTTATCGTCATAGGCTTTGTGCCAAGTTTGGTTGAAATCGGCCCAGTGGTTCTGCGCCAAGAAGATGAAAATGTGAAAAGTTTTCAATGACAACAAACGACAAGGACGACAGACAACGGACAAATCTTGATCAGAAAAGCTCACTTGAGCCTAATTCAGCTCAGGTGAGCTAAAAAAAAAAGCACCTCAGTACATGGTTTAACATCCACCAAGATTATTTACCATTGTTTCCATTTTAATAACTATATTTAAACAATAAGACCCATATATATATAACTTGTAATGAAATCTCAGGGAAATAAACATTTCCACTGTATGAGATACCCAGATATGGAGAAGTGTCGAAGGCCTACAAGCTTGTCCAAGAATAAAAGCAGGAAAATAATAGCTCAGCAAACCAAAAGGCTCAATGATGGTGTACTTCAGTGTATGACCATTTCATTATGAAATACAAAAGCTATACCCTTAATCATACCAATGATAACTGTTGGACTGCATAACATTGCTTTTCTGGGTTGTGAAACTCCCCATCATACATGTGAGCTAGCCCAGTTACTACCAGTAGTCTATAGTAAATATATTCTATTTTCACAGTCTTTGTGATAACACTACAAATTGATTTTGAAATGGATAATACAATACATTTCATCAATGGCTATTTTCATAGTTGCACAATTGCTGAAAATTATATAATAAGGAATCCATCTTTGAATATTATGAGGTGATCAAATATGGTCAGTTGTGATCAAATCTATTTGATTACCCCGACCTAATTATACTCCAAGAATGATTCATTGTATTCCTTAAGGGTCCTGGAAAAAGTTCTGCATACAAGCCCATTCTTCTAAATTACTTAAAGATAGGGATTTTTAGCATGTGTTCAAATTGATAATGACCCAAAAATATTTCAAATTCGGGGGGAAATCCAACTTTCAAAATTTCATTACTGTTCATGAAAATAAAAGTCCCTGCTGTATTCGAACTTGGGACCTGCGGATTGGTAGACCAAAGCTACATCCATTGCGCCACATAGATAGACAACAAGTGTTCATGGCGATATATAAAACTGTTTCACAATGCGTTAAAATTGCCATGTTGTGACGTACTGTCAGAAAAAAGTAGAAGTCGCAGGGTGTCGATGATCCTTAATTATAGTTACTTTTCTTGATCATTTACTATATATACCAGTACTAGCAAGAAAAAGAACGAGCAGTGAAGGTAACACTCCCACAGCTATGTGTCGGTCCTGTTCCTGTTCAGAACATCGTGTAGCTGTTCTACTTGTAGATTGCTAGTCTCAGCTAAAAAACCTGACAAATCTTGTTGAGGCTGAGTGGCCAGCAATAAAATAGACAGGCTTATGTCACTTTGCTGTTTGACACAACTACCCAAAGTCCAAGCTCTTGTTATCTGCAACATACCTTGAGAACACAAAATCAAATAAAAGTACATTTTAACAGATTTATTAAAAACCATTCAATTAAGTTACAACAAAATAAATACATTTACGTGTATTTGATGATTGTACTACTGTGGTATTACAAGTACTATATGCATGTTACCTGATGCAAACTTACTTGCAAACATGCTTAATCTTCAATTTTCAGCAATTTATTTAAAACCGAAACTACATAAACAGTATACATTAAATTCTGTTAAAACCAATGTGGATTTGTGGGATAGTTTTATTTCCATAATGTGTAAGAAATTTCACACTACTTTCCGTTGAACATGATTTATTAATCACATTTTTTTGATTGAGCTCTAAAGTACATGAACAAGAAGTAAAATTGGCACTTGATGACCAAGAATAATTGCACTTGATGACCAAGAATAATTTTTGACCGCAAGCTATTTTGGAGTATTTAACTACCAGAGAAGACATTATGTGCAACATGTATCACATTTAATTACTGTACAATACTAAAGTGTGGAGATGAAGACAAAAAGATAAAAAAAAAAAAACTAGGTACGTGACCGTTTGGTCTACCACAGGTAGGAATGATTACCGATCAAGTCAAAGAATGCTCAATCACTTAAAAACATTTACAATTCGCATGATACGTACATCTCCATCCTACAGTCATTATAGTGTTACCATATTTACATGTACACATTGTTCATTAGCTGTACATATTACACTGGGTTGTGAAGATTTAATTTGATGATTTGCTAAAAGTTTAGTGTTGTCTCATTTGGAGCAATCATGGTAAATATTTTCTTCGTTGTACTTGTATATAAACTAAAACTGTACAGGTATACATACTGTATACTGGAAAATAAATCTGCACATGTACATACACAATGACACAAGTGTTTTAATTCACTTCCAAGTTTTTCTCTGCAAAGATTGTCTGGACAAAAGTATCCAAGTTTTCCAGAGGGATTCACACACAATGAGAAGATAAAATAAATTTTAACACAACTTCAATGTTTCCAGCACTTATTGTATCGGAATGGAAATGCTGTTCAATGCCAGCATTTTGCAGCATTTCCTCCGACAATTCAGCAAGTAATGGGCAGTCCTCTCCCGACATGGACTCAGTCAGAATGGGTTAAAGGTCAAGGACAAGCCTGGCTCTGGAACTCATTCCTGACTTGCATTCCTTGTTGTTTCCCGTCTTTTCCAGAATTTTTGTTGTATTGCTGGATCATTGTCATCCATACTGTGTCCGGGATCTTTTTCATTTTCCTACAAGTAGATTGCATAAAAACATAAATACTCTAAAAAAAAAAAACCTGCTGGTAATTTGTACTCTAAACATCTTCACTAGCTAAGGGTTTTTGGTCCACTCCGCTCCCAATATAAATTTATGGGTAGCAAAAAACCTTGGCTAGCAAAGATGTACTCTAAAATGATACAGCAAAATGACAGTAGACAGGTAGTTGTATAAAAAAGATGCATAGTAAAAAAAATTAAATTAAAAAGGTTTTGTTAATTCATGATTATTTGTTGTTAACAGTTCTAATGAGTATTACATGTACATTAAATCAGCTTGTTTCAACTGTACTTTACCTCAATCTATATTTCATCAGTGTTGATCATGCGCGGATCCAGAAAATTTTTCGGGGGGGGGGGGGGGGGGGGGGGGGGGGGGGGGAGTCAGGCATATTTGCAATAATTTTACTTTGTAAATTTGATAAATTTTTATTTTTCAGGGGGGATTTAGACCCCCCCCCCCTAGATCCAGGCATGTTGTACTTTACCTCAATGTATATTTCCACTGTTTTTTGTACTATTACCTCTTCAACAGTGTTTAATGCCAATTATGATATCCTATATTTCTGATTGTTACAAACACAATGTCTTTCTGTAACATTACAGGCACTGTGATGGCCATTCTCGTGTTAGCTAGGCTCTATAAGCTATTAGTCATTGAGTGATCTACTGTCATTAACATACATGAATCACATCGGTCACACAAAGATCAATAATAGAGGTGTTTTTTTATTTTTTGGATCATATTACTTTTTGAGTATCCACTGAGAAGATTGATATTCTTATAAATTGTAAATCTATATGCTGTACATTAAGTTGGTCAACAAGATGATAATTCTTATTGGTCTTCCTAAATCAAATAATAATTAACAGTTCAGTACACATGTATTACATTCCTAAAATAAATAATTTTTCAGAAATTTAAATATTTCTGTGGAGGGTTGCATAGTTTACATTAGAGGTGAGTTCAACAGAACAAGCGCTCATGATCACTCGCCAAAATTTGTGTTGCGGGTATAGAGAATTTTGGCAAGTGCTCACTCTGTTGAACACGCCTCTGGATAACTCCAAACTCTTCTCTGTATAAGACTGTATAACAAAGTATGTGATAAATTCATATATCATTTAATTATTTTTCATAAAATTGTATTAAAGAGCACCTCTTCCCCTTCTTAAGCTATACATGCATGATGCATATCTATGTGTTTGCATACTCTTAGTCATAATGCTTTAGGTACACAGCTTTAGGTAGAGATAAAATTTCAAATTTATGTCATCATAACCTTCTTTTGGATTTTAACAAAACATCCTTCATAATGTAAAAGATATGATCCAGAAAATTATAAAATGAGGTCTCTGTGACCTACATTTGGGTTGCAACACACCTTCCTGTGCAAAGATGCATCAGCTGACAGGGTAAGTTTGATTGTGATAGGCATCACATTGCTCAGATCTGACCTGGCCACTAAAAGCCCACACCATATAATATGGCCTGTCGAAGCATGGGTGATAAAATAATTGTTGCCCAAAGTAAAAAACTTCTAATCAAAGTTTATATGTACATGTATGTATTTTTAGATCACAGTTTATCGATATACCAAAATCTTATTTCTTATAAGAGCATAGAGAACAAGAGGCCCACGGGCCACATCGCTCACCTGAGGAACAATAGGTATGATGAAATCAGCTTAAAGGAGTCATAATACAAACTATCTGGACAATGTAGTATGATACATGTAGGTCCTGTATAAATGAAAATCCATTTTCCCAATGGATATTCTTATTTTTATTATCATTAGTCCCTTTTCTAACAGGATGATTTTATAGTCATAACACATGTTGAGCATTGCAGTTCTCAAAAAGATCCTAAACAATTGTTTATGTATGGGATATAAACCTACATCAAACTCTGAACCCCTTGTGAGGCCCAAGAATCATCAAGTGGCCAAAGTCTAAACAATTTTAAAGAATCACCTGGCTGATTAGTTTCTGAGAAGAAGATTTTTAAAGATTTACTCTATATATTCCTATGTAGAAATTCCATCCCCAATTGTGGCCCCACCCTACCCCCGGGGGGGTCATGATTTTCACAACTTTGAATCTACACTACCAGAGGATGCTTCCACACAAGTTTCAGCTTTCCATACTAATTAGTTTCTGAGAAGAAGATTTTTAAAGATTTACTCTATATATTCATACGTAAAAATTCAACCCCCCATTGTGGCCCCACCCTACCACTGGGGGTCATGATTTTCACAACTTTGAATCTACACTACCTCAGGATGCTACCACACAAGTTTCAGCTTTCCTGGCCAAATGGTTCTTGAGAAGAAGATTTTTGAAAATGTCTCAATTTTTTAAAATAAATTCTAATTATCTCCCCTTTGAAAAGGGCGTGATCCTTAATTTTCACAACTTTGAATCCCCTTTGACTAAGGGTGCTTTGTGCCAAGTTTGGTTAAAATTGGCCCAGTAGTTGTTGAGGAGATGTCAAAAATGTGAAAAGTTTACAGACAGACAGACGGACAGACAGACGGACGACAGACAAAATGTGATCAGAAAAGCTCACTTGAGCTTTCAGCTCAGGTGAGCTAAAAAGCAGAGTTTACAGCCAGCAATATTTCAAAATAAATAGATTGTGCCCTGTGCACTAGTAAAGCTATAATAATTCAGGTAAAATCTATTTTGCAGGTTCAATGCGTGTATTTTATTCTGAAAATTATACCTTGCATCTGACTTTCAATACTTTAACACACAAAAAGTGAAATGATACCAACCTAGTGCTGTAGAATTGGTTTGATTACTCTGTTCCAATATTTAATGTAAATATATACTCAACACAAGGTCATTATATTGATGTGCGACAAGAAATTAGTACATTGTAACTGGACGCTATTAAAGACACACAGTCCCAACCTTCATGATATCCCAACATCCAATACCCACAAAGCTCTCCAAATAATTCATTACTTACACATAGACAACAGAGGCCTAGACTTTGACCATGGAATATTTTCAAAAAACTTTTTTTCTGTTTAAATTTTTATGTGGATGTTGCAGAACTAGAAAGTAAAAACTAAAACAAGAAAGGATTTTTATTTGACCAAATGTAAATGAATTTTTCAATTAAGCACATGTTTTAATTTGTATACCTTTACCCATACCCAGGGAGTAATAAAGATATTTTTTGCAGCCTTCATCTTTACCAAAAATATGACCAAATTTAGCCTTACAGGAATGCTGTGTACCCTTTGTGTGCAGGCAGCCTTATCACGCAAACAACTTAACAAAGCTGGACTCTAAAGCAGCGAAACGCCTTTGATTAACAGCATTACATCTTGATAGCACATGTAGTGAAGAGTACAAGAAAAAGCAATACACATTAACAGTACCTAAAAAACTATCAAAGAAGGCAGCAAAGCAGAATAAGCAATGGTAAGAATTTCCATTTTAAAGGGACAGTTCACAAACGTTACCCGTCCGACCTCAACACAGAGGATAATCTTTATGTTTATGTCACTTTGGACAGATTTGCCAACCCCTGTGCTGCTGAGTGGATGTGAAGTAAATAATTCGTCCGTTTATCCTGGAAGAGCACTCAGTTAATTTGAATGTCAAAGCTAAAGAGAAGGAGGAGAGGGGTGATGCAGGCCATGCCTGATACTGCCCAATCCTATTTAGATTTTAGTGGATTACATAATTACAGCTAAATGCTAATTAATATAGCTGCTTGGTCTAATTTTTTGGCTGAATTTTTATGCAAAGCAATTGTTTTAAAACGTAAAAACTTTCACTTAATTATAACCCCAGAACCAGCCTCTTTAGTTTCAAAGCCATGAGTAATAGAGTATTTGAAGTAAATAAAAATAATTTCCGTTGGATTACACAGATATTTAAAGTACATATGCAATGAGAGTGTAAATATACTTAGTTTCGTTCCCCAATTATTTTGAGATAAAATAAGGCAAACTTGACTATAGTCTGTCCCAAGTTATTGCTTCCATCACTTTTTGATGATTTTAAATAAAAATACACATACCTGTGAAAGAAATGCTGTTGAAATCGATAAAAGGGAAAATATCCAAGATATCTTCATTGACAAATTATCATTTTTCACTCATAAAAGTTCACAGGAACGAAAACAAATTTCTTACGGAGATTTATAATGGGAAATGTTTACATCTTTTCTTCATTCGGAAGTTCTCGGGACACCTCGCACAATTTTTTAACGTAATCATCCGGGCTTAATAATGGCTGATGCAATGCTAAATCTCCGTATATTTTCTATTTTGGGATGTGTATTGAAACCTGAAGCGGTAGAGGGGGCGTTTCAAAACAGATAATCTGGACATTTTTCATATTAATGGATGAACATTAGTTTGAGCACAAAGGTATTTATGATTATTGAAATATCAAGCAAAAAGTGGTGGAAGCAAAAACTCGGGACAGAGTATAGAAGAAATTTTTTTTTTTACTCATGTACTACTGTTTAATTAGCTTAAACACTTTCGTTGCATTATTGATGACAACTGCCAATGTCTTACATATATAAACCAATCTGAACATCGAGATGAATCTATCAAAGGGTGAAATCTCCCGTAACTTTTTTAAAAAATACATGAATTTCTGTCGGGATGTTTTGTTTTGTAAACACTTTTTGGATAACATTGTTTTTAATAAAAATATTGCATACTTGTAAATCATCTTCTTTTCAATATTCTTGAATTCCTGTTGGGATGTTTTGTTTTGTAAACACATTTTGGATGATGTTTTATTCATAGAAATATTGCTTAAATAATAAAGATAACTTCGGCACTGTCTATCAATACATATGCATTTAACCCACCCACAATATATGCTCTACAATCAGACCAAGCAGACCTTTTATGTAACAAAATTTTCAATATTTAGATTTAATTGTGAGTTGATAATTGTTTTCTTATAAAATATCTAATTCAAGATAAAAAAAAAGAAAAGATAACCAAAAGCAAAGCTTCTCAAAGATGTAAAAT
Organism: Magallana ariakensis; assembly: GCA_020458035.1. Lineage (NCBI taxonomy): Eukaryota > Metazoa > Mollusca > Bivalvia > Ostreida > Ostreidae > Magallana > Magallana ariakensis. The sequence continues at coordinate 49,317,416 of CM035819.1, forward strand.
ATACACACTCAAATGTGATGTCATCCTTTTTCTCCAGTTTGAAGGGCGGCGAGATCTCTGTAGTTTCCCTCCCTTCCTTTAACTTCACTGGGTCAAACTTCAGTTGATCTAAACACAAATAATTTGTCAAGTTGAAAATCAACAGAATTACATATTGTTTCAGGAACTTACAATTACTTCATTAGACACATGTATGCTAAATAAAAAAAACCCCAAAAACGTGTTTAACGATGTGCATGAGAGTTTGGTATATAATTCCCATCTGACTATGCATTTATTATTTCTTCATGTAAATTGCAAAAACTAACATGAAAAAACCTAGCATCATAAAGATCATAACTGTCAGAAAATTTAAAGCAAGATTTTAAAATCTGTTTCTTCTAATTTACCACAAATATCAATTCTTTGCCTTTATTAATCCCAGTAAAAAGGAATCTACAGTTAACAATTTTTTTAGTTTTTCAAATGTATCTTAATATTTATTAATTTCAAACTGTTCCTTTGAATTTTTTGAGCTTAGTTTTGATATAAATTTATATATATATCTACCAATGGTGATATCACCAAACTGGCTAGCCTTCTCAACCAGATTCTGAATGGTCCAAAAGTGAGGAATTCTGGGAAAAACCAATCCCACATCCTCTGGCATGTGTAACCCCAGGAATTGAAGCAGGGTGATAAAGTACGGGTTGTGCATCAGTTGTTCCTGTTCTTCGTTGTAGAGAATCAGCGGTACAGACTTGTTCTGAACTGAAAATTAAAATTTAAGCATATAAACAAAACAAAAACAAAAACGGGTAAAAACTTGAAATAAACCTTGCCGGATATTTCAAAATCTCAAATTTGAACTACAGTTTTTGAATCACATTAAATTGGCAAAGTCATTATCTACATGTATTATTAACATGGTATGTTATATAATTTCTATACAATTTAATAAACGAACAAAAACCTTGCATATAATACATGTATTGCAGATGACAGTTCAGTTGCCACAGACTCCAAGTTGTAAGTAAAAATGTATAAATGAAAGGGCTTAATTGACCCTTTTGGTACAGTGTCCTGTACCCTTTTAATTGGGAATTTTTTTGACAAAGAATTGCTTTGGGGGAAAAATAGTTTATCAAATACTGTAAAACAAGAAAATTTGATATAGAATTAGAAATATATTTGATATAGAATTTTAACTGTTTATATGAAAGTAATGCCTTTTCATGAATATTGATGAAGGAAGAGCAAAAATGACCTCATTCCGCATGTCCATGGGAAATCAGGTGGTCGTTATTGTTTGCCTAATTACTTACCCGTCTCGTTTTCGTAAATATTTAACAGTGGTTGATTTGAAATATATACATGTATTACAAGTTTAATACCTTTGTCATTCACAGTACATGTACATGTACCATTACTTTTAAATGTTTAAATAGGATAACGCTCACACGAACTAAAAATAGCCCTTAGGGGAAAACACATAAGCCTAAGTAATTGCTCAAGGGAAGTAAAAGTATATACATGTACATGCTCACACGCTTGTGTTTTTGCTTTCTATTGTTTGTAATCTTATATATAGGACAAATGTATGCTGTACTGAAAAAATATATCCTTTCCTTTGTGAAACTACAAAAATTATGAATGAGTTGACCCCCACCAAGTTTTGTATGAAAGTCTAAAATTAGCTGTCGATATCACGTGATAGATTGATATTCATGAGAAGGCATTACTTTCCTGGCAGGAAAATAAATATTTTTTATTGTAAAAATTTGATATCTTTATTATGTGATCGAATTGGGCATTATAATTAACAGCATAAAGATAACTTTTGTAAGTAATCAAACACATGCATTTTCCCCGTCATTTAAAATTGACGCAAATTATAGCGTGTATAGCTTTAGCTGTGTGATGTGTATAAATGTACACACAGAATCGACCCTCCGATATTATGTAAAAGCACACTTAAACGGGCTGAAGTTTTTAAATTATGTAAAAATTAATGCATTTGGAAAATTGTCGGCGAACAATTAATTTTAGCGCTCGAGGGTTGTTACGCCAAAGGCACTAAATTTTGTAGTGTGCAATATTTTTTCGTTTTACAGTTTGGCTCGATGCATGTTAGATAAAACCCCTCAGCATAGTTACAAATTCAGCATCCATCTCTTATAACACAATACATGTACGACACAGTTATGTTGGGAATTTTTCATTAAGGAAAAAAACCAGTCAATTTTCAATTGGGAATGGGTCCTATTACAGGACCCGCATGCAAGGAATATAATGCCCTGATATTATGATTACTTACTGACGTGTAATCTGGCTACAAATCCTTCTGTTTCCTTTTTTTCCAAACTACTCATAGACATTGCTACAATAGATGAACAGTAAACACTGTAAATAAACAAACGAAGTTTACTTAATTAAGGTGATATGGGACACCTCCATATTGTGATGTACTTCCTATCAAAATAAACAATGAGTATACCGGAATTATATATTTTTTCTTTCCCCAAAATTGTTAACTAACAGTGTAGCGCAATGGTTTAGAGCATTAAGTACATATACGAATCTGAAAGTCATGCGTTCAAATCTCGATAAGGCTTTTATAATTTTTACCTTTCTACAAAAATTTTATACATATTTTTGGTCAAACATTTGAAAATTCTAAAACGGTGAAAGAATTCGATTTTAATTTTTTTTTATCCATAATAATATCGACAGGGGTCCTAACCACCTTAAGCTAAGGAATTGAGTATTTATCTTTTCTTTAGACATAGAGAATTCTGTTCAGATTGACCAAGCTACGAAAAGACCCTATTGTAAATATTTAGGGTGAGCTTAAAACAGTTATGCATTATAATTGATATGATTAAGTAGTAACATGCAGATTATAAAGACTGCAATTCAAATCTTACCACACTTGGCATAGGCAACATCACAGAATTGTTGTTGAAGCCACTTTAGATGGTCATCACACTTCATCTCCTTCAGCTTTTTAATACAGTAAGTGACTATCTCCGAGTCATCCAGGTCCTCCAAATCATCAGCGAAGGACGAGGATGAGTTGCTCTGCTCCATGTCTGAATCCACAGATCTCATCTTCTATAAGTACATTACATTATCATAAATCCCCTGTCATGCATGGTGCTATATGTACCAAAGATTTAAATCTCTCCTTTTTAGGATCACGTGTTGCTACATGTACAATAGACAACCTATATTTTGATAGAAGGCCCTACATTGTACATGCTCATTTCATGCGTAAAAATTGCAATTTTTATAAAAATGAATGGCATGGCAGCTTCTACTCGGGGTTCACCTTGACCTTAAGGGTCCTCAACCCTAAGACTCACACTGACCTCTGACTTTTCTGTGTTTCTTTCATCGACCAACCAATCAAATTCTTTGAGGTCTTCAGAAATCTGAAACAAAGAGCTCTTCAATGTATTTAAGATTGTAGTAAAATTTACAAAAAACATTCATCTTAAATATATGCAATGTACATGTACTGAATTTAAAGTTCAAATTTAATCCTTCTCCTTGCCATTAAGGTGCATAAGGCCTGTGCTTATCCCCAGTTTCCTTGGTGCTAAGTGGATGAGAGTCATTGACTTCTCCTGGATGGGACACCAGTCCATCACAGGTTAACTCCCATCATAAGCCAGTACCCAATTTTAGCTGGGTGGACTAAGACAATGTAGATGAAGTTCCTTGTCTAAGTGCACAACATCAAACGTCCATGACCACTCATCTTAACTATATGCAATGTACATGTACTGAATTTTACCAAGTTCTTTTGTTTGGTTTTTGGTTTTTGGGGTTTTTTTTTAAGAAAAGAGACCTCGCATTTGATTTGAAAGGTTTTCATTCTGCACTGCAAACAACTTCACATTGTGAAGAGATGTTTCACTCTGCATCATAACAACAACAAGAGATGTTTCACTCTGCATCATAACAACAAGAGATGTTTCACTCTGCATCATAACAACAACAAGAGATGTTTCACTCTGCATCATAACAACAACAAGAGATGATTCACTCTGCATCATAACAACAACAAGAGATGTTTCACTCTGCATCATAACAACAACAAGAGATGTTTCACTCTGCATCATAACAACAAGAGATGTTTCACTCTGCATCATAACAACAACAAGAGATGTTTCACTCTGCATCATAACAACAACAAGAGATGATTCACTCTGCATCATAACAACAACAAGAGATGTTTCACTCTGCATCATAACAACAACAAGAGATGTTTCACTCTGCATCATAACAACAAGAGATGTTTCACTCTGCATCATAACAACAACAAGAGATGTTTCACTCTGCATCATAACAACAACAAGAGATGATTCACTCTGCATCATAACAACAACAAGAGATGATTCACTCTGCATCATAACAACAACAAGAGATGTTTCACTCTGCATCATAACAACAACAAGAGATGTTTCACTCTGCATCATAACAACAACAAGAGATGATTCACTCTGCATCATAACAACAACAAGAGATGTTTCACTCTGCATCATAACAACAACAAGAGATGTTTCACTCTGCATCATAACAACAACAAGAGATGATTCACTCTGCATCATAACAACAACAAGAGATGATTCACTCTGCATCATAACAACAACAAGAGGGTCTCCTAGTCACCTGTTGCTCGGTCTTCTTGATCCCGAACTCGCCCAGTTTGGTGGAGATGGCACTAAGAGCCCCAGGCTGTCCCATCAACTCTGTATACAGCATCAGAAGGATATCCTTCTCCTTCTTCATCTCCTCAGCATTCTCCTCCTCTTCTTCATCTTCAGCATCATCTGCAACCTCCTCCTCCTCCTCCTCTTCAGCTTTCCTGTAGCAAAGAAGACAAGTACAATATTTGTTGGTGCTTTTGAGGGAGAGATTGTAACACTGGTTGAAACGATTAAATTTCTGTGCAAGGGTAATTTACCTTAGATATTGTAGTGATTTGACACCCCCCCCCCTCTTTGTTATTTTATTTTGTGATATTCTTTAATATTGCAGTTGTATTATAAATGAACATATGGAGAGGAATATTTGTGTTAATAACGGTATAGATTAATAATGAACCTTGTCTCAAGTAATTATGGCAGTTAGTAATTATTCTAATTAATGTTTAATTGAAGCATCGGGAATTTCTCAAGAGTGATTTTTCCACTAGAGATCTAGAATCTTAAGGGTAATTTTCCCCTAAGAATTTATTGTATAAGTTTAACTCTATTACTCTCTGAAATTGATGGGTGATAACCCCATATAATATCAGTTCTTTATTGACTTTTATTTAAAACTTTAGTATTGTCTGTGGTGAATTATCCTAAGTTGTTCCCCTTTAATTGTGTTATACAAGCAAGTTGATCTCGTCATTTAATACGTGTTTCTCTTTTGTGTCGTGTTTCACGCAGGAGTAAAATCCTCGGCGCGTTGTTTTGCATTTAACTTGTTATATTCGTTCAAATGAATAAATTGTTTAACTTTCTGAATTTGTGTCTTATTACAATAAGTCTTTAGACTTCGGTTCAAGAGTCATGGTCAGTGTCGGAGTAAAAGTATTAGAGCTTAGTAGGTCAGGTTAAGTTATGTTTTATTATGGGTCATTTAAGTTTCCTTGCTGATGGGAGATAATCAGCTGGTGGCAGCGCTACTGGGAAAAAAGGACTTTCCCGATTCACTGAAATTATCACCTATTAGCTAACATAATTTCTTTCATGGAAAAACATTCAAATGTTTTGTTTTCACATTATGAACAATATGCCATGCTTAGCATTGGTGATTCATCGAAATCATCACCAATTAGTTAACATATAAATAAAAAGATAAACATATTTATTTCATGGAAATAACATCCACATGATGCGAATTCCCCCATAATTATCAATTAACAACATTTCCCCATAATAAACAACTCACAGAAAAATCATTTTTTTTTTTTTTTTTTACACATGTACATTGAACTGTTCTATTAAAAGACAAATGTATCAACTAAACACTGAATTCTTTATATAGAACAGAGGTTTTGGTTTTCCTTCATATAATGTAGATTAAAAGTACATGTACTATTAATAATTACCCATGTTTAGATTTGACTGGCATTTCTCCAAACAGCTGTAGTGCACAGGAAAATGGATTGTTCTCTGCCTCAACCATGAATTTCTGTAGGATGAACTCGATCAAATCTGTCTTCTCCTACACAAAATATTAGTTGAAGGCAATTTTACAACTTAAACAAAAATTATCTGATATGCACCATCCAGCCAAGCTCAAAGAAACTTTTTTCAACAATGTACATGAATTATGAAATCAATCATCAATGCCATTAGAAATCAAATGGCTTTACAAAAGGGAAGACATGGTTATAAAATGAACACTCTTTTTCTATCCTCAATAACTCAATTTCTGTGCTTGCATCTAATAGTGTAAAAGACTGTCTCCTATAAATAACACTTCCAATCTATGAAGGCTGTGCTGCAATTGGTTAAATGTCTGTAATTACCTGAGTTAGAGGGGTGTTGCTGTCCAGAATCTCTAGGAAGGTCCGCAATATTTGTACCTGCAGCAAAGCATTGGGTTTCTCACAATCTCCAGCGACATGGTGCATCATGGTAAATATACAGTTGTTTACCACTGCGTTGTTATACTCAAAGTTCTCCAACAAGCGGCCATACTTCTGCATCACTTCTGTTGTGGCAAATCTACAAAGGCAAACACATTTAGATATTAAATAGTTCTCTACATATATGTAACTTTAGAGTTGTCAACTGCATAATCTGATTCTAAAAGATACAATTCACTTGATCTCATACATTATGAATACATGTAATTTGCTTTTTCCTGTTACACAACAAACTAACTGCACTTAGTGACAGGTACATGTTTGGCTTTCCCCTTTATAACATACTTACTCTTTCATATGGTTTTCCCCCTACCATACACTCACCGGTTGATATGGATTTCCCCTATAAAACACTCACTGGTTAATATGGTTTTCCCTTATAAAAAACTCACTGATTGATATGGTTTTCCCCTATAAAAAACTCACTGGTTGATATGGTTTTCCCCTATAAAAAACTCACTGGTTGATATAATTTTCCCCCTATAAAGCACTCACTGGTTGATATGGTTTTCCCTATAAAACACTCACTGGTTGATATGGTTTTCCCCCTATCAAACACTCGCTGGTTGATATAGTTTTCTCCCTATAAAACACTCACTGGTTGATATTTTTTCACCCTATAAAGCACTCACTGGTTGATATGGCTTTCCCCCTTTCAAACACTCACTGGTTGATATGGTTTTCCCCCCTAAAAAACACTCACGGGTTGATATGGTTTTCCCCTTACACTGAACACTTACTGTTTGACGTGGTTCAGCATGTGGAACTCTCTCTTGCTGATTGACTGGGACATCCACACATCCACCAGCAGTAGCAGCAAGTGGTTGGTGATGATCACATCCTGGAGGAATCTCAGACTGTGCGTGTGCATCTGGAAGTTCCGGATCAGGAGGAGGAACATCTGGGGCAGGTCTACAGAGTTAGCCAAGTCTCCTACAAACAGAATCAGTACAGGTTGTAAACCGTAATGCATCTGGCTACAGTTTTATAACATATACTGTATACAGGGAAAAATTTCGCCCCCGTTTTATTTTCGCCCCTTTCTCCCTCGTCAACAGGCAAATTTAAAACTGGGCAAATAGCATTGGCTCAAATTTATCTTTTTTTAAACAAAACTTTGTCTGGGCGAAACTGTTTGCTGTCCATATTTGAAAAAGATGCAGATTTTTAGAATAAAGGTACAAAAGGAACCAGAATTTATCATAACAGCAGTTCAGAAAGGAAGGAGTATTCATATTAAAGATAGTTAGAAAAAGAGAGTTCTTACTTTGTAAATTCTCTAAGTAAACGATGTTGGCTTTATCTAGACTGTGATCTTCACAATATAACTTTAGACCTTGTAACATTTCCCGCATAGCACCAACAGTCAGATGAATTCTGTAAAACAATCAGTCAAATTATTATAACACATATTGTCAAAAAGAAACTGAAAACTTGACAAATGGACCCAGTGTCTCTGACAACTAAGAACAAGCCAAGCTTCAACTCAAATAAGAACCAGACTAGCTATGACTGTATGAGAACTAGTCTAATTAGGACTCAAACAAAAGAACCAGTGGCCTGTTCAGCAGGTAGGGAACATGTCTAAGTTTGTGTTACAGGGAAACAAGGTTTTGGCAAGCAATTGCTCTGTGATCAATGCCTTAATATAGCATGCATGGAACGAGATAGAATCGGCCAAAAAGAACCAGTTCAGTTTTGATTTCCACAAGAACCATCCAATAAGAGCCGGTCCAGGCACATACCTTCTGAGGTGATGAGTGGCGTCCTGTTTGTTTCTCTGTGCTATCACCAGCTCCTCGGAGTTCACCACCGTTTTGTAAACCAGGAATGCAAACATGTCTGTGGAGAAGATTCCCCTGAAACACAAAATCAAGCCATGTTTTGATCTATAAATCATACACTTACTTATTCATGTGTTATAAGGCACAGCATTAAACATAAGAGGTTTTCCTAATGAACATAATCTATTTTTGGTTGAAGTAATATATTTTTTCTTAGAATCATCTGAATAACATGTTGTGATTAAACAATAATGGTTCTTACCTGATGTAGTGGAATTCCACACGCTGATGTCGAGCATATTTCAGGAAAAATGCCAGGAGCCATAGTATATACACTTCATCTATCATTGCCTTGTATTGAGATGTGAGAATATTCTACAATAAAATTCCACAATATAGAGATGAGAGTTTTCTCATGAATTTTGAAGCATGTCTATCTACTTCCGTATTTGTGCATAATATTTTGACCATGTCATATATAAGTGAGTCAGACACTAATAGAACTGGAATCATTAACAAATTCAAATTGCTCCTTAGCTTTGCAGTACATTAAAGCACTGAAACAAACACTATGCTGAACTACGAGTAATACAGTTCTGTAGATTACTTATTTTACGCGAATACTTAATTCCGCGATTCAACGATTTTGCATCAATTCGCGAGAATATAAAATCGCCAAATTTTAATCTTAATTCCAAATGGTTTATACAGGGTGTCCCAGAATATATGATACCATTTGAAATTAGTATAAACAAAATAATATAAGGTCAAAACTTGTAAATTGTAAATTTTCCACGAAAAAAGGTTGGGAGAAAAACGTGCTTTTATTTAATTTATGATGTCACAAAGTTGCATCATATGTCTTTGGTTGAATTGAATTTCAAACAAGATAAATCGGACAAGCGATCAGGCATCTTCCATTTTTAAACAGTATTATCAAACACTGACTCCAGATATAGTTGTGCAAGTTATAAAAACAGAATAACAATGGGAAAAGCGACTCAACAAGCAATAGTTTCTTTAAATTGTGAAAAAAAATTGAAGAAATGGGATCCGTACATTGGCTGTTGTGAAGAATTTTACTCATCGACTTAACGTCGTCATTGATAAAAAAGGATGTCATTTGGAGAACTCTTTAAATTTGTTGTGTTTTTATAAACAACGCCCAATTTGTCAAAAACTTTTGAATGTTTGTGAAATTTGTTGAGTAAAAATTTACATCATATACATTCATAAAAATGCATTTGAGTTTTTGTTAAATAAATTTAAACAAAAGTTATTTAAAGAGTAAATGGTATCAGATATTATGGGACGCCCTGTATCTGTCCAAAATATAAAAGCGAGATTTTAAAATCTACAAGATGTGCTTCTCGCGATTTAACGCGAAACATTAATTCCTCGCGTTCAATTAGGAATTTACAGTAAATGACTTTATAGTGTTGCAAAACCATAAGAGTATGCTAAAGAGAGGCCAAGGAAGAGAGGGTCTCCAGTGCTACTCACTAGCAGAATATTATATCATTATCAATATTATTACATGTCTTATCCACAATAATGTTTTTGGATCCAGACAAATTAAAAACTCTTACCCTGAGAACATGAACCGTGTTACAGAAAGCTTTGGTCAGAAACTGTACAGCAAAAACTTCCAAATATTTACTACAACAAAACAATAAATCAATGATAAAAGCATACACTGTTTTAATTCAACTCCCAAACCAGTCCCTGTAATGGAGGTAATATAGAAACATAAGCCTCTGGCTGCTGAACAGTTCACTCACTGTAATTTCTCCTGTTCCTGACTGGAGAGGTCCAGACTTGAGCCATTCGGGGAGGAACTCTGGCTGTCCTGGCTAGATCCTTGTTGAAGTCGCAGATTTTTGGAGATACTTTCCTCAAGGTAATTAATGCACTGAAAGTCTTTGTCACTGTGTTGGTAACCACACATCAAACATTCATGATCCGAGTCCTCTGACTGTTCCATGATAAAAGTCACAGATTCAATGTCAGTCACATTCTGAAGAAACATCTCCCCCGTCTGAAAGTTCAAATTTGTTTTAAAATTTCTTTATGATGGTTAAATTTTGTAAAAAGAAAAAGTTTCATGCAAACAACAGATCAGAAATTAACTGAGCTACACATCTTGAATTCATATGTACATGTATCTTGTAAAATAAACTTTTAAAATGTACATGTACAATCCACAAAATAATACAACATGATCCCTGAAGATATTTTCTGCAATAAAATAACGAAAAATAAACTTACATGCCCTTTAAAGATGAGCGTTACCAACTGTACGGCTGTTACAGTCCAGTATTCCTACAAAATATGATATACAGAGCAATAATTCACAGAAAACTAAATAACTGCTGTTGGCTTTATTATCATATATTTACATTTTTCAGTGTCTTTGCCTGTGATAACACTACAAATCAATTTTGTACTATAGAGTACAATAAATTCAAATGAGGTATAGTTGGGGGGCAAGCGGGGTTTTCTTATTTATATTCAAATATTTAATCGAACAATTGCTGAAAATTATATATAAATATAATTAATAAGGAATCATTCTTAGAATATTATGAGATGATAATTTCGGTCAGGGCATGATACAATCTATCATAAAGCCCTTTGGGCTTTATTGGATTTGATCATGTTCTGACCAAAATTACCACCTCATAATACTCTAAGAACGATGTCTTATTCCTTAAATAATACAAGAACTGCGAGAAGCCCCATATTCTTCAATTCTTTATGATTCTTTATTTATGCAATTTATGCAGCAATCAATGCATGTCAATTTTAGAACAATTCATGATTTTAATTTTTTGTGAACCATTCCATTTTCAAAATACATATGTTGTACAGCAACCAGTATACCGATACAGGCTAACAAACAATTTATCAATTCATCATGGCCTTAATTACAGGTAAATGTAACTGAACCAGTTTAATTACAGGTAAATTTCTTTGAACCAAACTTAATTACAGGTAAATTTATCTGAACCAGACTTAATTACTAGTAAATTTATCTGAACCATACTTTAATTACAAGTAAATTTATCTGAACCATACTTTAATTACAAGTAAATGTATCTGAACCAGACTTTAATTACAGGTAAATGTATCTAAACCAATCAATTTTCAACTTTGCAAATAATCCATCATGATTCTACTTCTTGAAATGTTAGCTAAACAAAACAAGATATCTGTGATCCAATGCTCACTAATGATACCCCCGATCTGATGTGAATATACAAAGTCATCATTTAACAGGAAGTTGACATCTGATTGGAACAAAAATGGATCCCACTAAATGGCATGCCTAAACAAAGATTGTGTTAAAATTTCAAGCATCTGCGATAAATAGTTGCTGGGAAACCTTTGACAAAAATTTGTTTAAAAATTTAGGCTAAAAGTAAACAAAGTCGTCATTTAACAGGAAGTTGACATTCGATTGGTACAAAAATGGATACCACTCAATGGCATGCCTTAACAAGAGTGTGTAGAATTTTCAAGCATCTGCAATGAATATTTGCTGAGAAAAATGTGACGGAAAGTTTGTTACATAAAGACACAGACACACAGACAGACAGAGACACAATGGTAAAACAGTATACCCCCCTCTCCTTTGGAGCGGGGGTATAATAAATACATGATGCAATGTGTCATCTTGCTTTTGTTCTATGATAAGTAAAATTATGTTTTGAAATGATTTGAAATTACTATATAAATATGTGCCATAGAAATTAAGGAATTCCCATGATCAATACTTTCCAGTCCAATCCTGTTATTAAGGTGTTTATTAAAACTTCTTGAGTTTTTATTTTTTTGACAGGGTGTTTGTAGGGGGGAGTGGGTGTGGTATGTTAGCATTTAGTGTAGGTTATCTAATTTTCTGCATCATATATCGATTTCTTTGCATTTATTACTTTGCACATTGTATACATCGTAACCCTCATACTGAATTTACTTTTGATAGAATTCCTTACCCTTTGTATAAGCTGAAGAAGCTTTATAAATCTCTCTGTGAAATCGCACTCAAAAAGGATTCTAAAATAAAAGAACATGCATTTAAGAGTAAGTTAAACATATAATACAAACTATATGAAGAAGTCGTCATATAAACTGTATGAAGAAGTCTTCATATGTGACATAATTTTCAGTTGTTGTCAATCCCTCAAGAGACCAACCTGAGAAACATTTCATGCTCCCTGCAGCTGTTGTCCTCAGAACTGCTTGGGAAGTGTAGGAGATTTCGCAGCAACAGCAGAATCTGATTGATGACATCACAACTCTCATCTGACAGTGGGTATCCTTCACTCTGAAACAAGGCAATTATTAAGTCGACTGATTTCTAAAGGGAAATCAACTCTCTCTCTCTCTCTCTCTCTCTACACCAGCTACATGTCTAGATGAAAAGTTTTATTCAACATCTTTGCATAAAAGTGCTAGTAACGTTTTGATATTCAGCAAGCTACCAATTACTGATTAAATGTCAGCAAAAACTTTTATTTTCGTCCTTGCATTGTATAAAAGTGCTCTATATGTATCATATTCAGCAACTTAAATATTGTCTTTTGCAATAAGCACAGGTAGGCAAATTATTTGATGCATTAGATTTCAGAAAGTTTATAAATATTCAATTTCTTGGATGAGTTATGATTTCTTAAAGCTACATAGCACCAAAACCCCAGAAAAACCCTCAGTGGTTGTTGAAATAAGCATGTCAAGAATTGTAAGTTGCCGGGTAAGGGGTGTCGTGGGATAGACAAAAATGTTTGCAGGGGATTTTAGTCACCCATGCAGATGATAGGTTTGTTGCAGGAAATATAAGATTTTTTTGCCATTTTGAAGGATTTTATTATCAAAACTAAACATTTTATTATTGATGGTTGACTTTACCTCTTCCACAAGAGTGTGGATTTCCTCTAAGAGACTAGACAAAACAGACTTATCAGTGAACACAGTTCTGTAGTGGTGGAGGGAGCTCTCCACTCCCTGTTGCCATGACAATCCAGTCTGACTTGCCTCTGCCATAGAATATCCAGTCGACTCTATTAAACTTTCCACAGGAAGTGTCAAATTTGCCAGTATTCTACAAAATGTATGCACGATATTGTCTTGTTTAGTTATAATCATCTCCTAATATATAAGCTCTTGTTATATACAACTTTTATATCTCTTGATTAACATACTGTGTACAGGGTTATTTTACCCCTCCCCCTCCCTATTTTTGCCCTTCTACACCTTGCAAACAATTTTGTCCCTTCTTGAATTCATCCCAGTTGTGTGGTAGATACTTTTTATCATTAACACAGCAATTCAAAAATTGTTTTGAATTCGCCCAGTCTTCAATTCACCAGCTGATAACTAGGCCAAAAGGGGCCCAAATAAAACAGGGGCAAATATTTCCATGTATTACAGTACTTTAAGTTAGAAGTTCAAACAATTTTTTTTTCTGTATGCATCAATTTTTATCCACTGCCTTCAATCGAAGTTAAGACCCCAGTTATTTTAAAGACTTGGGAACACTTCCAACTAAGAGATATTATTCTTTTGCTTATTGTCTGCATGTTTTTACAAATGTTTATATTTCTATTAATCAAACAAGTATGCCTCATTTATGATAAACAAACAAGCTCTCATTTCCCTGTCTTTGTTTTAAATTTAGCAGTTCATAGTTACCTTGCAACAAGACCAAATATTTCTGGGTCGTCTCTCAAGAACTTGATCATTACACAAAGATCCTGCAAAATATTGAAATGTAAGAAGATGATGGGACAGTGCATCTTGCCAACAAAAATTCATTTAATAACAAGAGACGTTTGTGAAACACTTATGCCCCCCTCCCTTGGTAACATCTGCAAAGAAAATGAACAGAAACTGCAAATAATTAGAATTTTTCTATGTCCAAGGCACATAACTCTGTGAAAAATAGTTCAATTGTTCCCAAAATAAAACTTGACCTAGATATTGTTATAATAAATCTGTATACTCAATTTCATTGTAATATATGCAACCTTTGCGAAGAAAATGAAAGGAAACTGTTGGTGGACCGACCTGCAGACACCTGACAGCAGCAAAGCAATATGCCCTCCCTTCTTCGAAGGGGGCATAAATATAAAACTGCTCAACATGATCAACTAGAAATATGTACTGTACATTTTTAAAAAGTTGAAAATTCATTTTTTTCTTCACACTAATTCAATAAGTAGGTTGTGGTTTGCGGTTTCAATAATTTTGTCAATTAGTTTTGTCCATTATGTGGAATTCAATTTTTCAAGAACTTATGTATTTTTGTTGACATGGTCATGTCCAAGACAATTGCTGTCATGTTTCTAATTTCAATGAACATTTGATTTCATGAACTTGCTAAACAATGAAAATTGTCATTTAATGAACAATGATGACACAGCAGTAAACACAATTGATGCGTTCTATCAAATACACACCTTTTCCACGAGATGGCTGAAGTAAATTTGCCGGCGAACATTTCGTAGTCTAGGGTCCTCATCTTTAAGTTGTTGCATGATTTCCAACAGAACATCTAAAAAACATGAAATTGACTGAGGATAAGATAACATATATTATTATATCTCATTATAATAATTCAATAAAACTGCGTATTTCCCTGCCGTCGTCATATTTTTCATCATATCCCATCCCTTCAGAAGCCACATGAATTTTTATTTGATGCGTATAAAAAATTCTGAGGATGAGGATACGATGAAGTCATATGATACTTCTAAAATTTTATTGGATCATACAGTATCAACATTTTAAATCCTTTTTATATCAGAAAACTAACATAAAAAGAAACCAAATTTTTATTGGAAGATTTGATATGAATAATACTTGCACTTTCAAACAGTTCACAACTTCAAAGTTTATTTGTACAGTTTACTCAGTCCCTGGTCATACAAAATATCTGGTGTCATTTCATTGAGAAAAATAGTAGATAATAGCAGCATGTGTCAAAAAATTCATATTACAAGACAGATTTTTATTTCCGTGAATTGTTTCAATCACAACCATCAAATTCTCTGTTATTGATCGACCTCATCTAAGTAGCTTACTTGTTATTGACTTTTTTCTCTCACCAACCTACGTCATATACAATATAGTTCCTTAATTAACTTAGCCCACTTGATTCTCTGACGAACCACATAACTATAAGCTTATCTAATAGCTAATGGCGGATTTTAGGTGACGCATTTGTCTGACTATTTCATACAAAGAATTTCTGATTTTCATCATGTATCCAAGAAATATGTTTAATTATAATTATGATACCAATACATTTGTTTAATACTTGTTCTTTTTTTGGACAGTGTATTATAAGTAAGCTTAAACAAAAAGATAAAAATTTCAAGATATGACTTATCCCCCCCCCCTCCCTCCCAAAAAGATTTGGGGTAGGTCTGCTTCCCCATTTCAAAATCAATCGATGCAACATGTCTATTCTGTGACACATAAAATAAAGATATGACAACTCCCTTTAAAAAAAAAGTAAACTGATACTTATTATGAACAAAATCCACTAACTCGAGCCTGGAGTTGCTCCCCTCCCCAATAAAATATGAATTGATACATATATAAACAAGAATAGAATTCCTGGGTCCCCGCCGTTCAAGCAGTATACTAGTATACTGTACTGTGGAATCATTAAATTTCGTGGGGGCCAATTTTCGTGGATTGCTTAAATTTTACAGGTTCGTGGGGACGTAATTTCGTGTATTCTCTAAAACCTACAAAGGAAATATGATTTTATTACCCTTATTTATTAATTCGTGTAGGATGTTAAATCGTGGATGAGAGGTACCCACGAATTCCACGAAAATTGAACCACTACGAAATCTAATGATTTCACAGTATATGAAATTGCAATATTTTCAAACATTCTGTTCCAGAATTAAATGTGTGGGGAGGTTGGGAGGAACATTTTTTTACCCCGACCACCCATTTTTTTCAAAATTTGTAGGCATGAGAGCGCTTACAAGGTCAATTTTTGGATAAAACGGAGTCATTATTGTGGTCAGAGTCTCATAACTCCAGCAAAAAGTATCGACCAATGCTGATTTTCGAACTTGACCAAGGTAATAGGTGTGTAAACATTTGGTATAAATTTAATGAAAATCCGTCAAAATTTGTAGGCATGAGAGCGCTTACAAGGTCAATTTTTGGATATAAAACGGAGTCATTACTGTGGTCAGAGTCCCATAACTCCAACAAAAAGTATCGACCAATGCTGATTTTCGAACTTGACCAAGGTAATAGGTGTATAAACATTTGGTATAAATGTAATGAAAATCTGTCAAAATTTGTAGGCATGAGAGCGCTTACAAAAAAGTGTGACGGACGGACGCACGGACACACGGACACACGGACGGACGCCCGGCATTTCTATGTCCCCTCTCCGCGTTGCGGCGGGGGACAATAAATTTTTTCCAGAGCCCAGAGATGTCCGAGCCAACCCGACAAAATGAACTGATACTCATTATCAAAAAGAAAACAAGGAAGAAACTGCCTTATCCATTTAGGTAATATACATGCATTTACAAAATTAAATACAGTAAAAACAGTTATAACGAACTGCCAGGGATAGCGAATTTGCTTCGTTATAAGTGTAATTCGTTATATCCGTCAAGCTTACAACATATTATATACCGGTAGTCTCAGGGAATGAAAACCACTTCGCTGAAAACGTCAATTCATTATAAGTGTGTTCGCTATAACCATGTTTTACTGTATGTTAAACTCAAAACAAGGAAGAAGCGGCGCTGTTTTACCTTTGCATTCATCAGAGGGTATGTACTGAGATTCCTCCAGACAGCCCAGGTTACTGCCCAGACTGCTGACCCCCCCTACATTCATTATATGCCACTCCATGGTGGCTTTTTTTACTGTTGCTCAAATCTCTGCTAATCTGCAAAACATAAATTATGAATGTAATAGCAAAAGATAAATAAAACTTAATAATATTTGCTTCTTCTGTTCTTAAGAATTTAAAAATCTTATACTAGATAAAGCACATTAATTAAATTACTGTATAGTACCTTGAGGGGATCATAAATTAGACAAATCTTTGTTTTAGAATATATTAAAGTTCAGAACATTAAGTATTAATTTAAATACATGTATCAATATATTTTAATTTAGATGGTGCTGGCCCAATCATACTGTACAATAGCAACTAATTCAAAACCCTGTATAATGTACAACCAAATTATACAAAAATTGTAAACTTTTGGTAAAAAGAGACCTGCACACCTTTAATGGTCAATCTTTTATAATACAGTGGACCCCGCTTAATATAATAGTTATTTTGTCAGGAAAAATTATTATATTAACCGGACTATAATAATAAGCGTACCCAGCTAAATTCAATGTGTACAAGTATGCTAAGTGCCTATCCACGTCATGTATTATTACTATCTATTTCTAGACGATGTGATGTCCACAATAATTGATGATTTCTTCTAAAACTTTACTTTTAATGCTTCATAAAAGTTAATTTCATGAATAAACTTTAATATTACAAGCTTGGAAAATTGCAAGATCCACCAATATGCTTCCGATAAGTTGACATGCTTTCATTTTGTTTTCTTCCTGTACTTCCGGTTTTGACTAAATCTAATAAGGCATTCATGAGACAATTCATTTTTAATAACTTCTTTCATTAAAAATCAAATAAACCACAAAGTTATGCAGAATTTTCTTATTTTCTTTGATTTATTTAGCCCATTCTTCCTATAAAATAGAGGCATATTAAAAAAAGACTTTGTCACTACTTCACTGCAGTACAAATCGTCAAATAGAACATCATGTACCAGTATGCTAAGCCATGTAAAATGTCCCATTTGTTATAAATTTATTTACAAAAACATGAGGCATTTACTTATTAAAACTGTAAAAAACCTCAATAATACAGCGATGTCACTTGTTAGGTGCATAGGTAAAGTACCCAAGCCACGTGCAGTGAGGCGTGACTAATCCCGTCTGGCCAGCACAGTCGGTAAATTTCAAAGTGATTTGGGAAGGCAGAGTGTTTATACAAGCTTCTCATGGGGGGCTAGCTCGAGAAAAAGGTGTGAAACTCAATTGACAGGCATGATTTTTCTATTATATTAAGCGGGGTCCACTATTTAAGCTACTATAATAACCGATGTAAAATACAATGATTTATTAAGAAATAGTTTTGTGTTTTGAGAAACTATTATATTAACCGAACTATAATATTAAACAGGTATTATACTAAGCGGGGTCCTCTGTATTCAGTGTCATTTTATAATGCAACAAAAATGCCTACAGCTTATTTTTACAAGTATACAACACACAGGGTATTTATTAACTTAAAAGTACAGACCCTGAAACGTGCTACTACACCTCTAAAACGAACCGTACCGTTCCGTGCAAGAAACGAACCGAATCGTTCACAAAACGAAACGTACCGTTCACAGAGCGAACCGTACCGTTCACAAAACGAACAGTACCATTCACAAAGCGAACCGTACCGTTCACAAAACGAACTGTACCATGCAAAAAGTGTGCAATATAATTTATGCAAGACCCGCCCCAAAACGGCCAAAAAAGCGTACCGTACCGTGCAATAAGCGTTTCAATGAATATGGACGGAGATTATCGCTGACCAAATAAGTTCAATATTTTGCTAGATTTTAGTTATACGGGATTATATAATTAACACATACTAAAATTCAACGCTGTTATTTTTATTAAAACCGTTATAAAAATGTTTTAATCTAATTTCCTTTTTTAGACCTTAATCTTTTCTCTACATAGCGCCATAAACTGTTAATACATGTACATGTGTATGTCGTAAATTGAGAAATGATAAGAGTCCAGAATCAAGTTAATAAATCAGTTTTTCCTTCAAATAATAAACTAATTAAACATATATATAAAGTTGTTAATTGCTTTAGCCCACATTGAATCATAACTTGTTATATCAGTATGCTTTCTTGGCTTTCTTGTGTATATTAAGTTTAAGTCGCGATCATTTCTTGTGTATAGTGATTAACAAACCCAGGGTATAAAACTACATGCCCTCAGGGGTTTTCACACCTGTTCAAGACAAACAAAAACCTACAAAATTGCATACGTCTTCGTCTAACAGTACAGCACGCCCATTTTTGATCTAACAGAAGAGTTTTCTATCTAACAGAAGAGAGATAGAGAGAGAGAAATAGAGAGAGAGAGAGAGTTTGTGTGTTAATTATTATACTTAAATTAAAGTTTTATCACTGAGCCATTGTTTCGCTTTAGGTTTTTATAGTCGGTCTTTTGAGCGGGATTTTATTTTAGGACTCCACGTGCTTCGCCTGTCAACCAGTTTAAGTATAGTAGTACAGATCACGCCATGCGCTGCGTGCTACTTGGCTCCTCCTACATAGCTAGAAGAAAATTATCGAATGAAAACGTTTTAGTTTTATGTTTTCTAAATTCCTTATTTTAAAGAGTGCTCCTATTTAAAATTATTTAACAATCATTTCGTTCCGACTTCATGATTAAAACTCATGTACTGGCGATCAGAGTCTCTTTCCATCGCTGTCGTATTTTTGTTACTAGATAAATTCTTAATATATTTATCACTTTAAGCATTTAGTTGTTGATTGCCGGGTAATTTTCCGTGTCCTGTTTACAACAAGTTTGTGAGTAAAAAGGCAAATGAAATATGAACAGGTTAGCCAGCATTTGTAAAACGTCAGCTGAATCGCATGCATATAGTGAAGAGCGGACACTTGTCCAACAAAATGATTAATATCACCATTAAAAGCTATTGACTTATTGTGTGTATCCAGTTGTGTACATAATAATTTATCATAAAAAATATGTTACATATACATGTATAGTTTAAATGAATAACAAAAACAAAAACATCGTAGTCATATTTTGACTATACAAGCGATATCATTTCAGGTATGAGAATAGAAGCGATGACGGGTTACTTGTAGGTGTAATCTGTGTATACAAACAAGTGCAGAAAATCAGAATCAATATTCAAATAAATAAAAACCTGTGTCGAAAAACTTTAAAACAGTTTCAAGATTTCTAGGTTATCAACTGGTGTAGTAGCACGTTTCAGGGTCTGTAATTTCCTAATTAAAAGTAGATCACATCTTAAATTCAATATTGCCAAGTGACAATTCACCAAGTAGTTTTCAAGATGAAGTTAAAATTGTTAATGGATGTCAACAGCAATTACCCTATTATCAGTAAGTAAAAATACATGTTTTAAAAAAACTCCAATTTTACCCCGTGACCATGGCAGAGAGTTCACAATTTGACATCAGGACGTTATAAATATAATAACAATGCATGACTTGTCCCACGGTTGTGATAGTACAGAAGAAATTTTGTTTAAATCAATACATTTTTACAATGTACTATGTGACCATATTTTCCCCACCCTAGGGTCTAAACCCCTGACCCAGAGGCCATGAATTTCAGAACTATGGTAGAGGGCTTCATGGACATCATAACCACGTGATTTTCTCTCCTCGAGTAACTTTGTGAATACAAAATTCTATCACATGACGTGTAAGGTAGCATGTTATGTGCTAACTATATAGAACAATGTATTTAAACACATTAAGTTGTCAAGCATTGATTTAAAGTCTTCTGTACTTATACGGGCATCGTCTTAACGTTGAAATCATAGTAAATAGTATACTTTATACTTCTACCATATTGAATAGAAAGGGCTACGGTGAAAGAGTGGTCACATAATTTTTTATAAACGGCATTGCTATTCATGCTAGTCTAAATTTAGTATCATTTTGATGTCAGCTCCACCTCTCATGCATATTAATATCAACCTTATGTTCGATCAAGGGCAGATAAGCGAAAATTAACAAATAACGTTGATTGTGACGGTTGAAGTACATAAAAATCCCTTTCACATACCTAATTAATGTAATTATGAGCTTCCAGATATTTAAGGGTCGTACAAACCGAAATAATCTTATATCTTTTATTTGTACCACGTGGATTTTGATTGACAGTAATTGACACGTGCTGAAAACTACAAAATCTTTGCCAACTATTACGTTCATCAGGGAATACGAGGTAAAAGGGACTCTCTAAACAGAACACATCATCACTTTCCCAATAATTTATAAATGGTTTACCAATTTCAGTTCATTTTAAAATGAACAGACATAAATATGTCAAATAATCCCCCAAGGGACCTCACTTACAAAATGAATATATTGGTTGTAGGAACTCCTGTGATAAAAACACAAAATACTTGCTTACAAAATAATAATTCTGGTTATTTCAAAAACTTAAATTGAACAACTATTACCTAGGAGAAGTAGAAAAGACGTATTTCTATCAACAAACCTGTCCTGGAGAATCTTTGGGAGCCATGCACGTGTTTTGTTTATAGTAAATACGCATGGCTTTGTGTACTAGTATAGAAGGCGGAACCCCGTAACATGTTGCATTGATTATATCTATGGGTTATACATAATTATTAATTCTACTCATTCTACTCTACTATTCTACGTACTGTCTCTTTAATTTCAAACCATCTTACCGTCTGCAAAAATTCATGTTTTTCTACATCATAAAACTGATAATTATGTTTTGCATTAAAAATATTTTGTAATTATATTCATGTTATTATCTGTAATTTTAAATGTAATCATGTTAAAGCCATTATCACCTCTGTGCAAACATCACAGATATCACTAATCAGCATAAGGAATGTGAACTCAGAACACGTGTAAGAGGTTCCACGTGTCTCCAACACCTAGAGCCGTCAGTAAAACTTAGACTTGCTGTCATTGCCATGTAGCTGTCATCTGATTGATTGGCATAACCTTCTATCAATATTTTCTATTCTGCCAATACCAGCATACATTTGACCTGTGTGGTCAAGCTCATCACAAGTGGACAGACAATAGTACACAGTGTACTAGTGCTCATATATTCACTCGGCATTATCAAGAGTACATCAATCTTGGGAAATACTGTCTGATCAGCATATATTTGATCAGGGCCATTCCAACCTGTGTGCTCAGACTCTGGTTCACTTACCAAGACTTTATGACATATTGCATTGCTCTCTGCAAAAGGATTGTCTCTATAACTTGCAATTTGTTAAGTCGATAAGTACCAATATGTGTTTTGTTGCGTATTACATGTGTTCATATAAATTCTTGCAGGCACAAAAATGTGGCAATAATCAATGGGGTTTTTTACCCTTTGAACCATGCCACTAGGTGCGAGTTTTATCTTGTGATTACAAAATGGTAACATTTTCAAACATTACTTGTTCACTTTATAAATTTAATCAATAGTAAGGTGTTAATTTTAGAAAAAGAAATGTAAATTCTTCAAATGATAGATAAATCCTAATTTGTATGGTAAAATTTTCAAACTAATTACTTGTTCACTTAAAAACTTTGATCAATAGTAAGGCATTAATTTTAGAAAAAAGAAATGTCAGTTCTCCATATCATGATAGATAAATCCTAATTGTACCACCTCGACCCTATTCTCCCCAATGGAATGGGTACTAGTAACATTTCAAATAAGCAACAATAAAAAACCTTTATTAGTTTACCTTGTAGTTTCTAAAGTTGTGGAGGTTCCTTATTGGTAATCATTGATTCACAATTGTTTCCAAGTTGATGAACTTGTTTTAGGTATCTGAAAAAAATGTAAATAATGACTCAAAATCAAAAGTGGAATAAAACAATGAACAATACAAGATGCTTAATAATTCCATTTACCTCCATACAGAACTTCAATATGCATTCATTCTCCAGAGAAAATAATAATTGAGAACTCAGTATTATTACTTAGGTTACAAGGTAAATCTTCATTCAAAAACTAATAATGTGTAGCTATTTTTGATGCACATAGACACTGTGACCATCCCACCCTCACATTTTACATTTTATTAATTTCTTCCCAAAAAGCATTATGGTAAAATTCAATTGCTGTCGTACTTTCGTCGCTTTTTTCTATACAGAACATAAATTGATACACACAACTATTAATTTGTATAGTATAGGCAATGAAGAAAACAAAGACTTTTACATTTTCTTTATCTTGGCAAGTTTCAAGAGATCAAAGATCAAGAACTAAAAACAGCTGGAAATTTTTACTTTTAACAAATTAGGAATAAACAACTAACCGTATCTGAAGTTACCTCTGTGATTCATTTACATAGTGAAATCGACCATTCAAGTACTATTATTTACATTAAAAACATGTGACATGCTCCAAAAACCTTAATCTCATTCAGCATCCGAAACCTTTGGCTCAGATTTAGCATTCATGCCATTCAAGTGCATATTAAGTTTCATAAGATGCACAATCCATGCAAGTTTGGTGAAGATAAGACCAGTAGTAACTTAGATATTATGGCTTTCAAAGGACACCTGCTCCAAAAACTTTGCGCTGCTTCAAAAACTATAACCTCCTCCAGTATCTAAAATTCATGGCCCAGATTCAGCATCTAAACATATGTCCAGATGCACTATCTATGCAAGTTTGGTGAAGAAAGGACAAGTAATAACTTTGACACAGGACCTGCTCCAAAAACTTTGAGCAGGTCCGGACGCCGACGCCGACGCCGGGGGTATAGAATGCAGTACGCCCGACTTCATCTCAGTGAGCTAAAATCAGTCAGTGGTCTGCACTGATCAAAAGAATGACCATTTTGACTTTCAAATTGGCAGAAATCTGTGTTCCTGCAGTAAAACCATATCCCTGTTCCTTAGAAGCTGAATTTATTAAATGCAAGATAAAGAAAAGGAAAGTTTGAGTTTATAGGAAAGGTCAGAAAATAACTAATGAAACAGGAGAAATACTTATAAATGTAGTTATATGAATTATAGCAATATCTTATCATATTAAAGCTTTTTTAAAAATACCTTGAACAGTGTCTTAAAAACTTAGCTAAACACAAAACAATGAATAGTGTTGTGAAGGTCATATAAATGTCAAGGTCAGAAATTTATAATTGTCAAATTGTTCTCACTATATATACATTTTTGAGTTGACATTTTAAGGTCACTTGAGCAATGTCTTTGAAACCAAACCAAACACAACACAAGGAATAGTGAAGTAAAGGGTTAAATAGGAGATCAGAACTTTATAACAGTCAAATTTATCCCATTGTCTTACCCACATGTACCTATGTCTGATGTAGGTATAAGGTCAATGTCAGAAAATAAAAATTAAGTCTTCACTGCTGTCACCCTCATGCATCTTTGTTAGAAGTCTGATGAACACATATAAGAAAAGTGCTTTAGAAACTAAGCTTAGTCCTAGAAAAAAAACCCCAAAAAACAGTGAGGTTAAAGGTCATACGGGAAGCAAAGGCTTTAAATTTATGACACATTTAAATTGTACCTATTTAGAAGTCTTGTGAAAAAGTATTTAACAAATTAACAGTGACTAAGAAACTATGCTAAATGCCCCTACCCCCTTCCCCCCCCCCCAAAAAAAAGAAGGAAAGAAAGAAAAATAGTGAAAAAAGAAGGCCACATTGGAAGTCAGACATGGTAAAAAAAATATGACAGATGAATTGCTTTAAGTCTCATGTATCTTCAAAGTTTGGTAAAAAAAAAAAAAGCCAGCTTCTTTAAAACTGAACTAAACACTGAGCTAAACAGTGTGTTTGACAGATCAGTGAGATGCATACAACAGAAATCCAATAGGACAAAGAGATGTAAGAAGATATTTGCCCAGGGCCACACACATGGCAGAGCAATAAAACCAGAAAATTCTTGATTCTGTAAAACTTGCTCAAAATCAAATCCTGGTTGACTAAAGTTCTGTCTATCATCCATATAAGGTAATGTCAAATATCCATATAAGATATCAAACATTCATATAAGGTAATGTCAAACATCCATATAAGGTGATGTCAGATGTAGGAGGAAAAGATTTAACTTTCTTCTAACCAAGATTTCATTACATCCCAGTTATTTTTATGCTACAGTTTGATTCAATATTTTCAATACAAAATTGCTTTGCTTACATCACATGTATAAATAACAATGTTAAATCTGTGTCATCGTAGTCCTTTCTGATTCACAATGGGTATGGTATAAATCAAATTGTAAGACTTTGTCTACTTTTCTGCTGTAAAGAATACAGCAAAGGAAGATAGGTTTACAACTTAAGATGTTTTTTCCCTGAATTTTCTTCAAAATATTTCCTGCAAAAAAATAATGCAGTTATACCTAACTATGACATGTTTTACCCCACCCACCCCCATCACGTGACCTATATGATGGTTCTAGCCAGGCCTCACTGGGCTCAAAATATGACCCATACAAAGCAGTTAATAGTTTACCTGATAAATAGGAAAGTATATACCATAATCATGATAATAGGTCATTAAAATAACATGTATTTTGTAAACTATAATATGATCCACTAAAAGATAGGTACATAAAGTAAGTACCATTGATTTAGCTTATTATTACGCAGCAACTACCTGTTTTTTAATACACAGGTAAGTGTTAATATAGTGTAGAAAGTTAATGCCCTAAGTAATATATAATGAACAAAAGATAAATACAACCATGTACATTGAAGGTTACAAACAATTGAAACCAGAGAAAACATTATTATTCACCTATTTACCGGTATAACCCATAAATGTTCATTTGGGCAACAATAAGTTTATAGTCCCTTGAAACATAAACTACCCCAAAAGTGACTATCAGTCACAAACTTGACCCAAAAATCTATGCATGAACTTGGTGACCTAATTTTCTCTTTTTTAACAATATGTGGTCCCCAAGTGTGGCCGAGCGATAATGTTAAACGTACTAGATTCCTGTCCATATTACTATTCATTTATACTACTGCATCCAATCCAATTATATCCGTTTACTAGTACCAGTAGATCCATCCCACGCTGTATATCCATCTACTAGTAAATCCATCTTTTGTTATTGAGTTGATGAAGGATGAAAAGTGATAGTGGCTGAGAATGTTAGGCACCCTAATCAATACTCAGTCTGGCTATCTATCAAAATAAAACACTCACAAACACAGGATCTTTAATCAATCCCTGTATTCGAAGATGCATAATGGAATATAGAGTTATTTTTACAATATTGTTCAAGATTACAAAAAAGACAATTATAACAGTTGTTATGTATAAAACCAAGATGAAAGGCACTGCTATATATCTGTGATTACCTTCTGTACGGTATATATGGACGTGTATCACGAGTGATTTCTTTTTTCTTTTTTTTGTTCATACTAATAAATCATGATGCCATAACCAGATAATAGCTACCAGTATGTGAATTTACTAGCTACCGGTATATATGAACTTAATAGGAAATTTTTTTTCTGAAATGTGTAGTTTTGTTTTGGGGATTTGTTTGTTCTAGCTAGCTTGAATTTAATTTATCAAGAGTTAATTTTGTGCTTATCTATTGTTATTAAATAGAACAAGTTTTCGTTTATTTAGTACTTATAGCTGAAGTACAGATTATTCATGGAACCTGGTAATAAAGTGGACCCCGCTTAACGTAAAAGTAAAGGTAAATATTATAATATTAACTCAACTATCATAATAACCAAACCCAGTTACACTGTAAATTAAATTTTTCAATATGTGCCTATTCCCGATATGTAGTCTAGCATGTAGACACACTAATTTCCATAAATATATGATTCTCTAGAATTTGTTTTTATGTATCAAAGAAGTTCAATTCATTGATAAAACTAACTAGCTGACAAAAACTGCAAGAGAGGGTATTCTCTTTTGAGAAGTGGACAGACATAGCCTACATCCACTTTTCTTCACAAGCCCTCATATTTTGATTCTGGAAAACATGTAAATGTCGGAACAGAAGATGGATTACGCTTCAACCCATGTTTTGACTCTAGGTACCCTGAATTTTCGTAACATACCTACAATTTCCAGAATCAAAATATGAGGGCTTGCAAAGAGAAGTGGATGTAGGCTATGCATGTCCACTTCTCAAAAGAGAATTCAAGACAGGGATTCATCTGTGGCAAATTTACTGCCAATATTTGGTATTTTTCCACAAGAGAAAATTTTAGGTGAATAAAAAATATCTGTTACAAAGCAAATATTTTTTTATTGTGCATGTAGCTACCATAAATGGGGTTAAAAATTTACATTGTGAGATGATCTGAATTGTGTGAGCATTTTAGGCTTTCTAAATGTTCATTAAAATGCTGAAATTTGATTTCGAATAGGGAGCTTTGACCCTACCTCCAGCAACCCCCAACCCCCCCCCCCCCAAAAAAAAACCTAAATAATTTTGTCAGGGCAGACTGACCAAAGTGTGGGTGCATGCAGTTCAACCAAAATATGGTATAAATTCAACATAATTCTACCAGGGAACAGAGTAGCTAAAAGTTGGGGATAGTTTGACCGATTTATAGCCAAAGAGGGGGACAAAGTTAATTTCATTAAAATTTTACCAGGGGACTGTTTAACTGAATGTTTAGGCCAGAATATAGGGGACAGATTGACTATGGCCGTTTGTTTTGGGATGAAATGACTGGTATTCTTAACTGTTATGCTTCAAAAGTTAGACCGAAATATCGAATGTTTTGACAGACAGAAGAATTGACCTAGACTGAGAAGTGGGCATATCTCACCTTCAATCACATATCAAAGTATGAGGGCTATGCTTTCCCTCTGCATTTATAGAGAATAGCCAAAACCAAACTATGTTTGATTATATTGAAATCCCCAAATAGGCACAACTTGTTATATAGAATTTTTCATCTAATGTATAAATGCTCCTATGATGTTTAATATGTCCATTGTCAGAAGCATACATTGTTAGTGTTAAATCTAGGTTTCGAAAAGGACATGCACAAAGGGCACTTTTCCCCGCAAAGAATATAATAAAAACCTTGAACAGCTGTTGAAATGGACACTTTTTCCCGCGGTAATATTATAAAACATTAAACCTTGAAAGGTACATAATTAAAGGGAAATTCTACAACGTAATCAAACCCAACCTCCCAATATTTCATAACATTACTACACCGTACAAACTCATAAACATGGTAAACAAATATAAGACTGTCAACATGGTCAACACTGATCACACGTGCAAAACTTGCAATTGTAGAAAAAAATCAAAGCTAAATCTGAATAAATAAAACACATTCTTTTAAAAATATGTACCTGTAGCTGATTCTCTCGTCGTTTTAAGCAGCGGTCGAGGTGCAACAAGTTTGTTTTCATATCATCCATGTTTGGTCACGTGTCACGTGTATTGATCATGACGGTGTACACGAGTCGAACATTCACGTTGAAAGACGATCTTTATTAAAGGACTATGAAGTTTCTGTATTTTTTATAACTTCGACAAATCAACATTGAAAAATATTTGATGTTAACAATATACAACCACTGAAAAGTTGGGATAAGATGTGTTACAACTAGAATCAGAACTAACACGTGCCGACGAATCACATTTTTCCTATATACTATTTAAACCGGCGCGTGGAAGGTCAAGGTTACTTTTATTCACCTCGCTCATCGGGGGTGGGGGGCTCCACTTTTTCTTGCAGCAAATAGTTTTTTCTGAAATTTACATATTAAAAAAAATCGAAGTATCACGGACCCCCCCCCCCGCCTACTTTTTTGGAAGCAGTGAAAATCAGGAAAAGGAAATTAACAGTAAAATCGATATTATATATAGCTACTACCCCCAACAGATTAAGGAATTTTTTTAAGTTGACCTTTCTTTCACTTTCAAAAACGACGCTACGCGCCTGATGTGATATTAAAGATAACTGAAACAATAGATCGACATATGGTATCACAATATAAGTTTTCTTTTTTAATTGACGACAACTTTTTTCATGCGCGGATCTAGAGGGGGGGGTCGGGGGGGGACCCCCCCCCCCCTGGAAAATGAAAATTTATTAAATTTACATAGTAAAGTTATCGAAAATATGCATCGAACCCTCCTGGCAAACACAATTATCCTTCGGACCCCCCCCCCTGGAAAAAATTTCTGGATCCGCGCATGTTTTTTCTGTTTCTGATCAGAATTCGCAAGTTTTGATCTTGAAATAATATTTTTCGCATATCGGTATTGATTTTTCAATAATTTTTAAGAACCATACAGAGGCACGTAGCATCAAAGGAGGGGGCGGGGCGGGGGCTGCCCCCCCCCTTTTCATAACAGCAATTATTTTTCTTAAATTTACATATAAAAAGCGAATTAAGGTAGTCCATCCATAACTAAGGCGAATTTAACAATTTTGATTCGTCTTTACTACATCGAATATGTATTTTAAAGTTATTATGAAGCTGACACAATCTGATTAAAATACATATCTCTACATAAGCGCACAGCGTGTGCGCTTATGTAAAGAACTATATTTTAATCAGATTGAAGCTGACATATCCCAAACTCGGGAGTATGTACATTTAGTTAATAAAATGAACTTTTTGCACTTAAAACTTTTTAAAAGAGTTGTTTGCCCTTTAAAAAAAATATAAAATAAATAATTTTCTGAAAATATGTAAACTATGAATTATTTTAGCTAGCTGCAAAAATCTACGTAGCCCTCTCCGATTGAAAAAAAAAATTGGAAAGGGCTACATTATTGCAGCATAAGAATACGGATGAGCCTAATGGCTTAAAGTTGAAATAAATAATAATAATTTGATACATTTTACAAACAATGTTAATGCACTATTGTTAATTATCTCTCTGTATATGATCAATAAAAAGAGGGGGAAAATATACATACTATAGTAGATCATGAATTTGAGTTTAATAGTATGGCATATCAAACGTTGCATTATTTGATCTTTTCCATTTGTATTGTATAAGTTTTTATTTGTATTCTATAATTTTCTATTTGTTTTCTATCATTTTCCATTTTTTTTCTATAATTTTTCATTTGTATTCGACAATTTTCATTTGTATTCGATAATTTTCCATTTGCATTGTATAAATTTCATTTGTATTGTATAATTATCTATTTGTATTCTTTAATTTTCCATTTGTATTCTATTAATTTAATTTTTATTGTATAATTTTCCATTTGTATTCTATAATTCTCCATTTGTATTGTATAATTTTCCATTTGCATTGTATAATTTTTCTTTTGTATTTTATAATAATAGAATACAACTAGGAAATTCTACAATACAAATAAAAACATATACAAAACAAATGGAAAATTATAGAATACAAATGGAAAATTATACAATACAAATAAGAAATTATACAATGCAAATGAAATTTATACAATGCAAATGGAAAATTATAGAATACAAATGGACAATTCTGTTGCAATATTCGATCTTTTCCATTTGTATATTGTATAAATATTCATTTGTATTGTACAATTTTCTATTTGTATTCTATAATTTACAATTTGTATTCTTTAATTTTCCATTTGTATTGTATAAATTTCGATTTGTATTTTTATAATTTCTTTTTTGTATTCTATAATTTTACATTTGAATTGTTTAAATTTCATTTGTATTGTACAATTTTTCATTTGTATTGTATTTGTATTGAATAATTTTTCATTTGTATTCTATAATTCTCCATTTGACTAGATGGAAAAGATCGAATATTGCAACGTTTGACATAGTAATAATTACATTGCAAGATGATTGCTGAATTCGTACAAAGGCAAGCTACAACGGAAAAAGTTTGATATATATAAGGTTTGAAAACAAGTCAGAATCGATGTACTATATACGTTAATACATGCATTATCGCTTGGAAAAATATTGATATAAATAGGTTTAACTTATACACTTGATGACCACTAAATCTGAATACGTTTGCAGCTTTATATATATATATGCATGATAGATAAAAGTAAATACAAGCAAAATATACCAAGGGAATAATAATATAATTTCACATCATTCTTTGTTTGCAAGTTGCCTTACCAAGTAAGCGTTTACATACAACACGTGTCGCAGCCGTCCCTATACAGAATACATGCACAATGTAAAATATGTATTGTAAGCCCTGGCACCGACAGAAATAAAACCTAGGATGTAACGTTTGGTCGTTTATATATATTCGTCACAGTCATCTGATTTATATGAATGTATATATTTACATTCCACATTAATTTTATTGTTTGTAATACCACCTCATCTCGACCGAAATTACCACCTCATAATATTCAAAGAATGATTCCCTATTACTTATATTTATATAATTTTAATCCATTGTACGATATTTAATATTTAAGTATAAATAAGCAAACCCCGCCGGCGCCCCAATTATACCTCATATGAATTTATTGGACTGTATAGTACAAAATCGATACGTAGTGTTATCACAGGCAAAGACACTGGAAAATGTAAATATAACACCTTATTTACGTTCCCCACATTTTTTTTCCACATAATTTTTGCTTACGCGCGTTACTCAATTTGTATGCACACACCGATAAAGTTATGAGACTACTGGTATATCTTTCAAAAAATAATGATTCAATGCTTAAATAAGTATATATACATAGATGTAAGAGTGTAATCGTAGTCAGCTTTTTCGCTGTAACTGAGTTTTACTACATATTGTAAAAAAAAAAAAAGTATTAGCTATTTGAACGTTGTTGGTCACATGATCAAATCCTGTGAATCCTCAGAAGACTTAACCATATGACCAATCAAGTTCATATCCCTCTGAATTTTTAGCTCACTTAGCTGAGCTGAAATCTCAAGTGAGCTTTTCTGATCACATTTTGTCTGTCCTCCGTCTGTCTGTATGTCCGTAAACTTCTCACATTTTGACATCTTCTCCAGAACCACTGGGCCAATTCAAATCAGACTTGGCACAAAGCACCCTTAGGCAAAGGGGATTCAAAATTGTAAAAATTAAGGACCATCCACTTTTTTTCAATGGAAGATAATTATGAATTATTGAAAATTTTTGAGGAATTTAAAAAAATATTCTTTTCAAGAACCATTTGGCCAGGAAAGTTGAAATTTATGAAGAAGCATTCTTAGCTAGTGTAGATTCAAATTTGTGAAAATCATGACCCCCGGGGGTAGGGTGGAGCCACAATGGGAAGGGGGGATGAATTTTTACATAGGAATATATAGAGTAATTCTTTAAAAATCTTCTTCTCTAAAACTAATCAGCCAGGGAAACTGAAAATTATATGGAAGAATCTTCAACTCGTGTAGATTCAAAGTTGTGAAAATCATGACCCCAGGGGTAGGGTGGGGCCAGATTGGGGGGGGGGGTTGAATTTTTACATAGAAATAGATAGAGTAAATCTTTAAAAATCTTCTTCTCAGAATCTAATCAGCCAGGAAAGCTAAATCTTGTGTGGAAGCATTTTCATGTAGGTTAGATTCAAGTTTGTTCAAGGATTACAGTAGGGCCACAATGGGGAGTTGAATTTTTACATAAGAATATATAGAGAAAAATATTAAAAATCTTCCTCTCAAAAACGATTGTCCAGAAAAGTTGAAATTTGTGTGAAAGCATCCTCAGGTAGGGACTGGTTCGATTCAAGTTAGTTAGAATCATGATCCCCGGGGGTAAGATGGGGTCACAATGAGGGGGGGGGATACTTACATACAGGAATATAAAGAGAAAAATCTCTTAAAATCTCAAAATCCATTTGCCTGGAAAAGCTATCACTTTAGTGAAAGCAACCTTAGGTAGTGAAGATTCAAGATTCAAATTTGTTAAAATCAAAATCTTGAGGAGAATTGTGAGGCCACATTGGGTATCCAATTATACAAAGGAAAACATTTTAATTCACAAAATCTGAAATGTTATAAAATAATATGGTTTGACTTATATGCAAGCATTTTGACAAATTGCTGATTCTTTAAAATTGTTTAGACTTTGGCCCTTTGGACTTTGACGATTCTTGGGTCTTACAAGGGGTTCAGAGTTTGATGTAGGTTTATAATATATCAACAATTGTTTAGGATCTTGTTGAGAACTGCAAAGCTCGACATGTGATATGACTATAAAATCATCCTGTTACAAAAGGGACTTAATTGTCAATGATTATAAACAAATAAGAATATCCAAGAGGAAAATGGATTTTTATTTATACTACATTGTCCAGATATTTTGTATTATGACTCCATTAAGCTGATTTCATCATGCCTATTGTTGCTCAGATGAGCGATGTGGCCCAAGGGCCTCATGTTTCAACACTGTTATCTTTTTATTTATATATTTATATTTACCTAAAGACAAATAGTATAGGATGAAGAGCCTTGCAATATATCTAGAGCATCAAACCATAAGCTCATCACTGTGGTGACAATATATCTTATGAACTCTTGACCCCAGAAAAGTTCACACAGAAATGAACCATTCTGGTACTTAGAATGTTCATAATAATCTGATGATGATACATGAGGAAACATTGTTTATATTGTATAACAAATACAAAATATTGGATAACAGGGACAGTCATTGAAGTAGAAAAAACCCAAACAAATACATGTACAAGAAAGACTGAGTTTAAGAGTTACAATTTTAATCAAAATATCATAAACATATATAAACATATATAAATACTCTTCAGTGCATCAAAATTTGATATGCAAAAGGAAAAAAAATAATGTTCAACCATACTTGTATCCTTAGTTCAACATTTCAGCATTGATAAAAAAACTCCCAAAAGTCATCAATGTCATTTCCTTGTGACCTCTCTCAAATCTTGGACGGAACAATAAATCAAAGAGTACATGTAATAATCGTAAACAAAAATAAATCACAGTCAGAAATTTTACTTCTTCTTTTTGCCTTTCTTTCCTTTTTTGCCCTTCTTTCCTTTCTTTTTCTTACTGTATGGTCCAAATCCTTTTCTAACCATGACACCACGCCACCAAGACTGAACCTATAGGAGAAAAAAAAGGATGTATTAAAAAAGACTGCATCAGTTACACTTCCTCCTTCTACAACAGGATCGATGAGGTCTAAGCAATCAAACTAAACAACTTGTAATGAGATGCAAATAAGCAATTCAAGATGATAGATAGGATGTGAATGCCCAATTGGAGATCAAAATTAAGTATATTGCAATTCAAAGAGAAAAAAGTGCTTATCCACTTTCATGACAACGTTAGTGTAAAACACAACAGGAGTCTATTAAGACAAATTTGGAGGCTTATCTAAGTTATAAGTACAGCTTGGAATTTTAGTTTTAAGAAATGATCAAGGTGAAATCTTAGAAACCATTCTCATTAAGAGTCACTAGCTCTTGTCTTACCCTGATTGCTGCTCTAAGCTCAATGGCCTCTTGGTCTGCCTTTCTTCGGGCTTTCTCTTTCTCTATTCTGTCTTCTACAACAACTTGCTCATACTCCTTATACTGGAAAATAAAAATATATTCCATGTAAGATAGGCTTCTCATCAACAAAGAAATAGATAAAAACAGAGAAAGAGAGGGAGAGGAATAGCGAATATTTTTCTATAGTGTTAAACTTTCTCATCTTTGTAGATAGCGGACAGGTGCTTACAAGTTTGGTTAGTTCCTGCAGCTTGTCCAGGTCCTTGGCTTTGGAGGCCTTCAGGACATCCAGCTCATGCTGTTTGGCCTCTACATCCTTCTCATACTTCTCCATCCAGAAATCCACCTTCTTCTCCAACTCCTGTCAAAGGTCATATAGGACTATATAAGATATGTCATAGCAGATAAACAGAAATTTCAATTTAACCTCTATTAGATTAACTGGAACATTCTATACTTTTACCAAATCAAATTCCATTGCTGTTTGTGTTTTTCTTTTGGCCAGCAAGCAGAAATACACTAACAACTCAATTCAACTCTGATTGAAGTATATGTAGATTGTTCTCTAGAATTGACAGAAAGGGATGTTTCTGTAAGTTGACAAGAATGCTCTCACCTCTTGATGAGCCCTAAGGTAGTTTTCAATCTCCTGGTTACATCTGTTTTCTTCCTCAATCTTGTGCTTCAAACTCTGAAAAAAGAAAGATGTAAAAAGAAATGAGATGTGGAATACAAATACTGTAAGTCGTTTTAATACCGGTAAGCATTAACTGGTTTTAAAAAATTATGTTAATATTTACAATGGGTTTAATTTTGCAGAAAAATGTTAAATCGCGAACATAGTGAAATTAAAACCGTTCTGATTATTTGCCAATCTACATTATTGGACACAATCACAGCTGATTCTGTATTATTTAGCCAAAAAATCATATGTTGCCCTCACAACCAATCAATAACTGTATAAAATTATCCAGAGAGAGAGAGAGATAGTATTAGATCCTATATTTTACTGACTTTTTTTTTAACATCATATTGATGAAAGCCTAAATGTAGTGCATAGATTGCCAGAAAGATCTTGCAACTTCAGAAATGAATTGTTTGACCTACTGACCTCAATTTCGTCTTGCATGGCCTTCTCGGAGAGAGTGCACTTTTTCTGGGTCTGTGCGACCGTGACCTCGGCACTCTTCTTCAGGTACTTGCCCTCCATGTCTGTCTTGGCCTTCATCTCCTGCAGCTGGTCCTTGAAGTGAGCAATCATGTTGTTCCTCTGTTGAAGCTCTATCTCCTTCTCCTTCTGAATGTCTATCAGCTTCTTATGTAGCATCTTCACATGCTTTCTGCCATTTTCTTCTCTGTACAAAACAGTATTAAATTGATTAGTTCTAGTTTATTTTACCATGAAATGTATTTTACAATCTTAAGTGTGTCTTACATGTACAGATGCTACAGCCAAATCTTTGCAGAAATGCTTAACACAATCTAAATCTTAATTAAGAGATCAATATAGACATCTATATTGTTAAAATGGCTCTAAAATGTCTGGAAGCACACTAAAGAACGACAGATGGACATTGCAGTTGTGTAACAGTATATCCTCCAGCATTTGAAAAAAAAATGACACATATAAAATAATCAACCAAAGAAAATGTCTTATCTGGGCCATTGCTTACTTTAGGATGGTCTCCTGTAGCCGTGCCTTCCTCTCTTTTTGTGTGCGGACGGTCTCGGCCAGGGCCAG
This sequence comes from Magallana ariakensis, assembly GCA_020458035.1. NCBI lineage: Eukaryota > Metazoa > Mollusca > Bivalvia > Ostreida > Ostreidae > Magallana > Magallana ariakensis. The sequence goes on from CM035819.1 coordinate 49,353,828, forward strand.
GAAGCTACAGTTCTGGATACACTCAGACAGAGTGTCAGACATACATCTCTCCACAAACATCCTGTCACAAAAACCCAACTTGTATTTATTGATAGCTAATTATTCTGCAATGGATTTTAAAGCATCGAAATTGATAAATGTACCAATATGTTTCTGTACTTGTTCATCAAATGTGATATCAATCATTTTTGAGAAATATTATAAACCGGTAAACGCTAATTGATAGATTTTTCCAGGGATCTTGAGAAAACAATACATAAAAGAATAATTTACATAACAATCGATAAATTGATCATTTCAAAGCTATAAAAAAATACAAACAAGAAAGCTGGTATATTAATTTCAAAATTTCCTTCTTAATGGTCTGGGTTAAATGACCTGCAGGAGGTCCTCTTTTTGACAACACAGTACCTGTCTTCCTGAACTTTGACCATGTTGTCTCCAGTTAATGGATTCTGACGGAGACTGCGTCCAAACACGTGAGTGCTGTTCTTGAGGTCAGCCCCAGCCTCAATGACTTCCTTCTCCACTTCGGTGAGACGGTCCTGGTTTTTGGTACTGCTCATCAGATCCAGTTTCTTGGCAAGAATTGTCTGATATCGCAGCTCCAACTCTTTCTGTCCTGATACCAGCTGATTCAGTTCATTACTGACCATCTAGCATCAAGATAAAAAGGTCCTCATCATCAATAAGATGTTATTGATGTAACATTCAGTGAATATCCAACACAATACAAATACATGTACCTATATACTCTAATTTTTAAAGCAATGAAAGATTGTTCTTCAGGATGCCATTTTTTGCTAATTTTGTGATTACATTTTAAAGCAAGTTTAGAATTCAGCAAATTGAAATCATTAAAAATAAATAGATATATTTTGGAATCAATGCAAATATTTGCACCAGCAGAAAAATACCCTGTTATAACGTACAATGTCATGTATTTCCAAATTCTATTGTAATTAAATCTTTTTCCTTTGGTTCTTTCTAAATGATGCTTCATCATGTAGACTGACAAATATGTAATTTGCAGTGATGCTGAGTATAGTACATGTGTTATTTCCAAATACAATAGATTGCTTGTAAGTGCGTGTGTACTAACCTCCACGGCGTCTGATCGTGCCTCGAATGAGGCTGGCATGATCCGCCCGAGGACTGCCAGCTGATCCACACAGTCCTCAAGGACTGTGGCAATGTGGATAGCATCTGTTCCACTCAACATCCCTGCCACTGAAACGATCAAAACAGCTTGTTGGTTCAATGGTTAAATCTATGCAGTTAATTTCAGCAATATTTCTTCTCAATTATATAATATTGAAATGTACTGTATATTCCTTTTATTCAGCAGATACTTAATTCTAAGATCCCACTGTTTTGTATCAATTCATGAGAACATAAAATTGGGAGTGCTGATTTGATGTGATATGTTATATTTGTCACAAACATTTTATTTTATATTTAACTTCTGAGTTTCTTGTCTTGTTAGCAGGTAATGTAGAACACTAAAAAAGGCTCAGAAATGATATTTTCAGAAATTAAAACATGCATAGAAATTGAGTATTTTCTGCTAATTAAGCTACTCACAACCAAACATCTAGGTTTTTACCCTGTCTCTACAGTTGAAGTAAAAAGAAAAAATATGTCTGCATATGCATGTCCATTCAATATTTCTGAAGATGTGTGATAAGTGTGATAAGTGTCCTATGTAACATGCAAACTTGATGTTAAATTTTCTGTTATTTTGAGATTTATTATTTATTGAGTAATCAAGTTTATAAAAAAAATTAAATTTTAACCCTTTATTGGTTTTCAACTTAAATATTTTACTAACAATTAAATATAATAATATCTAATATACAGGTATAACTGTGATTGATAATAAAAAAAATTGTGGATATTTTAAATGCGCATATGATGATGACTGCATTCATGTTAAAATATTTCTACATACAATGTATTATAAGTTGCCAACTCAACCATTTTGATGAATTATACCCTACTTATTAACATGTAACTCTAATAATTTTTATCACCCGGTAGGTATAACTTATCCCATAAAACTTTTGCAAATTAAAAAGTTAAAAACAAGGTAAGAAAGCTTTGAATACCATAATGCCTTATGACCACATATTAATAAACTAAAGACTGTTTGTGAGTTATGACCCTCTTTTAACATGTTGGCAACTTATAATGTATGCATAAAATTTTCGATCCTTCAGATTATTTTATGGTTTACTCAACTGCATGGCTGAAAACGGGTCACATGATGCAAGAAATAATTTGTGATGTCTCTTATTAGTCTAAAATGTGAGAACTGCATATTCCCCATGGATTTAAATCTTAATAGAAGGGAGGCAATATTTTCAATAAAGTTTGTCTGAAATCTTCACATGGATTTCACCTGAACAAATTTCATGTAAAGTTTATTTGTTCTGTGAGGTATATAAGGTAACCGTTGTTTTTTAACTCTAACAATTTCTAATGAAAATTCCCAGGGAAAGATAAAAACTTGTTTATCCATTAATTTTATAAATGTGTTTTTGTACTAAATTAGTTCAAGCAGCGAAACATCAGTGGATGGAATAGAGACTGAACAAAGTTTTGAATGATGGAGGTTAGGGTGATGCCCCGAGCACTTTGCTTCTAATTCACACCATTCCCACACAATACTGATACAAGTTTAACAGCATACCTTGTTGTCCTTTGCCCATGGCCTTGCAGGTTTAAGTCCCTATTAAGAACAGGTTTCACTCATTCAAAATAAGATAAACTCAAATGTGAAGGATTTTTCCAATTTTTTTTCCCAAATAACATTTTTCTTCATTGAATAAGGAAAGTGTCAGAATTATGTGGAACTTAATCATTCAATGGGTTTTAGCTTATATATTAATTTATAGGCAGTGCCTTTTTGGATGATATGGCGTGACTATTCGGCAAACAATGCAAACGGTGTTTTACAGGGATCAAATGTATGAGAACTCTAACTCTACTTTTAATAATTATAACAGTTTTAAAAGTATTTTATTCTAATTTTTGACTCTTCATTCTGATTCATATATTTTACTCTGTTAAAAAATGATATTACAAATTCCTCAGTATGCTCTCGTCAATCACACCCACCATAGACACTTGTTTCTGCATTGAAGAGTATGCTAATAGTATTAACATACTAACACAAAGTATATAACTGAAAATTGTAATTATGAGGCATACTTAAAGGTATTACAAAGGTATTTTTATAATTATCGAAATATAACTGAAGCTAAAAGTGGTGGAAACAGAAACTTAGGACAGAGCATTTTAATACTGAGCACAGCAAGAGGCGGGCAAAGCACGTCTGGTGAAGCAAGGCTTAATGGTAAAATATATAAATATAAGAAAATCGGTGAAAAATTAAAGTTGAATCAGGGATACTTAGGCCTAAAAAAATTTCTTCCAGCCCTCAGGGCGCCACTAATTTGGCAGACACTTTGTTCGACTGACAAAGTTAACTCCATCATTAAATGACTGATGCATGTCAATGTTTATAGCCCCTTAACTCAATAAAAAAATTTCCAAGGTTTCAATTGAAAATAATTTAAATGAAAATAATTGACTATGCAAACCAGAAAAGTTTAAGCAGTGCTTTAATCAAGAAATACTACTATTTCATGTACCGGGTATGTCTTATCAATCAAGTCGATCATTAGATAAAAAAATAAAAATATTAACATCAAGAAACCGATCTTTTAGATACTGAATGAAGTAGCAAAATTTTATTTTATCAACATATAAAATGATAAGCATTGAAAGAAGAAATAAAAATTTCTCAGAATTACGTACGTACTTTTCTTTGGCCATTTCTCAAGACAAAATTTGTTTTACTTATTAAACAAGATGTCACAATGTAGACTGAGCAAGCGACGCTTAGTTTAACTTTGACTTACTGTGTGTGTTTCAAATGAATTATATCCTCTCCTTTAGAAATCGTACTAACCGTACATAAAAAAAAAAATTGATCTGCACTCAGCCCAACGGTCACACCATTTACATATTATATTATGGAGTCAATTTAATTTAATTGCAGAAACAAGTGCCTTTGATAATACCCTACACCTCATCCCGATGTTTAATCATCATTCTACAATTGTACGTAGTTTCATACGTATAATGCTGTCAATATTAGATTAATGACTATTATGGTACACAACTAGTACTATACACAACTCATCTAATTGACATATCACCATGTTCTGTGGACCAATTTACAAATAATCTTAAATATGCCAAATATTTCATCCCTGCACATTACCTTTAGGTTAGTTATCAGAATTGACAAATAACTTTAGCGAGAATCGCTTTCACTGCTAACGTCCATGTTGTTAGTGTTTCTATGGACCTTCTTCTTACATGAACTTCCGGTTTATACGTTTGATATTGGGGATATTTTGTAAAAAATAATCTGATTGAATATAAATAATTTTTAAATGTATAAAGGCGTAATCAAAATATCAAACTGCATATTTTGAACATTTGTGCGATTGTTATAGTGGAAAATGGTAACCGGAACTGAAATCTAGATCCGCTTCCTTTTTCTACTTTCCGTTGTTGTTTTGGTAATACATGATTCTTCTTCTCACATTTTGGCGCAAAATAAAGCATTAAGGCATAGTTTAAATTAATTGAAATGCACATACAGAATTTGTCTTCTTGATTTAATTATTCCATATATGATCGAATCACCCGATGGACATTCTTTTGATAGATTTTTGGAAGATTGTCGGCAACACTAATTCTAAATGTGTAGTATATACCATGTTGAACGACCGAAAACCTTAGCTATTTTGAATTTTTTAACGAGTATTGTGAAAAATTGTAATCACTAAGGAGACGGATAGGACAATCTGTGACCTTTCCATTTAATTTTTCAACTTTCAGGGGCTGACAAATACATTTTTTAAGCACTTGCCCTCGGGCAAGTGGCTAGGCAAAATTTACTTGCCCTACCTCAATATCTACTAGCCCGACCAAATTCTTTATTGTGATTAAAAATATACAATACACATACCGTACGATGATTTTGCCCTTTATTTTTAATTTTTCCACTTTTAATACTCTTCATAATATAAAGTTTTGATTCAACATCGCTTCCTCTTGGTTTTCTCGAGAATGTGTTAAAAAATCAACACATTACATATTGATATTTAGTTGGATTTGTTGTAAAGGTAAAAAACAAACATTTTATTAACAGTTTTGGGTGTCTTTATAATTTTTTTTTACCTTAGGTGAACGTCTGAGATAATAGGTGACAAGCGCGAACGCATGTTCATGGCCATGGTTTCATTAAGGCCGCAGAGATGTTAAAAATAAAGATAAAATGAATCTTCAGTGAGTTGTTTAATTTAAACTAATTATATATAATCATATTAGGCCTACCCTGGTAATATTTTAATTTTTAAAAAGTTCTAGGCTATGATTACGATTAGCGAGTGATAACAGGCACACATCTATTTTTAACATCAGTTATGGCGGCGTACATGGAGACGGTGAACACAGCTCAAAGAAGTTGATCATACAATAAACAGCTCAAATTGATGTTAATTGCCATTTTATAAGTATTTATCAATTAAGAGATTATAATCGAAACAGTTTTTGCAATTAAACGCTCTAACAAAGATTAAATTAGTTTTAAACATTACAATAAACAAACACAAGAACAGTAGTACTGAATAACAGTAGAGAGAATTTATTTCATTATGATAGCCCGTGCTGCACCTGGAAAAAAAACATGTCAAAATCCTATTGTGGTGTATAGTTTAAGCACCCTTAGATCGTAAAGAGTTTTCTAGAAAAAAAAGTGTGTATTACATTCGGCGAAATACGGTATTTTCATTTCCAGTACATATGCGAAAGTTTAAAAAGTCACTTGCCCACGGGCAAGTCCCTATCGATTTTTTACTTGCCCGATCGAAAAAATCACTTGCCCCGGGCGTCGGGCAATCGGATTTGTCAGCCCCTGACTTTCTCAAAAGAATATTTAGATTTTTTCAAGTGTCCTGTCAAGTGTCAGCATTGACAGAAGATACAGTAGTTTGTTGAATTTCTTGTACTCGCTAGAAGACTGCACATTTGGAGAAGAATGTCACGGCCTTTTGTATTTTTTTTTCAATCCAAAATGTAGACTAATATAGGCTTAACTCGAAACATTTGTAGATGCAATATTATAGTAAATGATCCTGACTTATAGTATAGTACCAGTTCTCACCAAGTATCTGACTATCAGTTCTTTTACATTGCAAGAAAATGCCACAAGTGAAAAAGACTGAAATAAGTGGTAGCAAAATACTTATTAAAGAACATTTCATACCAAGTACCTATTATATTAATCTTAGATTCCTTTGAATCTAACCTCCCTTTCATATATGTGCCATTGCGTGGGAGATGTCACAATATAACAGTGTTAGTTAGAGTCGGATGAATCTCGGACTACTATTGAAAAAAGGTTCTGGGCAATAATTGGTTCTGGATCAGTCATGTTGGTAATTTTGCAGTACTCAATAGCTTAACTTGGATTATACTTGTGAAACAGCCTTGTAAAAAATGTTGTCTATCTTTTAGGTAACAAGGACAATGGCGGAGGCAACAAGTACAGCTAATCCACCGAAGAAGCTGGGAAGGTGAAGTACATTTTTTTTTTTTTTTTATCATTGATTTACACTGAACATCCCGAACTTCCAATGTGCCTACCACTATGTTGTTTATACAATGGTGAAATACATTATAATGGCCTGGAAGGTAAATCAGAATTATTTTTTTTTTTTGCAGGTTGTATTGTAAAGCTGTTTTCACAGGATACAAGAGAGGACTTAGAAACCAGCATGAAAATACTGCACTGTTGAAGATTGATGGTGTTAACTCAAAATCAGAAACTCCATACTACTATGGCAAACGATGTGCATATGTATACAAAGCTAAGAGGTACCCTTGTCAATACTGTGATCTTGTGTAACTTGTGACAAAAATCTTTTGTGTTTTTGAGATGATAGTTTACGAACTTGGTATTGATGATGACACTGATGACGAGTCTGACTGGCAGATTCACTCGTGGACTGAACAGTTTTTGTTGAGTCTATTGAGAAGAAATCTGTGTCAATGTGAGGCTAATTGAGGCATTTGTCTGAAATACAGTCTAACCATTTCCTATCATACTAGGTGATAGTGTTTTATAAAAAAAAACCAACTATTCTGTGCCCCTTACTTTGGGAAGTTGCTTATGTTTTACAACTCAGTATCGGACATAAGTCACCTAGGAAATCCTCCAGGATTCTCTTTCCTGTTTTATTTGTTCCAGCTGGTGCCATTCCCACACTACCCCCTCCAGGTGTTTCTTGGCCTAATCTTTTTAGGTTTTCCATGGGAATTCAAAATATGACTTGCCTATATATAGTGATGTTGCAATGTATCTTCATATTTATGTGCTTTATCCACCTTCATAATCTTTTCATAATTTCCTACTTAGTTGGCTCTTAACTAGTATTTGTTCTAAGCCAGAGGGGTTGATTGTTAATGGTTATAGGCTTATCACAAGAATTATTTCTAAAAGATGTTCATGAATGTCTTGACATCGGTTTTTGTTTTCATAGTTGTCCTCGAAGTAAAAGACCCTTTAAGCAACACGGCCTTAACTTTAATGTTTGAGAGTCAGAATTTAATTGAGTTTCATCACAAAAAACCTTTATGGTACTAATGTTAAGATGTTGTATTGATGATGACACTGATGACGAGTCTGACTGGCAGATTCACTCGTGGACTGAACAGTTTTTGTCGAGTCTATTGAGAAGAATTCTGTGTCATATGAGGCTAATTGAGGCATTTGTCTGAAATACAAATTTATCTTATTGATCATTGATTGTGGTCATCTCTCTGTCGTGGTGACTACCGTAACTAATCAGTCACTGTCCTTAAACTTAAGATAGGCACAAATTATTTACATTTGTAAGGTATTTTAGTTTGCTAATTTGAAATTGTGGTGTTCTTGATTTATGGGAAAAGAAAGCTTGCGTTATACTCTCTGGTCTTGATTTTTTCCTTGTTATTATGAATGCACTATTGATTCAAAAAGTTCATTGACATCTTCAACCATATTCACACTACATCAGCAATGGCTAATATAGTGATTAGTTTAGGGCCTGTTATGCATATATTCAATGCAAACTGTTTTTAACTGGGTTTTCCAAACAAAAATTTGGTTATGAAAATGGTTGGCGGGCAGGCGGCTGCCAAAAGGGTACATTTAACTCCTCATACAGTTTTCAAGATAGGAAGTTAATGTTTTGTAGATCAATTGTACATATATCAGAGGTGTGCATATTGCTAGGATTTTGATTTCTGATTATTTATGAAAAAAATGCCAGCTGTTGAAGTTGGTCATTTTCTAGCAGAATATTGCATATAGGGTACACCATTTCTGTGGATAAGTTGGGTTTATCAATTCAGGGTTGACAAATGGTTATACATAAAAGAAAACCTGGTTTGCTGTCACATTGACAGCTTTTACTTGTCTTCCATTTACAGTGGTGATATGTCTTTCCTTAAGCATTTCTAACATGAAGAATGTTCTATATAAAACAATGGTTAAGTGGAGTTTAACTGACGTTGTTTAACGGTATTGATGATGACACTGATGACGAGTCTGACTGGCAGATTCACTCGTGGACTGAACAGTTTTTGTTGAGTCTATTGAGAAGAAATCTGTGTCAATGTGAGGCTAATTGAGGCATTTGTCTGAAATACTTTAGTTTTTATTCCTCTTAAGAAAAGTGCGTTTATAAATGTTGCTTCCCAAATGTTTTGCAGATAGATGTTGATAAGCCAACATCTGGAGCACAATTTTACTGAAAGTCTTCAAATTTTATTGATATATTGGCTATGACAAGTTAATTACTCCTGTTGGTTTTCAAAAGAACAAGAATCATCAATTTTATTGTTATATCCATGTAAAGTAGTGTGTGACTGGTTTATAGGGAGCTGTATGTATGCCTGACGCTGATGTGTTGTCTGAGTAGCAGATTTTCTTATCTACATAATAATTTTTGTTGAGTCTACAGAGTAGTATTCTCTAATAACTAGTGACATTGAATGTTTCGGTTAAGTTATTCTAAAATCTATATTTTTCCAGATCAATTTTAGTTATGACAGTTGTGCTATATAACAATGATACAGATTTAATTCTTATTTATTCCAATTCATATCTCATTTATTAATACCAAGTAAGGCCTAAGAAAAAAAATGGTTTGTTTCCGCTTTCCCGACCGACCCAAGCTTTTACCCCCCGACTCAAAACTTTTTTAAAAGGATTTTTGATGGAAAATCGTTTATTTCCGTTTTTATCCAATTTGGAAAAAAATACTCAAAATTTTGGTCACAAAAGTGCTTGTAGCAGTTAATCTTTTCAAATCAGTGTAACACAAATGTTTTGTTTCAAAATGGCTGTATGTTTCCATGTGTTGTAGATTTTAATAATGCTCTCATCGCTGGCAGAGGAAGTATCTGATATATAATATCATTTTTAGCTCACCTGAGCTGAAAGCTCAAGTGAGCTTTTCTGATCACTTTTTGTCCGGCGTCCGTCTGTCCGTCTGTCTGTCCATCTGTCTGTCCGTAAACTTTTTACATTTTCGACTTCTTCTCCAGAACCACTGGGCCAATTTGAACCAAACTTGGCACAAAGCATCCTTAGGTTAAGGGGATTCAAGTTTGTTAAAATGAAGGGCCACGCCCTCTTTTAAGGGGAGATAATTAAAAATCATTGAAAATTTGTTGGTATTTTTCAAAAATCTTCTTCTCAAAAACCATTCGGCCAGAAAAGCTGTAACTTGTGTGGAAGCATCCTCAGGTAGTGTAGATTCAAGTTTGTTCAAATCATGACCCCCGGGAGTAGGGTGGGGCCACAATGGGGGGTCGAATTTTTACATAGGAATATATAGAGTAAATCTTTAAAAATCTTCTTCTCTGAAACTGATCAGCTAGGAAAGCTGAAACTTGTGTGGAAGCATCCTCAGGTAGTGTAGATTCAAGTTTGTTCAAATGATGATCCCCAGGGGTAGGGTGGGGCCACAATGGGGGGTCGAATTTTTACATAGGAATATATAGAGTAAATCTTTAAAAATCTTCTTCTCTAAAACTGATCAGCCGGAAAAGCTGTAAATTTTGTGGAAGCATCCTCAGGTAGTGTAGATTCAAGTTTGTTCAAATCATGATCCCCAGGGGTAGGGTGGGGCCACAATGGGGGGTCAAATTTTTACATACTAGGAATATATAGAGTAAATCTTTAAAAATCTTCTTCTCTGAACTAGTAAGCCAGAAAAGCTGTAACTTGTGTGGAAGCATCCTCAGGTAGTGTAGGTTCAAGTTTTGTTCAAATGATGATCCCCAGGGGAGGGTGGGGCCACAATGGGGGGGGTCAAAATTTTACATAGGAATATATAGAGAAAAATCTTTAAAAATCTTCTTCTCAGAAACCGATCGGCCAGAAAAGCTTTAACTTGTGTGAAAGCATTCTCGGTTAGAGTACTCACTAGATTCAAGCTGGATAAAATCATGATCCCGAGGGGTAGGTTGGGCCACAGTGGGGGAGGGGGGTCGAATTTTCTCATTTGAATATATAGAGAAAAATCTTTAAAAAATCTTCTTCTCAGAAACCGATTGGGCAGAAAAGCTGCAACTTGTGTGGAAGCATCCTCAGGTAGGGAAGATTCAAATTGTTCGAATATGATTTTGACAAATGTTAATCTAGACTATTTGAAGACTGAACTGACTAAAGTTAGAGCTCTTCTAGACAATTTGAATGTGTTTAAGAAGATTTTTCCCTATATATTCCTATGTAAAAATTTGGCACCCCCCCCTTCCCAATTGTGGCCCCACCCTACCCCCCAGGGATAATGATTTTTCAGGAGTAGGGTTGGGCCACATGGCGGGGGGGGGGGGCAATTTTACAAAGGAAAACATTTAAATTGTTCACAAAAACTCAAATGTTTTTATATATGGTTTTACTTATATGCAAGCATTTTGACATATTGTTGATTCTTTAAAATTGTTTAGACTCTGGCCCCTGGACAATTCTTAGACCACACAAGGGGTTCAAAGTTTGATGTAGGTTTATAATCCATATATAAACAGTTGTTTAAGTCTGATCACCTTCTCGAGAACTGCAATGCTCAATATGTGACATGACTGTAAAATCACCCTGTTACAAAGGGGCTCAATGATAAACATAAGAATATGTAGAGGAATTTTTTTTTATGCAGGATCTATTATACGACATTGTTCAGATATTTTGTATATGACTCCATAAAGCTGATTTTATTATGTCTGTTGTTGCTCAGGTGAGCGATGTGGCCCATGGGCCTCTTGTTGTGTTTTCTTAAGACCAGCTTAATAGTCAGGAATGATATTAAAAGTATTTCTCATTTTATACCATTCAGCAGTGTCAGTATCTAACCGGCATGCATGGATACTGCAATATTAAAGGGAAAAAAAATATTTGAAAAAATAAAAAAAAATTCCGACTGACTGACCCTACTTTTTTTCAGCATGAAAGCGGAAACAAATCATTATTTTTTTTTATGCCTAATCAGGCATCATGCGAAGATGTTTCATTTATTGATATAGAAATCGGAGAAAACAGTTGCAGTTTTATTTGATGATTTAATTACAGGAAGACAGCATGCCCTGGACATGACAAAGCAAGTCGCATTAGAGTCATCTGGGGCAAGATAACCCGATCACATGGAAACAGTGGTGCTGTTCGGGCCAAATTCAGGAAAAATCTCCCCTCAACAGCAATGGGAAAAAGAATCAGAGTTGTAAGTTTTGATTTAAATTTATAGTCTGGATAGAATACTTACATTCCATGGGTTTTTATGGCCCTGATTTTAGTTAAGTTGACAACGTAATTCATTTTCTGTTAAATTGATTCTTTTGTGAGTTAGAACCTATCGTTAGTAAGTTGCTAAAACTTATGTTAAAACATACTGTTAATTATATACAATAAATAAATTCAAACCAACCAATATTATTGTGTGTCAGATTTTAAGAAAGCCAAAAAAAAAAAAGAAAAAGATTACAGTTTTTAAAATAAAAAACTTAAAAATAGTTATTATTATTGTGACATAGTCATAAAAAGTAGGTGTGAAAAGTCAGAAGGTGTATGGTAACTTTATTATTTTAACCAGACCCTGTGTATATTGATGATGACACCAGATGACGAGTCTGATTGAGAGTTATGTCCCTTCGCAGAACAGTTTTTGTTCTGTGTATTGGTCTGACTTTGCATTTTATGAGGCTACTGAGGCATTTGTCTGAAATACCTTTAAAAAACATAAGATTTGATTGTAATTGTTTTACTGTACACAGGGTTTACTTGCGAGGCTGAAGATTGATATACCAACTGGCATAAAATGATATCTTTTCATATAATTGTAAATAGATAGATCAGTGTACATACTGTAAACGACTTTAATTCCACACTTCTAAAATTTCATGGTTTGCCCAGTTGTTTGTTACCTTTCGTGGTGGTTTTAATTTCACGTAAAATCGATTTTTCTATGATTAAAATTTCATGATACTTGTCGTGTTTCGGTGAAAAGATGCAAGAATAAATTGCTGTACATTGTTTATATCTTTGGGTTTTTTCTGCCTTTTTACAGACCAAATACTGAAATCAATTATAAATCATTTACATTATGCCAATTAAAATGAAGTCTATTTTAGCAAAAGAGTTTAGTAAACAGCATGTCGTCTTAACTGCTACAGAACAATACTAATAAAATTTGCTGTTGTTTATTGGCATCATTGCTGAACTCAACTATCAAAATGTTCACGATGTTGTTAAATTCACGGGAAATAGTCCAACCGTGAACATAGTGAAATTAGAAACATCATAATGTTTTCCACATCTACAGTATTAGTCATGAAATTTTCAGTCTGTTTAAATTGAGAACAACCTGCTTTTGCTACATCTTGGTATATTTATCATTGTAGATGCTGTACCCATCAAGGATATAAGTGTTAGCAGTACAAAATAAAGTAAAAAAAAAAGAATGAATGCTTTGTCATTATTTTTAAAAACTTGAAAACTTGTCTTTCGAAAACCAGATCTTAATTCAGAGTACTTTACCTAATGGTTGTAAATAAGGTGGATCAAGGAACATTTTAATAAAAGGATATTTATTATAAATAATCGGTAAGGTGAAAATAAAGGTGAAATTTTTATAGTTATACAAATATTAAATACTTGATATGCAGAATTGATATTTTTGACTAAGAGTTAACAATGTAACCAGTTGTTAAACTTAAGCAACAGAGCTTGACCAGTGGTCAAAAGTTTCACCATTTCACAAGGGATTTAAATAATGGTTAGATAACAATATTTTTCAGTATGTCAGTTTCTTTTACTTGTACAGGTAAAAGGTTATAAAATGATTTATTTGGTAATTCATAGAGGATATGAAGGTAGCTATCTTCATAGTCCGCGTGGATCACCAAAGAAAGCATTTTATTTTTTATTTTTAGTACATATCGTAAATTATTGTTAACGTTTATCAGTCTATTAGATAAAAGAAACAGCGAAGTCTTCATATATGGATTGTTGAAGCTTTCGACCGATCGATAAACTGGTTTGAACTCGATCGTGTAGATTTCAGCCCTATCAGTTTTTATAGCGCTGTGAATTACTTTCGCTTTACTAAAGTAATATAGGGGAAATATACACCGAGTGTAAATATTTAAACAATAAAATGCTTTCTTTGGTGATTCATGCGGGATATGAAGGTGGCGAAATTGCAGAAAAAATACATGACCGCGTTAGCGGGTTATGTATTTTTTTCTGCAATGATCGCTACCTTCATAACACGCATGAATAATCGAAGAAAACATTTTATTGTTTATATTTACATCTTTCTTTTAACAAATAAATAAATTGATTGTAAAAAGTAAGTAAAATTCACCAAATTACTGTTAACATACGTCAGTACGTTAGCTAAAAGAAACAGCCACATCGTGTCCTAAGGTAAGTTGAGTCTGACATCATCATACAATTATTTCGTGCAGTCCGTGATTTTTCTTAGGTCGCTGTAGGTTTCGACCAATCGATAAACGGGGCCTGTACATTTCAGTTCTGTCAGTTTCTACAGCTGTTCTATAGAGCTATGAATTATTAAGTTTCCGTAAGAAAATATATTTGTTTGACAGTTGTGTATTGTGCATGTACACGCAACTCGAATCTTTCCCACAAAACACTCGCCATGCACTATTTCGGCTTAGTATGATGCTGAATAAATCCTTTGTAAGTCTATTCTCTGTGTAATAAGATTGTTATCGAGTTTATAGTTATAATCAGTCAGGAAGCATAATAATTCGGAATAGCTAATAATGTATGGTCCTTTGTATTACATAATGGTCCTTTGTATTACATAGAAATTATGATTTTAAGTATTTACATTTTCCATTGTCTTTGTGATAAGAATCAAAATTGTAACGCATTGTCAAATACATTTCATCAGTGACGCAAATGACGTTCCGTTGAGGCGCAAGCGGGGTTTGCATAATAATATGAAAATAACTAAAAAAAATGTCAATAATTAAGGAATAAGGAATCATTCTTTGAGTATTATGAGGTGATAATTTCGGTCGGGGCGGGGCGTGATCAAATCCAATAAAGCCCGAAGGACTTTATGATAGATTTGATCACGCCCCGACCGAAATTATCACCTTATAATATTCAAAGAATGATTCCTTACTACTTATATTTATATAATTTTAAGCCATCGAACGATTAAATATTTAAATATAAAGCAAACCCGCTGGCGCCTCAATTTGGCGTCATTTGAAGTTATGTATTATATAGTACAAAATCGATACGTAGTGTTATCACAGGCAAAGACACTGGAAAATGTCAATATTTTAATATCGAATTGAACAATTGCTGTAGATTATATAAAGTAATACAGAACCATTCTTTGAATATTATGAGGCGATCAAATACGGTCGGACTTGATCAAATTCATCATAAAGCCCTTCGACCGCATTTACCACCTCATAATACTTAATCAAAGAATGATTCCTTAATTAAAAACTTGTATTGCTGCGAAAGAGTGATCTGAATTTCTTCCAGCGCTCCAATGAGACTCGTATCTTGTGAGGACTCGCCACTATTACGAGGGTGCACTAGGTTGCAATGGATAAACAATGAATTAGCAGTAATCATTATATGTTAACCACACTATTTTGGGTTCAGACTGTCACAATAATTGATTTATTCTGACCTGTTAGTATCTTATTAAACAAAGAAAACACGCCGCTGTGTGTCTATAGCAAGAAACCGGCAAGCTCATAGTTGGACATGAAGTTTCTAACACGTGTCCACCGCTCAAAGTGGTCTCATATCGATTCTCGTTTTACAACGTTTTCTGTCAAACCGTTTCTCTCTTTCTTTTCTCTCTAAACTTGTTATTCCGCTGCCAAAGGGCCGACCAACTTTTCGCGTCTACATCTTGTGTACGTTCTTTTAGATTATTATACTTTCATGTTAAATACTGAAATCTGATTGGTTTAGACGCAGTTGACAATCCGTTCTCATACACTCAGCGTTAGCAACACACTTGGCAACGGGCCGATAGAACGAATTGTTACATGCGCGTAAATTATGCGCGTACGGTTCGCCGTAGAACTCGCGTTTTTTCTATATAAAAGCAGTAAAATTTGCTATAAAGTTAAGACATTCAGTATAATAAAATAAATAGTGCCTGCTTTGGAGGGTACCAGTTGAAATTGACACCCCTCGAAAACCATTGTCAACCTCCGCTTCGCGTCGGTTGACAATGGTTTTCTCGGGGTGTCAATTTCAACTGGTACCCTCCAAAGCAGGCACTATTTATATATTGTCACATCGCGTGCTAATAAATATTTCAAAGTTGGGCGTTTATTGACTGGCCCGGTCAGTAAATAAATTAATTCGACTTTTAAATGCGTTTGATTTAAACTGTATAATTTGCAGAAAGTTCATAACTTTTGTAGCTTAATGGAAAAATGAACCATTTCTTTCTTTACAAATTTTCATTTAAAACATCATATATACCTTTAATGTCACCAATGAGTTGAACTGAAAAAGGTATTTGCAGTCTTAAGGAATCTAAATTTTTGATTAGTAATTTCTTTGAACACATTCTTTGACATTCAATAGAAAAGTGAGAACATGTTTCATAATTGTTTCCACACATGTCACAACTTGGGTTGTCACTCAAAAATGATTGCACAAATCAGCATTTAAATTACTAGCCGAGTTACGAAGTTGACCATGTATTATATTTTCCTATCGAACACCATAGTTACAGTTACTCTTGAGTTTTGAACAATACACATTTTTTTGGTTTATTCCCACGTTGCTAATATTCTGAAATTCTTATTCCCACCTAGCTTAAATTGTGATTTTCACACATGAGTGAGCACGGGGTATAGTATGTTTTAGGTGTGGACTACCTGTGATATACTGTTAGATATTCTTGACAATATGGATTTACAGTGTTATAAGAATTTTAATTTAAGAACTATCAATTATTGGAAGGTTGTACATTTATAAATTGAGTAAATAAAATAAAGTTAAAAAAGAAAATAATAATAATAATAAACTAGAGCAAAGCTCGTTGCAAAGCAACGAGTGGGTCTTCCGTTAATGTCGAGAGCAAAGCTAAACGTTCCAGTAAGAAAAAGAGTTCTTAAACCAATAACAAAGGTACTTAAAACAAAAAAATAAAAAAAAATTGAATAATTCTTGGTACGACTTGACAAAATCCAAATGAATATGAGTACGAATTAACAAAAACCTTTATAATTTCAAGAACGACTTAACAAAAAAAAAAAAAAAAAAAAAAAAAGGATCTGAATGTGTTCAAGTACGATTTAACAATTATCGAATTATTTTTGGTACGAGTTAATTTCACTTTGAACTCGACGCTATTTTTTAAACCAAGAACGCGGAATCAAAATTTCCGTAAAAATCAAATTTTAAACCCCGATATGTATGTAATGCATCGTCCGATTTTAAAACGGATTTCAGATTTGAATTCACCATGACATACTCTGTAACACTATTGCATTATTAAAAAAAAATGAAAATTTCAAAAAACTACTTCCGGTTTCAATAAAAATTTAAACCCCCCAGTACACCATACAATTGATATATTTATCATCTGCAAAAATTTCAAAGCAATATCTTTAACGTTCTTGAGATTTCCTCTGGACAAAATCACTTTTTAAAAAATAAAAAAAAGGCTGTCAAATTTGAACGGAAGTGACATTATCGCTGAAACTTTAACATCTTTGAGGCAAGGTCTCTTTACAAAAGCTCTGAAAATTTCATTGAAATCGGAAGAAAACTTTTTGAGATATAAAGCAGAGAAGGTGTCAGAAAAAAATAAAATAATAATAAAAAGAAACCGAAGAAAAACAAGAGGGTCTTCCGTTGGAAAGACCCTAAAAATCAATAGGCCTGGCAAGCAATTGTCTAAATAAACAACACATCGAAGTACATGTATGTGATATTCAAAATAAGTTATAAATGCTAAACAAAGGATGACTGCACTTAAGGACATGCAATATTTGCGAGAAAATAAACTTTTAAAAGAAGAATTTTTCTTTCAATTGTCGAAATGGTCAACATCTAAATGCAACTTTACGTAATTACGTTAAATAAAAGTATGTTGTTACCAAGTACGAATTTGTTTTCATAGGCGGGGGTCATCACGATTTCTCGAACCTCCATACGATAATGAGGACGCCCACTTTTACACTGACTTCATACATAGTCAGCGCATGTTTGTCTATTGTTCTCCGTTTAACAGTAGTTGTATATTTGTATAATCAAAGTTATGTCAAAGGGAGATAAATACACACACATGCGCTCATGGTTTAAATGAGAAAAAATGCTTCTTCTTACTTTCGCTTTCCCTGTTGTACCCAAGGGTTGATGCATGTTGAATATTATAATTCACCACGTGATTTCTCACCTCAGGTAACTTTGTGAATACAAAATTCTATCACGTGACGTGTAAGGTAGCATGTTATGGACAATGTTTTCGAACACGTTAAGTTGTCAAGCATTGATTTAAAGTCTTCTGTACTTACTCGGACGTGGTCTAATTGTTGAAACCATAGTAAATAGTATACTTGCACAGGCACCTGACGTTGTATATTTTTCTCATAATTAAAAATAAATACCCTATATTAATAATACACAAGGTACCCATCCCCGCCATCTTGGATTTATTTCAAACTGTCACATCAGCTGTAACTTGCTTGAAACTCATCGGTAAAATTATTTTGCGCTCCTCTCCGTCTCCCGATCGGTCATTCAACATCTAAGCTTACAACCAATTCAACCAAAACGGTGCATTACACCTGTCATTACCATCCTGATAATGTCAGCTCCACCTCTCATGCATATTAATATCAAACTTATGTTTGATCAAGGGCAGATAAGCGAAATTTCTCCTTTTTTCGAAAGTTGTAAGGAGAAAAACATAGAATGAGCTTATTGTATCACAGTATAAAATCTTAATTCATGTTGGAAATTGACAAGACTCTTTAAAACGTTTAACAAAATTGATATTAGGTTAAGAAATAAACGCAACAGAAGCGACCGAAAAGGGCCAAAAACCCGGCGCTAAGTGCAGTCATCCTTTGTTGTTGACTATGATTGTATTCAGAATTACATCTAACTTTAAAGGGGCATGGTCATATTTAACTTTTCGGTTTTAATGTTTACAATGCTTCAAAAAGGCATATCTAATACCGATAGTAAACCAAAATTTGGGGGTAAGTCGTCGAGTTACTAGTATAAGTGAGATACAGAGCTCATAATTCCTAAATGTTATGTAAATAAGCTCAGGTATTGTTTTGTTTACATTTGAATTTTCCAGGTTAAGAAATAAGATCAATGTGACAAATGCTAGTTACTGTTCGTATATGTTCAAAACTAATCGGCAGATAGAAAAATCATCCTTAAAAAAGAACTTATTACGGTATATTGAACCAATGTAAACAAAAACATGGAACGAGCCTTGTTATCATAACAAAGAATTGTGAGCTCTGTATCTTGCTTATAACTACAACTTACACTCAAAGTTTGGTTGGTCATTAGAATTGCCTTACTAAAGCATTGTAAACAATAAAAATAAGAAAAATCAAATTTGACTAAAATCATGACCATGCCCCTTTAATGCAACTATGTCTGTTTACCTTCTCATCACTCAAAAGAATGAATATTGAGTGATTTTAAATAAAATAAAATTTACCTAGGATCAATCATTCATACTTTATTTCCTCCTTAAGGAGATAATGAAGATACATACAAGTTATGAATTCTCAGAAAACATCAAATAATAAGGAAAAAGGTGAAAAGAAAAGAAAAGAATGACTTAGAAAAAAAATATATACATAAAATATACATGATTGTATATTACACTATTGTTCGCAAAAAGTTCGTCAGAACTGTAAATCTCACATTACGCTTAAACCGGAGGGCTCTGAAGTATTGGGCGGTACATGAACGCACTAAATGAAAATTGGCCAGGTAAAAGGGTGCATGGAAAGACTTGTCCAGCAGAGTGGCTGTATGGCGACCAATAAGAGTCATATATAGGTCATCTTCAGAGAGACCTCTGCAACTAGTGGAATGTCAGAAGAATTTATAATCGCGCTCCACCATCTATTTCGAAGATCAAAAGTAACTGGACACGTACATGAGCAGTGACAGAAAACATCCCTGAATGTGCGATTACACAACACACAGATATACATATTTTCATTATAATTACAATGCATTTTTGTACACAATTTGACAATAAATTTACACAAGGTGATTTCATCGGGAGTTGATGGTAATTTCCATATAGATGAAGGTATAAATTTGGAAAATATTTCTCTGAAGAAGGAAAAGTCCGAATCATAGGACATGCGTCTCTCTCGATCTCTATCTTGAGACGATTTCACAGCCCGTCTGACAATCTTTTTCCAGGAGTCTTTGGTTGGGAAATTTCCTTTGTACAGCCAGCCTTGTAAGTATTCTGCTAGGTCGTATAGGTGAAGGATGGTTACGATGTCGGGGATAAATCCTTTTTGCTTGTCTGACAAGACATCAGCCGAGTGAGAAAGATTATTTTTTTCGGCAGGACATCGTAATCCAAGCAGCAGAGTCTTCCTAAGAAAAGCAGTTTTCTGGTGTCAATTTCTGCTGATATAGGTTGAACGTTAAAAAGTGACTCGGATATATCAGATCTGCATAGTTTGGGGAGTTCCAGGGCATTTTTGCATACAAAGTGTTGAAATGTATTAATTAAGTTGTTGTAGATGTAGAAGAGCTCATAGTACTCCACAGCTCACAGCCATACAAAACCGATGGAAGAACTACACATCTATAAAGGTGAGACACTGTCGCAGGGTCTAAGTACTTGGATCCAATGTCAGATAATGCAAAGTAAGACTTCTTGCCCTTTTTGCACGCATCAGATATCACGACTGATAGTTTGCACTTCGAGTGTACGGTAATACCTAGGTGGTTGTACGACTCTTTCTGTGGTACTTCAGTTTGTCCAAGATGCCATGTGAATTCACTTTTTCGATTGTTGCATTTAGCAAAGAATGTTAATACACATGATTTTGACGCGTTGAATTTAAAACGCCACTTGCACGAGTATGAGTACGCAACATCCAATAATCTCTGAAGCTGCACTGGGGAAGTGGAGATGAACGATAGGTCATCTGCTAGCGAAGGACAGCTGCTCCTTACGCCAAGAACACCAGAATTTGGACTGTTGAGTTCCAGATCGTTGATAAATACCAAATACAAGAATGTAGATAATACCCCACCTTGTCGCACGCCTTGGTATACGGGAAACCATCTCGATCGTGTTTGATTGACAACCACTGAGCTGACCATGTTGGAATGGCAGTTCTGTATCAATGACCAGGTTTTGCCAGTAATTCCAAGATTGAAAAGTTTATCTAGAAGTCCATTCCTCCAGACAATATCGAAAGCGTTACTTGTATCTAAAAAGCTGATATAGACATTATTATTTTTATGTTCAGGTTATGGAAAACTGTTTCCTTTAGATCAAAAGAAGCTGTTAAACAGCCAAGATGTTTTTGAAAGCCTTGTTGTTGTGAATTGGGAAAATTCGAGTGTTGTAGGATCTCACTATTTATGCGTGATTATTTTTCCGAATATTTTGAAAATGCACGGCAATAGAGCTACTCGCCTATAACTCTTACAGGAGTCTTTTGGTTTTCCTGCACTTTTATAAATTGGAATAATGAGACCTTGTTTCCATTCAGTGGGGATTTTGCCACTGTCAGTGATTGCATTAAATACCATCGCAATACAGAGTGTTAGAGTTTCACCTCCATATTTAATATGTTCGTTTGTTATTAGGTCATAGCCAGGGGCTTTACGAAATTTCAACGATTGAACGACAGATATTATTTCATCTGAAGTAATAAATCCGCCTGGTAACGTACGAAAGTCATATATGAATAGATCTGTTATTTCAGAAATTTTTGTATCGATAAATTTCTTTGTGCCATTGTCAAAATTTTGGTCCATGAGACAGCTGTATAAGATTTCATAGTGACTAGCGAACGCTTCAGCAACTTCTTCTGGGTCAGTATTCTAGCTAGCTTTTTACCTGTGGAGTCGATTATTTCGGGGTATAATCTGGATGTTTTTGGTTTAATGCGCTTTGTGAGTTTCCAGAAAAGACGCAAATCTACTTCAGCTGCCTTATCAATGTCTGCGTATACTTTGCCCATGTAAGCGGCATGTTCTCTGTCCAGAGCATTTCGGAACAAACGCTTTGCTCTCTTGTATTCGCGATATGATGAGTAGTTCATACCTCGTGGTCGACCTTCGGACAACCATATTCGGCGTTTAGCTCTTTCTATGTTATGAAGTTCTTTGACTGCTTTGGTCCAGTCTGGTCGCGTAAAAGGGTTGTAGGAAGTGTGTATCACAGTGTTTCCTGCACATTCGCGCAAAACATCGTTAATCTCGTGAAAAAAGTTTGTTACGTCAGATTCGTTTTGAAGATTTTGCGCTGTTTTACACGCAAGAGCATTCGTAACTTTGGCTTTATGTTCTGCCAAACTCTCGGGAGTAGCTTTATGCCAAGCCGGTAATTTTGTTTCCGAGAAATGGAGTTGGTGTCTGGATATGTGAAGGTCAAATATTGCTACAACCGGCAAGTGATCAGAAGTTAGGGAAATAGTGCCCTCTTTGATGATGGCATAATGTTGTAAGTTTTTGAGAACAAATTTATCAAATAGGATGTAATCAAGTGTAGTTTGCTTCTGTATAAAGGTATAACTATCACCATTTGCAATAAAATCAGAGTTTTGTCTGGATAAGCCACAATTAAATATGAGAAGTGTACAAAAAGCTCAAAACTTGGTGTACTGTATAGATACGTATCGAAAAAAAATCCTTGCAAATATGTTAAATTGATCATCAAAAGTATACCATAGTAAACAGTGTTTGGATATTAAAAGTGTTAAGAATGTGAAGTTAACATGTGCATTTGATTTACGTGTCCAATCAAACATTTTTTTGTGTGTGTTATATTTGATGCAGTAAACTAGATTCACATTTAATAGCGAATAGTTCATGTAAACGCTGCAGCCCATGGGCTTCTTTTATTTAGATTTGAAATCAGAAATATGCATGATGTTAATCAATAGCAACAGGAAACAAAGAGCAATCTAGTTTACTTAAATATTGTTTAAATGATAACACCCCCCTCCCGCCCAATATGAACTTTTTTTCTTGCAATCGAGTATTCATGAAACCAAAACTAATAAAAAATTAAAGTGGAAATTGATAAATCCACCAATAATCTTTATTTTGAAAAAAAATATTAACTAAATTTGCGAGTCATTTTTCAAAATCTTATAGGTATCTTCGTATATTTTCAGTACTTCTAATGCAGTGGGTCTTCTTTTTGAATCACTGCTTTTACACCTTTTGTGTAAAGCCGTCAAATGTGGTATCACCTCCCTTTTAATTGATTTGCGGTACAGGAATCTATCGCATATTTTCGGAATTTTCCATATATCAATTTTTTCGTCGTACGGGAATGTTTTGAGCTTGTGATTGAAATATTGTTCCGGAGCATTAAATGATTGAAAGTAATTACGATCAGGTTTGAATGGACACATTCTTTTTTGCGACACACCATCACGTATTTCAAAACCAATTAGTGAGTCAACATCACTGATGACTAGCCTAAAGTCGTCTGTCAATAGATACTGTTGGAGCATGATTTTCACATTACCAGCATCACAGTGCGCGAAAACTTTCCCGCCATGACCAGAATGAAGGATAGTCATAATACGAACAAAGTCAATGCACAGTTGAAATCTTATAAAGACATTGTCGAATTCTTTATTTTGTCGAAGGTGTTTTTCAAGATTGGTGGCATCCGCCAGGGCGTGCGGCTCTGTCACCAATGTTTCATTACAGTGGCCTACAATTTGTAGAACGTCCGGATAATAAGCGAAGTCCTGAAGAAACTGTACACCACTGTGGAATTCCTCGTGAGAAGTTGGTCCATTAAGGTTTTGCCTGATCTTTTTTACAACAACCTCATAACCATTCCATTTACTGATCCAAACCTGAAATACAAGAAATCATACATCATTGAAGTCTTCTTTGGGTCTACAAGCGTTTATTCTAGTCAAAGATCAATTTAGCAAGATTATAAAAAACCCTTACTTTCTTTACGTAACCAATAGTATCTGTTTGTATTTTTTGAAATCCCTTTACACTCTTTATTCCACTGCAGTCTAACCATTGGTGACATGTCTTCATTCCATATAGTCCAAAGTAACCGTGGTCACACACTGGTTTACATTTCGTTTTATTGTCGACCGCACTCCATATACATCTAAAATCTGGTTTTCTATTTGCCTTCTCATCCCATTCGACGTTATATGAGTAGAATGTATTTGAGGTGATGCATAGGAGAAAGACGGAAGAAATGACGTAGGCGAATGTTGTTCTCATTGCCGTTAACATGACTTCAGATTCTTCAGCGTATTCTCTGCTCAAAACAACAAGAACCACATGAAGAAATTTTTCCACTAAGGTTCCATTTTTGCAATTTGTTATTCCGTAAAAAAAAAATGTCAAGTAAGTCTTAACCACAAACTGAACAATAAGTTAAGATAGAGAAATTACCATTATTGTTTATTTTGAAAAAAATCCACATAAAAATGAAGATGAACCATTCCTTTTAATAAAGAAGTATATCCCATTTGGGCGATTGGTCCCAACCTGTTTAAAGGGGCATGGTCACGATTTTGGTCAAATTCTATTTTTTCTGTTTTTATCATTTACAATGCTTTAGGAATGATGCATTTCTAATGATCAAATGAAATTTGAGAGGCAGTCGTAGAGTAATAAGCAAGATACAGGGCTCACAATTCTTCGTCATGTAAACAAGGCTCGTGCCCGGTTTTTGTTTACATAGGTTCAATAGACCTGTGAAAAATCTTTTTCAAGCTGGTTTGTCTATATTCTTATTCATTCTAAGCATAAATAAACAGTTTCTAACGTTCAACACATTCGTTTTAGGTATAGAACTGGAATTTTCACTTCAACATTCAAAATGTAAACAAAAGCTTTGTTTACATAGCTAAGAATTGTAAGCTCTGTAACTTGCTTATAACTCAACGAATGACACTCAAATTTTGGTTGCATATTAAAAATGCCTTACAGAAGCATTATAAACATTAAAATCGGAAAAATAATTTTTGACAAAAATCGTGACCATGCCCCTTTAAGAACTGTGAATGTAATGCTCACCAAATCGTCGTCGCACACAGACTTGTTCGATATATATTACACTGTATGGAAAGTGCTAATCGAACATGTGATTGATTTGGATCACTGGCTATACTTTTTTTGGGTAGCTCGAATTTACTGTCTCCACATTTAGACAATTGTGCCATTTAAAACACTTTTAATCAACTATAATTAAAACTGTATTAGTTGTTTTAAGCAGTGATATTGTTTCTTTAAGTTTAGTATATATATTTTCTTTCATTTTTATTTTCAAGACAGGCGTTTATGATAAGTCTGACGGTTAATGTTCGACTATTCATCAATTTAAGTGAACTTTGGACATTGTTAAGAAAAAGTTTACTATATATTCAAAAATATTTTACCAAGCATTAACAATTGAATTCGATCACAGGTTCTTCTCCATTTTTTGAGAATTACTCCAAATATATATCTACCCTTTCTTGAAGCTGATTTATTTGTGCGTGGTGGTCATATTGAAATCTATATGTTTATTGTTATGACGACTAAACCTTTCTTCGGGTAAATCACAGATATTACGTATTAGGGTTGATGCGTGATCAGCATTCTGTCTCCTCTTAAATAACTAAAAATATCACACTGATCCAAATCAGCAGAACATTTTAGTTTCAACATAACTTAACCATAACAAAAGGCCCATCGAATCATTTTCTATCAATCATTTCACTGTTTTTACATTTTTCCAACTAATGAATGTCTCGCTATTGATTATCAATACCCATATACATGTACAATTGATATATAATACACACCATCAAAGCAAATATAGCTACATTCATTGTTTTTGGACGGAGGGGCAAAAAAAGTATAGCAATCGCAAACAAACTATATCAATAACTCAAACTCTTTGAACAGCACAATTTTAAACACTAACTTTTCTAAAAACTTTATCATTTGAAGCTATCATAGCTATGCATATACGAACAAACTCAGGAGCACCAAAGGCAATATATCTAGTGATCCAAATCAAGAACCATTTCGAGTAGCACTTTCTTTACAGCGGATAATAACCTTCTGAGTTTGAAATTTATCTTCACATATACATTTAAATAGTTATACTTTAGTTTACTTTTAACTTTGACTTTCAGCGTACAATAGATTTAATTTATTTCTCATTTCCTATAGTATTACAAATTAAGTTTGTTCATACAATACAAAGAAAAAAAAAGAGGGATTGTTCCATAATTCATTAATCAATATATAGAATTTATATTTATCTAATGTTGCAATTTCAATAAGATTCTAAAAAAAATCAGTTAAACTAAACCGCTATGTTACTGGCGAAATAATGATAAATTCGGCATAATTTTCATTTCTAGAAATTTCATTTCACTACTGACATGTATGTTTCTTGTAAATAACACAATTGCCTTTCAATGAAATCTAAAAATTGTTTCATCTTTACTTAGAATTACATTTGTGATAAGAATATATATTCTGCAATTAATTTTACACAAAGATGTACATACATTTTTGGTCTAAGCGTTTCACATACTTGAGAACGTCAGTGAATCTAATGATTATTATATTGTACTTCAGTATTTAGCTACAGTATTCACTACAGACCGACATACATGTACAGACACTCAATAGCAGTCGATCCCTAACAGCAACGTGCACCGATACCTGTAAAACGTACGACCTGCGGTGTTGACAGAATTTGGTATGAACGACATATAATAGGTCACCTAATTTTTCGTGAGGGTACGTCATCCTGTAAAGTGTCTTATGTTTTAAAAGAAAAAATAGGAGAGGTATATATGTTTACATTAAAATATAATTAATTAAATTACAATTACTTTGCAAATGTAATTAATTAAATTACACATTACATTTGGATAAAAAATACATTTATTGATTTAAAGCAGATATGACATTACACATTTTGTCATGAAAATGATTTACAAATGATTAAGCGATAGAACCCACACATGTTTACAGTTTCATCTAATGATTATAAAGTATACATTTCCCTATTTCCCTGAACATACACCTATCATGTTTACAAGTCTTTTTTGGGACACTGAAAGTAAACATTT
Organism: Magallana ariakensis; assembly: GCA_020458035.1. Classification (NCBI taxonomy): domain Eukaryota; kingdom Metazoa; phylum Mollusca; class Bivalvia; order Ostreida; family Ostreidae; genus Magallana; species Magallana ariakensis. Next base: position 49,380,774 of record CM035819.1, read on the forward strand.
ATCTCCACTAAATTCTTCTATATAAATTGGAAAAATACAGGTTACTAGGTAAATCTGGGGATAGAGAGAAAACTATTATTGTTATCAAAACACAATTCACGCCTATTGGTCAAGGGAACCTACCAAGATTTCGCAACAAAAACTTGAAACCCCTACTGAAGTCATAGCTCTAGGCAAACTAGAAAAAACAAACATGACTTAATAGTTTATAAATACAATTCAAATAACATTGATTTTGTTTGTAAAATAAACAGAATTTTTTTAAATCAAACTCAATTAATAATTGGAAACATTAATTATTCCAATGAAATAATTAATTTTTTAGGTAAAAGAAATTGAGTATACCATAAAAATTATTTGGTTCCTAACGAAATGATAATTATTAGACACATTGATATTCATATCTGACATAAATTTAGGAACCTCGTTATTAGATAGTGAATAAGTGAAAAAGTTAATATAAAAAAAAACTACATGTATATTTGGAAAAAGTTAAATGCATTTAAATACTCTTCCTAATTGTCCCCCGCCGCAACGCGGAGCGGGGACATAGAAATGCCGGGCGTCCGTCCGTGTGTCCGTGGGTCCGTGTGTCCGTGCGTCCGTCCGTCACACTTTTTTGTAAGCGCTCTCATGCCTACAAATTTTGACGGATTTTCATTAAATTTATACCAAATGTTTATACACCTATTACCTTGGTCAAGTTCGAAAATCAGCATTGGTCGATACTTTTTGCTGGAGTTATGGGACTCTGACCACAAAAATGACTCCGTTTTATCCAAAAATTGACCTATTAAGCGCTCTCATGCCTACAAATTTTGACGGATTTTCATTAAATTTATACCAAATGTTTATACACCTATTACCTTGGTCAAGTTCGAAAATCAGCATTGGTCGATACTTTTTGCTGGAGTTATGGGACTTTGACCACAATAATGACTCCGTTTTATCCAAAAATTGATCTTGTAAGCGCTCTCATGCCTACAAATTTTGATGGATTTACATGAAATTTATACCAAATGTTTATACCACTAATACCTTGGTTAAGTTCTTAAATCAGCCTTGGTCGATACTTTTTGTTGGAGTTATGGGACTTTGACCACAATAATTACTTCATTATATCAACAATTGACCTTGAAAGTGCTCTCATGCCTACAAATTTTAAGATATTCATAAAATTTATACCAAATGTTTTATGCTCACACAAAGACGAGCTGGAGGGGGCATATTGTTTTACTTTTTTCCGTCTGTAATTCAGTACAAACGTGCGTCTGTTTGTCCATCTGTATACTGTTATATCGCGCTCCGCCCCATCATCGAATATATTGCTAGTTTATTAACAACTGAAGACATCAGAGATATATGTAAGTATAATAATTTATGTGCATTTTTTTCATACATGTTACAAGGTGCTCAGACCTAACCTCCAAGAACCATACCAAAATGTATTCTTAGTTAGTGTAGAACTTTCAATTAAATTTTCTCAGCCATTCCATCACATTGCATTTGATCTAAATAAAATATATTTATGGGGGTTAAACATGTATGTATTTGGGACTTTATTCAAACACTCTAATTAAATTTTGGTATGTGGTAAGCGCCGGGCAACATGTATGAATACACATAATCATCAAATAATCACTTCATAAAAATATTTTATTTATTTGGGATCAGGATGATTTCAAAGATTATATAATGTCATTAATTGAAAATAGAAAATAAATAAAAAATAATCATATCTTTATAATATGTGTATTCAATCATGGCTAAGAATCAAACAGCATAAAGGTCTCATTGTATTTATTGTCACCCGCCGCAACGCGGAGCGGGTACATAGAAATGCCGGGCGTCCGTCCGTGGGTCCGTGCGTCCGTGTTTCCGTCCGTCACACTTTTTTGTAAGCGCTCTCATGCCTACAAATTTTGACGGATTTTCAATAAATGTATATCAAATGTTTATACCACTATTAACTTGGTCAAGTTTGAAAATCAGCATTGGTCGATACTTTTTGTTGGAGTTATGGGACTTTGACCACAATAATGACTCCGTTTTATCCAAAAATTGACATTGTAAGCGCTCTCATGCCTACAAATTTTGACGGAATTTCATTAAATTTATACCAAATGTTTATATAACTATTACCTTGGTCAAGTTCGAAAATCAGCATTGGTCGATACTTTTTGTTGGAGTTATGGGACTTTGACCACAATAATGACTCCATTTTATCCAAAAATTGACCTTGTAAGCGCTCTCATGCCTACAAATTTTGATGGATTTACATGAAATTTATACCAAATGTTTATACCACAAATACCTTGGTCAAGTTCCTAAATCAGCCTTGGTCGATACTAGTATACTGCTTGACCGGCGGGGGACCCAGGAATTCTATTCTTGTTTGATCTTGTATTTGTATTGTTTTATACTTTTGTACTATTGGAAGTGTTGGGGACAATGGATTGTGGATAGCTTTCTTATTCATATTTACAATCATCAGTGTGTAATTGAAAGTAATTAAAAAGTAATTTAAATTACATGCCTTTTTTAAAAGTAATTAATTAAATTACCATTACATGAAATTGAAAAATAAGCCATTTAGATAAATGCATCAAAATTAGTATTAATTTAAAATTTAAAAACTATTTGAAAAATAAGATTCATGCCAAAGAAAGTTACCTATGTTCAACAAACCAAATGCATATTTTTTTTAGAGATCTGGCAGCCATTATTAGCCAGATTGTGATATTCATTAATGAATTAAAGTTTTTTGAATGTACTGAAAAAACTGTAGTTTAAATTCTTAAGTTTATAAGGACAGAGTATTTTTCATATTGCTGATCATTCTGTCTAGCAGTATCTCTTCTTTTTTGTTTGTTTGTTGGCATTTGAAAGAGTGGTATGCAATGATCTTAATTATATAATACAAATTACAAGGGTGACGTGTGACCAAATCCCTTATATTGTACAATGTTTAATATTATTGTTATGTACCATATGATGAGCCAATAAAAAAAAAATTAGTATTAATTACATTCAGTTACCATTACAAATTACCATTATCCCATCCCTGGTTTAACCTAACCAGAAATGTGATGTATATTGGGAAACTTTTTAATCGGATTTGAGGATCTAACGGGATGGGGGGGGGGGGTCTCTCAATGTCACGTGGCACGGAAATGTCGTGGATTGGAAAGTGGCCAAAATGAAAAATCCAGATCGGACGTTAACAGACCTTCAACACGAAAGCTTTGATATTTTCGGAAAAAAATAATGTGAATGATTATTTGTTATAAAAATGGGTTATGATTAACACACATTGTGTAATGTAAGCCTTCCGTTTTCTTGATCTCCTTGATGAGGCAACTCCAACTTAGGAACCACTACTATAAAAGTGGCTATTTACGCTGGTGGTTAAGTACGCGTTTTCTATAGTCAAACAAAACGCGTTGGTGTTTAATACGCGGATGCGTGATTAACCACTCTAGAATAAAGTTTTAATCCGACAGAAAGCGTAATAATTCGACATAACTATATTTAATAATGTATGGTGCTTTGTAATACACAGTAATCTTAACCTTGTGATGGGAAAGGAGCAATCTGAATTTCTATTAGCGCCTTAATAACACAAACATATTATGAGGACTCGCCACTATTACGAGGGTGCACTAATGGTCATCGGTAAAAAACGAATTGAATGAAAAGTGATATAAATTTAAACTTTTTATATGTAGACCACAATATAACGGACTCATTCTGTCACAATGATACTTTGGAATTATTAGAATTCGTGGTTGGTCATTTTTAGGGGTATTCGTGGGTAGCCTCCCCCATCCACACGAAACTGAAACCGACTCATCCACAAAATTGCATCCCAACGAAGAAGCATAATTCCTACAAACCACGAAAATTGGCCCCACGAATTTAAATGATTCCACAGTAATTGATCAATTCTACACTATTTCAATAGTATTATGTTTTTTTGGTATTAGCTTAAGGGGGACGTGCGGCCATTTTGTACATTTGAGATTAAAAATGTAAACATTTTTTGAAATGGCTTGTTTCTGTCCAAAACTGGCCAAAACTGTTGTCAAAACATGAAAAATCAATAAATATGAGATTCTACATGTTGTTTTGTATGCAAATTACGCATACGGGAACAGAACACTGCTTTTTTAATAATGTTGAACAGCTGTAGAACGCAGTTGCAGACTTATTTTTAAGGTTTAAAAATCTGAAAATATAAAAAAGGGGTTCAGTGGTGTCCTCTCTACAACCATTTGTTGAAAAAATGGTTAAAACTGCACATTATTGTAGTAGATTTGTCTCAAAGTAGGGAACTTCGTTTATATCAGTCGGTATGTGATCTATTTTTAGAAATATCCAGTCTAAACTTAGAACTCCTGTGTCTATGGTGACACATTAACGTTATATTTTCATAGATAAAATATAAATGTCAATTCAAAATAATCTATGTTGAAAGTCACATACATATTATATAAGTTCCAATGGGGGTTTTTCAGTTATATAAGTATAGATTAAATTAAATTCTTTTTAGAAGTAGGATAGGGGTCCAAAACATGAATTGTCTTAAATATAAAATATATCTAAATTTCTAAATGCAAATATAACTTGAATGTACTCCCATAGACACAGACAAAAATATCTCGTGCGAATTAATAGTTTTGAAGACCCATCTTAAGAATAGGGGTACCCTCTTTTTAGACAAATTTACATCTTAAATAAGCAAGTATAGATCCTTTCCTTAACAAATGGTTGTAGAGTGGACTCTAATATGACATCCTTTTATTTTTTCCCCAGATTTTAAAATTTTGAATCTAAGTATGTAGCTGCGCAGTTCTAATAAAAAAATGACAATAACAAACCGTCAACCATCTCAAAAACCCATAAAACGAAATACAAATTCAAAGCAGAGCAACACGGACCTCCAAGATAGAGGTAGGATCAGGTGCCATGGAGGAGTGAGCATCCTCTGCTGACCGGTCACACCCGCAGTGTGCTCTTTGTCGTAATCGCGGAAAATAAAAACCGCAAAAGTCCGTAGACAATTAGGTAATTAATTATGGTATAACAATTAGTATGAAAAACGTCAGTCAGCATGCGACTTAGTGAAAGATTGTATTTGCTGACGAGGTCGTTTTATCGACCATAGAACTTACGAAAAGATGACTTTAAACGAGACTGTTGATAGTCCTGTTTTATCAACTTGTTTGTCAGTAGCTTGCCTCGACTTAGAAACTGTTCATACGAAGAGCATGCCCTTGCGTATCGAATTAACTGAGAGACAAAAACACCATATGCAGGTGATATTGCTACATAAGTAAGGAAAGTTGACTATAGAAAAATTGAAGTCATCGCGTTTATCATAAAGCTTTGTTGTTAGGTTACCATCAATGTTCATTTCCAGTAAAATATCCAAATATGAAACAGATGACGCTGACTCTAATGTGATATCTAAGTGATAAAAAGGCATTGTTCTGTTCTTTATGCGTAATTCGCATTGCCCCTTAAAGCATCAGTAGCTTATTGATATCTTTTGTAATCAATACGTAATAAATCAAGTATAATTGGTATTTTAACTCATTGGTCATGGTCTACGGGAAGGAGATGGGCAACAGATTCGCCACAATGTGAATTCAAATCTTAGCATTGTATTTCTGTGAAATGCTGGCATTTAGTGTAAGAGAGCTAATGTGTAGACTTGTCGATTATGTTAAACAAATTTAATGACCCGCTGAATTGAGAAATGGGACCAATAAACAGAAAGGTACGAAGGAATGTTCTGACATTATGTATAAACAATCTTTGGATATTTAAAATTAAGATGGAGAATGTTAAGGGGGATGTGCGAAGAAAAATGTAAACATTCCTTGAACTGGCTTGTTTCTGTCCAAATCTTACTCAAACTGTTGTCAATAGATACAAAAGCAATAAATATGAAGTTTAACATGTTGTTTTGATGCAAACTACGCATACATGGGCAGAATAATGCTTTTTTTAATTACTTTGAAATGCGCAGCTACAGACTTAAATTCAAAATTTTAAAACATGAAAGGAGGTCATTAGTGTCTACTCTACAACCATTTGTTAAGAAAGCAGTCAAAGCTTGCTTATTTAAGTTGCAACTTTGTCTTAAAAGAGGGTACCCCATTCTTAAAATGAGTCTCAAAACCATCAATTAGCACGAGATATTTTTGTCTGTGTGGAGGTACATTAGAGTTATATTTTCATTGAAAAATATATGTATATTTTTTCTTTAAGGCAATTAATATTTTGGACCCCTATCCTACTTCTAAAAAGAATTTAATTTAATTTATACTCATAGAACTAAAACAAAACAATTGGAACTGGTATAGAGATGTCGGTCACATTCAATCCATGTTGTTTTGAATCGGCATTTATTTTTATCGATGAAAATATAACGTCAATGTACCTCCATAGAAACGAGAGTTCTAAGTATAGCCTGGAATTTTCTTGTTCTAAAAATAGATACCATGCCGACTGATAAAAATGGGGTACCCTATTTTGAGGCAAAATTTCTACATAAATGTGCAAAATTCAACCTTTTTCTCAACAAAAGAGTGTAGAGAGAACACCAATTAACCACCTTCATATTTTTTCAGATTTTTTAAATCTTCAAAATAAGTCTGGAGCTGCGCAGTTCGACAGCTGTTTTAAGTGATTAAAAAGGCATTGTCCTGTTCTTGTATGCATAATTTCCATACAAAACAACGTGTAGAATCTCATATTTATTGCTTTTATACCTTTGGCAACAGTTTTGGTCAGTTTCGGGGAGAAACAAGCCAGTTCAAGAAATGTTTACATTCTTATGCTCAAATGTAAAAGATGGCCGCACATCCCCCTTAAGTCCTCATGACTATTCGATAATTGCTTTTGATGTTGTATTTGATGCAGTAATATATTAGCTATTAGCCAAAAACGTGTCTTTCGTTTGTCGTGTTATCCCATGTGACGCTTTAGGAATAAAAAGTTAAGATGATGCATAGAAGGAAGAACAACGCAACAAAAGGGAAAGCTGTTCTTACCGTCATATACATGTTGTTTAGCAGACAACTTCAAATTATTTTTCAGTATTTTCTGACGCTTTAACTGAGCAATAAATTTTTTAAAAAAGATAATTAAAATAAGGAGAGAAGAATTAAAAGTACTCTTATTTTGAAAGAACATCCAACTAAAAATGAAAATAACCAGTTCCAGTTAATTCAAATGAAAAAGGTATGAATGTTTTCATACCAAAACTTAGAAATTGTGAACTGCTTTTCATTTAAGGTTCGCAATGGCTACAATAGGCTGACCTATATGTAATGCTCACTAGATCTCAGTTGCACAAAGACACGTTGGATATGGATAATGACCAATAAAGTCCAAAATATATCCATATATATAAACATGGGAATAAAATCAACTTGTATTTTACTGCAAATTACACAATTGCGTTAGAATGAACTTTTTAAATTGTTGTATCTTTACTTAGTATTATGTGTGATGAGATTATATATATTATGAATAATTTCTATACACAAAAAATACTTATAGTTTTTTTTGTCCGAGCGTTTCATTGCTTTAGAACGTCAGACAGTCCACCTATGATTACATCCTATATCAGTATTAAGGTATTCAGAACTGACCGACATACAAACACTCAATAAGATGCGACATCTTACAGCAACAATGACTGCTGATGCACCGATACCTGTACGGCTTGCGGCGGTGACAGAATTTTGGTGGGAACGACATATCATATATGTCACCCACTTTTTGTGTGACGATGCATCATCCTAAACTAGTTCCTTACGTCTGAAAGAAGCACAGAGGGGTATATATGTTCGCCTAAACCAGAAATGTGAAGTGCTATGATTTATAAAGGGAGAAATTAGTTTCGAATTTGTCAAGACCATTCACTAGGATGAAGGAAGGTGAATTAACGCTTTTAAAATTACTTTAGATTGTAAAGCGATAAGAAATGCTTAATTTTAGGACATGCATGAAAATAAGAACGAGTGTTCGATACCTCACTAGGGAGGAAAGTTTTGTTTAGGAGAATTCAAGTTTTTCTAAAATTCTTTGTATCTTTTTACAAATACATTACCCTTTTTCCTCACCACATACACTTTATAATAGAAGATTGCAATATTAACTCGCAAAAATTATTTGAAATTAATACATAGAGAAAAAAAACATGAAATTTAAATGATTAAAAAAATTGGCAGAGTTTAAAGGACATCCTGTTTTTGGAACTTAGTTCTGTTTAAAGGATTTCCTCATTCAACATAGCTTATTTGAATTTACATAGATTTTGCACAGCGTTTGGTCTAGGAAAAACTTCTCTAACTTGACGGACATTTTGGCCGTTTCAGTGGAAACATTTTATTTGATCAGAGATGCATTTTTATAGGCTGCTTTCCCTGGGCTACCCAATATGCTCCGCCAGACTCGCACTAACTAATGGGTTTCCTCCACAGAAGAGCTTTAACTATGGCGGAATCTATGTTAAGCTTCATGGATTTACCGATCATTATCGGTACGCCATGCAAACAAGCTAGATTTTTTTACAGCTATTATTCCAACCTCTCCCTCTAAAAAAAACAAGTAAATGCTTCATAGTACTTGAAAGAAGAATGTCAAAAGTTTAAGTATTTGTCCAAATAAGATTTTGGGAAGGGTCTGGGGGCAATAACCAACCCCAAAAACCAGTATTAAGGCATATGCAACATATTGAGAAATTTTAAACAAAGGTACACCATAACGAAACTACTTTAAAAATATTCACAATAACAAATGTAGAATAACATTTAATTTTCAATAGCATTTTAACTTGCCAACATGCCAATACTTAAAACTACTGTCCTTGACAACAAAAACATTAACAGTAAACAAACACAGAACTTACGATAAAACCAATGATACAAGAATGTCTTTGTTATAAATAAATATTAAATGAATAAATATAACGAATTGAAGATATATTGCACATTATTTATCTATTATAAAGCATTGTTAATTGTCAGAATCCCGTAGAAGTGTTTGTTTCAGTTAAAAATGAAAGGATACGTTTAATTTGTTTTTTCATATCTTCATTAGGTAACTGTTTCTTTGAATTAAATGTCATAAGAATTTGGTTTAACAAACCCTAACAAAAGAAAATAAGATGGCCAGTATCGAAGAGAAGCCTCCCGGTTTTGTAGCAACAGATGTCTGTCTCGCCTCCGACCCCACGCACTGGTCACATGTGAAAAAATCGTCGGGGTCTTCTCGGAGTTTGATCTGGTACAGTCGTCTGTAGTTCGATCCCCAGAAGTGGGATTGCCAATCTGGGGTTGCCTGAGCAGCTTCATTCGGGTACATTCCGTCACCATACTTTGCAAATTTGTTGTTTAGTTCCACAGTTTTCCCAAAGATTGTCTTTTCCTCAGGTATCCCGTTCTCATTGAATATAATGCCACCAGACATTGAGAAAATAGCCTTCCTAAATCCGGGATGTATTGAGGTGTCGTCTGCTCCAATCTCTCGCATTTTACCTTAAATATAACCAAGAAATCAGACATTGTGGTTGTAGATGACAAACAAGCAGCTTAGTTATTTGAAACACTGCAATGTATGTTTTACCAACAATAAATATGGTTACACTTCTGATACTTTTCCAGTATATCTTAATGCATTCTACAACTATAGATTATCATTATTTCATAGATCATAATGAAACATTGTTTTTAAATATTTAGATCTCAAGGTGGATGTATACTAAAGAATATGATCAGAGTGCAATCATACACCTACCACCAATTAAGGTGGCTATATATATGGCAACATACATCTACCACCAATTGAGGTGGCTGTATATATGGCAACATACACCTACCACCAATTAAGGTGGCTGTATATATGGCAACATACACCTACCACCAATTAAAGTGGCTGTGAGAGAGACAACAGAGTTTTCCGTAGGTTTACTGAGGACCGCGGAGCGTAAAAATTCAAAGAAGTCTGTTGACGTAAAGCTAGTGGTGGGAATCAGGGAATTGAATATAAAGGTCAGGTAATAAGGATAATTTTCTGTAATCGATTCCTCGTATTCCAAGAAAGTGTCATACTCATTGTATTTGAAGTATCTCAGATCTGGTAAAAATTCTACGAGATCTCGCAAATACTCGAAAGATGCCGTAGTATTTGGTCCCAAATGATTCAACACGAATGTTATATGACCACGTGAATAGTATTCGTCAACTGTTCCATCTAAAACCAGGTACCCTCCCCATTCCTTCGGCAAATTGTTAGTAAACAATGAAGCAATCTTTTTGGTCACTTGCGAGAAGACATCCTCTTTAAAAACAGTATATATTGGATAAATGATAACAACTTCGACTACTTTTTCTGCAGGTCGATGAAGCTTGAATAAAAAGTCTGGTGGAGACACCGAAAGTACCACCCCCACCACCTGCCACGGCCCAGAAGAAATCCGGGTCACTGATGTTAGAGGTGCTACCATTGTTGTAGAATGTGTGGACGTACTCTTTGGTAGCCGTGACGATTCTTCCGTCTACCATGACCATTTCTACCTCCAGTAAATTATCAATGGCCATTCCGTAGTATCGACAAATTGGACTGTGTCCTCCCCCGAGTGTGTAGCCCGCCATTCCTACCGTATGGGCGCTGCCTCCGACAATGACTCTCCCATACTTGTCCACCTGCCAAAATATGAGGCCATTAACAAAACTGCCATGCAAGCAATGATATAATAGATATTTAACGGGAAATTAAAATGGATTCTAGTCGTTCGATACCGATAGTTACCCACTTTCTATATAATTGCATGTTACATTCCTTTAACTCTGAATCTTTCTCCGTATTAAATTAGTAATGTTACCTTTATTTCTGATTATTAATGCTACTCTCTGTTTCTAACAATTTTGGAATTCTTGATTATGATTTTCTTTTGTATCTAAAGACTATATAAGGTTACCTTTATTTCCAACGGTTTCCTTTTTGCATCTTAATTCTTAATTACCTATTGTAATCCGTAACCATAGTTTCTTTTCATCGAAAGTATCTTTTTCTACGAAGTAACAGTTAATAGTTCATGCATAAAGTTCTTTGCATTGAAAACTAACAAGAATACCTTGTATTTTACGACAACAGTGTCATCTAGGTGCTTAACTAGGCCTATTACGATTGCCTTTAACTATGATTACCTAAAAGCTTATCTTTATGCTTATTCTAAAAAAAACCGCCACCTTTGTATGTAATCTTTTTATACAATGAGGATGGGGTGGTATAGAAATATCTATAACAAAAAGAGTCAACTTCACCGGGAATCTAAATCGAAGATTGCTGTCCATAAGCAACTGTCGTTGTGTGTTATCCTGTACGTCACTTTACCTCTCTATACACGTCTATCCACGTGTTTCCGGGTCCTACAGATATAGTTCCGTTTTCATGTCTCCAGGAATTAAGGTCTACTACCCTGTCTTTCATGAAACTCAGATTCAGCTACAAAAACGTGAGATAAACATCAAGGAATGAAAAGACCCAGCGGTTAATTCCAACAGAATATCTTGAATAGAATTAAATGAATTGCAATGAAGTTGAGATGAGTAACCTGAAATGTATTGTTTCCAGTTGAACGTCCATTGAAATCGTGACCAGTACCATAGACAGTCAAATGGAGGTTATATTTTCTGGCAAAGGCTATTGTGTCCTTGACATCCTCGCGTGACTTGGCCATCACAACGGCAAAAGGATAACTGGTTCTGGCCAGATTTCGCATTTTAGTCACATTAGAGTAGGTTTGTGTGTCTGTGGGAAACACTACAGTCCCGTTTGGCAGAGAGGCTGCAAATGCATTGATGGTAGTTGTACTTGGAAAACATGGCTCCCCTGGATAGCAGAATGGAGTCATAGCTCGGCCCACGTAAGGAAGGGCGAACAGTACAATGGCTTCCAAAATATGAAAATTCATTCTACAAAATTACCAGATACTGTATATATATCATTAATTTTTAGTATTGGTAACAAGTAAAACTATTTGAATTATATAATTATTGATCATTATTGATATTTGAAAATCGTTATTGGCAATGAAATGGACATCCTTAATTTTACAAATGAATTTTAAAAATGACCAACCCAGTAAATCGTTATGGTTACTGTAAGTAGCTTGTAATAAAAACGAGAACCATTGCAAAATCGATAATCCTCATATTATATCGTCCATATTTTTCAAATTACTGTGTTATTCTTCTGTGATTTTATGTTAATCATTTGGTATTAACAATATAGCAGATTCCAGAATACAGGAAAATAGAGTTTGTTCTATAAACAAGATCACATTGTTGTCATGAAAAGTATTCACCCCCATTAATAAGATGAAGAAACGAATTATAATTTTTGATTTAAAAGAAAATATATACAAATACATATAAGTTATGCTACGTTCATAAGAAAGACAACCATGGAATTATTGAAAAATACTTGAACTATAATCCAGTATAATAGACTTATAACGTTTTTAATGTAAGATAAACTTTATCTAAATTGCGACTGTTCGTTTCAGATCTGTGAGCCATTAATTGTAAAGAATATTTATAAATATTTCTTCCCTCAGGATGTAGAATGCATTACTTTGGCATGATAATGATAATAATTTGACGATTATTTCATTCATTAATACACTTAAATAACTTGAAGTAACTCATGCTTATGTTAATTATAACTCTACGAGTTCACTTTAACGATCTCCGATCCTCAACCATGTTCGATAACTCTAAATTGTCCGGATTGTTTTATTTGTACCATAAGTCTGCCTTATATATAGGGAAATTTAAATAGTTTTCTAGTGTTATTTTTACGATCAGTTATTCAACGAAATGCTTGGCTCAGTGGTTACAGGGAGATCTACTACATAAAGGTAAAGGGGTTCGAGCCACCGATGCACCAGTACAACTTAAAATTTGTTTATCACAACTTGTATAATTAATTAATCCACAATCTAATTAAAATTAGACGTTCTGAATCCGCTACCGCTTCTCAAACATCTAACAACATCCCATGCAGGGTCACGTCAGTGTGACCTTTCAAATATGAATAAACATTTCAGAATTATCCAATCAGATTCGTGTTTCTAAAATCAACTCGGTTGAAGTTTTAAATTGGCGTCCGAAGAAGTGCTTCAGTTATTCAACGTTAAAAAGCTTAAAAAAAGAACAAGTAGAGATATTGGGGTGCATTTTGGACGACATTTCTGAAGCATTTCCTACAAACGCCCGCGTTACACTCTTCGAGATCGAGATCCGATCTTTCGGTTACTTTCCGTATACAATCTATCCTTTCTGTGTTCAGTTAGTTTATTTTGATAGAACTTGTGAATAACATCAGTCCCATCAGCTGTCTTTTCGTATTGGACAAACGAAAATCCACATATAATACAGACATCTCCTAAAACACAAGTTTTCCTCGTTGTCATGGGCTGTGCCATTTTTGTTTTTCTTTCGCTTTGAACACCTCGGTCATCTACGTATGTCGATAAAAAAAGCAGAGGAGTTCTGTGCCCTCAGCCAAAGATTTGGAGTCGTGATTTCATTGGCTAACTGAAAGGTCACACTGACGTGACCCTGCATGGGATGTTGTTTGATGTTTGAGAAGCGGTAGCGGATTTAGAACGTCTAATTTTAATTAGATTGATTTATTTCATCATCTCCATCGTTGGCAAATTTGCAATAACTTTGTAAAATGCATGGATACCATCAATACATTTTTTGAATTTCATTTCATTTATAAAGTTGGAAGGACAAATAATATTTTTATGATAAAAATACTTTGAAGCTGAGGGTAGGAGAACCTTAAAATCAAGAATGACTGTTCTTTTAATTCTGTAAACAAATTCCTCATGAAGCTAGAGGCATCCGACTGACTTGCTGTAACATTTCTGATACAAATGTATACGTATTTCTGTTTAAAACCATTCAAGCGGTTTGCTTTGAATTTTACGTACTTTTTGAGCCAGTTTCTGTTCTCCATGTTCACTAAACTGTACAACAGTAATTAAATCAGGAAAGACAAGTGTATTAAAAATTTTAACAGAAATTTAAACGACAAGATCTTATCAACGTGATCTCAAAACACATTAATTTTACTTCCATGATGAAATGATGAATTTCCCAAATAGATTAACAAAACAATAACACCTTATTCACACGCCCACCTGTTCAGTAGTATGGTTACATTTACCTTCTCATCCTTTCCTCGTTGCAGATTTGGTCCTCTTTATACATTCCGGCCTTAAAGTAAAGAAACTGCTACGGAATATTCCTGGGAAGTGCCACTGTTGTTCTTGTTTATGAGGGATGATGATCCAGTTTTCAGTGGTTTAAAAACAATCATTTTGTAAGACGCATCGTTGGGCAAGATGATCTTATAGGTCTCGATGCGCTTCGGTGGATTTCACGGTAAATATCAAGCAACCAGATTGTCACTGTTACGCATGGTGTCATACTTTATCTGATGCATATTTTATTTGACCTAAGAGAAAGGAGTATACGTTGTACGAAATCTTTAGGGTTGGCAGGGTGGTCTTACGGTAGCAAGTTATATGCAACTTAAAGTACATTTAGACATTTTTGTATTGTCTTTCATGTAGTAAATTTACAACTTCTATGTTTACAGTTTGATAGTTTTGTTCAGGTTTCTAATGTTGCCCATGGGCCACTTGTTTTAAATATGAACTTTCATGCTTATGGAAAATGCATCTTTAAAAAAAAATAGATTTAGGCAAGAATCTACCAGTAGCCACTGCATATTAAGAATAATTTTGTTTAAAAAAATATTGTGAAGATTAAATATTAGAAAAATAGTCCCTTTACCCCAACAAATTTTTTCCCTACACATATATCATCAATAAATGATATTTATTTGAAAAATTAATGAAGGAATCGAGATGTTAGCAAAGCTCTTGTCAAATATTGTGAAAAAGTTTCGTATATTTTCAGAACTTTTATTTAGTTTGTCTTTCTTTGTGATTTTTCCGTCAAAGCAAACTTTTTACAGCTCAAATTAAACAAAAAATCCTCCTAATTTTTACAAGAACAATGAAATGATTCAAAGTATTTGGAAGATAAATGTTGCAAGTAACTGGCCAAACAGGGCTATGTGGAATGGGGGGGGGGGGCAAACCCGATCGAATCATCCAGGTTATAATATATGCTTCACAGAAGATGTTTATATGGATAAAAGTGCACCATATATATCATCCCCAAATCCCTCCTCCATTTAACAGCATTTTAACGAATTAACCAATAAAATCAATAGACATTTTCAAATCATGCAATTTTACCAATTATAAACCTGTGGAATATGACACTTTTGAACTTTGCATACAGTGAATAAAAGAAGAGAGTAGCAGTGTAGATAAACATTAAATTATTTTACCTTTTAAAATTATCAATATAAAGTGAGCTAATTATCAATAAATCGAATTATTTATCTTTACGTGATAATGTTACATTGACATAGTTTGGTGAAAAATGACGTAACGGTAATTGTTTCATCCACGTCATTTAATTATCTACCGAATAAAACTGCCAAAATATATAAATTTGCCCAGCAAGACAGCAGTACCGCGGTTGCCGTGAAAGGGTTTATATGGTCTGTCCAAAACGATACACTTCGTTGGCCGTTGTTTAAAAGTTCAAGAATTGTATTGAGTCAAAATATTTGGAAAATCATTAAAAAAAGAAAAAAAAGCTGAAGTCCATAGATGCTGAAGAGAAACATTACAATTTTTTTTCTGTTTTAGCAAAATAATGTATTCTAAATATAATTTATATTTAGTTTTTAACATTTTACTTTTAGTAGTAATTTGAGTTATTTAATGGTATTTTGTTTTAAAAATTGTTGTTAATCTTGTTAAATTCTGTTCCAAGATATTCATGCAGCACTTTTTCCTTCATTAATTGATATTCATAAATACTCAAGTGTTCAAACAATGTTCATTAAATGGCATTAAAAAAATTCGGAAATTTCTAGATCTAGCTGGTTTCAACACACGGCTGAAATAAAACAGTCTACGGGGATTTTGCATTGCAAGCGACATGAAAGAATCCCAGTTGATAATGTTACAAGTATTCCTTTTAAAGGAATGATCGGCATGTAATATATCATTGGACAGCTGACTAAATGTAATGCGTAAGCATTACGGTACATGCAATAAACATGATAAATAAGATATATCCCACTGTTTTGTGATTTCCGAAATAGTAAGGCATGAATAAACTTTACTCTTAGTAGGCGAAATGTACTTCCGGTTAATATTCTTACGCATGTAAAGAAAAACAGGATTTTTATCATCATGTAAGTGTGTAGATGTTTTACTATCAAGGCAAACATATTAGAATACTGGTTTTTTTTAGTAATTTACATGTAAATAAAGATTTACATGAAGCTGTTACTGCATAGTAAATAAAGTAGTGCAAGGCGCAATGCGTGCGCAAAAAGTTAAATTTGCCGGATGCCTCATATGGACACAACTGTGATCGGCCGAAGCCGATCACAAAAATATTGGCGAGTTGTCTTGAGTACTCTTGAATGGAGATTTCCCTTTCCTATAGTATATATATCTACGTAAGTTTTTCTTTTGTTCCTGTAAGTTTCTACAGGTAAAAACAGACGACGTTTCATGAACATGATGATGAAATCTTGGAATTTTTCCTAATCTTTCAATTGTACTTATTTAATAGGTATGTTTGTTTTCGTTAAAATCGTCAAACAGTGACTCGGGGCAGAATTAATATACCTTGTTAATACCTACGAAACATAAGAAATTATTTTTAATACAGTTAACGTAGAAGTAATTGTATACTCAATAATATAACAATGTCATTCATATATATCAATATAAAAAAAATAACATGGAAGGTATTGCACAAAGTTTGTTATAAAGAATACAATGGAAATTACTATATAGTAGTTTGTCTGTTATAAAGAATACAATGTAACTTAGTTTGTCTGTTATAAAGAATACAAATGATTTTTTTTCGTAAACAATGAAGGGAAACGACTGAGTGTTTCACTGCTTCATTGGTTAATTCCTTCGATTTAAAATTCATCAACAAGATTTGCTAAAGAAACTGACAATACAAAATAAGATAGCCGCTAATAACGATAAGCTTGTTGGTTTTGTGGCTACAGAAGTTTGTCTCGCCTCTGACCCAACGCACTGGTCACATGTGAAAAAATCGTCGGGGTCTTCTCGGAGTTTGATCTGGTACAGTCGTCTGTAGTTCAATCCCCAAAAGTGAGATTGCCAATCTGGAGTTGCCTGAGCGGCTTCATTCGGGTACATTCCGTCACTATACTTTGCAAATTTGTTGTTAAGTTCCACAGCTTTTCCGAAGATTGTCCTTGCCTCAGGTATCCCGTCTTCGCCGAATGAAACGCCACCAGACATTGAAAAGATAGTCTTCCTAAATCCAGGATGTACTGAGGTGTCATCTTGGCCAATTTCACGCATTTTCCCTGAAATATGGTTTATTACTATCTATTACCTTTCGAGTATCTATTACATTTTTTAGATAATCATTTATTTATGGATGACAATAATTCGTTTCTTTACTATATAAAGTAATATATTTTCAGCTTAATGATAATAGTAGCTATAAAATATATAATACATCTAAGGTTCAACATATACATGTATATGGCATCATACACCTACCACCAATTAAGGTAGCTGTGAAAGTCACTATAGAGTTGTCCGTAGGTTTATCGAGGACTGCCAATCGTACAAATTCAAAGAAGTCTGTTGACGTTAAGGTAGAGGTGGGAATCAGGGAATTGAATACAAAGGTCAGGTAATAAGGATATTGTTCGGTAACTGTTTCCTCGTATCCCAAAAATGTATTGTACTCGTCGTACCTAAAATATCTCTTGTTAGGAAGAAAGTCTATGAGCTCTCGCAGATACTCGTAGGATGCCGTAGTATTTGGACCTAAATGATTCAACACGAATGTTATATGTCCACGTGAATAATATTCGTCAACTGTTCCATCAAAAAGAAGGTACCCTCCCCATTCTTTTGGTAAATTGTTGGTAAACAGTGACTCAATCTTTTTGGACACTTGCGAAAAGACATCCTCCTTAGAAAACGTGTATATCGGATAAATGATTACAACTTTGATAACTTTCTTCGGAGGTTGATGGAGCTTGAATAACAGTCTAGTGGAGACACCGAAAGTACCACCTCCACCACCTGCCACGGCCCAGAAGAAATCCGGGTCACTGATGTTAGAGGTGCTACCATTGTTGTAGAATGTGTGGACGTACTCTTTGGTAGCCGTGACGATTCTTCCGTCTGTCATGACCATTTCTACCTCCAGTAAATTATCAATGGCCATTCCGTAGTATCGACAAATTGGACTGTGTCCTCCCCCGAGTGTGTAGCCCGCCATTCCTACCGTATGGGCGCTGCCTCCGACAATGACTCTCCCATACTTGTCCACCTGTCAAAACGCGGTGTCATAAGCAGTTAGACAAAGCAATGTGAACATCGATATAACAAAATAATAAATTCTGTATTCTATTCCTGGATAACCAAGTTCTATCTCTGTTCAGTTCGCAGCGATTCATATGCAAGCTCTGCTCCTGTTTTGAAATTTAAATTTGAACACTGCTCGTTATCACCACGTCATTAGTAAACTAGCGATTATGAAACCAAAACTTACCATTTAACTTAAT
Organism: Magallana ariakensis; assembly: GCA_020458035.1. NCBI lineage: Eukaryota > Metazoa > Mollusca > Bivalvia > Ostreida > Ostreidae > Magallana > Magallana ariakensis. The sequence goes on from CM035819.1 coordinate 49,399,533, forward strand.
TCATTATGCATATCTAAAGGTCTGAAATTAAAATTCCTGACGTTACAACAAATTGCATGACAGGGAACATTCATTAAGTCAATCGTAATTTTATTAGGGTCTAATTTTCTAATATTAGAAAAACCGATTTTATATACCAGAAAAATTCAAACTCAGAAATTCGTTTTTTTATATCAAGATAATTTTAAGATATCAGAAATTATTTTTTATGTTGGGAATTTGACTTTTTAATATCGATTAACCAACTTAAAATTTTTGATATCTAAAAATTGTTTTATGATATCAAAAATCGTTTTCTGTTACCAAAAATCCGAATTCTGATATCAGAAATGTGCTATTAAACATATTTATATGTTAAGAGTTTGAGTTATTCATTTTCTGCTATATTACTGGTATTATATATCATTCATGAATGTGGTTTTTTCTTTGTTTTTAATGACCATATAAGGTTACCTTTAATTTCTTTTGATTTAGGTCTTTCTCTAAGATTAGATATGTTACAATGGAAGCTCTATATATTGTTATCGAACAATCGGCAAAGAATACATTTAAGCATACAGATCAAAATGATTCCATCTCTTCACTATAAGTAGATGTACATGCAATAGCTTCTTTTCTAATTTTTGTGGAAAAAAGCAGTACCTCTCAGCATTTTAACACGAGGTCCCCGTAATATATCATTACTGTACAATGATGATACGAGGGTGGCTCGATGTGTAATGTGTATTGTACTATATCTCAAAAGCATTTTACTCAAAAAGTAGATAAACATTACATACTTTTAAAGTATTTTCCGCGGTTCAAATACACAATATTAATCTCTGAACCCACTTCTGAATTGCGTCACAGTACGTTGATTTAGGTTACCTTCGGAGACACCGACTGATGGCTGAGCCAAAGGCTTGTCGGAACTTGTAACGACGACCAAATAAGAACCTTTTTGCCGTCTGTTCATTGGGACAATTTCATTTACTGTTTCCGAGTGTATGATAGACTGTCAGCTTACCTCTCTGTACACGTCTATCCACGTGTTTCCGGGTCCTACAGATATAGTTCCGTTTTCATGTCTCCAGGAATTAAGATCAACTACCCTGTCTTTCATCAGACTTAAGTTCAACTGAAAAAATACCATGCATTTCAAGAAACGAAAACAAATCGAGAAAATGTTGAGCAGCATTTCTTAAAAGAGGTTAAAATGAGTAACCTGAAATGTCTTGTTTCCAGTGGAACGTCCGTTGAAATCGTGGCCAGTACCATAGACTGTCAAATGGAGGTTATATCTTTTGGCGAAGGCTATTGTGTCCTTGACATCCTCACGTGACTTAGCCATCACTACGGCAAAAGGATAACTGGTTCTAACAAGATTTCGCATTTTAGTCACATTAGAGTAGGTTTGTGTGTCTGTGGGAAACACTACAGTCCCGTTTGGCAGAGAGGCTGCAAATGCATTGATGGTAGTTGTACTTGGAAAACAGGGGTCCCCTGGATAGCAGAATGGGGTCATAGCTCGGCCCATGTGAGGAAGGGCGAACAGTACAATGGTTTCCAAAATATGAACGTACATTCTACAAAATATATAGCAGTAACTCAAAAATATATGACAAGAAGAAATTACAGTAATGACATTGTAATTATTTAAGAAGTTTTTTGTTTTTTTATAACAAGGCATATCACATTGGCACTCCGAGGTATTCAGTTAACATGGGAACAGTTATTAATAAGAGTATGAACGCAACCAATACACAACCGACACCCTCGTCAAAAGTAATTCACTCTCGGTTTAAACTGGATGTATTGTTATTTCCTGGAAAGTAATTTTAACTCGGAATATCAATTGACTATAAACTGACATACATTATCATTTCTCGAGGCTAGTTTCCTGAATCTCTGACAAATTAGAACTCATAAATACCATTGTGAAAGCAGTACAGAGGTTTTAAAAATGAAATGGCATCAAGTAACTTTTTTTAGAATGTTATATTAAGATTACGTTACTTCCAATGCATATGGAAACCAGTATTTTAAATATGGGTTAATTAACAAAACCCCTGCGTTATCACCTCGCAACTTATTTAAGCTCACCTAATAAAGCATAAAAAGTCATGAAACATCGGTGTTTGAGGGATCCCCTCACCTACCAAAAGGTATCACGGCATTCCCTTCAAAAGCTAGTACTGCAGTTCAGAGCCTCAGATTAACTCACTGTTCACTGACAAGGCCGGATTACATCTATTACGGACTACCTGCAGTCGAAGCCGTTTAAAATCTGTATCTTCTTTTATACCCTTGATTTATAATCTGGGTATATATTTATAACACCAAGTTAATATATAGCACACGTAGATATGTTCCATTTCCAACCTGGTTTGAGATATTGCGAAACAAGTAATATCATCTGATATTTACATCTACTGCGTATTTTCTCTCTCATTTTGGAAGAAATTCAATCGTTTTCAGACACATGTAACCACTAACAAAGCCAAATCAAGATCTACATGTAACTACAATGTAAACAGTGTGCTTTCTTCTGATATAACAGTGAAATAATCAGGAACTCGGAGGAATGGTCTTTGCCATATTTAGACTTCATTACCTTTATAAGGTGACCTTTATACAGAGATATAAGAAAATTATAATTATATAGAGAAAATATTAGGACCTTTTTATTTACTAAATATAAGTTCATGAATTAAAATAATATCCACAACTTTTAACTAGCTGTTGACCCTCCGACCTTCTTGATACTTTTTCTTTCAGTAGTTCGACGTCTGCGTGAAAGTTAAAGCATCATCTACAGATCAGCAATTTAATTAAAAATGACTTCAACTGCCTAAAAATGTACAATTTAACCAAAACGGTAAAATTATATTACTTACGTGATGTACTTTTATCTCATACGTGTGGTGTATACTACCCGTGTGATAAACCTCTGCTTTAACAACGGATGATGCTTTATTAAATACTTCCGGTCAGAACTATTTTTGACACAGCCCTCGCTTCAACGCTTCAGTGACCTAGTTTTTGAAGATTTTCCTGTATATTCTACATCACTATTTCTACAACAGAAAATTGTTTTAAAATGGATTTTGTCGAGGATTTAAATAACGAAAATGAAGGAAAACCACATAGGTGTGTTGTTAATAAAACTGCAAAATCACGTTAGCTATCATGGAGTTATAATTCTGGCGACGCCGATGAAAACAACGCTTTGGTTGTGTTTCTATACACAAGAACATACCGAAATAATGCATCTTAAGACTTTTATTTTACCACCATTAAGCATCTTTAATCAATATTGATAACTTTGAATCATTAGTACTTGTTTTATAAAACATTTAACAACTGTTCCTCGTTCGAATCAATTCAAACAAACGAGCATTCTCCAATGCGTTGAAATGGTGTATAGCTATCTAAAAAAAACCATCTTTCTGGGTAGTGGACACAATATGCTATCCTTAAGATGTTTTTAAAACATTTTCAGCTGCTGATTGTGATTAATATAAGTTTTAAAAACTCCTTAAGGGAGGAGTCTTCTCGTCATGAGACACGCTTCTTATGTTAAGAAATTTTAACACAAACCATATTAGGCCATTCCAAGTTTTTTCTATGTTTAGCGTCCGCGGACGGATTGTTCTTGAGATGTAAAAATAAATAAAAAACACAATGGTGGTTCATAAAATTAGATAGCTTTTTCATATGTCGGAGTCGGGATCACATTTTTAAATTGGGATCGGAAATTAAATATTAATTATAACAACATTCAAAATGGAAACCATAGTGGTTATTTGTTATTTTTTATTTTTGTTACAAAATGAGGAAAATACTTCAAAATATTTAATAAATTTTATTTTGCTGAACCTTTAAAGTTGTGTGTTTTTTTAAGGGTTGTTGGTTTTTTTTTCTGATAGAAAGATAGGTTTTTGAGTTTTGGGTGGACGCTAAACAAAAAAAAAACTTGCAATGGTCTTACCATTAACCATGTTTGACCATCTTGTTTTCTCATTTAGGTCAGGTCAAGGTCACTATCTTTTTTCCAACTTTAAGGATTATAAAAATGAATGTAATTATCTGTAATTATGAAGACTGTTTAAAATTCGAAGTTTTTATTCTTCATTGAATTGATAAAATATCCTAATGTTTATCAGTTTATTCAAATAACTTAAAAAATATTTAAACTTACATTGATACTGTTAAGCCCGCATTTCCTCTAATTTTCTTAAAGTTTGAAGATATTTCGATTATTTTTCTATGCTTCCAATATTAAAATATTTCTGATTTTTACATAATATGAAGACTTTATTTAAAGATATAAATTGACAGAAAAGCTAATATACTGACCATTTATTAAGACAGAAAATCTGATTTTAATGATTTTTTGAAAAGTGTTTACCCAAATCTGTTCATAGATTGAGTGCTTTAAAAAGCTGATAAAAATGTAATTTGATCGTAAAATGATATTTTAAAAACATTCATAAATCTACAGAAATTCTGATTTACAAACACATGTGCTATTTTACTTCGCCAGTGTTCCGACAAAAATATAGTGCTTGTTATATTCTTAACTTTGATTATTATTTCTATGCCAAGTTGTATAATAGTAAGTCCTTTCATCTTGAAATAATGAATTTTTGACAAGTTGAAAACCAGACAACACTCCTTCCTTAATGTTGGAAATTCGAGAGTAAAGAAGTCAACTAAACGCCTTTTGATGATTCGATGATTTGTGTAAGGGAGATAAAAATCAATCAAAAGAACTTTTTCGGTATTAAAGTAGAATAATCTTTTTCACAGTTGTTGAACAAGACTAAAAGTGGAAGGAATAGTTGTTTTGTACGTTTATTTTGCTATTTTACTATCTATACGAAAATAAGATGGAGCCTAACCTAACCTGGCCTAGGCATGATGCAGTGAAGATATTTGCAATATAGGGTGAACTTTATGTACATGCATGGGCGAATAATCTGTTTTATCAAGTGCATAAAATCATTTAAAACTATTTGGAGAGAGGTTACGGCACCGGGAATTTTTTTGACGGAGAAATTATATAAATATTGCACGATAGAAAACAGGATAGACAAACTTGGTCTCCTATTATACTCTTATACAATGTCGTTGACTATCGTTCATTAATGAACTGCACATATAATTTAACACAGCAACAACAATGTCACGGTCCTATCTGGTCTAAGGAAAAGTGCATTTACCTGTCATTTACCTTGTCACTCGGTCTTAGTGCAGATTTGGTCCTCTATATTTCCAGGCTCAGAATGTGATAAAATCGCGAAGGAATATTCCCGGAAAGTGCCGCTGTTGTGTATGTTTATGTCGATTTTCAATAGTTTAAAAAAACAACCAGTTTGTAGGACGGTTCTTCACGCCGGGTGATTTTACAGGTCAATATCAAGCACACTAGAATGTAAACCTAGACAAAAAGGACGGAGAACAGATACATGACCTGTCTGCCCCCCTCCCCCCACCACCACCACCAAATTCAGGTGATATGTTTCCTATGAAAATTTCGAATTCCCCGTTGCAATTGATTGTAGAATACTAGTACTATCAAACACCAAATAGGGGCTGAACATACCTAGATGGAAGGGTGAAATCGTGCACAAGAGGCCCATGGATCACATTGCTCACCTACACAATAATTCTGGAATCTGTTTAATTATGAAACTTTTTAAAGGTATATGTGGCGTATTTTAAGTGAATAACAATAATAAGATCTGATTATTTGCTTCATTATTTCATTTAAAGATAGGACTTTCACATAAATTATGCTGTATAAGTCAATCGCATAACAAAGATACAAGAAATAAAAAAAAATATTTTTTACGTGCCGGTAAAAAATACAAAAGATTTGTATAACTCTGCCTCGTGAGTCACGTGACATCCATCTCGGTCTATCAACGAGAAAGAGGGGTAAACCGTTAAGTTTAACAGATTTGGCAATAAGGAAAGAAAAAAGAGACAGACTGAAAAGGATAGGAACAAAGGGAAGATCGTCATCGGAGACCATTTAGATTGATGTAATAGGAATTAAAGTCGAATTAAATTTAAGTTTCCATTATAAAGTTGTAGGGGTTTTGCTATAGTCAGGCTCGTGCTCCATCATCCATGTGTTCAATGTCTTTACTTTATAAGTTATAAACCACAAGTGGATTTTCGTTTAGAGGAATTTTTGACTAAAGAATAAATAAACACTCTCAGTACATGCATCCATTAGGGAGAGGGGTATTTACTCCGTTTATGTTACCGTGTCGATGATGCTAAAATCGGTTTAATCTTTATTAAATACACATAATTAACAATTTATATCGTTCTATGTAATTTTATGTCTGAATAATATTGCTTCGAGTATCATCTGATATATGAATTATCTAATTTAAGACATGAAAAACGTGATTCTAATTTGTAAACAATTAAACTGTTCTTCCATCGTGTTTTCCCGCACTCATGCGCAGTGCCGTTATAAATTGCGGATCACATTGATATTCATCAGACGTGTAGCAAAGTGTAAAGACAAATAACTAATGACAGAACATGTTTAATGGGCCTAGAGTTTGTGAAACGTCTAATTATAAGAAGCATGAAGTATATTTTTACTCGAACTCATGTCAAACATTTTACTCCAAATACGCACATATACCTTTAAAGTATTAAAAACTCTCTATTCCACAATTTGACAATATATGAAACAACATAAAAAGAAGTCTACTTTTTTCGGAAATATTATCCAAGATATCTAAGATATCTTAAGATCTAAGTTGCATCAACTGACTAATTTTATTAAAGCGCTATGCATAGTTGCAGCGCTTTGTTGTCGCCAGATTTCTAAACCTACTTCCACTTTCGTTTTCGCATTTCCGAAATACCGCCACCTACTGGCGGATGCTGAAGAAGTCGTACCCTGGAAAAGTTGTACTCTGGAAAACTCATTACTATGCAGTATATATAAAGGGAGAATTTCTTCAAGTTATTCTGCATGCAGATACATTTGTTCTACCAATATTAAATTGGCAATAAGTTTCATTTTAATGCATTATGATATATCAGATACGGGTGCTCCAAAAGATATCATGATGACTTCTTTCGAATTAGAACTTTAAAGAAAAAAAAATGGATGTTATATGCATTGAGTTGTGTTAAGTAATAATTGGAATCAACTCAATTCTACGATACATGTATGAATAGGTTTTGAGTGTTTTTAAACGGTATAGTCTTCAAATTTCTCGCCCGCCGTACCAAACGTTTCAAATATTTAAACTATGATTATTGCTAATTCTATCCGGTGGAAAAAATTAAGTGTCAGTAGACACTAAATTGCTTTCCATATCTTATTAAAAGTGTAAATTATTGTAATCTCATCTCGCCTTAGCCCTTTCAAACAGTGCAATGACCTGTTATTTGGTACTGTGATTTGATTAAAATTCATTATCGGCATGGGGCACAATACCCACGTTGACCCATACTATTTCGAGTTACATGTTATATGTAATATGAACACCATGTTTTATATAAAAATGCAGAACTTTTTAGACAAAATTTTTCGATTAACACTTTTTCCACGATAATATGTGCTGCTTTTTATTAACATTATTTTAGGTTTCGTTTTCTGTTTGCATTATTTTATTAATATTTTTTTTATCAATTTGCATTGATCTGTAATTTGATATTTTTCCAAAACCGATGATTTGAATATAATTTACAAAAAGAAAACTGTCGAGTTACTTGAGATACTACCGTAAATATATGTAATAATCGTTATAAAATGATACGTCGTTTAATTTGCAAATATTATTTTATTAATAATTTAATTTATGTACAATATAAACAAATTATGCAGTAAAAAAACCCACTTAGTAACAGTAAAAATTGAAAGTTCTGTTTAAGATTCAGCATTTCTTTAAATCAAATATAACTTTCAGATATTTAAGGAGGTTGGATCCTGCGATCATAAGTCTTTAAGTTTTTTTTCTAAAGTATTTTTAAAAAATCTATATACATAGCTAAACCAAAATTAAAAACAAAATTTTGGGGTCTATATGCTCCTTTTGGTGCTACAGTGTATTTAATATGACCTTTCTGCACTGCAAAGTGCAAATTGCGCATAAATCGCCTTTTCCTCAATGATTTTTGATCGGAATAAACCATGGCATCAAATACAATTTTTTATTATTTAAAATTAATAAAATTAAAATAATCATAAAGAAAAATTTTGCAATTTCTTCACCTAATTGATATTTTGACCTTTTTGCACTGATAAAACGCTGTTTGTATCCATTAACAATTCAACATGCAATAAAATAATTTAAAAGTCTCAAACTTTTTCTCAAATTTTAGTACACTTGTCAAAAATATATTACAAATTCAGAAAATAAAACCAAAAGTATGGGTCTATGATGTAAATTTTGAGATATGGCATGAAATAAGCTAATTTTAGGCAAAAATTGGAGTTCATTTTTTTCTTGACTTTTATGAAATATTAGTAAAATTTGCCAATATACGTCGATAGAAATATTGAAATATTGTTAAAATATATTTTTTAAAACAACACAAAGATAACCCAATGCATAAACTAGCTGGAAAATTGGTCTGCACTGAAAATAAGGAAGCTAAAATTACAGTACTCTAAAACTACTGAGTTATGAAAAATGTTCATTTTCTTCTTAAAAACCTTCCGCCACAAAATATAGTCCCTTACTTAACTCTGTAAATATGTAATTTTCCCTAAACTATTTTATTCAATATAGTTTATTTGGCATTGTAAAATAGGAATTTACAAGTAGAATTAATATATGACACAGAATTTCCAGACTAGAGGTGACCCAAAACGGCTACCCAAAATCAGAGGAACGAACCTCTTTAAATGAATTCGTGGTATATATGATAACTGTACCCATTATTTTAGTATGTATGAAATGAAAGTTCTTGCCAATTTAATATTACTTGATAACGTCGAAAATATTAAGTTTTCTTTCTGAGTTCAAGTTTCTAAAAGAAGCCGTACCCTATTACATGGCTACGAGTTTTCTTGGATACCACCTCTGATAAGCTGGCGAAAACTGTTCTTCAGTCCAATTGCAACATTTGGGCCTTTCCGGCAGACCCTGTATGTATTGCAGGTGTCACTACAGTATTAAAGTTTACTATATATCCCTACCATAATTGCGCATCTTCAGATACAAGTTATAAATTCAAAACAAATGCCTGCGAAAATCATTTTAATATTTTTTTTTAAAACAACACTCCTTCTACAAGTAAGTAGCAAAAGCACAGGTACATCCAGCAAGGCATGAGAGTTTGTTTACGTCAAAGTTACTCGTTTGTGTGAAAAGCACAAGACCACAGGCCAAGAACTACTCACCCCTCTTCCCATAAAAAAAAACCCACGCGGATCACAAATTTAAATGACCTAGCTTACATTAATACATGTACAAAACTTAAATAGTCAGACATCTTACACATTTTTATTTCATCTCATAAAAAGCTAGCCCCTGTCGCAGGCGGAAACGGCCCAAATTCGAAGGAGAATTCGGAAATTGTTTTGCCTCAGCCAGGTTTTGAACGGTGAAATACTGTTGTGACATCTGCATACTAGGCGCCCATGACAACATCTTTAATAAAACTGGTTAAAAACACGATAGTTTTACGCCTAATGAGATGTGAGCTAGACTTCATCAAATTCAATGATATACCCTAAAATATACCTCGGAAGAGACTGTCTATAGATAATTGATGCTTAAATGATAAGAAGCGACTACATTTTGATATTCTAACATCCGGTAATGTTAATACTGTAGAGGTCTTTGCATAGGGTATTGTAAAAAAGGCTGCAAATAATGTTCGAATACCACAGCTAATATTTAGGAGAATAAGTGGCATTCCCTGCAAGGTAGATCTGTAATGCGATTTGTATTATCTTACTTTTCTCAAAGCTTTTTGTCCTTTTATTTTGCAATAATATAGATATCGTAATTTGCCATTGTATGTTATAGCGTTCAACATTTTTTATTTAAAAGTTGTCCGATGTAAAAATAAAGAAATGATGAAAATAAGCAAATAATCATAAATAAAAATTAATCATCATTTGATCGTTGTTATTGGTGATAATCTTATTTTACTTAATTTTCTTTACAAGAAGCATATTGCTAAACAGTAGCAAAATATGTTTAAAACTAGCTAGCAATATCATTATAAAATTACTACAAATGATCTCGATTTCCAGAAATTGCTAAAATTTCAAAATCAAGCATTATCTTTTAAAACATGCTTAAAGACAGATTATTGTAAATTGGAAACTTTGACTTACAGTCAAATGAAAAAATCGTTCTATGCTTAAAAAATAAAGATACACTTACATGTATCGCGAAATGCTTCGATTATGATTGTTTTTAAAGTCATCAGCATTTTGTTTTCACTGTAACACGACAGCATGCATTAATCATTTTTAAAAAGATTTATGCATTCTATAACTGAGGCATATCCATATTCTACATCATTTTAGAATTCTGTGTAAGTGCATTTTTACAAAAACGAACAAATCCAGATTAAAATATGATTCTTTACATGTATTTTCATATTATAATCGATATATTTTTAACACTTTCTTCCCAGCTTAGCGTTTTTCAGTACTTTCAGTACTTTGATTATCATATGCCTCAATGTATAACAAAACTGTAAAATGAACGAAACATAATTATAAGAAGTGAAAGAAGGTCACTGTGACCTTGATATGAGGAAATGAAGATATGATGATGCTAATACATAGTTAAATACCGTAACTAAACGTAGCATTGTATTTCTTGAAATTTGTTTTTTTTTTTTTAATTTTAAACGTTTTTCCTATATGATTTAATGTTGAACTTTAATTAAATCCATCTTTGAGATCCAGTACTGGTCTAGATGTCACAGTTTTAACAAATGAATTTAGAATCTACTGCATTACACTATCTCAGAATGCTTGCATAATAATCTCACAAATTGTATTAAAATACAATTCTATATACCGGTAAATTTGAACCCCTCTTGGGGCCCCAGTATTGGTCTGGTTGATCACGATTTTAACAATTTTATATTTCTTGGACGAGCGCATTCGCGCTCAGTATAAATAAGTTTACCGGATAACCACCCGTAAATGCGACGTTCGTAACAAAGCGTTACAGGTTCTGCATATATAGTGTCTTCGCCCAGCCCCAAACATGTTGTAAGTTATTTAGTTGTGGTTGTTTATATGTATGCTGAATAATATACGTCTTTGTAACCAACTCACCAATCCGCGATTTGTAACGAACTTGTCATGTTGTAAATTTTCAATTTACCAGGTGGTAGTGAATACAAAATTCACAAAATGACAAACGCATAAATCCTAAGATTTGTTTTATTTTCAATTTAGTCAAAAAATATTTATTTTCGGAGGAGTGAAACGAAGGAGAAAACTCCGTCTTTGTTTAACCGCATCATATCCAGTTTTTTTTTTCAACGGCGGACCTTTTTTGAGCCATAATATTGGGTCCTACCCCTGAATTAAAAGTTCATCGGATGGAAATCGAGTATTTCTACGAATTATCTGCATCTAGTATTTTTTTCGTGGACTTTAATATTGGGTCCTACCCTTTGAACATTATTAGGAAAGAATCAGCCAGATAACAAATTTAATACAATCATAATATCGATATGCATAAACTACGTTCTTGCTGTTTAGCCATAACCAGTATTTCAATGGCGTGGGTAATTTTTGAACAATAATATTGGATGTATGCTATCCATAGTTTACATTTCACAAAATAAAATTTATTGATTCGATCATATATATTTGTTTGTACCACTCGCAAATGGCCGACTGGTAAACAAAGACATCTTCTAGATACATGTACAATCTTATTAGGGACTACTTGTAGGACCTTTTATTTAAGGTGGAAGCCAGACCTTGAATGTTAACATTACAGGATAGAAATCAGCTGTTCACGTTTCAGTCAGTAAAGAGGACATTGCAAGGTAGGTATAGGCCTATACAGCGACTAATAATAGGTAATACACAATCATATTTTCTTTATGATGAGAACAGAATGTACATCAGAGAGATGAGAAGACACAGTGTCTTGTGTATGTAGACGAGATGCACAAAAAAACTTACTAGTACTCTGTCCCAAGATATTTATTCAGCTTATTTTCTTAAATTATTCAATATTCATAAATACCTAAACGTTGAAATGATGTTCATTATATGGTATGAAAAAATATCGATTTATTTTTTAAACACCCCCTCTAGCTTGTCAGGTTTCAATACACAGCTAAAATAAATAGTCTACGGGGGTTTTGCATTGCAACAGACATGAAAAACCCGGGTAATAAAGTTTATATATATATATATATATATATATATATATATATATATATATATATATATATATATATATATATATATATATATATAATAAGCACAAACATTGCAATAACTCTCAAATTGACATATACCTGCCCAAAGTGAATGATATAGATATACATAAAGCACAGAGAAATTCACCTTATTGGAGGACATATATAGTTCATTTTATATATATATATATATATATATATATATATATATATATATATATATATATATTTTTTTTTAAATTGTCCAAAAATCATGGATCCAATAACATGGGACAAACTACAATGTATATTTTATATGAAGAGTTGACATAAACTTACAACTGTTCTCTAGTCGATTGATATATTTGAAAAATTACTTTTTATCACATATTTTGATAAATTGTCAGGTATGTGTTATACACTTGTTCAGCGGTTGGTCGTTTCCTTGGGATGCGGTTCTTGCACTGTTTGTGGATGTCCTTAAGGGAACGTTTAAGTTGAAGTGTAGAAACATCATCACCTAGAAAGTACAAACACATGTCTGGAATCTTCCAGATTTCAATCTTTTCGTCGTAGAGCGGCATTTTGGAAGCATCGTATCTTCCTTTGTAAGGCCACAATTCCTCGGGAGCAGGAAAATAACCTTTAACCTCGCCCCAATCAGTGCACTTAGTCAACTTAATGTTTGTTCCGTTAACTAGTATGGTTTCCATGGAGTCGACGTCACTGAGAACTAAGCGGAAATCCTCAGTAAAAAGAAATTGTCCCGCTAATTTTTTTAGATTTTTTGCGTCACATTGAACGTATATTTTTCCATTGTGTCCAGAATGCAGGGCTTTCAGTATCTCTACATAGCTCATACATAACTGCATTCTGGTTTTTAATGTGTTGTAGAGGGGATACTCCTTAAATCGAATCTCCAAATCCCTCGCATCAAGTAGTCTGTGAACCTCTGTAACAATAGTATCATGACAATGGCCCACAAGCTGTAGTAGGACAGAGGGCTTATAGAAGTTTTTCATCAGATTTATTCCCTGGAGATAACCAGGACCTGCAATTTTCCCCGCCAAATCAAATTTTCTTAATTTCTTTACTACAACAGGAAACTTTTGCCAATAAGAATGCCACACCTAGAAACAATGCAGAGGAAAAATTGAAAATGTCATAACTGAAACAGTTTGAGCACGTCACAATGTAACATAAAGTGAGCAGTGATAGAAATTCACGGTAAGTCATTTTTAAATCTTATATTTATTAAGAAAGGTATACTCTGTCCCGAGTTTTTGCTTCCATCACTTACCTTTGTGCTCAAACTACGTTCATCAACTTATATGAAAAATGTCCAGATTATCTGTTTTGAAACTCCCCCTCTACCGCTTCAAGTTTCATTACACATCCCAAAATAGAAAGTCTACGGGGATTTTTACATTGCATTAGCCATGGAATAGCCCGAATGATAACGTTGAAATTGTGAGAGGTATTCCGAGTGGGTTCCGAATGGAGAAAAGATATAAACATTTCCCATTATATATCTCCATTAGAATTTTTTTTAAAAGTCAACAAAAAGATATGGAAAAAGATATGGAAGCAATAACTTGGGACAGACTATAGTATTGTGTTTTATTATACTTTCATGTTAAATACTGCAATCTGATTGGTTTAGACGCAGTTGACAATCCGTTCTCTCTCCCTCGCACGCTTAGCAACGGGCCGATAGAACGAATTGTTACATGCGCGTTAATTATGCGCGTACGGTTCGCCGTAGAATTCACGTCTTTTCTATATAAAAGCAGTAAAATTTGCTATAAAAATTAAGACATTCAGTATAATAAAATAAATAGTGCCTGTTTGGGAGGGTACCAGTTGAAATTGACACCCCTCGAAAACCATTGTCAACCTCCGCTTCGCGTCGGTTGACAATGGTTTTCTCGGGGTGTCAATTTCAACTGGTACCCTCCCAAACAGGCACTATTTATATAATATTACATGTACGATATTCAGGTCTAAAACGGAAATTCAAATGAAATTAAAAAAAAAAATTACTCTTTTACGAATACATAAACAATATCTTAATTGCCTCTTTCACATATCCCACGTTTCCTATTTCCCCGCTGAATTTGAGTTGTTCAATATCCTCACAAGTGAGTAAGGGGTGGCATGTTTCCATTCCATAAAGTCCAAAGTAGCCATGGTTACACACCGGTTTACACATTTCTCGGTTCTCCACGACACTCCAGATGCACGTGAAGTTTTGTTCATGTGAAATAGTGTGATTTTTCTGTGTCCCAAAAATATTTTCTGGTAAGAGATGATCTCTTAATATACATAACAAAGAGAGATACATCAATATGCAAAAGAGTAGATTTCGCCTCCATTTTGACTTCATGTGATTTCTTTTTTGACCACAGGGTTAACACTTTAATTTTAATGACACGCACAGTGACGAGAAAAATACCTTATACAACTGGACACGGAAAGAGCTTTCATATACTATGTAGATACTTATATAGATTTTATATTGATGGATATAGTACTTTCTTTTGCTTTTAGTAACAACTATGTATTTGTTCCAGGTGGTACATTAATATTTTTTAGATAGCTTGCATTTATTGCTCTGTTGACACTCAAGTATTAAATGCCTGTTCGGAGTGAATTTTTTTTCTGAAAAAAAAGGAAGTTTCAGTCATTAGTTGCAGTTTCTTTAACAATAAAATGTGGTTTTTTTTTTTGGTGATTCATGCGGGGTATGAAGGTGGCGTCATTACAGAAAAAATACATAGCCCGCGTTAACATGATCACCAAAGAAAGCATTTAATTGTTTATA
This sequence comes from Magallana ariakensis, assembly GCA_020458035.1. NCBI lineage: Eukaryota > Metazoa > Mollusca > Bivalvia > Ostreida > Ostreidae > Magallana > Magallana ariakensis. The sequence goes on from CM035819.1 coordinate 49,414,714, forward strand.
TTTACATTTTCCTTTTAACAAATTAGAAAATTTATTGTAAAAAGTAAGTAAAATTAACTGTTAATGTACATCAGTACGTTAGCTAAAAGAAATAGCCAACTCATCTCCTATGGGAACCTGAGTCTGACATCATCATAATTATTTCATGCAGTCCGTGATATTTAGTTCACGTGAGCTGAAAGCTCAAGTGAGCTTTTCTGATCACATTTTGTCGGTGTGTCTGTCCGACTGTCTGTCTGTCTGTCTGTCCATATGTACGTAAACTTTTCAATTTTCATCATCTTCTCCAGATCTACTCAGCCAATTTCAACCAAACTTGGCACAAAGCACCCCTTAGGCAAGTTGTGAAAATTAGGGACCACGCTCTTTTTGAAGGGGAGATCATTAGAAATTATTGAAATTTTTTTTAGAACTTTTCACGAATCTTCTCAAGAGACATTGGGCCAGGAAAGCTGAAACTTATGTGGAAGCATCTTCAGGTAGTGCAGATTTAAAATTGTAAAAATCATGACCCCCGGGGGGAGGGTGGGCCACAATGGGGGTAAAATTTTACATAGGAATATATAGAGAAAAATACCTGAAAATCTTCTTCTCACAAACCAATTGGCCAAAAAAGCAGTTAATTGTGTGTTGGTATTCTCAGGTAGTGTAGATTTATACATGTAGTTGTAAAAATCATGACCCTTGGGAGTAGGGTGGGCCATAATTGGGGTCAAATTTTACATAGGAATATATATAGCTGCAATAATGTAGCCCTCTTCCGATTTTTTTTTTTGGGGGGAGAGGGCTACAACTCCATAGGATCTCCGTAATGGTGCAAGTGCGGGAGTGATTCACTCCCGCAACGATTTCGTCTCAAATCGTATATAAATGAAAATAAAAATTGCATTTCTTACCCGAACTCAAACATTGTAGATGTGTATGGCATAAATTAATCCAAAAATATCAAGTATAGTCCATATATCGGTTATTTTTCGTGTATGTCAACAACGCAAGTTGAATTTGTCCGCCATGTTTACTGACCTTGACCGGTTTTATTTTGGGACAGCCAATGAGAATTCAGGAGCGGGTCTTGAATTGAATATAGGGATTCCCATAATTAAAACATAATTAACGCGGTAAATATGAATTTTCCATTATATACTATTTCCATAAATGATGTTTTAATGATATTACGAGGTAAGATCGCTTATTTACACTGACGTTCACGTAATCAAGCCCAACAATACTCCAAGCGTAAATCCCACAAAATCACGCGAGAACTGTCATGGCTGCTGAAAAGGACGACCGGTAAACATGCTGATGAGTTTTATCTGGTTTTGATTTATATACGGTTAGTTTGTTCAACCTGAATTAAAAAATCATTTTGTCTAAGGGAAGTCAAATATAAAAACGATCTTTTCAGACCGAAGTCAGACGCATTAAAAAAATAATTTTGCACCATTACGGAGATCCTATGGAATTGTAGCCCGGGGAGAGAGTAGGGTCACAATGGGACGTCGAATTTTACATAAGAATATATAGAGAGACATCTTAAAAAATCTTCTCAAAAACCAATTGGCCAAAAAAGCAATAACTTGTGTGGAAGCGTCCTCAGGTAGGGTTGATTCAATTTTGTCCAAATCATGATCCTTGGGGGTAGGATGGAGCTAATATGGGGGAAGGGGTTGAATTTTTACATAGGAATAAATAAAAAAAACTTTAAAAATCTTCTTCTTAAAAAACCAATAGGCCAGAAAAGCTGTTACTTGCTTAGAAGCATCCTTAGGTAGGGAAGATTCAGAGTTGTGAAAATCATGATCCCTGGTTGGGCCTCAATGGGGGTCAAATTTTACATATAGGAATATATAGAGAAAAATCCATGAAAATCTTTTTCTCAGAAACCAATTGGCCAAAAAAGCAGCCGTTAATTGTGTGTAAGTATTCTCCGGTAGTATAGATTTATAGTTGGAAAAATCATGACCCCCCCCCTGGAGTAGGGTGGGCCATAATGGGGGGGGGGGTGAATTTTACGTAGGAATATGTAGAGAATTTTTTTGAAAATCTTCTCATAAACCAATCGGCCAGAAAAGTTTTTACAAACCATGATCCCCGGGAAGAGGGTGGGGCCAGAATGGGGGGTTGTTGTTGTCGAATTTTACATAAGAATATATAGAGAACAATCTTTTAAAATACCAATTGGCTAAAAAAGCAGTAACTTGCGTGGAAGCATCATCAGGTAGGGTTGATTCAAGTTTGTCCAAATCATAATCCTTGGGGGTTGGATGGGGCCACAATGGGGTGGGTAGGTTGGGTTAAGTTTTACATAGGAATATAAAGAAAAAACTTTAAAAATCTTCTTCTCAAAAATCAATTGGCCAGAAAAAATCAATTGGTCAGAAAAGATGTAACTTGTGTGGAAGGATCCTTAGGTAGGATAAATTCAAGTTTTTACAAATCATATGAAAAATCAAAAATATTAATTTACATTTTACAAATCATTAAATGGGGCCACAATGGGGGTCGAATGTTACATAAAAATATATAAAGAAAAATCTTTTAAAAATCTTCTCAAAAACCAGATTGCCAGAAAATCAGTAACTTGTGTGGAAGCATCCTCATGTAGGGTAGATTCAAGTTTCTTCAAATCATGATACTTGGGGGTCGGATTTCATAACAGAGCTCTCGCTCTCTCTCTCTCTCTCTCTCTCAATAAAGTGGTTATACTCTGTCCCGAGTTTTTGCTTCCACCACTTTTTGCTTGATATTTCGATAATCATAAATATCATCCACTAATATGAAAAATGTCCAGATTATCTGTCTTGAAACGCCCCCTCTACCGCTTCAGGTTTCAATACACATTCCAAAATAGAAAGTCTACGGAGATTTTGCATTACATCAGCCATTATTAAGTCCGGATGATAACGTTGAAAAATTGTGCGAGGTGTCCCGAGAACTTCCAAATGGAGAAAAGATGTAAACATTTCCAATTATAAATCTCCGTAAGAAATTTGTTTTCGTTTCTATGAACTTTTATGAGTGAAAGAGGATAATTTGTCAATGAAGATTTCTTGGATATTTTACATTTCATCGATTTCAACGTACTTCTTTCACATGTATGTGCATGTATTATTGTTAAAAATCATCAAAAAGTGATGGAAGCAATAACTTAGGACAGACTATAGTTGTTAGAACTTGTTTCTGATCCTTTTGTTTAATCAATATGTTCAAAACAATAAAGTGGCTGATCGCTTCAAACTTTTGTTGAGAGAGAGAGAGAGAGAGAGAGAGAGAGAGAGAGAGAGAGAGAGAGAGAGAGAGAGAGAAAGTATGCATACCTGATCGCACGGGTCAGCACGGGATGGCTCCAGTAAAGATCTTTTTCGTGCATGGCTACAAGCCATGTCCGATGTTATATAATGCTGCGTCTCTCTATTCAGGAAGAACCTAGGTAGCCCAAGGTTAAAATCTTACACCTTATATATTTATTTATTAATTCACCAATCAAGGGTCCTTAGGGGGCATATAATTTAAAAAACCATGATAATAACAAATAATGAATGAAATAATAGCCTAGAAAGTCCAGGTTCACATTACAAACAACCATATGCAAAATGATTCATCAATACAGTGAAAACTATGTGCAATATATATATGTACACATTAAACTATGTGAGATCATGCATGAACAATGAAACAAGATGGCCTGAAATCAGAGTAGCAAGGGACGGTGCCTAAAGGTCAATCAGACTGGCCTACCTGTACTCAAGTGTTCAAGCCAGTATACGTATACGTTACATAACATAACCCACCCCCTCTCTTAAATATATACACTATACAGTGGTAACAACGTTATTGTTGACAGAAGACACGCACGATTCAGATACACGCACATTTCAGATACACGCACGATCACGCAGGATACACGGACGATCACTAACTTACTGAATTTGCACGAAATACTAACGATAACGGTAAAAAAAAACCGCAAACGAACGATTCTTTAAACAATAAAATGCTAACTTTGATGATTCTTGCGGGATATGAAGATGGCGACATTGAAGAAAAAATACATAACCCGCATGAATCATCAAAGAAAGCATTTTATTGTTTATATTTACATCTTTCATTCAACAAATTAATATATTGATTGTAAAAAGTAAGTTAAATTTATTAAATTACTGTTAATGTACATCAGTACGTTAGATAAAAGAAACAGCCAAATCGTCCCTTATGGGTATTTGAGTCTGACTTTATTTTGCTGGACTTATGGATACCTATCACAAGATTATTTTTATTTACTAGATGTATCATCAAAACAGAAAAGTGACAGGGTGTTAACATACATAAACATGTTTACCTTTCTAAAATCGTAAGTAATGTGTTATGCGACAGAATAATTAATATTGTTAATTTTCATATCGATAAATCAACTGAACCACCCTTACCTTCATCCCCCACCCCTCCCCCAAACGAAAACAAATATCCTGACTGCTCATTTTGCAAACCTGGAGGGGTTCAGATTTAGATCATTGATTGAGATTGACTTCAAATGTTTGAATACGTGTTACATTTAGCGATACACTCTCGCATTAAAACTAAGAAAGATAAGTCAACTAAAATGTATATCAAATACACGTTACAGTATTACTATAGACGAAGCGTCATAATTTGAAACATTTATATTAAGAATTACCTTGAAGAATTATGAAATATTGTCTTACCGTCTTGAATAATATGTGTACAAAATGCAAATAACATTTTATCATGTAACATTAGTAGTTTGTACAAATTTACACTGTTTCCTTGAAGCCAGAGAAGTTACTTTTAATCACATCTTGATAAATTGTCAGGTATGTGTTATACACTTGTTCAGCGGTTGGTCGTTTCCTTGGGATGCGGTTCTTGCACTGTTTGTGGATGTCCTTAAGGGAACGTTTAAGTTGAGTTGCAGAAACATCATCACCTAGAAAGTACAAACACACGTCTGGAATCTTCCAGATCTCGATTTTTTCGTCGTAGAGCGGCATTTGCGAAGCATTGTATCTTCCTTTGTAAGGCCACAATTCCTCGGGAGCAGGAAAGCTCCCTTTAAGTTCACCCCAGTCTGTGCATTTAATTAACTTTTTATTTGTCCCATTCACCAAAATGGTTTCCATGGAGTCGACGTCACTGAGAACTAATCGGAAATCCTCGGTAACAAGAAATTGTCCCGCTAATTTTTCGAGATTTCTTGCGTCACATTGAACGTATATTTTTCCATCGTGTCCAGAATGCAGGGCTTTCAGTATCTCTACATAGCTCATACATAACTGCATTCTAGTTTTTAATGTGTTGTAGAGGGGATACTCCTTAAATCGAATCTCCAAGTCCTTTGCATCAAGTAGTCTGTGAACCTCTGTAACAATTGTATCATTGCAATGGCCCACAAGCTGTAGTAGGACAGAGGGCTTATAGAAGTTTTTCATCAGATTTATTCCCCGGAGATAACCAGGGCCTCCAATTTTTACCGTCGAATCAAATTTCCTTAATTTCTTGACCACAACTGGAAACCTCTGCCAATTCGATTTCAACACCTTAAAACAGGATGGAAGATGTTGTTTGAACACGTCATTATAACCAAAACTTTGAAAAAATATATACATAATTTTGAATCAAAACCTAAATTGTAGGTAGGAAATTTATGTAGTCTTTGCTACTATTATAGCTGCTTAGGGTGGACTGACGCCAGTCATGTGGGACCTCTTTGGGTGATTGTCAAATTGGTGATAATCTGACCTGGACCTAAGTCTAAAACCCTCAGTTAGAGGTAGATAACTACGTGGGGTTACAGAATCCGCATCGTTTGCGTCGATAGTGCGTTAATGCAATAATGATGAAGCGACAGTGCGATGACGATGAAGCGGTGGTGCATTAGCGTGATGTCGATAATGCGATGCAATGCAATGGCGCGATGGTGCGTTTGCGTCGATAGTGCAATAATGCGATGACGATGAAGCGATGGTGTGATAACGATGAAGCGATGGTGCGATATGGCGAGGACAATGATACGATGATGTGACAATGCAATGACGATGGTGAGATGTCACGATGAAGCGATAGAGCGACAACACGATGGTGCGATAGCGATGACGTGATGGTGCGATAGCGACGACGCGATGCTCCATCGTGCCATCATTAGTTTTCTATCGCGCTATTGTCATCGATTTACAGTAGCAGTTTTCCATTTTATATTGACAAAATTATGGTTGTGCCAGACATATCGTAGCCCACACATGTTCAAAATCAAAATTAACAAGGGCACCGCGAAGCTGAGCATCCCCTCGCGAAATCAATTATTTTAGTAGAGAATTCACTATTTAAGATACATGTACGTATATGTATCAGAATAAATATGACAGAGGTATTCATATTCTTAACACCACTTTGAATTCATAATATCTATTTAATCCCAACACCAAGCTTTGTGGTGTATACATTGAGAGGGGGGGGGGGGCCTGTACAGTTTTCCAATTTCTAGCAGAAACACTCTAAAGTAAGACATCTATATTTTAGATCGTTCAAAAAAATATTTGAGTTGTAAAACTAGAACGATCAAGTAAAATAAGTTTTAGAGTTCTTGCCTGTTTGTTATGGGTTTGACTATTCTTAATTGGATTGGATTGGGTTATAGATGGTAAAATTTGCGACAACAGAAATACAGTATTGACTGTGATTCGCCAACTAATGTCTTAGTTTCGTAAAACCAATTTATTACCGAAGAGTTAGGGTTAAGTTAACAAATTTTCAAAATGATTGTCAGTAGTTTAACTATGGTTTGAAATACTTAAACAACCACTATAAAAATAGATATTTTAACAGTTGTATAATTTATTACAGTTTTCAATAATGATTAAAGGTCAAGGGTGTAATTTTTTTTTCAATTTTGCACTATCGGTTCACACTTTTGGCGACCACCGGTTTTATAATGGACCTCTTAACACGACTTGCGTGATATTTCTTTCATTTTATCGGCGATGAACCTCATAGCTTTCCGATAATTCAAACAATCTTTGAATTAAGATGTTTTATTTCTCACAGAACATTTTATTTTATTTTTCTTTCGGTGAATACGAAGTTACGACTGCCGGTTAAATCAAATGTGAATACAAATATTATATTAATAGTATAATGCATACTATAAAACCTACTGAAATGGTTTCAATCTATCGGAATAGCGTGTTCTTTTATTCACTTACTACTTAACAAAATGAAGTGAATTAAACATTGTGTATTATATGTAAACAGTTTAATTCTTGCCTCCTTGACATATCCCCAGTTTCCTATTTTTCCTCCTAATTTGAGTTGTGCAATATCCTCACAAGTTAGTAAGGAGTGACATTTTTCCATTCCATAAAGTCCAAAGTAGCCATGGTTACACACCGGTTTACACATTTCTCGGTTCTCCACGACACTCCAGATGCACGTGAAGTTTTGTTCTGACGAAAAAGCTCGTGGTTTATTTGTCAGAATGAGATTTCCTGGTAATAGTTGGTCTTTTAATATATATAGAAAAGAGAGATACACAATAATGCAACAACAGAGCAAAATTTGCTTCCAACTAGACTTCAGTTGACATAGGTATTGCAAGTTTTTGGGAAACATCGCGGAAACAATACAATAATAAACTGTTGGTAAATGTACTGCCGCTAACAACAACGAAGAGAGACTGTCAGGAGCTGGAAATGAGAGGAGTTTTTATCTTTAATGCTATGTAAACATAGATTACTTAATGAGTCTAATTTATACAATTCAACGCTCTTGCTGATGTCAGTCACGTGGGTTCATGAAGACATCTTGCAGTATATCGCTATCTTCAGACTTTTCTATCCGTTTAACAATCGATCCATCTTATTGGGTCAATTATTTTTTTCCTTTCAGAAATTCAGATTGGATTGTACAGCGTACGTTGAAATCGATGTTGTCCTTGATCTATCTGCTTAAGTAAACTATCGGATGGAGGCCCGAAAAGATGAATTGAGGTACTAAGGTTCATACAAATGTAATGTCATAAATCGCTGTATCAAATAGAAGATGATATTTCAAATTTGCACAACCATAATTTGGACAAGATGAAAATGTTTACACAAATTTTGTTGAATAATTTAAATGACATGAATATTTAAATAGTTATAAATGTATAAATTTACAAACATTTTGATTATGATTATCTGCAGAGCTATGACATTCATAATCAAAAGGGTTGGCGTTAATAACGATGTGTAAGTGTAACGTAAAAGTTAACGTTAACGTTGCAATGCCTCCTACTCCCCCTCCTCCTCCATTAACTTAAAATTACCTTTAAGAATAATACAGGTATTTTGAAATATAAATCACAAATGAAGCAATAATTATATTACCCGGAAATTGATGAGTATCTACATTGTATAAGCATTGTATTACTTTTTAAAATACTTAGTGTTATTACTGCAAAGTTGCAATCTATTTGAGCCACGCGCGTTCATTATTAAAACATGCCTGAATGCCAGAAAGATTTTGTATAATAATATTAGACCAGGCCCCGCCGTCACCAAAATTTTATAAATCACTCAGCTCAGTCCTCAACTCAAATCCTTAAAGGAAAAGTGCATGAATTTGAGGTAAAAACTCAGACTTGATGCTGAGGTGACGGCGGGGCCTGACCTCACATCGAATATACGATTTGCTTATTTGTCGATGTGGAAATTTGATCTAGTAAACTTCATCACGTTAATGTTGGAAATGACCTACGATACTTTAAAAAATCCATTACGCCATAAACAATATTAGATCAAAGTGCCTACGTACAATCTCGGCGTATGACTCGAGAATCTGCAGCAACATCGAGTGGCGGTCCGTACAACTTCAAACGAGTTGTCATTTTAATTCGGCGCCACGTTAATGCGGCTTCCCGGAGACTTTGTAGAGGCTGTCCCTCGTGGTTGTCCACCTAGGTAACCAGGCAGTATCCATCACCAGAGTGGGACCGGCGGAAAATACATGTGTTATAGAGCAGCTACTATTTTTAATGAACATTAACTATTATAGAAACCAGCAGTATTCACAATACTGTAGATGAAACATAATTTTTATATAAAATTGTAACGTAATTTTTACAAAAGCAAAGTTTAGCAAACCAATCTGATATTTTTTTCTAAATCGATAATCATATTTTACTGAATTGAGCAAATACACATTGTTTTATGTTAATGGTAATTGTAAATAAAACTGCTAGTATATACATTTTAAAACGATTGGCAATTGCTTTTTACATGAAATGTATACAAGTAGATAATAAACATTTTTATTTTTCTAGCCAAAAAAAAAAAAAAAAAGAAACTGAAAATTTTCGCAACGAATTTTTTCTAAACATCTATTTACTTTTGTCGATATCGAGATATCTCCAAATTTTAAGTAATCAACATAATCTATCTTAACCAATGTTCAGTGAAATCACATTAAATTTAAGTAAAAATCTTAAAAGTTTATTAATAAAAAAAAATATGCATCTCTTAATTACTGACCCCGCCCCCCCCCCCAACTCACCCCAAGCTGTGAGTGCCTAACACGCCTTTTACAGAAACAACTAACGTTAAAAATAGTTGGGGTTTTGTGTATATCAAAAACAAACAAAAACGCCAGAAAAGAACAAAAATTTTTGCATACACCCACCAGACACTTACATCAATTATATTATCACAAAATCAGAAAAAATTCTATTTATGATATGTTAAAAAAATCTAAATATTAGCAATATTGGCAAGTTTGTATTTTAGAACTCCTTTGTTCTGACACCGCGATAAGCAAACGTCAGCAACAGCTTGTTCCTTGAGATTCATTGAGAACTGGTTCCCGCCCCCCGCCACTGTGGTCCCTTTTTAATCTAGGGATCTCATTTATTGATAATGTCTTACTGTTTTAAGCATGTACAAAATAAGTTGAATCAAAATAGGGTTTAAAACCGATTGTTATCGATAAATTGTCAGTTGTGCAACTCGTTCCAATCAATTCACTGGCTACTCATATCAGAATACATAAATTTTCAAATTTGTGTCATATTATGTAAACCTCTGCTATCTAGTTTAAAACAAAGAATAACAGACCAGTGCTTACAGGAAGAACATTCAAAATTTTTTAGTTCATCAAAGCTTAAATTTTATCAAGTTGTTTTTGGTAATTTTCAACTGTGTTCTTATGTTGATGCATTTAAAAGGAAAGTAGAGAGATCAGCTTTTAGTAGTTTAAAATTAAGTTCACATAATCTTGCCATAGAAAAAGGTAGACATTTATCTATTCCAAAGCATTAAAGACTTTGCAACTTTTGTAAGACTGGGACAATTGAAGATGAATTTCATTTTTTATTCAGCTGTTCTAAATATATTCATCTGAGGACAATTTTTGAAAGAAATTCATATACATGTTTCATACTAGAAATATTTTTTCAAAAATGTCAGATATCCTTAAGGCTTAGTTCTGATTTAATAGTAAATCTTCAACAGTGTTAAAAACAACTCTCTCATTTATCAATAAATGTACACCATTCAGAAATAGTGCACAAGCTTAATTGTTAAAAGTATTTTCCTCTCATTTGAATGTGAAATATAATTATACATATATATCTTTCATACTGATATGCAATATCAGTTTATGCATATATTGGACCTTTGCCAATTATTTTAATTGTGTGTGTGCCAATAAAATATTTGTATTTGTATTATTTGGGTTTATTTATCTTACTATCATAAGTACCCCCAGAAAGCACGATAGAAATGTTCGGAGTATGCGTAAATCAGAATTTAATGTTAAATTTATTTTTCATAACAATTATTCAAGAAAAAGAATATACAACAACGAGCAAACAGTCGGGAAATGATGACAATAAAACATTTATAGGCTCACCTGTATGAGGCACTGTTTTAGTATTTATTGTCATTTAGTGATATCAACTATTCGATAAGGTAATATCACCTATTCAGCTTTTAAAATGGAGATATCACCTTTTCGAATTTGTGATATTACCTTTTCGAATTAGTGATATCATTCATTTAAAATTGAATAAGTGATATCAACAATTTGTAAAGGTGATATTACAAATTCGAATAGGTGATATCACCTATTCAAACTAAATCTTAAATAGTTACTAATGCGCGGATCTAAAAAATAATTTTTCCGGGGGGGGGGGGGTCATACGGCTTTTTGAGTTTGCCAATTAGGGGGAAGGGTCGGAGGGATATTTTTGGTAATTTTATAATGTAATTTTAAAAAATTAAATGTTGCTGATGGGGGGGGGGGGGGGGGGGGGAGTCCGGACCCCCTATAATTTTTGTCCACAATTAAGTAAATCCAAAAACTTGTAGTCGACAAAACGTATACCCTATAAGCTATAACTTGTAGTCGGTACTAAGGTAAACCCTATAACTTGTAGTCGACACTAAGGTAAATCCTATAACTTGTAGTCAACATTAAGGTAAACCCTATAACTTGTAGTCGGCACTAAGGTAAACCCTATAACTTGTAGTCAACATTAAGGTAAACCCTATAACTTGTAGTCGGCACGAAGGTAAACCCTATAACTTGTAGTCAACATTAAGGTAAACCCTATAACTTGTAGTCGACACTAAGGTAAACCCTATAACTTGTAGTCAACATTAAGGTAAACCCTATAACTTGTAGTCAACATTAAGGTAAACCCTATAACTTGTAGTCAACATTAAGGTAAACCCTATAACTTGTAGTCGGCACTAAGGTAAACCCTATAACTTGTAGTCGGCACTAAGGTAAACCCTATAACTTGTAGTCAACATTAAGGTAAACCCTATAACTTGTAGTCGGCACTAAGGTAAACCCTATAACTTGTAGTCAACATTAAGGTAAACCCTATAACTTGTAGTCGGCACTAAGGTAAACCCTATAACTTGTAGTCAACATTAAGGTAAACCCTATAACTTGTAGTCGGCACTAAGGTAAACCCTATAACTTGTAGTCGACACTAAGGTAAACCCTATAACTTGTAGTCGACAATAAAGTATACCCTTTAACTTGCAAATGTAATCAGTCGTGACATTTCTCGTTTGACCAGTCCTGGAACTAAGGTGATCATCAAATTGTATTACTTTATATGAATTAACGGTTTTTGTGACCACTTTGTCAATTGATTATCATTTTATTTATCAAAGAGATGACGTGTTTTCTTTTTATGATTAAAATGTTTAAAATACCATTTAACTATTTTTTGTTCTGCAAATTAAGCATTTGAAACAATCGATTCGTTATTTACATGTTAAGATATTCAGAATGATAAAATACAAGGATATTTATGGGATTAGATGTAAAAACAATTGTCAGAGAAAGCAAGCTAGATAATAATTATGAGATAATCACAAGATTTTTATGGAGGGTAATCGTGTTCAAAAATCCAGACCTGTAAACTTGTAAATTCAAATATGCAATCGGGTTGGTGTATAAGTCTAAGTATGAATGTATGTGATTCTGATCGTGTAACATATAAAAACTCGAGCATAAACACTTTAAGATTTGACTCAGTTTCTTTGTATGATGCACATTTTGCTGCTTAATTGTTTTTGTTAGTTAATTTAACCTTCAACTTTGCACATTTTAAATCCATAGTTTCTGCATTTGTATCTTCACCCTCGGATATAGCACAGTTGACATGTTACAAATCGACAAATGTACAGTCTACAAGTTTGTCGAATTTTGACATGACCTTATATGGCAAATGCTCGCTGCGGGAAAAGGCATGTCGTAATCGCCGGAATAGACTAAAATAAACATAAAATTCAGTTAAACTGTTGTAATGAACGATACTATTTTCTTTGGATCAAAAATATTTTTTTTTTATAATTTTTTATAAAAGAAGATTTTGAGGTATGATTGAAACTGGACCAAACAAGAAGAGGTGAATGTTTGTAAAATTCGGTGCCGGTGTGACGAATGCGCTGGTTTCTGTAATATAATTCCCATGGACACTGGTACATGTAATATTCGATAAGGGTTAACTTTTACTAAAAAAAATTGCCTAAAATCTATTCCAATATTGCTAAAATAATTTGACATGTAATTAAAACTGAAAAATATAAAGTTGAATACGTGCTCTTTTTTAGAAATGAGACGGATCAAGAAATTTCCTAGGGGGTGAATATCTTTTGTGCAGCATAGGGTTTGGAGACCGCCGTGAAGCCCATATAGCTTCATTGCTTACCTAAATGCTAAGAATTTTGAGAGTGAATTTTATATTCCTCATTTCTTTAAAATTAAACGACTTGCAAAAAAAAAAAAAAAAAAAAAAAATTGGTAATTTTTCGCGGAAAAATGTATGTATCTATATATTTTTTTCAAATATCAAAATGACTTTGTTGTGCAAGAGCATGATAAATAATAAAACAATCTGAAACTGTTATGAAAGAAGTTTTATAATCATTAATTAAAGTACAAAATGTTGTCAAAAATTGAAAGATTCTGAAGAAATAAAAAAGGGATACTAGTATGTTTTTATTAGATTTTTTTTTCTTCGAAAATCGAATTTCTGAAATTAAGGAACAGGTGGGTTAAACAGATTTGATTCTATATGAAATGGTAGAGTTTTAATTTTAAAATCTTATAAATATATACTGTAATGACAGTAATTTTACAAAACCAAGTAGCTACTATATGGTAATCAGTACATGTTCACAGGTGGCTGTAAAGCTTTCCGGAAAATTTTGATTAACCAACTTCACTGAGTGTGTCTGGATTGAATCGAGATTCAGGTCGCCATACTTATATCCCGTCATAATTGCTTGATATCAAAACATTTTTGCTATATTACAGTTAACCTTATGGTTGGATTTTTTTTTCATTTAAAGGAGAGGGGGTGCCGCTACTCACGTCTCACGTAAGGATGCTTTTGGTGACATTTTCTTTATTCAGCCGAACTCTAAGTATACTTACACGATTTGTTAAAATGTACTTTAAGTTAATAGCATGATATTTAAAATTTTCCAGATCTAAGACATCTGATGCCGATTGAATTCTTCACTCGCATCTTTTTTGGATTCTCTTGATATAATGGACACCGAGCCTATAATCTATTGTTCGAAAATTTTTTTCAATAATAATGAAATAAATTAAGAAATAATGATATGTAATATATATTTTAGTCCATTCTGTGCCCATTCCGGCGATTACGGCAGGCCTTTTCCTGCAGCTATCTGTGACGTCACTGTTTCCATATATGGTCATGTCAAAATTCGACAAACTTGTAGACTTTACATTTGTCGATTTGTAACATGCTATTTCCGGAAAACGGAGATATAAATGCAGAGACTGCCGATGGAAAATGTGTAGTATAGTGACACGTTACATGTAAATAACAGCATTTTAAAGTTGAAAATGTACATCTGTGGGAAGAATTACATTGAAGGTCTGCGGAGTCAACTTTAGAGTGTTTTTTATAGATTACACGATCAGAATTACACACATTCATACTCAGGCTCACACACCAATTGCATATTCGAATTTACAAGTTAACATGACTGGAATTTTGAACACGATTACCCTCCATATATTTTAAAATAGATACACGCGTGCTGTTTCTTCCCGTGCTCATGCGCAGTTTGTTTAAAAACGTCCTAATATCGTGCGGCTGATAAAACAGTGTATGTGGATTGATAGCTTTGTCAGAAGGCGTTAAACGATTAAACAATCGTTTGATGAACATATCCGTCTTTGCAATTTAAAAACAAACAACCTTATAAAAGGTTTCAGCCCAGATATGCAATATGCCTGGATGCTATAGTATCAGAAAATGTTATCCTCTTGCAAAAGATTTTTGTCACTAGGTCACTTGACCTTGTTTTTTTTTAAGAACAATGCCACAGAGTTTGCGTTTGCTGAATGCATCGCCTAGTATCCTGCATTCCCTATCGTCGTATTCTGATATACGAGGGTTGTTCTATGTGTAATGTGTAATTGTAGCCCAGCGCGATCTAACGCTTTGCACGAATTCGAGGATGGTGATTCTTTTATAGTTCTATTCAGTACCTTAAAATCGGTATAAACACACGCATTCACACCCCTGCGAATGTGTTCGGAATGTTTTCTTTATCGTTGCTAAGTACGAGTATGTAATAAATCCAGAGGTGCTCGAATAAAAGTTCACGAGACTTCGTCGAGATTTGTTCAGTTTCTGTGAAAATTCGAGCGGAAGTATGAGTGTTCGGATAATATTTTTAAAATACGTAAGTACTAGCCGTTTTTCATATCATATCCTACATTGATTTAAGTTAAAACATGAAAATCTATTAGGATATAGTCTTATTTCATCATCTAGCGGTTATTTAAACTAAACGATGATTTCAGAAAAGAGTTATCGTTCGTGTTCAACCACTCTACACGTGGTTGAAAATGTAAACATTGGGTTGCTTGATAAAATCATAGCCATGGTTTATGCTTTTGGTGTGCAATACCATGCTTTAAAAAAAAGATTTGGTGTCTATTTTGTATAAAAAATTAGTATATCGAGCCATTTTCAAGTAACATTCTGCCTAAAATAGTACTGTTTCACTATTGATGCTATTACTAGGTCAGGCACGGATCGAAAATTAATCCTTAGGGTGGATCGCTACTCTGCATTTTAATTGTTGCAACAGCAAAAAAAAAAAAACCCTATAATTTCTATTGTCACATCTATTTCTAGAACTCATCTTATCCTCCAATTAATGAAGATAAAGTTTAAAATCAATAAACGTCTAGATTTTATATTTGATTACAAGTACCTAGATTCTAGGATAAAGGCTATCAACATGAGGCACGATTTTTACTGCGAAACTGAAAAGGTCAAATAAAACCACATGGTCTAAATCTAAATGACAATAACATTCGCAGGGGTGATTCAGCTCCACATATTTATAAACTTACTAGATAATATCCCAAGCAAGCGCGGCCGGAATTAACACTTTAAACATTTTAAAATGATACAATGCTTCATGTTTGTTGCAGCTGACTGGAAAAAAAAAATCAAATTTTTTCATTTGATTTCAAACCAGGGAGTGGCTTTACAGTGCGTCGTTTATAATAATAACTATTATCACTGTCTCAAACAAGAATTTCAGATAAAAGACTGTATAACATTACCAGACCCAATTCAAACTCCTCGTTCTATGTATACATCATCTATTAATACAGAAGTAGAGTTCTTGACACGATTTGTTTATGTTTCACAAATTAATGCAAATGATTTACTACTAATCTGCAGTGGTATAAAAATGTTTGTAATTTAAAAAGTATAGTCTAAGATAAGTATAAACATATGTTTTTGCATATCTTAAACTTAAGTTGTAATATCCAAGATAACTGCCCGATGATTAACTGGCCCTTCACTTTCCGCCATGACGTTGATTAGTCAACCCGCGTTCTTGGTTACCCCGTTCTGGAAAAACTAAAATCGCGCATTCAAGAAACGAATTGACTCGACTTATTTATTTAACATTTGTCGTATCTTAATTTCTATGTATACCCTAAATAAGTTCCCAGTAAATATACTCACTCTTTATGTAATCATTCAATATTATTTAATTGCAAGCATATATTTATATGCAAATGCCCACTGACTTGGATTCGCCAAAGCGTGTCCACCACCTTATTCTCATTTTTGCTATTTCGGGCTGGATTATCGAAAATGAAATGGGTTACCGTATGTGAGTGACGGGTGTCGGGTGAGTGTGCTATTTTTAGAGCAAGTATTTAAAGTTATTGGTTTGGGTGTAGTGGTCAGTAGAGGGTCCGGTAACAACATCAGCCGAGTGCCACGGTACGTTTATGCAGTTCCCGATTCTATAGATATGGTGAATATCTCCAGTTAGATATAATACTGGTATAGAAACGGGCAGCCATTGAACTCGGGATTTTTTTAGATGGGCACATGTTTTCCTAGGCGGTAAGCTTGTTGCAGGTAATTAGTTATAGGGATAAATGGTTGTATGTTGGTATATTTCTCGGGGGTTTATTAGTCACAGTGTGTCATTTTCAGTATTTCAGAATTTTCAGTATTCACTATTTTCATCGGGGTGTTTGGTGTAAATTCCTGTACTACAGACTGTGGGCACTAGAAGTGAATTTCCCTATGGAGGGTCATGTGGGGAACAGACAAATGTCGGGGATGTACGCTGCGTTGAGCTGGGCGTGATTAGTCTGTGTGAAGTTGTCGTAGATTGTTAGCGAGAGACCTGTGGGTCCGGGGCTTGCAGCCAGGATATCGATACACGAGGGACAGGCAGTGTGACGAGGGCAGGAGCGTCTCGGGTGCATGATGTCCTTAAAGAAATGAACCACGTGACTGAGTTCCTTTTCAGAGTGAGGTTATCAGTGTGTTAAAGTGACTGTTGTTAATTTTCATATAAACAGAGCTGAAACTTGAAGTACATGTATTTTAACTTTTTTTAGTTATTGAACATTAACATTTTCTGAGTAATTGTTCAACAAGCGTTTTATTGGTTGAAACAGTTTCTAATACTACATTTTGCAGTTTATTACCATTTTGTATCTGATAAAGTGTTATTTAAAAAACTTGCGTTTGGAATTCAGTTGATAGTATCATTTTTTGGAAGTTGTTTTCGAATGAGAGTGGAGTGAAAGGGGAAGTGAGAATTTTGATATGTTTTGTTAATTTTTTTTCAAATTAAACTTTTTTATTTTCTTTACAAAGTCTTATTTTTCATTCAGCCGACAAAATCCAAAAGAACTCATTACATACTTATTAGGTAAAATTACGGACATCAACTCACATGTGATGAAATACTAAAGGTGTAAGCAATTACTCTGGTGCAGACATTTCGAAGTTTATTGTCTTAAATTATAAGTGTAGATAGCCATTTCAATAGAGCCAGTCGTTAACCATTCTTGTAAAAATGGTTGGGAAACGGGTTGAGTATATAGTAGTAAGGGGTATACAGACTATACCCCTTACTACTGTATATTGATGAAATTAGAGCTTGTATAAAAGTTCGTACAAAACTCGGTAGTGCAGAAATTCAATAATGCAGATTATGACTGTATTGGGGGAAGTTTATGAGTTTGATAAGGTATCTTATGAGACAGTTCGTAGGTGGAGAAAGAAAGGGCGAGGTGAAATACGGCGCCAGTAAATTGTCAAAAAAAATTAGCTCTTTTTATTTTGAATTACTTTACTTAATTTTTATATATATATACATTTATAGAATCCTTTTCTTACCCAAGAAAAAAACCCAACAATCGCATGGTAGATATAAATCATTATCTGTGGTAGGGTAATCCCCGTAGACCACATTTGAAATCCTTTAAAATACACGAGCGCATTTAGGTACTTATTTCTTCTTCAGCTGGTCAATGTTAAGGGGTATCTTTTTTGACAGGAACAGAGTCCATCAAAGATACAGCAAAATCTGGCCGACCTGTGACTAACAGGCAAGGCAAATGTCTCAAAAGTCAGGGAAATAATTGAAATTTATGGCAGACACATTCATGATATTGCCAAAGATGCTGGCACATCGCTATTGTGGGTGCGTTTCATTTAAATGTACAAAAGATTTCTTCCAGATGGATACCGCATATATTGACAAATGACCAAATCCGGGTACAAGTACAAACCGCTAAGCAATTGTTAAAAATGTTTCCCCAAATTCAATTTGCAAATATTGTTACCGGTGACGAAACATGGATTAACTATTTCGAACCAGTATGAAAAATTGGGAACAAAATTTGGCTATTTACTAAACACGGTTGAGCGCCTGTACTTGCCAAAAGATCCATAATGTTCTTGATTGCAGAATGTCGGTGCCGAAGTGCAAAAGTTTTACAGGAAAGTATTACAGGGATGTTATAATAAAACATAGGTAATCACAGATTACAAAGCTCACCGAGACGAGGCATTACCTTTATGAGGAATCACCTTTATGAGATCACCTTAATCATATTCAATAAAAATCATAGTTAATAATGATCTTGGATATACATGGATTCTGTTTTGACACAAAATCGTATAACAATATCATATGTTAAAAAATTGTATAATAAATATATGTTCATTTCATACAGTATTATATGATACAATATTTATCAATACAATAATATAAAATATGATATTGCTTCCTATGATACTTACAATATATATCATATAATACAATAAAATACTGTAATAAATAATGATGAGATATGATATTGTAACATATGATATTACATTGTATCGTGTTATACATTATTGTATTTGATCACATAATACAATATCATAATATATAATATATGATACAATATAGTATTATATGATACAATATCATATCACATAATACATCACAATATTGTAACATGATATTATATTGTATAATATTATAGTATGATATTTTATTGTATGATATTGTATCATATTTGATACATAAAAGAATATTGTATCATATGATACAATATAATTAGGTACAACATTGTATCATATCAATTGATACAATATCATGTGATATAGTACTATATTATATCATACAATATCATATTATACTTTTTTGTATTATATGATACGATATCATATTATACAATATCATATAATACATTTTCATGTGATATAATAATATATTGTATAAACCAATATCATATTATATAATATCGTATCATGTGATATGATATATATTATACAATATCATATCATAAATATGATACAATATTTTATGTTGCAATATCATATGAAATAATAGCATGTGATTAAATAGTATATTATACAATATCATATTATACAATATTGTATCATAATATACAATACTATAAATTACAATATCATGATACAATATCATATCATAATGTACCAAAAAATTGATACAATATCATATCATATCATATAACTTTTTACAATATAATATATGATATAATATTGTATTATATAAAACAATAGTGTATCATATCATACAAAACTATATCATAGGAATCATATTAATCAACTATGCAAGCTATTTTCTACAAAATATGTGACATGTTCCAAAAAACCAAATCTCATCCAGCATCCGAAACCTATGGCTCAGATTCAGCATTCATTCCTGCCAGGTGCATCAGTATCATAAGACGCATCATCCATGCAAGCTTGGTGAAGTTTGGACTAGTAATAACTAAGATATGATTATCAGAAAGCACCTGCTCCAAAAACACCCGCTCTTAAAACCTTAACCTCCCTCCAGCATCCGAAACCTATGGGTCAAATTTAGCATTCATGCCTGTCAGGTGCATCAGTATCATAAGACGCATCATCCATGCAAGTTTAGTAAAGTTAGGACCAGTTATAACTAAGATGTATTTTTTAGCATCCTTGATAATGGAGATCAGGCTCTGCATCTGAAGATACCTCTGCGATTCATTTATATTATAGTTAAATCAACTATGCAAGTTTAAAATGGTACTAATACTTATTAAACATGTGACCTGATCCAAAAAACTTAACCTAATCCAGCATCCGAAACCTATGGCTCAGATTCAGCATTCAAGCCTGTCATGTGCATCAGTATCATAAGACGCATCATCCATGCAAGTTTTATGAAGTTAGGACCAGTAATAACTAAGATATAATCATCAGAGGGCACCTGCTCCAAAAACTTTAACCAGCTCTTAAAACCTTAACCTCCTCCAGCATCCGAAACCTATGGCTCAGATTCAGCATTCATGCCTGTCAGGTGCATCAGTATCATAAGACGCACCATCCATGCAAGTTTGGTGAAGTTAGGACCAGTAATAACTAAGATATAATCATCAAAGGGCACCTGCTCCAAAAACTTTAACCAGCTCTAAAAACCTTAACCTTATCCAGCATCCGAAACCTATGGCTTAGATTCAGCATTCAAGCCTTCCAGGTGCATCAGTATCATAAGACACACCATCCATGCAAGTTTGGTGAAGTAAGAAACGGTAATAACTAAGATATAATCATCAAAGGGCACCTGCTCCAAAAACTTTAACCAGCTCTAAAAACCTTAACCTCATCCAGCATCCGAAACCTATGGCTTAGATTCAGCTTACAAGCCTGCCAGGTGTATCAGTATCATAAGACGCACCATCCATGTAAGTTTAGTGAAGTTAGGACCAGTAGTAACTTAGAAATTGCTATCAAAGGGCACCTGCACCAAAAACTTTAACCTGCTCCAAAAACCTTAACCTCCTCCAGCATCTGAAACTCATGGCCCTGATTCAGCATCCAAGTCTTTCAAGTCCATAAGTAGGTCCAGATGCATAATCCATGCAAGTTTGATGAAGATAGGACAAGTAATAACTTAGATACAGGACCTGCAACAAAAACTTTAACCAGGTCCGGACGCCGACGCCGAGGGTATAGCATAAGCTCCCCCCGACTTCGTCTCGGTGAGCTAAAAATGCATAAGAAATATTAATACAAACGACGCCTGTATCAGAATTTAAGCATGTTCGTCTTTTAGTGATAACGCTACATCACACACACCTGACCTTGAGAAGCAATTAAAAGATTACCGTTTTGCCACACCCACCATACTCTCCAGATCTAGCCCCATGCGACTTTTTCCAAAACTTAAAAAAAGTTTTTATCTGGTCGTTGTTAAGGGGGATGTGCGGCCATCTTTTACATTTCAGAAGAAAAATGTAAACATTTCTTGAACTGGCTTGTTTCTGTCCAAATCTTACTAAAACTGTTGTCAAAAGATACAAAAGCAATAAATATGACGTTTAACATGTTGTTTTGTTTGCAAATTACGCATACAAGGGCAGAACAATGCATTTTTAAATCACTTTGAACTGCGCAGCTACAGACTTAAATTCAAGATTTAAAAATATGAAAAAAATATGAAAGGGGGTCATTAGTGTCTACTCTACAACCATTTGTTGAGAAAAAAGTCAAAGCTTGCTTATTTTTAAAGTTGTAACTTTGTCTCAAAAGAGGGTACCCCATTCTTAAAATGAGTCTCAAAAACCATCAATTTGCACGAGATATTTTTGTCTGTGTCTATGGAGGTACATTAGTTATATTTTCATTGAAATATATTTTCTTTAGGGCAATTAATATTTTGGACCCCTATCCTACTTCTAAAAAGAATTTAATTTAAATTATACTCATAGAACTAAAACAAAAACAATTGGAACTGGTATAGAGATGTCTGTCACATTCAGTCCAGATTGTTTTGAATTGACATTTATTTGTATTGATGAAAATATAACGTCAATGTGCCTTCATAGACACGGGAGTTCTAAGTATAACCTGGAATTTTCTTGTTCTAAAAATAGATACCATGCCGACTGACTCTATTTTGAGGCAAAGTTTCTACATTTATGTGCAAAATTCAAGCTTTTTCTCAACAAATGGTTGTAGAGAGAACACCAATGAACCCCCTTCATATCTTTTCAGATTTTTAAATATTCAAAATAAGTCTGTAGCTGCGCAGTTCGACCGCTGTTTTAAGTTATTAAAAAGGCATTGTCTTGTTCTTGTATGCATAATTTGCATACAAAACAAAATGTAGAATCTCATACATGTATTTATTGCTGTTATATCTTTTGGCAACAGTTTTGGTCAGTTTCGGGCAGAAACAAGCCAGTTCAAGAGATGTTTACATTCTTATGCTCAAATGTAAAAAATGGCCACACATCCCCCTTAAAAGTCTCGACAAGCCCTTGGCTCAGCCATTAGTCAGTGCCTCAGAGGGCTACCTTAACCAGTGTACTGTCCTTTCATATATATATTTTATTTGATAAAATGAAATATATCAGAAAGGACAGTACTTATGGTTTCAGGGACTGAAATCATGTACCGGTATTTCAAACAGCAGAGAATACTTTTGATGGGATGTAATGTTCATTTAACTATTTGAGTCAAATGTTTTTTTAGATATCGTACAATACACATTAAGGATCCTCGACACCCGTGACTTCTACTTTTTATAACAGTACGTCACAACATGGCAATTTTAGCGCATTCTGAAATAGTTATATCGCCAAAATTTGTTGTCTATCTCTGAACAGTGGAAATTTAAAAAGTTGATTTCCCCCCCCAAAATTGAAATTTTTTTGGTCATTTTCAATTCGAACACATGCTAAAAGTCCATATCTTTAAGTAATTTAGAAGAATGGACTTGTATGCAGAACTTTCCCCAGCTGTATGGAGGACCCTTAAATATCAAAACAACTCTTGTAATTTTACAATTATGTACAATTCCTTCTACTTTTATCTTATAAATACAGGTTTGATAACCATTGAATGTTTAATAATACTAACTGGTTTTTCTCACAATTTTGTTCCCTATTTTTTTTTCAATTTTCAAAATTCAGACAAGTCTCAAAAAATACTAAAATTAAATGCTAGAGCTTGAAAGAAATTAATAAGAAGCACTGGTTAGGGGATGTTTTTCTTCTCACAATTCCATTTATTTACTTTGAAAAATACATGTAATGATATACACAATGATTGCAAATTGAAAATTATAGTTCATTGCAAAATTGTACTAATCTGCAACTCAGAAATGTTCATTTTAATGTGAATCATAATTTATATATGCAATCTTCTCAGCTGTCTGATTAGCTTCTTATATATTTAATTTACTTACTAAATTAAGAGAGTCTTTAAAAAAAATCTACCCTAGGAAATTAATCACAGTTAAGAATGGGGAAGAAGAAAACCTGTGCAGGGGCAATGAAACAAATGGGAAAAACAGAGCTTCACAAATTAAAAAACTTTAAGCAATATAAATTTCATAAGAACATTTAGAAAGTATAATATTAATACTTAAACAATACTGAAAATGTGCTTAACCCATATTGGAGGTGAACAATAGCTTTAAAAAAAACTATGCAACTAGCAAAATGGGATTCACTGTACATTTATTAAAATGAGATTCAAAAAATTACAAGAGGCCCATGGGCCACATTGCTCACCTGAGCAACAATAGACATGATAAAATCAGATTAATGGAGTCATTATACAAAATATCTGGACAATGTTGTATAATGCATGTCGATCCTGTATAAATAAAAATCCATTCTTTCCCCCTGGATATTCTTATGTTTATAAGATTTTTAAAGATTTTTCTATATATATTCCTATGTAAAAATTTGACCGCCCATTGCGGCCCCACCCTACCCCAGGGGATCATGATTTGAACAAATTTGAATGAACCCAACCTGAGGATGCTTCCACACAAGTTTCAGCTTTCCTGGCTGATTAGTTTCTGAGAAGAAGATTTTTAAAGATTTTTCTCTATATATTCCTATGTTAAAAAAACCCCCATTGTGACCCCACCCTAATCCTGGGGATAATGGTTTGAACAAACTTAAATCTACCTTACCTGAGGATGCTTTCACACAAGTTTTAGCTTTTCTGGGCAATCAGTTTTTGAGAAGAAGATTTTTGAAAAATACCAACAAATTTTCAATAATTCTAAATTATCTCCCCTTTAAAGATGGTGTTGGCCTTCAATTGAACAAATTTGAATCCCCTTCACCCAATGATACTTTGTACCAAGTTTGGTTGAAATTGGACCAGTGGTTCTGGAGAAGAAGATGAAAATGTGAAAAGTTTACAACGACAAAGCCAACGCCAACACCAACGCCAAAGTCGACAGACAACGGACAAATTTTGATCAGAAAAGCTCACTTGAGCCTTTGGCTCAGGTGAGCTAAAAAGGCATATGATCCAAAGCACCTGAAAATTCATATCAATAATGTTTCATTCAGGTGGTGTAACAATATGAAAAACAGTTACAGAGTAAAAATATGAAAAACAGTTAAAACTTGATGTTATACAATGGACAACAAGCATTTAATTTTTGTCAACCTATTAAAAAATCAGGCTAGCACAAAGATTCTCTTTGTTTGTGTGGTAACAACAATTCTCTTTGTTTGTGTGGCAACAACGAGGCATTAATATCAACCAGACCACTAAAAAATTTATAAACTAATAAATATTGACTGGAAACATTATGATAATATCTAAGTTCTTATTCATTGTTAAGATATTTGTTCACAATTTTTAAAGAATTGTCCCCAGACAGTAATAATGTTTCCACCTCCAAGAAACGAACTATTTTCAATTGATGAATGGTGAGGTTGGCTAGACTTTGCTCTTGGTGTCCGAGGTTGAGTTTCTGTAGCGCGTAATTGTGTTCAAAATAAACTCCTTTATTTCACTAATGTTTTCTCTTTGCAAAAACTCCATAAACATGTCCCGAACATTCTATGTAAGAGAAATAAACTTCATTAAAACATTCAGATGTATATTTAAGGATGAGATAATTGTGATGATCCAAACTCAGAATTTATTTAAACAAATACCGTATTCTTAACCGATGGCTGCAAATAATACAATTGGCTGCATGCATTTTAGATCTTTAAAAAACTTTAGAAAATTCTTAAAAGAAATAGAGGTAATTTGGTCTCTTACTTTGATTCCTTTTGGATGACCAATATTTTCTTTTGGTTGTGTCTGAAATACAGAAGATATGATGGATATTAGATCCACACCAAAACTTTCAATGAATCAAATACATCAGACAATAATTGCCATTTAAGAAAAAAATTGAACTTTTATGAAATACAACTTTATCTTATATGTCTTTGATTGTAACGATGTAAAGTTTGCAGTTAATTGTGAAAAAAATAATTAATAGTTGTAATACAGGTATGGAGGTACTGTCTAACCCCTCCGTCTTTTTAGCAATTGTCTTTAATTTAACTTGATACGAAACTTCTAAGGTTCACTGACCCTCTACACTTAAAATGTTTATTAATAAAAATTAAGACATGAAAAAAATTTGTTAAAAATAAAGTTATCTTAAAATCATATGAGATACCATAGCTTCTTAACACACTGACTATATCTCAAAGAAGATTCAATTTTTGGATAAAAAATATCTGCCGCAAGGAATTGTGCCACAGACAGATTAATTGTCCTTATTTTGGCTAAAATTCCTCCTCATGGCAGGAGAACAAACTTATATAAAACATTTGTTGACTAGGCCTGTATGCAATCAATTCTGTCTGAAGCATGTGTCATTACTCCTTTTGTGCCAATAAATTGATAAAGAATGGTTTTAGAAATCTCCAAGTGCTGATGAACCTTGTTGTGATCAATAAAGACTGTAAATATACCTGATGAACCTTGTTGTGATCAATAAAGACTGTGAATATACCTGATGAACATTGTTGTGATCAATGAAGAGTTTGTTATTAAAGACTGTAAATATACTGATGAACCTTGTTGTGATCAATACTGTATATATACCTGATGAACCTTGTTGTGATCAATAAAGACTGTAAATATACCTGATGAACCTTGTAGTGATCAATAGATTGTAAATATACCCGATGAACCTTGTTGTGATCAATAAAGACTGTGAATATACCTGATGAACCTTGTTGTGATCAATAGACTGTAAATATACCCAATGAACCTTGTTGTGATCAATAAAGACTGTAAATATACCTGATGAACGTTGTTGTGATCAATAAAGACTGTGAATATACCTGATGAACCTTGTTGTGATCAATAGACTGTAAATATACCTGATGAACCTTGTTGTGATCAATAAAGACTGTAAATATACCTGATGAACGTTGTTGTGGTCAATAAAGACTATAAATATACCATGTTGATTTATATTAGGTGGCATTATTCTTTTCTACACATCATATGAATAAATGTTGTGCTTTTAATCGATTACAGTAACAAGCTTCTCATTTTTTTTTTCAGAGAACCATTTTAAGGTGTGGATTTATTAATCTAATGAGTGCACATGTCCACACCAATTCTGGTGCAAGTGATTGCATAGAGGAGCTGATTTAAAAATCAACTTTCAAACAGTATACATCTATATTATAACAGCAACAGTATTGGTTAAAGAGCTCACCTCCTTTAGAAATAATAAAGCGAATGGCAGAAATGCCTGATGTAGGTAAAGAGAGAGCCCATCATTGGCTTCTGTGCCCACATGGTCCAGGTCAAAGTTCAGATAGGAGTCATTTCTGCCGTGACTAAAGGCCTTCCTTCTCCACAGAGAATCACAGAGGTCCAGGATGAGGATATTGAGGCTATGAATTGTCTCCTTCTTCTGGTATCCTGGGATATCTATCTCATTATTGGTCGCATCATCCTTCAACATCTGACAGTTACTCTTATAGCTAACAAATAGAAAATATAAGGTTACGAGGGTTAACCAAATGGAAACAATTACATTAAGTGTTATGAGTAAAGCAGAACACCGCCCTCCAAAAGGAAAAATTGTAGAAATTATACAAATAAAAGATAGAATATCCCCTCAAAATTTTTATTTATGGTATAATGCATTTGTCTCTTTGGAAAGGTCATCTTGAAAACAGGTTCATTTAAGTAAAAAACAAATCCTTCTAACTTATGACACAAACAAAATTCCACAGATCAAAATCAAGCTCAATGCTTGCAAACACAGTAAAAAAACGTCAAGTCTGGAAAACAGCTATGATGGCAGGACAGAAGAAGGGAGCACAAGGGAGAAAGAGACAGAGAGTGTTAACACTAAATCCCCAGCCATCAATAAGGGGCATTAATCTTTCCACTGACTGATACAGCCATCCTACCTGTTTATAACTCCACACAGTCTGGCAGGACCCATAGCATTGTCACAAAGATGGGCTCTGATCATGTGTCGACTTGGCAAATACACAAATGGAAGGCCATATCTGGCATGCAGCGTGGACACCTGAGGTAAAGTGTGGTGGTAAAGGTTTTGAAAAGGCTTATTAAAAAAAGATAAAAACCATTCATGATACCCCCCCCCCTCAAAAAAAAAACCAAGAAAAAAAACAAAACAATAAAAACACATTATCAAGGGAGCAGGACTTTTACCACAAGTTTGTCTAGATCCGTAGGATCTAAAATACTAAGACAATTTGCATGATAAAATTATTACCATATATAAAACATGGCATGCTTGCATGTTTTGTGACCATGATAACAGACATATCTTCACGTTAGAGACCATGAAAAGATAAGATATATCTTAACCTGTTATAGATAATGAAAAGATAAAACATGTGAGTGTCATTTACCAATTCACTGAAGCTGAGTGTGAAGTGGAGAAGGATATTGTGATCGTTTTCCAGGGCCAGTCCCACACTGGCAAGTCTATCCACATAGCCAATCAGCTCTATGACTGTGGTCAGGGGGTCAAACATCCCAATGTCGTCTTCAAACACCGAGATTCTGTCAAAATCAAATATAAATCATCATTCTCACCTTCAAATAGCTATCATGCAATGACAATGGAAATAAAAACCACTATAATACCAGCAATTCATTCAACGTACAGGGGTTCAATATATTTCTGTATCAAAAGCAAGAAAACAACTCTTTTATGCTACATGTATTATAACATGTACCTTATTGGGCATGTATTATAACATGTACCTTATTGGGGGGGGGGGGGGGGGGGTAATGTCATTTAGTGCATGGACTATAATTTTGTAACAAAAATGAGAGAAACTCCACTTTTATACATTAATTGTACTATCAAATCATCTTTTAGGTCATCTTCTAGGTCAATGTAATTTACTGCATGAACTATAAACTTTATGTCAAAAGTAAGGGCAGTCCATGAATATAGTCTCCATTACCTTATTGTGAAGATAACTTCAACTTCAACTTCAACTTCTGGAAACACCATTTTATTGGCATAGCATCACTTTGTTGTTTTTTGGTGGGTTTTTTTTTACCCTTTTGATCATGTAAATACTTATATCTTTAAAATGTGTGAATGGTTATTAACATGAAAGGACAAAGACACAATATGAGCTCAAATTTTATAATTGATTTTTCCAATGTTGATGTCTAGAATGGTTATCTTCTTGACTTTTCTTATCAATAAAATTCTAATATCACCCTAAAAACTAGTTGTGTAAACTTTTTATATGAATACCACATTATTCTAAAAGGACCTAAATTTAAAGGAATACTGAAATATCTTTAGAGCATAATGCATTTCAAATGTCTTTAGTTTATATTGGTTTAAATGCTCTTGTTTACAAATGCCTACTTAAGGAATTTCCATATGGCCCACACAAAACCTTTTTTTTGCCTCCAAAGTTAATTAGGATCCTTCAATCATGATAATTGGGTGATTTGCATTTCTGTATAGCCAATTTAACTACACAATGCAAAATTATTAAAACTTTTTTCATGTTTAGAAGCACATTATTGTATGCAATACAGTATATATTTGGTTAATACCTCTATCTGTTCTATCACACCAAGATGACACCAACATTCTCATTAAGAAGAAATAAACACAGACTTCTCAAGGGCAGATTGTTCTTGTCATTGATTCAAGACTCTAATCTTAGAATGCCTTAGTAAATTAAAGAGTTCCTGTATAATCAGAACTGTCAGTTATATTATCAATAAAAGCATGTGACTATAATGATTATCTTCTTTAATAGAAATGTCCACATCAAACTTATGTAAATATTACATCACCATTGATTTATTTGACAGAGATCTTGGGCATTATACCTTTCTGTTTTGAATGAAGTGACGGGCCATCCTCAGATCAATACTCACCCTGGCTTTGCCTCTGGATATTTCTGATTGTATCTCGGGATTTCCACCATTGAATAATTCTGTAAAAGCTGGGTCAAACACAGCATCACCTGGCACTTCACAAAAAAAAAAAGAGTTAATGCAAACAAGAAGCCAACAGGCCTTGATGGTCACCTGAGTACCATAGACCTTAGATTGACCTGTAAGAGGGTCTCATTTTTGCATTTTAAGCTTCATTTTGGAGTCTAAACCCTAATCTGAATTTGATGTTTAAAAAAACATTTATTTTTGGGGGAGGCAAGAGTCGAAAAAGTCTCGGATTAATAATATCCTAGCTCCAGGTGCCAAAAATCTTTTGGTAAAAAGAAAACTGCAGGCCTTTAATAGTTTATCTTTTATAATATTCAGTTTTATATATATAATGTACACAAAATGCATACAGTGTATTTCTACAAGAATACAATGCACAGAAAATTAAAGTAGATTTCTTAAAATATGGTGGCAATATGTTACCTAAGTGACCTAAAAATTATTATGTTACATGTTCACTATATGGCCACATTTGTCCCCCCCCCCCCTCCTAAAAAAATTAGCCTCAACACCTGCCCAATGGGCAATGAATTTCACAATTTAAGAACAGTACAACAGTACAATATGTACATATCAACATTGCATTTCGTTTACTGCCCAATATTACTGTAAAAGTACAGAAGAAAATATTATAAAATCAAATACATCTCAACTATGTAGCCATATTGACCATACCCAAGGGTCCTGAATCCCTGACCCAGGGGTCATGAATTTCAGAATTTAGGTAGAGGGGTTCATGAATATCATAACCATGCATTGATTGCATTCAGTTTATCGCTCCCTGCTGTGGATGAAGAGAAGATTTTCTAAGATTAAATACATTTATGATTTTTACTATGGCCACATTGGTCTCACCTAAGGCCTGAACCCCCAAAACAGGAGCCATGAATTTCACAATTTTGGTTGAAGGCTTCATGAACATCAGATTCATGCATTCTGTTTATTTCCCCTACTGTGGATAAAGAGAAGGACATTTTCTAACATTGAATGCATTTTCACTATATGTCCATACTGGCCCCACCCTAGGGCCTGAACACTGACCCAGGGACTATGAATTTCACAATTTTGGTAGAAGGCTTTATAGACATCATAATCTTGCATTTAACTTTTCTCAAATATAAATGGAAGTATAGAACATATTATGTCCATATTGGTCCTGCCCTAGGGCCTGAACCCCTGACCCATGGCAAATATGCTTTCATACAATATGCATATACAGAAAATAAAATTGGTAATCATCACCAATCTCACATAGGATTCTAGGAGCTCAGCATATAAGACACTGGCTTTGTGCTTCCAAAGATGATAGGAAAATAAAAAGTAAATTGGCTGGGACACAATTAATGCAATCAGCTTAATTATTAAATAGATAAATAATCAAGACTGGTAAATTTTGTGTAGCTAGACCTGTGGACTGGCTTTATTATCTGGTAGCTAGAACTGTAGACTGGCTGTATTATCTGGTAGCTATACCTGTGGACTGGCTATATTCCTGTGGACTGGCTATATATTTGGTAGCTAGAACTGTAGACTGTCTATATTATCTGGTAGCTAGACCTGTGTACTGGCTATATATCTGGTAGCTAGACCTGTGGACTGGCTGTATTATCTAATAGCTAGCTAGACCTGTGGAGTGGACGTATTATCTGAAAGCTAGACCTGTGTACTGGCTATATATCTGGTAGCTAGACCTGTGGACTGGCTGTATTATCTAATAGCTAGCTAGACCTGTGGAGTGGACGTATTGTCTGGAAGCTAGACCTGTGGAGTGGACGTATTATCTGAAAGCTAGACCTGTGTACTGGCTATATATCTGGTAGCTAGACCTGTGGACTGGCTGTATTATCTAATAGCTAGCTAGACCTGTGGAGTGGACGTATTGTCTGGAAGCTAGACCTGTGTACTGGCTATATATCTGGTAGCTAGACCTGTGGACTGGCTGTATTATCTAATAGCTAGCTAGACCTGTGGAGTGGATGTATTATCTGGTAGCTAGACCTGTGTACTGGCTATATATCTGGTAGCTAGACCTGTGGACTGGCTGTATTATCTAATAGCTAGCTAGACCTGTAGAGTGAACGTATTATCTGAAAGCTAGACCTGTGGACTGGCTATATTATTTGAAAGCTAGACCCGTGGACTGGCTATATTATTTGAAAGCTAGACCCGTGGACTGGCTATATTATCTGAAAGCTAGACCCGTGGACTGGCTATATTATCTGAAAGCTAGACCTGTGTACTGGCTATATATCTGGTAGCTAGACCTGTGGACTGGCTATATATCTGGTAGCTAGACCTGTGGACTGGCTATATATCTGGTAGCTAGACCTGTGTACTGGCTATATATCTGGTAGCTAGACCTGTGGACTGGCTGTATTATCTAATAGCTAGCTAGACCTGTGGAGTGGACGTATTATCTGGTAGCTAGACCTGTGTACTGGCTATATATCTGGTAGCTAGACCTGTGGACTGGCTGTATTATCTAATAGCTAGCTAGACCTGTGGAGTGGACGTATTATCTGAAAGCTAGACCCGTGGACTGGCTATATTATTTGAAATCTAGACCTGTGGACTGGCTATATTATCTGAAAGCTAGACCTGTGGACTGGCTATATTATCTGAAAGCTAGACCCGTGGACTGGCTATATTATCTGAAAGCTAGACCTGTGTACTGGCTATATATCTGGTAGCTAGACCTGTGGACTGGCTATATATCTGGTAGCTAGACCTGTGGACTGGCTATATATCTGGTAGCTAGACCCGTGGACTGGCTATATATCTGGCAGCTAGACCTGTTGACTGGCTATATATCTGAAAGCTAGACCGGCTATATATCTGGTAGCTAGACCTGTGTACTGGCTATATATCTGGTAGCTAGACCTGTGGAGAGGCTTTATAATGTCATCATGAGTGATTGCAACGGATGCAATTAGGGGTTATATATAATTAAACTATCAGACACTTGTTGTTAATAAATAAAGTATGCTATTATTTTCGACTATATTGATCTCCTTAAAAGAAGAGCTCTATATAAAGAAAAATATTTAAATTTTAAAGCCAATATATATGGAATTTTTCTTCAACAAGTAAAATTTATAGCTTAAAACATTATTTCTAAAAATTTAAGGTAGATCTGATGGTTAATATGTTGACTACCCAGCCTCCTTAAGAACTGGAAGGTTGCGTAAAAATTCCAAGTTAGTTTTAAAACCATGTTAACAAGTGTGGCACATACTACTTGAAAATCTGCCAACTCATGCTTTAGCAATAGCCAGAAAACAAGTGGACCTGTTTAGTGCAGCTTGAATCTACATGTATGCTATATCTGGGTGCTTACATAGTACATGTAATAACACAAACATCTGAACTTTCTCTTAATGATTTTTCCCATCACATTTCAATTTACAATTTTTACATTTTTAAAGTGTAAATTTGGATTTACTTGTTAAGTGTTTCATGAGAAATAGATCTTTTTAAGACATTTATTATATACTGTGGAATCTTTAGATTTCGTGGTGGTTCAATTTTCGTGGAATTCGTGGGTACCTCTCATGCACGAATTAACATCCTCCAAGAGTTGATAAATTAAGGTTATAAAGTCATATTCCTTTTGTAGGCATAAGAGAATAAACAAAATTACGTCCCCACAAACCTGTAAAATTTAAGCAATCAACGAAAATTGGCCCCCACGAATTTGAATGATTCCACAGTATTCAATGTTTAAAAACCATGGTTCTTTATTCAATTTCGAATCTTATTTACCTAAGAATAGAGAACTGGTACTTTGTACCAAGTGTTGATTGTAATTTTCCAATAAAAACCTCATATCTAGTCAAGTTTAGTTTTATTTCATTGTAATGTGATTTTTTAAAATGTAAACTCACCTTAATGAACACTGATGTTCTGACAAACAGCTTTCTTAGAGGTTCTAAAATATTCTCATTCAACACTGAAAAATAAGTACATGCAGATTTCAAGAAAAGAGTAGAGTCTGTTTCTTAAGGTAAGATAAATGACAAAATTAGTACATGAAGATAATAAGAAACAAGTAGAGCTCATCTTTATAGGTGAGAGAAATAAAGAAACCTCTATACCAATGAATTGAACTCACATTTTCATATTGTATTGTGAATATAACACATTTAAAATTATCTTCAATAAATACTGGTACAATAAAGAATCAAAGTACTGATAGTACTGAAAAGCACTAACCTAGCTTGGTTCTAAATTTATTTTGTGCAAGCTTAGTCAAAAAGAATCGATTTGATTTTACTACATTTCATCTTCTGTATGCGTACTATATTTCCTCATCACTGCGTGGCAGCCCCTGCAATGATGTACGTAAGCCCCGCACATTAGATTCACAATAGCCCGCACATTATTTAGATTCATAATATCCCGTGCAATTATGTGCGTAAACCCCTGAAACTGGTTCTCTAATCAGTTTAAATGATGTATATTTCTGCTCATAGGGGGCGGTTATTCGATGCACCGGAAGTAGAAGTCTAACGACAATATAGCGCTGAGCTTTGCTTCGCACTTTAAAAAAAGCTACGAACCTGAAAAAGGATAGAGTCTACACCTAGACACAAGTCTGAAGATTTCTTGTCTGAAATCAAGTCCATTCCAGATCTGAAGATATCGGAATAAGACCTTATCTACAACTGGGATGCCTTCCTGTTAAAAGAAGACAAGAAAAAAGCTGTGAATGTGACAGCAAAACGGGTTTTCTTTTGAGTGAACAGTATTTATAATCCATTTGTCAACCCTGAATAGATAAACACTACATATCCAGAGAGTATCCTTTTGGCAGCTGCCTGCCATTTTCAATAACCAGATTTTTTCTTTGGAAAAGCCAGTTAAAAATTGCAAAGCATCATTTTAGGAGTCTATTGGCTGTGTAAAATTACATGTGCGTTTTTGAAATCTACATGTACCTGAATGAATTCAGTGAACTGTATCAATTTCTTCAGTATGGACTCAATTTCTGGGAAGCAGGCTGGCGTTTGAGAGCTATATAGCAATTCTACAAAGAAAACAGTCAATGCATTATTTGATATTTTTAATGGTGTCCGGTACAGTTGGGAATGGAAATACACATGTATGCATATGTTTTATAGGATAAACAATTGTGTTTGTACACTAAACAAAGACCCATGGGCCAAAATCATCACCTGAGCAATGATGCATCTTTTAAACAATTTTATTGGTCAAAGAAATGATTACACAGAAAATTTCATATACAGAGGGCAGAGAGGGTAAAAAAGACGTTAACGCAAAACAACTTTTTTAAAAAACATGCTAAAATACGAAACAGCCAAGTTTAAAACAAAACCAACCGATGAAAACAAACGATCAACGATACAAAACCAACAGTCATGCACTGAATGAATGCCTTTCTCCGCCACCAATAAAAAGGTAAATTTGTTTGTAACCTAGCGTACATGTAGCTATGCCTAGTAACTTTGAAAGTGTGAAATAATCAAAGATGTAACACATTTTTAGAGAGAGAGAGAGAGAGAGAGAGAGAGAGAGAGAGAGAGAGAGGGAGAGAGGACTTACTATCACACAAGGTATCCTGGATCCAGTAAGAGAATCGACTCGTCATGAGAGGGTCAGCATTGTAAGACATGAAGCATTGTAGTAAGGGGCTCCGGAGAGCGGCTCCCATCTGACTCGGCAACTAGAAATAGCGCAAGGCTCTCATAAAGTAATATGCATTTGTTAATATTTATACAAAGTATGTTTCTCTCCCAGTTTGACTCAAAATATCTAGACTAGCACTAGATGTTGTTCCAGTTGCCTCCTCTACTAAGTCAAAGTGATTTTTCAAGTGCTCATGTAAAGTATTTCTGCAAATAGTGTAAAACATAATTCTCCTTAGTATGACTAGTAACCAACAAAAGACTTCCAGCTATATACCTCTACTCTGTCTGGATTCTTTAATAAAGTGTCAATGTTCTGTATCTGGACAAAGGGCAGCGGTTTCTCCTCCAGCATGGCCATCAGTCGACTGGACAGCTTGACAGTCAGTGTGGAACTGCTTGAGTGGACCACAGGTATTGGATCCACCTTTCTTCTCTTTGCAGGCTGCAAATAATATACAGCTATTGACTGTGTAAACAAGTATCATTTAATTTGTTGGATTCAGGAACTACCAAGGCAATAGGGGCATTCAAATTAATAGCTAAAAAATTATTATTCATGCAATAAACATACTTTGATAAATCTTACATCTTTTAATTAATTAGACTGACTCAATATTATGTGATGTACTTATAATAATGACTAACTAAGTTATGGGTGACAATCAGTAATTGTTATATACATTACGTAAGAACACATGTTCTGCTAATTTGAACTACTTTTCTGATTCACTGACCGGTATCCCATGAAGCATGGAGATTTCAGCAGCCTGTAGCTTTCCCGATAATTCCAGAGAAGACTTCATGTGAGCCGTATCAGCAGCTTGGTTTCTTTCCTGTACTTCCCTGATCACAGCATACCACTGCCGATCTCTGGTTGGAAAAAATTGCTGAAAAGAACAACAAATCTTTAATAATTGTTAAAGAATTTGCTCTGTGAATAGAGTTGTGATAAGGGAAATAACTAATAATATGAACTGGAACATTTAAAACTATCTGAACATTAGAAATACATATATTTCTGTTTCAATTTCAAATATCTCTATTACTAGTTTTCAAATCATGTGTGACATGCTTGGTACCTATAAGAGATATATCAGTTATAATCAAATTCAAAAGTAAAGTACCTTAGTTTCAGTAATAATTTGGGCATCCATTTTTTTACACCATTTAAAAATGCAGTTTGGAGGATAATTAAATTTGTGGACAATGTTCTACTACTAAACATGTATATTGCTGAATTGTTCTTGAAGATACTTTGAACATTCAGTGATTAATGAAGGTCCCGTTCAATACTGGACGACGGTACATTTTATTCTTTAAAAAAATGTTAAGTCTGCTTCATGAGATTGATAAATTCCTATACTAAACAAAATATTTAAATTGTAACTTCAAGATTATTGTTTCTTCATATTTTGTTCAAATTCCTATAGTAAACAAAATATTTAAATTGTAATTTCCAAGATTACTGCAACTTCATATTTTGTTCATATAATAATTCTTAACATTGATAAGTTAGAAATAACTTACAGAAACTATTAGAATGCAGGATTTTGCTCCTTTTGTTTCTTAATTCTACAGAGATTGTGCATTTATCTCTTGCATGTCACTCATGATTTCCCTTTCATACATCAAAAGAGTAGTAGAAATAACAGCAAGAAAAATTAGATTGAATCCATTTTAAAAACGAATTCACAAAAAAACCCAATGCTTAACAAAACAATAATGAAACCTTATAAATGACAATAAAACATAAATAAAAGTATTCAAACCTTTCTTGTATTAGGAATGACTATAGACACCAAATTTGGAAAGTACAGTTTGTATATTGACAACAAACCAATCAGGTATGGTTGTGGACCCTGCAAGAAAAAACAAATAGCCGAAAATCAGATCATATGTAAACATGCATTAAAAAAATTTAATTCCTGTAGAATTTACTGATAGTTAAAATAAACGAAAAATAAATTGTTTACATTGGTTGTCAAGCTTGTTTGTCAAGCTGATTGAAACATGAAAATAATGAAAGTCATTTCTGTTGATTTTCTTTGAAATTGTACTTAAGTCAACAATAAAAATGATTACAAGTTTAGTTTGTAGCTCCAGCAGTTTTCGGACTCTATAAAGCCGAACATCTTCTTTTCTTGTTAACAGGTACAGCAGATGACAGATGTATGGTGTCTGAAAAATATTAAAGATATAACATACACTGTTTAAGAAACTTTTTTGCATATACAATTTAAGAAACAAAATCTAAAACAGTTTAAAATTGTGACTTACAGTATGTGAATATTTGCCAACTTTTATGGCGTGCACCAGTAACCATTACAACCGTAAAAAATACTTCTACAAATACATTGATAGCTTACCAGGACAGTATTCTCAATGAAATAAAACAACAGGTAGCCTAGTTTTTGGACAGTCTCCTTTTGGTCTATATAGTCATAAACAGCTATTATCAGCCTCAGAAGTGTAGCCTACAACATACATCCAATACAAAACAATGATCAATATGTTTCAAAGAAGAAATTGCATTCAGAACCATTTTAATAAGACCTTGGACTTTCGGTAAGACGTAACTATATTTATTGCATCAAAACAAGTTAAAATGATGCTGGTTTCAAGTGAAATATGCATAGATTCGTAATCTTACAAATCTTGTTGATTTCAAAGAGCCACGACTGAGTGGCCAGCAATGAAATAGACAGGCTTACGTTACATTGCTGTTTGACACAACTACCCAAAGTCCAAGCTCTTGTTAAAATGGTTCTATTAAAATGGGCTTTAATGGTCAATTGA
Organism: Magallana ariakensis; assembly: GCA_020458035.1. Taxonomy (NCBI): domain Eukaryota; kingdom Metazoa; phylum Mollusca; class Bivalvia; order Ostreida; family Ostreidae; genus Magallana; species Magallana ariakensis. The sequence goes on from CM035819.1 coordinate 49,452,772, forward strand.
AATTTGATTACCAGTTGCCAAGGATATAAAGCTGACATTTTTTTTTCATCAAACAAGGCTCTGACATGTCATGTATTTTGCTTACGTATAGCTTGCTAATGCCCCAGTCACACATTCACGGATTAAATGCCGGATTAGCTACGGAAGCGATCCGGAATCATTCGTGGCGATATGTATTGACCCGTGGCTTTTCCGTCTGTTATCGTATCCAAACGTAGCAATACTTGTATAGCTGCAACAATTTTTGAACATGTTAAAAATTCTACTACGGATGAAACCACCGTAGTACATGTACTTCCTTAGAAAAACTTACTAAACCGTTTTAGATCGTAGAAGTCTGTTTTAACTCCGTATAAATCCGTAGTAATTCGTATGTATCAATTTGTATATATTCCGTAGTGCATCCGTACTAACTCTGTATCATTAGATTTTCCGGTGTCAACCGTGGAAAATATTCCGTAGTAGAACCGTGGAGTTGATCCGTGAATGTGTGACTGGGGCATAAAGAAAATAATAAAAATGTAAAAAGTGAACATGCCTGTACTTTGTTGGATGGTTTACTTGTACACATGAAGGACAGGGCCAACTCCACAGCCCGCACGGGAAACTGCGAAGCCGGAACCAGGCATTTTATCAGCTTACAACTTATAACATCACCTGAAATTTGAACAAGTAGATTTTTTTTAAAATCCATGTATTTCATATTGATAAAGCTTTTAAAATAATGTCAATGATAATACATATACCAGGTATTCAAACAAGAAAATTGAACATTTTACAAAAAATGCGAAAAATTGTTTAGCCACTGTTTTTCACAAATTTATAACCAGTTATTTTACCCTTTTTTATTACTTTTAAGGGTAAAAGAAATTACCATGATGACCACTGGCAGCAACCCTGATTAAGTTGATGATGTCATCAGGAGATAAGCCTTTACTTTTGGAAACATCGTCCAGGGTCTTCAGGGCAAGGGACAGTTCAACATTGCCTCTTTTCTTTATTTTCTCCCCTATCAAAAATACAAAAAGTTTTATTTAACAAGTACTGATACACTTTATTTTTAGAATTATTTTTCAAGTTTAAGGTTCTCCGATCCTCAGCCTCAAAGTTTTTTTTTCATCATAAGAATGGTATTTTTCTTTCAACCTTTATAAAAGAAAATATATAAAATGAAATTTTTAGAGGGTATCTATGCATTTTACAAAGTTATTGCAAATCTGCCTATGATAGATATAATGGAATAAAGAAACAAGTTGAATTAAAAAAAAAAAGAAGTTCCGGTGAAGGTATCAAGTGAACTTATCCCAAGGAAATCTTGTACTCAGTCAAATTAACTTTAGGTATGTTAATTGTTTCTCAAGGAGATGTACTTTGACAACTTTTCCTAGAAAATCTGTACCCAGTAGTTTTTTGGTTGGAAAATAATTATATATCATGCATTATATTTTGTTTAGCTTAATGTGGTTTCATTAATATTCAAAGGTATCAAATTTTCATGGATAAAGTGAAAATCACAGTTTCAAGGATACGTAAATTCATGGCCAATGACCCTATCAATACAAAATGTTAATAGAAATTGCACTTCAATGAATATTTAATTCTTGGATCAACTTAATAACGAAATCTACAAAAATTGGTATGCCACGAATATTGAAGAAACCACAGTAATTCTCTCCATACTTTACAAAATACCTCTTTCTATTGGCTACAGTGATGGAAAAACAAAACTGAATTGCACAACATAATCATAGAAAACTAAGAAATTATCAACAAGCAAGCATATAGCTCGTAGACATTGTTTACTTTGTTGACCTACTGACTCCTGTTTTATCAATTGACGAGCTATTTTTTAAGAAAAATATGCAAAAAATAATACAGTATACTGTATACATGTATATCAGGTTTGGACTATAATAGGAGAGGAGGAATAACCACAAGAGGGCTTGAACTTGGGACCCTTCAGTTTAAAAACCAATGCTCTACCGACTGAGCTAAAGGGTTAACCCACTATAGTCTGTCCAAGGTTATTTATGCAGCACATTTTGTCGATTTTTAATAAAATTATAAATATTTGTCAAAGAAGTGCAATTAAATTTGCTGAAAGGGAAAATTTCCAAGATATCTTCATTGACATAATCATTTTTCACTCGAAAAAAAACCCCACAGGTTTGAAAATATGTTTCTTACGGAGATTTATAATAGGGAATGTTTACATTTTTTCTCCATTGGAAGTCACTCGGAATACCTCGCACAATTTTTCAACGTTATCATCCGGGCTTACTGCGATACAAAATCCCTGTAGACATCACATTTTTTAGCCCTGTATTAAAACCTGATAAACTAACGGGGGCATTTCAACTGAGAAATCTTGGAAATTTTTCATACTTTTGAATGAACATCGTTTGAACCCTGAGGTATTTGTAAATTTGAGTAATTAAGCAAAATGCGAATCGAGGATATCTTGGGACTGGGTATAGCTAGTGCTATAGTCTGTCCCAAGATATTTATTCTGCACATTTGGACGATTTTTAATAAAAATACACATACCTGTGAAAGAAGTGCAATTGAAATCGATAAAAGGGAAAATTTCCAAGATAAATTCATTCACACATTATCATTTTTCCCTCATAATAATTCACAGGAACGAAAACAGATTTCCTACGGAGATTTATAATGGAGAATGTTGATATCTTTTCTCCATTCGGAAGTACTTGGTACACCTTGCGCAATTTTTCAACGTTATCATCCGGGCGTCTTCATCTCCTTAGCAATGGAAAAACCCCGTAGACTTTTTATTTTTAGCCGTGTATTGATACCCGAAAAGCTAGAGGGGGCGTTTCAAAGGGAAAATCTTGGGATTTTTTCATACTATTGAATGGACATCCTCTGAACAAAGAGGTATTTATAAATATCGAATAATTTAAGAAAATATGCAGCAAAAATATCTTGGGACAGACTATAGTAAAACCATTGCAGTACTGAGCCTATTATATACATGTACTTCGTCTTGTACCTAATACACACTATCAAAGGACCAATCGGTCAAATGGGTTATAATTTAAATTGCTCATTTGGGATATCCCAAACAGAATATAAGACTACAGTGCATTTTCCCCCCAAAATATAACCTTAACCAGCAGAGAAAACAAATACATTTATTATTTATTTTTTTTCGGTAAACTAGTTTTTTTCTACAAGACAGTAACCCTACTGTTTGGGAGATCAATCGCTCGGTAGATCCAAAACTTTTTGGGGATCATGCATTGATAAGAAAAATATGAACGATCTGGTTTCTGTCTAATCTGCTAGGCTTGAGATTTGAAGTAACGCCTTCATCGGGGGTACCGAGATAGTACCTTAACCTGTCAATTGAATCAACAGCCAAAGTGACATATATCAATCAAATAACAAAACCGAAATCTTATTATTGTTGATTATCAAAACTTACCCTTAACAAAATACTCTACAGCATCTTGAAAGTTATTATCTTCGTCTAAAGAGGGCATTTTTGCCTGAAATTCTTTCTGACATTTTACATTTTTTGTTGGTTTTAATTTGGCCGCCAAAAGTAAACATTAACTGTATTCCAAACCCGACCTTTTAACTTGATTTCGGACTTTAATTTACTACAAGTACATGTAGCTTTTGTCTGGCACGTAGCATCTTTTTCTCGCAGCAAACAATTTTCTTAAATTTACATGTTGAGAATATCGAAAATTGAATTATAATAGTAAATTGAAGTTATAGGAATAAGCACCCCCCTCCTCACAGATGAAGATTTTCATGATTTGAGAATTTACTTTTTTCTTTTGGCAAGATTTTTTGGATGAGACGTGCCTGTTTTTCAAAAGCTAAATGACAATATTTTTATAAGTGCATAATAAACATTACACTATTGTCTAAGACGAATAAATATAATAATCGAGTTCTTTACTGCAATAAAAACAATCAATGAACACCCCCCTTTTTTAGTCAAGTTAAAAAAAGAGTATTCTATTCAGTGTACATTACCTTTTTTTTAGTGAACAATGAATACACTTTTTAACATGATTGAAATAGGGGGTTTCATTGAAAGTTTTTAATGTAATAAACAGAAATACACTAAAGATTACTGATTTTAAGGTGGAATATCTCTCTGATAAGAGAGATAACTTCTGCAGAAAATAATCGCACTTTGTTTCTGTTAACTCACAATTATTAAGGGATGTGACAACAAGAGAAGCGGTGCTGGACCCCAATTTATTGGGGCGACATTTATTTATATTCAAATATAGAAAAGGAAAACTTGAACGGAACGAACCGAACCCCAACTTTTAGCATGGGAAAAAAGTAAAGAAAACTTTTAAAAAAAAAATGGAAGTAGCGAATCATATTGATCAGTTTTTTTATGAGGCAATATCTACATGTATACCCCTTCCCTTCCCCCCCCCCCAATGGATTTTGTTTGATGTTTGATGTTTAAGGCCATAGAATTTTCGGATGAATTTTTTCTCTTTTTATAGCTCGTTCACAAAGGTGAATGAATTATAATTGGTTAAACCGAGACCAAGACAATTGCAAACTCTAAACTTAGTTATCATCGTTTGAAACTTATAACATTTCAAATGTTTGAAATTGAATAGGGGTTTTCTATTCTGAGAGAGCACATATGGGACAACAAAATTAAAAAAAAAACAACAGTATTACATTTTATTCAAGACAATATATTGAGATCATACCAATTACTGGAAGATCATTCATTTGATCCCCTTTTCGTGTTTTAACAAAATGCTCTGGTTTACATTTTTAGCATTTCTAAAACACATGGATCCATTTACTATTATCTTATCCAAATTTAAAAACAGAAAACCTGTGGCAGTTTATCATGTACATGTAAAACCTTCGATAGTCTAAGATAAAGAAAGATAACTCTTGCTGATTGAATCAAGTTTTGTTACAAACCTATATGCAGCAAAGTGCTTTTCTGAACTGAAAAGCAGCGCTTCATTATGATTTGAAATATGAAAGTGGCAATGACTGCACTTAAGGACATGCGATATCTGCTAGAAAATAAACTTTTAAAGAAGAGGTTTTCTTTCAATTGCAGAGATGATTACGTAATTGCGTTGAAATAAAAGTATGTTGTTACCAAGTACGAATTTGTTTTCATAGGCGGGGGTCAACGCGATTTCTTGAATCTCCATACGAAAATGAAGACGCCCACTTTTTTACTGACTTCATACATAGTCAGCGCATGTTTGTCTATTGTTCTCCGTTTAACAGTAGTTGTATATTTGCATTATCAAAGTTATGTCAAAGGAAGATTAATAGACAAACATGCGCTCATGGTTTAAATTATTAGGTTAAGAAATAAACGCACCAAAAGTGACTGAAAAGGGCCCAAAACCCGGCGCTAAGTGCAGTCATCCTTTGAAGAGAATATACAATGCAGTTCTATTTGTAAGTTTTCATGTTCACTCACTGTGTCTTTTCTCCCATAAGTCAAAAGTGGTAAAAAAAATGTTTAGATGTAACCAGGTCCAGTTGATTAAGACCCGGGCACCCAAGGCATGGCATGATGCATGTACTAGCATATTTATGTGTGTATACTAGTATACCCGGTATATAAATGTACGTATAAGGTCAATGTACATGTATTTATAAGAGTCATACGGATGTTTTTGCACACATTATTATGACATGTGTACATATCTAACCGTTAATTTATGAAAAATAACGTCATTTTAAACACTAAAATCTTCACTTTGTTTTAGGTATTATACGCGGGAGGGGGGTGTACTAAAAAACTGCTCAATCATCATGTCAGAAGCAAATCCATAGAAGCAATACGAATATCGTCTATCAGAAATGTGTTTTGTTAAAGCAATGATTAAAAATGTTTTCATAAAGTCTAATCCCTGTATATACTTAAGTACATAAAAAGTAAATTCATTTTTAAAACAGTGTAAAATCTGTTGCCTCTGGAGAGAAAAATAAGTTGCTTTGGACAATGGATGAGTTCAAACGGATTCATATCCCTTCGATCACAATAGAAATGATCAGCGGGGAGCAATCAATTGGAGACTTATATTGGCCAGTAGAATGCGACCAAAGGATGACAGATGCCCGTGGGACAGACCATGCAGTGATAAACATCGCTGCTATCCAAAACAAAGTTGAGGAAATGTAACGATTCTGTCAAAATATATATAGGGTCAGTATGTAGAGTGGAACATGTCCTGCATCTGGCTGTTTCAAGGACGACGTAGTGACATACTTGTTTGTGTCGTAGGACAGTGGTATATATAGAACGAGTCCGTAAATTTGCTTGACAATTCCTTAGTAGATGTTGTATACCTAGCAGGGTAGGCAGTTATTAGTTGACATTCACAGTCATCCTACTGCATAACGATGTGGATGACTGTAGCCATTGTGGTTGTACTGGTCGCTTTGATTTGGAGGTTGACGGGACGACCCAAAGGACTGCCTCCAGGGCCGACATGTTACCCCATCATCGGGAATGTTGGACTCTTCAAACCTTCAGAAGCTACCCAGGCGCACAGAAAGCTCAGAAAACAGTATGGCGATTTCTACACACTGATGATCTTTCACAAACCCGTCATCTTCATCAGCGGGTTTCACCACATCAGAGAGCTTCTGGTTAAGCACGGCGAGGTGTTCTCAGAGAGACCGCGCGTGTACACATCGGAAATTATCGCCAAAAGAAAAGGTTAGAATTGTCCGAATGTTCCGCAATGCATATAGATTTGTACCATTGTTGTAATAGTGTTATTGAATACTTGTATTGTTATTAATAATAAATTAACATGCGTCCCCCCCCCCTGTATGCTAAATTATCAACGGAGTTTTAATTTCGGAGACCTTTACTGAATTAAAATAATTAAAGGCATATGAATAAATGAAATAATGGATTGCAAACAAATTCTATTACTGATTGTTGCATCTTTTGTTTTGATTATTTATTATTGAGATATCTGGGTTTTTAATAGTTAGTTTATATTTGACAATAGTTTATGAACATTAAGTATATAAATACCATGTATTTTGATATAATTTAAGAGTTTAATGTACATGTACATGCGTTTCCAAAAGAGGACATAACTGTACGTAATAACCGTTTCATTGCATGATGTGTTATTTAATGTACATAGCATGTATATATGGCGAATTACATTCATTTCCAGGTTTGGCTTGGTCATCCGGGTCCTGGTGGAAAGAACAGAGAACGTTTGCACTGACGACCATGAGGAAATTCGGATTTGGAAGACGCTGTTTGCAAAATCAAATCATGGAAGAAGTAGACTGTCTAATGGACGAATTCGAGAAGTATGATGGAAACGCATTCAATGTTCACAACCAGCTGAAAACAAGCGTGTCAAACGTCATCTGCTCCTTGATATTCGGCAAAAGGTTTGAGTACAAGGACGCAAAGTTCAAGCAGTTGATGGATCTGCTGAACAAATTACTCGCGGTCCTCAACTTTTCATCGCCAGCGTTCATCTTTCCCGAGATCAGTCAGTTTAAAATCTTCCATTTTGAAGACGCTAACCCAACTCTGAAAGCTTTGGCAGAGTTCATTGAAGAGATGGTAGAAGAACATAGACGAGATTTTAACGAGAACGACATCAAGGACTATATTGATGCCTATCTGTTGGAGCAAAAGAATCGCACTGGCGAGATTAACACTACTTTCACAGGTGAGCTATAGACTTACTGCAAATAGAGAATAAAGTTTAATTTCCATCGTCAGATCTACTTTGTGGAAACCTTTTCATTACTAGCGACTGTTTACATAATTATATTAACCTTACAATAATTATATTACTGTAGATGAACAACTGGCTGGAACAGTTCGAGATTTCTTCGCAGCTGGAACTGAGACCACCTCTTTAACATTGAGATGGGCTCTTCTGTATTTGATCCACTATCCTGAGATCAAACAAAAACTTCAGAAGGACGTGGACAATGTTTTAGGCCAGGGTTTGCCGACTATGGACCACAAAGACCAGTTACCAATGGTAGAAGCCTTCTTGCTCGAGGTTCAGCGCATGGCCAACATTCTTCCTCTGAATCTTCCGCACACAACGAAAGAGGATTTCTGGTACCAGGGTCACCGGTTTGCGAAAGGCTCAGTTATGTTTTTCATGATTGACTCTGTACTAACAGATCCCGAGATATTCCCCGAACCGTCGAAATTCAACCCCGAAAGATTCATAGATGCAAATGGTAAATGCTCAGGCGAGCAGAGAGAAAAAATGATTCCTTTTTCAACAGGTAAATTGTGAAATTCAATCTGAATCCATTAATGTCTGCCAATTGCGTACTTTCCCTCAATATATTCAGCCTTTTTAATCTTTGAAATGATTCTTTTTACAGGACGAAGAATGTGTTTAGGAGAACCGCTCGCGAAAATGGAACTCTTCCTGTTTTTGACAAGAGTCTTGCAGCGATTTGAAGTGGAACCCGAAGATCCGAAATGTTTACCATCTCTAGAGGGTACTCTAGCTGTCACCAACACTCCAGATGCCTTCAACGTGCGACTGATCAAACGTCAATGACATCACTGACGTTGATCCAAAATGTCCGACATTGAAACTGTAAATAAGAATGAAAAGTTGTTAGTGTCAAACATCAACCAATGTCCTCTTTCCCCTGTCGATCAATGCTGAGGTTATTTATAAGCTGTTTCAACCATCTTGATGAAATTTCACAATACATCAATGGCAATCAGGGAAATATTATTACCCGAGCAGAGATAAGGTTGCAGAAATTCAACTAATATTGAGCTATTTTAGAGTATTTTTAAGCCATGGTTGCGCATGTATTTATAGCAGTAACAAAACCTACTGTGTATAGGTTCATTGCAAATGTACAGTTAAAAATTGAAAGGTAAATTTATGTCGTTGATTATTGTATGCAACGTGTGTGTGTGTGTGTGTGTGTGTGTGTGTGTGTGTGTGCGTGCTGTTTCGTTGTGATTTTAAATAACAATAAAACTGTTAGAAACTCATGCATTGTGATTTGTTTCATTTATTTATATTCAAATATAGAAAAGGAAAACTTGAACGGAACGAAATGAACCCCAACTTTTAGCATGGGAAAAAAGTAAAGAAAACTTTTACAAAAAAATTGCAAGTAGCGAATCATATTGATCAATTTTTTTATGAGGCAATATCTACATGTATACCCCTCCCCTCCCCCTCCCCCCCCAATGGATTTTGTTTGATGTTTGATGTTTAAGGCCATAGAATTTTCGGATGAATTTTTTCTCTTTTTATAGCTCGTTCACAAAGGTGAATGAATTATAATTGGTTAAACCGTGACCAAGACAATTGCAAACTCTAGACTTAGTTATCATCGTTTGAAACTTATAACATTTCAAATGTTTGAAATTGAATAGGGGTTTTCTATTCTGAGAGAGCAGATATGGGACAACAAAATTTAAAAAAACAACAACAGTATTACATTTTATTCAAGACAATATATTGAGAGATCATACCAATTACTGGAAGATCATTCATTTGATCCCCTTTTCGTGTTTTAACAAAATGCTCTGGTTTACATTTTTAGCATTTCTAAAACACATGGATCCATTTACTATTATCTTATCCAAATTTAAAAACAGAAAACCTTTAATTTCTGAAAAATTAGAAACTGTGGCAGTTTATCATGTACATGTAAAACCTTCGATAGTCTAAGATAAAGAAAGATAACTCTTGCTGATTGAATCAAGTTTTGTTACAAACCTATATGCAGCAAAGTGCGCTTCATTATGATTTGAAATATGAAAGTGGCAATGACTGCACTTAAGGACATGCGATATCTGCTAGAAAATAAACTTTTAAAGAAGAGGTTTTCTTTCAATTGCAGAGATGATTACGTAATTGCGTTGAAATAAAAGTATGTTGTTACCAAGTACGAATTTGTTTTCATAGGCGGGGGTCAACGCGATTTCTTGAATCTCCATACGAAAATGAGAACGCCCACTTTTTTACTGACTTCATACATAGTCAGCGCATGTTTGTCTATTGTTCTCCGTTTAACAGTAGTTGTATATTTGCATTATCAAAGTTATGTCAAAGGAAGATTAATAGACAAACATGCGCTCATGGTTTAAATTATTAGGTTAAGAAATAAACGCACCAAAAGTGACTGAAAAGGGCCCAAAACCCGGCGCTAAGTGCAGTCATCCTTTGAAGAGAATATACAATGCAGTTCTATTTGTAAGTTTTCATGTTCACTCACTGTGTCTTTTCTCCCATAAGTCAAAAGTGGTAAAAAAAATGTTTAGATGTAACCAGGTCCAGTTGATTAAGACCCGGGCACCCAAGGCATGGCATGATGCATGTACTAGCATATTTATGTGTGTATACTAGTATACCCGGTATATAAATGTACGTATAAGGTCAATGTACATGTATTTATAAGAGTCATACGGATGTTTTTGCACACAGTATTATGACATGTGTACATATCTAACCGTTAATTTATGAAAAATAACGTCATTTTAAACACTAAAATTTTCACTTTGTTTTAGGTATTATCAGCGGGAGGGGGGGGGTGTACTAAAAAGCTGCTCAATCATCATGTCAGAAGCAAATCCATAGAAGCAATACGAATATCGTCTATCAGAAATGTGTTTTGTTAAAGCAATGATTAAAAATGTTTTCATAAAGTCTAATCCCTGTATATACTTAAGTACATAAAAAGTAAATTCATTTTTAAAACAGTGTAAAATCTGTTGCCTCTGGAGAGAAAAATAAGTTGCTTTGGACAATGGATGAGTTCAAACGGATTCATATCCCTTCGATCACAATAGAAATGATCAGCGGGGAGCAATCAATTGGAGACTTATATTGGCCAGTAGAGTGCGACCAAAGGATGACAGATGCCCGTGGGACAGACCATGCAGTGATAAACATCGCTGCTATCCAAAACAAAATTGAGGAATGTAACGATTCTGTCAAAATATATATAGGGTCATGCAGTATGTAGAGTGGAACATGTCCTGCATCTGGCTGTTTCAAGGACGACGTAGTGACATACTTGTTTGTGACGTAGGACAGTGGGATATATAGAGCGAGTCCGTCAATTTGCTTGACAATTCCTTAGTAGATGTTGTATACCTAGTAGGGTAGGCAGTTATTAGTTGACATTCACAGTCATCCTACTGCATAACGATGTGGATGACTGTAGCCATTGTGGTTGTACTGGTCGCTTTGATTTGGAGGTTGACGGGACGACCCAAAGGACTGCCTCCAGGGCCGACATGTTACCCCATCATCGGGAATGTTGGACTCTTCAAACCTTCAGAAGCTACCCAGGCGCACAGAAAGCTCAGAAAACAGTATGGCGATTTCTACACACTGATGATCTTTCACAAACCCGTCATCTTCATCAGCGGGTTTCACCACATCAGAGAGCTTCTGGTTAAGCACGGCGAGGTGTTCTCAGAGAGACCGCGCGTGTACACATCGGAAATTATCGCCAAAAGAAAAGGTTAGAATTGTCCGAATGTTCCGCAATGCATATAGATTTGTACCATTGTTGTAATAGTGTTATTGAATACTTGTATTGTTATTAATAATAAATTAACATGCGTCCCCCCCCCCCCCCCCCTGTATGCTAAATTATCAACGGAGTTTTAATTTCGGAGACCTTTACTGAATTAAAATAATTAAAGGCATATGAATAAATGAAATAATGGATTGCAAACAAATTCTATTACTGATTGTTGCATCTTTTGTTTTGATTATTTATTATTGAGATATCTGGTTTTTTAATAGTTAGTTTATATTTGACAATAGTTTATGAACATTAAGTATATAAATACCATGTATTTTGATATAATTTAAGAGTTTAATGTACATGTACATGCGTTTCCAAAAGAGGACATAACTGTACGTAATAACCGTTTCATTGCATGATGTGTTATTTAATGTACATAGCATGTATATATGGCGAATTACATTCATTTCCAGGTTTGGCTTGGTCATCCGGGTCCTGGTGGAAAGAACAGAGAACGTTTGCACTGACGACCATGAGGAAATTCGGATTTGGAAGACGCTGTTTGCAAAATCAAATCATGGAAGAAGTAGACTGTCTAATGGACGAATTCGAGAAGTATGATGGAAACGCATTCAATGTTCGCAACCAGCTGAAAACAAGCGTGTCAAACGTCATCTGCTCCTTGATATTCGGCAAAAGGTTTGAGTACAAGGACGCAAAGTTCAAGCAGTTGATGGATCTGCTGAACAAATTACTCGCGGTCCTCAACTTTTCATCGCCAGCGTTCATCTTTCCCGAGATCAGTCAGTTTAAAATCTTCCATTTTGAAGACGCTAACCCAACTCTGAAAGCTTTGGCAGAGTTCATTGAAGAGATGGTAGAAGAACATAGACGAGATTTTAACGAGAACGACATCAAGGACTATATTGATGCCTATCTGTTGGAGCAAAAGAATCGCACTGGCGAGATTAACACTACTTTCACAGGTGAGCTATAGACTTACTGCAAATAGAGAATAAAGTTTAATTTCCATCGTCAGATCTACTTTGTGGAAACCTTTTCATTACTAGCGACTGTTTACATAATTATATTAACCTTACAATAATTATATTACTGTAGATGAACAACTGGCTGGAACAGTTCGAGATTTCTTCGCAGCTGGAACTGAGACCACCTCTTTAACATTGAGATGGGCTCTTCTGTATTTGATCCACTATCCTGAGATCAAACAAAAACTTCAGAAGGACGTGGACAATGTTTTAGGCCAGGGTTTGCCGACTATGGACCACAAAGACCAGTTACCAATGGTAGAAGCCTTCTTGCTCGAGGTTCAGCGCATGGCCAACATTCTTCCTCTGAATCTTCCGCACACAACGAAAGAGGATTTCTGGTACCAGGGTCACCGGTTTGCGAAAGGCTCAGTTATGTTTTTCATGATTGACTCTGTACTAACAGATCCCGAGATATTCCCCGAACCGTCGAAATTCAACCCCGAAAGATTCATAGATGCAAATGGTAAATGCTCAGGCGAGCAGAGAGAAAAAATGATTCCTTTTTCAACAGGTAAATTGTGAAATTCAATCTGAATCCATTAATGTCTGCCAATTGCGTACTTTCCCTCAATATATTCAGCCTTTTTAATCTTTGAAATGATTCTTTTTACAGGACGAAGAATGTGTTTAGGAGAACCGCTCGCGAAAATGAAACTCTTCCTGTTTTTGACAAGAGTCTTGCAGCGATTTGAAGTGGAACCCGAAGATCCGAAATGTTTACCATCTCTAGAGGGTACTCTAGCTGTCACCAACACTCCAGATGCCTTCAACGTGCGACTGATCAAACGTCAATGACATCACTGACGTTGATCCAAAATGTCCGACATTGAAACTGTAAATAAGAATGTAAAGTTGTTAGTGTCAAACATCAACCAATGTCCTCTTTCCCCTGTCGATCAATGCTGAGGTTATTTATAAGCTGTTTCAACCATCTTGATGAAATTTCACAATACATCAATGGCAATCAGGGAAATATTATTTCCCGAGCAGAGATAAGGTTCCAGAAATTCAACTAATATTGAGCTTTTTTAGAGTATTTTTAAGCCATGGTTGCGCATGTATTTATAGCAGTAATAAAACCTACTGTGTATAGGTTCATTGCAAATGTACAGTTAAAAATTGAAAGGTAAATTTATGTCGTTGATTATTGTATGCAACGTGTGTGTGTGTGTGTGTGTGTGTGTGTGTGTGTGTGTGTGTGTGTGTGTGTGTGTGTGCGTGCTGTTTCGTTGTGATTTTAAATAACAATAAAACTGTTAGAAACCCATGCATTGTGATTCTTTTCTGTGATTTTGTTTTTTTGATAAATAAATGCACGGTCCAAAGTCTCATGATTTTTTTTATCGTATAACTTAACAGTATATACCATTCTATCGTATAACTTAACAGTATATACCATTTTATCGTATAACTAACAGTATACACCATTTTACAACTTTGCCATGTTCTCGCGCTGTATTTTATTGCAGCGTGTATTGCATTGGTAACTTGGTAACTTAAATTATTTGTTGTCTCGGGAAATCCTCTTCTTATTAAATGCAATTTGAATTTGTATGCTTTATGAACAGGCAAGGAATGCTCCTTAATTTCCGTGTTAGCAGACTTATTTACTACATACCAGATGTACTCATCCCCCCCCCCCTTGAAAATTGTCTAGATCTGCACCTGCCGCTGAAGTTTGGTATAACAAAACTGCATAATTACGGTATTTCTTTTCGTGGGTCTGAGTTTCTTTTGTTGCTTAATGCAGAGCTAAAGTTGGATCGCCAAAGAAAGAAAATGTCACGTATTCTTATACCGGTATCTAAATATCTACATTTGGCTTTAAAAAAAAATTCAACCACATGTCCCAGACATGTTACGTATCCATTTGTATTTCTTTTAATCTACTATAATAAAATAAATTCATAATAACTTTACTTTGAATCGAAATAGTAATTGAGGAACTCTGATATATCATTTTAAAAATTACAGAAAAGCGGTGCCAATAACCAGTGAAATGCTTTTTGTTCACGTTACATTACGGTCAACTCCAAGTCTGAAAAGGAGAACATATTTAGATTGAAATACACGCTGTCAAGGACGAAGCCTGAAAATAAACGTATATACAAAAGAAGGCTGTAATTCAGCACCGTTTTCTGCAGAAAGATGCTATCACGCCGTGATTCATTACATAGCGAGCTGAATAAACATAAAATCTAGACTACTTCAATTTAGGTCAAAACCCGACTTGACTGTCACACCCCGTCCACATCTCTGCATAAAATAAGGGTTTAATCTTTAATAATAAACGAAATTTACTTGAATATACCACAAGGTGAATAAATCTAAGGATAAATGGCGTTTTGTGTCAAATATGGTGCAAAATTAATTAGATTTTAAGACAATTCATATGCTTATTTTCCCGATAATTTCTCTCACTCACGGTTTTCATATATATAGATGTGTGTATGAGTTATAGAACTATCTATTCATGCCTGTCGACTATATTCACTATTTTATTTCTATGTATTCAGTCCATTTAAAGCTGAACACCGCTCTTAAATAGGCACTGTCACACAGGTACCCGGTATATAGAACCATTTTAACAAGAGCTTGGACTTTGGGTAGTTGTGTCAAACAGCATTGTGACGTAATCCTGTCTATTTCATCGTAGGCCACTCAGCCATTGCTCATTGAAATCAACAAGATTTGTCTGGCTTTCGGGCAAAGACTACGCAATCGGTGTATATTTCACTTGAAACCAGCGTCATTTTTAACTTGTTTTGACGCAATAAATAGAAAGTCACGTCGTACCGAAAGTCCAAGGCCTTGTTAAAATGGTTCTAAACCCATCGATTTCGTTACACCTGATTGCACACCTGAAACTCGTGACCGACGTGTAGTATTCCTTTCGTCGTCTTTGGATTTTATGCATTTATTTCTTAAACTATGTGCATATTCTGTTTGTAAATAATGAATTGACCAATTTATTTGATGTTAGTATTCTCTTATCTTGAAAAGTGCGTAAAATTTGATAATTTCATCGCGACCGAGTAAAACGGCGAGGCAAGATGTAACGTCCACACAGGTGAGACCTCTACAGCGAAGTACTTTGAACTGTTTAGAGGTCTGCCCCTTATATAAGGGTTGTAGGGACAGCAGTGATGAAAGAGAAATATGGCGGACAGTACCTATTTACGAGCGGTGTTCAGCTTTAATGAATCAAAATATTTTTGGTTGTAATAAGGCCATTCCAAGTTTTTTCTATGTTTAGCGTCCGCGGACGGATTGGTTTTGAGATGTAAAAATAAAAAAAAACCACAATTATTTTTCATAAATTTAGATCGCTTTTTCATATGTAGGGCTTGGGATCGCATTTTTAAATCGAATCGGAAATTAAATATTCATAATAACAACATTCAAAATGAAAACCACTGCGGTTATTTGTTATTTTTGTATTTTTGTTACAAAATGAAGAAAATGCTTTAAAAATATATTATAAATTTTATTTTGTTGAACCTTTAAAGTTGTGTGTGTTTTCTAAGGTTTGTGTTTTTTTTACCTGATAGAAAGATAGGTTTTTGAGTTTTGGGTGGACGCTAAACAAAGAAAAACTTGCAATGGCCTAAGCTGTCCACGGAGAGTTCCTGAGGTCAAACGGAATCAGTCAGGCGGATAGGACGAGCGCTTAGTTCAACAATAACAACAAGACGAGTTGAAGAAATGTAACGAAAATTGTAAAGAATCTATATATTAGAGACCGTCTTAGCAGTTAAAGAGATGTTATCATGTTAAAAAAAGGGAATAATTGCTGTCTAGTTTAGTGATCTCCGCAAAATCTGAGGCCGTCAGCAGAGTGCATAAATACAGCTGCATTCGAAAACATAAATACAGCTGCATTCAAAAACGAATTCTACTGCAGCATGTGGGTGACGGTGGCCATTGTTGTCGTGTTGCTTTGTCTGATTTGGGCCCTAACGGGACGACCCAAGGGACTGCCCGGCGGTCCGACATGTTTCCCCATCATCGGGAACATCGGGCTCTTCAAGCCGTCGGAGGCCACACAGGCGCATAGGAAATTCCGGAAGATTTATGGCGATTTCTACTCGTTGATGATTTTCAACAGACCGGTCATTTTCATCAGTGGCTTTGACAACATACGACAGCTTTTGGTCAAGCATGGGGATATGTTCTCCGAGAGGCCGAGAGTGTATCCATCTGAAGTTATCGCTAAAAGAAAAGGTACAGATTTTCAATGCCGTAGTTCATTTATTTTTTCTCACCTATAGCTGTAATTTCTTTTTAATTCATACATTATTTATTACAGAAAGAGAAAGAAAAATATATCGAGCTCTCCTGATTCTCTAGAATTTTTGCAGGTGCATTTCTAGTATCTCAGAGCAAAATATGCATGTAAGCAAATGATTTATTACAGTGCGTGCATACACGCGAATCTTTCTCCGCAGTTAATCGTTTTCTTTATTTCGAAGGGGGCGGGGTAAATGAAGCGTCATTTTTAAATTAGGTATTTCTTAACAAGTACATTTAAAAACCGTAATTGATATAATGTAAAAGAAAAAATTAGAAAACATGGAAAATGTTATTTGTTTAGAGAAGTAACAAAATTGACATCTTAAAATATATCTTAAACGAATGTAGCAAAACCTTTATCATATTTAAAATTTTACAGTATTTGGAATATACAACAGGCCAATTGAGGGAACTTTTAAAGAATAAACAATAAATCAGTACCAAAAAGACCCCCCCCCCCCCAAAAAAAAACCCAAACAAAACCCTAAATTACAAAAAAAACAAAAAAAAAAACAAAAAAAAAAACCACAAAACAAAACATAACCGATAAAACACATACTACAGATCAGTTTTATGACTGTATTTTTTAACGACAAGTTTGACACCTACAGGTTTGGCTTGGTCATCCGGGGCCTGGTGGAAGGAACAGAGAACGTTTGCTCTGACGACTTTGAGGAAATTCGGGTTCGGAAAGCGCTGCCTACAGAGCCAAGTCACAGAGGAAGTGGATTGCCTGATGGATGAATTTGAAAAATACGAAGGGAAGCCATTCAACATCCACTACCAGCTCAAAATCAGTGTGTCCAACGTCATTTGTTCTTTGCTGTTTGGAAAACGCTTCGAATACGAAGACGCCAAATTCCAACATTTGATGAGGTTACTTAACACTCTGTTGACCGTCGTCAATTTCTCTTCGCCGGCATTCATCTTCCCAAGCTTGAGCCGATTCAGCATCTTTAGTTTTACTAAGGCAAATCCCACTATAAAAGCCCTTGCTGAGTTCGTGGGTGAAAGAGCCGAGGAACACAGGGAAACGTTCGATGAAAACAATATCAAAGACTACATAGATGCCTATCTCCTAGAACAAAAGCAGAGGACGACCGAGGTCAACACGACGTTCACAGGTAAAGTTGTCATTTTATACAGGATTCTCCTATCCTTAATCCCTTATATTATCATTCTAAATAAGTAATTTTTCATTCATGTGTTATATTTTAAATCAAATAAAAAGAATTTTTACTATCATGGCATCCAGGCTTATGACAAAGTTATGGCTTATTGGACCAGCTGAGATGTATTTGAAAATGTATTATAAGTGAAAATTTGTTCATAACCCTCAACTGGTGCATAGGAGACTCGATCCCACAATCTTCATAAATTATATGACGTTGGTTTATATAATACCCCTGAGCCAAAGACTTAAATGTGTACTTAGTAGTATAAACAATTTATTAAAATTTACATTTTCAAACTAAGTAAAAGCCAAATCAATGACATGAACAACTACTTCAGGATAAGAGTTATTGAACATTGCTGAGAATCAGATATTGTCAATATTGAGTGGCACCCTAAGAATTGTAGGAAACCGTCATAATACATTTAAAAATACTATGCAAGTTTAATATGACAAATTAATCCTTTGGCATTAAAACTTACATATGTGTATAAATGATATACTCTTGGTAAATCATGAAAACATTTCCTTATTCCAGATGAACAACTGGCCGGATCTGTTAGAGATTTCTTCGCAGCCGGAACTGAAACCACTTCTTTAACACTGAGATGGGCTCTCCTGTATTTGATGCATCATCCAGAGATCAAACAAAAACTCCAGACGGAAATCGATACTGTTCTAGGCGGGGACAAGCCGACCATGGAGATAAAGGATAAGCTGCCAATGGTGGACGCCTTCCTTCTTGAAGTCCAACGTTTGGGCAACATTCTTCCTCTGAATCTCCCGCACACCACAAAAGAGGACTTTTGGTATCAGGGATACCTGTTCCCGAAGAACGCCATAATGTTTTTCATGATTGATTCAGTATTGTCAGATCCTGAAATATTCCCTGAACCGCTGGAATTCAACCCAGAAAGATTCATTGACGCAGATGGTAAATTTGCGGGAGAGCAGAAGGACAAAATGATCCCTTTCTCAACAGGTATACATTGAACTGCTTTTATTTGCTTTTAAGATGACGTTTTGACAAAACCTGAATGAATTGAGAAATATTGACAATAATTGCTAACAGATTGACAAAAATTGACAATAATTGACTTAAAACAAGAATTATTATTTCTTTTTCTTTCATAGGACGCAGAATGTGTCCTGGAGAACCCTTGGCCAAAATGGAACTTTATCTGTTTTTGACCAGACTTCTGCAACGGTTTGACGTGGAGCCAGAGGACCCAAAGCGCCTTCCCTCACTTGAAGGGACCCTGGGCATTACAAATATGCCGGAAAGGTTCAATGTGAGGTTGATCAAACGCTGAATGAACGGTACGAATCTCCTGGCTGTTGGAATGTATGGATTATTTCTCTGTATAGAAACTTAACGTGTTCCAATCATGAGACATAACAGTAGTTAGGATCAGTACTTTGCTTTATTATGTTTAAAACACACGAGCAAAAGTGTGATAGTCATACAGAAGGCTAGTTATGCTCGGGCATTTATTCCGCAACTTTACCTATTGTATAATCTCTTAAATGAACATTTATATACGCATTGATCTTGTTGATATTAATATTTTCAATTTATTTTGTTCTTTTTTTTCTATTGAATTTTATAAACATGCATATATTTCTAATAAAAATACTTTAAAAAATTTCATCTATCGTACATGAACAAGTGATCTGTTATTTGAAGAAGATATTTGACCCCATATATTGTAGGCAGCTGTATAAATATCGTATATATTTTGTTGTAATGTCTTTCATGATACAATTTATGTTTTTCAACTTGATTAAACAATAGGAAGGATGTCAATGCAAGATGATAATGCAATATTGAGACAATTTACTCGTTTTATAGAAGTTTTAAATAAAATATTAAATTCTTTGTTTCTTTAAAAGATAAAACGTTCTTTATCTATGAACAAATGTTCATAGACGTTCTATTTTTCACGATTAAAATAAGTATAATGATATATAATTGTAGAGTTCAAACGTTTGAACCTCATGGCGAGTCTCGCAAATAGTTAATGACTTGTGACCAACTCACTGAATTTTTCTTGATTTCATGCAAATTTAAAATTCTTAAATCCACCAATGAGAAAGCCAAATTCTCTAGCGTTTGTAGGTATAAAAGGCCATAACATTAAAACATTAAGATTTGTAAGCATTAATGCGATTGGTTAATACAATTTGTAGAAAGACATAGTATTGCAAAGGGATATGCAAAAAATGTAAACAGATAAGAATATTGATCATATTCCATGATTTTCAATTATCGCCCACAAGTGATTTCCAAAATAATATTACACGCAAATTATATATGTTGACTTACTTACTCACTGCCTGTGACACCTTTGGCGTATAGGACAGTAACGAGAGTTCTCCATCCGTGTCTGTCACTGGCTAACTTTTGGAGTGTGTCCCAGCTTCTCTTTTGTTCTTTTATTTCGGCTTCAACTGTCCGCCACCAAGTGACTTTGGGCCTTCCTCCAGATCTCTTCCGTTTTTCCTCTGGTGTCCAGAAGAGAGCTGTCTTTATTATGCTGTCTGAGTCTAAGAAATTGTATTGCAGAGACAATATCTGGAATTTGTGGTGGTTCAATGTTGATTTTTAGGTCAGCTGCTGAATCACTGATATCAGGTTCATGAGTTGGAGGTGGCCTGTTCTGTATTTTCTTAAAATGCTCTGTCCATCGTTCTTCCATCTCTTTCTCTGATGACATTAACTTTCCTCTTTTGTCCTCGACAGGTAGATTTGGAGATAGTATATTCCTGCCACTCACTGCCTTTGTTATTTTGTTAAGGTTTTCTTGCTCTCTTGTACTGGCTGCCTCTTCTGCTTTTGTTGCTAGGGCATCTATGTGTGCTCTCTTATCTCTGTGTAAAGCCTTATTCACTTCCTTCTGTATTTCGCTGTATTCCTTTTGATGTCTCTCATTAAGTCTTGGTGATTTAGCCTTGTTTACTTTCTTTTTGGCATCTCTTCTTGAGCCAATCATTTTCCATGTTCTAGGTGTTATCCAGTCTTTACTCTTTTGTTTTTGCCTATATCCAATACATTTTTCACAAGTTTCTGTGTAGATATTGCTGATTTTCCTCCAACTTTTTGTCAATTGATGTTACTAGTACTTGTATGTTGTTCTCTGGTCCCAAATTTCTAAGTATGACTTATTTCTGAGTATGATGTTGAAATCATTTCGTGTCTTGATGTTTTTAAGTTTGTCCACATCGAATTTCTTTCTTGACATGTTCTTTCCCTCTGTGCTACGTAGTTGTACATGTAGTTTGATGTTTGCTGTAACCAGGTGGTGATCACTAACAACATCGGCACCTTTCTTGAATCTTACATTCTTTAAAGATCGTCTCCATTTTCCATTTATCATGATGTAATCAATTTGGTTTTTGTCTATCATGCTTGGAGAATGCCAGGTTGACTTGTGGATGTTTCGGTGAGGAAATAGTGTTCCTCCAATGACATAGTTGTTGGTGGTACAAACTCTGCAAGTCTCTCGCCATTTTCATTCATTCATGATTCCAAAACGATGTTCTCCCATTGCCCTGTTGTATAGTTCATTATCAGTTCCGATTTTGGCATTCATATCACCCATGATGATCTTAATATCATGGTCGTGTGTGTTGTCTAGTTCTTGCTGTAATTGTTCATAAAAAGCATTCTTGACCTCTTCATCTGCATCGTTAGTGGGTGCATAGCACTGGAATGGTGTCATTTTGACTTGCTTTCCTCTCAGCCGTACTGTTAGCAGTCTATTACTGATTGGTTTTCATTCCATCAAAGACCTTATAATCCCTTATTTTAGGATAACGGCAACCCCCTCATAATGTTGTCCATCTTCTCGACCAGAATACAGTAGTGTTTCACCTGTTGTTGTTCGTATTATCCCTGAATCCGTCCATCTGCTTTCATTGACTTCCAGCACATGCAGGTTGTATATTCTCATCTCTGCTGTTATTTGTGCTAATTTACCGTGACATACATAGTTCGTACATTCCAGAATCCTATTCTGATCTTGCTTTTGGCCGTGTTGAGGGCCTCCTTGTTTATGTTGGTAGTTTCCCAATGGCTTTCACTACCTACTGTCATACTTGTTCCAGTGCTGGTCCTAGGGAGGCTCTCATTCACAGGTATAGATATGTTCCTCGTTACTGTATCCGTAACAATACTTTTTTATGAGTTATTATTAGCCCTAAGCTCAACCCCCTGGACTCGACGGGCCAGTGGTTTTTCTGTCAGGGTGTCTTTCCCTTAGTCACGGGTTCCAGTTATTTCAAGGCGCCGGATACTCGCCTTTTGCCACTGCCACTTAGCTACTAAAGCATTACCAGGGTCACCACGAAGAGATGTGGCATGTGACTTGCTCGCAGAACCTATATAAAGACAGTGGACATTAACTCAAGGTATTAAATGGTGAATTTTTTTTTTTTAAAAGACCCGGACCAGCATTTGACCCTTATATATGTTGACATTCAACTTAATTAAGTTAAGTAATTAACTTGCATGTGAATAAGATGCATTTTAACTTTTAAAAAGTTACATATCATTTAGCATATTTGAAGTAACATGTGGGCCATATTTCAAAATTTCTAAGTCTTAATTAATAACGTTTTCTCGCATTTCATCAAATTTATGATACATGTTGGAATGTCGACACAAATATCTTGCATGTCGACTTATCAATAAAAAAAACCCGACTTGCATTCAGGAGGCAGACATATGCCACGATACAATAGGTTCACTTTACAACAGCCAAAAAATATCAATATTTAATCAAAAATAAGGAAACAAGTGATAGCTGGCCTACCACCTTGTTTTGTCAACATAACCTATAATGGAAGAGCTTTTGATTTTTCACCTTGAGAGACCTACCTTAGTTTTACAGATGACTTGAATTGATCTGTATGTTCGTCAACGTTCCTGTTTTTGAGTAAGAGAAACGAAAACATAGCACCAAACATCGTATGTTACTGATATTTGTGCTTAAAAAGACACGATGACATATTTTTTTCGTAAATATTTTTCATTTAATCGAAAGATTGAGAAGAAAGATGATCAAAGCATAGTTTTTGTGCATTCATCTGCACCGGAATGCAGACGAAACTTGCAATTTGAATGTGCCGGAAAAACGAAGATTACATGATCCGGTACGGATTTTAGTTTACGTTTAGCGATTTTACTTGACAGCGATAGAAAAGATGAAATCAGAATAGTTTTGAAATAGCAATTATCAGTTTGTCAGTTGAGTCTATACAAAATCAATTTGATTTATAAGAAAAAGTACATTCTGATAAAAAACAGAAAGATATAAATGTCTTTTTAGAAACTGTTTGCCACATCTGCGACAGTTGCATAGAACACTTTTTGCCTGCTTTACCATTAGTTGCAATAGCTACCGTATTCAGTATAGCATGTCACTTCTCCTTGTTCATGTACCCTGATTTTAAAAGGAGATGAGGTGAAATGTTATAAAAAAATATAAACATAACGTTTTCAAACGATGAACATACGAACTATTCCAAACATTTACGTCTGAATATTCTACTGGTTGCTTGAGGTATGATTAATAAGCCTTTTTTCAGAATTTGTGACATAATTTTTATGAAATGTGTTCAATCTCAATGATGCCAATGAAGCATTCGATTGAAATGTTTATGATTACTAATTTACCCAGATAGCAGCACATCGTTGGCCCAATCTCTCAATATGGTTGTATTATCGCCGTTGGGTTATCTTTATTGGGCCAACGGTGGTCCAACATGAAATATTGATAGTTGGTTATGTCTTATGGGGCCAATGTTGGGCTAACTGTTGGCATTATATCATAAAACTCTTGTAGTATTTGTTGCGGGGTTACCATCGGCCCTGGGTTGGCCCAATGTCGTGAATCTGGCTAAGCATCATAGGTAAACAACATCCGGGCTACTTTTCGTAATATCGTACCTGCGCCACTTTTTTTATTTGACATGAGAGTACCTTGCATATTTGCATCCAAATCATAAGTATTTATGGGAAAGGGAAAAACTTTTCCCCCAAGGATTGTCTTAAAGGACAATCATTGAAAGTAAGTAGAATTTAAAAGGTTATTTACCAGTTATTTTAGTACTGTATAAACATCTTTACTTTAGCCAGAATGATGTAAACTCCATGACTTGTTATTCTTGTTAAATTCTTATTTAAAAGCTTGAACATATATTGATATACATGTACTTATAAATTTAATCGTAATATATGTTTACTCTTTACTGAGAAAAGTAACAAATTTTTTAAATACTAAATACTACAGTTTTAGAGATTGTTCGAAAAAACAGAGCAACGGCTGATTCTATAATAAAGGACATTGAGAACAATATCAATGGAAATGATATGCCAAAAAGAGGGGGAAGGGAGTAACAGTCACTGCCGCAGAGAAGAAAAGAAGGGAGAAGGAGACTCGGGAGAGGGAGCAGATGGAAAGAGGCAGTGCATAATTTTTGATATTTTGAAAAATACTATGGCATACCTGTGGTTTTACCCTCTTTGTTTTTTTAGACTTGCTTATTGATATCTTAGGTTTACTGAACTTGTGCATTCACATCAGAGCAGGAATAAAACCATTCAAGTATTTACTACAAGTGAGCATTAACTTCTTGGTTTTTTTTTATAAATGTTTTCTTCACGAAGTGCATTCATGAACAATAAAATGTTACAATTTAATTATATTTTACTCTTTTCTTTTTGCTCAGATATTTTTTGTCTTATATTGAAAGAATACAGTGGTCCAACAATGGCCCAATATTGTTCGTTTCATTGGCCCAACAATAAGCCAACAAGTTGGTCCGATTAAGGGCCGATGAGCAAATTGCAGCTGGCCCAATGTTAAATGCATACGGTGGCCCAACATAAGCAGCGTTCTTGGCCCAACAAAGGTCCAACGACGTCCTGCTATCTGGGTAATTACCACAGTATTGGATTTTCCATTGCTGCCTATTTTGTCTAGGTCAAGTTTTCATAATATCTAAAAAAATCTTTAAAGATAACGTTGTATTTACAAGGAAAATAATTGAAGAGCACAAGCGAAACTTTGATGAAGACAACATTTTACTTATGTAGACGGTTTTCTGTTTGAACAGACACAGAGAGGGACCTCAATATTTACAGACACTAGTAACCTTTAATGAAGAAACATGCGTAATTGGCAAAGGCGTTTAAGAAGAAACTTTGCAATGTAGTTTCTAAATCAAAGTTTTAAAATACATGTACAAACTATATGAAATATTTGTGGTAATATTGATATGCATTCAACTTTTTCCCCCTTTTTCAACTTAAATATTTTCAATGTACTTTTACATATCTATCACAATTTTACAGATTAACAGCTCATATTCAGTGGAGTGAAACCCAACAAATTGGCACCTCTATTCTTAATTCATTACCCTAATTGGCAGAAAAATCTCCAAAAAGAGGTTGATGCTCTTCTAGGTAAAAGTCCTCCACAAAAAGTATTTGCCAAGGATTGAGGTTTTCATTTTGGAGATTAAACGCCACGGAAATGTTACTCGCTTTGCAGTTCCACATGTTCCAAGAAGAGGCTTTCATTTTAATGAGCACATATTACCATAAAAAAGACATGCGTGAACTTTGCGTTTGATTCTTTAATATAATTTTGACGGATTCAGCAATCTTTCCCGAACCTTCAACATTCAAACCTGGGAGATTTTTGGACAAGAATAGAAAATGCTAGAGGAACAAAAGGAAAAGCTTTTTCCGTTTTCAATAGGGTGATTAATTGCTTTTTCTTTACATTACAAAGATCTTTTATACGAGAATTACTTGACAAAATGGAACTCTTTCTCTTTCGTGACCAGATTTCTACAAAAGTTTGAGATAAATCCAGAAATCCAAAAGTGTCTTCCATCATTAGAACCTGTAATGGAGTAAACCCTTTAACATTAAACTGCTTAAAAACTAGTCATTTAAAGAAGCAGTCCGTTTCCGTTGGCGACTTTACTTATGTGAGTAGAAATATTTCACCTACACATGTGTGTCTAATAAGTTTTTTATCAATGCACAGTTCTTTAGAACAGACATGTAAAAGTATGTTTATTCTTATCTAGTTTTTGCTTTTGCAATTCTAACATAATAAAAAAGGTTTAAAGCTATGGATTGGAACAGTTTTCAGTTTTCGAGATCAAAAGTAGATATACTAGCGGAAAAAAGAAACTGTGCATTATAAAATTTAGTATAATTTTTCTATATCTATTGTTTATATTTATAAAATTTAAAAAAGCGATAATGGTATTGTTTTTGACAATATCAGTTGGTAACCGTCCGCGTGCACGGACTTTTTCATGGTTAGTGAGCACCTGTTGTTTATTGAAGAATTTGTACGCACGAGTATTACGGGCCAATACTGTTTGGAATAAGAACTGTAAAGGATTTGTTAGAACTTTTTTTGTTAAGGAAATCACTTTAGTTTCAACAAAATTTACCCCTATGTCATGCCACGACTCAACGAAAACCAACGTAATCGTGCTGTTGGGATGCTGCAAGCTGGAATGGCACAAAATACTGTAGCAAGACACTTTGGAGTTCATCGGAACACCATCCAGTCACTATGGAGACGTTTTCAACAATCTGGCAACACCCAGGATCGACCGCGCTCTGGGCTACCTCGTGTGACGTCACGTCAACAGGACAACCACATTAGACTTGTGCGTCTGAGAAATCGTTTCCAGACAGCAAGTTTGACTGTCCGTAGCATTCCAGGGCTTCGACCAATTAGTCCAAGAACTGTGCGTAATCGTCTACGCGAGCAAAACATCAGACCAAGACGTCCAGCGGTGCGCCCAGTACTGCTTCAACGTCATCGTATCGCCAGACTAGCGTGGTGCACACGACATCTGCGATTCAGAATACAGGACTGGCCCAATATTCTGTTCACTGATGAATATAGATTTCATTTGGATAGCAGTGACGGCCGTTGTAGGGTGTATCGTCGCGTTGGGGAGCGTTACCAGGACGCTTGTGTTGTGCAACGTCGACAATTTGGTGGAGGTAGCGTTATGGTGTGGGGTGGAATATCAGCACGTGGAAGGACCCCTCTACAAATTGTCAATGGAAATCTCACCGGCGTACGCTATCGAGATGAAATTATTCAGCGTCATGTGATACCCTTCATACAGAGACATCAACATCACACCACTCTGCAGCAAGACAACGCAAGGCCACACGTTGCACGTGTAGTCAGGGACTTGTTTGTTCAACAGAATGTCGATGTTGTTACGAATACATGTGTTAACATTATTACAAAAAATAAAATTTGTTCATTGTAATTTTTAAATGTTTTCATGTATTAAATAATGCCCAGTTTCTTTTTTCCGCTAGTATATATGTGTTATATGTATTGATTGTATTCATGACTGATGTTTTTTTTTTTGAAAGAACAGTAAAGGAACTAAACCAGTAAACAACCAGGAAGGTGAACTTATCAGGTAAAACAA
The DNA here is from genome assembly GCA_020458035.1 of Magallana ariakensis. Lineage (NCBI taxonomy): Eukaryota > Metazoa > Mollusca > Bivalvia > Ostreida > Ostreidae > Magallana > Magallana ariakensis. The sequence goes on from CM035819.1 coordinate 49,480,288, forward strand.
ATGTTTTTTAAGTTGGAGAATTCGTTAATTTCTTTGGTTTTTTTTCTATGCATCGAAAGCTTATACACAATGTCAATCAGTTCGACCTTGTCAAATATAAACTTGCTGAACACCAGATGGTTTGTTTTCTGATAGATTTTGCCTCACTAAAATACAAAAAATGTATGTTTTTTTTAATTTGTCCTTAGAACCGATGAAAACGTAGGGAACTATAATCTTTTTCACAGTTTTGTCATCTGTCTGTCAGTCCCTCTGTCCCAATTTCCTTTTCCAGAACTTTTGTCGTTTCAACTTGATGAATTGATTTGAAACTATCTGTGTAGTTTTGTGATGATAAATTAAGTTATGACTTTCGTTACTTAATAGGTATTTAATTAAATAATTTTTATTCATATTCATATTTCCGGCTTAGTGCTACACTCGGGCAGTGCTCCAGTTGAATCAGGTTGAAAAAAGAGAAGACGGAAATCCATCATGCAGATGATTCTTCTCCAGATTCCAGAGAACATGAAATTGCATTGACATTGTAAAGACATTCCAGGACAAATTATTACTGATTATATAACACGCTTGTTTGATGTTAATTTGCTTATAAATTGACGCAACGGTTTTGTTCGTTATAAATAAGTCTTTTAATCTGATTGAGAGTTCCTGCATAATGTAACGTAATTATAACGCTTCGAATATTCGAGTATCGTACAGACAAGACAATCGCCAGATAAAATGTTTTGAATAAATAACGTAAATATTGAAGTAAGTAATGAACCTAATTCCTGGAGTTTTGAAAATAAAGAGTTGTCTTTCGTTTAACGAATGTTTTCTACGAACATATTCAATAAACATTCTATAAATCATAAAAGTATTGATTATGATTATTTTCACAATCAATCTTTCTACCATAATACCTAAAAGTAAAACGATTTCTTTAAAGAATTTACGTTTTTGTTTCTATAAAACTTTATTATATTGAAATGAATCCTTACGAATTCATAATGTATATTTTTGCCGTCTTGCAATAATTACCTATGAGTTATCTCTCTTGCATTTCCATATGTTAAAGCGTCAATATACCTCATTTATAACTTTCTTTTCACAGTGATATTGAAACAATAATAGAACAGTAATCTGTTAACGTCGTCCCAATGTCAAATATATCAGACATTCAAATATCATGGAGCAGTATTTTTGTAAAATTTCTATTTTAAAATAATTCGTATTGGGATCAGGTATTTTTCAATTGGGATTAGTTCCAATTTGATTAATAGCAATTTTTGTTAAATTTCGCATTTTCGTTTCAATGTCTTTGTAAAATATCATTGTTTAGTACGTACTTTATGTGACTATATGTTATTTTTTTAAATTTTATCCCTTTATAAAAAAGGTATAAAAAATTTCAATTTTGATTTTCAGAAACATTTTTTTAATTAAAAAAATTAAAAACTTGACAAAACGATCCTTGGTATGTATTTATTCAAACTTATATTACACATTAATTGACACTAAGTTTTAATTAAGCTCTATAATACCCTGTTTGTCTTCAAAACAGTTTTTCCCATTTTACTGAAAAAAAAAATACAAAAAAAAAAATCATACAAAATAACTAAAACACGATATTACTATTTTTTGTGAAGTCATCCCCCAAAAACGATTATCTATCGATCAATCAAACAAAATTTTGTTGTGTCAAGAAACCTTAACTATATTTTATTCATCAAAATCCAATACAACTGCCTATTCACAATATTTATAAAATACATTATATTTAACGTGTAACTGCAGTTGCATTGTCATCTAAGGATAAGTTCGTCGAGAAAATGATGTAGCTAAGGTTTGTGAATCATTAATAGAAGTTAAACTAAATCAAACTTTCAATGATTTCTTATGTAATATTTAAATGCACTGATGGATAATTGAATGGTTACAATAGTCTTCTTGAGGCAATTCTGCTTTTAAAAGTTCAAAATAATCACACTCATTGATATTCGTTCGAGCCTGATGCTTGTTTGCAATACGTATTGTTAGCAAGTCGAAAAAAACTATTCCTTTGATCAGTCGACGATATAGCAATGCATTACGAATGGATTTTGTTTTTTTAGCTATGAAAAAAAAGATTGTTTGGGATAAAAATGAACGTGTGGGAACTAGATTTCTTATGCACATAAAACTCAAATTTTAAACAAATCCACAATGTATCAATTTCCAGTTTTCACTGTAGCATTTCATAAAGATAAGTAAAATTTTTATGCATTGACCATTTTTGTCAATTCTAACAAGCTCACTATTTTTTTTCCATTTATGCCACATTTGCAAATGCTTAGTTTAAGGGGGTGTGCGGCCATCTTGTACATTTGAAAATAGAAGAATGTAAATATTTCTTGAATTGGCTTGCTTCTGCCAGAAACTGAAAAAAAAAACTGTTGCCAAAAAAATATGAGGTTTTACATGTTGCTTTGTATGCAAACTACGCATACAAAATCAGAACAGTGCCTTTTTAATCACTTAGAACTGATATAGATCTGCGCAGCTGCAGACTTATTTTAAAGATTTATATATCTGAAAAAATATGAAAGGGCTACGTTGGTCTTATCTCAACAACCATTTATTGAGAAAATGGATGGAGGCACATTGACGTTTTATTTTTATAGAAAAAAATGTCAATTCAAAACAATCCTTGTTGAATGTGACAAACATCTCTAGACTAATCCTAAGTTTGTTTTTTCATTTCTTTGAGAAACGATTAAAGTAAATTCTTTTTAGAACTGAAATAGGTGTTCAAAAATTAATTGTTTTAAATAAAAAATAAACATTTATTTTTTTAATGAAAATATAACTTCAATGTTCCTACAAAGACAAAGACAAATATATCTTGTGAGAATTGATAGTTTTTGAGACCCATTTTAAGAATAGGGTACACTATTTTGAGACAAAATAACAACTTAAGTAAACAAGCTTTGGCCTTTTCTCAACAAGAGGTTATAGAGTGGACACCAATGACCTCACTTCCTTTTTTTTTTTTTTTAAATTTTAGGTCTGTAGCTACACAGTTTTAAGTGATTAAAAAAGGCTTTGTTCTGCTCTTGTAAGCATAATTTGCATACAAAACAACATGTAGAACCACATATTTATTGCTTTTTTATCCTATTACAACATATTTGGTAGGTTTTGGACAGAAACAAGCCAGTTCAAGGAATGTTTACATTTTCTTTCTCAAATGTACAAGATGACTAGCAACACATCCTCCATAAAAAGACAACGTTCTTTCATCAAACATTAATATATACATTAACCTTGATGTTTCTTTTTCTGAGATAAGACATGCACTATCTGAAACTACTGAGAAAATAAATTGTGGCAGTTTTTAAATGAACATTAGGTATATGTTTGCTAAATTACAAAAGAACCAAAAAAAAAAAAAGTGATATGTGTAGATACGTGCATATGTATATACCTCATAAACTTGTCTGTAGATGCTATTTCAAGACAATGTGATCAAAATATTTCAATTATTTCTGGTTTTAGTAAGCTCAGTATTCTGATTTTAACTTTCATATTATTCATCAAGATTATGCCGAGTTTTGTATAGTTCTAAGCATCCTGTATGTTTATTAAAGTTTTATTCTCAGTGCACACAAGGTGGACATTTTTACTATTGATAGCTTCATTTGTTATACTGGTTTCGAATCAATAACTTTAAATCTTTTCGTTCAAATCTTCAGCACTACTAAGCATGTACTGTGTTTGCAAGCATTGTATATCAGTTACCTTTTGATGATTTAATTCCACCTCCGCGTTATTCTCAAAGATCCTATTGAAAAGTATTTTGTATCGGAATTAAAAACAATGCCATAAATTGTATATCAGTTATTCGGGGTTTCTGCCAACAAGAACAGGGACAGTGGTCCCTTTTCAAATAGGTAATCTAGTTAACACAAAAATATGCTCGTTATCATTTTTTTAAATCAGTGTAAACCCTCTAAGCTCAAATGCATGGGATTCGGTTTACTAAAGTATCAAAAACAAAAATCATTATATATGAACTATGTTTCTCTTTGAATGGTTTTTGCATAACACGAGTAATCTTTTCATTGTATTTCTTGTTGAGGAGCATGTATAGAGGTTATCAAGAAAATCAGCGTGATCAGATTTAAAGACAGCTCAGCAATGCGTCATTGAAATTAGTATTGATCTACTCTATTCATAGCCATGTATAGTCAGCACAAACGTAATAAGAAAAATTATTTAAACACGGTTTCCTAAGCAAGACGATTGGTTAAAAACTACATAGGTATAATTTATGAGGCAAGTTTCTTATACTTCTTGTATAAATCAAGTGTACCTCTAACGAGAAAAGTAGTAGTACTATCCGTTAAAGATATACATGTACAAGAATAAAACATGTGGAAGAAAGTTACCACTGTAGCTGTATGCTGTATACTAGGTATAATTTGGAGATTTACAGGACGACCTAAGGGATTGCCTCCAGGACCGACGTGTTACCCCATCATCGGGAATGTTGGACTCTTCAAACCTTCAAAAGCCGTAAAAGCCAACAGGAAAATCAGGGAGAAATATGGCGATATATACACAATAATGTTCTTTCACAAACCGATCATTACAGTTCATGGGTATGACAATATTCGAGAACTAATGGTTACAAATGTAGACATGTTTTTAGACCGTCCGATGACTATAATAAATGGAGTTTTCAACAAAGGGAAAGGTATGCATAAGTTAGCCACATTCATTCTCTCTCTTTTGATTGGAATTAGTTTTTCTTTTTATTATGGTATGAAATTGTATAGCAATTGAAAATTTCTTCTAATAAACGCCAACATATTTTCATCTCACAAGTTAACAAACGACTTCACTTCCTGGATGTTAGGAAAATAGAAACCGAAACCGAAATTTTAGTTCAGAATGCACGTCTTTCCTTTTTTACTTTTGTTTTTTCTTTATAACATCTAATTTAACTGATTTTAGAAATCTATTTCTATGTTTTATCACTCATATTTCACTTCATCCGTTAAAACGTAATAAAGAAAACTAGAAAAATCGGTGTTTTTTTTATAAACAGCAGTGGTTTGATTAAATTTTAGTTTAATATATTTTAGAGTACTATGTATTATAAACTGCCCTAAATGACAACAAACCTATCTAGATGTTCAAATCTTATTTGCATTTTGTTAGAAGCCACTTTGAATTTTTACACACAACTCCTATTACATTAAAAAACAATTTATCCAATCATTGCTGTTTAGAATTTTCACATGAAACATGGAGTAGAAAATGTTTAAAAGCATGTAAAGACTGATTTTAACGTGCATACTATTGCTTCAGGTTTGATGTGGTCATCTGGCTCACTTTGGGAAGAGCAAAGAAGGTTTGCTTTGACAACATTAAGTAATTTAGGATTTGGGAAACGCTGTTTGCAAGGTCAAATCATGGAAGAAGTAGATTGTCTTATGGACGAAGTAGAAAAATTTGAAAACAAACCATTTGACATTCATCACGCTTTGAACACTGCCGTTTCTAATGTTATTTGTTCCCTATTATTTGGCAAGAGGTTTGACCACGAGGATGCCAAATTCAAGAATTTAATTAAATTGCTAAACAAAATGTTTGCTACTACCAATCCATCTTCACCAGCATTCGTTTTTCCACTGCTTCGCTTTTTACCAGGGTCAGGTTTTCACAACATGGAGAAAATATTTGGAGATATAGATGAATTCACAAAAGACATAATTAAAGAGCACAAGAAAAATTTTGAGGAAAACCAAACAAATAATTTTGTTGATGCTTTTTTGTTAAAGCAAACTCAAGATGGAAACTCAAATTTTACAGGTAATATTACGATAAGAAACTTAATATAGACGTTATGAAAGCGAAAGGAAGAATTATATTTCTTTCCAGTTTATAAAGGATGATTTAATCACGTAAACAACATTTATCGATTTTTGAAATCAAACGGGAAAAGGCAACGCATTAACCAGCATTTTCTTAAAGAGTTAATCCTGAAAATCTTTTGATTATAGAATCAACGATACGGTGTAAAATATATTTATTTAGTACTTTCCCATTTTATCAAGGAGTGATTCAAAGAAGTAAATAAGTCAAAAAGTCATTTAAAAATGAAAGGGAAATAGGAAATGCAATGAATAGCATTTTTTAAAATCCTTAAACTGAACAAAGATTTTTTTTTTGTTTTTTTTATAAAAAAAAATTTAAAATGTATTTTTACCTTTTTTTATTATTGTTATTTTTGGGTGTTCATATTTGTAATACGTTTCTACAGACGAACAACTCATAATCAGTGTACGAGAATTCTTCGGCGCAGGAACCGAAACCACTTCTACTACTTTACGATGGGCTCTTTTATTCTTGATTCATCATCGAGAATGGCAGGAAAACCTCAGGGGAGATATAGAAAATTTGATTGGCAAGAATCAACCCATAATGGAAAACAAAGAACATTTGCCAAGGATTGAGGCTTTTATTTTGGAAGTTCAACGCCATGCAAACCTCGCACCTTTTGGTATTCCACATACTCCCAGAGAAGATTTTATTTATAATGGTTACCTTCTTCCAAAAGGAACATGCATTAATTTTGCTTTAGATTCTGTTATGATGGATCCAGAAATATTTCCAGATCCTTTCGTTTTCAATCCAGAACGATTTTTGGACGAGAACGGAAAATGCCATGGGAAACAAAAGGATAAGCTTATTCCTTTTTCAATAGGTAATTATACCGGTATTTCCATCTTTGAGTATATTGAATTTTGATAATTTTACAAGATAAGATGATGAAAGTTTTCTGGTTGATTTATCTTCATAGGGAAAAGATCATGTTTAGGAGAATCCCTGGCCAAAATGGAACTCTTTCTTTTCCTGACCAGATTTTTACAGAGGTTTGAAATAAAACCAGAGAACCAAGACTGTTTGCCCTCGCTTGAACCAATATTAGGATTAACCAATATGCCTAAAGATTTTAAAATTAATTTTGTTAAACGATAGTATTTGCATGTATAAACAAGCGACTTCTGTTAGTGTATTTCTGAAATAATATTTGTTTACACTTTGTTTCATCCTTTGATATATACGTGTTATATTTGTTTTCATCGGTTTTCCCTGACATAGTGTACACTGGTTATTTAACATGCTGTCAATATCAAATATATTTTTCGTGCTTCAAACACTCTTATTGAATTTTGTTAAAATCATATATCTATTTTTTTCATCGATTTCATTTTGTTTAAACATTTAAGGCTTTTGAACAGAAAATGCACAGTTATTTTCTAGCGCTACAACGACCTTGTCAGCAAATACAATCTTGCTCTTGGTTGCATGCAGTCAGCAGAGGGTGCTTACTCCCCCATGGCACTTGATCCTACCTCTATTTTGAAAGAGGCCTGTGTTCGCTCTGCTCCTGTTTTGCAATTTTCCTGTCGACTTTTGATATTGATATTAATTGTTCGTTATCACCGCATGTCATTCATAATCCAAAGTGAAATATTTTGCTGTTTCTGCCAGCATTTAAACCCGAATTGGTTTCAGCGTTATTTTTTAACTTTAAGGTTTAAGAATAATCTTTTAAAAATTTAATTTTCTAAATTCATTTAAAAAAACCTAATGGGATACAAAACATTTATATTTTTGACGAAAGATTATGAGTGGTATCAGTTTAAAACAGAACTTTACTTATTATTACAACGATTGACAAACAAGTTATTATACATTAACATCTTATATTAATATTACTAGTTGACTCTACCACCTGGATAAAAACTACAGCAAAACTCGAATATAACGAACACGGATATAGCGAATTTATGGCTATAACGAAGTAATTTTAAGACCCCCGCTGGCATTTTTATTCATGTCCAGGCAAATTTCTTATAAAAACCTATAGAAAATTGATGTATATAACGAACACGGTTATAACGAATTTACGGCTATAACGAAGTAATTTTAAGACCCCCGCTGGCAAAATTTTAACGTATTTTATCATTTTTATAACGAATTTTTGTCATTTCATTGAAGATACATGCAATTTTAAGATGCATATATAAAATACTCAAACTCATATAGTTAATGGAATTTTTTTTAAAAACTGAAATGAAATGGTTATATTGATATTTTTTGTAAATGACGGTAATACTAATTTTATAACTTACGATAGTGTGGAAAACTGTTACCCGATTATTTTTTAACGAATTCGCTATAATATTTTATACGAATTCGTTATAAACGTATAGCGAATTACGGCTATAACGAAGTTTTTTTCTATGGTCCCTTGAAATTCGTTATAAACGAGTTTTGCTGTATTGTTATGAGTTGTGATGAAGACCTCAATTATGAAAGGAGTTGCTAGTTTACCGTGAATTGGTTTGCGTAGAAGGAAGTGACTCTGATACTCACTTAAAGTGTTGAACATGTTAGAGACGACAGCAAAAATTAACCAAGGCTTTTAACGCAGATAGACAAATTGGCTTTAGTTCATTTAATGAATCAGAGGACATCTATGAACAATAATGTAGGATTCTACAGCGGGTCAAAACAGGTAAATGATTCTTATTGTATGACAAAAGCACGATAATATCTGAGGCAGCAGGGCATTCTTGTAATGTTCTAACACAATGTATGCATTTAAAAAAAACCCATCTGATCACCTGGACTAAGTAAATCTTTGCTTATCATGATTCAAAATCCACGACCCAGTATCCATTTTCTTTTAAGTTTAATGGATGTCAAAAGTTCAAAGATCTTCCTTCAAGACCAGATCTTTTAAGTTGAAAAGTTTGGCAAACTTGTATTCATAAGGTTGGCATACGACCCCTTTAAAATGCCTCATTGACAAATGCACCGTTATCTCCTTTCTGGATCAGCTTCTGTATTTCTATTATTTTATTAAATGTATTCATACCAAATATAAAAAAAATCATTTATTTTATAAAATAAATCCCTAACTCTAAATCATCTTAATTGAACAGAAAAATATGACTTTTTTAAGTTCGGTTGATTAAAAAAAACTTGATTTTATACATCCATAGATCACATTAACCTTCTATCATTTAGTGACTCCATTCATTCATTTATATGATAACACCATGTTGGTGCTAATTAATTAACCTATTGATACTAAATCAATATTTGTTTGGCGATGAAACTATTCTACATTGTATGAAGGTCCATTATTCGCTGTAACATTTAAGAGGCAGAATTGTCTTTTTTCTGCTTATATTAAATAATGTAAATTCAAATGTAATATCCTTTAATTTGAATTGTTAGGGGGTTATTTTTCAGATTAGCAATCATAGCATTAACATTACGCTTGAAGCGATAAATTAACAATAACAACAAAATAATGCTTTTGGGCCCCCGGCTTTATTTAATTCAACATTTGACAAAAATTCTCTGTATATATTTAGCATATTATAATAAATCATTCGATGTTATTTATAATGCATTTTAGTAGCTTTTGCCTGCTGCAGGTTTCCTTGAAAGGGCAGCCAGAAAAAATGACAAGAAAAAAATCTTAGATTCTTAGACACAGATTCTTCTTTCATACATTTTACTATTTTTTAACTTTGAAGTAAAACTTGAGGATACCAATTCGGGTTAAACTTGTTTAAGAAGATTATTATTCAAAACCTGCATGGGCAAGATTAAAGATATCTGTTTTCGGTTAGCCTCAGTAATTCTATAAAATCTTTTTAGAAAGCCTTTAAAGAATCCACTTTTATTTCTGTATTATTCTATAAATAATGATAGAACCTATTATGTTTGCTGCCAATTCGATAAAATGTGATATTGTGATAAAATTTCGGTGTTAGATTGTGTTGGCATGCAATCTTAAATTCTTTGTATAAACAAAATGACATGCAAAGAGATCATTGATGTGGCCTTATTTGTATGATTATTAGTTGATTTACATTTTTTAAATAAGAAAATATTGATTGACCGTAGTATCACTTGCAAATAGCATAACAACAAAAAGAGCATATCATGTGTTTTAATCTTATTAAGATGAACTTGCTGTATCGTTCTATTATGTTGATAACTACAGGGTAATAAAATATTATTTATATTTGTCATTTTTGAAGAACTAATCTATGTTATATTTCGTATATGTTCTTTATACCCATGGTTTTAACCCTTTAATCATCAAACAGTTTGCCTATTACTTCTATTTTTCTTAGGTATAAAATTGTTTTAACAAAATGTTCCATAACGTCCGCTTATAAACGTGTATTGCTGGTTCAAAATCGATAGCAATTTTATCAGTTTCCCACACTCTGTATAAACGTTAAGATATATACTTTGTTTACACAGGAAAAAATATCATCCTGTTGATTGTCAATGCTCTCTTAGAATTGTAATTCAAAGGCAAGTTGCAAACAAAACGAACTCAAATGATTCAATTGTATACAAATATTGAGAGGAACGAGATGCATATTCAGTCATCTAGCATTATTTCTTATTTCTATACAAATAGCCAGCATTTATTATTCTGTTGTATTTTTTTTAACTTTCGGTGAAATGAATTGTATGTGTAATTGTTCATTTTACAAGTTTTCGAGTTAGATTGCACAAACAACAAGAGGCCCAGAGGCCACATCGCTCACCTGAGGAACAATAGCCTTATCTCTGATCAAATTAGCATTAGAGTATCAAAATCAAAATATCTTAACAAGTAAGTACAGTAGATATTGCTAAAAAAATTTAAGATATCTGCCGATTTTGATCCACATATTTTTATGGTAAATACCATGCCCCTTTTGTTGTTGTACCTGTAAGATTTTTCTCTATTCCTATATACACCCCCCCCCCCCGGTTTGTGGCCACAACTTTTCTCTGGGGAATCATGGTTTCATCAAACTTTAATCTGCACAACCCGTGCTTTCACACAAGTTACTGCTTTTTGGACTGAAAACTTTCCCAGAATATTTTTAAAGATTTTCTCTATATATTCCTATGTAAAAATTCATCTCCCCATTGTGGCCCCGCCCTATCCCCGGGGACCATGATTTAAACAAACTTAAATCTACACTATCTGAGGATGCATCCACACAAGTTTGAGCTTTTCTGGCCAAATAGTTTTTTAAGAAGATTTTTAAAAATTTTCTCGATATATTCCTATGTAAAAATTCATCCCCCCATTGTGGCCCCATCCTACCCCTAGGGACCATGATTTAAACAAACTTGAATCTCCACTATCTGAGGATGCTTCCACACAAGTTTGAGCTTTTCTGGCCAAATAGTTTTTAAGAAGATTTTTAAAGATTTTCTCGATATATTCCTATGTAAATATTCATCCCCCCATTGTGGCCCCACCCTACCCCTGGGAGCCATGATTTAAACAAACTTGAATCTACACTATCTGAGGATGCTTCCACTCCAAAATGAGCTTTCCTTGCCTAAAAGTTTTAAGAAGAAGATTTTTAAAGATTTTCTCTATATATTCCTATGTAAAAATTCATCCCCCATTGTGGCCCCACCCTACCCCAGGGGACCATGATTTCAACAAACTTGAATCTACACTATCTGAGGATGCTTCCGCTACAATTTGAAGTTTTCTGGTCAAATAGTTTTTGAGAAGAGCATTTTTATAAAATTTTCTCTATAAATTCCTATGTAAAAATTCATCCCCCATTGTGGCCCCACCCTACCCCCGGGGACCATGATTTAAACAAACTTGAATCTACACTATCTGAGGATGCGTTCGCTCAAATTGGAGCATTTCTGGCCAAATAGTTTTTGAAAAGAAGATTTTTAAACATTTTTTCTCTGTATTTTCCTATGTAAAAATTCATCCCCCATTGTGGCCCTACCCTACCCCGGGGATTATGATTTAAACAAACTTGAATCTACATTATCTGAGGATGCTTCCGCTCAAATTGGAGCATTTCTGGCCTAATAGGTTTTGAGAAGAAGATTTTTAAAGATTTTCTCTATATATTCCTATGTAAAAATTCATCCCTCATTGTGGCCCCACCCTACCCCCGGGGACCATGATTTGAACAAACTTGAATCTACACTATCTGAGGATGCTTCCACTCCAAAATGAGCTTTCCTTGCCTAAAAGTTTTTAGAAGAAGATTTTTAAAGATTTTCTCTATATATTCCTATGTAAAAATTCATCCCTCATTGTGGACCCACCCTACCCCCAGGGACCATGATTTAAAGAAACTTGAATCTACACTATATGAGGATGCTTTCACTCCAATTTGAGCTTTCCTGGCCTAATAGTTTTTAAGAAGAAGATTTTTAAAGATTTTCTCTATATATTCCTATGTAAAAATTCATCCCCCATTGTGGCCCCATCCTACCCCCGGGGACCATGATTTGAACAAACTTGAATCTACACTACTTAAGGATGCTTCCATACAAGTTTCAGCTTTTCTGGCCTTATAGTTTTTGAGAAGAAGATTTTTGGAAAATACCTACAAATTTTCAATAATTCTAAATTATCTCCCCTTCAAAGAGGGTGTGGCCCTTCATTTGAACAAACTTGAATACCCTTCACCAAGTGATGCTTTGTGCCAAGTTTGGTTGAAATCTGCCCAGTGGCTCTGGAGAAGAAGATGAAAATCTGAAAAGTTTACAACGCCAACAACAACGCCAACGCCAACGCCAACACCAACGCCAACGACAAATTTTGATCAGAAAAGCTCATTTGAGCTTTCAGCTCAGGTGAGCTAAAAAGCAACTGTGCGAATAATGTGGATATATGTGGAATTATTATTCAAATTTTGATGCAATTGATCGTTAATATATATCTTTTAAAATAAGGTTCCATTGCTTAAATACAGATAAACTGTCTTGAGTTTTCATATGAATCGTTTTGTATTTTTGCTGACAAAATAGACGCACTTGTTTTGGCTGCACATTAGAAACTCATAAGAGTTTTGAATTTACAGTTAACGGAACTTCCCAGATAGCAGGACGTCATTGGACCTTTGTTGGGCCAACAATGCTCCTTATGTTGGGCCACCGTATGCATTTAACGTTGGGCCAGCGGCAATTTGCTCATCGGCCCTTAATCAGACCAACTTGTTGGCTTATTGTTGGGCCAATGTAACAGACAATATTGGGCCATTGTTGGGCAACTGTATTCTTTTAATATTGGGCAAACGTCACTTTTGTACGGTTGGGCCATTGTTAGCAATTAACATTGGGCCAACCGCAATTTGCTCATCGGCCCTTAATCGGACCAACTTGTTGTCTTATTGTTGGGCCAATGAAACAAACAATATTGGGCCATTGTTGGACCACTGTTTTCTTTCAATATAAGACAAAAAATACCTAAGCAAAATGAAAAGAGTAAAATATAATTAAATTGTAACATATTTTATTGCTCATGAATGCACTTCATGAAGAAAACATTTATTAAAAAACAAGAAAACATCTATTAAAAAACAAGAAGTTAATGCTCACTTGTATTAATACATGTATGGTTTTATCCCTGCTCTGATGTGAATGCACAAGTTCAGTAAACTTAAGATATCAATAAGCAAGTCTAAAAAAAAAAGAGGGTAAAACCACAGTTATGCCATAGTATTTTTCAAAATATAAAAAAATATGCACTGCCACTTTCCATCTGCTCCCTCTCCCGAGTCTCATTCTCCCTTCTTTTCTTCTCTGCAGCAGTGCCCGTTACTTCCTTCCCCCTCTCTTTGGCATATCATTTCCATTGATATTGTTCTCAATGTCCTTTATTTATAGAATCAGTCGTTGCTCTGTTTTTTCGAACAATCTCTAAAACTGTAGTATTTAGTATTTAAAACATTTGTTACTTTTCTCAGTAAAGAGTAAACATACATTACGATTAAATTCATAAATACATGTATATCACTATATGTTTAAGCTTTCATATAAGAATTTAACAAGAATAACAAGTCATTGAGTTGACATCATTCTTGCTAAAGTAAAGATGTTTATACTAAAATAGCTGGTAAATAACCTTTTAATTCTACTTACTTTCAATGACTGTCCTTTAAGACAATCCTTGGAAGAAAAGATTTTCCATTTCCCATAAATACTTACGATTTGGATGCAGATATGCAAGGTATCGGTCTCATTACTCTAATGTCAAATGAAAATGGCGCAGGTACGATATTACGAAAAGTAGCCCGGATGTTGTTTACCCATGATGCTTAGCTAGATTCATGACATTGGGCCAACCCAGGGCCGATGTCAACCCTGCAACAAATACTCTCTCTAACTACAAGAGTTTTATGATATTATGCCAACAGTTTGCCCAACATTGGCCCCATAATACATAACCAACTATCAATATTTCATGTTGGACCACCGTTGGCCCAATAGAGATAACCCAACGGCGATAATACAACCATATTGTGAGATTGGGCCAACGATGTGCTGCTATCTGGGTTAATATATCATGAAACATGTCCATATATAGAATTGGTAATAACCGAAGTTTCATATACGGTATATTATTTGCAATAGTTGCCCTTTGAAATTACTTTTAAATTATAGTAGTTGCCCTTATAACTTACATCACTTTGTTGTGTCCGGATCAAAATAAAATGGCAGCGTCGAGATTTGCTCAAACTTCTGTGAAGGAAAACAAGAAAATATTTAAAATTAATTAGCAAGAAAATATTGAAGGTGAACACGAGTCGCCCACTTCCTAGATCATCGCTTTTTGGAAATAAGTTGTCTCACTTGATAGTTCTTGAGAAAACAAAACACTGCGGGGATATATCAGATTGATAAATATCAAAGACTGACCATAACCTTTCTATTAAAGTATCTGAAGTCTATAATAATAAAATGACCATTTAAAAAGCTCAGGTCAAGTCTACTTAATTTCAAAATTACTATTTAAAAACCGTAAGTTGTCTACAAAATAACAAGTATTTATTAAAAATCTCAGTTCAAGTCTACTAAATTACAAATAATTATTCAAAAGTCTTAATTTATGTCTATTAAATCAACAAAATTACCATATAAAAATCTCCAATTGTCTACGAAATAAACAAACTTATTATTCAAACATCTTTGTTCAATTCTACTATATTAACAAAATTAACATTTAATTATATTAGTTTAAATCTACTATATTTACAAATTAACCATTCAAAATTTGCCATGTTGGATTGCGTCATGACCTACATCAGACAAAGATAATACCAATTTCAAACATTCAATACCGCACTTATATGGATCAGTAAAAATAGTTCGGTAAAGTCATTGTCAAGAACATTATAGAATACTGTATTCAATACTCAATACTTAGTACAATGAAAAAATGACAATAACAAACCGTCAACCATCTCAAAAATCCATAAAACGAAATACAAATTCAAAGCAGAGCAACACGGACCTCCAAGATAGAGGTAGGATCAGGTGCCATGGAGTAGTGAGCATCCTCTGCTGACCGGTCACACCCGCTGTGTGCTCTTTGTTGTAATCGGGAAAATAAAAACCGCAAAAGTCCGTAGACAATTAGGTAATTAATTAACAACAACACTAACAATTAGTATGAAAAACGTCAGTCAGCATGCGACTCAGTGGAAGATTGTATTTGCTGACAAGGTCGTTGTATCGACAATAGAACTTACGAAAAGATGACTTTAAACGAGACTGTTGATAGTCCTGTTTTATCAACTTGTTTGTCAGTAGCTTGCCTCGTCTTAGAAACTGTTCATAAGAAGAGCATGCCCTTGCGTATCGAATTAACCGAGAGACAAAAACACCATATGCAGGTGATGAAGGTATATTGCTACATAAGTAAGGAAAGTTCACAATAGAAAAATTGAAGTCATCGCGTTTATCATAAAGTTTTGTTGTTAGGTTACCATCAATGTCCATTTCCAGTAAAATATCCAAATATGAAACAGATGACGATGACTCTGTGGTATCTTTTATTTCAAATTCACTAGGATATATCGAGTCGACGTAAGTATGGAAATAACAATTGTTAATTGATAATACGTCCTCGATATACCTAAATGTTGAGTTGAAGGCCACAGTTGAAAGTGAAAGATAGAACATCAACTCAATTTACAATGCCCTTGATCAGTAACATTTTTGAAACAAATTATACCAGATATTGAAATAGCTTCGTGTATACAAAAAGGGATTGGTGGAATTGAAGGTGGTTTAAGTTGTAACTTCACGTTAGTAATATCAGTAAAAGTTAAATAGGATCATGGTCATTCACATATGCTATTTTAAAAGTTTTTGGTTCAGTAAACTCAGTTGGTGCCGGTAAAACCAATTAGGCTAGTAGCGATTTAGTAATTGATCAGGTATGATAGCGATCTTGTCATAAATGAACATATTCATTTGATGTTTTAGTTGACAGAAGTAAGCCTCGAGTTACCTACTCCTACATACACGTTCATCTAAACGTTAACCCCCCCCCCAAAAAAAAAATATAATAACATTTTCCGGAGAATCTTTTTTAAGGATACGTTCTCCCTTAATTTTACCAAATAAAATGCGAAGCCTTTGATAATAAAAACTTTGTTTATTATCCAGGGTATGAGAATTTCATTTTCATATTAGAAAGTCGAAATATATTTCTTATCTTTCTCAAAATTTTCGATTGAAAATCCCGAAAAAATTGTTGATTAAAAAACATTGTAATTTCTTTCGGAAAGATGGGTGTTTAATTTAAAAAAAACTGTTTTCAAGAAAAGAAGCTTGTGACATTAAAGTGCCCTATTCATAAATTATTTTAACAATTAGGATCGATCAACCTAGTTATAACTTGACTCAGGTATATATCTGCAAATAAATACAAGAAACGGAGCCTTTTTCAAATTAGGAGAAAATGATGCAGATGATAAAACAACCATGAACTCATATAATGTTAAAACTGTTTTATTGTAGTCTTTAATAATTGTATATAAAAGTAAGGAAATACTAAATATCTCAAAATAATAATTAAAGAACCTTAAAGAATACGAACATGCATGTCAAAGAACAAAAATCATGATATTTTCATACACATCCACGAAGATATTAAGTTCTTATTTTTAAGGAAAAACATCAAGGAATTATGCAATAGACCTTGGGTTGTTATAATCATCATAAGTCGTCATTTAATAAAATTGAGACAAAACATACTGAAATTTACTTTAGCCAAAAAAAAAAATTAAATTCATATCTTTGTATACCAAAAAGAGGACACACAAGAAAGACTTTCATGCTGAAGTTCATAGGACCACAATGGGTACAAGTTACTTAAGATATCTTTTGATATCACTCGATTTCAATTCACAAGAATCCTATCTAACGTATCCTGCATTATCTTGTTATGACTGATAAAAGTTAAGAATTTGTCAAAATATCTAGATACGGTTCAAATCAAAATTAAGTACATCAAGTAGAAAAGGTAGATTTTTCTTTTAATTATAATTTTCATTTTAAAACTTAAATTTAAGTAAGCCGAATTTTAAACTGCGTAGTATTATAATAAATGACCTAGTTTCTTTTCATCAGGAAATAGGCATACTTCAAGCATAAAGGAATTCGTTATCAAGGCACAACATCGACCCGACAGGAAGACCGTAAACATTTAGATTCAGTTCTGCATAGAAAGTTATCTGTTTACGAACTGTTCCGATGTGGGTGACGGTAGCTATCGTTGTTGTGCTGGTCGCTCTGATTTGGAGATTTACAGGACGACCCAATGGATTGCCTCCAGGGCCGACATGTTACCCCATCATCGGGAATGTCGGACTCTTCAAACCTTCAGATGCGGTACAAGCCAACAGGAAACTCAGAAAGCAATATGGTGACATCTACACTGTAATGTTCTTCCACAAACCGATGATAACTGTTCATGGATACGACAACATTCGGGAATTACTGGTCAAAAATGTAGACATGTTTTTGGAGCGACCCATTACTATTATAAATGGAGTTTTTAACAAAGGGAAAGGTATAATTGTTATATTTTATTTTTTTTATACAATAATTACATATTGTTTCAAAGTTTCTTTGCTTTACTTAATGATATACCCTTTTCCTTTAAACTAAGCGATGCATATTAGCAGAACAATACAAAAAACACACATTTACAAAAAAAAAAAATCAGAGATTGTGAAAACCAAAACAAATATTCCTCATTTGCTATCTGTGTTGTAGAAAATTTAAAATAGCAAAAAGTCATACTGGTTTATTAATAAGCATTTTTTACTTGTCTTTTTGAATTCATCTTAATACTACTACTTCATTTCAGTTGTGGACGCACATCATTGCTATTTTTTTTATAAATTACAATTTAGTATACATGCGCTATATGTACCTTAAAAATGACTCATGGATTTGAAATCAAATATATCGTTTTTTGCAAAGTCATTTATAACCGTGTGTGCACAAAGACCTTGCATGTTTTAAATACCACTTGAAATATCAAATTATCATTCATTTTGGGGTTTTTTTTCTTTGCCGAAAATTCTTTGTTCGCACATTATAAAATAAGACTTTTAAAAGCCGACTATACTGAAAGCTTTTAACCATCGCACTATTGTTTTTAGGTTTAATGTGGTCATCTGGTCCAGTTTGGGAAGAGCATAGAGCGTTTGCTCTGACAACAATGAAAAAACTCGGATTTGGGAAACACTCTTTGCAAAGTCAAATCATGGAAGAAGTAGATTGTCTTATGGACGAAGTAGAAAAATTTGAAAACAAACCATTTGACATTCATCACGCTTTAAACACCGCCGTTTCTAATGTTATTTGTTCCCTATTATTCGGCAAGAGGTTTGACCACGAGGATGCCAATTTCAAGAATTTGATTAAATTGCTAAACAAAATGTTTGCTGCTACCAATCCATCTTCACCAGCTTTTGTTTTTCCATTGCTACGCTTTTTGCCTATGTCTGGTTTTCACAATATGGAGAACAGTTTTCGAGATATTGATGCATTCACCAAAGAAATAATCGAAGAGCACAGGCGACATTTTGACGAAAACAACATCAATGATTTTGTAGACGGTTTTCTGTTTGAACAGACACAGAAAAATAATTCAACGTTTACAGGTAATCAGTGAGAAAGCAAATTAGGCACACGTGTTTAATAAGCAAAAGGGGTAGCGATAGACTGCTTATTTATTGTGTAAATGGATTACGTGAATCCAGTTGTGTACCTAGTCAGAGATATGATGAAAAATGTACGGATTTAACATAAGCAAACTGTTGCTTCATTTCCACCGGTTATTTTTATTTTCATCTTTTACCGTTTACTTTTTTTGTTCAATTTTTACAGATGAACAGCTTATAATCAGTGTTCGAGAATTCTTTGGCGCAGGAACAGAAACCACGGCTACCACCTTGAGATGGGCAGTGTTGTTCTTAATTCATCATCCCGATTGGCAGAGAAAACTCAGAGAAGATATTGATACTCTTCTCGGTCAGAGTCATCCCAAAATGGAACACAAAGAGCAATTGCCGAGGGTTGAAGCTTTCATTTTAGAAGTTCAACGCCATGCAAATATTGCACCATTTGCAATTCCGCGTGCTCCAAAAAAAGATTTCAGTTACAATGGATATAATTTTCCAAAAGGAACTTGCGTCTGCTTTGCATTAGATTCTGTGTTGATGGATCCAGATATCTTTCCAGACCCTTCAAAGTTCAAACCAGAGCGTTTTATTGATAAGGGTGGAAAATGCAATGGGGAGCCGAAGGAAAAACTTATTCCTTTCTCAGCAGGTGAATACTACCTGTTCTTTATTATTTTAATAGATGTTGACAGCATAACATTTCTTTGGATGATATTTGTGGTTTTTTTTAAATGCAGAAAAATTAAACACTTGTATTATTATTATGTATTATATTAACAGGTCAAAGGTCATGCGTAGGAGAATACCTCGCTAAAATGGAACTTTTCCTTTTCGTGACAAGATTTCTTCAAAAGTTTGAGTTAAAACCAGAGAACTCAAATTGTCTGCCTTCTCTTGAACCAGTACTTGGGTTAACAAATCAGCCAAAACCTTTTAACGTTATACTTGTCAAACGCTAGTTTTCTGAACAAATGGCTAATTTTAGGAATGTCTCAAGTTCGAAAAATTTACAAACTGCGGCCATCTTATCAAACAACTTTTAAAAATGTAGCTTCAATTGTGTATCTACGTGCAACATTGCAGAGTTATTTTGTACAACCGATAAAAAATTTAATATGAACTAGGAATAGAAATACAAGAAAAGTATATACTGTCTAGAAGTACTAATAAAAACACTTATATAATATAAATTAATAATATGATTAACACCCAGTTTCCAAATTTAACAGTCAGTCAAAAAACATTATCCAGAAAACTTCATCAATGCGCATCGATCAAAAGAAAAATTGTAAAATTCATTTCTTATGATTTAATTAAACATTTTCAAATCATAAAACGCAAAGTGTCATTCATTTAAACAATAAATTGCTTTTTTGGTGAGTCATGAGGGATATGAAGGTGGCGACTTTGAAGAAAAATACATAACCCGCGTTAATGAAGTATGCTAATTTTTTGAATGGATAAAGAAAGGAAAAACAACTTGTAATAATCTTCACTGTGCAGCGAGATTCGTCAATAACTGGATATGGCGAGTTGGAATGGTGGCATACGAAACAGGGCATAAACGTGACGCAAGGGGACCGGGGACGAAAATAACTAAGAAGTATGTATATATATGTGCAACCTTTCCAAATGTCGAGGTTATTTGAGAGCCAGTCGGGTTCTTAAACGGTATATCTGGCTTATCTGCATCTTGAAATACGCTGAATTAAGGAGAGGGGTGCGAAAGCTGTAACGACGCTTTAAGTATTCTGAGTTCTGAAGGCGGATGGTCTAAATTTCCTCATCGTTAAGAATTTGAACGGCAGTGTTATCGTTACAGTGTTCATTACAGCCAGTCTCGCCGAAAAATGTTGATCGTAGCCTCAAGCAGATGAAATAGTGAGAAGACACTTAAGTTTCTGTTTCGTGAATTAATCTATGTATATTGTTTATCTTTCAAGGTCATAATTTCGATACTTTTATATATATGTGATTAAATTTTGTTTGCTTACAAATAAAGAATATAACTTCACAATTTGTTGATAGTGGGTTTTTTTTTTGGGGGGGGGTGGGGGTTGGGGGGGCACTACGGTTCTATAAATAGTGCAAACAGTTAAAAAAGCAGAAAAAAACAGCAAAAAATTAAATAAGGCTAAAATTTTGTTGATGCAGATATCAATTTTTTTCCCGACCAATCAGAAGCAATTATATCTGGTGAAAATATTGAATATCAAACGATTGCTTTATCTTATATATTTCATTTTGTTAACAAAGCTATTTGGTTAGGAAAGTATATTTTATCGCAATAAGAAGGAGATTTTGTCTTTTAAATATCAGATCAATTAAAACTACAGTTCAAACCAAAAGTATTTAATCTTTATTTTGTTAGAGAAATCACAAAGGTAGGCACATTTTGTCTCTTTATATTCATAGACATTATGGAATATATGTATATATCATCAACCTTTTTTCATTGTCATTTTGCATTTTCTGTGAACAAAAGGAATCTCTCAAATTTAATAAAGACGCTTAAAATTGTTGTAAGCTTACGTCTTCGAATTACCCTTATCGTTCAAAAAAAATCATCAGATTTTACAACCGATCAATGTACTCGATATAAAAGTCTATCTGTTTTGTAATAAATTTTCTGTGCTCTTTTACGAGGAAGATGAGACTTGGAACAATCAGATGTTGATAAGATCTGTTGTTAAAATATTAATAATATTGTCATATAAAACTTTCGATCAAATGAGTAAAAAAACATATTGATTATACGTCATCCTATAATATGAAATAGGTTGTGAAAGTTGTAATATATTAATTTACATTTTTATACAAAAAAATATATATAATTGAGTAAATATAATAATTATTGTAAACGCTTTGCATATTCTTATTTGCATGCTAATATATATAAAAACCTAAATTCTAATTTAGTATGCTTTTTAATGATTTCAACGGTGGAATATTTGAGAAAAAAAGGAGAAATACATGATCTTATATTTGGCAATGACTTATTTAAACATATTGTAATATAAAATAAAATATGAAGGGCGTTCAAACAAAAATTAGTTTACCCGAACAATTACCTTTTTTCTCCCTTCATCATTCATGGACTTGTACTACATCTAAACTATTAAAATTGTCACAATATTTTTTCATGGAATTTAGAGGATTTTAAAAACAGGTTTGTTTGTGTTATCAAGAAAAATAGCTCACTGTTCCGAATATTTAGAATTTAGGAATAATAGGACAATAAATATGTATATAATGAAAAAATGACAATAAGAAACCGTCAACCATCTCAAAAATCCAGAAAACGAAATACAAATGCATATAAGTGTAACATTTGATTGGTTTCTATTTCATTTTTTTTACTAAATAATTTCCAAGGGAAAGTGATAACAGATTTATTTCATTAGTAAGGCAGTGACTATTATTAAAATTTCCGTACAGTTTTTTTTTATCTTACCTTTTGTCAATTTAAAAATTGAAAGCATGATGTTTTTTGGTGAGCATGCACAATCTTCACCTCTTCACCTTTCGCCATCGAATTTGTAACAAACAATACAAAACCCCAACACTCTCTATAACGAAAAAATATTTCAGAAAATTATTTCGAAAGGGTGTCAGCGAAGATGGTTTCTCGAAGGGATGAGGCTTCCTTGAGCCTCTTTCTTCATGAGATCCAGAATATATTGGCAATATTGTCTCATCTAACTAGTTGCTCTTTAATTATAGTTGGTGCATTTATTTGTGGATAACAATATAAAGTTCTGACAACCACGCTGATCATGCATGTTTAAATTGTTGGTTTTTTTTTTTGGTGATTGAGGTCAGATTATAAGGGTAATGAAAATATCTTAAGATAGTCCAGTTTTTTAGTCCAGACTGAAAATTTTTATTGGTTAATGAATTACTATTTGAAGGCAAAGTTCAGTTATTATAGAAGGTTTTTGAAGTCAGAGATGTGAATTGATTAAGCCTAATGTGTAAAGTCCCAATTAATTGTTTTTGTCACATTTTACAATTTTGAACGAAAATAAACATGCATGTCATTTATGTGCAATTGAAATTGATGAAAGAGAAAAATCTGTTTTACGTGAAAACCCCCCCACAAGAGAAACATTTTCTTACGGGGATTTATAATGGAAAATTGTGACACTTAAGTATTCATAAAACATGTACTTTTCACATTTTTATAACCTTATCATTTGTACCTTCGTTTCGTATGCAATGCAAAATCGCTGTAAACATTTTATTTTTAGTCGTGTATTAAAACTTTAACTTCCTGGCCAGCTAGAGTGAGTGTTTCAAAGGAGAAATCTTGAGACTTTTTCAAACTATTGAATAGACATTGTTTAAGCCCTGAGGTATGTATTAATATCATATGATTGAAGAAAATATGTTGCATAATTATCTTTAAACACTGTATAGTTTTCGAAAAAAAAAGTAGTACCCGATTTTTCTGATTGAGTTTTTGATTTCAGTGACGTATTTATTACTTCTTTGCTTGGAATTTTTTTAATAACAAATTTTGTAAAACTGCATCATTACCACGATATGTTTTGCATTTACGCAATTGTTTAGTGTATTGTTGACTTGAAAGCTGTTAATGCGCGCATTATTTATCGCATTAAGGGGGAACAGGGCGTTGCAGTGTAAAATTATTTGTTAAAGGAGTTTTTTGCTTTTTTAAACACATTAACATTAAGATGTCCTCCACAGCATATATCATTTTCATGACTACTTTCTTACCTTGCAAGGGAGATATTTTGATAGAAATTGTCCCCCTTTTCTAGCATTATGACTTTTTTCTGACAATTTCAATTTTCTGCAATAATTATTTTTTTTTGATGGAATTTATTTGCAAAGTATATTCATTAATTTAAAAACAGAAGCAAATTTCAAAACTATTTACATCATTGGTTTTGTTACATAGCAATATCATAATTTTATCAAAATATTGCTTAAGGATGACGTTTACTCAGAATGAAAAAAAATTCCACTGATGATAATGAAAACCCATCTATTGTATGTTATAGACCTTTGATTGTAGTGTTATTTTTCAATTTCAATAAAGTAGGTCAATGACCTAGTTTTTGAGTTAATTGCTATTGAATATATTTCAAAAAATTAAGAAAAATCCAATAAAATTTTACACTACGATTGAGAATTTCTTAATTGTGTTAATATTAGAAATAATTAAACACTTTAAAAAATGAAATACAGTTTATGAATGGTAGTGGCACTAAATAGATATAAAGCATTAAAATTTCAGCAACAATTTTTAAAAATATTTCAGTCCGAATTTTCTCTATAAGTTTTTATATCCCTACCCATTTTTGATCAAATTTTACAAAAAATTGAATGATGGTAACACAAAAACATTTATAGTATTAAACTACCAATATTGACTTTATTCTGTTGGCATAAAATTTATGTGAGGTCAATGATCAAAATTTTGAGATATGGGGTCTTTTATCGTTTTTAAGCATTTTTCAATATTTTTGCAATTCGTGTCATACGATAATTTTAATGAATAAGTGAGGTAAACCCAACAGAAAATATGCAAAATTATATAGACTAAAATATAAAATCTTAACTTTTAATATTAGAGTACTGCCAAAAATGTTTGAGCGGAAAACAAAATCTGCAAAATTTTGTCCGAATTTCCTCTGTTTGGCTAAAAGTCAATTTTTTTTAACCCTAATTCCACAATATAGTAGAAAAATCGAATTTTATGTCAATAATAATTCATTTCATAAATAATTTTTGTGTCTAGAACAAATTTTACTCATGACTTTGAACTTTATAACAATCCGAATTTGAGAACTCAAACCCTGAGTAAACGACACCCTTAAATCAGCCTACAAGTTTTGTAGTTTTTTTTTCTAAATTTTAACAAAATGTGATGGCACATAAACACTTCTCAATGAATTTTTTAAAACAAATTTATATTTCAACCTTAACATCTGCTTTATAACTTATAAAATAAAGTGTTCATGGCCACTTTCTTGGCATTTAAGGGAGATACTAAAATAGGAATCACCCCTTATGGAATTAGACTTTTTGACAATTCCTGTTTTGAACCAACAAAAAAGCAATACATTCTTTAAATTTATTAAAGGGGCATGGTCACGATTTGGGTCAAATTCTATTTTTCTTTTTTTATTAGTTATAATGTTTTAGGAATACATTTCTAATGATCAAATGAAATTTGAGAGTCAGTCGTAGAGTTATAAGCAAGATACAGGGCTCAAAATTCCTTGGTATGTAAACAAGGCTTGTGCCCTGTTTTTGTTTACATGGGTTCAATATACTAGTAAAAAATCTTTTTCAAGCTGATTTGTCTATCTTCTTATTCATTTTAAGCATAAGTATTTTCTGTTTTCTTAGCCAATTAATCGTCTTTTTAAAATCAATCCACACTTTTCTGTGACAACTTTATACAGCTAAAACGCTTTACGCTTTGCCTTTTTTTCGAAAGCTACGTATTTAAATGCAGAAAAGGCCCTTTTATTTACTGTTCAATACAGCAAATAAAGTATATGAAGACACATTAAAAATGTGAAATCTTGAAATGTAATATTTTCTTTTTCTTATCTTATAAAATGTTCATGTGAGTTTTTGGTATACAAGGTATCAAATTATTCAATTTTCATATAAATGATAAAAAAAAAATTACCAATAGATGGCATTTTTTTCTCGTTTTCATTAATTTATAGATCTTTAAAATCTCTGATATCTAGTAGATATAATGTTAATTGAGTTTTTGAGATTCTTATTGCAAATGTTCAGGTGAAGAAGTGTGACATGCCGTAGTAGAGTAAACCAATAAAATTACTACCGTATGTTGTGCAAACTTGTTTACATTACATTATAATATCAATATAAATTATCTGTTGAACTTAATCTTCCTCGTCAACTGTTGTATTCAACTTCTAATGCCAATATTTGGTTTGTTTTCAGACGCGTTTACAGATTTCACTATTCTTTACTTAAGCACAAATTATAAAGGTGGCAGGGCCAGGTTTATTATACAATTTTCAGAAGCCAGGGGATGTGTGTTATGAACTTTGTAACTAGAATTTCCTCAGTTCTCATTCAGCACAAATATCTAATTCACTTCCTATAAGCCTAATCACCATCTTTTAAGAAAAATTACTAGTCAGAACATGTAAAACTTAAAACATAGTTGCTTTTCTGAGGTTTCGAAACTTTCATACGCCCATTTTTAATGATTTTTTTTAAGCTTTTTAGAACCACCCTAGTTAATTTCCGGCAAAGGGTTGATCTTCCGTACCGTGTGCATGTTGCAACATCACATTGCAACATCACATGTCAGACACTTACTGGTGTATAGTTAATTATGTCTCATACACCTAATTTTCGTGTTATTTTACCTACCGTCTGTAGCTTGCAATTTCAGTGTGTAAAGTCAACACAACAGTCATAGCCGCACGTTACGCATTTTACTTCTGATTCTCATGTACCTAACAATAGGGGCCTACATATTGCATACCAAATTCAACATCCCTCTAACTAATGATAGTCAATAAAATCATTTTATGAATTTTATCAACACTCATTTTCAATGCAGCAACCCAATTTACAAAAATATTGAAACTGTCTTTTGCTACCTAAATCAGATCGTTGAAACAAAAGTTTGTTAACATCAATTATTTATTCTCTTTGATTTTTTATTACTATTTTATATTTCGCAGTTTTGTATCCATGTGCTGTATACAAATTCTTGCTATCTATAATACATTGTAACTTTTTGTATAAATTTCCTTAACTTTTTAAGTTGCTGCCTTTCTATCATTTGCTTTCAGTGTATGCATGTATTATTTGCGGGGAGGAAGGTGAAGTTTTCATTGATTTACAATCCTTTAAAATCTCTGATATTTATTTAGGTATAGTATGAACTGATTTATTTATACTAGTCTTGTTTATAAAGCACTGACAAATTTTACTGGTCTTCGTAGAGTAAACCCAAAAAATTACCTCCAATTATTTGTGCCAATTAGTTTACATTACATTGATCAACTTCTTTCATTCTGTGTGAGTCCTTACTCTATAATTAAAATTACCGGACGAACTTGTTTATAAAGCACTGACAAGTTTCCATATATTCTTAATTTATATGCGCAGGTGAATAAGTGTAACAGGTCTTCGAAAAGTAAACAAAAATTATCACCGTTTTGTGTCAATTTGTTTACATTGCAGATTTCGGGATATCAACTTCTTCCATTTTGTGTCAGTCGTTGCTCAATTATAAAGATTACTGGAGGAACAAAGAGACTACTCTCCGGTCCGACATGTTATCTCATCATCGGGAATATCGGACTTTTCAAACTTTGATATGCAGTGCATGTGTACAGGAATCTCCGAAAGATACATGGCGACAAACTGCAGATAACAATACACGGCTGAAAAATTATCTAAATATTCTTCACAAGAGCTTCACAAATTGGTATATATATTTTCTAGATAAATTATCACTTGAACTAAAACTTTCCTCAAGAACTATTGTCGTCTTGTGATTCTCCTTCGTACAAATTTCGATATCTTCATACTAATATTTGGTTTATTTACGTCCATAAATTTTGCTTTTCTCCACAGACTTACAAATTGTCAATAAGACAGTGGTTTTAATAAATGTTGGTAAACTTCTATCGGTTATTCTCTTTGAATTTCGATTACTTTTTTATATTTCGCAGCTTTATTCGTGTACTTGTATAAAAAATCTTGATTTTGATATTCTATCGTACCTATAAAGGAAGTTTTTTTTTAATTGTATACTGTACGCAGGTAAATATTCGCCCACGTCTTATTTTCGACCGTTCGCCCATGTTGTCAGTGGGCGAATTTACATTAGGCGAATTTCAATGTTTTATATTATCTATCTTTCAACACAACTGTGTCTGGACGAATTCAAGACGGAGCGAATCGAAACTATTTGCGAGTGTAGACGGGCGAAAATTAGACGGGGCGAAATTAACCCTGTATACATTTTTAAGTTGCTGCCTTTTGTGTTTTGTTTTAATATATATTATTTGTGTGGGGTTTTTTCTGTATACATTGCATTTATTGCATATGATATATCTATACTTAGAAATTAAGATATTTTGCCAATAAACTAAGAAATGTCTGCACCAGAGTAATTGCTTACACCTTTAGTATTTCATCACATGTGAGTTGATGTCCGTAAGCTATAATTGAATTTTACCTAATAAGTTATTATTGAGAAAAAATAAATTAACTAGATGCTGCCATTAGACAGTAATACCAGCACCAAGTGTTTGCCCCTAAATAACACTGTTTTGTACCAGTTTTAGTAAAATTGAAGGCCACGTGCACATAATACACCATTGTCGGAACCCACGGGTTTTCTATCCGTAACACTGCTGTGTAACGGATAGAAAATCCGTGGGTTCCGACGATGATAACACTCATGAGCGGCCCTTTATGTACAATCTGTGTTGAACTGTTTGCATGTGAATTTTCAGTTAGTCAATAATCTTTTCATTTCATTTCATATAAAGTATGGTCTATATAATTATTACAAACAAATTCAAATTATGCCCCTCCCTCGGCGGTTTCCGGCTTAATTGAGATTTGCTTTTAGGTGCCAACATCATCGTACGTGTGCACGGATTTAGAGAATGGATTGGAGTGAGGTGGGGGGTCCAGACCCTCCCATCCTTGAAAAAAATCATTTATATTAATACATATAGTAAAATTACCAAAAAATACACCTCGGACCCTTAACCCCCCCACCCCTCAAACACAGTTACATGTATTACTTTGCCCCCCCCCCCCACACACACACACTGTGACACACACACACACACACTCCTCATGGATAAATAAACATCAGCATATTTTGATAATAACGAAAACCTGTACATGTAGTAAAGTGCATTAAAATCAAAATTCTTTCACAGTGACGTTTTATAATTTTAAGTTTTTACAATACATGTATTTCGCAAAAAAAGATAAGTTTTTAAAATTTGGAATCTGAAGTAAAAAATAGAAAAGCCCCAGCAGCATTTGAACTCTCTACAGACACGTAGTTAACGCTCTAACCCATTGCACTTTACTGTTAGGTAACATTATTTTTTTTTTGGGGGGGGGTGATATTATACACATGTATTTATACCTTATTGTTTATTTCTGCAATAGGGAGTTCATTACAATATGAAGGTGTCCTGTACCACCTTAAAGCTGAAATGTGTGCTTTACATATTTTTTTTACCTAGTAAAACGGTACAAGGGGTTTTAAAGAATAAAGTCATGAAAATACATGCACGTTACAAGAAAATGATCTTTGTCCGAAGTTACGTACACAACACAGGTCTACAGGTCGCATTACCGGGTACTAGTTTTACCCAGCTCTTCAGTTAGATGAGTTACACGTGGTGTACATAACGTTGTGTGTTTTCCATGTGCAGAATAGGATTAATTAACATGCATAAACGTTTCTTTTGTGATGATCAGCTAATTAATGGATTCATATTGTGCTCTAATTGGAGTATTATTATGATGTTGACCAATATAGGTAAGCATGATACATGTAGTACTCGCACAATATTATGAGACACCGGCCGCATACAAAAGTATTTCTTTCACTTTCTCAATAAGTGATCTGCCTTTGCCAGCATACTTTATCATCATCTTTTTTTAAATATCTAAATAAGCTCATCATTGTTACCTATCCTATCGCATTTGTACAGTTTCTGTCATTTTAATTGCAAACGTTATTTTTTCATTTGTCAGACTTAAAATATTAAATTGACCCAATATTGACCCTGTGACAATTTGTATTAAAGTTGTGTATTACATTTAATTAAGTGTAGAGACTTATCATGTCTATATGAGTTTTATTTAATAGGGAGGAAAGGGTCTTTTTTCTTAATGTACTATGATGCATCAAATGAAATGTAGGCTATGATCCTATGGGATTGTTGTCTTTAAACCACCACCGCCTCCCCTCTTTGAAATAGGAAATGATGATATAGTTTGATAATTTTCAAGATCCCCCATGCCTAAACCATATTTATTCTTGCTCTTTGTATATCAAATTGTATATAGGTTATGCCCCCTTGGAGACACCCTGACTTTCCAGAACTGGACATAATAAAGTATTTTATCTTATTCATATGTAGTGTTTGATCCATATGGGTAATATCTAGCTTAATGATGATCCTGCTTTGTTTAGGAGAATTTACAATTGCCCCGAATACATATAACATTTTGTTTATCTTATCGATAAAAATTAAATAGCAATTTCCAAAATCTTTATGTGCATCTAGAGAAAAATACCAATCAAGAATTAATTTAAAATTTGTACTGTAAAATAGTTTAATTGATAAAGATAGATAAAACTGTTAAATAGCAATTTCCAAAATCTTTATGTGCATCTAGAGAAAAATACCAATCAAGAATTGGTTTAAAATTTGCTACTGCACACATGTAAGAATGTAAAAAGACGTAAGAATGTAAAAAGACTCTGAATCTGATGGGGTGTGTGGAGGATAAACATTTAATTTTAATCATTTATTGTTACTAAGTTTAACTTGAATATTAGGCAGAAAATAAGACTTCTTATCATATATCAATAGATCATTTGTCAAATGTGATTTAAAAAAAAAACCCAAAAAACACATTATTTACCATTTACCAGTTTATAAAATTTTTTTGACCCCAAATTATATTTTGATTTTAATAGATCATTCGACAATCAAGAATGTAGAATCAATGTAAGTTTTTTTAAATTTTAAGCAAAAATAAATGCAAGGTTTTTTTTATTTTATGAGAAAAAATCCGTCATCTTATTTACAGTCTAAGGAGGGATACGTACATATGTCGATCCAGAAAATTTTTCCAGGGGAAAGGGGGGTGGGGTGGGCAACAATTATTTGAGTTAGTGGGGGGGGGGGATCCGAGGCATATTTTTTGGCAATTTTAAAAATTAAATGTAATTTAAAGAAATTTGAATTTTGAAGGGGGGGATCTGGACCCCTGAACCCCCTCTAGTTGCACGCATGGGATGAATGTTAATTTCATGCTACTATTTGAATACCAGGATTAAATTAAATTTTTCAAAACCTTATTGCATATCTATAGGACAGTCCCTATCATATCCCAAGATATGATGTGTCTATTCATTAAATCATAAGAGCAGTTCTGGGATCCAGGTTTTGTTTAGGAGTGATAAAGATATGATGTGTCTATTCATTAAATCATAAGAGGAGTTCTGGGATATAGGTTATGTTTAGGAGTGATAGACGTCAATTTTCTGCTATTATTTGACTCCCTGGATGATATTTAATTTTTTAAAACCTTATTGCACATCTATAGGACAGCCCCAATCATCTCCCAAGATATGATGCGTCTATTCATTAAGTTATAAGAGGAGTTCTGAGATCTAGGTTTAGTTTAGGAGTGATAAACGTCAATTTTCTGCTATTATTTGACTCCCTGGATGATATTTAAATTTTTAAAACCTTATTGCACATCTATAGGACAGCCCCAATCATATCTCAAGAGATGACATAGCTACTCCAAAATTTGTAAGAGGAATTATGGGAACCATACTTTTTTTTGCCAAAAAAAACGTCATTTTTTGTTGCCCACCGATCCCTGTGTTAAAAAAAAAATCTGAAACCCGATCACACTTTAAAATGACACCCCTTATCATATTCTAGAAGATCATTTGGCTACTTCAAAAAATATTGACGTTTTTGACACCATTTTATTTCGTAAAAAAAAAAACGTAATTTTTCAGCCACCAAATGACCCCCAGAACAAAATTGAAATTTCCGAAACCTTATTGCGCATCTATAGTATACCCCAAAATATATTCCAAAAGATGATTTGTCTATTGTTGAAGATGTAGGAGGAGTTCGAGGAAAAAGGTTTTTTGCGAAAAAAAAAGTCATTTTTTACCAATTATTTGACCCCCAGGACTACCAGAGATTCTTTGAAATCTTATTACAAAACAACATGATACCCGAAATCAAACTCCAAGAGTCCAGATTGCTAGTTTATACGATGTAAAAGCAGTTTGAGAAAGTAAAACGTGACAGACGGACGGACGGACGGACGGAACAGGACAACGACAATATACCCGAACTTTCTTTAGAAAGTGCGGGTATAAATATGCATGGATAACTAGAAAGATAAAATGATTGGTATCATTCACCTTAGGACTTAAAAGTGAGTCTTTTCTATATAAAAAGGTACTAAATCATAGCATACTAGTATATATACATGTAATACATGTTGTTGAAAAGTAACAAAATTTAAATAAAATGATTGAAAACTGCAACATTGATTTAGGTTTAAAAAATGTGTATTATTACATTTATAGAAACATGCATTTATATCTTCTGAATTTATGTTCATTTAACTGATTAGGGGTATCCAGGTGAACACAGGTATATTCTACCTGTACCCCCTTAGAGGACCCCATAATTGCCTAAAATAATTAGACGTTTGTTTTGGCGAGTAGCCGTTCGGGGAAAAACCATCAGAAGTCTTATTTTCTGCCTATTATTCAAGTTCAAATTAATAACAATAAATGATTAACATTAAATGTTTATCCTCCACACCCCCCATCAGATTCAGAGTCTTCTTTCATACATTCTAACATGTGTACAGTAGCAAACTTTAAATCATTTCTCTATTTTTCTCTAGATGCACAGTAAGATTTAGGAAATTGCTTTTTAATTCTTATCGATAAGATAAACAAAATGTTATATGTATTCGGCGCAATTGTAATCCTAAACAAAGCAGGGTCATCAATAGGCTAAAATTACCCACATGGATCAAACACTATACATATGAATAAGATAAAATTCTTTATTATATCCAGTTCTGGAAAGTCAGGATGTCTCCAAGGGGGCATAACCTATACTGTGGAATCATTAGAATTCGTGGTGGCTCAATTTTCGTGGTATTCGTGGGTAGCCCTCGCCCACGAATTTACATCCTCAACGAAAAGTAATGATAAAAGGTTTGGTTTACCTACTGAAACTGAAAACTGAATCATCCACAAAATTACATCCCCACGAACAATCAAAAAACCCTAATCCACGAAAATTGGCCCCAACGAAATTAAATGATTCCACAGTATACACAATTTGATGCACACAAAGAGCAAGAATAAATATGGTTTAGGGATGGGGGATCTCAAAAGTTATCAAAACTATCAAAGTATATCATCATTTCCTATTTCAGAGGGGTGGGGGTGGTTTAAAGACAACTCCTGGGGGTCATGTACTTACACCATTTGATGCATCATAATGATTTTAGAAACAAGAATATAGTTGGTTAAGTGGTGGGGATCTCAACAGTTTTCAAGATTAATGGTATTTCCTGTTTGATTGGGTCAGAACAATCCCATAGGGTCATGGCCTACAGAAAAAGGACCCATTCCTCCCTATTAAATAAAACTCATATAGACATGATAAGTCTCTACACTTATTTAAATGTAATACACAAATTTAATACAAACTGTCACAGGGTCAATATGGGGTCAACTTAATATTTAAGTCTGACAAATGAAAAAATAACTTTTGCAATTAAAATGACAGAAACTGTACAAATGCGATAGGATAGGTAACAATGATGAGCTTATTTAGATATTTTAAAAAAGATGATGATACAGTATGCTGGCAAAGAGAGATCACTTATTTAGAAAGTGAAAGTAATACTTATGTATATCATTGTCTCATAATATTGTGCGAGTACTACATGTATTAGGCTTAGCTATATTGGTCAACATCATAATGATAATCCAATTAGAGCACAATATGAATCCATTAATTAGCTGATCATCACAAAAGAAACGTTTATGCATGTTAATTAATCCTATTCTGCACATGGAAAACACATACCGTTATGTACAGCACGTGAAACCCATCTAACCTAAGAAAGAATTTTGATTATAATGCACTTTACTACATGTACATGCTTTCGTTGTTATCAA
This sequence comes from Magallana ariakensis, assembly GCA_020458035.1. NCBI lineage: Eukaryota > Metazoa > Mollusca > Bivalvia > Ostreida > Ostreidae > Magallana > Magallana ariakensis. Next base: position 49,514,311 of record CM035819.1, read on the forward strand.
AATATTCTGATGTTCTGGTGTTTATTTATCCATGAGGGGTGTGTGTGTGGGGGGGGGGGGCAAAGTAGTATGTAACTGTGTTTGCAGGGGGTGGGGGGATTAGTGTCCGAGGTGTATTGTTTGGTAATTTTACTACATGTATTAATATAAATTATTTTTTCAAGGGTGGGAGGGTCTGGACCCCCCCCCCCTCGAATCCCTTCTCTAAATCTGTGCACGCGATGATGTTGTCACCTACAAGCAAATCTAAATTAAGCCTGCAACCGCCGAGGGAAGGGGGCATAATTTAATTCTGTTTGTAATAATTTTATATAGACCATATTTTCTATGAAATGAAATGAAAAGATTATTGATTGACTGAAAATTCACATGCAAACAGTTCAACCACAAATTGTACATAAAGGGCCGCTCATGTGTATTATCATCGTCGGAACCCACAGGTTTTCTATCCGTTACACTGCAGTGTCACGGATATGAAACCCGTGGGTTCCGATGATGGTGTATTATGTGCACTTGGCCTTCGTTTTTACTTAAACTGGTACAAAACAGTGTTATTTAGGGGCAAACACTTGGTGCGGGTATTACTGTCTTATGACAGCATCTAGTTTTTTTTAATGTCTGGTTTACAAAAACGTCAACATTTTTTGCAGTAGCCAAATGATCTTCCAGAATATAATTGAGGGTGTCAATTTAAAGTGTGATCATGTTTCATTTTTTTTTATTTATAACGGGGATCAGGCGGCAACAAATAATGACTTTTTTTTTGCAAAAAAGGTATGTTTTCCAGAACTCCTCTTACAACGTTTGGAGTAGCTACGTCATCTCTTGGGATATCATTGGGGCTGTCCTTTAAGATGTGCAACAAGAAATAGCTTTCCAAAAAGCTTGCCTGACTAAACAAAATTATTCAATGGAAAGAACCATATATCAATTAGGCTATCCAATATGAAATGAATTTTAATTATCGCTGTTGTTCATAAATTCATAACGGAACGTGCAGATTTGAGAAGCAATTTAAGGTTTTTTTCGATCTAGTGTATGTACATGTTTATCACTTGCAATTGAATTATTTCATTATTTCAATTTTTTAGGAATGTTCACATGTAGGTTTATCAAATACATATAAGCTTGAACAGCTGTTGAAAGCCGAAGCGAAAACAGTCAAATTTGTTATATTAAAATCTTGTAATTTCCAACCATAGAAAAAAAATGGTAAAGGTTTCTGTTTTCAAATAAAGTTGCATTTGTACAAACATTGTGCTCTGGAGTATTCTTATGATCCCGATTTGGACTCGTCTACTAATCGTGCGTAAAAATTATGAATGCGTGATATTAAGGCGCGAAGTAGTCCTGCTATAACTTTCACCCAAAGGATGCGATCTCCAATGTTTGAATAAACTCATCCATGGATCCATGGGGACGGAGTCAAATCAACGATGACATATATTATACTTTAGATCGAATGTTCTATCGAATTAACACACACTTGACTACTTGAGAGACACGCAAGTCATTCAAGATGAATGAAATCGCCCAATGGATCAAAAATCGGGTCACATCCCGCTTCGGCGATTTAATTCGTTCAGGAAATTTTTCAGCCATATGAATTTATTTTAATCTAAACAAGAATTTTTTGTTAATAATGATAATCCATATCAATTACTACTTACATTTTACGGTAATAGGCAATAGGCAACAACTTGATGCGATGACCCCCCCCCCACCTTTCCATAGTTCAAACATGGTTATCCATTTTTTAAACCAGGATTACACACGTGTATGTTGAACCTCCTTTTCACTTAAAAACTCTTGATCACTGTCCCATTTAACAATGTTTTAAATTGCGAATGTAAATGTTGAAACATGAAAAATGCATTGGTTTATCTTTTTTATAAAAAAAAATTAAAAATTAAAACAATATAAAAAAATTATAAAAAATATTTACATTCCTATAGCTTCCATTTCCTGCAATGTTTCGGAGAATGCAACTTTCAAATTATAGATATGCCTGACGTCATGACGTCAGGCAATAAGGTTTTCAAAATTTAAATTTCATCCAAGGAGTCAATTGCAAATAGTAGCAGAAAAACCGAGCTCCCAGGACTCCTCTTATGATTTAATGAATAGATACATCATATCTTGGGATATTATAGGGGATGTCTTATAGATGTGCATTAAGGTATTAAAAATTCAAATTTTATCTAGGGAGTCAAATAATAGAAAATTCACGTTTATCACTCCTAAAAAACCTAGATTCCAGAACTCCTCTTATGATTAAATGAAGACACTTCATATCTTGGGTTATGATAGGGACTGTCCTATAGATGTGCAATAAGGTTTTGAAAAATTAAATTTAATTTTGGTAGTAAAATAGTACCAAAAATCTACATTTATCCCATGCGTTGATCTAGAGGGTGGTCAGGGGGGTGGGGGTCCAGATCCCCCATCCACAATTCTAATTTCTTTAAATACCATTATAAAATTGCCAAACATATGCCTCGGACCCACCCACCCCCATCAAACTCACATAACTGCCCCCCCCCCCCCATAAAAAAATGTCTTGCATTTATTTTGCTTAAGAGGAACAAGGCATTGCAGTGAAAAATTATTTTTCGATGAATTTTTTTGCTTTTTTAAACACATTAAGATGTCCTCTACAGCATATATCATTTCAATGACTACTTTCTTACCTTGAAAGGGAAATATTTTGATAGGAATTGGCCTCCTTTTTTGCCATTATGAATTTTTTTGACAATATCAATTTTCTATAATAATTATTTTATTGATGGACTTTTTTTGCAAATTAAATTCCTTAACTTTAAGAACGGTAACAAATCTCAAAATTATTTACAACATTGGTACTTTTACATAGCAATATCGTAATTTTATCAAAATATTGCTAATATCAGCTCTTCACGTTTTGTAATTTTTTATTCTAAATTTTAACAAAATGTGATGAAGGCACATAAAAAATTCTCAATAAAATTTTTAAAAAAAATTCACATATCAAGCTTAACATCTGCTTTATAATTTATAAAATGTTCATGGCCACTTTCTTGGCATTCAAGGGAGATACTACAATAGGAATCACCCCTACCCCTTATTCTGGAATTATTACTTTTTGTGACAATTTCTGTTTTGAACCACCAAAAAAGTAATACATTCTTTGTCTAATACGAACAGAATAATAATCAGTATATGTATATTATTATATTTACCGTTTATAATTTTGTACATTTACATTTCTAAAATTGAAAATGTTAAATTTTTCCAAGCTCATGTTGTGAAATGACTACTTTAATACGGGAAAAAGATCTATCAAATCATGTTTGAAGTCATAATGAATAAATGACATCATAGCATCATATAATCAAATCAGTTATGACGTCATAAAAGAGTAAGCACATCAAAGCATCATTGCAATGAAAGTCACGTGATACATATCCTTTTCCCGCTTAAAATAAAAAGGAACCTTACATTTACACTCTTTTTAATTGTCGAATGATCTATTCAAATAAAAATATAATTTGGGGTCTAAAAAGTTTTATAAACTGGTAAAAATGTTTTTCTTTCACATCACATTACACCTTGCATACTTGACAAATGATCTATTGAGGTTTATATGAGTTAGTATAGGGAGGAAGGGGTCTTTTTTTCTTCATGTATTATGGTGGAATTGTTCTGACCCCATGAAACAGGAAAATACCAAATATCTTGAAAACTGGGAAAATGAAAACATTTTGTTCATCCTAAAAATTATAAAGCAATTAATTTCCAAAATCTTATTGTGCATCCAGAGAAAAATACCAATCGGGAAGTAATTTGAAATTTGCTACTGTACACATGTAAGAATTTAATAAGACTCTGAATCTTTAGAACCAAGTTTGATTGGAAGGGGGGAGGAGTTGGAAAATAAGCATTTTGTTTTAACCATTTATTGTTATCAATTTTAACTGCTAAATGTCACAAGGTCAATATGGGGTCAACTCAATAGTGTAACCAGTAGAAAGCTGAGTGGCATCGAGCTATTGCCCAACTTAATCATTCACAAACAGAGAAAATCTTGGTGTGAAATATGCACGATATAACGTTATTTAGCTTTTATCAGCTTCCATAGAATCTTGCCTTATGACCCCAAGGTGAATATGTGGACCGAAAATTCAAATAAAGTGAACTTACGACCGCCAGATAAGAGATAAGACTTCACTTCTAGAGTAAACAGATTAACGACAATTTGAAAGGATCGGAACGATACACATTGCATAGATATATATGAATGTAATCTGTGGTATGCATTATAAGTCATTATAATTCATTATAAGTCAAACTGCGGTGTGCATTGTCAGTCATACATACTTTATATATATATATATATATATATATATATATATATATATATATATATATATATATATATATATATATTACTTATAAGCTTCCATAGAAGACACCGAGGTGAATATGTGGAACGAAGTCCACAGTAAACATTCCATAGAAAGTGATCTTTGGGGCAACTGCCGTTATTTTTGCCAAGTTTTAAGATAAAACTTAACTTAAAAGACAACAGATTTCTAACTGTATAACGATGTGGGTGACAGTAGCCATTGTAGTTGTAGTTATCTCTCTGATTTGGAGATATACGGGACGACCCAAATGATTGCCTCCAGGGCCGACGTGTTACCCCATCATCGGGAATGTCGGACTCGTCAAACCTTCAAAAGCGGTATAAGCTCATAAAAATCTCAGAAAGAAATATGGCGATATAGACACGATTATGATCTCTCATAAACCGATGATTGCAGTTCATGGCTATGACAATATTCGAGAATTGCTTGTAAAACATGGAGACATATTTTCGGACAGACCTATAACGATAATAAATGGCAAATGTAAAGATAATTTGCATTCTTTCAGTTTAAGGTTTATGTTCTTATAAATTGTTTTTTTTTAATTTTGCTCTCGAACAAAATTAATAAACTCAAAACTTGTTACCATTCCATATAAATATTTTTATAAAGCAAGTTGGCGTCTATAAGTACTATATGTCTCCAATTAGGAAATAAGAATATTTCAAACGAAATAAATTTTAGAGTAGTACAATCAATCAGTATTTCAGGGTACTAGTATTACTCACATGTTATGGCCTGTAACTTTTAACTTGCATTCTACTTGGCAATTTTGTTAACTTTCCAAAAGCAAGTAGCAGAAATGGTAACCAGGAAACAATTTTTGTTTGGATATTCAAAATATATTAAACAAAATAAACTCCACTTATCCTCTGAGAAAGCAAATAAAAAAGTGCCAATTTTTCTCTCTTTCAAAATCTTGTGGTCATCTCAATGCTTTATGTTTGAACAAATTGAATGAATAATTTGATCGATATCATACTTTAAATTAATGTGATAGAAGATGTTCTTGAAAACTGGATCACTGATGTATCTGATTTTGTGTTCTTTCCCACTAATCTATGCTTAAAAATTTAAACATTTTGCAAACTAATTTAATAATGCCTGCACCAGAGTAACTGTTTATGTAACATGCAAGGGGGTCACTGCTTGTGTTTCCCCGCGGGCCGAGATAGAATCGGCAGGCAAGAATGAGCGCGTGCGCAACTGGACAAGTTCCTGCATTAACGCAAGCACGAATAACAGCACATTTGCACCAACAACTAAACCTAACGCAAGCCTGGAGTGCCGTACACCTGCGCTAGAAAGGTCAGAACACCAGTAGGAATGAACATACACTAGTGCTCTGTCGCAATCATCAATACTTGACAGAAAACTAAGCACTGATGACACTCAGTATCGTATGTTAGAAACCAAAGAAAAGTGGAAAAGATAGAACACATATTTCTATCCACTCAACTTAGCCGTTGATCTTTCTAACGTAAATGACACTGTCCCTATATGTCCCGACCTAGAATAATTTGTTATCAAAAATATCCATTTCAGTTTTGAATTTTCATCCCTGCCCGCCTCTCTAAATATTAAGCCATGCAGTTAGGTTTTTTAATTGCAATTTTAAAGAATAGGTTAAGAAAGTAATTCTAAAAGAAAACTGTCGGACAAATTATATACAAAAAATTAACAAAAAATATAAAGCATTGTATCATATTATGTGTAAAGTTTTAATTCTACGGTTCCGGTATAGCCCCTATTATTATATAGTATTTTTCCCAAGCATATGATTAGTCATTTGCTGTCACATGACCGTGCTATAAATTTTGTTATATACCTTACTATACTAAAATTTGAAAATTTATAGACGTCACTATACTAAAAATAGATTTCATGACAAAATACTGTTATTGGCACGTGCGACATTGTGACGTCACAGTACCGAAATCAAAGCCTTTAATACAAATATTTTACTCTCAAACCTTTGAAAAGAATTAGTTTTTTATTTATTATAATGAAACAATTATAGCCTTTTGATATCGGTCAATACATGCTTCAGACAAATACGATATTATAATAATATACAATTTTCGAAATCAACTCCTATACATTATGAACGAAATATTCTACTATATTATACGCTTGAAAAGAATTAAGAGAGTTAATAAAACAGTTATAGCCTTTTGATATCGGTCAATACAAGGTTTTATAGACCTGATGAGAGTATATTAACCTCGGACTACGTTCTCGGTTGATATAATCTCATTAGGTCTATAAAACCATGAACTGACCTCATGAAAATGCTATAACTGTATAGTACTTCTTTAAAATAAGTCCCTGTCATATGCACAACATCGATATTTTATCAATGATTGCTCTCTTTTAACTAAACAGAATATTAATTATTCATTAAATGGATTGTAAACTTATGTATACTTGAAAGTTTATGTTGTACATGTATACTGTGGTTTCATCAATATTCGTTGAATACCAATTTTCGTGGATTTCGTTGTTAAGTTGATCCATGAAATTAAATGCTCATCGAAGAACAATATCAACTAACATTTTGTATTGATAGGGTCATTGGCCACGAATTTACGTATCCTTGAAACTGTGGTTTTCAGAAAATCCACGAAAATTGATACCCACGAATATTGATGAAACCACAGTATATTTTTTAAATTCAGACATTTTGTATGTGTGACAGAATTAACTAACTTGTTGGCCCCGGTTATGAACTCTATATTTCCACCACCCAAATATTCAACATTGTTCTCCTCACTCAAGTTTATATACTAAACAGTGCTAATTGTTAAGATTGGTGTTTGGTGTTTCAGGTTTGGTGTGGTCATCTGGTCCACTGTGGAAAGAACAGGATCCTTTGCACTGACAACAATGAGAAAATTTGGGTTTGGAAAACGCTGTCTTCAAGATCAAATCATGGAGGAAGTAGATGTCTTATGGAAGAACTAGAGAAATATGAAAACAAACCTTTTGATATTCAAAACATTTTAAATACATCTGTGTCTAACGTTATCTGTTCCCTGTTGTTCGGCAAACGGTTTGAATATGAGGTAGCAAAATTTAACCGTTTAGTTGTTTTGTTGAACAATTTTTTTGCCACTGGAAATGCGTCTTCACCTGCGTTTCTCTTTTCTATTCTTCGTCATTTACGGATGGCAAGATATGCCGCAATGCAAAATATCTTTGCTGATATAGATGGATTCACAAGTGAAATAATTAAAGAGCATAAAAGAAATTTTGACGGAAACAACGTATATGATTTTATAGATGGTTTTCTTTTAGAGCAAAACGAGACAGGAGAAAATACAACATTTACAGGTATTTCTTATGGCTGTTGCAAGAAACGAATTATATCATAAAAAGAATCTGGTATGCTTGTTTATTCAACCTATGATAGGAATAAATCATGCATAGACAATTCACAAGTTTTGTTTTATATTAGGCAATTTGGTTGATAGTACGTTTTATATTTTTATAATATTTCTTTTTTGTATTTTTCTTCTTTTTTCATTTTTTAAAAGTTTTGTTTTTGATGAACAGCTCAGGATTAGTGTAAGAGAATTCTTTGTCGCTGGAACCGAAACCACATCTACAACAATTAGATGGTCCCTCCTTTTCTTAATTCATCATCCTGAGAATCAACAAAAACTCCCGGATATTATTGATGCCGTTATCGGTCAGATTTAAAACAATACTTTTAAACCGACGATGGAAATTAACGGTTTACATCAACTTATCGCCCAGCCAACTCGAGTAACTCCGCATTCAGAGACCCTGATCGACCATATATGTGTTAGTAATAAGTTTCTGTGTCCACTATCGGGTGTTATTTTCATAAGAATATAAGAAGTCACTATCTTGTGTACACCATTAGAATAAAACTCGCAATGAAAATAAAGAACATGTTTTCATTCAATATAGAGACACAAAACTTCTAACACAAAAATTATAAGATTTATTTTTTTAGTTTTTCTCTACATTGCTATCAATCAAAAAATAAATTACTACCATCGATTTTGATTCACATTTTCAAAATGATTTCGAATATCGAGTTTATTTTGTCCTTTTTTAAATTATGATATTCATGGAAAAATAATAGTAATCACTTTTTTCACATTTTACTTCGATATGATAAGGATAACATCCCTGTAAAAACTCATTAATAACACACTGTAATGACGTTGCAATATAGTACTATCGAAATGCATAAAAAATCGGAATTACTAGTAATACATACTATTATACTTTCATGTTAAATACTGAAATCTGATTGGTTTAGACGCAGTTGACTATCCGTTCTCTTACCCACAGCGTTAGCAACACTCTTGGCAACGAGCCGACAGAACGAATTGTTACATGCGCGTAAATTATGCGCGTACGGTTCGCCGTTAAATTCAAGTCATTTCTATATAAAAGCAGTAAAATTTTCTCTAAAATTAAGGAATTAGGTATAATAAAATAAATAGAGCCTGTTTGGGAGGGTACCAGTTGAAATTGACACCCCGAGAAACCATTGTCAACCAACGCGGAGCGGAGGTTGACAATGGTTTTCGAGGGGTGTCAATTTCAACTGGTACTCTCCCAAACAGGCACTTTTTATTTTATTATACTGAATGTCTTAATTTTAAAGCAAATTTTACTGCTTTTATATAGAAAATACGTGAGTTCTACGACGAACCGTACGCGAATAATTTACGCGCATGTAACAATTCGTTCTATCGGCCCTTTGCCAAGTGTGTTGCTAACGTTGAGGATTGTCAACTGCGTCTAAACCAATCAGATTTTAGTATTTAACATGAAAGTATAACAATTGAAATTGACACCCCTCGAAAACCATTGTTAACCTCCGCTTCGAAGTAATACGTAATGTTATAAGATGAACCTCTAATGATTTGTAATGCTTTGATTATATGCACCGTATTGAGTCATTCGGTAAGCTTTAGATAGTACTTTACCAAAAAAAAGTGGTTGTTGTTACCAAATGCATGTTTTGCATTTTATAAAAATTACTTTTAAATTTAGTTTACCGCAGTTTTACCTATACAAGTTTTGGTAAACACATTCCTGCTTTTTATGCACCATGGTTATTTTGTTTAAATGATAAAGAGTGTCTCAGTTATTAAAGAGCATATGTTTTTATCACTTGATTTTAAATAGTTCACTTTTTCTGCACACATTCCGCTTTACGAATATTCTGTGGTTCGTCAATATATGTTAGATAACAAGAATTGTGGATTTCGTGGTCCACGAAATTTATAAAATGCTCATCGAAGGGCAGTTTCTTATAAGTGGGTACTGCATAATATTGAGATGATCAGTATCTTCGAATTTACATATCCTTTAAATTGATTTTCATCAGATATACGAAATTTATGCAAACGAATATTGATAAAACCACAGTAGAAAATAACGCTTATCAGCTTCCATAGAGCTTTTAATATGAGGGTGAATATGTGTAACGAAACATTGCTATTTAAAGTAAACTAGGGACCATTCGCGTGAAATTCGCTCAGCACCTTTCAGCGTAATAGATATACAGCTTCTGTCCTATTTAATAACAATGTGGGTGACAGTAGCCATTGTAGTTGTACTGGTCGCTCTGATTTGGAGATATACTGGACGACCCAAAGGATTGCCTCCAGGGCCGACATGTTACCCCATCATTGGAAATGTTGGACTCGTCAAACCGTCAGAGGCGGTACAAACTCACAGAAAACTCAGAAAGAAATATGGCGACATCTACACGATAATGACCTTCCACAAACCGATGATTGCAATTCATGGTTATGACAATATTCGAGAATTACTGGTCAAACATGGAGACATCTTTTCGGACAGACCTATAACGATAATAAATGGAGTTTTAAACAAAGGAAAAGGTACGTATATTGTACATTCTTTCACTTAAAGTTTTTGATGTGTTGTGATAATATGAATCATTTATTTAATTAGTTCGACTAGTTTCAATTTAAAAGACTAAATTAATGTTTCTGATAGATACAGAATAGTTCATAAAAGTAGGACTTTGTGGAGAGAAAAAAAGCTGACTATTTCTGATGGGTTTTTTGTAGCTCACCTGACAAGAGTTTATTGGAAAACGTTTCGTACTTAATCTATAATCATTAAATAAAATTTCGTTCCTAAAACATCTCATCGCCAACAAATCAAAAGACTGATTGGATTTTTCACAATCCAATGCAGTAAACTTGATGATAAAAAGGGTAATAGTTTTTTTTCTGAGCGTAATTGTTTGCTTTGATATGCACGTCCAATGCACACTTATTTGTGAGGCAGTAGGATATGTTTAAATGAAAATAAAAAAGGATATATTAATCATAATTTAAACGTAAATGGTAGCATAACAACAAAAAGTTATAATAAACGTGATGACTTCAATTTTTATATAGTCAACTTTCCTTACCTATGTAGCAAAATACCTTCATCACCTGCGTTTGTTGTTTTTGTCTCTCAGTTAACACGATACGCAAGGGCATGCTCTTCGTATGAACAGTTTCTAAGACGAGACAAGCTACTGACGAACAAGTTATCAACTGTCTCGTTTGAAGACACCTTTTCGTAAGTTCTATGGTCGCTACAACGACCTTGTCAACAAATACAATCTACCACTAGGTCGCATGCTGACTGACGTTTTTCATACTAATTGTTAGACCATAATTAATCACCTAATTGTGAACGGACTTTTTCGTTTTACCCAATTACGACAAAGAGCACACGGCGCGTGTGACCGGTCAGCAGAGGATGCTCACTTCTCCATGGTACCTGATCCTACCTCCATTTTTGTTTTAAGAGGTCCGTGTTCGCTCTGCTCCTGTTTTGTAAATTTTCCTTTGGACTTTTCAATTTGAACACTGTTCGTTATTACCACATGTCACGTATAATTAAAGTTATCAGTCGCCTTCATTTTGTGTCAGGTTTGGTGTGGTCATCTGGAACAATGTGGAAGGAGCAGAGAACATTTGCACTGACAACAATGAGAAAATTTGGATTCGGAAAACGCTGTCTACAAAACCAAATCATGGAAGAAGTGGATTGTCTAATGGAAGAACTAGAGAAATTCGGAAACAAACCATTTGACATCCAAAACACTTTGAATACATCTGTATCAAATGTTATTTGTTCTCTGTTATTTGGTAGAAGGTTTGATTATGAAGATGTAAGATTCAAACATTTAATCATTTTGCTAAACAAACTGTTTATCACTGGTAATGCGTCTTCACCTGCGTTCATATTTCCTATCCTTCGCCATTTAACGATTTCAAGATTTAACAAAGTGCAAAGCATAGTTGCTGATATAGATGGATTCACAAGTGAAATAATTAAAGAGCATAGAAGAAATTTCGACGGAAGCAACGTTAATGATTTTATAGATGGTTTTCTATTAGAACAAAAAGATGCGGAAGAGAATTCAACATTTACAGGTGAATTGTAAGCTAGAGAATGAGTTTTATCGGAACAAAAGAAACAAGTACGCATGTTGTTGCTTTGTTTTTGTTTTATTTGATTGGGCAATTCTTTTGCAGAAAATTTATTAATGTTTTATTTAAGGTAACTCCATACTCGTAAATTTCTCTGATAAAAGTTGAAAAACTGATTTCAACTTGATAGACTTAAATTTCAACAATAATTAGAAAAAATATAAACATGTCATCACACTTTTTAAAATGTCAGATAAACATAAACTAATGCATAGATAGATTGATCCCATGTTTTCTCTTTTTCTATTGCTTTTTTTTAATTTAAATAAACGTTTTTACAGATGAGCAGCTCAAAATAAGTGTAAGAGAATTCTTTGCCGCGGGAACCGAAACCACGTCTACAACACTAAGGTGGGCACTTCTCTTCTTGATTCATTTTCCGGACTGGCAGAAAAAACTACGTGAAAATATTGATGCCGTAATCGGGCAAAGTCAACCTAAGATGGAACACAAAGAACAACTACCACTGATTGAGGCATTCATTTTGGAAGTTCAACGTCATGCAAATCTTGTGCCCCTTGCAGTCCCACATGCTCCAAAGGAAGACTTTTACTATAAAGGATATTTCTTTCCAAAGGGAACCTTCATGTTTTTTGTGTTAGATTCTGTAATGTCGGATCCAGAAATCTTCCCAGAACCTTCCAAATTCAAACCAGAACGATTTTTGGACAACGGTGGAAAATGTAATGGGGAGCAGAAAGAAAAGCTTATTCCTTTTTCAACAGGTAATCTTTTTAAACGTGTTTCTATAATATCAACGTTAACATGTTATAATGTCTTGAAGTAAGGTCTAAATATTTTTTTACTTTTACAGGACGAAGATTGTGTTTAGGAGATTCGCTCGCCAAAATGGAACTGTTTCTTTTCTTGACCAGATTTCTTCAAAAGTTTGAGATAAAACCGGAAAATCCAGACAGTCTGCCCTCATTGGAGGGCAATTTGGGGATAACCAACATGCCAAAATCTTTTAACTTGCTACTGATAAAACGTTAACCTTTTGAAGAAAAAGAATGCAACCAAGTGATTACTTTGGATTTTATTGTGTGTAAATAAAATGGATAAATGGATAAAAATGGATCACGTAAATTTACTTACCTTGTCATCAGTTATTTGCAAAACTATTTTGTTAAAAGCCATTCGGATTGTGCACACAAATACTCTGAAGTTTACATTAAAAAGATGCTTGAGTTTCTGATTGACAACGTCTATTTAGTTTTTGGAAATCAGGTCTTCCAACAATCTGCTGGAATTCCCATGAGTACCAATTGTGCCCCATTGTTAGTAGACCTTCTTTTTGTTCATATAAAGCAGAATTCATACAAAAACTTGTACATGAAAAAATAAATCATGCACTTGTAACGGGATTTCCCGGCAATAAATGAAGACAGTCAGATTTCTTTAATGATGTTATATTTGTAAATACTCTGTAATATAATATGATAAAATAAATATAACATAATTGTCTAATATCAAGTCATAAAATACATTTATACATTATTACGATAGGATTATCTTTGAATACATTTCCATTGAAATATACACATTTCATTATTCCCATATATATGATATAATGAAAAATACACTTTTACTTATCAGATTTATCTACATCTGATATATACAATATTTACAAAGTAATTCCTTCTAAATTCTTAATCCTGGTAGTTCATATTATAAACTCATCTTTCTATAATGTTAGTAAATTGTTAAAATAGAAACTTACATTGTCTGGATGTCTTCAGAATGAAATATCGTCAAAATCATGAAATATAAACTTCTCTGTTCGAAGTCAAAGAGTGGTCTACCTGAATACTATTCACAAGACAATGAAAACTCTAGACCAATAAAACCCGAGAAAATTCAATATCAACCAATGAATGTAGAATATTTGAATATGTGTGTGTGGATCTAAAGGGGTAGAAAGCTCTAAATACCTTGTTAGTAGAAGAAAGAATTAGAATTCATTTTAATTTCTTAACTTTTATTTATTTAGTGCTAATTTATTAATCATATATTTTATTTTTATTCATTACTTTTTAATTAAAACACATCTACTACACACTCGCTGTGCCCTTCAACTCTACATTCAGGTATATCGTCGACGTATTATCAATTAACATGCGTAATCTGTTTCATATTTGGATATATTTTACTGGAAATGGACAATGATAGTAACCTAACGATAAAACGTTATAATTAACTTGATGATTTCAATTTTTCTATAGTCAATATTCCTTACTTATGTATCAATATACCTTCATCACCTGCATATGGTGTTTTTGTCTCTTAGTTAATTCGATACGCAAGGGCATGCTGTTCGTATAAACAGTTTCTAAGGCGAGGCAAGCTACTGACAAACAAGTTGATAAAACAGGACTATTAACAGTCTCGTTTGAAGTCATCTTTTCGTAAATTCTATGGTCGATACAACGACCTTGTCAGCAAATACCCGGTACAATCTTCCACTGGGTCGCATGCTGACTGACGTTTTTCATACTGATTGTTAGACCATAATTATTCATCACCTAATCGTGTACGGACTTTTCCGTTCTTTCCGATTACGACAAAGAGCACACGACGGGTGTGACCGGTCAGCAGAGAATGCTCATTCCTCCATGGCACCTGATCCTACCTCTTTTTTTAAGAGGTCCGTGTTCGCTCTGCTCCTGTTTTGTAATTTACCTTTGAACTTTTGAAATTGAACACTATTCGTTATCACAACATGTCATCTACAACACAAAGATGGGCACTCCTCTTCTTAATTCATCTTCCGAATTTGCAGAAAAACTACGAGATAATACTAATGCCGTAATCGGGCAAAGTCAACCAATGATAGAACACAAAGAACAACTGTCATTGGTTGAAGCATTTATTTTGAAAGTTCAACGCCATGCAAATATTTTTCCCCTTACACCCCATGCTCCAAAGAAAGACTTTACGTATAAAGGACACTACCTTTCAAAGGATAGCTTCATATTCTTTGTATTGGATTATGTTATGACGGATCCTGATATATTTCCAGAGCCTTCCAAATTTAAACCAGAGCGATTTCTGGACAACAATGGAAAATGTAATGGGGAGCAGAAAGACAGTCTTATTCCTTTCTTAATAGGTAATTTTTAATTAAAGCATTTCCAAAATTCGACAAATTACTATGTCTTGTAATAACATCCGTTGTCTCTTTTAACCTTAACAGGACGAAGATTGTGTTTAGGAGAATCGCTCGCCTAAATGGAACTATTTCTTTTCTTGACCAGATTTCTACAAAAGTTTGAAGTAAAACCAGAGAATCCCGAATGTTTGACCCCATTGGAGAGCGATTTGGGGATAACTAACATCCTCAAATCTGATAAAACGTTAAACTTACGAAGAAAAAAACTTCGCTTACACTACAAGTATCCACAACAATATTCTAATTTGTTATACTTTCATGTTAAATACTGAAATCTGATTGGTTTAGACGTAGTTGACAATCCGTTCCCATACCCTCAGCGTTAGCAACACACTTAGTAACGGCCGATAGAAAGAATTGTTACATGCGCGTAAATTGTGCGCGTACGGTTCGCCGTAGAACTCAAGACTTTTCTAAACATGAACAGTAAAATTCGCTATAAAATTAAGACATTCAGTATAATAAAAAAAAAATAGTGCCTGTTTGGGAGGGTACCAGTTGAAATTGACACCCCTCGAAAACCATTGTCAACCTCCGCTTCGCGTCGGTTGACAATGGTTTTCTCGGGGTGTCAATTTCAACTGGTACCCTCCCAAGCAGGCACTATTTATATAGTGTGATATAAATCTGGATGTAATATACTAGTACTAGAAAACTGTAATGGGGACTTGTCGTAAGGAATATAAATTTTTTAATAGATTTTAAAATGATATCATAAATAATCATTGGTGAATCATAGGTATGCAAAATTTCAAGTACCGTTCTAGAATATTGAAAAATTATCTTAATAAAATTACGTGAATGGGGATTATTTATGATATCATTTTAAAAACAAAAATACCTACAAAGTACCGGTACATTTCTATCGTATACAAAGTCAGCGCACTTTTAAAAAAAACCTCGTACTTCGTTATAATACAACAAATGACCAAGTTAGTTTTGAACCATAAACATGTATATACGTCTACCGATAAGGAAGTATATAAGATATAGAATCAAGCTGACTGGGAGACAAACGCTATTTCTAAAGGTAGACACATCGTACGGACACCTTCTTTGGTGCCGAGTCTCTTAAAGCAGTGTTCCGACGTGGGTGACGGTAGCTATCGTTGTTATACTGATTGCTCTGATTTGGATGCTGACAGGACGACCCAAAGGAATGCCTCCAGGGCCGACATGTTACCCCATCATCGGGAATGCCGGACTCTTCAAACCTTCAAAAGCGGTACAAGCTCATAGAAATCTCAGAAAGAAATATGGTGATATATACTCGATAATGACCTTCTACAAACCGATGATTGCAGTTCATGGTTATGACAATATTCGAGAATTACTGGTCAAACATGGAGACATATTTTCAGACAGACCACTAACGATAGTAAATGGAGTTTTTAACAAAGGAATAGGTATTCTTATTTCAATTTCTGTGGTCTGGCGATTTTATATTGTATTGGTTTGCTTTGTCATTTTATTGTTTTTTGTATGGGGGACACCAACATTCTCCGTATACGCTTACTGGCCGTAGGCAAACTTTCTTCGATCATGTGTCTATTCCGATTGGCTCCTTTTCAAATTCGTGAAGGAATCTTACAAAACAAATCTTACAAATTGGATTGATGCTCATGCTTGCATCTAAAAACACCTTCTTGATTCAAGAACACGAACTTCCTATTTAAACCTTAAGAATAAACAGAAAAATTTCGCTTTCTCTTTTGGTGGATTAATAATAGTTAATATTCATGAAAAAAAGAAAAGTTCAGTAAGTTGACCAACGGTCAGTAAGAATGTGCGAATCTTGTCGTGGCTTTCCGATGGTAAATTACAGATAGATGAAGAACTACTTAAAGTTTAGTGACCAAGAATATATGAACTGTATAGAATTAATAGATGACTTCAGTATCCACAGTAATTTTCTTACGTGTGGTGACACAAATTCTTACGTGTACCATCAGAAAATTGTCGACAGTTTACAGTTTATTTGGAAAACAATTATACACATATTTTGTGTATGAAATACATTTTCAGATAGTGATCAAAACGGCAACTACCTATGGCACGCCAAATTTACAAAAATTATCTAACCATAGTTTCACAGTCGATAAACTAGGTTTAACGGTTGTAAACCATAGTTTACGGACAGAAAACTATAGTTAACGACAATAATCTAAGTATATTTTACATCTGTAAACCATAGGTAATGCGATCATCAATGTTCCAGATAGAAGTGTAAAACTATAATTAACACTGAAAACAACCATTTGCGATTGCAAAACATAGTTTATCTGATAAATATAGTTCTACGAATGTGAAACTATGATTAACAACTCTTAATCATAGTTAACGAATGCAAATTATAGTTTACAGATGTGAATCTCTATCTATCAGCAAAATCGATCGTTAACGTTATTTGCAGAGAGATAAACTTATATTATCATTCTTAAACTATAGTTAACAACCGTTAAATATACACTCAACAAAACTTCTAAGTGTTCACCCTAATAAATAAAATAATTTTGAAATTATGAAATAAAATGATGTGAAATTTTCAGCATTTCGTAACTGATGTGTCTTCTCATCAATTGAACAGATAAAATAAAACAACACCGATTGAAATCATTTACCCGTGACGAAACGTCAAAACATGAAATTGGTATTTTTCTGCGCATGCTTGATATGAATGTCATTATTTTGTGATTGATTTTAGTGTTTAGTGATAGTTTATAAAGAAAACCACTTAACATGGCCAAAATGATCACTGCAAACACAGCCAGAGCCGTTGGAATATTGGTGTCTGCATTGTTTTCACAACAGATCGTATTCACTTTAAATTTGCTGTTTGTTTTGACCTCGACATTGTTTCAAATATCAAGTAATCCGAAAGAAACGTTATTTTGATATAATTTCTCTATTTCGTAAGCGTAATATCATTTTCATCGGCATCTTAAAACAATTCAAAAGCTATGAGCAAAATTGAACCAAACCGGAAGTGTTAGTGATAATGAGCAAAGGTCAACATCTCGGGTCGCAACCTTAGGTCAAGGTTAATGCAAAGTTCTTAACAATTTGAAAGTTAAGTGGAAATCAGTCACCATGACGGCAAGACAAATAAACGTGCCTATTTCATATGCATATAGGAAATACATTATACTGGGTGAACACTTAGAAGTTTTGTTGAGTGTAGTTTTACAGATGAAAACTATAGTTAACGAATCGTTAATTATAGTTAACGAATCGTTAACTATAGTTTGCGGTTTGTAAACTATATTTAACAGTCGATAAACCTCATTTATCAAATGTGAAACTATGTTTAGCTCATTTTTGTGAATTTAGCGTGCCATAACGACCTTATCTAGTAGAGAATGTAGTGTCATTTTATTCGTTGTTATAATATAAAGAGATATTTAGACCTAATAAAATATTCTTTTAAGGTTTGATATGGTCATCCGGTCATTTATGGAAAGAACAGAGAACTTTTGCACTGACAACAATAAGAAAATTTGGATTCGGCAAACGCTCTCTCCAAGGTCAAATCATGGAGGAGGTGGATTGTCTAATGGAAGAACTTGAGAAATATAAAAAACAAACCTTTTGATATTCAAAACATTTTAGATACATCTGTGTCTAACGTTATTTGTTTCTTGTTGTTTGGCAAAAGGTTTGATTATGAAGATGCCATATTTAAAAGTTTAATAGTTTTGCTTAACAAACTGTTTGCCACTTTAAGCATATCATATTTCCTTTCCTGTGTTATTTACCGATGTTTAAACTTGACTATGTGCAGAAAATACTTGGCGATATATACTAGCGGAAAAAAGAAACTGTGCATTATTTAATATATGAAAAAACATTTAAAAAATACAATGAACAAATTTTATTTTTTGTAATATTGTTAACACATGTATTCGTAACAACATAACACATTAATGTCAACGTCGAATAACGTCGATTTCAGCACACGCGAAAGTCACTGTTATTTGAAATTGAATTATAACAAAATTAATAACGCGTGTGACCACCATTTGCGTTCACGCATGCTTGACAGCGATGCCTATTTGATGCCACTAAAGTGTTCAGAAATGCTTGAGGGATGTTGTTCCAGATGTTGGTTAAAGCCTGGCTTAAATCAGCCAATGTCACTGTCTGATTTGGTAAACGGCGAAAACGTCTTTCCATTTCATCCCAGACGTGCTCGATCGGCGACAAATCGGGGGAAACAGCTGGCCAAGGCAAGACATTGACATTCTGTTGAACAAACAAGTCCCTGACTACACGTGCAACGTGTGGCCTTGCGTTGTCTTGCTGCAGAGTGATGTGATTTTGATGTCTCTGTATGAAGGGTATCACATGACGCTGAATAATTTCATCTCGATAGCGTACGCCGGTGAGATTTCAATTGACAATTTGTAGAGGGGTCCTTCCACGTGCTGATATTCCACCCCACACCATAACGCTACCTCCACCAAATTGTCGACGTTGCACAACACAAGCGTCCTGGTAACGCTCCCCAACGCGATGATACACCCTACAACGGCCGTCACTGCTATCCAAATGAAATCTGGATTCATCAGTGAACAGAATATTGGCCCAGTTCTGTATTCTGAATCGCAGATGTCGTGTGCACCACGCTAGTCTGGCGATACGATGACGTTGAAGCAGTACTGGGCGCACCGCTGGACGTCTTGGTCTGATGTTTTGCTCGCGCAGACGATTACGCATAGTTCTTGGACTAATTGGTCGAAGCCCTGGGGCTCGTTTCATAAAGAGGCCTAAATTTTGGGCCTAACTTTAGTCTAGTCCGAGGACTTACACCGAAACTTAGTCGGGCGTATTTTGCATTTCATAAAACGGCGCAACTAGAGGCGTAAATTTTAGACTAACTAGCTTTGGCATAAGTCCTTGACAACGCAGCACTGCACATGCATGAAATTGTTTCTATTACACTGATATGTGCAGCTGTATGTAGCATGTAAACATATGATCAATTTTAGAGGAATTAGCAATTGTAATGATTTTACTTATAATATATACATACAACTGTAAGATTTGATAAATTCTTGTTTCAGTATGTACAAAGACGCATTCATAACTACTATACAAAGGTTAACATTTTAAAATAATATTTCTTTTCATTCAACAATTAGCCAAACAAAAAGCACATAATATTAAAATTAAATTATACAGATAGATAAAAGATTTAACGGAAACCAATGAATGGTATAGTGTATATGATTTTCTGGAATACCAGCGCAAGGAGTATTTAGTGTCAAACACACATATAAATCTTAAATGAATTATCCATATAATACATGAATAATGTTTTTAAAATTATTGACCTGAATTGTTTCTATTTATACATAGTCTGCTAAATTTTGCTCAATGATAAAATCCTATTTTTTTTCTTTAAAAGCGGGTCCTTACTCGGAATTATTTTGGTTGAAGTAAATGACATGTGTAATGTGTTCAATAGAATTATCAATATATCATTTTAAGTAATTAGGAAGTTCAAAAAATATGTGTTAATTATTACTTTTATCATATTGAAAATTTTGAATTTAGTAGGTCGGTGTAAATTTGCAAGTTGTCATATTGTTTTTATGTTTAAATCCAATTTTCTGACCTTTGTCACACTTTGTCATTGTGCATTTCAATTAAAATGAATTTCATGGGTTCTAAAACAAAATTAATTTTTTTTTCAATCACTTCAGGATGCTTTGCATGCGCGGATCTAGAGGGGTAAATGAAATTTTTAAAAATTTACATTGTAAAATTATCGCAAATATGCCTCAGACCCCCCCCCCCCCCCGCAAACACTATTATCCTTCGGCGGACCCCCACCCACCTTCCTGGGAAAATAATTTTTCTGAATCCGCGCATGCTTTGTATTTTAGCGCAATATAATACATTATTATATATGTACATGTATTATAATAAGTTACACTTTCTGTATCCAGTATGAAAAAAATATTAAGTGTATTTGTCAAATCAGTGTCATCATTCTTGTAGTTAAGAACCCTGTATCGATAATATATAAATATATATTCAATTTAAATAGAAAATCACAAATCAAATTTATGATTGTGTACATCAGTAGCAGTGAGTTTAATCGGCTTCGATTTTCAGTATTATTTGCATTCAATATTAATGCATCTACAGGTACATACATCGTAGGTTATAAAAAAAAATACTGTTCATATATGAATGACAAAAACAACAAATATAAGCAACTTTAATAAATATTTTTTTAAAGGTAAAGTTATTACTAAATGTGATGTAAACTTGATCATGGTAAATGTTGAAGAAAGAAAAAAATGGTTAAAAAAATATAATTTAAGATTATAAAATGCAACACATAAAAAATCTTACATAAAGGCCTTTGATAACATGTATTTATTATACTTTCATGTTAAATACTGAAATCTGATTGGTTTAGACGCAGTTGACAATCCGTTCCCATACCCTCAGCGTTAGCAACACACTTAGCAACGGGCCGATAGAACGAATTGTTACATGCGCGTAAATTATGCGCGTACGGTTCGCCGTAGAACTCACGTCTTTTCTATATAAAAGCAGTAAAATTTGCTATAAAATTAAGACATTCAGTATAATAAAATAAATAGTGCCTGTTTGGGAGGGTACCAGTTGAAATTGACACCCCTCGAAAACCATTGTCAACCTCCGCTTCGCGTCGGTTGACAATGGTTTTCTCGGGGTGTCAATTTCAACTGGTACCCTCCCAAGCAGGCACTATTTATATAATAACATGCTTTGTGAAAGATATGTCGAAAAGTTTTTAAAAAAAGAAAGAAAGAAAGGCGCCTTGTTTTTTAAATGAATTTTTAAAAGTAGATGTATTTCTCACCTTAGATGATATGATCTCTCTCTCTCTCTCTCTCTCTCTCTCTCTCTCTCTGAAGAATGTGTTTAGAAGTTGGGATTGCAAAAATGGAACTCTTTCTATTCTTGACCAGACTTTTACAAATTAATGTTTGAGAATAAACCAGGGAACCCAAAGAATCTTCCTTCATTGGAAGGAACACTTGGTATAACCAACATACCAAAGTCCTTTAACATTGTATTGGTGAAGCGTTAGAGTTCAAAGAATAAAACATGCAAACTAAGCATGGAAATAATACTGCAAGAAACCTAGATTAGAATTACTATCTGTTATATGTCCGGCCACGGCTGAAATAAACATGAATCTTCAAATGACATGAGTTTAATATGCTATAATCAAATGGTTCTTGAGAAGATGTTGAGATTTTTAAATGACAACACCATTTTTAAAATCATTTCTTGGTTATCTCCCTTTGAAAAAGACTGATTTTTCATAAGAACGTCAATACTTTTAAAGTTTTGCTAAAACAGCCTATAACACAATCATATTATTTGTTCTGCATTCATCATGTTCAAAATTATTTCACAATTATTATGTTGAGTAAAATTGAATTTGTCTGATTCTAAATCAAAAGCGTGGTTGCAAAAAGTGTTAACCAACAAAAAT
The DNA here is from genome assembly GCA_020458035.1 of Magallana ariakensis. Classification (NCBI taxonomy): domain Eukaryota; kingdom Metazoa; phylum Mollusca; class Bivalvia; order Ostreida; family Ostreidae; genus Magallana; species Magallana ariakensis. The sequence continues at coordinate 49,536,898 of CM035819.1, forward strand.
GAAAATTTATTTCACAACTACTGTAAACGTATTATATTTGCTGTACAAATATTTGGCAGAAAATGATTTTTCGCAAGTTAGCTTGGATTTGAATTGGCGTTTTTCTGATTCAGCTCATTCTTATATATATATATATATATATATATATATTATATATATATATATATATATATATATATATATATATATATATATAGTATTGTGTTGAGTAAAGTTAAGTTTTTACGGATTCATCATTACCAACAAAATTGTGAATTTTACTTTCAATGTCATCAAAATGGCATAAAATGTGGTGATCAATAATTCTGTGTTTGAAACTTAATAATTAATTAATAGATAACCAGACAGTCAAATCTTAAAAACATGTCCAAAATAAACCTTTAAACCCAATTGATCTAGCTGACAATTCTTCAGGGATCATGCATATTGCCTAATCCATCTATGATAAATATTATCCAGTAAAATATGGTTGGTGAAGATTGCATCAATGGAAAATACATAAAGAAAAATAAAGAAATGTTCAAAGATGATACCTGTTTTGAAATATATATGACTGACATCTAAAAAATAGCTTTTCTTTTCATAACAACAGTATTAAAATCTTTCAGTCTTATTTTTGTAATAGAAATTTTTAAAAGGTATGTCAATGAATCTTGGGTTTCAACAAACTTAAATAGAATCCAATCAACTTGTATAAATCTTATATCTTAAACTAACTTCAATAGAAAAATTTAGAAAATTTGTAAGAAAGTGAAAAAAGAAAGTACAAATGACGTCTCTTTATTTAATAACAATATTTCTTTAGAGTATGTTTATAACACAACTTTCTTCAAACAAAGCACTGGATCACAAAATAATACAAAACAAAAATATCTTCATTAATAAACAAATTCCTTACACATACTGTGTGTAATAAAATTGAAATGAGAAAATTAAAGAACAAAGGAAATATCACAGAGAACTGGTGTATTACAATCTCACTGATCACAACATTATCATCAAAAACATCTTTGAGTACACACCAATCTTGCTCTGTCTTCAAACAACTAGAATCACCTAGTAAACAAATTACATCAGCTGACTTCAAGGGCAGCTAACTCTTGCAGTAATGAACCTTCAGTTTTCAATTTTTCAATCTGAAAGAATAATAGCAGCCACTTTTAAAAACATCAATACATCTTCAAGAAAACAATGTATTATTAAATTTATTAACACATATAATCTCATATATAAATCATAATTTATATAATTTATTTAATTCAAAATTTTCAACAACAAATATACTTTTGTTTTGCCTTGAGTTACAAGGTTAACAAGAGCATAAGAAATCTTGTCATAATTAATAGATATTAATTCTGTCCTACCTGATTCAATTCAAGCTGTTTTCCTGATTTCTGCTGTTCCTTTAATTTTTCTATCTGTTGTATTTTCTAGAAACATACACAGAAAATTTTAATCCACTAATATTCCATTTGATTTTATGATAATGTGAGATGAGATGTTACACATCTTTTTATTAAATGAATATGTCACCTTTCTGAGATTTCTGATTTTCTTGTCCTTTTCTGGGTCTCCTGATGATGTAAAAGCGGCTGGCTCTGAGGCGTTGTTAGCTGATGATGGTGTTGGTTCAGCTCTGACCTAAATAAAATTCACAGATATACAGTGTGTTACAACTTAAAATTATATTTCTTCCATACATAACAAATAAAGCATGTTACTGATGTACAGTAAACCAACTTGTTAGCGATAACTTTATTTTGTCTATTACAGTGATAAAGTGTGTCACAGCAACTAATTTTGAAGATCTAAAATAAAATGCACATACAAAATAACAGAGTAATATTTAAAGAGAATTTCTCAAACCTCCTTGAATTTTTTTGCACATGAATAAAAGTTGGTATATACTGTATACAGGGTTGTTTTTGCCCCGTGTAATTTTCACCTTTCTCCAATTTCTAACAGTTTTGCCCCGTCTTGAATTCGCCAAGACACAGTTGTGTTTTAAGAAAGATAATATGAGACATTGGATTCGCCCAGTCTTAAATTCGCCCGCTGACAACAAGGGATGAAAGCACCGAAAATAAAATGGAGGATATTTCCCTCTAGTCAGTATACATACACTGTATATTGTCCTGAAATGAAACATTTTTGTGTTTTTCAAACATTGCAAAATACAATGATTTTGCTAATAAGGGGGAGTAACTCTTACTATACCTGTCCCTCCTGTGGCCCTTTAGCTTTCTTTGCTTCTCTCTTTTTTTGATTTTTAGTTAGTGGTTTATTAGGATCTGTTGACAAACAAAATGTACATTAAAACCAGTACATAATTTCTTATTATTAAATTTTGCACAAATCTTACTTCTTGAAAGTAAATGTAGGAGAAATTTTACATTCACTTAAAAGGTACATGTAATATAAACTGGTATTTCAATGAGTTGAGGAGAAAATGAATTTCACCTTGTGAGACTTTCTTGTTTGGATCGGACGGGCCTTCATACTCATGGAGTTTTATAGATGCTGATGTACCTCTTGCTTGTGGAGGTCGATACGCTTGAGCTTTTTCTGCAAAATTAAACGTAAAATATACATGTACACAATCAATAATGGTTTGGTTATAATGCTTGAACTATTGTAAACAAACCCATTTTCAAAATCATCATTAAAACTAACTGCAGATTTCGTTTTAAACAAAACATGAACACTGAATTAGTAAAGGTGTTCTTATGTGTTGTTCACCAAATGTTAATCGAACAAATCTTAATAGTTTTACAGCGTGTACTCTGATTTCTTTGACAACTCACGCTCTGGCTGTGGCTGGGCTGCTGCTGCTACTGCTGTTATGCTGCTTGTCGTAATGACAGGAGTAGGGTACACCCCTTCTGTTGCAGGCTGCCATACTGCTTCCCACAATTCCTTTTCTTTGTCCACCATTACTTGTTGCAACATATTCCCAGAGCAATGCCAGATTCGATACCTATACACAAAAACAAAGAAAAGAGAATCATAAACTACTGTTTTTTTAAGTTGATATACAGAATTAAATGTTCATTGAAGTGTAATATCTGACAGATAGAAATCTTGAAACTGTAATTTCTACTAAATCCATCAAAATTGATGCCCACGAAAATCAATGAAAATACAAAAGATATTCTCTTACACATCCCCGATTATTGATGGAACTACAATTGTAGTTATTCTCTTACACAGTCCCAATTATTGACAGAACTACAATATTTGATATTCTCTTACACATCCCCGATTATTGACAGAACTCGGTTACATGTATAGATATTCTCTTACACATCCCCGATTATGAATGGAACTACAAAAGATATTTTCCTACACATCCATGGTAATTTATAGAAATACAATTCTAGTTATTCTCCTACAAACCCATTAGCTACACGCAGCCTTGGAGCAGTAGTTGCAGTGATGATGTGCTGCCCGTCTGGACACCACTCAAAACTGGTTGTATCTGGTGACTGAGTTTGTGCTGTTAACTTCTTGGTCCTCATATCCCAGAATTCCAAGTTTCCACGCAGATTACCAAAACCAGCCAAACACAAAAGTATTCAATATTAAGGTAAACAAGGGTTGAAAATTAGTATTTAGTCTTCCTAAATAAAAACACAAATGTATATAAACATGCACTAAATGTTCTTGGAACATAAAGGATATTATTTCCATGTGGGTTGAAGTAAGCAAGGTTCCTGGGACCAGTTCCGAAGTCAAAGATGGGTTCTGCTTTCATGTTGAATAAACTCACTTTGGCAGGCATAACTAATATATTTTTAAGGAAAAACAAAAATGGGAAGAAAAATGGAGAAATTATTAAGAACTTGTACAAGATATTTACTATTCAATCTTATCAATGTATACATTTACAGTGTACCTAAGAAATTCACTACTATATATATAAACCCATTGTACATGTATATGTACATGTATAGGTCCATGTTACATGTATAATGTGTTAAGTTTTGCCATAAAAATTAATTTTGAAAAAAAAGAATAAGCAGCATTAGTTTTATCATATATTGACTGTAACATTTGGTATCAAAAATAAAGGTAGGTTTGTTTTCATAGCTTAAACAGGTGAAAGTACCTAAAGAGTTTTAGTTGAATGGAAGATTGGGATATTGTACACTAAGATTATAAATTATAACAAGGCTTATTGTAAAAATTGACTTATTAAAGGATACATCCATAAACCACGACAAATTCTGTGGCACGGGGACTCCATTCTATGTGGTATATAGGGCCATTCTTTGCTGCTCAGTAACAAAAAAAGAAAGCTATGCATTCATACTGACTAGTAAATTGCAATTTCAATCTAAAAGGAAATTTTCAGTTTTTTATTTTAAATCACCTAGCAATATTTTTATCAAATGAGCATACAAAGATTCACCAGGCTGCATTCTCCATTGATCGCCATAAAGTGAAGGCCTTGGTCGCCATAGTAACTCTTATCGGAGGACTCTGTAGAGGTCAGGACAAGCAGGGCGGTTCCTGTTTTGTTCCACTTCATCTGGACATCATCAGCCTTGAAGAAGCTCTTGTTAGCCAGGGCAGCCTGGGGACCCCCAAAGTTTGGGTATTTGTAAATTCTTACAAAAGATGGCTGGCCCTGTAAAAAATAAGATTGGCACATACCGGTATATCAATACTTTTTTTTTAAAGTCTGTGATTTACCTGTTGACACATACTAGATATGTTCATTTTTTGCAAAAAATTGGAGATGGGGAAATAAGTTTGATTTTTTAAATAATCAATTCTATGGTACCTTAACAAGTCATTAATGTAATAGCCCATCAGAAAACTATAGAAAAAGCACTGGTAAAAGAGAACAGTTGATACATGTACTATAAATTACTGTTAATTTTTTAGGCTACCCAGAACATGTACTTTATCTCATGATTTGACCAATGCAGGTTCGCAGGACAGTTAAGGCAACATTTTGCTTTCAAACAGCACTAAAAGGAGGTCGTTTGTTTTAGCTTTATTTTTTCTGCATGATATATTTTTCTAAACTATTTTTTGATTGATTTTGCAAAGATATGGGTCACCTTAACTTGACCATGTCTTAATTTGACTGTCACGTGACTTTTCAGTGTCACGTGGGCGTCTTTTAGACAAGAAACGTCAATGCTAATTTGAGACAAAAAAGACAAGGGCAAGACAAACAAAGCTTGGAGTAAGTAATATGACTACTTATTCAAAATTATCTATACATCATAGAAATCAATGCTCATTCAGTTGTAAAACTCGTTTATATTGCAAATTCGTAGGAAAACTGGCTAATTGTTGAAAAAATAGCGCATTTTTGTACATTTCGATAAAAATTACAAATTAAACCTTCATTTCCTAACAAATGAGCATCAGTTTTCATGAAGAACACGTAAAAAGGAAGAAAATCATACCGAGTTCAATAATATCTATAGCCGCCTTGCCCTTGTCTTTTTGCATTTATTTTGTCAGTCAGGAAGGTCTCTCAAACCAATACACATTTCAAACGCACAAGTGATCCCAAAAGGGGAGATAACTCTATAAGCGGTAACTCTTCTGAAATAGGCGCGGTGTCATTGTTTCGCCTAATCCGAATTTATTTTGAGATAGAATTCATCAGTACATTATGCAAATGATTATTTAAACATAGTGTTTCTGTTTTATTTATATAAAAAGGGACAATATGGTTACTATGAATCACCCGCATTTCCTCTGTTGTAATTATAGATGTAAACAAAAACAGTTGTGCATCATTTTTTAGGTTACTGCATGCGGGGAGTTAGTAATTTCTTAATTTCTGGGGGAAGGAAAGAAAAATTATATGAGACCTAATTATGCAAAATTATTTGAGGGGTGGGTTGGGTTGAGTGAAGCCCTTCTATAATAAGACAGACATATAACATGATTTAATTTTTTCTCATAATATAAAAAATAACTCCTACCTCACTGTAGACTGTATTATATGGTCAGGGTATGTTTTGATTATAAGAATATTTAATGTTGGGAGCATGCCTATACATGCCTTATGACTCCATATTTATATACAACACTGTTGTCTTGAGACATTTTCCAGGGGGAGGGGTGGTCCAAGGAATTTATTTGCAGGTGGCCAGGGACCAAGCCATTTTACTATGTGAAGTGTGAATAAAATTAGAATTCTCCAGGGGAGAGGGGCTATAATATAGATTTACACATGAAGAATGATTTTAAGGTTACTCATTTTCTTTTTTTTCCCCCTTTTTTATGGGGGGGGGGTGCATATATATTTATTCACAAAATAAATTCCATTCCAATTGCATTTTTCATTACTGAGACTTAAAGAGGGTGTGTAAATCCTGCAAGTAGGCAATCAAAAGCCATTTTTGGTTCACATCAATATATAAAATTTAAACAATTCTGAAGACTCTCTCACCAACCCCTTTACATCTGTTATGCATGCAAACAGCAAATAGCAATTTAATATAGCTGACTTAGATAAATGTTCCTCTCCTCCACTTCTTCAAAAAAAATTATGAAAATAAAAACAATTATACTTGGTTTATTTGTTTTATTCATTTATACTAAGAAGATAAATGACTTTCTGAGAGAATAATAATGATAATATTTTCAGTGACAACATAATTTAAACTTGATATACCCGTATATGCATACACACTCAACAATTTCAATTTCTTTTATGTATGATAAAATGTCAATGTGTTTATTGTATGACTCCTTAGTTTGACTCCTTTTCTTTCTCCAAAAGCACAGTCTTCCTGTTCTTTAAGTCCAGGTTTTTATTTTCATCATTTTCATATTTTATATTCCCAGGATAAGAGTGTGTATAGCTTTTCACCAATAAGAACCTCATTTATGCAAATCCCAAAACAGAGCAGGTACCAGCTGAAATGAAAATGATTTTTCAGTGAGTTTAACATGTAATCAAAATGACTGAAAGATTGAAATGAAAGAATTATTTTTTACAATTTGACAAACAATGGAATTTATATTATTAATCTTAATAAACATTTATTCTGTTAAGATTTGCAATCAGGTTTTGCACATGTTCAAATACAGCTTTAAAACAGTTTTTTTGATTTGATTTGAAATGATTGACACTTTCACCCCTGTTATGTGAAAGATTACTGTGACCCCTTTATTTTACTCGCCATAACCTTAACAGTGTACTTCTCTCTCTCTCTCTCTCTCTCTCTCTCTCTCTCTCTGTTATATTAATGATTTAGGTATACAAGATTTCTATCAAGCTAGTGCAGTTACAGTGATATCATACCATGTTTTGTTGATATATGTTAAATGTTGATGAGCAATTTTTAATCATGAAGTATTCAAAATTGTAGGTTTAAAATAACATAAATTTTAAATTTAATCATTTTAAAACATGACACCATTCATACATGATAATGTTTTTTTTTCTACTTGATCTGTCTCGTACAAAACAATCATATTAAGTATTATCAGATTTATCATTATTTCAGTGATGAATTATTGTACTTATAATATGTTATTAACAGTTCATGTACTTACATTTTCTTCAAGCCTTTTTTTCAAAAATCATTCTGACAATTTTTAAATTTCTCTGCAAATAACAAAAATAATGGGAAGTTATACAAATTTACATGCACACATACATAGGCCTACATGTCAACAACAATTTGAGCATTCTGTTAAAGGTGTAATTTGCATGAATGGGTAAAATGACAAACACTTTAAGTATTATTTGAAAGTTTCACATGCACATTCTAAAAAAACATACCATGTCCATATATACCTCATTTAGAGAAATCAGATAAAGTATGTGACATGCAATTCAGTTATTTGTATATTATAAGATTTCAAACAGTGTTATGCTCTGAGTGATATAAAAAGCTAGTAATGATAATTAATGTGCATTGACATTTTATATCAATTGGATGAATATATTAATATATATATATAAAAAAAAATAAATATTAAATAAATAAACTGTCATTGAAGAATGTTCAACACAGAAGAAATATGTTATTGATCAGCTGTTTATCAACGGGTCAACAAATTTTCAGAAAATCAAATCAGGTGTATATAATCTTTTAGCCTGTACTGTATTGATTTTCAGAAAACCAGATCAGCTGTTTTCACACAGTCTCACTTTGTTTACATACAAACAACTGTAGTGAGACTGAGTGTAGTGTAAAGCTAAGTATTGTCTGTGCAAATGCTATGAACTGATTCGATCGTGTCGATTGAACTTTCTGAAGAAAATGAGTAACAATTTAACGGACCGACAATAAACCTATACATGTACATTGTACAGTATAAATGTAAACAATACAGTCTCTTCTCATGTTTTGAACGAAACAACACAATAAGTTGATCAGAAATTCATCCACTGTATAAAAACACAATAAAATAGTTACTTAGTTATCTGGTTCATTAAAAATACACTGTATATCTATTCTACATACCTGATAAATCATCAAATGATCGTTATCATCGGGAACACCAGCTACACATGTTGACATCAAATACAGCGTCTGACGAGCGCTTTCGGGACGCAGATTCACACCCATACGACAGATATGTTTTGGACATTCTTCGTATATTCTCGTTGTTGTAAATTATTAGATACACATACGAGTAATTCGTTGTTATAGGTTTTCCCATGAAGTATTAAATAAACCGTATATTTTGCCAAAACCGCTGTTTTCGGTATATTTTCCATATATGGAAATACAGAGGCGGGGCATGTATTATGACGTCATATCTCATTATCCCTTCATTAGCATATCAGAGTGATGTGTAGCCTTATCTGTACTGCGTTCACAGTTATGATAAAGAGCCTTATTCAGTAAAAATAAAATATACAAGAAATATTACAGGACTGATTTACGGCAATAATTATAATTAAAACAAGGTTCTTTTGAATCTTATGAAATTTTTCTCACTAGCAAAATTAATACAAATGTACATGTACACATTAGTTTTCAGTAAATTCAGGATGTTTTATGATACGTCAGTCAGGTTTATCATTTCTACAGCATTTGTTTATCTATTTCTTCCCCTTTGTGTGAGATAGCTTGTATATGTGTCTTACCTTTGACCCTGGTACATAACCAGCAATATGATAAGGGGGTCCACTACTTGCGAGGGCAAAGGTGGAAATTTTCTGCATGTGCAACTTTGTTTTAATTGTGTCTGGAAAACATAAGAAAAATACTACAGTGACCATTATTCATGTAAATAAATAGCTGTAACACTGATGGGCCAAATCTACAAGAATTTAGATCACAAGATTTTGGTGTTTTTTTTTTTTACATGTGTACTTGATCTCAAAAATGAGAAAACATCATTTGATACATGTACAATAGTACATACCAAACTCATTTCCCTCAAAGAAATGCAGTTCGTTGTTGACATTTCTACAGCAGACCCCCTCATCATCTGTCCACTTGGGGTCCCTAAAGTGGAAAATAGCAAAATGTTGTTATACACATTAATTAAATCTCTATGAGAAATTATTCTGTTACATGCTTTTTTTACATGTATAGTAAAACATGGTCACAGCAAACAAAATTTTACATATAACTTAATGCTTACATCAAGGTTGGTTACATCTCCCCCGATATCATGAATTAAAAACCTTATGGGATACAATAAATTACGTTTAAAACAAATTTGAATTATTTGTTTTTGAGGCTTTGCTATCAATAATAATGTTTTACTGTTCATATTATTAGCACTGAAAAAGTTCATGTGCATAATTACAATTAAATGCAAGAAATGCAGCAAGATAAATTAGCTTAAGATTTTCAACCATTACAACAAAATACTATAAAGTACATGTATCTGCATATCAAATACATGATATATTCTAGCCTTATGGTATCAATGTAAGAATAAATCAAATCTAAATATTAAAAATATCTTTTAGTTAAACATGTTAAATGGAACTGTTGTAGTAAATCTAATCTCAGTAGAAAGAGATGTCAGTGCTTACCAATTACTCTGTTTTTTCTGGATGAGACTTTTGATGATTTCTCCGCTCTCTACAGAATATAGATGGAGATTCGGGTTTCCTTGATTTGTTTCTCTGTCCACTGTAATGTAAAATATTTTTAAAATTAAAAGATCAACCACATATATTGGAAAACAATAAAACATGGCATTAGTCCACTGTATATTTTTTGGCATTAATCTATTGTATATTATTTCCACATGATATAAATGTTCCGTTGTAAATGAAAAAGAATGAAGTTTATCATTATTATTTGCACTGATAAAAGTCACTAATAATCTATTCCTGGTCACTAAGAATGTAACATTGCCATTTATTGAAAGCAACACCCAGTATTGGCAAAATAAAGATTCAAAATTACATCATATGCCTTACTTCTCATGAACAGACACTGAGTTACTGAATTTCATAGGAAACAACTGGTGTTCCTATTTTAGGACCAAAAGGATTACTATTGTGCAGTCCTTAATAGGAAGTTAATGAATTCATTCCTAACAGGTTTTGTGGTCATTGCTGACACAGGTTTATTTTTTTCTGCAATGCCACTTAACTTTATACCCATATGAACAAACTAAGAAAGCAGTATATTGTTTAAGTATGGATGTACACATTTTAAGTTCTAATCTCACTGAATGTTAAAATGAACAAAAAGTAGAAAAAAAAATACAAGTTGAAACAGACATCCAGTGAAGGCAGATGATCACCTGTGTAGTTTTCCCAGAGGGCTAGTATTGTTCCTTTAGGGGAGAACTTCAGGCAGTTGACCTTGCCTTTGTCAATTTGAGCAACTTGTTTGTAATCAGATGTCCTTACAATTAAAGTTCTACAAAAGAAGCAAGAATTTTAACACAATACACTTACTAATAAAATAATAGAAATTAAAAGGATTTATTCAGTAGTTGTGATATCATTTTAAATCAGCTTTTTAAGGTAAAACATGCTGGTCTAATATTAATGATGGACATCAACTTGTGAAATATTCAATTACTTCTCTGATTGATATTACCAAATTAAACTTTGTTAAATGATAATAACAAAAAGGATTTCACAAAATTATCAATAAATGATATATTTAAGAATTAAGACTTACTTTTCTCCATTGCACCAGCTGATCAGAGAACCATCTGAACTGAATGCAATCACCTTGCACCATTTACTTTTATCCCTGTAAAGTGAATGCAATTGGTAAGCTTTCAGCAGTTATTGTCAAAATAGAACAGAAATGGAATATTTATTTTTAAGTAAATTCAAGAAAAAAAGTACATCATACTGCATATTATCAAAAGAACATGTATGTTGTGAGTAAACTAAAACAAATTCTTATTTATGCACTGTACCACGTAATCCCTGCATACTTAATCCATGTCTTTCATGAGTATATAATCAAATTAAACTAAACAGGTTCAGTCATAAATAAGAAAATATCTTACTCTGGAAAATTAGGTCTAGTTCCCAGATCTGGAGGACCATTCACCATCCAAACACCATCAGAACCTCTCACTGAGTAGAAAAACAAATTAAAATATTTTTGTGTACTGTAATAAATTCAGTTGTGATCACTCAATACCTAGGCATTGCTATATAAATTACTGGTATATAGCAATGCCTAGTTATTGAGTGATAATATAGTGTATTAGATATATGATAGTTGAGAAGATATGTGATAGTTGAGAATCAATACAAAACTAGGTTGGTTTCTTGAAAACTGATGAGCAATATTACACAGACATCTTTGGTGATGACTGGTAATGTGTGATGACAGGGACATGGATTTTGGTTGTCTAATATCCTAAGCTGTTGTACAACTTATGTTCAATATTTATAATGGGCCTTTGATGTTGTCCAAAAGCTTATACATGCATTTCTGCTCCTACCATATAATGTCAAATATTCCAATCATTTGTTAAACTTTTAAATTTTGTATTGGGGTTAAAAAGAGGAGTGATTTCATGGAATTTTTGTCTTATAGTGATATCAAGTACAGCTCATCAAGTAAAGAACACTCTAAGGATTGATGTGTGGGGAATTAAGAACATGCTACTATATTGTGTTAACTCCCAGTAGTTTAAGAATATGACATCAAAGTGAATTTGCATTAAAATGTACATGAGAAACAAGCATCAGCAAGATATCATCTCTCACGACAGTGTTCACAAGGTAGCTGCAATAATGTAGCCTTCTCCGATTTTTTTTATCTGTACGTTTTCTGGAGAGGGCCCTCAGAGTCAATAAAAGGGCATTATTGCAGCCAGAGACATACATAACAGAGATTGGCAACTCCGCCATATTAGCGTGTTTTGTTGTTGAAAAATGTTACGGGACTGACCTTACTTTGAGAACTACTTTTTAGAAAACTGAGATAATGATCTTAATAAACCAAAAGTATACTGTTTTTATGAAAAATAGGCATAGGTTTTAGACATTGTTTAAACAAAAAATTGAAAAATAAGATTAATATATAAAAATACATTGGCCAGCTATAAAACATTGGCGAAATTTCGGACGAAGCGTAGCCAACTGCCTCCTAAAACTCCTATTTTAATATTGTTTATAAGACATTAACTCATGAAAATATAATATTTTGAATGTTTTGGTAATAGGTTTTAGCTGTTTATATTTGATATAATTGTTTATTTGAAAGATATACTGATTTAAACTGGGAACACTTTACAGTAGGGACCGCGAGATTTCGATCAGTTGCCAATCTCTGTTATCTATGTCTCTGTTGCAGCTTTTTTGAGTCTTAGTATATATCCCTGGTTGTGCAATTGACAAAATTTATTCCAATACACTATGTGATAAATTGCATTTTAAGTTTTGCAAATCCATACTTGGTGTGCATAAATCTGCAACAAATTTTGCTGTTTTATCTGAACTGGGAAGATTTCCCTTACACTTTGATATCATAAGATCTATGTTAAGTTATTGGTACAGACTTGAGAATCATAGTCAATCCTTTCCACTTTTATATAATGCTTATTGTGAATCTAAACAGTTGTTTGAACAGAAAATTCCCTCCTGGTATGGATCAATTCAATTTTTAACTAACAGCATTGATGGCACTAAGAATTTACTGTCAGTAACAATAAGAAAATTCAAAAGAGCACTTAGAGACTGTCTATTTAAATACTATATTAAATAATGGAATTCTCAACTCATTGTACATGCTGACAAAAAGCTAAGTTGCTACAGCACTTTTAAACAAAGTTTTGGCCAAGAGAATTACCTTAGATTACTTAAAAATTTTGAGCAGAGGAGAAGTTTAACACATTTTCGCATTTAAGCTCATAGACTTAATATTGAAAGAGGACGTTATCAAGGCATTCCTCGACAAGAAAGATACTGTAGTAGATGTAATGTCAAATCAGTTGATGATGAAAAACACTTTTTATTCTCATGTCATCATAATAAGGCGTTAAGAGATACTCTGTACAATCTAGCTAATGACTCTTGTAAAAATTTTCAATACATGGACAATGACCAAAAATTAATCTGGCTTATGACGAATGAAGACATACAATTACTTAATTGTACATCTCAGTGAAATGATTCTTAAAAGTGGAGTATAATTTTTATATTTATTAGTCAGCCCGCGGGCTGACTAATTAAGTTAGGATGAAACTTCAATTGCGCTTGCGTAAATTGGAATTCTGGGAAGGAATTAGAGAGTTTGTGGTAGAGAAATTCGAAGAAGTTATGAAACTGGTCAGTTTCTAGGTCAAACTGCGCATCGGAAGACTGTCAATGTGAATCGTCTGCAGCCACAGTCCGGAGTCCGCGTATATCTTCGCGACTCTTTAAGTGAGATTGGAAAGTAAATTTATCTTGTATTTTAATAGATTATGTATTCACTTTTGACCTAAGAATTAAAATTCCGCTGGCTGACTTTCTTAGCTTTTTAAAAAGCTAACCTTGTAGATATATACAATGTACAGTTTATCTATTTTAAGGGGGGGGTTGTTATGTAACGTATAAGCATACTGGCTTGAGCACTTTGAGTACAAGTAGGCCAGTCTGATTGACTGTGCAGGCACCGTCCCTTGGTACACAGGCACCTGACGTTATATATTTTTCTCATAATAAAAATAGATGCCCTATATCTAATAATACACAACTCTCTGTTTTCAGGCCACCTTGTTTATGTATAGCTACATTGTTCATATATGATCTTGCATAGTTAAATGTGTATATCTTACACATATATTTCACTGTATTGATAAATCTTTTGCATATGTTTGTTTGTAATGTGAACCTGGACATTCTATGCTATTATTTCATTCATTATTTGTTATAATCATGATATTGTTTTTATGTATATGCCTACTGAGGGCCCTTGATTGGTGAATAAATAAATATATATATCAACATCATGTTGATTCAGAGTTTTTGAAATCCACCGGTCCCACCGGCAAAACTGGTAAATATTTCAAATGTCCGGTAATTTTCCTCATCTAATCGGTCCAAATGACCAGTAATATAAAAACGACCAAATCAAGAATTTAATCTCTTTACAAGCATGATTTTAATGTTTGCAGACACCTTTAATTTATTTTAACAAAGCGATTCACACTTGACAAGATCCTTGTTAGCGTATTGTAAGGGTAGGCTAATTAACGAAAAAACGTAAGATGAGATACTTACAATAAGGTCTCAGACAGCTATTTGTTGACGGGAATGATTTTCAAATTTTTGTTCATCGAAGAACAATGTTATTATTTCATTAACAAAAAATGATAACAAATATTTAAAAACCTATAATATTTTTTCGTAAATTTTTATCCTTCTTATGTTTCGTCATTTCGTACGATCATACTCCGTAAACAACATGGCTCCTGTCAACCACGAGAAGTTCAGTTTGACTTTTAACGAGAAAATTACCAGTACTCAGATTTTAACATATTTGTAAAACATTTTCAATGAAAAATAGAACCATAAATAACTGTATCAAACATCCTGCGCACTTAATAATAGTTACCAGTATTTTTATACAACCTAGCTATGCTTACATTTTCAATGTAAAGAAATTATAAGTAAAGAGTGGAGGTTTGGTGAAATTTTCTCTACTTATTAATAAAAATTGATCATTTTTTAAATAATGTGTTCTATCTTTTATTTTGAAAGGCAAATATGGACCTGTGAATATTTGTTCAGACCGGTAAATTTCATCAAATCACCGGTCCACTTGACCAGTGATTTTTTTTTTATTTGAAAAACTCTGTTGATTGGTCTTACTTTATTCATCAGTGGATAAAGTGCAAGACAAATGACACATATTACACAAGTTTGAATGAAAAGAGGAATTTGTCTGCAAATAAAATGAAACCTCTGTCTTTTTTTTAAATTATTTTTTAAACTGTACAGTATCACATGCAGATGCCCAATTATGGCAATACATATTCCGGGCCGTCTCATGATCTGGTTATAGTATAAAAAAACGTTTCCCGTCAAGGTTTGTGGAAGGCCCATAAATGCTCAAAATACTGCAAGCCCAGATGAACATTTTTGTGTATTAACAGTACTTATTGTAAATAGAATTGATACATTTTATACATTTTTTTCTAAAAGTCAGTTCTCACATGCTATGGGGGGCGCCATTATTCTCTTCGGATATCAACTTTTATATAAAAATAGAGGATATCCGAAAATAGGTTATGACCCCTACACTGACACGTTTTACCGGGTCAAATAATAAATAGTTCGTATTCATACGCTGAAATAAAAAGTAGGTGAATTTATTCTTTTCATAATATTAAATCTGAAATTTGTGAAAATGATTAAAATTATATATATTCAATATGGTTTTGTGAAAAGTATTATAATATCAATGCGATTCCCTCAATCAATGAGTATGACCTATATTTTTAAAACATTTAGAAACCGCGTTACTGCTTCCTTTTCGAAAAGGCTAAAACACTGACGTGTGTCAGAAAATTGTAGAGATTCTTGAAAGTTGGTAATCTCATTCTTACAGAAATGGCTGCTAAACAGAGAATGAGGTTAGCTAATGAAAAACATAGCAAGAATATTACAACGAGGGGCAATGTGCCGAAATCACTGGTAAGATATTTTTTCGGTGTTTGTTTCAGACACACTGTATCACAGGTAGACGCTTTCCATATGTCATTATCTCTTGTTTGCGATTACAGCGCATTTACTTTTACTAAGTCACATATGTATCACATTTTGTCTATAATTTACATGTTTTAAGCCATGTTCTGTTTAGTTTATCATTTTGAATTAGAAAGCGCCTGAATTTGAAAAAAAAAATAATTTGATTTATTCCGGCATGATCAGAGTCATGATATATATTCGTTGCATAGCTTTTGTGATAATTTTGTTCATAGATGGGCAAATTAATAGACATACGTGATTGTTAGTTTTGTCTACATCTCTTATAATTAACAAGTTACAATTCATAATTTAATTTTACAATTACAATATTTATGATGAAAATGATTCAGTATTTAACAGGTTGGGAACAATTCCTTAAAGCGAGATCATCCCACTTTAGGGGAATTGTTCCCAACCTGTTTAATTTTTTTTAGATTATATTAAACTACATCTTAATTTCTTATGTGTAAACTGTCCTAAAGAGCATGAATTATGTTGGCAATATTTACATTACAGAAACCAGCGGAAGAGAAATATGCTGTTGGACCCTGGTTGTTAGGTCTTTTCATCTTTGTTGTCTGTGGATCAGGTAAATTATGCATTATGTGTCTTTCATGTTTTTATTTTAATTATACTGAATAATTTTACATTCATATATGTTTTCAAATTTCAAAATATTTTCAACAAAAGTCAAAATCAAAATTTTTTTCTAACTTTTAAAAATTCTTTTATTTACAGCTGTTTTCCAGATCATACAAAGTATTCGCATGGCATAATGACAGATGGACATTTAGATCTCATAGACACATTTTATGGACTTGCAGATATTGGACCAGGACTAAACAAATTGATGGATTCTTTAACTCATTCCTCTTGACAGTTTCTATTGTATATATTGTTTCTAAACTGTAACATTTTTTTACATTTTGTTGTTGTCAGGAGCCATTTTAATGCCATGTCACTTTATAAGTGAGTCATCTGTCATATTTTAGAGCTGTTTACATGAAACATAGTACACAGCATAACAGAAGATGTCATGTAATATTTAAGACTTATTTAATGAGATATTAAATGTTTTAAAAAATTGTGCTCTTTCTGGGTTGTAATTTGTTCATATACAATTGATTTGTTTTACAATATTGTGGAATCATTAGAAATTGGCTAAATTTTCAAGGGTCCTTTTCACCAACAGTACATGTATTTGAATATTCCTTTATCTTACAAGTAAATCCAAGATACAATATCGCCCTTAAACTTTGAGAATACATGAAAATTGGGCTTCACTAGTTTAATGACTCCACTGTATTTTAAGGTACCTCACTACGCCTAGACTTTTGCTTTTTAAGACACTAAGTCACAAGATGGCAATTTATATGTTTTGTTTTGTTGTGTCATTCGATTTAATTGAATATCGCCATAGCTTAGTGGTTAAAGTATTGGGCTTGTGAACTGCAGATAATGAGTTCAAATCCACCTGAATTAAATTTTTGAAAATATAACTATCCAAAATTGCAAATTTTTACCCCATCTGACTTGCATACTTCTTGTCCATCATGCTATCTATCATAATCAAGTAATTTTCTGCTGATTAGAGGAACAATTTCAAGGTGTGGTGAGCCACCTTAAGAGGACTGCCCAAAGTTTCCCATGTACATATAATTTTATGATAGTTTCTTTCAAGTATAACATATAAATATGCCTATGGTATACATTTTTTTTCCATTTAATAAGGTATGACAATGGGATATAAAATACAGCAGGTGGATAAAAATCATACCCTCATATCATGAATGAATCTTTTCATTTCTTTTGTCTCCAGTCTGCCTTTTCTTTAATGTTCATTGGGTACCAGACTGGCAGCGTAATTCCTTTATAAGTATTGTAATGCGTCATCTTTTATTGCTTGTCAAAAAAGAAATAAAATTTAAGGATGTCTAGATATCTCATTCTGTGAACAAGCTATGCTCCCCTCCTTGTGGTTAAAATTCCCTATCTGTCCAATAAGAATGTTTGTGAGCAACTACTCTAATCAATAGGAATTCTGATGTATGCTCAAAATAGAGCAGAAATTAACTGCAAATGCAAAACCGTAGTTTAATATGCAGTCGGTTTACCATGTACGTTACTGAAATTAATGCATCTACCCCAGTAAACTTTTCATCAACAAATGCCGACCCTTAAATTTGAATGATTTTGTACTTTTGAAAACAATTTGGTCTTTGCACAGTGTTGAAGATAAACAATTTTTTTTCATTTCATTAAATTCTTTATTCTAATTTGAACAATGTTTTTATCCCATATAAATTTTAAAAGCTATGCTGCAGTGAAATGCCTTCCAGTTAATTTTACAAAGTTTGTTTATCGAGTAAATGAGTGGACTACCGTACAATTTTACCTAGATTGTTTCTAATATCAGCATTTTACAGTGACTGAGAACTGTAACAACTGATCATTAAAGATAAGTACTGAAAATTAGAGGCTGATGAATAATTTATTGGCAATGAATGACAATAAATATAGTTACATAAATATCTTCATTGGAGTTCTCACAAGTACATGTACAACTTTTGTATTGTCTTTTCAATACATGAAAAAATAGTTTATTTTCACTGTTTCTTTCCACTGTTATCCAACAAGTCCTTGGCTTCGTTAATCTTGGCGGCCAAATATGGTGAACCACCTGAAATAAGAGAATAGGTTACAGTAATCTTTCTTGCTTTAACATCAATGCCAAGGTGAGAAAGTAACCAAATAAATCTATTACGTATATAGTACCCAGGTCAATCAAATATATCTTTTAAAGTTTTTTTTGTGGTGACATCAAATTTCAAAGAATGCCTGAGAAACCTTAGTACCAGTACCTCCTTTCTTACTTTATTTACTTCGCATTATGTTATTTTCGTTTCATGTTATTTTTTGGATATATGAGTCTCGGATTGAACTTGTTTAGGTCAGCAAAATTCTTAATCTAGCTTTGTTGTCATAGGAAACTTTAAGCAATTACATTTTTCTACATAAAATTCAACAGAGTTAAAACACTCTTTTGAAATATATTGTACCGGTATACATTCTGAATCCCCTTCCCAAACCTTTTCTCATTAATGCAATCATTAAATTTTAATTGTAACAGCCCTGCTGCTTTGCAATAACCATACATATTTCCATTTCTTAACAGCCAATTCAGCAACAATCATTTTCCCCAAAGAGAAAACATTTCCTGGTCCTTAATCAATGCTAAACTGGTGCTTGAGGCACACTTGACCCCCAGGGCAAGGAAGAAGATTACACAAGCTTGATACATATTAATTCCATTATTTTGATATTACATGTATGTCATAAACCTTTTATTACATTGATCTAAAAAGGTGTGTAAATTAATCACATCAACCCATACTGTATGAGAAAATTTTATGCAATTCTGATCAGAAAGAAAGAAAATCATGATGCAATTCTGATAAAAAAGAAATAAAATACCTGTGTTTACCAGCAGGTATATTTTCAATTGAAGATTATTTAAAACAAAGAATTCAAATTCCTAATTTCTGGTTCCAAGATATATTGACCCTGTCACTGATTCTTAGTTGCTACATTTTAAATTTTCTGTTTATGTTTTTATGAAAATTTAATGGTGTTTTTCAACCAATACCCAGTAGTCGATGCTTCAATAGTATTCAAGGAATTTGATATGAATATGTTATGTTGATTGGCTATGTACTGTTTAAGTGTACTAATTACCTGGACAGTGTCTACCGGAGTGTACACCTGTACATAGTTTCTACCTGAGTGTACACTTACCTTTATCCGGGTGATTTAAGATCATTATCCTTTTGTGGGCCTCCTTTAATTTATTTTTGTTTGCAGATGGACTAAATATAAAAAACAAAATAAATGTTCAGTAAAGCACATATCTCTCTCTTTTCAACGTTTCACATGTTTCTTAAAATTGATAAAATCATGTATGTTTTCTTTTCTCAATAGTAAGAGTATACCGATGCATATTACTATTTTATTATAAATATTCTAGTAAAGGTTATTCTATGATAATGCATAATCCAATATTATGTTTTTTAAAAGTTTCTTTTTCAACAAAAGATTTCCACAGGTAGTGTTGGTTAGTATATATTTCGCAGACGTTGTTAATTTGAATTGATTTTTAAAATACGATATTAATCAATTAAAAAAATACCCAATAATAATCAAATGTGTTGTTACCTCACTCCAAGAATTAAGCCTGCTTCTCTCTTTGACATTTTGGCTTCAAACCCACCTTTGTAGTACTTACTGAAAGCCTGGAAAACAGTACATGTAAATCAGAACTACATTCATACATTGATTCCCCATAATTTTACTCCATTCTCCATTCCCTCTCAATCTTAAAGAAAAAGTAATTTAAGCAACTTACCCCAGAATTAAGACTAGCATCCATAGACCTTTTCACAGTGGCACCAACAGCAGGAGCATGCTTGGCTAAGTACCTGCCTATAGACATAAAGACAAATGAAATACAGTGCCTGGTTTAGTTAAAAAGAAATGAAGTCTTTCTTTTGAGCTTTACACTTCATAAAAATTTCAAATCTGTACAAATAACTTTCACATTCCTTACCACCAAATCCAATGGCAGCCATGCCAAGGCCTGCTAAAACAAGCATAGAACTCTGTAAAATAAATGTAGATAACAAAATATTTAAACTCAATTGCACCATTCAGTTGATGTTGACTACGGATCAAGAAAGTAAAATGGTTTACATAAGAGGTATGTCCGTGTCTACATGAACAATTTTAAAAGATTTTGACTACCAGTATTCAATATGGGATGGGGTAAAGATAATCCATGGTAATGTATAATGTACTGTATTACATGTATTTACCATTGAATTGGATTGGAATATGATACACAAGGAAAATTTATGTGGCATTGATGTTGCTCACTTTGAACAGTATATATAATTCAAATTCTCATTATGTAGTTCCATATGACACAGGGTTGTGGTTAACAATTCAAACCTTACGGGACATGTGGGCCCCTAACTTTTCAAAGTCTATGGGCCCACAGTTTAACTTACGGGCCCACATACATCCAAAAATTCTATTAAAAATAAACATTGTGAAGAAACGTCTGCATGTCGTATATCATCATTATCAAGTCGTACATATGATTAATTTTTTTTTTTTTACAATGTCTCTATAACACAATAACGTTTAACTGCATCATAAACGGGACATAAAGTAAACAAGTTTTAAATCAAATTATCATTATTGCTTATCTTCCTGCATTCGAATAAACTGTGAAGTCCGACATGAGACAGGTGCATGCTTCTGACACCGGATATTGTTAAACAAACACTGACCATGCGACGAGTCAACAGGTGGCCGATTATGTAATGGCGAATACACTGGCGAGAACTTGTTTGATGCAAGGAACACTCAACAGTGGTCTGAGTGGTCGGGATTAATATTATAATACATGGAAATAAAATTAATAATAAGGTATTTTTTATGAATAGTGTACATTATACACTCATACAACTCGCTTAACATAAGATATCGGCAGTCATGCTCCCGCGACATTCAGAAACGCGCTCTGAAAAAAAATAATGTATAATACGCACCCCCCAATTTTGATCAAATTTTGGTTGAATAAAGGTATGAATTATAAACAGGACTTTATGGTACTCACTCCAACAAATAATAAAAAACAAACACATTCCTATTCTGGAAAAACCGCTCACCATGTGGACGACCAGCTTTTGAATTTCTTATCGCCCACATGAAATTTTACTCGGATTGGCGAGTGGGCGAGTGGATATCCACAACCCTGTATGACCAGATCAAGAGAGTCATTTTTTTAAAGTATCAAAGCTGTTTGATGGAACTGTTGAACAGCTGTTGAATTTTGTATCATCAGAGTTCTTGGTTTGACTCATGATGGAAAAGTTCATTATTTAAAGGTCAATATATGTATAATTTTGGCAAGATTTTTTTTTGGGTCAGATAATTGGAATTTCTCTTGTGAAGATTCAATGAAGGTGTATGTTCAAACATCCTACTGGCCAAGGCTATAACCAAATGAGCAAGGTCAACTAATGAGGTAAAAAAGAATTAAATGATATGGTTCTCTTGCTTAAAATTCTCATTATTGTGTAACATACCTAGGGCTTATTAACCTATCGTTACAGACAAATTGGTGCAATTCATACTACATGTGTTTTTGGGGAAAGGCCTGGGAAGAGCCGAGGTGTCACTGACTTTGAGCTGGGATTCCCTGTATAGGCCTTGTGGCCCCTGGGGCTGGAGTAAAAATAATCTCATTGAGATTCGTGGAGACTGAAAAATTTTGATGGACGTCCGGCAAAATTTTGCAGTCTCGACAAATCTCACTGAAATTATTAGAGTAAAACTGAAAAGTGTTTCATTGCCATGGTTTTGCGAAGTTCAAAATTGTGTAAATAGACTCAATAAAATTAAAGGATAGATGGAATATTACGCATTAAGCAAAGAGGATATTCGGGTTAAGTAAATTTCGGACCACGTTTTCATTCTAAAAAAATATTTTACAATTAAACTAATATTAACAAATTTATCCAAGAAGTTCTTACCATTTTTTGTCTAAAAATAGAATTTTATCCTTTTAAAATCATCATACAACATAGGTTCAATATTAAAAACAACAAATAATTCCCGAAAGTTCACATTGCACGGCTTACGAAATATGCTAATTACATGCCGATCCCGACCGTAAATATTTTGGAATCGGATTTGAATGCCTAGGTGCGTGTTTCATTTTCTACTAGTTTTATTTTCTAGCTTTTGAAGGCGTTTACACAGAAATAAACAAATATTTAAGGGGTATAGTGATTGGTTTGTGTGTGTGTGGTGGGGGGGGGGGTCACTATCAATTTTTAAAATTTTCATTTTCTTTATTAACCAATTAAGGGCACTCAAGGGGCAACATGAAGATTGTACATACAACATGCAATGTACATAAAACATTCAATAAACATATACAAGAGGGGAAAAGTTAGATGACTGAAAGAGCTAGAACATACATGAATATTTAATTAGTCATGATAAATTATATATATAGTTAAGAAATAAACAGCAATTTAAAACGTTCATCGGGATATGAAGTTGGTTGGTCACGTGATAAAATCCTGTGAATATCCATAGCACGCGCTTATCGCCTTGTCGCTTGGATTATTGTAACCATAAAATCTCGGTTATTTTAACAGTTCTGAACGATTTGTCTTTTTCAAACGTAAATATAAGTAATAAACAGCAATGTCAAAAAGTTCACCGGGATATGAATTTGGTTGGTACGTGATCAAATCTACTGAGAAGCCCTTCGGACTTCACAGGATTTGATCACGTGACCAACCAACTTCATATCCCAGTGAACTTTTTAAATTGCTGTTTATTTCTTAATTGAACGTTTTCGCTATTCTATATTGCAAATGTAAATATAATGTCATATGTATATTTATGTTTAACACCCATACATAAATATGTCAAAATACATACAAATCTGAAATAGTTTATCATATGATTGAAAACCAACATACGTCTAATTCTTCACAGTTTAAAATCCAAAATAATTTTCGTTTATCTTGCAAACTAGTAAAATATTTTACTTTAGATGAAATTAATTCAAAAAGTTCCTCTCTTTCTTTTGTAAATTTGCTACATTGGATAAGAAATCAGAAATGCATCCTCACAACGTCAGAGGACGGCCATGCGTGAACTCAGGACCCCTAGCTGACGTCGGAAATGCCGAATCAGTTCAAACTCAAATATCTTTAACAAAAACTGAATCTTCAACTTCATAATTTCTGGTAGTGAGAAACGCGCTACGATGTTAAAGGGATGTGTTTTAATGCTAAAATCAAAGTACTGAAGTACTGACGGGAATTGATTTTATCGATTATTATATCATCCTTATATAATTTCGCATGGCAAGTAGTTTCTTATCCGTATTTGAATTACGCACATTTTCAAGTATAATACATGTATGAATTTTCGGGCTTTTCCGACAATTTTAAGAATTCCGGGGAAAAAAAATACATGATCATGTTGCGTAATATTTAAAGCAATATGAGCTGTATTTTTAAGAATTTTATTTTGCTGCAAAAACCTGCTAGTATGATAAGTCTGCATGTAACTTTAACTTTTATGATAAATAAGTTTTGAACAAATCATAATTTTTGTCAGAAGAAAGATTTCTCTTCTAAGGAATAAATAGCAGATCAATTTTTGTACAGGACGACAATATTTCAATTTTGCTTCAATTAAAGCTTCTTAACGGCTTTTCCCACAAAAAATATGGCTAATAGAAATTAAAAAACCATGATATTTTTGTCATTTTAGCAGAAAATAAAATTTTCGTAAAAAAAATTTCATCATGAAAATTGCAGCTCATATTGCTATACATGTATTTACATTTTCAACTGTCTTTGTCTGTGATAACATTACAAATCAATTTTGAACCCTAAAACCCAATAACTTCATAAAACATGAGTGACACAAAATTTGACCATGCCCCGACCGAAATTATCACATCATAATACTCAAAGAATGATTCCTTATTCCTTAATTAAAGATATAATTAATACCATCAAACTATGTATCAGTAATGGAAATATTTTTGAAAAATTGTATGGATCCAAGCAATATTTAACTCTAGTCTCGTTCAACCAGACGCTCGACTGACTCCGTAAATCTCCGACAAGCAAGAGAGACTCTCTGCTTGTCGGAAATTTACGGAGACAGCCGAGCGTCTGGTTGAACGAAACTATCTTGAACTCTGGCGTAGGAACACATATACGACTACAAAAAGTATCAAAATTGTTCGTACCCTTTAAATCTGACTATTTTCAAGGTTTTTATAAATAGTTTTTTTTTTTAAAACAATGCTTCAGAATACATTACATCGAATTTATCGATTATTTTCAAGAACTAAGTCTTGTCAGCGGCGATGAGGCCTAACGGGGGCCTGCACCCTTACTTTTTTTTCTCAAAGCAGACATTTTCCTTCATATAGAAAATTGAATTTTGAAGGAACTGCCCCCTATACTTTTTTTTAGAAGTGAGTTTGTAAATAACTAAAGGGAAATACAAAGAAAATATATATTAAAATACCATTATAACAAAAGGGCTTTGAATAGTGATTAAGTTGAAAAATGTTTTCTAATAAAATCTTGATTTGTAGACTTGTAGACTGTTAATTATGGTGTCCGGATAGGGCCATTTTCGTTAGCGCGATATCGCGTTCAGATAAACAAGACATCGCGCTAACACACAACACGCCGTCGTGCTAACGCAACTTTGCACAACACGCCGTCGCGCTAACACACAACACACTATCTCGCTAACACAAAACACGCCGTCGCGCTAACGCAACTTTGCACAACACGCCGTCGCGCTAACACAACTTTGCACAACACGCCGTCGCGCTAACGCAACTTTACAAGTAGGAAGTCGTGTCCGGAAATATCAGACTGCGCATACTGAAATATGTAGGACTGCATGCAAGCATGGATGAAAAATAAATTAAATGTACTTTGAAATATATATATTTTTTTCATTTATTATCAATACATATGAATATAAATATAGTTACTTGTATGTCACTGCATAAGGATATGCTAGCATGCATGTAAAATATTAATAAATCTACCAATTGATAAATTTACTTTAAATATTTTATATAATTCATAAATTCAATAATATATTCATGACATGATATATACCTGTAATTGTACATTTTAAAATTTCTTTGTTTTGGTAATATACAGAGCACCTTATTTGAATTTGTAACATGTTATAATGTTATGAACAGTGTATATTTTTGTGAATAAAGAATTTGATTAATTAACACGTGAATTACAATCAACATACGCAGTCTGATATTTCCGGACACGACTTCCTACTAGACTGTGAAACTTGCAAAATTGCTTAAGCGCGACGGCGTGTTGTGCAAAGTTGTGTTAGCGCGATGGCGTGTTTTGTGTTAGCGCGACGGCGTGTTATGTATTAGCGCGACGGCGTGTTGTGCAAAGTTGCGTTAGCGCGATGGCGTGTTGTGCGTTAGCGCGACGGCGTGTTGTGCAAAGTTGCGTTATCGCGACGGCGTGTTGTGCAAAGTTGCGTTAGCGCGACGGCATTATGTGTGTTAGCGCGACGGCGTGTTGTGCAAAGTTGCGTTAGCGCGACGGCGTGTTGTGTGTTAGCGCGATGTCTCGTTTATCTGAACGCGATGTCGCGCTAACGCAAATGGCCCTATCCGGACACCATAGTTAATAACCCCCCCCCACCCGATTTGGATTTTGACGATTGGCGAAGTGGGTTGACTGCACCCATCCCCAATCCCTACTTTAAAAAACGATACAAAGTGCATAGACCGTGTTTTTCTCATACTGATAGGAGGACACTGGCTGTGGGTATTATTAGTAGCGATGCCTTTAGTTTGATTGCCAAGTTTGGAGAGCAAATGAGAAAGGTCAGTTTTACAATTCTTCCATACTTGAGAGCCTGACGTCGTCACTGCGTGCTTTCCGTATTACAATGTTCCCATAGATAAAACATAGGTACTCACAGATTACAAAGCTCACCGAGACGAGGCCTCACTTTTATGAGGCAGCCTTTATCATATTATATGAAAATCACAGTAAATGATCTTGGCTATTCATGGATACTGTTTTGACACAATATCGAATATCATACTGTTAAAAAATTCTATGATAATCATATGTTCATTTCATACAGTATTATAAGAAACAATGTTTATCAATACAATAATATAAAATACGATATTGCATCCTATGATACTTACAATAAATATTATATAATACTGTAATAAATAATGATGCAATATGATATTGTAACATATGATATGACATTGTATCATGTCATACATTATTGTATTTTATCACATAATACAATATCAGAATATATAATATACATAGGATATAATATAATATTATATGATACAATATCATATCACATAATACATCACAATATTGTAACATATGAAATTATATTGTATAATATAGTTTGATATTGTATTGTATGATATTGTATCGTATTTGATACATAACATGATATTGTATCATATGATACAATATAATTTGATACATTTTATCATATCATATGATACAATATCATGTGATATAGTATTATATTAAACAATACAATATCATAGTATACAATATCGTATATTATACAATATTATATATTACAATATCATATAATACAATTTCATGTGATATAATAATATATAAATTAATATTATATTAAACAATATCATATTATATGATACAATATTCTATACTATAAAAAATCGCACATACGATAGAAAATATTATATATTGCAATATCAGATGAAACAATATCATGTGATAAAATCATATTATACAATATTGTATAATAATATACAATACTATACATAACAATATCATAATACAATATCATATCATAATATTTAAAGAATTTGATACAATATCATATTGTATCATATAACTGTTTACAATATAATATGATTTAATAAAATATTGTATGATATAAAACAATAGTTTATCATATCATACAATACTATATCATAGGAGTCATGTTATATCATTAAACAACAAACACATATATCATGCAGGTTTGAGTGAGGTAGGAGATTTTTTTAGCATCCTTGATAATGGAGATCAGGCTCTGCATCTGAAACTACCTCTGCGATTTATTTATATTATTGTTAAATCAACTATGCAAGCTCTTATCTATAAAACATGTTACCTGTTCTAAAAAAACTAAAACCTCATCTAGCATCCGAAACCTATGGCTCAGATTCAGCATTCAAGCCTGCCAGGTGCATCAGTATCATAAGACGCACCATCCATGCAAGTTTGGTGAAGTTAGGACCAGTAATAACCAGTCTAGGCGGACTCCGAAAACGGAGTAAACTCCGAAAACGGAGTATTTGGCACCGTCATGCATTACGATTTTCTCAACTTCCGTTTTGTAGCTAATGTACATAATGGAGAGTTACCTCCCTTCTCCGTGAAAACTAGAAAGAATAATCTTACCGTGACCAGGCTACGCTCAGGTCAACGTGATTGAAAAATAGATTAAAATCCTTCAGAAGCGTAAACAAAATTAAAAACGATACAGAAATGGTTAATTTTAAAATTATACTTCAAAAGAAATGTGAAAATGTTTCGGTAAACAGCAGGAAAATGAATACAAAAATTTTAATTCACACGTGGTCGACCAGGACTTGTAAGATTAAAAAATCGGACTTCAAATTAAAACTTGGAAGTATGGAGATGGAAATTTAAATGTTGCACTTATGTAAGTATTCAAGTCTTTAATAAAGGTAATGTTTTTGAAAAAAATACGACTAATTATACGATGTATACAAGGTTATAAGAAGTGCCGACTGAGCGAGACATCGCGTGTTCAACAGAACGGTGTAATGACTACAAACGGGATATAAAACTCACGGTAATAGTTTCTTTCAGACCCTAGCCCATAAATAATCTTTAATCATAGTGAAATCATGAAAAAAACATTAGTTTTTTCACTTTTAATGACATCGTCATCGGAAACAGAATTGACCAATTTTGACAGCAAATAAAATTTGATTTGCCAAACGAACGTATATTTTTGCCAAATACATTCTGTTGAAATATGTCTTATAAAGCATTTAAACGTATTTTCAGACCTGCATATGAATAATCCGCTTTGCACGATCAATTTTCCTGAGTGCCCTGTTTTCACGTAAAAATGTGATATTTTGATTAACTGCGCATGCGCCGAACTCCTTTTTCGGAGTATTTTTACTTTTGAGAAATCACTTCCGTTTACTCCGTTTTCGGAGTCCGCCCAGACTGATAACAAAGATATCTTTTTTAGCATCCTTGATAATGAAGATCAGGCTCTGCATCTAAAGCTACCGCTGCAATTCATTTATATTATAGTTAAATACATTATGAAAGTTTGAAATAGTACTATTATCTATTAAACATGTTACCTGTTCCAAAAACCTAACCTCATCTAGCATTCGAAACCTATGGCTCAGATTCAGCATTCAAGCCTGTCAGGTGCATCAGTATCACAAGACACACCATCCATGCAATTTTGTTGAAGTTAGGACTAGTAATAACAAAGATATCTTTTTTAGCATCCTTGATAATGAAGATCAGGCTCTGCATCTAAAGCTACCGCTGCGATTCATTTATATTATAGTTAAATACATTATGAAAGTTTGAAATAGTACTATTATCTATTAAACATGTTACCTGTTCCAAAAAACCTAACCTCATCTAGCATTCGAAACCTATGGCTCAGATTCAGCATTCAAGCCTGTCAGGTGCATCAGTATCACAAGACACACCATCCATGCAATTTTGTTGAAGTTAGGACTAGTAATAACAAAGATATATTTTTTAGCATCCTTGATAATGAAGATCGATCCTATATCAGGCTCTGCATCTAAAGCTACCGCTGCGATTCATTTATATTATAGTTGAATACATTATGAAAGTTTGAAAAAGTACAGCTATAATCTATTAAACATGTTACCTGTTAAAAAAAACTTAACCTCATCTAGCATCCGAAACCTATTGCTCAGATTCAGCATTCAAGCCTGTCAGGTGAATCAGTATCATACGACGCAACATCCATGCAAGTTTGGTGAAGTTAGAACCAGTAATAACTAAGATATAATCATCTGAGGGCACCTGCTCCAAAAACTTTAACCAGCCTTTAAAACCTTAACCTCCTCCAGCATCTGAAACCTATGGCTCAGATTCAGCATTCAAGCCTGTCAGGTGCATCAGTATCATAAGATGCACCATCCATGCAAGTTTAGTGCAGTTAGGACCAGTAATAACTAAGATATAATCATCAAAGGACACTTGCTCCAAAAACTTTAACAAGCTCTAAAAACCTTAACCTCCTCCAGCATCCGAAACCTATGGCTCAGATTCAGTATTCAAGCCTGTCTGGTGCATCCGTTAGCTGCAGGTCTGTAGCTCCCGGTCTGAAAAAAATTCGGATGGACGAATTTTTTTCAGACCGGAAGCTACAGACCTGCAGCTAGTGCATCCGTATCATAAGACGGACCATCCATGCGAGTTTGGTAAAGTTAGGACCAATAATAACTAAGATATAATCATCAGAGGGCACCTGCACCAAAAACTTTAACCTGCATCATAAACCTTAATCTCCTCCAGCATCTGAAATTCAAGGCCCAGATTCAGCATCTAAGTCTTTCAAGTCCATAAGTAGATCCAGATGCATCATCCATGCAAGTTTGGTGAAAATAGGACAAGTAATAACTTAGATACAGGACCTGCAACAAAAACTTTAACCAGGTCCGGACGCCGACGCCTACGCCGAGGGTATAGCATAAGCTCCCCACGACTTCGTCTCGGTGAGCTAAAAAGTATCACTCGATCACGAGATACGCCAGACTTTGTAGACCGCAAGTGTTTGTAAAAATAAAACATCATTTATAAAAATATACATTGTATTAAAGGTATATGTGGCGTATGTTTAGTGAATAACAATAATAAGATCTGATTATTTGCTTCATTTCTTTACTTAGAGATAGGACTTTCACACAAATTACGCTTTATAAGTCAATCGCATAACAAAGATACAAGCTAGAAATCGAAAAAATATTTTTTATTTTTTACCGGCACGGTTAAAAATACTAAAGATTTGAATAACCCCGCCTTAAATGGGTCACGTGACATCCATCTTAGAATGGCGACGACGAGAATGATAGGTATACCGTTAAGTTTGACAGATTTGGCAATGAAAAAAAGAAGAGACAGACTGACAAGGATAGGAACAAAGGGAAGATTGTCATCGGATACCATGTAGATTGATGGAACAGGAATTAAAGCCAAATTAAACTTAAGTTTCCATGTTGAAGTTGTAGGGGTTTTGGTATAGTCAGGTTCGTGCTCCATGTGTTCCGTGTCTTTATAAGTTTTAAACCACAAGTGGATTTTCGTTTAGAGGAATTTTTGAATAAAGAATAAATAAACACTCTCAGTACATGCATCCCTCAGGGAGAGGGGTATTTACTCCGTTTACCGTGTCGATAATGCTAAAATCGTGTTTCGTCTTTATTACACGTAATTAACAATTTATATCGTTCTACATTAATGAATATCGGAATAATAATGCTTCGAGTATCATCTGATATAAGAATTATCTAATTTAAGACATGAAAAACGTGATTCTAATTTGTAAACAAACTCTTCTTCCATCGTGTTTTCAATGCTAGGTTTTCCCGCACTCGTGCGCAGTGGCGTTATAAATGGCGAATAACATTAATATTCATCAGACGTATAGCAAAGTTTAGAGACAAATAACTAAAGACAGAACATGTTTTATGCATGCGCGGATCCAGAAATTTTTTCCAGGGGGGGGGGGGTCCGAAGGATAATTGTGTTTGCCAGGGGGGGGGGGGTCCGAGGCATATTTTCGATAATTTTACTATGTACATTTAATAAATTTTCATTTTCCAGGGGGGGTCGGGACCCCCCCCCCCGACCCCCCTCTAGATCCGCGCATGTTATGGGAGTTTGTGAAACGTCTAATTATAAGAAGCATAATGTATATTTTTACTCAAACTCATGTCAAAAATTTTACTCCAAATACGCCACATATACCTTTAACATCCATCAAGTATATGATTCCCTCTATTTCTTAAGGAAATTCATTGCAATCCATAGTTCTGTAGAAACTAACAGGACTAAAATCTACACGCCTCGTTTATCGATTGGTCGAAACCTTCAGCAACCTAAGAAAAATCACGGACTGCACGAAATATTCATGAAATAATCATGATGATGTCAGACTCAATTTCCATAGAAGACGATTTGGCTGTTTCTTTTGGATAACGAACTGATGTACATTAACAATAATTTAGTATAATTTGACTTACTTTTTACGGTCAATTTATTGATTATTTAAATAAAGATTGATTATTGATTATTTATTGGTAAATATAAACAATAAAATGCAATAAAGCTGATTCATGCGGGTTATGAAGGTACATTGTAGCGATCATTGCAGAAAAGTTTACATAACCCGCTAACCCGTTTGTTTTCCCGGAGGGGGGGGGGGGTCGAGGAAAATCGAGGCATATTTTTGGAAATTTGAATTTTCCAGGGGGTGTGTCATGGTGTAAATTTTGTATTTACACCCACTCAGTAAATTCAAAATTTACAACATGACAGGTGAATGGGGCGGGGGGGGGGGCGAATTTCTTACAAATCACGATCACGCACAAAAAAAAATAAATAAATAAATAAATAAAAATCGCGGAAATCAGTTTTCAATATAATGTTATAAAGGTGTTTATGGTGTTCCGTAACATATAACGGGGATCGAGATAAAAATGTTTGCTTGCTAACCAATACGATGAAGATCGCAGTGTTGGGTGCCACTGGTCCCTCGGGATTACAGACAGTGTTAGAAGCCCTAGAAAGAGGCTTCAGCGTGGTAGCACTAGTCAGGAATCCGGACAAGCTGACAGTCAAAGACAACAACCTACAGGTAAATGCAGGACTTACAATTATAAGTTATGTAATCCTTCACACAGGTGTGATATTGTAAATTCAAAAGTATAATTCCTTGAGGTACATGGGTCAACATTTATTTTTATTGCAGGGACATAGCAATTGTAAGTTACTGAACCTTACTTAAGTTAGAAGTCGATCTCATTTGGCACAATTCACAATGGAAAAAAAACTTGTGTTTTAGCTCACCTGGATCAGAGACGATTTAACACCCCCGCTTTTCTGAATCATCGCAAATTCGAATATTTATATGAAACAACGAATTACGTACATGCGCAGATCCAGAAAACTTTTATAGGAGGGTCCGAGGGATAATTGGTTTTCCGGTGGTGGTGATGGGGGGGGGGGGTCTGATGCGTACTTTGTAAATTTTACAATGTGAATTGAACAAGTTTTAATTTTCCAAATTTGGGAATTCTGGATACCGCCACCCCTTATATGGTCTCTGTAACTGGTCTTAGTTCTTATGTCTGATTTTCTGGTGTACATTTTTATAAAGTATGCTCACCTCAATAATAACTTTGGGAGACTTATTTGACCAACATAAACTTTCTGGTCATTTTATCTATGAAACAAATTAAACAGTTTAAAGCATGTATGTGTTTTATTTGTTAAAATGAATAAAAGATTTAAAGTAAATTGTTAGTTATCATTTTTTATGAAGTTGTCAAAATAGAGCTCAATTTCTGTGAATGAATTATTTGAATTTCAATTATACATTAACATTATTAGAATTAGAAACCCATTAACTAAAGCAAAATTCATAGAAATTGTACAGATCAAATGGTGAGTTACTTTAGACCAATATATCTATCTGCTACATGCACATTGCAAATGAACCCTGCTATCTTATTACATTAGGTATGTAAGGTGGACATATTTAAGGAAGAGGAATTGGCACCATATTTCAAGGATTCAGATGCAGTGGTGTCCTGTTTGGGAGGTCAAGCCTCCTTGTTTGGATGGACTCCTAGTACTCTCTACACAGATTCCATGAAGAGCATTGTCGGGGCAATGAGAAGATCGGGTGTAAAAAGACTTGTAGCAATATCATCTTGGGGAACTGCAGGTATTACATCAGTAAGATTACCAGCATGGGATAGTGAATGTCATGCTCCTTTTTACTGGCTATGAGGAGAACAGCAAGTTAATTGTCCCTTAGACAGCAACTGTTCATTATTTTTTGGGTGCAGTGATGAAAGCAGTTGCTGTCAATATCATTAAAACAATATCAATGTCAAAAATGTCATGCATATAGAACAAATAGGTGTTTATTGAACTAGCTGCATTGTTGACAATGAAAATTTTATTGTTGGTAAACATATATTTTATTTATCGAACTTACAATTGAAGTCATGCTCTGGATACAATCTGTTCAGAGGGCTTGATAGTTGTGACCATTTTTAGACTTTATTTACCAGTCTAGGCGGACTCCGAAAACGGAGTAAACTCCGAAAACGGAGTATTTGGCACCGTCATGCATTACGATTTTCTCAACTTCCGTTTTGTAGCTAATGTAAATAATGGAGAGTTACCTCCCTTCTCCGTGAAAACGTGATTGAAAAATAGATTGAAATCCTCCAGAAGCGTAAAAAAAGTTAAAAACGATACAGAAATGGTTAATTTTAAAATTATACTTCAAAAGAAATGTGAAAATGTTTCGGTAAACAGCAGGAAAAATAAAAACAAAAATTATTATTCACACGTGGTCGACCAGGACTTGTAAGATTAAAAAATCGGACTTCAAATTAAAACTTGGAAGTATGGAGATGGAAATATAAATGTTGCACTTATGTAAGTATTCAAGTCTTTAATAAAGGTAATGTTTTTGAAAAAAATACGACTAATTACGATGTATACAAGGTTTTAAGAAGTGCCGACTGAGCGAGACATCGCGTGTTCAACAGAACGGTGTAATGACTACAAACGGGATATAAAACTCACGGTAATAGTTTCTTTCACACCCTAGCCCATAAATAATCTTTAATCATAGTGAAATCATGAAAAAAACATTAGTTTATTCACTTTTAATGACATCGTCATCGGAAACAGAATTGACCAACTTTGACAGCAAATAAAATTTGATTTGCCAAACGAACGTATATTTTTGCCAAATACATTCTGTTGAAATATGTCTTATGAAGCATTTAAACGTTTTTTCAGACCTGCATATGAATAATCCGCTTTGCACGATCAATTTTCCTGAGTGCCCTGTTTTCACGTAAAAATGTGATATTTTGATTAACTGCGCATGCGCCGAACTCCTTTTTCGGAGTATTTTTACTTTACAGAAATCACTTCCGTTTACTCCGTTTTCGGAGTCCGCCCAGACTGTTTACCTCCTTTAGATGAAGAGCTCTGTATAAACAGATTGGTAAAAGTTAAAAATTTGAAGGTAAAATTGTTGGATCCTTTAGTAAATGATGGTTTATGGCCAAAAATATCATATTTTTTAGTTTAAGGTGGTATGGAACATCTGTCGATTTTAATGTGGATTAAAGTACATTATAATTAAAATACTTTCATCGGTTAAGAAAATTCAAATTTTACAATATTTAACCAAAAAAAGTTTTAAAAATTTTAGGAAAGGAAAAAAATTTAAAATCCCTAACAGGATTTGAACTCATTACTTACAGATTTGTAGCGAACCTCTAGCCCACTGGGCTACGCTGTTAGGTAAAAAATTTGGGAAAGAAACTATCTAATCTATAAAATTACACTTGATTTATTGTTTATTTCGATAAATAGTACGTCACAACATGGAGGTGTCCCATACCACCTTAAGGCAAATCTGATTTTTGATTTGTTGACGACCCAGACTCCAATATGAAATGTTAGGGAAATCATCGACAAATGCTGTTAATAAATAATTGGAAATTTGCAATATGCATTTTCGCTGAAATGTATATCTGTATTGTTGAAATGTGTTTTGTACAATATTATATTATGGTAAAACTAGATTAATATGCTATTTATTTATTAAATGTAACAATTTCCTTAAAAGCAACAGATGGGGAACCATTCATTATTAGATGGATTTTACGACCACTGCTCATTGGTAACCTACTGCACAACATGGGCAAAATGGAGGATTATCTCAACAAGGAATGTCAAGATATTAACTACACAGTTGTTAGACCTCCTGGTCTCACAAACCAACCCAGCAAAGGTAACAAAACTTACCATTGTAAGATTTTCTCTTGGATAGTACATCTCTCAAGTTCAATACAATCAGCAGAGGCGTGTTCAACAGAGCAAGCACTCGCCAAAATTCCCTATACACGCAACACAAATTTTGGCGAGCGATCGCAAGCGCTCACTCTGTTGAACTCGCCTCAGGTCATTGCCACTCTTATGTAAGATATGGTCAAAAGTTCTATATCATTTCCATAATGTTTTATGTGAAATTTGTACCGATTCTTTTTCTAACTCTGTTTGATGTAGAAAAGACAGGTTTTTTTAGATTGACATTGGAATTATTTAGAAATGCCTAAATTGTTAATATATTGGGATTTTCTTTTTCAAAATGACATTTATTGACACATTAAAGATTGATGTACAGGTAGTTGCAAATAATTACCATACATAAGTAAGCAAAAGAACCGATAAACTTCATTTTTATATTTATATAATTAAGTACATCTACAGAGTATGATTCCCTCTATTTCTTATGGAAAATTTAGTTAATTCATAGCTCTATAGAAACTAACAGGACTGATATCTACACACCCCATTTATCAATTTGTTGAAACCTACAGTGACCTAAGAAAAATCATGGACTGCACGAAATACCTGGTACCAGTAGTCATGATGATGTCAGACTCAAATTCCGATAGGAGACGATTTGGCTGTTTCTTTTATCTAACGTACTGATGTACATTAACAATAATTTAATGAATTTAACTTACTTTTTACAATCAATTTA
Organism: Magallana ariakensis; assembly: GCA_020458035.1. NCBI lineage: Eukaryota > Metazoa > Mollusca > Bivalvia > Ostreida > Ostreidae > Magallana > Magallana ariakensis. Next base: position 49,573,511 of record CM035819.1, read on the forward strand.
TTAATTTGTTAAAGAAAAATGTAAATTTAAATACCGGTAATAAAATGCTTCCTTTGATGATTCAAGCACGTTATGAAGGTAAGCGATCATTGCAGAAAACTAAGCTTGCTAATGCAGGCTATGTATTTTTTCTGCAATTTCTGCAATATCCCCACCTTCATGTTCCGCATGAATCGCCAAAGAAAGCATTTTATTGTTTAAATGAGAATGATAGTATGAAGTCTACTTTTGAAGTGGTTAATGTATAGATATATTTATTAATAATGTTGCTAAGGTAAGCAAAGCTGCTGAATCATAAAAATTACAAATAACACTCATCTGACAATCACTTTGAACCTATCAAAACCAAATGACAAGTAAAGGTCTTATCAATTTCAGGACAACCAGTTGTAGCGGAAAATGGTCGGCAATTTTTAGACAACAGTGCAGGTCAGATATCAAGGAGAGATGTGGCAAAGTACATGGTGGACATTATCAAGGAGACATCTATGTACAAAACATGTGTTGCTATTGGCTATGGCAAGAACAATTGATCAAATGTAAGACAGCTAAAAAAAATAGCTTCACCATTGAACTTGCCTTATCAATGTGCCTTATCTTAGTTTTTGTTAGAGAATTGTAATATATATCATACATTAAATATAGATAATAAAATTTTATTATCATAAGGGAGGTTTTTTTTCATACATGTGTGCATTTAGAGGAGACCCACCCCCCCCCCCTTAAAAATGTCAAACTTGTTACATTTACATAGTATATGTAAAATTATCGAAAATATAGGCTGTGGACACTCCAATCCCCCAATGGAAAACAAAGTAATCCCTTGGATCCCTCTGGAAAAATTTTAGGGATCTGTGTGTGACATATTTTTTACAAGGTTCAACTGTTATCTTGGAAAATTGATAAATCTAAAAAAAAAATAATAATAATAAATATACTTTGTATGCTAAGGGGAAAAGTTTATTAAAATCAATAGAACAAAATGAATGATTAAATTAATTATTAAAAATAATCTTTTGTAGATCTTGGCTCTGAATTATAGCTGAAGGGAATATACTGCTACATGTACAAGAAATAGTTAAAAAAAGGCATTGTCCAATTTCAGCTACCGGTAAATTTTTTTTGAATGTATGGTTTAAGTGCTTTTCACTAAAATATATTTATTGGATTGGTCAACCAAAATTTGAATGTACAAGGGTTGTTTGATGTGTAATGTGTATTGTAGCTGAGCACAATAACCCTTTGCACATTTCTCTTGAATAGCTCTATTCAATACCCTTTAAATGGTATAAACAAGAGCCTTCATCTCCACATAACTTTAAACTTATAACCATTTTAATAGAGGCAGTTGTTGACCACTGTTGTAAAATAATGGTTGGGAAAGAGTTTGAGAATATTGCAGAAATCAGAGCTTATATAAAAGTTTGCAAAAAACTCGTTCATTCGGTAATGTAGATTTTTACTGAATTTGGGAAAGTTTATGGGTCTGATAGGGTATATGAGACAGTTCATAGGTGGAAAAGAAATTTCTGACTGGCACAGAGTCTGTCCATCGAGCTGATATTGGAGTTTAGGGTTGATATGGGATGTGATACTGATTTTGCCATGTATTATTCTCTATTTATTAAAGGTTATATTATTAATGTATATAACTAAATTATTGAAATAGGTCTATACTTTAATTTACACGTACGCTATTGATTCCTTTGCCATCCAAGTAATAATAGGAAGCTGGTAAATTTTCAGGCGAACAATACGGCCCACAGGCCTCTTCACAGAGGGCTAAACCCACCGTAGACCATATAGTATTTAAACAATATTATTCAATACAAAATAAATTAAAAACATTAGAATAGAAAAAATTATATCGTCATATGATTGGTCAATAAAGAAATTGAATTGAATATTGTCATATATGGGAGTCCGAGCTATTTCGGCCAAAGACTGTCGAAAACTGTTCTTGACACGTCCCCCTAAAATAACAGGTATCCAATACACTTCCGGGGTGACGTCACTTTCAATCAGCTTCCGCCATTTTAACTGCAAAATAACAGAAAAAGATCATACACTAGACGAAAGAGAAAGTTGCGACTGAATTGGAGTGTTTGCTAAATGGATCTTATCTGGTGAATCTTTATGATGTATTTTCAATTAATGTTTCTCATCGTGTGAACAGCAAACTGTGCTATGTCACATGCAATAGAGCCCAAACTGTGTTTGATTACAAAAATGCAGAGGTTATCAATATAAAATTCGGTAGAACTCTCTTTGTAGTTTGTGGAAGGTGAAAAGAGTCCTTAATCAACACGTTACAGTGTATTATACAGAATAGGTACCGAAATGTTGAACTTCATGGGTATTTCAACTATTACAGATTTTGACATTTACCGTCTATGGTCCTTTTTCAAGAGTCTCAGTGACAAAAATCAGAATTCAGCAGGCTCATTAGACATCTTCAGATGATTGATTCCTAGTTAACTTTAAAATGCTACCGTTGAGTCAAGGAATTTGATTAAAATTTTAATTAATTGTTGTATCAGGTATAATAATATTTGCATAAATTCTACATGTAAGAAGAAGGTCTATTGCACATTTAATGATTTTACCTCTGACTGTCCTTTTAATGAACTTCTGACACTGTGGAATATAATTTGGATTGTTTATTGATGTAGTGAATTGTAAATATTTACATTCATTTTTTCATAACACGGCCTTGCTTAATAGTTGATCAATGCATGGAAGCATGTCATGAAAATAAATATGTCTGCACAGCTGTCTTATGATACAATTTTGAATAAATGTAAAATATCTACCATTCAGTTTCTTTTGAGCTAAAGTATCTACAAAATCATATATATATGTCATGACTCATGACTGTCATTATAATTTTTCCTTATCCAGTTAAAATAATCTATTTATTGTTGGCCAACTTGAAAAGTCATTTGATTTTACACCCTGAAAAACAATGATCTATGACAGAATTAGTGCAATGTACTATATAATTATTATCATTTAATTATGTATCATCTATGGGTTTTCCAAAGGCAGAAAATTATAGCAGCTTACTGTAATGTTTTTTAAACAAAGCTTTTATAAGCTGTGGTACGGTAGTAAATATCAGTTCTAATTTTATTTAGATTGTAATTTGTTGCTCTTTGATTTGAATTCCTACATTCTTTCCAAGAAGTGACTGTGTACATAGTTCATGTATTAAGGTATGAAGTTACTTTTTCAGCCTGTATGCAATATGTTGACACTATTTATGCAAATAGGAGAAAATAGAGGCAAGCATGCCACATATGAGTTCATAGGTATTAGGTAATTTATCATTGAAGAGATCGGTAAGATACATTTGTTTTCTGCTTTTCCTTTGAAAGCAAAATGGGTTGCAATTACAGAACACACACTCTCTCTCTCTCTCGCTCTCTCTCTCTCTCTCTCTCTGCTGAATCTGCCAAATCAGTATTTATTTCTTTAATTTTACTTTTGAGCCCATAGTAGGTAAACTTTTTACACATATTCAAGTATTGCACAACTTAACCAGGGACCCCATGTTCAGTTGTTAAATTAATGAATTTGGTTCAGATCACAACTGTCTCAAAATTTGAGGCAATTGTTTATCTAAGAATCATTTTCACTCTACAAGTATTTGGAGCACTTAGTATTATACACATAAGTATTTAAAACATACCATGTTTTTATTTTTTGATGCAGATATAATGATATATGGTAAGCAGAATTTCCTTGTTTTCGATCAAAGTCCAATCTGTCCATATCATTTTTAATTAGAGTTCTTGATTTGTTCCAATGTGATTGGTTATTACAGTACCTGGCATATCTCTGTTCTTATTTGCTTGCATTTGGCTAAATTCAGTTTTATAGTGTACATATTTTTTCCTGAACAAGGCTGTGTGAAGTAACAAGGCTGTGTGAAGTGTGAAGTACGGTATGTTTAGGGGTTATCTTTCCTTTTGGAGTCAGTGGGATTGTATGCATTTTTACATTATAGTGGCGATTACAAGTAAAAGTTACTTTTGATAAGTATATGGTAGTTGCAGTTAGTGACAGCATAGTTGCAATTATAGTGACAGCATATAGTTACAATTATAGTGACAGCATAGTTACAATTATAGTGACAGCATAGTTACAATTATTTATAGTGACAGCATAGTTACAATTAGAAGAATCTTTGATACATAATGTTATAATTATTCAATCATAAAATTACTCCTATTAATAAAATTATCAATTTTAACATAGTAAGTTTTAAAAAGTTTCTTGATAAAGGCGAGGAATAATCTGAAACAAATGGCTTCATAATTGAATAAAGATCAAAATTCCTGGCATACAGTTCTTCAGATTTAATTATATGTCATGAGAAGTATATCTTGTTTTAAAAGTGGTTTAATTTTGTTTAATTTGTGCATTTTGATCCATTCAATGGATGTCTTTGTCACATTTTCATGTTTAACTTAACTTAATCTTGGCAATCCATAAATTTTAAATGCTCATAAATTGAATTTTTGAGATTATGGCTTAAATTAGCAGCATAATTCTAGACTTAAAAAAATCACTTACACTTTATGATTCATAATTTTGATAAGAAATATGCATTTTTAATTCTGAGAAATTTTCATTTCAGTAAGTTTAATTTTTAATGTATGATAAGATTGGTTTTAGAGCATGCTAGGATCATGGGGTGTACAAAGTTAGATTACCAGTTTCGGGGAGGGGGTGATAAATTTCACTTTGAAAATTAAATGTTTTAATGACCTTATTAGAAATGATGGATTAACTGAAGCAGTAGATGATAATTATAAATGAACTTTCGAATGCTAATAGTTCACACTAATAATCACGGAATATGAGATTTAATTTTGTTCACAGTTTCAAACAGTGGAAAGAAACTTTAGACTGATGAGTCATTCAGCAAGATCATGAATCATTCTAACTTTTAAAAAAAATACACAGATATGTACACAAAATTTTTAAAACTAGATTACATTGAATTTTTAATTTTGAGAAACTGAGAACAGCCCTACCTTTGATCCAGTGATTTAGGTCCACTAGTTGAGTGGAATCTTGCATGTGCAGACGGAGGGATGGAGAGGGTGCTCTGGTCTTATCAGTGAGATCTAATGATGGAATGCCAACTATTTATAGCTAGAGCATCACCCTCTTGTTTTCTTGTAATATGCAGTTAATTTCAAGAAACACTTAACCATGTGAGTGCAGCCTTTCTTGCAAGGAAAATTACATTTCCTCTGCTGATTTCAGACACAGAAAAAAAATACAAAACTTGGGAAAACGTTATGAAATTTTTATTTATCAAGCATTAAGGATCTGAGAAGCAGGGTAGTTGAGGGCAGTGTTGGTATTAGCATGTGGAAGATGGTCAGTAATTGGAATTCTGGTAAGAGGCTATGGATACATGTGTTATCAGTAGTTTTCATGATTGGTTCCCTAATTGTCCCCTTATGACCCCCAATTATTGAAAACATGAAAGACATCCAATCAGTCCTGGAAATCTTTGGATATTCTGGGGCTCCCTAAAGGGAACATGCTGATATCTTATCAAAGGGTGCTTTAAAAATCCTAGAATTCAAGTGTATGATGAACTGTAATGTAATATTTTTTGGCGGAAGATTACAGGCAGCTGTGTTATATATATATTGTTTGAAGTGTTTTAGATTGTTAACATTTTTTGGATTACCAATATAACCCCTCAAATGGGCCTCAAAACAATCTCCTGCTGCTGGAGGCAGACATAAGTAAAGATGAAACTATGAGAGAGAGATGGGATATCTTGTTCTGTATTGAAGATCAGGATTTTAAAATAGGGAGCAAATACCTGATAACCTTTGAAGCTAGATGTCGACATTTAGTTAACATCCGTGTACTGTAGTCATGGCAAGCCAAAGTCATTTTAAGAAGAAGAAAACCCGAAGTCAAGAACTGTCGGAGGATTTCGATTTGATTGTGAATGAAATTAATGATTTTATTGCTATTTTAGAGGAACAAGGACATAAGCCAAGTGAACCCTTGCCTCTGGATACAGGACAGTTAGAACCTGACCTTGATTCGGAGAGTTCCTCTCTGTCTCTGTCACCACGAAACACTGTGATTCACATAGAGGACACTGATCTCTTCCTTCAGCATCAGGAGAATTCAGAACCGATCTACGAGTCGTTTGACGAGGTCCAAGAATGTCCGTATGAATCAATTCAGAATGTGAGACCAAAACCAAAGGCTATAGCCACAGCCAACCTCATTCCTCAGGCCTACAAGCCAATACCCAAGCCTAAACCTCTCAACCTCAGGAGGATGGGCGAGCCAGGGCATCCACCCAAAAGGGTCAAGGCTATACACAACTACAAGGGCACAAATAATGATGAGGTAAGCTGTCACAATTGGTTCAATTAATAAATTTTCTTAAAAGAAGACCATTATATATTATTGTAATTATCAAGCTCATATTGGTTCAATCCAGTTTTAAAAATGTCCAAATCTTTTATTTTCTCCTAGATTTTCACATTGTGGCGTAATTATTGTTGTTAGGAGTAGAGTGATGTAGACAAATAAACGATGTCAAGCACCTGTTTTACCTGAAGCTTACGTCAGTTAGCTAAGCTTTTGTGTTTGGCATCCATCAATCCGTACCTCTCAGTAAGAGTATTGTTTCAAGGCAAACATTTTTTAACGTTTTCTACATTTTCTTCCTCAGAGAATGTAAGGAGGTGTACCATGTGTCTTTTTTCCAATATCCTTGTTTTTTCTTCACAAATCTTAATGATGGGAATTGTAGATGATTCTGAACACTAAAACCAGTGGCAATATTTGAGATGATTTGGTTTAGCTTTCGGTGATTATCGAAGACATCTTGCAGAAAAGACACCTGTTGTGAGAGGGTGTTTATGAATTATGCCATTTTATTTATCGCTGAGGCTTTTTTACGTTGAGATGAGAGCATTCTGCTGTAACGCTCTGGCTCCAAATTATCAATGTTGATATCAGCTGTCATATTCCTGCTTGTTTTGTTTCACCCCTTATTAATGGGTCAGGGTGGTTCTCACTTTCGGGGAGGCACTAGATAAGGCTAAGCCAAGTCATAATGTCAGACCCATTAAACCTCAGTCTATCCAGATTAAAAAAGGATTTGCTGCATTTTAACCTAAACACATAAATTGCTTTGTATTTAGATATGTATATATATATATTCTGCATAACTCCCATTGAACTTCATAGAGCAAAATTTAAGTTTGTTATTATTTATACAAAAAGTCTTTATTGTAATCAAGGAGTCTTTGGTTTGATAATAAGTAGTTATTATTTATTCAAAAAGGAAATATTTAATTGTTTATATGTAACAACTCATTTTAAAAGCTTCAAATAGGATTGCCTTTCGATAAATAGAGGATCAATTTTACCAAGAATTTTTTATTTGTATGTAGCACAGGGATCTGATGAACGGTGGTATCACTGAATGACTCCTATCTACTAGATAAGGAGTTTTATGGGTTGATTAGAGTATATTAGGGATGAAGTAGGAGATAACAGGATTAAATTAGCTCTCTTCCTGCATCTCAGATACAATAAAAAATTGTTTTTGCATAAAATAGGTCAGATTTTGTTGTTGATTTATAGTTTTAAATAGTTTCAGAGTCTAATAAAACTGAAATGAAATGAGGCTTAAAGTTTCAGGAAATCAAATGGTGCATGGCCTGATCTATCAAGTTTTTGGTCGGTATTAATAAATTTAGTTTACAAATGTTAACAAATAGAGAAACAGGTTGCAGATTAATGCTAACAAATTCAAGAGTCTGTAAGCTCCCTGGAGTAAGCACTGAAATCTTCTGTGCTGAGTCTGTGAGAGGTGTTGTGTTTACTTGGGTTGTCTGAATAAACACATGTTTTCTCTGGGGATGATGATGATGAGGCAGTAAGCCACTGCTACAGTATACAGTGAGTTATGAGAGGTGTCCAGCAGAGATGGGTCGTTCCCCTCACCCTAGCCAATCTTTGATCTGTTTGAGTGTCTACTTATTTCACTAATGTGATTAAAAATGAATTCTTGACAGGTGCTTGTGATTTCACAGACATGCTTTTTGTACACATGATAGCTCTAATCTGTTTTGTATACAATAGAGAGGCCTCTGTAACAGTGTTGTTGCCACATCTTTTGCCAGGGATACATTAAGTACTGGTAGCTGCATGACTAAGGTTTGCTGGTATTCAGGGAAGCGGTCAGTTTGGTTTGATAGAGACAAAGTGTCTACAGATCTAGGATCAGAGGGCGCTTGGTTTCCATCAGTAAATCAAACATATAAATACACTGTATCTTTATCTCCACCTTGTGATGGTTGGAGGATTCCCACAAATATGTTCTCCATATTTCACTCCGAGCATTATAAAAGCAAACTCTTAGTTCATGCACTTGTACAAGTATTGAAACCTAAATGAATATGTTTCAAATTTTTATGATTTGTATATAGATACACCTTCATCTCAAACAAGTGGTAGAATTGTCCTGATATATCAACTGTCAACTGCCATTTAATCTGATGAAAATCATTCCCCTTAAACAAGGACCCATTTTTTGAATTTATCATAAACACTATGATACAGAATACTTAGTGCTTAGTACATGTGCACAGAATGGTGTAAACTTTTCAGATCCCATGTGGTGTGGGATAATCTCGATGGCTGATCTATCATGTAATACAACCTGTTAAGCTGTATGGTTTGTTTTTCCCACAGCTCTGTTTGATGAAGGGTGACATAATCACAGTATCACAGACCATGGATGGAGGCTGGTGGGAGGGGACCCTCAACGGCAAGACTGGCTGGTTCCCCAGTAACTATGTCAAGGAGCTCAAGTCAGGTATGTGTCCTGTATAGCTCAAGTCAGGTATGTGTCCTGTATAGCTCAAGTCAGGTATGTGTCCTGTGTAGCTCAAGTCAGGTATGTCCTTTGTAGCTCAAGTCAGGTATGTGTCCTGTATAGCTCAAGTCAGGTATGTGTCCTGTATAGCTCAAGTCAGGTGTGTGTCCTGTATAGCTCAAGTCAGGTATGTCCTTTGTAACTCAAGTCAGGTATGTCCTTTGTAACTCAAGTCAGGTATGTGTCCTGTGAAGCTCATGTCAGGTATGTCCTGTGTAGCTCAAATCAGGTATGTCCTTTGTAACTCAATCAGGTATGCCTGTGAAGCTCATGTCAGGTACGTCCTGTGTAGCTCAAATCAGTTATGTCTTGTGTATGCCACCCACAGCAGTATGTCCCTCTGTCATCTGCTGTCTCTCACACAATCATTAATTATGTTGTTTCTTCTGTAAGCTATTTATAGAATGGGTTTATCAAAGAATTTTTGTCCCCCGCCGCAACGCGGAGCGGGGACATAGAAATGCCGGGCGTCCGTCCGTGTGTCCGTGTGTCCGTGGGTCCGTGTGTCCGTGGGTCTGTGGGTCCGTGTGTCCGTGCGTCCGTCCATCAACCTTTTTTGTAAGCGCTCTCATGCCTACAAATTTTGACAGATTTTCATTACATTTATACCAAATGTTTATACACCTATTACCTTGGTCAAGTTCGAAAATCAGCATTGGTCGATACTTTTTGTTGGAGTTATGGGACTCTGACCACAATAATGACTCCGTTTTATACAAAAATTGACCTTGTAAGCGCTCTCATGCCTACAAATTTTGACAGATTTTCATTAAATTTATACCAAATGTTTATACACCTATTACCTTGGTCAAGTTCAAAAATCAGCATTGGTCGATACTTTTTGCTGGAGTTATGGGACTCTGACCACAATAATGACTCCGTTTTATCCAAAAATTGACCTTGTAAGCGCTCTCATGCCTACAAATTTTGACGGATTTTCATTAAATTTATACCAAATGTTTATACACCTATTACCTTGGTCAAGTTCGAAAATCAGCATTGGTCGATACTTTTTGCTGGAGTTATGGGACTCTGACCACAATAATGACTCCGTTTTATCCAAAAATTGACCTTGTAAGCGCTCTCATGCCTACAAATTTTGGAAAAATGGGTGGTCGGGGTAAAAAAATGTTCCTCCCAACCTCCCCACACATTTAATTCTGGAACAGCCCTGAATGTTTGAAAATATTGCAATTTCATATACTGTGAAATCATTAGATTTCATGGTGGTTCAATTTTCGTGGAATTCGTGGGTACCTCTCATCCACGATTTAACATCCTACACAAATTAATAAATAAGGGTAATAAAATCATATTTCCTTTGTAGGTTTTAGAGAATACACGAAATTACGTCCCCACGAACCTGTAAAATTTAAGCAATCCACGAAAATTGGCCCCCACGAAATTTAATGATTCCACAGTACAGTATACTAGTATAATGCTTGAACGGCGGGGGACCCTGGAATTCTATTCTTGTTAAGTATTCATGCCTTGAAACTTGTCGATTTGGGGGATTTGAAGACATTGTTTTTCATCCGCTGTGGGTGTTTTACTTGTTTTTATTTCCTGCCTCCTTATCTATCTGTTTTATCATGATCGTTCTAGATCAAGATGAAACACAGACTGTTCAGCATTTCTTGCAGACATTGAGTGCATGGAGATTTTTTATATTTCCTAATTGAATTTTATCAATTTAGAGCTTCCTGCCTTTGTTTTCAGAACTGTCTAAATTTCCCAACAAATGGTTTTATTTACCATTAAACAAGCAATATTTTGTTCACACAGCAGAGAAAATTTCTTGTATATTTATGAAATTATCTGATAGCATATGAAAAGAAAACGAAAGAGCTCAGAATAGTTGAAGGCATTTATGCTTTACGAACTAATCAGATCATGGAATGATACTTTTGACACATGTGTTTTTGAATTTCCAGATATTGTAACACAAGATATCCCAGGCAAGAGACAGTCAGGGGCCCTCAAGGGGGATGTCCAAGTCTACAAGCGTGAGAGCATGCAGTATTACCATAATGTGGTAGGCATATCCTTCACTTCCGCCCAGTCATTTTGCTTTTGATTTATGCAATATATTTATTAATTAAATCCATGCATTTTATTTTGATCATTATATTGAAATTTGTCAGATAGGGTGCATATATTATACTATCTAGAGATGTGTACTATTTTGATATATCAAAATTCATAAAACTTGATTGCAGTTTTATAACTTGGTACCCAGCTGTACAATTGATGGACATCTATAACTGTATAGTCTTTTTGGTTTTGGCGTTTTGCATCTTGCACAAAATAGTTTAATTTTTCAAATTTTCCAGGTTTTGCAAAATGTAATAGAAACAGAGAAAACTCATGTCCAAGAATTAACAACAGTGTTACAGACCTACATACAGCCCATTCACAACTCCTCAATGTAAGTAGATATGACAGTTTCAAGTATCAGTAAAAAGAACCTGTAGACAATGCATATTTATTTTAATCTAAGCATTTTGGTACATTAGTGAAATAGGAGTAAAACTCAGCTTGCCCACCAAGATTACATACAAACAAACAATACACAGTTATACTTGTAGGATTCAAACTGGCATTACGTAACTTTATAATTTGTATGAGAGTAATTAGAGTCTGTTCAATTTTCTCATTTTCCTCCTAGATTAACCCCCACCGAGTACTCTCAGCTGATTGGTAACTTGGAGGAAATCTTAGCATTCCAGAACACTTTTCTCTCAGCAATTGAAGAGTGCATGAAGTGAGTAAAAGAATATTGGTAATTTATAATGCTTGTCATAACTAATTCTCTTTTGCCAATATGATAAGCCAACAAAGACAAAGATCACATTTTTTGTCTGTGACTTGAATCTCTTTGTTATTGAGTTAAACAAAATGGAGATTTCCTGTTTGGTGGTCTTATTTCAAGTCTACACGAGATCATGTGTACAAATGAAGAGTTTTCAAATCCATAAAAGTGAAAGCTAATAGTGAAATATCATAATTAAATCATTGAAATACTGGTAAAGACTGAACAAAAATACTGAATATGTAGATACTTATATAACCAGTACATATTAAAGTAAACTAGTCCAATATTAATGTATATTATCTATTCATGATAGAGTAGGGTACATACTGTGTGCTTCTCCAAAATAGAGGAAGGTGACAGTTTGTTTCGTTCTCAAACGTAAAAGAAGATTGAGATAATCTATTGGTGTCAGATTGACCCGGTTTATATATAGATGGAAGGTTTGCTGGCTCCTCTCCATGTCAGACCATCTGTCTCCTCACCCCGAGGTGTTACACTGGGTTATTGTTATCTAACATCAACTCTCAGAACAGGTGCTTCTTTGTAGCTGCTTCAAAATAATCATCAGTCTTGGCAGTCTTTGCATAACAATGCTAGTGTGAGGGGTTGGAATAATAATGGGAGTTATTTTGCACCGTTGTGTTCCTGAATTCATCAAAGATGTTTGCATCATGAAAAGATTGTGTTGCTGAGAATGGGATGGTTCAAGTGTATTGTTTTGATATCTGGAAGAGGAAATTATTAATAGGAAGCAAAACAATGAAATCATTTCTTATTTATAAAGCACACTTTAAATTAAGATGGCTAGATGGTTGTTGCCATTTTTAAGCTATATTGATCCTTTAAATGAAGAGCTTTGTATATAAATGTAGGAAGAATAGTCAAAGAGCTATGGGCTATAACAGTCAAAATCGGCCCCAAAAGTCATAATATTTAAAATCACATTTAATTATTGTCTTTTTCATTAAATTATTTTCAAAGATGTTGCTCATTACAACAATTGATGATTGATCAATTTTGGCTCTTCTATGACGTCAGTATGACGACAAAAAATGACGTAGAATTCTTAAAATAAGAAGAAATATCACATTTTTCAACATATTTCTCGACTTTTCAATGCCTCCACATGCACCCACCATGATCATATAATTATAAATGTTTTGTTACCCTGGTACAAATACTAGGGAAAAATTTTTTTTTGGTGGAGACATGTGGAGGATGTTAATTTCTAAGAAAAAGAACTGCGCAGTAGAGAGAATCTGCCAACACTAACTGAGTATTGGTGTTTTATTTCCGCCAACACACCTATATATCGTTTATAAATTAAACAAAAAAGAATGATACCTATGTAAGTTTGTTGTATGTATTATCTTTTCTTGATAACATTAAATAAGTTGCAGTTTTAATCGAAATATGCAACCGGTCCAGCATGATACACTGTACATGTATAATGAGTGTGTATAAATAAACTGGATCTTAGATTTTTATATAACACGTAACATATAATAATATATACGGTTTATGTATACGGTTAAATTATTTTATCAAGTCGTTTTTATAAACACAAGCCATGAGGCTACATTATTTACTCCGTCCGTTTTTATGCGATGTACCAAATTCTAAAAATAGGGATGTTGCTAGATACGCTACATTCATGACAACAGCAGCGTTTCCGCTTTTTATCCGATGAAACTTAGCCTAGGATAATTGAACCCAGTTCCTCTACGTGCAAAGAAAATGAAGCTTTATGAAAATAAAACGATATAAAGGAAAAGGTATGTATATTTATTCACGTGTTCATCTTCGTTTAAAATAGGTCACAGTTATTCATATACATTGCTTTAATACTTGGTGTCGGCTGCGTTCTGTATATGTTTACACATATGCACATAATTAAGGCTTATAAATCTATACATTTAGATTATAAAGGCAAAGAAACGGGAAACTTGGATCATAGTGCATTTCAAAATAAGTTTATATACAAGCAGTAACATACATGTACTATGGTACGGAAATACAAGCACGGTCGACTCTAGTGGCTATTACTGGCGGATCTAGTGATTTTAGCATAAAACAGGCGCGTAGAATTGAAACAAAGAACGTTATGGGAAAAGTCAGAACCAAATAAACAAAAAGATGATGACATGTCATGTGATATTTTAGGGGATGCATGCACAGGGGCTCGGTATCGAATACTGGAGTTCTCTATCATTTGTTTCTGATTAAAATTAGTCTGTGCTAAATCTTATATATAAGTGTATTTCTGTATATTGCATTCAAAACATTCAAAACATTCAATGAAATTTAAGTGAATGTGTTTAATGTAATACACAGAAATACAGTTTTAAGATTACTGATTTTCATCATTTTTGTCTTCGGAACAAATATTAAAGAACTCTTCTATTTGACAACCGAGCCCCTATGGGTGCACGCGCGGATTCAGAAAATTTTCGGGGGGGGGGGGGGGTCCGAGAAATAATTTTGTTTGCCGGGGACGGGGAGTCCGAGGCCTATTTTTGGTAAATTCTGATGGGGGTACTTTTCCGTATAGTTAGGCAAATGGAAAGAAATACGAGCTTTCTGTAGGAAGTATTTAGTAGCGTTAAAGTGTTCAGATACATGAGCCAAAAAAAATAATAATTGTTAATTGTAATATAATTTAGAAACTTGATGATTATTATCATTATTATAAGACATAGTTTTCTAACTAAATTATGTAACAAATCTATTATTTTCATTAGGAAAAATGTGGTGTAGTTCACTGTTTAGCATTCACAAGCCGTTCGAGTTGCTTGTATGAGATATTTTTTTTTAAGAGAGTTGGATAATCAAGTCTATTTTCATGCTATATTAAACTCCTTAAAACAAAGAGCTTTGTATCAAGAAAGAAATATAATCGATATTTTAAACATCAAATATTTCGAAGTTTTACCTCAGTGAATAATTAAATAGTTTATGGCAAAACAACTTATTAAATATTATACATTTATTGCAAGATTGTGAGGTAGATATAAAGATTTATTCCCACAGGGAAAACATATTTTCCTAGAGCAACGTCCGAGGGAAATATGATTTTTCTGGGGGAATTAATCTTCATATCTCCCAAACGTTCATGCAATAAATTGTTTATTATTCCTAACGATATGTGATATTTAGGTTGTATTCGTTTTTCAACTCTTGTAAAGCAAACACGTACTGATTGTTAACCGGTTTCTATGTTAGTTTTCTGGTTTATAAGGGATTTTAAATGATGATAAATTAAGGCTCTAATCCAATAAAATTTTAGAATTAATCATTTGATTTCTCGTATGTTGACTCGGGATTTTTAATACGCATGGAACGTTTTGCGTGGATTCCGAACGGGTGGAATAAGATGAAAAAATATGACGATGACAGAGAAATATGAAGTTTTACTGCACAGACATGCGATTTTCTAGAACACGTTATTTAAAATTAACATAAATTAAAGATATAATAAGGTATATGTGTTTGGTAATTTGTTGAGCACCAGCCCTCTGGGATATTAGATAGGCATTATTTTTCATTTTCTTACCTGTCCTACAATAAGTATTTTCTGTAAATTATTGCCTTATTCATCAGTTTTAACTTGCGTTTACTTACAAAAACGTCTAGCAGAATATTAAAGTGTCGTAAAACTTACAAGTTTATATTTAGTGGTTTTGGAATATTTTATGATTTACTAGCACTCACAGAAATAATTCAAAATAACTAGAATTGATTGACATCCTCATTATTTTCTTAGTACAATACTCCATATTACGGCATTATGAATTTTAACAATTTTCTCTTTCTTATTTACAGAATGTCATCAGAGCAACGACGAAACTTTCCTTGCATCATTTGTAGCAAAAGAACGAAACAACATGAGAGAAGACCTCTATGTGGTGCAAACAACAAACATTTGAGGAAGTACATTGAGAAAACTTTCTTAGTTAACTGCAGAGAAAATGATGTACTGTGTGGTAGATGCAGACGAGAGTATTACACAAATAGGAATCATCAGGGAATATCCGGACCCAAACCTGTTGTCCAACCAGAGGCAAAATCATCAATGGAATTTTCCCCTAAGAATATAACATTACCCCTTCCATCAATAAGAGGCAGTCATTCTACATGTTGCGTTTGCAAAAAGCGGGGGCCTAAGTTGATAGTTGTGTCATCGAAAGCAAGATTTAATTGCTTTTTGTACAAGAATGTGATCATTCCCTACGGATCAAGGTGCTGTCCAGTACATATTGCCGATGATATGATGACCGAGGAGGCAGTCAATGTGATGAACAACTTCAGGCAAAACACGAACTTCAATCGAACAGATATTATGAATCTTCTCGGTAAAGTACGTGAGGCACTGCTGAAGAAAGATGAAAAGGGGATTAACTTTGATTCTATTTTCAGTGATACGGACATAAAAAATTTGACTGGTCTCAACAGAGCAGCATTTGAAAACTTGTTGACATATCTGTCGTCAATTCGTGACACACAGGTTCGAAGTGCGAGGACCTGTTTGGGTATTTACCTCACAAAATTGAAAACCGGTTTATCGAATAAGATATTAGCCACATTATTCCAAGTTTCCAGAGACTCTATCAGGCGTGCCATAAAATCGGTCAGAAAAAATCTACTACAAACATTTACGCCACATCATATCGGTTTCGAACATGTAACAAGAGAAGATCTCATTAGAAACCACACACGTCCCTTGGCTCAGACTCTATTTGGTCAAGGTTTGAATCCGGCTATTCTCGTGTTAGATGGAACATACATATATATTCAAAAAAGTTCTCAGTTTCGGTTCCAACGACGTTCTTACAATTTGCACAAACACCGGCCTCTGATCAAGATGATGGTAGTAGTGTCTACTTCTGGCTATTTTGTAAGCGTCATTGGACCATATCTATCTGATGCCCAGAATAATGATGCAAAGATACTGAAACACATGTTTGCCCACGACAAAGAAGAAATAGTAAACTGGGTGAAGGACGGAGATGTTTTCGTTGTTGACAGAGGGTTTAGAGATTCGGTAGATTTTCTTAGCGACATCGGCATAAAGACGGAAATGCCTGCTTTTTTGAAAAAAGGACAAAAACAGCTGGATACAGAAGAAAGTAATACATCACGTCTTGTCACTAAAGTCAGATGGGTGGTTGAATCGGCCAACGCTAGACTTAAATCCTGGAAGTATTTTGACAGAGTTCTTCCAAACACTCTCATACCTTTTGTTGGCGATGACATTTCGATAGCAGCAGCTCTATGTAACAAATACTTGCCAGCTCTAAGCACTGAGAAAGACGACGATGAAGCTATTGGGTGTAAAATGTTACACCTATCAAGACTAAATAATGACCTGCAGATTCGAGTTGAAAGAGACAATCTCGACAAAATAAGAGGACACTGGCAGAAAATTGATGCAGCCGATATAAACTTTCCAGCAATGACAGAAGAGGAGATCAGAGGATTGGCAATCGGGGTGTATCAAGTAGGTCTTGCAAAGTCATATGTTCAAGAACATTTTAATGAAAACTCAGAATTTGAAGTCATGGTAAACCAACTCGATCCTCAGTTGATATGCTCCAAACTTCAAAGTCGTCATGTTTCGTCGAAGTCCTACTTGCTCTGGATTATGTTTGACGAGGTCCATGTCACTTCCTGGTATTGTAGATGTAGGACTGGATCGAGAGTTGTCGGCATGTGTGCGCATATTGCATCTGTACTTTGGTACTTGGCATATGCGCGACATCTCACTCAACCATTTGCCCATATTAATGACTGGACCAAACACATGCAAGACGCAAAAGAATTGCCACAACCAGAGGAAATCGATGACAGTGATTCTAGTGATGACGGATGTATTGAAGAATAACATTTTTCTGGATTTTTAAAATTCAGGTTACTTGCATAAATGAATTAAATAATAAGCCTTTAAAGAACACATCTGAATCATTGTGTGACTTTTATTTGTTATAAGCTGCTCAGTATGCCATTATTTTCGGTTTCATGGATATCAGTTCAACTTAGTGCATTAAGGTCAGGGAGTAGGCTTAAGTGGTAGGTTGGGGTATGAACCACCCTTACTAATTTAATCTAATATTATATTTCAACAGAATTGTATAATTTAAGTTATCTAACATACATTCAGATTCTTGATATATCCGACTTTAACTTAAATATCAACAGGGTTTCAGTTTTCCAGAAATTGGCGATTTTTCAGTGCAATATAAAACTTGCTCAAAAAAATCTAAAAATTCAAAAATGGGGGTGAAAAGAGTGTTTGTGTATTCTAAAAGACCTGTTTGATTAATCCATGAACATTTTTTAAATTTTTATCGTGGGGCCAAATTTGACTGTTATAGCCCCTAGCTCTTTTAAACCCAAAATTATTAAGATTTTTTCTTTACTAAATACTAGCTTATGGCCAAACATATCATATTTAAAAGTTTAAGGCTGGTCGTATACTAGTAGTTAATTTGTTGACCACCCAGCCTCTTTAAAACAATGTGTAACATTGCGGTGCAGGTTTCACTATGAATATGTTTCACATATGTACTATTGTAGATTTTGATTCAGATATACAGTACATGTATATGATCTTTGAAGAAAAATGAAATATATAATTAAGTTGTAACAATTTCTATGGTTTCTGTGGCTATTCATTGTGTGATACTTGTACACGAGATTCACAGATATTTCTGCGTGTTCTGTAATTGCAGACAGCCTCCTCACCAGCGCAGGGTGGGAGGGGTGTTTCTGAAGTATGCCCCCCGTGTGAAGGAACTCTACATGGCTTACTCGGCCAATCACCCACAAGCTGCCGCAATTCTACAAAATAAAAGGTAAAAAATAAAATGGACTAGCTGTCTGTTACAAAGGAGCTGGCTATTTTGTCAAAAATCTTATCAGCAAATGATTTTTTTTTTCAAATATGCTACAAAATAAAAAGAGCAATACAGTGTACTTGTCAAATATGAACAAAAGATATGTAATTGAAGCATCACTTTTAATAGAGGCTTTTTTTATCACAGGGATGATTTGAATAAGTTTATGGAATCAATTGGTGCTACAAAAGGAACAATGACCTTAACTACAAATCTGTACAAGCCTTTTACCCGGTTAGACAAATATCCCAGTCTTTTGAAGGAGTTAGAAAGACATATTGAGGTAAGTAGATATTTCTCATTGAACATAATATCATCACTGCAGTACTACTAGTAGATGGCCTTAATTTTCTTAATAAACTTCTTACAATAGACCATGTACTCATATTTGGTATGCAGAATTTGGAAATGCAAGGGAGAAAAGTTAAATCCTGATGAACTTAAACCTTTTAAATTCAATATGCTGCTCTTATGAAGAGAAAACCCAAATGAATATCAATGTTTGAAATCAAATTTGTTGTACATGTATTTGAAAGATGCTATAATTATCATTCTAGGAGAGCCATATCGACAGAGGGGACACTCAAAGAGCCATATCAGTTTACAGGGAGATAGCAGTGAGTGTATTATGTAAATTATTAACTGCTATCTGTATGAAATTTCAGTATAAACTACAGTTAAAGAGATTATAGATACACTCATACTGTGTTAACTATTACATGTAGATGTAGTATAATTATATCATTTCTTTGGAATCTAACTTGATTCTCACAAAATCAGTTGTTTCTGACTCGGTGATTATGTGACATTGGTTGTTTTGTTTACAGAATGCTTGCATGGAAGTCAGGAAGTGTAAAGAGATGGAGTATGAGATTCTTACAAGTTCAATAAAAGGATGGTCAGGGGAGGTAATGTATTCCAGGATTTGATTTTTAAATATTTTACCAAGCCTTTAGTTTCATGAAAAAATGTGCATGTTCCATCTATCCATTTTTCATGCACCCTTTAAGTCTGTTCTCAAAATGATGTAACAGTTTATAAAACACCATATATTGCATCAGAAAGCACTGCTTACTTGAGCCTTCATGTATATTGCCTACAGGAAATTGCCAAGCTGGGGGATGTGGTCCGACTATCTCAGGTACAAGTGACCTCACTGAGTGGGGACAAGATGGACAGGATCTTTGTGTTGTTCCCCAGTCTGCTGGTCATGCTGTCTATGAGTCCCAGACTCAGTGGATACCAATACGAGGTCAGTTATATACGAGTCTCTTAGGACTGTAGGCAGTCCTATTGTTTGTAGTCTGTGCTCTAAGTGTACATTAAAGAGTCTCTGAAGTGTACATTAACGAGTCTCTCTGAGGGTTGTTGGCAGTCTTCATGTTTGTGCTCAAAGTGAGCATTTACAAAGATTACTCCATTGTAAATGTGGACACATGATTGTAAGATGTGTATCCTGTTGGGTAGTCTGTCTGCAGTTCCTAAGGACAATGGTTTAAAGTTTTTCAGACTGGCTGATTTAATAAGTAGTTTTCAAAAATTCAAACTCTATCATGTATTTAAAGTGGACATATTTGTTTTATTTAGGGCAAGCTACCACTAAGTGGAATGACTGTTGGCATAATAGATGATGAAGAAATGGAGTGCTGCTTTGAAATATCAGGTACAAATAATGGAAATTGTTCTATCAATTTATGGGATAATTTCCATGAACTTAAGGACCTCATTCACTTGTGTTTGTTGTGAATCTGCAGGGAACATGATAGAGAAGATAATTGTGACCTGTGGGAGTCCGATGGATGCCTCTGGGTGGGTGGAGGCCCTGGGGAAGGACCAGGCCCAGGTGACAGTGATGAATGGACCCAGTAGTAAATCTCAGATCACACAGGTGTGTTGCTATTTATTAATGTTAGGAAATTGTGTACATGTAATGCATCTCAATATTTTTAATCACATGTAGAATGGGGGAAAATACTTCAAAGTGTACTTTACACAAGCTTGAACTCAGTTTATCAATATACATTGTATGTGCAAATTTACCCCCCCCCCCCCAAAAAAAAAAAAATCTTTAGATGTTTTAATTTTGTCTTTAAATCATCTATCAATAATCTATTCTATTAATTATTTTTTTAGGAAAATCGCCTTCTGCCTAATTCCAACACACCTGATATAGATATGGCAAAGCAGATTACAACCTATGGGGAGGTAAAAAGCATATTATGACAATAAAGATAATTTATTTTTTTTTAATTTGAAAATACCAAATGTAATCTTTTTCCTAAATTGGTTTTAAGTACCATTTTTCTTGCAGATTTCCACGTCTCAGCCCAGTATAAGTTTACTGACCCCAGCAAAGACCGCTCTGGTGACACATTCCACCTGGACCATGTCCTGTCTCCGCCCGTCCCCACCCCTCAGGCAGCACCTGCCCTGTAAGGAGGATCTAGTCAGAAGTCCACGCATGGGCCGCAAACCAGTCCGGCGGAAACCTGGTAATCTTTCACCAAATGTAGCAGATTTGTGTATCACTACCATGGGGGAAAAACTGTATATATGTTTGAGATAAAGTTACATTTTAGGGCGAGGTTGGAAGTTTTCTAACTTGCATAATGTCAGTAAAATGAGATTGATCATTTAAGACAGAATATATCTTAAAGCAACTTGTGAAAATTAATATTGGGTTTGAATTTATCATAAGTGAACAGGGAAATTAAATGTATGGGGAAGCATAACTTCATTATGCCAGTACTTTTGGTCAAAATATAAGTTTGATGATGAAGGAAAATACTTCTATTTAACATATAAGTCGAATAGGGATTGACCTCCTGTTTTATAATTTGATAAGACGAGTATTTGGTTTTCTTAGTGCGGACCCACTCTCAGGATGAGTATGATTACAAATACAAGTGGCGACAATGTTAGTTTTATTTTTTCATATGGAATGTTGTCATGCATATTTATAATATTACAATAATTATTGCAAGTGATTGCTTTTTTGTCCAACAGTGAAACTTTCAATATCCAGAAACAAAATTAGAAAATATCATCAGCACTTACCAGTAATACATTGACTTCTTTTAAAGCTTGCTCTTTACATGAAGCTTAATTTATCTATGATATGAAAACTTTCTTTAACCCCCCAAAATATGGAATTGAAAAAAGTTTCACTGCTTTCTCCAGAATTGATGTTGTCATGTTGTGAATGTTTATATTCTGTATGCATACTTTGTGCATTAATTTTTAAGCACCTTTTAAAATATGCAAATTATTTTAGTTTTATTTTGGTCTCTTTTATATGCCTGATAGTGAACAATCTGTTTAATGATTTGTTTTTTCCCTATGTCTGTTCGTTTGTATTTATTTTATTGTATGGAGTACATCTTGCACAAATTGAGACTTAAGTCAATCAAACTTTGTCAGATCATGCATCTTTGGAGGCTTTAAACTAAATGATGGTGTCTGTCCGTCTTTCTGCTAGCATTTGTCATCCAGATCATATCCTCAAGCCTAAGATCATCAAAACACTTTTTTTCAAGTGCAGATCTTTATTAGGAGGGATATACTTTGTGACTTAAGGAGGTCATGATGACCTCTTGCTCACTATAAAATTTGTAAGGCAATGCCCATCAAATTTTCTAGTTTGGAATAACCTGTGATCTGGCTGTGCACTTTTTTTTTAATGTTTACTTGTGGTTGTTTCCTTATGTCTGAAATATTATTTTGAGAAGTTGCGATTGACCTTATTTCCCCTCCATTTTTTTCCTGCAAATATATTGCATGTCATCAGAACTAAGTTAAAAAAGGCATTAAACATTTCCTTTGCATGCCTCACATTTTTCAAATATCTTTTTTTTTCTTTTCATTTTTAACAAATAAATGTATGAACAGCTTTCATTATTTTGTCCTTCAGTTGTCTCATTTATAGTTGAATCTTGTTAAATAATATTCATGTGTGAAAACAATACAGTCATGTAGTACATGTACTTATTTCCTTGAATTTTAAAAAAGAAATTTAAATAATCATGAAAATGTAAAGAAGCTGGACTTTAGATGAAGCAGACCTGGTGTGTACTTTATGTATAGATTTCATGTTATTTATTGTGATATTTAAACTTCCAGGTAATTTATGGTTCTGGGTTTTTTGATAGATGATCCAAGAACAATGGAGGAGGATGCACTGATTCTGAAGGTGATTGAGGCCTACTGCACCAGTGCTAAAACCAGACACACAGTCAACTCTTGTAAGTACCGGGGGGACGTTGTGACCACTGGGGGTACCCAGGGTGGGTGTGGTCGTGGTGTTTAATGTGTGCTCATTCTGTGGGTTAATTGTTCATACATGTTGATCTGTGTACAGACAAATGGTATCATTGTCAGCTGCTGGCTTTGCTCTTTCAGATGGTTTTTTTTTATCATAGTATGTTTGCATGAATATTGGAATGTGTTCTGTATTAGAAAACAAAATTGTTAATAAATCAATGGATCTCCAATTTGTAATAGTATGCATGAATTATTGTTCTTTATCTGTGCAGAATTTGATATTTTTATTGCATCTTCTTGTATCTTATTTTTTTTTTAAACCTTGTGTTTTAACAACTTATCATGAGAATTTGTTTATATACCGATCTGTGAACGAGTTTTACATTTATTTGTTTTTGTTTCACATATAGTACCGTATATCAGCTTCAATTTTGTTCATTTCTCTGTGATGTGAAAGAAACCAGGCATTATTTTGACATTAGCACTTTCTAATTTGTTGTATTAAGTTGCTGTTTGTTTTCCTACAGTGTAACTTGGTAAATCCTAACACAAAGTTTAACCGTCTTCATTTTATTTTTACTCAAACATATATTCTGCATCCTGCTTTGTTCATTCTATGAATGAACCAGAAAAGGATTAAGCAAGTTTCATTTTATACTAGTATTCCTCTGAATTATGGATATAAAATGACTGTTGTGTAATGAATTATACATGAAAATAGTGTGCATGTTTGTTGTAAAGAATAGATTGTTAAAAAATGTTTCCCACAGATGAAAGTATTGATGTAGTTACCTGGTACTAAAAATTGTGCTTTCAATGTTGTATTTAAAATTGATAATGATTAATTAGAAAAAACAATTAAAAAGTATAACATTAGTTGTCGGTAATGAATTAACACTCTAGTTGTAGTACACAGACATGTTGACCGTGGGTAGTAATTCTAGTTTTTGTTTTTATCAATGCTGCTCGTATAGTGGACTTGAAAAAGCTGCGTCTGAGTGCGGATGGAACAGTTGAAGGTTACGGTGACACACTTATTTCCCCTGAATCGGAGGAGTATCGTTTTGTGCATGGACACCAGGGCATGATTGGGGGGTTTTGTTGTGCTTCATTTCCCATAGCAAAGGGACTGGCCCGAACAATTAAGCGACTTTGAGGTCTTAAATTACAGTTTTGCTGAAAATAATCTTCAGTTTATAAGAAGGTCACGTTTGTTACAGACAACCACAATGGTACTAATGACAAGGTCTTTCAGGAGTCCTAAATTAATTAATTAAAAGTTCTTGCTAATGAAAATTGTGCCATATTCACAATTGAGCCTTATGAAATGGTTTGATAAACTTACATGTATGAGATAAAGTTTCTCTATGCCAGGAATGACCATTCATTGTTCAGATTTTATTTGATATGAAAATATTTTTAGTAATTCATAGCATAATTGCTGAAAGTATTAGACATTTTTCATGCTTAAGCCGATAACTGAAAGGTATCATTTACTTTCCAGGTGAAACAATTTATGTTTTATTTATTTTCACTTAGTACTAATGCAAAGTTCATTTTTTTATTTGTAAACATGTTGTAGGGTTAAAAAAAAATTTGTAACTTTTTCTCAATTTTTTTTTTCTAATGGGTTAAGTGGTGTATATTTCCATTTTTAGTAAAAACTTGCTAAACTTCTCAAAAATTCGTTCTAAGTTTGCAACTGTTCTGAGAAGATGTGACACCATTCACCTTTTCCCATTCTTAATATTTTTATCCTGCAGTCAAATTTTTATATTTCGTTACACTTGCTATTGTAAAGCTAGGTTTAATCAAAGAATGCAAACAAATTAAGACTCCTAGCCTTGCTTTTCAACGGGGAAAGAAAAATAACATCAGAGTTGTTCAATGTACATAAAACATGTGTATCACATTGTATTTTTGTCCAGCTTTTGCTTGGTACTGTGGCTTTGTGAATGAAGACATTTGTCTATTTGTTGTAGCTATTGCTAAAGACAAATTTACTTTGGTGAGACCCCTCCCTAACCCTAATCTTGGTACCATTAATGAAAGTGTCAAGAAGGCGGACGTTGCCGTCCAAGGTAAAATTCTATCAGGTGTAACCCTCCCTGAGGGGGAATATCTGACCCTCTGTGTTTTGTTACATTGTTTGTTTTTCTGTGTTTTATTTTGTGTGATTATGAAACATTATTTCTTAATTAACTAGAAGACATGTATAATTAGATATATGGTCATCTTAGTTTATTTTTTTTTTTAAGAAATGAAAAGCTGTTAAAAAAATATGCATGTTTTTGATTTTGTGAACAGATTGAATTTGTTTTAAAATTATATTTTGAGTTTTGCATATGATTTAGGAATCATCATTTCTAACATTATAATACACTGATTATAAACTGATATTGTATGACTGAAAAACTTGAGAATTGTGTCCATTGTAACGAGCAGGAAAGATACAGTGGTATTGTAGATTATTAAGTCCAAAGTTTGTAACTATTCTTCTCTTTGGTGTACAGCATTGCCCAAGGAATCGGTAAACATAGTCAAACCGTTACAGTCGGAGGGTTCTGGCACCCCCAACGTCATACGGCGGGACGTCGGCATCCAAGGTATTCTGGGAATGCTGACGTGTGTAGTTCCCAAGTGATGTCACCTATTATCTGTTCTCGATCGCCATGTTTTACATCCCTTCCACCAGCTGATGTTCATGTGTTACAGTGTTCTAAAGCATATTTTTTCTGGTCCACAACACCACATGCACTAGCTTGTATCCTGTCCTTCATTGCAGAAAAAAATACATAATTAACTATAAGGGAAAAATTCCAACAACCCTTATTTATCCCATATGAACCAACAAAGAAAGAAATTAAATGGTTTGATAAGCAAGTCCTCTTTTTCCCACGGATGGGAAAAAGTTCCCATCCGTAAAACAGTTTCTGACCTTTCCCATTTTCACTTTCCCATTTGATCAAGGTGACAGTCACTTGGGAGTGTTCGTTAACAGCATGAATCAACTGAGTTGAGTTTGTTTTGATAGTTCAGTATACTACCAGTATAAATCAGCATGACCGTGAAGACGCCAGCCACACACCCAGTGGCCATTAACTCTCCACCACTACTGTGTAAACACCAGACTAGGCCACCATGGATGTCATGCTTCTGCTTTATTCATTAGAGTACTAACTCTTAGACAGACAATTTGTAATAACCTGAGTGAGTGTTTTAAATTGCCTTGTATATGTTACATATATTTGAAACCCATGGTACATGTAATACTGTAAACGTATTACATTTAGCTGTGTATTCTATTTAGCATTTTTGGCGGAAAACGGGGTCCGCTAAATCAAGTACATTGCCAAATGTAAAATGTATAAGTAGATAAATAAGGGCATTCAGAAATGCGCTAAATCAAATCCACGCTATCTTTTTGAAAAACCATATTCCGCTAAATATCGTACACGCTAAATATAGTACGTTTACAGTATATCTTTCTAGTACACATAAAAATGAAGAATATTTGATATTGGCTATAGATAAAAAAAGGTTTAAGTACAAAACAATGTGATCTTTGAGATCCTTTCTTTGTGTTAATATATATGCAACTGTGTAATTCTTTTTTTTTTAAATATCTGTTTTGTAACTTTATTTAATAAATGCCATGGTACATAAACCAACTGATGGTTTCTTGTAATAATTTTAGAGCATGGTTTTGAGATTTTTTGTTGTTTTTAGTTTATTTTTAATTAACTTGCACTCATTTTTATTTTTGTTTGTGTGTTTATAGTATAGATCCAGTAATATATCTGTTGTCTGATAAAAATGCATGCACAGGAAATAATTGAAATAAGGAAATGGACATATATTTCCATTTTTAATCAATTTTTCATTTTGTTGCCTTTCATCTTTAATCTACATGTATTTTTAATTTTGTTGCCCTTTTTCTTGAAATGTTTGACAATGTAAAATCTCTTGATTAATACATGTAATAGCATTTCTTTGCAGAAAAAATAAAAACTATTTTATCAGTAATACAACGGATCAGATGTTTATTTTGTGTTTAAGCTCTACCAAATACCAGTGGTTAATTGTTGTACAATATGTATGAAATGTCTCATCGTTCTTTTCCATTTATTAAAACATTTTGGTTTTCTGGTTTTTAACATTTAAGGTCTTGGTGAATTTAGAAAACAAATATCTTTGTTTTTTCTTTTTATATACGGGTACCTGTTTTTTTGGAGAAAAACATTTCCCTAGGCTAAAACTTAGGAAGTAATTTTATCATTACACAAATATCTTGTCTTTTTAAAAAACTTGACTGATTTTTTTTCCTTTCAATATTTTGAAGATATAGCTATAAATGTTGTTTGCCAAAGTTCTCCATCATTTGTGTGTGCATGCTGGTTTTGCTTTGTGTTTTGGTGTTGACCTCCTGTTCTTTGATGTTGTACACAGCTTTCGTGACCAGTCCACACGTCCTGATGCCAGAGGAAGAGAAGATTATAATGGACGACGGAGACCCCTCCAACCTCCAGGAAAAGTGAGTCCAATGTGTAAAGTTACATGTAGAGATTGTTACATTTTCATTGGTGAAGTTACAGTTGTATAAAACTATATATACTTGAATTTTGACATTAGATAGATGGTTATATTTTTATCTGTAAATGTAAGACAGTGAATATACTACTTTTACCTAAAAATGCAATAAACAGAAAACACAATTTATTTTTAATGTTTCCACTGCTGGTTTCTTGCTTATAAAAATATTACAGTAAAATCTCCCATAAAACAAAGCTATTTAAAAACATGACATTGGGTATCACGTAACTCCTTGATATCAGGTGATGTAATTGTATATCACATGATTCCTTGATATCTGGTGATGTAATTGGATATCACATGATTCCTTGATATCTGGTGATGTCAGACATAATGTTACAGTGAGTTGACAGAAAATGCATGTCATATAAAGTACAAAAACAATAGAATCTGATTTTTGAAGCAACATGCTCAAAATGTGGATATATTATATCAGTGGGATAATACTCTTAAGGGTGTCGTTTACTCAGGGTTTGAGTTCTCAAATTCGGATTGTTAAAAAGTTCAAAGTCATGAGTAAAATTTGTTCTAAACACAAAAAATATTTATGAAATGAATTATTATTGACATAACATTCGATTTTTCTACTATATTATGGAATTGGGCTCAAATAAAAATTGACTTTTAGCCAAACAGAGGAAATTCGGACTAAATTTTGCAGATTTTGTTTTCCGCTCAAACATTTTTGGCAGTACTCTAATATTAAAAGTTAAGATTTTATATTTTATTCTTTATAATTTTGCATATTTTCTGTTGGGTTTACCTCACTTATTCAGTAAAATTATCGTATGGCACGAATTGCAAAAATATTGAATATTGAATAACAGAATAAGGTCAATATAAGTAGTTTAATACTATAAATGTTTTTGTGTTATCATCATTCAATTTTTTGTAAAGTTTGATCAAAAATGGGTAGGGATTTAAAAGCTGATAGAGGAAATTCGGACTGGAATATTTTTTTAAATTGTTGCTGAAATTTTAATGCTTTATATCTATTTAGTGCCACTACCATTCATAAACTGTATTTCATATTTTAAAGTGTTTAATTATTTCTAATATTTTCACAATTGAGAAATTCTCAATCGTAGTGTAAAATTTTTATGGATTTTTCTTGATTTTTTGAAATATATTCAATAGCCATTAACTCAAAAAGTAGGTCATTGACCTACTTTTTTGAAAGTGAAAAATAACACTACAATCAAAGGTCTATGACATACAATAGATGGATTTTCATTATCATCAGTGTAATTTTTTTTCATTCTGAGTAAATGTCATCCTTAACTTACTGTGATTTCTCTATTCCATTGCTCTATAGAAAACATTTCAATTGATACAATCAATATCTCAATGCTCTTAATGGCTATATGATGATGTCAATTTATTCAAAAGTTAAGATTTCCTGAACTTTCCTCTAAGTTAACCCACTTTAGAGTTTTGCCAATCTGTAAGTTACATGTACAATATGCATTTTAAATTAGGGTTTCAAGTTTTCCTTGTTTTTGCAGAACATTGGTGGATACAGTTTATTCTTTGAAAGACCAGGTTCGAATGTTAGAGAAGGTGATTATCTTTAATGTAATGCACACTGTACACTAATTTTTGCCGCAATCAGCAAGCACAATTAGATATATCTGCAATAAAAAAGTTTATTTGTTATTATCCCAAAAAACACTCATTGTCATTGTCCATGATTTCAACACTGCCCTTTGTTAGAACTTTTATTCGTTAATTTAACTTCAGCATAGTCCACTACCGGTATATACGATAACCAGTCTCCGTTTCATTTATATTTTGTGGTCAAAAATTAATTACACCATCTTCATTCACTTAAATCTACCAGAAGATAACATTGGTGTTGTGAAATATAAATGTTTTTTCTTTTTCAAAATATCTGTACACTTAATATTTTTTTTTTCTGTGACTCATGACCGTAAACAATAGGAAATTGATAATTTACATGGACTATGTTTTTTTTCTATTTCTATTGTTTTTTATTGCTTGAATTTTTTTCAGGAGCATAAAAAAATGAAGCATGATTTGGAAGAAGAAAAGAAAGCAAGGAGGCGGTTAGAGACCAGCATTAAAAAATCCATGAAAAGCAACAACCTTATATGGGAAGAAACGCCTACATAGGCTCACTGTTAGGGTTTCAAATCTGATAAATATGTACAATTTATAGATAGGTGTAGTGTTGTTTAAGACTGAGCTGCAATATACTTAAGTTATGATAGTGCTGGTTTTGAAGAATCCAAGTGTGTTATCAATTCTGGAACTGAGAATGCATCTGAGAGAAAAGAAGACAAGAAGCATGGAGCGATTTTCTATATTAGAAGTCGAAAGATATTTTTTAGAATTTTCTTTAATTTTTATGTCATCTCTTTAGAATGGTTGTATGGTACTTGGACCAAAATAACTTATAAACAGTGCTTTTTGTGAGATTTATTGATCTGTCATAATATTGAAGTCCAATACATACATGTACATCTGCCTGAGAAATTGTGATTTTATTTTATATTTTATGGAATATTGATATTGTTTAATGAAAAATGATATTTCTGTTCGATTCTCTCATTTACAGAGATACATTTCTAACAAGGAACTCTAAGTATTATTTAAACTTGTTGTGAATCATCGAGATGTAACATAAATATCCATCACACTACATTCTGTGTATTTCACAGAATATGCTTGCATTTGTTACCCGTTAAAGATTAGAAGTGCAATGGAGGTGCTTGTTCAGATTAGTGCTAGATATTTGAAAACATTTCGTATCTGTTTAGGTTTAATTTTTCAAAACCTCGGAATATGGACATTCAGTACTTTTAAAGGTTATTAAAATTGTCAACATTCATTTCACATAATCAGTGCAAAAATCATTGTTATTATTATAGTTTTAAGATTATTAAGTAAACATTATAACAGTATTAAAACCAATTTGTTATTTATAATGCAAATTTTTACATGAATTGAAAATGTACGTTTCTTGCAAGTATCGGAGCATAATATGTATTCCCGGCAATGTGGTTGTAATAACTTTTGTGTCATGTGCCTGGAGCATTGATTGCTTCAGTGAACATATCACCATTCTATAGGTGATGGAGATTGTACTTTATTGTTTAATGTGCCAAATATGAAGATTTAGGGGAGGCGGAAAGATAAACTAACCAAGTGTTTATAGATGAACATGTAATTTAAAATTTGCTGGTATTTGTAATTAAGAAAAAAATATTCAGCGACTGCTATCTATGTACATGTATATATCCAGAGAATGCTGATAAAAATAGGAAAGAAACAAAACCGAACTCTGTAATATTCGTTGACATGTGCAATACACACAACAATAGAATTTGATGTGTATGTAATTTGTCTCCTTACTTGTAGTGTGCTTTCTGAAAATGAGCAAACACATCACAACCAAATGTGAATAAAATATCAATTTAAAATCATTCTTTTCTTCATTCTGTTCCTCTCAGACTGATTAAAACACCATAAAATGGCAGTGGTTTACGCTCGAGAACTTGGGTTCTCTCTCACATTGTGACTTGTACAATGTAGTTTATGATTTCAGTCTGTTTTTCCATGATATTGTCTTCTATTATCATGTTAGCACTCTTGTCTCAACAAATTGGATGTTCCTTTTTAAATAATTTAGGATTAAGGAAGTTTAAAAGTATATGGTGTGATGCACAAACAAAAATTGAGTCGGAAAATTTTTCAAGAAGGTTGGATTATTAAGAAATTATCCATGAAAAATTAAGATATGATGTTTTTAGCCATAAACTGTCAAAATTCCAAATATTTGGCACTCATCTCCTACAGGAGATTAAAATGGTACAAAATGGCCCCGACTAATCCAGCCCACTCAAAATATGAAATTTAATATTTAAAAAATAAAAGATTTTGATATAAAGAAAAAATAGAATGGCAACGCAATAAAGAGCAGATTTTCATGACCATGCAAGAGGAACATTGTAGGTATGCTGCTACATGACAGGAGGAAAATCCTGAACTGATTTTAAAATCCATTTGCCATTTTTCCTATAGCTGTCATTCCTATTAATACTATTGACAGCTATAGTAATCGCATTGACCATCATACTGTTGTGAGGACTTGTTTTTGATAGTTGATTGTATTTGATAAGTTGTGGCTATTGCTCCGGTGAGCAACGTGGCCCCTTGGCCTCTTGTTTTATAACACAGTTATCTGGAAAACACAAAGAAATTGTTTCTACAAGTACATGGAATAGCATGTCCCTTTAAGTTTCAAGCAAATAATGTACATCAAGTTTTTATCATAAAATCAGGTAAAATTGTTAGGGCCCAGTTCTGCGGGCGCTCTATAGTGATCAGTCTGTCCGTTCGAAATCGCTTGTCCGGAGCATATCTTCTCTCCTCTTGGCCCAATCTGGCTCATTTTCACCCACAGAGTGCTATGGGCAAAGGATGTGCAGTGACCTTGAATAATGTTTCTAGGTCTAAGGTTAAGCTCATAGCAGAATTTTAAATAAAATCCTTTTCTGGAGCATATCTTCTCTCCCCTTGGTCCAATCTAGCTCATACTTCACTCAGAGAGTGTCTATGGTCAAAGGGTAGGCAGTGACCTTAAATGAAGTTTGTAGGTCAAGGGTTAAGGTCATATCGGACCATGCAAAAATACTTTTTTTCAGAGCATAAATACTTTCCACTTGGCCTTATTTGGATCATACTTCACATAAACAGAGCTTATGAATAACGAGTTATAGGTCAAGGTCAAAGCAAAATTCTCTGAATTCTTTTCATCCTATTGTCCACTATTTAAGCAGGGCCCTTTGAGATGGTCACCTTTTTTATGTATTCTTGACATAAAAAATTTCTCTAGAATTCAACTTGACATCAAGCTGCAAATGAATATAATAACAATTGTAATTGTTTAAATTCATTGTTATCATTATACTATGCAATCCAATCTGATCAATTGTTTGTGTATCCAAGGTACAGTTGAGGTGAATGGCAACCACCAACATACCCACCAGTATATCAGCAGTTATTTTTAAACACCATCTCGGGGGTAAAGTCTTATCTCTTTGAAAGAGAAAGTGCTAAGTGCTAGCATAACTTAAAATATAAAGAATCATTGGTTTGTATATTAAAGTAGTACAACATGACCACTTCTTTTATTGTAACAAACAATTTTAAGCTTTTTGTCTTCACACAATAAATTCTACTTGTTGCTATATATAAATATGAGAGAATTGATCAGTAGTTATAAGACAAAAGAAGAATTCTATGTCTGACAATACAACACTTGATGTCTTGGTAATTCACACAATAAATTGTACTTGTTGCTATAAATAAATATGACAGAATTGATCAGCATGTTCTAGCCAACAGAAGAATTCTAGGTCTGACAAGGGAGCACTTGATGATTGTCTATTTCTTGGTAAAGAAGGACGATAACGAGGTTTGTTTCTTGCTGCCTGTGGAAGGGGGAGACTTCTTTTTGGGTGAGGCCCTCTTCTTCTGAAAGTTATACAGAATATGTGTTCAAAGTGATTCTTCCAATACTTTGACATCTTTTCAAACATCCCTTTCTCAATATAATAATTCATCAATTACACATCCCAATAAAAAAACACACACAACCTTTAAAGGTTGCACTTTAAAGGTTGAAGAGGCAGGGAAACATCTTTCACATGTAGCTTTCACTTGACATACAATGTATCACTTTATGAGATTTTAATAGAACCAAATACCAACCTGCGGAGATGAGGGTTTGGGGGTTTCCTTCACAGGGGGAGGCTCAGTATCGGAGGCATCAGTTGACTCGCTCTCCCAAACCTTTTCGGTCACTGAAAATAAAACCACATAGTATTACATGTAAAACACTATATGGGTCATTATTCATAGATCAACTCAACAACGAAATCCAGGAAAGCTGAAGTTCAACAAATATTGATGACACCACAGTACTTGGATTATGCTTATCTTTAAATCAAATGCCATGAGTTATTTGTTATGTGAAAAATACAATAAACTAATCCAACAATGCCTACCCATGTATCCTACTTCATCCATGAAGGTCTTGGGAACTAACTTGCGCCTGCGTTTTCTGTGTTTCTCTCCGTTTTGAGAGGGTTTGACAGGGACCTCCTGTTTCTTGGGACTCTCTTTCTGTGGGGTGTCAGGGACAGGGGAAGGTTCCCTTGTGGGGCTGGGG
Organism: Magallana ariakensis; assembly: GCA_020458035.1. Taxonomy (NCBI): domain Eukaryota; kingdom Metazoa; phylum Mollusca; class Bivalvia; order Ostreida; family Ostreidae; genus Magallana; species Magallana ariakensis. The sequence goes on from CM035819.1 coordinate 49,607,209, forward strand.
ACAGGACTAGGGACAGGGCTCTCATAATCCATCTCTGGAAAAGAGGAGACCTTATTGAAAACACAACTCAAGTGGAGCAATAACAAGCAGATGTCTGCACTGAATCATTCATCGGAGGAAAAAGTCAGTGACCACTGTCCACAGTAAAAATCAGTCTTTCAAAGTATTTTACACTGGATAATAATATAACAGGGTTATAATCATTGTAGATATTACTGAAAGGTCAAACTCTATGTTCTACATTTTTAACATATCTTTGACCTAGTAAACAAAAGAAAAACTTTATTGTTCTTTAGCATTTACTTAGCTGAATTATTAAAAGTTCACATTTTTATGATCCTGTCTTACCTTCCTCACTGCTCTCTGACATCTCAATTCTAATCCTCCGCCTCTTTTTCTTGTTCCCTTCTTCATCTACAAACATACATGTGCATGTATGTTCAATGCTATATTTCAATCTAGGAATTTAGTCTTCTACCACTAGACAACTTTAAATACTTCAGCAATTCTTTAATCAGTGATTAACCCTTAAACTATTTCAAATACCTGAGTCTCCATTTCTGGCCTGTTTGGATCTCTTCCCCTTGGCATTTCTATTCAAGATATATGTTAGTTTTATTGCATTTGAATGAAATTCACATATTCATTAAGGAAATTTAACTATCAATTCTAAAGTATACATTCAAATACATGGGTTAATATTATATTTAAAAGCATACATTAATCAAATCATTTTTTAAAGAATTTCATAATTTATTTAATCAGTCAGAGCCTTGCAACAGCATCTATGAACTATCAAGAAAAAGAATAAAGCTCACTGTTTCGTCTTTGTATCTTTTTTCTTTTCAGCTTCTTCCTCATTTTCCTCTTTCTTAACTTCCATACTCTTTGGTGTGGCTTTTTTACCTATGAGTGTGCAATATGGATATTCATAATAAAGATTAAATTATATTTATTATTAAGTAAATGTATTTTTAAACATTTAAATGTACAATACCTGTGTGATTGGCAAAAAAGTTTGCTTTTTTCGCATCCTTTGAAAAACAAAAAGAAAAGAATGTTAAATTCAAACATAATGTAGGTGATAACTGTTTATTTTAAACAATGAAGTCTTTTTTGTAACATTTTCACATTTAGCGTTTACATGTACACGTACATCACAAAAACTAACAAGTTACACATTTGTTACCTTCTGATTTTTCTTGTCAGCTTTGCCTGCAGTGGTAGTCCCATTAGTTTCAGTCTTAATTTTTTCCTTTTTATTAGCATCCGCCTTTTTAGCAGCTGCGTTGGCAAACATTCCTGCAATACCCCCTTTCTTAGCATCTTTCTTGGTGTTTGAAGAAGAATGACCATTTGTTGAAGATGCAGATGTGGTTCCAGAGACCTGAAGTACATTTTGATCCATGCAGGCTAACTAAACAACTCAGGGAAATTATATATATTTAGCAAGTGAACCTCATATTTCAATAAGATAATAGGGACTGTACAAACTTTGGTTTCTTCCTGAGTTGTCTTTATGGATGGTCTCTTTGCTTCTGATGATGGCTGAGCTTTTCCATATTTTATAGATCTGTACCTAAATAACTCAATTTTATGTGTAAATGCATAAATCTTATCTAAATTAAATCTATGAAATCAAGTTATATATTTAATACAGTTTCATATTCATATTTGATTTTTTTGCAAAGCAGTTTAATGTACTAGCTAGTGATCTTATAAATTATGATATTGTCCAGTAATTTAAAACAAAATGCAACACTTACTTGTGAATTTCAAACAAATTCTCTTTCACACAATCATAATCAGCTAAATAGAGAGAATTTGAGTCCTGCAAAATAATGCAAAATCGCTTTTCTAGTGCTCTTGAAATATTTCTATTAATATTAGACCCAACATGTAAAATAATGTTTATCTGAAATAATTAAATTAAATTTCTTTAAAAACAATACTGAAACATGGCCTTAAAATAAAAGTATTTACAAAGATAAACAGTGATGTTGAAAATATACATCACAACAATGACCTTTAGGCTGGCCTTTTGCACACTGTACACATGTATACTATGTACAATGGTCAGAGAGTTTTTAAAAGTCTCCAATTCCTCTTCAGGGATAACTGTGCACGTATATGTCTGTGACAAAAAATAAACAAAACAATTCTCATACATATTACTTAAAAGTTTATGCAAACTCAAAATAATTGGAACTACAATAATAAAAGATGGATTTATAGAGTTGCTTCAAGCATACATGTAGGATGATATTTTTCTAACTAGTAGATGAGTGAAAATTAGTTTCACTAAGATAATGTTTGTTATTCCAAACAGCATTTTTCAATTCAGAGAACAGTACACATACCAGTAATATACCATATGTCCCTTTTTTTTTGCATGTCTCAAAATTTGCGAAAATAGGAAAAATGTGTAGCATTTTTAATTTGCATCAGTCATTTTTTGCGATTTCAAAAGTTTCTAATAGAAAATGACAGAGAATATAATTTCTGCGTATTCTAATTTTTGCGATTTGAGATCACGAAAAAAGCGAAAATTAGTTTTCGCAAAAATTACCGGATATACAATACCTATTTACTGGCCATATGGATAGTAGAAAGTTAATTGTCCCCTAAGACAGCAGCTATATCATGAGATGGAGTTGAGTTGCTGTCGAGGGGTGGGGGGGAATAAATTTGCTATTGTCCAAATATTCAGTGAATATTAGGCATTTTATCATCCCAAAGAAAAACTTCCATTTTTCCAGAATACACAGTTTGTTGTTGGTAAAAGACATCCAGTTATCGTACTTTTAATTTAAAGTAGAAACTATAACAACATCAGAAGAGATCCATTAACTCAGATTAATTCTGCCAGTAAGTAGTTTTTAAAACATTTCCCCATGGGCATTTAGCACAGAAACTTTTTCATGCTACAGGTTGTTTAGAAGAAATTGCAGGTTTATTTGTCGTAATTTTACATAGAAAAAATATACAGAGGAATGATAAAGGAGTCAACCCATGTACCTGGCATCCATTCACAGACTTGCACATTCCTGACACAAAGTAAGTTGCTGCTACATGGATTTTCTTCTTCTTCTGTTCTTCCACAAATGTGTAAAGCATTCTGTATTGTCAGATTATTTAAATATTATTGACAACTGGACATGTTAGATGACAATTGTATGCCTTTAAATTTTAACTACAGAATGCTAAGCACATAAGGATTTTACTTACTGTTTAGCCTCATTGACATGGACGTGTAGATTCAAGCTAAGCCATTTGTATGTAACCTGTAAGTGTAAGGAAGTAAACCAAATCACTTCCTCTGTAAATAAACCATAAACATGAAATGTATCTGAAAAGATTAGGACCATGGGGTCCAACTGGCAGTTCTCGTAAAGACCTCGTAAGTTGATAGAACATGTGTCTGATAACTTTGTTTATCATACTATACATATACAATAAAATATGTTCAAATCAACTGACTGTAGCTCTATTCCAGAAATATCTACTTTCAGTTTAACAGTCACTCAGTTTCTGACTTTCACAGTCGTTATCAATGCTTAAGCTTGCAATTGTAAATAACGCATGAAACTCATAATACAGTAGAATATATGAGAAACCAATACTATTGTTTACATACGATTTTTCCTTCATCGTTTACGTATTCCTCTAAGTTCTCCAAATACATCGAATCTGTCGCCATTGTTACTTCCCGCGCATATTGTTTACATCCGGATTTTACTTTCATTTTCGTTTAAGGTATTTTATTTCCCGAATTCTTCTTTTAATGTGTCAGGGTTCAATTTGTTAAAGAAGTATGAAATTTTCCCTAATAAATCTAATTTTTCTATTTTGACTGTGCGTCACGTTTTCTTCGAGAGTTTCTTGAGATGTAAACTGTCATGGTGGCCAAAGTGGTGGTCTGCAAGTTAAATTAAGAAAAATCACATCTTTTCATCGATATGGCAAGCGATGACGGTGTCATTTTAACAAATGATGATGCAGCACAATGTAAGCGCTATGCAGTGGAGAAGAAATACTGGACTGATCCTTATATTTCTCTCCTGACGCCCAGAAGCTCTGCCAAACATGCTCCAGAAATCAGTCGTGGCTACTATGCCAGAGTGACTGCTATGCGTACACTGTTACACAAATTTCTCATGGTTTGTATGATATATCAGAGACATAAATAACATTTATGTTATTTGTGTCTCTGGATATATACATTTTTATACTTAATTCTGAGCCAAATAGAACGTTGTTTACAGTTATTTTTTTTGACAGTTGACAGATAAGAATTGCCAGGTTGTCAATCTTGGTGCTGGATCAGATACAAATTACTGGTTGTTAAAAGAATTGGATTTATTCCCAAAGTCTTTCATAGAAATGGACTTTAAGTCTGTGACAGCGAGGAAAGTTGCCCAAATAAAACGCCATGAAGTGCTTTTACAAACCATTGCTTCTGAAGGTGAGTGCCCAAAATCAACTGATTGAATTGTAGAAAATTGGGCTCTATAAGAATTGTGGATATTTGTCTGCACAGCTCAGTAATAGAACATTCAACTAAAGTAAAAAAGTCCGGGGTTCAATTCCTAGTCCAGCCATATTTTTTCATACCTTACTAACTTTATTGCTACATAACAGAACAAGTACATTAAGATATAGAATTGTAACATATTTATACCCCCGCTCTGAAGGAGAAGGGGGTATACTGTTTTACCCTTGTGTGTCTGTCCGTCCGTAACAAAAATTTCTGTTGCATTTATCTCAGCAACTATTTATCGCAGATGCTTGAAATTTTAACACACTATTTGCTCAGGCATGCCATATTGTGGGATATATTTTTGAACCAATCGGACGTCAACTTCCTGTTAAATGACGACTTTGCTTATTTTTAGCCAAAATTTTCAAACAAATTTCCGTCAAAGATTTCTCAGCAACTATTTATCGCAGATACTTGAAATTTTTACACAGTGTTTGTTAAGGCATGCCATATCGTGGGATATATTTTTGTACCAATCAGACGTCAACGTCCTGTTAAATGTCGACTTTGTTTATTTTTAGCCAAAATTTTCATACAAATTTTCGTCAAAGAATTCTCAGCAACTGTTTATCGCAGATGCTTGACATTTTTACACAGTTTTTGTATAGGCATGCCATATCGTGGGATATATTTTTGTACCAATCAGACGTCAACTTCCTGTTAAATAATGACTATTTATTTTTAGCCAAAATTTTCAAACAAATTTTCATCAAAGATTGCTCAGCAGCTTTTTATCGCAGATGCTTGAAATTTTAACACACTATTTGTTTAGGGATGCCATATTGTGGGATATATTTTTATACCAATCGGACACAGGCACCTGACGTTATAAATTTTTCTCATAATAAAAATAAATACCCTTTATCTAATAATACACAAGGGTGTATTATTAGATATAGGGTATTTATTTTTATTATGAGAAAAATTTATAACGTCAGGTGCCTGTGCAATCGGATGCCAACTTTCTGTTAAGGGGAGACAGGACACGTATCACGTGACTTTCATTGCAGTGATACTTTGATGTGCTTACTCTATTATGACGTCATAATTGATTTGATTGTATGATGCTATGATGTCATTTATCCATTATGACGTCATACAGGATTTGATAGACCTTTTTCCCGTACTCAACGGCTCTAAAGTAGTCATTTTCACAACATGAGATGGGGGAAATTTAAAATTTTAGTTTTAGAAATGTAAATGTATAAAATCATAAGCGGTTAATATAATCAGGTATATATTCTGATAATGATCCGTTCATGTTAATTGATAAATCTAAATAATGCATTACCTTTTTGATAGTTTAAAACAGAAATTGTTACAAAAGGTCATAATTCCAGAATAAGGGGTATGGGTGATTCCTATTGTAGTATCTCTCTTGAATGGCAAGAAAGTGGCCATGAAAATTTTATAAGTAATAAAGCGCATGCTAAGGTTGATATATGAAATTTTTTTCAAAAATTCATTGACAGTTTTTTTTGTGCCATCACATTTTGTTCAAATTTCGAATCAAAAACTTCAAAATTTGAAGCGCTGATTTGAGCAATATTTTGATAAAATTATGATATTGCTATATAAAAAGGCCAATGTTGTAATTGATTTTGAAATTTGTTTCCATTCTTAAAATTAATGAATATAATTTGCATATAAATTCCATCAAATAAAATAATTATTGCAGAAGATTGAAATTGTTAAAAAAATTCATAATGACAGACAAGGGGGATAATTCCTATCAAAATATCTCCCTTGCAAGGTAAGAAAGTAGTCATGAAAATAATACATGTTGTAGTGGACATTTTAATCTAGACGTGCTAAGAAAAGCAAAAAAAATTATTGACAAATAATTTTACACTGCAACGTCCTGTTCCCCCTTAAATGTCGACTTTGCTTATTTTGCATATTCACATCAGAGCGGGGGTATCACTAGTGAGCATTGGCTCACAGATATCTTGTTTTTTCACATTTAAAGGCTATCAAAGATCTTTGCATATTGATTTAATTTTACATTATTTTTATCTTTAAAAATACCAATTTCTTAATATTGCTGTTTGTTTTATTTTTCTGTAGATGAGGATATAAAACTGAGCAAGTCAGAAATCCATGGTAGCGACTATCACTTGGTGGACGCTGACTTGTCCATTCTGTCACAAGTGGAGAAGAAGTTACACGAGTCAGGGATAGACAAAAATTTACCTACAGTATTTATGGCAGAGTGCGTTCTTGTTTACATTGATAACCACAAAACCAAGGAACTGTTGAAATGGATCGCAGATCAATTTCCTGTAGCTATGTTTATCAATTACGAACAGGTAAGATATTGAAAACCATATTTATGGTAATTCACACAAAATTTTAATCTATTCAGTACGGTAATCTTTACAGTGACTAATATATGGTATTCCTTTGTGTGTATTAATTTATTAAGCTTTGGTATAAATTTTCCTTGTAAAGGATATTTACTTCTAAGGTTTGTTACTGACTGTCTATGGAAATTTGTCAGGTTGTTAAAGTCCATAGAAAGGTTCTATGAACTGTAACAATTTGTTATATTTCCTTAGACAGTCAATAATAAACCAGATAAGTGTTTTGTTTTGTTGAGGATTGTAACTGTTCGTATGCTAATTAATTGAAAGAAAAATAATATAATTTAGGTTTATACATGCATGTGTACATGTACTTTCCATTCCAGAATATTTTCATGCTTGTGGTATTCTATTTTATGTGCTGATGTCACAATTTGAATTGATTTCTTCCAGGTAAACATGGAAGATCGCTTTGGTGATATTATGATAGAGAATTTAAAGTCAAGAGATTGCTTCCTGGCTGGAGTGGAACACTGTAAAAGTTTAGAGACTCAGAAACAGAGGTGGGCAACACATCAGTAGTCCTACATTAAGATATTCTTTAATGCTTGGATTAGCTTGTTACTAAATCTGCACTGCTTATAAAATACTCTTGGTTTTCTTTATATATATACCAGGTACCTGGTAATGAATGTACTACTTGGATTGTAAAACATCATTTTACAAACATTGTAATTGTTCAAATGTATATACATGTGTGTTAGAATATTGTAGAAGCATAAATCTTCATGGCGATAATATTTCCTTGTTTTGTTATCCAAATTGATTTTGTGGGGATAACCTGGGTTCAATGTATGGAATAATGCAGAAAAGTTTTGATGAAGATTTTAACAAAATTTGATCCCCAGCAGAATTTTCTGCTTTTATAGAACTGTTTTTAAAAATCATTGAGTATGTTATGTTGCACTCCTAGCTGTTTCAACATTTTTTTCACAGGTTTCTTGATGTTGGATGGGAGGGTGCCGATGCCATGGACATGTTACAGATTTATAAATGTCTGCCACAAGTTGATGTCCACAGGTGAGTGCTAAGACAGTCAATGTCAGTATTCAAGGTTTCTAAGTAATTTCTTGCACTTACTTTGGAATTATTTAAATTTTTGGGGAACATATTTTGTAATAAAAAATGATAAGAAGCTAATACTGGACTAAAAAAAACTGCCAGTGACCTAACATATGTTGTGACCTTAACCCAAGGTTATTTGGTTAAGTCCAAGATCAGCATATTGACACAAAAGATTTTCTCAGTGGGATGTATCATTGTGTGCTTGCCATTAGTACCTCTAATTGTTACACTATTTATGCATTCATGTACATGTACTGTAGATTCCTTATTTTACACGAGTACTCAATTCCGTGATTAAACTGTTTAGCATCAAATGGAGAGAATATAAAATCGTGATCACTAATTTTTTATTATAGTGTCATTTAGTTTACATCTGTATGCAAAATAAAAGCGAGATTCTAAAATATGCAAGATGTTCTTCTTGCGATTTTACATGGATATTAATTCCTCACTTTTAATTAAGAATCTACAGTATTTCATTTTCTTACTTACTGGTTACTAGTTCAGTTTATTACTTTACTTTTGCTTTAAATAATTCTAATGATGAAGCAATCTTTTCTATAATGTATATATATTTATATATTAAGTACCGGTATGCAGCCTCCTGTAAATTTTAATATTATTAAATTGCTGGTAATATCAAAATAACATTTTTTATTGCATAGTTGATATGAGTACTGGTTGTACTTGCTTAGAATCTTATTTCCCTCAAGTTTACACCCAAATGTATACCTTTTTAGGATAGAGAGATTAGAATTTATGGATGAAAAAGAACTCTTGGAGCAACTGTTGAGCCATTACTGTCTGGCTTGGGCGTGGAAGGATCCAAATAACTTAGGAATCGCAGCTTTGGATGTGACATGATGGCAACAAGGGGAACAACTCTACACCTGCCTAAGACTGGCCCTATGCTGCTTCGTGAAATCCTACAGACTTACACAGCTTCATGTTCTCTGTTCCGCCAGTTATCACATATATACAGATTTTATATGTATTTTATACTGCTGTGTTGTGAATTCAGAATAAATCTTGTTGATGATGTACTGTGGCTGCTTTTATTAAAGATGCAAAATAGTTTATCTAAGTGTTATGGCTTAATTTTTTCTTAACAGTATCATCAGTGGATGTAGGCAGTGTGCCATCAGTTGATGTAGACAGTGTGCCATATCATCAGTGGATGTAGGCAGTGTGCCATATCATCAGTGGATGTAGGCAGTGTGCCAGTGTTTATTTTCCAGTAGTTATTATTTCGGGCTTAATCAGCCCATTGCTAAATATCTTGCACCAACAAGGAATCGGATGATATGAAAGAATATTTCAAATGTATTACTGATCATAACAGTAAAATAATGCAATGAATTTAAAAACATCCAAATATCACATAGCTATATTCTTTGGAAGTTCTGGGAAAACTGTCAACTTCCATCATGAAATGGAATGGAAAAAAAAATGTCAATCCACAAAATTGATTAAAAACACGAAATTGACGAACTTTCCCCCTTCATTTATATTATTGCGTCTAGAAAAGAATTCCTTGGGTGTAAAAGGTAACTAAAGGGTAAAAAAGAGAGGAACAAAGTGTACCAATAATTAACCGTGATGTCCTTTGAGAGATAAATACTTTCCATTTGATAAATAGACAACACCTTAGACAAAACACTTTTATATAAAAAAATTATTAAATTAATGATTCAATTGACAAATCACACAGACATGTATTCACAAATAGGTATTGATGCTGGAGAATTGTTCCGTATTAACATTATCTGTGTCAATAGTGATCAAGTCGGCATCATGATCAACCTGTGGACTGTTCTCTTGTTGATCATGTTTTCCTCCACATGAATTAGAATTCGAGGAACTTGATCGACAGTCTTCATTAGCTTCAGCTATGCTTGTACCACTCGTCAACTCAACATAGTTTTCACTATCAGCATTTGTGTCTTCATTGTCAGTAGCATTAACATTGTTACTCTCTGAGCCGTCCCTGCTTTCTTGAGTTATTATTGTTTGCTCACCAGAAAGAAGAAGACTGGCTATTTCCTGTGGGATGATGGCTGTCTGGTCAGAACCGGGCTGGATTATAAACTGTGTTGTTCTCTCGTGGTTCTCCGAGGACATCGAGTATGAAAAAGTCACTGTCTCCTCAGTATTTGTCAGTTTTCCAGGTACCTTAAAAACAAGGAAATTATTTAAATGCAAACTATATGATTTTAATCAACAGTGTATGAAAAGTGATAAGTGTGGATCAATTTTCATGGATTGCAAACTTTGTAATGTTTTTATTGGTTTGTCAATTAGTGTACATAAATGAATCAAACCAGAGGTGTCGTAACTGAAGGAATGCCCCAATAGGCAGCCAAAATTTCAATGCCATATTTACATGTACAAGTTTTATCTTAATTTGCACAGAAAATTTCTTTTCTCTTTTTCAAGTACAAGGGGCAAAACCCTGTCAAAAATCATCGGACCAGATGCCAAGAAAAGAACAGAATGTTAATGATGACGAAACTATATGCCCTACGCCATTTTATGGTGAGGGCATACAAAATTGTATTCAAAATTTATTTTGAATGTGGTCATCTTGGATGAGTGTAATACATAAAATTTGCATGAAATATCTAAGCTACCATGAATTCTTATCTACCCAGTATAATGCATATAGATTTAAATTTATGTTAATATTAAATTTGTGTGTACCTCCAGAGTTGCACTGGTCTCTGTGTTGATTGGCTGACAGATCTGGAGGACTTCCCCAGCTTCATCCACCATTATTATTTTATAGTTCCCAGCTCTCTCTTCATCCAGATCCTCAGACACCTCTGCATCTTCTTTCCCTGCCTCTTCCACAGCTTTATCATCCACATTTTGATTGTGGGCATGTTTGAGATGATGCAATAAGTAAGTCTTTTCAACAAATCCCTGAGAACACTCATTGCAAACAAAAGGAAAGGCATTGTTATGAGCAAAGTGCATGTGCTCCACTAGTTTGGCTTTGTAACAAAAGCTGATTCTGCAGTGAGAGCAGAAAAATAAATCCTCATCTGTTCGCCCGTACTTGAATCTTCCCCTTTTGTACTGTTTTGGTTTGAATGCTACATCAGAATGAGACTGCTGCATGTGCTCCAGAAGATGCTTTTGTCTTGAAAATCCCATTTTGCAATCATCAACACTGCACTGGAATGGATATATATTGAAGTGCACTTGTTGTACATGGGACACCATAGCTGCCTTGAGATTGAACCCCTTGCCACAGTATGAACAATGAAAGCTCTCTGTTGATGGTTTATGTACCAATTCAATGTGCCTTGAAAGGTTGTATTTGAAGCTAAACCTTTTCTCACAATGTGGGCATTTTAATCGTTTGGATTTGTCCTCACTGTGACAGAGCATATGTCTGTTATACTGGTTTCTTCTGGCAAATTCTTTTTTGCAGACTGCACAGGTAAAGCTGATTTTCTTATTGTGAATCTCATCAATATGCTGCTTTAAAACAGACATGTGTTTGAATTTGGCTGGACACAGCTTGCAGTGATTCTGTTGGCCAGGGGTTTTGTGTACATATCTGATATGATTTCTTAGTGTTTGAAAATTCTTATATGTCTTCCTGCACCGCTGACAGTAATTTGTGTTTTGTCTGGAATCAATTATACTATCATCACTTTCATCATCTAACTCATCTGATTTATTCTGTTGTTTGTTACTTATCCTTCCGTCATAAGTAGGATCTTTGAAAGATCCCTCTGAACATTCTTGCAAATACAAAGTGTGTTGATATAAGCCATGTTTATTTCTAGATTCTTCCTCAGTACCAGCCCCTAATGTTGTTTTTAAATTATCTTCATTCTCTTCCAAATGATTCAAGTCCTTGTGCATTTTACTGATGCCGGTATGTTTATTTATTTGGTTACCACTTTCACTGTGAGCTTCAAGAGAATTTGAATCACCGTCGATCCCTTTCTCGGCATTCATTATGGACTCTGCGATCCTAACTCCACGTAAACTGTATCTTTTGCCATTTGTTTCAGGAAGAAGTGTCACCTGGTTTCTCTCAGATGAATCCGATTTTCGAGGTCTTCCGCGTTTTCTTTTCAAACAATTATTTTGAGTTTGGACATCTGGTAGGCCTATACTGCATTGTATTTCATCGTTTTTGTGAACGTTAGATATAATTATCTGCAGAGCATTTGAACAATTTACCCCTTTTCCAGGTTTGCTAACAGACAAACATAGCATTGTTTCATTGCCGTCCGTTTTCTTAATTCTTGATTCAATATTGCACAAATGAGTGTTAAATTGACAGGTCCACTGAATAATATTATCGCCATGATCATATTTGATCACTTCTGAGAGAAAATGTACAGGCAGAGAAATATCTAATCCGTCAGCGTTCATATTTTGTTATTCAAAAGCGAAAGTGAAAATGTGAAGCTTTAAACGGAATCTCGAACCCAATCTTTAAAGTAAATTTGACTTCGGGTTATGTTGAAGCCAGTAACATTAATATTAATAATCGAAATTGTTGATAAATAAAGGTTTGAAATAAAGGGTAATTATTCATCGGATTCCATTTTTTCAATACAATTAATAAGAGACACAGAGACCACAAGGCTCACCCGAGCAACTATGGAAAACCTAAAATACACTCTTAACTTGAAAAAAAACCTAAACTAATATTCAAGAATACAATGATAAGGAAATGTCTAAGCTTCCTTCTATATAACCCTCCCATGGAGTACCCAAGCCTTCTCATAGAGTAAATACCCCAATCCTCGCATAGAGTACCCTTATTCTCCCATAGAGTACTCTCACATTGATTACTCTTACCCTCCAGTGGAGTAATCTTACCTTTCCATTGTGTATCTTTCCCTCCAATAGAGTTCCTTCACCCTTAAATACAGTATCCTTACACTCCTATAGAGTACCATTTTTTCTCCCATAGAGTACACTTACCCTCAGAGTATCCTTACTCTCCTATGGATTACACTTACCCTAAAATAAAAAATACTTACTCTTCTATAGAATACACATACTCTCTCATAGTGTACCCTTAATCTTCCATAGAGTACCCTAACCCTCCCAGCGTGTATCCTTCTCCTCCCAAGGAGTATACATGTACTAGCCCTTTCCATGGAGTACACTTCCACTATGGAGTACACATGCCCTCCCATGGAGTAAACAGACCCTCTAATGTACTACCCGGACTCTCCAGTTGATTCCTTAACTTTCTTATGTTCCATTGTAGTACATGTAGCCTTAAATTCTAATGGAGTACACCTGCCCTTAATTTTCAAAGAGTATCTTTACTCTCTAACCCTCAAATGGAGAAGTCTTACTTAACAATAGAGTATGTATTCTTATCCTCAAATTGAGTACCCTTATTACTAACCTTCCCATGGAGTACCTACTAACCAGTGGAGTGCCCTTTCTCTCTATCCATCAAATGGAGAAACTTACCTTTCACCTTTTAATAAAGTAACCTTACCCTCAAATGATACAGTGTATCAATCAAATAGGGTACCCTTTCCCTTCCAATGGAGAAGCGAAATCCTCCAACAGAATGTTCTTACCCTCTGAAGAAGTTAACCTACCCTATAACTTTCCAAAAGAGTACCCTTACTCTCCAATGTAGAATCATGACCCATCCTATACAGTACCCTTACCTTCCAAAAGAGTACCCTTCACCTACCATAGAGTACCATTATCCTTCAATAGATAGCACTTACCCTCCCATTGAGTACCCTTGCCTTCCTATAGAATACCAGTACCCTCCTATAGAGTACCCTTACACTCCACTGGGGTACCCTGATCTTCCAAAGGAAGGAATATCCTTACCCTCCAATGGAGAACCCCTACTTTCCAAAGGAGTACCCTTTCCCCCATTTGAGTATCCTAACCTTTAAAAGGAGTATCCTTACCCTCCAATGGAGAACCCCTACTTTCTAAAGGAGTACCCTTTCCCCCATTCGAGTATCCTAACCTTTAAAAAGAGTACCCTTACCCTAAAATGCAGAACCCCTACTCAGTTTAACAATCTCATAATCTCATCAAATAAGGCATGAAGAAGCAAAGCGAACTTCAAACAGAATACTGGTAAAAAAAACCCAACAAATCATTTAATGCATTCTGCTTTTATGTTTATCTCTGAAGTTAATTGATAGAATCAATTTCATCCAAAGGATACCAAGAGATGGATTGGAGAAATAAAAGTATATTGTCAGAAGTTGAATCAGAAGACATTTTAAAACCACAAACTTGTTACATTGTTAACAAACACGAAAACCAAAATGTTACGTTTACATGTTCAGGCAGATGAGATACCATTTATTTTGTATAAATTCATTTTTGTTATATAAAACAGAAATCATGTGAATATGTGGTTACGGTACTTTTCAGACAATCATACATTTCTGTATTTATCAAATTGTCACAACAACTATCATGATACATGTAATTGTATATTAACAAATTACAAACTGCAAGATCAATAAATTATTAACCTGAGTTATATTTCAAAATGCAGATCACAAAACCACATCACCAGCTAAGTACAGATAAATTATATTAAGTTGTAAAAAATTAAGCTAATACCAGTACATGTACTGAGGTTGACATATAAATGACAATAGGGTATGTGAAATAAGCTAGCATTCATACATCTGAGTTATTGAACACATTTGTAACATATTGACTTGTAGATATTTCCAGTGATGATTTAGTTACTGATGTCAAATTATGTATGACGTTTGTTGTCAGTACTGTTGTCATTGGTATGGAAGACACAAGAGAGAGTTGCTGGTCTCCGTCTGGGGTATGGGCTTTCACTATTGAGTATATAGATAATCCAACATCATATATCACAGCTATGCCAAAGTACACAGGAATTAAATATAACAACTTTCCAAATAAAGATGGAATTGGTAAAGAGATACGCTGTGCTCTACAAAAAAAGAAAAAAATACCATCATATTAAATCAGATCTATTACCCTCCCTTATTTTGATAACTCGTTGTTAGGATTTAACATTATTCAATATGGGGTATCTACAAAGACATCTTTAAAGTATAAATAAACAAAAAAATTACCAAAAACGGAGAGAGAGAGAGAGAGAGAGAGAGAGAGAGAGAGAGAGAGAATGTCATTGTTACTATATACAGGGTTATTTTCGCCCTTCTTCACTTGCAAACAGTTTTGCCCCATCTTGAATTCGCCCAGACAAAGTTGTGTTTAAAAAGAGATAGTTTGAGCTGATTCAATTCGCCCAGTCTTAAATTCACCTGTAGACTAGCTGCAATAATGTAGCCCTCTCCGATTTTTTATATCTGATGTTCACTGGAGAGGCCTCTCCCCCCCAAAAAAAAAAATTGGGAGAGGGTTACATTATTGCAGCTACTCGTAGACAATAAGAGCGAAAGAGCCGAAAATAAAACGGTAGCAAATATTACCTATATTCAGTATATATACAAGCTATCAAAACATGTACTTACAAATGTTCTTTTTTCCTGGCATTATGACACATTAAAAATATGAATAAGGCAACTTCAATGTTGATGGTAAAGGAGGAAAACTTCTCCAGAATATCAACAAATCCCTGTAAAATAAGTCAATAAATGTGTATGAATTAGCCTTGCACATTTCTGCTACAACAAATAAGATATAAAGATGTGTGTCCATATAGATAGTTTACCTGAGGATCCAGCATTGACACACCAAACACGACACAAAACACTGCAAGGGAGACAACTGTGCTGCAAAGACTAAAACAGATAATAGTAGATTAGTTAAAAGATTACAGAACTGATTTTTACATCTTAACTAAGCTACAACTTAACTCTACATTGTACATGTATTTGTAATCAATATTTGACTTCCAGCTTGGTTTATTTGAATGATGTGTTAATTGTTTGGTATAAATTAATGCTCACTTGTCATTGCATGATGATGGTAAATGTGCTATGTGAACTATTTGACTGAAACAAATGTCTCTGCTAATCTATCATATGAAATTGAAACACCTACATGTACCAATAAAAATTGAAAACACATACAAATGAAAACTGATACACAGTGCAAGTCCATAACCTATTATTTGGTATTGATTCACCTTTGTTAACTTGCCATTTGGCATTGATCGACTTGAATTTTATAACTTACCATTTTGCACCCATATACATGTATACCCTTGTTATTAAATTTAACATTTGTAAACTTTCTGTTACCATTTGCATGATAGGCCTGATGTTTGAATTTTTATTGTAATCTCAATTGATACAATTTTGTGAACTTACTACATGTATTTGTGTACAGTGCACCTGATTTGGATAACTTACCATTTGGCATTTATACACCTGACTTTCATTTTGGTTTGTGTTCTGTATTCTGTCAGCTTATCTTTTTTCCATGCTGATTGAAGCCAACCTAGTACTAAAGATTTAGACAGTAAATATCAGGCATCAATAAATAAAAAGAGGTGTCATTTTATCTTTTCATAAAAAATCAGTTTATAAATTACTTTTTTTTCATTATATAGATAAATTCACATCCTTCATAAAAAAAACAATCTTTTACTGTACTCTTTATAAATGGTTTTCAATGAGGAGGATCTTCCATTGTAAAAAACTGTGAGTGAAAATAAGTACTGTAAACCAACCTTTATTCGCGAGGACTTTTTTTTGCGATTAACTTCCGATAAACTGGTTTGTGACAACAAATGTTCGCGACCAAGCCTAATCCAGAACTGATTGTTTTAACAACTATACGACAACAACTGGTTCTCGGCTAGAAATATTTACGTTGACGAGGCCCTCGTGAACCTTGCAAAAATTTCTGGCACGCGAATAAAAGTTGGTTTACAGTAAATGCAAATGAAATCCTTTGCCTGTGAGAGAAACTTACGTGTGTGGTGAAGAACTGCTCCCACAGTAAGGAACGAGACAGTGATGCTGACCATAATAAACAGCTCAATCAGGAAAGCGACCCACGAAAAGGACGGGTATCTCTCCTTAATAATCTATAAAAAGTTACCAGTTAAAACGATCTATAAAATCAAATAGTTGTCTTACTGGTGACCATAATAATCATGTTAATCAGAAATTTCAAAGCAACCAATGAAAGGGACAGGTAGTTTTCCTTCATAAACCATAAAAAGAAACACATCAACAATGCATAAAATGGTGTCATTACTTAATTCTTCATTGATATTATAAATTGAGTCTAAAAGCTGACCCAGAGAAATCAAATGAAAGGGGGTAGGGTTGTTTGGTGCAAGTCATACACCAGTACATTATAAAATATCAAATGTTTTTCAAATTTGAAAAACTTGTTTCTGAATTTTTCAATTTGTGTAGCATAAATTTGACCAATGAAAATATGGTATGTTCAAACTTTATTATACATGTACAATGTTTGTTAATGTTTTTGAAATGTTAAAATTTTTTTTTTACCTCAGTCAAAGGTATTGTGGAGATTTCACCTTCACTTGCTGATCTGAAATTACCACCACACATTAAATGAAATACTTATACATGTTTTTTGAAAAACAATTGTAAATGTATAAATGTGAGAAGCTTTAATTAATAAAAGCAGTTTACCTTTGAAGAGAAATGTTGCTATGACACAGATTTCCATGAGATTCACTAGATTGTGTGTTGGAAGCACACTGGAATGTAGACAACTGGGGAACAATGTCCAGCACTGCCCAGCACCTGTATCAGACCAAACCAATGGAATGTCAGGTATTAAACTTCTAAATCTATATCATGAGACTAACTTAGTTTCATATTTTGCTGAATTGCCGCACCTAGAGTAAGACACTATTTACTTGCATGTATGTGCTTTAAAAAGATTTAATTGTATAGTATATACATGTTCATTTTTATGATTTTCATTTTTAACTATCCTTTGAATGTACTAAGCTACCTACCACAGAATGTTGAGTATTGTACAGGTCAGGAGACCGAGGTTCACAGAGAGACGGAAATTCTGAATCTGGTTCTTAACCGGGCTGATCTTGCTGTACATCAGAGGCATTGTATTCACAACACCACCTACAGAATACGGTCACAGGTCAAGGTCAGTCCAAGTTTAACAGATACACACTGTACATGTTATGTATCATGTACGTTTAATGTAATGTACTTTTTAAAGCAGCAGTGTGCATTCTAAGTTTGGATGATTTCATACACACCCAGGGCCACTGTTCCCATTAAGAATGGTTCTCCAAATGCTGAGAAGTCATTGTGAATCTCTCTGTTTATTTCTGACCCAACATAAAATGTTACTGCGACCTAGAGAATTAAAAAGTAAAAAGATATTGTATGTTGATAAGGAATGCAAAATAAGTGTGAAGGTAAACGTTAGAGCTTACAGATTATAACCTGATAGAGATTATAACAGATAGATTGATAACTACATGGTGTCCAAAGAGTGGAGCACTAATAATTGAGACTTTCATTATAGAAAGGATGTTTCCTTGAGATTTCAAGTTCAAATTTCTTTATATTTTTTTCTAAAATGTCTGTATATAGATGTGACAAAAATACTCAAATAATCAAATTGACTTACTGTTCCAAGCAAGAGAGAACCTTTGAAAAAGGTTAGAACTGACACCAGGGGCTGGACCAGCTGTAAGGCGAAGACGATGAGGAAGGTCAGCACCCACACAAACACCGGGATCACGTAGATGTAGCTGAAGAATAGAAACAGGGACACTAGACCCTGGTGTGACACAGTGATCACAAAACACAGGGACACTAGACCCTGGTGTGACACAGTGATCACAAAACACAGTGACACTAGACCCTGGTGTGACACAGTGATCACAAAACACAGGGACACTAGACCCTGGTGTGACACAGTGATCACAAAACACAGTGACACTAGACCCTGGTGTGACACAGTGATCACAAAACACAGTGACACTAGACCCTGGTGTGACACAGGGATCACAAAACACAGGGACACTAGACCCTGGTGTGACACAGGGATCACATAGATGTAGCTACAAAACACTGGGACCACAGAGATGTAGCTACATAACACAGGGATCACAAAGATGTAACTACAAAACACAGAGATCACATAGATGTAGCTACAAAACACAGGGATCACATAGATGTAGCTACACAACACAGGGATCACATAGATGTAGCTACAAAACACAGGGATCACAAAGATGTAGCTACAAAACACAGGGATAACATAGATGTAGCTACATAACACAGGGATCACATATATGTAGCTACAAAACACAGGGATCACATAGATGTAGCTACAAAACACAGGGATCACAGAGATGTAGCTACATAATACATGATCACATAGATGTAGCTATATAACACAGGGATCACATAGATGTAACTACAAAACACAGAGATCACATAGATGTAGCTACAAAACACAGAGATCACATATATATAGCTACATAACACAGGGATCACAAAGATGTAGCTACAAAACACAGGGATCACATAGATGTAGCTACATAACACAGGGATCACATAGATGTAGCTACAAAATACAGGGATCACATAGATGTAGCTACACAACACAGGGATCACAAAGATGTAGCTACATAACACAGGGATCACAAAGATGTAGCTACATACCACAGGGATCACATAGATGTAGCTACATTACACAGGGATCACATAGATGTAGCTACATAACACAGGGATCACATAGATGTAGCTACAAACACAGAGATCACATAGATGTAACTACAAAACACAGGGATCACATAGATGTAGCTACATAACACATGGATCACATAGATGTAGCTACAAAACACAGGGATCACATAGATGTAGCTACACAACACAGGGATCATAGATGTAGCTACAAAACACAGGGACAGTAGAAACTGGTGTAGCACAGGGATCACGTAAATGTAGCTACATAACACAGGGATCACATAGATGTAGCTACATAACACAGGGATCACATAGATGTAGCTACAAAACACAGAGATCACATAGATGTAACTACATAACACAGGGATCACAAAGATGTAGCTACATAACACAGGGATCACATAGATGTAGCTACATAACACAGAGATCACATAGATGTAGCTACATAACATCAGGATCACATAGATGTAGCTACATAACACAGGGACCACATAGATGTAGCTACAAAACACAGGGATCACATAGATGTAGCTACAAAACACAGGGATCACATAGATGTAGCTACAAAACACAGGGATCACATAGATGTAGCTACAAAACACAGAGATCACATAGATGTAACTACATAACACAGGGATCACAAAGATTTAGCTACATAACACAGGGATCACATAGATGTAGCTACATAACACAGAGATCACATAGATGTAGCTACATAACATCAGGATCACATAGATGTAGCTACATAACACAGGGACCACATAGATGTAGCTACAAAACACAGGGATCACATAGATGTAGCTACAAAACACAGGGATCACATAGATGTAGCTACATAACATCGGGATCACATAGATGTAGCTACATAACACAGGGATCACATAGATGTAGCTATAATACACAGGGATCACATAGATGTAGCTACATAACATCTGGATCACATAGATGTAGCTACAATACACAGGGATCACAAAGATGTAGCTACAAAACACAGGGACCACATAGATGTAGCTACATAACACAGGGATCACATAGATGTAGCTACATAACACAGGGATCTCATAGATGTAGCTACACAACACAGGGATCACATAGATGTAGCTACATAACATCGGGATCACATAGATGTAGCTACATAACACAGGGATCACATAGATGTAGCTATAATACACAGGGATCACATAGATGTAGCTACATAACATCTGGATCACATAGATGTAGCTACAAAACACAGGGATCACAAAGATGTAGCTACAAAACACAGGGATCACATAGATGTAGCTACATAACACAGGGATCACATATATGTAGCTACAAAACACAGGGATCACATAGATGTAGCTACAAAACACAGGGATCACAGAGATGTAGCTACATAATACATGATCACATAGATGTAGCTATATAACACAGGGATCACATAGATGTAACTACAAAACACAGAGATCACATAGATGTAGCTACAAAACACAGAGATCACATATATATAGCTACATAACACAGGGATCACAAAGATGTAGCTACAAAACACAGGGATCACATAGATGTAGCTACATAACACAGGGATCACATAGATGTAGCTACAAAATACAGGGATCACATAGATGTAGCTACACAACACAGGGATCACAAAGATGTAGCTACATAACACAGGGATCACAAAGATGTAGCTACATACCACAGGGATCACATAGATGTAGCTACATTACACAGGGATCACATAGATGTAGCTTCATAACACAGGGATCACATAGATGTAGCTACAAACACAGAGATCACATAGATGTAACTACAAAACACAGGGATCACATAGATGTAGCTACATAACACATGGATCACATAGATGTAGCTACAAAACACAGGGATCACATAGATGTAGCTACACAACACAGGGATCATAGATGTAGCTACAAAACACAGGGACAGTAGAAACTGGTGTAGCACAGGGATCACGTAAATGTAGCTACATAACACAGGGATCACATAGATGTAGCTACATAACACAGGGATCACATAGATGTAGCTACAAAACACAGAGATCACATAGATGTAACTACATAACACAGGGATCACAAAGATGTAGCTACATAACACAGGGATCACATAGATGTAGCTACATAACACAGAGATCACATAGATGTAGCTACATAACATCAGGATCACATAGATGTAGCTACATAACACAGGGACCACATAGATGTAGCTACAAAACACAGGGATCACATAGATGTAGCTACAAAACACAGGGATCACATAGATGTAGCTACAAAACACAGGGATCACATAGATGTAGCTACAAAACACAGAGATCACATAGATGTAACTACATAACACAGGGATCACAAAGATTTAGCTACATAACACAGGGATCACATAGATGTAGCTACATAACACAGAGATCACATAGATGTAGCTACATAACATCAGGATCACATAGATGTAGCTACATAACACAGGGACCACATAGATGTAGCTACAAAACACAGGGATCACATAGATGTAGCTACAAAACACAGGGATCACATAGATGTAGCTACATAACATCGGGATCACATAGATGTAGCTACATAACACAGGGATCACATAGATGTAGCTATAATACACAGGGATCACATAGATGTAGCTACATAACATCTGGATCACATAGATGTAGCTACAATACACAGGGATCACAAAGATGTAGCTACAAAACACAGGGACCACATAGATGTAGCTACATAACACAGGGATCACATAGATGTAGCTACATAACACAGGGATCTCATAGATGTAGCTACACAACACAGGGATCACATAGATGTAGCTACATAACATCGGGATCACATAGATGTAGCTACATAACACAGGGATCACATAGATGTAGCTATAATACACAGGGATCACATAGATGTAGCTACATAACATCTGGATCACATAGATGTAGCTACAATACACAGGGATCACAAAGATGTAGCTACAAAACACAGGGACCACATAGATGTAGCTACATAACACAGGGATCACATAGATGTAGCTACATAACACAGGGATCTCATAGATGTAGCTACACAACACAGGGATCACATAGATGTAGCTACAAACACCGGGATCACATAGATGTAGCAACATAACATCGGGATCACATAGATTTAGCTACAAAACACAGGGATCACATAGATGTAGCTACATAACACAGGGATCACATAAATGAAGCTACAAAACATCTGGATCACAAAGATGTAGCTACATAACACAGAGATCACATAGATGTAGCTACACAACACAGGGATCACATAGATGTAACTACAAAACACAGGGATCACATAGATGTAGCTACACAACACAGGGATCCTAGATGTAGCTACAATACACTGGGATCACATAAATGTAGCTACACAACACAGGGATCACATAGATGTAGCTACATAACACAGGGATCACATAGATGTAACTACATAACACTGGGATCAAATAGATGTAGCTACACAACACAGGGATCACATAGATGTAGCTACATAACACAGGGATCACATAAATGTAGCTATATAACACAGGGATCACATAGATGTAGCTACAAAACACCGGGATCACATAGATGTAGCTACAAAACACCGGGATCACATAGATGTAGCTACAAAACACAGGGATCACATAGATGTAGCTACACAACACAGGGATCACATAGATGTAGCTACATAATACTGGGATTAAATAGATGTAGCTACAAAACACAGGGATCACATAGATGTAGCTACACAACACAGGGATCATAGATGTAGCTACAAAACACAGGGACAGTAGAAACTGGTGTAGCACAGGGATCACGTAAATGTAGCTACAAATGTACATGGAGAATAGAAACAGTCACAGGGGCAAGCTGGCTCAGGAGGACTTAATACTACTAGAAGCATGGGACCAGCATATATTTACATTCAGTGTATATTTCCCCTTATGTTTGCATAGGAAATCTGCGACGTTCAATTTTCTATGAATACACTTTGCTAATTTATGCACCATGAGCACAATATATAAACGTCACCACGTGTTTTGAATATATTTATTTTTGTAAGATTAAATGAAACGTTCAACCTTACATAACCAATTTGATATGTACTTTTGAAAAATAATCATTAAATTATATCTACTCCTTAATTAAAAAGATTTTTCTCTACAAAGTTTCTGGCACTATATTTTTAGCTGCGGAAGCGTACTAAATAACATGTTAATATGGCTGTTCCATGTATGTTTCATATGCCTGACTGAGAGCATATATAATGGCTTTACAGCGACGATACACGTATATTTCATACATAAAACTAGAGGAACTGTGAGCAAGCTCACGATTGATACCCCCCGCTAAGAAAAAAATCATAACTCAAGTATTTTTCAGAAAATGATTGGATGTTATCTCATTAACCGTTCATGTCCTATCAATAACAACTGCTCAATTTTTTAAAATTGTTAATGCTAATATAAGTACACAAACCAATTTCTATTACATTTGTATTTAAATTCCATTTTATTTCAACTGAACTGTTAATGCATGAAGACATTTGCATCCTTATGATAACAAACATGACTGAAATCAAACCATAATCCACATGTCAAGCAGCCATTAAATGTTTTGAATTTTTGGTATCCCGAGCCCGATTTTTTTCCGAAATTTCTTTCCACCAAAAAAAAAGATAAAATACATCAGGGCGGGCAATTTCCAGATTGGCAGGTGGGGATGATAATCTAACAATTAATTTTATATGACCTGACACATGCAAGCTTTGTGTCAAATTTTACCTTCTAATCATTTACATTAATACAAGACAGGAATAAAGAATTTTTTAAACAATGACCTTGACCTTGCATGAATGACCTTGGGTCAATGTCATGACACACCTTCAGGTCATAAGCAATCTTTGTGTGAAGTAAGAACTTCCAGTGTTTTTTCCATAAGAAAGATATGGACCGGACACGAATTTTGCACTTTTCCTGCCACTGACCTTGACCTTGCCCAAATGACCTTGGATCAAGGTCATGACACACCCTCAGGTCATAAGCAATCTTTGTGTAGAGTAAGAACTTCCAGTGTTTCTCCATAAGAAAGATATGGACCGGACAGGAATTTTGCACAGACAGACGGACGGACGGGACGGATGGACAGACAAGGTGATTCCTATATACCCCCCAAACTTCGTTTGCGGGGGGTATAAACATCAGTATGAATATAAATATAAGCACTGAATGCTTTTTTTTGGATGTCGTTGGTCCTATGACACACCAATGCGGTGCAGACAAATTATCATACCGCGCTAACGCATGGTATTCAATTTGTCTGCACCACATTGGTGTGTCATAGGACAGACGACATCCAAAAATAAGCATTCAATGCTTAAATGAACAACACAATATACATTATATATATTGAATGTACGTATATAAATATTTTATTTACTTATTGATAATACATATACCAAATAATGGTTCTACATGAAGAAGACCATTTTTGGAACAAGATATACTTTATATATTTAATTGAGGTTATTTCTTTTTTGCAGTTTGTCTATAAATTAAGAAATCTATAATATATACTCCCTTTATATCAGTTAATGAAATGGGTCAAACTTACTTGATTCCTAAAACTTGAGCATATGCTTCACTTCCTGCTAAAGAGTAACTAATCAACAGAGCAACACTGAAAGAAAAAAACCCAGACAAATCAAAAATCCAATCAAAGGAAACAAATAGAAAATACAAAACATAATAGCATTTAAGGATAGAACAATCAAAGTTTTTTATAAATTGTGTCTCATCATTTTGACATATTTGGTCAATAAAATATGTTCAACAAAATTCAACAATCATAAAGAATTGCAATTGAAGAACCAGAATGAGTTCAAATACCTAAACAATATTAGAGACTTACAACTGTAGAACCAGGATGATGTCAAGGCCTAAATAATCTTAAAGACTTACAACTGTAAAACCAGGATGATGTCATAGGCCTGAACAATTTTTAAAGACTTACAACTGTAGAACCAGAAATATTTCAAATGCCTAAATAATCTTAGATACTTACAACTGTTGAACCAGATGATGTCAAAGGTCTAAACAATTTTAGAGACTTACAATGATGTCAAAAGCCTTGACAATCTTAGAGACTTACACATGTAGAACCAGAAAGATGTTAAAAGGTCTGAACAATTTCAGAGACTTACAACTGTAGAACCAGGATGATGTCAAAGGCATGCACAAGTCCACAGCTGAGGAACAGCTCTCCAAGGAGATGGAGGTTTGGGGGTTGGGCGCTTGTCTGTTTTGGTAAGATCACATGACCTGCCAGTACAGACTCTGAAAAATTATTGAAGAAAACAATGAATACAATTTATGATGATTTATTTCTAATTTTTGCAGTTTTTTTTAAAGAATGGGTCAGAAGGTTTTTTTAAAATTCAATTTCAATTAATGTATTTTAAGTCACACTAGGGGTTTCCTAATCTGAACATCCCATCCATACATGTCCTCTACAGCTGAGTTGAAGCACATTTATAAGAAACACAAAACAGTGAGATTTTTTTATATCCAGAAAATTTGATTTTGAAAATTCTCTACCGAATTAAAAATGTTTTAGAAAAACTTGGGTTGGGTGCATTTCAAATGGGTTGGTAGGCAACTGCAAACAATCAATTTTTTAATTTTATGTCCACAAAATCCCCCAAAATTGAGTCTCCATGAATATCATTAAATTAACAGTACAACATCTCTATTTTCCTAGAGTATTACTAATAGTATTTCAAAATTTATATAAAAATAAATAAACAAAATAACAACAATTATTAAAATCAACTTAACACAATGCATACTGAATACTAAAGCCATCAAGAAACAAAACATTTTTTTAAAATTGTATTTAACTAAAAAAGAGAAAGAAACCATTTTCTTTACCAAATTACATGTATATGGTATACCAATGCAAGAGACATCATGTATTGATGAAACAGGCTTTGTTTGAAGCAATATTACCCTGTGACATTTACTTTTTTATGAAAGTACATGTACATCACAACATGGTGATTTCAACCCATTGTAAAACTGTTTAAATCGCCAAACTTGAATGTATATCACTGTAGCATAGCTTTGGACTGTGGACCAGCAGGTCCTGAGTTCGAATACTCCAGGGACTTTTGTTTTATGAATAGTGATAAAATTGATTTTTTCTCCAAAACTGAACCTTTTTTCTGTCAAGCACTTACTAGAAATTTATACCTCTAAAGAATAAATGTATTAAAATTTGTGCTTGTATGTGAAACTTTTCCTAAAGGTGTGGAGGACCCTTCACAATAACAGGAATTGAAATTTTTTATGATGAAGTTTTTCAACAACTCTTGAAAATTTGAACAATGGGCTCTGTATACAATGTAGATTCCTTGTTTTACGTGAGTACTTAATTTCGTGTTTCAACCGTATTGCATCAATTCGCTAGAATTTAAAACAGCGAACGCCAAATTATTATCATAGTTTCATTTAGTTAACATCTGTCCGAAAAAATCAAAGCGAGAATTTAAAATCCGCAAGATGTGCTTTTACACAAATATTAATTTCTTGCATTCAATTAGGAATCTGTTACACAATTTCTTAAATAGTTATGAAACACGATACATATGGTAAGAGTTAAAGAAAAAGAAACAGACATGTCAAACAGACAGACAACAGACATGAAAAATTGGAGGACAGGGTGATTGGCACTGAATACAAATACAAAGGACAAATTTATAAGTTTATTTTGAAAGGTCTCCAGCTTTGAAGATCTCCAGGAATAATAATAATTCAAAGTACATGCATTAATCAACAGATTATTGGTGGTAACAGATGGTACATCTTTTGATAAATAAATCAGTGGACTATTTAATTTACATTTGTCTCAATGTGATATCAATTTAAAATGAATTCATAATAAAATGCTGTGTTAAAACAGGTAAATTAAAGCATGCAATAAAAAGATTCCTGATTTGTGATCGATAAGGTTTTATTCTACCATGGGCCATGATTGATCCCATAAATAAGAAATCAATACAAGCAATGCAACATATTGTAGTCTCTGCAGCAAAATCTGTGCAAGTATGGCATTGCATAGAAGCAACTAATAAATTTGACTAGCTTAATTCAACTGTAAACTAAATAAAATTACAACAAATTCCTTACACCACAGCTTGAGAATCTACAAAACAAGGTTTATGAAACTCCATTGGATTAGATACAGATGCTACAGACATATGGTGCCAATATATAAATATATGAATGTTACTATGGTAACCGTTCTCACCACTGGTCTCATCCTCCTCTTCAAGTTCATCACACGTCTCATCAGCTAGCAGATCATTCAATGGCACCAACTCCTCCTGTTAATTGATAAAATTGCTATGAAGTAAATGAATGTGATTTGGTAAAAAATTGAGAATGCTTATAAAATACAAAGTACACACAAGTAAACAATACAACACGATATGCAGTATAATCAATCAGTTAGATAATTTATGTCATTTAAGGAATGTGGACAATTTCATTTAAGGTAAGTATAAACTATTCATGTTTTCAAAGAGTAGCAGGGAACTACAATGGAAGAACCATCTATTCCTGAGACTGACCAGTTCCTAAGTTACTTCTTCCTCTTTATTCTATTATATTTTGGCAAGCTATCACCCAAAACACTCCTAACTGACTTCTAGACTATGTAATTAAAATAAATGGTCTATAATCAAACCTACTTGTTTATCTCCCTATGACAGAGTACATGTACATGAATTTATCCAAACTTAAACCTACAAGTCCTATGTGTACCTATTCATCAACTATCAAAACATGCAGAAAAATATTTACCCAAATCCGTCGTCTGTGAGACTGTTGCATATCAAAGTAAGTTTGGTTATCAAAAATGTTAATGGTAAAATGATATACAACGTGTACAATGGAGGGTACACATGTAGAAAAAGCCAAACCTTTGAGTCCTGGATCTGAGAGACATGGGCCAACTGAAGAAGTTCTGTGAAAAAGTACACTGTCAGCATCTACAATATAAAAGTACATCGCCAGCATTGAACGATAATGAATTTAAAGATGTGTAGCAGGTCAGTGCTGTAGCTTTTTATCAGTACTTGGCATTGTGTTTATTTTTTGTTTTAATGACTCTACATTAAGAATTACTGTAAACTTTATTAATTTCTGATATGATATGAAAACAACTTTACTCAAAATATAAATGAACCGGATATAATAAACCAAACTCAAAGTAAATGAAAACCAAGATTTACAACCCTTTATAAATTTATTACAACAAAACATGAACAAACAAGTTAATGGCAAGTACCTAAAATCCCCACACCCAAACCTAACTTAACATTAACAGGGACCTACCACAGACAGACAAGGTGGGGACTAAGGAGAAAAGCTAGCGAAACCAGCTGTCACCCTTGTCAAATATGAAGATACATGAGTTTACATAGGGGACAGAACAATAGAAAAGTGTCATTAAAGCTGTTGGCTATGATATAAAGTGGGCATGACCAAACTAAAAGAGATTTATTAAATCGGGATCAGAATGCTATTAATAATAGATAATTATAAACAAAATCCCGATCTACCACAGATGAAAAGGATGAAAAATAAAAAAAGACTAAAAAGTATATCATAACATAATACAATAGGGCATACAGGATATAAAGCGAACAACCCTGGTATAGGTTAAAGGATAATTTAGGCAGACAGACTCTGAGCGAATGAACTCGGGCGAACAGGTAGTCTATAGGGCAAACAAACCTGATACCTAATTACATGTTATAATTTAACTTACCTGCATCAATGCCCCGAACAGGAATGATGCCAAGAATGGGTATATTCCCGATTTACTTAGAGTAACTGGCAGACCTACATAAATTAAGTTAATACAGGTAACTAAAAAGATTGAAAGACCTCCATCTATAAACAGAACTTCAATTTCATTTTGAAGGTTATTTATAACAATTTAAAATCAGAAAGTGAACAAGTATGAAAATTCAAACTATAACTCAAGCTTTAATATTGTTTAATTAGGGCATAAAATTTACCTAATATTCCAGTTCCGAGTATCGTGGCTATTGTCACAAAATCTACAACACATGTACAATCGATTTATAATACAATAATCAATTTAACGTTAACGTTAACTCTTTTAAATACAAAACAGTCGAAGATCTGCAAATTTTCTAAAACTAAGGAAGTGACAACTTACAACATTGTAGATAAACTAATATTTTCCCTCCCGTCTTGCGTGTCTCCCCCATTTTTAAATCTAAAACTTCCAAAAACTAGCTACATGTTGACACTTTCTGCTCGCCATCCACGTCAGTTCGGTCGAAAGTGAAAGTAGATAAGATAAAGTATTAATGCGCATCTGTAAACATTCGAGATACGAAAAATAAGTATTTCACTATTATCTATCATGAAAATATATAAATGTTAAATTGTCAATCTTAAACATAATTTTTGCGATTCCTATCAATTGTCGTATCGAAAAACTTGACATCTCCGAACTTTAAAGGTTACCATTTGTTTCAGCGTAGGTTTCTATATGTTGTTAGTCAGCCGGTGTTTGAAAACTATCAGCGTTCCCATTCTCTCACGATTTCATCGTTGTTTGTAAGTATGATATGCCTGTTGACATTTTTGAATGATTGCCTCTTTACATTACTTTAGTATTAAAATACATAATGCACGGATAGGCAATGCCAAAACTCTTTTGATAATGTTGGATATCAGTTTTGTTTTTGTCCGAATTTCCTTCATAATCCACACGCACATTTTAATATACCATAAATGATAAATCTAAATCTAGGAGCAATAAACATTGATAAGTGCCAGTCAATCAATGATCAAACCAACTTTTTAAAAACAATATGGCGGCACCCAGGGCTGAAAGAAATTTTTTTAGCTCATAGTACCCCTGATTCAACTCTCATTTTTCACAGATTTTCTTATATATGCGTGTTACCATTGAGCCTCGCTTGCTAGGCGGGCTTTGCCCGCCTCTCGCTGCGCTCGGTGTAAAATCAACGCTGGGGACCAAGTGTGGTCATTGGCAACAATATTTACAGTACCTGTCCTCACTGCACATTGTGTCATCAATCAGAATAAGTATTGCCAAAAACAGAAAAATTGTTCATGTAGATTTATTCCTCATTACATCAAAAATATAGAAAGCTAGAAATTTAGAAATTGTTTGGTTTTGGGGTAAATCTGTGCAAATTCTTGCTTCTATATTGGAAGGCTGCATTCAACTTTTCTTCTTAACCAGATGAGAGGGGAGAAGAACATACAATATTGGCAATGGTTTTCAACAATAATTTAATAGTTAATAGAGGTTAATAGATATCAAATCTCAGTTACTTGAGATCACCATGATCATATACACTGCTACTCTCGTCTCCTGACCAACAGTCAAAATAATTGAAAATGTAAACTACATCTTTTCCTCGCTGACTAATATTTTTAAAAGCTACAATATTAAGAATGACATCACTGATTGAATTAGCAGCCTCAGCCAGGGCATGTAGAGACTCGTGTGTCAAAATCTGAAACAATTAAATGTGAATTGGGTAAAGAAATCAATAATGCACCAATATAGAGCTTACTCCAAGAGCTGATGTTTGATATGTAAATTGAATTTTATTTATCATGTTCATGTACAATGTATGTAATGAATATTAATGAAACTACAGTAAAATAAA
Organism: Magallana ariakensis; assembly: GCA_020458035.1. Classification (NCBI taxonomy): domain Eukaryota; kingdom Metazoa; phylum Mollusca; class Bivalvia; order Ostreida; family Ostreidae; genus Magallana; species Magallana ariakensis. The sequence goes on from CM035819.1 coordinate 49,638,536, forward strand.
TGTATGATGCCTATTCTTAAATTTTTTAGTGCAAGTTCTGTTTCATTATTGCAAGCTTATGTGAGTGCATTTTCTGTAACAATACATTGACTTCCTTTTTATGTATTTGTTTATTAATAATAGATCAACCATGGCTTTAACAGAAGTGTCAAACAACAAAATGTTTGGAGGCTATCAAAAAGTCTTTAGTCATGAAAGGTAACCATTCAGTATGTGGGAAAATGAATATATGTTGATTCTGTAAATCATCATAATTAATCTGCAAATAGCATGAATAGGGATGCAGGCAAGTATGGATATTGATGCAAACATGAATCACTAGAATTTACAGTAACTTGATTTCGCCATCATTCAGAATTTTATTTAAAGTTTTGTTTATTTTGAAAAGCAGTTTAATGTTAATTGATATGAGTGTTGCTTTTCATAATTAATTGTAATTGCATTTGATATGAAGAGATCGCATCATCAACAATATTTTTTTTTCATTTCTTTAGCAAAGAAGTGAAATGCACCATGAAGTTTGGCATCTTTCTACCTCCCCAAGCTGAGAATGGAAAATGTCCCATCCTTTATTGGCTGTCAGGTAATACAGAACACCTGATATATCTAGTCTACAATACATGTATCCATGCCTTTAACCTTGGAACTTGAGGTGAACTAGGATGTTTATGAAGGCCATATTCCAATTCAAAAGATCATTTGCTAGCTTAAACAATCATGTATCATTTCATTGTTTCTAGAAGTCTATAAAGAAATGTCAAATATTAACATTTTGATGATTCTAATGTAATATATTTTTCTTTTTAGTTTTTTTATGTGGATATTTGTACATTATCATATTAATTTACATGTCTGTGATCAAATATTTTATTTATTATCATGTGTGAAGTATACATAGAGAATATTCAATGTTTTGTAGTTGGATTACAGTATTTCACTGTTTAAAATTTAATAAATCTGTAAATACATATTTTATACATTAAGTATATTATAATTATATACCTAGTATATATGTTGTTCTATAACTGAATATCATACCTTTAATATACACAGTACACTGTAATATGAAACCAAGGACTCATTTTTGTTTATTAGCATTTGCCTTATACATTTTAAGGACTGACCTGCACAGAGCAGAATTTTGTCACCAAGGCAGGAGCCCAGCGGGTGGCTGCTGAGCTTGGCTTTGTGATTGTTGCCCCAGATACAAGTCCAAGTAAGTCATTTAAAACCAGTAAATCAGTGGGAAAAATACTTTATATTGACTCAAAATTTATACTGTATACATGGTTATTTTCGCCCCGTGTAATTTTCGCCCTTCTACACTTGCAAACAGTTTCACCCCATCTTGAATTCACCCAGACACAGAATGTTTAAAGAGAAATAAATTGAAACACAGAAATTCGCCCAGTCTTAAATTCACCCGCTAACAACAAGGACCAAAGGGGCGAAAATAAAACGGGGGCGAATATTTCCCTGTATACAGTATATTTATTAGATTATGTAGAGTTAGTTAACTTTGATTAGATTTACTATCAATTGTTCCAAGACTGTTTACCAGGTATATTGATTGATGATTAAATATGTTGTAGTATAGTACAGTAGATTTTAAGTAAATTTATCATTAATGTGAAATAATTTACATGTACTCCTTTATACTGAAGCAAACTCTATATATTAATAGAATGAGTTATCCATGTATCATCATTGTTCTTTATACCTCAGGGTGAATCAACCCTTTAACTGAATTTGCACATGTTATAGGAGGTTGTAACATAGAGGGAGAGGAAGATGGCTGGGACTTTGGGACAGGGGCGGGGTTTTACGTTGACGCCACGCAGGAGAAGTGGAAGAACAACTACAGAATGTACTCCTACATCACAGAGGAGGTAATGGCTGCCCTCTACTTCAAGTCTGAGAGAGGGGAAATTTTTTGCAGCATTGTAAATTGTTTCTTGTGCCCCTTGAAAAAGTTACTTACTCTTTATATATTTTTTAGCTTCCAGCACTTATAAATGCAAATTTTCCTGTTCTTGGAGACAAACAGGGTATATTTGGACACAGGTATATTCCTAACTTTTAGATAAATACTGCTTTTATTAATTTATCTGTTTTAAAATGGCCTTTTCTTGTACGCCTGCTATTCTGGTTGTTGTGAAATTAAAAACTGCACAGAAAACCCTTGGTGTAACCATGGTGTTGAACTGTTCCATTTCTTTGTGTAAATAGTTATTGTCTTGTTTCAATTTTTTAATAAAATGTAGCATGGGTGGACATGGTGCTCTCATCTGTGCACTGAAGAATCCTGGGAAATACTTGAGTGTGAGTGCATTTGCACCCATTTGTAATCCAATCAACTGTCCCTGGGGAAAAAAAGCTTTCTCTGGTTACCTAGGAGACAACCAGGAGGACTGGAAGGTATTACATCAAACACAAAGCAAGGCATTCAAAGATCATTTTCATGGAATTGAATATGAATTCAAGGCAAATTTAACAATTTTGTTTTCTTGCAATTAAAAGGAGTACGATGCTTGTTGTCTGGTGAAGAAATATAATGGTCCACCATTGAAGATTTTGGTTGATCAGGTATAGCATGGTGTTGAAATAGTATGATGTGAGCATTACTTGTACAACAGTATTTTTAGGGTTTAATACCTATTCTATGATGATTTATTTTTTTGATAGGGAAAGGCTGATAATTTCCTGCCAGCAGGCCAACTCCTCCCCGATAACTTTGTGACGGCCTGTGCTGAGGCCAAGATGGAGCTGGTCATGAGGATGCAAGAGGTACAGCAGTGTGGGTGTGTGGGTGGTTGGGTGTTTGTGTGTGTGGGTGTTGTGTGTGCGCTAATGTCAGCATTACTCCCTGAACATTGTCAGACTTATTAAATTTGCATTATTTTAACTGATCAAATGTAAGCTGCAAGTTTTCAGTGTGTAATTTCAATTTAAACAGATTAAAAAATTATACATTTAGAATAAAAAAAAAATTATAAATATAATTTTAAAGTGCCTGGGGCTATGTAGTCATTCTGTTTCACTCCTTACTTTATTTTTATTTGTTATTTTTTGGATTGTAGGGGTATGACCATAGCTACTATTTCATGGCAACTTTCATCGAGGACCATGTCAGACACCATGCCAAATTCCTGAAGTGAGGCAGCTCCATCCACCACAAACAGACATTAAACAAATTATTATTGAAGTGATTCTAATGATTTCAGAATGAATTGACTGTATCTTTCTAGAGAAGAAATGTACATCAGTTTGACATGAATGATCTATGACTGGGCACTATGTGCTTTGATTCAACTATTGTATCAAAATTTTCCATGTGGCTTAAAATTTTTGTCCAATATAAAAAAGTGTAGCTTGATATCCTGAACTGTTTCTACACTCTGGTTTTGTAAAATGAATAACTTAGAAGTAACAATCCATAGAGTTTTAAATTTAATTAAGAAAACTCCATCATTTATTGAATTCTTTGCTATGTTCTAAGTAAAGCCATATATTTCTACTCATGTTGATCATGACTATATTGTCAGAATATTATAGGATTTGTAATTTGGATTATAATTAGGATTATAAGGATTTGTAATTTGAATGTTAATATGATATATATTTTTGTGTTTTGTTTTACATGCAATCATTTGTATTTTCATACAAATTAAATATGATTATCCCTAACACATGACTGATTTTGTCGATTTAATGGAATCCTGGAGATAGGTACCATTTTATTCAAAGAATCAAGAAGGATACGATGATTTGTATCTGTTTATCAAGTTTCAAGTGTGAAATATGCCTTAAATACAATAAAATTGCATAGAAAATTTAAAAAATCATACCTTAGGTTCTGTTCTTATACAACCAAATACCAGTAATAAAGTGTTCACCATAGTTTGGAGAATGTGTTCTTCATTACCTTGCAATTTTAATTAAAAGAAGTCCAAGGTTTCGTTTAAAGGAGGTACGGTAATATGATGAAAACATGGTTGGATCTAAAGATAACATCAAAACTTGCACCAAATTAATCCAAATCATGACCCCAAGGGGTCAGAAAGATACCCTAACTGAGTTCAAAGTTCAGAAATAAATAGAAAAGAATTCTTTTATTATTCTTATAAAGAACATGGAAGTCTATATTCAAACTAGCATATATATTCAGTGTATTATTGTTGTGTAATGATGTGCGTAAGCTTGTTTCGGTATCATTTGTGATCTCCCCTTTATTCTTCAATCAACATAGGTTTAAGAATCGTCAAAAGATTCATATACTTTATTACTAATTACTCCCACACGCATCATTCAAGACAGCAAATTACCATTACTAATCTTTTTAGCTCACCTGAGCCAATTACAATCAGACTTGACTCAAAGCATTCTTGGGAAAAGAAGCGAAAGAACGAGAGCAAGGTTTGAAGTGAGTAGCACCAGTGGTAGGAGAAGTCTAGAGGAATTGTGGTGGGGTATCAGGAGAAGTAATCCTGAATAAGGGTGAAATAACCTGGTACTTCACGAACACAATAAGAACTCTGACAAGTAACACGGTGCAGGGTGCCCGGCTCTAGGACACATATACACACCTCGCCCTATATTAATTATTAGTATTTTGTTGTAAAACCAATCATTTGTACTCAGGCAGAGTAAAGGAAAATTAATTATATATATAGTACCATATTCCATTGAAAAGAACATTGAAGAAAACACAGCGGTTACAGTAATATCCCAATACCTATGTTCAATTATATAACATTTAAAGAAGAGGTCAAGAACATTCTATATACTATTTTTAGAGAGATTGTAGGAATTATAAAAATATTTCATTCATCAAGACGGGAAAAACTCCTAGATTTGTAGCTGGTATCCTTCATATTTCATTAAAATGACAGTTTCAAACAAGACTTTTTACCGTTTTTATCTTAAAACTGAGCCCCAGTAAACCATACAAAACCAAGCTATTGTTATAAAGCATCATTGAAAGAATTCATATCTCAAATTTCAGGCTCCTTTCATTAACTAGATCTTGACTTTGAGTGGTAAGTGTACGAAGAATATTGACCCGGGTTGAAAATTGACCCGGGGGTCATTTGAGACCATTGATAGATTGAAAATTGAGACCAAAAGTCTTGAAATTTATACCCGGGATCATTTTTCAACAGCTTGAAAAAATATTTTTCCAACCTCTTATGACATCGACACATTGAAAATTGACCCTGTTGAAAATTGACTCCAACTTCAGATTTTTGAACTGTCTTTGAACTGACATAGAACTTGCTCTTCATGGTTTAAATGCACACGTACATGTAACTATGTACTTGAAAGTTTCAGTTTTGAAAACTTTAACTCTCTCATATTGTCCGCTACATTTCCCGACTTTGGTGATTTGACATGTTTAAGGTTGATTTTTCTTACTACAATCATTTATAATTAGACTGAAAACTTGGTTTATACCCATTCATTATACTATCTAAAGAAAACTTTTGCTTCTGAATTAGACGGGTGAATCGGGGTAGCAAATCTTTTCTTTTTTTTTTTTTACATAGAGTGGATTTTCATTCCATCTTGGGACAGAATTAAATGGTCACCAATGACAGATTAATTATAAGTCTTTGCTGTCGCTTGTAGCTTAAAGAAAATACGTTATAATTTGCTTTCAAGTATACTAAAACAGAAAACAATTAATGTCTCTTTTCTCAAAATTGACATCAACTCTATTCTTTGATAAATATGTCCAACAAATACTGGCCGTTAACGTTACTTTTAGGCAGTATATACTCTTCCTAATAATACTGTGTTATTAATTAAAGGGTAGGCTGCAGAACTTTAGCTGGTCCGTCAAACCGAATTTTCCGTGAAGCTACACTTCTGCAGCTAGTAAAGGGTTTACTTATCTATAAAAAAATATATAACGTCAGGTGCATGTACTTAATTCCGAGAAGTCAGGATATTCCCCTGACAAAATAATAAATAAACAATTGTCATATTTTGATCTGACAAGTCGTCAACGGTTTTTATTTAACTTTTTCGACTTGACAATAATTTTTCACAAACTTTCCTGATAAGCTATTTTGCAATCTTTCTGCATATGCATATTCTTTTTTTAACAAAAATTGCAATCGATATCATTTTTTTTAGTTTTCAATTTCATTGACTACGTGTATATTTGAATTTGAGACACACGCACCTGACGTTATATATTTTTTTTCATAATAAAAATATATACCCTATATACATTGATAATGTTTAGGGAAATGAATTTAAGAACAAATAGATAATTGCTGAGGTTTTTTTTGTTTGTTATTGAGCAAACTTCTTTGAAGAAAATACTATTAGCGTATTGTCATATTGTAAATTTGTTATTTACTAGATGGAAAAATCACAGTTTTAATATATCGAGTGGTTGCAAGAACAAAAATAACAATATGTCATATATTAAATTTTGTATTAACGCCCATCCAGAAAACTTATAATTAACAATATCACAATTTCAATTTATAGGGTGAGTGTAAAGTCAAAATTAAATAACATGGCGTATTGTAATTTTTTATTTTGTATTTTAATTTGTACACTTATCAAGCAAATACTAGTATAAAAATGTTTCACTGAATTGACTAGTTTATCATGTAACCATGTATACCTATATTATTATTAAAACAAATTTTTATTTAAAATAAAGATACATGTATCTCACAAAACAGCAGTTATACGCGAAAAGTTCAATATGAAACATATTTGAAGGTCACTATGTTAATTCGAAAAATGGTCATTGAAATGTTATATTTTTTGTCCAATTGTTGAAACTAGTATACATGTAAATCTAAAGAATAAATATGACAAAAAAACTAAATTGTTGGTGAAATGAATCGAAGTTATAAATATCAATCAGTTAAGTGTGAATATTTGCTGTTGAATTTTGAACCGGTTTCGTGATCAAAATTCCACGATGCGGGTCAATATTCAACGGACCAGGGTCTTTATTCAACACTTTTGATCTCAATATTCAACGTTGAAAAGTGACCCCCAGGACAATTTTCAATCAGGGTCAAAATAATTCGTTACAGTAAGAAAAACTTATAAATATACATAGGTCTCTCGATCGCTCATGAATAAAAATAAAGCTTTTGGAAGTTAAAGGGATTTGAGCCAGCGCAGAAACTACCGAGGCATTATGTTACTCTCTGTACCAGGAAAGATCCTACATAGCCCCCCCCCCCCCAACACACACTTTTTTGCAAAGTTACCTTTTTTTTTTGCTTGTCAAGGTTTTTGATAAGTCTAGCCCCCCCCCCCCCTTTCAATTTGCTTCCGACGCCACTACCCTAAACACAATAATCCTAGATTGAATTAAAACAACAGTGGACAAGAACCGACATGTACGATACTAAGAAGCAGAGTTCAGAAGAGAGAGAGATCGTGCATTGACCAAATTGCCACATTGCGCATGATAATAGAACAGTCAAATGAATGGAACCGCTCCTTCTATGTCAACTTTATAGACTTTGAAAAAGCATTTGACTGTCTAGATTTTATGGAAACTACTTGACCACTGTATGGTATACCAACCAAACTTAGAAATATTATGTAATTCTCTCTCTCTCTCTCTCTCTCTCTCTCTCTCTAAAAAAAAAATTCTTTGTCAAAATATCACTAAGTTAACAATGATGCAAGGTATGTGTAATTCTTGCTGCGCTCGCCACAACGGTAGCACCGTAAAACATATTATATTTAGGAAGTGTTGTTAACCACGGTGGAGGCACAGAGAAAGATTTAAAATCACGCCTGGCAAAAGCATATACATTTGGTATGCTAAGAAAAGTATGGAAGTCCGGTATATAACAATCAAGACACCAAACTCAGGATATTTAATAGCAACGTAAAATCAGCGCTACTTTACGGGTCGGAAACACGGAGCCTCACAATGGCCAACAGGAACAAACTCCAATCCTTCATAAACAGAAGTCTGAGAAACATCCTTCTGATATGGTGGCCAAACAAAGTAACAAATGAAGACCTTTGGAAAAGAACTAACCAAATCCATATTACACAAGAAATTAAAAAGAGAAAATGGAAATGGGTTGTACATACCTTAATGAAAGGCAGAACCAACATCACCAGTCAAGCCCTTCAATTGACACCACAAGGGAAGAGGAAAAGGGAAAGACCAAGACTAACATGGAGAATAGTCCTTGAAAAAGAAATGGCCGATAAAGGACACAGCTGGAACACCATCCACCAACTATCAAAGGACAGAGAGAAGTTGAAAAGAATTGTCCGTGGCCTATGCTTCATAGGGGGTGAAAAAGGCTTAAGTCAGTAAGTAAGTCAAGTTTGGAAGTTATGTATGGTCAACAGAGAAACCGACCAACCAGGTCCTTCGATATTGATTCAATGGACTTGAACCATTATAGCTGTATCTCTTGCCACGTCGATAAGATGGAAACAGTTATCAATATCACATACAATTTTGTTGGGTGATAAAAGGGTGGAAGTTGGATGGGTTGTGGAATACAGCGAAGTCCTGGCGACATAATGTCAGAATCGCTGCTCTCTTCTTCCACAAATAATGGCGTAGCGTCGGTCAAAAGTAAATATTGTCCTGTTTCTGAAATAATTTTTAGTTCACAACACTTTTCTTTTTTCGCAATGAGTGTAGAAATACTAGTATGTGTCTAATGGGAATTTCTGTTTTGGTTCAAATTAAGAACTGCAAAGTAAAAATAGATTTGTTGATAATGAATGCATATACAATATAATACTATTTTACATGTACCATTATAAAAATAGTGCAAAATTTAACGCTTTTTGTGAAAATTGTTCAATGTGCATTGTAACACTTGTTCGACGAAATCCAAAGATAATAGCATAAAAAATTACTTGAAGAAGTAATCACAAGTTGTATGCACAACCAGTATACCCGTTTACATTCACACACAAAAAAAAATCTAAAAGGTTGGCCGAAAATCTAAATGTATTAAGATGAACAGAAAACTCACCAAGATCTGACACAGTTTGTACATATAATATTTTAAGTACAAATTACCGCAAATCGACTGTGTTTTTTTCGCCGGCAGATTAAATGAAAAAAAAAGAGCAGACTCTTTACCAACAAGGGTTTTTAAATGCTTCAAATCGATCAGGAATTTAAAAATTATTGCCGGAAATTCAATATGCCTCGCAATATAAATTTTAATTAAAAATGATCAGACTTATTTTTACGGTTACAGTTCAACTCGAATCATATTAACTACACAAAATTTGAGAAAAAAACAACTGATCTTGGCAAAGATCCAGAATATTATTTATATATCACCAAAACAGGAAATATTTGATTTTGAGTCGACTTGGAATGAGAAGGAAACAAGTATTTCTGAAAAAGTGCCTCTAGTTATAACTTCTTAAATAACATAAATTCAGTGTTTGGGGTTTTTTTTATTTATGAACGAAAATGGGCAGCATTGTCAACAGAAGTGTGCATACTTGAGTTTCCAAACATTAAAGATTTTTGTTAAAACAAATGTTCATAAGTACATACAAATTGTATTTGCAACTTTATCGTTAAACCTAAATGGATGACTTATCCTTTTACCCAAAGCAAATGTTCAAAGTGGTTTTATTGTTTTCAATAATCATTTCGTCATAATCACTTGTATTTACATAAACACGTGTATTTCTTCCGGAGTAATTGGTTGGTTCATACTGTTACATATAATTTTGCATTTGACAGCGTCGTGTTGCTAAAGAAATCAATACAATAATTATTTCAAAATTAAAAAAAAAAACATACCTGGGTTATAAGCCGAGCAAAATTCAACAAGTTCAGTTTTAGAGTTTTAAATTTCCAACATTATTTTTTTTCTGATAATTACATTGTTTAATCCTTGGATGATCTCAACACTAGGGGTTATATTGTAATTTTATTACAATATATTCCTTTCAAAATTTTTGTTTAAAAAACTACTTTCAGTTTGTTTTTTTTAAATTGTATGTGTAGTAAGTAAACATATTGCGCATTTTTCATGGACACATTGATCATTGTAACCAAGGAAGAAGATTAAAGTTACGCAATCGGCTTTAATCAATACTTACTGAAGTTCGATCTAAAGAAGCATCTGTAACAACGTGAGGCATGTTTCTAGTCCTAATTTATACTTAATTTGTTTACTCATTAATTAACTTACAGTGCAAGAAGGTACATTCTCATTCATTGAAGTGACATTTGATTAACATTTACATTTACATAAATTAAACATCCGGCCTATTGGAGCGTGGGTGTATTCTCCTATTTAAAAAAAAACTACTAAACATTTGTGTTTGTTAAAAATAGCTGATGGAAAATAAGAGGAATACAATGTTTTATGCCATAGTTACTCATTCTGGTATCCTATCTAATATCAGGCTTTTTGTGCAAAGTAATTTAAAATTTTCATTTTTCGCAGTGTTCTCAAAAATCACTGTTACATCGGACAGATTACAGAAAATTCTTCTTCTTTAGCTGTACAACTGGCAAGAGTCTTACTTCAATTGTATCAACATCACATCATCATAACTTATGCAATGACCTTCTTGGGGTCGAGTGGGTGTCACAATGTATCCAAACCATAGATTTTTCGAAGTACATGTTCTAGTAATTAATTTTTTGGCCCCCCCCCCCACTCCCGGAAGCCCGGAAAACCAGTAGCATTTTGCTAGTTGAGAAAACTGATGATAGTTAAAACAATTTTATAAGTGTTGGGTAAGGATTTAAACTACTACCACCACACGATCAGCCCTTCCCGCAGATAAACGTCCTGGGACGGCGATAAATTTTCTTTTTTTATATAGTGAATAGCCAAACATACAGTTATATTGTTCATAATCAATTCCCCATTCATAGTTTGAAACTTGTCATAGAACTACACAGCTGTTACCCTCTGATTCCTTAAACTTGAAAGCTTTTGTATCTGTAAAAGATGAAAGTTTAAGTTCGTGCATTTTCTTTGTGGGTGCTTAAAATATGAGTACTCCAAAACATTTTCAGTCAGTTTCTCCACGACGCTTCGATTCTGCAGGTCTCTTGGTATTTTGATGCGTAGATTCAGTGGCTGAGAGACGGTTGTGTTTATATTAATTCATTGATCTTGGCAAAATACCAAAACATAAAGGAAATGTTGCTTCTAAATTGACGTGATAGAAAACTGCTGAGAGAGATTGTGACAAAAATTATGTTTCCATTGTGATTAAGGTAAGCGTTATAATTTAAGACAAGATTGTGTGATGAGAGAGAGAGAGAGAGAGAGAGAGAGAGAGAGAGAGAGAGAGAGAGAGAGAGAGATTTAGCTTTTACTCCAGACCAAATGTAATTTTATTACAATATTGTTACAGGGCGAACACACGTTCTTATTTGGACCAAATGCTTTCTTTCATGCAGAATGCGATAAACTGTATACATGTCAAATTCAAGAATGGATTTTGATTGCTGATAGTTTTGATTTTAAATTATCAACACGTACTCTGAGCAGTGCAATATTTAATCAGCACTAGTTTCTTCTCAAGGACATTCCATGCTGTTATAAATCAATAAAGAGATGCATTTGATATAAACAAGGTGCGCTTGTGGTCATAACTAGATATATTATTCACAGTATTGTATAACAAAAATATATAGCACATACTTGTTTGAGTGGGAAAATAAGCGAATATGTCAAAATAAATATAGTTCTGACAGCTTTATAGATTGTATCCCATTTTTTCATTGGTGGAGTCCACCTATTTTTCAAGTAGGATATTGTTTTTCCCATAACTAATCTGTAATTTGTTTAAAAGGTTTCTTTGAAGACATGTCTACTAAATTGTCGATATCAATATAACTATTTTCGTACAATTCAAAACAATACGAATTATAGATGAAAAGCGGTTTCGAAAAGGTCAGTACCTGCTAAATTTGTAAACTAAATATAATTTAGATAAGCATAAACATACATGTAAACCATTTACAATATATTGGTTTCATAACAAATCTTAACTGAGACATCAAGGGTATGTTAAAGATCTTTACCTCAAAGTATTTATTCACAGTTCATTACTCTCTTTACCAATGATATGTATACCTTAACGAAATATTGAATCAAATTTTGCAGCTTGATATATTTGTCAGATTTCTATTAAGACGTATTGAAAACCATTTGTACACCAGTAATAAAAGATTTATGAAAAATAAAATTAAACAATACACTTTAGAAATCCTGAGTATGCAATAAATGAGAAAAACCGAGTTTGAATCTGAATCTGTGTTGTTCACTTTAGCAACACGACATTTATTTTTACAGAATATCAGGACTATTTCATATTCTTGAAAATCATTAAAATAACATTAATTAATGTACTTGTACTGGTAGGGTATTCTACTTTATGTAAAATATAAAATGACAATTATTTAAAAAACACACTGTAACGGTATATACATCAAATAAATAATGATTATTATATGATTTAAAAATTCCTAGCTCTCTGATTGACTGATATCGGATAATCCAACTATCTAGAAAAAAACAGAATCCAAATTGGACCAAACATCTAAACATATATCGTCCAATGATATATCGCGTTTATTAGTTTGTTCGGCTATGGCTTTAAACTATATTCGCTTGATAACACTCAATGAGATATGTCTGTATATATTCGTCACTGATCATACGGAAGCGTATCTAGTTGTCTTCATTGACCCCGTTTTCATTCTCTTTACGACACATACATGTAAGGATTCCTAATAGCCTCATTTACCTAGTATCATATTTTACAATGTATAATTTAAATCACAATATTGAATTTGACTCGCACCGCTATAAAAGCAAAAATAATTTTTCAATGGAAAATGAGTCAGTAAAGACAATGTTATAAGGGATATGGTTTCAAATCCCCACAACCACGTTCTCTTTATCTCGCAGTCTTAATATACATGTATTAAACGGCGATTAAACTTTTTTTTAATTTGATGTATGAACAAACATAGTGTGATATTTTGTCATAATTGTTTCCTCATTCGTAATAAAAAGTAAAAGTTTAAGTTTGTGCATTGTCTTTGTGAAGGCTTTAAATCGGAGTCTTCCAAAACATTCTCAGTCAGTTTTTTTCCATGAAGATTTGATTCTGTCGCTCCCTGGTATTTTGATGAGTAGATTCAGTGGCTGAATGACGGTATTGGTTTTATTGATCTTGGCAATAGATCAAAACAAAAGGAAGTGTTTATTCTAAATTGACGTGAACGAAAACAGATTAGAGAGATTGTGATGAACGAAAACAGATTAGAGAGATTGTGAACAAAATTAATTTTCTTTGTGATAAAGGTAAGCGTTAATTTAAGACAAGATTGTGTGATGTAGAGAGAGAAAGAGAGACGGAGAGAAAAAGACAGAGAGAGAAAGAGAGAGAGAGAGAGAGAGAGAGAGAGTTTCAACTTCACTGCAGGCCAAAATGTAATTTTATGACAATAATGTTACATGACCAACACACTCTTAAGTTTGGACCAAATGATTTCTTTCTTATGTAGAATAAAATAGACAGTACAAGTTGGAGTAAGGGAAGGATTTTGGTAACTAAGTAGTTTTGGGCTCAAAATTTTCTATCACTGAAAGGTCAGACAGATAGGGAAAACATTTTAAGTTGACCCCCAGGAACTTTATGAAAATGTCAAAATCAAAAAAACTGTGCAATGCACTGATTTGAACAGATCTCATTTCTTCTGAAGGATATTCCATGCAGTTATAATACTGCACACATTGTTTAGAATTTTAAAAAGTGTGAACATGTCAATAAGAAGTTAAGTTGGGATTAGCATTTTTTTGTAATAAGATTGACTGTTTTCCGTTTGTATATTGGTGGGGATCGCCTATCTTTCGTGTAGGAGATTGTGTTTACCTTAACCAATTTGTAATTTGTAAATTATGTATGTATAATTATGTAAACATAATTGTCAATATCAATATTAATATTTACATATTGATATATTATTATTATATTTTATATCGTTATTATAATATGAAAGTTTAAAATGCATTGAGGTAGATGGCATTACATTTTTCAACTCTTTAGTAATAACTGTTTAAGAAACGGGCATTTAATTTACCTTTAAACTCTTCTCTTTAAAGAATTCCTTGTACCATAAGTATTATAATATTTAGTTATTATCATAGTATAAGGAAGTTTTTTTTTTTATCAAAAGACAAGTATAAAACGTCAGGTGTCTGTGGTGTAAGAGATTTTGTGAGTTGTGACAATTTATAGTCTATATTAAACACCTTTAGAAAAAGAGTTCTAAATAAAGATATAGGGAAATATTCAAATTACTAGGAATGGTTCTAAAAATAAAAGTTTATGGTTTTTAAAGAATCATGTTTAAAGTTCAAAAGTTGACTGATGAATTATTTGTTGACTATACAACCTCCTACACATGATAAGACTACCTCCTTCACATGATAAGACAAATGGTGAAAAAGAAACAAATCTTTACCAAAGCTTCAAAGATATGATAAACCTTATTATCTTTATCTACGATTTATAACTCTCTTGATTGACCTTTATGAAAAACCAAGTATGAAACTATATCATTCTTTTCTTGGTATTAGATACACTGTAGATGAAACAGTAAATATATTTGGATCCAATCGTTTCACCTAAAACATTCTCAACATCGGCGCAATTTTTATAAAATGAATTTGTGGTCTTTTTACGTTAAGAAATATAATGCATCTATGTCTACACCTATGTTTTGGCAAAGTTTCAACATTCCGGGGTCATAAGCAAGCATTAAACACGGACATTTTTTTAATAAATATCCTAACTTTCTTAGAATCCAGACACATGCTGCATTGCTCATCAATATCAGTCTATATATCAGATCTTAATTATAATACGGAAGAATATAAACAGTTACACACTAAATGTTCGCTACTAAAACTACTTTCGGTTCGTCTTTTTACATGAAGTATATAAATAAACATATTGCGCATATAATAAACTAATTATTGTAACTAAGGAAGGAAATGAAAGTTAGGCAATCGGCTTAAATCAACAAGTACTGAGATTTTGATCTGAGGAAAGTTATCTGTTAGCTAAGGTACTTTGGAGACCTGGTTAAGACGACTTGACTACGGCGATAACGATTTCCTTAAACAGGTGTCGATTTGTTGTGTAAATATAACGATTCAGTCTTATATCTAGAAATCTATATTTGTAAAGGCCACTTCATCACCATGATATTTTTTTATGGAGTTTCAAGACAACATATTATTAAAACTGATTTCATAGAACTACAGTTTACCATTGTTCAACTTTATCAAAAATAATTATGTGGTAATACCGTAGATATTAAATTAGGATATTGCTTATAGTAATTATAAAGACTATTTAAGAATGATAATGATGATTTAATTTGTTTCTTAAAGAGGTATTGATGTCAAGTTGTGTTAAATTAAAACAAATAAGTTTTCTTTGAATCCGTGTTAACATGATATTAAATTTTGTTTTTATACAGAATATCAGGAAATCATATTCTTGAAACCCATTGAATATATTAAGGTATTTTCATTGTCATTACGACATATACATGTAAGGATTCACAATAGCCTTATTTAGATATCCATTTTTACAATGTACAATGCATCTTGTGATTTTCACAATTTAAATCACATATTGAATTCGATAGCAGTTTTGCCGGTAAAGAAAAATAATTATGATGACTCAGTAAAAACAATCTTTATAAGGGACTAGGTTTTAAAACTCCACAACCATGATCACTTCACAACTAACCAAAATGTTCTACTTACATCCAATCCAGTATAAACAGCCAAAATTACATATTGACTTCTTTTTGTAGGGAATGTGCAGAGGAAACAAAAGGTTACAGAAGACTACGAATATACGATTTAATTCATGAAATAGACTTATCCATGGCAACAAAAGATTCTACAGTTGGAATCCATGACAGCAATCTTTAACAGATTCTAGAGTCGCAACATCATGATTTGAATAACTGAGATTGAGAGAGTTCAAAATGTACATCCCGGTTGCATGGGATCTATTGTGAACAGACTTGCAATCGGAACAATGTTTGGCCCTTATTTACTCAGTCCTTTGTTATTAATGACATAACTTCACAAGAAGGTACATCTGCTTTCATTATTTGTCCTATACGCTTTTCAATATTCATCAAGAATTACTCACCAGATGTGCAAGAGGGTAAAGCTATTTTAACTCCCCAATAGTTTGTGATATTTGTGTGAGGAGCTCACCTAAATAATTTATTAATCACCATAGATTTTTTAAACATTGAATCTTTAACGTTTACTACCTCAAGATGCTTCCACACAACTTGACACAAGTTACAGCTTTTTCAGGGCAAATATGTTTAAAGATTCTATAAATTCCTATGTAAAAATGTTAACACCACTCCCATTTTGACCCTACCCTACCCCAAGGGATCATGATTTTAACAAACTTGAATCTACACTACTCGAGGATGCTTCCACACAAGTTACAGCTTTTCTGGCCCGTTTTCGAGAACATTTATAAAGTGTTTTCTTTATCTATTCCTATGTAAAAATTCGACCCCCATGTCGTGTTTTACGTTTCATACCTTTACATAAATTAAACACCCGACCCATTGAACCGTGGACATGTTCCTGTTTACAAAATACTGAACATTTGTGTCTTCTCATTAATTCATTTATTTCGATCACAACCTAATGGTACAAGGGTACACAGCAATTATAATAACACAAAATATGATACTTACTATGGAGCACATATCTGAGAAAAATATACACTTAAAAAATATCGAATTGTAAATGCACATGTGAAGTATGGGGGTTCTTAAGGTATCACACAAGAAATTAATTTTACTATATGTTACTATATAGCTTTAATTAAGTTAATTGATTAACCATACTCTCAGCATATAAATCATGAAAGACAAATTATAGTTAAATGCTTCAAGAAAAATTTTAGATCAGTAAAATAACGCCTTATGCGGCTTCTAAGAGAGATAATTGATAGTAAACTCACCTACCCCCAAATACACGTGGGTTTCACATGTTGACAAACAGACTCGGCACCATCCAGGAAGTTGCATCATGCGCATCTAAAAAATAGTTCTATTGAAATTAGTGACAATTCCACTAAATTAATAATTCTCCTAGCCACTGAGTCCAAAATCAATACTGTAGGCCTAAAATAAGGTGCCAAAAAAGGAAGAGAGAGAAAAAATTGTGTCTATATATATGGAACTACAATTTCCTTGCGTAAGACCTTAACATGAGGGCATTTCTTCTTTTTATCCTAATAAAAGAGCACAGTTGTCTTAAAAAAAACAGTCTTTCGTAGTACATGTATTAATTTATAACTGATAACATTTTTCATATTTTGATATTTTGTTTATAAACATTGAATGCGTTCTTTTTGCAATGAATTGTCATAGCTAAGTACCGGTATGTAGTGGATTTCATCTATTTCATGTCTCAGAATATTTGCCCAATGTCCACTTTCAAATGGTAAATTTTGATTACATGTTCGAAATCTACAAACAGTTATTTGATAATGTAATAAAATAATTCTCAAATTTTCCTTGTAAAATAGAATTATAAGAATGTTATGGCACTTTTGTTTGAAATAATCAATCCGAATGAATGTTACTTTTGCTTTTATGTATAGTTTGATCAATCCAAATGTTAGATAATCCACAATTATTTAAAATGTTTTGATTCTCTCAAACCAATGAAATTTAATTTTCCTGCAAAGAATAAAGAAAATATTTTAATGTTGGCACGATTATGTATTGATTAATTAAATATCGCGTACTTTAAAGCAAAATAATGCTTCGTTTTCATTTTCGCAATGTTTAAAAAAATGCTTTTGAATAGGACATACTATGACAAAAACTAACAAAAGTCGAACCGCCCATCTTTATTTCTATTTCGATAAAAGCACTTGTAAATTATAATTAAAAACTTGAATAATTCTCTTCATCTTATTTACCACTGTATCACAGTTGGAAATAGCTTCAACATTAGAAGATTATGATCGACTTATGCGTCGATTTTTTTGGGGCCGGGGTTGGGGTTTATGATTTTTCTAGACCATGCGCGGATCTAGAGGGGGGCGGAGGGGTCCCGACCCCCCCCCCTCCTGGAAAATGAAAAATTATTAAATTTACATAGTAAAATTATCGCAAATATGCCTCGGACCCCTCCCCCCCGGCAAACACAATTAACCTTCCGACCCCCCCCCCTGGAAACAGTTTCTAGATCCGCGTATGTAGACCATACATAGTGTGATATCGTTAATCATTTCATTCATAAATAGCTGAACACTGATACCCATGAATTACATTTAACTTTGAAGGGCTTGATCGTAATTTTTAACCTTTTTTTATACTTTGCAGACATGAATGGTAGTTATACAGCAGCAGCGATATCCAGCCCTCGACGTCTAAATCATGTTGAGATATTTGCTCTTAAAGTGTTCTTTCAAAAACTTGAAACAATTGAGCAAATGAGAGAGATTCTTGAAAAGTTTAAAAACAGATGTCTTATAAGCGAAGAATTTTACGATCTTCTTTGTGAATTTCATTTTAATGTAGGGAATAATTTGGAACATCTGAGTACTATCATAACTCAATACATATTCAGTAATAGAACATTTTCTCGTGGTTTGTATTATGTCATTTTTGTCATATACCACTCTGGTGAAAAGGAGTTGGCTTATAGATTATTCAATATTTATCAAAATATAATGCATGCAATACCAACAATGGTGCAAAAAATTGATGCATCAAGCAGAAGAAAGATTCAAATTTATTCAGAATCCATGAAGAAAAACATCCAAGACATGATGTTCAATAATCCCGAAGAACATTTCAGAAATCTCTCTGTGAAATTTAGGGGAGAAATTAATAGATTGCTTCTTTTACCTACTACCAGTGATATGACAGAAATCTGTGATAAATATTTTGTGTTTTTAACTCTCACAATGGATTCCATTGCAAACAAGACTAACGCTATCGATCCCAAAGACCAACTTTTTCAAGATATGGAGTCCATTTTGACTATGACGTCATGCCCTGACCTGTCTCGGTGCATGCTTTATGGCCGAAGGGCCGTTGTCTTGTCGTTTGCTGGCCAAAAAAGTGAGGGAGACGAAATGGTTAAAGAAGCATTGGTGTGTGCAAACAGAGTGTTCGGTTGTTTGGAAATGGTCGATACGCTGTATAAAATCATTCTTTACCTCAGAGCATGGTATAAATTCTTCCCTCAAATAATAACTAATGAAATATATATTCATTTCACACAGGCGATCCATATATTAAAAAACGAACCTGATGATATCAGATTATTCTGGACAAGGAGGTTTATTTTTCGTTTACTGTTTTGTTACTTGGGCTTAGGAATGCGATGTCGTTTCATAGAAAGATACAATTGTTCTGACGCTGTCTTAAAAGAGGCAGAGAGACTGATTCAAAAATACGACTCCCCCGTTGCCGAACTTCGAGTACAAATGTATTTTGCTATAGCAAAATCTCGGCTGTGTCATTTAAAGGGAGACATCGATACAGCTCTAGATCACATACAATTGGCAAAGAGCATTGCGAAAAAAGGAAAGTGTTGTGAGCTAGACATTATTTTAAAGACAGAAAATGATTTACTTTTGCCGGACACTGTGCCATTGTTTGTGGAAGAAGAGAGCAGCGATTCTGAAAATGTTGCCAGTCACTGTATTCCAGAACCCATCCAGCTTCCGAATTCCTTTCATTGTCAGTATCAATATGTAGAATTGACAAATTTTCCCGATCCCCCTTTGCCTGTTCCGGTCTCCAGCGGAGGAGGAGATATCAACAAGGTGTCTGAAAACGCTAGAACTGATGAATAGGAAGTCAATACTAACGAAGAGCCTCCTGGACCCACGGTGTTTACATTAGAGCCTCCTGGACCCACGGTGTTTACATTAGAGCCTCCTGGACCCACGGTGTTTCACGGGAAGTTGTTCACATTAGATCATCAAACATCGATTAACTTAGAGAACAATGTTATCAAAGTCCGTCTTTGTGAAGGACATCCCTGTCTCAGCCTCACTTTGATAGTTTCAGGGTCTCAAGCATGGATCTGATTTCTAAAACACAGACTATGAAATGGATTTAATCCCATTTCATTCAATCTAATTAACATTTTAACATCAATGATGAATTGTATATCTTTATTTTAAAGCTAGTACCTAAATTATATTAATTGTGTGTGTGTGTGTGTGTGTGTGTGTGTGTGTGTGTGTGTGTGTGTGTGTGTGTGTGTGAAATAAAAATTATGTTTTTACTTCTAAATTGCATTTTTGATCGTGGTGATACATATTTTATCAAGAAGTAGGGGGTTTTCGGAAGCATGTTTTTCATAAATATTCATTTAATTACCCGGTACTTTAACATCAAGAATAACGT
This sequence comes from Magallana ariakensis, assembly GCA_020458035.1. Lineage (NCBI taxonomy): Eukaryota > Metazoa > Mollusca > Bivalvia > Ostreida > Ostreidae > Magallana > Magallana ariakensis. The sequence goes on from CM035819.1 coordinate 49,658,994, forward strand.
TAGAGAAACAAGAGGGATCTGAACGATAATTTTCAATTTATGTGTGACTCAGATTGATATTGTTTTAAAATACGTAAAAATTGTTTAGGTTGCTTACCGGGAATTTTTTCCTTTATGAATATCTATATACTAGTCAAAATTTCTAACGCCCCGGGTAAGTGTTTTTAATAAACTGCTCCTAATTCTAATTATTTTGACCATGACAGTTATCAAGCATATAGAATAAAGAATAACAATGCATTATTTAAAAAATTTTATCAAATTTTATTAAGGGCTTTTTAAAAAAACATCAAGAAGGTAAAGGTAAAGGTACCCTACGATATAAGAATCACAACATTAATACCTCAGCTGCGTTCCCATTCGCACTAATAACAGCTCCTCATAGAGATCCCATTATATAGAACCGTTTTAACAAGAGCTTGGACTTTGGGTAGTACGTGACAAACTCCGATTTGATGAAGGCGGGGTCTACTCGTTGTTTACTGTCCAGTCATTGGCTAATAGATATGAATACATTGAACGCAGTGACACTCGTCCGACCTTATCCAGGGATGTATATTTCGCTGAAACAGCGTCAATTTCATACAGCAGAGCAGATCTTGGCAAACAACTTTCCGGTTTTGACAGTCTATGAATATTAATGAGTTTCTCTTAGCGAATTAGAAGAAAGGAGGTCAATATTTGAAAGCTTGTTTTGATGAGTAAACTAGATAGTAACATCCCACCGAAAGTCCAAGCTCTTGTTAAAACGGTTCTAAATAGTGCCTGATTGGGAGGATACCAGTTGAAATTGACACCCCGAGAAAACCATTGTCAATCGACGCGAAGCGGAGGTTGACACTGGTTTTCGAGGGGTGTCAATTTCAACTGGTACCCTCCCAAACAGGCACTATTTATTTTATTATACTGAATGTCTTAATTTTATAGCAAATTTAAATGCTTTTATATAGAAAAGACGCAAGTTCTAAGGCGAACCGTACGCGCATAATTTACGCGCATGTAACAATTCGTTCTATCGGCCCGTTGCCAAGTGTGTTGCTAACGCTGAGGGTATTTGAACGGATTGTCAACTGCGTCTAAACCAATTAGATTTCAGTATTTAACATGAAAGTATAATAAAACTGAATAAAAATCTTTGTCGGAGGTTATTCCATTTGTTTATGTGGTCTATTTCTGCTATAAAAAATAGCAGAAATTGTTTTGATATGAATTTTTTTCAAATTTTCAGTTTTTTTCAACACGACTCGATTCGATCGTTTCCCTGCATTTAAGTGCTTATAAAACTTAAAATCAATCGAGTAAAATGCGGCGCATATCTGCCCAAGAACCTTCAAGATCAGTTGACGTTGTCCAAGCAGAGCGTGGCTCACGATAGGTTTGTTTCCTTTCAGAATATTTGCTTTATTTCTTTTAACCATCAAAAATAATGTCCCAAACAATAAAACAGCTATTCTAAATCTATAATATTCATTACAGATCGCTAGCGTTTTATAACAGGCACCAAAAAATCATTCTAAGGCTTGACCTGAAATCCAATGCAACAGGAAGTATTGAAGACCTACCATGCAGGCCAAAACGTCAAGTAACGACACGTCAACATAATCGCTACAATGTGATAACTTACCTTTCTGATAGAAACTGCACAGCACATGCAACTGTATGGAACATTTTGGAACATATTAAAGGTCTGTAAACAGTATGTACGGGACGAGATAAACCCGAGAATGAGACAGTTCCTTAGCATCAGAATTTATAATTAATTTAAATCAAATCGAGTCGTGTTGAGAAAAAAAATTGAAAATTTCGAACACGCGCTCCACGCTTTTCAATAAATACGGTTATGGTCGAGTAATTACTTACTCGAATACAATTAACTTTTTTACACGAACATTTGAGCAGTAGACGATATATATTGGCAACGACTTAAAAACTTCTGTTACTTAAAAGTTGTTTAAATAGTAGAATATTAAAAGTGGGCGTTAGAAATTTTGACCAGCATACATGTATAATTTCATGAAAAGATACTATTGTGAATTAAAGGGGCATGGTCACGATTTTGGTCAAAAATTATTTTTCCGATTTTAATGTTTACAATGCTTTAGTAAGGCATTTTTAATAGGCAACCAAAATATGAGCGTTATTCGTTGAGTTATAAGCGAGTTAAGAGCTTGCATCTTTTTGCTATGTAAACAAAGCTTTTGTTTACATTTTGAATGTTGAAGTGAAATTTCAGTGTTAGACCTAAAATAAATGTGTTAAACTTTAGGAACTGTTTATTTATGCTTAAAACGAATAACAAGATAGACAAATCAGCTTGAAAAAGATTTTTTACTGGTATATTGAACCTATGTAAACAAAACAGGGCACGCGCCTTGTTTACATGATTAAGAAATGTGAGCCCTGTGTCTTGCTTATAACTCTACGACTGACTCTCAAATTTCATTTGATCATTAGAAAAGCATTCCTAAGGCATTGTAAATAATAAAGACAGAAAAATAGAATTTGACCAAAATTGTGAGCATGCCCCTTTAAGAGGAGAGCAGTGACTGTGATAGCACAGTGAGTCTCCCTCTTAGTATTCTCCATCTAGTTCTCAAAGAGACCAGTACGTAGAATTAACCACATTTTCTTATCCCCAAATCTCTACTCATGTCGCCAGCGAGAGTTGGGATCAAGCTAAAAAACGCCCAAGTTAATGAACACGATCCAAATACAAGTAATGAGCCTCCCATGTCTCAAGATTTTGCGCCAGAAATGAGTTTTGAAAATGAAATTGAATATAATACCAAATACATAATTATAATGAGTTAATGAATATCTTCAATTACGTGTACTTGTATGTTCTAAACCAACTTTACGTTAAATCTAGCGTAATTATTAAGTTGCAGGGTGTTGCAGCTACCAGCTCATCATCGCATTAAAATTCATGAACTCTTGGAATTGCAAGTTTTCACGTGACGAAAAACAATCGCAAACTTAAAGGAACAAGAAAAATCAATTGTAATGTTTTGCTTACACATTTTCTCTCAAGTTTACATATATTTTTAAAGGGTCATGGTCATGGTAAAAATTTTGGTCAAATTTTATTTCTCCGTTTTTAATGTTTACAATGCTTTAGTAAGTTGTTTTTAATAGTCAATCACAATTTAAGCGTCAGTTGTCGAGTTTTAAGAGAGAGAGAGAGAGAGATACAAAGCTCGCAATATTTTGTTTTATTATACTTTCATGTTAAATACTGAAATCCGATTGGTTTAGACGCAGTTGACAATCCGTTCCCATACCCTCAGCGTTAGCAACACACTTGGCAACGGGCCGATAGAACGAATTGTTACATGCGCGTAAATTATGCGCGTACGGTTCGCCGTAGAACTCACGTCTTTCAATATAAAAGCAGTAAAATTTGCTATAAAATTAAGACATTCAGTATAATAAAATAAATAGTGCCTGTTTGGGAGGGTACCAGTTGAAATTGACACCCCTCGAAAACCATTGTCAACCTCCGCTTCGCGTCGGTTGACAATGGTTTTCTCGGGGTGTCAATTTCAACTGGTACCGTCCCAAGCAGGCACTATTTACATAATGTAAAGAAGGCTGTGCCATATTTTTGTTTACGTTTGTTCAATATAGCTGTAAAAGTTCTTTTTAAGCTGAATTTCTATCTGCTAATTCGTTTTGACCATATATAAATAGTTCCTAGCGTTTGTCACATTCATTTAGGTCTATACATGATAACTTCTTTTCAAAACATGATCGGAGTATTTACATAACAAAGAATTGCAGCCTCTTAATCACTTATATGACTGGACGCCTGACACAAGTACAGAACATTGCTCTTATTTTAGACTTAAAACGCATCAGGAGATTTAAACTGATGGTTTAAAAAAAAATTGAAAGGTCATTGTTGTCTACTCTTCAACCATTTGCTGAGAAAATGGCTGAACCTTGCATGTTTGACGAGGCCAAGTACAGTTCGAGTACGCACGTTTTTGCGGATATCAGACACTTTATTAACATGTATATTGCGTTTGTCTGGGAGCTGTATGCATAAATAAACAAAATCTACCATTCATTCAATATTTATTACTTTTATTTTCCCTTCACACTAAGGGATATAAACAAAGAGCTGTCTGGAATGGACGGAATAATGATGTAAGCACATCTGTGGTTTCATGATTCTCATCAAACAGTTGCACAACACTTAACCTGTTCAACCTTTAAACGTTCACATATAAATAAATCTATCACAGTCGTCTCTTCTAGAAATTGCCCACACTCAGTGGCCGGAGATCTGTGACCGCCCCCTGGGTCTCTCCGACCTCTCCGGTCTATCACCCGAGCTAGCCGCCGAGGGGGCGGGGGTCCTTTCTGGACGTTCCCTCTCCTTCTGATACTCCATTTCTATTTTAGCATCAATCTTCTCCCAGTCTATCTCAATCTATCAACAAACAAAACAAATGATTTATGATCTTTCACATTAATAATGTTACACAACAATAACACCAGATACATTTGTTACAATAATTGATAGTTACAATCATGATTAATGATTATCAACAAAAATAATCATGTTTTGAATTTCTTTTTGACTTATCATAGCAGTCACATCAATTATTTTAAACAATTATTATTTGAATTTTGAATTTCTTGTAGATTTATCACTTTGTAACAATCCATTTTGCAGCACAATTCTCTCTGATTGATGCTGGGTTTGGAAAATGATCATGAACAAAGAGTTTTCAAATTATTATTATTAAAATTAAAGTCCTAAGATTTTTTTATGTGTACATTTAAATAAAATTCTAAGTAAAGGGCATATACACCTACCCCTTCACTGTACTGTAAGAACCGTTTGTTTTTCTCCTTCTTGTCAAACCTCTCAAGGTATCTCTGTCGATATCCTAGCACTGTGTCTACATGGGTTTTGTGCTTTACTGCTAACTCCAAAGCCCTGTGAATAAGCAAGTCATAGCATATATAGCCATTAGATTTATCTGTACCAACTGTTTGTTATCTCAATACAAAATAGAACATAGAACCAAATGTCAAAATTGTGAAAAATAAACATTCATATAAATTCATTTTTTTTTTATCTCTTTCAAGACTATTTCAATATAAAAATGAGCATTAATGTACAAAAATTTATCAATTAATCAAATTTATCTCCGTCCTTTACCTGTCCCAGTTGTAGAGTTGAATGTTGAGCATGATGGCCCTGAAGATGAGTCCTGCTGTCAGTAAGATGGACTCTGCGTCCTGGGGGCTCCCACACAGGAGAGCCATCTCAGCATTACGTGCCTCCTTCACTGGAATGTCCTTAATGTTTACTATAAACTGCACCTTCTCAGCCTGCAAGTGGGACACATATATTAATCATATAATAGATACATGTTTTATGATGTCAATTTACATGGGTAAAATTAGAAATGAAAGATTGTGTAAGTTCACAGAAATATCCTTAATAATTCTTCATTTTTAATTCTAAGCCTGCAAATGAGCCTCTTAAAGCTAGTACTTAGGTTTGATTAGCATATTTCACCAATCAAGAAGACTGACATACCTCTTTGATTGAAGCGTAGGCTATTTCTGCTGTATTTAACTCCTTGGCGTAGGCTGACATGGCAGCCAAACAACACCACAACACATCATCCTGTACAGGGAAGTACACACAAAAGTTAAACGTGTGTATATATGATAACTTTTTTAAAAAATACAGTCAAACTTCGTTATCTCGAACTAGATGGGACTGTTTAAAAACTTCGAGATATCCGAGTATTTGAGATATCGAGAGAAAATACTTAAAAAATAAGTGGCTGGGACTTACTAATCACTTCGACATATCCATTGTATTCGAGATATTAGTGTTTGAAATATCGAAGTTCAACTGTATATACATGTATATGGTCAATGTTGTGTTTCTGTCAAAAGTAAAATTACTTCATTTTTAAATTATGAAAAGATATGAGCAAAAAGTATTGACAGAAAAAAATATAAGACTACCTTCACAAATCGACATAGGCGGACAGCATCATCCCAGCGAGAGTTTTGTACGTAGCTGTGTAGGATGGCGGGGTATGGAGAGATTCCTGTACCTACTAGCGAACCCTCTGCTCGACGAATGATGATGTGGTTTCCAATGAAGTTAAGTAACTGTGGATTTTTACCAAATTCACTAAAATATAAATATTAGTGCATAAATATATGAGTTTTGTCAGGTCCTTTTTCAAAAACTAACTCTTAAGATAGAAGGTTACATCTACTGGTAAATTATATCTACAACTTTCATATTCCTTAAAGTTATCTTTATCCATAAAACTATAATTTTATTTTAGTTTAATTTGTCACTTAACCTATTGATACTTAAAATTTTTCCTTTGCTCTGTGCTATTGCAAATGAATGAGACAACATAAAAAAAAATAACCCCAGATTGACCTCATAAAGGGAAATAACATTTATTCTCTTGGAAGACATTTTTATATCATGTTCATTTTTTTTCTCTCATGTGCTACGAGAAGCAATGGATTTGTTTTTATCCATTTCACATGTAAAAAAAAAAATTTTTTTAAAAGGTAGTAGCAATTTTCATAAATTATGAAAAAACAAGAATTGAATTCCTGGGTCCCCCGCCGTTCAAGCAGTATACTAGTATACTGTACTGTGGAATCATTAAATTTCGTGGGGGCCAATTTTCGTGGATTGCTTAAATTTTACAGGTTCGTGGGGACGTAATTTCGTGTATTCTCTAAAACCTACAAAGGAAATATGATTTTATTACCCTTATTTATTAATTCGTGTAGGATGTTAAATCGTGGATGAGAGGTACCCACGGATTCCACGAAAATTGAACCACCACGAAATCTAATGATTTCACAGTATATGAAATTGCAATATTTTCAAACATTCAGGGCTGTTTCAGAATTAAATGTGTGGGGAGGTTGGGAGGAACATTTTTTTACCCCGACCACCCATTTTTTCCAAAATTTGTAGGCATGAGAGCGCTTACAAGGTCAATTTTTGGATAAAACGGAGTCATTTTTGTGGTCAGAGTCCCATAACTCCAACAAAAAGTATCGACCAATGCTGATTTTCGAACTTGACCAAGGTAATAGGTGTATAAACATTTGGTATAAATGTAATGAAAATCTGTCAAAATTTGTAGGCATGAGAGCGCTTACAAAAAAGTGTGACGGACGGACACACGGACCCACGGACACACGGACCCACGGACACACGGACACACAGACCCACGGACGGACACCCTGCATTTCTATGTCCCTGCTCCGCGTTGCGGCGGGGGACAAAAAATGACCATGCATTCTCATTTAAAACAAAGATTAAAGCTATATCCTAAACGACATGCAAAGCACTATATTGTATATAAAATATATTTATAAAGACTCAAAAAAGAAGTTCAGATTAAATTTGAACAATAAATCACTGTCATCAACATACATACACGAAAATGTTCTCAAAATACCTTTAGATAGCAATCAATGTGTGAATTTAATGTATATCATTGACAAACTTTTAGAAACCAAATGAACATTGTAGATGTCACCTTTTCCAATGTGCTACATTTGTATTACAGTTTAACAACCCATTAGGATCCCCAGAGTATAAAAGAATATTACATCAGGATTGGAAGTTACCATGTAACCTTGTGCAGCCTTTATTGACTGAAAACTATGTACCACAGAACCAACAGAAAAGTGTATACATATATAAGTTATACATGTACCAGTATATGTAATGGTACTGATACAGATCTATTCTATTTCCTATTTTTCAAATGAGAGCAGCTAAACAACTAATAATATGTGATTAAATGAGCTTAAGTGAATTTGTCTTACCTCTTACTGATGAAGAGCAGATTTAAATGTTAACATTTGGTTAGCATTGTAAATTAAATACACACAAGTTTTATATTATGCATGAGCATGATGAAGAATTCAGAATACTTTCTGTAATCATGATGAGATACAGATGCTGTAATAAATCATACCTTGCTTCCTTCTCAAACACAGTGCGGCTGGCTAGGTCTCTGTCCACGTAGATTGTGTTGGGGTAATACCACACGGTGAACTTCCCGTCGGCCAGAGCAGCTAACATGTTGGCCGAGTCGTTCCAGCACAGAGACTGTATCATGTTTCCTGTATAACAATGACCAATCTTACTTATCAAACAATTACAGTCATAGTGGGATGACTTCCTTTGTCAAAACTCCCTGTCAAATCAAAATGTACACGTTCATAGGTTAAAACCTCACTTTTGTTTCAAACAATTCTGTGTACATTTCCTTTAACTTACTGACTTCTAGAAGATGGGGGGGGGGAGTTTCATGTTAAAAAAATTTCAGTAAAGTAATTACCGTATTTTTCCGACGATTAGTCGGTATTTTTTTTCTCTGAAGCAGAGCACCCGACTTATCGTCTAAATCGACTTGTCTTAGGCTTGAGGTCAGAAAATTGCTAAAAATAGCATTAAAAATCTTGGTTTTAATCATCTTGACTTGGCTGTGTGATTGGAAATTACCTTGTTGAATTCATCGTTCATCTTTATGAATTATCGTTTTCACTCATTTGTTAACACCAGTATACATTATAATAACTGTAATTAAAAAATGGTACATGTCTTTAATCAAATTAAAAGTTTTACCGTTCCGTTTTCATAAACACATCGTCACATGGTTCCATATATGACACTAGTGGGAAGATAACATTGCGCAGTAAAATTGAAACCAAATTTGAATGGAAAAAATTATTGCAGTAAGTCCGGGGAATGTTTTTAAGTTTTATTATTTTATTAGTAAAGAGTTGTTAGTGGAAAGTATAAATAAGAAATATTTTATGGTCAAATTCAATCTTAAAAAACGTAATCGGCAATTATCAATACTAATGTTTATACAGTAGGCTGGTATCGGTTGTGCTCTATAATCATTCCCTAAGGCTGAGATATATGCGGCGTGTTCACTCCCTGTGTATATAAAGAGTACCGTAATAAGAGTGATTAAAGTTCATTAATTAATTATTGTTCAATTCTTCGATTGTGGTTAAATAAAAATTTTAGGAAACGTATGTATGTCGTATATCGTCATTATCAAGTCGTACAAATGATCAATCTATTTCTAACAGTGTCTATGTAAAACAATAGCGTGTAACTCCATTACTGGATACAAACTAAACAAGTTTAATCAAATTATAGTAATTGCTAAGCTTTCTACACTTGAGATCCCCCTTTGAAGTCCGACACGAGACAGGTACATGCTTCTGACACCGGAAATTGTTAAACAAACATTGACCACGCGCCGAGTCAACAGGTGGCTGGTTACATAATGGCGAATACACTGGCGATGGTCAGAGTGAATAATTATTTTAAGGAAATAAAATATTTCTGACAAAGTAAGTTTAGTTTACTCTCATACAACTTGCATAACACGCGATATCGGGAATTGTTTACAATGCAAGCGACTTTATAGATGTTACCGGTATTTGAAAATATGATGCATAAGTATAAAACGTAATTGTTTAAATGTCAATCATTAATAATAATTGGTAGCAATATCGGGGACATCGTGGCATCATACACTGATAATGTTACTGCAGTTTTTTATACGCCATTTTAAAGTGATAAGATCGACGTATCGTCTGAATCGACGTATCGTAGGAATTTGTTAAAATTTTGGCTAAAAATGCGCAATTCGACTAGTCGTCCGCATCGACGATTCGTCCGAAAAATACGGTACTATTTTGTATGATTGTAAAATTTTTTTAAGCTATAAAATAATCATTACATGTACAATATAGCAAAAAATAGATCATCACAACCCCCTTGCCCCTGAAATAGAGTATTTTACATATACACATGTACATACACAACAACCCCTACCTAGCTTGTTGGACTTCCTCTCGGAGCCAAACACTCTGACCGAAGTCAAGTAGAGGTCTCTGTTTTTGTCAATGATGGCCAGCCTTCTCTCTGTAGCTGGTCCACACTGGTCCAGGGCTATCTCCATCACCTCCAACTGTAAAACAAGCACCAGTAATGAGACATGTGTTCAGTGTATAGAGACAAATCTCACTGACCGTTTCTGAAGCCTAAACGAAACACTACGACAGTGATATGGTAATGTACCTTGTGTGTGATAGGTTTTCCGTCTCCCAATGGTTTTCCATTTTGTGCATCAAAGACATAAATCACTGCAACAAAAAACAAAGAGCAATTCAGTTGCCTTCCTAAAAATTCAGAGTACCAGTATTTTTCAATTAAAAATGAATTTTTGATAAATATGGAAGTTTTCTTTTCTTATGCAAGACAAGTACAGTAAAATTTAAAAATAAGATATATATTTGATATGATGCAAATCTTTTTCAAAGAATATGCTGGTACCTTTTTCATCTGTTTTGTCACGAATTGCTACTGTGTCATTACTAAGAGATACTGTTTGATAATTCAATATATCAGCCCTCATTCCTGCATATTTAGGAGAGCAGACCATCCGACCATCATAGGAGTAGATGTACACATTGGAGCTGTCCACCAGCATAAAGTGTCTAAAATAAACGACCATACATGTACGAACAGTTCTTTCTTGTTCAATATGAAATTCTGTTTTCTCTTTTGTTTTATGTGTTGTAAGTAGAGCATTTATCTTTGACATAAGAAATAAGAAATGAAATAAAAACAACACTTATATAATAAGTAAAAGTTTCATGGAAAATTACTTCTCTGCTTGAAGAATCAGTGATATGTTGCCCTCCTTCAAATCAAAAATCATAGGAGTATTCCAATTCTTTGTGCTGAAATGAAAAATGAACATAAATACTCTGGTAAGTATTGTAAACATTTAAAATCTTTTTTCTTATGCATTAACATTTTCTATTTTGATAAATTGTGATACAGAATGTTGAAGGGTTTTATGTCCTTATGTCAGATGATATTTTTTTTTCACTTGTTAGCTATCTTTTATGTGTAGCAAATATAATAAAACATGCAGAGTTATATCTAGTGTTCTGAACTATACCAAAAACAAAATTGAAATAACAAAAATGTACAAATAAAAATATTACAGACTTCATTCTTGCAAATTTTGAAAACTTGAGAAAAAAAACCCCATCATATTCTATATTGTGTTTATATACACAAACTTAATCAGTAAAGAATAAAACACACTTGTAAATGTAGCACTGCGATGCTGTGGCCACCACAAGATGATTGAAACATAGCGAGACTTTGATGACCCGGTCTCTGAAGTCCAGTTTCTCCAAAGCTTCATTCATCACATTTCGGACATGGATTTGTTTGCTGCTTACAACCACTGCCTCATAATTTTTCCATTCCAGTCTCCTACAATACATAAACAAAGATTAACCTGATGCACTCAAATTGCACAACTGTATGACAAAAGTTCACACCATAACTGAAATCATGGTTTTCTTTAGGCAATATAGCTTATAGTTACACATGTGCAAAGTAGCTATTGACACTGAAATAAGAGTTTTTCTTCAGGCTATGTAGCTTATAGTCACACATGTGCTGTAGAAGCTACTGCTTGGTACTTACTTTTCAATGACATTGGCTATCAGCACCTGTCCATTGCCACAAGCACCTGCTACCTGTGTGCCATCACTGGACCAAGCTAATTTGAACAGGCTACCACTGTTTGGTTTCTCCAGAGAGTAGGACCACTACAATAATAAAATCATAAAAATCACTTTAAAGCATTTTAGAAAATTCTCATATTTCATTTCAAAATCAGCTCTCTCTAAATTTGAAAATGATAGCAATGAAACACTGAGCACAATTCTAAGATGATTTAAAGTAACAATTGTTTGATTACTCACCCCTGCCTGATCACAAAGTCTAAGTGTGTTGAAGGAGCCAACAGCAAATAGTTCTCCATTGGGTGTCCAGGCTAATGAGGTGATGGGGTAGTCATGAGCAGCACTGCTGTACATAATGCGCCCATATGTGTCCCAGACCTTAACAAAAGGACCAGTGTATGAACAGAAAAGTTTAAGTTAAAATCATAACTCTAAACCTAAAGAAGCATATTTAATGAATAAGACTAAGAAAAAATTGTTGTGGGTAATACATTATATACTGTTCATGAAAAATTTGGACAGTTCAGTAACAAACCTTGTATCGACAATCCTCTCCTCCTGACAAAATGAGGTTGTTTACAGGGTTCCAGTCAACATTTAATATGACACCTTCATGGGCTTTCCACTGAAGAGAAAAAAATCTCAAGTGACAGGCAATTACATATAAATGACTTTGTTGGGAAATTATATATCCTACCTTTTTGATCAGGTACATAAAGGATGATGATGTCTGAAGTACACAGCTTTAGTTGTTAATTGAATGACTTACCATTGTGGGTTTAGCATTTGCCTGCAGTGACTTGATGACAAGTTGTCTCCCATTGGTAAATAGAACTTGATCAGAGTCTGGTCCCCACGCAACACCATACACTGTGTTACCTGCAGTCAAATAGATATACATAATTTAGCAACCTCCTCATTGTTACACCAGCTCTCTGACACATAACACACTGATCAGTTACTACTTACTGTTCTGTGTTAGAGTAGACCTCAACATGCCACTTCTTGACCAGATTTTTACTTGTCCATCTTCACCCGCTGCAATGGTAAATACATGAAGTGATTACATATATTCAAAATGTAATTAAAAATCTATAAAACTTAAAAGCTAATCATTACTAATAGCATTTCATTGCTCCTGCAGTACATCACATCTATAATTGTGGGTAGGGTATATATTTATCATTGAAAATTAATTCAATCAAAAATTTAATTTTGTGAAACATTTCAGGGCTGTCGCAGCACTTTTTGGTACAGGGACCGGGTCCCTCTCCATTGGGAAAATTATCGACATTTTTTGTCAAATTGGGAAAATTTAAGATACTTTAATATATCATAAAAATTACTTCTGTATTTAATAGCACAATCTGTTGTCCACGTCTTAAAATTAAAGTTTTACAGCTCACATGCTGTTCTCAGAACTAACCAAGAGTAAAAAGAAGACAAACTAAAAAAAAAAAATAGCCAAAGGGAATTTTTCAGAATTATGAAGAGTTCAATTTTAAAAATTTTTGTTTATACATGTTGATTTACAAATTTAAATTTTGATTTGAAATTTTACAGTGGTCAGGAAAATAAAAAGTCTTCATTTTTTTTCACATGATTGATACATGTTGGTTTAATATTTTTTTTAAATCAGGGTATCCCACAGGCATATATATGAAAAAAAAAAATTTCTTCAAAAATAGCAAATAAAAAAGATAAACATCAAATTTAGAAAAGGGAACCAAATCTATATGATATGGAATTATTATTTTTCATTTAATAGATTAAATATATGAAATATCTTATAAGAAAAATTCTGTGCAATATGTTACTGACATCTTGTGTATTTACGGGTATTAGTAAACCTTTAAAGGGACTTGGACACGATTTTGGATAAAAATTTTCTTTTTTATTTTTTTATGAATAAAATGGTTTACTTGCATAGTTTGAATGATTGGCCAAAATCTGAATGTTAGAATTCAAGTTATAAGAGAGATAAAGAGGTAAGAATTCATTGTTATGTAAACAAAGCTCGAGTCTTATATTTGTTTACAAATAATGTAAAGTATGGAATTACCATTTCTTTGACAAAATGACTCGTGGAAAACAAGTTAAACTTATTCAATGTGTTTTTAAATAATATTATCAACAGAAGAAAGCAATATTAGATTGAAACTTTTACCAATAAAACACATATGTAAAAATTACAAGGTTCAAGCTTTGAACAAAGAATTTCAAACTTTGTATCTTGTTTATAACTCAATATTTGACTTTCAAATTTTGACAAAGCATTATAAATATCCATATTAATCATTCTTAACATTAAAAATGAAAAAATAAAATTCAAAATTTTGAGCATAAATCGTGTCTAAGTCCCTTTAATCAATTACGGCTAATCTACTGACCAAAAAGCAAACAGCTTGCGCAATTCGCAAGTTGTAAATAATTATGCATTTGGGAATTTTTATCCTGAAATTGGGAAATTCTGTGGCTTTTCGCCATTGGGAATGGGTCCGATATTCGATTCAAATTTGAGGGGAGTGACGGCCCTGCATTTTTTATAAAGTAGCAATGACTGTAGTAATAAAGGATTTTCTCTTCATACCTGTAACCAGGGCACTTCCATCCCAACTCCAACGGCCAGACAAAACAGCTCCTTTATGGGCATCAATGCTTTTCTCTACTCTTCCAGATCTGCTGATCAAATGGAACTTTCCTACAAAGATAGTGACAATATTTGTAGGTCAATGGACATCAAAAACATGCACAAACAATGACATGCAATGTCCAATATCAAACAGGTATTAAGATATAATAGAAAAGTACTTATAACTGTCAAAGTTTGGATCTTTTGCTAGAGTTGGCAACAGAAACATCAACGATCAGTATAGATTTCTAAGTCCAAAATCTGTAAAAATTTCTGTCAAAGCCTGAAAAAGGTTAAAATCCCAACAGAGAGATAATTAGAATTACCATCAGTAGAAGTGAGCACAAACAGGTCTGATCCCTTTTTGCCAGCCCCTCCCCCTCCCGCTGACTTAGGGAACCAGTGCATATCTGTCGGGAACACATCTTCTGGCAGTTTGACTAATGTTGTTGTCTCATTTGAATTCAGATTCCACTTCAGAACAAGATGGTCGTCTGCTCCAGAGTAACATTCGTCTGGTGTTGTCCATCCAACACAACTAACAAGTTCTGAATGTGTTATGGTGTTAAGGAATGTGGCGTTAAAATGAAAAATGCCTTTTCAACATAAACTTCTACTTTATAAACATGTACATGCGTCTTAAAAGAGACATAAACAACCAGTTATATATTATACAAAGTCTTCAGAGTTTTGTAACTTTACATTCTTATTACAAAATCACCAAAAATTACACACATGATACATTACAACAGATACATAAATATATGCCTCTGATTACAAGCAAAATCCCTTGAAAACTTCACATTTTTAACACATGTTTTTTCTTCAGATCATTGTTATAATAAGATTAAATACATTTCTACATTAAACAATAGTTGTTGGAAAAAAGGATATGTTTTGCCTCTTTCTGTAACGAAGTTTTCAATCTCATTTTCCGACAGCATAAAATTACCACACTAGTTACAGACCATCAAAACAATCGCCGTCTGGAATTTCATATCTACGCATGCGCGCTGTCTGAAAATGTTGTATTATGGGACAGGTTTCTACGGAAGCTAACGCAAATGTTTATAATAGAGACGCTAAAATTTCAGTAATTAATCATGTAACTGCTTAAATCTTTACTATTTTGAATGAGGATAACCACAACATGAAGTGTTATATAGATATCTAGAACTCTTGCCCATATTGTTATGGTAAAGAACATCGAAATTGTGGTAAGCAACCATCCCGAATTTCCTCAATTGATTATATTCACGCAGTTGCAAGTTGTTATTCAAATATACACACATGAAATAAAATGTATTGATTTCTTGCTTGTAGAAAGTCAGTAATTTGTACGAAGTCAGTAATTGTTGATTTTCACTCACTGAATGAGAATAATAATTGTATATAATGAATCACCGAATCATCAACACACTCAGTCAATTTTATAAATGCATGCCTCTGATAAACTAATGATTGCGTAAAAGAGTAAATGCAAAAAAAATTTTCTTTACTAAAGAAATAAAAGAAACATTGCGTCAAAGATGTCTGAATCGGGAAGTGAAACAAAGAGTCCAGATGCCAAGAGCATGACCAGCAAGACTTCCATAAATGTGAAAATCCCATCAGCAGCAAGTAAAAGAGGTGGCACTCCCTCTAAAAGCCCTGGACTGGATGTACCCGGTCAAGATGATGTCGGGAATAGAGCACTGACAACAACACCTGTTAGTTCAAAGGATTATCAAGCTGGAAGTCGCTCAAATCTGAATCAAAGCACTTTAAGCAAAAGTCTTCGCCAGCCTCAGAAATCAGAAATGGAGTAAGACTATCTTTTATGAATTCTGTACAGATCAACAAACATTGAATGAACTGAGTAAACTGTTGGGTTATTTTACATTTCTATAGAGGCCGTCAAAACCTTTTTTATGTTTTTATCCGTGGAATATTCAAGCTCACACAATAATATTAATCCTCTTGCCTCACACTAGTATGCCTGATGATATACATGTATGTCAGGGCCGTCAATCTCTTTAATTTGGGGCTGATAAACGGACCCTTCCCGATTGGGAAAACCCTCTAAAATTCCCAATTTACTCATCAACAAATTCCCAATATCACAAATTTTAAATTATGTATCGGCATATAAAAATTGTGTTCAAGTAAAACTTGAGGTAACAAAAGATTATGCTATAATGTTTAGATACCTTTTGATAATATAAAAATCTTAAATTTTCCCAATTTGACAAAAATGTCGATAATTTTCCTAATTAGAAGGGACCAGGTCCCTGTACCAAAAAGTGGTTTGACACCCCTGTATGTTTTGCTCAGTTTAACTTTGTGTAAATAATGTTTTATAGCCTATATCATGCTTTAAACAATTTTGAACAGACTGATTAGGCAAGCTGCTGCTACAATAATAGAGAGACAGTGGATTGCCTACAGAGATAAACAAATGTTCCGATTGTTGAAACATGCTGTATGTGCAGCAGTGAGTATAATCTATAGATACTGTACATATTCAAAACTTTTCTGGTATATGTGCACGTAAGGATTTTGATGTATATCTTCTTTAAAAATTGTATAATTGTATATTTTAGGAAAATTCTTTATCAAAAGAGATCTTAAGGAAAGTTTGTCCCAAAGAGGCTGAACTTCTTGACGACAAAGTTCAACAAGTCAGAGTTAGATTCAGGTAAATGATACACTCCATTATCTTGATGCTCTGTTACCTCAGTGTTATTTTAGAAAATATTTTGATTTGACAAACAGATTATTAAAATTATACATGTAGTACCCATCTATGGAAAATTCTTGTATTGAAGACGAAGTTGTTATTGCATTATGTGCTCTTGTCTATTGAATATACAGTTAAGTTATCATAGGTACTACATGTATGATATGTTAATAAAGTGTTTGGATAACTCTGTACATGTATAATTATTTTTTATCACATGTTTATCTCAATGTACGGTGGATATCACTCATGGGATAAATTTTTGATATTCCACTGTGTGTTCTTTAATACATGTATACGCCATGTGACGTCATAATTAAACATTATATATTTCATTCATAGAAGTAGTGATTTTGCTTCAATTTGAAGAAAAAAGTTTTGCTTGCAAACTAGCTGTTCTAAATAGATTTTTATTGTTTGTTTTCAAATGTTTGTAATTGTCAATTTCCTTGTTGACTAAATCTATCAATACTTTTCCCATAAACAGATTTGGTGGACAAGAATTTCCTCCCATGATTTTCTTCAAGATATTTATTCACACAGAAGGAAAAGGTGTGAAATACCTTAGTGGAAAACGAGTGATCAAACCAGCTTCTGAGGTATGCATGACAGTTCTCTTTCTCTTCCCTTCTCTCTCTCTCTGTTGTGAGGTACATGTATAGGTATTTTCTACACCAAAATAAATATTAGTTTTCACTTGCACAATGCTCTTTGTTTTTGTTACACATGCTTCATTAAATTTTTTTATTTTACATTTATATTATTTATTGTGAAATTAATTGCGTAAAAATTTAGAAGAAATATATTACTTAAAGCATGTTGATCTAAATGAACACATCAAACTTAATTGAAATGTTTGTGGTTATGTACTCAGTCAGATGGAGTGAATATAAACATTTTGAAATTGTAACAGATCTCCACTTATTAAAGTCATTTTTATATGCAATCATTGTGGTATCATCCAATAGATTATTTAAATTTTAATTCCTATCACAGGCCTCTGAAGACTCTCTGAGGCACATGGGGAACAGGAGATTCTATGATCAGATGCTACAAGATGCCATGTATAACCAGCAGTACAGAATCACTGATGAAATCGATGTCACTACTTTAAAGGATTACATGCAGGTATCCAAAACGTTCAAGGAAAACAATTAATTAACTTCTTAAATCTATTCTTAACACATTTAATTGACTCAGAACTTAGTTTGATTCCAAAGTTTCAAATACACAAATGGCTGTTAGTTGTACAGTTATAAGGATATAATGTCAACCTTATCATTGATAAAGTGAATGATTCTATTTTCAGTACCTTGCTAATGTTGATGAAGCTCCAGCATCACTGGGAGGCAAAGAAAACTACTGGAGGAAACTCACATTAGACAGTATGTAAAGTTCACCAATTAGTCTAAAAGTCCATGAGCAATATCTTAAAATTATAAAATGGAAAAACACTTATCAAAAGGTTAATTAATACCATTAATCATAATCACATTCCCTGAAAATATTTTTTTTTGGGGGGGGGGTATATTAGAATCACCATGTCCGTCTATTTGAATTTCATGCCTCATCTAAAACTTTTATGATTAGACTACATGTATAAGCAGATCCTATACACTTGGCATAAAGGTTCTTTGAGGAGGGGGGGGGTGTCATAACCCTAATCTGAGATCATCGACCAAGATCAATGTCACATAAATATAGCAATTCCAATTCTTCAGAAAAGGCCCAACATGTGTATAAGTCCTTGTTTTTTGTTAAACAGTTCCTTTTTACTTTAAAATCTAATTTAGCAAATAACATTAATGGTAAAAAACTACCAGTATTTTAATAGCAATTAGCAACACAATAAGAACTAAGTTGCCTTGTATATTGCAGAAAGTTTTTAAAACCAATGACTTTTTTTATTCAAAGTTCTCTCCAGACGGACCATATTCTATGATGTGATTGACTACTTGTACAATCAGAGAATCACCCCCAGGCTACGGCAGGAAATTCCTATCTTGGTTCAGAGGCCTGTGTCACAAGAAATCAAAGTTCAACATATCCGCGCTATTTCTACTCTCCGGTAGGTTGTTTTAAGTGAACAGTATCAGCTTTAAGTTTTACTGAACAGCATGCACCCAAAAAATTAAAATTTACATGTTTAATGATACAGTTTGATGTAATTGTTTATATAAAAACAGGTCAGAGTCTATCCCTGTAGGAGCCCCTCTAACCACACCCAAATCCAAAATGTCTGGCTACGGTAGTCATCCTATCTCAAGTCGGCGGTCCCGGCAGGCTAAAGCTCGAGCCTCCAAACTCAGGAAGATGTACGGTCTAGATCGAGTGAGTCTTGTCATTCTCTGTTTCTCTAATACATGATTGGTAAATTGGTCTTGCAACTGACAATTTATCACACTGTATCACTGGTTATGAAAAATACCTTTGTAACAATTATCGATAAAATACAATGTAACAAAGAGGACTTGATTGCCTTTCTTCTAGAGTTCAACTGAAACGAGTTCGGTAAGAATGTAGAGATGTGTATCTTTCAGTGTTACTGCTTGTATATATTGTTTTATATATTATTTATTGATAGGCAATAGCCAATAAGTTGATTATTATTATTTGGTATGTTCTTTTTATCTTTGTTTACTGTGTATGACAGGCATTTATTAGCAATTCTTGCAGTCCGATTACTGCGATTAGTTTTCATGCTTCTCTGATCATGATTTCCATATCATTTTTTGTTATTTCAAATAGCATATGATATGCGCCATGAGATTTTATTTGCAAACTATTTTTTTATAGAAAGAACTGATTTTTTTTTCAGTTTGCATAGAAGATCTAATTAATTCCACCTATCAAATATTTCTGATAAAAGTTTCCTGCTACTCTAATGATATTAAACACATAGCTTAATGCATTTGTACATGTATATTTATATTCATTCAGCAATATTTTTCCAATTAATGACAGCCCTATGAAAGTACAATGACTCTTTAGATAAATTTTACTTTTTGCTTTATTCCCATTCTTGCAATTTTCTATGCCATGTTTTGAAACTGCTCCTCTTTGCTATTCTTTTGTTGTTGTTCATGCATCTTTCTCATTTTTGAGAATGAAAAACCAGGTCTACAGGGTTGTAACTGTCAAGCGATATTTCCTTTTAGGAGGGGAGTAAACTCTTGGACTCACGGGAACCAACAGCAGTGTCCGAGGAGCCAGATGATTACTTTGATAAGTACGGGATCACGGGAGAGGACGGAGAGGAGGGTGAGGAGTGGGAGAGGGAGGCCAGTAAACTGTACGAGTGGACCCAGGAACTCTCCTTTAATGATGACCTGATAGCCACACCCAGACTACCCATTCAGATCTAAGTCAGGTCTAGGTTCAAAGGTTATGAAGGGCAGATGTGAGGCACTGATATAGCACCTATTAATTGGAAAAGGATGTTTTAATGAATTGAATGTCTATTGTTGAGTATTCTATCAACCAAACACTTGCTTCCAGTGTTCTTGCATTTAGATGTTTGTTAGTGAACAGTATAAACCATGGAATCGTAAATGTGTACACTAAACTGTTTTGTATGCATGTATATGTTTTTTACTGGATTTATTTTACCATTTTATGTTTTTCTTGTTTATAATAAAATACAGAAGAAAAGTGATTATGGTATTTTTCTAATTACAGAAAAAAGTAGTATAGTATTTTAATCTTATTTGCCAACCTTCCTTAACTTATATCTTACCACTTTTTTCTTATTTTACCCACTTCACTTACTACTTTCCTACTGCAGAAAGCCCAATATCAAGTTTATTCTTGACTGAACTGAAAAACTTATTTACATTTTGTATGATTCCACTGTATTTCAAGGTCACTGGATCAATCAAGGTCATTGAACCCCTTCTATGATATGAAGATCGCAGTCAGGTCAAATTGTTACAGTCTGCACTCTCTACTGGTCACCTTATTTTCTTTTATACAGTCATGTATTTTATTATGAAATTTGGTGATTAAAACCATTTATCGCCAGATGTGCATCAAATAGAAATATTACAGTATGAGCAAAATTATTGCTTTGTTTATTGAAACTTTTAATGACCTTCATTTCCGTTTCTCTTGAATATTTTAGCTAAGCGCCTACAATAGCTGGTGCATATTGACTTTTGAATTGATGCATTGTAAAACAAACAAGAAAAAAAAAATGAAAAGGGGCATTACAAAGTAAAATAAAACAAACAAATTACACCAAGAGATATATGTAACATATGTTTCCTTTATTAGATATTCAAGATCAGAGCTTATACAAATCAGATTGTACTTTGACATTGGTGGATACATTTCAAAAATGTATAAAATTAGAATATCCTGTAGTTCAGTGTCGCAATAGTATCTTTATGCAAATTTACATTCCAAATGACAAGCGGTATATTGTAATATGATTTGACTATACAATAGTTAGTATATACATACATGTATATGTTAAGGTACAACCAAATTGACTGTGCGAGATTGGTATTGCAATACAGTAAAACTCAGCCAGTACGTGCACCGATACTAGTATAGCAAAACCATGCATATAGCAAAGTTTACTGGAGTACTCGGCGAAATTCTAAGTTAATTCATTGTAAAATTTAAGGCTACGACAAAAATCATAATAACGAATTGATTTTAAGTTCAACCAACGTGAACAAAAACGTAATTTACAAAGATTTATGAAAAGTCCCAGAAGTTAACAGTATTAAAATAGATCTTATTTTTCGTAAGAAGTTTAAAAATATTTAATAATTTGATAAAATCATCTGGTAGACATGAAGGGTAACATGTATATTGCTTTGTTATAAATTTTATAATAAATTCGTTAATTACGCGGATGTAACGAATTGCGGATAAAGAAAAGCTCAAAGACTTCGCTATAATCAAGTTTTACTGTAGTACATTATAGGGTTTTGTGCATCTTTGTTTAAAGAGCATAGTTTTATTTCTGATTATAGCAATACAAGAAGAAAGATGTCATATAGTGTTTGCATCGAATGGCTAGTAATCAAATATCAAATGTCTATTTTCTTTCGGCGTGACCAATTCTGTATCGCTGTAACATGCCTGCAATAAACTTTTCTCAGTTGGTAATGCAACCTGGAGAACAATATAACATGAATTAACGGAATGCTCCTTCTGCAGTATGTAATTATCGTCAACCCTGGCTGTTTCCCTCTGGTTGCGTGCCGTATATATACACATGTAACCAGTAAGTGTGTATGAATGTCATACATCTTACTGCCTGTGGGTTAACCTTATATACAGCTTAGCGTGCGCGGTATCCGGTAGCGGCTTTTCCAATAACGATTACAAGAAAAGATTTTGTTGTTGTATTTTCTGGTTTACAGCATGGTAAAGAAAGTCAATAAAATGTTTTACAATAATATATACAATACTACGTACAATTTTAAGTACAATTCTCAATATCCTCTCTTAACACTAATTAAGGTAAAACATGAAAAAAAAAATGGAAGAGACAAATGGTTAAACCACAAACACTTGCAATGTACAAAGAGTATCAAGATAAAGTTTGCATAAAGTATAATATTTTATTTTATTTCGTTAACGGTTATTCGGCACAAACCAATTTATTTCTTTGTAAATCTCCACATTTTACATTCCACGTAGTCCGATTGAATGGAAAGTTTGAGCTATATCAGACTCATGAGATTTATAATGAGCAATTAGTTGATCCTTTTTTCTCGGTATTGAAATCAAATTACAAATAATTCAAGATTTCCAAATAAGACCTCAGGATATTAGATCAGTGTTGGTCTATATTTTTAGGCTACGGGCGCCAGGATGGTGTTCTTTGGTATCGCATTTCCTGACAAGAAATTGAATAATGAACACGTATCCCAAAAGTTGACAATGTTTTAAATAATGATATCCCCGTAAAAGCCAATAAAGCTCTTTAACCCGGGGACTCCTCTACATCAATCAGCGTTTCCCAATACTAAATCTCAGGAGTATAACTATGGTATTATTATGCATTATTTAGATAGACAATATTAATAACTTGGTAAATACAAAAAAAGAAATGTTTGGAAAATTAATGGCGATCGATCTGCCTATTTTGGTGGACACCTCTTCCGCAGCGCTGCGTGGCTGTCGCCTGGAGTGAGGGGATCATAATTGTATTAAGTATCGCTCGCGACTTTCTTTCTTGAAGTTAATCAACGGGAGCATTGAAACATTGATATCCACAGCCAGACAAATGGCCCGATGTTTGTCACAGGGGGAATCTAGGACGTTTGATTGCATTTGGAAATCTTGATAAAATACCGCGCCAATTCGCAGTTCCTCGTTTGTTAATGCTTGGTAAATATCCTAACAGTTTTCATTCCATCTTGTTACTTCCGATATCTGCGACAAAAACGTTGTTGTTTTTAAGGGTATTTCACCACTTAGTGTTGGATTGAAGCTTTTTTTTTTAATATGTTATCTGGAACATCAGTGTTTATGACATAGAATGTGAGTATAAAACTTTGCTGTTTCACCCCGGGTTTTCTATAATGCAGTCCAGAGCAATGACGAGGAGAAGCATATTGCACTGTACAATGTTAGTTCTACCTTTTATGTTATATATGTACTTTGCTATTATATTTGATCTTATTACCAATGTTCCGGAGCACGAAGGAGATGGTATTACAGGAGATAGTTTTCCCACTTCAAAAGGAAATTTTTCTAACTTTGAAAGGACTAGTTCTGTTAACTTTCGTGAAAATAATTCAGCTACTTCTTGTGAGGAACATGAATCTAAATGTCAAAACAATGCTAAATTTAACTGTGAAAATATCAAACTTATCAAACTATTGGAAAAGATTGGACATGGAGTTACGAAACAAGCGTTTCTTGGACTTTACAATGGAGAGGAAGTGGTGGTTAAAATGGTAACGCGACACCAGAAAGAGGCTCGGGAGTGTTTGAATGAGTTACTCGGTAGTGATGCGTCTGATGTAGTAAAACGCTCGAGGTGTTTTGTGTTTCCAACGATGAAACTTATGAAGGAAATTCTAATGCTACACCAGCTTAAACACGAAGGCTTCTTACGACTGTTAGGATTCTGTGTTCGTAGCGAGGAATCCGAGAGTACAGACTTGTCAGAACATGGCGTGATAGCGGTCTACGAGAGGGGCACCGTTCTCTCAGTGGGAAAATTAAAAAGCCTTTCGACGGAGAATAAAGTTCGCCAGTCTCTTCATCTCGTTTCATTTTTTCAATATTTAGCCACCTCCCCTCTCGGGTCACTGAGAGTGAGAGACTTCAAAATGGACCATTTCTTGATGGTCAATACTACAATAAAGATGATCGACTTGGATGATGTAGATAATATAGAACCCTCCTGTGATGCCTACTCATTTGAGAGCAGCGCACACAAATCCCCTTGCTCATACAACCTGACGTGCGAAATGGGACTATGTAACGGGCATAATGCAAAGCGAAATATAGAAAAGGCAAACGAATTATTCTTCGCGAATCTATTAACACCCGATGCCTTTCCTAGCGAGTGTTTTAAAATGTTACAACACATTCATCACAGTCTGGGAGAATTGTCAGTGAATTATGGCGATTTACAGAGATCGTTGAAGGAGCTATTGGACTTTGTCATTTATCTGCATTAACGCTTGCTTTAGAAAGCTGCTTTTATGGAGTTTACTCCATTATTTATTCCATGTATAGCCCTGTTGGTTAGGGTTAAGTTTTTGTAGGCTTTTAAAAGCTGCTACACGAACGACACGCATGCAGCGTCTACATGTATCTGAAATTAAAATTGTTTCAATGTATTCATCAGCAGAAACAGTTTGAACAACTTTTTCCTATGGCAATTTATTTTCTATAATCTTTTTTTTTAAGAATAAATGCATGATTAAAAATATTTTATAGAATGCGACACTACTTAGTTAAAAATGTACCTTGATAAATTTCATAATTAACATATTATATAAAATATACGCATTTAATTGTGATGAAAACTTTTGTATATTATATATGATGTTTGAAATGTGATGCATGTACAATGAAAATGTATTAATAAATTACAATGCATATGTGTTGATCGAGGGTACAACTGCAATACATTACTACATCATAAATATATGTATATCCAAGGTTTTCTTAATCATCCATCTCAATGTCGTGTTCATTGACTTTGACAGAATTCCATGGGACTCCGTGCAAATAGTCCAGCCTATTGCGCACCATGACGCCAGAGGGCGCCGATTTCAGGAGCTGTCCCGCCTCGTGGTGGATGGACTGGAGTCGTCTGCTGATGTCGTAGATGGCCTGTTGGTTTTTGTTCAGATGACGCTGCTCGTTGACGTTCTTCTCCAGTATATCCTTGATTGCCTGCTCCTCCTGTTTGAGGATTGATAGTGTGCTCCCGATCTGTAGCCGCCTCTCCTCAAACACGCGGTGAAGATTCTGAACCTGTCCCGGAACTTCCGCTATTTTCGTAGGTTGAGGGGGTGGGTGAAACAAATCGTTCTCTTTTTTGTATCTTTGTGGTTTAGGGGGCGTTTCGGGTCTTTTTGTTATTTCTTCTTTTATTACCGGTTTCTTAACTACCCGAGGAAGTGGTTCTAAGTTTGGTTCTGGGGTAGGGGGGCCGCATACTCTGATGATGTAATCACTAAGTGTCCTCTCGTCTGTGAGAATGTATTTACTGAGTATGCGAAGGTCGGTACACAATATTTTGTCTGCAATCCAACCATCTAATGAATCTTTGAGAATGTGCAGAAACTTGGCCAAAGTTCGAATTCCACGGCGACGAAGAATGTCAATTACAAGAGTGACTTGAACATCTGAGGAAACCTATTGGGGACAATCACGAAAAATCTTCTCGTTATCAATGATAACTAGCCTTTTTGCATGCTTAGATAGATTATCAATGCCAATATTTACCGAGCATCGGTACAAATCGCTGTTTAATCCCGCAATAACTTGAAAAACGATAATTGGAAATCATTGATTTAAGAATATTTTTTGTTAGCACGCAATGAACCTTAAATCGAAAGACACAAATTCGAATCATTAGTTATTCATTCAGTTTTTGAATTAAATTAATAAACATTTTGATTCTTTAGTACTTGATTAAATCATAAATAAACCATTTCTCCATGTACCTTGTTGAGCCTCTCTTTGGTGCTGTTCGTGATGACGAACCTTGGTCGGAGTTTGTCGACGACGTCTGGGGAGAGAACAAGATGGCGCCGGAGAAATCCCTCGTGTTTGTCCAAAACAGCGTGAATGATGCGGTTTTCCAGAGACATGGTTTCACACTCTGGATCTAGACGCTGCCAGCTCGCGCGGAATCTCCCGCTTTGGATGAAAAATTACTGGATATTTGGAGACTGACAGAGGCTTAAAGTTAATTAAAACACGGCCATTTACTTTTCAGACCAGTTTATAAAAACGATATTTCTGTAACAACTCAACATACTGGTATATGCTGTTTGTACATGCATGGCGATGAACTGAAATAACTGTTGTTTGATTATATAAAATTCTCAACCAAAAGCACTCTTTGACAAGCGGTCGTACAAGCAAATATACACTTCCGGTGTGCCGAGAAACTAAATAGATCTGAAACCCATGTTAACACCTTTGTAGAGTTTAAAACACACACGGTAACTGAACGTCACCTGAGAATTAGATTGTTATATCTGATTTCTGTAGATTTTAAGAAATCGAAGTTAAAAGTTCAGAGATAAATAACTTTCTAATGTTTGAGTTTTGAATTGCAAAAGGCATGAATCAGTATTTTATGTTTCTGTTTTAAAAGCAACCCATCATTTTTGTCAAAATCTAGGAAGTAGAAGCGTCGGAAGCAAATTGAAAGTGGGGGGCTAAACTTATCAGAAATCTTGACAAGCGGAAAAAAAGGTTATCATTATGGTTTATGTCTAACTTTGCAAAAAGCCCCCCCCCCCCCTCCACCCCCGGTTCCGACGCTATGATGTATAAATTAAGATATTTAACATGAACATTTAATATGAAAATATCTGAAAACTCTGGAAGAATTAAAGTGAGTTTGGAGATAGAACATTAAGAATTGATAAAAACAGATAAATGTATTTATTCTCCTTTAATTTTCTATGGATCATCATTACTCATGTGACCAATAGGAAACACTCTTGTATAAATGAATTTGTAATGAATGGAGGTAGGAAATAATATCTGTTCATAATTTCTTTATTCATTAAACAATATATAAATAGTGCTTGTTTGGGAGGGTAACAGTTGAAATTGACATCCCGAGAAAACCATTGTCAACCGACGCGAAGCAGAAGTTGACAATGGTTTTCTCGGGGTGTCAATTTCAACTGTTACCCTCCCAAACAGGCACTATTTATTTTATAATACTGAATGTCTTAATTTTAGAGAAAATTTCACTGCTTTTATATAGAAATGACGTGAATTCTAAGGCGAACCGTACGCGCATAATTTACGCGCATGTAACATTTCGTTGTGTTACCCGTTGCAAAGAGTGTTGTTATGCTGAGGGTAATAGAACGGATTATCAACTGCGTCTGAACCAATCAGAATTCAGTATTTAACATGAAAGTATGATAAGTATGATAGAAAGATCTGCTTGACCCGATTCTAACGATTCTAACGATATGCATAACTCAGTTTTTGTAAATTTGGCACTTAGAACATTATAATTCTTTTCATTATAAAAGTAAACCATCAAGGAAATCCACTGTGTGCTTGTGGAAAACTTGTTTTTAATAACTTCATTCATCAGAAATTCATACGGTATGGCAGATCATAACTTTGGATCAAAGGAAGACTAAGACACAGGCACCTGATATATATTTTACATGTATGTATAAAAAAATATATACTCCCTTCATGTATTATTTAGTATGGGCTATGTTTTTTATTTTGAGAAAAATTAATAACTTCAGGTGCCTGTGGACTAAGAGTGGATATTCTATATCGGGTATAAGATTATACATAAGCTTCATAGATAATGGAGGAGTGTATATTTAATGCACTACATGGCTATTAGTGCAGTCGTCTGGGTACAACTGGTGTTAACGTTAACAATAATATTAGTTAAATGAACGCTTATTCTTGTAGTAATATTTATTGTATTATTTAAACAATAAAATGCTTTCTTTGGTGATTCATGCGGATATGAAGGGGGCGACATTGCAGATAAAATACATAACCCGCGTTAGCGGGTAATGTATTTTTTTCTGCAATGATCGCTACCTTCATAACCCGCATGAATCATCAAAGAAAGCAAAACTAATTAATAAATTGATGATAAAAAGTAAGTTAAATTCACTAAATTACATAAGTATGTTAGCTAAAAGAAACAGCCAAATCGTCTCCTGTGAGACTTTGAGTCTGACATCACCATGGTTATTTCGTGCAGTCCGTGATTTTTTCTTAAGTCGCTGTAGGTTTCGACCAATTGATAAACAGGGCGTGTCGATTTCAGTCCTGTCATTTTCAGCCGCTGTAGATTTCGACCAATCGATAAACGGGGCGTGTAGATTTCAGTCTGGCTGTTTCCACATAGCTACGAATTAACTATAAGTTTCCGTAAGAAATAGAGGGAATCATACTCGGTAGATGTAAATAGATATAATTACTAGCAAACAAACCTCGCATTCATTTACAAAATGTGTACATGTGTTCAAGCATGTAAAAAAAAAAACACCTTAAGATCGTTCATTCGGCCTAATGTATATGGGTACATCTACATATATATATTTCAACTCCCACCCCCACCCCACCCCCCACAACCCCCCCACCCCCCACCCCCAAAATAACTGCTGTCTTTACGTTTGGTAAATAGATCTAGAAGTAAGGGGAAAACTCAGTGAATTTATTGAGTGAAAAAGTGAAGTATACTAAACGAATATTGAAGCAGGTGTTTCAGTACAATGAACATGACTACAATTGATCTTGTTATAAATAGACGACTACTGTGCTGAAAAAGGAAAAGACGTTTCCGACATTCGATAATTTTTAAAGTTTATGCAAGATAACTTAAATTTCAAAAGACTTTCAAGCTTCTAGCAAAGAGCTGAAAGTTCTACAACAGACCAAGGGCTTCTAGAGCAGGTATTGGTCATGTCTGTGAAAGATCACGGGTTTGATCCCCGGGTGAGACTGACCTCCTAGGTACATGTACTTACTTTTTATTTTTTATTATTTTTTTTAAATAAAGGAGGCTGGATTGTCAGCAAATTACACATCAGATCTGCCGTTAAAACTTACGTATGATTTTTTGCCATAAATTCTATTTAGAAGGGAAAAAATTCAAATATTTTAGCTTTAAAACTTGAGAAAAAATTATTTCCCTATTATCGTTTATACAGAGCTCATTGTCTCGATGAGTTTCTTATGGTTAAAGTATTGGTCACGACCATACAAACCTCTTTACGCAAGCTCTTGTAGACTGACAAAAGTTATAAATAATCAAAGTACTGAAATTACTAATTGAAGCTGATTTTAAATGAATCAATTTTAGATGAACTACGCAACATACAAATACAATTGAAATTTTAAATTTTTTCCAATGTAATCAACATCTAGTTTCTTTGTCTGCAACAAGTTGCATTGCACAAAATTAATGCGGCGGTTTTCTTGCATAACAGAAACAAGAATTTGATGCGAATCATTGCATGAGAAGTAAAAACAAATAGAAAATCTGACCCATATTTCCTACGAGCGTCAGAATATCACTAGAGATCATTTGATGCCGAAGTTTTTAAGGAAATGGACATAATTAAATAATTTGCTCAGAGATCACCATTTTCAGTCAATCAAGTTGTATGTGTGCCCACCCGAAATTTATTTTAAAATATTACTCAAGGAATTATTTTATACCCCCTCAATTTTTCTTAATAAGTATTTCATTTGAATCTTAAAGCAAATTAAAAAATGTATATTTCCAAATGCTTGTCCAATTTTATCTAATTAAAGCTGCATGGTCCGATTTTTTCGTTATTACTGTATCAAACAACTTTCCATACAAACTAATTATCTCAGAAAGTTATGGACTTTCTCTTAATTACCCCAACAGAATCGGTTAGAAAAATTCAAAATGCATAAAAATAATTTCTTTTTGGACAAACGAAAAAACAAACCAAAATGCATCATGGGAATGTTTAGAAAAATAATTAAGGAACCGTTTGGTTTCGTCCCCCAAATGATTGGGTTTATTCAGCCCGCATGATATGCATCGATTGTAAACAAAGCAAACTTCATTTATAAATATTGGCGAACAAAATGTACACAGGTATATTTTAATTTGCCTAAACATTATGTCTTTTATTTATAGCGATGTCGTAATACAACCATACCAGTCTCGACGTCAGGGGCGAATTTTAACTTGAGGCGAAATATTTTGTAAACAAATTTTGTACATAATTTTTTTTCATTGAAATTTGGCTTAATTGAGAAAGAAAACTACTGAAATGTCTATTATTTTACACATACTTAGCATTACCACCGTTAATAGACGTACACAAAATTTGATATAAAATCGGACCAAGCAGCTTTTGTGAGATTTAATTTGAAGCCAATATTTTTTTTTACAGATAGGTATAATATGAAATTCCATTGTTGGTATTTTTCGATGTGTTTACACTTAAAAAATTTTTTATATCTTAATTATTTTGTTTATTTACTTTGATTAAAAATGCATTCCTATCGGAGTTTTTTTTTTCCTTGTCTATCTTGAATATCGTTTCAGTTTTCCTTGTCTTTTGGGTAATTATGCCTCCTCGAGTCACACTTCCGGCCAGTAATGGCTGACAGAATGGGTCAGCTATCTATGGTATTCGTGTTTTCGGCGCTGATATTCTTAACATGGAGAGATTTAAGTCATACTGAACAAACTAACATAGAAAAGGACATCAAGGCACCTAAGCTGTCCAAATTTGCTGGACCGACCCTCAAATTTATGTTTTGGTAAGGATTTTGAGGTTCACGAAACTTCCAAAGCGAAATACGAAAGCTAAAATAAAGAGTTTATAGGAAGAATTGAAAATCAAAACTCTCATCTTGTTGTACACAAAGATACGGCACTACTGTTACTTTACAAGTCTTATACTCTTCATATACAGTAAATGTAATCAGATGTTACCATTTTTTACCTTTGTGCAACAAAAATGCTGAAATATTGATTTTTGTGAATTCTACATAAGTAACATAACACATACTTTCAACTAACTTAACATGAATTAACTTTAATATGTCACTGTTTGTTGATTGAGTTGTGATTTTGAGATATACTTATTATGACAACAGTAATAAGAAGCTTTCTTTGGTGGTGACATATGAAGGTAGTGAGCATTGCATAACCATAATCTGTTAGCAGGTAATGCAAATATTGTCTGCAATGATTGCTACATGTACCGGTACATTTGAAGCCCATACAAATCACCAAAGAAACCTTTTTTCATATCATATTTATCTCTCTTTCTTTGAGGTTGGCCTATTATAGTTAATATATTATAAGATATTGAGATTTTATCAATTCTAGTAGAAGCCTGGCAGTATTATACTTGTACCTATTACACATCACAGTTGCTGAGAAATAATGCCTAACTTCTTATATATTGAAGGTCCATTCAGCACCCTCCCCTCCCCTCCAGTTCATACCTCATATAATGACTTGGCTTTGTCAGTGACCATATGAATTAGATCTAATTACAATGTACATTGTATTTAGAAATAATGGATAATACTCAATAATTCCATGCAACCAAATTGAGAAAAGATGATTAGTAAATGTTTTAAAATTTTGTCTTTACAGCTTCTCCTGAGGGTACAGGAAGGTCTTTGACCAATATGCCCAGCTTCTCCACGAGCGATTCCCAGCGCTTGACATCCAGGGTGACAATTATCCTCCACCCTCGGGTCGCGCAGCTGTTGCTCAATTCCTTAGCATCTTTAAACTTTTTGTCATTGTTATGATTGTCAGTGGTCAAAACCCATTTCCTCATTTAAATATGGAGACACCCAGTTTATTCAATTGGGCCACAGAAAATAAGGTACTTATTACATTCATATCAAAATTTGCTATTAGGTACTTTTTAATTTCTAAAAATGACTAAAATTGGCAACTTTATGTCATTTGTAGGACAACTTTTAATGTACCTATTAAAATTTATCTAATTCTTCTTTGCAGATTTACGCATGTCTTATGGTGTTTTTCATCAGTAATGCCATTGAAGGGCAAATGATTTCTACTGGTGCCTTTGAGGTCACTTTTAATGGTAATAACTCCAAATAATTGTCCATTTCTGTATTTTACTGGTAATTGATGATATACATATCAATGAAGAATATTAAATAATGTAATTTAAAGCTGTTCTTAAGTTGGCTCAGTTTGTATGTAAAAATTTTCTTGTAGATGTTCCTGTGTGGTCAAAATTAGAAACAGGGAGAATACCTCAACCGAATGAGATGTTTCAGATCATTGAAAACCACATGCGTTTATACACAAATCCTGGGCAATAAGAGTCTACAGACATGCTAGGTAAACTATCATTTGTGGGCTTTGTTTTATACTATAGTATTTATAAACAATTATCTTCATGTTATTCATTTCTTTGATTCTCCATTTCTTTTACTCAGGTTTCCCAAATGTCATGAATTTTCTTGTACTTTCAATTAAGGTTTCTGATAGCAACATTAATTTCTTAAAGATTTGATGCAGAATAAAAGTTTAATGCCATTTCATTAGAAAAGTGGTGAATTTTTTTTATAACCATGTATATTTATTGATGATGATTAATCTATTACTTTAAAATTAGTTCTGACCTTTAAATCTTGGTTATACTGTACATTTGAACATTTTTGTTCATTTAGTGCACGTTTGATATGTATATCTGTTGAACCAGGACTCACGCTGCCCATCGCATTTGTCCCTTTTTGCGATTTTTCAGAATTAAATTAAGTTTTTTGTAAAATGCGACACCCAGATTTCATTGAAAATCACCCTTGCCTTTTGTTTTGATTGCATAATCTCTTCCAAGCGACAGTCTGTAGCTGGACTTTATGCTTGACTGACTTAGACAATGACACAGGTAAACGGTGGAAGCCATCTGTAAGCGGGGTATACACAACTGTCTTTAAAAATAATAGGTGATTTTCACACCTTATTACAGCTAAATGGATTTGCAATTAACCACGGACATATCTAATGCTTTCATCAACTGAGCTTACAATGTGATCGTCATTTCACAAAGAACGTGGATACGGACAACAAAAAACTGCAAAAAATAAATAAATATTTTGTAAAGTGTAACTGGTTTAAGATATGACATATGGTTGATCAAAATTACTTCATTTGAATTGTTATGTAAGTCTAATTCATCGTAATGGTAGTCTATAAATAGAATTATGTAGCAAACTTGGAATTTTTACATCTAAATTTAGCTAAAATGTCACAGTTCAATTACTTATTCTTTGAAACAAAAGATTTGGAATGATAATCTTGACTGTAAATCATAATTTTCACATTTAATACCTTTAGCCATCTTCAGCCAGAATTTCCTCTGTTCCCGAAATTAACACAAACTACATATATCTTAGATATGATGTTCATACGCTAATCAACAAGCCAAGTAAATGCAATCAAAATCATGTTTTGGATTGAATAATATTACAATACAGCAAATTTGACCTCTTCTCTTGCTCTTTTTATTAAAATAAATTTAATCACAGGAAAACAAATTAAAAGATAAAATCTGTATAATATTAATTTTCTAAAAAGATCTAAAAAGCTTTCTACTTGTCACAAGATGTCAATATTCACAACCATATAGATTCATAATTAATTACATTTCTATAAATATTTATAATAATTTAATAATAAAATGGTAGTTTTGGGGATGGATATAATATGTACATGTAGGATGGTATTCTAAAACTGGTATTCTAGTATGGTGATTAACATTATGATAGAAAAAGATAATTTATTACGCGAAAGGTTGCGACACAAAATTTTGAGCCAGTGTGAGCCCTGTGTTCTGATTATATTTGATGACTTTTGCAGTATATTGGAGAACTTTGATCTGGCAGCAACCAATAAAATTAGAATTATTATTTGAATACAAATTAATTAGATTGATTTTACTTTTATTTTCAGTCCTCAAGTAACAACATTGCCTGATTCACTAACAGAAGTAGAAGAGCAGAAACTGAACTAATGAAGACCTTCATTACAAACAGCATTGCTGTCAATGAAGTGTTGGATGACCAATCAGAGGCCGCCTTCTATATGTGTTAACCAATCAGTAGTGATGTCTTACCTGATGACTTTCATGTCTTATACAATAATGTACTATGTGTGATAAAGACTCTAAACTATTGTAAGACTGAAGAAAACTGTTTCAGAGAGAGAGAGAGAGAGAGAGAGAGAGAGAGAGAGAGAGAAATTGTGTATGATTAATATATAGAAATCATGTAAAACAGAGACAAAGTAAGTTTTGAATGAAAAATTGGTATAATGTAAGATATAAGTTGTGAAATTTTATTTGATGTGTTGGTGTAATGAGATGTTGGATAAAAAATCATTGTAAATGCAGTAAATAATGTGTCTTTCAAATAAACCTTTTGGAAATATTTATTTCTAATGAACAAAGATCAAATAAAGAGTTTGGGAAAATTATTGGACAAGACACATTATTCTGTATTTTTTACTTGTGTTGTTATGTAAGTCTTTCATCAGTGTTTCTGTAACCAGTTCATTTTGTAATGATTTCATTCTTAGACCATTTGAGCAAATAGAGAGGGACATCTAGGTCTTGATTTAATAGATTAGATTGACTCGCTTCTTGTGTGACTACACATATAATTCAAAAATTATTGTAGAAGGACCCAATGGATTGATTGATAATTATTCCATTCTCATTTCCATTGTGTTCTGTTCAACATGAATTTAATGCAACTTGGAGAAAATAGTGTAATCTTGATTTTTTTAAATAATAATAAATGTACATGTATTGAATTCTGAAATTATAAGAGATAACAACTTTTGCTATGAATTAAATGTGCTTTGATATTTAGAAGATGTGCATAACAATAATGATGATAAGACATATGGAAACAACAACTTTACATTTTAATATGTTGGGTTTTAGATGCTGTCACACAAGATGTAATGCATGTAGCAGATTGTATTGATTACTATCCATAATTAACACGCATTTGTGGTGAATATATTAAGTAAAATCAGAAGAATTTACAGACTTTCTGTGGAATGTCAAGTTTTATCCAACCCCTGCACACTGATTGTTTAGGATTTGTGATAACCAGAAAACACTACATTCTTTGAAATAAATGTGATTTCGTTTTTATTTGTGTTCTATTGATTTTAAATTCATTAAAGCTGCTATGTCCGATTTTATTTCATATTGCGTACGCTTTTAAACGATGGTTATGCTAAGTATGTGTATAATAATAGACATTGCAGTTGTTAACCCGGTCAACTAAGCCATATTTCAATGAAAATTGATGTAAAAATCTTTTTTTTACAAAACAAACGATTTAAAAATGGTATCGCGTTATTTCGCCTCGTATTAAAATTCTCTGCAGAGTCTCAATACGAGTAATATTCTGGAAAATCAAAAATAAATCTGTGTACATTTTGTTCACTTGTATTTCCGAAGTTTGTGTTGTTTACAATTGATGCATAGTATGCGGGTTGAATAAATTCAAACATTCGGGGGACGATACCAAACGATTCCCTTTCCTAACCTCCCCATGACCCATTTGGTTTTTGTATGCCCATAAGAAATTATTTTTATTTACTTTGAATATTTCTAACTTTAAAAGCTGACCGATTCTGCTGGTGTAAATATTAGGCGAAAGTTTATAACTTTCTAAGAAAATATTTTTGTATGGAAAATTATTTGATACTGTTATAATAAAAAAAAAACTAATTGAAAAGTACAAATTTTTGTACTTTCCATGTATCTGTTTTGTTCTGTCGTATGATAATTCTTGTAACTGGTACTACCATATTCAAGATTTGAAAATTGTATAGCTCAGGTTGATGCAATATTTACACTATTTTACTGAAAATGTTTGTAAGAAGATTTATTTAATTGGTAAAGATACAAACAATCTTGTGAGACGTCACCGATCAAATGTTTGGAAATGACCTGTCAACAACATCGTTTGGAATGTATGATTTTGGTGTTGGCCGTCAGATTAGAATGTGTTTGAATAAATCGTAGAATTCTAAATATAGATAAAAATATGTAATCATATCATCGATCAAACCACCACCATTGAACCTCAAATTGAGGATACGCCTACAATAGCTAGTGGGTAACTATGGTAAGGAAACGTACTGTATGGGGAAGTTTATGCATGTGATGTATATTCATTGCTTTCCTGAAAATTCATCACAAAAGGACAAGGTCCAGGATAAATGGTCATGACATCTCGACATGATGGCTTTGTGTAGAAAGGCCAATATCTCACGCCGAAGGCGGGTCTTTCCCATGGTGTCCTCTTGTTACCCGGAAATACGCATATACATGTATAGTTGGTTACACTTGACCCTCGTTTTGAGATTTGATGCCTCGTAATGAAGATTCAGAGTATCATACTGATTTAATATCGACTCGACAGAGTTTCATAAAAGGAACTCTTTATTACTGGAGAAGCAACCCCCCCCCCTTGAATTTTGAATGATGATAACAGAAATGTAGGAAGTAATTGAAGGGGGGGGGGGTCAGAACAGTCAGGACCTTTAGATCTCGTCCTTTGAAAAGAGAGAGAGAGAGAGAGGGGGGGGGGGGGGAGAGTAGAGAGAGATGGTAATTAATTTCCTGAGACATGAAATATTTCCTGTAAGCAGGGGGATAGATACTAAGTATAAGAAAAATTGATCCGGATCATCAATAATCATTGACAGTATTTATTTGCACTAAACTGAATAAAAAGAGTACAAAATGCTCTTTCATGTTAAATAGAAAGCAAACAAGTGTTATTAGTGTCAATAACTAAGTATTGTTTGTTTGACTTTGATTATATATGAGCATAAACAATATCTTATATAATATGTTATGTGTGTATTTGCCATGATAGATAAAATAACTATTTATATTGAGAATAAATATCCAACGGCAAATTGATTGATTGGCAACAAATATTGATCCATCAAGTGAAACAAATACGGTGTCTCTAATTAAGTGTATGAAATGCGCTTTTCACCAAAACAATGTTCATTAGAAATATTGATGATACCCCCCCCCCCCAATCTTATGCATTTTCTGAAGTGTTCATTCAATGACCATTTATATTTTACGAACAACAGTGATTTTATAAAGGACACTCTAAAAGTTCATTGCTATTTAAAATTATGATATTTACAATCACGTACACGGGGTCTGGATCCACCCCAGGTGCGGGGCTGACTGGATGATTCGATTTGTAATTTTGTTGCAATGATGAAGGGTTTTCATTGGTGACCATTACATGTGTTTTGCCCTTGAACGACACAAGTCTTTTTTCTTCCGGCTAAAATACAAGCATTAGTAGACAATGCTTTGTGTTTAAACTTTTGTGCTTGTTTTCATTTTGTAAAAAAAAACCAACAAAAAACAACACGCCAATGTTCTCGAAACATTGAGTAATATTGAAAAAAAAACAAAGATAAAATGGCATATGCTTTTAGCACATAAAAACCTTATTATTGCCTATTCCTTCACTTATTTATGATTCACAAAAACAAAGAAGAAAACATTTTAAATTTTACACTATACAGGTAGGTAGATTTCACCAAACATGTTCAGAAATCATAATTTTTTTCAAATTAGAAAAAAAAACCCGCCTTCAATGTTGGACTCTTAAGGCATAACTGAATGCTGTAGATTCACGCTCACATTAATGAAAAAATATTGTTAAAAAGGACAATATTTTTTCATAAATGCCTACCTTTGCATGCATGGTATTGGTATGTCACAACCGGTTATTAGCTAGCTAATATGTATTTAGAATTGTTTTTGTTTTAGTATTGATAACCAACTCTCGAGTATACCCATTCCTAATGATTTATTTACACATCGATTCTTTTCACTGTTCCTTCTCAAAATGATGACCAATACCATGTACAAAATGTGGAAAACACAAGACACGCTAATTAGGTTATATAAAAAATGCATTATTGTGCATGTTCTGTAGATGTAACATCTTTGCGAAGAGATATTACATTTTTAACAATTTCGATAATAATTAAGAGAACATTACTCTTTCTAAAAACAGTTATCGTCATAATGTAACGACATTAAACTAGTGGTCAGCTGACATGGCCACTATGCTCTAAGTACTACGAGTTGTTGATAATAATGGCGCAGGTCATATAACTGTCAAAAACTTTAGAGACCGTCAAATGAGACCCGCCATCTTATCCGAGAAAACAGGTGTATTGTATCATTAGACTAACGACCTACCCATCAATCAGAAGTTACCGCGGGAAGGAACGAGAGCGGACCCCCTCTATATAAGCGCGCCAAAATTGGGACTTTCTGCAGACGGCCAAAGAAATTGGAAAGAAAGGTACGTACCAACAACTCATTTCTATAGGAAAGCAACTCTAGTATAAGACCGTATTTAATTTTTCCAGCATACTTTTATGGTGATAATCAAAATTCCATTAAACAAAAATACGGCTTTTGAGGAAAAAAAACAACAACCTTGTTTTACTTTTAATAGGGTCTGTCCTTTGTTATTCTAAGACTAAATATTTAACGTCAAAAAGTCATTTATAAATATTATATCGGCTTTGGAATTACCGTATAGAAGATGTAAACATACATGTAGATAACTTGCATACATGTCAAAATAGGGAAAAAAACCAAATCATCAAAGTAGTATTAGGCAAAAACTAATTTTAATACCTTCCGTATTTATAAATTAGTATCTTTGATACTAGATAAATGCAAAAAAAACCCGGTAAAAAATGGTAAACATGTGCCACAACAAAGGAGGTCATGTTCGGACAATGTCGTGCATTAATTGTGGCCGTGTAATTAACATTCCGACATGCAATAATTGTCGTTTTTTAGTCGATGGTAATGGATTATGATTGTGCATTCGGTATTTGCGAGCAACTATATTGGTCAGGGTTTTGTCCATTAACACTTCGTGAAGACAATTAACACGATGTAAATAACCAGCTAAACATTTTGCCTTTATATATTTCATTCCTTTGATTAAAAAAGTAATTCTATAGAAAAAGTGTTACCAATAAATAAATTAATTAATTAATTAATAGATATGAATATTTGAATTAAATAGATATAAATATGAATAAATAAATAAATAAATAAATAAATAAATAAATAAATAAATATATATATATATATATATATACATAATAAGACAAATTTAGTATACTTCTGATGATAGATTTCAATACCTCGATTGGAAAGAATCACTCATAATATGCATGATTACGATGAGGTTAATTATTTTTCAGAACTGCAGAACACAATGTCTTCCTCTATCATTTTCCTTTGCTGCTTACTGGGTGTAGCAGTAGCCACCCCTGGGTACTACACCGGTAGATGGGGCGGCTACAACGACTGGGACGATGATGACTACTACAGAGGGGGTTACATCGGCATCCAGGGCCCGTACGGCGGCAGCGGGGTAATCGGAGGATACGGATACGGAAGTCCCGGATACGGAGGAGGCGCAATCGGCGGTGCGTACTACAACCCTTACTCCGGCCGTGGAGGAATTGGCGGTATAAGATACGGATACGGAAGTGCTGGATATCCAATGGGAGGTAACTTTGGAGGATATGGCGGTGGATACAATCCTGGATATGGCGGTGGATACGGAGGATATGGTAGCGGACTTGGCGGCGGACTTGGCGGTGGATATGGTTCTATTGGAGGCGTTGGAGGATATGCTAGATATGGTGGATACGGGCCTTCCTATGGATATTCCGGATTTAGAGGAGGAGCCGTGGGACCACGTGGTGGTTCTATCTATGCTAGCGGTATCCGAGGGGGATTCAGTGGTTACCCCAGTTACAGGCCAAGCTACAAAGGTACTTCATGTAACTTCTTTACTATAATAGAATACATATTAAGTTTTACGACGTTGTTTTCTTCATAAGCACTTTTAACTGCCAACATTTGTTTTTAATTTGTCGTGAAAAATCTAATTGTTTCTATCCTCTTTTCAGGAAAGAAGAATGTCTACTAAATTTTCAACAAATTAAATTTACACAGGACTCAACGATTTATTTATTGATATCTATATGATTTCCACTGAAATAAATTTTAAAGTAAAGATGTTTTTATGTCTGGTACTGTTCTCCAAGATTCATGTAAGTGAAAGTTTTTATGTAATAAATACTATTGATACATGTATATTTAAAATATACCTAAATCAAACATAATAGGGGTTGATCGAGACGATAAAAAAAAACCCACCAAGAATAAACATGGTTTACACCATATCCAAAATACCGTGAAATCATTAGAATTCGTGGTGGCTCAATTTTCGTGGTATTATTCGTGGGTAGCCATCGCCCACGAATTTACATCCTCAACGAAAACTAATTATAAAAAATTTAGTTTACCTCCTGAAACTGAAAACTGACACATCCACGAAATTACATCCCCACAAATAAACAAAAAAACCACAATCAACGAAAATTGGCCCCCACGAAATTAAATGATTCCACAGTATTCGACTTTAAAATTACTTGAATATTCACTGTGCTTAGCCGTGTTACCCCGTATCCAACATACTCGACTTTTAAATTACTTGAATTTTCACTGTACTCAGCCGATCTCTAAGTAAGTTAAAATCACTGAACATGTTAATTTTAAGGAACTGGCGTATATAGTTTTTTTTTTAATTCGTAGCAAATACTGCCACCAGTCTTGCGTCACTAGCAAACAGTGAACACATCTGTGCTTAAACAGAGTCTACATGAGTGCAATCAGAAATACGATGCAGGTGTTGCATTTACATGTATAACCATTCCGTCATTCAAAAAAATAAAATAAAAACACAATCATGCACAATAAATAATCAAAAGAGATTTTGTGATACATATAACTAACGAACAATAATCATAAAAATAATATAATTATTGTGATAATAGAAGCAATATTCATTAGCGAAAAAAAAAATTCATTCAAAGAATGACCTGAATTTTCATGTTAAAGACTGAGGAGGCAGCCATCGTAGGAATATGAAAAATACATATTAACATTTCTTGGGGAAGGTGATTTTTAAAAGTAATTTTACGTCAATTTTGTTTTCGTCCACAAAATACATATACATCGATATTCTAAAAAATTTTAGTATTGTTGTATTTGCTGATCATGAATGGAACAAGTTTTTTTATTCAGCGCAATTGTGTAAAGGGTACCTGACTATAGTGATACATCTTGAATAGATAGTAAGCACTGATCGAATATATTAAAATTTCAGTAATTCAGAATTAATATACCATGCTAGATTCAGTACATACTGTACAAAATGCGCGAACGGAATAATGGGAAAACATAAATTAACAATAACTATATGTACGCGTTCACTCTGTGTAGCATGAGATAGATGTCCGCGGTACGGAACACCCAATTAACAAGTCTATTACACAGCGAGCCGAATGTACTAAATAGACCTTAAGACATATGATTACATTGAGCGCATACAGTTAACTGTTTGAGAATAAAACCGTACTTTTTCATTAGATTACGTGTTAACATTAATTGTATAAGGAGCTGGCTTTTTATGCTACAAATTTGAGTACAACGAAGCATTTCTTTTTATTAAAAGAAAAATGATTAGAAAATTCCATTAATGAAGACATTAATTGTTTTTGCCGAAGATTTCATCATTCGTCAAAAACATTCATCATGTAATAAATATCACAAAACAACTCGTAAACATTATTACTATACATTTTTTATTTTCCAAAATGATTTTACATAAATGCCATACGTAACTTTCA
The DNA here is from genome assembly GCA_020458035.1 of Magallana ariakensis. NCBI lineage: Eukaryota > Metazoa > Mollusca > Bivalvia > Ostreida > Ostreidae > Magallana > Magallana ariakensis. The sequence goes on from CM035819.1 coordinate 49,700,940, forward strand.
ATCATGTATTATACTAATCATATGTCCTCGATCAACACAATTTACCTTTCAATCTTACGAAACATAAACATCAATAATTGTAACGAATAGAAAATAAAATATTAAATGGGCGTTTTTATGAACTAAAACAGTATATTGAATTTCATCTGAATTCAACATATATATCAATGCTATTGTTCAACGTTTCTTATGAATGTACATGTACCTTCATATCAACAGGGAAATACTAGTGTTGAGTTTTCAATAATGTTATGAAAGAATGATAAAGTCCCATTTACATGTAGGTGATAGCTTTAAAAGAGTTATAGTTCTCTTTATTTGAGATTTTTTTAATTGCAATTGAATTGGGCAAGAGTTGAGGAACTTTCCCTACATTTAAGGTGGTATGGGACACCTCCATGTTGTGACGTACTTCCTATGAGTATCGAAATACCGTATTTTAAAACATAATTTTTGGTCAAAGATTGTAAAATTTGAAAATTCTAAACCGGTAATTTAAGTATTTTGATTATAATGTACTTTTATCCACATTAATATATACAAGTGTCCTATACCACTTTAATGGCAGACAGATTTTTGTAGGCAATCAAAAGGCCAGTAAAACTCTATCATGATCTTCTTGGACTCAACACCGCCACCCGCTACAAACAAAAAACCTCCATCGGACTCCCTCAATGGGATTCCTGGATATTCGCCTGACTAGAAGCTAATTAACTTGTTTGTAATGTTCTGAAGTACTTAAATTACATTGCTATCATTTCCAGAATGTAACGTTTATAAGCGTGTTAATACAAATAAATTATTGAAAAATAAATTTCGTTTTATCTTATGTTCTTTATTTTATTTTTGGTCAAAATTCCTGAAGATTATAATTACGAGCTTCACTAAACACGAGCGGGTGGCGGTGTTGAGTCCAAGAAGATCATGATAGATAAATCTAAAAGTCTGAACTTTCTATAGGGTGTGGGGGCGGAATGGACTGCCCAAAATACTCCTCTAGATACTATACAACTTTTAACATATTTTATATTACTGTATGAAATCTAATAATCTTAAATGCAAAAAAATAAAAAATAAAAAAAAATGACATCAACATTAAAGATCCAGGTTATCATAAATTTTACACAACATACAACGAATTGTGTATACATCAATCTAACAACATATGAATGTTCAATCAGTGCAATTTAGGTTTTTGTTGAAAACTCTACCAAGCTCGAAGCTATACTCAGTTTTTAGATATTAAATTATCATTCTGACCAGTGATTAACAACGCGACCATTAATTTTGTTAATTAACACGAAGAAGCAAATACAAAAACACCCAAAAATATCCACCAAACGACTTGTATTATTTTTTTTTATCCTGGTAGAAGAATATTATCCAAAGAAACCCCCTGTAAAAACCAGTTTTCTTGATCACATTAATCAAAACATATTCCGCTCTTTTTCTTAATTAATTACAGAAGAGCTGATTACAACAAAAAAAGAACATGAAACATTAAAAAATAGCCGTCGACTATCTATATCTATAGACAGATAGATTATAACCTAACCACACCACATTCGGTATAAATTGAGGAAACACCGTGTGTTAGATTTCTACCAAACAGGATGAGTTGTTTGGGAGGTTCTCTGGTTTTCTTGCTGTGCGTTCTTTGTTCATGCAGTGCTTTGCTAGGAGATCATACCAACACCATTTCTGGCCAATTTTCGGAACAACTCGGAACCCACAGTAGTGATGTGGGATTCGGATACTCTCCAGAAACTTCCTTAAATGGATTTTCATTTGGTGTGGGGTCTCTTACTGATATTTCAACTCCAGGGATAAACTACAACTCGTATGCCGTTCCAGGGATAAACCACAACTCGTATGCCGTTGCCCAGCCTGGGTCGTTCTACAATAGCTTCTTTCCTTACTCTCAAGGAATTTCTACGCAGGTGGCCAGAATGCCACTCGCTGATGCAAACAATTTCGGTGGTGAATCTTTTAGGTGAAAAAATAAATGCATATTTAAATATTTAAATGTTTTTAATGAAAAGTTTGTTCCATTTGTGAGAGTTCCAAGGAAATAGTCTCGTGAATACAATAAATCAAACTTTTTTATGAAGCAGAAAATAAAACTGTATGTTTTATTTAAAAGACATTAACATTTGATTAAAATGAGAGTTTAATTTTCATAATTATTATTTTCAATTTTTTATGTCACGCATTTTTATTGATAATTGTGAATAACAATTTCGATGAAAAAATATGATCATGGTTTAAGTACAGTGAAGTTTTGGGAAAAGGTATTTTATAATAGGCTCTGATTTAAGTAAAGTTATAATATAAATTCTCGTCTTGTACAAAAAAAAATTTTGCTTTATATACCGTTGTATATGAATCTTTCTTCTAATAAAATTGAATCATGAATGATAAAGTTGCATGCAAAATTATCAAAAAAATACTTAGTAAATTCCGCACAGAAAAAAATCATCTATCAAATTGCTTTAATACTGATTCTATATCTCTATGTTAATTTTCAGCACTAGTTTTGGTGGAACAGAAATCAGTGGGTTGACACCGACAGGAAGTTTTGGAAACAATCCGATCGTTCCTTCTGGTTTTCTAAACTCATTCCACGAAACTAGCCAAATACCACCATCTTTGGGATCTACTTTTAACAATCGTTTTACTGGAAATTCCCTTAGTTCTGGCGTCCTCGGATCTTCTTTCGCACATGAAAACCGTGTCAACAGTCACAATATAGGGCTTGGAGAAACTTTTACAGACAGACAATTTACTGACAATTTTCCTGGTTCTACTGTGTCCAATAGAATTGGAACAGGCAACTTGAGAGCCGCAATTGATGATATAACATCTGCTCTCTTGCACGGGTTTGGTTCAACAGGTAGCAGCAATAATCAGGCCATCAACACTGGCGTAGACGTTTTGTCACCTCTTGTATCTCCATACTCTGGGGTTTTCGGAGGATCAACGTTTATGCCAGAGAGTCAAAACACAGGTATATATAACTATCAAATTAAAATAGAATACTTGTTGTTTAATGGAACCATCTTTCTTAGTTACTTTATTTTAACTTTTGCCAGGTTTTCCCGGTAAAATGCTTTGATTGGTCGCCGTCCACAAACTGAGGAAGGATATCATTCTGACTTGCATCTTAAGTTTATCCAAATCAACTTAATCAAAACTAACATACTAAAGTATTACAATGAATGAGTCGTTAATTCATATATATACATAAATATAAAATTTAATATTTTAAAGAATGAATCAAAGGTCTAAATATTCACATTTATACTCAGTATATTTGAAAAAAAAATATTTATATCAAGTAACAAATATACTCGTAACGAGCTGGGTTTTTTTACATGTCGATTCTTTATCCTCTATCATGTTATTGTTGATTGGATAAAAATAAAATAATATTGTATTAATGTTATAATTTTATATATAATTTTAATGAAACGATTCACCCAGACCATTTTTCTAAAAGAAAACCAATAAAAAAATAAACTATTCTAATACAATTAAGTAGGCATGTATCATTGGATAAAAAAAACACCAATAAGATAATGTATAGAGGGTTATTTTCGACAGTGTTATTTTCGCCCTTCTACACATCAAGCGGCTTTACTCCATCTTGAATTCAACCACGCACTGTTAGATACTCTTTCTAATTTACAAAGTTATTCAAATTTATTTTAAATTCAACCACTGAGAATGAATGGGAGAGGGACTAATGAAAAATGACAATAACAAACTGTCAACTATCTCAAAAATCCATAAAACGTAATACAAATTCAAAACAGAGCAACACGGACCTCTAAAAAGATAGTGGTAGGATCAGGTGCCTAGGAAGAATGAGCATCCTCTGCTGACCGGTCACACCCGCCGTGTGCTCTTTGTCGTAATCGGGGAAAAAACGAAAAAGTCCGTAGACAATTAGGTGATTAATTATGGTCCAACAATTAGTATGGAAAACGTCAGTCAGCATGCGGCCCAGTGGAAGATTGTATTTGCTGACAAGGTCGTTGTATCGACCATCGAACTTACGAAATGATGACTTCAAACGAGACTGCTGATAGTCCTGTTTTTATCAACTTGTTTGTCAGTAGCTTGCCTCGCCTTAGAAACTGTTCATACGAAGAGCATGCCTTTGCGTATTGAATTAACTGAGAGACAAAAACACCATATGCAGGTGATGAAGGTTAATTGCTACATAAGTAAGGAAAGTTCACTATATATAGAAAAATTGAAGTCACGTTTATCATAAAGTTGTGTTGTTAGGTTGCCATCAATAACCATTTCCAGCAAAATATCCAAATATGAAACATATGAACAGACTCTGTGGTATCTTTTATTTCAAGTTCACTGGGATATATCGATTCCACGTAAGTATGAAAATAACAATTGTTAATTGATAATGCGTCGTCGATATACCTGAATGTTGAGTTGAAGGCCACAGCGAGTGATTTATTTTTTTAACGTACAAGCTTTTGAACAAATTCTGCTTTTTAAAAATACAAAATAGGTCTGCTAACAATGGGGCAATTTAAAAAAATAAAATATACGAATATAAAACGGGGACAAATAGTTCCTTGTATACAGTGATCACCATCAATACGAATAAGCAATCTCAATTCTACATGTAAAAGTTCATCAGCATACGCATTTAATCCTACCCTCCAAATTATTTATGTTAAAGATATTATATTCAATAAAATTATATCTACATTTATATTCATTTATATACATACCGATAGATAATTTTATGAATTATTACCTTGGAAGACGGTATAAAAGAGTTGAAATAATTTACAGTCTCCGGGTTGTGCACTTCCTCTCCTTTGGGATTGGTAGAAAATACATGATGTGAAAATTTACATTTATTCTATTGGTTGAAAAACTGTTCGGCGCAAGGGAGATACTTTTCTGATGATCTCTTTACGTCCGACCTAACCATTTTCGTAGATTTTAAATCTTAAAAAGTGAGAAAACGAAAAAAGCAATAAAACTAGCTATCAATGAAATTCAGGCTTTAATTTTTCAGTACAACTAGCTGAAAGCAATGTTCTATAATATCTATTGAAATTTTTTGTTCTTTTCTTTTTAGATTGTTTATGCAAATACAAAAAGGTGAAAATTTGATACGGTATGTTTAATATCAGTAAAATGTGTTAGCATATTAGATACGGTATCGGGTAAAACTAGAACCATTTTAACAGGAGCTTGGACTTTGGGAAGTTGTGTCAAACAGCATTGTGACGTAGGCCTGTCGATTTCATTGCTGGCCATACAACCATGGCTCTTTGAAATCAACACCTACTGAAAGTCCAAGGTCTTGTTAAAATGATTCTAATATCAGTAAAACAAGTTCTGAGAATCCTGTGGTATTAACTTTAATTTTATCAAAAATATACGGCCCTCCCTAAGATCTCTTTTTCTCTAGTATAGTCGATCTCAACTTACAAGCACGTGGTACGCTTTTCTCAATTTTAGGCACGCACGCTTAAGGTAGATATAAACTAGAGGTACTGTGAGCAAGCTCACGATTGATACCCCCCGCTAAAGAGAAAACATCATAACTCAAGTATTTTTCTATTATAGAAAATGATGGATGCTATCTCATTGAGCGTTCATGTCCTATCAATAACAACTGCTCAATATTTTAAATTGCTAATATGAGTACACAAACCAATTTCTATTATTTAATTTCCATTTTATTTCAACTTAACTGTTAATGCATGAAGACATTTCCATCCTTATGATAATAAACATGACTGAAATCAAACCATAATCCACATGTCAAGCAGCCATTAAATGTTTTGAATATTTGGTATCCCGAGCCCAATTTTTTCCGAAATTTTTTTTCCACAAAAAAAAAATAAAATACATCAGGGCGGGCAATTTCCAGATGGGCAGGTGGGGATGATAATCTAACAATTAATTTTATATGACCAGACACATGCAAGATTTGTGTCAAATTTTACCTTCTAATCATTTCCATTAATACAAGACAGGAATAAAGCATTTTTTTAAACAATGACATTGACCTTGCACGAATGACCTTGGGTCAAGGTCATGACACACCCTCAGGTCATAAGCAATCTTTGTGTGAAGTAAGAACTTCCAATGTTTCTCCATAAGAAAGATATGGACCAGACACAAATTTTGTACCTTTCCTGCCAGTGACCTTGACCTTGTCCAAATGACCTTGGGTCAAGGTCATGACACACCCTCAGGTCATAAGCAATCTTTGTGTGAAGTAAGAACTTCCAATGTTTCTCCATTAGAAAGATATGGACCGGACACGAATTTTGTACTTTTCCTGCCAGTGACCTTGACCTTGCCCAAATAACCTTGGGTCAAGGTCATGACACACCCTCAGGTTATAAGCAATCTTTGTGTGAAGTAAGAACTTCCAATGTTTCTCCATAAGAAAGATTTGGACCGGACACGAATTTTGTACTTTTCCTGCCAGTGACCTTGACCTTGCCCAAATGTTCTTGGATCAAGGTCATGACACACCCTCAGGTCAAAAGCAATCTTTGTATAAAGTAGGAGCTTCCAATGTTTCTCCATAAGAAAGATATGGACCGGACACAAATTTCGCACAGACAGACGGACAGACGGACGGACAGACGGACAGACGGACGGACAGACAGGGTGATTCCTATATACCCCCCCCCCCAAACTTCGTTTGGGGAGGGGGGTATAAAAAGTTTCAAAAGCCATTGTATGTAGAGGAAGGCGACCTTTATATTAAAAAAAAAATTTCTTTGATAACTTAATGCTGTTTAAAGTATGCTCTAAAGACGGTAAGCTTTTTTAAAAAGCTAAACTTGTCATAATAATAATAATCATTACACTTACCTCCACCGAGTAGCTTCCAATTGACCCCCCTCCCCCCCCCCCCCCCAAAAAAAAGCCAACTCTGATATTTCCCGTCGGATAGCCTCTAAAGGAATAACACCCATAGCTATTACCCCCCAAATAACCCTAGGCTTCCACTGGTCAATCCACCAAAGGGAGACCCACTACCAAACAGCCTGTTAATATACGTATTACTGATTCCGAATGTTGGATAGATGGTGTATCCTCTGAATCTGTTACCAAGATAGTAGGGTCCGGTGCTTCCGAGCTCTATAAAGTCCTCGTCTGGTCTGAAAGGTCCAGGAAAGGTACCATAGGCAATACCAAGGAAGAGACTTAAGGAGAGTACGACCTTTATTCTGAACAAGTCGCTTATCTACATATTATAGATCTATAAATTGAAATTTAAAAAGGTCAATCTGTTAGCAGTTCAGGCATTGTAAAAGACACCAATCTTGAATAAGACGCACACCTACTGTACACTAAGATATGTACGCGCGTCAGACTTGATTTATAGGGCACCGATACGAGTTGCATTTGCTTTTTGGACACTAGGATCACGGAAGGTCAACAAACTTGTCTAATATTAGATTTAACTTCCTTATTATTCGTTCGTGCAAAACTTAAAAACGTGCATTACATGCATATGAAATCAATTATCTGAAGTTCAATAGCCTAATTACTATTGATAATCAATGTTGCGAAACCATGATGTCAATACTTGACCATGCTGATGTTTCATTTGCTTGTTGGGTTTTAAGAATTACATCTTCTGTGAAATTTATTAGTTGTATTAATGTTTTGTAAAACCTATATATTCTTTAAACGATAAAAAAAGGAAATAAAGGCCAAGTGGTTTCAATTTATCACCAATAAAATACAATAACAATTGAATAAAACAAAGCTTTAGAACATCCAATCACAACTGTCGTACTGGTAATTTAGTTTGAAGCAAACATTAAAACATTAACACTAGTTCAAAGATATACCAAAATAAGCTTTACATTTTAATTAGAATACCATTATGCATAGACGACTATAAACTATTGTCTTAAAAGTCCTTCTTTTAAAAATTTCCACGCTTTGTTTGGATGACGAAACAATCTACTGCCTCTACGTATTTGACACACAAAGCAAAAACATCAGGAAATAACATCAAACACTACCACACAAGGACATGATCACACACCTTGTAAGCGCAAATATTTGTAGTGGATCCTTTGCGTAAGAAAATATGTGAATCTTTAAATTTGTGCAAATCTTAAAACGAAAAATTGGCTCCTTTTCTTCATGATTATCATAAATAGTTTTGTTGAAAACACCGAATTAGGGTATGTCAATTACGATGCAGAAAATTTGAAAACTAGCTTTATTTTTAAAAGTTTATACAAATCATTTTGAAAAAAGATTCATCCACTCCATTTATCTAAAACAAATTGAAAAAAAGTTTAGTACAATTTAGAAGGTATATCATATAACAAACAAACTAAGATAATTAGCATCAAAGAAATCAACCAGTGTCAAGTTTATACGCATAAACAATGCATTCTATCTAAATTATGATTAATATAATATTTCAATTTACTTACGTCCAATTGGTCCCCCTAAAAGACCACCTCCGATATTTCCCGTCGGATAGCCTCCAAAGGGATTACCTCCATAATTATTGCCCCCAAATAACCCCAGGCTTCCACTGGTCAATCCACCAAAGGGAGACCCACTACCAAACAGCCTGTTATACGTATTACTGATTCCGTATGTTGGATAGATAGTGTATCCTCTGAATCTGTTACCAAGATAGTAGGGTCCGGTCCTTCCCAGATCCACGTAGTTCTCGCCTGGTCTGAAAGGGTTTCCGTAGGGAAAGGTCATAGTGAGAGAGGTGATTCTGGGGGGTAGGGACTGGATATATCCGGAACCACCATAGTAAGAACCAGGAAAGGTGGCAGAGGCAAGGCCAATGAGGAGACTTACAGAAAGTAGGACCCTCATTATGAACAAGTCTTTATACTCAATTTTACAGATCTAGAAATTGAAATTAAAGATGGATTGAAACAAGCTGTTGGCAGAATTCAATGTGAAAGACCCCAAGCTAGAATAAAGCGCACATCTACTCACCGTTTGGAGAATGATGGACAATGGAGATACGCAAGCTTCAGACTTGATTTATATGGCACCGACGAAAGTTGTATTTATTGTCTGGTGTCAGTAGGATCGTAGGAAATGAAGAAAGCACAGTTGTACAACAGTTGTCTGAATATGTTTTAACTACCTCGTTATCCGATTGTACAACTTGTAAAAGTGGATTACATAACAGTCAATCTGTTAATGATCAATCATCGAAAGTTCAATAACCTAATAATCGTTGCAAACAAGGTTGCGGGACAAGAATGTCAACGTTTAACTAAGTTTCATATGATTTATTGAAAAAAAACCTCTTCAGTTATAGAGCATAAGACCATACAGTCAGAATTGTGGTACTGGTAGTTTAATTGGGCATATGCCATGGAACATTTACACAAAATCTGCAAAATTCTGAAATAAAAATCTGTTAATTAGAATAACAAGATGAATACAAACAAATGTCTTCAAAGTCCATCACTTTAGAATCGACTCACTTTGTTTTGGTGAGGAATATTAACTGTTTACTTGTATTTGACATAAAGAGCCAAAACATCAGCAAAGCCAACATCTAAAATAGAATAAACAATTTGTCAATCATATTCATTTGAATCACTTTCATTTCAAATCTATAAAGATTTGCTCGCACATAGAAAGTATATTTTGATATTTGTATCAATGTATAATTCTTACGTCCATCTTGAAACGTCGTCATGTTATCATCCTTTGAGTAGACAAACTTTGGCTTGTTGGGAAGGTCACTCCATTTACAGCAATCTGGTGGGGTTAAGAACGGGTCAAGGACGACAAACCATCCAGTGTCCTTGACACACTCGCCATAACTCTGCTGTATCAGAAACACACAAGAGCAGTAGGAGTCGCTTCAACAAAGAGCGGAATGTTTCTTAATATAACGTACTGTATATGCGGTCATTTTAGCAAAAATATTGAATTACGATTTTTTTTTGTAATCACTTTTACTTCGAAAAAACTACAATGAGCAGATATTTGTCCAGTATTGTATGCTGTTATAATATTCTTAAATCGTACAAATAACATGCGCAACCCCCTACCCAGATTTACCCCATTTTACAAAGGATGTAATCCCTTTATATATGTCAGCGTCCCCTTTTTATTCAATTAACTATACAGAAAATCTGTTATCATTTTGCTAATTTTCAAATGAGTGTAAAAAATGACACACCCTGATTTATGTTTATAGCTTTGATTGTTTTATTGTAATGATTGACGCATTTTCGATGAAGTTTTAGACCTAGTAACCGTAAATTTTGATCTAGTTTGTGACCCTGTCCTTTTAATGATTAAAAAAAATTAGAATGGGTGGACCTTAGAACAAAAGAGGATATGTATAAGAAGAAATTAAACTGAGTTTACCTATCACCTGACATTGTCTATCGCCAAAATCCTACCAGTTGAGGGATTATTTATAGTATAGCAATCGGAAATAAAATTCATTGTAAATTAAACTTACAAAAAATGTATCTGCATAAATGGTGGTTTATTGCTTATATACACTTATATACACTTCAAACACGCTTATCAATGTATGTTGTGTGACCCGCGGGGTTCAGACAAGTAATATGAAAATGAAACGAGTTTATACCAGGTAAACAACGTCAGTTTATAATGGGGGAGGCCAACATGACTTTCGCATCATATGAGCGCAGTAAGGTACAATTTATTCAGTTCATAAATAGATAGATTTTGATAAAATACATTGACCAGCTGAAGGATAACAATGAACCTGATTGCGCTCGTATATTGTAGAGGCTTTGAAATGAGGACCGGAGCTAAAAGTCTACAGGGAATGAATATAAACAATGTCCCCTATCATAAATAATGATGCAAATCTTCCAAATGTTGTTATATCTTGGATAAAAAAGGGGTTCTATGAGGGTAAATATATAAAAGATTACGTACATTCAAAATGAAACAGAAATTTCGAAATTCATTTTATTTTCAATTTACTGGGGGCCTTTAATGATCATCATCCTTTAATGGCATTCGAAAAAATCGGATTCCTAGGAAATATGTGATGACAAAAATACATACAACTGATAAAAGTAGAAAAGTTTAATCTCAGAATCGCAAACAATATCATGTAACCACTGCAAAAGGACTTTTTAAAGGGTTTACCTGTTGAACGCCATTTAATACGATATATATTCTTATAGGTAAGCACAAGTTATACTTCTTATGTAAGGATTTTGAATTGTTCAATAAATATTAGAATGTACATGTAAGACGGGTTTAACTGGCATATACCCCGTAAGAGAGAAGTAAGTGAAATGTGTATCCGGAGAAAGTTTTGTCCAACTGCTCGACAGGAGTCTTGAATGAGACATCCAGCTTGCTATGTTGGAGGCTGTGCCATTGAATGTCATAAACATGACCAGCGATCCTTCTTTATATAGCTCCAAGATAACCTAAAACCAAAACAAACGATAATCACTGAAGGCGCAACAATTAATGATCAACACCTGACTAAAAACAGACGACCCCTTGGTCACATTCATTGATCTAGGTACCCAACTACATGTAACTTTCATGCATTTGTCTCTTATATCCTCTGTGAATAGTTGGTATGTACATGTATATTATAAACATTTTCTATAATGCTTTCTTGCATGACTATTTCACAAATTTCTGTCTCTACAATACTGGAATTTTTTCACATAACATTTATATAGAATTTTTTGATCCTAATTTTGGCCAAATACTGAAGAATCCAACCTGTATCATTGTGTTTGTTGCTTAAACAGAAGAAAGTTTTCTACGTTCTACGCTCTACATCACTGAAAACGGCTGGTGTTATGGTTCTTGTGTATTGAACTTGCATGACCTTAATTTAAATACGGACAGACAGACGGATGTCAAACTAAACGTGACCAATAAAACCCACTTTAGCTTTCAGCCTTTTAGTGAAATTCTAAAATAACCCATTAAACCAATCATTTACCTGGGCTATAGGAAGAGTGTTCCACAGATCGACCTTTGGATTTCGATAGTGTGTAGAGCAAGCCCCAGTTGCCATAGAAATACACGCGTCTTCGGCAGGAGGCGATTTGGTTGTTCCTAACCATGTGTCTCTGACGCTGATTCCATTTCCGGCAGTTGCGCGAAACATTAGCTCCCTATCCTCGGCTTAACAAATAAAAAAATAATCATATGTAGGATTATGTGAATAGTTTTTGTTTCGTTTTTACTTTTTCACCATGCTTTGCGTCAGATACCTTGGATCGGACATCTGGTTAATACAAAAAAGTTAATAAATAAAATGGGCCAATAGACGCGATTTTATTTTTAATGGAAAGAACTTTACAGAACGGGATGCCAAAAAAATGGTGTTGACTAATTAACACTATGGCGAAAAGTGCGTACACGTTTTTAAATAAGATATACATTTTTTATACCACGACAGATTGGTAGTAAACCTTACAAATTAATTTGTTGACAGTGTTTTATCTAAAATTCTTATTTTGGGCAATAATAAGTGAAATTTCACATAGAGAACAAAGTTCTAAAAAGAAATACCACGCACTATACACCCACACTCTGGTTTGAAATAAGATAATTATTATAGTCTAATTTTTTCCAGTCAGCTGCAACAAAAAGATTTAAGGCCACGTAAATGTTCATGTGTATATACTCCATTTCAGTTTAGATTTTCATCCCTGTCCTCTCCTCTAAATTTCTAGCCACGCAGTTGCTTTTTTATTTCAATTTTATAAAATATTTTAAGAAAAGAATTAAGAAAAAATTCGGACACAGTACATAGAAAAATGAACAAAAAAACCTGGTTCAACATATTAATTAAGCAATGTATTATACTAATGTGAATAATTGTTAATTCCCGCGTTTGCGCGGGATATCATCTAGTATTTATAATAATTAATGACGGAACAGTTAGTTTATGATTATGTCTCGTGTTTTGAGATTATAACAATTTAAAAACATTAATAATGTATTTTACACTTTTTATATTTTCTTTTTATCGTATTGCAAGAAAATAATGATGCGCACACCAAAAACATGTATTTAAAAAAACAAAGCTTGGGGATTAATTATAGGGACATGCTATGTACATGCTATGAACATGATCGCGAATTTTGGATTTTTTATTTTGAACACTAGATGATAACCCGCGCAAGCGCAAGCGCGGGTTTTAACACTTTACACATTAATTATGATATAATGCTAAATATGTTGAACCATATATATTTTTTTCATTTCCGTATATACTTTGTCCGATTTTTTCCTTATCTTATTTTTTAAAATTGAAATAAAAAAACAAACTGATTTTTATTGTATTTATTTCAAACCAATGAATAATAGGTATTTAGTGTATCTATCTCTAAATTTTGTTCTTTAGGTCAATTTTCAATATAATTTCTATTACTGTCCCAAATAAGAATTTCAGATTAAAAACAATCTGGAGGGGAGGGGGGGGGGGGCATCAAACTTCCCCGTTTTATGCATACATCATTTATCCATATAGACGAAGAATACATGTAATATGTTAATTAATGTTTACAAATTAATGTCTCACTATGGTTTACAACCAATCTGTCGTGGTATGAAAATGTATGAAATTTAAACACCCTAGTTTATGCAATATTATCCATTTGCATGCATATTTTAAACCAAAGTCGTCAGATTCAAAGTATCTGCCCTATGGTGAACTCGCCCTACACTTTCCGCCATGATATCAATTAGTCAACTAGTTTCTGGGCACCCCGCTCTAGAACGTTCTTTCCATTAATACTATAGTTGCAATAATTGTTCCATTTTATTTATTAACTTTTTGTATTAATCGAAGTCCGATCCAAGGTATCTGCCCGCAGTGCATGATGAACTCGTCCTACACTTTTCGTTAATTAGTCAATCCGCGTTCTTGGTTACCCCGTTCTGGAAAGTTCTATCCCATTCTCTCACCAGAGGTCCTGCTTCGCAAGCGACTGAGTATCAAAACTAATATCGCCCACTAAAGAAACGAATTGACTCATTTTATTTATTCAACATTTGTCAAATCATAACTTTTATGTATTCTCTAAATAGGCGCACAGTAAATCTTTACGTTATCATTCAATATTATTTCATTGCAAGTACATGTATATATATTTGATCGAGACTATCACTGACTTGGATTCGCCAAAGCGTGTCCACCACCTTACTCTCATTTTTGCTATTTCGGGCTTGTTTATCGAAAATGAAAGTAGGTTTTTGATTAATTTCACAATAATAACTTATCAGTTAAAATCCAGTTATACCTTACGGACATCATCACACATGTGTTGAAATACCAAAGGTGTAAGCAAGTACTCTGGTGCAGGCATTTTGTAGTTTATTTGCAAAATGCCTTAATTTATAAGTATAGATGTGCAATTCCATTTGTGTTTCATTCGTGTTCTCATATTGTGATTTGCCAGGAAATATTAACGTTTAGAAAATCATTCAAAATGAAAAAAAGTTATTGTCAGAAGTGGGATTCGAACCCACGCCTGGAGAACCAGACTGCGACCTGAACGCAGCGCCTTAGACCGCTCGGCCATCCTGACATCATGTATAATATATGTTTTTAAGGGTCCATAAGAGAATACGACTCCACTAAAAGAGAAAGAAAGCATCCTAAGCATAGACGGTTTTTGGAATATATCATGAAACAACGTGTTTGTCGTGAATCGAAGTGCAATAACAAACTTTAAGAACAGTGTCGTTTCCCTTTCCTGTTTCCCCTGAACACTAAAATGAGGATATGCCATACTGGGATTCACTGTTCAAAAAACATAGTTCCACTTTGAATTTAATTTATCTGATTTACATCAATATTGGGTCATATTATGGGATTTGGGTACCTTGTTTCAATATGTTTATGGGAACAACAACAGCTTAACGAACAACAACTATAAGAAGAGAATGATATACATATGATTTGTTCAAATGAAATCATTCAGTTTTATGAAATCATTCATTTTTATGAAATCATTCATTTTTATGAACTACTGATTTATACTTTAACTCGATTCCTTGAAGAGTTGAACCCACGCATAGAGAACCAGACTGCGACCTAAACGCAGCGCCTTAGACCGCTCGGCCATCCTGACTTCATGTATATTACATGTTTTTAAAGGGTCCATAAAAGAATACGGCTCCATTGGAAGAGATGCATTGACTAAAGAATGGGTTTTTTTTAATACATCATGAAGCAACGGATGTTTGTCGTAAATGGAAGTGCAATAACAAAGAACAGTGTCGTTTCCCTTTCTTCTTTCTTCTGGATACCAAAGTAAGGATTCACTGTTCTAAAAAAAAGTAGTTTCACGATGATAGTAATTTGACTGATTTACATCAATATTATGTCATATTATAGAATTTGGGTACATTGTTCCGATCTGTTTTATTGGAACAATTACAGCTTAACAAACAACAACCATAAGAAGAGAATGACATCTAATTTGTTCAAATGAAATCATATATTGTTATGAACTACTGATTAACATTTTAAAAATTCTTTTCTGATCATAGTTTCAAAGTGGTCGTAAACGATTTTCCCGCAATTATCCAATTTTTTCATGCTAGTGATCACTTTTACATCGCCAAAAAAGTTACACAAAACTAATATCGTATATTATATGCTCTCAAAACTTATCAAATCGCAGAAATGATATGCACAAATAAAGAAGTTTGCATATTTCCTCAAGTGATTCTTACATAAATCTATCCAAACCTGTTGTAATTTAAAAGAAAAATTAATAGAATTGTATAATTATATCAACAATTTTTGAAGAATAAACATAGCTGAACAACACACAACATGGATTCTGTTCTTCACACCGATTTTGATAAATACTCGTTGCAATGCTGAAAGAAAACATGAACTGTCTTGTTCGCTCTTCCTGTCAATGCGCTTTGATCACCTCAGGTGTCGACATTTTCTAATTCTTCGATGGTAAAACTTTTTGCTTGATCATTTTTCTACTATATGTCTCTGTGGCGCAATCGGTTAGCGCGTTCGGCTGTTAACCGAAAGGTTGGTGGTTCAAGCCCACCCAGGGACGATCTTTTTGAAAAAAGACAGATGCGAATTGATTGGCAGATGATTTGCATTTGTTTATATTTCATCAATACATGCCTATTTTTTAACGCAAATTACCAGCGGATAAATAACAGACATAATCGGCAAATAATGGTCAAGAGAAACGTCCACTTTCTAACTTTTTTCCAAATTGTTATTGTATTTTTCATTTCTGTTCTTTGTTTTTTTGTTTCTTGTTCTACGGTTTTTCGAATATAAACATTTGCAAATTTTGCAAACCAACAAATGATAACACGAGAAAAGATTTAACTTATCTGTGGTTTTCCTGTTTATAGTTGATAGAGAACATGATCGCGAATATCAGATGCTGTGTTATTTAACCAAAAATGAACAAACCCATTTGTGTTTTCATTCGTTTCCGATATTGTGATTTTCCATGATATGTTTACGTTTTGAACATTATCTAAAATAGATAAAAGTCAGAAGTGGGATTCGAACCCACGCCTGGAGAACCAGACTGCGACCTGAACGCAGCGCCTTAGACCACTCGTCCATCCTGCCTTCATGTATATTACATGTTTTTAAAGGGTCCATTAAAGAATACGGCTATATTGGAAGAGAGACATTGACTCTCTTTTTTTAACTCTTTAAAAATTCCTTTTCTGGACCATATATTATTCACCCATGATCCAATCTTGTTTGAATAAAATTTGGTAGATATATCAAGAACAAATCCGTGTTGCTATACGCCGAATGTTCGAGATTTAATTGCATATGTGACACTACTTTCGAATAAACCCTCGTATATGCTCAATTGAAATTGGTAAAGGTCAAAAATATATCCAGCATGTATATCTACTTAATTATATCAAAGAATACATTTATCATTACATTTTTATTCAAATAAATAAATGCTCGGGTTCATTTAAAATTAATGTCACAAATGCGCAAAAATAATTAAAAATTGACGTAAAGCAACAAGAATTCGTAATGTTAAAATTCTACCGATTTTAATCCAGATCCGAACATTTCAATGCATAATGCAAATTACTTCTATAGAAGTATCGTCGCCGCACGCCAGTAACGTTGTTTCTGGATTTCTGTAAATTTTTAAGTAAATATTAAATTTTCAATACTGAAACCATCTTTAAGGCATCTTTTTTACTTTCTCTCTCTCTCTTTTAGTTTGATATACCAATTTTCAACACATTTTCTGGCAATTCCTATCATTCAAAGCAAAGGTGCATTTCATCTCTTTTTGATTATCTGTCATTTTTGTTCCTTGGTTTATAAGATAAAAATCACCATGTATTAATAATAATAGACAACTACTGTACGTTCTCCGAAATTGTTATGAAAGTTTAAAAAGTGCATGCTATTTTTGTTCTTTAAGTCTATATACATATGTAGTGTTGAAGTTTTATCAAATTTTAAATGTGTAATTTACACCAAAAATAACGGTAAACAAGACGTTGATTTATGGCGCGTCAATATAACATGTGTGTAACTTTTTGGACATTTATATCATTTTAATTATTATTCAAACTGTAATAATAACACTTTAGATTTTAACTATACTGATGATTGTTCAAATCTTGATACATCATTTTCTAATATACAGAGTCCATAAGAAGCAAGATTCATTGTGTGACGTCCGTTACTTTGGATCATTCCTTCGTGAAATCTCTCTCAATTATTAGTTTGTAATAGTCCGGCGCCACTAAACATATATAATTCGACATTTTTATCATATACGTTCTATTAAAAAGATTAATTGCATGATGTATCAATTTATATTTATTTCATTTTTTATCATAATATTTCAATTTTCTGATGGCGACGTCTCAATTTACGCCAATATTTCCGGGACATCAAATAGAAAAAATATCAATCAAAATTGAGAAACAATTTTGCATTATAATTTGAAAAAAAAATGAAAGCACGTAGAAACAAATAACACGCTTCTTACCATTGGGTTTGTAATATAAAGCCCAGGATTGATTAACTTCCGTTTTGACCCCGTGACTTTGGGGTCCAAAGAAATTTATTTCACACGTTCCATCCCTCATGTCAAAGTTTACACTTTTGCAACCTGTGTATTGAAGACATCTCAAACAGCACTCAGTTTCCTTAAACATGGAAAATGACAGCTGATGAGGACTTCTTAGGCGAAGGCGACTCAGCTGTAAGAAGTATCCATCCTCAAGCATTGAAATGCACGATTTGGGGACAGTAACTAAACTCAATAGGAAAAGAAACAAGTGTTTTCCTTTATGCATAGTAGATTGACTAAGAACCATAAATGATAAGAGTTCCAGTTTTGAACATGGGTGCTTTTATAACGAAAGATTCAATCATTTTGTTTGTTTTAAACTAAATTATTCAAATTGTTTACAAACTTGATTAACTCTCTGTCATTGAATGATTTAAGCAATAACTTTTCATTAAGATAGAAAAACTAGTGTGGGGTTTTTTTTCAGAGCATAATACAAATTTACTGGACGTATAAAATTTGAACATCCAAACGCTTGATTATAAAGAATGGTTCATTTATGGATCTATAAAATGCTTAATTTTATTTAAGTTTGCTATACATTACAGTGGCTGCGTGAACGATTCTGGCTTTATAAAAAATACAAAACTCAAAATGGTTTTTTAACCGTCCGCATTAGGATCGAATCGGAATTTAGCATGATGCGGAATCAACAAAGCATGATTAAGTACAATGTGACATGCATGGTATTTAAATTGCAAAGTACGTTCAATGTTTTCGGTTTGATTAATTACATGGGAAAATGTTTGGTCGCAGTCTTAAACTAAGCTGTTCCTGGTGACGTAATTGTAAAGAGTATCTGCAAAAATGGTTATCATTGTTTATACACATACTAATACCAAGTAATGTAGTAAAACAATGTAGTAAAACAGTTTTGAACTCTTGAACTACTATAAAAGGTCAAAACCACATATTAGATTAAGCGCATTTTGTATTATATTAGTTACTACTAATAAAGCCACTTAAAATACAATTATGTGTACTTGTCTTTTTGTTGCAGTAATAAAAAAATCTCATTTTTATACATTTTTAACAACACACTGTTGTTCAAACTGTTAAAAATCCCCCGAAAATACCAACTAAAATGTAGCTTAAAGTAAGAGCTGGATCAATACACGAAGTCTAGTATGTGTTTTCCCCCAAGTCTATATTTTCCGACTGGTATGGGTATATTAAGGAGGTTGGATCCTGCGATAATAAGTCTCTAAGTTTTTTTCTTAAGTATTTTTTAAAAATCTACATACATAGCTAAACCAAAATTCAAAACAAAATTTTGGGGTCTATATGCTCCTTTCGGTGCTACAGTGTATTTAATATGACCTTTCTGCACTGAATGTGCAAATTGCACATAAATCGCTTTTTCCTCAATAATTTTTAATCGGAATAAACCATGGCTTCAACTACAAATTTATATTATTTAAAATTAATAAAATTAAAATAATCATAAAGAAAAAGCTTGCAATTTCTTCACCTAATTGATATTTTGACCTTTTTGCACTGATAAAACGCTGTTTGTATCCATTAAAGATTCAACATGCAATAGAATTATTTAAAAGTCTCAAACTTTTTCTCAAATTTTAATAGACTTATAAAAAATATCTTACAAATTCAGAAAATAAAACCAAAAGTATGGGTCTATGATGTAAATTTTGAGATATAGCATGAAATAAGCTAATTTTAGGCAAAAATTGGAGTTCATTTTTTCTTGACTTTTATGAAATATTAGTTAAATGTGCCAATATATGTCGATAGAAATATTGAAATATTGTTAAAATGTGTTTTTTGAAACAACACGAAGATAATCCAATGCATAAACTAGCTGGAAATTTGGTTTGCACGGAAAATAAGGAAGCTAAAATTACAGTACTCTAAAACAACTGAGTTATGAAAAATGTTCATTTTCTTCTAAAAAACCTTCCGCCACAAAATATAGTCCCTTACTAAACTCTGTAAATATGTAATTTTCCCTTAACTCTTTTATTCAAAATAGTTTATTTGGCATTCTAAAATAGGAATTTACAAGTAGAATTAATATATGACACAGAATTTCCAGACTAGAGGTGACCCAAAATGGCTACCCAAAATCAGAGGATCGAACCTCTTTAAGAAGCCAAAGCAACAACTTTGAACTAATTTATTCTACACGTCGTATAAAAGTATAACAAAACTTCACAGCGTCTTCAATCGGGTTCGGTCTTACTCAATATATTTTTTCTGAAAGAAATAAAATACTTGTTAATGAATTTTATTTATTAAAGGAAACCCTAATAAGTTCAAATATCTGATAAAACATAATGTTAAATATCTTAAAAGTAAGCTTCTGTCTGAAGTAAAATTTTACATTTTTTCTGAACTTATAAAATGATCAAGAGTTTTAAGATAATTAGTTACTTACTTCTGTGGATTTGTCCTCCTAGATTTCCGGTTGGATAATACCCACCAACTCCTGTTCCGGGATATCCATAGTTTCCGAATCCGAGATTTCCAGTTGGAAACCCACCGGTTGGAAAACCCGTTAACCCACTGATGAGAGATCCACCAAACCCAGTGGGATAGCCCAAAGAACTTCCAAATGTTCCATAAGTTCCGGGGAAAGTGGAGCTTCCTAACCCAGTGCCACCAAGTCCTCCATAATATCCCAAGTACCAAGGATAGGAGTTTACTCTCAAATCAATAAAATTCCTACCTGGTTCCCATGGATTTCCACCGGGAAAGTACAGATAATGGCTGACCACGGTTGGATAGGAAGCAGTGTTGAAAAGATAGGACGATGATGGGTAGTATCCATTGCCAAATGTGTTGTACGTGCTGGGAAAGTAGGTTTGTAGTCCCAAATTTCCTATTCCACCGGTGGAATAAGGGAACGTTTGGAATCCTAGACCCTGGATTCCACCTGGTGTATAAGGAAGATATGATCCACCTGTGGTGTAAGGTGGATAGGTGGCACAGGTCAGCCCAAGGAGGGTAGCAAAGAGTAAGAGGGAAATCATTTTGTTCCTTAAAGTAAAAGAAATATTGACTTGTTCTGGTGATACTTCACACACATTCTCTAAAGCTAGAATAGAGAGCTCCTATTATAGTTAAATGTAGTAGATATAGATTTATCATCATTATTACTATCAATTTTTACAGTTACTATTCTCTGACAAAAGTAAATGCTTAATGCTTGAATATGAATCTGTATAAATTAAATAATGAACAATTGAAACATGTTTAAGTTAAAATTAAATGTTGATTTGCCTAGATTTGCCATACTATTTATTTGAGACAGAAAATAAACCTAAAATTTAACCGAAATATAGTTTTAAAGAAGTAAAAGAGTATTTGTTATTTTAAGGTTTTCCGACCTTCAGCCTCAAAGTATTCTTTTATTATTAAAATGTTATTTTCCTTCAAACTTTATATGTGAAAGAAATAAAAAGAAGTATATTGATGGTATGCATGTATTTTACAAAGTTATTGCAAAATTGCCCACGATGGATATAAATGAATAAATATACAAGTTGAGATCAAATAAAAAAAAAAAAAAAGATCGTTCTGGTCCATCGGTGACTTGCACCATTTTACCTACATGGTTTAGATCTTCGTGGGACCGAAAGTCAAACATTTCATTGAAAAAGTGATCGTTACATTGACAGAAGAAAGACTTACAATGTATAAAATTTGTCAATATAAAAGGCAGATAATGGTACGAATAAAAAAATCCGGATAATATAGAGTTACAGAGCATGGCTGAGGATCAGAGATCGTTAACATAATTGTTTTCTTAATGTTATAAAAGTCCGCATAAAAAAAGAATGTTGTTTATGTTAAATTAATAACTTATAAATTGCAGCTTTTTTTTATAAATATTCTTTTATATTTTAAAAATTCTTAAATTTAGAGCTAAGATATCAGAATTATTTTTAGATATTCAATGTAAAACATTTCAATTTATCAGAATGCAAACAATGACCACGATGCAAACCATTTGGATATATTAATTATAATCCACTAAGTACCTTTGTAAAGTTATCGAATTAAAACTCAAAGTTTATACTGTAATAAAATATAAACCCAAAACGATAATATCACTCGAGGTAGTGATGGTCCTGTATAAAAACTAGTCCCTGACATCTCACTGACATGCATGTTACTGAATAAATGCCTTTCTGTCAAAATTTGCATTAACAAACTTCTGTTCAAATGAACATAGTTTGTTAAAATTGTAAAGTACAATAAAAATTTGAATGTTTGTGTAAGCTTAATAAAATATAATACACGATTTCAAATTTTAAAAAATTAGAAGAAATTTATCTTTAATATAATTTACGTTTTAAAAAAATCACCATACCTGCTTTGGAAATCACCGATAAAGCATGTTTCAACCAACTTTGGGTTGGTTTATATATACCATTTCAACAGTGCAACTCAATGTTCCTTGTGATGAGACGATGATCAATGAGGTGGTAGAATGATTAAATTGATGGTAGGTTTATTAATTTGTGCGGTAGGCAAAACAAAAAAGACATATGTTCATAACATAGTTTAAGATATGAACAATGAAATGTCCTTTTCTAAATCACGGTTTCGATATTTTGTGAGTTTGTTAACCCATTCATCAATAAATCATTGGACAATACAGTTATGTCCTAAAATGCTTTTCGTGTAAAGCACATATTGTAACGTTTACGCGATTTCTTGAATCGCATTTTGAAAGGGGGCTATATGGGCGTGGCTATATTTAGATAAAAAAGATATAGGAAATATTCAAAGGATGATGTGAATTAGGCTTCTCAGTAAATTAGCAAGAAAAATAAATTTCGAAATTTCTCTTTTTATTTTGTATATACTTATATGTTTTATGAATGTACTCTTAAAGAACCACTTACCTACCCAAGAAAAAACCCATCACGTGGGAAAAATGAATCATTATTTATGGTAGGGTACACTGTTTACAATTTCGGTGGACATTTAGATACGCCTCACTTTGGAAGCTTTTAAAATACGAGCGCATTTAGGTACGTTTTTCTCCTTTGATTGTTCAAAGAATTTGTCAAAATCTATCTTTTTTATGAAATGAGAAAAATATACCCCACTGCGCCCATATGTAACTGCTAAAAAATGGGGTGTCACGTGAGAACGATTTAGGTAAGCGTGTTCGACGTGACTTTAAATGCCATTTATTTTCATTTATGAAAATACTTTACATGTATTTGTTGTAAGTTGTATTATCGAATTTAATTTCTGATCGCTAAATCCCCCCAGCTGTTGAGAATTTGGCGATAAATACAATCACTTGATATGTACACAAGTCTTGTCTGATCTGCTTATTTCCTTCATATTCATATCGTCTATTTTACCTATTCTATTATTTTATTCATTGGAAGTCAGGGTCACCAATCAGACTAAATTCACTGTTATAGGGTATACAACGAAATTAAAGGCAGATCAGATGGGTAATATGTTAACCAATTTACCATGGCCTTTGTTAATAAAGAGCATTATTTACCATCTTCTTGTATTTGAATATGATTTTAATGATTCCTGTATTATTACGAATAAAAAATTGTGTTAAAACAGTCCATATTCGGTAGCTTAATGACCAACTTTATACCTATGTAATTTGGATGAAAAAATGTAAACTTTGTCTTTAAGTCTCATATATTTACATGACAAATAGCATATGACATAACATAATTAAAATGTGATTTGGCAAAAGTTTTAACAATTATATAGCACTCTTCTTAATGACACGATATTCCAGTCAAAATTTCAACTCTTGTTTATCGTAATAAAAGTTACTGAATTTCAATGTTTTGGTCTGTGATAAAATATATGAGATGAATTATTCTGCGAAATATGTAATAGAGAAAATCAAAGTAAACGATAAAAAGAGTGTATGTTGCAACGCAATTTACGGCTTATTCTGCGGTTTGATTTATAAAAACCTCTATACAACCAATGAAGAATAAAATTTAGATGGATGTTCAGAGCTCATGGATTGAGTTTAAAGTTAAATTTACGATTTTATTATGCAAACACCATGATATATTAATTCTATGTTTGTTTAAACTGTTACCAATGGACAGGTCTAAGGCCACATAAGGGGTTAAAAGTTTGATCAGTGGTGCAATACATGACCCTGATGTAATGTAGATTCTACATTGTTCAATTTGAGACCTTCAGACTTATACTGGGACTTAAAAATGGGGTTTAAAGTTTGATGTCAAATAGTTTTTCATACTTATTGTTAGACCATAATTAATCACGTACTTTACTACAGATTTTTCCGTTTTCCCGATTACGACAAAGTGCACACCGCGGGTGTGACTGGTCAGCTGAGGATGTTTACTCCTCCATGAAACCTGATCCTACCTCTAATTTTTTTAGAGGGCCGTATTTGCTCTGCTTCTGTTTTGTATTTTTTCCTTTGGACCTTTGATATGTGGATAAAAGTGCATTATAATCAAAATATAAATCACAATAAATTGCAATATTTAATTAAAAAGAACGTTATAAAACTTTTTGGAAAGATGAAATTTTAAAACCCCCAGCGGGATTTGAATTCATGACTTACAGATTTCCACTAAACGCTCTAACCTTTTGCGCTAAGCTGTTAGGAGACAAATTTGAGAAAGAAAATCTTTATTATATTACACTTGACTTTATTGTTTGTTTTGATAAATAGTACGTCAAAATATGGAGGTGTCCCATACCTCATTAATTCTTAATTAACTCGCAAACTGATACTAAGCTCGCTGAAGAAGTTTAAGAATCAATGTAGGTAGGAATGGTAATAGTCTGTAAAAACATTCTCTTCAAGAATTGCAATGCTACAATTATTATTATACTTTCATGTTAAATACTGAAATCTGATTGGTTTAAACGCAGTTAATAATCCGTTCTATTACCCGCAGCGTTATCAACACACTTGTCAACGGGTAACACAATGAATTGTTACATGTGCGTAACTAAGCGCGCACGGTTCGCTGTAGAATTCACGTCAACATTAAAAGCAGTAAAGTGTTCTTTAAAATTAAAACATTCAGTTAAATAAAACAAATAGTGTCTGTTTGAGGGGAGGGGGTGTCGGTTGACAATGGTTTTCTCGGGGGTGTCAATTTCAACTGTTACCCTCTTAAACAGGCACTATTTATAAAAAATGTTTATGTATCAATGCATTATTATATACATGTAGTTTTTAATGTAAACTGTTGAAACAACGATTTTATAAAAAAAATTTTATTGATTTTTTGTATTTGACTTTATAAAGCTGGTTTGATCAGAGTGCTCGGACAAAAAGCAGGCAACATATTATCATTACATAAGCAAAATTTTAGTTTATGTGATATTGCAAAAAATGATTACAATTATACAGTGATATTGCAGATAAAAAACAAATATTATTCTAAAAAAACCCTATACTATATGTACATACTTTGAAGTGTTACATACTTGTACAGAGTGTGGACAACATATCAGTGTTACAAATCATACTTGTACAGTTAGTGGACAACATATCAGTGTTACAAATCATACTTGTACAGTTAGTGGACAAAATATCAGTGTTACAAATCATACTTGTACAGTTAGTGGACAACATATCAGTGTTACAGATCATACTTGTACAGTTAGTGGACAACATATCAGTGTTACAAATCATACTTGTACAGTTAGTGGACAACATATCAGTGTTACAAATCTAATTGTACAGTTAGTGGACAAAATATCAGTGTTACAAATCATACTTGTACAGTTAGTGGACAAAATATCAGTGGTACAAATCATACTTGTACAGTTAGTGGACAACATATCAGTGTTACAAATCATACTTGTACAGTTAGTGGACAACATATCAGTGTTACAAATCATACTTGTACAGTTAGTGGACAACATATCAGTGTTACAAATCATACTTGTACAGTTAGTGGACAAAATATCAGTGTTACAAATCATACTTGTACAGTTAGTGGACAAAATATCAGTGTTACAAAACATACTTGTACAGTTAGTGGACAACATATCAGTGTTACAAATCATACTTGTACAGTTAGTGGACAACATATCAGTGTTACAAATCATACTTGTACAGTTAGTGGACAAAATATCAGTGTTACAAATCATACTTGTACAGTTAGTGGACAAAATATCAGTGTTACAAATCATACTTGTACAGTTAGTGGACAAAATATCAGTGTTACAAAACATACTTGTACAGTTAGTGGACAACATATCAGTGTTACAAATCATACTTGTACAGTTAGTGGACAAAATATCAGTGTTACAAATCATACTTGTACAGTTAGTGGACAAAATATCCTTGAGAAATCAGCTTCTCTACATACTATGTAGTATTATGAATCATACTTATAATGTTAGTAAATAAAATAATCCCACTTTACTACATAATTTTTAACATTATAAATCGTACAGTCAGTGAGCAAAAATATTATCACGAAGTACAACTTTACTACATACTTAAGAGTAGCATAAATTAAACATACACAGTTCTTGAATAATCACTATTTGTTAGAAAGATTACCATACTACGTTATTTATTGATTAAAACTATATTAAAATGGGTCTAAATTTCTTAAAAGTGTAAATGTGATTGAGATGTTTTGTCTTATCATGTGTTCTATTCTAAATTACCAATTTCCTATGTAAATGAAGCCGCGGTGATTAATGATAAGCGCGATCTGGGTAAGCTTCTTTAAGGAGGTTGAATCCTGCGATCATAAGTCTGTAAGTTTTTTTCTGAAGTATTTTCTAAAAATCTACATACATAGTTAAACCAAAATTCAAAACAAAATTTTGGGGTCTATATGCTCCTTTCGGTGCTACAGTGTATTTAATATGACCTTTCTGCACTGAAAGTGCAAATTGCACATAAATCGCTTTTTCCTCAATAATTTTTAATCGGAATAAACCATGGCATCAAATACAAATTTATATTATTCAAAATTAATAAAATTAAAATAACCATAAAGAAAAAGTTTGCAATTTCTTCACCGAATTGATATTTTGACCTTTTTGCACTGATAAAACGTTGTTTGTATCCATTAACGATTCAACATGCAATAAAATTATTTAAAAGTCTCAAACTTTTTCTCAAATTTTAATAGACTTGTCAAAAATAACTTCCAAATTCAGAAAATAAAACCAAAAGTATGGGTCTATGATGTAAATTTTGAGATAAAGCATGAAATAAGTTAATTTTTGGCAAAAATTAGAGTTCGTTTTTTCTTGACTTTTATGAAATATTAGTTAAATGTGCCAATATATGTCGATAGAAATATTGAAATATTATTAAAATGTGTTTTTTGAAACAACACGAAGATAATCCAATGCATAAACTATCTGGAAATTTGGTCTGCATTGAAAATAAGGAAGCTAAAATTACAGTACTCTAAAACAACTGAGTTATGAAAAATGTTCATTTTCTTCTTAAAAACCTTCCGCCACCAAATATAGTCCCTTAATTAACTCTGTAAATATGTAATTTTCCCTTAACTATTTTATTCCAAATAGTTTATTTGGCATTGTAAAATAGGAATTTACAAGTAGAATTAATATATGACACAGAATTTCTAGACTAGAGGTGACCCAAAATGGCGACCCAAAATCAGAGGATCAAACCTCTTTAAACAGGAAACTATTCGCCCCGTTTTATTTTCGCCCCTTTTGTCCTTCTTGTCAGCAAGAAAAATTTTAGACTATGCGAATTCCAACGATCAAATTATCTCTCTTTAAACACAAATTTGTCTGGACGAAACTGTTTGCAAGTAAAAAAGGGCGAAATTAACACTTAAGCGAAAATAACCCTACACTGTGTAATCATTTTTATTCGTGGAGGATAATGTTTGTGGGAAGTCAAAGTTTCCTGGTACGTGGGGATGTTAATTCGTCAGTAGTAAGTTCTTTTTCGTAAATAAATATTTAACAAATGGTTGTTTATGCGTTCGTGGAAATGTAAATTCGTGGGCAAGCCACGAACATTGGTCCTCCTCGAACAATGATGATTCTACAATATACAGTACCGAGCTCTAAATAAGGAGTGAACATTTTTTTATATAAATGCAATTATTAAACTCAAGGATCTTACGCTTTGACAATTTTCTGAAGAGTAAATATATAAATAAACAGTTTTATATCGAAACATATTTTGTAAACAATAGTGCTCTGTATGTTTTGTTAAGTCACTTTACACTCGATGCAGTATCATTAATGTCCCGAACTATAATGTATCGTTTTAAAGTGACAAACTATGTTTTATGCCAGTACTATGCCAAAGTAGAAAATGAAATGATGATAAAAAAATTTGACTAATTCTAATATTTATAATATCTACACATTTGTATATAGTAGGGGTTAATATTTTATGATGGGTAAATATCTAAATATTGCAATGAACAGATATAAAGAAAAGAACAAGATACATTGACTCTAGTTTATTCTACATATCGTACAAAAGTATAACAAAATTCCGATGCTCCAGACTTTTATGTCTCTCTTCTTTAGTATATTTTCTCTGAAAGAGATTACACATTTGTTATTCTTGTTGAAATTATTATAAAACAAATTTATTAAAAAAAGTTGCATCTAATTTGAATGTATAGAAACATATATTTACGACGTTTAAAAAATGTTAAACACATGCTATTTAACTACTATTACGGTTTAGAGATAAAGTGAACTGAGAATCGAATTTCTTACTTCTATGGACATTTCCTCCTAGATTTCCACCAATCCCGAACCCTAGACTGCCAGTGAGAGTTGAAAAAGACGGATCAATTCCGAAGTTGTAACCAGTTGGAAACCCACCGGTTGAAATATCAGTTAATCCATTAGGGAGAAATCCACCAAACCCAGCGGGATAGCCCAAAGAACTTCCAAATGTTCCATAAGTTCCGGGGAAAATGGAGCTTCCTAACCCAGTGCCACCAAGTCCTCCATAATATCCCAAGTACCAAGGATAAGAGTTTACTCTCAGATCAATGTAGTTTCTACCTGGTTCCCATGGGTTTCCACCGGGGAAGTACAGATAATGGCTGACCGCAGTTGGATAGGAAGCAGTGTTGAAAAGATAGGACGATGATGGGTAGTATCCATTGCCAAATGTGTTGTACGTGCTGGGAAAGTAGGTTTGTAGTCCCAAATTTCCTATTCCGCCGGTAGAATAAGGGAACGTTTGGAATCCTAGACCCTGGATTCCACCAGGTGTATAAGGAAGATATGATCCACCTGTGGTATAAGGTGGATAGGTGGCACAGGTCAGCCCAAGGAGGGTAGCAAAGAGTAAGAGGAAAATCATTTTGGTCTTAAATGATAGAAAAATATTCACAAGATTAACCATTGTCAAGCACTTAATGTAATGCTGGACCAATATTCTTAAAGAAACAATGATGCTTCGTTTGACCTAACCATTGCATTTTATAAAACGATATTAGTGCGGTTTTGATAAAGCTTACGTCTCGTAAGTTTGTTTCAGGTTAACATCATTTTAAATCTAAGATAATTCTAGAATCTTTAAATAGTGATGATTAAAAAGACCTGTAAACCTTTCTATAAGCATTGGAATTTTATAAATTAAAAACATTAATGGTCAAGATGGTAAAAAAAAACCACCATTTTTAACATAAACAGATTAAATATCTAGAAAAGGTGATCATGTTAAGTCAATAAGATCTGTAAATTAAATACTTGTTGTTATATGGATTTCAATGTTTAGAAACATTGCAAAAATTGTTTTGATAAATAGTCAAATATGGTATATGGTAATAAACATATTGGTTGTTTTTTTCTTAAGAATAATGTAATGTAAAAGAAGTTAAGAGCATTACATTTCTAAAAGCTTTTAAGGTATAAGAAGCAGTTAAAAAATCAACAATTCCAACTTTACCTGCTTTGATATAACCGAAAAACTTATTTGATTAAAATCGAAGCAGGTTTATATATCAATTCAACAGTACAAATGAATGTTCACTATGGTGAGGCTAAGCTCAATGAGGTGTTATTATGATTGAAATTACGATGAGTTTAATGATTTTTGCGGTAGGCACAACAAATGTACGTTTGTTTTAAACATGACCAATGAAATGTTCTTTTCTCATTCATTTAATAAGCTATTCTTTTAGAAGTGTACAGTAATTGATCAATAAATGAATTTTCTCAATAAATGTTTGTACATTTATCTCTTACGTATCTTGCGTAAAACAAAAGGATACTAAGCCGTCCAGAACATTATCTGTCATCATAAATTTGTAATTTCTAGCAAACTGTAAGTCTCTTGAAGTCGCAATTTAACCAAGGTCAACGAGTTTAAGGTGAAATAACACATCATCACAAAATGGCTGACCTCTGAACGAAACGACATTTCGTTTTATTAAAAGAATTTCATCGATGACAGCATGTAACTTACTCCATAGCCGAGTGGATAAAGGGTCGGGATTGTGATCAGAACATCTGAAGTTCGAATCTCGCTGACGCTTTTGTTGTTACTTACTGAATTGATTTTTTTTAGATATTCATTGTTTATCCCCAAACTGCAAATTGTTCGCTAATTTGACATATGGGCAGTTTATTTATCATTATATTTTTCAGAATCAAATCATTCACTCTAAATTTAATTGACTTTCTCCAGGTGTGTTATTCCACCTTAACTCTACTTGAAATATCCTACTGAAACTAGATCAATTGGACAGCAACAAATTGATAATAGAGAAAGCTATGGTGTCTTTATAAATGCATGTTAGTTATTTTTCATCTTTCAGCATTCAAAACTTGAATCAAACAATGGTTTATATGTATACCATGGGTTTTCAAACTATTGCAATATACACATGTAAGTATACCTCAAGTTCCTGTTTATTCATAACTTCATAAAGAAAAAGTAAATGAAATGGATTACTTTAATTGGATATCCACAATCGCTTAGAAAGCCAAGCATTATAAACTTAAAGGGTTGAAAGTAAAAAGATGCTGGATTTAATTAAAAGTTCACCGCATTCGAACTTAAGCCGACATAGAAATATTCCAGCCGCTCGGGTTTATTTTTAGATTATTTTTATTATATTATTATAAGGGAAAGTATAACATAATTAAAGCTTAACTGGGGATCAATGTTCAACTATTGATCAAACTTACTTAATTCACTTATGGAATTCTGGATATAAGGACAATTATGAAAGTCCTTTAGAGATGACATGTGGTGAAAACGAACAGTGAGCAATGTTTACCGTTAATTTAAATTGCTGCAAAATTTGCTGTTATGATAATTCTAAGTGTAATTTGAACCTGCATGAAGCAAACATGAATTACAGTTTATAATATCACCACTAAATTTATTTATAATACATGTGCTTTACATTAAGTTTAATTGTTTATTGAAAAGGATGTTATGTTAGGCAAATTCTCCATTTAATTGTTGTATTTATGGCTTCAATATCAAAAGGTAAAATTCCCCAGATTTCAATGTTGTGTGTTTTAAATTAATTCAAAATATTATATCCTTATTTCTACCAAGTGGTCGATAATTGTCAGTTTCAAAATTTAAGATACATCTTGATTAAGTTAGCTCGCGGGTTTACTGTTTGTAAGAAAACCTACCCTGAACATTTGTCCGCGTGATCTATAAGTTTCAGAGTTTTATTTCTAAAATTCGTTTGAGATTCGTCTGTGTGGTAATAATGCTATCGTGTTTCAAACATTGTCGCTGATAAAATCAAGCAACACCATTTTAATGAAATATATAGTAAAATGCATATCTTAGTCGGGAAACGCATTTCAAAACCATGCTCCAAACTTTTAAACGATTTAGACGAACTTAATTTTACTCAACACAATAACAGAAGAGATAAATATGAATCAATTCATAAAAAATAATCAATATGTGTTCTCGGCCAATTTTTTGCAAAACAGCTTTAAAGATGTAAAATATTTCACAAAACCTTAAGTTTGCATTATGAAGTTAGCCCAACATCATCATTTTCTTACGTCTAAGAACCAATAAATGAAAATGCGTTGATTGACCAGACTATCTGATCAACACATATTAGAACATGTAAATACTAATAAGACATTATTATGAATGTTATCGATTGTACAAATGCAATTAATGTAAGGTTGTGAAGAGAAGAAAAATGGCTCTTTTTCTTTTCATGAAACTCTGGGTCAATCAATGCAAAAATAATTACCATACAACTATTGACATAATAAGCTTGTAATCGTATATGATAATTAGCTAAAGCCAAAAGAATTTAAATAGTAAGATCAGTAGTTGAAAATACAAAAGTTATAATTGTACAAGGAGCGAAATAAATGCATACAATTCAATTTATTTACTTGTCTAAACATGATTGTAAACAGAAGAGTTCCAACGCACACTCATACCTTATAGAACAAGATGTGACAATATATGTCACGTCTTAAAATTATTAGCACTTGATAATTATAAATGTATAAAGCTGCTTGGTCCGATTTTATATCAAATTTTGTGTACGCTTTTCAACGATGGTTATGCTAAGTATGTGTATAATAATGGACATTGCAGTAGTTTTCTCGGTCCATTAAGCCAAATTTCAATGAAAAAAAAAAATTATGAACAAAATTTTTTAACAAAACAAACGACATAAAAGGGTATCGCATTATTTCGCCTCATTTTAAAATTAGCCTCTGGTGTCGAGACCGGTTTGGTTTTATTACGACTTTGACATCGCTATAAATGAAGGTCATAATGTTCAGGCAAATTAAAAATTACCTATGTACATTTTTTTTCGCTAATATTTCTGAAGTTTGCTTTGTTTACAATCGATGCATAACATGCGGGCTGAATAAACCCAATCATTCGGGGGACGAAACCAAACGGTTCACTTTTCTAAACATTCCCATGATGCATTTTGGTTTGTTTTTTCGTTTGACCAAAAAGAAGTTATTATATTTACTTTGAATATTTTTAACTTTGAAAGGAGACCGATTCTGGTGGTGTAAAAAGGAGAAAGCCCATAACTTTCTAAGATGATTAGTTTGTATGGAAGCTTATTTGATACTGTAATAACCAGAAAAATCGGACTAAGCAGCTTTAAATGTTTGTATAAACTGCATATAGGCATTTTAAAATATTACCTTTTATGTTTCTAAAGATCATTTGTCATTTTTTTTTAAATGTATGGGTTTGCTTTAAAGGTCAACTCTTTACCTCGAATCCTATTGTGACGTCAACAAACCCGCGATACGTTAATATTGGTGGTGAAAAATTATGTCAAACAGATAACATACAGGGGGTTCATAATTGTGTTAGCAAAATTAACCCATGCTGTGGTTGAATATTCCCTGCTATCTCATTGATCTAACATTTGAATTGTAAAATGAACAAATGTTTACATCATGTTATGTGGGTTAAGGTCGCGATTCGTGTTCAACCATTAAACGAGAAGTTCAAAACAGAATGCTTAGGATGCACTTTAATCCATTTCAGATTATTACGTCCATTTTTAGAACAAAGCACTAAAAATATAAGATTTAAGTACGTGTTAATTATTCGTCGAAACGTTGAATTATGTCATATGTGATGTCATCCAAAGTTGGAACACACTGCTAGACTTTACAGTCTAGTGCATTGATTGCACAAAGTACTTCAGACCTTGTTTAATCTGCGGGGTCATAGACACAGCATTTTGCGTACCTCCGTGAACAAAATATCTACCTCATTATCATATTGGTTTATAGCACACACTTAACCAACATATAACCAATTTCTTCCATATACCAAATTAATGAAAAGTCCCGAATATCGGAACAAAGGAAAATCGCGGTATCTTATCTTTTTATCAGATATCTTTTGAATCAAAGCTTTTATTTGATTATGAATGAAAAATGTTATAGTGTTAATGAATCCATACTTTCAACGCCATAGAATTTTAACCATATAAGAAAAGAGTTTTCTTTTCATGAATTGATAGATGAATCATGTAATAAGGAATCACGTATCTTCTGTAATGCGAAACAGCTCATATGCAGGTATAGTAAAATGGAGACTCTTAAATTATCTCACACATTACCATAGACGGCAGCTATAGTAATTTGAAAAGACTTCAATCTGAAAGGAAGTTCATTAATCTGTTTATCTGCTGCTACTTTTTGTTGACTTGAAATAGATGGTTTGATAATTTTATCTCCGCCGCAGGAGTTGCGATGTCTGTATAACGTACAATCTAATTAAAATTGAACTAAAATCGCTCCTCTTTGATACGTTATTCAATATCTAACAACAGATATTTAGACATGAACTTCATGCAAAGATTAGTTTTTCCTGCTAAAATCTGTATAAAATCTTTCCAATCGGCTATTCTTTCATTAATCATACATGTTTTACAGCAAAAACACAAACTTAGCATCAGCACAGGCATTTCAGCAATCGTCAAGACGTTTTAACACACAAGTCACCATGTAGGTTGATCGTTGAAAAAAATAAACACATGTTTAAACTGCCACCAAGATTTCGGCAGCGGTTATTTTATCGTCTAATTAAAAAGTATCGTTGAGGTGACACCGTACGGGATGTTGTTAGATCTTATTCTCCAACACTACAGTATACAACAAATAACAACATTTCAATAAAATCATAATTATTTCTACGGTTCTATTATTGTTATGGTTATTTATTCCTATCATATAACATATTATTAAGTTATTTTGTTGTGTTTAAAATGACGTTTTATAGTATCAATATTTGATTTTATTTCAAAAATAATTTTCCATGACACAATTTATTCTTAGTATTTACTTCAAGAATCCAGTAGAAATTTTGTGATTATCATTTTCTTAATGTAAAACATAATGTTAAACAGAACAATGGAGAGAAACAGATGCTGAACGACTAATTTATTCTAAAATTCATATAAAAATATAACAAATTCTTCTGCAGTCATCATCTCTAATATATTTTCTCTGAAAGATATAAAACAGATTAAATACTTAAAGGAAAAATGTATTTAGATAAAGCATTTTTTTAAAAAAATTAATCAATACATGTTTAAAATGTTTACATTTTAAATTAAATGATATAGCTATCAGTAAAGTGCCGATTACTGTGGTTTCATTAATATTTGTTGAATACCAATTTTCGTGGATTTCGTTGTTAAGTAGATCCATGAAAAATAAATGTTTACTGAAGTGCAATTTCTGCTAACATTTTGTATATATAGGATCATGGGCCACGAATTTACATATTCTTGAAACTGTGGTTTTCATTAAATCAACGAAAATTGATACTCAGGAACATTAACAAAACCAAAAATCTTACTTCTATGGATATGTCCTCCTATATTTCCGGATGGATAATATCCTCTGGATCCATATCCGGGAAATCCAAAGTTTCCTAGTCCGATACTTCCTGTGAGTGAGGTGTAGGATGGATCAAGTTGTAAACCAGTTAACCCGTTGGTAAGAGTTCCATCAAAGCTAGTGGGATAGCCCAAAGAACTTCCAAATGTTCCATAGGTTCCCGGGAAAGTGGTGCTTCCAAACCCATGACCAAGTCCTCCATAATATCTCAAGTACCAAGGATAGGGATTTACTCTCAGATCAATGAAGTTCCTACCTGGTTCCCATGGGTTTCCACCGGGGAAGTACAGATAATGGCTGACCACCGTTGGATAGGAAGCAGTGTTAAATAGGTAGGATGGTAGGTAATATCCATTGCCAAATGCGTTGTATGTGCTGGGAAAGTAGGTTTGAAGTCCCAAATTTCCTATTCCGCGGGTGGAATAAGGGAACGTTTGGAATCCTAGACCCTGAATTCCACCTGTTGTGTAAGGGAGATAAGATCCACCTGTGGTGTAAGGTTGATAGGTGGCACAGGTCAGCCCAAGGAGGGTAGCAAAGAGTAAGAGGGAAATCATTTTGGTCCTAAATGATAGAAAAAAAATATTTTCAAGGTTAACCATTGTCAAGCACTTAATGTAATGCTGGAACAATATTCTTAAGAAACAGTGATGCTTGTTTTAACTTAACGATTGCATTTTATTTAAAGATTTTTGTGGGTTTTTAAATAAAGCTTACGTTTCGTAAGTACATTGTATGGTCAAGATGGTGAAAAAACATTTTTTATATAAACAGATTGACACTGAGAACACAGAGAACACTGAGTCGCATGCTGACTGACGCTTTTCATACTAATTGTTAGACCATAATTAATTACCTAATTGTCTACGGACTTTTGCGGTTTTTATTTTCCCGATTACGACAAAGAGCACACGGCGGGTGTGACCGGTCAGCAGAGGATGCTCACTCCTCCTAGGCACCTGATCCTACCTCTATCTTGGAGGTCCGTGTTGCTCTGCTTTGAATTTGTATTTCGTTTTATGGGTTTTTGAGATGGTTGACGGTTTGTTATTGTCATTTTTTCATTAAATATCTAGTATAAGTGATCATGTTAAGTAACTAAGATCTGTAAATTAAATACTTGTTGTTATATGAATTTTAATGTTTAGAAACATTGCAAAAATTGATTTGATAAATAGTCAAATGTGGTATATGGTAATAAACATATTGGTTGTTTTTCTCTTAAGAATAATGTAATGAAACAAAGTTGAGAACATTACATTTCTAAAAGCTTTTAAGGTATAAGAAGCAGTTCAAAAATCAACAATTCCAACTTTACCTGCTTTGATATAACCGAAAAACTTATTTGATTGAAATCAAAACAGGTTTATATATCAATTCAACAGTACAAATGAATGTTCAATGTGGTAAGGCTAAGCTCAATGAGGTGTTATAATGATTGAACTTACGATGAGTTTAATGATTTTTGCGGTTGGCACAACAAATGTACGTTTGTTTTAAGTATGTCCAATGAAATGTTCTTTTCTCATTCAAGTAATAAGCTATTCTTTTAGGAATGTACAGTCATTGATCAATAATTGAATTTGTTCAATGAATGTTTGTACATTTATCTCTTACGTATCTTGCGTAAAGCAAGAGGATACTTAGCCGTCCAAAACGTTATTTGTCATCATAAATTTGTAATTTCTAGCAAACTGTAAGTCTCTTGAAATCGCAATATAACCAAGATCAACGAGTTAAACAAGTCTACTTTAAAGATCCTATTGATACTAGATCAATTGTTCAGCAACACTAATAGATAATAATAATAGAGAAAATTATGGTGTCTTTATTTATGCATGTTTATGTTCTTTTTCATCTTGCCGCATTCAAAACCTGAATCAAAGATATGTATACCATTAGTTTTTAAATTATTGCAATATACACATGTAAGTTTACCTTAAGTTACTGTTTATTTCATAACGGAAAAGTAATCGAAATTGATGACATTCATTATTTTCGGATAACCGCAATCGTTTAGAAAACCAAGCATCATCAATTTATAGTGTCTGAAAGTAAAGAGTTGCTATGTTTAATTAAAAAGTTCATTGCATTCGAACTTTAGTCGACATGGAAATACTACAGCCGCTCGGGTTTAGTTCAGATTTTTTGTTTTTAAGGGAAAGTATGACATAATTATAGTTCAACTGAGAATCAATTTTTATCTAATGATCCAATTAGCTAACTTGCTTAATTCACTTATGGAAATCTGGATGTAAGGTCAATCATGAAATTCCTTTAAAACAATGTTTACCATTTCTAATTCAAATTGCTGCAAAATGTGCTATTATGATAGCCCTGAGTGTATTTTGAACCTTCATTAAACAAACATATATTTCAGTTTATTTATTTATTTCTCTTTTGAAGATTTTGTCCATCTTTTTGAAAAATATTACGAAAGATGTTTTCATAATAAATAATTTTTGCATCAAAGAAATAAAACGTTTTTCTGACTTTAATAGACAGAGTTCATTAGATTTTAATATCATGCATTTATTCATGATAATTTTTAAACTTTACCGTGTCTTCCTTGGAACCAAACAGATTTTCACTTTCTCATAGAAGTACAAAAATAAATGTTATTAAATATCTTTTTTTAAACAACGACACCATGTTTATTTGATAAATGATATTTTAATGTTTTGGTGCAGCATTCTACCTTAAATGATTGTGAAATTGCCTATCATTACACACATACATAAAAAAACCCATCGTTTTACATCGTACGTAAAATTAAATATAAAATCGAACCATACTGCTTTAAGACTTTGCAATTTTTCTTAAATCTCACTATTTGTTTTATTTTTTAAAAATATCATTGTTTGGTAATTGTTTATATATTATTACCAAAGTAAACTATCTTACAAGATATCTTAAGTGATAATATTCTTCATAGACAAACAACTTTATTTTAAATATCGTAATATCACCACTAAATTTATAATACATGTGCTTTACAGCTATACTTATAAATTAAGGCATTTTGCAAATAAACTACAAAATGCCTGCAACAGAGTACTTGCTTACATCTTTGGTATTTCAACACATGTGTGATGATGTCCGTAAGGTATAATTGAATTTTAACTGATAAGCTATTATTGTGAAATTAATCAAAAACCTACTTTCATTTTCGATAAACAAGCCCGAATAACAAAAATGAGAGAAAGGTGGTGGACACGCTTTGGCGGATCCAAGTCAGGGATAGTCTCGATCAAATATATATACTTGCAATGAAATAATATTGAATGATAACGTAAAGAGTAAATATATTTACTGTGAGCCTATTTAGAGAAAACGTAGAAGTTAAGATTTGACAAATGTTGAATAATTAAAATGAGTCAATTCGTTTCTTTAGTGGGCGATATTAGTTTTGATACTCAGTCGCTTGCGAAGCACGACCTCTGGTGAGAGAATGGGATAGAACTTTCCAGAACGGGGTAACCAAGAACGCGGATTGACTAATTAACGAAAAGTGTAGGACGAGTTTATCATGCACCGCGGGCAGATACCTTGGATTGGACTTCGATTAATACAAAAAGGTAATAAATAAAATGGAACAATTATTGCGACTATAGTATTAATGGAAAGAACTTTCTAGAGCGTGGTGCCCAGAAACAGGTTGACTAATTGATATCATGGCGGAAAGTGTAGGGCGAGTTCACCATAAGGCAGATACTTTGAATCTGACAACTTTGGTTTAAAACATGCATGCAAATGGATAATATTGCATAAACTAGCGTGTTTAAATTTCATACATTTTCATACCACAACAGATTGGTTGTAAACCTTAGTTAGACAATAATTTGTAAACTTTAATAAACATATTACATGTATTGTATTCTTCGTCTATATGGATAAATGATGTATGCATAAAACGGGAAAGTCTGATGCCCCGCCCCCCTTCCTGATTGTTTTTAATCTGAAATTCAAATTTGGGACAGTAATAGAAATTATATTGAAAATTGACCTAAAGAACCAAATTTAGAGAGAGATACACTAAATACCCATTATTCACTGGTTTGAAATAAATACAATAAAAAAACAGTTTGTTTTTTATTTCAATTTTAAAAAATAAGATAAGGAAAAAATCAGACAAAGTATATACAAAAATGAACAAAAAAAATATGGTTCAACATATTTAGCATTGTATCATAATTAATGTGTAAAGTGTTAATTCCCGCGCCTGCGCGGGTTATCATCTAGTTGAGTTTAATTGTTTATTAAAAAGCATGTTATGTTAGGCAAATTCTCCATTAAATTGTTGTATTTATGATTTCAAATATTTGTGTTTTGATCTAAAAATAAAGCTTATACCCTTATTTCTACGAAGTGGTCGATCATTGTCAGTTTCAACATTTAAGGTTCATCTTGCTTAACATTGGTGGTGAAAAATTATGTCAAACAGATACAATACTGGGAGTTAATATTTTCTAAAAAGTGTTTAGCAAAATTAACTCATGCTGTGGTTGAAAGTTCCCTGCTGTCTCATTGATCTAATATTTTAATTGTAAAATGAACAAGGGTTAAGGTCGCGATTCTCGTTCTCCAATTAAACGTGAAGTCGTTCAAATAAGAATTCTTACAATACACTTTAATCCATTTATCTTAGTCTTTAATCGGTGCTGATCAGATTATTATGTCTATTTTTAGAAAAAAGCACTAGAAATATAAGATTTAAGTATGTGTTTATTATTTGTTGAAACGTTGAATTATGTCACGTGTGGTGCCATCCAAAGCTAGAACACACTGCTAGACTTTACAGTTGCAATTTGTGCATCGATTGCACAAAGTACTTCAGACTTCGTTTGATCTACAGGGTCATAGACACTGCCTTTTGCGTACCTCTGTGAATAAAATATCTACCTCAATATCATCTTGGTTTATATTGAACACTTTACCATCATATCATAAATTTCTTCCATATACCAAACACGGATGAAAAGTCCCGGATAGCAGAACGAAGAAAAATCGCAGTATCGCATCTGTTTAGCAGATTTCTTTTGAATCAAAGCTTTTTTCTTTGATTATGAATGAGAAAAGTGAAAGTGTGAATGAAACCATAATATAAACACCATAGAATTTCATCTATATTAGAAAACAGTTTTCTTTTCATGATTTGTTAGCTGAATTATGTAAAAATTGGTCTAAGGCATATATGGTATGTGGTCAATTTATTCAACAACTTGTAGAACAGATTAATTCCTTATCTCGATGTTATTTTTACAAGCATATTACACGTATTGATAAGTTTTCATTACAATATTATTTAACAAAACAAATACCTTCTAGCTATACGAAACACTTTGCAAGGGTTAGATTGTCATCTCATACACTTGAAATTGAAATATATTTATGTAAAGGATGACTGCACTTAAGGGCATGCGATATTTGCGAGAAAATAAACTTATAAAACAAGAATTTTTCTTTCAATTACAGAAATGGTCAACATCTAAACTGCAACTTTACGTAATTGCGTTAAATAAAAGTATGTTGTTACCAAGTACGAATTTGTTTTCATAGGCGGGGGTCATCGCTATTTCTTGAATCTCCATACGATAATGAGGACGCCCACTTTTATACTGACTTCATACATAGTCAGCGCATGTTTGTCTATTGTTCTCCATTTAACAGTAGTTGTATATTTGCATTATCAAAGTTTTGACAAAGGGAGATTAATAGACAAACATGCGCTCATGGTTTATATGAGAAAAAAACTGCTTCTTTTTACTTTCGCTTTCCCTGTTCTAACCAAGGGTTGATGCATGTTGAATATTATAATTCACCACGTGATTTCTCACGTCAGGTATCTTTGTGAATACAAAATTATATCACGTGTCGTGTAAGGTATCATGTTACGTGCTAACTAGGACATGTTCTCGAACACGTTAAGTTGTCAAGCATTGATTTAAAGTCTTCTGTACTTGGGCGTGGTCTAATCGTTGAAACCATAGTAAATAGTATACTTGTACCATATAGAATATATAGGGTTATGGTGAAAGAGTGATCACATAAATTTTTATACATGGCATTGTTATTCATGCTAGTCTAATTTTAGTACAATTCTGATAATGTCAGCTCCACCTCTCACGCATATTAATATCAATCTTATGTTTGATCAAGGGCAGATAAGCAAAAAGTCCCCTTTTTTCGAAAGTTCGAAGTTTCGAAAGGAGAAAAAACATAAATTGAGCTTATTGTATCACAGTCTAATATCTTAATTCATGTTGGAAATTTACTAGACTCTTTAAAAAAATTCAACAAAAGTGATATTAAGTTAAGAAATAAACGCATCAGAAGCGACCGAAAAGGGCCCAAAACCCGGCGCTTAGTGCAGTCATCCTTTTCTTCCGATATTAAAGATGAATGCCATTTTGTTTTGATATGTCGACAGTATAGAGAAATCCAAGTAAAAAATATAAAGAAATATTATTGGAAAAAAACTTCTGTATACAAATTTATACAATTATAAAGTGTTCAAGATTTTGAATGAACTGTGTAATTTGGGGAGGTTTCTACACCTAGCTTTTAAAATTTATGACAAGAAAAAATTCTCCTCACCCGTTAGTAAAAATGTATTATATATACATTGTCAATGTACTTTAAAATGTGCATGTTCATTATTATGAAAAATGATATTTCAATATTGCTATTTAATTATATGTAACAACTATATCATACGATGTATGTCTTGTGCAAATAAAGAATGAATGTATGTGATAAGGAATCACGTATCTGTTGTATTGCAAAACGTCTCATATGCAGGTTTAGTAAAATGGAGACTCTAAAATTATCTGACACATTACCATATATGGCAGCTATAGTAATTTGAAAAGACTTCAATCTGAAAGGAAGTTCTGTAATGTATTAATCTATATATCTGCTACTACTTTTTGTTGACTTGAAATAGATGTTTTGATAATTTTATCTCCGCCGCAGTAGAAGCGAAGTCTGTATAACGTACAATCTAATTAAAATTAAACTACATTATGTACAAGTCTTCTAAAACTGTATACTGGGAAATATTTGCCCCCGTTTTATTTTCGCCCCTTTCGCCCTTGTTATCAGCGGGCCAATTCCAATATTTCAAATGATCTCTCTTTAAACACAACTGAGTCTGGGCGAATTCAAGACGATGCGGCGAAACTGTTTGCAAGTGTAGAAGGATGAAGATTACACGGGGCGAAAATTATTAACCCTGTATGCAGTAGTTTGTCAGCTCTATTTCATACTGTTCAGATATTTGGTCGTGAATTTTATGCAAAGATAAGTTTTTCATGTTAAATTGTGTATAGAATTTTTCGATTCGGCTATTCTTTCATGTGTCATGCAGGTTTTACAACAAATACACAAACTAAGCATCAAAACAGGTGAAGAGTTAAAAGTTATCTTTCTTTTCCTTTCGTTCGGAGTTATTGCACTTGTAAGGACCTTTCGTCAGCCATGTTTGCTGATCTGTGTTTGTAGTTCGAGGCAATTGTGGCTTACCACAATGTAATTTAAATGTTTTATTTGTCTTATGCATTGTGTAAATGATTAGATATGAATGTAGGCTATCTTCTGATTCAACCTTTTGTCTTTTTTCTGCAAAATAACTATTAAATGTTTTCATACACATGTACTACACGTGGTTGATAGGTCAACTTTTGATTATTGCAGTTTAGGAATGTTTTACTTATATATTCTTTCTTCCAATTTTTGTAAGTGATTGAACTATTATCTATAGGTTATTTAGCAAGACATTTCTAGGTAATTTGCACTTTTTACACACTACCCCTATTTGTTAAAAAAAAATATGGAACACTGTTCATGTCATAAATCATTTTATTTGTAATTTTATTGTCACATTGTTGTCATTGTATTTTGTATTTTTTCAGCTTTTTACCTTACACACAATAAA
Source organism: Magallana ariakensis (assembly GCA_020458035.1). Lineage (NCBI taxonomy): Eukaryota > Metazoa > Mollusca > Bivalvia > Ostreida > Ostreidae > Magallana > Magallana ariakensis. The sequence continues at coordinate 49,744,311 of CM035819.1, forward strand.
GGTTATATTAATGTCTCCGGAACATTTTGTTAGCAGTAGTGCTTAACACAAAAGACAAGATGGTCATTCAAGATTTCGGCAGCGGTAATTATATTGGCTAACAGAAAAATCGCTTTGAGGTGACACCCTACGGGATGTTGTTAGATTTTATACCCCGTACAGGATTTTGTCAGATCTTCTCTAGCGTATCGTAAAGGATTGATTTTACAAGTTTTGTTAAAAAGATTGATAAAGGGTAAAATGTGAAGTCATAGGCTTGTATTGAGGTTGAATGGATTGCAGCGAGATTGAAAAACAAGCGGTTTATACGTATAATGAGTAAAAATTAACCCTCGACCAATACCAGCTCTCTAGCCTTCGGGCTGATATTGAAATATCGGGTTTACCTAGGATACGAAACAGATTTTGCCATGTATTATTCTCTATGTTCCACATGTAATAATATCGTATAAAATGGTACAATATGGTGTATTCAAACTAATTCATTATATACATGTAATTACATATACTTGAATAATATTTATACTTAGGCACTACACAATTTTAAGGTTCGTCCACATGCACATTGTAGGTATATTTAAGGCCAAATCATGCATGAAAATTCAAATTTATTTTGCAATTGCCGTTGATGATTTTAATTACTTTTACATTTTGTAATATATTGAAATGTATTCTCTTTTGGTTATTAAAGGATTGACTTTACTCCAAGTTTTCGTTTTCAAATAATATTTATTACATTTTTCGAACTTCAATATATAAAATCAAGCATTGTTTTAAGTAAATAAAACAAAAGTTTAATCAACACTTTTTGATTTTAATACCAATATTATGTTCATTTGAGAAAAATATGCAATGACAAAGGTCGGTTTATATCAAAACAGAAATTATTATTGCTATTTTTAATTTTTTCACCCAAGGTTTTTATGCAACATAATTGCTCAAATTAAGTGGTGTGTGGTTTTTATAACAATTCACACATTTCATTTTAGGATAATCTCGTGAGAAAGGTCAAACAACTGCCTGACAACTACTTGGAAACGTGTATAAAAAAAAATCCAAAGAGAGATCCATGTTTGCTCTGCTCCTGCTTCGTATTGTTCCTTAAACGTCCTTTTGACTTTTGATTTCGAATACTGTCCGTTATCACCACATTTCATCCCAAACATTTGACCGCGGGCCTAATTGAATTTTAATACAGAAAATATTTATGCAGATGAAATAAGTAGTTTTCGACAATCAATGGTATTGAGCTCCTATTAGTTAGTTTGATATATTTTTTTTTAAATATCTGATAGAATTTAGATGAAAAAAAATAGGAATAAGAAAATGTTCAATAAATTTATTTAAATACATTATCAGTAAAGGTATCGATATTTAAATGTTTTCCGCTCTTCAAATCGTGTTATTGTTTATAAAATTTCAAAATTATTAAAACCTTGGAGCGGGTGTAGTGTTTATGACGGATTTTACAACTGTTTATATAATTATAATCTACGAAAGGAGGTCCTCTACGTGCCGCACAGTCAGATACTATGTCATATCATCATACTATAGGGTGAGGTTTTTGTTACAGAATCAAGTACCTTTGGGAATTTCCTACAAACTTTCACATGAAACTAGCATAAATCGTAGGTCATTCGATTTAGAAATATTTGAAAGAAAATAATACTAGTAACACAACAATAGAAGGGCCACAATGAACAATTGTGAGGATTTCATTTCTAGTGATTGGGATTTTGGGCCACTGAGTATATGTAATCCTTACGACATATTCCTAGGAATACAAAACAACCAACACTTTTATAAATTGCAATAATTGGTGCGTTTATTTATAAATATATATAAAGAAGAGATATAAAACATCATCATACAATATCATGTTCGCAAAGTCGTTATCCGGCTGGACAGAAACCAGTAACAGTTCATCCATTCTTTAGTAGACTTTCTTCTCTGAATTAAAAGGTCAATGATTTTATTACAAATGTGTTTAACGATATCAAATCTCAAGAATACGAAAGCTAGATGAAAATTAACAATGCTATCTCTTTCGAAAATAAGAGATTTTTCGTGCAAAAAAAATCCATAGGAAAGCATATTTCTACTCACTGTGATAACCTCCGCCGATGCCTCCTGTGGGATATCCTAGACCTCCACCAAAAAGACCTCCATTGAGTCCACCTAATCCACCAAATCCTCCATCTAGTCCACCAAATCCACCGAATCCACCAAATCCTCCGCCCAATCCACCAAATCCTCCATTTAATCCACCCAATCCACCAAGGTTAGATCCTAATCCTCCAAAACTTCCTAATCCACCCAAACCTCCATATCCAGTATTGTAGGTGGTGTAGGGAGAGTAACCAGTGGATCCTAATCCACCATAAGACGGATATCCAATACTGTTTCCAAGACCATAGCTTGGAGTATAACCGGTCAATCCACCTAGTCCTCCAAATGAGCCAAGCCCATTCAGTCCAAAGCCGCCAAATCCACCTCCTAAACCGCCGAAGGAACCGAGTCCGCTGCCTAGTCCTAAACCACCGAAGGAACCGAGTCCACTGTCAAGTCCTAAACCACCGAAGGAGCCAAGACCACTGCCCAGACCACTGCCAAGTCCTAAACCTCCAAAGGAACCAAGGCCGCTGCCAAGTCCTAAACCACCACCCAAAGAACCGAGACCACTGTAGAATGGATAGCCAGAGCCGTATCCAAGTTGGGAAGAATATCCATAGCTAGGATAAGTTGCTGTGGCAAGACCACAGGTGATTCCAAGAATTATGAGTCCCAACATTGTTAACCGGAACTAAATGTCAAAAAATTTAAATGTAACCATTTTAACTCATTATTTCACGACAATAAAGATAGCCTCCCCATCATGTTTTTTTTTTTTTACATTTTTAGATAGCCGAAGATTTAATGATTTTAGTTACTTGCTTGTAAAACGTTTAGCTTGCCGCATTTTTTGATAACTTTGCAGTAAAAATGGTCAATCTTCTTAAAATTAAAGTTTGGGTCGAGTTTCCATCGAAACTGGTCAGTATAAAGATAAATATAACATGTGATTTTTAGATAGTTTAATAAGGTCTACATTTTAGAAAATTTTCGGCAAAATTGGTTTCTATGCGTGCCGAAAAAGTTTAAGTGCTCACAGAGAATGGCTCTTAATTTAATTTAGAAAAACTTTGTATTATTTAAAAAAAGCATTCTTTATCTAATTGTAGCAAGATTTTAAAAACTGTAAATTAATGGTTTTTTAAGAAAACGTTAAAAGAAAATGAACTTAATTAGATTTAAATATATTGAGTGAAAGGGTATACATGTACCTAGAATACAAAACATAAACACGTTTTTGGTCTCATTGATTTTCTTTCGAAATATTCTTTCCTAATTGAAAATTATGCAATTCATATTTTGTGATTTATTTACCGAATTGATGTTGAAGTTAATATCAAAAATCTTTTCTATCTTACCTTTGGTTGTGCTTCGTTGGTGAACTGATTTCTGTATCGAAAATGTACTTGGCCCCTTATTTATACTACAGCGCTGTGTTTCTGTGGTATTTTGACAATCATTGATGACTGAAAACAGTCCCAGTTTTTATGTTTATGACTCAAAAACACGTGTTTTCTTTTTAATTTCTCCTATCTATCAATTAATATAATGATAATTCATAGTCATGTTTTCAACAACGCAACTTGATTGTTATTTTATTCCATTAAAATTTGCAAACTCATAAACTGAAATAAACCAACGCGAAGTTGTCAGTTTGATAAAAAAAAATCGAAAACCAAAAGCTGCCCATACTAAAAACGTATTGCTTTTATTTAATAAAAAACGTCACTATGTAAACTATTGACTGCAACCAAGAATGTATCAAAGATGTGTAGTCAAAACTTATAACAAGACAGGTTATTATCAACTATGTTGTGGACCATTGTCAAACTTAATAGCTAGCATTTACAGTATATAGCACCACTCCAAAAAATCATTTTCTAGCTGATCATAGTCCACCTTAATAGACAGTATATAGCACCACTCCAAAAAAAGGTGCAGGTTCATTTTCTAGCTGTGAGTTACTAATATAATATTTATATTGGACTTTTAATAAAATGTCTTTAATACATGTATATTTATGTCTTTACACTTACTGTCAATGCATATGACAGTAATGACTAATATGATATCTATATTATACATTTAATAAAATGTCTTTAATAAATTTATGTTTTTAAACTTACTGTCAATGCATATGACATAAAAAAAATATGAAGTTGTTAGTTGAGTTTCATCATCTCTTCTATGCTCTTTTTCTGGCCGAGAAGAACAAATCACGAATGGAAAACTATCCCGCTGACAAGATGTAGATGTATTGTAATGTATTCAGAAACATTGTTTCTCTGAAAAAAGTCAAATTTGAATGGTACAAACAATTAAGATATTTTTGTAGTCGTATATATTCCTACGCCATAGTTCAATAAGCTGGTTCCCTTATACAAAAATCAAAGTACTAGAGTACTAACGAGAGTTGATTTTATTAATTATTATTGATCTTAAAGGGGCATGGTCACGATTTTGGTCAAATTTCATTTATTTATTTTTAGTATTTATAATGCTTTAGAAATGCATTTCTAATGATCAACCAAAATTTGAGTGTCAGTCGTAGAGTTATAAGCAAGATACAGAGCCCACAATTCTTTGTCATGTAAACAAGGCTCGTGCCCTGTTTTTGTTTACATTGGTTTAAAATACCTGGTAAATGTTCCTTTTTAAGCTGGTTTCTTTCTTTTTTAAATTCGTTTTAAGCATAAATAAATAATATCTAGCGTTTATCACATCCATTTTGGGTTTAAAACTGGAATTTACACTTGTACATTTAAAACGTAAACATGGCTTTGTTTACATGACAAAGAATTGTAAGCTCTGTATCTCGTTTATTACACGACGACTGACACTCAACTTTTGGTTGACCATTACAAACGCCTTTTTGAAGCAATGTAAACATTAAAACAGAAAAATAATTTTTGACCAAAATCGTGACCATGTCCCTTTAAAATCACGATATATATTTTCGCATGACAAGAAGTCTTTTAGATGTATTTGAATAATATTGCCCAATTTTTTTCAAATGTTTCCGACAAGAATGCCGAGCTTTACAATGAAAACCCCATTTAAATCATGGTTTGTATTACAAATGAAATTGTAAATATTATTAAAAAAGATTGAGCGTGGAAAGCCTGCAGGTCTCTCACGCTCAATCTTTTTTAATAATATTTACAATTTCATTTGTAATGCACAGAAAATGCATGCAGAGTATTTGTACAAGTATACAATGCACATGATATTAAAATAGAACACATATTTGATTCAATATTGCCAAGTGACAATTTACAATGTGGTTTTCAAGATGAATGATATTATCAATGGATGACACACAACAATTACCCTAAGTAAAAAATACATATTCGATAAATGGCCATATTTATCACCACCCCCTTTAATAAAAAGCCCCAAATTCTACCCAAGGATTTGGACAGTGAATTTCACAATTTAACATCAGGTTATTTTTTTACCATAATAACAAATCATAACTGTATCCCCCATGACAGTGATAGTACATCTTCTGAAGAAAATATTATTAAATCAATACATTATTTGAGGCCACACTGGCCCCGCCCTTAACCTTGAACCCCTGACCCAAGGTCCACAAATTTCACAATTTGTGTAACGTAGAAGTCCTCGTAGCCATGCATTTAGTTTTTCACAAATTTGTATGGTAGTAGAGAAGAAGATTTTCTAAGACTTAATACAGTTTTATTATGTGGCCATATTGGCCCTACCCTAGGGTCTAAATCCCTGACCCAGAGTCAATGAATTTCACAATTTAGGTACGGACACTTCGTAGACATCATAGTCATGCATTTGTTTTCACAAATATGATTGGAAGTAGAAAAAATGTTTTATATGGCTATATTGACCCCCACCTAAGGGCCTGAATCAATGACTCGGGGTTCATGATTTCACAATTTAGGTACATGAGTACTTTATATATATTATAACCATGCATTTATGTTTTTTCTAAAAGATATATGGGAGAAAAGAAGATTTTCAAAGATTTTAACATATGGTCACATTTGCCGCACCTTAGGGTCTAAACCCCTGCCCCATGGTGTTGAATTTTACAATTTTGGTCGAGCGCTTCGTGAAAATTATAACCATGCATTTAGTTTCTTCCCTTTTGTTTGGGAGTAGAGTAGAAGATTTTTTTAAAAAATGACATTTTCTGCATATTTGGTCTCGCCTATGAAGCTCCGGGGTGGTAAAGCCATAAATGTTACAATAAAGATTCCTCCTACCATAGAGATATTTCAAATGAAAAATTGTAATAATTGGCCTTGTAGTTTTCAAGATTAAGCTAAAAGTGTAAAATTGCATGACGAACGACGCACGACGATGGACGAAGACCCATTGCAATTGGTCATCTCAGTGACTCAGGTGACCTAAAAAGTATGGTTTGCTGTTATTGATTATTAAAACGCCCCTTCTACACCTGTACCTTTTGGAATCAAAGGCAGACTATCCAATTTAGAGAAAGAACCAGTATTGATCAAATCCTTTGTCTGCAATACCAGAGTTAAGTGGGTTTTTTTTTAATTACTTGGATAGAGAACTCTATCTTTAAACGTGAAAAAAGATTTTTTTCCATCACAAAGAAAATTGTTATACTGCGATTACTGATACACAGTTTGACGACGTCAATTCTATTTCTAAATACATAACAAGATCTATTTGGGGCTTTCCGTCTGTAGCTCGAAATTCTTGCCGAAAAAGCCTGAAAAGTCAAGATTACTTTTGATATACGTTTGAATCAATTTAAGACGTTCAAAGTAAGAACAAGAATTTAAGGTGTTTTTCGTTTCATATACTTTCATTACTCATTTCGGGTTTTTTTTCATATCTTAAATGTACATTGTTACAAAGCTATCAATAATTATTTAACAATGTTTTATATCAGTATTCCTAGCCTTCTATATTTTTGGTTTGTTATTCAAGCATGTTAGTCTATACACCATTGTGAGTACATCTAACTATATAATGCTCGAAAGTCGTGATATCTGTCATGGGAGGGGGTCAATATTTCACCGCCATAATATTTTGAACCTCCTTTTCCAAAAGCGAATGAAAATCAGAGGACATTGGGGTTCAAAGGTTCAAAGTTTAAAATGTCGTGGCCGTTATATCTTGAACTTCCTCTCTTGTAGCAAATAAAATCAGAGGGGAGTTCAATATTTTGCGGCAATAATATTTTGAACTTGATCTACAAAAAGTAACTATAAAGGGGTTTTAATATTTTGCGTCCATAATATCTGCTCCGGCATTACTATCCTAAACCCTCGGTCGTCGAATAACAAATGGAAATCAGAGGGGGTAATATTTCTGGCTATAATACCGGTATTTTGAATCCGGAGTTCGGTATTGTATGAGGGGTGTTCATTAATTCGCAGTGTTATTTAGAATCTGGGTTCATTATTTCGTGGTGTTCAAATGCACCGGTATTATACTTACTGAATAAATAAACTTTCATTTTCTCCTATGTCTTTTCTTTCTGTTTTGAAATTGATGGAATATCCGTATTACCTTGTATGCAAGATTTCCTAAATCACTGTTTTAGCATCCATGGGTATCGAATAGTGCTAGAGCAATCTCTTGAAAAACATTTCTTAATACTCATAAAAAATGATAAAGAAAAATGACTTCTGATATTTAGATCTTTATTGTTAGTTTAAGGATATTACCTGGACATACAATTCCATAAAATATCACAAAATTTTTATGGTTAATAGGGTACACATATTTGTTCCGTTACTTTGGAGGCATTTAATCCTACCTAAGTGACGACTTACAGTATCTGTACAATGTTATTTCAAATACTTGAGCCAAAAATCAGTTCGCAAAAAACATAATTATACCTTCATTGACTTTTTTGTCGTGCCTTATATGAAAAATTCCATCAGAGATTCTTCATTAGGTCTTTCCACCTTTCAGGTGAAAGACCTTTTGTATTTCTTATGTTTATTATTTTTTTCTTCTCTTTTTTTCCAGGGACAGCTTTTTTATTTCAAGAGATATTGAAACAATTTTTTCTTTGTTATTGACCATTAAAAGTTATGGTACCAAATGACCCTTTGCTTCATAACTCCCAGAACTTACGAAGTTATTGCCCTTGAGTACAAAATGATTGTTATCGCTACTCCTCTGAAACCATAAAAGATGGAGACTTGGAACTTTTACCAGTGTCTTCAGTAAACTTAGAGGGTTCTTCAATCAATTCATACCGAAAGGATCTGAGCCCCCTTCTAGTAGTTATTGCCCCTGAAAGTATTTCAATTTCTATAAAATCACGTCCAACTTTTTTATTATTTATCGTAGAGACTTCGGACCACTTGGGATGGAAGCGTCTACCTTGGCCGAACAAAATAACATAACGGTCAAAGGTCAAGGTCATTTGAAAATCTGTTAATTAATGAGTTTTTAGAACTTTTTTGTTTAGGGTGGTAAAGAAAAATATTTTCATGGATGTAGTAGGACATCTTAAGACATTCTAAGATTCAGTCCCTTGGCTCATACCTTTGAATAATCACAGGATGAATGACCATCTTTAAGTTCTCCTTAAAGATAACTTAAAGGTGCTTAAAGGTAGCTTAAAGACGATCTTTAAGCCACCTTTAAGCTATATGTGTTGCTTAAAGGTGGCTTAAAGAAAGCGTAAAGATGGCTTAAAGGCAGCTTAAAGACTATCTTTAAGCCACCTTTAAGCTACCTTTAAGGACAACTTATAGGTCCTTAATGTCCAAACTTCTTTAAGTCACCTTTAAGCTACCTTTAAGCCACCTTTAAGCCACCTTTAAGCCATTATAAAATCTTTTAATTCAATATTGTGCTTAATTTACCAACAAAATGTATTAGCTTTATGATAGAAAAGGTATTAAAAACGGTTTTTGTTCTAGAAAATAAAATTAAAAAAAAAATCAATACGACCAAGACGAGGATTGAACCAGGGACCCTTCGTTTACTAGCATCACCTCACTCCCTCTGCGCCACGGCAACTTATATATTAATGGAGGTTTTTATATCCTATAAATTAATGGCTATTGAATCAATGTTTTTTACTTGAAAAGATTTTTACTTCCATTCAGTTTGTAACAATCAATTATATTTAATTTTTAAATTGAATGCATGCATGTATTTAGAATGAAATACTTAACTTGGTCTTCAGTGAAAAAATATATTATACCTAAATGGAAACCGTTAGGCTTACTAGTACTTAGTTAATAAATTTAAACCAAGTAGATATAGGCTATGTTCATCTAATTCATAGCTAAATGAAATTAAATGCAAGGAAGAAGATGAAACTATTTCTTTTATTAAATACATTGAAACTATTAGCTAGGGTATTAGTTCTACGCAATTTCCCGGTTTTCATGATCACGGCGCCGTTCCAGTATGAATAATTTTAATAATATTGATTATTATACATTTACAACAGATCTAGAATAACAAATAAAATGATATTTGTTTAAATGGTTAATTGTATACATGATTTTTAAACTATCAATTCTATAACAATTTCAATATTACCAATTACCGGTGACGTATTTACTGCATGTGGCAATTGCAAATGATGTATGCATATACTTGTACATACAATTGTATGATGTACCAGGCCGGGTATGTGACATATTTACCCTTATACATATATTTAAATAATTAACCCCCATTCATGATCACCGGTACAGTAATTAATTAGCCTCTAGATTTTACTCTTACATACATGTATCTTTAATTTGTAGACGTAACATTTTTAAAACCAACAGCTAGGAAATAATACTTTGAAAATGAATTACAAATGTAAATAAACTTTCATTCACTAGACTTATCGTATACACGTACATACTAAGATTCAACGCCTTTAGAAACCCTGACATGCACCTGGGCACACGACACACCTGTTGTGTATATCTTGTATATTCTGTGTTAGTTCCAGGGGTTTTCTTAACTTGAACAAACAATAGACTCTAATTAGATATACACAAACGAACAAAACTATGTCTAGACAAACAAAGCGGTAATATCCCGCCCGATATAATCAAGGCAGTTGAGAGTCTTTTCATCTTTAACATGTATCTAGCATATCTAGAATTAGACCTAGAAATAATTAAAATTGAAAAAAATACATATCTTAAACCGATTAAATTAAATCATGCATTTTTGGTTCATTTTTTTATCAGTTGTTTAATAACCGGCTGAACTAAGAGAGAGAGAGAGAGAGAGAGAGAGAGAGAGAGAGAGAGAGAGAGAGAGTTTGATTTCACCGATGAATTTATAATAGGAAACAAACATACTTTAATATAATTTCATGCGCAGATTTAGATATAGAGACTGCGCTCACCCCTACAATCATTTTGAAAAAAAAAATTATAAAGAATTTTATAACGGCAATCTGTGTCCATTGGAGCGGTGTTGATGATAGCGATCTGTGTTTAATGGAGCGACAATTAAAACCGCCTGGAACACCCCACCCCCCCCCCTTCCTTGGAAATTATATCATCACTCGGATCACCCCTCCCATCCCTATAAAAGAGCTTTTGCATTTAATATATGTTTTTAAGATGAATCTGTTCAGCTTGATCAAACCTGACTTAAAGGGAACTTAAAGATGGTGTAAAGACAACTTAAAGGGAGCGTAAATGCCACTTAAAGATGCTTAAAGGTGGCTTAAAGATGGCTTAAAGGTGACTTAAAGAAGTTTGGACATTAAGGACCTATACGCTCAGCTTAAAGGTGACTTAAAGGTGGCTTAAAGATTGTATATCCTTTAAGCCACCTTTACGCCACCTTTAAGTCACCTTTAAGGACTTGCTTAAAGATTGTTTTTCGCCCTGTGAATTACAGAGTTATTGCCCCTATTTTACGAAATGCTTGTTATTGCAACTCCTCTGAAACCATAAGAGATAGTGACTTGGAACATTTACCAATGTCTTCAGTACACTTAGAGGGTTCTTCAATCTAAGCATACCGAAAGGATCCGAGGCCCCCTTCTAGCAGTTATTGCCCCTGAAAGTATTCAATATTATATAAAATCACTTCCAACTTTTTTATTATTCATCGTAAAGACTTCGGACTACTTGGGATTGAAGCGTCTACCTTGTCTGAACAAAATGACATAAAGGTCAAAGGTCAAGGTCAAACAATAAAAAAATTACATATTTAAGTTTTTAACCTTTTTTTATTAAGTAACGCAGAGAAAATGTTTAATTAATTATACTGAAACAAAACATAAAAAATAATGAGGTGGAAAGACCTCTAATTGTTCGAGAACAATTAGTCTACTAGTTTAATCAGCTCTTCTTCCTTTTATGAAAGTTATGAAATCTTAATGTTTTATTTACTCCTGAATAAAATCAACTCCCGTCAGAACCTTCAGTACTTTGATTTTAAATTTTCATTGTTAACCCCAAAATGACATTCATATATGGAAACCTTGTAGAATTAAAAATATCAATGTCCTTGATTAGTATTGTTTGTTAAAGACTGGTATCAACATTTTCTCGTTTCACATTTTTATATGACTTTTTTGTTCTATTTTTTATCATTTCTTCGAAAGAAAACCCTCACAGTAATTACTTATTGCATATTGTTGAAACTTACCAACGCCGTGAGTAATAATCCTCATTGATCAGGACAACACAATAGTGAAAACAAAATATAATCAGTGAATATTTACATCTAATCAATAGTTAGTTAATGTTGCATATATTAAACTTTTACAATCGACGTTTTCTCCCTTGATATTCAGTTAAACATTAATTTTCTTTTAATGTACAGTTTTATCAGTTATTCTTCAAATATTGGTTCCAAAATATTCATTGAACCCAAATATGGTAGAGGGAGCAAATATAAGGTTTAAAAATTCAAGTACAAATAATAGGCTCCTGAGACATTGATCTTCCAAACTGTCAGGGAATCTACTATTTTGCTTTCCGTTAAGCAAGTATATCGTTTAGACAAGACAGAGCACCTTGTCTTTAAGTCGTTTGATTAAGTGCAGTTACCTTTTCTCTTGCTTAAAATAGAATATTTGTGTTACCTTATTTGTAATATGTTTTTCTCGTACAAATACATGACTTGTGTATAGATACTCTTTGTGTTTCTTTGGGGGGTTGGGATGCAACAGTATAAAATTACCTGTTTTTACATTAAAAGGAATATGAACTTGTGTTTGTAACTGCGGTTATTTCTTTTAAGATATGTATGATGACTTTCATGATTGAAATTTAAAATGAGTGTCAGAAATATAATATAAAATACACGTATGTACATTAATAGTGTATCAACAGATTTAACGCTCATTGTTTGATAAAACTTGATAATGCATGCAAAAAAGGTATTGCAATATTTAATGTCTCTATTTTGGCAGTTTAAAGGTTTAAATTGCATACAGATTTATGTGTAGATGATATATGTTTTGTATTAAGTTGAAGACACAAGATCAAACTGTATTACAACAATGTACGAAATCATCATTAAACATTCAATTTTTAGAAAGAAAACCCATAAGGAACAAATTGCAAAGTTTTTATATCTTTTTTCAGTTTTAGACATCTGATATTGGTATAATCTCGTGTATAAGTTCAGATAACTGGCGTGAAAGCAAAAATGAAAATAAAAAAATACACTAAACAACTCTAAGTTATGGTATATCAAGCTTTGGATTATTGACCTCAAATTATTCAATACTAAAATACAGATAAGTAGTTTTAGTGATTTAGCACTCGTATTATACAGCTTTTAGTATTATCGCATGAAAAAGTGGTAGATGTTAAAAATTATTAAAGGAAACTCGGAATAAATTTAAATTTTAGGTTACGTGTATGTTGATGTTTGAATTCTTCAAACACTTAGTAAAACTATCCATTAATCACAGTTTTCCACCCTCAAAATCGTTTTATCATTTGTAATAATTTCAAAATAAAGACAACCTTGGTAAGGGTGTACCATTTTCATGGATTATTCATAGGCAATAGTAATAGCAGACACTCAATAATAACAGTTTACGAAAGGGTGAACTCCACGTACTTCGGAGTTAGATATCTGACTACAGAAACAAGTACTTGTGGGTGGGATTTTTTCTTTTACAAGCATGACAAGTAAGTCATTGATCTAGTTATTTGAAAGTGAATCATAGCACTATACAAATAAGAGCTACAATGTACAGTTGGTATAACTTTGATTAAAAGGAACAACATTTCTGTGCCCCGAAGTAAACGTAAGATATGTTTGTAGAAATAGAAAAAAAACCCAACATTTTGTTTCAGTTGCAGTAAAATGAACATTTATTCAAAAATATAAAAAAAATCATCTTGGAACATTATGTTCCGCATATGTTGTTATCATGTCGGACAGAAACCAATTCCATTAACATCCATTCTTTAATAGACTTTCTTCTCTGAAATTAAGGAAAAATGTGAATTATTTATTACAAATGGGCTTAAAAATATAAAAATTCAAGAATATGAAAGTAAATAAAAATAAACAATGAACAGTGTCAAAAATAATAGCATTTTACGAAGTTCAATAGGAGTGTTTCTACTTACTGTGATAACCTCCTGTAGGGTATCCTAAACCTCCGCCGATGCCTCCTGTGGGATATCCTAAACCTCCACCGATGCCTCCTGTGGGATATCCTAAACCTCCGCCGATGCCTCCTGTGGGATATCCTAAACCTCCACCGATGCCTCCTGTGGGATATCCTAAACCTCCGCCGATGCCTCCTGTGGGATATCCTAAACCTCCACCGATGCCTCCTGTGGGATATCCTAAACCTCCGCCGATTAGACCTCCATTGAGTCCACCCAATCCACCAAATCCTCCATCTAGTCCACCAAATCCACCGAATCCTCCATTTAATCCACCCAATCCTCCACTTAATCCACCCAATCCTCCAGTTAAACCACCCAATCTTCCATTTAATCCACCCAATCCACCAAGGTTAGATCCTAATCCTCCCAAACTTCCTAATCCACCCAAACCTCCAAATCCAGTATTGTAGGTGGTGTAGGGAGAGTAACCCGTGGATCCTAATCCACCATAAGACGGATATCCAATACTGTTTCCAATACCATAGCTTGGAGTATAACCGGTCAACCCACCTAGTCCTCCAGATGAGCCAAGCCCATTTAGTCCAAGGCCGCCAAATCCACCTCCTGAACCGCCGAAGGAACCGAGACCGCCGTCAAGTCCTAAACCACCGAAGGAGCCAAGACCACTGCCCAGACCACTGCCAAGTCCTAACCCTCCAAAGGAACCAAGGCCGCTGCCAAGTCCTAAACCACCACCCAAGGAACCGAGACCACTAGGATAGCCAGAGCCGCCGTATCCAAGTTGGGAAGAATATCCATAGCTGGGATAAGTTGCTGTGGCAAGACCACAGGTGATTCCAAAGATTATGAGTCCCAACATTGTTAACTGGAACTAAAACGTAAAAAAAATTTAATTCAGAAGGACTATGTATTATTTTTTATAAAGCAGTTCTATACCTAATTGTAGCAAGATTTTCTAAAACTGCAAATGAATGTTTTCCAATAAAACTTCAAAAGAACACGAACTAAATTAGATTCAAATCAATTTAATTATACAGTATACCGAGAAAACAAATCACAAAGACAGCTTTTGTTGTTATAGAGAATCTATTGAAATAACCTTTTTTAATTGAAAATGCATTTCATTTTTTTGTGATTCATTTACCAAGTTCAAGTTCAAGTTCAGTTTATTCGCTCAAACCAAATCATTTGGTACAAGAGGAACATATATATATAATACACATAAATACAAATCGTCAGAGGTACATACATACAGGTAAATTTTCATACAGGAAAAATATATGAAAAAAAGACAAACTATATAAAGAATCACTACTTATGTAAGACTATGGTATAAAGGATCAAAATAGGAAAACAGCTAAGGGGAACAGAGAGCATCGAAAATATCTGAGATAAATACACACAATTTTCTTAGCCATTTACAGTTGCTATTGGTCATGAGTTTAGAGAACTTAAAAAAGTTTGGTCTTTTCCAATATTTTGTGTTTAGATATTTTTCCTTATTTCTTCTAGGGCCGAACATTCTAAAATATAATGAAATTCATCGCCAATAAGACCTTTATTACACAAAAGACATAGCCTCTCATTCCGAGGAATGTTATACTATCTGCCTGTCACCTCAGGGAGGCGATGGTTTGATCTACGAAATTTAATTAATTTTTTTCTTAGTTTTACAGGTAAAATATCGAGATACTTCCTTCTCAAAGCCAAAATTAGGTTTTAAAATTTATACACATGACTTCTGGAAGAACAGTTTATATCGTTGGACCATATTTGCACAAATTGGTCTTTTAATCTTTGATTTACAGTAGCAGTGAACCATTTTATATTGACAAAATGTTGGTTCTGCCAGACATATTGTAGCACGCACATGTTCAAAATTCTTTGAATACAATTCTAATAGCCCCTGAAATCAAAGAAGATTGTGTTATATCAGAATTATTTTCTATCTAACCTTTGGTTTCTGTGTGTCGCTTAGTTGGTGATCTTCTGGTTTCTGTAGCGAACAATGCACATTTCATCTTATTTATACTGAAATGCTATGTTTCTGTGGTATTGGCACAACTGTTTATGACTGAAAACAGTCCCAGATTTTATGTTTATGACTCAAAAACATGTGTTTTTATTTTTAATTTCTCCTTAGTCTATCAATTAATTTCATGATAATTCGTACATATTATACGTAGTTTTAAACAACGCAACTTGATTGAAAGACATTTCTATTAGAATTTGCAAATTCATAAAATACAGGAAGCGCTTTATTTGATTGATGAAGACTTTTATTTTCTGAAATTGGAATTACGAGCTAAACAAACAGTATTAAAAGAATGAAAATTAAATCAAAATATATTTATCTTCAAATTTTCAAAATTAATTTTCTGATAATTATATATCAGATTCTCTTTTCATCTGGAACCTGCTAGTATATTTAGGTATATATCTGTGTTCTAGTTGTGACGTACATATTGTACAAGCATAACGTTTGATATAAAAAAAAAGTCTTTAATCTTATTAATCTTATTATTTCTTTTCATTTACTGCCAATACACGTGACATATAAAACATTTATGAAATTTGAAAATTGAACTTAGGTGCTAGGGTACATAATCTTTATCATATATATATATATATATATATATATATATATATATATATATATATATATATAATGCCTTTATCCTAACGTAAAATGTTATGATGCGCCGAGGGACAGTTCTGAAAGTAGATGTTCAATTGAACTTATATCTCTATCTACTAAGTCCTATAACAAAGTGCCATTTTGGTGTACAATCTACCATACTATACTATAAAGAAGTACTTTAGGAGAGTAATGGAAAAAATAGATTGGTATTTAAAAAAAACGATGAACATTTTAGACCAATTACTTTTTTCTGGGTTTTGTATATCTTACATACTATTATGACACTGAAATCCATTTTGAAATTTAAACCGGAAACTTTTTGCACGCGATATAAAAATTGTAGTTTTTGTAAAATCAAAAACAAAACTTTTTTTTCGTTAATTCTCATGCTAGAGGTAAGTAGTAACAAATATTACCCACCCAGGTTGCAAGTGTTTAAATCACGACCAGTGGTTGAAGTTGAAAACCACTGACCTCATTAAGGACTGGAGTGTTGTACTCTTGGAAAGAAAAACATGACGGAAACAAGGAAGACGGTAGTAATTTGCAAAAAATACACAAACATTATGAATCATTCCCTTTAAAAATATGAATGAATGTTGACATTTTTATCAATCATTAATTTTTAAAGACTGCTAGAAAAGCAATGTCATACGTTTTTAAGGAAACTTTGTAGCTTTTGTTTGAAAGATTATATGAACGAGTAAACACTTATATGCGACCCAAAGGAAATACTGTTTAAAAATCAAATATTGTTAACTTTAAAACTGATAATATAATTTCAATCTCATGCGACTTTATATTGTCGTGTTTCATATACATGTAGCTTACAGTTTACAATGCAAATTTAAAATAATCAATATCAAGAAAAGAAAAAGAAGACAAAGTAAAATGCATCTACTTTTGGTCGAGGACATAAAAAGGATAAGATAGATGGAGATGACACTGAATAAAAATTACCTCTCAACTATGCACTCTAAAATCTTTCCTTGGGGTACCTCATTTCTTTTTTCTTGTTTTATAGAGAAAGATCTACTTCATTTGTGTCTTTTGTTTGCTTTGGACCGACGTATTCAAATTAAACAGGAAATAAGGATTTGCACGAATGTTTAACACCTTTTGATAAATAATCAATTAACATTGTTTACGTTGTATGCAATAACATATATTCTTAAAAAAACCATAATGTTGGTTTTTTTTTATTGATTTAAAATTATAGAACGGTTAATAATTAGCCAGTTTATTCTAAGGACGTTTTTTTTTCTTTTTTTAATAATTTATTGTGTGGCTTGTATATAACATGTCACTTCAAATAAATACAATGAACATACATATCGAAACCCTTAACATGATCCATGCAAGGAAAGTGTTATACAAGAATATACCCCAAAACACAAAGCCCCAGAAAACAAAACATGTACAAAGAATATACATGTAAAATACAACATCAAAAACAACAACGAAAAAAAAATATCTGAACATTATTTGTATATTTACATGTTAATTATTTTAATAACTTTACCGAAAACAACTTGTCGGTCTGTCGATCGTCCATTACTCGTCAAAGCAAAGCATATCTAAGTATACTTGGACAAACTGACAAAAGACTGAGATAACACATTTGGGTCATATAGAACTTAGTGGTGTGGTAAGAATTCTTATTTCTGAAAGTTATTAATACTGAGTTAATAGTGAACATTTTTTTTTATTTATTTATTTCACATTACTTAACAGCCCATTTACAATATCCAACTATCTCGGGCCAAGATAGTTAGTAGTAAAATAATATGATATGAATTATAACAATTACAGCATATCTGCAAATTTCACAATCTTAATTCTATGCATTTTTATTTTTGAAATATTTACAAGTACATCAATATTGTATGTTATGTTGTTTTTTCAAATATATAACCAATGCATTATATGTCTCTGTTTTGTTTTGAGATCTACAACACATTTTATATTTAAATATCATGTAGGCTATGAAAGACACAATAGTATTCAAATATCGTATTTTTCATTTCGTTCAAAGTAAAAACCTAAAATAACATGTTTCCACTGTATATCAAATCCTAAAACTAAGCTTAAAGTTGACCATATCATCTTAACATGTTCACATTCAAAAATCAAATGTTTTACATCTTCAATTTCGTTACACATATTACAAGAGACAGAAGACCTATATTTGCATTTAAAAAGAAAGCTGTTACAGCACACTGTATTGTTCACCAATTTGTAATTAAATTCACATATTCGTTTGTCAAATATATTTTTAACTTTGATTTTGTATATGTCGTTCCAGTATTCATTTCCCACAGAAAACAGTCTTTTAAACATTGCCTGGTGACAAGGAGGCTTAAATTATTTGTGCGACAAATTTTCGTAGAAAAATTTACATTTTTTGTCTTCAATACAATGTAGACCATTATTAAAAAGAAAATCACCAGTGAATACTTTTTGTATATATTGACAACATTTCATATTAAATCTAAGTGATTTTTTATATATTGCATTTCTAACTATTTTATATTCACACATCCAGTTAGCTTTTTGTTTTAGAGTATATGACAATTCTTGAAGTGTTTTGAATTGACCATCAGCATTAAAAAGATCCTTAACATACAATATACCGCTTTGGATCCAACTTTTATGACAAATTGTTTTATTATCAAATTGAAACAAATTATTGTTCCAAATTGGCTGTTTAGCAAAATTTATATCAGATAATTTAGTAATATCAATGGGGTTTTTTTTACAATCGTTGAAACTACATAATACTTCTTTATAAAAAATTGGTAGTTTAGAAATGATTTTAAAATTAGAGCTATTGGTCTCAGATACGTTTAATACATAATTAATATCTACATTTAAAACTCTTAAATAACTATCAACTATTTTGTTAATTATGCATGTTTTGTCAATCAAGATTCTACACCATGCAGCTTTTAAGGCCTTTAACTTCGATTCAAAATCAACAACTCCTATACCGCCATCTTCTTGTCTTCCAATCACAGTATCTCTTTTTATTCTATCTCTTTTATTCCAAATGAAATTAAATATGCTACTTTTCAGTTGTTTAATATAATCAGGGTCAGGCATAGGTAATATAGAACCTACATAAATTATTTTAGATATAGCTAGTGAATTAACGATGCATGCTTTTGCAAATATAGCTAACTTTCTTTTTTTTCAGGACTCGAAAAGTTTTTCCATATTTTGAAATGATTGTAACCAATTTAGTTCATAGCATTGATTTTTATTATGTCCAATGTAAATACCCAAACATCTAACAGCATCGTTGGTTACATCGATGCCGCTTATATTATTATATCTATCTTTTAGACTACCAAGTAGTATACATTGGGTTTTGTTTATATTTACTCTTGATCCAGCATGTTTACAGAACTCTTCAACAGTCTTTATTGCAACATTTAAAGAGGAAATATTTTTAAGGTTAAAGTGACATCGTCTGCATGTTGAACAGTTTT
The DNA here is from genome assembly GCA_020458035.1 of Magallana ariakensis. Taxonomy (NCBI): domain Eukaryota; kingdom Metazoa; phylum Mollusca; class Bivalvia; order Ostreida; family Ostreidae; genus Magallana; species Magallana ariakensis. The sequence goes on from CM035819.1 coordinate 49,764,101, forward strand.
GTATATCGTCTATCATGTTTGATATATTTATTCCTTGAATTTCCGAATTGTGTTTTAATTTATAAGCCAATATTTCCGCAACAAACAGATAAAAAACTGCTGAGATAGGACACCCTTGTCTTATACCTCTATTCATTTTGCAGGTTCTAGAAATCCATCCATTGTTTTTAACTCTGAAAATTGGATTTGTGTAAAGAATTTTCATCCATGAAATAAAATTTTCACCGAAAAGGACGTTGGCTGTACAACTGGAATTTGGATGGGTTTTTTTTTACCACCCTTCGGTTTATATTTTAAAAAGTTAATTAACATAAAATTCGAATGAAATTAAATGTTAACAGTTAAAAAGACATCAAAAAGATATCAACAACTTAGGCTGTTAAATCAATATAATTCAAATAAGTTTTATAAGTGAAACTATAGTCGAGATCTGTCACAGATTAATTCAATAAAGTTCAAATTTTTAAGGTCAAAAATACAGATTTTCTATGTCATGTCAGTAGGTTTTGATGGGTCTAGTTCCCCTCTGGGTTTTTAGAATGATTGGGGCTGACAGTTATAATCTTACTAAACCACATTTTTATCTGCATTTTTATGTGATTACATTGCCAAACATCCTATGCTAACAAGTTATCAATTGTTTAGATATGTACGTATCAATTACCATCAAGCTAAAATTATGATTACGACGTCAATATAACGTGGAAACAAATATGAGAGAGAGAGAGAGAGAGAGAGAGAGAGAGAGAGAGAGAGAGAGAGAGAGAGAGAGAGAGCACATTTGTATGTTTAAATATTACATATAACGTGGGTGATTTTAGTCTTTTTCCGGGGCTTTGATGGACAGAATAAAAATAGTTGACATACATAAAGTAATGCTAGATTTTTGTTTGGGGGAGGGGGGTTAGGTCACCTGAGTAAACTCAGGTGAACTATTGCTATCTGTTTTCGTCCATCGTCGTGCGTCGTGCGACGTGCGTTAACAATTTTACATTTTTAACTTCTTCTTGAAAACTACAAGGCCAATCCAATTGTTACCATTTTTGGTGAGAAGCATCTCTATGGTAAGAGGAATATTAATTGTTAAATTCATGGCTCTACCACCCCCGGGGCGCCACAGGCGTGGCCAAATATGCAAAAAAGGACAAATTTTCAAAAATCTTCTTCTCAACTCCCACACATGTGAGGAAATCTGATTCCATGGTTGTGATGTCCATTAAGCCCTGCACCAAAATGTGAAATTCATGGCCCCTGGGTCATGGGTTCAGGTTCTAGGTTGGGGACAATATGGCCATATAATGAAAATGTATTAAATCTTAGAAAATCTTCTTCTTTACTCCCACACAAGTGAGGAAAAACTGAATGCATATTAAAAATTATCTTCTCTACTCCCACGCACCTGTAAGGAAAGCGGAATTCATTATTTTGTGGACCAGGAAGCCTCTGCCAAAATTATAAATTTCATGTCCCCCGATGAAGGGGTTGTAACTCTAGGGCGGGGCCAAATAGTTATATAGTGTTATTGCATTTAATGTTTAAAAAAATTGTCTTCTCTACTTCTGCTGATACTGAATAAAAACTGACTGCATATAAAGAAAGAATATAAATGATGTGAATCTAAGGTGGGGCCAAAAACATTCATATACTAAATAGAGTAGGGGTTCTCCATGCAGGGTGTGGTCAAAATGGTCATTTATTGTTAACGTATATAATGTTTAAAAAACATCTACTGACACAGAATAAAAACTGACTGCATATTTAGTAAAAAATAAAATTAAGCTGTCATCTTTGATTATATTTCATGTCACCTACATGTAAGGCAAGGGTTATGGCCGGGGGGGGGGGGGGGGGTATATATTTGTCTTATTATTTTATCATGCTTAGGAATTTCAATGAAAGAAATGAGTAAATTCACATATTTAGAAAAGATAAAGAATGAAGTTGTCTATCAAAGTTAAGGTTAAGATAATTTGAAAGCATTTGGAAAGAGTTTTTTTTTTGGGGGGGGGGGGGTAAAAGTTAATGGAGTTATCTTCCCTTGCTTCTTCATAAAGGAGTTATCTTCCATTGCTTGTTCATATTTAGTAATTAATCATTAAATATAATGTAATTAAGAAGTTGTATGATCAAAAGAGTTATGCAAGTATTTTATCATATGAAACAAAAACAGTTTTTGAACTTTTTGAATAAACAAATAGATTTGTTAATAGTAGAGTAATAATTGGTTAACCAAAATCACTGATAAGCAGTACATGCAAAATAATTTTGGTATAAATGCCAGATGGTGAAAAATTTACAATAAAGGTTAAATATTCAAAATATGGAACAGGAGAAGTATATTAAAGTAACTCATTGTGGTTTTTAAAGCTAATTTTTGTTGTTGCTTAAATGCCCACAGAGAGAGTTTCTGTCTGCCCCTGGTGATGGGGGATGGGAGGTTGTTTTAAATAAAACATGTATACTAGACACCTTGTTTTAGTTTATCTATGAAAACATATACACATAAACCATATCTTGAAAGTTAACAAATATGGGGATTTTTTTTTCTATCAGAGTCTTGCACCTTTTCAATATCAGGTCATGCACTATTTTATGATCTTAAAGAGGTTCGCTCCTTAGGTTTTAGGTAGCCATTTTGGGTCACCTCTAGTCTGAAAATTCTGCATCACATATTAATTTTTGTTGTATATTTATATTTTACAATGCCAAATAAACTATATGGAATAAAATTGTTTTTAAAAAATTACATTTTTACAAAGTTTAGTAAGGGACTATATTTTGTGGCGGAAGGTTGTTAAGAAGGAATTGAACGATTTTCATAACTCACTTGTTTTAGAGTGCTGTTACTTTAGCTTCCTTATTTTCAGTGCAGACCAAACTTCTAGATAGTATTTGTATTACGATATATTCATGATGTTCTAATAAACATATTTAAACACTATTTTGATATTTCTATCGATATATTTCGGCATATTCAGCTTATATTTCTTAGAAGTTAAGAAAAAATTAACTCCAATTTTGGCCTAAAATTAGCTTATTTCATGCTATATCTCAATTTTTTGAGATGTGACCCCTACTTGTTTTACTTTTAAATGAGACATTAAATGTATGTCTATTTGTATGCAAAGTTTTGGAAAGATGACATTACTATAAGTTTTTTTATTTGCGTTATAATTTGATTATTCCAAAATTTTTAACATCTGTTGTTGTGTTCATTATGTACTGGCCTTTGAAGCCACAAGTAAAGCAAGATTTTTTAAGCTTTGACTTAGATTTTACTTTTATAGTCACTACATGTGTTCAACTTTATACTGTATTAAAATCATAACTAAATAATAGTTCAAACTATAAATATTTGTTTGATTTCTTCAGATTATCAATTTCTATGTCAAATTTTAGCAAAAATTTCAGGAAAATTATCATTTCTGTTTGGGGCCCTATATTTCCAAAAAATGGCATGTGACATGGGTCACAAATAAAATAAATGAACATTATAGGTCCCCATCTCTATATCCAAGTGGTTTTCGGATGATTGACATTACTATTATTTCAGGAGCCAACCTCCTTAAAGTTTTTCTCTAAACTTATAGGTTTCATAGTCCTTTTTTGAAACTTTTCAGGCAGGGAGGTGGTCATCATTTAAATATTACAATTTTTCTACTCCAAAATGAAACTGAATCAAATGCATATATAAGACTCCTCGACAAGTCTGTGTATTGGCTATGGTACTCAGGTTACCGATAAGGCCTTATTGGCCTCTTGGCTTTTTTTGTTTTGTTTTGGGGTTGTTGGGTTTTTGGGGGTTGGGGGGTTGTCTGACGCTGAAAACCAATTAAAAATAAACAATAAGTTCCATAGACCACAGTGGGTTTTTGTATTTTCTGTATATTAAAATAAATACCAATTTTTTGCCTTAATTGTTGCTGGACTATTCAAGCTGTTGTCAAAAAAGTATCACACAGAAAGACAAGTAAAAGTAACAGCTTCATACGAATATCTCTCACAAAGTACACCAATCACCATCCTTTATACGTATCTCTCCCACTCAGTACACTAATCACAATCCTTTATACGTATCTCTCCCACTCAGTACACCAATCACAATCCTTTAAATTTTATCTCTCCCACTCAGTACACCAATCACAATTCTTGATACGTATCTCTCCCACTCAGTACACCAATCACAATCCTTTATACGTATCTCTCCCACTCAGTACACCAATCACAATCCTTTATACTTTATCACTCCCACTCAGTACACAAATCACAATTCTTTATACGTATCTCTCCCACTCAGTACACCAATCACAATCCTTTATACTAATCTTTCCCACTCAGTACACTAATCACAATCCTTTATACGTATCTCTCCCACTCGGTACACCAATCACAATCCTTTTTTACGTTTCTCTCCCACTCAGTAAACCAATAACAATCCGTTTTACTAATCTCCCCCACTCAGAACACCAATCACAAGCCTTTTTACTAATCTCCCCCACTCAGTACACCAATCACAATCCTTTATACGTATCTCTCCCACTCAGTACACCAATCACAATCCTTTATACTTTATCACTCCCACTCAGTACACCAATCACAATTCTTTATACGTATCTCTCCCACTCAGTACACCAATCACAATCCTTTATACTAATCTTTCCCACTCAGTACACCAATCACAATCCTTTATACGTATCTCTCCCACTCAGTACACCAATCACAATTATTTTTACTAATCTCCCCCCAATTCAGTACACCAATCACAATCCTTTATACTTATCTCTCCCACTCAGTACACCAATCACAAGCCTTTATACTTAATCACTCCCACTCAGTACACCAATCACAATTCTTTATACGTATCTCTCCCACTCAGTACACCAATCACAAGCCTTTATACGTATCTCTCCCACTCAGTACACCAATCACAATCCTTTATACTTTATCACTCCCACTCAGTAGTACACCAATCACAATTCTTTATACGTATCTCTCCCACTCAGTACACCAATCACAATCCTTTATACTAATCTTTCCCACTCAGTACACCAATCACAATCCTTTATACGTATCTCTCCCACTCAGTACACCAATCACAATCCTTTTTTACGTTTCTCTCCCACTCAATAAACCAATCACAATCCTTTTTACTAATCTCCCCCACTCAGAACACCAATCACAAGCCTTTGTACTAATCTCCCCCACTCAGTACACCAATCACAATCCTTTATACGTATCTTTCCCACTCAGTACACCAATCACAATCCTTTATACGTATCTCTCCCACTCAGTACACCGATCACAATCCTATATACTACTCTCCCCCACTCAGTACACCAATCACAATCCTTTATACGTATCTCTCCCACTCAGTACACCAATCACAATCCTTTTTACTAATCTCCCCCACTCAGTACACCAATCACAATCTTTTATACGTATCTCCCCCACTCAGTACACCAATCACAATCCTTTATACGTATCTCAACCACTCAGTACACCAATCACAATCCTTTATACGTATCTCTCCCACTCAGTACACCAATCACAATCCTTTATACTGATCGTCCACACTCAGTACACCAATCACCATCCTTTATACGTATCTCTCCCACTCAGTACACCAATTACAATCCTTTTTACTAATCTCCCCCACTCAGTACACCGATCACAATCCTTTATACTAATCTCTCCCACTCGGTACACCAATCACAATCCTTTATACGTATCTCTCCCACTCAGTACACCAACCACAATCCTTTATACGTATCTCTCCCACTCAGTACACCAATCACAATCCTTTATACGTATCTCTCCCACTCAGTACACCAATCACAATCCTTTACACTTATCTTTTCACATACAATACAGCAATTACAAGCCAAAGAACATATATGGACATGTAGTGTTTCAATATCAATAGTATATAACCACAATGAATCAATCAGACCTCAACAAAGTACTTTTTTAAATAATAAACATGTGCCATATTTACCCATTGACTATATAGTGCTCCTCATCCACTTTGTAAGCCAAGACAACGTTACTCAAACAGTTTTGAGTACAAATTAAAGAAATCAACAACCATGTGCATCAGGAGGTTTTATTCAACAAAAATAAAACAATAATAAGGTAAAATATATTTATAATATTAAATAACACACTGAAGTCCATGTCAGTCATGTTGTATTTTTCTTCCTCAAAGAAATCAAATTAATATATGTATATGTATAACGGATGCAAGTTTTATGCATAGTTCAAAACTACCTTTTCCTTTTAAACCACACATAAAAAAATAAATCTATATTTCTCAAAAGTTTTTATGTTTCCTACATGATGAATTGCTATGTTATCTTGAAGGAAAGTTGACAATACATACACTTTTAATCTTTTTGCAATTGCTGGCAATTACTGGCAGTTCATGGCGCCAGAGTTAGACTAAGTGCTATTTATTCAATGCAATTATTTTTTTTTTTGAAAATGATTATCAAATGAGAAACAGGGAAAATAATCTTGAAAAGCTCAATTTTTTGCCGGTATATAATGTTTCTTAGGTAAAGACATCTGTGAGGAAATTATAAAATGTTCAAATCCTGATCCTGAAAGAAAAACTGTTTGAATAAATGCAATTTTATGCAACAATAAGGAAAAAGAACAGGAAAATTCTTCCTTTACGAAATCATATTTCTATATATTTAAAACAAATCGAAATCATAAATAAACTATACATTTGCACAGGTACAAAGTAAAAACAAAGTTGTAGTGTTCATTCAAAGGGACACATTTAGGCCCTTATTTGATTTTATATAGTTCTTTGATTATATTCATTATTTAAATTATTTAAATTTTATTTTTTGGAAATTAAATAATCATTGAGCAATAATGAAGTTTGAAAATACTGTGACTGGTATAAAACATAATTTATTTATGGGCATTTCTTCCTACTTAATCACAATTTATATCAGTAATCTGAATCTTATATCAAAAAAAAGGATCTATAATCATAGTATTGATATAAAAACATTTATTCAGATCTAGACGTTTACTTTAATATCTGATTTGTTTTATAAGAAATTTTAAAAAATTGTAAATTTATACTTCTGATTTCAAACTAGAACTTATAAATATTTATAGAAAAGCATAAAATCAAAACAGTAATTGTGAATGGAATGATAAAACTTTGAAAGTTATGATAAAACATTGTAGAAAACAAATGAATCACATTCAACAAAGAATACATGAAACATTAAACCGTTGATTTGGATGTACAGAACTTTTAAAAGTTACCGCTAAGTTATAACAGAATCACAAGTAATCATACCTATAGTAAACACAAATTTGTAACAGGTTGTTGTTGTCATGGTCATAATCAGATGATACATCCATGTGTTTAACACAACAAATATAATCTTCAACCAAGATTTATAAATTGAAATAAATAAGCATATGATTCAAGATTAACAAACACTTTTTTATACATATGTATAAATATTGTAAACCGTATCTACATAACAAAATTCTACAATTTCAATTTGTTTAAGGCTCAGTCTTGGAACAATGACAAAAGCACGAACAAAATATTGTATAAAGAGAAAAACTATTTAAAATATTAATAAATGTGATGTGTGATTAAAAATAACAATATCATAAATGATGTAGATATCAATTTGTATCAATAGTGTTAGTCAAAGAATCTTACATTGAAACCAAATAATTTGAAAAATAAATGTACATAAAATATTGTCTTATGAATTAATCATTTTATTAAACTCAATTGTCAAAACAGAATACAAAAACTAACTAGAATTAAAGAATCTAGTGAGGATAAATTCAACACTATTGCCTATTGGTATGAAGTATACAAGAGAGCATCACATTTAAAACTGGCATGCTGCTGAACCTACAATAACTCCAGGCAAGAAAATGTTGACTAGATCAATATTTTATCTTGATGTCAAATTGTGTCAAAATGTGCAAATGACTCTGTACACACTGATCTAAATGTACACAGTGTATATATGTATAGCAGATCGATTAGAACGAAGGTAAGACTATTGCTACCTCCAGGAGACCAGAAACCAATTCAAAAACCACCAATATACATGTATAAAGCAGATAATTAAATATAAATACATGTCATTACACATTGCATTGCACATGAAGGTGTTTTATAAAACAAGATACTGTTAACAGCAAAAAAGAGTTGTTTAAAATTAATGACACTGCATTTCCAAAGTATGTACATCTTTCTAAAACTTTTTAAAGACTTGAGGAAAATATATGATACTTTTTTCTCTGTAAAACATGTACTAAAAAATCAATTTGGAGGGAAATTGCCGGCACGTCTTTTAACCCCAAGGAACCCCAAGGATACCCTAATAATACAAATTTATAAAAATTTATAACTCTTGATACCCCTAGGGACTCATTGGTATCCCAGAAACACCCATAGGTACCCTAATGGAACCCCACGGATACCCAAACAAACCCCATGGAACCCCAAGGATACCCAAACAAACCCCATGGAACCCCAAGGATACCCAAACAAACCCCAAGGAACCTCAAGGATACCCTAATAATACAAATTTATAAAAATTTATAACTCTTGAAACCCCTGAGGATCATTGGTATCCCAAAGACACCCCTAGGTACCCCATGAACCCCATGGATACCCAAACGAACCCCATGGAACCCCAAGGATACCCAAACAAACCCCAAGGAACCTCATGGATACCCTAATAATACAAATTTATAAATATTTATAACTCTTGATACCCCTGGGGATCATTGGTATCCCAGCGACACCCCTACATGTAGGTACCCCATGGAACCCCACGGATACCCAAATGAACCCCAAGGATACATGTACCATAGTTAAAGGTAATTGATGTTAACTGTGTTATTTCAATACACAAAACAAATGATATTCATGAGTTGGTAATAATCCTAAGGTTTCCCCAATGACACTTATTATAATACTCATATTAAGAGGGCTGTATGGCCGTTGCCATTTTTAGACTAATAGCTAGTATATAAATCTCCTTTAAGAAAAAAAATTCTGTATAACGATACAGTGTATAGGAAACATTCAAATTTTTAAGTCTATGGAATTTTTCGTTATCAAATAACTATATTGCTCAAATAATGGTTTATAGCTTAACAAATTATTTTTAAGAATTGTAAACCTGATAGTTAATCTTGTTGACCATCCAGTCTCCTTAGGCTCAGCTATGCATTTCTCAAAACATATTTTTTTCAATTCTCAATTTTTGCATTTTGGGGTTAATAAAAAGGAGTATAATCAGAATAGTAATTCACTGGTTAGTTTAATACAAGACATTATAAATTTACAATAATTCTTTTAAATAGCATATTGAATGGTTAGAAGACCAATCCAAAATTTCAGTTTGTACACAGTTGATCTTTCTCCTCTTAAAGACAGATATACATTAAATTTGATTAACCCAAATAAGAGGTATAAAACCTTTCTATTCACACCAACCTTCTTTTCTTAACAATTAAGTCTTAATTTGCATTCTCTTTTCCTTTTTTATGCACATCATTAGTTTTTAGGTACATCAATATTTACAGTACTTTTTATTCTTCATCCTTGTAACTTTTTTTCTTATATAGTATCTATCTAAATTTTAGAAGAAAGAATTGATTCGTGTTATGAGAGAGAGAGAGAGAGAGAGAGAGAGAGAGAGAGAGAGATTATCAATGGTTTACATGTTAATGGCTCTATAAATTATGGAGTATCATATAGGCCTGGCATAGATTAAAGTTTTATCTTTATGAAAAAGGGCTAAAACTATTGTGTTTGAATTAGAGTGTTGATGAAGTATTTGGCTGTAGGGATTCTCCAGATGTACATGTATGTTAAACGCTACTTATTTGAAAAATCTGCAAAAATTAATAAGGCATGCTTTGGTCCTAACTAAGTACTGTTTTTGGCTTTCAATTCCTTGTGTAATCAAGACAAACAGTCCATTGGAGCTACCCCAAATTCACAAGGGTTGTCTATCCCAATAAACAAGGAGATGTAAGTGTCATGCCAGGTATTTACTAAATATATTGCACCAGTGATGGTGAAGCCATTGTGTTTACATGTAAAAGGTATAATGTTGGTCCAAGAGCTACCACGGATACACAAGGGGTTTCTACCTGCAATTAACAGGTACCTAGGTGCCTGTCAGATGAACATGAAAGAAGGTCACTGTGACCTTGATATGAGGATATAAAGATATGAGGATGTTAATACATCTATTAATTAGTTTATACAGTAACTGAACATAGCATAGTATTTCTTGAAAAGAAGATTTTCAAACAATTTTCCTATATTTTTCTATGCTAAACTTTGAACTCATCTTGGGGACCCAGTATTGGTCTGAGGGTCACGGTTTTAACAATTAAGAATCTAAAAGTACCCATTCTTAGAATGCTTGCCTAATAATTCAACAAATTGTATTTTAACAAGTTCTATTTAAATAAAAATTTTAATTTTGAAATTTGGGGTACCAGTATTGATCTGAGGGTCACTGCTTCAACAATTTAGAATCTACATTATTTGGGGTTCCTTGGGGAATCAAAGGATGACCCTTGGATTCCAAAGGGACCCTTGGGGTATCAATGGTTGTTAATTTCTATCACTGATGTATCCTTGGGGTTCCTTGGGGTATCAAGGGATGACCCTACGAGTCCAATAAGACCCTCGGGGTATCAATGGTTATTAATTTCTATTATTTGGGTATCCTTGTGGTTCCTTGGGATTCTTACAGGTAACCTTTGGGGATCGTTGGGTATCCTTGGGGTTTTTTGGTTATTCAGGGATGACCCTTGGAATCTAATGAGACCCCTAGAGTATAAGTTGTTATTTCTATCATTGGGGTATCCTTGGGGTTGTTACGGATATCCTTAGGGTTCCTTGGGGTATCCCTTGGATACCTAGGGACAACCTTTAGGAATTCCATTGAATCCCCTTGGTATCAAGATTATTAATTTGTATCCTTGCGGTATTTGTGGGGTTCCATGGGGTACCTAGTGGTGATTGTAGGTTCCATTCAGTCCCCAGTGGTATCTAGAGTTATAGATTTGTATTATTAGGGCATCATAGGATTCGTTTTGGTATCCTTGGGGTTCCATGGGGTACCTAGGGGTGTCTCTGGGATCCAGATGAGTCCCCAGGGGTATCATGAGTTATAAATTTTCATAAATTTGAATTATCAGTGTATCCTTGGGGTTTCTTGAGGTATCATTGGGGTTCCTTGGGGTTCATTTGGGTATCCTTGGGGTTCGTTTGGGTATCCATGGGGTGCCTAGGGGGTGTCTCTAGGATACCAAATAGTCCCAAGGGGTATCAAGAGTTATAAATTTGTTTCATTTGGGTATTTGTGGGGTTCCTTGGGGTTCCATGGGGTTCCTTGGGGTTCCATGGGGTTCCTTGGGGTTAAAAGACGCACCCGGAAATTGCAAACAGTTCAGGAGGCAGGTAAGTGGAAATATTGAAATGAACTAGATAATTAAAGTTTCTGATTTCACTGATACATGATGAACAGTGTAGAAAATCAAAGACATCTGCAACATAAATAGGATGATACTAAGGAGCACCTGTTTTTTGACCTACTTTCTATAATCATTGGACTTGGATCTTGACTATTCTGTTCGGGAGCTCCACAGCACTGACTTTGAGGGGCCACATTCCCCCGATGATCCCAGCCTGTATGGACACGCCCATAGCTACAGCCAACTCAGGGTCCACGTGCGTGTTCAGCTCTTTCCCAAAAAACTCCCGAATCAAGTTCCTTATCATTGGGATTCTGGTTGATCCCCCCACTAACACTATTTCATCTATATCCTCCTTCTCTAGATGGGTTGCCTCTAACACTGTCCTTATTGGATCTAACACTTTCACAAACAAGTCTTTGTTCAGTTCTTCAAACTTGGCTCTTGTGATGGTTTCTTTAATATGTGAATGTTTACCTAACGAGTGAAGGAAGAGTTTTAAAGTGGAACTGTCGTGGTGGGTCACATTGATTTTGACTTGTTCGACAGCCAATCGTAAGGCTTGCAAGTCTTCTTTGTCAGTAATTTGTAAGTTGAATTTGGTCTCTAGTAATTCTTTCACATAGTTGTATAATCTAAGATTAAAGTCTTGACCACCGAGTCTGTTGTTTCCTGAAAAGCAAATTTAAAAAAATACATGATAGTATTGAAATGAAAATGTAAATCACAAATTTTTTTATATTTATTTAAGTTGTTGGAAACATAATTGTTTGTATACACTAAACTTATAGGTGTGTCAGTATCAAAGATCAAGTGGTTGAAATACTAGAAGTTTAATCTATTCTGTACATTTTTATAAACATTAATTTTTTTTCAATAAAAGCACTGGCTTCTCACACCACATTTATAAAAAATATGTTAAGAAATAAAAATGATCAGAGTATTACTTATTATGTATCATATTTCATATAAACCTATTTAATGGAATTTATCATCACACTTCATCTACATCACTTTATAGATTAATGTGTTAAAATCTTGTCAGTTAAGCAATCCTCACCTGCCATTCCCTGAGTAAGGAACATTCCCCCCTGGACTCGGAGTAGCGACACATCCAGTGTCCCTCCCCCTAGATCCACCACTAGTACCGTCTTCAGCTCAGGCTTGGTATGAAGACCATATGCCAAGGCTGCTGCTGTTGGCTCATTGATGACACGCCAGACCTCTAGTCCTAACAGTACAATCATTAAAGTCAATTAAATTTTAAAAAAAATTTTTTTTAAAAGAGTCAACAAATTCTTGTGACTGCAGACTTCATGAGATATGTATTGCAAAGATGTTTCTATTTATTATGCAGTAAATTATGCATATTCCAGTGCATGTATTCATTTTAACAGACATGAACTTTTACAAAAAAAGAAGAAGATATTTATGGGTTAACTTGATACAATAACTGTGACATATTAAACATTCATACCAGCAATGCTGCCGGCTTTCTTGGTGTAGTTTCTCTGCATTTCATCAAACTCTGCTGGCACAGACATGACACATTTAGTGACTGGAGCTGTAAGATTCCTCTCAGCCACATTTTTTAGGAACTTGACGATGACTGACCCAATCTCTTCAGGGCTCATTCTCAACTCTGTCTTGTTGACATTAAATACATATCGCACCATTCCATATTCATCTGCCTCTAGCTAAAAACAAAGCAATCAAGATTTAGAAACTAGAATATTGTACTAGTATTTAAAATTGCAAACAAGCTTTACAGAATAAAACAAAATATACAAAGTTTTGAATGTAACAACCTGCAAAGTATATTGTCAACAGTTTTTTAATCAAACAGTTTAAATCATTTTTTCCTTGCTATGGAGATAAACAAGTTCAGAACAACATATAAAGTTGAGTGAATGCTATTAACACTACCGAGTAAACCACTTTTCAAGAGATCTAAAGAGATCTCTCTCTCTCTCTCTCTCTCTCTCTCTCTCTCTCTCTGTGTTTACCATATAATAGATTATAGGAATACTTCATAAATTCTTATACAAACAAATTGACTTCTTGCAGTGGATTCTTTTTCTTCCAGTATTGAGTTATTGGTACTTGCCTTGAACGGGTATCTCTTTTGAGCCTGTGTCAGTTCCTCTGCTGTGTACTTCTTGCCAATGAATCTCTTGGCATCATATATAGTGTTCTTGGGATTGTGCTCAGCCTGAGCAATAGCTTTATATCCAACCAGAAAACCCTCCTCACTGAAGTTACAAGTAAATGATCTGACTTTAAAACATGTATACAGCATCCTTAATGTTACAGCTTTAGCCTTAATACTTAATGCCATAACATGGTTTCACATGAATGCCATTTTCGACCAATGTCTATTACCTATCAAAATTTCTGTTCACACAATTTTCTATCATGGCTGATTTAATATTAGATATAAATTAGTGTTAATCTAACAGGTACATCTTGTATATGTCTGTTAACATCTCACTACCTCTTGTACAGTACCCTAACAGAATTAGAATTCACTGACCTGACAGCTACTACGCTGGGAATACATTGGTGTCCATCCTGTGCTTCTAAAATGTCAACAGCACCACTCACCGCATGATAAACTCCAACACAAGAGAAAGTAGTTCCTACAATCATGAAGAAAATCCTGTTAAGTTCATAATTTCATACTAACCGTAAGAAAATCCTGTTAAGTTCACTCAAATTTAAGTTCTGAAAGATATTTGAATATTTTAAAATAAAGGTATGACAAGCAATTTCTGATGTGTCATGTGCATATAAATGTCAATTTGAAATGTTGAGTTAACATTAATTTGCTTTTCATGTAAATTGCATTGATAAACTGAAGTTGTTAATTTCTACAGTGTTTCATAATCACTACAACAGGAAGGTAAAAAATATATATAACCATGATAACACGATATCATTTAAATGAGTGCAATTTTTTTCTTAATGACAACTAACCTAGGTCAATGCCAACGATCTTGGGCTTGGGAGGTGGAAGATACTTCTGTGCAAAGTATCCCGCTAACAGTACAGCCAGTATAGATGTCCCTGTGAAAAAAGAGAGCAACTCGGTTGACTTAAATTACTTATAAATTACTAAAAAGCTTTAAAAATTAGCCCCCAAAATCTGAGATATACATACAGCACAGGCACCCGACGTTACTGGCGATATATATTTTCCTTATAATAAAAACTATAGTATTTATTATGATGAGAAAAGTATATAACGTCAGGTGCCTGTGGTTTACAGTAAAACTGTTGTGAGAATTTTTAACATATGACACCCGTATGACAGAATTTGCGTTCAACACGTGATTCGTGATTTCGGATCAAAAGATTCATAGACGAGCGAAAGTTACAGATCAAACAACTCACCTAATATAATAAATGAACTACTCATAATAAATGAAAAGACTTTCTGTTTAGTAAACCAAGTTTTCTAACAATCACCGGCTGCAGCGATAATCAACATATGTTGTGCTTTAGTCAAGCTACCTGCCAATAAGCTACCTGCCAATAACAATTTTTAGTGTATTTTTATCGACTAATTTTGGAGAGTTCCGATCCCGATTGCAATGGATAATGAGATAAAACAGCGCTTAGCGCCCAAACTAGGAGGTGTGCCATCTAGCTGAGACCGGATTCTCGGGGGGACGGGTGTCCCCTGACGGAATCCGGTCTCAAAAGGGGCGATATTGACACCGATTTTCGGCGCCAGGGCGCAGAAATTGACCCTATAATGCATTAAGATGAGGTCTCTATACAGGGCGCCGAGCGCCCAAACTAGGAGGTGTGCCATCTAGCTGAGACCGGATTCTCGGGGGGACGGGTGTCCCCTGACGGAATCCGGTCTCAAAAGGGGCGATATTGACACCGATTTTCGGCGCCAGGGCGCAGAAATTGACCCTATAATGCATTAAGATGAGGTCTCTATACAGGGCGCCGAGCGCCCAAACTAGGAGGTGTGCCATCTAGCTGAGACCGGATTCTCGGGGGGACGGGTGTCCCCTGACGGAATCCGGTCTCAAAAGGGGCGATATTGACACCGTTTTCCGGCGCCAGGGTGCAGAGTTGACCCTATAATGCATTAAGATAGGGTCTCTATACAGGGCGCCTAGCGCCCAAACTAGGAGGTGTGCCATCTAGCTGAGACCGGATTCTCGGGGGGACGGGTGTCCCCTGACGGAATCCGGTCTCAAAAGGGGCGATATTGACACCGTTTTCCGGCGCCAGGGCGCAGAGTTGACCCTATCATACATTAAGATAGGGTCTCTTAACACGGCGCCTAGCGCCCAAACTAGGTAGTGTGCCATCTAGCAGAGACCGGATTCTCGGGGGGACGGGTGTCCCCTGATGGAATCCGGTCTCAAAAGGGGCGATATTGACACCGATTTCCGGCGCCAGGGCGCAGAAATTGACCCTATAATGCATTAAGATGAGGTCTCTATACAGGGCGCCGAGCGCCCAAACTAGGAGGTGTGCCATCTAGCTGAGACCGGATTCTCGGGGGGACGGGTGTCCCCTGACGGAATCCGGTCTCAAAAGGGGCGATATTGACACCGTTTTCCGGCGCCAGGGCGCAGAGTTGACCCTATATTGCATTAAGATAGGGTCTCTATACAGGGCGCCTAGCGCCCAAACTAGGAGGTGTGCCATCTAGCTGAGACCGGATTCTCGGGGGGACGGGTGTCCCCTGACGGAATCCGGTCTCAAAAGGGGCGATATTGACACCGTTTTCCGGCGCCAGGGCGCAGAGTTGACCCTATCATACATTAAAATAGGGTCTCTTAACACGGCGCCTAGCGCCCAAAATAGGTAGTGTGCCATCTAGCACAGACCGGATTCTCGGGGGGACGGGTGTCCCCTGACGGAATCCGGTCTCAAAAGGGGCGATATTGACACCGTTTTTCGGCGCCAGGGCGCAGAGTTGACCCTATCATACATTAAGATAGGGTCTCTTAACAGGGCGCCTAGCGCCCAAACTAGGAGGTGTGCCATCTAGCTGAGACCGGATTCTCGGGAGGACGGGTGTCCCCTGACGGAATCCGGTCTCAAAAGGGGCGATATTGACACCGATTTCCGGCGCCAGGGCGCAGAAATTGACCCTATAATGCATTAAGATGAGGTCTCTATACAGGGCGCCTAGCGCCCAAATTAGGAGGTGTGCCATCTAGCTGAGACCGGATTCTCGGGGGGACGGGTGTCCCCTGACGGAATCCGGTCTCAAAAGGGGCGATATTGACACCGATTTTCGGCGCCAGGGCGCAGAAATTGACCCTATAATGCATTAAGATGAGGTCTCTATACAGGGCGCCGAGCGCCCAAACTAGGAGGTGTGCCATCTAGCTGAGACCGGATTCTCGGGGGGACGGGTGTCCCCTGACGGAATCCGGTCTCAAAAGGGGCGATATTGACACCGTTTTCCGGCGCCAGGGCGCAGAGTTGACCCTATAATGCATTAAGATAGGGTCTCTATACAGGGCGCCTAGCGCCCAAACTAGGAGGTGTGCCATCTAGCTGAGACCGGATTCTCGGGGGGACGGGTGTCCCCTGACGGAATCCGGTCTCAAAAGGGGCGATATTGACACCGTTTTTCGGCGCCAGGGCGCAGAAATTGACCCTATAATGCATTAAGATGAGGTCTCTATACAGGGCGCCGAGCGCCCAAACTAGGAGGTGTGCCATCTAGCTGAGACCGGATTCTCGGGGGGACGGGTGTCCCCTGACGGAATCCGGTCTCAAAAGGGGCGATATTGACACCGTTTTCCGGCGCCAGGGCGCAGAGTTGACCCTATAATGCATTAAGATAGGGTCTCTATACAGGGCGCCTAGCGCCCAAACTAGGAGGTGTGCCATCTAGCTGAGACCGGATTCTCGGGGGGACGGGTGTCCCCTGACGGAAT
The DNA here is from genome assembly GCA_020458035.1 of Magallana ariakensis. Lineage (NCBI taxonomy): Eukaryota > Metazoa > Mollusca > Bivalvia > Ostreida > Ostreidae > Magallana > Magallana ariakensis. Next base: position 49,781,524 of record CM035819.1, read on the forward strand.
CCGGTCTCAAAAGGGGCGATATTGACACCGTTTTTCGGCGCCAGGGCGCAGAGTTGACCCTATCATACATTAAGATAGGGTCTCTTAACAGGGCGCCTAGGGCCCAAACTAGGAGGTGTGCCATCTAGCTGAGACCAGATTCTCGGGGAGACTGGTGTCCCCTGACGGAATCCGGTCTCAAAAGAGGCGATATTGACACCGATTTCCGGCGCTAGGGCGCAGAGCTGACCCTATCATACATTAAGATACGATCTCTATACAGGGCGCCTGGCGCCCAAACTAGGAGGTGTGTCATCTAGCTGAGACCGGATTCTCGGGGGGACGGGTGTCCCCTGACGGAATCCGGTCTCAAAAGAGGCGATATTGACACCGATTTCCGGCGCCAGGGCGCAGAGTTGACCCTATAATGCATTAAGATAGGGTCTCTAAACAGGGCGCCTAGCTAGCATTGATAAAGTTCTTGAAAAGTTCTTCAAAGTTCTGTTTGGAAATCTTTTTGTTATTATTTTTGAAAACATTGATGTTGATTTATTTTGTTATTTATTTGAATGTGAAAGTCGTTGTTCCTTTAGATATACTTCATATCTTTTTAAATGTATTTTCTTCGATTTTTCGAACTACTTTGTTGTCATACTAATTCTATTTTAGAAAGGGGGTTCCCGATCTTTACAGATAACCTTGTCAAGTAATGAGTGAATATAAAATCCAAAGTGAGTGTATTAATGTAATATATTAATGAAACAAACGTCAATGTCTTATTGATGTAAATATTTTATCAAACTCTTCATAAAAAAATATTCAATATAATTATATGGTAACACTCAGGGTACCTTTGTATTTTGTATATAGATAATGACTGATGCACTCTCTCTCTCTCTCTCTCTCTCTCTCTCTCTCTCTCTCTCTCTCTCTCTCTCCATTTGTACATATTCTTTTTAAATTAAATATGATTTAACAATAATGTAATTGAAGTGTTTTTGTATCAGCATTTGTTATGTTAGAATTTTAATTAATCTTTATTCCCGATTATTACATGTTATATCTTTCTCTTTTTATTCAGAAATATCATCAATAAAATTGTACTTGCAAATAATTGTATACCCTTGCATATATGTATGACAACTTGGTATGTGTTATATCAAATGTAACTTAACAATATTAATATATTTCATCCATTATTTGTTATAATTATGTTGTTTTATTGTCTTAATGCATATGCCCCCCCCCCCCCCCGATGGCCCGTGATTGGTGAATAAACATATGTAATATAGGTTTTTAGATTCTACATGTATTACAGGATGAAACAAAGCGCGAAAACAAAACTGAACGCATAATGATTTTCTCTCTCAGTTTCTTTTTACTGCTTCTATAATTTATTCTTATGACTCTGATAATTATCCATTAATTTTTTGGTAGCCTTTAAGCTTTATAAATAAAGGGTAAATCTGAGTTTGTAATCAGTAAAGTTTCAAGCACATGCTGAAATGATAACTCTGAGACGAAAGAAAGTTTAACATATTTCATAGACTGATTGATAAGCATAAGCCATAAATATTATTGATCATAGTATTTTGCTTTAGGGTAATCGATTTCAGTTTTTAGTGTACATGCTTAAAGGGGCATGGTCACGATTTTGGTCAAAATTATTTTTTCGATTTTAATGTTTACAATGATTCAGTAAGGCATTTTTGATAATCAACCAAAGTTTGAGTGTCATTCGTTGAGTTATAAACGAGTTACAGAGCTTACCATTCTTTGTTATGTAAACAAAACTTTCCTGATCGCTAATTTTATCCACACATGCTGGCATTATTTACTTGTAAACCTTGAATTGCTGACAATCTACCGGGAAATTTTTGGTATGATCAATGTAAAAAATGTACAATCATGTCGAATAAACAAACAAAAGAAACAAAAACAAAAAATGGAGCGGGAAATGGAACAAAAATTTTTCAGTGCGGAATTTATTTTTCATTATTATTTTTGGAAAAGCCCTTAGGCAGGTGCGCGTGTATCCGTCGAAATAGAATGTTAGAATTAATATCGAATTGAATCTTGATTAGAGAATTATGGCTTTAAAATTCTTTAACAATTATTACAGATATGCAGGGGTATGGATTGACTTTAAATATTTGAAAAAAAGCAAATAAAACTGGGCTATGAATTTGCATGATCTCGTGTTTTTTGTTTTGTTTTTGTTTTTGTTTTTTTTTTAAATATTTATTAAACACAATACATTTGAATTCGAGATAATACCTCCGCAGAGGCTCTCTAGATATACATCACCTGGGGTGCCTGGGGCCCCCTGGATCAGTAATGCTATTCAGCGGTATAAATAAATCATACATCTATATATATGTAGTGTACAAAATACATATTTTCTTTAGTATTTTATAATTGTATTTTTTAAAGCATAAATAGACGTAAATATGAATTAACACATGATATATATGCATACTTGTATATATTATAATAGTAATATAAGAGTACTATTCATATAAACGGGGAGATAACATTCGGTCATTGATATAATGTTCGTATCAATATTATACAAATATATAAATCAAAATATATTTTGAAATTTATATATATACACACATATATCAGGAGAAGGAAAAAAATAGCAATACAACTATAGTTGGTCTGCTAGTGTTTTCAAAATTTTTTAACTGGATTTGACACTTTTTGCACTCGCTATAATAAGGTAATAATAATAAAGAGATGATTTCAGATTATATAAAAGCGCATTCTCATTTGGAATTTCGTTTTGTAGTCTACACTTCATTTTATATTTATATATTTTGTATCCTACAAAAGACATGACATTATTGAAAAGTTTTGTTTTGTCTGTGAACCTACAACAATTGTTTTCCATGTTATATTCAACTTTAATATTCCTGATACTTTTTCCCATATTTTTTTTGTTTCAGAACATCCATATACTAAATGTTCAATATTTTCAATTTGTTTACAACTTATACAGTTTTTTCCAACATCTTTATTCCATTTATTTACATTATAATTACAGTTCAGCTGATTGTGTAGAAGTTTATAGTTAAATTCTGCTATTTGCTTATCAAATGCATTTATTATCTTAGCCGTGTATATATTGCTCCACTGATCATTTGATATTTTGAATTCTTTTGACCATTTTGCTTCCATTATTGGTTTTTGAGTCTTTTTTGATAATAAAATTTAATAATAGAATCCCGATTTCTCTAGTTCTGGCTGTTTTATTTTTCCACAAAAGTGAAAGTATGGTTTTTGAATTTTAGTATTGTTTACATTGGAATAATCTACATTCAACTTTCTAATAGCGTTTTTGATGATAAGATATTCACACAAATAATTTCTCTTTGATTTAAGATTTTCTGTAATATTATTTAAATCGTTTATACCATCTATTGTAAACATATCTTTAACATATAGAATACCACTTTTTATCCACGATTCTAGGAAAAGTGGTTTTTCCTTACATTTAATAAAATTATTCAACCACAAGTTCTCGGTGAGCTGATTTCGTGATACATGTGGGGATTTACATTCATTAAAACTACAGATAATTTCTTTGTAAAATTTTGGGATTTTTTTTAGAACATTTAGATCATTTGGTTTAACAATATTGCTTCTCAACAAATATTCAAAATCTATTCCGTTAATTTTCAATATGTCTTCTATATATTTTCTAAGAGAACTTTTCTTATTATAGAGTCTTTTGATCCATCCTGCTTTTACACTTTTTAGTTTGCACTCTACATCTATAAGGCCCAGACCACCCTCATCTATTGATCTTACAAGTGACTTGCGTTTAATCCTCTCTCTTATCCCATAAAAAGTTATATATAATTTTATTTAATTTTTTTATGAATTCAATATTTGGGTTTTCCAGAACTGTAAACAGATACAATAGTTTAGATACTATTAGAGAATGTATAACTGTGCATTTTCCAAATAACGTTAACTTTCTAATTCGCCATGAGTCTAGGATTTTTTCGAATTCTTTAAGTTAATTCAACCATGCAATTTTTCTCATCGTTAGCTTCTTTGTCATGTCCAAAGAAAATTCCAAGTGATTTAACTGGATTATTGGTCATTCTAATACCATCTACATATTGTAACGAGTTTTTCAGTGGCCCGAAAAGGATACCTTCTGTTTTTTCTATATTCAATTTAGTACCGGACATTCTTCCAAAATTTTCTATTATTTTTATGGCATCTTTTAATGATTCTACATTTTTTAATGGAAACGTACAGTCATCCGCATGTTGTACACATTTTAGTTTATTTGTTTGTCCTAAATTAAATCCTTGTAAACTTTCAGAAGCATTGATCTTTAGTACCAAGATTTCTATAACAAAGATAAATATCCTTGTCTTATGCCTCGTGACATTTTACACCTTCTAGTCAGCCAATTATTATTTTTTACATGAAAGTATGGCTTTGTATATAAAATTTTTATCCACTTTAAGAAATTACTTCCGAAATTAAATTTTGTAAGTGTTTTAAACAAAACATCCCATTCAACCGAATCGAATGCTTTCCTAAAATCAGTAAACAATAGAATTCCTTCTTCATTATTTTCTTCTCAATATCTAGAACCAACTTGGCATTTTCACCTATAAATCTTCCTTTGATATAACCAGTTTGATTTTTATTTATAAGTTTATTCATTATTGTTTGAAGCCTCTTTGCAAATACAAAAGCTAGAATTTTATAATCACAATTTGTAAGACTTATTGGACGATAGTTATCAAGATTTATTAGGGTCCCTTTTTTGTGTATAATCGATAATACAGAAGCCCGCTGAGAGGATGATAGTTCACCCACTTCGAAAGACCTTACAAGACTTTCATATAGATAAAGTTTTATACGTTTCCAAAACATTTTATAAAATTCTATAGGAATTCCATCTAAACCGGGTGATTTATTTAATTTCATGTTGTATACAGCTTCCGCACATTCATCGATAGTGGGGGTCAATGTCGTATAACGAGATATGATCAGACGTGTACAACTTTTCATAATAAGAACTTAATTCGTTTAGAATTTCATGTGTTTCATTTAAGTTGTTTCCTCCCATTGATAATTTATTTATTACATTGTGCGATTGATGTTTATTTTCTAATCTTAGAAAGTATGAGGTATTTTGTTCACCCTCATCTATCCAATGAGCTTTAGCTCTCACCTTTGCCCCTTTAGATTTATATGCAGAGTATCTAATTCTTTTACAAGATTCTGTTTATATTTAACCTTTTTATTTTCAAAATCGGAAAGTTCAATATCCTCAATTTCTTTTTCAATTTTTTTATACGGGTTTGTATGCTTTTATTTTTCTTAATCGAGTACTCTATACATAGCTTTTTTAACTGATATTTTATGATTTCCCATCTTATTTGTGGATCGTTTTCATTACTTATGTTCTCAGGTATGTGGTCAAAAAAATTGTTGATAATATTACAAAAATTCATGTCATGTAAAATCGACGTATTCATTTTCCAATAGCCACTACCCTTATTTGTTGATACTCCACAATAAAAAATGAAGGCCATGTGGTCACTCACTTTTTGAACTTATGTTTTTGGCAACATAGGATGAGTTAAAATCTCCAACAATGATTTAAACAATACTGAGATATCCATGAAGCCAGTTTTTTTTTAAAATTTACATCGTTCACCTTCTGAATTTGGTGCATATATATTAACTAGTGTAATTATATTTTGTTCATATTTAATATTGATTAACAATATTCTTCCATCGTCTGATTTATGTACATTATGTATAATAAGAGATAAATTTTTTTGAAATAAAATAGATCTCGTGTTGGACTTTTTGGTCTTTGGTTTTTGGTTCATGGCGAGGACATATCTCTGGTCATCAAAATAATGTATTATATCCATTGATGAGTTGTACATATTTAGAAACTGGCCACGAGTATGTTGTACATAACGCTTTAAATAATTTGTTGATGTAAAATAAGGAATCAATTTTCATCAAAAAGATTAACTTATTCTTGAAAATGACTAGGGTAATGAAAATCGGTTTTGTTTTGGCAAGTTTAAGGTCACTGGCATCTACACGAGGAAGTGATTCGTCTTTTGTCTTTTGTTTTGGTTTCAATGCGAGAAAATATCTCAGCATAACGTAATTATTGATGAGTTGTACATATTAAGAAAACTGCCATACACTTGTTGTATATATCTCGGGGAATATTTTGTTGTTGCAAAAAGGCGTTAGGTTACTTATAAAAATACCCAACTACATTTATTAACAGATATTGAGAAATATGGTAAAGTTTAAGCCTCTTAGAAAGCACCAGGGGCCTGTTTCATAAAGCATACTTAGGACTAGGACATATCGTAGGAGAGAACTTTTCCTATGTTCGTTACTTATCCGTTTCATAATCCATCCTTATCTTAAGAAATTCGTAAGTTATATCTTAACGTTAAAACAGGTAAATCTACGTTTCAGGAGCAATCTTAACATGGCGACTGTTTATGTTCCACAAAAACAAATTATATGCACATTAAGGTTTTTGAACAAAAAGTACTAAAATACACGTATCATTAAGACCTTTTTTTACTTTACTTCTAAATTGAAAACTTTAGAACAATCAAACTAAATTAATTGAAGGTATTTCTTCAATTAATTTCTTTCGTTTATTCTTAGTATTTGTTTTCAGATACCTATATTTATTTGTTATCACAATTTGCGTAGTGGCAATGTTGACATTTTTTTTTAGATTTCTAAATGGTTGCACGCGCAGATAGATACGGGTATAGCTAGTGCACTGATAATAATTCAATTATACAAATTCAAGAATCAAAATACCCAATTACAGAAAGACTGGATGATATGTCCTTATCCCTCCATGAATGAAGCATTATTTTTCGTGTGAAATTTTTGTGATTTACATTGTATTTGTACATGGGAAGGGGTGTTCATTACATTTTTTGTTGAAGGTGGAGAGGATATGAATTTCTTCCATTAGAATGCTGTTTTATTAGAAAATATTTGCCTTATTCCTCACTTCTTCTATTTGCAGAGAAGCTTTTGTTTGTGATGTTTTCTTGAATAAAAGAACTCAGCCCATCTTTTAATAAACCATTGAAAGAAAACACGCTCTTAACTAAACTTATTTCAAAAGTTCCACATCTCTTCGTTCTAAATCCTACTTGTCACGGCATTTGACTATTGTATTGCATTTGGAATATGCCGTATGATATAGTAAAATGATTTTAAATTTTTGCACGGGCTATAAATGCATGCACTAAATCATTTATAAAGATTAACACAAATTCTAGAAGTGACCTATTTTTATTTGATTCGTGCTGTCATAACGAAATGATATTTGAAATAGAGAAATATATGTACATAAAAAAATGACAATAACAATCCGTCAACCATCTCAAAAATGTAGCAAAATACCAAATAATGCTTCGATCATTGCATTCTCTTTAAATTAAACAAATGCCGTTTTCAAACACTATAGGGTGTATTACGTAAATTTTACCTTCTCTTGTATGCATGTGAATATAAAATATTATACAAGATTTCAGTACATGCACAGACATTACACTATTTAGACTCTATTTGCATATTTAAATATTCTATTTTTTTAGGTGGATAAGGGAATGAATTTTTATATTTACGTATAAGACTAACATTTGTTTCATGAAAAAATTTCATATTGAATAAAAAGTTCTATGAGGGTTACAGTAATTAATTTTGATTTAACAATATGATATGAACGTAGCTTAAAAGATAAGTTAACTGCGTTACGTTACGTAAGTTTTGTGAAACAGCTATGACAAATCTTAGGATCTTCCAAAGTTTTAACTTAGGCATATCTTAATTTCTATCTAAGGAAACATCTTAGGAAATCTTTGAGCTCCAAAACCGGGCTAAGAATCCGCATAATCTCGTGATTTTATTTCATTTTTGGTTTTTTCTGGTCATCGATACAGTTGAACTTCATTATCTTGAACACTGATATCGAATACAATGGATATATTGAAGTGACTTGTAAGTCCTAACCACTTATCTTTTTAAGTATTTTACCCTCGATTTTTCGATTTTCGAATGCTCGGATATCTCCAAGTTTTTAAACAGTCCCATCTAGTTCGAGATAACGAAGTGTGACTTTATTGTTTATAATATAGCGTTTCTAAACAGATCTAAATATGGATAAAGTATACTTTTAAGTTTGACAATATTAAACCAAAAATAACCCCATACTATTTAACAGTTTGGAAAGGTGAAAATTTTATTAAAAGGCCCAGCGATATTCAAACTTAAAGATTCTTATAGCTACATGTACATATAACGGTCTAACCTTTTGCGCCACGCTGATATAGTGTGCATTATTATACTTTCATGTTAAATACTGAAATCTGATTGGTTTAGACGCAGTTGACAATCCGTTCTAATACCCTCAGCGTTAGCAACACACTTGGCAACGGGCCGATAGAACGAATTGTTACATGCGCGTAGATTATGCGCGTACGGTTCGCCGTAGAACTTACGTCTTTTCTATATAAAAACATTGAAATTTGCTATAAAATTAAGACATTCAGTATAATAAAATAAATAGTGCCTGTTTGGGAGGGTACCAGTTGAAATTGACACCCCTCGAAAACCATTGTCAACCTCCGCTTCGCGTCGGTTGACAATGGTTTTCTCGGGGTGTCAATTTCAACTGGTACCCTCCCAATCAGGCACTATTTATATATTGGTGCATGGGTGTTTAAATCTCTAAAAAAAAAAAAAACCCACTAGAACAGGAATAAGAATTCAAATAAGATGATCCCTTGTGTTGTTATCTGTTTTTTTTATTTTTTATTTATATATTTCTTAAGTAAGGTTAGAAAATATTGCAGGTAATCAATGTTTTATACCATAGTGATTGATGACTTGTACATATTTAGAAAATAAAACTTGTGTTACTTTGTTTTACATTTATTGGCTAATATATAGTTATTGTAGAGCCAAAATCAGTCAACTTCGTCAAATTGAAAAAAAGCGATCATTTTCGTAATTTTGGGATGAAAAAAAGCGATCATTTTCGTAATTTTGGGGCTTTAAAAATTAAAAAATTATACTTTATATCATTGCTTTGTAGAATTGTTATAAAGGGAACAGTAAAAAGGACAAGAGCGTACACTGATAAATCATCCGAATGTTGAAACTGCAAATTGAACATGTTTTATATTTATGTTACAAGTGAGATAATTTTAATATAGTTATATTGGCCTCTCGGAAACAATTATATTTCACTGATAGGAAAAAGTTACACCGCCGTCCCGAAATTGTTGTCACTCGATTTTGCATGCAAAAAGTCTGAATATTAATTATGTTGGGTTCGAAATTTAGCTGAGCAAATAGTTCCTCGGAAATCAAAATACCAGGACAGCGTATGCTATTCTAAGGAACTTAATTTCATTGTTTGATTTAAAACTTTATGTATAGTTTGACTGAAAGCATCGATCGACATTTTCCAAAACATCTGATATTGATTCGTAAGACGTGAGAAGTGTTAATAAATTGTACTTGATAATGTTATTAATATCCCGGTGTGTTCTTCACCTGATTTTGATTTTTTTTAACATTCTATATAACATATATTAATGTATTCGAGGGCGACAGTACCAGAATATTTGGGTATCAGGAGAAAACGTACCCAGGAGAAAACGTACCCAATTTCTAGGGTACGTTTTCTCCTGGAGAAAACGTACCCTATAAAAATCATAAATATACTACTTAATAGTTTTTAATATTTTTAAAAACTATTTAACACCTTAAATATACCGAAAAGTATGAATTTTATAGATAAATGAATTTCATATTTTATATATTTAAAGGGTTTGGACATATAAAATAGTTTTCAAGTGCTAGTTTAATGCATATTTCAATACATAAATATATTCATTTTATAAATAATATCTTTATAAAAATTATAGCAACTTTTATTTTATTACGAATGACCTGTCATAAAGTGTTATCAGTCTACTTCTTCTAAGTTTTCCATTTACCGTTAGCCTTACATATTTGAGTATCTCAATGCGAGATCCACTGATTGCCTTTTAATTATAGTGATAATCAATTAAATACATTCATTCATTCATTTTTTCATTCATTCTGTATTTCCCTCCGTGGAGGATCAGTTATTATTATGTAACATTATGTATTGCCTCCTCCTAAGGAGGTAGAAATATTCACTCCCCACACCTTATACATGTCAGTGCATGGCATCGGAAGCATATTGAAAGTGGGGGAGGGGTGGAGGGGCTAGACTTATATTAGGATTATTTATTTTATGATGAGGATTTCATATATTTACTAAGACAGACTGTTCAATGAGTTGTAAATCATCTCTTAGTGTTTTTCATATATATGAATCAAACAAATATTCAAAAGACTTGGAATTCATTTGAGCTAAAAAATTTCAACTTAGTTTTATAAATAATTTTCAATAGTTGATAGAATTTCCATGTTCGTTATAAGTAATCTGCTATAGACCTTTGAGACTTATATATAAGTATAGTCAATTCTAGAGACACATTTCAGCAATGGAAACAGTAACTCTTAATATAGGTGATATATAATTTATTTCGTTTATTTACAATCTATATACATAGAACATGTAAAACGCGCAATCAACTTCTTGTTAGTAAAATGTCCATGTAAAACTTTGAAAAGTATACACTATTAGAATTATTAATATTTATACCTTGATCTCAGTTGGAGAGAACTAATATAGGCTATTTTCGCCTGCTGTTCAATCCAAATTCATTTATATACTTATATGTATATTTCTGAATAAAATATTTCTTAAACTAAACTAACTTCTTGAAATACTCATCATTAAGTTCTCCAAATTAGATTGCAATAATAACTAATTATTTAACGTTTTCGTTAATGGTGGATTAATTGCCAAATAATTAAACTGCTCAGGCGATGTTAGTTTAAGTGTATGTAACAAATTAAAATTAAACAAAATTATTGTCTTAATAATTTATGTACGTGATTATGTATTTAAAAAGAACAGAAACAAATGTTTATTGTATATTTTATTTTGTTTCATCTAAGAATATTTATAATTTATGATTTTCATATATAGGGTACACCTCCTAGTTTGGGCGCTAGGCGCCCTGTATAGAGACACTATCTTAATGCATTAAAGGGTCAACTCTGCGTCCTAGCGCCAGAAATCAGTGTCAATATCGCCCCTTTTGAGACCGGATTCCGTCAGGGGACACCCGTCCCCCCTAGAATCCGGTCTCAGCTAGATGGCACACCTCCTAGTTTGGGCGCTAGGCGCCCTGTTTAGAGACCCTATCTTTATGCATTATAGGGTCAACTCTGCGCCCTGGCGCCGAAAATCGGTGTCAATATCGCCCCTTTTGAGACCGGATTCCGTCAGAGGACATCCGTCCCCCCGAGAATCCGGTCTCAGCTAGATGGAACACTTCCTAGTTTGGGCGCTAGGCGCCCTGTTAAGAGACCCTATCTTAATGTATGATAGGGTCAACTCTGCGCCCTGGCGCCGGAAATCGGTGTCAATATCGCCCCTTTTGAGACCGGATTCCGTCAGAGGACATCCGTCCCCCCGAGAATCCGGTCTCAGCTAGATGGCACACCTCCTAGTTTGGGCGCTAGGCGCCCTGTTAAGAGACCCTATCTTAATGTATGATAGGGTCAACTCTGCGCCCTGGCGCCGAAAATCGGTGTCAATATCGCCCCTTTTGAGACCGGATTCCGTCAGGGGACACCCGTCCCCCCGAGAATCCGGTCTCAGCTAGATGGCACACCTCCTAGTTTGGGCGCTAGGCGCCCTTTATAGAGACCCTATCTTAATGTATGATAGGGTCAACTCTGCGCCCTGGCGCCGGAAATCGGTGTCAATATCGCCCCTTTTGAGACCGGATTCCGTCAAAGAACACCCGTCCTCCAGAGAATCCGGTCTCAGCTAGATGGCACACCTCCTAGTTTAGGCGCTGGGCGCCATGTGTAGAGACCCTATCTTAATGCATTATAGAGTTAACTCTGCGCCCTAGCGCCGGAAATCAGTGTCAATATCGCCCCTTTTGAGACCGGATTCCGTCACGGGACACCCGTACCCCCGAGAATCCGGTCTCAGCTAGATGGCACACTTCCTAGTTTGGGCGCTATGCGCCCTGTTTAGAGACCCTATCTTAATGCATTATAGGGTCAACTCTGCGCCCTGGCGCCGAAAAACGGTGTCAATATCGTCCCTTTTGAGACCGGATTCCGTCAGGGGACACCCGTCCCCGCGAGAATCCGGTCTCAGCTAGATGGCACACTTCCTAGTTTGGGCGCTAGGCGCCCTGTTTAGAGACCCTATCTTTATGCATTATAGGGTCAACTCTGCGCCCTGGCGCCGAAAAACGGTGTCAATATCGCCCCTTTTGAGACCGGATTCCGTCAGGGGACACCCGTCCCCCCGAGAATCCGGTCTCAGCTAGATGGCACACCTCCTAGTTTGGGCGCTAGGCGCCCTTTATAGAGACCCTATCTTAATGTATGATAGGGTCAACTCTGCGCCCTGGCGCCGGAAATCGGTGTCAATATCGCCCCTTTTGAGACCGGATTCCGTCAAAGAACACCCGTCCTCCAGAGAATCCGGTCTCAGCTAGATGGCACACCTCCTAGTTTAGGCGCTGGGCGCCATGTGTAGAGACCCTATCTTAATGCATTATAGAGTTAACTCTGCGCCCTAGCGCCGGAAATCAGTGTCAATATCGCCCCTTTTGAGACCGGATTCCGTCACGGGACACCCGTACCCCCGAGAATCCGGTCTCAGCTAGATGGCACACTTCCTAGTTTGGGCGCTATGCGCCCTGTTTAGAGACCCTATCTTAATGCATTATAGGGTCAACTCTGCGCCCTGGCGCCGAAAAACGGTGTCAATATCGTCCCTTTTGAGACCGGATTCCGTCAGGGGACACCCGTCCCCGCGAGAATCCGGTCTCAGCTAGATGGCACACTTCCTAGTTTGGGCGCTAGGCGCCCTGTTTAGAGACCCTATCTTTATGCATTATAGGGTCAACTCTGCGCCCTGGCGCCGAAAAACGGTGTCAATATCGCCCCTTTTGAGACCGGATTCCGTCAGGGGACACCCGTCCCCCCGAGAATCCGGTCTCAGCTAGATGGCACACCTCCTAGTTTGGGCGCTAGGCGCCCTTTATAGAGACCCTATCTTAATGTATGATAGGGTCAACTCTGCGCCCTGGCGCCGGAAATCGGTGTCAATATCGCCCCTTTTGAGACCGGATTCCGTCAAAGAACACCCGTCCTCCAGAGAATCCGGTCTCAGCTAGATGGCACACCTCCTAGTTTAGGCGCTGGGCGCCATGTGTAGAGACCCTATCTTAATGCATTATAGAGTTAACTCTGCGCCCTAGCGCCGGAAATCAGTGTCAATATCGCCCCTTTTGAGACCGGATTCCGTCACGGGACACCCGTACCCCCGAGAATCCGGTCTCAGCTAGATGGCACACTTCCTAGTTTGGGCGCTATGCGCCCTGTTTAGAGACCCTATCTTAATGCATTATAGGGTCAACTCTGCGCCCTGGCGCCGAAAAACGGTGTCAATATCGTCCCTTTTGAGACCGGATTCCGTCAGGGGACACCCGTCCCCGCGAGAATCCGGTCTCAGCTAGATGGCACACTTCCTAGTTTGGGCGCTAGGCGCCCTGTTTAGAGACCCTATCTTTATGCATTATAGGGTCAACTCTGCGCCCTGGCGCCGAAAAACGGTGTCAATATCGCCCCTTTTGAGACCGGATTCCGTCAGGGGACACCCGTACCCCCGAGAATCCGGTCTCAGCTAGATGGCACACCTCCTAGTTTGGGCGCTAGGCGCCCTTTATAGAGACCCTATCTTAATGTATGATAGGGTCAACTCTGCGCCCTGGCGCCGGAAATCGGTGTCAATATCGCCCCTTTTGAGACCGGATTCCGTCAAAGAACACCCGTCCTCCAGAGAATCCGGTCTCAGCTAGATGGCACACCTCCTAGTTTAGGCGCTGGGCGCCATGTGTAGAGACCCTATCTTAATGCATTATAGAGTTAACTCTGCGCCCTAGCGCCGGAAATCAGTGTCAATATCGCCCCTTTTGAGACCGGATTCCGTCACGGGACACCCGTACCCCCGAGAATCCGGTCTCAGCTAGATGGCACACTTCCTAGTTTGGGCGCTATGCGCCCTGTTTAGAGACCCTATCTTAATGCATTATAGGGTCAACTCTGCGCCCTGGCGCCGAAAAACGGTGTCAATATCGTCCCTTTTGAGACCGGATTCCGTCAGGGGACACCCGTCCCCGCGAGAATCCGGTCTCAGCTAGATGGCACACTTCCTAGTTTGGGCGCTAGGCGCCCTGTTTAGAGACCCTATCTTTATGCATTATAGGGTCAACTCTGCGCCCTGGCGCCGAAAAACGGTGTCAATATCGCCCCTTTTGAGACCGGATTCCGTCAGGGGACACCCGTACCCCCGAGAATCCGGTCTCAGCTAGATGGCACACCTCCTAGTTTGGGCGCTAGGCGCCCTTTATAGAGACCCTATCTTAATGTATGATAGGGTCAACTCTGCGCCCTGGCGCCGGAAATCGGTGTCAATATCGCCCCTTTTGAGACCGGATTCCGTCAAAGAACACCCGTCCTCCAGAGAATCCGGTCTCAGCTAGATGGCACACCTCCTAGTTTAGGCGCTGGGCGCCATGTGTAGAGACCCTATCTTAATGCATTATAGAGTTAACTCTGCGCCCTAGCGCCGGAAATCAGTGTCAATATCGCCCCTTTTGAGACCGGATTCCGTCACGGGACACCCGTACCCCCGAGAATCCGGTCTCAGCTAGATGGCACACTTCCTAGTTTGGGCGCTATGCGCCCTGTTTAGAGACCCTATCTTAATGCATTATAGGGTCAACTCTGCGCCCTGGCGCCGAAAAACGGTGTCAATATCGTCCCTTTTGAGACCGGATTCCGTCAGGGGACACCCGTCCCCGCGAGAATCCGGTCTCAGCTAGATGGCACACTTCCTAGTTTGGGCGCTAGGCGCCCTGTTTAGAGACCCTATCTTTATGCATTATAGGGTCAACTCTGCGCCCTGGCGCCGAAAAACGGTGTCAATATCGCCCCTTTTGAGACCGGATTCCGTCAGGGGACACCCGTACCCCCGAGAATCCGGTCTCAGCTAGATGGCACACCTCCTAGTTTGGGCGCTAGGCGCCCTTTATAGAGACCCTATCTTAATGTATGATAGGGTCAACTCTGCGCCCTGGCGCCGGAAATCGGTGTCAATATCGCCCCTTTTGAGACCGGATTCCGTCAAAGAACACCCGTCCTCCAGAGAATCCGGTCTCAGCTAGATGGCACACCTCCTAGTTTAGGCGCTGGGCGCCATGTGTAGAGACCCTATCTTAATGCATTATAGAGTTAACTCTGCGCCCTAGCGCCGGAAATCAGTGTCAATATCGCCCCTTTTGAGACCGGATTCCGTCACGGGACACCCGTACCCCCGAGAATCCGGTCTCAGCTAGATGGCACACTTCCTAGTTTGGGCGCTATGCGCCCTGTTTAGAGACCCTATCTTAATGCATTATAGGGTCAACTCTGCGCCCTGGCGCCGAAAAACGGTGTCAATATCGTCCCTTTTGAGACCGGATTCCGTCAGGGGACACCCGTCCCCGCGAGAATCCGGTCTCAGCTAGATGGCACACTTCCTAGTTTGGGCGCTAGGCGCCCTGTTTAGAGACCCTATCTTTATGCATTATAGGGTCAACTCTGCGCCCTGGCGCCGAAAAACGGTGTCAATATCGCCCCTTTTGAGACCGGATTCCGTCAGGGGACACCCGTACCCCCGAGAATCCGGTCTCAGCTAGATGGCACACCTCCTAGTTTGGGCGCTAGGCGCCCTTTATAGAGACCCTATCTTAATGTATGATAGGGTCAACTCTGCGCCCTGGCGCCGGAAATCGGTGTCAATATCGCCCCTTTTGAGACCGGATTCCGTCAAAGAACACCCGTCCTCCAGAGAATCCGGTCTCAGCTAGATGGCACACCTCCTAGTTTAGGCGCTGGGCGCCATGTGTAGAGACCCTATCTTAATGCATTATAGAGTTAACTCTGCGCCCTAGCGCCGGAAATCAGTGTCAATATCGCCCCTTTTGAGACCGGATTCCGTCACGGGACACCCGTACCCCCGAGAATCCGGTCTCAGCTAGATGGCACACTTCCTAGTTTGGGCGCTATGCGCCCTGTTTAGAGACCCTATCTTAATGCATTATAGGGTCAACTCTGCGCCCTGGCGCCGAAAAACGGTGTCAATATCGTCCCTTTTGAGACCGGATTCCGTCAGGGGACACCCGTCCCCGCGAGAATCCGGTCTCAGCTAGATGGCACACTTCCTAGTTTGGGCGCTAGGCGCCCTGTTTAGAGACCCTATCTTTATGCATTATAGGGTCAACTCTGCGCCCTGGCGCCGAAAAACGGTGTCAATATCGCCCCTTTTGAGACCGGATTCCGTCAGGGGACACCCGTACCCCCGAGAATCCGGTCTCAGCTAGATGGCACACCTCCTAGTTTGGGCGCTAGGCGCCCTGTATAGAGATCGTATCTTAATGCATGATGGAGTCAACTCAGCGCCCTGGCGCCGGAAATCAGTGTCAATATCGCCCCTTTTGAGACCGGATTCCGTCAGGGGACACCCGTCCCCCGAGAATCCGGTCTCAGCTAGATGGCACACCTCCTAGTTTGGGGGCTAGGCGCCCTGTATAGAGACCATATCTTAATGTATGATAAGGTCAACTCAGCGCCCTGGCGCCGGAAATCGGTGTCAATATCGCCCCTTTTGAGACCGGATTCCGTCAGGGGACACCCGTACCCCCGAGAATCCGGTCTCAGCTAGATGGCACACCTCCTAGTTTGGGGGCTAGGCGCCCTGTATAGAGACCATATCTTAATGTATGATAAGGTCAACTCAGCGCCCTGGCGCCGGAAATCGGTGTCAATATCGCCCCTTTTGAGACCGGATTCCGTCAGGGGACACCCGTACCCCCGAGAATCCGGTCTAAGCTAGATAGAACACTTCCTAGTTTGGGCGCTAGGCGCCCTGTATAGAAACCCTTTCTTAATGCATTATATGGTCAACTCTGCGCCCTGGCACCGGAAATCGGTGTCAATATCGCCCCTTTTGAGACCGGATTCCATCAGGGGACACCCGTCCCCCCAAGAATCCGGTCTCATCTAAATGGCACACTTCCTCTTTTGGGCGCTAGGCGCCGTTTTAAATTTCTATATAATGTAATCGGGTTCGAAAAGCTTCAATTTATAGTCGATAAAAATACATGAAAATTTGTTATTGGCAGGTAGCTTATTGGCAGGTAGCTTGACTTTAGTATATGTTGTCTGAAACCCGGAAGTTTACGTGTTCGAAGAATGAACTATAAAAGTTAGACTATCACCGCTCAGTTCCGGATTATTCATGGAACCGCGGGGGGGGGGGGGGGGGGGGGGGGGCTACGTGTAATTGTTTTGCCAACTTTTCCAAAAACTGCATGAGTATCCAAGAACCTTATTTTCTTACAAAATTATTTAAGTCTTTACTAGCTATGATTATTAAATATTATTGATATATTATTTTATCCTGAAATGAACATATATTGTACAAACAAAAGTCTTGAACGTTAGGTCGATGCAAGTGTCGACATAGAAATTCTGAATGTACAAATTCGCAAACATTTGTTACATTGTAGTTACATTGTAGTTGCAAATTAAACGAAGGTAAACAATTAGAAAATACTATAACTTTTCTATACTCTGTCCCGAGTTTTTGCTTCCACCACTTTTTGCTTGATATTTCGATAATCATAAATACCTTTGTGCTCAAACTATGTTTATCTACTAATATGAAAAATGTCCAGATTATCTGTTTTGAAACGCCCCCTCTACCGCTTCAGGTTTCAATACACATCCCAAAATAGAAAGTCTACGGAGATTTAGCATTGCATCAGCCATTATTAAGCCCGGATGATAACGTTGAAAAATTGTGCGAGGTGTCCCGAGAACTTCCGAATGGAGAAAAGATGTAAACATTTCCCATTATAAATCTCCGTAAGAAATTTGTTTTCGTTCCTGTGAATTTTTATGAGTGAAAAATGATAATTTGTCAATGGAGATATCTTGGATATTTTCCCTTTTATCGATTTCAACAGCATTTCTTTCACAGGTATGTGTATTTTTATTAAAAATCATCATAAAGTGGTGGAAGCAATAACTTGGGACAGACTATAGCCACTGTTAAGTTTGCAATCACAATAAAGGATACCTTTAAGACGCCTCACAATTAAGTAACCATATATATATATATATATATATATATATATATATATATATATATATATATATATATATATATATATATATATATATATATATATATATATATATATGATTTATTTCAGATGCCAAATATCAGTTTATGTATCGTATATATACTATATACTATATAGATATAGGTATTTTCTACTAGATTGCCAATTATTTGGATTATGTAAATGGAAATCAATAGTATGCTTATTTATATTAATATTATACGCTATAAATACTTTTGATTCCGTTTACATAATCCAGTAATTGCAATTAAGTACAGTATAACCACCACATTCTCAGACGTACATGTATGAATGTGATTAGTGTACACCATAATATTACACGTGTACGGTAGTTTGAATATCATATTTAAGTCTTACCCCCCCCCCCCCCTCCGTTATCATTTCGATCTCTGTTCTTCATTTTGGTGGTCTAGATTTTCTATGCATGGACTCCTCGGTTGATTTACGTTTTTCAATGTAGGCCTACTGTCGTGTCGGGTTTTGGGGAATAATGTATAATTGGGGAACTCGCTTTCTTAACTATTTATATTAGAAATATATGCTTGCTAGATGACTAAGGCGGTTATGTTTTAAAAGCGTTAGTAAGTACGGCGCGCCAAATTTACAAATGTGCTGAATTATCTTGAAATATAAGAGCTTGTTTCCTTGATAAACCATGATATTTAAAGTTGCCCATGCCAAATCGTGAAACTGTATCTATCAGATAAACTGTTTTAAATTAATTTGTTAGTTTATGTATTCTATATACAATACCACAGAAGATAAAATGTATTTTCTACCAGAATGCCAATGATTTGGAATCGATAGTATTGGTAGGGTACACTATCAATCTGCCGTAAACCACCCTAGTCTCGGACAGAATACATAAATCCTAAAGACCTCGGTCGTTAACTAGCGCTAACTTTCATTTATACTCATTTTTTGTGAATTTGGCGTGCCTTAGATAATCTTGAGATTATTTGTAGAAGAGATGTATCAGTACTCCCGCTAACTAGACTACATGTATTTGTAGAAGAGATGTATCAGTAGTCACGCTAACTAGACTACATGTATTTGTAGAAGAGATGTATCAGTAGTCACGCTAACTAGACTACGTGTATTTGTAGAAGAGATGTATCAGTAGTCGCGCTAACTAGACTACGTGTATTTGTAGAAGAGATGTATCAGTAGTCACGCTAACTAGACTACATGTATTTGTAGAAGAGATGTATCAGTAGTCACGCTAACTAGACTACGTGTATTTGTAGAAGAGATGTATCAGTAGTCGCGCTAACTAGACTACGTGTATTTGTAGAAGAGATGTATCAGTAGTCGCGCTAACTAGACTACATGTATTTGTAGAAGAGATGTATCAGTAGTCACGCTAACTAGACTACGTGTATTTGTAGAAGAGATGTATCAGTAGTCACGCTAACTAGACTACATGTATTTGTAGAAGAGATGTATCAGTAGTCACGCTAACTAGACTACATGTATTTGTAGAAGAGATGTATCAGTAGTCACGCTAACTAGACTACGTGTATTTGTAGAAGAGATGTATCAGTAGTCACGCTAACTAGACTACGTGTATTTGTAGAAGAGATGTATCAGTAGTCACGCTAACTAGACTACGTGTATTTGTAGAAGAGATGTATCAGTAGTCACGCTAACTAGACTACATGTATTTGTAGAAGAGATGTATCAGTAGTCACGCTAACTAGACTACATGTATTTGTAGAAGAGATGTATCAGTACTCACGCTAACTAGACTACATGTATTTGTAGAAGAGATGTATCAGTAGTCACGCTAACTAGACTACATGTATTTGTAGAAGAGATGTATCAGTAGTCACGCTAACTAGACTACATGTATTTGTAGAAGAGATGTATCAGTACTCCCGCTAACTAGACTACATGTATTTGTAGAAGAGATGTATCAGTACTCCCGCTAACTAGACTACATGTATTTGTAGAAGAGATGTATCAGTACTCCCGCTAACTAGACTACGTGTATTTGTAGAAGAGATGTATCAGTACTCCCGCTAACTAGACTACGTGTATTTGTAGAAGAGATGTATCAGTACTCCCGCTAACTAGACTACATGTATTTGTAGAAGAGATGTATCAGTACTCCCGCTAACTAGACTACGTGTATTTGTAGAAGAGATGTATCAGTACTCCCGCTAACTAGACTACATGTATTTGTAGAAGAGATGTATCAGTAGTCACGCTAACTAGACTACATGTATTTGTAGAAGAGATGTATCAGTAGTCACGCTAACTAGACTACGTGTATTTGTAGAAGAGATGTATCAGTAGTCACGCTAACTAGACTACATGTATTTGTAGAAGAGATGTATCAGTAGTCACGCTAACTAGACTACATGTATTTGTAGAAGAGATGTATCAGTACTCACGCTAACTAGACTACATGTATTTGTAGAAGAGATGTATCAGTAGTCACGCTAACTAGACTACGTGTATTTGTAGAAGAGATGTATCAGTAGTCACGCTAACTAGACTACATGTATTTGTAGAAGAGATGTATCAGTAGTCACGCTAACTAGACTACGTGTATTTGTAGAAGAGATGTATCAGTAGTCACGCTAACTAGACTACGTGTATTTGTAGAAGAGATGTATCAGTAGTCACGCTAACTAGACTACATGTATTTGTAGAAGAGATGTATCAGTAGTCACGCTAACTAGACTACATGTATTTGTAGAAGAGATGTATCAGTACTCACGCTAACTAGACTACATGTATTTGTAGAAGAGATGTATCAGTAGTCACGCTAACTAGACTACATGTATTTGTAGAAGAGATGTATCAGTAGTCACGCTAACTAGACTACATGTATTTGTAGAAGAGATGTATCAGTACTCCCGCTAACTAGACTACATGTATTTGTAGAAGAGATGTATCAGTACTCCCGCTAACTAGACTACATGTATTTGTAGAAGAGATGTATCAGTACTCCCGCTAACTAGACTACGTGTATTTGTAGAAGAGATGTATCAGTACTCCCGCTAACTAGACTACGTGTATTTGTAGAAGAGATGTATCAGTACTCCCGCTAACTAGACTACATGTATTTGTAGAAGAGATGTATCAGTACTCCCGCTAACTAGACTACGTGTATTTGTAGAAGAGATGTATCAGTACTCCCGCTAACTAGACTACATGTATTTGTAGAAGAGATGTATCAGTAGTCACGCTAACTAGACTACATGTATTTGTAGAAGAGATGTATCAGTAGTCACGCTAACTAGACTACATGTATTTGTAGAAGAGATGTATCAGTAGTCACGCTAACTAGACTACATGTATTTGTAGAAGAGATGTATCAGTAGTCACGCTAACTAGACTACATGTATTTGTAGAAGAGATGTATCAGTACTCACGCTAACTAGACTACATGTATTTGTAGAAGAGATGTATCAGTAGTCACGCTAACTAGACTACGTGTATTTGTAGAAGAGATGTATCAGTAGTCACGCTAACTAGACTACATGTATTTGTAGAAGAGATGTATCAGTAGTCACGCTAACTAGACTACATGTATTTGTAGAAGAGATGTATCAGTAGTCACGCTAACTAGACTACATGTATTTGCAAAAGAGTCAACCAAGACGAATAAATAGAGCACGTCACAAGAATCGGGACAACGCAATTCTTAAATACCTATTTACTTACTACATTGGGAGGAAATGAACGAAATTACATATATTTATGCCATTATTATCTACATATTGTTACCTGATTGACGTACATTATAGGAGGTAAAGATAGATGGTATATATCATCATAATTGTAGTTCATCTAGAGCACATAGATAGGTAATATATAGTTCTCGTTTGTCAAAGATCTGCTGTGAATATAAATGAAGACGCATATCGGATTACTATACATGTATATATAATATTTGATTAGCCCTATTCAGTTTAACTAATCTAAATAGGGGCCTATATGTGATTTGAGAACACGCTTCCTAATATGAGGTAATTATATGATAACATTATAAGCGATGTTGAATGCGTACACTACCGTCGATGCTAACTAATTTTTTTGTGCTCTCAGTTATTTATTATTTATTTATTCATTTGTTTGTTTGTTTGTTAAAAAACTGACTTATATCAGAAGACATACAAAAGAAAGACAGAAAATAAGAAGGAGGTGGAGGGGGGGGGGGCAGAAAAACTAACGATGTTGACACTATCACTGTCACCTTCCACGTTCTCTGACCAAAATATAGCATGTTGTAGATAAAACAGACATCGATTATCCCCTGTAATTCCTGCATTTGGGACATTTGAATATTTCTAATATCCGTCTTCTCTATCATTAGATTAGACCAGTGCGGATCATCGTGTCGTCTCACATCCATGTGTCACGTGATTTGGAACCAAGCAAATTTGCTCTCTTTCTAGATTTGTGTACTCACGAAAGCAAATTGTGTTTAACAGGCTATTAGATTTAAAAGCTATAAAGCATAGGTAAATCTCTGTTGTGGATTGGTGCTTGCGTCCTTAATAACAAAGTTAATCAAAGTACTGAAGTACTGACGGGAGTTGATTTTATTGATTATTATTTATTTTTAAAATCAAATATATGTAATTCCGCATGGCAAGAAGTTTATCAGCTTTATTTGAAGAATTACGCATATTTTTTTCTATTATGAATTATCGGGCTTTTCTGACAAGAATTCCTAGATTTAAAACATTTTCGTTATGCAATCCTTTGTTATTTTAAGCTATTATATAGCATAAAGAACTTGTAAATTTGAAAACAAATTCAATAAGTTACCTGTAAGTGTCCAATAAGTTTTTAAAAAATGTCCATTATTTTAAAGAATGGACAGTGAAAACTGCCCAGTAAAAAATAATGGATAGTAATTTTAAACTTATTAGACAGGTACAGGTGACGTGTAATAAAACAAATACCATGCAAAGCCATACATCTGAAAACAAAATGAAATTTAATTAAGCATGCTCTGAAATAAGATAATCTAAATGAACTGATACATCTCTGAAAAATAATTCAAATGCACGTATACACGAGTGGAAAATAATCCAAATGCAGTTTTATATTTCTGTGGAATCAGGAAAATAGTATTCAAATCCAGATTTCACCGGTTATCCACATATGTTTTAAGGATTTCAAAACTTAAATTTGAAAGAAATATTTCCCTGCTCAATGTGAATTTCACGGGGTCCACATTCTTTCTTTGAATTTCATCATCTTGCATGTTCATGTTCTTATACATATACACGTCTGTATTAGGTTGTTTCTTCTTTCTCTCCTGCTGCCATGAAGCAAACAGATTTAAGGCCCATTTTGACTTTGACTCCGTTTTCTTAGACAAACCACTCCGTATTAAGTCATCCAACTCCTGCTGATTCAGAGGTTTTAAAAACCTATCAATGCTCTCTACCTCTTGACTTGCGTTAATCATATCTTCATCAGAGATATCAGAAAATACACAGTTCTGAATTAAATCAAAATCTGGCCCAGCCTCCATATCTAAAATGTCACTTAAAACACCATCCGTGTTTGGATGATTTTCATTATCATCCTTGAATTTTGACTGAGTTAAGAAAATGCTTTCTCCATCAGAGGAAGACATCTCGGTACTAAGACACAAATAGTGTGAATGAATAAAAAATCATGCAGTTCAAGTTATACCTAAAAAGTCACCTGTACCTGTCCACTAAGTAGACAATAGAAACAGAATTCTACTCAGGACTGCTTTTTTGTTAGGGGTGGTTAAAAATAGCTCTCTTTATTTTCATTGTCTACTGGTGTACCTGTTACAGTCTATTCTTAAAACAAAAGAGGAGAATGTTTTAAGTCGGATATAAGCCTCAAACTGTCCATTCTGTGAGAGAAAGAACTGATCTCGGCCCTTCGGGCCTCGATCAGTTCTTTCTCTCACAGAATGGACAGTTTTTGGCTTATATCCTTTACATAGACGGAAAACCTCATATATGAATCATTTTGTGTAATTTTTAAAGATAGAAGTAACGCCACCAAACTCTAAACCAATATTGAACTATGGCGTAGGAATACATATGACTACAAAAAATATCTAAATTGTTTGTACCATTTAAAATCTGACTATTTTCAAGATATTTATAAATAGGTTTCCTTGAAAAACAGTGCTTCTGAATATATTACATCGAATTTATCGATTATTTTCAAATATTTAAAAGTACTAAGTCTTGTCAGCAGCGATGATTTGTGCTTAGGTCCAAACACTGTTTCACTTCCGGATTGCCCGAGTAACTGCATAGGAGAGTTGATAAAAATCAACTCCCAAAAAAGCCTACGGGGAGGAACTAGAAATACAATAGGCAAGCATTAATAAAAATGAGATTAACAAGGCCTGAAATAGTTTTAAAGTTCAAAATCCTCATTGAAACCAACGATTATTTCCCAACTGAATGAACGAATTCCTAATAAAAACTGTAAATTTGATAAGGTGTAAGAAAACTGAAGAACAGTGAGTAGAACGAAATTATTTTTAATTAGTACAAGTAGGTTGTGTGGGGAGTAATGATACATGTACTACCACCCATCTCACTACCACCCATCTCACTACCACCCATCTCACTACCACCCGTCTCACTACCACCCATCTCACTACCACCCATCTCACTACCACCCATCTCACCCATCTCACTACCACCCATCTCACTACCACCCATCTCACTACCACCCATCTCACTACCACCCATCTCACCCATC
This sequence comes from Magallana ariakensis, assembly GCA_020458035.1. NCBI lineage: Eukaryota > Metazoa > Mollusca > Bivalvia > Ostreida > Ostreidae > Magallana > Magallana ariakensis. The sequence continues at coordinate 49,806,663 of CM035819.1, forward strand.
TCACTACCACCCATCTCACTACCACCCATCTCACTACCACCACCCATCTCACTACCACCCATCTCACTACCACCCATCTCACCCATCTCACTACCACCCATCTCACCCATCTCACTACCACCCATCTCACTACCACCCATCTCACTACCACCCATCTCACTACCACCCGTCTCACCGCACCAACTACCACCCATCTCACTACCACCCATCTCACTACCACCCGTCTCACCCATCTCACTACCACCCATCTCACTACCACCCATCTCACCCATCTCACTACCACCCATCTCACCCATCTCACTACCACCCATCTCACTACCACCCATCTCACTACCACCCATCTCACCCATCTCACTACCACCCATCTCACTACCACCCATCTCACTACCACCCATCTCACCCATCTCACTACCACCCATCTCACTACCACCCGTCTCACCGCACCAACTACCACCCATCTCACCGCACCAAGAGATATAACCCTTAAAAATCAGTAGTTTTGAGATACAAAAAGGTAATGTGGGCAAACATAGAAAATTAGTTTATTAGTGGGTGCAGTAAGGATAAGATGTTAGATGGTGTAAAGAAACAAAACAATATCAAAAATGGAAGGTGGTATTATATATTTTGTTACGAAACATACTATTTCTAGAATAGATAGATAAATTTATAGTTTTGTCGCCAAACACAAAGAAAGTACCAGAAAAACATTGATATTGCAGTTTATTATCGCTCCAGGAAAATATTTAGGAAATATATCATCTTACGATAATGTGTCGAAACGTTTTGGTGTAAGGTCTTCATGTATATTATTTCAGAATCTTAACTGGGAATCGATATATGTTGTAACACCTAAGGAAGAGTAAAGAAGTGCCATTGGTCACCAACTTTCCTCAAGTCAAAACTCAGCCTCAAGTCTGAGTTTTTACCTCAAATTAATGCACTTTTCTTTTTTCTTTAAAGGATTTGAGTTAAGTACTGAGTTCAGTGACCTGAAAATTTTGGTGACGGCGGTAAAAATCTATATCTCATTAAAGCGATAAAACATTTCATTTCTAACACGATTCTAATTAATCAATAAACCATCTCTCTCTCTCTCTCTCTCTCTCTCTCTCTCTCTCTCTCTCTCTCTCTCTCTCTCTCTCTCTCTCTCTCATTGATCAGTTTATAGTAGATTAAACATTTAAACATATACAAACAGATATAGACGTGTCACAAATCTACTTGCCTTTCCTTGGTCATTAACGTTACAATATACTCTGTTGACGTCACTGGATACGAACAACAGGCTTTATGGATATTTTTTATACACAATCATGTAGCATTAGGGACTTGGTAAAAACAGTGACCGGTGATTGACATCAGCATATGCTCATCTAAATCAGAGGAATCTAATCTAAACCAAGAAAAGACTGAAAAGAACAATGGGTTTCCACAAAAATGGAAACATTTGATGTTGGAACGAAATTAAAATACACCAACCAACGTATTCACCAGGGCTATATACCATCATTAGAGAAATATGAATGCCTGTTAACCCATGACAACGAACAATCCTTTATCATTTCTTTCAAAACAAACGACCTTTTCATTAATACAATTCCTTCTTCATAGGAATCATCAATGTATAGGAATGTTCTGTCTAATTTATCCTTCCTCTACGAAAAATAATTAACCTAAATAAAACACAACTGTTTTCGGCCTACCATTGTTATATAGTGCCTTTTCCCCATAGCCACCCCCCCCCCGGAAAAATGGTTATATACACATGTAGCAGTTTTTCCTCCCGGAAAAATGGCTATATGGCAGTTTTTCCTACCGGAAAAATGGCTATATAGCAGTTTCGCCCCCACGGAAAGCTGACTATATACATGTAGTGGGATTTCCCCTTTTCATTGCCAGATAACCCCCACGGAAAACTACTATATAGTAGATTTTACCCCTGTTTTACATTCATGTCATTTTAATGACAGACCATGCGTGGCAATAATTTGCAATATCTGAGATGATATTGTTTATTCATTATAAAGGGTAATAAATGCATTTATTAATTCGTAGTATAAAATACATGTTTTTTCACCCCCTGATATGAGCAAAGTCACGCGCCTTCATCACATTCTTGTATCGTTACCCTTTATTTCACCATTTGTTGCACATTTTTGGAAGACCTTGCACCTTTAATTCGGATTTCGGAATATTTCGGATCATTTTCTTTTCTGTTTTCTTTTTCTTATAATAGATGTATATCTGCAGTATGGATTATGACATGGACATTTTTTAAAGAAGATGTCTCAATACATTTGAACTTTGAAAATACGCCGGTTTGGAGATTGGAAAACTAGAATAAAGCTTGATAAAGTTTTTCACATGAAAATATAAACGGGTTATCAATCAAAAAAATGATATGATATGATACAATATCTTATATTGTAAACAAGTTTTAATCACTTGAAACTAAAGTTAAAAAAATCAAATTTTGTGTTACTTCGGATGAGACAGAGTACAAAACAGCTACAAAAAACGTTGTTTATAAATACGTGAAATTTCAAGTTTCAAAAACCATGAAAAACACAGAAGATCTGTCGCACTGTAAGGACAATGCAAAAGAAATGTTGGATTATATCACATCTTTTCTTTTGAGATAAATATTTCATAATTTATTTTTAATTCTTTAAATTCTTTTCAATCGTTAAAACGTAAAAAAAAATAGCATTTCATCAATTTTAAGGTACATGTATATTTGTATATTAAAAGAGAAAAAGACTTCAGTTATTACCAGGACTAGACGCGGGTCACCTAATGGTAAACCATTAATCTAGTCACCGGGACCGTCGCTTGGAAATTTAAGGACAAAAATCTATCATATGCATTAATCAATTTTAATATAAAATACACATTCTGCATTCAATATCAAACCTATATGAACCTTACCAATATTACAGCTTAAAAAGGACCCAACAATTAATCGCTTCTGGTGACGATACACTGTAGGATGTACATGTAACGACGAACGCTCTGATGTACATGTATTAAATCCGTCCGTAAGTTATTTAACTCTAAAAAAAAAAAACCAAACAAACCCTGAGGCACTGAAGATAAAACAAAGAGATTTTGATTATTGTTCTCGAGTATTTACAACTTCGTCAGGCACGTAGCTTCAGGAAGCCCCCCCCCCCCCCCCCCCCATGAATTAGGATTTTCACGATTTTGGATTTCTTTTATCTTTTTTGTGCTTGTGAAGATTTTTTAGTATAGTCTGCACCCCCCCTTTACTTTCAAAAAACGACGCTACGTGCTTGTTCGTTCAATTCAATGTGAGTTCATACGAGACAAGACTTAAAATGAAATGACAATTCATTTGATTTCTAATTTTGCACATATGCGGATAATTACAATTGCACGTTCAAAATATTAAATGAATAATTCTTATCAAATTTTAGTTATGAACAAATAGTGTTTCTTGCCCACTCTGATTTAAACCATTTCATAGATGCCTTTTTTATCTACTTGTAGAAGATACATACTTTAGAATTATATCAATCATCTTGCCTCGATGAAAATTGCTTATTAAGGTTTACACACTATTACGGCATGAGCGATCTTTCAATTCTTCCAAAGGTTCCCTGAAACAGGGGTTTAGCCTGAACAAAATTGCACAAACAGATAGACGGACTGTTAGATTTATTAAAAATTATCAAACATTTTTCATTTACAAATTCAGAACACATAGTTATGCATTTGAGTGTATATCTTGCCAAACCAGGTAATTTATTAAATATTTACCTAAATTAAGTTCTATGTTTTCCTTGATACGTATGTTCAATTTTCAACATTGTCTATAAAAAATAAATAAATAAACGAAATTCAGCCTGGAAAGGGGGAATGCAGGTATATGTGCCTGGGGGTGTAAATAGTACAAACATTGATTTTATTCCTAACTGTGTTTCCATTTATGATTTTTATAAAATCTGAACCAAAATTGTGAGGGAGAAACCTTACTATGGGGAAAACTACTATATAGTAGATTTTCCCCAGGGGGAAAAAGCTACTATATAGCAGGCTTTCCGGGGGGAAGCTACTATTGGGGGGGGGGGGAACTGCTCTACAACACCGTTACATGAATATGTATTTGAAGAAACGCAAATTACTAGTTGATTCAAATCATATTGAATACCCGCAGGTAAAATATACGGATTTTTTTCTTTATTCAATGATAGTTTACTGCTAAACAAATTATGTCTAAATATTTAAGGAAGATTTGATGGTTAAACATTACATCATGTACATTTAAGAATTTCTGACATAAGATTCATTTGATTCGACTTTTTGTGCTATCAGAAAATCCAAATCTAATTATTCTCTCGCCCCATTGATCTTTCACTAAAGACTTGGATTCTAACGACAAAACATATGTACATGTATCAGGTTTCTGTAAAATCAATCTTCATTGCATTCTTGAATTGATTCCAAATAAAACCAATAATGGAAAAAAATTCCCATACATACACGTGTATATGATCCCATACATACACGTGTATGTGATCCCATACATACACGTGTATATGATCCCATACATACACGTGTATGTGATCCCATACATACACGTGTATGTGATCCCATACAGACACGTGTATGTGATCCCATACAGACACGTGTATATGATCCCTTACATACACATGTATATGATCCCATACATACACGTGTATGTGATCCCATACATACACGTGTATGTGATCCCATACATACACGTGTATATGATCCCTTACATACACGTGTATATGAACCTACAATCAACGCTTGTATATCATCTCCAATTAATCGATTTATACCAAAAGAAAGATCAATTAGAATCTCTATTTTTTTAAAATTTATATCCATGTGTTTGGATGTCGTTGAACACTCAGAATTTTCCTTTCATTATGAAACGTAAGAAAATTGCAGTGGAATGGAGTGCTACACCAGGAAAGGATTCCGGTGGCACGAATAGTTAACCAGGAGAAATACTGTAGCATGGTATTGTCACAGTAAATTCCCGTAGTATGTTTGAATGACTGAGAGAATTCCTGTGGCATGATATGGTTTAAACGAATAAAAAAAAATTCTGGGGCATGAAGTATGTCACAGTAAATTCTTGTAGCATGGTTTGAATGACTGAGAGAATTCTTGTGGCATAGTTTGAATGACTAATAAAAATCCTGGGGCATGAAGTATGTCACAGTAAATTCTTGTAGCATGGTTTGAATGACTGAGAGAATTCTTGTGACATGGTTTTCATGGGTAAGTAAACCCCTGTGGCATGGAGTATGTCACCATGAATTTCCGTGGCATTGTTTATATGACTGAGAACTCCATTGGCATGTTTTGTTTATTCCTATGACATGGATTTTTCATGGTCTTGGGAAAAAACGACTATTCTGTAGCCAAATATACAAGCAGATAAAAATTTAAAAATAATTTACAATGGCTAATCATATGGAATTCAAATAATTAGCTGCTAAAGTGTATGCAATGTTTGTCGTTAGTTCCGTTTAATTTTATCATTTTTTTACCTTTTCACAGGGCTTTTTTTCCCCTTTGTTTACATATTATTATCTTATGATACCATCGTAGCTTTATTGAATATCGATTTTCTTGGTTTGAGAAATCACTATATCAGTTTTATCGAAAGTAAGTGTATAATTTCATAATGTACGATATGTATACATTCATGTTAACAATGATTTACCGTTGAGGTTGTGGAACAAGATTATATTCAGATGTACACAAAAATACCAGATTTATATAGAAGCAATTAACGCCGGTGGACCACTGCGATCAACCGACGCTTTACCACACATAATGAAGACAATCCATTGCAAAAAAGGCCTTTTATAAGGATGATAATGCCAGATAAAATTAGCAGGTTTTAACGACGAAATTAAAAGGAAAAAAATAATGGGATCAAAACATGGGAAAAGGGATGCTTCCATTTCTTAATTAGGACAGAATTCAGAAGAGGCTGATCTTTTCTCACCACGTTCTAAAGACTTGTTAAATTGAGGTTAAAAAGTCTTTTTCATGTTGGCTTCCGTCTCTAAGAAGAAACCCATTACTGTACGGCTATTGGAGGATGTCATCGGAGAATGCTGGGTCACTAATGTATTCCCCGTGTATCTATGACCATTACTGACACCGGTAAAGCTGTGTCATCAGCTGAGCAGCAATTAGCCTCTGTCACGCACATCTCTAGGAACAAACTGTGATCAGAAATTGAGCTCCTATTATTGCTGAACGACAACCTCCAAGTCAATGAATTGAATCCTCCGCTATTACAAATAGAATTAATACAAACTGTTTGTCGACTCCTCGAAAGTGAACCAGAACGCATCCATACCTTTGTTTGGAAAACAAAAATATAAAATGGAAAGGGAGAAAAAACCTACAGTGAAAAGATAAAATGACTTTCGTAAACGAATTTAAGTAAATATATATTAAAAAAAATTAAAATAAATTAGCTCAGCCACCAGCAACTACTATCCATGGGCACTGTCTCTTTGATTTGAGGTTTTTATACGTCTATCTGTTCATTATCTCGTTGGACAAGTGTACTCAAGTGTAATTGTTTCAATCTGAATTAGTGGATATACGAAACTAGTGAAAGGTCAAAAAAAAATTCTGGTTTACAAAATACACATCAAACTTTTTGGCAGCTAGCAGGATAGATAAAAATAAATCTGCTACTGTTTTCTGAATCCCATTATTTACTTCTGTCGGAAACAATCTCTTAATTAAATTACATGTATACCGATATTTTACTTAAAGCCTGCTCGTGATTATAGTACCCTGGTCAAATCACATATTGGTTAATTTCTATATGAGATTTCGGCTCCCCCTATTATGTTTATTTTTTATGTAATTATGCCGTGGGGAATGAAAAAAAAAATATTGCAGTTAAATATCTATACATTAAAACGCTTTGCCATTGTGGTCCACTCAATTTTTTTAAGCTTCGTTATAATTACATCATCGTCAGAAACAACCATTATGGCTGGATATATCTGTTCTCCCTTTGACTAGGGGGCTTTGAGAAAATCAGATATGGTCCTTATTGCTTCTTGTCATAAGCAACGTGTTTACTTGTGCCAAAAAAAAAATCGATGTTCATTAGACGCGTTCTCTGAAATTGACATGGTCAGTTGAAGAGCTCATAAGTGTCAAAGGAAAGACCATGTTCTGGTGATAAGATCCTGTAACTCAGTCATTAATTTCTTTGATTTTTTAGTCGAATGCGCTTATGCTAGATAAATAGCGAAGGATAATAATTCTTTTAGTTTTCTCTTCTTTGGATGGTTTATTGATTTCTCAAATCTAGTTTTTCTTGTACAATATTAAAGGAGAGAAATCTTTTTTTGTTGTTTTTAAATGAGATGATTCAGATAAACATTAATTCATAATCTCCGAAGAAATTTGTTTAAACCCGATAGATACTTAAAAATTAAAAAAAAAATTACATTGTACAATATAAGTTAATTATTAATAAATGCTACAATGTAGATAAGGAAAAAAAGTTAGGGAAAAGACATTTTCGCCTAAAATATGAAACGATTACCTGAAATTTATTAGAAAAAATAATGAGACATAAATGAACAATAAATGAACAAATAAAAGCTTTAAAATCTGAGTATTTAAGGATCATTCACTGAATATTCAATTCAATTCAGTTTATTCACTCAAACCATGAAATGGTACATGAGGTCATTCAGTATAATTATACATTTCAAAAGTCAGAGGTACATTTTTTAAGTGAATAGATAGGTAGTAAATAAATAGTAAATAAGCATAAATATATAATATATACAATGAAAATAGGAAAAGGTAGAATTGTGGAGGACAGACTATTATATTAGACTGTAAATTTTGCTAATGAAATAACATATTTTTTTCAGTTTTGTAACATTATTACAAGACATAAGCTCACAGAACTTTATAGTATTTGGTGCTGAACAGTATTTATCCTCAAGATATTTATGTCTAAACGTCAACAACTCTTTACATTCAAGAATATAATGGAATTCATCAGCAATTTGACCAGTATTACACAGTTTACACACTCTATGGTTTAAAGGAATATTGGACCATCTCCCAGTCTCCACTGGGAGATGGTGGTTTGCTGTTCTAAATTTCATAAAAATCTTTCTGAGCTTATGTGGCAATAAATTAATGTAATTTTCATAACTAAAATTTTTCTTAAAAATCTTGTATATTTGCCCTTTTGACGAGTTATGAATTTCACTAGACCATTTTTGGATATATTGGTCTTGTAACCTTTGTTTTACAATTGCAGATAACCACTTTACATTTACAGCATTTTGTTCAGACCAGATATTTGAAAATCCGCACATATCTAAAATATTTTTAACACATGCAATCCAGGAGTTTGACATATTTCCCATTTGATATTGCAAGACCAAAAACTTATATAAAACAGATACAATTTTGCTTTCAGGGTTTGTAAATAATTTCGACCAGTAGGAAATCATTCTGATATATACATTTATATATAAAGGGAAACGGCCTGTTTCCCCGTAAACCATGTAAGATGGTGTACTACTTTTTAAGTTAAAAACATATTTTAAGAATTTCAAATGTACACGTTCAATAACTTCTATATTTTCGTAACCCCAGATTTCACACCCATACAATAATACTGGAATTACAATAAAGAAATTGCACACAGGATTGTAAGTTTGCAGCAATTATCGACACGCATCAATTGGATTTACATGTTGAAGTACATGTCTATTCCGGCTATTAAACAACAACTCGCAATCTTTCTAAAAAGGGCAATGAGGGGGAACCCGGTTAATAGTTATATTGAAAATGTTAATGCATATAATTTAATTCAGTTATATTTGTTATATTGTATATCATAATAAACTAGTATTAAGAACAGAAAATAGTGTGCATATGGCATAATTAAATCAATAACGACAAATTAAATTATACCGATATTCTTTTCTTCAACATAATGTTATATCGGCATACATTTAAGAAAAATAAAAAAAGGAATCACCAGGAGGTTTTGAACTTAAAACACTGCATATTTGTATTCACAAATCTAGGACAAAACCAGTGAGCCATGCAATACTTTACAATATGCGGTATAAAGTAGTGTTTGGAACAACATTGTCATATCTCGGGACTTTGTTTTTTATCCTCCAAAACTTGTTTTGAAAAAGTACATATTTAGTCATCTCTGGGTCATCACTCCATCTTTTTTTTTTAAAGCGACATGTTTAATGTTGAAATATGTCATCTCTACACGTTTCAAATTTGTGGAGAGAAGACCCAGAGACATCAAAATCAATAAAACTGCTTTATATGAGTAGGATTTCACACCAATAGCGTCGTGTTGCTATCTTTAGACCTATATTATAATAAAACCTTTTGCATTTCAAACATTTTCCTACCCGTTCCGCATACAACAGAAACCAAATAACGGTTATAATTCGAAAAATGTGCAAAATTAACCGATAAAATATTCACTCTCCCTGTGCGCCCAGATTTCTGCCGAATTTACATCTTAAGCACCCACTTTCTTTGTTCGTCCAAAAATTGCGAAATGTGAACGATTCGCAGACATATTGTTATTTGTTTAATAATGCCATTTCTCTGTATATTTTAGATTATTTTGTAATAAGCAACAGTTTCTGCCATTGACTTTACATTCTTGATGACCCTGTGACCTAAAAGTAAAATCAAAATAAGATCGATAAACATGATTGTGCTTAGCATTTGCTTTTGATATGGTGTTTCTTTGATGACTGTAACTAAACTCTTTAAAAAAAGCCACATTAAAAAAAACTAAGAAAAAACTTGGACGTGTTTTTTGCAAATGCAATTCGATAAAAAAATCTTATTTAGTTAAAGAAACATTTAACACTAGCTATCATCGCAAACCATTATTTTATTTTATTGACGTTATTTATGCTGAATTTGAAAACATGTACATTTGATTTGTTTGTGTAATTGTTAACACAGTGATTGAAAAACTACGATATCTTACCAAAAGCACCTGTCTACTCTCTCAATCATGTCCACTCTCTTAATCATGTCCACTCTCTCAACCATGTACACTCTCTCAATAATGTGCACTCTCTCAATCATGTACACTCTCTCAATCATGTACACTCTCTCAATCATGTCCACTCTCTCAACCATGTACACTCTCTCAATAATGTGCACTCTCTCAATCATGTCCACTCTCTCAAGTCCACTCTCTCAACCATGTCCACTCTCTCAATTATGTCCACTCTCTCAATGTGATTTTTTTTTGGGGGGGGGTTATTGGTTAATATCATATTTCATCTTATTCATCAAATGGATTCCAATTACGCCATCATCTCTTAATCTCTTAATTGTACCGTTATACATGCCTTACTAGTAATTTACCTCGCGATGCAAATTATCCATCACTTAAACCCAATACGACATTCCATTAGCATATAATTTGTCATCTCCTTTCCATATTGTATTTTTAAACAACATTATTATCGTCGGATTAGGCATGGCGATGCCCGGCTTATTCCGATCGATTCTGTCCGACTCGTTAATGCCTTTACCTACTAACAACACTTATTTAATTAACATTAATTAACATGTGGCTAAACTGTATCATTTACTAAATTACCAAGTTATAAATATTTGAATTAAGTAAAAGACAGATGTAACCACTAATGCTGAAATACAACCGATAATACATGTATATAAAGTAACACTTATTTCTATATTAGGAATTGGCAGTATCCGCGTTAATACCAGATGGCGTTGTATTCTATTGCTCAATGCTGCAGATTTTTTTCTCTGCAAAGAAACTGCTCGTTTTATCTGAGTGCTAACATGGCGAAGGTGAAATAATTATTGATCTTTTTTTACCTTCCACAGCTTTCGTTGATAAAGGGGAGATTCTGTCTCACTGCCGCAGTGTGATGCGAAAGGACAGGCAGCGAGGAAATAGACAGGAGAGATACAGTGGTGGTAAGTATTTCAGTTTGCTTGTACGGTCGATATAAAGTAGCTAATCGAAAATCTGTTAATTAAGATTGATTAGATTAGATGTAAAAATCAATGAAAATCTTTCATATTCTACCTTTTAAACAAATTATTTCATATTTTATAGTACGATGACTCGTAAAAAGAAAAATGTCAGTATTCACTGTAAATTTCAGTACTTTTGATCCCTTTTTATTTTTTAGTCTGATTTAATCCAATTAACACAGAATCGTATGAGGCCTAGGACTGTTCTCTTTACAAGTACATTTCTCCTACGAGATAACATCTCTTTCATTATGGTTTTGTCTTCCCTAAATTAGATTCTTTTATTGTATCGATTTAGAGCATCCTTTTTAAGTTTCCTGCCCTTCTTCCTATTAACGTCGCGATTACTTTGTAAGTCTTTATAATTATTTCAATATGGATTTCTCGTTAATTATCTGTGGGAAAGATAGCTAAAAAGAATTTGAAGTTCAGGAAAATTGATTTGTGTCTTTTTGTTTAACTAATGAATACTTATAATGAAGAAAAACTAAAAAAAAAAAAAAGAAAAAAGATTTATTAAGAATATTTTTAAAGTCTGCTCTTCCAAAAACAAACTTTAACAATCTACTGTATTGTAAACTTAACTCTTTTTTATCTTTATTACTTCTACTGTACATATGTGATCCTTGACTGTTATTTTGTGTACATTTGTATATACTTATTTTGAACCTAAAATACCAGTGAACTGGTCTTGAGTGAATAAAGAATTAAATTGTTATTTTATAACTGCTAGTCTTTGAAACGAATTGAATCAAAGAGTTAATGGCTTCGAATTAATATATTGCAGACAGTTCATATATTTTCAGAGATATTTTTACCAAGTCAAATCATGAACTTGAAAACGTTTTTAACATATTTTGACCAGCTTTATTTCGCCAAAGTGATTTTCCACTATCGTTAAATCTGATTTTTTGTTGATGTGGTTCATGTGCCTAAGACACACACGCACAGTCACAAACTTATTTTTTGCGTAATCAATTTTAAATCTATAAATAGCACAGTTTATAAATCAATTGTTTGAAAAAAATGTTATATATTTGATTATATTTTTTATAATTGCTACATAGAACAACTTGTCGACAGTGATTTTAATGCTATATAAGAGAGATATGGGAAGGACAAATCAGAGATGGAAGGAAGGTGTGCTCGAAGAGTAAAATTTGTCATCAACAAACATGTGTTTTATTGGTCAGAAGTCAAAGTTCTGAATCTGTTCTGTTCCTTGTCTCTTTAACGATAAAGTGTATGAAGTACTATAAAGAAAATATTCTTCATCAATTTCATTGCCCGTTCCAGTAACACCCACATGCGTTGAATACACAGTATTTGTTAGAACCGTTAGATAAGAGGTTCATAACAAATGTGAAAAGTTTTTGAATATTTGATTTGAAGATAAATAAGATACCTTATCACCTTGGAGTGTATTCTTTATATTTTCAAGGAAACATTTAATGATCAGGACAAACATGTTTGTATACTCAATCATACTGACGATTATTGTGTTGCATTTTTATCTTGTCTTTTAAAAAAAACGTATTAAAAAAGCAAGCATGGGTTCACACAGTCGTTATTACACATATATCAATTTGATAAATACTTAAATACAGCAAACACAATCGTGTTGTCTTGACAAAGCACAGACCAAACACTATTTTAATGATACGAGAAATGTTTAAATGCCATGATCAATGAATATTTTGTATTTTGATAGCTATGAGGCAAAGTTCCATTAAGTATTTTAAATCATTATACTTTCATATTAAATACTGAAATCTGATTGGTTTAGACGCAGTTGACAATCCGTTTTCTTACCCTCAGCGTTAGCAACACGCTTGGCAACGGGCTAACAGAACGAATTGTTACATGCGCGTAAACTATGCGCGTACGGTTCGCCATTAAGTTCACGTCATTTCTATATAAAAGCAGTAAAATTTTCTCTAAAATTAAGACATTCAATATAATAAAATAAATAGTGGCTGTTTGGGAGGGTAACAGTTGACATTGACACCCCTCGAAAACGATTGGTTTTCTCGGGGTGTCAATTTCCACTGTTACCCTCCCAAACAGCCACTATTTATATAATGTCACATTCTCTTTGTATATCGTACATTGTGTGTTTATCATTAGCGACTTTAATTTGTTTTATTTTTTTCTACCCGTAAAGATATCGATTCTACAGTTTGGAATACATTTCAATTTTCGATTAAATTTATCTAATCGGTATTTTAAATGAACGCATTGTTAAGAAGAAAAGTGAAACCTCATAGATTTGCTACATGTCAAAACTTTCAGATTCCCCTTTTAAAAAGTAACCACATAAAGCCTTTTTTCTGTATTTGCTATCATTTAAATTTTAATCGTGTCTTTTTCTAATTAGTCACACCCCTGGTACATAATGTCATTTTTATTTAGGGAAAACGTTCTGTTCTGATTTAAATGTCATGTAATTGATAGTTGTAAAACAGTATTGTAGTGAGGAAGTCGATACAACTGGAGAGAAATCAGTTGATTTTATTCATCTTTGACATTTGGCCATTGATTTTTATGTTCATGAAATGTTCGTCCCGCAGATCCGCCAATCGACGTAAAGCTTGGTCGTTATAAGTTAATTTGTCCGTAACAAACCGATCTGTGTTTTTTCAGTAGATGAAAGTGAAACAGGGGAAGTGACATCATAGTAAACTGCCAGGAGTAGAAAACTTTTTTACCGTTTCTAATGATACCATAGGTTTCAACATTTTAAACATGGGTTTTTTTTTGTAGTAGATCGCATTCTGAAGGAAATTTGAACAGCGAACAATACCCCAAAAAGTCAAATTCAAGTGTAAAGCAATGCTTTTCAAAATGGTCATAGAATTTTCCAGAAAATTGTAATTCACATAGGACTATCTACCGTCTAACAGTGTTCAGGGCGTCACCTTTCTGTTGGTCCATATTATGTAACCACTTTTACCATAACATACGCCTTTCTAAGTGTGCCAAATCTCTTTTCAATTTTTCTTCTATAAATTCTTTCGTAAATTTTGACGATAGATAAATTAAAAAACAAATTTGCATTCTACTTGTGTTACTCGAATACATACAATGTAGTGTTATATAATGAGTTTCCTCGAAGGCATAAAACGATTTTGTTTTTTTGTTATAATTATAAAATTGTTTATTTAGTGTATTGAATAAATATGCAGCAAATCACTAGAAATCATCTAATTCCCACTTAGCTTTAATGATTTCATGTCTTTTTGCTTCTTTCTTCGGTATCATTCGTTTGAAAAGGGGGATTTGGGAGGAGGGAGCAGATGTCTGGTTCCATTTCTATCTACGTATTATATTGACAAAACCTTTGAATTTAAGTATATTGTGATATATGACAGCAAATAACTTTGATATAAATGTAATTGTTCATTGGGGGTTAGTTTACATCTTTTCATGAAAATCTTTGTAAATCATAATTTTTCGAACATTGTTCAAGTTTAGACAACTTTTAAACAAAAACCCTTTTGGGTTATCAAAGAGTATAGATCTTAACATAACACCAGTTTACCCATTGCATTTATAATTATATAACTCAAAGGCATTTCAAGGATATGTGACGGGGATTTAGTTAAGCGATTGATTCTTTGTAAACGAACGGTATGGAGGTATTAGAAAATGTAGGAATCAAGGGTTGGTTTTGGTTGTTGTGTTTTATAACGCTGAAATTTTTTTTTCAATGTAAAATATTTAAGGTTTCATTGTCAAGCAAACAAATGTTTGATAACAAGTTTTTTTTAGACTTAAAACAAAAACCTGCAGCATTGCCACTTATTCACATAGTATTTTTTTTCTAGCAGGCATATTGATATGCACTTTTTTTTTTTTTTATAAAATATACTGAATGCATCCAACATAGAAAGTTCAATACAGAATTAAGAACATTAGAATAAAAAACAAAGTAATAATTACAGTGCAACATTTTGTAAGACCCTGGTGTAAATGAAAAAAAAAACAACAAATATAACTCAAGAACAAAATTTCAAACAATGCCTGTGGGGTTAAAGGAGCCTGGGTGATAAAGAAGTTACCCATCTGATCCATCTCAACTAATTTAATATCATTTATCAAGTTAAAAATGATTATTCAAGTTTTAAAAAAATCCAATGATTTAGTATTGAAACCACTCAAGTTTCCCTTTATTTTTATTTTTTTTTAAATTATTTTGCAAATAGCTCTTCTTTTCTAGATGATTCAATAGATTACAAGGATTAAGCCCTTTTAAGACTCGTTCATATCATTCCTTCTCTGAAATCAATGTAGATTTCATTTAGGGTGTCACAGACATCTAGATTTAAGTTCCTTTGCAGATATTTGTTTCTTTCCGCTGTCACAGATTTATGGTCACAATCTTTTTCCTGATCTGCTTTTTATGTTAATTATGTTGTTGCTTACTTCAACTCTTGCTCCTGAAAGTTAATTTATTGCAAATCAAGGTTTTTAAATGAAAGAACTTATGTCATAATCATGATCATTCATAGAGATTTCGAAGAGTCCAAATAAATGTTATCCAAGTCTTGCATACCACTGACAAATCGGTCCCTTGACTCCCTCTTTGTACATTTAGCATAACGCCTTAGTGTCATTCAAGGTAGGAGTCTTCTCATATTTGTTTTATTTTTTAAAAATCCAGAAATATGCAAACAATAGAAAATAATTATTTATTTATTAATCAATTTAAACTTTTTTATTGAAAGGCTAGTTCAATGTCATTTTTCCGTCAACAGAAAGGATAAAACTGATTTATCATTTGATATAAAATATGATTGTGATATTTTTCAAAATCACTTTTCTATAAAAATGTAGTCCCGGTTAGATTTCAACTGCCTTGAAAATTATGTCTTGTGTTCAGTTATAAGAAGGAAAAGATTCCATTATGTTCTTATAAACCAGTTCAACCGAACATAAATTATTTATAAAATAAAACGCAAACACATAATTTATAGGATGAGCTCGCTTGCGCGAATGCAACAGACTTTTAATAAAAATTATATATATAGTACAACGTACATGGCTCTCTTAGTATCTTTACTTTCATGTACATGCATACTCATTCTACAAAAGAAGAAAAAAGCATGTAAAAACAAAACTGACAGGTAGTTCAATAAATGTTATAATTTGGGAGGGTTAGTCTGTTGCAAAGTGGCATCGAACTTCGAATAACTTAAAAAAACCGAATTCTACTTTATACATGTCCAAGTCATGCGTGGCACATATTAAATTACTCCTTTCACCCGTAAACAGGTTTAAACTTAATAACTAAATATCCATATCTTGATAGTATTTCATAGTTAAAAAATGAGTTCAGGCTTGGAGTACAAAAATGAATTGTAAAAAATAAAATGTTGTTAGGGTTACATATGGCGTATATTTTCATGATCAAAATTTTGAAAACAGTTTTGCCCATTTAACTTCTTAAGTAAAGATTTTTAACTTTCCTGCAAATAGCAAATTTGAAGTCAACGATAAAGTGTTCTAAATTAATTGTTTAATAATTTTGGACTCCGGAAAAAAAGTTTTGAATAACTCGGTCTAAAATTGATTACCTGATTATCCTGTTTATCAACAAGCTTGAAATATTCAGGACGATAAAATATAAGGATATATATTATATTCTATTGAATCATATAAAAAATATCGTAATGGCAAGTAAAATTTTATAAAACATAAGATAAATACCATTTGCTATTTTTTTCCTGCGTTATTTCCAGTGCTGTTTTAAATGGCCCGTCTCGTGCAAATAAAAATTATACACCGGGATTTGTTTAGCTACAATACTGTGACATAAGGCGTTTCTCGGAGTCCACACTCGGTTAAAAGTTTAATTTTGATTTACATGATACGTATCTGCGCTCAAATTTCAACAATATAAATTTCTCCAAGATATGCCACATAAAACAGAATCTGTTAAAAAACAGAAAATAAATTAGTCAACTTTAAAAACCAGATTCCATTTGTTTTATTGATTTGGTGTTGGGTTTTAGTCAATAAAGGAATACAAAACTAATTTTCCATAAATTATTTGTTTAAAATCAGCTGATTAGGAAAGAGTGTTGTTACATTGTAATTTTGATTATGCTGAATGAGTGTAAATACGTACACTACAATTTGATCACTAATTTTGTTTCTGTATTTCGTCAAGGCATGTCTGCTATTTTCTCTGTTTTTATAGTAGCAAAGGAACCCTTAAAAAGCATACATGCACAATTTGTGGTAAAGGCGTGTTTCTTTAAATAAAGAAAAGAAAAACAGGCCTTAAACATTAGTTCCATAAGTTATACAACGATTTTCCGATATAAAGCGATTGTCATGGCCTCTTTTAATAAAAGAATTTAATTAACAAGCAAGAGAAATTCAAGATTTCGTGACAGTATGTTGTTAGTTCACTTAATAAGAATTAAAATTACTTGCAGTACAATTATTCAACACGTATGGTTTAAATTTCCGCGAAATATCCTTTACATCATGTATGTTGGTCTGATTAACAACTTAACTTATCCCTGCTTGGGTTTATCTTTTGGGAGCATTTATACTGAACAAACAATATCCAACTCTAATTTTGATCTCAAACGAGGGATTATTTCTTGGATCGAGTGGTGTAGTTATGATTTCACCACCTCTCAGAATCAAAACCTCAAATCAGAGATCAAAATGAGAATGATATTCTATTATAGCAAAGTTCACCATGATTTTTCAGAATGAGATAAAATGAATACCTGTAACCTTACTTTGTTTTGTTTGAAAATAAAAAAGTTAAAATATATTAACGAAATTCATGATTAATTTCATATTACGTTTTTTGTTTTCTGACAGATCAAACAGTTAGAGAAATACAGCAGCTGTGAAATATCAAAGCTCTCAAGGAAGATGGCGCTTGTAGATCATGGGGATCGGGCTTTCTTAGAACTTGTTTTCAAGTTCATAGACGACAAAAACAGTACGGATGACGTGGACTTCACGCAGCCGCACGTGCGACGATCGCTACGTTACGTTTACCCTCTGTTTATGTTTCTCCATGCCTTGGTTGGTCTGTTTGGCTTGTGTGGAAACCTTGCCATCATAATCGTTATAGGTAAAAGACGATTATATAGGGACCAGACGTTCCTTTTTCTTGGAAACATTGCCTTTTCTGACATTCTTAAATGTATATTTGTTCTTCCTGTTTCACTTGCTAACTTACTTATTCATAACTGGATATTTGGAAGCTTCATGTGTTTCTTTCTACCAATGCTGCAATGCTTTCCAATTCATTCGTCAATGCTTACATATCTTATGATCGCTATCGACAGATATCGGCTGATTGTCAATCCTTTCCGGCCCCGCTTGCCCGCAGGGTTGTGCATCATAGGTGTATGGGTGGTCTCTGTGTGCATTGTTCTCCCTTATGCTGTATATATAAAATACATTGACTTAGGTGCCATTCTAGGATACAGGTTTCTCGGCGTTGGTATATGTTACATCAACCAAGAGAGACATATCGAGGAATATATCAGAGCTATGTTTGTAACTCTTTATGCCATGCCACTTGCCATCATGGGATTTTTGTGCCTAAAAGTTTCAGCGGAACTGAAATCATTAGATTCCACCTCCATATCTATCCACTTTGAAACAAATTCGAATAACGTCACATGTACTTCTCGTCTAACTCTCGAAGATGACGAGACGTCTAGAGTTGGATCAGAGGATTCGAATCAACGACATACAGTACGTTCTGAACACACGTGTAGCGAGGACGACCTTGACCTACCAGCAGAAAAGCGAACACATAGGTACATCATATCGATGGTGACCTTGTTTGCTATTTGTTGGTGTCCGCTCAACATTCTGATTTTGGTCCAATTCTTCGTTCACGAAAGTGGAAATAACACTGGACATTTTGATATAACGTATACAACATTCACATGGTTTGGTTTCTTGTCAACATGCGTGAATCCAGTATTGTTTGCCTCCTGGAAAATGTCAGATTCCACAAAGGACAAACTGAGAGGTTATTTCAAGTTTGGCATGAAAGGAAAATCCAAAAAGGTAGGCAATTAAGATCATTTCATTTTCACTCAGTAACATGTTTATTTTCTTTTTTAAAAAATAGTATGAATATGAAGATAAGAATATATCTTTCTCTACATCAAAATGAAACAATTGTAAGGAGAATATTTTCCCTGCATCTGTCTGTCGAGGACTTCAAATATTCTGATATACATTATTATGTTACTCGGCATCCAGCAATGAACTTCAGTCACGTTTAAAATTCTTCCGATTGACTAACATAATCTTGACGATAAGTGCATGTATGTAGAGACGATAATGGCTTGATCTGCAAAGTAGACACAAGAGGTCAAATATTTCAGCATCATTTGAGACCATTAGAATCTTAATCTGTAGAGCAATATTGGAAGCGTAGTGTTTCACTGTATTGAAACGTGAGCAATTAGTTCCAGACATGATAACTGTTATTATGCATATTTATTGGACAGAAGGATGCTATCACATACAGTAACATCGATTTAGTCAATCCAAAAAATTGCGACCACTATTGGGTAGCATTTGTTTTTACTAGCATAAAAAAGAGCAAATACATCACCTTACATGTATGACATTCTCAAAAACTGCCATCCCTCGGAAAATTCTAATCTATTAAATTCTCACAGTAAAGTTACCTTTTGAGAAAAATGTGTATGCTAAAGTTGTAGAAGTAATTGTAAAAAAAGAAGAACATAAGACGTAAATCATTATGTTCCAGTATCTCTTTGATTTTCGAAGTAATCAGAACATTTTTTTTTCATAGATTCCTATTTTTATTCCATGTATTGTTGTAAGTAACAATACGGTAAAGGGAGAAAAATGGATACTTGCAGCTGGAAAGCGTGGGCATAATGAAATCGTGTATTACAAACACGGTCGCTATTTCTAATGACTTGATGTGTTCGAAGTGATAAACTGTTCGGGGAAATATCAAATGAACGTGTTAGACGATGTCCTGTTTAACACTTTCGTGCTTAATTTTACCATTATGATAGTTCTAGCTGGAATAAACAAATTCTGAATAACTTCAACTCTCGTTGAAAATATAGAAGGCCATAGCCAATAGCCCACATCGCTCACCTGCGCAACAATAGCTATAATAAAATCAGCTTTAAAGAGTCATAAACAACATTATTCGAACAAACTTGAATCAACACTATCTGAGGATGCTTCAACTGAAGTAACATATTGTCTTGGCAAATGGTGTTTTAGAATAAGATTTTTAAAGACTTTACTACTCGTCTGGGGATGCTTCTTCACAAGTTACAGCTTTTCTGGCCAATTGGTTTTTGATGATATTGTTCCTATATATTACTATGTAAAAAGTCGACCCACGTTGTGGCTCCATACCCCTGGGTATCATGATTTAAACAAACTTATCAACATTTAATTAAAATTTAACAGTAGAAGTATAACATTAGCCGAAATATGCATATCATTTAAGGTTATGGTATCATCTTATCGTTCAATAGAGGCTGCGCTAAGCACAATGACAATAAGGTGGCCGACCATTGAATATACATGTATGTGATCTATGCGGTGACAGGGCATGTATAATATGTAGCTTATACGTTGTAATAATAGTATACGTATATAGCTTGCTTGCGTCGTCTTTTCGCCGTTGACGAAATTACTTGTAGCCGCATTGAAAAGGTACATCGGACGTTTTTGCACCTACAGAATGTAAAAATCCCTTTTTAATCTATACAATTATTATAAACGTTATCTTGACTAAATTAGATATAGAATGTTCTGAACAAGTTCACCTTTATGAATATTTATACAAAAACTTCAACAGAAAATTTAAATTCAGAGTTATCATTCACGAATGTAACGAAATTGACCCAATTCAACCTTTGTGTACTGATGAACTGATGGTGATCGTTTGTCATAAGTCGCTTTACAGCTTAGTGACGGCGGATTTTTTTTAAATCCTTGGCAGTAAACATGATGCCATATTTTCTTTTTCGAATGTCTCAAATGCAAACATAAGTAAAAGAAATTACCAAGTTTTTCACTGGGTTAAAATTTGTCCATGAAGATGCGTTATCAAATCTGTAATTATTTCTCAAGATATGAACAGGTGACTAGCAATCTAAAGTTTTTGACTTGGTAATTGTTCACTGTTTGACTCGATGTTCAAAGCATCTTTATATGTTCTAAAAAGCAAATGCTATTTCATCACAAAAAATCAAGACGAACAAAGCGATTGCTTTATATCATTAATTATTTTGTTTACATTCATCTTTATCATTATGATAAAATGGTTTTTTATTCAAATTGATCATTTTCTTGTTTCAAGACTTTCTCTCTGGGATGTTATCGATTTTAATAATAAGACATAGAAATACCACTCTGAAATGTATTTCATCTTCTACTGAATTCTTTGCTTTCTTTTATCTAACAGCAGATTTCAATCCCTGTGTCTAAATTTCTACTGAATTCTTTGCTTTCTTTTATTTAACAGCATATTTCAATCCATGTGTCTAAATTTCTATTGAATTCTTTGTTTTCTTGATTTCAATCCCTGTGTCTAAATTTCTGCTGAATTTTTTGCTTTCTTTTATCTAACAGCAGCTTTCATTCCCTGTCTCTAAATTTCTAGGGAATTCTCCCTGTGTCTAAATTTCTACTGAATTTTTTGCTTTCTTTTATCTAACAACAGATTTCAATCCCTGTGTCTAAATTTCTATTGCATTCTTTGCTTTCTTTTATTTAACAGCAGATTTCAATCCCTGTGTCTAAATTTCTACTGAATTTTTTGCTTTCTTTTATCTAACAACAGATTTCAATCCCTGTGTCTAAATTTCTATTGAATTCTTTGCTTTCTTTTATTTAACAGCAGATTTCAGTCCCTGTGTCTACATTTAGAACCACAGACAGGACGCTGACCATTCAGAATGGAAACTACGCCCCAGAACCGGTATAACCTGAACAGACTGCCTGAAGACCATAATGCAACATAAAATATACCATTTAATCATGTTACAAATATGTATGTTACCTTTTGATATTAACTTTATTTCGATGAACATTGTGTTTATATTTAATGAACCAAGTACATAAGATTGTTCCAAAAAAAAACCTTTTTAAAATCATGAAAAAACCTATTTTGTGTGTAACTATATATATATATATATATATATATATATATATATATATATATATATATATATATATATATATACCGTATGTACGTCATATTTTATTGTTGTTTTCAATAAAGTTTTTGTCTAAACACTCAAGGACAATCAACAGCAACCTTTTTCCGAGAATCATAAACAACATAATTATTTTGACACTTGTTTTAAACCAACCAAAAATAGCCAAGCGCTTCTAAATATAGAATTTTTATTTTTGCAGATTTCAGGACGTTAATGTACGCTTTTATGGGCATTGATCTAACATCATATGCTAAATGGCCTGCGCCAGAACGCGTGAGATTAAAAGTGGGAAGCAAACTGTCATCTTGTAACCTAACAAATGAAAGCAATCAAACCGCTGTAGGCACGAAGATGTCATTTTTGTCTGTCGCTTTAGTAATCGCCTTATTTTTATTTTCATTTTTATTGTTCTTCACATCTCTTTGTAGCTGAACCGTGTGAGAGAAAATGACAAAGCATTTGACAGGTGCGAATTCGCGGAGGAACATTTCAATGTTTTCATTTAAGATTATAAAACATCCAAACTAATCTGCTGGATTTATTCTACGTATTGCAGAAAGTGAGTACTTGGATTTTGACAAATAAACCGGAAGAAACGATTCATGTATGGTTTGGTAGACCAGATAATCACGCGATCTTGTATTAATAAATCAGACGAGAACTTTCGTGTAATTTGATATCTGCTGTGAAGTTCACAATCATTTATTTGCGTTACTAGTTGGTCGTTTTAAGCAATTACTGGTGCATTGAGACTCGTACATGTTATAGATACAAGGTCATTAAACCTAAAATAAAATTGTTAATTTTTACTATCATGCTATAACTTAAGGGAAAAAAAACATTCCTTGGTTTCTGTCTAATCATTGCCCTGTTTTTCAGTCCGACGTTAGCACTAACAAAGCGATTTGCAATTTTGTGTAGCAGATGAAGACAAATCACCCGGCAATCAGCACCTATGCTATGCTGATTGGGGTGACGAGACTTGCTCACGGAGAACAAGTATACCTGGTCCTGTCATTTGATTATAAAGCTAGATGTTGGATTTTCTTTTCTTCGTTTATTTGGTTGTTAATTATTCTATTCGAATTACATATCTTTGGCTTTTAGATACCCTGGTGTTTCGCAACCAGCAGCGAGTTTTCCTTTATTGGATTAATGTAGCAGCTTTGTGTTCACATCATTAAAATGAACACCGATCGATGATTTCACCACTGTTTGTGATGTGTTTACAATTTGTGATATTGTAAGAGAAATGAATTGACATGCCTAGCGAGTATCCAACCTTTTCAAATGGCAGATTATTGAAAAAGCAAATTATCAATAAGCTAAATAATCTGAGCCAAGCTTTATCAACATTAACATTAAAAATCCTGAGTGTTAAAATACGATAATCTATTAAGCTGTTTCAATCAGAGGCAGATAAGAAATTATGGAAGATAAAAAGAAAAACGATTTTTGTAGAAGTATATATGTAATTTTAATAAATCTAATAAATACCTAAAGGTATTTTACAGTACTAGTAATTGTAACATGT
Organism: Magallana ariakensis; assembly: GCA_020458035.1. Lineage (NCBI taxonomy): Eukaryota > Metazoa > Mollusca > Bivalvia > Ostreida > Ostreidae > Magallana > Magallana ariakensis. Next base: position 49,830,489 of record CM035819.1, read on the forward strand.
CTTTTGCGGAATGGAATACTAGTATTCTTATATAAGATATGTTTATTATGGTGGCATATTTCTGCCATCCACATAATTTTTGGTCAACATAGCATATCACATAAAGTCAAGATAACTATCTCGTGAAGTCGAGATAACTTTCTTTCTCGATTAAGACCGACTTTTTGTTGGGATAGCTATCTCGATAATTTATCTTGTATCTTGACTAAAATTCATGGCATTTGCAAATACTGCCATTCGCAAAACAAGATAAGTAATAAATAGATATTTGATAAAAGAATTTTGGAACTCGTTACCCAGGACTTCTTTGATCTGCATAGAAGATCATTAATGAAAATTATAAGGCTGTCCTCAAAATATATAAATATGCTGATTTTTATTTTCCCATTTAAAACACACGGTATTTTGCGTCATTTCATCACATTTATAAAGTTGCACTGTCTTAAATACTTTAAATCACATGAGATTAAAAGTGTTATGCAAATAATTTACAAATAAGAAATCATGTTTTTGCATTTGGTTCTATTTTGGTGAATTCTATTTTATATTTACATTTCTTATCAAAACATAAGATATAGGATTTCTGCATATTGTTTTTTAAAGGTATTATTTTAATCTTTAATCCATTAATTTAATTAACATGTAGTTTAATATCAACCTTGCGTCATCCGTCTTTTATTCAAGGTAACTAAAGCTCTATAAGTCAGCATATTTATATATACATGTTAATTATAAATTAATACGACATAAATTTGCAACTGAAGATCAAATATTAAAAGATAATTAATCAGACACTAATTAACGGGCCATTCGATATATTTCATTTTGATTTCTATAAACGTAAGGGGATTGAGTAATGAGTTCTATGGTGGCATATTTATGCCATCCTATGGTGGCATATTTATGCCATCCTATGGTGGCATATTTCTGCCATCCACATAATTTTTGGTCAACATAACATATCACATAAAGTCAAGATAACTATCTCGTAAAGTCGAGATAACTTTCTAGTTTCTCGATCAAGACCGACTTTTTGTTGGAATAGTTATCTCGATAATTTATCTTGTATCTTGACTAAAAGTTATGGTATTTGCAAATACTGCCATTCGCAAAACAAGATAAGTAATAAATAGATATTTGATAATAGAATTTTCTTTGATCTGCAAAGAAGATCAATAATAAAAGTTATAAGGCCGTCTTCAAAATATATAAATATGCTGATTTTTATTTTCCCCTAAGACACACAGTATTTTGGGTCATTTCATCATATTTATAAAGTTGCACTGTCTTAAATACTTTAAACTACACGAGATTAAAAGTGTTATGCTAAGAATTTAAATCATGTTTTTGCCTTTGGTTCTATTTTGGTGAATTCTACTTTATGTTTTCATTTCTAATCAAAACATAAGATAAAAGATTTACTGCATATTGTTTTTTAAAAGTATTATTTTAATCTTTAATCGATTAATTTAATTTACATGTAGTTCAATATCAACCTTGCGTCATCCGACTTTTATTCAAGGTATCTAAAGCTCTATAAGTCAGCATATTTATATATACATGTTTATTATAAATTAATACAGACATAAATTTGCAACTGAAGATCAAATATGCAAAGATAATCAGACACTTATTAATGGGTCATTCGATATATTTCATTTTGATTACGCACAAGTGCCTTTCTAAAAACGTAAGGGGATTGAGTAATGAGTTCCGATATACGATTATACACATGTTATACATATATTATCTCGTTTTGTGGATGGCAGCATTTGCAAATGCAACACATTTTAGTCAAGATACAAGATAAATTATCTCATATTGTCGAGTTTTTTATCGCAACAAAATGTGATAGCTTATGTTGACTAGATAAGAGAAGTCGGAGTTTGTTGAGAAACAAGAAAGTTATCTGGACTTGACGAGATAGTTATCGCGACTTGACGTGATATGTTATGTTGACTAAAATTATGTGGATGGCATAAATATGCCACCATACCATCCACATAATTTTAGTCAACATAGCATATCACGTCAAGTCGCGATAACTATCTCGTCAAGTCATAATAACTTTCTTGTTTCTCAACAAACTCCGACTTCAATTTTATCTGGTCAACATAAGCTATTACATTTTGTTGCGATAACTATCTCGACAACACGAGATAATTAAGTCTCCCAAACGAAGTTTGGAGACTTATTGTTTTTGTACGGTTCTTATTATTAAGGTCTTCCGTTTCCAACGGAAGACCTTATAGTGATTGTTAGGTTTTTTCTTTCTTTCTTATTATTATTTTTTTCCCCTTTTTTGTCGGCAGAATTTCTCAGAGATGAGTGGATAGATTTTCCTGAAATTTTCAGGAATAATAGAAAATGATAATATCTTGAGGCGTTTTTTTCATTTTTTCAAAATTCATTTCCGGTCGTCCGTTTCCTGTCCCGCATCAAAGAAGCTTGTCACCTCGAGATCTCAAAAACGACAAGAACTATTACATTCGAACTTTGTGGGATGATAGACCTATATGTGTAGATGTGTTTAAACTATTTTGTTTTGTTCGTCGTAACTTCCTGTCGTCACCGGAAGCACTTCAAAAATTATTTTTTTTACGTATTTAATTTAATTTACATGGAATGATTATATAAGTATAAATCTTTATATATGTCATCTAAGCGATGTTCAATCAACAGAAAAGTTCCATTTCCGGTGAGATATCTCAAATATCTCAGGTAGCTTTCTAAAAAAAAAATTTGTACCCGCGAGATCTCAAAAAGTATAAGTGATCAAGGCACGAAACTTTCATGGATGATAGACATTTGACTGAAAATGTGTTTAACTGCTTTTATTTTGTCGGCCGTCACTTCCGGTCCACACGGGAAGAGTTCAAACAAATCAAGCTGTTTATAAGTTTAACTGTTTTTCTTTGCCAATTTAATATAAATTGATAGGCAATAAAGTCCTGTTGTCAAATGTATAAGAACTACTAACTTTCAATTTTCACTGTGTACTTCCGTTTGTGCGTTTCCTGTCCCGAAACAAAAAACTTGACTCCTCGACATCTCAAATATGGTATTGACTTGAACAATCAAACTTTGCAGGATGATAGACCTATATATGTAGATGTGTTTACACTATTTTCTTTTGTTCGGCGTAACTTCCGGTCGTCATCGAAAGCACTTCAAATTTTTTTTTTTTTACCTTTTTTAGTTATTTTACATAGAATGATTATTTTAGTATGGATCTTTTCATAAGTCGTTTATGCGATGTTAAATAAACAAAAAAAGATCCATTTCCGGTGAGATATCTCAAATATCTCAAGTAGCTTTTTTATACTAAATTGTGTACCCGCCGTTAGTCAGAAACTGTTAGTGATTAAAAAACCAAACTTACGTAGGTGATAGACATTAAATAGAGGATGTGTTTAACGTGTTTCATTTTGTCAACCGTCACTTCCGGTCCTCACCGGAAGGGTTCAAACAAATGACATTGTTGATAAGTTTAACTGGTTTTTTTACACTAGTTCAGCAAACTTGATAAACGATAGTGCACGAGAGGAAAATGTTTAAGATATATTAACATTTTTTTTCATTAAGCATTTCTGTTCGTCCGTTTTCTGTCCCGAGACAATAAACCTTTTCTCAACGAGATCTCATAACTGACAATAGCTTAAGCATCCACACTTTGAGGAAAAATAGAACAATGTATGAAGACATGTTTACCATGTTCCGTTTGATCCGGCGTAACTTCCGGTCGTCAGAGCAAATATCAAAAATGACTTTTTCTCGTTTTGTTTTGTTTCACATAGGAAACGTTACCGAAATATTCCATCACAATATCGATTAAATCCCCCTTCTTTTTATAAGAGAAACGCATTTTTACAGACTGATACATGAGGAACGGAAGACCTTTTTGTTGCTATAGCAACAAGACTCTAGTTATTATTATTATTCTTCTTCTTCTTCTTTTTTTTCTTTTTCTTTCTCGCTCTGAACTTGTCCGTCGCGTTTCTCAGAGATGGCTGAACAGAATTCTACAAAACTCTAGGATATGATAGGCCTGCATATCTAGTTGTGCACGCTGGTTTGATTTTTCTCATTTGGGGTTGGCCAACCACTTTCTTGGGGGGTCAAACGGGTGTGGGGTCTAACATAGAACCCTATGGGAAAAATCGTAGACTCTATTGTAAATGGTTATAACTTGAAAACGGACAGAGATAATTGCAAAGGGTTTTCAGAATCATATATTGTCTATTATAGGTAATATATGGGGTTTATTAGATCTTACCCCTGGGGTCATCCCCACCCCCCGGGAATTAGAAATGACCAAATATCTTGAAAACGGTTAAGATCCCCACCCCTAAACCATATATATTCTTGTTCATTGTGTCAAGAGGGATCAAATGGTATGTAGGTCATTGGCCCCTGGGGTAGTCCTGACCCCCCTCGAACAGGAAGTGCCCAAATATCTTGAAAACGATTGAGATCCCCACCCCTAAACCATATATATTCATGATCCTTGTGTTAAGGGGCATCAAACGGTATGTAGGTCATGGGCCCCAGGGGTAGTCCTGACCCACCTCGAACAGGAAGTGCCCAAATATCTTGAAAACGGTTGAGATCCCCACCCCTAAACCATATATATTCTTGTTCCTTGTGTTAAGGGGCATCAAATGGTGTGTAGGTGATGGGCCCTGGGGGTAGTCCTGACCCCTTTGAACAGGAAGTGCCCAAATATCTTGAAAACGGTTGAGATCCCCACCCCTAAACTATATATATTCTTGTTCCTTGTGTCAAGGGGCATCAAACGGTGTGTAGGTCATGGGCCTCGGGGGTAGTCCTGACCCCCTCGAACAGGAAGTGCCCAAATATCTTGAAAACGATTGAGATCCCCACCCCTAAACCATATATATTCTTGATCCTTGTGTTAAGGAGCATCAAACGGTATGTAGGTCATGGGCCCCGGAGTAGTCCTGACCCCCCCTCGAACAGGAAGTGCCCAAATATCTTGAAAACGGTTGAGATCCCCACCCCTAAACCATATACATTCTTGTTCATTACATTTTGTCGGTTCACCTGATATATAGTAAATGACCCCTCGGGAACCTCATTAAATTTCCCAAATAGAAATATTCAAGTATTAACTCTTTTTGTCTGTAAAGTTTGACCCATGTTGGTCATCCCTAACCCCAATGATGGCCTCGTTCGTTTGGGAGACTTTATAATCGCCCCGATTATAATTACATCTTGTTTATCTTGTATCTTGACTAAAATTTGTTGCATTTGCAAATGCTGCCATCCAAAAAAAACGAGATAATACATGTATAACATGTAACATCGTATATCGGAATTCATTACTCAATCCCCTAACGTTTATAGAAAGGCACTTGTGCGTATTCAAAATGAAATATATCGAATGGCCCGTTAATTAGTGTCTATTTATATTATCTTTCAATATTTGAATTTCAGTTGCTAATTTATGTGTGTATTAATTTATAATTAACATGTATATATAAATATGCTGACTTATAGAGCTTTAGATACCTTGAATAAAAGACGGATGACGCAAGATATTGACCTACATGTAAATTAAATTAATCGATTAAAAATTAAGATAATACTTTTAAAAAACAATATGCAGAAAATCATTTATCTTAAGTTTTTAATTAGATATGAAAACATAAAATAGAATTCACCAAAATAGAACCAAAGGCAAAAACATTATTTTTTATTTAAATTCTTAGCATAACACTTTTAATCTCATGTAGTTTAATGTATTTAAGACGGTGCAACTTTATAAATATGATGAAATGACGCAAAATACTGTGTGTTTTAAAGGGGAAAATAAAAATCAGCATATTTATATATTTAAGGACGGCCTTATAATTTTCATTAATGATCTTCTATGCAGATCAAAGGAGTCCTGGGTAATGAGTTCCAAAATTCTATTATCAAATATTTATTTATTAGTTATCTTGTTTTGCGAATGGCAGAAAACCAGATAAAACTTCGGATCATACGTCATTGCAATATGTCTCTAAGCAGAGAGACATATTCTAATTACTTTTAGCTAACAATTGTTCGACGAATCCTATGGTCATCTGCAGACAAAAGGATGCATGGTGATGACGTCATAAAAGGTTAAATTTGAAAACGTTTTTCTGACAGCTAGCACTGATATAATCCAGCGAAAAACCATTTTCAGCTTCTACAATGTCAAACAGAATTAAGTATAGATAATAGGATTATTCTTTCTATAGTTTTACAACGAATAAGCTACTCAGCAGCAAGCTTTAGTCGAGGAATATTGATGAAATGACAACTCTTAGGCTACGGAGGCGCGCTGATTTTTAGATAAATCTATATATAACTTGAAATTTCAAAACACTACAGTGTTTGTCAATGCATCAGATGATAATTTTCCAGAACAAAAAGGAATGAAACAAACAACTTGATATTGCTCTTATATTTTGCATTTTACAAATTCATGAGTAGAGCGATAGCCTACCGGTCATGTAACAAGACCATTATGTGAATAAACATATATATCTATGAAACATTGATTCTAGTATTAACTGAATTGGTATGGCGTGTAAAACATTGCTTTTTTCGAAAATCTTCGAAATCAAGATTTTAGACCTACATTACAGACGTTTGAACATGCATCACAAGATTTTCGAATAAAGCAACGTTTTACACGACATATGGGTCATGTAGGTCATGTTTTTGTTCATATCGTTTAAATAAAAAAATTAACAACATTCGTTGCTGTTGCTTGAAGAGCAAAGTTTTTTTACATAAAGAAGTTGCATGTTGACATAAATAAGTTGCATGTCGACATAAATATGTTGCATGTCAACATATTTATCTTGCATGTTAACATAAATAAGTTGCATGTCGACATAAATATATGTAGGAAGCATCTAGCATTCAAGGATGTCACATGTGGGCGATATTTGAGATTTTTTGAGATTTTTATAATTCATATTTGATAGCAATTTTCTTGCATGTCAACATAGTTATGTTGCATGTTGTCATAACTATCTTGCATGTCAACATATATATCTTGCATGTCGACATAATTGATAGAAAAATAACTTCCACAGAAGGGGCAGAGATGAGCTTTTCTGATCAAAATTTGTCCGTTGTCTGTCGTCGTTGGCGTTGTCGTTGGCGTTGGCGTTGGCGTTGTTGTAAACTTTTCACATTTTCATCTTCTTCTCCAGAACCACTGCGCAGATTTCAACCAAACTTGGCACAAAGCATCACTGAGCGCAGAGGTTTCAAGTTTGTTCAAATAAAAGGCCACACCCTCTTTAAAGGGGAGATAATTTAGAATTATTGAAAATTTGTTGGTATTTTTCAAAAATCTTCTTCTCAAAAACTATTAGGCCAGAAAAGCTGTAATTTTAACGAAGCATCCTTTGGTAGTGTAGATTCAAATTTGTTCAAATCATGGTCCCCGGGGGTAGGGGTGGGCCACAATGGGGGGGATGAATTTTTACATAAGAATGTATAGAGAAAATATTTAAAAATCTTCTTCTCAACAACTATTAGGCCAGAAAAGCTGTAACTTGTATGGAAGCATCCTCAGATAGTGTAGATTCGAATTTGTTCAAATCATGGTCCCCGGGGGTAGGGTGGGGCCACAATGGGGGGATGGATTTTTACATAAGAATGTATAGAGAAAATCTTTAAAAATCTTCTTGTCAAATACTATTAGGCCAGAAAAGCTCAAATTGGAGTGGAAGCATCCTTAGATAATGTAGATTCAAGTTTGTTTAAATTAAACTTTTTTGAGTAAGATCTACTGTACGTAGTTGTCAAGATATTTAGATTTTGATACTGTAATGCTTATTTGATCAGAGTTAAGGCTGTTGTTGCTCAGGTGAGCGATGTGGCCCCTGGGCCTCTTGTTTAATAAGATGGCAAAGAATCCATTTATTTGACCGAAACCAGTCCAATGTCCCCAAACCACATCAAATTTCAAATAAGCAATGTCTGAACCAAAATGTCTGACAGTACATTGATGGAGTCAACTGTTTTCACTCTAGTGGCGTCGGAAGCAAATTGAAAGTGGGGGGAGCTAGACTTATCAAAAATCTTGACAAGCAAAAAAAAGGGTCTTTGGATTGTAGAAATTTGCAACAACAAAAAAAGGGGGGGCTAAGCCCCTCCTAGCCCCCCCCCCCCCCCGGTTCCGACAAATAAAAGGATGACGTCATAAAAGTTCAATTGTTAAATTGTATTTGTGTTACTAGCAGCCACTAGAAAGAAAATTCAGTGTAATTAATCAAAATTACAAACAGCAATACGATTATTTTTCAAGAATTGTTTGCACTAAATAATCTAAACATTTACATTCTTCACAGTAAGGGTTGTTATTAAAATGACAATACCTATGATTTGCTTGTCGTTTTTATGTCATTATAAAGATAATTAATATCCGTGTCGTCATAGATTCTGTCTTTCCCTCAAAATAAGCAGTCTGCGTACATTTCGAGTCGATTATTTGTCATCGACCCTAAAAGACGCCGCTATCTTAAAACTTGAAATAAAAACGATAAATCAAAATATTACACCCCCTCAAAATTGATTTAGATTTTGATTTAGAATGCTGATAATTAAAACTATTTACGGTACTTTTGCTGTATTTACAAGCCAGGTACCTGTAACGACGTATTCTTGACCGGTGTTTAGTCCTCGGGTTATATCTGTTGTATCCTTTGTTACACGAATGTTGATAACATATAAAACTCTGTTGTAGAATAAAGCTGGGCAGTTCTTTTCTATTATTTGCAATTGATTTTTTTAAAGAAAGGTTTTTAGTTTTTGGTTTTTTTTTAATTTCAGTAATTTTCATTAACAGTTGAATACAAGTATATAAGCATACATATATATTTCTAGAGATTTTAAAAATGAATTCTTAGATGATAGTGGCTATAAATGGCAAATGTTTTAAGGATATGGGACATAAGAGAAAAATTACAATCATGTAAAGATATATCACGTTGGAGCAGGTCTTTAATGGAGGGATTGGCAGTTCTTTTTCTATTCATAATAGTTTAGAATTAAAGGTTGTTTGTTTTTAAGGTTAACACATTTTAATCCATCTTATTCCATATCATAGGCACATATTTTAATTGGGTTGGATTTTGGCGATATATTTTAGGGCAACAAACGTAAAAAAAATTCCAAGTCACGAAGAAACAAATCAGAATTTATAGCACGACCGAGATGACGAACGTAAGCTAGGCCTTATACATATCTTAACATCTATATATTGTATTCACGGATAATTCAGTCCCATCGAGCTCGAGATAACGAGATTTTACTGCATGCATGTAGTTTTGATTAAATTATTTTCCGTTGTAGGCATTTCTAAATGCTACTGCATTTCAATATCAAAGATTAATAGCCTGAAAATGACTAAAAAATTTGTCAAATCATTTTAATGCATCTGTGACAATACAATGATTTTACAAACCGACCATATTATTCATTTTCACCGAGAAGATGCAGTATAGGTCTATTTTTATCCTAATGACTTCGAGAAAAACAGATAAACAGGTTTATAAAAATTCAGATAAGCCTCTCGCGAGATTTAACTAGTGATGGATAACATTCTGTTACTTTTTTTAAATGAAATAAATGAGTATGGCGTATGTTAGCTTTTGATTGGATTTCTGTCTCTTTTGACGACAAGTACGATAGTTTTTACGTATCTGATTGACGACTAATTTTGTCTAAAATGTTTTTCTCTGTAATTGGAAGCTTCCTTGTGCTTTTTACACTGCAATGAAAACTAAACGCGTCTCTAAAGAATTTTAGCAAAACCCCAAGGTTTTTCAAATACATTGCCCAAATAGTTTTCAAAGCGGAGAAAATGTAAATGAGTGAACATTTGACAAGCCTTTACGTTAATAAAGAAACATGAAGTGGTTCGACTCCCAATACATACATGTAATATTTTCTTTTATACAGATGAACTACTACTATTTTAAATATTGCATCTAAAGATCTTATCCTTGGTACAAATGAGTGGCTTCGGTGTTTTGTTTTGTTTTGCGAAAAAGAAAGATTGCTCACGTAAATAAAAAGTAAATTCTCATAACTCAGATTAAAATTCGTGATTTCTAGGCACAATTCATCAAAAAGGTGTTGCAGTTCCTGTGCTATTTTCTCTAAAAGTGTTGCAGATAAAATGGAAATCTGCTTGAGACAGAACTTTCACTAGTTTATTGAACCAAACAAAACATGGCACGAACGCCTTGTTTACATAACGAGGAATTGTGAGCACTGCATCATTCTTATTACTCGACAGATGACATTCAAAGTTGACTGACCATTAGAAATACCTTTGTGAAGAATTAGACTACTAGTATTGTGAAAATAAATTGAAGATTCTTCCATCAAATCGTGACCATACTCGTTATGATATTACACGCATAATGTTCCTATTTGTATATTTATTGCCTAGAATGAACGAGAGAAGTCATAATCATATCTAAATCTTCAGAGAATTTTCACGGTTGATGACTTAAATCTCCGATAGGACTATCATGTACATTCTAGGTTACACAAATATGGACACCAGACTCCATTAATCCATCGGTATTCGAGACTGCTTGTACAGTTCTCTGGTGGGGCGGGGCACTGGGGTAAAGGACATCTAAACGGCTCCTCAGTGGTGGTAGTGGTCGTTCTCCTCCTATAGTAATATCTTGTACTGCCTGTGTGGGGAAATATAAGAGCGGTTCTTTAGTGACTGTAGCATAAATGATTCATAATGATTGTCCTGATCAAATGATGCACAACACAATGCAGTTGATAAAGGTGTCAGCTTTTGGTTTTATAAGTCCTTAGTTCAAATCCAGCTGGTGTTTTCACAAATTTTACCTTATATATAAGATACAGATTATTATTAAAAAACTAAAAAATATAAAAAGGTGTTTGTATTGTGAATATGATGAACTGTCATCAATATTGAAACCTTGTAGCACCTTTCATAACTGTACATAAAGAAGGCTAAGAAATGATTACCTTTTAACGTCGTCGACACTTATCAATATTGATAAAAAAAATTGCTTTAGTAAATGCTATAACATAAATTTCATTTAATATAACTTTTTCGTATGTACATGAATTGTGTAACTTTATACATTGATGATTAAATGATTCCAAATAGTATTTTACTTCTTTATGAATTATCTTGATACATAACCCTTAATTTTTTTTCTAAGCTAGAAGTAAAAATGAAAAAAAATTAAATTTGGAAAAATATATTGCATTAGAATTATGCAAGCTCATATTGAACACGAGGTCGATCGAAAAAAACCCAAACCCTTACATGTCATCCAACGTAATTACAATGTTGACGTTTGTGGTAACAAAACCTACCTGGTCGAATAAATACAAAGCACAGCAAGGAAAATATCAACAAAATCTGAAATGTCTTCGTCATCTTAACGGCTTATCACCTACACGTACAAATGTAAGACTTCAAATTCATTTATACTACATGCACCTACTATTGGACATTTCGCATTTTGTTAATATACGGCAACAGGTGGTTTGGGGGAGATTTTGAAAAACATGTTTTGATGAATAGATGTAGAATGAATGTGACGCATGCTAGCTTTTGATCGGATTATCTATCTTTTTTATGACAGATAGGATAGTTTTTACGTTTCTGATTGACGATTATTTGTTTCTAATGTGTTTTCCTCTGTAATTGGAACCATTTCTGCGTTTATACAATGCAATAAAAAATTAAATTAAACCTGTCCTTAAAGAACTATAATCGAAGATTTTGACAGACAATGTCAATACAGTTTTCAAAGCGAAAAAGGTGTATTTTGTAAATGACCTCCTTTAATGTCCTCTACGCAATAAGTTGATATGATTAAAGTCAACCCGACCCCCAATAAAGATTTCGTGATAAACATGAACTATATAAATAGTGCCTGTTTTGGAGGGTAACAGTTGAAATTGACACCCCGAGAAAACCATTGTCAACCGACGCGAAGCGGAGGTTGACAATGGGGTTTTTTTTTAGGGATGTCAAACAGGCACTATTTATATATTTATTTATTTATTGTATTCTATGAGAGACAGAAATGATTAATGTTAAGAAACTCGATTCTGTTAAAGTAAAATAAAAAAGGAAGTTTCTGATTAACCAGGATCTCAGGTATGCTTATATCATCTTTGTTTTGATGCCCCCCCCCCCCCGAATTTTTTTTTCTTTTACTAAAACCGATTTAAATTTAGATACCGAAACTATTCGTAGTTCAGTTGCAATATTGATAAGTTAAAACATACGAAATTCAACATGTTTTAAACCAACAGATGCTTTATTTTAAATGAATTGTCGAAACCTTAACCTTGTCCATTTTATATTGCTCATCAAAAAAAAATTCAAGATTCAACCAGCTCGTGCTGATTTGCAACAGTTTTCACAAAAGTTTTTGTTGAGGATCATTTAAATATTTATATTAAAGGTATTTGGGACAATAAATAACAAGAAGTTCCCCTGACGGATTATCCAGTTGCTCTTCAGATGTCACATGCACATTGTTCAATTTTGTATATTTATTGTCTAGAATGAACAGTATAAATTTTATAGTATATGTTCGTCGTGACGGAATTTTTACGGTTGATGACTTAATTCTCCGATCACATCACATTCGAGGATACACGCTACTGGACACAAGACTCCATTAATCTGTTTGTATTCGAACCTGGAACTACAGTTTGGTGGTGGAGGTATACAGAGGGGTGCACGGCATCTGAACGGCCTGTCTGTCGTAGTTATTCCCCTCCTGAAGTGATACCCTGTGAATGAAAAAGTCGAACGGTTCTTTAAGCAGGAATTATTTTATAATTATTGCAGTGCAACACCGGAGCACACTTGATTTAAGAGCCTGGTTATGATTTCCATGTCGTCCTCACTAATCAATTATAATAACGTTCTTGATATTTTAAGTAAATGATATAACACATTTTATTTTATGTAACTCGCTTGCATGACCATTAACAGTGTAACTTTAAATATAGAGTTGATTAATTCGTTCTTAATTGTAATATTTTCGTCATTTTTGTCTATATTTTATTTTCAACCCCTAACTTTTAAAACATTTTACAGTTTCGGAGTTAGGAGTAACAATAAAATACAATCTGAGAAAAAATATTGCATTAAAGTTAAGTAATCTCACGTTCAACATGGGACAATAATGAAGGTCGATTAGAAAAAGTAAAAACGTTTAACATATCACTTGACATAATTACACCATGAATACTAATGAGAATGATAATGACATAATCCTACCTTGTTCTGTAAATACAAAGCACAGCAAGGAAAATATCAGCAAAATCTGAAATGTCCTCGTCATTTTAACGGTTTATACAGTTATGAATGTGATACTACCAATCATTTATACTTATGTACTTATTGTTGGAAACTACTCCTTTCGTTGATAGACGAGAACGTTAACATGTGGTTTTGAAAGGTTTTGGAAAAACATGCTTTGATTAATATAACTTTTCAATATCATACAATGACATAGAAAAATCACGGTGTCATTATGATTGCGTTTATGAAAACAATTTGCATAAAATTGCATTAGTTAACCAGGTAATAAGGTTCGTGAAGTAAATAAGTCTGGCAATTTATTTTACACGTGTAAAACTTCAGCTGTAAGTTTGGTTATTTTCTTAACTTATTTCAAATCAATTCAATTTATTCATTATCACATTGCATCAAACAATTATGCGCGTACGGTTCGCCGTAGAATTCACGTCATTTCTATATAAAAGCAGAAAAATTTTCTCCAAAATTAAGACATTCAGAATAATAAAATAAATAGTGCCTGTTTAGGAGGGTAACAGTTGAAATTGACACCCCTTCGCGTCGGTTGACAATGGTTTTCGAGGGGTGTCAATTTCAACCGTTATCCTCCTAAACAGACACTATTTATGTAATGTGTTCCATGAATGACAAGTAGAAGTCTCCAGTAGCTTATGTAAAACGGTAACATCCGTATCGCAAAATTATCATAGAGCTAGAACTACACTGCAGTGATTACTAAAATAAATTTTCGTTGAAAACAATAGCATATCTAGTTATTCAGGCTCATAAAGATTAGTGCATCAAAACCATATAAAGTGAAGAAAATCGGTGACTATGCGTAGGCACCGTCTTCCAGTATTTAGAGAATTGATATTAAGTATATTCTCCGTCTCTCATCACTTTTCTATATTAAAACATTTTGGTGGCTTTGTAATGGATCATATCCATATCAAATTCCATTGCTTTTGGGATTCATTTAACGACAGTAATAAGATCTTTTCATATAACCAATCATTATGCATCAGAAAAAAGAGATCTTTTCACACAATATCGGTATTTAGATAAAGTAATGAATTGCTATACATGTACATGTATATAGTTGTTTAAGAAATTCTCAAAGAAGCCTGTGTCATCAATTTAGAATCAGCTATCTATCAAACTAAAGAAGACCATCGGCTACATCGCTCACCTTAACAACAGTTCCTGTATTTTTTTTATAAAATTTTTAACTCTTTTTAAATCGTAAAACTCAGAAAAAAGACAGATCTTGGAAATGTACTTTTAGAACATTGCATCCATCAACTGACCAATGTTACATGTACTAGTATATTGATCTGCTACCGGGCGACATAACACTCCAGGGCTTTCCTGTCACCTCGTGGCAAATATTCTTTTATTTATTTACTTCCATGTTAAATACTGAAATCTGATTGGTTTAGACACAGTTTATAATCCGTTCTATAACCCTAAGCTTTAGCAACACACTTGGCAACGGGTAACATTATATAAATAGTGCCTGTTTGGGAGGGTACCAGTTGAAATTGACACCCCGAGAAAACCATTGTCAACCGACGCGAAGCGGAGGTTGACAATGGTTTTCGAGGGGTGTCAATTTCAACTGGTACCCTCCCAAACAGGCACTATTTATTTTATTATACTGAATGTCTTAATTTTTATAGCAAATTTTACTGCTTTTATATAGAAAAGACGTGAATTCTACGGCGAACCGTACGCGCATAATTAACGCGCATGTAACAATTCGTTCTATCGGCCCGTTGCTAAGCGTGCGAGGGAGAGAGAACGGATTGTCAACTGCGTCTAAACCAATCAGATTGCAGTATTTAACATGAAAGTATAATAAAACGAATTGTTACATGCGCGTAAATCGCCTCACGTCGGTTGACAATGCTTTTCTCGAGGGTGTCAATTTCAACTGTTACCCTCCCAAACAGGCACTATTTATATAATGTCGCCCTCGAAGCCATGTAATATATGTTATATAACATATTTTAAAAGCTCAAAATCAGTTTAAGAACAAATTCACCTCATTATCTAGTAAAAATGTATTTTATTAATACATCTTCATAGATTACAACTCATTCAATGTGAGATGTTTTGTAAAATGCCGATCGGTGCTTTCAAAATTTTTTTTTCAAATTAAACGAATAGCAGACACTGTCCTGACATTTTAGTTTTCGAGGAACTAAATTTCGAATCCGCAGTATTATTGCACGCGAAAGTAATATAACAACTTCGGAAGGCCAATATAACTATTTCCTGTGAAGTATAACTGTTTTCGGGAAGACAATATGACTATTTCCGGTGTGATCCAGCAATTTTCAGGGCATATAAATAAATTTATTTCATTTGTGACATAACGAGAAAACTTAATTAATATTCCAAATTGTTATATAATGATATATTGAGGTTATGAGATACACCAACTAAAAAAGTTTGACCAAAGGTAAATCTACCTACTTATTAATAGACACATATTTGACGCCATAAGATGTAGAATGTCTAAATGGTTTTTGATCAAGCTTTAGTGTTTAAAATGAATAGGTTAAATAAATTTTAAAGATGAGCCGTAACATTCAGAGAATGGATCATAGTCATGATAGTGGCCCATTTTAAGTCGACAAACGCTGAGCCGCAAATTCCATCAACTGACAAAATCTTGATTATTCAAAAGTTTTTAATTAAAATTGTTTCAAAATAAATTCGGAAAGTAGGACAGAGTGATGTATTTATTAAATATTAATTAAATGATTGGCATTTTTACGTTATTTTGATGTCGTATAATTATACAAACCACGTTTGGACCACACAATACGTCATTTGCGTCATTGATGAAATGTATTGGACTATTTGTTAGAAATTTTATTTGAAGTGTTTTTACAAATACACTAGAAAATGTTAATATTTTAGAATAGCGTGTTGTTTTTCTATATTTACACTTTCAATTCCTCGAGCCACATCCGAGGAAACGTCAAGTGCAGATCGTTAAAATCCTTTACAAGTTTATGTATAAATGGTCGTCATTTTTCAAGACGTTAAGACGTTGGCCCAGCAACTGGCGCGTATCTACAGCAGTTTGGTAAGGGGCACCTGTCTCCGCCATCACACGTTTGATGTATATCTCGCTGTCATTCCCATATTTTTGTAAGCATAATCGTAACATATTCCTGGTATGGGCTTTAATAAAGACATGTAAGAAAAAAGAAAGAAAACAGTTGTTAATTTATTTAGAACAATCGTTCATATCATTTTTATTACCAATATAGTAGTTTATATATTGTATATGTTATTCTAATTTTGGTAGAGATTCAATGGGGCATCTACGTCATTATATTTAACTATTTCGAACACAATTCTTCTACACAATATAATATTTCATTTGTAAAAGACAAGAAAATTATAATATTTAGATACTGTTCAAATATCTAATTTTCAAAATAAAAATATGTGATTTTTTGCAAAGTCAAAAAGGCACGAGTAGTTAAATCAACTTTTTTCTCATTCCCTCATAAATAATATTGTTTCAGATCCGCGGTGAATGCACTTATATGAAGAATGAACATTATTATCTTTAATTAATTGATCCATAGAAAAGAAGATATAACTCACCAAAGTAAGCAACAACACACAGAAGAAACACCAACAGAATCATTGTGCCAAATATCTTACTGCCGAATGATTTATCATCTTCACGACCACAGAAAAGTTTTTAGTCTAGCAAAGTTTTCTTGGTTCTGATTTCTATTGTTTTCAATTACATACATATGGACATTTTCTTAAAGCTAAAACGATTTACGTGATAATTAGTGTATTCTTTAAAGAGTAAACATTTCGTAACCAGGTCAATACAGCGCTGTTCAGCTAGACAATGGTCAAGAAGGGAAATTAATCAATGCTCTGATACCCGTGCTGGGTGAGCACTGTGTATTATGGCCAAAATATATTTGATGTTTGATAACATCAACTACGACGGAGCCATTCTCGACAGCATGCAAAAACTCGATGAAACGGGTTGGCACGAATAAACCCACAATGACGTAAAATGTATTTTTTTTTTCACTTTCTGAGAGACACGTCAATACGGACTTTTTGCGGGTGCTTGCGGATTGGAGATGATATATAATGTTGCAGACTTAAAGATTCAATGAAAGAAGTAAAATCGAAAATTATTTAAAATGTCTTACCGAGACCTAATCTAGATTGATTTTTTAAAAAACTGATTGATGTTCTTTCTTATCTTGGAAAAACCTCAATATTAAGATGTTAATTTTATGATGTGTTTCTTGAACTGCTACTCAAAAGCATCAACGTTTGAATACTTAGTATAATTTTACCAATAAGTCCCATTCATGTTTTAATTATTTTTGAGAATTATTTTCAATGAATTTCAACGTATAAGTCCAGTCCCCATTGTTTGTTTTTTCTCATCACCTCCGGAAGCCTGGAAATTAATCTTGGTTGTAACTTAATTCCTTATATTGACATCTACGTACCGAGTATGATTCCCTCTATTTCTTTCGAAAACATAGTTTAAAATTCATAGCTCTATAAAAAAAGCCAGACTGAAATCTACACGCACCGTTTATCGATTGGTCGAAACCTAGAGCGACTTAAGAAAAATCACGGACTGAACGAAAAAATTATGATGATGTCAGACTGAAATGATTTGGCTGTTTCTTTTAGTTAACATATTGTCGTACGTTAACAGTAATTTAGTGAATTTTACTTAATTTTTACAATCAATCTATTAATTTGTTAAAAGAAAGATGTAAATATAAACAATAAAATGCTTTCTTTGATGATTCATGCGGGTTATGAAGGTAGCGATCATTGCAGAAAAACATAGGTAATCACAGATTACAAAGCTCACCGAGACGAGGCATCACCTTTATGAGGAATCACCTTTATGAGACCACCTTTATCATATTATTTGAAAATCATAGTTAATAATGATCTTGGATATACATGGATACTGTTTTGACACAATATCGTATAACAATATCATATGTTAAAAAATTGTATAATAATCATATGTTCATTTCATAGGGTATTATACGATACAATGTTTATCAATACAATAATATAAAATACGATATTGCATCCTATGATACCTACAATATATAACATATAATACAATAAAATACTGTAATAAACAATGATGAAATATGATATTGTAACATATGATATGACATTGTATCTTGTTATAAATTATTGTATTTGATCACATAATACAATATCATAATATATTATGATATTGATATTATATGATACAATATAATAATATATGATACAATATCATATCACATAATACATCACAATATTGTAACATATGATATTATATTGTGTAATATTATAGTATGATATTGTATTGTATGATATTGTATCATATTTGATACATAATAGGATATTGTATCATATGATACAATAAAATTTGATACAACATTGTATCATATCAATTGATACAATATCATGTGATACAGTACTATATTATTATATTATACAATATCATATTATACTATATTGTATTATATGACACACTATCACATTATGCAATATCATATAATACATTTTCATGTGATTTAATAATATAATAATTATATAAACCAATATCATATTATACAATATTGTATCATATGATACAATATATATTATACAATATCATATGATACAATATTATATGTTGCCATATCATATGAAACAATAGCATGTGATAAAATAGTATATTATACAATATCATATTATACAATACTGTATCATAATAAACAATACTATACATAACAATATCATGATACAATATCATATCATAATGTACAAAAAAATTGATACAATATCATATCGTATCATAAAACTTTTTACAATATAATATATGATATAATATTGTATCATATAAAACAATAGTGTATCCTATCATACAATACTATATCATAGGAATCATATTATATCATTTAACAACGAACACATCTATTAAGCAGGTTTGAGATAGGAGAATTTTTTTAGCATCCTTGATAATGGAGATCTGCATCTGAAGCTACCTCTGCGGTTCATTAATATTATAGTTAAATCAACGTTTAACTATGCAAGCTATTATCTATAAAATATGTGACTTGTTCCAAAAAAACAAATCTCATCCAGCATCCGAAACCTACGGCTCAGATTCAGCATTCAAGCCTGCCAGGTGCATCAGTATCATAAGATGCATCATCTATGCAAGTTTGGTAAAGTTAGGACCAGTAATAACTAAGATATAATCATAAGAGAGCACCTGCTCCAAAAACACCAGCTCTTAAAACCTTAACCTACCTCCAGCATTCGAAACCTATGGGTCAAATTCAGCATTCATGCCTGTCAGGTGCATCAGTATCATAAGACGCACCATCCATGCAAGTTTAGTAAAGTTAGGACCAGTAATAACTAAGATATATTTTTTTAGCATCCTTGATAATGGAGATCAGGCTCTGCATCTGAAGCTACCTCTGCGATTCATTTATATTATAGTTCAATCAACTATGCAAGTTTGAAATAGTACTAATATTTTTTAAACATGTGACCTGTTTCAAAAAAAAAATCCAGCATCCGAAACCTTTGGCTCAGATTCAGCATTCAAGCCTGTCAGGTGCATCAGTATCATAAGACGCATCATTCATGCAAGTTTTATGAAGTTAGGACCAGTAATAACCAAGATATAATCATCAGAGGGCACCTGCTCCAAAAACTTTAACAAGCTCTTAAGACCTTAACCTCCTTCAGCATCCGAAACCTATGGCTCAGATTCAGCATTCATGCCTGTCAGGTGCATCAGTATCATAAGACGCACCATCCATGTAAGTTTGGTGAAGTTAGGACCAGTAATAACTAAGATATAATCATCAAAGGGCACCTGCTCCAAAAACTTTAACAGCTCTAAAAACCTTAACCTCATCCAGCATCCGAAACCTATGGCTCAGATTCAGCATTCAAGCCTGTCAGGTGCATCAGTATCATAAGACGCACCATCTATGCAAGTTTAGTAAAGTTAGGACCAGTAATAACTAAGATATAATCATCAAAGGGCACCTGCTCTAAAAACTTTAACCAGCTCTAAAAACCTTAACCTCATCCAGCATCCGAAACCTATGGCTCAGATTCAGCATTCAAGCCTGTCAGGTGCATCAGTATCATAAGACGCACCATCTATGCAAGTTTAGTGAAGTTAGGACCAGTAATAACTAAGATATAATCATCAAAGGGCACCTGCTCCAAAAACTTTAACCAGCTCTAAAAACCTTAACCTCATCCAGCATCTGAAACCTATGGCTCAGATTCAGCATTAAAGCATGTCTGGTGCATCAGTATCATAAGATGCACCATCCATGCAAGTTTGGTAAAGTTAGGACCAGTAGTAACTTAGAAATTGCTATCAAAGGGCACCTGCACCAAAAACTTTAACCTGCTCCAAAAACCTCAACCTCCTCCAGCATCTGAAACTCATGGCCCTGATTCAGCATCCAAGTCTTTCAAGTCCATAAGTAGGTCAAGATGCATCATCCATGCAAGTTTGGTGAAGATAGGACAAGTAATAACTTAGATACAGGACCTGCAACAAAAACTTTAACCAGGTCCGGACACCGACGCCGACGGTATAGCATAAGCTCCCCCGACTTCGTCTCGGTGAGCTAAAAATTACATAGCCCGCTAATGCGGGTTATGAACTTTTTTGCAATGTCGCCACCTTCATATTCCGCATGAATCACCAAAGAAAGCATTTTATTGTTTAAATCAATTCTAAAATTGTTGTATATCCACTCTTTTAAGCATGCATTTGTGCATGCTTCTTAACCAAAAAAAAAAAAAATAGAATCCTTGACGGAAATTTGTTATGGTGTAAATGTACTGTAAATGTGTAAACAAGCTTTGAAAATTACATGTACATGTACTACATCATATGATTGATATCACTTAACATTTCTGGGTATAGTTTGAACCAGATTTGCCAATTTCTTAATTCAGTGATCATTATCTATAAGCTTGATTTCACATCATATTTATTAACATTTCCCCATGTTCTTCAGAAGAAATTGTTTCTTTGATTAAAAACAATAGATAAATGATGAGCCTCTTTGTGGATCCTTCCTGACCATGTTTGAAAAAACTCAAAACATCTTCATACTACTTGTAGTTTGCCTGAGAATTAATTTCAAAATCATGCCCCAATCATAAGTGTCTTAGAAAATTTATGTAAAGTTGGACCTACTTGTAGTTTGCCTCAGTAAAGTTGGACCCTTCCCCCTCCAAACAAAGTGATCCAAAAGTATCTAGGGTTTTAAAAAATATATAACACTTTTTACACTAGCTTGTTACTATCAAACTTTCACTTGGTTCAGGACCCTTCTTTGTTATGCAGGGGTCATGGTAAAAATAAAACTTGACACTTTTGTATACTTCAACTTATTTCTATAATAAATGTTATTTAAGTTCAATTATCTCCAGATTTTGGACTTTTATGTCTTTTATACTGAACTTTGAACTGCAATCAGGACTCCTCCCCAAACCCAAGGGGTCATGGTTTTAACTAATTTATTGTATATAAAAACGCTTATGTAAAATATATTACTGGCCATTTGGTTCATTTAAAACTCTTAATAAATCAATCAATCAAATCATAAAAGGAGACAAATAATTATCACCTTTATTTCAGAGAAAACCACGTCCTTTTGATTCTGAATGTTGCTTTATTTATCTTGACATTACAACATTTAGAACAGATGAGAAATCAGATGATATGAGTAGCAAGTCTTGAAATGATGCATTTCTCCTTCCTCTCTCATTCACCGTCAAAAAACTGACCCTGTTTGGGAAACTTTAGATAGGAATTTTTCAACACTTTGTTTTATGTGTCGTCAGCTCTTGTTTTCCTTTTCTTCGTCTTCCCACCATCTCCGTGCTGTTCAGATGATGTGCGCCTTCTTTTGCTATCTTCTTCCTGAAAAAGGAAAAAAGGACATGTCATTTAATTTCAGAGAAACATCTAAATACATGTATAGCATAACATGAATATTTTAAATACCCTGGATATGTTAATGTTAGTTTGTCCAAACCACCATTTCTTTTAAGAATTAAGCAGCAAAGATAAAAAGTTCACTGGGATATGAACTTGATTGGTCGAGTAATCAAATCCTGTGACACTCAAAGGGTTTATTAGAATATTTTATCATGTACCAACCAAGTCCATATCCTTGTGCACTTTTTAAAATTGTTGTTAATTACCTTGATTTACCTAAGATGATGGCAATATGTACCTTGTGTATTATAAGGTAGGAGCCTAGGTGGTATATATTTCTTAATTATGAGAAAAATATATAACATCAAGTGTCTGAGATCTGACCTTGTCCAACATTTCAACACATGACATTGAGATCTGACCTTGTCACTAGCGTCTGTCCGCCTGGAGCCCCTCAGTAGCTTGGTATCTGTGGTCTGTACCATGATCTGTGTACTCACATATTGCTGCAAAGGAGTCATTCAGCTAGTTCAACCAGAATTCTTATACATGTAATTATTCAATGCACATTTATCATTAAATCTTTACGGCCCTAATATTTCTAACAATCTTACAGAGAAATTGGAGTGGTTTATAGATTTGTGACTTGAAGTTTTCCTAGAGGTAATTTGATTTTTCTTATTAAGAGTTAAGTTTACAACTAGTAATGGCAATCAAGTCTGAACAGTTAGTTGGTTAATTTATCAAATTGCTGCAATGCACTTTATGATATTGTTTTTTTTATTACATGTAATTTGTCAATAAATATATTTACAGCTTTAAAAAAACTAAAAAATGATATTTTAATTAATATACTATATATGGGTTTTAAATAACAAGTATGTTTGCTATCAGTGTCAAAAAGACCCTGACCTCGATATGTTGAAGAACATCGTTGTACATCTCGACGGCCATCTTGTGGACTCGGTGGTTACAGTTGTTGTACATGATGGCGTTGGTGAACATGAGCATCATATCTCGCTGGAACTCGGCTGTCGACCGGATAGCACCGCTCTCAATGTTCTTCTTGATCTGACTGAGATCCATCCGCCTGAGAGAGAGAAATCACCGACCAATCACTGATCAGTTCTCATTTCAAACATTCTGTTAAACCTCATTACCAGTGTTTGATTGATTCGAAAATTTTGATTTAACAAACAACAGGATTGGAATTTCTATGTGTACAGGTACGTGTTTACAAATAAAAGTTCACTATTTGACTAGTTTGTGTTACCTGTGAACAATGGTTGTGTACCCAGGGGCTATTTCATTTGTCACAGGGTGAAGGAACACATTGGCATATCTGAAAAACGATTTACATAAAATCCAACAATGAAACATCATACAAAGGTAGGAATACAAATTTAAGTAAATTATTTGTTTACTTTGTCAAACAGTTTCCATATAACATGAATGCAGGGGTTTTTTCACAAGAACTTCTTCTCATCATCTTTATAGGGTATAGCTAATTACTCCATATTTCAGTTTTTTTCTGCGAGAAAAATTATTTTTGCATGGATTCCAAAATAGGTACAAACATTTTAGCTATTTTTTAACTATTGCTAAATTGATGTCTTTAATAATAGTTTTTTTGCAACTGAATTTTGTTTCATAACAATATATTTTTTCACATAATCAATTAATTGCAAAAAGAATGCATATATAGTGTACTTTACACATACTTTTCTCCAGAAATAGGGAATATTATTACTTATTAGGTTTGTTAATGACTGACTACAAAAATATATGGGGTTGATCAATCTTATAGATACGGAGGCGAAGCCAAGCCATCTATGAGATTGATCAACCCCATATATTTCTGTAGTCAGTCAGTAACAAACCTAATAAGGGTTTTGTTTTCCCGGGGACTATCAAGTGACACATTCATTCACCAAAAGCAATGATCTACGCAAACCCATGTACAAGTTGCCTAACATCTCGTCCAATTTAACTCATTTAAACTCTTAATATTTATCAATCTCACCTTTCAAATACTCTTTGAAATTCTTCGTTTCACCCATGTTTACTTATAATATTTTGTTTCTATTCAATTTTAAACATTTTTCCCCCTTCCCTCTGCAGAGATTTGAGCAAATCTCGACGCTGCCATTTCGTTCTGCTCCAGACACAACAAAGTGATGTCAATTCAAAGGGCAACTACTCTAAATTTAAAATAATTATAAAGGGCAACTACTCTAAATAATTTAAGAACTTACGAAACACGGTTTCTGTGTTAGATAATATGAAATATCGAGATGAGTAGGCGAAGCAGCGGTCAATGACGGCCATATTGCCTAATATTAATTCTCAATGAACATATACAGAGATAAATGAGGCAGTCATATGCCATTTTCAAACCAATGAAAGTGTGACATATCAGTCCATGGGAAAACAATATCTATAAAAAACATTTTTGATGCATAAACATGTGTTTCCAAATTTATATTCATACAATTATACTGATTTACATAATGCATAAGGTCTACTTGTCATTCATACTGACTTGTGATTGGCTGCTGATCGCCAGACCAACATAATGGACTTCTTCCAGTTCTTGTACGCTTTTTCATCTTCTGTGTCACTACTGTAATACAAAAGGACACATGTACCACCATTATGCATTAAGGTGAAATATTTTTCACCCCAAAAAAACCCCAAATTCATAACTTCTTATCTTTACAAAACACTTATAGCATGTTTGAACATAAACTGTCATTCTGTGTCTGTATTTTTGCAACTGAAGTACATGAACATGTATGTGAGCTTTGGATAAATAACACACCAGTGAGACATCGGACTGCTGGGAATGGACTCTGTGAATGGCGTGGGGGTGGGGACGTTGGTGATGTTTCCAGACAGAGATGTGTCGTCACTCTCGCGAGCCGTTTCATCCTCCGTTGTGTCACCATCACTCAACCGTGATGTGTTTTCCTCATCCTTAACACCCTATCATTAAAATTTGTTAGAACTCACTTGAAACAGTTAAGGTTTAAAAAAAAAATTTTTATTGTAAAACAGTATTTTGCTTGATTTTTTAAAGGATAATTGTGGACTGTAATTGGCATGTAAAAAGATGCATTATGAATGATATATTCTAATTTAAAAAAAAAAAATAGACAGCTGATTGAAAAGCACTCACTGTAGGTTTCTTTAACCTCTTTGTTCTTCTTCTCCTACCAGACTGGCGTCCTGTAAATCAAACACAAAGATAACCCTCCCTTCACTTGATGCACTGTAACACCATTCTACACTGTCTGACTTCTCTCCCTTACCTCGACTGCTACGCCTGCCGCCTGCTTTTATCTCACCCTCGCTGACTTTTGAGGACACACTACTAGCGGGGGACATTGGCTCCTCTTTTATAGAAATCTCCTCATCCAGTTGTACAAACCCTACTTCTGTTGCCTCTTGGTTCTCCTCCTGTTAAAACACAAGATTGCCTGATAAAAACCTGTTAATTGATCACAAAGAGAAGACAAGAGAAAAGAAAGGAACATGTACATGTATCAGCAATAGAAGAATTACATGTATCTCATTTTATTATAAGTGCTCAAGATTTGTTGATTCCACAACTACCCTTTACCCACATAAATTCACACCTTATGAATAACTTGTCATTCAAGAAAATCAGTTATCCCTGAAATCCCATTTCTTTTAACTTGAACATCTTTGCCATGTCCTCAATTTAAATATTTCCAGTTTTATAATCAAATATAACATTGGGAGTAATTTGAAACTAAACCTTAATGAGTCGATCCAGAGGAACTGGGTTCATACACCAATGAACACCGTGACTGACCTGTTCGAGGTTGACAACTTCCTCTTTGATTTTCTGCTGATCGCCTCCGCTCTGGTCCTCCACTTCCTCTTCCTTGATGTCCTCTATCTCCACTATTTCTACAACATAAGTATGACAAGAGTTACTTAACACAAATTAAGCCATCATTTACGATATGCTTCATGGAATGGTGTATAAACAATTTTACTAAAACAAGCAGGATTTACTTTTGCAATCAATTTGAAAAACTTATTCCCTATACTCTCTAATATCATCTGCTCATTTGAATGTCATCATGATAGAATTTAAAGAAAATGTGCATTCTTGTTGATGTATTGCATACAGTA
Organism: Magallana ariakensis; assembly: GCA_020458035.1. NCBI lineage: Eukaryota > Metazoa > Mollusca > Bivalvia > Ostreida > Ostreidae > Magallana > Magallana ariakensis. Next base: position 49,856,987 of record CM035819.1, read on the forward strand.
AACTTCAATGGGTCAATACTTTCATGAGTATGAAGCATATACATGTTAAAGTATATATCAAATACAATTGAACTTTGATATCTCAAACACAGGTATTGCGAATACAATGGATATGTCAAAGTAATTTGTAGGTCAAAACCACTTATACTTTAAAGTATTTTACCCTTGATACCTCGAATACCAGTACTCGGATATCGCAAAGTTTTTAACCAGTCCCATCTACATGTAGTTCAAGATAACGAAATTTGACTTTTAAATTGGGAGGGGGGAGTTTGTAAAAAGCCAATGATTTAAGGCCTTATCCATGACAGAATTGATACACTGTATGAAAGGAATAAAAGGAGAAACAAATCTGACAGGGGATGTACATGTATTTTCCCCCTGTGGGCCTCTGCCTTCCGTTTCTTACCTTCATCCACGGGGATGGTGTTACTACTGCTGGGGGTGTCAGTAGCCCCCCTCATTGTGTCCTCCTCCTCTACAGATTTGCTCTGACCCCCTTTGTGGAGCAGTTTTGTCAGAGTGGGGGCAGCTGGGATAGAAGATTTAACCGGATTTTACATACATGAAATTCATTTAGTACACATTTGCCTAAGACTTTAAAATTTAACAAAATGCAATGACAAACAATGTTTTTGAACTTACAAAAGGGATTTGAGGCATGTAACAATAAACAGAAATTCAAAATCAAACATTCATTTTTAACTTTTTACTTTACTTTTAAAGGAGGAATGAAATTTTCATTTGTAAAAATTCAAATATTGTTTCATACTACTAGATGGAGTTTGTTCAATTGATGAAACAGCTCCTAAGGATTCAGGCTGTTCTGTTTTCTTGACAGGTGTCTCAGTTACCATAGTAACAACAGTGGATGCTGCAGCAACTGCTGCTTCTGCTTTAGCCTGTTCTTGTTCTGTTTTCTGAAATAAAAACAGTTGGTATGTTTATAAAATTCAACTTGAATTCAAAAACCGTCAAAATAGTTCTATAATCATTCAAGCAACTACAAGTATAATGTTATAAAAATTTCATATTTTTGTGAAACATACATTTCATATACTTTTTGTTATGTAAAACACATTCATAACTGTTAAAAAGCTAAAAAAAATTAATTCTTCCCAAATAAATAAACAGAATATTTCACAAACTAGGAATGTTTGCAACATTGGCAAGTAGCAAAAAAATATTGACTAATACATTACATTGTAATTACCATATCCTTTAGTTTTACTTTAGTTCATGTTTTCCAAAATTAAATTAAGCTTACGCTGCCTAAATTCTGAGTAAAGAGACAGAACACTTCTGAGGAGTTTGGTCCTTGTCTGCATAGTACACCTGTACCCACCTCTTTAATACACCTGTACCCACCTCTTTAATACACCTGTACCCACCTCTTTAAGTTCTTTCAGGTCCTCCACCTTACTCGTCTTACTGGACAGAAGAGTGGTCAGTAGTCGTGTGGGGGAGGGGTTAGGTTTCGGCTTGTCCTCTACCCCAGGGATAGTTGTCTCTATCTTGATCTTTAAGGGCTCTTGTATGTCGGGTTTCTCTTCAGTCTTCAAAAATAACACATCAAAAAATCTTTGAAGAATAATTTCTTATGTTTTATTATTTGTACTACATTATTCCACCAGATGTGCATACAACATTCTACAGTAATCTATGTTTTAGTTTTCAAATCTACTATATTGAAAATTTAATAATTCATCTACCAGTTCATCGAACAACAACATACGAGTATTGGTCTTTTTCAATGCCACAGAAATGAATTCTCCATCTGTTCAATGATTAGGGTGACTTACCTCTACATTGACCTCTACAGCAATGTCCTTGTTAACTGAATCTTGGCTCACCTCCTCAGCCTCCATCTCTGTTTGACCTGTAACAGTCAATTTTCAAATACTATTAAATGTTTGATATCACACTTCTGAGCAACTATCAGCAAAACAATTCCTGATGCAATACAATTTCTATACAGGACATTCTGAATTAGATTACATGTACATCTATCATAACCAAAGTTGAAATAGTCTAATTTTAACTGAGTTTATGTATATTGAGAAATAATCAAAAGAATTGAACACAAGCTCCAGAACTTAGAAAATTCCTTATAAAAATTATCTTAGAACCCTATCAATTTGAGCATAGATCACTAAAGAAATCATATAAAGAATCACTAATAGTTATAGCACAACAGAACTTAAAATATCCCTTAGTTAATAGGGGTGGATATTGCCAGAAAAATCATATTGCGATATATTGCGATATTTGGTGGCATATTGCGATAAATATTGCAATATATTGATTTTTTTTTCTTTTTTCTCGTAAATGTTTTTAAAGACTAGTTTTCATGTATTTTCATCATTAAAATCAAAGTTAAATAACAACTCTTTAATCTCATTACATAACATTAAATAAGTGGAAACAAAATACATGTATATATTGTATAAGTGCACTGTAAAAGAACACATAAGTACAGGAATTCAGTATTTTGGTCTGCGTTGTGTTTGTCCACCATTTTTATAAACACCTATTCTACACCGCAAAATGTTTCGACATGTATTCCGGAAAAGTGTTATATAGTAACTTAGTATGTGACCGTAACTTAAGAATGCAGTGAATACCACGTTATATATTGGTCGTTTTTTATTCAATCTCGATTTTTTATGCACTGTAATTAATTCAAACAAAAAAATTAAATAATTACGGGTTTGGAATTAATCTTCAACACCATATTTAGCATCTATTAGACACTTCCGATTAGAATATCGTAAATACCGGTATTGTAAAAATATATTGCGATATATTATCGTTGGGTTTAATATTGCAATATACTGATATATCGATAATATTGCAACCCCTATTAGTTAATACTTATTTTTAAATCTTATTTAATAGTAACTATCTGAGCAATCATGCAAGTTATAGAGTTATAGCATGACTGATCTTACTCTCAGCCACAGAGGCTGGGCCGGATTCAGGAAGGTTAGAGTCCGTGGATGTCCCTAACATCTCAGCCTCCCTAGCTGCCTCCTCGGCTTCTTTCTTTTCACTAAAAAAAAGATATCTTCATTTAATACATCAGACTTTTAAAAGGTCAAAGTTGGGTGATTCCTATGCAAGTCAACAGCAGCCATATTTTCAGACATAGAAACCAGGGCTGCATATCACAAAAGAACTTATGAAAAAGTCGTAAATATTTTTAGTCTCATGGACAATCTTTATGAACAAAATTTATATAAAACCATTAATTCACAATTATTTCGATTTTTTACAATTATATTTCACAGCCATTAAACTGGAACATTAATTAGTTTCTGATTAATAAGCATTTATTAATTTGGTCACAAATCGTAAGTTCTTATGTAAAACCCAGTCTAGGGTAGGTATACTCTAGAAACAGTAGCCATTACACGGGACACATGACATATCTTTCTTACTGACCTCAACATTTGTTGGTAAATCTCAGGCAGTTTGTCATCCCACTGACCAGATTTAACCATTTCTACATCTTTCTTTAACTTCCTACAAAATTGTAATAAGCAATTAAGAGTTTCAGGATCCCAGAGACACAATTTATACACATACATATTAAATATCACCTCCAGCTTCAATTTATATTCATGTACTTGAAACTTTTAAAACATCAATGTGGTTAATGAAAATTGTAATTAACAGCAAGATAGATCTATACAGAAAACAGAACTAACTAACTGACTATAATATACTGTGGTATTTATTAATATTCATTGGCATCATTTTGGGGGGGTTTGGAAAAAGTCTCAGTTTTGAGGATAAGTGCCTTTGTAGACAATAGCATCATCAATTCCATTACAAAATGTTGTCAACATGTTTTTACTTAGATGAACATTTGATTTTGTCGATGAAGTCAACAACAAAGTTGGTGCTTGGCCAAAAATGATGAAACCACAGTATCTAGGACCTGTTCAGGATTACTGATGGGGGATTACTGTTGGGGGGATTACTGTTGGGGATTACTGTTTGTGTATTAATGTTGGGGGATTACTGATGGGGGATTACTGATGGGGAATTACTGTTGGGGGATTACTGTTGGGGATTACTGATGGGGGATTACTGTTGGGGGATTACTGTTGGGGATTACTGTTTGGGTATTACTGTTGGGGATTACTGTTAGGAGATTACTGTTGGGGATTACTGATGGGGAATTACTGTTGGGGATTACTGTTGAGGATTACTGTTAGGAGATTACTGTTGGGGATTACTGTTGGGGTATTACTGTTGGGGGATTACTGTTGGGGATTACTGTTAGGAGATTACTGTTGGGGATTACTGTTGGGGTATTACTGTTGGGGATTACTGTTGGGATTACTGTTGGGGATTACTTGTAGTTCTGTTCCTGCCCCATGACTGTCTTCTTTAGCTCCTCTATCCTCTCTATTGTTAACTTCCTCATGATCTGCTGGCTGGGGGTCTCCACTTCCGCCCGGTCCCTACCCTTCCTCCTACACACACAGTCAACATAAACATCATTTATTTCAGATGAACTAAATTACATTGTTATTTTCTTTTGATGAAACACTGGCGGTTCGATTGATATTTATTCTGGCATTTCAGGAAAGTTTAAATAATATCATTATAGTTTGTGTTCACTTAGTAAGTTAGTACCTGATATATTGATTACTGAGTTGAGTTACATTATGACAAGTTTCTCAACCAATTGCAGGCTTGTTGGTTTTAATGATTATATTTTAGAATTGGAGTATTTTTCTGAATAGACATGTGCTTAAATTAAAAAAAAAAGAATGAATAAATTATTGATTTATCATATGTGCTAGTACAAAAGATAAATAAATCATCCAATGGATGACTCAACCCTTGTTTGTTATACAAAATAGAACCATTTTAACATGAGCTTAGACTTTGGGTAGTTGTGTCAAATGGCAATGTGATGTAGGCCTGTCTATTTCATTGCTAGCCACTCAGCCATGGCTTTTTGAAATCAACAAGATCTGTCTGGCTTTTGAGTTAGGACTACGCAATTGGTGCATATTTCGCTTGAAACCAGCATTTTTAACTTGTTTTGATGCAAGAAACAGCTACGTCCTACTGAAAGTCCAAGGTCTTGATAAAATGGTTCTATCTTTTAAAGGAAGGAATTTCAATATGTATAAAAAATATATTTGACACATTAATATTTACAACACACAAAATAATTTGTATGTGATGCAGAATTATACGCAGCTATGTTAAGGCTGTCCGAAGCTAAATTTATATCGGAAAACGATACTGTTTTAATTATCAAATAAACACTTTAACCAGAGATTTTCTTTAAATCTTTGTTACATTAATAAACAGCGATACCCAACAATATATTTGATGCATTTTTGTGACGTCATATGTTGTTCTTAAGCACGTGACGTGTGTATCCTAACACAACGTATGATCTATATAAATCGCATTGGTGCAAGTGATAAATGACATTAAATCAAATATATTTTAATTAAAAATCCTTCGATAAGTAATGTATTTTGCAGTTCTTGCTGGGGGTTCATATAAATATTTCATTTATTTGAAATATTGTCAAAACATTTCGCCCCATCATCGAAATTAGGCACATTTTTACTTTTTAAGCTCGAATTACACAACATTGGGTAAATTCGTAGGTTTCCCCCAGCATGATTCACATTGGTACTTATTTTCTCTACCAGTTTCACGCAAAAAATACAAAGATTGTATTGATCTTTCACTTGTGCCAGGCTGTTTTTTACATGCATAAAAATATATCCATTCATTAGTTTACACTTAGCAGGGCGAGTCTCCAAACCATTAGTTTATAAATAGTCATTTACCTAATACGAGGCTTTAAAACTGCCGATTTTTTTTATACTAAGTAATGATAAAATTAAATTTAGTATTACTAGTATTTAAAACAGCTTCTATGTAAAGGAATCACGCGGTTTTATAATATTCAGTAAAATTCACTTATTTCGTTACGATACATTCCCTGAGAACTATCAAAAGGAATGCAGATCGTGACGTCAAAGTTAATTATGACGTCATATCGTATGAAGTTCAGACAAGTGACTTTCTACACATCAATTCGGGCAGCCTTAACATAGCCGCGTAGTGATCTCCTTACTTTGGTGTTTCCACTTTCTCCAAAAGATCTGCATATTGCAAGGCACAATTCTGCAATTCAAACAAAATGGTATGTTGTATTTATTTTAATATTATAATACTGCCAAATAATGCATACAAGATTTAATTTATCTGGTAGTAATTTTAGTCCATTACACAATTATATTAATTTAATATGTTTCAAATCAAATGTAATCATTGTTGAATTAAAGGGACTTGGACACGATTTGAGCTAAATTTTTTCAAAATTTATTTTTTCATTTTTAATGTCTAGAATGGTCAATGTGGATGTTTTTAATGCTCTATCAATATTTGAAAGTCAAATATCGAGTTACAAGTGAGTTACAGAGGTTAAAATTCTTTGTTTTGTAAACAAAGCTCGAGTCTTGTTATTGTTTATATATGTCTTGAATTGGTAAAAGTTTCAATCTAATGTTGCATTTTGTTGTTGATAAACTTATTTATGAACACATTTAATAAGTTTATCTTGTTTCCACAAGTTATTTTGTCAAAGAAATGGTAATTTTTTTACTTTACATTATTTGTAAACAAATATAAGACTCGAGCTTTGTTTACATAACAACGACTTCTTTCCTCTGTATCTCGCTTTTAAGAAGACTTCTAACATTCAAATTTTGGTAAATCATTCAAAATACACAAGTAAACTATTTAATACATAAAAATCAAAAATAAAATTTTCATCTGAAATCGTGTCCAGGTCCCTTTAATGTTATACATCTAAGATTACATGTAAATAGAAAAGACTAACAGTATATTTTAAAAACATTTAATTCAAACACACAAAAGGTATTGATTTACATTAAATAAAGTAAATTGAGTTTGTTCAATGACTTTTTTTGCAATATTTATTCCTTTAGGTATCGTGGTTGAAATTTGAAAAAAAAAAATCTTTAAATCCATACATCTTCAATATTATTGGTGCAAAAAAATCAACTGGGGGATGAATTTTTAGTAGTTGTGTTTATTTAAGCAATATTTTATTATGCAAATAAGTACATAAAAGGATTAGACATCAGGCAGTGTCTATGTAAGTCATCTCCCCATTAGAAGTTTTGTTACCCTTTGTGAGAACCATTCCTGTGGTCTGTTCGGCTCTCCATAAGATTTTATTTGTCTGCTTACAGATACCCTAAAAAAGAGAATATTTTTACAATTATGTCTTTAGCTAGTTCATGTAAATTTATCCATACTTTGTTTCAAAATCAATACATTGTAAAATGCACAGACTTGTCAATAAATGAATTCAAAAAATCAGAAGGTGGTCATACATAAAAAAGGCACACGAAAAGCACAAACAGGCTTGTATCATTTTTATCACTTAACAGATATAATACAGTGGAGCCTCAGTTATCCGGACGCTTTCGTTCCTAAGTCCAATCGCCCGGATAGGTGAAGCGTCCGGATATCTGAAATGTGTTTATTCCTGTCATTAATGATAATGTATTTGTATACAATGGCCCCCAGTGTTGATACTGGGTTGGGTTTCTTTTGCCATTCATACTAAATAGCAACACATAATAGAGTTGTCCGTTGATATGAACATTTTTAAATATAAAGAACCCCGCTTTATATTATTATTTTGTCATGAAATATTAACCAGACTATAATGATAACTGAATCTAGCTAAATTCTTTGTGTCCAAGTGTGATATGTGCCCAGGCCTTTACACGTACGTAATGTTTCCAACTATCTATTTCTAGAAATGCCAATTTCCTCAATAATTGATTTATTTTTGAAATTATTTCTATTCTTAAAATAAAGTAAATTTTACTGATAAAATTAACGTTTACTAGTTGGAAAATTGCAAGATCCTCCAATGCACTTCCGATGAGTTGACATGCTTTTACTTTGTTTTCTTCCTATACTTCCGGTTTTGACTTAATCTAACAAGGCATTCATGAGACAATTCGTTTTAAAATACGATTTGAATAGGTAGATAAAACACAAAGCTTTGTAAAACTTTCCAGTTTTCTTGATTAATAAGCATATTTTTTATTCGAAATACAGGGATGTTTAAAAAAGCGATGGCACTTGACAGGTGCACAGGTTAAGATATCCAAGCCACGTGCAGTGAGGCGTGACTAATCCTGTCTGGCCAGCACTGTCGGTAAATTTGAAAGTGATTTAGGAAGGCAGTGTTTACACAAGCTACTCATAGGGGTCTAGCACATAAAAAAGGTGTGAAACTCAATTGACAGGCGTAATCTTTTGTATTGAACGGGGCATCATCAAATTTTACCGTCCGGTTAAATGAATCAAGATTAGTAGTAAATCAGTGTTTTGTGGTAAAAACAGACTGTCCGGATCCGGAACGCGAAATTCCGGATAAATGAGACAAAATAACGTATAAAAAATCCGTTCCCAAATAAAATCGTCCGTAAACTGATGCGTCCCGCGGTTATTCGCGTCTGGATATCTGAGGCCCCACTGTACACATAATTTCTCACTTCTGAAGCTAGTGTTGACTGTATCAATTACATAATGTGTTTATGTTTGTGTGTTTTGTATATTGCAAAACACTACTAACATTTGACATGGTATATTGATAAAGATATGTATGATTTTCTATCAGTAATTAGAAATGATGGAAAAAATAAATGGAATGCAATATGTTCTCTTACCAATTTTGATCCCCACTTCTAAAAACAGAGCAAGCAAGAGCAAGTCTCTCTTTGATGGACCATTTGTCTAATGGCACATTTCCTACTTTGTATTCTGAAAAAAAAATCAAATTTACTGTGACTACATCAAAATATAGCAGACGATAGCATGAGAGTTTCTAACAGCATGCGCTCAAATCGATATATATATTGCATTATCATTCATCACAGTTTCTGGGAAGCATTCAAGGGCAATAACTCATTATATAAGATAATGCAAGACGTGTCTTTTTAACAGATTTACAAAATGATAGCAATCTTTATCAGTCATAACATGGTCTACTTAAACTTTTAATTTGAATACGCTTGTTTGCAATTACTTTGGTCAAAGAATCACTACTTACTCGGCAAAGCCATTCTTCTGTCGTTTCTCAATTTTAACGGGAAATAATGCGCGCTCAAAATGTTTATCAGGCAAAACGTACAAGGGCAAATATTTTATTTCCGGAAAATTTTTAGAGGAAACTTCCCCCATTTTTTGGGTGCATAAAAATTTTTTAGTGGAATTTAAGAAAATTAAGATTATAGGATTAAGATGATTCACACAGGACTCAATGAACACACAGGTGCTTGGGGACGGGACCCCCCCCCCCTAATATTCACCTCCTCCAAATTCCCGAGTTATTTTTTCCTCATTTATTTTTTTAATTATATGTTGATGTATGCTACACTAAAAATTCACAATTAACGCGAACCAATCTATGTATAAAAATATATATACCACTGGTATAAAAAGAGAAGGAGCTAGGGCTGTCGGACGGGGGCAATATGGCCATATATAGTGAAACTGTATTTAATCTTACAAAATCTTCTTCTCTATTCACATCAGGAAAAGATAAACTAAATGCATGGTTATGAATCCTTCTATCTAAATTTTAAAATGCATGTCCCCTTAGTCAGGACAGGGTCTACTCAAACTTTTAATTTGAATACGCTTGTTTGCAATGACTGCATGGCCTTTGGGTAGAGCCAACATGGCCATATAGTAAAATTGTATATCATTTTTAAAAATATTTTACTCTGTACTATCACTGTCGTTGGACATAAACTAATTGCATTGTTATTAGGTTCATAATGTCCTCTTCTTAACTGCCCATGGGGAAAGGGTTGAATCTCTTCTTTTTTTTGGGGGGGGGGGGGTGGGGTGGCAAATATGGCCATACCATATAGTGAACATGTATTTTTTTAGGTCACTTGAGTCACTAGGATAAACTATTGCCGTTGGTTTTACGATGTCTTTACATTTTAACTTAAAAACATTCAAGGTAAATTGTCACTTGGCCATATTAAATTAAATATGTGTTCTATTTTAGGAGATCTACTTTAATTTGCTGTGCATTGTATGCTTGTATGCATTATAAATAAAACTGTGAATATTATAAAAGATTGACCATTAAAGGCCTGCATGCAGGTCGCTTTTTATACCAAAAGTTTACAATTTTTGGCCGCTGAAGCCAGGGTATAGATATTCCCCGATTCCTCTGATTCTTGCCTTCTTGTAATCAAAAGCGTCTCAAATTAGGATTAAGAATCCAAAATGAAGCTTAAAATGCGAACATGAGACTCCCTGACAGGTACATCTAAGGGTCATGGTACATGTGACCGTCAATGCCCGTGGGTCTCTTGTTTTTTTTATATGAAAGTTTATGTATCTGTTAGAGGTTGATCAAGTAATAGAACCGCATCTTTTATTCCATTTCAATATAGTTTATTATTAGAAAAGACAAATTTGAGTTGTTTAGATTATTAGAATATCTAAAAGTCATTCTTCGAAACAGGACTGAGCTCTTAATTTATATCAAATTTACAAAGTTACATGTATTTTTAAAAAATTCATTTATTTATTGTATCAATAGTACCAACAGTGTATACCCGGAATGTGTATCAAGTCTTGGTAAACCTTGTTCGTGTGTTTGTAATCTAGAGAATGTGTATAGCAAGTCTTGGTAAACATTGTTTGTGTTTGTAATCTAGAGAATGTACTTCAAGTCTTGGTAAACCTTGTTCGTATGTCTGTAATCTAGATCACTTCGACTCTTTCTCCGTAATACCCAAAACAGCGGGATGCAGATTTTGTCAATATTTTCATTTTTCATGTTCTCAATTATTATTGATTTTTTTTTTTAAAGTCAGAGAATTCTTTACTTCAAAACGTTCTAATTTATAACCAGCACGAGTCATTTACAAAAGAGAGATTGTTTGGTTATTTATTTCCAATATAAATTAAATAAAAGAATAATTTAAATGTATGTACTTTTATAAAGTAAAGAACTACACGTATCCCAGTGCGTATACACAGATATACTGTTGGTGAGAGCTTACGAGACAAAAGGGTTAAGTGTTCTCTTAAAAATGATCAGTTGTTCGGTTGAAATAAAAAAAAAAAGGCTAGAAGCAATGAAACAAAAGAGATTACATATACAGCCCCCCCCCCGTAAACAACTCCCTTAAGGTGATCGCTAATAATGTCATATCTCTCACTGTTTATGTACCTATTTCAAAGTTACATATGTGTAGATATTTTTCATGATCAGGCACATACGCATCTTTGCTAGCCAAGGGACGTTCCCCACAAATCCAAGGGTTTATGGGGAGCGGAGTGGACCGAAAACCCTTGGCTAGCGAAGATGGCACGTACGGTATATATCAATATTTAAGGTAGTGAAACTATACCTAAGATCTAGTAAATGAAAGGAGCATACAGATTTCTGAAATTTTTGAGATACGAATTCTTTAAATACTACTTCATGACGATAGCTTGGTTTTTTAAAAGGTGTACCGAGGCTTAAGGTGGTGTGGGACACCTCCATATTGCGACATACTTCCTATCGAAATAAACAATAAGATCAAGTATGATTTTCTTTAAAAAAAATTCTTTACCAAAAAAGTTACCTTACAACGTAGTGCAAAGGGTTAGAGCGTTGACTACAAATCTGTAAGAAATAATTTGGAATATCGCTGGGGCTTTTATACTTTTCTTACTTTTCAAAAAAATTAAAACATATATATTTGATCAAATATTGTTAATTTTGAAGAAACTAGGTAATTAAAATATAGTTTCATCCACTTTGATATCGACAAGTGTCCAATTCCACCTTAATTTTAAAATAAACACGGTAAAAAGTCGTGTTTTATTTTTTATTTTTAAGGAAACTAGCATTTTTGTTTTTAAAATGTTATTTGAATATTTACTTGCTACGTTTTCATTGACTTAGTGTAACAATCTTCTTATTTTTTCACAGATCTATTTTATGTTGTGGATCTAATGAGTGCAAAGGTCCACTCCATTTCTGGTGCAAGTGATTGCATCGATAATCAAATTCCAAAAATTCATTATATTTCATTATATTGAAATTGTTATTGTTTATAAAATACAGATTTGGACTGAGTAATGACAAATCACTAAATTTGAATAAAGACGCTCGTACACGCTTGGAACCACACCCTTCAACTGATGATGTGTCTATAAGGAATATTGTATCAACCTCCGAGAACCTGTCTCGTTTTCTAAATAATACCTAGGTATCGTCTACTGTCTGATATAGATTAGACCGAGTTGCCGGGGAAATTTAAGGCGTGGATGTAACAACATGGCTTACTGCCTCGTCTATTTTGGCTACTATAACCCTAGGTGAGGTCTCCAGCACACAAGTGGAAGCATTGGAAAGGACAGTAAACACATTCTCCGAGTCCCACCATGCTTCACAAGTCTTGGACTGTACAGCTTCCAATGAATGCAAAAATATAATGATCGAAGCTTACTTTCCCATGGGAAGAGAGATGCGAGGAGGCCTACCAGAGAAAGAAAGCAAAGTATACCAAGGTCTGCCAGACGACATCCATTAAGTGGAGATTTGATGTGGAGGAATCCCGGCCCAGAATACTTGAAGAGCAATGACAGCCATGGGAATCAAAGGAAAAGACAAACGAGCAGGAATACCGAGACTGTCGACCACAGCTGAGAAGTCATAAATACTGGTTATAGTGAAGAAGAGCAGTGCAGGGCTGGAAGTCATCTTCAGACGGGCAATGATTTGGCCAACCGCGACGACGGGTCGACCTGGCTGATGACGTCAGTGATTTGATTATTTTTTATGGTATTATTCTAGATATTGATTAATTGGTGATATGTCAAAAACCAATGTAGACCTGTTATTTGCCTGAACTCAGCCCAGTGAGGTTTCCTTCACATTTCTTATGTATACATTACAAAATCAAAAAGAAATGGATTATAATATATTGTAAAACCATTTCTGCACACTAGTATTAGCTAGGTGAGAAGAAATTAACATATTCTTACTCTCATTGAGAATTATAGTATCCATCAGAGCTTGCAAGAGATGTGCTATATGCTATATACAACAATTTATTGGTTTAAAGCTGCTTGGTCCGATTTTATATCAAATTTTGTGTATGCTTTTAAACGATGCTAATGCTAAGTATGTGTATAATAATACACATTGTAGTAATTTTCCCGGTCAATTAAGCCAAATTTCAATGAAAAAAAATATGTACAAAATTTGTTAACAAACGACAAAAAAGGGAATCGCGTTAATTCGCCTCATGTTAAAATTCGCCCCTGACGTCGAGACCGGTAAAGTTGTATTACGACTTCGATATCTCTATAAATAAAGGTCATAATATTCAGGTAAATCAAAAATAAACATGTGTACATTTTGTTCGCTAATATTTCTGACGTTTGCTTTGTTTACAATCGATTCATAACATGCGGATTGAATAAACCCAATGATCTGGGGGACGAAACCAAACGGTTTCCTTTTCTAAACATTCCCATGATGCATTTTGGTTTGTTTTTTCGTTTGCCCAAAGAGAAATTATTTTTATTTACTATAAATATCTCTAAGTAACTTTGAAAGGAGAACGATTATGCTTGTGTAAATAGGAGAAAGTCCTTAACTTTCTAAGATAATTAGTTTGTATGAAAAATTATTTGATACTGTAAAAACCAAAAAATCGGACCAAGCAGCTTTAAAAATGTAGACCATCTTATTCCCGTTTACGTAGTGTTTATGGAGCTACTTACAATAGGCAACATCTTATCAGAAGCATTTTTATAAAGGATAATTGTTTGAAAGGAACACCGACAATTCTGCAATTTAAACATGAATTACATATTACGAAAAACAGAAATGGCCACTATTATATACTGTAATATATATAATTATATTACAGGTGCCTGACGTTATATATTTTCTAATGTATTATCAGATAGATGGTGTTATAATGAGAAAAATATATAACGTCAGGTGCCTGTGAATTTTATTTTTTTTTTGGGGGGTGGAGGGGTTCGAGAAAAATGTTTGCATTGTGATCTATAGTGACAGAAATCTCTTCTTTTTTTCAAGCTCCTAAAGAACTAATGAACGTTCCAACAACTGTGTGTCCATCGACATTGCATCCTTGTTATAATAGCGTAAGTTTGACTTATACTTTAACATATTTTTTTGTTTCTCTCATAGAATGTACATGTATTTGGTTTTTGAAACGCTTTTGCAATAAGACTTATGTTAAAACCTTTGGACCAGTCCAGTGCAACACATACGCTTGTTTGTTTCAATATTTCAATAAAGACAGTAAAGCATAGTAATTGTTTAACCATTGCCATTTATTGAAAATGACGCAAAATATAGAAATATTCTTAGCTACATTAAAATTGGCTGGAAGACCCACACACAGCTAGGAAAACAAGATATACAAAGATAAATCAAAAGAGGTTTCCCAGCCACACTAATGTTAAACTAGTAGATGTCTAAAACTGTGAATTTCAAAAATGGCAAAAGAAGTGGTACATAAAAAGTAGATGTAAATAAGGAAATACATCGCAGTGAGAAAATAAACAAAATATTTGAAACATGATTTCATTACATATTATGTGTTTTAAAAACAAATCTTTACGTATAAATATTTTCTAACAAACACATTACAAAAGGTATTTTAAGACCCAGTTTGAATAATTCACAGAAAATGCACAATAATGTAAAAAAAAAAAATAATGAAAAGGCATACAACAAGCTACGTGTATCAGCTTGGGGGACAGGGGAGGGGGTAACATCAAATGCCGTGGGGTTCACGGGCACTTTGGTTTACATTTAGTTAATATGAAAAATAAATATAAAAACGCAAAATCTTAAACGTAGATTATCAATAAAATATTACCCATATTAAAACATAAACAAGACACAAGTGTAAGTCGGTGTAAGATTTTTATATTTCTTAATAAGGTGGGGGTATCTATGCCCAGAGTGTCTGCGGTGGAGTCAATCGCACCTTCTCGAATCATTCAGCAGAGCTGTTGTCGGAAAGGCCGGAGAAGTGACGATTGATGATGAGATCTTGTTGCAGGTATCTGATACGTCTTTTGTACATATTAGTAACATTAGCTCATGGTGAATTTGATCTCACGAATGTTCATTACGCATAGATAATCATGTTTAGACATACATTTATATCAAAGAAATAGTGAAACTGTCAGCAGGTTTTTTTTTATAAAGGTAATGTATCAACGTAGGCTTTCAAAGTAGAAATACCTGTATCATAACAGTTTCACGGAACTACATGTTGGACTAGGGGATATTCAAAAAGTGGTAATTCAAAAGTGTTACTTCACGTATAAGTCATAAATATTAAAAAACAAAAACAACAACCACAATCCTTTTTGTGCCATATGTCGTATTCTGTCATGCATAAACGTGCGGCGTGTTTTCCACGGACATTGCTGAATCCTGGTCCTTTTTCTTGCCCTTTTTGGAGAACTTATCGCTTGATCCGTTCTCAGCCACGACATTCGTGTTGTTTTTTGGCATACCTTGGGTCACTTTTACCTTACCATTTTCTCTCACGTGACTGATTAGATCCAGTGAGCAGATATATGCGCAGATTCCAAGTATAATAAGGAGCCCCGACACGCCGATCGCCATCGCACTCGGCCGTGGATCGTTTTGGGACTTTAGAGACCTCATATACAATGACGTATTTTTTGGATCTATCTTGACCGCATTTTTTAATTCTTCCAGCTCCAATATACTCGGCAAAGTGTAGTTCAATTCAAATGGATCAATGAAATATATAACTCTTATTTCTGAAAGAGAAATATGGAAGAAGGAAAAAACTTACATTAATAACCACTTATTGTTACGGCTTATACTATGAACATTCTAAAAATCTATATTAAAAAAAATAGCCAGATTTATGAACAGTGCTCACCTTGACACACTGGGACATTGCCTGTCCAATATCCGTTTGCATCACATATGCGCATGGCGTCACCGGAAGATAACGCATACCCGGGATCACACACGGTAACGGCATGGTTCAGGTACTCCAGGCCTTGGTAGTACACGAATCCGTTGGTCACATTGGCAAAATGTGTGCATTTTCTAACTGCAAAAAGAAGTACCTTTTGCAAAAACCGGTCATAGTCAATTAATTTCAAGTCATAATGGTTTATGTACTTACCAGTTAGTATTGTAAACCAAGTTAATAATGCGCGTGCGTTTATATCTGCGCGATTCGCGATGAAAATCTGCTTTTGGATAATATCATTGCTAAACAGTTTTTTTACGTAAAATATGCAGTAATTATAAAATACTTCGTTCTTATGCGATATATTACTCTTATCAGGTCTATGAAAATGTATTGACCTCATCAAGAATGTTATAATATTGTACATATAATTCGCGAAAATTTATCATCGCAAAAAATTCGTAACTACAGGTGCTTGATTTACAGTAGGATATCTAAAGTAATACACAGACGTTAAAATAACGCTACAATACATACCCCATTGAACTTTTTTTTTATATTTGCTCAACAAGTTAATACATTATATATTTTTTTGGCTAGTTACCATCACAAATAGGAACAGTGTCATTCCAGGTTCCATCCTGTGTACACTCAATCTGCAGACTACCGGAAATGACCGCATATCCGATGTAACAGTTGTAGCGCTGGATAGACATAAACGCGTAATCTCCCACGTCACTGTTAGCATGGTCCAGGACAGCTTTCACGGGCGTTCCAGGATCTCCACATACTTTCTCTACATCAAATAACTTTTGGTCAAAATAAAAAGCTTGCAAATACATGAGTGAACGTGTATTATTAAAAACCTATAAGAATTTAGTATTAAGTTACTTTAGTATGATCTTATTACATTGTTGGGACAATTGGGACGCTATTCGGTTCACAAAACAGCGAATCGGTCCAACTCAGGTTAAGGATTTGTTTAATTTCTTATAGACTACTTGGAAAATTACTAAATCCATTTTTCTAGAGTTAATGGGGAAAAAAGACAATTCAAGGTTAAAGCTATACACGCTATAATTTGCGTCAATTTTGAATGACGGTGAAAACGCATGTGTTTGTTTACTTATAAAAGTTAACTATATTTTGTAAATTACAATGGTTCATTCTTTCTAGCTAGTTACAAAGAAAAATAATGTTAATTGTTTATTTTCCTGACATGAAAGTAATGCCTTTTGATGAAGAAAGAGCGAAACCGACCTCATTGCGCATGTCCGCGGGAAATTAGGTGGCTGTTATTGTTTGCCTAATTACATATCCGTCTCGATATTATATATACAGTTTTAACAGTTGTTACTCTGAAATAAATACATGTATTACGAGTGTAACGCGTCGGAACGTGGGGGGGGGGGGGGGGCTTGCTTTTTTGCAAATTTATACATATCAAAGAACTTTTTTTTCCTGTAAATTCAAATTTCTTGGAAATTACATTATAAAATTACCAAAACTATGCCTCAGACTCCCCCTCCTCGGTAAAAAAAATCCTCAAATAACCGCCCCCCCCCCCATTCTCCCCGCAAAACTTTTCTGGATCAGCGCGTGGATGTTTTTAATGGTCTTACTTTTGCACTCAATCGGCGGCTGCCAGGCTGCAGTGTGTAGACAAGATCGAGGAAATGTCTCGTAGTACAATGTATTTGCTGTGTGGTAATATTGGTATCCTGGAAAGCAATGGTAAAAAACTTTGTCTAGATACTGCGTTCCCGTAACCGTCATATTTGTATTGGTTCCGTTGGCAGGCCATCCACAATGTACCCCTGTAAAACAAAACGTTTACCGCACTCAGATTACTACCTCTATAAAACTTGATGCTAAGTATCCACAACGAGGAATAGAAATTGTATAGTATGGTGGCATACTTCTGCCCATTGCGTGCAATTTATTTTTCTATCAAATATGTCGACATGCAAGATAAATATGTTGACATGCAAGATAGTTATGTTAACATGCAACATAACTATATATGCAGGATATTTGTAATCAGATCAAAATTATATAAATCTAAAATAAATCAAATATTGACCACGTGTGACTTCCAACATGCTAGATTCTACTTATTTATATCGGCAACTTATTTATGTTGATATGCGAGAAAAATATGTCAACATACAACTTATTTTTGTTGACATGTTAGGTAAATACGTTGACATACAACGTAGTTATCTTGACATGCGAGAAGAATATGTTGAGATGTCATCTTGCAACATTTTTATGTTGGCAAGCGAGATAAGTATGTTAAAATGCTATTTATATATAATGACATACAATAAAGAAGTTGCACATCAACGTAAGTAAGTTGCATGTTGACATAAATAAGTTGCATGTCAACATATTTATAACATATTTCAACATAAATAAGTTGCATGTCAACATATTTTTTTCGCATGTCAACATAAATATATTGCGTGCCGATATAAATAAGTAGCATCTAGCATGTTGGAAGTCACATGTGGGCGATATTATATAATAATATATTTTTTAGATGTTTTATAAATCATATTTGATTGCAATTTTCTTGCATTTAAACATAGTTATGTTGCATGTTAAAATAACTATCTTCCATGTCAACATATTTATCTTGCATATGTCGACATACCAGTATTTAATAGAAAATAACTTGCACACAATGGGCAGAGGTATGCCACCACTGTAGCATTGGTATAGTCAGAGAAGATAAGAAAAGTCTTCGAGATATGTGGATTTCAAAAATAAGTGTCAGCTTTAACAACAACCGAATCACTTTTTATCGATCGTAAGAAGAAGAATTTTTTTGTAGTAAAATGAGAAAGCTTACTGGAACAATTAAGAGCCGTGCCATTCCATTGTCCATTGGGCTGACAAAGCATGGCGGTGTCCCCAGAACTGTACTCGTGTCCCGTGTCACAGGCGTACGTTGCTACCACGCCGTACGTGTTTCCAAAGTTTGTTTGGTGAGCATTGTACGGCAGAGGGTCCGGATCACCGCAGCTCACTGTTGATATCACGAAAGGAAAAGTATGTATAGCATACATATGTGCAACCGATCTACATTGTGTACTAAAAAACTGACACCTTTAAAACCTGCATATTAAAATTAATAGTATTGCGGCGTGTTTTTTTTTTTAATTCACAAAAACATTTAATGAGTATCAACATTCGTGGATAAGAGGTGCACATGAAAACTTCAAATCAGAAACGCTAGAGATTCTAATTATTCCTCAGCACTCTAACTGGGCAACCTCCCAAAGTGAGTAGAAATAATCATAGTACTGAGAGTACTGAAAGACGGGGTCTTGAAAGTTTGAATTTGTAATTGTCCACATTTTCATCGAATATGTTTCAAAACATTATGAGTTTGAATGACTGAGGTGTTTCAATCTATGTTAAAATTCGGCTTTTTGCCTGATACTTTTTCTAAAATCTTTACTTAATCCCGACCGGGACTGTCTTTCATAATTTTAGATAATTGACACAACGTTATTTATGTAAAATAAAACCCCAAGGGAAAAAACCTACAACTAAGCTGTAAAACCAAAACAATTTTTAGGTAGATAATTTAATTCATTAGATTTATTTAATTTCCTGATCCAAGGGAAAATCCACAAGTCGGTATCCGTTATACAATGTTTATGAAAACGCCAAAAACTCTCCAACTGCTGATCATGAATTACCGAATGTCCTGATCAGTCACTTCGTGCTATTGAAAGAGAGAAGGTGGCATGTCTAAGAGAAATGTATGTATTCACACGGCGGTAATATGTTTTACTGTCAATTGATAAAGCAATGTTTATTGTATGATGGTTTTGGATTGTTAATTTTAGCTATTAATTCAGAGTTATTTCATTTTAAAATTTCTAATATTTGCAAAGTTAATGCTTTAAACAGCAAAATTACTATTTTACATGTACTGCCACACGGTAGATTAAAAATTAAAAACCTAACAACCATGCATTATCTCTGAATTCATATGTCTAATATTGGTGTGAGATATTAAGCGATTGGAGAAAGATTAGCTGAGTTTCTGATGATGGACATTAAGATATTGATGAGGAAATTATTTTAATCAGGAATGTGACTGGTTTTGTACGTTATAAAGTTTTAAAAAAGTATAAACTTAGCCGGACAACATGAACATTAAGATTTATAACTTGGTTCTTCAATCGATAAGATTGTATATATTATTTGTTGTATTGGTCACCCAAAACTTATGATCTATATATTGATACGCTCCATGTATAATATATTTACTGAAATGTATGAAAACTGTCTGCACTATTTTCTTTATCGTAGATTTAATGCATGTGTTCTACGCGTGACTTCCGGTTTGAGAATTTGGCTGACAGTAAACTAATAGACGGGGTCACGTAACCCCGTCTAATAACCGTTTGAATCTTAAACAAGGTGTATTGACCCCAGTCAAAATTAATGTGGATAAAAGTTAAATATAATCAAATACTTTCACGGTTTTAGAATTTTCAAATTTTACAATACTTGACCAAACATTCTGTTTTAAAAGCGGGATTCGAACTCATGACTTGCAGCTCCCTAGTGAACGCTCTAGCCCCCTAGCGCTGTTAGGTAACAAAATTGGGAAAGAAAAAAGTTGAAATTATACTTTATTTTTATCATACCACCTTCAGAGAGTGGTTTAGACAGTCAGGATTTTTTTCCTAGACATGACTTTGCTTGAACTAGTCTATTAGTTAAACGCCTCAAAACTTACGGGCGCATTCTAGCCGTGTTCCGCTCCATGTCTGGTTTGCTTGGCACGTGCGGTTCAAGTCTCCCGACAGAATATCGTGCCCAGGGTTACATTCAAACGTGACTTCTTCTCCGAACCATTTGTTATAGGTGCCATTTATAACTCCCAAAATGGGGGATTCTACCTCTGGACAAGGAACAGCTGCAAAAAAAATTGTATTTTTCTATTTAATCTTTCACTCGATTTTACTAATGTATCAATGAAACACGCTGTTTACTGAATTGTATTTGATCAAATTAAATTAAATACCAATTGATCGAATAAAATTCAGTCAAAGACACATAATGACATAAATGATTTTGGCATGATTTGTTTTTAGAGGATCCGTTAGTGTTACGGAGCGTAGAGCGGAAAACACGTTTAAAATTTGAATAATTTCTAATTTTATACGCCATGTTGATATTTGATACTATATGTATACATAAATATGACAGTTGTTGCGTGTCGTTACCAGTCCATTTAATACGATGTGTTGTTTTGTTACTGATCTCGTATTAGAAATGAATGAGTGTTAAAGGAGAACTTACGTGTACAAATATATGGGGCCCCACTCCAAGTAGCATCGGCCTGACACGTCCTATTGTCTGATCCCGAGTAATATTCGAATCCCACCATACATTCAAACGCCACAGAATCCATGAACTTGTATTCCATACTTATAAAATTGGCCATTATAGCGTCAATTCCAAAAACTAAAGGTGGACATGCAACGCCTTCAAAATCAATCATTAACTGGATTTTATTATACTAATGATGTCGCAATTTATAAACATTTGATATTGAAATCAGAGTCTTGTGCTAGGTAGCTATAAAAAAATATCAGGTACCTGATTATAATTACTCATTACAATTGTAATAAAAAATGTATAGAAACACGTACGTGAGGAACAGTACTGGCCCTCCATCCCTGTCCCGGAACAGTCACAGAAGGGTCCCGCTGGAGTTCCGGAACAGCCCTTCTCCCCGCATGGAAGCTCTATCATCAAATATAGTGTACTAATGTATTAATGTTCTAAATTATGTTTGTTGACATTTTATTGCATTACTTCATATTACCTATTTTAGTATTTCTTGTTCAATTGTTGCGATATTTGTCATAATGATTCTTTTTTCAAATATTTGTTTTAAAACATGGATGTTAACACTTGATAATTCGTCACGAAAGCTGTTTAGATTCTTGTCATGTTCTGAAAGTGTTAGAAATCAAATCCCCCATTCCTACCATCGATAGTGGCTTGCAGGTACAGGATGTCAATGTCAGGTAAGATGGAGCAGTCTGTTGTCACGTCCTGCAGGTGGTCTGACCAGGCCCCGCCTATCATCGTGTGGCACCCCTGACCAGGAAAAGGCTTCCAGAAAAAGATTTGATTATTATTATCATAGGCATAGAAGAGGGACCCATAGTTCCCGGATACCCCGACCCCGTCCGTCATAGCCGTCCCAGACACCGGGAATATCAGGCCGAAGTGATTTGGGTCTCTGGAGGCTGCCTGTAAAGGATGAAAAGAAACTAATTAGTATCCACCCGAGATTTGAAATATGTATCCATAGGTACTAGTACTATTCCCTATATTTGTATTCATGAAAATTTAACGGGGAAAGATCCATACAAGTTTTGGAAAATGTAATTACGAATTAATTATCTCGTTATTACGAGAAAATATCTCGTTATAATAAAATGCATAGTAGCTGTTATTTGATTTATTGTGAAAATACAAAAATAATAAGTTTTCCTCGTTCATCAAATCTAGACCCCCAAGTCGATTGGCTCACTCTTTCAGTCTATTGTTTTTTCTTTTCGGAAGAGTTAATTTAATTTTGATTATTTTTAAAAATATTTACATTTTCAACTGTCTTTGTCTGCGATAACATTACGAATCAATTTTGAACTCTAAAACCCAATAACTTCATAAAACATGAGTGACACAAAATGGGCGTGTCTAATAGCATAGCCGAGAAACGCTATTGGCTGCGCTGCTCAGTAATACATAGCACGTGCTACATTAAAAAATAGTGATTTTAAAATAATTCTGTTTTAAAGTGTACAAATTGGAAATAATATAAATATAAGGAATAAGGAATCATTCTTTGAATATTATGAGGTGATAATTTCGGTCGGAGCGTGGTCAAATATATCATAAAGCCCTTCGGGCTTTATTGGATTTGACCACGCCCCAATTGAAATTATCACCTTATAATACTCAAAGAATGATTCCTTATTCCTTAAATAACAACGATCCTTATTTATTAGTTTCTACAAAAAATGATCAGATTTGTCAGTTTATCTTACATGAATAAGTGGAAACAAGTTCATGTAATGTTACTTTTTACCTATTTATATATCAGAATCCCACTCCAAAGAAAATACCAGGTAGTCCTAATCATAAAAACAGGTTTCAATCATGGATATACGGGATTTAACCCGGATTGTGTTTTATATATTCGAATATACACAACCAATATTGAAAATAATTGTTTTTGTATATTAACATTTTCGAGTCTGAAAACAAATTATTCTTCATATTTATAAATTGGTCAATTAATTTATTAATCAATCTGCTTTGCTCCTTCGGAAATTTTTTTCTTAATATACATCTATTTTTCATAAAGAGACTCAGAGAGAATATGTAGAACAATGAAACGCACCATTTTATATAGATCTTTTCTCGTAATAACGAGATTTTTTCTCGTAATAAGAAAGTAATGATATCTTTTTTGGTAATAACGAGATAATTAACTCGTAATGACGAGATCTTCTCTTGTAATAACGAGATACCTAACTCGTAATGACGAGATCTTTTATCGTAATTACGATATAATTAACTCGTAATAAAAAGATAATTAACTCGTAATGACGAGATAATTAACTTGCAATTACGAGATCTTTTTTCGTAATTACGAGATCTTTTCTCGTAATATCGAGATAAATAACTGTTAATTACGAGATCTTTTCTCGTTATAACGAGGTAATCAACTCACAATAACGAGATCTTTTTTCGTAATAACGATATTAACTCGTAATAACGAGAGAATTAACTCGTTATAACGAGATGATTAACTCGTAATAACAAATCCTATTTTTTAATATTCACGGTGATCTGATGGGTTATTTGTTGATCAACCAGCCTTCTTAAAACACAGGGAAAACCCCTCAAGACAGCATTTGTATTTGCATCAGAAAGCGAAATTTTTTTTTTAATGTACATTTCGTTATAATCATATAGGCCTACAACAATATTCCCTTACTTGAACCATCATGATGATGGAGTTGTTTTGGGCATTGTAACTCAATGTCCTTGTGACAGGATCTGTAGTGCCGGCATAGGAATTAGATTGTAGATTGGGGACGAAGTCTAGGTTCTGGAACATCCACGTATACACCCGGACACTCCCATTAATGTATTCCAGATTACCGGCACTCCCCCAGTTTATACCATTAAACATCCTTCCTGAATAAAAATAGAACAGCGATTTTAAAATGATGGACAGATATGATGAGACCATCATGTTAAATACTAAGAACATGTAACATTAAAGTATTCGGAGGGTTTTTTTAGAGAAAATGTTATCAACCAATAAAAAGTGTTCACCTGTTCATAGAATTGGATAAATATTAAATACGTCTCTCGTTTACACATTTATCGAAAGAAAAGTCCATGAAAACAGTAAAAAGAAAGAGCTGAGTTTATTATTACCTTGAGAAAAGACATTTGAACATTAATTTACTTTTAAACATGAAAGGATCAAAACGCACCATCTTTCGGGGTTCTGATATACACGTGAAACACATCGAACACGTACTGTACTCCTCCCACGTTCGAACCTTCCGTCAAAGAAATTGTCCCTGCAAGGACAAGAGTTAATATCCATTAAAAAGTAGGACAAAGGGGACGATAATTTAAGGCTAATTGGTCTCCATTTTTTGTTTGTTAAAAACTCATTTTTCTAAGCATGAAAAAAACTAGCTACTATCTATACTACTATATTAAAATAATAGACTCGAATTTTTGGGCTTTAATACCGAGAAATCGGAGAAGAACTGTCTTTTGTTTTATATATTTTAAACATCATTGGTACTTGAAGATTACCAATTTGTTTTTATTTTTCCTCAATCAAGCTTCGCTAATTAATAATCAACAAAAATTCCTTTAAAAACCCAGAAATCACCTGGATTTTTTGGATTTTACAATCTTGCGCATGCGCATTACATTCACGCTTATTCACGGGAGGCTCTTTAGTTCATGTTTCCACAATATCACATTTGCATGGATAAACTCAGAAACGATAATACAAATACGTGTAAATTTTTATTGGAAATTTGGTATATATTCTGTTCATCAAAGAAAATACGGGAGATAACTCAGTGCATTTAATATGAAAAATCCCAAGAGTTCCGAATGTCAACATGGTGTGAAAAAAAGGTTGGTGAAAAAGTGTTGAATTCTTCATTAATATGAATTAAATTTTCAGATGAAAGGTATTTATAGCCTCAAAATGGTTTGTTATGAATAATTTGACTGTTATTTTCAATGCAGCTTCATTAATTTTCTCCAAAATCGTTTCGGAGCGATTCTGCAATTTTTTGCTACATTACGGGTATATGGGAGGCATTTTAACTGTGGTGAAGGCCTGTCCCGAGACACAGATTATTCTAATTAAGCAGAGTGTAGTGAAATTATTGATAGCATTATTGTAGGCCTAAAGCTTGGTTATGTAAATGTCAACAATACGGTATGTGATTTATGTCGATGTATCTATTTCGTAAATTTCCTATATCATATGCAATTTCAACCCGTGCACGCACGGGTCAAAGTCTAGTAAGTCTAATATATCATTGTAGATTCATAACAGTTCGTTGGAGACTTGTTTTCGTTGATATCGTTAAGTCGTTCCACGTGCTCATAGAAATACAAACATGACAAAAACAATCTCGGTTTATCTTTTCAATTTGTCCACGAATTTACGTGCATGTTCACTCGAAATTTCGAGTCTTTTAAATCTATACAAAATACATGCAGATGCCAAATATGAATCTGTTTTTGTTTAAATGATAATTTTGTTGGATCTGGTTTTTACCTTGGGCATCCATGATCCATCCGTCGTCAAAAAACGCTTTTACAAGAACTAGATCAGGTTTCGATCCAATGGGAATCTTGTAGTAATTGTCTAAATAAACAAAATGAAAAACAGTATTTTAAGATCAATTCTCTGTAAAAATCAAAATTCGGTGTCCACGCATAGTCAACGATTTCTTCATATCTCGTATTTTTAAACCCTTTGATGAATAAAGATCCAAAACAATCTTTAACGGTTGCTTTGGGGATCGGTTGCCATGGTAACAAAGCAAAAGATAAAATAATGGCCATTTTAAGCTATTTTGAACACAAATTGTAAGAGATTGCAGCAGTTTCAGCTATACAACATAAAATAATCGCATACAAAATATTGTGTATTGTTGAATTATTGAAATTTTTCATGGGCAAATGAATAGGTTAAAAGTGTAACCATGGTAACACTAAAAAATTATATTTTTTCATTTCATTAGAACATAAACAGTTTTAAATGAAAAATATTTAAACTGTTTTGGTTTGACAACAAAGATCATATCACTGAAAATTGAAATTCGTTGTTATTGTATCAACAACTAAAAATCACTAAAATCTGCATTTGTTGAGGTACTTTTGAAGACTTTTTACTCATACCTGGACCATGATACTTTAAAATAAATTGAAAGACTAAACATGTCCTCAACGTTAATGCAATATCAGTTAAAGCTGCATTTTAGCAAAATGATTGGCCGTTGCTTGAACAATTAGGAATTTCTGTATGATTTTCTTTTAAAAGGCCACATATTTCCTTTGCAACGGCAGTTTTATGATGCTGAATAATGCTTGATTATATATGATATAGAAATTTGGCATGTTTCCAACGAAAAGCGAAAAAAATGGTCCTAAATTGTGTTAAAATCAAGCATATTCACTTGATCACTATGGTTTTCTTTATTTTTTTCTTATTTTAACCTTGTTACCATAGCAACAAGTGTCACGTTTTATCTAACATGTATATTATTAAAATACAACTATAAATCTATGAGTTTGGTTAAATGTTCACTTCTATGATATTTTAAAAATATGAACAAATCATGTTTTGAAAATACTTTTCGGTTTCCAGGGTAATATTCTTAAGATTTTGATTTGCTTAACAACGTTTTTCTATAATTTGAAAATTGATCATATAGTCAATTTAAGATTGTTTATTCTATAACTTAGATTAGCTGCAATTACTTTCTTTAATATTATGAAGAATGATTATTATAAAATCCTACAAAAGAGCACCGGAGATAAGGTTTGACGGTATTTCAAACAAGCAAGTATTGCCATTTCTTTGGTACATACTTCCTGCATTACTCATAGGGTATGCAGATGAAATAGTTGCTGGTTTGACAAACGTGCATGTTTTCCAGGCGCGAACCATGACTTCACCAGATGCTATCACCCCAGAGGTGGAGGAAGGGCCGGAAAATCCAGAACCGCCTGTCAATGTAGAATAAACAAAGGTCAATCTGTGGATAGTGTATGGAAATACTTGGTAAAAGAGAGTCTCAATAGAATAGAGAGAGAGAGAGAGAGAGAGAGAGAGAGGAGAGAGAGAGAGGTGGAAGAGAGAGAGACTAACAGACAGACGGACAAATGTATACCAAAGTATGCCACGCCCCCAGAACAAGATGACGAACAGGAGGACGGTCCGGGAGCCATTATTTTGACATCATTTGTGTTGTACAGGTAAATCACTCCCCCAAAAGGTTTTGAAGGATCGTCACTGGTTTGTCCCGAGCCAGTGGCCAGGAAAGTGACCATGCCGTGAACTGGGTGAGTCACACGGACAAAGACGTCCACCTTCATCGGCATTTCTCCGAAACCGTGGCTAATGGTGACTTCAGGATTAGAGTATGCTGTAATGGATGTCCATGGACTCACAAAATTAGGGGGACTTAATCCATTCGTTGTCATCGCTGCAAATAATTTATATACAGTTAATTGGATTTCTGCATGGGTATTTAATTATCTGCAATGAAATTTTAATTTGAGTACTGAGTAATAATTAAATTACACGAGAGAGAAATGATTTTTTTTCCAACTTCAAATATACTCTTGGGTGTATTTAGAATTAACTGATGTCAAAAACACGGATATAAAGACAAAACAGGCCGATATATTACTCATAAAAATAAAATAACCCAGTTCGAAAATCTGAATTATTGATGAGTATAGTGTGAAAGGGACTTGCGCGTTGCCATTAACACACACCAAATTTTATTTCAGAGCTAGTTACGCGTTTTGTCTCTTTCATGTTTCTGAAATTGTCATGTGATGACGTCCTCAGTTTAGCAATGAAAGCATTTCAATACATTTTTTATATCAATTTTTCCAAAAAATACTATAAACATCTACTAAAAGGTTGAAAATTGTGCTGTGTAGGGTGATCGTTATTCCCGTCTTATGCTAAGTAAATGGTACTAGACTCACACGGCTTTTTATATCGCTTTGATCAGTCCAATGAACGATGTAACGGCTTTTCAATAAGTTGATATTTCACACAAACATTACAAACAATCATATGGATGTACAAATTTCAAATTCCATTTTCCAAGTACATGCACAGTTCATCTACCATTTCATTGCGTTCAATGTCGATAAAATAAAACCCCGCTCATCACAACTAGACTTTACAATACTCCAACTTTTGTATCAAACTTATCCATTTCTCTTATGTATACCAGTCTAAGCTAAAACATTAATTTTTATTTACGTTTGGTAAACTCACACCATCTGCCGACTTGAATAAGTAATCTATAGTTACGGGCGCAGTATATGCATTACAATGTAAGCATTAATTCAGCAGATGTTAAATCGGACCGTTAAACTTACACAAATAGGCCACATTTCAGTTTTCTATACCAATTGGTTTTAAACTGTTGCTATATAATGGGTTCGGAGAAATAAACGATAACTTTTTGCAAGAATTTTTAAAACAATTTCTAAAATGCGCAATCTTACAACACTTTTTGTAAAATAAGTTTTATTTACACTCTTATTGTTTTTCGTCATTTTTAAAAGCACTTAAAGTATTATTGAAATGAATAAGTATTGACAAAACATTCGATATTTCTACTAAACTTGGAATTAGACTCAAACTAAATTGGGCTTTTAGCAAAACAGAGGAAATTCGGATTTTTATTTTTTTTTTAGATTTTGTCTTTCACTGAAATATTTTTGGCAGTACTATAATATTAAAAGTTTAAATTTTATTTGTGAGTCAACATGTTTTTGCATATTTCCTGTTTGTTTTATTATACTTTTTCATTAAGATAAACGTACGATACACATTATAAAAATATTGAAAAATGCTTAAAAACCATGAAAGACACCATATCTCATTTGAAATTGAAAACTAATAATTGTCCGTGCAGCTGTCGTGAGACACAGAAAGACATCGGTACGATTGACTTGCAGGTGACCTACGACACGGATGTTATACCAGCCGTTCGCAAGGCAAACGTACGTCTGTTTCACGATAATCGTAATATGCAAGTACGGTTCCTACGGGCATTGCACGTTGCGAGTGGCAACCCGTCTCTAAACAAAATTGTACGTGACACCTACGACTGGCACGTCAATCGTTCGTTTGTCTTACGTTGCGCTCTCAATCACTTCAACACAATTTTTAACGCTACGATCAGCCACGGGAGCCAAAACTGGCAAAACCCGTAGCACACGTACGATCACCAAACACGTACGGCCAGTTGTGACTGAGGCTCAAGTTCGTTTTATAAATTTAATTTGATAACCACGAAAGTGTCATAAAACAATTTAATTCTGGTTGTAACGCGCTTTCTGATTGGCTATAAAATTATTTTATATCATATAAAGAATGTTGCTTACGTCTTAGTAAGACTAACGTCAAAAACGTTTAAGTCCGCCTGACGTTACGTTTAAATTAAGTTTGTACGATTTAATGTTGATTTAAAAAAAGGGGGTCAATTGACTGTTTTTATCTTCAATTAATAGCCAAAAATTGAATTATAAGCAATGAATTCAATATTCATTAGTTTTATACGATATGAAATGGTTTGGAACAGTTTACGCTTTTTATAAACCGCTTCGCGCTTTATAAAGCTAAAACTGCCCCACACAATTTTATATACATGTATAAAACATAAATATTGAATTCATTTCTTAAATAAGTCAACGAACTCTTAAAAATTGCATCTTTTTAAATTAAATCTGAATGTTTAGCTTGTGTGCTCTTTTTGTACTTAGATTCAATATCTTCATAGTGGTGTACTGCATGTTACCATGTAAAAATAATAGAATAGAAATATAATCTTGCATTATTCACATTGTTCATATTTCTGTTGATATTGGTTCTCCCACAATTCATCACAGGTCATGAACATTATCATGTGATAAAAATAATCGAAATAAAAATTTGAAGGTTAGGGTCCCAATAACACGAGCTATAATTATAGCTAAACAATGCCCCTCCTCTTTGCATTCAAACTTTTATTTAAGGAATAAGGAATCATTCTTTGAGTATTATGAGGTGATAATTTCAGTCGGGGCGTGGTCAAATCCAATAAAGCCCGAAGATTTGACCACGCTCCGACCGAAATTATAACCTCATAATATTCAAAGAATAATTCCTTATTACTTTTATCTATATTATTTCTAATTTGTAAACTTTAAAACAACATTTTAAAACCACTATTTCTTCATGTAGCATATGGTATGTGTTACTACTCGGCGCAGCCAATACCGTTTTTTGGTTATGCTATAAGACACGCCCATTTTGTGTCGCTCATCTTTTATGAAATTATTGGGCAATAGGCTTCAAAATTGATTCGTAATGTTATCACAGACAAAGACAGTTGAAAATATAAATATACGTTATTATTCTCATTCGTAAATATGCAAATTGATTAAATTCTAACAAGTGTTGACTTATAGTGGTTTTTATTTAATTAATGCATTGAAAATTATTTGACAAACATTTAAAATGTCGTTGTATAAACAACCTTAACTAAATTTTGAACATTTGTTCTATTTTTTAAATAGTTTTAAAAAGTAATTGTTTTATATTAGAATGGTAAACTTTACTATCATCTAATTGTGCCTATATTAAGAATAAACATTAAAGGCCACTACTGTATTACACTTTCCCCGAAGACATACCCAGTTTATGGACAAACAATGTGTCTAAACATTTCATGTCCTTTTTATTAGTATTATGTACGCTTAGACCAGAAACGTCACAATCTTGTAATCGATTTCTATTTTTTTTTTTCTTCTTTTTTTTTTATGGAATATCATTTAAAAGCTTTAACTTCTGGGCACGATGTGTTTGATGTATAATTGAATTTGCAATTAATTTGCAAGTCTGGAATTGCCTCTTTCCACAGGCACCTGACACTAGTGTTTATACCGGGTATAGGCTTTGATGATCGTAGGCTAGATCACATTAGTCAGAGTACCAATAAATTCTAATTGTAATCGTAAACACATCTTAACAACATCGTTTTGCTCAAAGAATTGAGAAGATTCAGCAGTAGAGTCGTACAGAAGTGGTTGTAATCCTTATAAAATCGAATGGCGGTCGTAAAATAATCATTAACTTGCTCCTCGGAGAGATAATAAGGATTTTTTTTATCCCAAAATTATGTTAATCGTAGCAAAGCATATAAGGGGTTTAATCGTGGAAAATCGTAACACAATGTAAGGATTGATCGATGTAAAATCGTATTAATGTGAAAGGAGCTTAATTGTAATAAGATCGTGACAGGGGGAAGGAAGCACTGGACGTTGCACATTTTTCTTATAACGAGAAAATATACCCCCTACCTTATAATACATATCGAACTATCCTTTTATACTAGTATTTGTAAACATGAAATTTTAATTTGTAATTGCCATATGATATTTTTCTTCTATTCAAACGAACTATTTAAACACAACATCATATTATGTGCCAGTGCATAGTGATTATACGATTTCTACTGTTCAAAACGAAAGTCTAGTAAATTATTCAGCATGACATTTCATACAAGCATTGTTTCAAACTCTGCTATGGAACGCTTCAACTGCCTTATGTGAATAAACTTCATTATATGATTATACTTTAACATTATATAAATAGTGCCTGTTTGGGAGGGTACCAGTTGAAATTGACACCCCGAGAAAACCATTGTTAACCGACGCGAAGCGGAGGTTGACAATGGTTTTCGAGGGGTGTCAATTTCAACTGGTACCCTCCCAAACAGGCACTATTTATTTTATTATACTGAATGTCTTAATTTTTATAGCAAATTTTACTGCTTTTATATGGAAAAGACGTAAATTCTACGGCGAACCGTACGCGCATAATTAACGCGCATGTAACAATTCGTTCTATCGGCCCGTTGCTAAGCGTGCGAGGGAGAGAGAACGGATTGTCAACTGCGTCTAAACCAATCAGATTGCAGTATTTAACATGAAAGTATAATAATATGTGATGGTACTTGAACATTACGTGATGGTACTTTAACATTATATAAATAGTGCCTGTTTGGGAGGGTACCAGTTGAAATTGACACCCCGAGAAAACCATTGTCAACCGACGCGAAGCGGAGGTTGACAATGGTTTTCGAGGGGTGTCAATTTCAACTGGTACCCTCCCAAACAGGCACTATTTATTTTATTATACTGAATGTCTTAATTTTTATAGCAAATTTTACTGCTTTTATATAGAAAAGACGTGAATTCTACGGCGAACCGTACGCGCATAATTAACGCGCATGTAACAATTCGTTCTATCGGCCCGTTGCTAAGCGTGCGAGGGAGAGAGAACGGATTGTCAACTGCGTCTAAACCAATCAGATTGCAGTATTTAACATGAAAGTATAATAATATGTGATGGTACTTGAACATTACGTGATGGTACTTTAACATTATGTGATGGTACTTTAACATAATGTGATGATACTTTAACATTACGTGATGGTACTTTAACATTATGTGATGGTACTTTAACATTATGTGATGATACTTCAACATTACGTGTTATTATACTTTCATGTTAAATACTGAAATCTGATTGGTTTAGACGAAGTTGACAATCCGTTCTAATACCCTCAGCGTTAGCAACACACTTGGCAACGGGCCGATAGAACAAATTGTTACATGCGCGTAAATTATGCGCGTACGGTTCGCCGTAGAACTCGCGTCTTTTCTATATAAAAGCAGTAAAATTTGCCATAAAATTAAGACATTCAGTATAATAAAATAAATAGTGCCTGTTTGGGAGGGTACCAGTTGAAATTGACACCCCTCGAAAACCATTGTCAACCTCCGCTTCGCGTCGGTTGACAATGGTTTTCTCGGGGTGTCAATTTCAACTGGTACCCTCCCAAACAGGCACTATTTATATAATGGTACTCTAACATTACGTGATGGTACTTTAACATTACGTGATGATACTTCAACATTACGTGATGATACTTCAACATTACGTGATGGTACTTTAACAAACTTCATTATATGATGGTTCTTTACTATGCGATGGTTCTAAAAATAGGGAAGCGTCGCCTCGGGATCGAACTACATGTACGCTAAAACTCTAAACACGTGGATGCCACAGGCATCTGACGTTATATATATTTTTCTCATAATAAAAATAAATACCCTATATCTAATAATACATATAGGGTATTTATTTTTATTATGAGAAAAATATATAACGTCAGGTGCCTGTGGTGGATGCCTGTAAAGTTTTTTAACACTGGGCTGATTCTCTGTTTCAGAGATTGAGGTCCACTGAGACTAGTTTATGGGGCCGTGATCTTATAAGCTGCATGTGTGGTTGTTATATGCCTTAATACATTGCACCCGAACAAATCGATGTTCCGACACTGAGATCCTCTCTTATGAGCTGTACTGTGCACTTCTTCAGTACCAGTAGTAGGTTTTTACATGTATTTTGGCAGATGCGCTACGTTACTGAAATTATGCAATATAAGCACTGTAAATGCTTCATGGAGTCAAACTCATTTTACTTACTTTCTTTTTAACCAACACGCTTTTTGTGGAAATATACACAATATAAAAAAAAAGGTTTAACGAACTGACCATTTCATTTTTTTAAACAATGTAAAATTACATATGTAAATATGGAATTCGATCATATGTAGATTAATAGATCAAATATTTTAAAATACGGGGCAACTGACCCCACCCCCCATTTTTTTTTATTTACTTGTCGAGATTGAGTAGTAGGTCTCCCCCTCCCAATAAATGCTATGTGCGTGCACTGGGATCTACTGGATGATTGCTGTACTCTGATTCCCTTAAATGTCATTTTTGACAGTACATGTAAGTCACTGTTTAATGGCGTAGAAGCGCCAATACCAATAGACCTGGCTAAGCAGTGGTAAAACAAGCGCCAACTGAAGGTGCCCGCTTGCAGGATTAAAATAATCAACCTTCGACATAAAACGTACTTATAAAATTGACATCGAATTTGAAGGCGCCTAAATAAGGACGAGTAATAATCATTGGACCCGGAAGTAGTTTGACACAGAGAGATTTGGCGCAGGTTTCAACAAATATAATGAAGGTGACCGTGCCACAATTCCCTCAAGAATCCAGTTTCACATGAGCGACACAAAATCTAGTTTTTGGCAATATAGATTTTAATAATAATCAATTGGGTTCGAAAAGTGTCCATTTTTATCTAAGGAAATAATAATAAATGAAGTTTGTTAAAATTGTTGTGAAGCTTGACTTTAGTCCTATACTCTCTTCGTTAGTCTCGCTTCGTAATATCCCGAGTTTTACGGAATCACGACCCCAATGCTAGTCAAAAATTGGTAGGGGGGGGGGGGGGGGCTGATGCTACGTGCCTGTTACATTGCCCACTCCTACTCAGGGAGAGCCCGTCAATTCCCATAAGTCCAATCTAACATAAATGACATAATTCTTTGTGTAGGTGCTATTAAAATTTTTAGCAGTCCGCTCTGACCAAGCGCCAAATGATTGGGTTCTGAATGCACATTTTTGGGCCAAAAATCCCCAGGGGGACTTTTCATACCCCCTGATTTTTATGCGCTGATGGGGAACCCAAATGGTCTCACCAAGCAGCCATTCTTTAAAATTTAAAATGACCCTTTCAAAAATTTAAGGCAACACTCAATCAAACAGTAGTATTTGTTGATCTCAACTAGTCTCAGTGGACCTTAGTCCAATCTGATTAATCTCTGAAACAGAGAATCAGCCCAGTGTTAAAAAAACTTTACAGGCATCCACGTGCTTATATAGAGTTTTAGCGTACATGTATTTCGATCCCGAGGCGACGCTTCCCTATTTTTAGAACCACCGCATAGTGAAGAACCATCATATAATGAAGAATGTTAAAGTACCATCACGTAATATTAAAGTACCATCACGTAATGTTAAAGTACCATCACGTAATGTTGAAGTATCATCACATAATGTTAAAGTACCATCACGTAATGTAAAAGTACCATCACGTAATGTTAAAGTATAATCATATAATGAAGTTTATTCACATAAGGCAGTTGAGGCGTTCCATACTCTGCTATTGGTTTGTCTTGTCGTTCAATGAACATCGTTAAATACATTTTGGGTAGTTTTTTGTTACATAATTTAGTGGGAGATAATTTACGGCGTCCTTTAAACAGTGTCTGTTTTCACCCAAACATTGACTGCCATTTCTAAATTACGTCGCCCATACCCTAGCTACTTACTTGCTAGTATTTTATGGACCGAAATTTAAGGTACCGTAGTTTCCATTTGCATATTTGATGTCGAAAATCCCCTTGCTACCACATAGGGAGAAAGCAAAATAAGAACATTTATTTGTGCAAGAGCTTAAGTATGAATTTAACCGAATCGCACAGTTGTTTGACAATGTTGACACTCTTTTTTATCTATATTTATATAAAACAAATTACAAAATTGTGGTCATTAAAAACCATATACATAGATATAAATTTCAATTCAAATCATAATTCAATTTCAAGTAAAAAAATATACGTATATGAAAACATTATTACGCACACAATGATTCATATCAGAAAACATATATAAGAAGACATAATATTTCGTATACAAAAACATAATAAAACACATCACTACATCTACGTCCCCGGGTAAATCGCTAATACACACAGACAGTCCAAAAGTTTTATGTGTATTGGGTACACTACTATTTTGAAAAGAAGTACAAAATTGGTAATAACAAATGTCAAAGTTTAGATATCAAAAGTTGAAAAAGTTCCTTTTCTTTTGTATTTTTAAGCATTGTCAGAACTGCACAATGTGCCGCAAACTATTCTTTGAATGAGTTTTTTATAATGAAAATTGATTCGGGTAAATTTTCAAGTCTACAATATTGTAGACTTGACAGTGATGTCACTTAATAATTTGCTAATCTGCACACAGAGTATTTACAACTATGATTTTTTCTTCAATAGTATTTAAAACACCACAAGGTCAGTGTTTTGCAAAACATGTTGTCTTTTGGTGTGATATGTTGCCTATTGGTGTGTCATGATGTCTTTTGGTGTGTCATGATGTCTTTTGGTGTGTCATGTTGTCTATTGGTGTACCATATTGTCTATTGGTGTGACATGTTGTTTATTTGTGTGTCATGTTGTCTTTTGGTGTGACATGTTGCCTATCGGTGTACCATGTTGTCTATTGGTGTACCATATTGTCTATTGGTGTGACATGTTGTTTATTTGTGTATTATGTTGTTTATTAGTGTGTCATGTTGTCTATTTGTATGTCATCTTGTCTATCGGTGTACCATATTGTCTATTGGTGTGACATGTTGTTTATTTGTGTGTCATGTTGTCTATTAGTGTGTCATGTTGTCTTTTGGTGTGTTATGTTGTCTATTGGTGTGTTATGTTGTCTATTGGTGTGTAATGTTGTCTATTGGTGTGCCATGTTGTCTATTGGTTTGTTATGTTTTCTATTGGTATGTTTTGTTGTCTATCGGTGTGTCATGTTGTCCTTTTGTATGTTATATGACTGCCTGTTTTAGTGAACAGATTAAGCGAGACAATCTCATCTAGGAAAAACATTGTTGATTTTGGTATCGATTTTTTCAGAAATACTATAGCCAACATATTTCACTGTTTTGATCATTCGCAGGGTTTTTTCAATTAGCATATCTCATAAAGGTGAACTTTCATATTTATTTTGTACCATGTTCAATTTTGACCTGAAATACCCTTTGTAGATGTAGAATATCAGCATTGTTTAATGTAATCAATCCCCTCATCCTCAAGCATATAATTAAATAAAACTGGTAATTGAAAATACTAGTAAAGATACCTTTATAATGAAAAAAAAAGTAGCGTTAGATCAATAATTAATATAAAGAAATCGATGTCAACTTAACGTAACCATTAATTAAATGAAACCGGTAATTATCAACCATCCTTTCTCTTGTTTACAATTATTTTAAAATAGCAAAATATCATGAAGCACAAACATATATCCTGTCACTGATTGAAATATGAAACCAAACATTGAAAACGTTTATTTAATCATATGTCAACAACTATTTTGTTAAACAATAATACATTCAGACCCGGGACATGCCTTTATTGTTTTCTAGTAATTAAAAATTAATAAAAATGGAACATAATGATACACTTTTTGTGTTTAGAATTTCAGTCGATTTAAAATCATGTACATTGTATATCTAAGATCAGAATAAAAACGCTCAATATATGCAAAGCAAAAAATATTTATTTAATGAAGTAAGGAAATCGACATTCTTTGATGTTACACATTCGAATTCTTTGACGAATTTGCAGTGGAAGAGGTACATGCACTTGTGGCTGTGGAGGCACGTGGAGTTACATGAGGTTTTCGATACGGGAGAGAGACATTTTTTTGGTTGCATTTAATGTCCGTCCCGTCCAAATTTTGTTCTGGTTCTAATGATTCCACAGTACATGTCCATGAACCCTTGAGGGTAGGACAAAAGATGGCTGTGTCTGCTGCCAAGTTCTATCTCCTTTATTGAAATTAAATAAAGTTAACAAATACCCTTTGCGTACTATAACCTTTAAGCGGGCTCAATGGTCGTGGATATTTTTAGACTGTATTGGTCTCCTTTAGAAGAAGAGCTCTGTATCAAAACATAGAAAACTACCCAAATTTAAAAGGTAAAATACATGTATATGGATTTTTTCTTTACTAAACTATGGTTTTTAGCCAAACCAATCAAATCTTAAAATTTTAAAGCAGATCTGATGGTAAATTTGTTGACCATCCATCCTCTTTAAATATTAGTAACAGGTGCCTGTGCAATTTTCTAATAATTTAAAGTTCTAAAAGATGCAAGACATTGAGATGTTTAAAATTTTACAGATTCTTATGAACAAAAAAGAAATCAAGCAACATTGAAATATATGAAATGGCTGTAAAATCACTTACTAGGGAACAATGTGTCTTAGTTTATTAGATATGATTTAATTCAAAATGAAAGTAGCATATAGAGTTCTAATATGGCATTGCTATCATATTGTAAATTTTAAATTTACTGGATGGGTGTAAATACAAATACAATATGAAATCGCTATGTTGATTGTGGCTGCCAAGTATTTCTTCAGACCTTCCAAATATCCCATTGAGTATTTAGATTTGATTTGGTCATATGTAGGAATTGGTCATTTAACAACAGTGCATAATTATCTACCATTCCATTCTTTTTTAACAATAAAATGCATGCGCGGATCCAGAAAACTGTTCCAGGGGCTCCGAAGGATAATTGTGTTTGCAGGGGGGGATGAGTTCTTTGCTGTTTCATACGTGATGCTACGGTTTCTGGCTTTGCATATTAATATTGAAGTACCGAAAAGCGCAAAACTAGCTTTATAAATCAATACTTTACCGCGTTTCTATCAACAATGAACGCGTTACAGTCAAATACAGATACTTATGTTATACTTTATGTGGGGTGAATTCACATTAATTGCTAAAGAGAATCAGGTGGAATTTTATGCATTACCCGTGTTCAAAGATCATTCCTAGTTCATTAAAAAAATATGCAAAATACTTAGAATGTATCTTAACTTAAGATAGTCTATGTTTATGACTAAACATAAATTGGATATCCTCTGTTAGAAAGGAGCTCTATTCCTCAATCAATAACCTTAAGATTAGCTAATCTACTGTTAAAAGCAACCTTTACATGTTTCATTCCCGGTTTTTCTAAATTGAAAATGAAGCTAATACATTTCAATTCGCGTTTATAGAAGAAATTGCAATGTTATCTTTAGATTGAATTTTGGGTAGTCACTGGAAAGTGATTACTTTCCTTGTTTGTAAAATAATCGAGTTCAAGAAATTCTACATTTGATTAGCTTCTACATAAACGAACGATGTGGTTTTGGTACACACATTCTATTTTAAGGTAATAAAGTTTCTTGACAATTTTTAATTTTATCATATCAAGGTGGGAACCTCATATGACCAAATTAAAAATTGTCAAGAAATAATCGTGAAAACTTTTGTTCTAGCTTTTTGTATTCAATATATACAAAGAATTACGTTTGCAATTTTTTTCATTAAAATTAACTTTCAAATTCAAAATACTGTACCTAAAACCATGATATTATGACAATCGCTTTTTATTGTATTTTTGTATAATTCATTTCATTATTTTGAGCGACTTTTCCTTGCCTATTAAATTTGTATCAACTCTTACTATTCATCGTCAGACAGTCTGTTTGGTTTGTTAAATATACCCAGGTCCATTCCGTTTGTCGTGCTATATATCATTGAGTATTTCCTTTGTAAAACAAAAAAGTCATTTAGAAAATTACACGGACGTTATCCTGATATTCTGATAAATTATTAAAATAACAGGATATCTAGTTTTCATCATAGTGCAGCTAAAGTTCTGCACACGCAGAAAGTGAACATATTTTACTGTTGAGTTTATTTCTTTACTTGCCGTGAACATTAAGTTCCTGGCATGCAAAAAAATTCTGAAAAGATTTTACCACCGAGTTGATTTCTTTACTTGCTTTGAACCTTAATTTTTGAAAGACCTTCACCAACAACCACCCAACCTTCATTACAAGGTGAAGGTTACAAAGACAACAAAATTATTAAATTTTCAGAAAGAATTTGGGAATCCAATACTAGTAGTGTTAGGCAATTTGGAAATTAACAAAAACTAGCGCACACGAATCATTTTATAAGTACGGACACGTTTTACAATTTTGCAGCAAAATTTCAATTTCCCGTCTTTCTAAGCAGACATTGTATAACTTTGATTTCATATATACTTAACTCTTTTTTAAAACTATTATATTCTAAATTGAATTAGTTAAAACCGCAGACAAGAGGCTCAAAGGGGCGGAGTATACACTCTGACTCAGAGGTAAGACGCGGATGCCAGTCATTGCGTTCATGGCTTCTTGGCTTTCCCTTGGATTGGACAAGGATCTAAGTCCTGTATAATGAGAACCTATTTCAAAAAGTAAACTTTTCTGTTTTCAATTTACGATTTAAAAAATCCAAATTCGATCCAATATAATGGAAATTTTATAGCCCATTTTCACTGAGATACAAAGTGATACCCAAGAACAGGGGGACAAACTTTTGAACGTCTTTGAAGAAATAAAATGCATTGTCGTTTCTCAAAAAAAGCTTTCTACTGAATAGTTTCCTGGTTTGACCAAAAACATTTTTTCCACAGTGAAAAGGGGTTAGAGCAATTTTCTTAGATGTGCAGCGACATTATGGTACTGGTCAACCGCAGGTTCGCTACCTGGTGGCTACCCATTCTCAGTATATAACCCCTTGCTTGGTGCTGGGTTGTTCCCGTTTTGCACACATTTGAAAATTAGGTATCGAAAAAATGGGTGCGAAACGGGAATTTCACCAGGTAAGATAATTGCTTAATTGCTATAGTCTGTATCAGAGTTCCTGTAAAGGGAATTAAAAATAAAATAGAAAACATATCTACTCGCAATTGATTTTTACATTTATTTATTTATTTTACAATGTAATTTGCAAAAAAGCAGATTGAAAATTGACATCCATGTTCTTGAATTTAATTTCCAACATCAAATTGGTTATAAGAATTTTCTTCTTTTCTTTAAACAATGAAAAGTATTGCGAAAATTGTGTACCTGTAGTGTTTTTTCAACTTACTGCCTTTAGGAAGTTCATGTAAATGTTTGTGAAATATGATACTATATAAATAGTGCCTGTTTGGGAGGGTACCAGTTGAAATTGACACCCCTCGAAAACCATTGTCAACCTCCGCTTCCCGTCGGTTTTCGAGGGGTGTCAATTTCAACTGGTACCCTCCCAAACAGGCACTATTTATTTTATTATACTGAATGTCTTAATTTTATAGCAAATTTTACTGCCTTTATATAGAAAAGACGTGAGTTCTACGGCGAACCGTACGCGCATATTTTAGGCGCATGTAACAATTTGTTCTATCGGCCCGTTGCCAAATGTGTTGCTAACGCTGAAGGTATTAGAACGGATTGTCAACTTCGTCTAAACCAATCAGATTTCAGTATTTAACATGAAAGTATAATAACATGTATTAATAACCATTGAATTCAAGATGTAAACCGCCGAACTTGTTGCAAAAGAAAGTAACAGCAAGCAAGGCATTAATCATGATGTAACACTAAGTGTGAGTGATGAGTTTGCAGAATTCAACACTGCTGTATTTGGGTTTATTCCCACTTAGCTAAAATTCTGAAATTCTTATTCCCACCTAGCTAAAATTGTGATTTTCACACCTGAGTAAGCACTGAGTAGAGTCTGTTTTAGATGTAAACTACCTGTATAAAAATCACCTGTGATATACTGTTAGATATTGTTGATAATATGGATTTACAGTGTTTAAAATTTTTTAAGAACTATCAATTATTGAAATGTTTCATATTTATGAATTAAATAAATATAATTAAATTTTAAAAAAGTTAATTAAAAAGGAAAATGACCATATATTCTGTATTCTGATGTTAACATATATCAATTTGATTTCTATTGTCATTCTTTCAAGCTACATGGATAAATTTGATACTATTTTCAAATTTATATAATGTTCTTATAAAAGTACAAACTTTCCAGATAAAATTCTACCCTGCTTTATATGCAACGTTGCAACAACAACAAAAATACATCGAATTCATTAACTTTGACTTTTCCATTTCATCTGCATCTCCTTTTGGGAAAATTAGCA
Organism: Magallana ariakensis; assembly: GCA_020458035.1. NCBI lineage: Eukaryota > Metazoa > Mollusca > Bivalvia > Ostreida > Ostreidae > Magallana > Magallana ariakensis. The sequence goes on from CM035819.1 coordinate 49,899,143, forward strand.
TAGGAAGTGCAACACCCTCTTTGACCAAAATCGTGACCACGCCCATTTAATGCAACTATAACTGTTTACCTTCTCATCACTCAAAAGAATGAATATTGAGTAATTTTAAATAAACATTTTTTACTTAAGATCAATCATAAAACAAACCCATTTTAATTGTTAAAATTTACATCTATTACATGTATTTAATTAATTTCTATTTTATTTTAAACATAGTCTTAAGAATTTGAATTAAGAATTATTAATATCTCTGGATATGCATGAAGTCTGGCTTTCACAAAATGTGGCTAACACTACTGTTTTCTAAAAAATTGTAAAGCAGAGGTTGTCTGATTTTTTTATACAGGAAAGACGCATTTCTTGAGTCATCCTCTAAATGTTTATTGTACAAGTATCTGCCGGACACTTTTTCATTACAATTTTATTTAAAAATATTCCAGAAAAACTTTGTTGTCCTTTTAACAAAATATAGACATCGCATATGCTTTTGGTAGAGCAAGGCCGTACGTTATAATGGAACTGTCAGATCAATGCGTATCTGTAAATATTGTAATTTAGGTGAAGTCGAGGATGAATTCCATTTTATACTTATCTGTCCATTTCATAAATGTCTACGGGTATTGTAGTTAAAAAATATTACTGGACTCGTCCTTCAATATTTAAATTAGTTCAATTCCTTGCTGTTCACAATCGCAAACAATTGTGCCATCTCGCAATGTATCTGCGTGAGGCAGGTAAAAAACGGGAATGTCAGACTACTTGTACGTCTAACTGATGTATTATTATTATTATTATTTACATAACCATTTGATTTATGATTTATAGCGTCTCTCCTCCTACAAATGTACATGTATGAATAATATTTTTTTTTAGAATATTGTATAACGTTAAAAGTGTACTGTGTGCTTCTGCTTTGATAAAGTGTAGCGTAAAACTGCTTATAATTCATATGAATTTTAGCAAATAAACAATAATTGAACAGACTATAATTCACCTGTAATTAATTTCCTTTGATCTTTGACACCCTCTACCTGTGCACCATTCCCACTTAGCTAAAATCAGTCACCCATAGAAAATACAGAATTTTAGCTAAGTGGGAAGACACCATACTGAATGTTGTTTAACCTACAAAATATATTCACCTTAATACTTGATGTAAAAAATAAAATAGAATTACACTTGGATGAATACTTTATACAGGATTATATGTCCAGCTTGGATGAGGATTAATCTTCAATGAGATACAGTCATTTGAGGGTACTGAATTTTGAATAGACTCGCGTTTCATGCTTTCGGACGTTTAAAGTGTCTCTATGCAATGTACACAACTACCATAAAGATGTAGGTTAATATCTGTTACAAGTTTGAAGAGAAAATATCATACGTTAATATTTAATTATGTATTTGCTGACATCAAAGGAGAACATTTGTGAAAACTCTTTTTAATATACTTAATCAATGCTGGAGCTTGAACAGTCGAAGATAATTGACAAACTGTATGGTGATAAATTTAAAAAAAATTATTTTTGTCCGACGGTTTTGTACCAGTCTAGCTATTGATTTGAAATATCAGAAAGTGACGCGCAATATACTAAAGCGGTAATGTCATAAGAACTACTGTCAAAGTCGCTACTTTAAATATTGAAATATTTTGTGACACAGATCTGTTCCCTTACAATATCTTCTTACATATGTTTTATATAATTTGCAAGGTCGTTGTAAAAAGAGATTCAAAGTATGACATGTACAGTAGTTTTCCCTTTTATCTTATACTTATCAATTGTATCGATCAGCTTTCGATTATCAATGAACGGAAATATTTACTTTTATTTATTTTATCAAATGATAAAAAAAAAATTGCTGATAGTTATTAGTTATTTATTCTAAATCACAACAAAATATCTATATTTTTCTTGTTTCAATGTTCATTCGCTGATAAAACACAGGTAAAAAAAAAATCTAGGTAGTTTCTTGGATAGAGAGCAGACTATAATTGCTATCAAAACACAATTCACACCTATTGTTCTATACCTAATTTTCAAATGTGTGCAAAACGGGAACACACCGCTTTAAACTGACCATACGCCTTATTAAGCATGTTCGCTACCAGCTTAAGCAGCTTTCTGGTGACCACCCATTCTCAGTACTGACCAGATGCCTTACGCACCCGTCGTCACTGTGTCAATGTGACATAGGGCCTACTTATTGTTTAAACTTGTGACTTAATTGCACAATTCAAAACTAAGATTGTATAAAATCAACTATTTTGGCCTGGTGTTTAATTTTTTTAATCCTAAATAACAATATTTTTACATTTCATCAATTTAAACTTTTGTAAAACAATTTATTTATTATTATTGATAAGATTTCATTGATAATGTTAAACTTTTAATGTAATAATAAAACTAAGTTCAAACCTATGATTATTGTGTTAGTTGTCCAATCGTGCAACTCTTTCAGTTTATTATGACTTGATTTTATTTATCAGTTTTGTTGGGGGTTTTTAAATAATTTTTTTCGGTCTAGACAGGATTTTCAAAATTAATAAAACAAAATTATCGTCTGAAACAACTTCATATTAATTAAAAAATAAAAAAAAATTATTGTTATTTAAAGGAGTATTATATAGTGGTAAAGGAACGTAAAATCAAATCATGGAAATCCTATTTACAATAATTATGTACAATATTTGATTTTTACATTTTTAAGTGCAAAGCTAAAATACTCACAGATCGTCCACACGGCATAGACAAGGGCCCGTGTTATTCCAACCATTTTCCAAAGAGTGCGGTCGTAGCAAGTCTCGAAGCTAAAGCATCGATGAAATCGATCGCAGTTATTTTTCAAGGTAAAATAAGGTACACTGTACTTCAAACGGTTCTTTTCGGCTGATATTGTTTTATCGCTTTAACTAAGAAATAGATTTTCAAGTAAAACATTTAATTTGAGTAGCTTACAAGAGAGTAACGTCATCGTGATTGATTTCGTTACGTATTCCTTGTTTTTCAGAAAATAATTATATAAAATACTTAGGTAAAGATTCATTAATCATGTTGAAATAGCAGATGACGTTGAATAAGAGGCTTTCATCTGATAAAATGAAGGACCCTTTAAACACAAATGATTTTCTTAGAGTATCTTAGACTTTTTATCTAAATGTGTAGCTATTGAGTTTATCTATTTTGTTTTCTACAAACGTTACGTGCCCATTTCAATATGGACAAGAAATACTAAAAATCCAAAATCTTTTTTAACATACTTATATGGGGAAATTTCTTGAACACTTTTAATAACGATATATCAGAATTGATCCATCTAACAGTTAAAGAAGACACAAGTTGAGTGCATCGCCGGTTTTGTTTTGTTTGGTTTTAATGTTTTTACATTACATTTATATGGCAAAAAACTATATCTACCAAAATGTATACCTAACATTAGTGTACGGAAGGACCCCTATACCCAATCTGTTCTTTAAAGTCGTGGTCAATTGATGATGTTTTTTTCATTCATATATATATATATATATATATATATATATATATATATATATATATATATATATATATATATATATATATATATACATTCTTATTTAAAAAAAATATCCTTTTAAAATTTTGGAGGAAGCATTTGCGTTTATGCAGTAATGAACACTGTTGGTGGTCGTACGGAGTATAGAACGGTTTTTCGGAAGGTATGGGACTTTTTCATTGATAAACGACTGACTTTAGAAGGGATACCTGTCAAAAAAGTAAGAATTTCGATTATGCTGTACGCTAAAATTCATCTAATTCTAAATTTTTAATTTTGTCAAGTCGATGGCCAGGAATTATTGTCGCAGACTATACGCCCATGCAGTTAGCCAATAAATTCTGCCTTTTACAGCAAAAGGGCATTGTTAAGGTTTTGATAGGATGTATCACAATAACCATGTTGACCATGGCTACCGTTAGAGATATCAGACACCTATACCACATAAAAAAAATAATAAGTATCAGCTAAAATCACCGGTAATTGTGAACTGTAAACCAATGTTAAACTGATCTAAGCTTCAATTGGTACCGTGAGCCTCTCACACACTGGCATGGGCAATAATAGTTCCTGTCCATATTCATGCCTTAATGTCCGTTATAAAGACGTTCAGAGGGCTGGGTGATAGTGGCGGCCATTTTAAACCGATAAAAACCTCCTCGAGAAGAAGAGTTCTGTGTTAAGATAAAGAGAATACTAGTATTATTTTAATGCTAAAATACATGGATTTTTCTATTTCAATAAAAGTTCATGGCATTAATATCATATCTAAAAAATAAGGTACATATGACGTTAATTTAATGACCAGCCAGCCTCCTCAAAGAAAGTATTAAAAGAGTTCTTGGATGATAGAGAAGCCTCCATAAAGAATGTGCATGTATATCAGGGTATATCAATGTTCTTGCATGAAAGAGACACACTGATGTCGTAGTCATTGTGAGTCTATTACTTCTGACATATATCGTACCACAAATGGAATTTTGAATTTTAAAGTAATATATTTAGGTGTATTTTATTGATTCCAATTCCGACAGCACGAATCACGCGCGTGGAACTTGTGTTCTTCTTAAAACATGTATTTGTTTAGATTGGGTGACAGGTATTGATAATTTACAACAACTTTCAATTCCATATCATTTTGAAAACGTTAAAGACAAATAGTTGAGCGATCTTGTGTAAATAATTATATACCGATTTGCTTATAGTAAAATAACGTTTAACGATTCGATCAATGACAAAAGTAAACTTTCTTAATTCGTCAACTGTATCAATATATAGAAATAAAGGTTCGTTGCGGAAGTTTTATTATAGTTAAAGCCCCCTTACTTCACGCCACCCCCACCCCTTTCCCTGGCACTGCCCACTTTATTTGGAGTTTTTATAGATGGGATGGGGTTTTGTTTTGTCGTTTTGTTTTTTTTTAGGGGGGGGGGGGGCTAAACTAGAGAAGTGAGCAGGCAGGCGTTTACAAAAATGCGAACATACATTAATTTTATTTCTATAATAAACTGTTATGTTCATGGCATAGTATGACAACTCTTATGCCCTTTTTGGCATAATATGTAAACTCTTACACCCTTTTTCAGAAAAAAGAGTTTAAAATTTTACGGTTTATTAAACCCCTGTCACACCTGGGTTGCGTTATTCAGGCGATCCTGCTGCGTCCATGCAATATACAGAACGTAGAGGTGCGTGCAGTACAGCATTCTACAGCGGCGCAACAACTCAGCGCGGCATCTAGATTGTCGCGACAGTGTCGCCATGAGCGCCATGCGACTGCACAAAGTTCGCCTCGCAACTCTGCGTTTTGATAACATGCAGTAACAAAAGGCACAGAGACTGCATCGCTCACCTGACCAACAAAAACCATAACTCTTATCAAATCAGCATTACAGTATCAAATTCAAAATATCTTGACAAATAAGTACATACATCTTACACAAAAAGTTAAATAATCTGCCAATTTTTATCCACATATTTTCATGGAAAATACCAAGCCCCATTTCTTGTTTTTTTATTATTTGAGAGAAGATTTTTCTCTATTTAAAATTTATAATCTTTCCTATTTAAAAATCCCCTTTTGTGTCCCCACTTTTCTCTAAGGAATCATGGTTTGATCAAACTTTAATCTGCACAACCTGTGCTTTCACACAAGTTTCAGCTTTTCTGGCTTAACGCTTTTCCAGAAGATTTTTAAAGATTTCTCTCTATATCTTCCTATGTATAAATTTGACATCCCCCCATCGTGATCCCACCCTACCTCTGAAGATCATGATTTGAACAAACTTGAATCTACACTAACTGCTTTCACACAAGTTTGAGAATTTCTGGCCAAATAGTTTTGAGAAGATGTTTTTAAAGTTTTTCTCTATATATTCTTGACGTGTAAAAATTCGACCATAATTGTGGCCCAACCATTCATCCGGGGACCATGATTTGAACAAACTTGAATCTACACTACATAATGATGCTTCCACACAAGTTTAAGATTTTCTGGCCAAATGGTATTTGAGAAGAAGACTTTTTAAAAAGATTTTTTCTATATTTTTCTTTGTGAAACTTCACCACCCCACCCCCCTTTGTGGCCCCAACATACCCCCGGAGGCCATGGTTTGAACAAACTTGATTCTACTTTATCTAAGAATACAAATTTCATCTTTTCTGACCAAATGAATTTTAAGATTTTTGAAAAATACCAACAAATTTTCAATAAATCTAAATTAATTCCATTTTAAAGAGGGCGTGACCCCTCATTCGAACAAACTTGACTCATCTTTACCCAGTGATGCTTTATGCCAATGTTTGATTGAAATCGGCCCAGCGGTTCTGGAGAAGATGAAAATGTGAAAAGTTTACGACAACGACAACAAGAACGACGACAGACAACGGACAAATCTTGATCAGAAAAGCTCAATTCATCCTTCAGCTTAGGTGAGCTAAAAACGGAGTGGATTCGCGGTAGCAGCGCGTTCAGGTATCAAACAGCGCAACTAGAGCTACACTGGCGATGATTTATAGCAGATACATAAATAATAGTTATTTAAGTCTTTGTTTATAGCATCTTCTCAAGTCAAGGATTTCTGATCCGCACTGCATCTCACTAACTCACTGTTAAAGAGAAGCAGTGCGGATCAGAAACCCTTGACTTGGGAAGATGTGTTTATAGTTACATCATGAGAGCATTTTTTTTTAATTTGTGCAACATTTTTGCCCCGAACATGACCTCGCGAAGATATACTGACCCCGTAGATCAGTTTTAAAAATTTCCCCCTATTTGCATTAAATATGTAGAACTTTGCCCCCCCCCCCTTTAACAAGGTTCCCTATTGGTTAAGGTTCAAGCTAGCTGTAGGTCTTTAGCTTCCGATCTGAAAAAATTAGGATGGACGACCAGGCCATCCGAATTTCAGATTTGGAGCTACAGAACTGCAGCTATAGGTTAATTTAATTTAAACATATTTTATTGAGTAATCAAATGGATTAGGCAACAGGCAAAGCCTATATAAACCCTCTCCAAAATACAAAGTCAAGTAATGGTGTTATAAAATAATCTATAGAATATAGTATTGCCAGTTTACAGAGTGATACATTATTGATATTTTTAGTATACAAGACAAGGGATAATTGGATATTAAATAATAAACTTTACATTTTTCATGTATAAATTGTACGTAATTTGTTGTTTAACATATACAAGAACACATTCATACCTACATTTATAAACCCATCACCTCATTCATTCATACCGACAGACAAACATAAGTATAGAGTTTTCATGATCCAGCCCATTTGAAGGAAACAGTAATTAAAAAGAGTACTAATTAATAAAAAAAAAAAGTCAAAAACGCTTAGAAGCTATGATATAACTATGAACATAAGAAAAGATTTTACAATTTAAGTTGTATGAAAAGTCAGAGCTACCATAAAGAATATTGTTAATATGAAAAGGTACACTAATGTCATTAAATTGATTAAAAAGTTGAACTCTTTGTTGAGTGTATCTTGGACACTCGAAAAAAAATGCATATTTTCTTCAGATTCAGAACCACAGTTTGTACATCGACTATCATTAATTAAAAAATCCTTAAATAAATGAGCATTTAAATTGCTAGCTTTATTCCGTAATTGGCATAAAATAATATTTTCTTTCCTATTGCCAAAACTGTAATGTTTGTAAGATTTGTGTATATTTTGGTTTTTGAGTTTAGACTTAAAAATAGACAAAGATGATGAATCTTTTATTTCTGCATCAAGATTATTCCATAATTTAATTGTAGACGGAATAAAGCTATTGCAATAAGAAGTGGTCCGACATAGTGGCAGAGAGTAAAAATTGCCATTAGACCTAAGATTATATGCATGTTCAGTTGGAAAGTATGGTTGAATTAAATCTAACAAGTATTGCGGTGCTAAACCATGAATTATTTTGTAGAATAGAATAAGCTTATGTTTATCCCTTCGAGATTGTAGGGTTTCCCAGCCAAGTTCACTATATAAAATACTTTTAGAAGAGTTAACTCTCAACCCTGTTATTATTCTGGCTGCTTCTATTTGTACCTTTTCAAGCAGTTCAGAGTTTTCCTTGGTACAGTTGCCCCACACAACATCACCATATTCCAGTATAGGTCTGATAAAAGCCATATATATTTTAACCAGTGTTTCTCTATCAATTGTATGCTTTAGCAATCTTAATATATTCAACCTTTTGCATGCCTTTTCATAAATACCATTAATATGATTGGACCAACCACCATCAGACTGTAGATGTAAGCCTAAGTGTACATGACTTTTTTTATTGTTTATGATTTCTCCATTATATCCAAACAGAATTGCAGGATAGTTTATATTTTTTCTCATAAAGTCAACATTTATAGTTTTATTTGCATTAAAATCTACAGCCCAGGTGTTTGACCAATTTTTTATTATGTTAAGGTCATTAGTAATTGATAAAGTTTGTTGTATGACATCATCATCAATAATAGCAAATAGAGAAGTATCATCTGCAAATAATCTAATATTGTTTGTAATGCCATTAGTAATGTCATTTATATATAGCAGGAATAGAAAAGGACCAAGTACTGAACCCTGTGGAACCCCAGCATCTAGCATCTGAAATGTACGTAGATGTAAATCCTTCTAATGTTACTCTCTGTTGTCTATGAGTCAAATAATCTTCTATCCAGCCTAATATGTTACCCCCAAAACCTAGTCCCTCAAGTTTATGAATAAGACCAAGATGCCAAACTCTATCAAATGCTTTAGAAATATCACAGAAGATAAATCGAATATCTTTTCCTCTATCTAGATTTGATATAATTTTATCATAAATTTCTACTAGTTGGTTTACAGTTGAATCCCCTGGCTGGAACCCTGACTGGAATTTTGATAGTAGCTTATTGTCTTTAATGTAATTAAACATATATTTGAACAATATTTTTTCCATAATCTTACACAATGAGCTTGTTAAAGAAATAGGTCTATAATTATTAAGATTATCAGCACTGCCCTTGTTGCAGCTATAGGTTCAAGCTTCAAACAATTTTTTAATCTCTTCTTACATTTATTAAGATTTATTTTTAATGGCATTTATGATGCAGGAGTTCTTGAGAAAAAAAACATTTCTAGGTACCAACAACCCCCCCCCCCCTTTTTCATAATCCCCTCTTTAAATAAGGTTTGGCCTTATTTTCACAGTTTTGGGATACAGTACTTTGGGGTTAATGTTGGCCCAGTAAGTATGGAGAAAAACTGAAAATGTTATGTTTACAAACAGATGAAAGCAGAACAAGTGGTGATCAGAAAAGCTAGCTCATCTGTGCTTAAAGCCCATGTGAGCTAAATTTTCAAAATTTTAACATATCTACATGATATCATTACCTTTTGTTAAAGTCATTGAGCAAAAACCAGGACAAGAATGACACATGTACAGAATTTATTACAAATAAACAATGGATATAAATAATTTAAAAATAACTGAATGCTACTGTTCTAGATCTTTGTGGTCCACAATGACATAGTTCAGCCCCTGTTCTATCTGGTCCTCCTCCACCATGAAATAGGACATGGATGGAACATGATGTAGTTTGTCTGTCTTTTTAGACTGGCAGATCTTCAAATGTTTCAGATAAGATAAAATGGCAATAGTAACAATCACAAAGCAAAATATGATCACATATTCGTTGATGATATATCTGTTTTTAACCCAGTGGGGTGGAGGGTGTTGAGTTTCAAAAGAGTTCATTCCTCTACAAAAGAGAAACGTGTTTCATTAATCTTCCTTCATTACATTACACACAAATTTACTAATGAACATCTATTTATGTCTTAACTGCCCTTTTTAAAATTGCTATCCATGCAATAGTTAGAGCAATTGTGCTTGATAAGATAAAAGGAATAAAAAAATAGTTACTGCAATTTCAATGATTCAATATTTCACACTTGCTGCTTAGATCAATCTATAAATACTACGACAAAATGATCTGATTTGAATTGTACATGTTAATGTCCAGTGACATTTTATTATCACATAACAGACTGCTGGCATTTTGGACAGTCCCAGTACATGTACTAACAACAAAGGATAACACTTTTTGACTGCACCCTGTACCCATAACTAAATAAAGGGGTCCAACTCTGAGAGAAAATCCAGAGACTTAAAATTGGCATGCGCAAAGTTAAGATGATTTAAAACATTAAAGGGGCATGGTCACGATTTTAGTCAAATTTTATTTTTCTGTTTTTATTATTTACAATGCTTTAGGAATGCATTTCTAATGATCAAATAAAATTTGAGAGTCAATAGTAGAGTTATAAGCAAGATACGGGGCTCACAATTCTTTGTCACGTAAACAAGAATCGTGCCGTTTTGTTTACATAGTTTCAATATACCAGTAAATAATCTTGTTCAAGCTGATTTGTCTATCTTCTTATTCATTTTAAGCATAAATAAACAGTTCCTAACATTTAGCACATTCTTTTTAGGTCTAAAACGGAAATTGAATGACACTCAAATTTTGGTTGCCTATTAAAAATGCCTTACTGAAACATTGTAAAAATTAAAATCGGAAAAATAATATTTGACCAAAATCGTGACCATGCCCCTTTAATATCATTAAGTATTTTCTAGATCTTGGTCAACCCTTGTCTTTAATTATGGGAACAAATTGTCTTGGCCCCTTTGGTACCCACTGCCTGACCCTGTGGGGTTACCTCAGAGGTAGAAACCGTGTACGGTGAAGGAGGGCGCCCAGTGTCCACTGGACCTCTCTGTGGTTGATCAGCTGTACCGACCGCAGCATGTGGTAGCTGGGTGGGAACTTCAGTCCTTTATGAAGAACTGTTGTCATCCAGGCAGCCTTGAAACACTGGAATCTGAAAATCAAAGAGAAAGGGTTAGTCGTTTTGGATATTCTTAAGTAGTTTATGATTTCTTTTAGTATGGCACTGTATCTTACTTTCACTGACCTGAATCTGTTTTCGTCTGCTCTAGGGTAAAGCTTCTCCTCATACCAAGATTGTAGGGTGGACCACTTGGTTCCACAGAATTTCTGGTAAAAACAAAAATTGAGATAATATTTCATCTACTAGACACTATAATACTGAGAGAAAAAATTATTATAGCCTATCTTATTTTTCTCATTCAACAACAATAATTTTCAAGGCTATATTTCTGAAAAGTTGTAAGAAAATATTTGACAAATTGTTGAAATTTTCTTCATCTGTAACATAAATCTTGCAAATACATGTTAACTGTTCTAATATTGTGATAAAAATATTGAAATATGATACACTATTAATTCATTTTTCATGAAGGTAAGCATAGAGATTTGAATGGATAAAACATATTTAGTCAAGCAAGTGTACATGTATCTAAAGTGGTACACACGGTAAACCAACAATAGCATTAATGTTGATGTTATGTTGCCTTTAGAAGAGATGTAACAAGTATCCTATCATGACTTACTTTTGCTTCAAACTTGAACTTTTCAAAGTTGTAAATTCCTCCTATCCTGAAAACATCATCCATGGTATACCAAAACTCAGAAAAGCCATAGAATTCACTGTTATGAAATGAAATCATGGGTTGATGGACACCATTCATTGAACAAGGTGCTTGTTCACAGGGAATGGAAGCATTCCTGTTCAGTAATTTCACTAGTTTAGAGGAACACGCCTCATACTCTCCTAGTCCATGAAGGAAGTGGACATGACCTTCTGTGTCCTTGACCTCCTGAGTGAGACCTACAGGAAGGCAGGGGTCAGATACATTGAACCTTGTCCTCTCTCTGTAATATTTAAAATTTATTAAAAGTCTAAATTGTAATTGATAAAGATAGTCATTCCTTGGGCAACATATTATTATTCTGAAACTGCAAAGCATTGGACTTGGAAAAATCATTTTGAATATTTCAACCTAATCAAGCTAAAGTAAATTCTTCACTTCAATATCTTGCCACAGGGAAAAAGGTGTTACTACACAGTAGCATTTGATATTTTGACATCAAAATTTCCTGAATTACTTTGAAATGCAATGGAAAGAGTTTCAATATCTGAATTAAATTCATAGAGAATCTTAGTAAAAAATTTAAGTGCTACTGGAACCATTTGATTGTATGCTATATCATCTGTAGGAATAAAAATAAACAGGTGAATGCATGTTGCATAATGGATCGCAGAATTTTCTTACATGTATAATGTCACATGTTATGAAAGCCAAAATCGCTATTTTGACAAAAACATTTCACTATGAAGCCTATGAAATCGTGAATAAAATTTTATAAAAAATTATTCAAATTAAATACATAAACAAGGTATAACGTAATTTGAAATTTAAGGTGATATGTAATTTAAATTTACCTATTAAATGGAATGTTAAATGTTGTGTTTTCCATATCTAAGTTGGGTAGACTAACATTAGATGTCAGTAAAATCTCCTCATAATGTTCCCTTGCTTCGTTCGCTCCAAATCCAAGATATGTGGTTACATAGACCCTGTAAGTGTGATCCAAATCGTTGTTCTTGCAGCCCAAATTAAACTCCGCTATTCTATGCTTGGGAATGTTATTGTACTAAAAGAATAAATAAGCATATATGAATTGATATTGAACTGACCAATACACAGTTTTGTAGTTTCAAAGAAAAAGGCATACTGATCTTTCCTCAGCTCTACCTACCTTTGAGGTGATTTCAAAGATCAGCTCCACCTACCTTTGAGGTGATTTCAAATGCCATCTGCATTGATCCCCCTCCCATATCCAACATTCCCACTGTTCTACGCCTGACATGAGTTCTCTTCTCTTTGTTCGTGTTGCCAGGAACTTCTACAGCCACTAGAGGGTGTTCTTAGGAAAAATATCATATTGTGATTGAAACAAACTAGTGTAAATGTGGAATAATGTGTGTGTTGGGGGGGGGATTTTCCAAAGTCCCCAAGACAATGCTTTGATACATGAAAAAAACATAATTTGACCCTGTAAAATAATCCCTGTTACTGTTACCTGATCTTTAAACTACATAATCACATCAAAAATTTTAAAAAGGAAAAAATGAATTGTGTTAAATAAATTTCTTCAAACTCTTAAATAAAATGTGTTGCATTGGCTATATGTTTAACAAGAGGCCCAGGGGCCACACCGCTCACCTGAGCAACAATAGCCTTAACTCTGATCAAATTAGCATTACAGTATCAAAATCAAAATATCTTGACAACTAAGTACAGTAGATCATGCTAAAAAAATTTAAAACATCTGCCAATTTTTATCCACATACAGTGGGGCTTCAGATATCCGGACGCCAGATATCCGGACGCTTCAGTTTACGGACTATTTTATTTGGGAACAGATTTTGTATACGATATTTTGTCTCATATATCCGGAATTTCGCGTTCCAGATCCGGACGGTCTGTTTTTACCACAAAATACTGTTTAACTATAAATTTTGCTTCATTTAACCGGCCGGTAAAATTTAATGATACTCCGATTAATACAATAGAAAGATTAAGTCTATCAATTGAGTTTCACACTTTTTCACCTGCTAGCCCCCATGAGTAGCTTGTATAAACACTCTGACTTCTCAAATAACTTTCAAATATTACCGACATTGCTGGTTAGACAGGATTAGTCGCGCCTCACTGCACTTGGCGTGGGTATCTTTACACTGTGCACCTGTCAAGTACAATCACTTTTTAAAACACCCCTCTATTTAAAAGGAAGAATGTGCTTAATAAATCTAGGAAGTTTTTCATAGCTTTGTGGTATTTATATTCAAAAAAAAAAATTTTAAACGAAGTGTCTCAAGAGTGCTTTTTTAGATAAAGTCAAAACCGGAAGTATAGGAAGAAAACAAAAAGGAAAGCATTTCAACTGATCGGAAGTGCATTGGTTAAACATTGACGTGTCTAGATATAGATTGTTAAAAACAGAGCTTAAATAGGCACATTTCACACTTGGACACAATATATTTAGCTACATTTGGCTATTATTATAGTTTGGTTAATATTTCCTGATTAAATAACAATATAAAGCAGGGTTCCTTGTATTAAAAACAGGTGAATTTCAAAGGACAACTCTAATTTGTTGCTATTAAGTATGAAAGGCAAAGAAAACAGTATTAACACCCATAATAAACATATGAATTATCATTTATGACAACAATAGACCTATTTCAGATATCCGGACGCCTCACCTATCCGGACGATTGGACTTTGGAACGAAAGAGTCCGGATAACTGAGGCTCCACTGTATTTTTATGGTAAATACATAGCCCCTTTTGTTGTTGTACCTGTAAGAAGATTTTTCTCTATTTCTATATAACCCCCCCCCCCCCCCACTTTGTGGCCCCACTTTTCTTTAGGGAATCATGGTTTAATCAAACTTTAATCTGCACAACCCGTGCTTTTACACAAGTTACTACTTTTTGGACTGAAAACTTTCCCAGAATATTTTTAAAGATTTTCTCTATATATTCCTATGTAAAATTCATCCCCCCATTGTGGCCCCACCCTACCCCCGGGGACCATGATGTAAACAAACTTGAATCTACACTATCTGAGGATGCCTTCACAAAAGTTTGATCTTTTCTGGCCTAATAGTTTTTAAGGACAAGATTTTTAAAGATTTTCTCTATATATTCTTATGTAAAAATTCACCCCTCCATAGTGGCCCCACCCTAACCCCCAAGGACCATTATTTAAACAAACTTGAATCTATACTATAGACTGAGGATGCTTCCACTCAAATTGGAGCTTTTCCGGCCTAATAGTTTTTGAGAAGAAGATTTTTAAAGATTTTCTCTATATATACCTATGTAAAAATTCATCCTCCATTGTGGCCCCACCCTACCCCCGGGGACCATGATTTAATCAAACTTGAATCTACACTATCTGAGGATGCTTCCACTCCAATTTGAGCTTTTCTGGTCTAATAGTTTTTGAGAAGAAGATTTTTAAAGATTTTCTCTATCTATTCCTTTGTAAAAATTCATCCCCCATTGTGGCCCCACCCTACCCCCGGGGGCCATGATTTAAACAAACTTGAATCTACACTATCTGAGGGTGCCTCTGCTCAATTGGAGCATTTCTGGCCTAATAGTTTTTGAGAAGAAGATTTTTAAAGATTTTCTCTTTTCATGTATATACCTATGTAAAAATTCATCCCCCATTGTGACCCCACCCTACCCCCGGGGACCATGATTTAAACAAACTTGAATCTACACTATCTGAGGATGCTTCCACTCCAATTTGAGTTTTTCTGGCCAAAAAGTTCTTGAGAAGAAGATTTTTAAAGATTTTCTCTATATATTCCTTTGTAAAAATTCATCCCCCCATTGTGGCCCCACCCTACCCCCGGGGACCATGATTTAAACAAACTTGAATCTACACTATCTAAGGATGCTTCCACTTAAATTTGAGCTTTTCTGGTCTAATAGTTTTTGAGAAGAAGATTTTTAAAGATTTTCTCTTTATATTCCTATGTAAAAATTCATCCCCCCATGGTGGCCCCACCCTACCCCCGGGGACCATGATTTAAATAAACTTGAATCTACACTATCTGAGAATGCTTCCGCTCAAATTGGAGCATTTCTGGCCTAATAGTTTTTGAGAAGAAGATTTTTAAAGATTTTTTTCTATATATATTATGTAAAAATTCATCCCCCATTGTGGCCCCACCCTACCCCCGGGGACCATGATTTATACAAACTTGAATCTACACTATCTGAGGATGCTTCCACTTAAATTCGAGCTTTTCTGGCCTAATAGTTTTTTAGAAGAAGATATTTAAAGATTTTCTCTATATATTCCTATGTAAAAATTCATCCCCCCATGGTGGCTTAACCCTAACCCCGGGGACCATGATTTAAACAAACTTGAATCTACACTATCTGAGGATGCTTCCACTTAAATTTGAGCTTCTCTGGCCTAATAGTTTTTGAGAAGAAGAATTTTAAAGATTTTCTCTATATATTCCTTTGTAAAAATTCATCCCCCCATGGTGGCCCCACCCTACCCCCGGGGACCATGATTTGAACAAACTTGAATCTACACTACCTGAGGATGCTTCCATACAAGTTACAGAATTTCTGGCCTAATAGTTTTTGAGAAGAAGATTTTTGAAAAATACCTACAAATTTTAAATAATTCTAAATTATCTCCCCTTTAAAGAGGGTGTGGCCCTTCATTTTAACAAACTTGAATCCCCTTTACCCAGTGATGCTTTGTGCCAAGTTTGGTTGAAATCTGCCCAGTGGTTCTGGAGAAGAAGATGAAAATGTGAAAAGTTTACAACGCCAACGCCGCCAACGCCGACAATGCCAACGCCGACAGACAACGGACAAATTTTGATCAGAAAAGCTCAATTGAGCTTTCAGCTCAGGTGAGCTAAAAACCAAAGAATAAATGTTTTCTGAAAGATTGAATAATTAATTCCCACTTGTCTCAAAAACAGGTATTAAAAGGTTTTTACTGCCTTCCATGTTGTGAACACATTAAACATACCATCTGCGCCATGATCAAACTTGTGCAGTACGTAGTTGACAGCGATCCAGGCATACACGCCCTCCTGTTTACCACTGATAACCTCCAGGTTACTCTCCGAGATCACAAACGGAAACATCTTGGGGATTTCTGTGTACAGGTTCTGGAAAATGGCTTTCTGGGACCTATAGACATTACAAGTAAAATTGTTTCCTTTATTTGTAATGTTTTCTCAAAAGAATATCAAATTAAGGAATGAATTCAATATTTGTTAGTTTTATACGATATAAAATGGTTTGAGGCAGTGTACGCTTTATAAACCGCGAAGCGGTTTATAAAAAAGCGTAAACTGTTCCAAACCATTTTATATCGTATAAAACTAATAAATATTTGAATTCATTGCTTATAATTTAATTTTTTGCTATTAACTGTAGATAAAAACGGTCATTTGACCCTTAAAATGACATCAAATTGTACAAAATTCAAACGTAACGTCAGGCGGATTCATATGTTTTTTGACGTTAGTCTTACTATGATGTAGGCAACATTCTTTATACGATATAAAATAATTCTTTTAGCCAATCATAAAGTGCATTACAACCAAAATTAAATTATTATGAAATAAAGAAATTAGGATATTATTAGTTTAACAGTCTTGCTCATGAAACTCTAAATATTGAATTTTGCAAAATATAATGTAACAGAGAGTATGTAATACAATGTATTTAATATTGAGTGACAACCTTCCCTTACAAAAATGAGAAACAATATCAATGTATTGGTACTTTTAAGTACCTATTATACATATGTAAGTTAAGTTTTAAAATTTTTAAAATCCTTCTCTGAGCCATAAGACTCATAAGGCCAGTGTTTATCTCTAGATGGGTCACCAGTCCAACACCCCACCATAAGTACTCTTTTGCAGCTAGGTGGACTAAGACAATACTGAGACGATATGGATAAAGTGCCTTGATCAAGTGACCACAGCAGGGCTTGAACCAGCTATCCTTGGGTTACAGGTCTAACACTTATGACCACTGAGGCACGTGCTTCTACACATCTACTATAAATAAAACACTCACTCTTCCGGGATCAAGCGCATGCCTGCAGTTGCAAGAATAAACAAAATGGTCTCTTTTTGCTGATCCACCGGTATGTGAGCTGCCACAAACTGTAACAAAGGCTTGATGTAGTCACTGGCCGCTTCTGGATTATCCTTAAAAGTGTCCAAACCTGTAGTTACAGAAAAACCTTATTTTCACCACCACTTTGACTATTAGCAATATCTTTTAGTTTGTATCAGGCTCTGACATGGACTTAGTACATGTACTGGAACAATTCACACTGGGTTTTGGTGGGATTTTTTGGGTGGGTTTTTTTTTTTGGGGGGGGGGGGGTGTAATTAAGCCATTTTCCAGAATAAAGAGTTCACACAGACAGGATAAATTTAAACAAAAACAGAACCCCTTATCAATTAATAATCAGCATTCAGGATTTTCTTACCAAATCATTTTCATTTTTAATTCCATATATTATGTATCTACATTGAAAATATTTAAATTCCTTCTAGCTTCAAGTTGTTATAATATTCACACGACTTTTGTTTCATCTAGCTGCATGTATAAAACATAAAACATAAAAACACCTTACAGAGATCTAAAAAGCTCTTTTTTTATCAACAGACCTGGTTTTATTTTCTTTACGACTGGATTTCCCTGACTGTCCATAAACTGTTGGATGTTTAGGAGATCTTTAGGATTGCCTGAGTGTGGAGGCCAGAAATATAGAAACACTCTGCTGCCACTACTCCCACAGTCAATGACGATTCCATAATGAACCTTGGGGCCCAGCCCCTCACCCCCCTCAATCACATGCTGATGTTTCTTGTTTATAGGGGGTCGACCAAAAAAAATTGTCTCCAGAATTATGAATAAAATCACAAGAACAGTAAGGATCAGCACAGCGGCTAGCACAGCTTGTTTGGTGGACCATCTCTGCAGGGTTGTCTCCCATCTCACATGTCTCAGGTTGTGTAGAAACTGTGGGACATTGAAATGAATTCTGAAACAGAAAAGGTACTAATATTATAACTGTACATAATATTTCACAAGAATCAGCTCAGCCTGAATTTTTGGACCTATATCTGATATGCCTTCACTAAGTGAGGGTGTCTGTCAATAGGTCTATAGATTCTATCTCACGTCAAATCTCTCTGAATTTTGGTTATACTCTGTCCCTAGATATTTATGCAGCACATTTTCTCACATTATTCAATATGTATAAATACCTCAGGGTTCAAATGAAATGAAATTCAATATTACATCGCCCCTTCTAGCTTGTCAAGTGTCAGTACACAGCTAAAAATAAAAAGTCTACAAGGACTTGCATTACAACGTACAGTCACGAAAAGTACCTGGATTATAACATTGAAAAAATTGTGTGAGGTATTCCGAGTGACTTCCGAATGGAGAAAAGATGTCAACATTCCCTGTTACAAATCTCTGTAAGAACCTGTGAATTTTTCCATGTAAAAAATAAGTGTCAATGAAGATACCTTGGATATTTTCCCTTTCATCAATTTCAATCGCACTTCTTTCACAGGTATGTGTATTTTTTTTTTATTAAAATTGTTCAAGTGTGCTGCATAAATATCTTGGGACAGCCAATAAGTCACATCAATTAAATCTCTCTGAAATAATGTAATAATCGGCTACATTGTCCTAGGTTGGACAGCAAAGTTGTTAAATCCTTTCTAGAATATGCTTATACATAAAATATTAGAGCTAAAGGATGTATGCATTTGATTTCTACAGTTCATTTGGTAGTTTCTTTTTTTCTTTTTTCACCTGTAGAGCTCATGTAAATAATTGTTCAATGGTCAAACTAAACAATCTGTATATTATAAAAGAGAAAATCAAAATAATGAAGTTGGGCATGTCGCGTGGACTATGAATTGTGTGACTTCTTGATCTATTTCAAGTTTAAATTCTTTCCAAACGTAAGCACTGGTAAGGATAAGTCCATACATCCTTGTTGCACATTGTAAACAAACGACTATTTTGAATAATTTTTATGATTGGTATCGAAATGATCAATGTATAACATTTTAAAAAGCATTATACCACTGATATCAGTATGAAAATAAGATTTAGTGAATAGATTCTACAAATACCTTGCCATGGAATCAAGTGATGGCTCTCATTCAGCCATGTTACGTGTCTTCGTCGGGCTCGACATTTCAACTGAAAGTGAAAGTAGAGACCGGATTCTCGTGCATGTATGTATTTTCATATTGATAATTATTTTATTATATGGTATTTATTGTAAATCTCGCTGATTTATTAAGATGTTTATAATTTTGGAATGATCTTTTACTGGAGATACAGGTGTATTCAGTTTGATTTAATTACGATCTACAAAGAAAACAGTTCAACTATCCATGAGCTTCACAAGCAATTACAGAGCTGCAGAGCAAACATTTCACTAGACAAAAATAAAAATACACAACCCAGTCCCATTCTGCCAATTAGTGCATCGAAAACCGCTATCTTGATGCAGGAAAACAAACATTTGCATGAACAATGTATATCGTCGAGGATATAACAATGATAACACCTGCACTTTTTCTCCAAACAAGATTTAATTCCCTATTAAAAATGTGTTATTTACTCAATCACAGAGTTTAACTTTGTGTATGAGCTTTGATTGATTTAAATTATAAAAAATTGTTCTGTTGGGGAGGGGTTCGGGGCAACTTGATGCCGCTTAAATTGGCCCAGGTAGGATTTTTTTATGAAGGAGTTTGGGTTTAATGAAAGAAAGTGATTTTAAGTTTAATAGTTATATATTTTTGAGGTCATGGAGCTCGACAAGAATGATGTTAATGATAAAGATGATCTTGGACCAAATGACTCAACCACTATCACAGATAGAAGCACACATGATACATGTATAACCAAACCACATGATGCAGTGGCAGGCCCCATTGGACCACTGGAAGCGGTATATACCCACAGTATGGAGGAGCAAAGTTCAGAAACATGTCCAGATAATGAAGACATCAATGATAATACCAGTAACCATGGTAATATTACTACAGATACAATTGAAGATGACAGGGTGAAAACAGCAGACAGTGCTTCAACATCTGAGTCTGACAGTAGAGTGAACAGTGCTGTATCTGAGAGTAGAGTGAACAGTGAGATGATAGTGGAACCTGAAACCTGTAGGGAGAACATGAAGATTAATGACAATACTGAAAATATGGTTGATAATCAACAGTGCATGGTAGTTCATTCAGAAAACACAAGGTTAGATTAATTAACTCTGTTCATCTTTTTGGTATGTTAGTGTGACGATGATTTACATGTCTTAATTTGTTTGCTTTAATTTTGTGTTCCAGTGACAGTCAAACATTGCAAATGTATAGTCCAACCTTATTAACTCAGGTGGAGTTTGAACCTGATAACTATCTCAGAGGATGTAAATGGTAAGCTTAAAGACTGTTTCTCACTAACACAATGGCCCCATGAAATAATCCAAATGCAATGTTTTTTTTAATCTGTGATTGTTTCATCTGTTTGTCTTTGTAGGTCAGTTGATGGAACCAAGGTTTTAACAGCAACCAATGAAAACAAGTTTTATGTGTATGATTTTCCACTTGAAGTTGATACACAGTCTAATTTCTCTGAAATGGTAAACTGTCATTCTCATTTTTAATCATTTACTATCTTATTTGACTTGTGTTCTTGTTGTATGAATACTGAATCTAGTTTACTTTCAGAAACATTCACAAGTTATATCTGAGACAGGAGGAGTGTATGATTACTGTTGGTTCAACCAGACCTCGGATCCAAGTTCTTGCTCGTAAGCTGTGTTCTGTTAAATCATCTTCTGTAAACCAACTTTGATTAGCTTGTTAGAAAATTTTGGAAGCTTTGAGCAAGATTTAAGTTCAAGTCATGAGGTATTACCAATATTTTATTTGATCTAATGACACAAATGTATAATAATCTTATTTTATTAGACTTGATTTGTTTTTAAATTGAAGTTTTCTGACAACAAGTAAAGACAACCCAATACACAATTGGGATGCTAACACAGGACAGCTACTCTCCTCCTACCGAGCCTACGATCAAATGGTTTGTTCTCTGTACAGTACCACATACTCCAAAAACTATTTTGAACTCTTGTTCATTGAGGCTTTATCCTGGAGAGTTTTCAATTTCAAACAACACAAAGAGAAAAAATTGAATTAGACTTACACATCCACATCTCTCTCTCTCTCTCTCTCTCTCTCTCTCTCTCATGTATATCTTGATCAGACAGGCTTTTCACTAAGCCATTCCTAGTTGTTTTAACAATATTCAGATTTCTGTGTTTACATTCAGGATGAGTTGACAGCTGCCTATAGTTTATGTTATAGTCTGGATGGCACAAAGATATATAGTGGCTTTAAAAAGATGATCAGAGTGTTTGATACAAACAGACCAGGCAGGGAGTGCCAGAGCCGACCAACTTTCGGTTTGTTCAATCCTACAATTTCAATTTGCTTGTATAGATAGTAAGTCAAGAACTGAGATCAAAGTTTGATGTTGTTGTTCGGGTGAGTAATGTGGCCCACAGGCTTCTTTCTTACATTTCTGTCGATGATTTGCAGCAGGTAAAGTTGGAGGTCAGGGTGGGATTATTTCCTGTTTGGCACCGAGTCCTCAGGGAAATCTCTACGCTGCAGGATCCTACTCCAGAAGTAGTGAGTATCATCATTGATCTGTGTTAGTATTTAAGAGCTATCATTTCCTGAGAAAGAATTTTATTTTTAAAGAACCACGATTTTTAGTTGTTGATAAACAACATCATTTGTTGTCTGTAGTTGGACTGTACTATGAACCACAGGGGGAGGCTGTGTTTGTATTTGAGGGGCAGCAAGGGGGAGTAACTCACATTGCATTCTCACCAGATGGTACCAAATTGTTCAGTGGAGGAAGAAAGGTAAATTTTAATATCTACATTACTGCTTAATACATGTAATAGCAATAGTTCCGACTTTAGTTGATGATATTTCTGATTTATGAATCACAAACTATGGGTAAATTGTCCTTTTCTAAACAGGATCCCGAGATTCTTTGCTGGGATCTAAGGAAACCAGGACAGATTTTGTATGTAGCTGTCAGGAAAGTGGAGACTAACCAGAGAATTTATTTTGATTTGGACAGGTATAGGCAGTAGGCTCAAATGAATATTTATAACATCCATTCAAAATACATGTATACTCATTATGATCATAAATTTTCATAATTTATATAATGTATAGATGATTTGTATTGTATTTGTATCATAAAATGAATTTCAAAATGAAATATGTCCTTGTTTTACATATAACTTATTATAAGCGATTCTACTGAAATATGTCTGTGTTTTACTTATTATAAGCGATTCTACTGAAATATGTCTGTGCTTTACATATAACTTATTTTAAGCGATTCTGATTACAGCACTGGGAGGTACCTTTTCTCTGGTAACCATGACGGTATGGTCACAGTGTGGGACACACAACAGCCGCCCGTCAAGTTGCGACCAGATACTGACTTTGTTCTGGAGTCTTTCCAGGAATTCAGGGCCCATACTGACACAGTCAATGGCATCAGGTATGTCAGTACTACACCAAAGCGTGTAAAGTACATAATTATCAAATGAATATTGATAAGCCAGGTTAATGTTTGATGTTTTTGCTCAGGTGAGTGGTTGGGCCCATGGGCCTCTTGTTTGTTAGGTCATGTCAGATGTGAAATAACAGTGAATCTGCTACACAGTCCTATACGTGTTACCTGTATGTTGAGTTGCATTTGAGACACCAAGGAATATTAATGAGTACATAATGGACATGTTTACCCTCTTGCTTTAGACTTTTTTATAGCAGTTTGACTTTTGACACCATTACTAATCTCATAAATCTTTTGATTTTGCAGCCTTCACCCTACACAGCCTGTGCTTGCCACTTCATCAGGACAGAGACATGTTCCCACCCTAGACGATGAAGATCTGCCTAGTGACACAGACAGTTATCAGGAAAACTCTCTCAAACTCTGGTTGTGTAAATAAAATACTTGTTTTATATTCTCTTGTTTTTGGTTTTCTTTTTCATGTAGATGAAATTTGTATAACTTCAGCTTTTGATCACTGAAGTTGAACTTAACCCAGCTGTTATTGATGCCTTCTTAAATTCAAACCCAAATGTGACAATTAAGGTAAGGTTTGCAATTACAGGGAGATAACTCACAGATTTTTATTGTGACGTATCACCAACTACCCTTTACTTCAGCAATGACGTCAAATTTATATGACGTCATAATTGGTGTAAGGTTTTCACCAGATTACACATATATACTAAGATACGTTTTTCCTGAAATCAGTGGACTTAGAAATGTTTCAAATAAGATGTTTTCGTTTATATATTAGTAGTCCAAAATTAAGACTTTTGTTGCATTTTATTCTTTTTTTATATAGTTCATCAGAAATTTTAAAAAATTAATCATGATATAAATAGTGACATTATTTTCGAACATTTTAAGCATAAATAACTCCCATAATAGTCATATATAAAAGGTATATATTTTCACGAAATTATTATACCCCCGCTCCGAAGGAGAGGGGGTATATTGTTTTACCCTTGTGTGTCTGTCTGTCCGTCTGTAACAAAAATTTCTGTCGCATTTATCTCAGCAACTAGTTATCGCAGATGCTTGAAATTTTTACACAGTGTTTGTTAGGGCATGCCATATCGTGGGATATATTTTTGTACCAATCAGACGTCAACTTCCTGTTAAATGACGACTTTGTTTATTTTTAGCCAAAATTTTCAAACAAATTTCTGTCAAAGATTTCTCAGCAACTATTTATCGCAGATGCTTGTAATTTTAACACACTATTTGTATAGGCATGCTTTATCGTGGGATGTATTTTTGTACCAATCATACGTCAACTTCCTATTAAATGACGACTTTGTTTATTTTTAGCCAAAATTTTCAAACAAATTTTCCTCAAAGATTTCTCAGCAGCTATTTATCACAGATGCTTGAAATTTTAACACACTATTTGTTTAGGCATGCCATATTGTGGGATATATTTCTGTACCAATCGGATGCCAGCTTTCTGTTAAATGTAGACTTTGCTTATTTTGCATATTCACATCAGAGCGGGGGTATCACTAGTGAGCATTGGCTCACAGATATCTTGTTTGCATTTCATCCTCATGAAAACTTGAAATCATGAACTTTGACCTTTCGTAGTTATAAAACGGGTCAGGCAAAATCATTTGAATTTCACGAGAAAAAAGACTTTAGTATAGTACGTGAACAAAATGGTATGCAACTTTGGTACAATTCCTAAAAAATGCAAGCCACAAACCTTACCTTAAAGCTCTCTTGGTATGTTATAAGACAACTTCTTTCAAAAATTGAATATTTACAATCAAGGTGAAGGTCCACTCATCTTAAACTATAATATGTTTATTTCCAATTAGAAACTTTACTTTAGGAAAGTTAAGATTGGTAACCCTTGGCTTGCTAAAGCCTATCATGGGTATGTAGTGAAACATAAAAAATATTGGTCAAATACCAGGTACATTTTTGATACACATTTAATAATTAAAAGGTAGCATGGTTATCACAAAACAATATAAGTAAAACATCCAAGATAGGCTGGTCACTTCTAAAGCAGTCTGAAATGTCACATTCCTGTTTACACTGGTGAGAATTGTGTCTATAGGATCAACAACAAAGACGTTGGTTACGTCTGGTCCACATCCTGGGTGAGGTCCACTTTGACCATTTGGGTGGCAGTAGACATTCCACCCCCACGTAGCCCAGCCAGGAACACCTGGGGGCGGGGCACATTGGTTGAGGCGTCCGTCTTTGTTTGGGTTTCTTGATCCCTGCAGAGAACATGAATATGCTTTAGTATACATCAACGGCATTACATGTGATGTTACTTTAACTACAGAATTTGTGAAATGATCTTTTACAGATTTACATATAAAGACACTGTTGTGAATTTGACATACTTTGGGGGCCAAACTTGAATCGCGTTGTCTCTTCGCATATTACTGAGATTGGTTTGAACTGAATGGGTGATGCGAGTTCGCAGGTTAGCCTGAAAGCAGAAAAAACAGCAATTTATATGAACTACATGTATAAGCTAGGTACAATAAAGACTAACATAACTTTTTCAAAAACAGTAATGACCTAAAAGAAAAATATTTTAAATTATACACATTTTCAAAATCAGTGGAAATCTAAGAAGCCAGTTTCAAACCTCTATACACTTATGAAAAGATTTTGGACTTTCAAAAAATTACATTGTCTTTTGCCTGAATGAAGGTGTACCTATTGACTTTATATTATATAAGTGTAGTTCATTTTCAACATTGGTTAAGCCTGATGATTTTATCCACTAACCAGTTTTATAGCTTTCCGCCTAAGTTCCCATTCATTCCACTCATATGACTTGACAATATTGGACTCCATGAAATGAGTGTCTGTCTGTGTTCCACTGTCACACTTAGTGACAGGCTTCTCTATCATGCGCCCCTGATCCTTTCCCTGTAAACCAAAGGCATGCAAAATTGACATGTTTATTTGTACTCTTTGAATGATGAATCCATGAAATCCCAAGGGACAGTTTCTTTATCTTATCTATTTTGTTAAATAAATAAAAATTCTCTTTGTGATATGTAAAAACAAGGCATTAATTTACTCCTAGATGTGGGAATACAGCATTTGTATCTATTTGTATCTGTCCTAGTAGATAAACTGCACAGTGAGAACTAAACATTTCAGGAAGAATAACATTAATACCGGTATGTACATATTTTATTAGAAGGAAGATTTTGAAAACTGGAAATAGCATCTGAATCAAATATCAATTTATTAACAGGAAAATGAAACTATAAATAATCATTCTTCTACCTGTGAATATGGTGTTATAGTTGCAAACTGGGTGTGTAGTTCTAATAGCTGTATAAGTTCCGGGCTCCTTTTGGCACCTTCTGCCACCAGTCGAATGTAACTTTAAATTGATAAAAATTTCACCATAATTAGTCTATTTACATGAAATAATAAAATTTCTCATATACCACATTTAATTAAGATAGAATGACATTTAGCATGCATCAATAGGCATGCATTTTACAAAACATTGACACCCTTATGCCAAGATCATTTCAACTAATAAATATTGTTTGAAAAATTGATAAAATACCCCTACAGATGAACACATGTAGGAAATACTTACTGATCAGGATTCTGTGCAAACTCTGCGGCTGCATTCTTATTGGAGAAGGCGTAATAGTGCTCCTTGTACCTCAGTACCCCCACCTCGGGGTTGGATGGAATCAGAAGTCGGTCAAAGTTTGCTAGGGACAGAGCACAGTAGCCCTATTGGAGAAAAGCCAAATGCAAAAAAGTGAACAAAAGTTTTTAAGAATGTAATTCTTAATAACTGTAGTTATATATGCATTAATACAAAACATGAATATACATGTATATTCTTGTCTTCAATAATGATATAGAAACCTGTAACCATCCCACATTTATTGCATGCCTTTATAATATCTCCAAGATGCTTTTGGCCTATAATACTAGTGATAAAGAACTTAATTACCCTGTACTGGAGAGGCAGTTTTGTAAAGTTTTTAGTGGTTTCTGGAAACAACCAATCTGCGTCTTTGAAATCCTTAGTATTCACTCTATTCTCTGGCCCTGATGTCTGAAAAAAAAACACCCACAGATGAATATAAATTATTTCAATACGTTGCAGATGCATGCAATAAAAGACATTGAATTGCATTAATGAGAAAATTTAATGTATACTATATATCCAGTACTAATTTTTGCTTTTTTCACAATCCCTTTTAAATCGCAAAATATTAAATACACAGAAATTATATTCTGTATTATTTTTATAAGAAAATTATAAAAATGCAAAAAACAACTGACGCAAATTAAAAATACTACATGTTTTCCCCATTTTCGCAAATTTTGTGACATGTGAAAAACACAGAATATACGGAATAAAAATAGGTTTTGTTGTCATTACCTCATGAATTCTCTGTTCATCAGTTTTAACTGTAACACCCTCCAAAAATGGACTCAATGCTTCATCACTGAACAGTTCTCTGTGACCCTTAAAAATCAAACAAAAGATCTCATAACTTACACATAAAATTACAGTTTTTAAGTCTTTTGAATCTCTACAGACATTGCACATGTATTTTTGAATATTGAAATATAAACCAATTATATTTCTTTTAATCAGTCAGACAGTAAACAAAGGTTACAACAGACACACTTATATCATATGTCCAACTATATATTATTTTATATCATTTGAAATAAACAATAAAACACAGTTGCACTGGGAACAGCCTTTTAATGAATTCACCCTAACAAGGAAACCAGTACGTTTCATTCGCGTAATCTTAAAACTGTACTAAAAACTTATGTAGTAGGAAAGGAATGAACATATAATACATACAATGAAAATATATGGCTGGACCGGGAATCGAACCCGGGACCCCTGCAATTCTAGTCTGGTGCTCTACCACTGAGCTACCCAGGCCAATATCCACGGTCCATATAATAAATTAGGGTTATGACAAATCAAAATCATTTTTTCCAGGAGCTTTTCTATAACCATGTTTTAATGTATATGTTGATAATTCGTGCCATGGTTAAAGATATTAGGCTGCCATCAACTTTTTCACAATAAACAATCAGTTAAAATGGGGTGGCCTGTTATTGCATTATACAATAATGGACTACCTACCCTGGTGTATGGCTCCAAACTGGCTAGAATATTACTGAGAACACTAAGTAAAACCATTTCATCCTGAAAACCACTCCATAGCTGTGAAAGATGGATGAACTGGGGCTGAAAAAGATATAAAAATCTGAAGTTCATCATTTGAAGTTAACAAAGATACTAAAAATACTACAGATCTTCTCAATCTGATTTTGTGATATTATTTGTGTCTTACATAGGTCATAAAACTTTCCTTTTTTGCTTCCTGTTTGCTTTCATATACTTTTCAAACACAACTTTTGAGACAGTTATGACCCACTGATTTTTTTTTCCATTAATATTAAAACTTACATAGACTTGAGCAGTTGGAACAGCTGTTTTAGACTGAACTGTAGCTTGAAGCTGTTCCATTCTTGTTGCAAGTTGTTGCTCCAATAGTTCCACTTGTTGAGCACAACTTATAACATCATTCTGAAACAAGAAAAAAATCTTTGTTATTTCACTGTACACTACACAATGTATGTCAAAAACTGTGCTCCAGCATACTGTATCTAGTGTTTTTGCATACAATTATACATTGTATAAGAAAGGTTAAATTTATTTTTCCTTACACCATAAATTCAAGGAAGAAGCCTATGAGCCACATTTCTCACCTGAGCAACAATGATTTACCTTGACCTGACCTTGACCCAAGTTAAAGCTTTTTTAACAGCTACTTTTCAAATACAAATTTATTATAAAAATGAATTCGGCAGACAAAATCTACAGTGGTATAAACTTGGTTTGGCAGTTTAAAAATGATACACCTTGAAGCAGTTTTGAATAATCTTTAAATTCAAAAGAGCTAAAAATACCACACATTAAAAAGATACAAGTATGGAGAGATAAATTAACCTGCATGGTGCATACATACCAGTATGACTCGGAGGAATGCCTCATGCTGTCTTGTGTTGATTAAAGCTTCCTTTAGCAGCTGTAGTGATGGACCTTCTTTGGAATCCCCAGACAAACTTTTTTCAATTAAAGCTTCAAAAAAAAAAATATAAGTAAATTTAAATTAAACTCACTACATGTAGTATAATACTTAAAGACTACTGCACAAAATTTTACATTTAAATTTATGTTAGAAAGTAAAACATTAACTAAACACTTAAATACCTATTGAATTAAAGCATCACTTTATGTTGAAACGGAAATCCTTATTACCATAAAAGTTAGGTACTGCTTTCATTTACCCTGTGTTCTAACTTAAAGAGGCATGGTCACGATTTTGGTCAAATATTATTTTTTTTGTTTTCATTACTTACAATGCTTTAGGAATGCATTTCTAATAACTATATAAAATTTGAGAGTCATTCGTAGAGTTTTAAGTAAGATACAGGGCTCACAATTCTTTGTCATGTAAACAAGGCTTGTGCCCTTTTTTTGTTTACATTGGTTCAATATACCAGTAAAAAATCTTTTTCAAGCTGATTTGTTTATCTTTTCATTCATTTTAAGCATTTATAAATAGTTCCTAACATTTAAAACATTCATTTTAGGTCTATAACTGGAATTCCCACTTCAACATTCAAAATGATAACAAAGGCTTTGTTTACTTAGCAAAGAATTTCAAGCTCTGTAACTCGCTTATAACTCAATGAATGACACTCAAATTTTGGTTGCTTTTAAAAATGCCTTACTGAAGCATTGTGAACAATAAAATTGGAAAAATAATTTTTGACCGAAATCGTGACCATGCCCCTTTAATATGAAATTAAAATATATTTGAAAGCTTGATATCAATATCTTTGTACATTTCTTGTATTTTGTTTTATTTGTGCTGTTTAGTATACCTGTGTATTTGTTGGCTGATTTCAGAGTTGCCTGAATCTCAGCATCAACATTCTGAGTGGTGGCTGGAACAGCTTCATTCAATATGGCAGGCACTGGAATAACACATATACAACTAACTGTGCATTGAATACCTATTAGTTTTATGTTTGCATTTTACAAGTTTGAAATTCCCACAACAAATATATTCAGGAGTTTCATTTTGGTGATTTTAGGTCATTTGCTGATGGCAGTATACGCCACCAAAATTAGCTAAAATTTGTATCCTACTGAGGTAAGTTATTACATTATATAATGTTCAAGTACAATTTTCTTTAATTTTCAAAAGTAAAGAGGTCCTTAAGGAGACATACAGTCATCTATTCCTTCTCCTCCTTTTCCACATTCCTTGTTAAACAGTCGAATTCCAGTCACAATCATGGTCAGCTCCAGGAGTTGTCTTTCCTTGTCTCTCTTTGTTAATGACATAAAAGTTCCCAACTCTGTCTGGGGAAAAACACTCTGCAAAGCAGCTGCAATCCAGAAAAATATACAGGTACAGGATTATATGAAACAGTCATTTAAAAATAATTTGGATATACAGTTGAACTTCGGTATCTCGAACACCGATATCTCGATTACAATGGATATGTCGAAGTGATTTGTAAGTCCCAACCATTTAAACTTTAAGTATTTTACCCTTGATATCTCGAATACTCGGATATCTCAAAGTTTGTAACCAGTCCCATCTAGTTCGAGATAACGAGGTTTGACTGTAATTTACACATACACTGATGTCATTACACTATATGATGTACTGCAGTAAAACACAGCAAGAGCAGCACACTTAAAACAAATCCATGCTAATACAGCAAGTCAGATTCATCCTTATTCTTTTAAAATATAGGCCTACTATAAACTCAACGGATATCATGAATAAGTTTTTTGAATGAATCAAAATGGCTTGTTTCTGGTTCTTTCTCAAACATGTTATACTGTAATACAAATGTACTGTTACATGTTCATGTATGTGTATGGATTATTTTGTATGTAGAATCTCTTTTAGAAATTTCTCTCTAATAATTGTAATCTTGTATGCCCTCTGGGCCCAAAATTAAAATAAAACTATTATTATTATTATTGTACTAGTAGTAAGTAATACACTGTATATAGGGAAATATTCGCTCCATTTTATTTTCGCCCCTTTCGCCCTTCTTGTCATAGAGCAAATTTTACACTGGGCGAATTCTAAACAATTCTTAAATTACTGTGTTAATTAGAAAGAGTATCTATCATATATTCCATTGTCTGATTTTACCCTAAAAGGGTAAAAAAAAAAATGGGGAGAAAATAACCATGTATACAGTACGGTACATGATGAAAAATGTGAGTGCCATTACCTGTTGCCTCTCTGACCACTGCTATATCTGTGGGACTCCCTAACCCTGACCTCAGCAGCACCGCAGACACAATCTTTCTGTACAAACTCTCCAGCTCCTCCCGTGTTCGTGCACGGCTATCTGTGATTTCTCTTATCACAGGCTGGAGTCGAGATTCTAACACTCTCCTATGCTCCTCCAAAAAATCAGCTGATAAGATGAACATAAAATGGTAAATTAAATGTATGCCCTGACAAGTAATTATGATTATAATTTAATATAGAGGGAAAAAAAAGAATCTTTGAAGTGGGTGTTTTTTTTAAGTATAAGAATCAACTTACAACGTGTTGTATAGTTCATGTCAAAATACACCTGCATTTTGACAGTTTCCAATGCAGGGGACCTGCTGTCCATAAGCCTGTCAACACAGAGCTGAAATATGAAAAATATTAAGTGATTGTTCTGTAATATTGCTTCCTAGAAAGAAAATTAAATTAGGAGAAATAAAACAAAATAATCAGCTAAAGATGCACACTTGTCCTAAAGTACTAGACTAAGTGCACAATTCAGTGAAGTTGATTAATTCATCACATATCTTTAACCTATTGTGAATTAGATAATTTATAATTTAAATGATAACAAAAAATTCCTGTATCTAATACCGTTATGCGCAAACTCTCTTAGAGTCTTGTTTGCAAGATAACCAACTTCATTCCCCTAAATAGTCTTAAAGTTGTTTGTCTTTATAGTTCTTTGCAGAAAAAGTGTGTGCAGAGTGCAGAGAGAGAGAGAGAGAGAGAGAGAGAGAGAGAGAGTGTGTGTGTGAGTGTGTTTGTTTTAAATCTTGATGTGACATACTAGTAGTTGATTTAGATACAATGTGGGATTCATTGGACACAATATGAGCCACTTGCAGTATTGCTCACACTTTGCATATTTATTGTTGGCTCATTAATTTTTACAAAAATTATTTTTAACTGTACTTCTACATACCTTGATAAGCTTTTGAACATCATCTTTAGTGAGTGTTCTGTCCACATTAAACTCATTTGATGGATCCAAGACCACTGCCTTCACCTATCAAAAGAAAACAAATACATTATCAACTATCATAAAAAATTAAAAGCATATCATAAAGCAGTTGGAAGATACTATCTTTGCTAGTTGCTACTGTAACAGGATGGGAGAAATAATGACATGCCAGACTGAGATTCAAACCTGAGCCCCCTGGTTCTACCAATTGAGCTATCTGGTGCTGGTATTCAAACTGGTCTAACGGTCACATTCCCCCTCCCCCTTAAATGATCTTCACCCTTGAATATCACCATCACCAGGCTCTCTCCCCTGGCAGGAGTAAACCTGTCAGTTCCAGGGGTTGGTACAGCACCAAATGTAACAAGATGGGAGAAATAATGACCAAAAAGACTAATATTCAAACCCTGAATCTCTGGTCAGGTGCTCTACCAATTAAGGTATCTGGTCCCAAGTTTAAATTCTGTTCTGGTCTGCATTATTAAATAATTGGCATTCAGTTTCACTCCAAAAATTCTACCAAACTAGAATAATTTATATTTTGTATGATTGAAGAATAACCAGGGCCCAAATTGCCTCTATGATTTATTGAGAGATAAGAGCTAGCTATTAATAATTGGTAAGGCCAAAATGTGTAAATATAAATTAGCCGAGAGTTTATGCACTTATAATTGTAGAACTGAGCATGTGACATTTAATTTTTGGCAGATGATTTGAGCAGATCCAACTGTTTACGTTCTCTCTTTTAAAAAACTGTTTAATCCAAAAACCTGTACTCGACCCAACAGTCACAGCGTTTACATATTAGTTAGTAAGGCCAGAATGTGTAAATACAAATTAGCTGAGAGTTACCTGGATACATCATCACACTTGCATTAACATCAACTCTATTCACGTTAGAACTTACCATAAAAGCCACGAGAGTTTCAGACACAGCTTGTCCTTTACTAGCACATTCCTGGGCAATTTCCCTGATAATGTTTTTGATGACACTCTCTGCCTGGGCTCGAGACATTGTTAAAGTTGGAGGAATAATCTTTTAATATATAAGGACAAAATAAGTTTAAAGTATGTCCTATATTCATATATCAATCAAATTAAGAAAATCAGTTGTTCTTATTTAACTGGCAGTATACCTTTGACAAGCTAATGATAATGAAATACTTGAATCTCGAGATTCTTACCTGCAGTAATAAATTCCGACACACTTATTCCACCATATTGTTTATCCTTAGATACAAAGCCGTGCGCATGTTCCGGAAATAATATTCCCACGTGATCCAGATGGCCGTCATCTCTCAATAGACTGGAGTCTGAAGATGTACACTACTGTTTATTCATCAGATATGTAAACTGGATTATTTAAAATTGCAATGTGGCAAAAAACGGACAGAAGTCAAAAGTATGGAGTTGGTAAGTCATACATTTTCTTTTGCAGAGAACGGGAAAGTAATTTTTAGATGGAAATGTACAGGGCTGAAATCAGGAAGTGTTCTCCATCACTGCCTGTATTGACGAATGCAGGGACGAACTGTCGAACTAGTAGCTGGTTCCTTTATATCAAAGCTATATCTAAATTTATTTTGCTGTTGCAATGTTGTTTTCATTAAAAATGCAGATAGAAGGAACTGCAAAGGAAACTTTGTTTACAAAAAAAAAATTGAAGTTAAATGGAAAATTAAAAGATGAGTAATATTTTCATCCCAGAAGTCGTTTATCGTATAACAAAAAATAAGCATTGCTCCCATGTCAGTAAATGATGTTAATGTATATTTTGGGGGTTTATTTTATAGTGTTTTTTTTATTAAACTGGAAATGAGTACCAATTTAGTTTATAATTTATTCTGATATTGCTTGGATTTAACAGTTAATACTTGGGAAATTGCATCAATCTCTTGGATGTACCTTTTTTAAAGTTTTTTTTTTTCCTGGTATTAAGTTTTTTTTCTGCAGTCAACTTTTGTTTTTGTGACAATCAGACTGGTTTGATAGCTGGCATGATAGTTCAATTGGTAGTGAATCTGACTAGAAATTCAGAGGTCAGGGTTCGAAACCTGGTCTGGACTGTCTTTACATCCCCATCACATTTGGTGCCATGACTGACCCTTTAAACTGCAGGGAAAAGAACCTGGGATGTTGATCTTCAAGGGGGAGGAATGTGATGGACAGATTGGTTTAGATTTCTGGCACCAGAAAACTAAGTTGGTAGAATAATTAACTAGAGAATCAGGGCCTGAGGGGGTTTAGGTTCAAATCCTGGTCTGGTCCGTAATTATCTCCCATCCTATTACAGTTCTAATGAATACAAAAATTTAAAATCAAATTTACCAATAAAAGTAGACTTGAAGTAAAATAGAAATCAAAGGTGATGAAACGCAATATAGTTGTAATTAAATGTATTGCTGAAGTTCAAAAGTTAAAGCAATTATGTAAGTCTGACAGATATGAAATTAAGCATTAGCACAAATGAAATGTAAACATTTCAGTAGACTTACAAGAGACTGTTCAAAGGTTTACTGTAGTTACTGTCAATATCATGTACATTGTTCCTCATCTTGCACTGTATTTGTTGCAAGATACTATGAGTGGCTCAAGGTATTTTTTTTTTACTTAAAGCTATAACATGTATACATAAGCTCAGTAAGTCATTGTATAGCATCTATCTGTTATGCCATCTGATCTATGCATGGCCAAGAAGAGAGCAAATTTTTTTTTAGAAAAATCTTAAAGATTTACTCTTTGTCTATCATATTTCCTTTGCTGTAATTTGTGATATAACTACTAAGGCTAGCATTCAGATATAAGAGGGTTGTCCCAAAATAGCGTAGAAAAGTGACGTTATTCATTTAATTGAAGACACGGGAAGATGAAACTTGTGCCACAAAAGATTCAAATAATTTGCATTAAAATTATGTTTTGAAATCACATATTTTTTGAGATTAAATTAGTGAAATGAAAGCATGTTAGATAAGAAATTGGATATGCTGCGCAATGTCATAAATGGAAAGTTAAAATCAACTTAATGAAATGAAATGTGCTTTTCGAATAAAAAAATTCAAATAAAAATTGCATTATAATTTGTTAATTATTCTTTTATTTGCCCCAAAAATATTTTAAGGAAATTGTTTTTTGGTTTTATTGCGCGTTTTGTGATTGAATTGTTAACTCATAGTAAAATGACGACAACAGAGTTTAAGGCGGCACACTAGTAACTGATTAAATTTTGTAAAGACCTTAAATAAAATATTAAGCAGCTTTTAACGTAAATAAAGTTAACAAAATCGCTTAGAAATGCAATTTGTGAATAAGTAGTTATGCAATATTAAAATTATTCGAATGATTATGATGACAATAAGTGAAAAAAGAAATTCTGACCGATAGAAATGGACATCAAAATGCTGAACAACATATTTTGGTAAGACGGACGTTAGACATATGTAATACAGGGCATGTTTGGAGTCGGCAGATCGTTTGTACATAGGTCTACAATATTTTAAAAACCAAAACTAGAAATGTATGTTGAATGTGACCTCAGAGTACATATTCTAAAAAAATATTATTTTTCCAAGACATTTTCGGAAATAAAACGTAAATGTTATCGAAAACGATACATTGCGACGCCTGACAAAACTTATCGTTACTAATTATTCATTTTCTCAAGAAATAAGTAAAGCACAGATATGATTTTTTAAGCATTGTTTGCCAAAGGGTCTAGGAACAAAACATTGAAGTATAATGGAATTGCAGTAGACATATTTTAAGTTATGTGTTTTGTCTATGCTATTTTGGGACAACCCTTGTATATGTTGAAGTTATCACAAACCACATAGAAGGATTGTGGATCTTTTTTTTAAAAATTCTTCATAAGATTTACGGTGCTGGAATTTGTAAAGTTACTAAGCAAGCATTGTGATACTGATCATACAGTATAAATTCAGAAATTGTTAAAACTGTGTGACTGATCATCAGCAACCAGAAAAGGGGACACAGGAGGGATGCAAATTAGTTCAACGTAGTACTGTTAATACATGTATATACATGTATATATAGGAAAAAATCTATAAATCTTTTCTCTTAAGAACTACAATGGTATAATTTTTTATATTAAAATGCATTGAAGCATCATGATATAAAATGAAATATATACTGTATACAGGGAAATATTTGGCCCTGTTTTATTTTGGTCCCTTTCATCCTCATTGTGGCCGAATCTAAGATTGGTTGAATTGTAATGAGACATAGTTATCTTTAAAACAATAACACGACTGTGTGTCTGGGCGAATTTAAGACAGGGCGAAAAAACCGTTTACTGATGTAGAAGCACGAATATAACACGGGGCAAAAATAACCTTGTTTACGGTATTCAAATTCCAAAATACGACCCCCCACCCCCATATTTAGTTTTAAATAAAAAAAAATTTAAAGTAATACAAATTTCAATTGAGAACCTTGAGAACTGTTGCTAAGGTGAAAATGTGGCCATGGACTAAGTGGACCTCTTGTTAATTTTTGCCACTAGTATTTCTTTGCAGACCTTTTCTGTTTATTATGGACAATGAATCTATGAAGTTGTTTTTTTTTGCTCTTATAATTTAAATGGTTTTATCCTTTTGATTGGAAGTTACTCCAAAGTTAAGTTTAAAAAAACACCGGAAGAGGTTGCCTAATGCATACCAGGGGGTACATACTGTTAAATAAAGATAACTATGTAAAGAAGTACAGTAAAATACGCTTATAGCGAATACGCTTTTAATGAGTTGACACTTATAGTAAAGTGATTTTTATTCCCCATGGGTTCTTAACATATTATGAAGCTAACGGATATATAACGAATTAAGTTTATAACGAAGCAAAATCGCCCGTCCCTGGTACTTCATTATAAGCATGTTTTGCTGTGTTTGTTTGTGTCTACAAACTTCATAATTACAGTGTAATTGGAAATTTTATTTCATTTAATTAGAAATGATGTTAAGTTTATTTTTAATTCAGTCAGTCCCAGTTTATGATTTGATATCAATTGGAGGTCAAATTTAATTGAGGATAAACTTTTAAGGACCACTAATTTAGTACACATTTTTCCATCTAATAATGTGATAATGCCAAATTCAAACAAATATAATTGTAGAACATGTATAGTTTGTAGTTTATTTCATATTTTTTGTATTTTTCAAAAAATGCTTGTCTTTTTTTCTGTATGATTCTTTACCATTTTCCACATTTCTTGTTTTTTGAAGTATATTCAATAACTCAATGTTGCCAACTGATTAATTATGTACCAATGTTTAAATCTAGATTTTATCTCCAATAAGTATTGCATGTACTGTATTTCTCATGATGTCATGTACAGTTGCTTTAAAATGACATTAGAAAAAACAAACAGACATGTTTTATTTACTGTATACAGGGGAATATTTGCCCCCGTTTTTTTTTTCACCCCTTTCGGCCTCGTCAGCGAGCAAATTCAAAACTGGGCGAATTCCATTTCTCAAATTATATTTCTTTTAATACAAATGTGTCCGGGCGAATTCAAGATGGAATGAAAGTGTTTGCAAGAGTGAAAGGGCGAAAATAACATAAATAACCCTGCATATTTCTGACATTCTGTACAGATGATGCTTCTATCTAGTCATTAGGACAATCACCTGATTCATGTATTATTATTTTTTTCATTTCAGCTGTATACAACTATAGCTCCAGACTGCCACATAGGTTGACTTTGAATATTGGGGACACTGTTCAAATTGCAGAGGAGTTAGATGGTAAATAAATTATATCATTGTTACTATTGTAGAGAAAATGTATCTTATATTTTATGGCAAGTGTTATCTTACTGATGATCTAACCAAATTGGTCAAAAACCTAATGATTAGCAAATTCAAAGAAGGAATGTACAATTCTTCTCTAATTGTGAATTTGAACAAAAAGTAAAAGTTTTAATGAGAAATGCATAATTTTAAGAGGAAGTTCACATACTTCAGATTTGTCATGATTACATGTTCCTGCTATCAGGAAGTATTGTTTGGTCGCTTATTGCATAGATTCCCTGTTTGTTATTGAATACTTTATTATAGTTAGAGGATGTGAAAAACACCCCTACACTCCCACCCTACCCCCCCAAAAAAGGCTCTGCAGTGTCCTTGTATATCCCAGTTCTGGTACTATCTCCATATCCCCCCCCAAAAGGATTTGCAGTGTCCTTGTAGTATTGTCAAACTAAAGACTGCATTTGTCTCCCCCCCCCCAAAAAAAAAAGAAAAAAAGGATCTGTAGTGAAGTATCCTTGACATACTGGGTCATGTGCACACTTTATGAGGTGGTGGAACAGCCAATCACAAAGAATTGACAGGCCATAGCATATAAAACAGCAGTAATACACAGCTGTG
Organism: Magallana ariakensis; assembly: GCA_020458035.1. NCBI lineage: Eukaryota > Metazoa > Mollusca > Bivalvia > Ostreida > Ostreidae > Magallana > Magallana ariakensis. Next base: position 49,938,049 of record CM035819.1, read on the forward strand.
TTACCAAGTGCTAGAAAGGTTACTTGTGAGTGTTCGTGTCGAGATTACACAGACAGGGAAAGCAAAGTTTTTGCATATAAATATACTTAAGAGTGAGATAATTTTTGGTGTTGAAATCAGAAGAGGAAGTACATTGGTGTATTTACTTCCTGCTGTGCTGCATAGCTAAGTGTTATCTAAGTATGTAAATAACTGCAAATTGTAGTGAGCCCTAGTTTTCTTTGTAACACTATCTTTGTTGACAATAAGAGTGTTGGTAATTTGAAATTAAGAAGGAAGAAATGTATTTTGTCCAGCAAGAAAACATTGAAGGATTTGACCTGAGTATCATTTTCTTGATATAAAACCTTTTTAATAAAAGTTGTTTGATTGAAAAGTTTTAACATGTTTAGCAGTCCTCTAGAAATCAGCTTGATGTAGACAATGCTCGTATGTATGAAGAACGTTCTCATTATTAATAAACTAATTTGAACAGTTATATTTTGAGTCAATTTAAAATGTGTCCTGGTCTGATAGATAACATACTTCTACAAAGAAAAACTGTCAACAGTAACTTGAATAGTAAATTAGAAATTAAATTAAACATATTATAATTAGCATGTACAATATTTGGTGGAAAATGATTTTTCAACAGGATAACGTGGATTTAATTTAGGGCATTTATAAAAGTACCTATTTAGCTACGTATGTGTTTGACATTTGACAATGTACTTGGTTTATAACAGTATCTTCCACTAAAAACATTAAATGAATACACAGCCAAATGTTATAGGTTTACAGTCAAACATGTAAATTAAAGTAGTGATAGAAAAGAGTATTTTTATTCTTCCTTTTTGATACGTTTTTGGCAAAAGTAATCAAAGTAATGATCTAAAGATGACAAGTGAATGTCAAACAAAGAGAAAACCACAGTGTTGTTAGCCGTCTAACCACATCTTACAATAGAAAAGCTTAATTGATTTGATGTTTGAAGTTGTCTGATCCTGAGTCTGGTGTCTTCAAAGTGTTGTCATTTTCCTGATTCAGAAGATGTTGTCTAGACTCGTTGTGCTTTACATATCAGTTAAAATCTACTATGGTATCATGTTACAGCATTTTTACTGGGTGATGTAAAAAAAAAAAAAAAGTCGAGATATAAGTGAAAATTAAGAAAGGCAGACTAGAGGGTCGAACTCATGGACTTCATACGTAGGTTTCTCTCCCACTGAGCCGAAACCATTAATAATAATCATCATGGAATACAAACACTATCTGACAGCTTCACAATAGGCATAATCAAAACATACCTGCCCAAATTTTGTCATAGATAAACAGTTTCTGTATTACAGAGTTGTTGAACTTTGCTGAGGAATGAACAACCTTAAGGCTAAGAGTTATATTCAATGGTCGTTTGTCTGTGTGTCTGGATCAAGAATCACATTGTTTCTCACCCGGCCCTTTCTCACCTGCTTGAAATGTGAATATAGATAAATAGCAGCGTATATCACTTGAATTCAATTCTCTCTCTTAATTCTAATTTTTAGGCTGGTTTTATGGATGCAAAACAAAGAACAAAAATGAGTGTGGGATCTTCCCAAAGTCATATATACATGTCCGAGAGGCTGTGGTTGCCAAGTTTGGGTAAGTATTGTAATTCTTAGAATAATCTGTCTACCTACCATTTGTAAATAAGAACATTTTAGTTACTTTCTTGTACATGTGCATTTAAAAGTCCATAAACATTTTTAAAATTTTTTTGTCAGAGATCACATATGTCTGGGAAACTTGATTTTACATCCTTTTTGTTTATACATGCATGTACAAGGGCTAGGCATTATATAAGTGTTTGTCATTATTGAGTCTTGTGTCATAGCCACTTTGGTGTTAAGACAACCTGAACTAAATATAGAATGTAGTAAAGATTAAGTAGATAACTGACACACATCAATTAACAGCAAGGCACAACATCAGCTTCATGCTTAAGAGTGCATTTTACATTGATATTAAAATGATGAATGGTTGGCTTGTAATGAAGTAGACTCCCATGAGTTCAAGAAAAGTTCTTAAAAAATATGAAGTGCTCTACATTACATAATGTTGCAAACTGAAAATTCTAGTCAACCACCTCAAGAATGTTTTTTCAAATTGGGTTACCAGCAGCAACTTTAGAACTGGCACACATATTAACACTATATTTTGTGTTGATTTAGTTCCCTGGAACGAGTGACATCGACTGAATCTCCCATAGCTCAGGAAATCAGCACCGTTCTGAGAGAATGGCACACCATATGGAAACAGTTTTACCTGGTTTGTACAGCATCTCATTGTAATAGAACACGCCTATTATGTTATATATGTAACTTGTTATATCTGATATGTTATAATGGGTTTTAAAGGATAGGGGTAATGAAACTGACTTCACTCATAGTGTGTTCATTGTAACTTTGTTTTACTTGGTTGTCTCATCATGCTTTGTATGTATGGATTCCGGTCATTTTATTATATCAATACTAACTTACAAATTTGTGCAGAGAAAATGTAGAAAGGAGGGAATTCTGTAGAAAATCAGTTTGAAAAAAAAGGTCACTAGTGTGACTTTTAAAAGACTGGTAAAAAAAGTGGTACATGTATCTGTATAGAGCTGGCAGATTTCTATTGAAAAAATAAAAAAGCTAAACCTGATTACTGCTTATGTGCTCATCTTGCGCGTTGTCATTTGATGACTTTTGGTTGAGAATGGTTTAAATTTTAGGATCAGAGCGAGGAATTGGAGAAGATCCAGGGGATGATGCTGGAGCTGATGGACTGGAGGAAGAAGATCATGTCCAGAAAACTCACCAATGTAAGTCTATGTACAGTGGGATATTGGTAACTTTATATAGGGAGAAAGCTAGAGCCGGGATATTGGTTAACTTTATATAGGGAGAAAGCTAGAGCCAGGATATTGGTTAACTTTATATAGGGAGAAAGCTAGAGCCAGGATATTGGTTAACTTTATATAGGGAGAAAGCTAGAGTTGGGATATTGGTTAACTTTATATAGGGAGAAAGCAAGAGCCGGGATATTGGTTAACTTATATAGGGAGAAAGCTAGAGCCGGGATATTGGTTAACTTATATAGGGAGAAAGCTAGAGCCGGGATATTGGTTAACTTTATATAGGGAGAAAGCTAGAGCCGGGATATTGGTTAACTTATATAGGGAGAAAGCTAGAGCCGGGATATTGGTTAACTTATATAGGGAGAAAGCTAGAGCCGGGATATTGGTTAACTTAATATAGGAAGAAAGTTAGAGCCGGGATATTGGTTAACTTATATAGGGAGAAAGCTAGAGCCGGGATATTGGTTAACTTTATATAGGGAGAAAGCTAGAGTTGGGATATTGGTTAACTTTATATAGGGAGAAAGCAAGAGCCGGGATATTGGTTAACTTATATAGGGAGAAAGCTAGAGCCGGGATATTGGTTAACTTATATAGCGAGAAAGCTAGAGCCGGGATATTGGTTAACTTTATATATAGGGAGAAAGCTAGAACCGGGATATTGGTTAACTTATATAGGGAGAAAGCTAGAGCCGGGATATTGGTTAACTTATATAGGGAGAAAGCTAGAGCCGGGATATTGGTTAACTTATATAGGGAGAAAGCTAGAGCCGGGATATTGGTAACTTTATATAGGGAGAAAGCTAGAGCCGGGATATTGGTTAACTTTATATAGGGAGAAAGCTAGAGTTGGGATATTGGTTAACTTTATATAGGGAGAAGACTAGAGCTGTGGTATTGGTTAACTTTATATAGGGAAAAAGCTAGAGCTGGGATATTGGTTAACTTTATATAGGGAGAAGACTAGAGTTGGGATATTGGTTAACTTTATATAGGGAAAAAGCTAGAGCTGGGATATTGGTTAACTTTATATAGGGAAAAAGCTAGAGCCAGGATATTGGTTAACTTTATATAGGGAGAAAGCTAGAGTTGGGATATTGGTTAACTTTATGTAGGGAAAAAGCTAGAGCCAGGATATTGGTTAACTTTATATAGGGAAAAAGCTAGAGCCAGGATATTGGTTAACTTTATATAGGGAGAAAGCTAGAGTTGGGATATTGGTTAACTTTATATAGGGAGAAAGCTAGAGCCGGGATATTGGTTAACTTAATATAGGAAGAAAGTTAGAACCGGGATATTGGTTAACTTATATAGGGAGAAAGCTAGAGCCGGGATATTGGTTAACTTTATATAGGGAGAAAGCTAGAGTTGGGATATTGGTTAACTTTATATAGGGAGAAAGCAAGAGCCGGGATATTGGTTAACTTATATAGGGAGAAAGCTAGAGCCGGGATATTGGTTAACTTATATAGGGAGAAAGCTAGAGCCGGGATATTGGTTAACTTTATATAGGGAGAAAGCTAGAACCGGGATATTGGTTAACTTATATAGGGAGAAAGCTAGAGCCGGGATATTGGTTAACTTATATAGGGAGAAAGCTAGAGCCGGGATATTGGTTAACTTATATAGGGAGAAAGCTAGAGCCGGGATATTGGTAACTTTATATAGGGAGAAAGCTAGAGCCGGGATATTGGTTAACTTTATATAGGGAGAAAGCTAGAGTTGGGATATTGGTTAACTTTATATAGGGAGAAGACTAGAGCTGTGGTATTGGTTAACTTTATATAGGGAAAAAGCTAGAGCTGGGATATTGGTTAACTTTATATAGGGAGAAGACTAGAGTTGGGATATTGGTTAACTTTATATAGGGAAAAAGCTAGAGTTGGGATATTGGTTAACTTTATATAGGGAAAAAGCTAGAGCCAGGATATTGGTTAACTTTATATAGGGAGAAAGCTAGAGTTGGGATATTGGTTAACTTTATATAGGGAAAAAGCTAGAGCCAGGATATTGGTTAACTTTATATAGGAAGAAAGCTAGAGCCGGGATATTGGTTAACTTTATATAGGAAGAAAGCTAGAGCCGGGATATTGGTTAACTTATATAGGGAGAAAGCTAGAGCCGGGATATTGGTTAACTTAATATATAGGGAGAAAGCTAGAGCTGGGATATTGGTTAACTTTATATAGGGAGAAAGCTAGAGCCAGGATATTGGTTAACTTTATATAGGGAGAAAGCTAGAGTTGGGATATTGGTTAACTTTATATAAGGAAAAAGCTAGAGCCAGGATATTGGTTAACTTTATATAGGGAGAAACCTAGAGCCGGGATATTGGTTAACTTATATAGGGAGAAAGCTAGAGCCGGGATATTGGTTAACTTTATATAGGAAGAAAGCTAGAGCCGGGATATTGGTTAACTTTATATAGGAAGAAAGTTAGAGCCGGGATTTTGGTTAACTTTATATAGGGAGAAAGCTAGAGCAGGGATATTGGTTAACTTTATATAGGAAGAAAGCTAGAGCCGGGATATTGGTTAACTTTATATAGGCAGAAAGCGAGAGCTGATGGACTGGAGGAAGAAGATCATGTCCAGAAAACTCACCAATGTAAGAACAGCAGTCATTCTGTTTTGTCAGAGATTGGGTTTATTTTTCAGATATTACTGTGGAATCATCATTGTTCGTGGAGGACCAATGTTCGTGGCTTTCATGGGTAACACTTGCCCACGAAGTTACATCCCCACGAACGTATATAAAAGCATTTGTTTAATATTAATTACATTTGTCCCGATTCCACTATCAACAAAATTACGTTGGAAAATTTTTGGCTTCCCACGAACATTGACCACCATGAATAAAATTGATTCCACAGTATATGGTGAAGAGAAAGGGGAATTCAAATACCCAGAAACTTATTTCAGGTGTCCCATAACTTTTGATTGTATATAATTTGTATCTAACTGGTTGTGTTTTCTCTTCCAAAGCCATGGCAAGCCTTGGCAAGGGAGTAGAAAATGCATGAGGGTTAAATAAATATTCCAAGTTAAGGAAGGTTCCTTAAATAGTTTTGTCACTTTTTAAAATCTTTTTCTAGTTGGTTTTTACTGTGTTTCAAAAGAGGCAGCATTTTAAGCTAATCAGTTTTATGACAAGCTTGTAAGCAATTAACACATATTGATGTTATTTTCATGCTGTAAAGATATACAATGTGTATTACAGAAAAAAGTATTGATATTGACTGAACACAAGCAATGATGTGATTTTATATAACATATCAATTGTATTAATGTTATTTACTGCATAGTCAGTGTGAAATATGTTTTATAGGGTTTTTTGGCAAGATTTCTTTTATCAATTGTATATATTTATTGTTTTCAGGAAGAAGTTAAAGATCTTCAACAAAAAGTGTCATCAAGAATAGACTTTGGAAATGCGTAAGTAGACATATCATTTAAAGTAAAAGCTTTCGTCATATTGTATACTCCCAGTCATTTTGATTATTGCCTCCATCAGTAGGAGTGGTACAATGTATAACAATGCACTAATATTAGTTCATATTATGATACCCTTTTAAATGCATCTGCTGTAATATCAGTATGTGTACAGTGTGTACAATGTACATGTATGTGTACAGTGTGTACAATGTACATGTATGTGTACAGTGTGTACAATGTATGTGTACAGTGTGTACAATGTACATGTATGTGTACAGTGTGTACAATGTACATGTATGTGTACAGTGTGTACGATGTACATGTATGTGTACAGTGTGTACAATGTACATGTATGTGTACAGTGTGTACGATGTACATGTATGTGTACAGTGTGTACAATGTACATGTATGTGTACAGTGTGTACAATGTACATGTATGTGTACAGTGTGTACAATGTACATGTATGTGTACAGTGTGTACATGTATGTGCATTTTGTGTGGAGTATGTATACAGAATGTGTACAGTATATGTACTACAGTAAAACACGCTTATAACGAAGTGCCAGGAACGGGCGATTTTACTTCGTTATAAGCGTAATTTGTTATATTTGTCAAGTTAACAACATGTAATAAACTCATGGGGAATGAAAATCACTTCGCTGTAAGCGTCAGTTCATTATACGCGTGTTCGCTATAACCGTGTTTTACTTTATGTATTTGTAGGATGCTGGGGCTGGACCTGGTTGTCAGAGACGAACAAGGAAACATTCTGAATCCTGATAACACCAGTGTTGTGGAGCTGTATAAACAGGTGTGTGTCCCTATATGTCCTTATCAACCAACAGGTATCAGATACAAAGTCCCAGAAAATTAACATTCAATTTGACACTGTGATCGTGAGAAAGCATGCATTTGCAGTGATATGGAGTTGGGTGGGGATGGGGGAAGAGATTGAATATTTTTGCTAGATACCTATAATGCATTCTAAGATATTAAACAATCGGCAAACATTTACCAACAACAAGGCTGAATAAATAAAAAATTAGGTCATGAATTCTGGTTTGTGTTTGTAGCATGAGCAGGCGTCTGACAGAATTCGTCTGGAACAGAACACAGTGACTGGGGAGAGGGACACCTCAATCACCGGACCACAGACATTTAATCTGTTCGTCCAGCTCCGTAACTTTGTGTGTCGTATCGGCGAGGATGCCGATATCCTGATGAGTCTGTACGACGCAAAGTTCAGCAAATTCATCAGGTCAGAACTGTACAGATTTCTGGATTATGTTCTCTCTCGACTGGTTTACTTACCAATCCCTGTCTTACTCTATGTACATGTATACCTGTCTTACTCTATGTACATGTAGACCTGTCTTACTCTATGTACATGTATACCTGTCTTACTCTATGTACATGTATACCTGTCTTACTCTATGTACATGTATACCTGTCCTACTCTATGTACGTGTGTACCTGTCTTACTCTATGTACATGTATACCTGTCTTACTCTATGTACATGTAGACCTGTCTTACTCTATGTACGTGTATACCTGTCTTACTCTATGTACGTGTGTACCTGTCTTACTCTATGTACATGTATACCTGTCTTACTCTATGTACATGTATACCTGTCTTACTCTATGTACATGTATACCTGTCTTACTCTATGTACATGTATACCTGTCCTACTCTATGTACATGTATACCTGTCTTACTCTATGTACATGTATACCTGTCTTACTCTATGTACATGTATACCTGTCTTACTCTATGTACATGTGTACCTGTCTTACTCTATGTACGTGTGTACCTGTCTTACTCTATGTACATGTGTACCTGTCTTACTCTATGTACATGTATACCTGTCTTACTCTATGTACATGTATACCTGTCTTACTCTATGTACATGTATACCTGTCCTACTCTATGTACATGTATACCTGTCCTACTCTATGTACATGTATACCTGTCTTACTCTATGTACATGTATACCTGTCTTACTCTATGTACGTGTGTACCTGTCTTACTCTATGTACATGTATACCTGTCTTACTCTATGTACGTGTATACCTGTCTTACTCTATGTACATGTATACCTGTCTTACTCTATGTACGTGTATACCTGTCTTACTCTATGTACGTGTGTACCTGTCTTACTCTATGTACATGTATACCTGTCTTACTCTATGTACATGTATACCTGTCCTACTCTATGTACATGTATACCTGTCTTACTCTATGTACATGTAGACCTGTCTTACTCTATGTACGTGTGTACCTGTCTTACTCTATGTACATGTATACCTGTCTTACTCTATGTACATGTATACCTGTCTTACTCTATGTACATGTAGACCTGTCTTACTCTATGTACATGTATACCTGTCCTACTCTATGTACATGTATACCTGTCCTACTCTATGTACATGTATACCTGTCCTACTCTATGTACATGTAGACCTGTCTTATCTATGTACATGTATACCTGTCTTACTCTATGTACATGTATCTTCCATTAAGTCTTGTGTGTAGTATACACTCATGTATGACATGCAACGCAAGTAAATTTGATGGGAAATTCTTTACTTTAAAAAAAAAATCACTCAAAAATGAAATTTTATTTTATATTTGTGTAAAACTATTCATTGAAGTCTAGGCAATTGAAAAAAAAATTGAATGTCTAACAATGTTTTCATTATTGATTTTAGTGAGAATTACATAGTTAACTGGGGAAAAGATGGTGTTCCAAAGGATATAGAAATGCTCAATAATTTTCGGGTTGTGTTCACTGTGAGTATGATTTCAGCTTTAAGATTTATTGTCCTAATGAATTCAGCTTTATGATTTATTGCCTTAATGAATTCAGATTAATGTCATAGATTAATCAACAGCAGACTGCTACAATTATTGATTATTATACATGTGTTAGCTTCTCTTTCATATATAAATGAAAGACACTGAATTATAACATTAGATGTAAAATAATCTACCATACATTAGATGTAAATGATCTTTGATCTTCTGACATTCTGATCTCCATAGGTTAGTTTCTCAAACATGTCTGATCATTCAGTGTTTTCTATTGGATTTTTTCAGGATCTAGGGTCCAGGGACCGGACCAGAGAGCGTGTTTATCTAGTCTTCCAGATCATCAGAATAGGTACCGATATACATACAATATTTATCTATTTATTTCACCAATTAAGGGCCAGGCCCTCAAGGAGAAATAGATGATACATGTAAACACTTACACAAAGACATACCCATGTAAATCAATAAACAGTAAACAGTCAAACTTGTTTAATCTGGCTAAGGGTGTTTCCATAAAATTTCACCAGATTAGAAAGCATCCAGATTTGAGGATATTTTTGCCTTCAAAATCCAGTATTATACCCTTTATGTGAACAAAAGCTGTATATAAATAATAAGTTTATCACATCTGTTATAATATTCTACTTGTCCCTTGAATTTGGTTAAAAGAAAAACTTTTTGAAAATCAGAATAAGGTGACTTCATACTATAATGGCATGATCATGTACATGTACAGTATGTTATTAAGTTGAAAAAATGAAAAAAGGTTAAGTTTGTAACTTAATCTAAGTACATGTATTCATTCAATGAAGGTGTTATGGACCCAAAAGATGTTGAAGATAAGAAGCAAACAAGAAAACTGCGCCGACCGTTTGGAGTAGCAGCTATTGATATTACAGAATACCTCAATGGACAGAAAAACAATGACGCAGAGGAAGATAAGCAGATTTTTATCCCATTCCAGTCGTGAGTGTTTCTTAAAGACGGATTGGATTTTACCGTATTTTTCGGACGAATCGTCGATGCGGACGACTAGTCAAATTGCGCATTTTTAGCCAAAATTTTAACAAATTCCTACGATACGTCGATTCAGACGATACGTCGATCTTATCACTTTAAAATGGCGTATAAAAAACTGCAGTAACATTATCAGTGTATGATGCCACGATGTCCCCGATATTGCTACCAATTATTATTAATGATTGACATTTAAACAATTACGTTTTATACTTATGCATCATATTTTCAAATACCGGTAACATCTATAAAGTCGCTTGCATTGTAAACAATTCCCAAAATCGCGTGTTATGCAAGTTGTATGAGAGTAAACTAAACTTACTTTGTCAGAAATATTTTATTTCCTTAAAATAATTATTCACTCTGACCATCGCCAGTGTATTCGCCATTATGTAACCAGCCACCTGTTGACTCGGCGCGTGGTCAATGTTTGTTTAACAATTTCCGGTGTCAGAAGCATGTACCTGTCTCGTGTCGGACTTCAAAGGGGGATCTCAAGTGTAGAAAGCTTAGCAATTACTATAATTTGATTAAACTTGTTTAGTTTGTATCCAGTAATGCAGTTACACGCTATTGTTTTACATAGACACTGTTAGAAATAGATTGATCATTTGTACGACTTGATAATGACGATATACGACATACATACGTTTCCTAAAATTTTTATTTAACCACAATCGAAGAATTGAACAATAATTAATTAATGAACTTTAATCACTCTTATTACGGTACTCTTTATATACACAGGGAGTGAACACGCCGCATATATCTCAGCCTTAGGGAATGATTATAGAGCACAACCGATACCAGCCTACTGTATAAACATTAGTATTGATAATTGCCGATTACGTTTTTTAAGATTGAATTTGACCATAAAATATTTCTTATTTATACTTTCCACTAACAACTCTTTACTAATAAAATAATAAAACTTAAAAACATTCCACGGACTTACTGCAATAATTTTTTCCATTCAAATTTGGTTTCAATTTTACTGCGCAATGTTATCTTCCCACTAGTGTCATATATGGAACCATGTGACGATGTGTTTATGAAAACGGAACGGTAAAACTTTTAATTTGATTAAAGACATGTACCATTTTTTAATTACCGTTATTATAATGTATACTGGTGTTAACAAATGAGTGAAAAGGATAATTCATAAAGATGAACGATGAATTCAACAAGGTAATTTCCAATCACACAGCCAAGTCAAGATGATTAAAACCAAGATTTTTAATGCTATTTTTAACAATTTTCTGACCTCAAGCCTAAGACAAGTCGATTTAGACGATAAGTCGGGTGCTCTGCTTCAGAGAAAAAAAATACCGACTAATCGTCGGAAAAATACGGTAATTCATGTCTGCAGCAAAATTTGATTTTCAATAGACATATAACACATGTATAAAAACTAGAAAAAGAAAATTCATTGGAAAATAGAGATTTTAAATTTAATCTAAGTAATGTTGCATGTCCCGTACATTTGATAACATCTCGACACACAGAGAATTATACCTCTCCTTTGAACTCGGGAACTTTTTTTCAAATTGTGGAAGCTAGAAATAAAGCAGTGATTTTTTTGTAGATGTGGAGAAAAAGAGTTTATGGATAGTTTGATCAAAAAGGTTGTAGTGGCCAAGGAAATAAACCACAAAGGTCAAGGTCTCTGGGTGTCCTTGAAGGTGCTTCAAGGTGATGTCAAACAGGTATAGTTACCTTAAGTCTTGTCATTGATTTATTTTGTATTTGGAATATTCAAAAATAAATTCATTTTCATAAATTATTTTATAAATTTCTGTACCATGATGATCAGACCTGAGTACAATTAAGGAAGGTCTTGTTTTCAATAAAACTGAGTTTGTTCCAATATATCCACAGGTCAAGGAGGATTATCCACATCTAGTCGGACCCAACACGTGTGTCTCCAGGAAGCTCGGGTTCCCTGATGTCATTATGCCAGGTCAGAAGTCGATCAGTCATTCATTCCGCTTCATGTCATTCGTTAATGATTTCCATATTCCTGTAGTTTATCTGTACTATCAATCAATCAATCATTCAATCTGCTCTATGTCACTCGTTATAAGAATATCAAGTTCCTTTGGATTTATTCAGTACTATAGGGCAGTCATTTAATCTGTTATATGTCATTCATAAGAATATCATATTCCTGTGCACATATCAGTACATGTACTATCAAACAGTCATTTAAGCCACTCAATGTCATTCATTAGGGTAATCATATTCTTCTGGATTAATCTGTTCTATGTCATTCATTAAGATTATCATACTTGTACTATGTCATTCGATGACATAGGCACATTACTTTGGATTTATCAATACATGTATTTAAGGTTTAAAGCTTAGTACCTGATTGTTTGTGAATAATGAACAGTACGCAGAGTACATTTCATGTGTTTGTTTGTTTTAATTCTGTGAATGTATTGTTTACTTCTTCACAAAGGAAAGGGAGGTAAGGGTTGAAGCACACCAAGATGTTCCAAGTTGTTGTTCTCTCATTATTTGGCTGTTTTAAGTTGTGTTTAAATTGTTTTTTGCAGAGATCATCTCTATCTGTGTTTGGTTTCATTTTGTGAGATCTGTTTTGTTATGATTACGTAATTCTATTTTAGTCCTGTTCTTAAACTTTTTCTGCAGTGTGTTGTAAGCCATTTAAATGATTTCTTAAGTGATCACATCACATACCAGTTGTTAAAAAAAAGTGGTATACTTTTTCCAAAATAAAAGAATATTCATATAACATTAATAAATGGCTCTAAAGGAGGGTAATATTTATGCCAATGGATTTTTATGCTTTAAGATTGGATGATATTTTACGCTCATCAGATTAAGAGATCAAGTACATTGCATGATTGATGTGTGTAAGAGGCAGGGAGCATTTCTGGAGAAGCATTCAATTTTTTTTTTTAATTTCAAGATATAAGTGTTGTCCATATTTTCTTTTTCTTTTACAAATCTTGATTTGTTAACATGCTTTTGAAAATAAGGCATCTATTTAAAGTTTCCCTGAGTCAGGGCTTTCTTTAGGAATTAGAGTGGGGCATATTATCAACTGACCTTTGTTCAGATAGTGGGCTGATTTTTTTCTATTGGTTAATACTTATAAATTTATATTGATTTTAACATCAACCCTCTTGCTTTCAGCAGAATTATGACATTTTGACCTTTTTCAGGAGTTTTACTCTATTCTGAAAAGAGTTATTAGTATTCTCCTTCGATTGTTTCCAGATGATAAATTATCTTGACATAATGTAATTTATCTTTCATTTGAAGAAATTATAAAAATTTAAAAAGTTTAATGTATGGCATTGTATGCTATAAATAATAGTTTACAATTTGTAGGTTTAAGTGGACATGTAGATTTTTAAAGAAAAATAGATGAGTATAAGACACAGTACAATATCCAATACTAATAATACTGTAAAAAGAAATTATAAATTAATCTTGGGACATGCTACGATATCAAGTTTTAATACATGTATAGTAACAGTTCTCAATCACTCTTTATTTATAACCCTGGTGTCTAGGTGCCAGACTAAGAGTAGAATCTAGGAGCAGCTCATTACATACCTAACAATCATTATGGAAGCTTATTATACCCCCCACAAACAAAGTTTGGGATATAAAGGAATCACATTGTCCGTCTGTCTGTCTGTCTGTGCAATCATGTCTGGTCCATATCTTTTTAATGGAGAAACATTGGAATTTCCTACTTCACACAAAGATTGCTTATGACCTGAGGGTGTGTCATGATCTTGACCCAAGGTCATTTGCAAATGGGCAAGTTCAGGGTCATTGGAAGGAAAAGATCATAATTTGTGTCTGCTCTATATCTTTTTTAATGGAGAAACATTGGAAGTTCCTACTTCACACAAAGATTGCTTATGACCTGAGAGTGTGTCATTATCTTAACCCAAGGTCATTTTTGCAAGTTCAAGGTCATTGTAAAAAAAAATGAATTATTCCTGTCTAGGCCATATCCTTTTAATGGAAAAATTTCAGAAAATTCCTACTTCACATAAATATTGTTTATGACCTTGAAATATGTCCTAACCTTGAGCTTTGGTCATTTTGCAAGTTGAAGGTCACTATAAGAAAAATGGTACATCCATTGCTTTCCAATAGAAAAATACTTGAGTTATTATATTTTCTTAGCGGAGGGTATCATTTCCTAGCTTGCTCACAGTACCTTTAGTTTACTTTCACATTTAAAACAATTCAATGTTTGGTATAACAGCCAACAGTGGGTCAGTTAGCAACTAAGCATGGATGTAATACCATTTTGAGGGTATGAACTATGTGATATGGTTGGCAGGCCTGCTTCAGATGTATATAAATTTTGCATATTATATTTTTTTTGTGATGTGAAAGTGATTGCAAAAAAAAAATTTAGATAATCATGAATATAACCAGATATATGGTATGTAACTGATGAAAAAATAAGAAGTTACAGCCTTAACAGGCTCTCTAACATAAATATATGATAATATCTCTAACTCTAGGTGATGTGCGGAATGACATATATGTCACAATAAAAGGCGGAGAGTTCACCAGGGGACCCGCAAAAACAGCAGACAAAAACGTGGAGGTCACAATGGTGGTCTGTAACAATAAAGGGGAGGTGCTAAAGGTGGGTGTGGCCATACTACCCAATCAGATTGAAGCATTCAAAATAATTACACAACAACACACATGAATAATTTTTCAAAATTATGTAGCACAGATATGAATATGAAGTAAAACATGGTCACTGTTATAGCTATATATTTACATTCCACATATTTTGTCCATGTAAAGTGTGTGGAAAGCTACTGCAGTTTTAACACTGTAACACACAGGGTACTGAAAGGTTAAAATGTCTTGTTTTATTATGACTTCACAAACGTTGAACGCTGTAAAATGCAACGTCAGAAGCAAAAATCAAAGTTCATGCTTGTGGCTGTTACAGTGGCTCTTCCATTTATATGAACTTACCCTTAGGATAAAATGGGATTTTTAAGGTATAAATCACATTTGCAGACAAAGAAAGAAGTTAAAAAATGTAAATATAATCATTAAATCATTATTTTTTGAAAGACATAGTCTCATAACTGCAGTGGTGTGTGCATACAAATTGAGTAACGCTCATTAGCGCACTACTCAATTTGTATGCACACACCGCTGCAGTTATGAGACTATATCTTTCAAAAAATAATGATTTAATGCTTAAATAAGTATATATATGTAAGTAGTAAGTTTATTCGCTGTAACTGAGTTTTACTAGTACAGTGTATATTGTATTTGCTTGTACCATTGGGAAGCACAAAGCTTACATTACAAGTTGATATAAAACATCTGTGATTTTACAGGATGTGATCAGCTATGGCTGTGGAGGGGACATGATGTCCGAGTACAAATCTTTGATCTACTACCACGAAGACAAACCAAAGTGGCAGGAGACGGTCAAGGTCACTATTGCTGTTGTTTAGATCTGTCAGATTAAGGGGTTGACTGTTTGAATCTTGTAAAACTGTCAGATTACTGTGGAATCATTAGATTTCATGGTGGCTCAATTTTCGTAGAATTCGTGGGTACCTCTTATCCACGAATTAACATCTTCCACGAATTAATAAGCATGTATTAGGGTTATAAAGTCTATTTCCTTTTGTAGCTGTATGATAATACGCGAAATTACGTCCCCACAAACCTGTAAATTTTAAGCAATCCACAAATATTGGCCCCCACGAATTTTAATGATTCCACAGTATTAGGGTGACTGTTTAAATCTTGTAGAACTGTCAGATTATAAGACTGACTGATTAAATATTGTGGAACTGTCAGATTATGAAAGTGACTGTTGTTCATGTATGTCTGGTAAAGCAGTAAGATCTAAAGAAAATTTATCACATATGTATAATACTTGGTTATTTTAACATCAAATATCCAGCTTCAACTTATTTTTTATGATCTTTTTATTTTCAATTAGGTTGCCATATCCACAGAAGAAGAATTCAAAGGATTGCATCTTAAATTTACTTTCAAACATCGATCAACCAGTGAAAGTAAGGCTATTGTCATTAAGGCCTTTGTTTTGACTATATGCACATTTTTATTTATCTCAAAAAAGTTAATTTAAATTGAGGAGTTGAGAAGAGTGGAGGGGGTTTAAAAAACTTTTTGAAGTTATTTTGAACTTAAGATTAATTTGACACAAACATTTGTTTTCAAACATTAAAAGATAAGTTGAATTTTTATATTGATGCTTTGCAGCCTTATTTTATTGTAATTGCATAGAATTTTCAAGAAGACCTTAATACATTGTGAAACCCTCAATCATTAATAATGCAATTACTATTTCAGCCAAAGACAGATCTGAGCGGCCATTTGCAATGGCATTCATCAAGCTAATGAACAAAAACTCCACCACCTTGTCCGACACAGATCACAATCTCCTGGTGTACAAGGTAGGGCTGCTGGCCTTAGTTATCATACAGACAGCTTAGTGCTCGTCAAATCATATTAACTTTGTTAAATGTAATTGTTGCTAGGATGTCCCAAATGAGCTGCTTGCTATCTAAAGTCACATTTTTCCCCCTGTTCTGTGAAAGCTTTGATCTTGAATAAAGCTTTTAACATTTTATTGAAATTAAAGAATATGAAGTCTTTGAATAAGACTTTTCAAGAATCGTTGCCTTTCTATCTAACATTTGCAATAATATTTCAGTTGAAATATGTATGTGTAAGTTTATAAATAGCTAGATAATTCCTGACCAGTGAATCATTGAATATCAATTGCAGATTTTAATAGCCTAGGATAAGAATATGTTGTCTGGTTATATTTTGTCATGTCAAGGTCAAACAAGTGTGTCATGTCAAGGTCATTTTTCAAAATCAATGAAGACTATAATGGCCAGACTTTATCAAAATAAAATCATGTTAAGGCAAATCTAAGTTTACTGTTACTTATGTTAAGGCAAATCTAAGTTTACTGTTACTCATGTTTTGAAAAAAAATTGCTTGTTTGGTTCTATTTTTTTTATTATTATTATGTGAAGATTTCAGTGTTTTGCAAATAGTATGTATTTGTATTGATTGCAGATTGGCCCTATTTTCTGTAGCAAAAAAAACAATCAAAAACAAATAAAACCACCAACAACAACCTAGGTGATAGTCATGTATATTTTTATTTGTTAATTTTTTAAGGATCATAATAGTCCAGACTTGAAAAGTAGTAAAAAAATGAAGGTAACATGCTACGATTCTTATTAACCCACTGTCAATCAGCGCTAGCACACCTAAACACCACTCACCCTGCCAGGACATTGCATTACTAAGACTAATCTGTAGTGGCTTCATCCATACCAACAGATGGCTATTTCATTTTCCTTTATTTCAGTTTTTGGTTGCAAGAGCCCATTTCTAGGCCATTTCATTTTTTCTTTTCTTTATGTTTTGGTTACAAGAGCCCATTCCTCAATGTGCAAGTTCATCCAGTGGTTGATTTTTCTATCTGTAGGCTCAGTCACTTAAATCTTGTTACAGGTGTCTTCAAAATTCATTATCCATTTTAGGTTGGTATATTGATGCAATGTTTGGTGTTGTTCCAGAATTCAATGTTTGTGCCACCACATGCAACACTTTCCTCACACCCTCTTCCACTATTACACTGTACCAAACAGCCCTTTTAGACAATACTATATCCACAGAAAATAAATCAAAGTTAACATACATGATCAGGTACATGTACATAAGCTAGGGTCAAGTGAGCTTTTGTTTTTCTGATCATATTTTGTAATTGATGGCATCTTTGATGCAGTTGGTGTCGTCAACTTTTGCATCTTCTTTTCTTGAACCAATGGACAAGTTCTAACCAAACTTGGCATCGTTTGAATGAAGGGCTTTTAAGTTTGTTTAAACCAATCCCTGGGCCTCTTCCAAGGGAATTGACAACAAAAGATGCTTCATGTTTGACTCAGAGTATAGCTGAGCATACCGGGGTATTATTTTCAAACCAGCCAATACATTGATAAAGCACAGTTTTCAAAGAAAAATGTCCAACTATCCCATTAAAGCTGTGTTAAATGCATATTTGATTAAATTTTAATTTCATTCTCAGGCGATTGATATGGCCCATGAGTCCAGTGTTACCAATTAAATGTAACAGTTGCTTCTGACTGAATTGATACCTTTACAAAATGCATATTTATTCCAAACACTCCTACACCCATTTCACATCTTCACTAGCATTCAATACTGGAACAAGAAGAATCATTGTTTAATGCACACAATTTACTAGTACCCACTTAATGTAAAGTAAAATGAATCAAACAACTAAATTTAGGAGCTAGTCTTCTGTTTATATTAATGGTCCAAGGGATGGATTATATTTGCAACTGCTAAAGCTTGGGTTTTCTTAGTCATCATGTCAACGCTGGTTTCTGTTGCTGCATGAATATGCTCAATTTGGGATTTTTTATATAATGATATAATAATTGAAGATTTTTTTTTCATATTTGTTTATTAAAAATAGCAAGTTTTATTTAATGGTGTTTATGTAAGAAATTATCTTACATTTAGATGTTTAAGAGGTCTATTTTGGCCATGAAAGTAAAAGAGCAGAAGTTGCCATTCATTTACATATACTTTAAAATGTATTACTGGTACTCTAGATAATACAAGTTTGTTACTTTATCAATGACTGCTGGTGATCTGCTTAATTTAGCATTGATAGGCAAACCTCTTAGGTAGGGTTGGGAACCAGTAATTTTAACTTGGAATTGTATGCAGGACTGACCTTGGTTAGACTTTTTGATATGATACATGCCCTGCAAAAAAGTACTGTACATGCAAGTAGACCTTATTCAGGATTTAATTTGTGAATGATATTGCATGAAGGTTTTCTGTTTGATTTCCGAATGAATAACATGCTAACATTTTACCAGTGTTTTGATGTTTTAATAAAAAAATGTTGCAATAGAGTAAAACTTGGCTGTTTAAGCATAGAAAAAAGTAAAAAATACATGTAAAAATAACATATTAAAAAGAAAGAATTTGATCTGCATGTAATGTTGCCTGTGAACAAGGCACCTGGTAATATGTTTTATGCAATTCTATTTTCACAAATTACTTCCATGATTTTGATGTCTACCTCTTGTGCATTCATTACAATTTCATACTTTGTCCCAGAGTTTTTCATTACTTTGAAATTTGTTTTAAAATACATATATATAATAAAATTAAAAGAAGAATTAAAACTGTTATATAGAAATAAATTAAAGATTCAAGATTTCTTCATTGACATGTTCCCTCCATTTTACCCTGAAAAAATTACAAATATGAAAAAAGAGACCTTAAGATTTCTTGGAAAAGCAGACATCTTCATTCCATTCAGAAATACTCCTTGCAGTATTTTTTAACATCATTAAAAGCAATGCAAAAGCCCTGAAGACCTTTGATTTCCAGCAGCTCCATTTATCGTGGCATTTCAAAGAAGAAATCTTTGAGTTTATTTATTCTTGTTAATATTTATGAATATTTGAGAACTAGGTAAAATGTGATGCACAAAAATCTTGGGACAAAGTATAACATTTATTTTTCGTTAACTTTTTTTTATTGAAATTTTAAAAGAGTCATTACTGAACTTTAATACCTTTAAGATGATAAATGAAAAAATGTTAAAGAACTGAAACATAATTTAGAGTGCCCCATAAGATGAAGATTAAATAGATTTGAGTTCTCTATGCAATGATATAGAGAATCTTAGGTACATCTCAAGACTTTTGTAAGTCTTAGGACTTATATATGCCTATAGCTGCTTAAATCTTTATACATCAATTCTATATCTGTGTAATATCATATAATTAATGATAATCACTGTATATTGGACCGAGTTAGAGCTACATAAAGCAGGTGAGTGGTGTGTTTATACATGTATAACTGCAGTAGATCTTAGTTAGACATTGCGCTAGTATTTATCAGTGCTTCTTTGGACATTAATCAGTACAGTTTGTTACCAAATAATGCTACATAGATAAGGTGACATATATCTGTGTGCTGTTGTGATTTTATTATTCTAGTCTAATTCTAAGTTTAATTTTTGCACAGATTTAACATTACATATATATTTATTTGTTACACTGAATCTAACAAAACACAGTTACACATTTACTGTTTTGCCAGCATATCAGGGAGAGAAATGGAAAGGGGAGTATAGTTTCTGCCTGATATCTAAATGTAGTTAAGTGAGTTGAGGAAAACTCTCCTTGCCTTGCTGATGATATGCTTCTTTTATTTTTTTCTTCTCCTTTTTGTGGCATTTCAAATTTTGGTTTATATGGTGTTTTAAGAATCTTTTTAATTTCTGCCTTCATTTGTGCAAAAGATAAAAAGGTTGATCCAACTCCATTATAATTAACCTTTATGGGATTGATTGGTAAAATAAAATTTTTAGCTGTTGATGTGGTGTTTTTATTCAAAGAATGAATCTGCTTATCATTGAAGAGTTTTTATGGGTGTGCCATGCTATATTTGATGCTTCTGTTAGTCTGGTTTAGGGTGACTGTGCAGGGGGGTAGGACCTGCGAGGGGGGTATCAATGGGTCACAGTGTCCTGATCAAGATACAGACATTTCTTGAATTAAGCTATCAAATATTTTACTCTATTTGAAATGAAATTGTACATTCGTTTCTTGTAACATTGATTCACTGAATCTACATGATTTCAGTATAATGTCATTCTTAGTAAATGTCCTATTTTCATTTCATTCTTAATTTACAGATTACAGAAAAGAAGGAGGATCGTGATAAATTTTCCCCATACCTGGATTTGCCATCAACCCGTGAAATATTCAATGAACAAAACATTCAACCAACTGGCAAAGTAACTCTGTTCTCAGGACCGTTCACTCTCAGTGCAAAAGACAGCTTTGTCATCAGTTCATTCGTGTGTTCAACGAAACTCACCCACAATGGTGATTGTGCTCATTTAGTATACAAAAAATGACCTGAAAATGATGATGATTTTTTAAATGATTTTTTTTTTTCACATTTTTTTCTGGTGGTATTAAGTTTGATGTTAATGGTGGTATACTTTAGAGTTGTTTTGGTTTTACAGTTGTTTTGCTGGGCCTTCTTCAGTGGCAAGACATCATGACAGACACCACCAAACTCAGAGATCATCTGGAGAAACTCATGAAAGTAGACGGAGAGGAAATTGTTAAGGTACATAGCTCACATTTAGGCATTAGGAAAAATTGTCATTCTTATGATATAAATTTTGGACTATGGCCTTAATTGTCATAATTTTAGCAATGTATTTTATGTATTGATGTACAATACAGAGAAGAAAATGAGAACTGATATATTAATTGTAATTGTAAAATCAAAAGTTATAGAATTAAAAGTTAACTGAAACATCCATCGAGTAATAGATTGTTCATTGTCAAACCCATCAGAGAGATCTTGTACAGATTGTTAAGCAACAGAGTTTTGGTTATTTTGCAGTTTCTACAAGACTTGTTGGACTCTCTGTTCAGTATCCTGATGCAGAACACCATCTCTGATGTGTACGACAACTTGGTGTTTGATGCACTGGTCAGTACTATTGTCTTATATGACGAGGCATACACAGTATAAGCCGATGCAGAAATTTATGCCAGACTAATATGTTTTCAGAAATTTAAACATTATCATATTAAATTTTCTTGTTAAATAGTGGTACATGTATTTAGAAAAAAAAATTCAAAAGAAATTCTAAAGGAGACTTCTAGTCTTTTGTTTATTTGTTGTGAAGACTGAGTCAGAATATATGAAAGAAGTCTACAATTTATCTGTATCCTTTTCCAGGTTCACATCATTAGCCTTATATCAGACCGCAAGTACCACCAGTTCAGACCTGTGCTCGATGCATATGTTGAAAGTTCCTTTAGTTTTGCCATGGCTTACCAGTAAGTAGTGGATTACAATGAGATGTGATGAAATACATGTACTTACTTTATGAATTATCTCGTTTATCTCGGTCCTCGTTGCACTCTTTTTTGAGATTCATTTAGTACATGTATATAAATACAAAAGTATGGATTCTTATCCAAAGCCTGACTGGTATTCTTTTCTGAGATGCTTCAGACTTGTAGTTTTAGTTCAGCAAAAGTTGTTCATGCAGATCTCAAGCAGCATGTACCGGTACTTGTGTCTGATATTTTTATGATGAAAATTGATGACTCCATACAATCTAGTATGTTTATGTAGGATGGAACCTA
Organism: Magallana ariakensis; assembly: GCA_020458035.1. NCBI lineage: Eukaryota > Metazoa > Mollusca > Bivalvia > Ostreida > Ostreidae > Magallana > Magallana ariakensis. The sequence goes on from CM035819.1 coordinate 49,960,424, forward strand.
TAGAATCACTTAGACCCTTAGACAGGTGACCTACATGCAGTTTTTCTTTTGTTTTGCAGAAAACTTATGATCATTTTACGGGACTACGTAGATAAAGCAATGGAAACAAACCAGAAAATTCTGAAAAGTGCCATGAAATCTCTAGAATATCTCTTCAAGTTCATCGTGCAGTCACGGAATCATTTTGCAAGGTAAAAGCTTCAATTCTGAAATTGTAAGTGGATATGTACACTAGATTTTGTAGACATACATGTAAGATACATGTATGTAACTTGACACTATGAATAGACATGAAGATTATGACCAGTGATAACACTAAAAATCAGATATAAATGAGAATTATGTGATCAAATAATATGCTATGGAACTGGAAATAAGGTTTCTGAACAGAAGAGTTGTTTTGACAACATGTTTTCGGATTACATGTACAGTGTACATGTAAATAACAGTGTGTTGTTGACAAATTGATATGAAACCCGGCCATTTCAAAATTTTATTCAACATCAATTTGTATTATAGATGTGTATCATGGCTAATATAATAGATCAAAATGAAAATGAATTTTTTATCGTAAAATTATGAATTGACACCATTTTATATTCATGTGATAGTTACTGATATACCGTACGTACTAGATGGTGACAATGTACAATATGTTTCTACTGAAACCAGACTTTGTCTCCATCTAGGTTACCCAAATAAAGACATTTGATCCTATTTATTTGTACTAACGAGTCTACTTCTTTCTTGAAGACTGAATGATGGGCGTGGCAAGCAGTCTTTTGAGTTGCAGCTGAAACAGCTGATCAAGTCCATCAGCAACATGATGCTCTATACCAGTGACAACACGCTGGTGGCTCAGGTACGTGGTCATACATGTTTACTAGTGGTCCTCATCTGTGTTTACCAGAGTCTCACTGGTGTCTCTGTCTTCATCTGTGTTTACCAGTGTCTTTCTGGTGTCTATGTGTGTTAACCAATGTCTCTTGGGTGTCTATGTCTTCATCTGTGTTTACTAGTGGCTCCAGTGTCTTTGTCTTCATCCCTGTTGAATTATGCTTTAATATGCAATTTGATTTTTTTTTTGCAGGGGTCAGCTTTGAAATACATGTGTGCCACTATTCCAGACATTCTCAAGGTGTTTGATGCTGTTGAACTAAGGTAAGACAGTGTTTCCAAATCACCATCAGTTACTTGTCATAGTTAAAACACTAATAAAGGGGTAAATAAGGATAGGTTCTGCTGTTTTAACATTTGTTTATTGTGTATAATTGGAGGAGTTGTTCAAAGATACAGAGTGACTGACCCTGTAACTTTTCTTGCAGTCATTTGATGGTGGAGTTCATTAACAATGTGCCAAAGGAAAGACTGACCAAACAGAAGTTAAAATGTATAGATGACCTTGTGCATAGTAAATTATTTGTATTGCCAGGTGAGAATACCCCATACATTGTCATTTATACATAGCATTGCACACCGTTATCCCTCCAACTCGAACTGGTTCTTGTCCAGAAAATAAAGGATAGATTCTTTAACTCAAAAAATTATTACTAGTAATAAAATTTTTAACAATGAAAGATTTACATTGTTACAGAGTGCCGTTTGATTCTCCTTCCCATGATGCTTCAGCACACGCGAGTATTGATGGAAGAGACAGAGGAGATGGAGGATTGTATTGAAGTTCTCTCCAACATACTGAATCTCTCATTCTCCAGGGATATGGTAAGTTCTCTCCAACATACTGAACCTCTCATTCTCCAGGGATATGGTAAGTTCTCTCCAACATACTGAACCTCTCATTCTCCAGGGATATGGTAAGTTCTCTCCAACATACTGAACCTCTCATTCTCTAGGGATATGGTAAGTTCTCTCCAACATACTGAACCTCTCATTCTCTAGGGATATGGTAAGTTCCCTCCAACATACTGAACCTCTCATTCTCCAGGGATATGGTAAGTTCCCTCCAACATACTGAACCTCTCATTCTCCAGGGATATGGTAAGTTCTCTCCAACATACTGAACCTCTCATTCTCTAGGGATATGGTAAGTTCCCTCCAACATACTGAACCTCTCATTCTCCAGGGATATGGTAAGTTCCCTCCAACATACTGAACCTCTCATTCTCCAGGGATATGGTAAGTTCTCTCCAACATACTGAACCTCTCATTCTCTAGGGATATGGTAAGTTCCCTCCAACATACTGAACCTCTCATTCTCCAGGGATATGGTAAGTTCCCTCCAACATACTGAACCTCTCATTCTCCAGGGATATGGTAAGTTCTCTCCAACATACTGAACCTCTCATTCTCCAGGGATATGGTAAGAAACCCACAATGAAGGATGGATTATACACTTATTCAAGACTCTATATTGTTTCAATGAGTATCTCATCTTGTCAAAATTATTTTGTGTTTTGAATCTTACGGTAAATTTTTCTCTCTTCCTTACTTGGATGTCATCAAGCATAGATGTTTGGCATCATTAAAATGTCATAAAGAGAGCACTGATTATTACACATATTTTGGAGATTTGAGCAAATCTTGGCAGATTCATTGTATTCATTATCATCCAAGTGTCCCATGTTTTATGACAACCAAAAATAACAGAAGCCCATTTTTTTTCTGGCAGGATAAAAATGAGGAGGATATCTCTCTGATTACCAAGATGAGTTTAAGGACCGTGATTCAGGCCTGCATTCGTCTCGACAAAACCACAAAGGAAGCGGTAAGTCACCTAACAGGCCAAGACGGTCTGTGTTAAGGGAAATCTTACTGAAAAGAATGCACTTGTACTCAATGGCAGATTGTCTTCTATACATGTATGTTTAAAAAAGTTAGTACAGTCATATGAGACTAATGCTATTGGTGTTGCTGTAGATTAAGTGTGTGCGTGCTGCTGAGCATGCTCAGACAGATGAAGGAGACAGATATTACTATTGTGTTGCTGATGTTGCTAAATTATTGTTGCTGTAGATTAACTGTGTTTGCGTGCTGCTGAGCATCCTCAGACAGATGAAGGAGATAGTATATACCTATTTACTGGCTATGAGGACGATAGCAAGTTTATTGTCCCCCAAGACAGCAACTATTTCACGAGGCGAAGCCGAGGGAAATAGTTGCTGTCGAGGGGGACAATAAACTTGCTATCGTCCAAATAGTCAGTAAATAGGTATTTTATTATACCAAAGAATACTTTATTTGTCGGCGGTGCAGAAGTTTTTTGATGATAAACAAATTAGAGTTATCGGACTTTGAATTTAACGTAGCGATCGGATTACGTCAGAGGTGTTCCGAGTTTAAAAAGGAGAGAAATCGAATGCCGCCGGTGAATAGTTTCGATGACTATTCACCATGGGCAGATAGCACAGAAACTATTTCACGGTTAGATAGAATAGCATGTTTATTCATTGTAATTTTACATAGAAAATATTCACAGAGGTATAATAAATATAACTATTGTGTTGCTGATGTTGCTGTAATTATTGTTGCTGTAGATTAAGTGTGTTTGCGTGCTGATGAGCATGCTCAGACAGATGAAGGAGCTGCACTTCGCCCAGTACATGGACATGGAGGAGTTCCGGTTCCTGATCGACCTGAGGGATTTCCTGATGGAGATCCTGATGCTCTTCCTGGACCTCGTGTCTAACAATGTGTTCCCCTCAGACTGGATGGAAATGATCATGTTAGAAAACAGGTGAGATTTCTGGCTCTAATTATTAATAGGTAAACTATAGCACAATAGTGATAGCCACCTTAAGTTAATTTTTCACACTAACTGTATAAATATAAACTGTGACAATACTGACTGGTACTTTGGATTTTCTGTTTTCAGTATTATCCTCCGGGCCTTGCAGATTTTCGCCAAGGTCATACATGACAGGTTCACTCAGGAATTTGAACGAGAGGTATGTTCATGTTTCTATCTTTTGTTTTCTTAAAGATAAGTACATGTACTTTAATTTACTTTCCAACACAAATGCTACTGGTACTCACAATGAACTTTAGTCAAAGGAAACCACAGTTTAAAACACTGTAAATTGACTGTTGCCAAAACTGTATTCTAAATATTTTCATGTGGTATTTTATCAGAAAGTAAATGATTTTAAAATAAATTTAATTATCTGCCTTTCACATTTGAGTACATTTTATATGTTTCAAGTATTAATTTTTTTTTTTTACAGTTATGGGGATTTTTCTTCAAATGTTCCATTTCATTCCTCACCCAAAAGTCATTACAACTGGAGCACTTTACAAGCTCCAAGAGGTCCAAAATAGTCTGCAGGTAAATTTACCTCCTTTCTGCTATGTGGCAAAACCTACAATAAAACTTACAGAAGTAACAGTTTCCCATGATTTATTTCAGGTATAGAGATATGAGAAGGGAAGCTGGTTTCGAAATCAGACAAATGTGGTTCCATTTAGGTATGTTGTTATGACTTTGCTATGTTAAAAATGTTGAATGTAAACTTTCAATGTAGAAATCAATGCTAGGAACCTAAATTAATTGATATTTACACAACAGTACTTTGTATAAACAGATTTTTTAATGAACATGTACATGTGTTTTCTTTTTTTTAATTTATGACAGACACAGTTAGATTCAATTAGATTTCAAGCTCATTGAAATATTCTGTGAAATTTAATATATTGCGAAGCCATAACACCAAAATAATTTTTATCAAAACCTTTTAATGTCTAAACATCTTGTAAAAAATCTGAAGTTCATGAATATATGAAAAAGCTGCATTGTTTTCATACATTTCTTTTAATTCTTGAATATTTGTAGACTTATTTTCATCATTTAATGTTTTATTTTATTCAGGTGTCAATAAAATTCAATTCATTCCGGATATGGTTGGTGCTGTTTTAGAGATGACGTTGATACCAGAAATTGGTAAGTTTTTTGCATTTACATAATTCTTTAAATACTGTATATCCACGACGGCAGAGTCAAGAAATTTAATGTACTGTTAACCAACTTTTATTTGCGACAACTTTATTTTTTGATTAATTGGGAATAAACTTATTTCGCCCCCTAGCTTTATCCGAGTGGATACAAAACCCTAACCGTAAGGACTGGTTCCCAAGTAATATTTGCATAGTATGCTCTTGCGAATCTCGTGAAAATTTCTCTCACATGAATAAAAGTTGGTTTTCGGAAACAATAAATCGTCATGTGATGTTGATAAGACTTGTAGCTTTGCTTTGAGGCAGTACAAACATTTCTCTGACATTTAACATTTTGCCCTTGATTTTCATAGAACTCAGGAAAGCCACAATCCCGATCTTCTTTGACATGATGGTGTGTGAGTTTATGCAGATTGAGCCTGCCACCAGGAAGATAAAGGGTAACTTTAACCAGGTGGAGCATGAACTGATCATGTGTCTGGACGCGCTGGTGGAGGGGGGACAGGGGGACGGCGAGTACAAGGATCTCATCTGTGACATGTGAGCTCCTCCACTTTTTCTCATCTAATTGTTTTCATTTGATGATGGTTTTATGAACTCTCAGAAATTTTTTCACATTGGAAAATAGAAATTGGTTAACAGTTTAACATCTGTTGATCATGCAAAATGACCTGATATTCTTAGATTGTAGGAGTTTCTGTAACAATGCTTTAAAACCTTTATTATTTTTTGAATATGTCTGATTGTATACTTATTCAGACTTTACAAGCTATGCAGCAATCACAGTGTGCTGAAGGAGCAAGGTCTGCGCTTTGTGAACACTATCAAGGAGTTGTTGCAGCACCTGCTGGAGTACAGGAAGATCATCCAGAGCGAAGTCAAGGAACTCAGGATGAGCTGTATTGTCAATCTGCTGGTTCGTATCATTAACTCTTTTACACTCTCTTGTGATCAAATTGTTGTTAGACTACTTCAGATCTTCTTGTTGTTACTCTGTGTGACACTCTCTAACTCCAATATGTATTGTTTCAAAATGATAATACACTGTCACTTTGGTATATTGCTATTCTGCATATTACCATAAAATTTTGAAGAACAGATTTCAATACATACAGTGTACTTAAAATCACATTAATACTCCAAACTTACATTTCTCTATCTGACACCCATTTTCAGGTACAAAATGTAAAATAATAGTATACAATCGTATGCATGTACTGGATAACAATGCAAACTTGTTGTTCAATAAGTTATTTCTAAATGATGTATAGGATGTATCCCTACTGTTATTATGAGCAGGTAACTATTAATGACCTTTGGCCTCTTGTTTTGTTTTCCAGAATTTCTACCATGACATAGGGAGACAGGAGATGTACATTCGATACCTGTACAAACTATGTGACCTCCACATGAAATGTGACAACTACACAGAGGCAGCAAACACACTCAAACTTCACGTCGGTCTCCTGAAGTGGACAGATGACGGGCTGGACCCCATGTTACAGAGCGGCTGGTACCCCGCAGCCCGCACACACAGAGAGCTCAAGGAGTACCTCTACTACGACATCATCTCCTACTTTGATAAGGGAAAGGTATGACTTCTTGAACTTTGTTATATGTATCTAGAACTAGCAGAATTTTATTTTTCCCTCCAAATCATTTGATTTTAAGGATTTTGTTTTGGTCATTTTATTGTATTTGAGCTTAAACTACATGTACATCACAGTTGAATTGTTTATACATGTACAGTAACAATAAATAATGTCCTTTGATTTGCTGTAGATGTGGGAGAAAGGCATTGAGTTAACCAAAGAACTTGTTCATTTGTACGAGGAAGAGCTTTATGACTACGAGAGACTGAGTGTTATCTTGGTATGTGGATCTGTTTACCATGTTTTGTTTACCCAACATCTCTCCTGAAAGTGGGGTCCCTTTTAAAAATTTAATATATTCTTGGTTACTTGTGGAATCATATTTGTAGTGGCCCAATTTTCATTACATTTATGTTGATTTCTAAGGTTTTAATGTTAGAACTGTTTTAATATGAGTATCTGATGACAAAGTGTACATGAAGATGTTACTGTTTTGTAGAAAAGACAGGCGGAGCTGTTTGCGTGCATCATTCGAGAGTTGCGTCCAGACCCTGAGTATTTCCGAGTGGGATACTATGGACGAGGATTTCCTTCATTCTTACAGGTGTTTATATCTTTATAACAATGTCTTGGCTTTGATAAGATTTCACTGGTTAATGGATACAGATTGTACCAAGCAAACGTACCTAAAATACAGTGATGGTAATAAAACTTGTCAAGAAAGTTCTATAAATTGTGGGTCATAATTCTTTGTTTTGTTTTCTTCTTTAGAACAAGGTGTTCATTTACAGAGGGAAGGAATATGAACGACTCACAGATTTTAATTCCCGTATGCAGACTTTATTTCCAAATGCAGAGGTAGAGTCATTACATCTTTACATTGCTTATTGATGAAGAGCAAGAAAGTAAGCACTGCCTTCAAGTTTTACCTGGTCTATTACCTGTCAATCAATCGAACCAAAGTCCTAGATAGGGTGTTAGAAACTGATTGAAATTCATTTACAATTACATGTAATTGTTGATTTGTAAATAATTATTAAAATCAATACAATTGTTTCATTGTACCATACTGTGCTTTTTGCAAAATTTGAGTATGGTATCCATTAAAGGCATGCTTAATTAAATCGATTTATGTTCTTTAGCACATTATTTATTTACATGAATTTCTAGATCTTTTGCAAACCTTAAGTTAAAGCAAATTACATGTAACCACAAAGTATATACAGATATGTGTACACAAGTGATTGCTTTCACATTCAAACCTGTATCAAATATGATCCATTCCTTACCTAAACTTACCTGAAGATAACAGTTTAAAACCCTCAGCCTTTACTCTAGCAGCTTCTATTCTCTAGACTTACATTTATTCTGTTCTGTTTCAGTTGCTGAAGTCTTTATCCCCACCATCCAGTGAAGTCAAGGAGTCGGATAAACAGTGTATCCTTGGATCTCATTTCAAATGACCTTGACTTTTATGTCAACTTGATAGGTCAAGGTTTATGCTTACAGCCTATTAAGTAGTCAGTATTGTTTAGAAGAAAAAACTAATGAAACTTTCAGTGTCAATTACTAATTACTGCTAGAAGAGGGCTTTTGGTCCTTTCGATCAGATCTTTTTGGCATGAATAAAATGAAAAATCCTCATAGCAAACTAAAAGGATTAGTAGAAGTTTCAAGTCTCTCTGTCTTACAGTTTTAGAACATACGTGTAAGTTATAAAAATCCTATCAATCACAAATATGTTGTCTTTGATAATGAGGCAAAACTAATACTAAATACATGTATATAGTTCTACATAGAAATCAATAAACTTTCAGTTGTGTTAATTGCTAGATAGTGTTGAGGTGTGTGAAGCCTTATAAATATATTTTACATTTTATGTGCTAAGTTTTCCTTAATACAGTCCAGACTTACAAATAAATGCTGTCACCCCTGTATTAGAGTTACAAGACAGATTCTTGAACAAGTGTGTGAATGAAAAAATTCTCAAGTAAGTCCAATACAAATACAGAGTTAACTAGTATGAGAAAAATTTATTTGCTGCTTTGTTATGTCATAATTTCAGAATGCTTTGAACATAACAATGTGATCATTACATTATGTATTCCATTTAATTTCAGATACTATTCTGTAAATGAGGTTCAGAAGTTTACATTCTCGAGAAGAATAGATGAATCTGGTGCCGACATTTCAGTAAGATACCTCTCTATTGTATTATGTCTTGTATGGATAAAATGTTGCCCAAGATATATAGTTCTTTTTAGCTGAAAGTTAATACAAAGATATTTAGTTCAATATGTATTATTGATTGACTATATTTATCAATATGTAGTACTGTATTTCAAATTTCAGTCTCTGAACTGTCTTTTGAAAATTTACATGACTTCAAGAAAAACGTTTTACGTTACATTTATTTGTCTATAAATCGTGTCTTTGAAACTCACGTAAAGCTTATTTTAGGGTCTTAATTGATTTGTGTATTATTTTTAGCAAATGTGGTTAGAGAGGACGTACCTTACGACGCTCTACTCTTTTCCTGGAATCCTTTGCTGGTTCCCAGTCAACCACACTGACATGGTAATGGATTCAGCTTTTTATTTTGATACTCAAATCTTTTATACATTTCAATTCTGAAATCTTTTAATTATTAGCTCACCTGAGCCAAAGCACTCAAATGTACTATTTGTATAATGTTGATGTTCTTTGGTACATGTAAGTAATCAATATTGGATCGTTATGTACACTGTCGTATGTTTTCACAATCCGCAATATTATTGCAAAAGTTGTAAGGAAGAAAATAAAAATATAAGCTACTTGGGGGATTCTCTTTCAACTGTTATGCTTTAATGAATGAAACCTTAGTTCATTCACTGTTGAAGCCATATAGCCATAAATTGATCCATTGATTTTCATACTACAGAGAAAGGTCAGTCCTCTAGAAAATGCCATTGAAACGTTGGAGACAACAAACAAGAGGATCAACTCTTTGATCGAGCAACATATAGCAGACGATCATATGAGTACAAACAACCTGGGGATGTTGTTGAACGGAGTCGTTGATGCCTCGGTCAATGGAGGAATATCCAATTACAAAGTACAAAATGCAAATCAAGTAGAGAAGATTGATATCCCAACATTGTTATATGGAATATGGATATGAAAAATAATTAGTTTCTGGTTGCTTTCATACAAGCTTGCATTGTCCAAGCTTTTATCTACAGTATATGATGTAAAAACTTTAATTTGGTTTGTATACTTTATTTTTTTTTGGGGGGGGGGATGTTGTTAATGGGATTGGAATTTGTCCTTGCTATTCGGTCATATTATTCGTCATATAAAGTTCACAGATAATTTCCACATGCAAGTATTTTCCTATTTATGGGTATTCCTTGTCTGTACATGTAGTAATACATGTATATTATTTGATTTACGTTTACAAATGTATGTTATTTATTTGATGTAGGTATTTTACTCTGAGGGTTATGGAGAGTCAGAAATACAATTGCATCTAGTCCATAAACTCAAGGAAATCACGAAAAACCAGGTAAAACTATTGGTTTCAGTAGTACATGTACAATGTATTGTGCAGACTGTGTGAATCGGTCTGCCAGTCAATCCATATTTCTTTCAGTCAGTCCTGTTTTTTTGTACCGGCAACTGCTACTCCTCTCAAAGCATTGCGTAGAATTTTGAAAAACTGTAGGTATATTACAAGGAAATTTTGGATTCAATGTTTTTAATGGATATTTCTGCCCTTTTGAGCTTAGAATTTTGGCTGCTGCATGGAATTTAGTAAAACTTTTTTCGGCATTTAGGACACATTCTGTAGATGTGCATATTACCAGAAAATTCTAATTCCATTATTTTTCTGGGAATTTTGGCCCTTTCGAACTTTTTTGAGTATGAAGAATTAGATCAGTAATGATCATATATAAATCGATCTAAAAACCAATGTACCAGTACTAGCTGGAGTTTTCTAATAATGATTACAAACAATGTACATGTAGAGTTAATGATTACAAACAAGGTACATGTAGAGTTCATTGTTATTCTTCAGTTGATATCTGTATTGGGATTTAAGTATTTAATGCATTTCTGTCTTTTCTTTTTTGACAGGTGATGCTCCTAAAAGAAGCACTACTTATTCACAGGCGAAAGGTTTCAGAAGAGTTGAGACCTTTCCATGACCACATGGAACAGAGATTCAAAGAAATGGTGAAACTGATTCACAAGGAATATAGGCTGAATGTAAGTCAAGTAAGTTATTTTTGCGTCTAACAATATAAGCTTATTATCATTGCTTGCCTTGTTTTGGATGTGATTTAGAATCACTAACTGTGTGTATGTTGGTTTGTGAGACTTAATAAGTTTGTTAGTTTACTAAAGCTTGTTGGTATGACAAATTGAAAGAAACTATCATTAAACTTCTAACTTTGTCTATTTATCCAAAAAATGCTTAGTATGATTTTGATCAGAAAATAGAAAATACATTGGTCCAGGTCCAATGATTTTTGACAGAGTTATGCCCCTTAAACTAACGAAAAAAAAGAAATTTGTTGCACAAACAAATATACAACTATGTATGGCATTTGCATTTCTAGTTTATATGTTAACAATAATAATACATGTAAGTGCATGCGGCAATTATTGTAATGCCATTTAAAAGTTTGCACAGAACTAAACACTTTGCTCTTCTGTAGGTTCATGTAAAGAAACATATATGCAAATGTAAATATTAGTCATTTTAAATCAAACCCTAAATTTATTCATTTTCAAAGTTATTGGTGACATATTTCTCAAGATGTTTGTCAATTAATGGCATTATCATATGCATATAATTTGTATATAAAGAAAAGGCAATAAGATATTACAATGTGTTACCAGAATGGTGTGTATTAGATACATGGTTAATGAATGTTCACAGCATATCTTATAAAAAATCTGTATATTTTAGGTGCCAGACTCCTTTGCTACCCTGAAGCGAATCAAATCTCAATCATGTGTGCCCATTTCTCGAGTCAGCGAAGTATTGAACAACCCGAATAATCCTCAAAATCTGTCTGAGTAAGTAACGTGTTCTTAATTTTGTCAAAACTTTAGATCAAATGCTATTTTCTGAATTGTGTGTTGTGCATATCTTAACATTTTGAGTTCACATAGTTCTGATGATGATTAAATATTATTTTTAAATTAAATACAGAGAAAAATATATATCATTAAAGGTACATGTACTACTACACATAATCCTTATGGGTCAGGAACATCTATTTTAATGATATGATGTAAAGCAATAATGCAAGTTTATTACAAATTGTTTTTGTTGCCATACATATCTGAATGTACATGAATGTTCTGCTTTCAGTTCCTCTGCTGTCCCTAGTCCAGGGCTGAAGAATTCCCACACGGTTCGCTCTCCATCTGTGTACATCAAACCGGATAAATCCGCCCCGACCACCCCCATCAGGCCGAACACCATCAGTCGGATGAATCCATTCAAACGTACTTCTGTGGCCTCCTTGGCCAATACTTCTGATCATTCCAGCAGTGAAGGAGGGGGAAGCAATAGAAACTCCCTCGAAGCTCCTATTGAATTGTCAGAGCAGGCATGTTGTGGTTTTATTTTTAGTTTTGAATTTTTGTCACGTCTGTATGCTTTGTACATTGTATTTTATGTTTAATAACCTTTCTGATACCATCAAGTATTGTTGTACATGTATTTAGCACTTTAGGAAGGTTAAACTACAAAAACATGATTAACTTCAAACTTAAAAAGAAGGATATAATAATGCTATGAAAAAAGAGCAATTTTTTAAATGTAATAAAAGGTAATGTAAGGTTCATAAGAACAATCAGTATTATAACTACTAATTGAAATATAGGAGGAAAGAGAATGACAAAACTAACTACATACAAGAAAATATAGAATTAAAAAATAAAAGATAAACCAAGCATGTGCCTCTGAATTGTTGAGTATCATGCTGTACCCAGTAGACTGTGGCCAGAGAACCAGATTCAGATTTCATGTTATTTGTCCTTTTGAGATGAAATTCAATATTATTTCGGTTTAGGTAGTCAGGTAGATACAAGATACAAAGAAATGCAATAATATTTGATTAAGAAAGTAAAATTGAAGTTTTAAGATTTGCTGCTTCGTCTTGGGGCTATTTTGAATTGCGGGAGGGGAGCGTCCCAATACTTGGACAACTGATAAAGACCAGTGCAAAAACTTAAAATGTGTTTATGTGTTTATTAATGCTTAACATTTAGTTTGTTGTACATGCATTTGTGTCCTTTTCTATCAAGTGAAATGCTTCCTCATATGGCAACCTTGCACAGTTAATGGCTTCTGAATCTGTAATATGTGCTATCTATAATCTGTCAGATTGATTGTGTGATTTTCATTACCTGTATTTTTTTGTTAATTTTTATGTCTCAGTGGTGTGAATTGCCTTGAGTGTAGTGTGGTCACTCTCTTTCATTATCCAGCCTCTAACCAGAGGCACTAGGAGGCTTTGTTATTTACTCACTTCTCTAGACACTCTTGGCTGATTTCAACCTAAAAGCATCCTTGGATTAAAGGTTTTCAAGATTGATCAAAGAAAGGTCAAGCTCCCTTCTGTAGAAAAAAATCTCCCTCCCAAAAAGCATGGTTTTCTAGTATTTAATCATCTTTTTTTTTTGTACTATATATATATATACCATACTTATTCCTCTTACCACTAACTTACAGAAGTGGTCTGGAACTTCCACCCCCACTCCCTAAAGATCGACATAGAAGTGGTCAATTATTGGTCCATATATGACACAGTCATTTTCAAACATACTTTACTAAATTTAGCTCACCTCTCACGATTGACAACAAAGGCCAACAAACAAACAGCTGTTGAAACTAGAGGGCTGCTATGTGGTTTTGTCATTTTGTTTCCTCTTTTTTTCTGTGTTGCGCCTCATTAAGCAAAACTTCACGTGTAAGGGGAGTTCAAAGCTCTTGGACATATTTATTTTATGATTGAAGTACCAATTGAAGTATCAATCAAAATGTGTATTGTCATTAAGAAATTAACAAAGATTCTTGCAGGTTTAAACATTTTCAATTTTCTTCAAATTTGATTGAAAAATATATGTTCCTGTGAGATTTGACGAATAAGACATGTCCATTAAGTTTCTGATCTTCCCTTGTGCTGGTGCAGCTTACTCTGACAATGAACTTCTTTAGGTTTGTTAAGAGACAGAGGAAATACCGGTACATAAATGGAAAAAATATCTCTGGAGGCTAAAATCTGTCTGCATCTACCCTCCTTATTTTATGAATTAATAAAAACTGCCTGTATAAGATCCTTTTAGAAAGCTTTGTATGACTGATAATTTAACAATTAAACTGCTACTTCTTTCTTGACAGTTGACGCCTAGACGACCGTTACGGTCTGATGAACAGCGCCGCCTGAGTCGTCCGAACAGTTTCCAGTTGATGCCTCCAATCATGAACAGCACTAGCAATTCCAGCTTGGTCTCCAATACATCCTCCACTGGTAATTGCTAGAAATATAATTAAAGGGGCATGGTCACAATTTTGGTAAAAAAATATTTAGACCTAAAATGAATGTGTTAAACGTTAAGAACTGTTTAATTATGCTTAAAACGAATTAAAAGATAGACAAATCAGCTTGAAAAAGATTTTTTACTGGTATATTGAACCTATGTAAACAAAAACAGGGCACGAGCCTTGTTTACATGACAAAGAATTGTGAGCCCTGTATCTTGCTTATAACTCGACGACTGACTTTCAGATTTCATTTGATCATTAGAGATGCATTCATAAAGCATTGTAAATAATAAAAACAGAAAAACAGAATTTGACCAAAATCGTGACCATACCCTTTTAAAAGAAAGGCATATATTTGTAATGTTCATACAAATAGGGGTTGTGTAGGTTTGATGTTTTTGATGCTCTTTGTCCAGCATTTTGCTTCAACTAAATGAAAAGCTTAAACATTTTTCTAAGATCTGTTGAGGGATATTGTTGTAATTTTGATAAGAAACATTTTCTTAGAAACTACCAGGCAAATCTTAACTGAATTTACTGTTCGTCTTCTGTAAAGATAGTGGGCTTGGGAAACTGAAGTTGTAAAATTAGTTAACCCAAAACCTATTATGACTTTTGAGTGTGGGTTAAAAAAAAGTTGTGTTCTTTAAAATCTACAAAAATCACTTGGGTGACTTATAATGCCCATGGGTCTCTTGTTTGAAGGAGTTGGGTGAAACAATTTATTTTTTGTTGTTGTTGAGAATTTAAATGTTGATAATTTTCCTATACAGCTGAGAACAGTGACCATGAGTTAGGGGATGAGATGCCGACTCCCCCTCTCCCAGAGAAGACGGCCTACTCCGACTACAGCAACGTGGAGATCACACCCTCTCCCTCCCACCATCGGGCCAACAGTGGCAATAGAAAATCCAAGGTTAGTTTTCTGAGGATCTTCCATCGGGGATCCACAGCCAGTCTGAATGAAATCGATGGCCATAAGTCAGACAAAAAGACTTTAGGTAGCCCTGATCAATGACTTGATGTTTCTCCATGCCTGCTGAGTCGTGTGTATTGGATTGTGTTTGCTTTAGTGTAGAACCGTGCATATAAACAGGATTGAGAGATCAGCCATGTTTAATCAGTGGTGTATATAGCATCTGTATTATAATATTCCCTTAATATATAATATATATACTGCCAATATTTACTAATTTTGTACAAAATGCTGCAAATGATCCTATATTTAATATAACTATACAAAAAAGGTAAATCCAGTGGTATATAAAGGTTTATTTGCATCAAAAGTTTGTACCTTAATTTGTTTGGAAATAGTTTAGTAAGTTTAATTTAGTGGATAAGGCTTCTTGGACCAGGAAAAGATATTATGGTAAAAAGGATTATTTTTTGTACTTACATGTAGCTGACCTCTCTTATAAAACAGATTTTGTCAATGCCAAAGTATGAAGGGTCAGGTTTCTTGCTTATTTTGATGAACATGTCAGCATGCTGGTGAGATTGTCCAAGACCAATTTGACAACTAAGGAATGAACACGTGAAGCAAGCTTTATTTGTGGATCTGTAATGTAAATACATTGAATTGACTCTATTTTTAGGAGATCAAAGAAGTAAGCTTGTAAGCCATGCTGGCTGTCAACATCTTACGAGGTTGATGTTGTATTCAGCTCAGTGCTTCGTTTATTTTTGCTGTATAAATGAAACGATTGATAAATCAAGAGAAGGGTTGCAGACTGTGTCCTTCGTGTTTCGCTTTCTACTGTTAGCAGCTGTTCATGATTTATTGTATAAAGGAGTTGGTTGTATCATATTCATATAATAAATCTATAGTTAATTGGTTTGATAGTAAATGTAGGTAATTGATCATGCATATTGTTTGTTACCTAGATGATGTCAAACAGATTAAGTCGTGTTTGTGTAGATGTCACATATTAATTGCATAGCTGACATGACCATTTTTTTTCTAAATTTTGTAATTTGTATAATACTTAATATTATGTATTTGTTCAGCACAGAAGAATAATTCATTATGTCTTGATATTTAATAAGAGAATTGATAATCAAATAAGTTTAATGGGGAGCAATTTTTGTTCAGGAGTTATTTCTAATGGGAAAGATAAAAAAATGCTTGCCAATGTTTGAAAATTTCAATACACATATACATTTAATTTGCCTTTTTTGATACAGGGAAACTTGAACAGCATTATACTCAGAACCAATCTAATTAAAATTAGATGTTAGATCCGCTCGCTTACTCGCTACACAAACATCTAACAACATCCCATGCAGGGTCACGTCAGTGTGACCTTTCAAATATGAATAAACATTTCTGAATTATCCAATCAGATTCGTGTTTCTAAAATCAACTCGGTTGAAGTTTCAAATTGGCGTATGAAGAAGTGCTTCAGTTATTCAAAGTTAAAAAGCTTACAAGAGAACAAGAAGAGATATTGGGGTGCATTTTGGAGACATTTCTGAAGCATTTCCTTCAAACGCCCGCGTTACACCCTTCGAGATCGAGATCCGATCTTTCGGTTACTCTCCGTGTACAATCTATCCTTTCTGTGTTCAGTTTTAGTTTATTTTGATAGAACTTGTGAATAATATCAGTCCCATCAGCTGTCTTTTCGTATTGGACAAACGAAAATCCACATATAATACAGGCATCTCCTAAAACACAAGTTTTCCTCGTTGTCATGGGCTGTGCCATTTTTGTTTTTCTTTCGCTTTGAACACCTCGGTCATCTACGTATGTCGATAAAAAAAGCAGAGGAGTTCTGTGCCCTCAGCCAAAGATTTGGAGTCGTGATTTCATTGGCTAACGGAAAGGTCACACTGACGTGACCCTGCATGGGATGTTGTTAGATGTTTGTGTAGCGAGTAAGCGAGCGGATCAAACATCTAATTTTAATTAGATTGACTCAGAACATACAACTGTTGTGGGGTGTGGGGGGGGGGGAGAGAACTATGTTTTTTGTTTATACATCTTCCAAGGCAGTGTTGGCGAAAGTATTTGAATGTGAATCTCAAATCTCAATTTTAGTTGACAAATTTTCTCAGTCCCATTTGTTAGTAAAGATGTACAACTGACATTATGGTAAAATGCATTTTTCATCCTCTCTTGATTGCATTGCTAATTGTGCATCGATATACCGGCACTTGTATATTACTGCTTTGCTATACTTAGGTGGTGAAAGCACCTTCAAGTTTTATTGAAAGTTGAATTTTATTATTTCTGCACTGATCATGCATGTCCTTAAAAAATGTACACAAATTGGTGAGAATGTGCTTAGTCAGCATAAGTTTGGAGGTGCAGTCCAGTTTTGTTTTGATCCTTTTCAAGGGTGAGGGGGATGTTAAATAATCAAATGTAACTCCATCTTATCAAATATCATTGAACACTTTTATAATAACTGCATTTACATGTAGCAGTATTTTGAAAAGTGTCTGAACTATTTGATTGACCTATATATATACTCTTTACTATCAATATCTGAAACCCTAACCCTGTACCGGGTTAGGTTTATGTACATGTAACTCTATCTGTGTAATGCATGTGGATCTTTCTTGATTTTTTCAGCCTGTTCCACCTTTGCCCACAGAGCTGAATGGAACCCCACCACCTGTGCCAAAAAAATACACTTCTAAACAAGCATCTCTGACATGACTCTCCCCTACTCTCAGAACTTTTCTGTATTATACATATCTGCTGTTGCATGGATGGAGCTATGAACTGGTATACAAACTAACCATTATCATCTTTACAGTCTGCATATTTAAACCAACTTGCCTATTTTCTTTGGAAAGCAGTTTACATAAAGAAACCTTTTCTGGAATCGGTTGTAAGAGAGAGAAAGAGTGTGTGTGTGTGTGTGTGTGGAGAGAGAGAGAGAGAGAGAGAGAGAGAGAGAGAGAGAGAGAGAGAGAGAGAGAGAACAGCTGTTGAGTCATTATATATATGATATATGAAGCATGTTTTATTACTTATATTGTACACTGGATGGGTGACATCCTGTCTATTACCATGTTTTCATATTTATTGTACAGTTTTATTAAAAGTACCATTAATGTTGATGGTATATAACAAATTTTAGTTATTGTATATTTTTAAAGCTACTTAATGTATTATTACATTAATAATGTTATTATACATATATAAATTGTTTCTATTTCTAAATCATCCTGTTATTTTTTATGTGATAATACTGTATACAGGGAAATATTTGCCCCTGTTTTATTTTCGCCCTCGTTGTCAGAGGGTGAATTTAAGACTGGGCGAATTCTATGTTGCAAATAATATCTCTGTAAAGACAACTGCATTTGGGCGAATTCAAGACGGGGCGAAACCGATTGCAAGTGTAAAAGGGCGAAAATTACACGGGGCGAAAATAACCCTGTATACAGTATACACGTAATGACTTGGGATTCACGGTAATCGCATTCTGTAGAAAATCTTTCTTATCTCCCTATATACAGAAGCCCTTCCCAATTTCTTGAATTAAACATGCATGCTTTGTGTAAAGAAGCATTCAGAGAGAGAAAAGTTATATAACATCTCAAACTCTCTGATCTTCGTTGGATTTTTAGTGCATGTAATTTTGAATTTTAAGTTGAGCAGATTTTAAGATTTGGTTATGTTATATACCCACATGGTGTGTCTGCTAAGGAAACTCTATATGCTGATGAAACTTGAGAAAATTGTATCGCATACAGGTGAATATTTTGAGTTTATCTACTTAATTTTTTCAACATAGGGTGCATGCCATTTTAGCCAGGAAAAAATCTTTGAAGACAATAAGCACTGATAAATAGAAATCTACCCCCAAAGTACCCTGAAAACTGTGTAGTTTAGACATGTAGGGAGGGCCCTAAGTCCAGATACTCTCTTTTATGTGGGCTGGGGGGAAAGATGAAATACAATTCTTTGGTTAAAGAGAAAAAAATCTTTCAAAGTAAATGGAGGCTATTACTAGTTTCAAGCAACCTAGGATGAAGTCTTTCATCTAACAACCCTAGGGGTATAAAGAGTTGGGGAGGGGGTCAGAGAAGACAACAATGTTTTTTGGGGGGAGGGGGTCAAAGGGAAAAAAAATAAGCTATACTTTGTTGGATTTAGAAGTGAGTTAGTACATTTACCATACCGTATTTTAAATGTTCAAATTTATTTATACTTTATTTTACCTGTTGTTTGGATTTGGGAGACACAGTATGGTAACATAGATATACATATGTAGATATACCGGTACATAAAAGAAAGGTAGTACATGTAATAGGAGTTATAGTTGAAACTACCCAGTATCCAATATGCCAGTATGGAGTTTCACTCCCTCAGAGAATGTTCCAGAGATAGCAAATATGAATATAAACAGCATACATTTTCAATAAACGTTTTAATATCAGATCCTTTATTAGTAATTTTTAAAATAGGGGTATGGATGTTTTATTTGCTGACAAAATCTGTATTGTATTGCACTAAACTCGTGCACTTAATTTAATCAACAAAATAAAATTCAGTAATCGTCACTTGTATCGAAATTCAAATTATCAAGAGAAAAAAAGGTTGAATAGCTTATTAATGATTATGATACAAATGAAATCATTCATTGCTTGTGTTGGAAAATTTCACCGAGAGGACACTGTGCACGGTACTTGGGTATAAGAAGATGCATTGCTGAGACGTGAGTCATCTCTACCTAGCTCTTTAATCTTTTAAGTGTATGATGAATAGTTATGTTTCATGAATTATTTAAATTAATTCAACGACGGGTCTTGCATCATCATTGAATTAATTTTAAATATTTTTAAGACAAATAGACAACAAAATATCGATACGCTTGAAAATTCACCTTCATTAAGAAAAGATTTTTCTCATGTACTGTATTCTACTATAATGTGTGTGAAACAAATCCTGCGCCGAGACTTTGAGCTGTTGGTTAAGATCAGGACATACAGAGTAAAGTATTCTAATGGAATGATACAAGTGATGGTTCGAGACTACACTATTGGTTGCGGTCATGACATAGATATAAATTAGGGCGATGACCCTTAGGTTAGCACAGATTACTGACAGATATAATAGCCGTATGGTACAGAGAATACTATATAGCAGTCATATATTTGACTCTTCTACAGTATACATATAATGTTGGTACCATCGTACAAAGGGATATGATGTACATGTGTAACAGGAATGTTGGCGATTTTCCAAGGAATGTAAACGTCATTGTTGAGGAGTTATCACACAGAACAAACCAGTATAGAGTAAAATGAAAACGGTCATGGTATATAGATGTATATATAGCAACACTGATTGATTGATGAATATTACTGATTATCTTATATACATATTTGAAATATTCTTTATTTCCTGAAACTTAATGAATAGTTTTTTATATTCAAATTATAAACTCATGTGATAACAGAACTTAAACATTTGGGTACACTTTTTTGTAATGGAAAATAAAATCCGAGAAATCGATGGGAAAGAAACTTCCTGTTTCAGCATAGAATTGCAAAAATAAATATAATTTTTTTAGAAACAATATCATTTCAAAGCCCTCACCATGGACATGAGTGGCACGCCAAATTCACAAAATGAACTAAACATAGTTTCACAGTCGTTAAACTAGGTTTATCGGTTGTAAACTGTAGTTTACAGACAGAAAACTATAGTTAACGACGTTAATTTATATTTCACATCTACAAAACAACGCTAAAGCGATCATCTATGTTTCAGAAGTGTAAACTAACACTGAAAACAATCATTTGCGAATGCAAAACATAGTTTATCTGATAAATATAGTTTCACGATTTGTGAAACTATGATTCACATCATTTCTTACACTATAGTTTACAGTTGTTAAATATGGTTTTACAGATGAAAAGTATAGTTTACGAATCGTTAATGATATTAGTTTACAGTTCGTAAACTATAGTTTACAGTCCATAAACCTAGTTAATCAACTGTGACTGTCACACTGTAATCAGCTGATTTTTATGAATTTGGCGTGCCATAGACATGGCCCACTCGGTAATAACAAAAATGATGCATTTATTTCTACACAAACCAAAAGACGCACATTTTTCATCCGTTTGTAACAAGTTCTTGGTCGCAAATTTATATTCAGTTACATGACCATTATAGAATAACCTTTATAATTGTGTCTCTGTAAAGAAGTATTGTTTCCCTATGGATCATGCCTAAAATAATAAGCGTCATTTTTAAATGTTCCACTGTCTAATATTTGAGATGCTAGAAAGTGACGGAGAAAACTTTGAAAATCATGGCAAAATTCTGGGAAAATGTCTTTGCATATATTATTCTGCATGTTGGTGAGTATCAATGACGAACTTACTTATTTCACAGGAGAAGTCAGAGAGCGGAGTACAGCACGACATTTTTCCATACACTGTATACAGGGAAATATTCGCCCCCGTTTTATTTTCGCCCCTTTCGCCTTTCGCCCTCGTCGTCAGTGGGCGAATTTAAGACTGGGCGAATTCCGACGTCTCAAACAATCTCTCTTTAAAGACAACCATGTATGGGTGAATTCAAGACTGGGCGAAACTGTTTGCAAGTGAAGAAGATCGCAAATAACACGGGGCGAAAATAACCCTGTATACCGTATGTACCTGGCGAATGTTGGGAGTATCCAACGTCAATTGGGGAACTACATATTCCTCGAACCTTTACGATTATGTGGTTATTTAATGCCTTATTAATGCTTTTCTCTTTTTAGACATCGAGAATATTTCTCTTTCCCTGACCGATTGTGCCATCTCTGTCTATTGTCTGTCTGTTTGTCTGAAGAACGACCGCCATACTGCATCAATGTATCCCTGTGGAGTTGTGCTTAGACATCCAGTAGGCCGAGCTAGCTATTTATGGCAGACAGACTGCACGAGTCGGGATATAACTGAGTTTTGAAACAGATCAACATGTACGAACAATATATAATGATGCTTAAGTAGTTTTCAAATATGAATATTTTAAATATTTTGTATATCGGGCGAGAGAGAGAGAGAGAGAGAGAGAGAGAGAGAGAGAGTTTATCGATAATACAACATTCCGAATTTTGATAACTTTTTCGTGGTTCATCCTCTTTTTTTAATTTTGTACATTTGCTAGTAAATAATAATATATTCAAAATTACTAATGTGAACTTGGGAGATATAATAAATATTATAATCGACTCAACATTGCTTTGTCTTTTGATTGATTTGTTTTGTAAACATACAGTGTTCTAAAAAAAGGTAAAACTTTAATTTATGTACATGTGTGTATGCATGCAGAATGAAAACCATCACATTTTGTTGAGCAAACGACTGAATACGAAAATGAGAAAGTACGGAGAATATACTGAAACAACTGTCACTGTGAAATCAAGCAACCCAGTACCGATAAAGAATCTACCACCAGAAAAAGCTTAATTTACAATTAAGAAATTAAAAACAAAGATTTGTTAAACAAGTGTGCAGCATGCATCTACCGATAATCATACAATTAATATACAAAACAATAAAAAAGAAAAACAAACCCAAAATATAAGACCAAGGAAGAATGGCTTAAGCAAGCATATAATGACGTCATTACGACGTTGACACCTTGGTATAACAATTAAAATTTGTTAAAGACGTTATTCTCAGACGTCTTTGAAAATTAAAAAAGAAAATTACACAATCATACGAGATTAAATAGTATGATAGTGTATACTTCTATATTCTCGAATTGGGTTTCTATAGAGTAGATCAAACAGCTGACTATTTCTTTAAAGATAAGTTTTTAAAATTGTTTGATATAAAGGATATGTAGAATTCTAAATTATATAACGCGCGTTACTTAATGTTTTCACACAGCGTTGCAGTAATGATACTACGTTTAAATCAAATTACTGAAAGTACTGAAAGACGGGGGTCTTGAAAGTTTCAATTAGTAATTGTCCAAATTTCTTCGAAACGTTGTGAGTTGGAGTTGGGTGTTTCAATTTATCTTAAGAATCGGCTTTCGGCCTGTTAATTTGTCCGAAATCTTCACTGAATCCCGACAATGACATTCCTTTATGATTCTAGAAATTTGGCACACGGTATGTTATGTAAAAATGGGGCCAAAGGGGGAAAATTATGAGAAAGCTACAACTTAACGGGAAGCTCAAAATGATTGTATTTATTTAGATTGTTTAAATATTTAGATTTGTTTAATGTTATGATCCACGAAAAAAAAAAACAACCCACAAAGTCGGTATCCTTTTTACCAGATTTATGAAAACTCCACAAAAATATGATATTCTGCGTGGTCGGGAGTCGGTGGTGCGAGCGCTTTGAATGTCGCTCTCCTACTGTCGAATTATATTGAAAAAAGTTAACATTTGTTTAGATAACAAAAACAGGCGCTAACAAGGTTCGTCACGGTCACCATTTTGATTTTTTTAACACCGCTCATCTGCCACGGGTTTCTGACCGCGGTTCATGGAGACAGCAATGTTTATGGTATAAAATTTAAAATCGTTAATTTAAGCGATTAATTCAATTAGTTGAATTATTTGATTTTAAAAATATTTTCTTTTTGCAAAGTTAATGCTTTTAATAGCAAAATCAACAAATGTTCTGGGAAATTGTAATTTCAGAGATTTCCACCAAATTAAAACCACAAGTTACTGTAGTGTTATTTGTGTCTCTGGTATTATTACTGCTGTTTTTATTTTTCATATTTTAATCTTTACACTCTATTTAAAGTATCGTTTGTGTTGTAAAATATCAAATAAGATAATTGAAAGTGTTGTATAATAAAATATCAATTTATAGGATAATTGAAATTGTGCGCCTAAAAGAAAACATGACTTTTAGTACTTTCAGTACTTTGATTTATATGTTACGGTGGTCGAATTATGATCGGGTTCGTTATTGCTGTGACAT
Organism: Magallana ariakensis; assembly: GCA_020458035.1. Classification (NCBI taxonomy): domain Eukaryota; kingdom Metazoa; phylum Mollusca; class Bivalvia; order Ostreida; family Ostreidae; genus Magallana; species Magallana ariakensis. The sequence continues at coordinate 49,984,376 of CM035819.1, forward strand.
AGGTCCTAGTTGAAATAGGACGTAAAAAGCTGATTGAGCGTTTCCAATCTTCTACAAGGTAAATATGTCAGCTAGATGTATTGAAAACTATTGTCGATAAACTTTTCAGTAAGATTTCACATGAAATTGTTACACACGTATCAATATAGAATAGATATTTGAGGAATTTTGCAGCTGTTTCTTACATCATGCACCATACACGTAATGTTAACTATAAAACGATGTAATTGGTCGAGTGCAGAATCTCTGAACAATATAATTCAAAACTAAAACATAGACTAACTATTTTTTAAAAGTTAAGGTTAAAGTTTCCATATGTTTGGTATGCATAAACTTAGGGATGAATTTTTAAAAAGAAGTTCATGTTTCTAAATGATTATTTATGTGAAATAAGTTTGACATTTGGAAAATGATGCCAGAAACTTGCCTTATATGTGCTTTGTACTGATATTTTCAGTGAAAAATTACGAAAATCTGTCTCTAATGAAACTCAAATAATAATGTTAAGAATTTTTTTTTATTAAAAGACACAGATGGCTAAAATGGTTCAATATGTGATAATAAAAGGATAAACTATACTGACTCAAGACCAATTTACACCAAGTATGATTTCTTGCTACCAGGCGATTTTATGTGTTGATATAGAGACGTATCAATGCATTGACAAGAAATGGTACTTGGTGAGAATTGGTCTTAGGCCAGTATTGTCTTGGCATTTCATTTAATTTGCTTAAAAATGTCAGATTTTTCCATTATATTAAATCTTTTTTTTTTTAAATCTGTTTCACTCGACAATTTCTTTGTTTTTAAAGAGCAGGTAAGTCATTGAAAAATCTTAGGGGTCTTTTTTATTTTATTAATTTTATTCGTTCTTCATTCACTGTAAGATTGATTTGTTTTGTTTTTTGTTGTATTTTTATTTGTAACATCAATAGGCAACATATCTAGATTATCTTAAGTTAAAAAAATAATAATATAAAAATCAATAATGCAACTAACTCTGCATGCCCTATGAGTTACCGGTAATTGGATAGGTGTCAAAGGTCAAAGTGGCTCTTCCATTTGATATTACCAAAGTTCTGATCAATAATACAATATTTTACATACTTTTGCCTACAGGTACTTTGAATGAATAATGTGAAGAAATTATTAAATGAACATATAAATTCTGCACTTTGCTCTAAATATATACATGGACTAGAAAAAAATCACATTATTTACTGTTCCAAATGAAGTATTTCAATCTTTCTGGTTATAATTGTATGAAAACTAAAAGAAATCATTTTATTGAATATGAGATCAAAACTTTAAAACTTTCCAGCAAAGAAAAGTATATTTATTCAGTTATTTGGTTTTCAATGCTTGTGTTTTACCATAGAACTTTTTATCACCAAATTTCAAATATTTTATATTTATATCATCATAAAGTATACATATATTACAATCATGTGTACTTTTTGGAGTGCAATTAAGATTATAGCACTATTCTTTGCTTCCCTGCTATTTGCAGTCTGCGACAGTCTATAACCATACATGTTAATACATACCCAGTATATATACATACCCACACAATAACAGAGACAGTTTTGGGATAGCTAAAAACTATAGCAATGCAGCCATAATCTATCTCTCTCTCTCTCTCTCTCTCTCATTAGGGTCTTCCGTTTCCAACGGAAGACCCTATTGTTTTCGTTAGGTTTCTTTTTCTCTATTTTTCACTATTATTATTATTATTCTTTTTTTTCTTAACATTTTTCTTTAAACTCAAATATCTCAGAAATGGTACAACGGATTTTTATGAAATTTTCATAGGTAATAAAGAGTATCAAGATCTTTTTTCACGTAAATTTTTGTTGATGACGTCACTTCCGGTCGGCCGATATATTCGTTTATTTTTTTTTTTAAAGTGATTTCGTCCTCCCTTTTTCTCAAAAACGATTAAGGACAGAAAATTGAAATTTTCAGGAATGATAGATTTTTGAATTCTTAGGTGTTATCAGGTAAAAACATGATCGTCCATCACTTCCGGTCCGCTCAAACAGCATTTTTGGGAAATTGTGTTTTTAAAATTTTTCAAATTAAAAAATTTACAATTTTTTTCCATCAGAATATGTTTTAAACTTATCAAATTTTAATATTAGCAGGTCGTCCGTCACTTCCGGTCGTCACCGAAAGTGATTCCAAAATTTCGATTTTTGAAATTTTAAAGCATATTTCCTTTTGCAGTGTAGGTCCAAAAATTAGTTTAAAAGGAAGTTATTATAGTAACTCGTACCAAATGTCAGCATCTTAATTTAACCCTATCATTAATTCATAATCAAACGGAAGACCCACTCGTTGCTCGCAACGAGATCGTGTCTAGTTTATATAACTTATTACATGGTATATTTTATATCACATTCTATACATGTATTAACCCAAGGTCATTGTATATCATCTCAAAAGCTGTTATGCTAAAAAAAAAATCATTGTGCAGCAAGGGGTAATCCATGTCTTCTTTTGGTAAGACATATAATTTATACATACATGACTGTCTTTGACTGACATGTTAAATGTATTTTGTATCAATATTTACCAGTACACCCAAATTGGCATCATGCCATGGTAGGATTTTTACTTGGATTTACAATATATAGATTCAAATTGATATTGAATCAAAGGCTTAAGGTTGTAATAAAATGTGATGGCTAATTCATAATGTTTGCAAGCAGGCATAACCTGTATTTGTTATTTTTGACCATACCTAACTTTTCAAAGCTTATTTCTGATATTGTGAAAGTAGATCTGAGTCACACAGGTGAAACATTTAGTGTACGTGGTTTTCATCACATAAATCAGATGTTAGGGTGTGATCACTGCAGATTTAAAGATTGTAGTAATTTTTCTGTGTCAAATTACTAAAATGCAATTATATGCCACCAGATTATAGTCTTTGTCGAACCTTAACAATGCTAACTAAAGGTGTTTCACAAATGTCCTTTTTATTTTTGGATTGAGGATATTTTTTTTTACAGGAATGAACATAACAATCTGCCTTATTTGATGATTTTCAATGTGTGTTTTTTTTTTTATAGACTTTTTGCTGTGCTGATCAAGAATGACTTCCCAACAGTCCCTGTCCACTGTTACCCACCAGGCCCCCAACAACAAACATAGACCTGTTCTAGAACCAAATCTCAGTAACGGAATCTCAGAGATGGAGGTCTGGAAACGAGAACCGTCCCACAGGTAAAAACAATACCTGGATGGTAATGTATTATGTAATTATATTACATTACTCTATCAAATTGGTAAAGCTGGACCCTGAAAATGGTGGTTACACATGGATATTGAATTATACTAGTATATTGAATTATGTTAAAATAGCATTTCAAACCGTAACAGTAATTGTTACACACAGTTCATCTAATAGTTTAGAAATTACCTTAGAATTAGTCTTTGTCGAACCTTAACAATGATAATTAAATATTTAGTCTTTTTTTACCTTTTTTTGTACATGTATATCTATCCCAAAGATAATGTCAAAATCGTAGCAATCATGGCTAAATATTGCATACAAATTGTGTTATATTATATAATCTGTAATGCACGTTTTAATGGATTTATGAAAGAATTTACTACCAGGATGTTTTTACTTTTATAAATAGTAAAAGTATTTTGGAAAGGGATAGTTCTTTTGTTTAGCTACTGGGTTACATCAATTTAAACCACTCCTTACACTAGTCAAACACTTTGTTATCAGAAAGTTTGAATAAGGACACTCTTCGGTCCAAAGCATGTGGAGCAAGGTGACTTACTTCTCTATATATGTAATATTAAACAGAATGGCACACCTGTCATTGATAAGGTGGTACAGTTTTTTTGTAAACCATCATTACATTGCGTGCAAGCAAGGTTAATGTTTGCAATTGTTTTCTCAAAGTACAAATTGCTGACTCAGAGGTCAATCGAAAGTTGGTGATAGTTTCATGTTAGTCACCTGCAGTCTGAAGTGAGCTTTGATCTTAACTTTTCACATTGAACCAATGAATCCATTTCAGCCAAACCTCCAACAAATCACCCTCAGGCAAAGGGATCTCAAATTTGTTCAAATGAACAGCCAGGCTCTTTGTCAAGTAGAGAAAAAACATTAATAGGAAAATGGGTTAGGATGCTGTAAAAAAAAAAATCTAGAAACTTACCTGTAATAAAAGCTTGTACGGTCAATTCAAGTTTGTTCAAACTATAAGACCAAACCTTGGGTCAAGAAGAGGCAGCAACGGGGGATGGGGTGGGGTCGTGTATAAGGTATGATTACCATTTGATTTCCCATACAAAAATCTGTCAATTTACCTGAAGTAGTAAAAACAAGTAATTTACATCTACTGGTATTCTAGAATGTTCCATAATGCAGGGTAGCACATTGAAGTGTAATCTATACGAAAGGAAGTCCCCATTTCAGACCATTTGTCTTTCCAAATAAGCTCTTTTTTTTTTCCAAACATCTTTAATTTTTCCCAATACAAAAGGAGAAGCATGGTAGATTAATTAATACAATATAATCCCTGCATACTATGGCACTTAAAAGACTGCTGGTCTGTACATTTTAGCAAATGCTGAATTTTTTATTGACTTCTTAAGAATTATATAGAGAATTGTTCATTCATAAAAGTCTCCATTATCATTTTTCATATATCTTTATTTTTTCAGAGTGTTTGTAAACAGAAGTTTGAACCTGGACAAGATAAAGTTTTTTGGCTTTGATATGGATTACACTTTAGCAGGTCTGATTCTACCTTCATATCTTCTTTACATGGGATGCTGCGTCAGTTTTAGTTAACTGTATCATTTGAGAATATTTTTAAAAAATTGTCTAGGAAATTCACAAACATATATATATTAGTTTTAAATGTATCATACATAACTAAGTGTAATGGTTGAAAATCAGAGCAATCATTACAGAAGAATGTGCATCATCCAATCATAGTACATGTACATGTAATACTGTAAGTAATGTTTATTCAGACAAACGGTTAACTTTTAGACTTGTAGTAGTGAACTAATAGCTGTGTTGTGTTTGACAGTGTATAAGTCGCCCCAGTATGAGACCATGGGCTTCACCATGCTGAAGGAGAGACTGATTTCTATTGGTTATCCCGCAGACATCAAGGAATTTGAATACGATCCCACTTTTCCTTGCAGGCAAGTTTTGATATTTCCTCTCTGTATGTTATAATAATGATATTTTTATTATAACTCTCAGAAGCTGAAGGCTTAAGTTAACTTTTCTGATCAGTTGTTTGTTTTTTTCAGAGGTCTTTGGTTTGATAAACTGTATGGAAACTTATTAAAAGTGGATGCCTATGGCAACATATTGGTCTGTGTACACGGCTTTAGATTTCTGAAAGGGTAAGAAATGAGCATTGTCCAGGCTCAGTTTTTTTTTTGTATGCCTGCTATGACTTGTTGAATGATTTCATACAGCAATGCTAGAAAACCTAAGGCTTATGATATGCAAAAGAATGTGGTCTGTTACCATGGTTACCATTAAAGTGAGTATGTTCAATTTATTTCTTGGATTTTTAATTATGTCTCTCTTTGAAAAAAGGGCATATTGTTTTGCACCTGTTGATTGTTAGTTGTTTGTTTGTTGGTCTCTGTAGACCAAATATTGTCTGATCACTAGGAAAAAATATAAAACCATGTTAAAATAATACACTTTTGATAAGCATCTGTTGAGAGGATTTTCTATATACAAACTGGTGGTTGATCTTGTTTTTTCGCTGTGTTTTGTAGATCTGAGATTGGAGATCTGTACCCCAACAAGTTTGTAAACCTGGATGAGAAGAGAATCTATGTTCTCAACACATTATTCCACTTACCAGGTACACCATTTGATACATCATGTTCTCAGCACATTGTTCACAGAAATAATTAAAAACTGAAGACTCATGTATCTATATAATATGAGATCGCTCAGAATAATGAAAATAAATTTCCATTAATCTACCGGCATTGAAATAGCTGTTATACTTTAATATGGAATTCACAATGTGTACAATCTGAATTTAGATATCGGGAAATGGATGGAGTGTTCTTTATATTGTTTTTAGTTAGACATTATTTTAATAAATACCTTGTCACATTTCTGTCCCCAGAGACGTACATGCTTGCCTGCCTGATCGATTACTTCACCACCAGTAAAGACTATGAAAGGTACATGTTAACCATTAACAATACGATTTATCTCTGACATTGTGTATAGTCAGTCCAGGGAAGCAGGCACTGCACAATTCTCTGTCATGATCGCGAAAAAATTAATAAGTCATCTGCAAGAAACCAGTCTGACGTAATGGTGAGAAAAGGAAGCAATCTGTTTGAGGCATTAAAGCAAAACAATTTTTATTCAGACAGCCAGTAAAGACATTTTGTAAAAAAAAAAAAAAATAAGATCAGACGGGTGTATGGTAATTCATTGCAAGTTTAATGGATGATGCAAGAGATAACATTAGTTTGGTGTCCTAATTACATTTACCAATTAAATATTGTTCTAATCAAAGTTTGAGTTAATAACTAGTAAGAATGCTATTAAAGAGGGTCCACTGCTAAAAAAAAAAAAATGATGAGTTTTTTTGCTCAGAAAATAAATTGTGATATAATCCAGCATAGGACCCTCGTTAAGATGCTAAATTACTAACTTGGGAACATAAAACTTCAGAATTGAATTAGGAAACTGGGAGTGGTGTGAAAAGATTGTTGTTCTAAACATGTGATTGGACAGAAAGGACGATTCTTTTCCGCTATTTAACAGGTAGACGGAGCAGACACCCCCTGGGTGCCTCGGCGCTGTCACACCCCTTCTTGTCCCTCAGTAAGGGCAGTTAAGTATGTCTAGGTAAGATGTCTCTCAAAGAGATCTACAGACAATGTTTAACCAATGTTAAAGTGTGCCTCTTTACAAGCTGTGTATCACCCGGATGAAAAGTATTTTCTTGCAATTGCTGTCTCTGTCCTTTAATGAAATCTACCATTTTTTTCCCCCAAGACACATTTTAGACAAATTATAGAATTTATTTTTTATGAAGATGAAAAACCACCAAAATTAAATTTGATACAGTTAAAAAAAAATGTTTCACCTTCCTTTAAACTCATGAATGCCAGCAATTGCCTGAAGATGAAAGTGATATTTTTTTTAATAACTGGTAAGTTTGATACATCCTCAGAAGAATCCCCCTCTCCCCATTCTTCATTGACTGCAGTGTAAAGATAGGTGTCATATGCATGTAAGCATATTTTTGCATGAACTGACTTTTTAACCAGGCAGCCACAATAAGTTGATGTTCAAGTTCACATCTAGCTTACTGGTACACTCTGTTCCTTTACCTGCTACTAAGTTGGTTCTAACAAAATAATACACATGAATTTTTAGAACAAATGAAGGATATCAATATTAGATGTCCCTTTAGTATATTTTATTAAATTTAAAGTTGTTAAAGCAAAGTTGACAAGAATTGCAACCTTTTGTAATACTGTTTAGGCAGAAATATTTTCTTCATAATTTTCTACAGCAGCTGTTATTTTAAAACAAAAAAACTAAATCCCTTTAAAACAATTTAAGATTTTTAACATGTTTAAAACTTACAAAATTTTATCCCCACTAAAATTTCTGCTTCCACTGTACTTTGGAAACTTTTAAGCAATAAACCACGTTTTGGGTACATGCATGAATGTAATATGTTCTCTGAGTTGAGAGACACAAAGATTTTGAGGCGTAGGGACGGTGAAGGCTTAAACACCTGTATAGCTTCTGGTCTGTCGTTCTGTCTCGTCGTACTCTGTTAATAGACATTGCGACCTCGAAGTAAACTTAATGTAATGATTCAATTTAATATATTTAATATTACAGTAAGAAGGACGGCGTGAGGTGTGGAGAACTATACATGTCCTACCAGTCCATCTTCCAGGACGTGAGGGGGGCGGTCGACTGGGTTCATTTCTATGTAAGTCACTTCTTGCTAGTACATGTATGTCATTTCTACTGTTAATGTGGAAATGTATGCAATGCTGAAAATTTACATTGACACGAAATAGATGATAGAGAGAGAGAGGAGAGAGAGATGAGTTTGAGTTTTTAGCTCACCTGAGCTGAAAGCTCAAGTGAGCTATTCTGATCACATTTTGTCTGTCGTCCGTCCGTCCGTCTGTCCGTCTGTCTGTCTGTCTGTCTGTCTGTCTGTCTGTCTGTAAACTTTTCACATTTTTAACATCTTCTCAAGAACCACTGGGCCAATTTCAACCAAACTTGGCACAAAGCATCCTTAGCCTAAGGGGATTCAAAGTTGTGAAAATTAAGGACCAAGCCCTCTTACAAGGGGAGATAATTAGGAATTAATGAAAATTTTCGAGAAATTTTCAAAAATCTTCTTCTCAAGAACCATTTGGCCAGGAAAGCTGAAACTTGTGTGGAAGCATCCTCAGGTAATATAGATTCAAAGTTGTGAAAATCGTGATCCCCGGGGGTAGGATGGGGCCACAATGGGGGGTCGACTTTTTACATAGGAATATATAGAGTAAATCTTTAAATATCTTCTTCTCAAAAACCGTTCGGCCAGGAAAGCTGAAACTTATGAGGAAGCATCCTCAGGTAATGTAGATTCAAAGTTGTGAAAATCATGACCCTCAGGGGTAGGATGGGGCCAAAATAGGGGGTCAACTTTTTACATAGCAATATATAGAGTAAATCTTTAAAAATCTTCTTCTCAAGAACCATTAGGCTAGAAAAGCTGAAACTTATGTGGAAGCATCCTCAGGTAATGTAGATTCAAAGTTGTGAAAATCATGACCCCCGGGGGTAGGATGGGGCCAAAATAGGGGGTCAACTTTTTTCATAGCAATATATAGAGTAAATCTTTAAAAATCTTCTTCTCAAGAACCATTTGGCCAGGAAAGCTGAAACTTGTGTGGAAGCATCCTAAGGTAGTGTAAATTCAAAGTTGTGAAAATCATGACCCTCGGGGTGTAGGGTGGGGCTACAATGGAGGGTCGATTTTTAACATAGGAATATATAGAGTAAATCTTTAAAAATCTTCTTCTCAAAAACTAATTAGCCAGGAAAGCTGAAACTTGTGTGGAAGCATTCTCAGGTAGTGTATATTTAAATTAAGAAAATCATTACCCCCAGGGGTTGGGTGGGGCCACAATGGGGGAGTGTCAACTTTCTACATAGGAATATATAGAGTTAATCTTTAAAAATCGTCTTCTCAGAAACTAATTAGCCAGGAAAGCTGAAACTTTTGTGGAAGCATTCTCAGGTAGTGTATATTTAAAGTTGTGAAAATCATTACCCCAGAGGTAGAGTGGGGCCACAATTTGGGATCAAATTTCTACATAGGAATATATAGAGTAAATCTTTAAAATTCGTCTTCTCAGAAACTAATAAGCCAGGAAGGCTGAAACTTGTTCGGAAGCATCCTCATGTAGTGTAGATTTGAATTTGTAAAAATTATGATTTCTGGGGGTAGGGTGGGGCCACAATTGGGGTGGAATGTTTACATAGGAATATTAAGAGTAAATCTAAATCTTTAAAAATCTTCAGCCAGGTGATTATTTAATATTGTTTAGATTTTGGCTTCTGGATGATTCCTGGACGATTGGGTCTCACAAGGGGTTCAGAGTTTGATATAGGTTTATATCCCATTTATAAACAATTGTTTAGGATCTTTTTGAGAGCTGCAATGCTCAACATGTGATATTACTATAAAATCATCCTGTTAGAAAAGGGACTAATGATAATAAACATAAGAATATCCAGTCGAAGAAATTGAATTTTATTTATACAGTATCTACATGTATTATACTACATTGTCTAGATAGTTTGTATTATGACTCCATTAAGCTGATTTTATCATACTTATTGTTCCTCAGGTGAGCGATGTGGCCCATGGGCCTCTTGTTTTTAAGATGGTATGGGACACTTCCATGTTGTGACGTATTGTTTATCGAAATAACCATTAAAATAAAGTGTAATTATATAAATAAATAGTTTCTTTCCCAATTTGGTCACCTAACAGCGTAGCGCAGTGGGTTAGAGGGTTTACTACGAACCTGTAAGTCATGAGTTCGAATCCCGCTGGGGTTTTTACAATTTTTACCTTTTCAAATATTTTAAAAGCTATTTTTTGGTTACCGTAAATATTGTAAAATTTGAAAATTCTAAACCTGTGAAAGTATTTCAATTCTAAAGTACTTTAATCCACATTAATATCGACAGATATCCCATACCACCTTAAACATGGTGTTTTTAATAATGAATTATAGCTTCAATGGAAGTTGGTTGAAGAACCATTTTTTAACACTATTTGTATCACATCAATTCTTACTCTATGCATACCAATCTAACATGTTTTTTCAATTATTCTTTTTAATAGGGCAATCTCAAAAGTGAAACTGTAGCGAATTTGGAGCGGTATGTGCATAAAGATCCAAGACTGCCAGTACTAATGGACAGGTAAAGCTGTTAGTTAGTCTTTTCTTTGCAATAAAAATACCAAGCTAGCATAAAAAAAATCAACATCTTCCTTCACTAATCTAATTATTTTCTAACTTGACAGAATCAGAGAAAGTGGAAAGAAGACCATGATTATCACTAACAGTGAATTTGAATACACAAATGTAAGTAAAGCTTTACACAATTGTAAGTAAAGCTTTACCGGTAAATCGAAAAAAAATAAATGCTGGTAACAAGATAATTTCCCTGATTAACATAATTATATTTCATCAGATTTTGAGAAAAAGTCAGATTTTGATTTACCAGTAATATTCTATATTCTATTTTCTTTTCCTCCACCCTTTTTTTGTTTAAAAGTTGTTGATAAAAACAATCTACAATGCATGAAGCCTCATCGTTTAATTTACTTGCACAACTTGCTGCATAGGGAATATATCGTAGCTAACAGCGTGTACCAGTATATAGATGGAATATTATGTTTGTGCCAATAATATTTTAAGCTTTGTTTTTTTTTTCTTCTTCAGAAAATAATGGAATATCTGACTGACTTTCCTGAGGTGAGATTAAGTTTAGACAAATATATGCATGGTACTCATATTTACAATATGAATAACAATGATTTTAAAGTCATTACATGTATTAAAGAATTGACAATAAATAGGTACATGTACTCTTTTTATTTACAGACTAAAGGCAGAAAATGGACATCATACTTTGACTTTGTTGTTGTTGATGCAAAGAAACCATTGTTCTTTGAAGAAGGAACTATACTGAGAAAAGTTGATACTGTAAGTAACAGCATAAATTAAAAGTTACAGATACTTATTGAATAGAAGCATAAATCTTATTTTATAGACTTTGTTTGAAGTACCGGTAACTAAATAAAGGTTAATTATAAAAGACACTGAGTCACAGAATCTGGTTAAAGACACTTTAATAAGTAAATAGCATTTATCTATTTACAGTATCTAAGGGCATTGATACTTTATCAAGTATTTATTTTCATTGAATCTTGGGTTATAGACAACATATCAATGATGATTTTGTTTTTAGACTTCTAGTAAACTAAGTATCGGTCACCACATGGGGAAGCTAGAACAACACTGTGCTTATTCTGGAGGTAGGTCACTTCTTGTTAAGGTCTTATAGAGTTGTCATTTTATTTGAATGATATAAATCTACTGAAAGTTTGAAGTACTGTAGAAGAGAAGCACTGAAATTTTTTAAAATTTCATAGACATACATGTATGTTGTTTCATAACTGTCAGAAAAGTACAAGCGACATTTTAAACCTCTTCTCGTGATTTTACAAGTAAATAAAATCTTCAAGTTTTGCTATATCTTGGTTTGTTTCTCTTTATCAGGATCCTGTGAAGTGATATCCCAGATGATTGGTGCCCAGGGGAAAGATGTCTTGTATGTGGGAGACCACATATTTGGAGACATTTTACGATCCAAAAAACAGCGCGGCTGGCGAACCTTTCTGGTTGTTCCTGAACTCTCCACAGAGGTTCACGTGTGGACAGACCAGTCAGAGCTGTTCAACAAAATCAAATCCTTGGAGCAGACCCTCAGCATTATCTACAAGTAAGTGTTCTTTATATATCTTACCTGTATATCTTTTCTTTATATCCATGCATGTATTTGATCAACTTTAACAGAGATAATTCAGACCCTTGGTTCTCTTATTTTGGGTTAGGGTGTTTTTCATGAATTCAATCTCTGCAAGCTCATGCACATTTATTCTGTAATCTGAATCTGGAAATTTTAACTTTATTTTCCAGAAACCTAGATAGCAGTAATATGGAAAAACCAGATATTTCCAATATTCAAAGGGCCATGATGGTTAGTGCAGTCAAGAATTTGATGTCAACTTGATAACTGTTTAAGATTACTGTAAGTTACATATTCAGTTACATAACTAACACATGTATTTAATAACTTCTCAATCAATATTTCAGGACACTGTCCATGAGCTAGATTTGTCCTATGGCATGCTGGGAAGCTTATTCCGAAGTGGTAGGTACTTGTAATGTTGTTATTTGTTTGTAAAAAAAATTCGTTAATAGATACATGATTGTATATGAATATCAAATGTCTCACTAGTGCTGACATTTTCTATTTTATAAATACAGGTGAATCTCGATAACTCGAACTTCTGGGGACCTGGTGTAAACTTCGAGAGATCAAGAGTTTGAGTGATCGAAAGTTTAAAAAATTCCGGATAATTTTGTTCCGATCATTTTGGTTTAATAATTATAGTAGCCGGAAGTTTACATATACAACATGGTAGAATAGTCTAACATGATTTCATTCGTATTTTCAGCTACGTTACTACATTTCAACAATACAGAACTTAGATTTGGGTAGATTAATGTGTGTTTTATTGTTAACAATGTTTTAAGTAGTTCAAGTTTATTTGGTCACATAAAATAATTCAATTTAAGAACGGTTTAGTTAACCGGTAATTTTACAAGTTGTTGAAAATTAATTTATAAATTAACTATCAACCATTTGAAAGAAGCAAAGGGGTAGTGTCACTTATGTAATCAAACACGCTAGCCACAGGCATTCACTGCTGCTGCCCAGGTAAGGTCCGCGTAGAGCTAATTATACGCTTAATAGATCGCATGTGAACACAGCCACCACTTCGAGTTATCAAGAGTGAAAAGCAATGAAATATGTATAACGGGACCCAGGTATCACTTCGAGAGATCAAGAACTTCGAGATATCGGAGTTCGAGAGATCAAGAGTAAATTTGCTTGGTTATATAGAGAAAAAAATCGGGACCATGATTTCACTTTGAGAGATCAAGAACTTCGAGCCATCGAGTGTCACCTGTATAGTATATGACTCTGTATCTATATTGTTTTAAATATTATAAACCTTGCTTTCCTTGCTTGTCACCTGATTCTGAGGACATGTTTCAATGATTTTTAAGATAACAACTGACATTATTGATTTTTTAGGATCTCGACTGACATTCTTCTCCTCACAAGTGCAGCGATTTGCAGACATCTATGCGGCCTCTGTCATCAATTTGATCCACTATCCTTTTACTTACATGTTCAGGGCACCTGCAATGCTGGTAAGGTTCTGCCATTCTGACTCATTGATTAAACTAGCATCTGAGTATTTCAGAAAGTTGAATTTGGAATTTAATAATTTGAGATTGAACTAATTCTCATTGTTGAAAGTAATATGATTGCAATAAATACCATAGTTACTTTAATAGAAACAGACTATAAATGATTGACATTCATTTCTTTTGCATACAGTTGCCTCATGAATCCACTGTATCACATGAGAATACAATACCTGCTGATGACTTCACTATTGCCCGACAACGCTCCTTGAACAACGAAAATAAATACGCCAAAGTGCAACACGTGCCCCACCTTCGTCCAGAGACGCCTACAAAGGTCACTCATCACCACGACGACGATGACTTTGAGGAGACCAGTAGTAACAGCAGTGACAAATCCACCTGAGCACATCACGTCGGTGCTACCACAACAGAGAGGGGGGAGGGCAGAAACCAAAACTTACATGAACTAATCACATTGCTTAAAATCAGTTCAGTTCTACAACAATGCAAAAAAAAGGGGGGGGGGGTTACAAACTAAACTTACTTGAACTTCCATATTGCTGATTATATCCTTGTTTTCTCTGTGTGTTAAGAAGTTTTTCACTACGTTGGTGTTCTGGACTCTCTTCCTTTAGCTGATACTTTAGCTGGTGCTTATTTTTCTCAACAAGAAAACCTCAGATTCAGAATGCATCTTTTAAATCTATAAATTCTGTAATAGTAGTTTCATGTCAGAATACCTCAAAAATAAAGAAAATTTAAGTGATGTGACAGAAGTTTAATGCAAATTTTACTGCCATGTTTGTTAGTGAGATACTGTGGAATACATGTGAATTTGATTTGTTTTGTAACGATTAAGTGCTACAATCAAGGAAAATACTAAGTGCTCATCATTGTCTATATCTATAAACTGAACTATATACCGGTACTATTATACATTTATTACATACACTTGTACTCCTTGGGAAGCTTATATACCGGTAATTTTATGTGTTAGTGTATTTAATTGCCAGACACTTTATGGCTTTCCTGTATACATGTATACTGCAACAGTAAAACTTCATGTAAAAGCTTAGGGAAAATTTGATTTGTAAACCGAAACTACATGTAATTGCTTTTATCTTTTTTACAATTTTATGGATTTCCTTCTGTGTATTGATCTTGTATCTCTTCTTTGTATTGGTCTTGTATTTTTATGGAGAGAATCAGAGTTTTAATTTTATGATTAATTGTCCATTTGTCTAGTCAGCGTTACTACAGTGTATGTTTAAACTTGTACTTATTTAAAGTTTTTATGATTTTTATGTACATTGTATGAATCTTTTCCTAAAACAAAGGTGTTCTGAATACGTGCCATTTGTTGTCATATGGGACCAGTCAGGTTTATTGTTTGTTTTGGTTTTTTATTATTATATATTCCTGAGTTACACATTTTAAATTACAATTTCTTTATTATTATATATTCCTGAGTTACACATTTTAAATTACAGTTTCCTCTCAATGATAGATCCTAGTAGATACATGTATATGTAGACTGTAGAATTGCATTCAGTTATATATTGTTCTTTTTTGGGTTTTTTTTAATGATTGATGTATCAATATTGTTAGTTGTAAATGATATTACAATAAGGATGGCATTAAAAACACATTCATATGTTCCGCTTTACCTCGGCAGTAGAATCTGCTCTGTGCAATAGACAGACTCACGGTACACCTTTAATCCCTCAGTGTGACTTAGTTCAAACATACATGTAAAAGGTACTAAAAAACTGATTTGTGCAGTTCATTACAAATTAATCACCTGTTTAACCCCTAAAATATATCTTAATGAGTTTATTTATTGAAGAATTTTAAGAAATGATCCATAGCCAAGCACTCTAATATGGATTTGTTTGCTGAATATTTTTAATACATGTACATGTATCTAAGGTAGTGTATTTATTCCTTCTTAGCCAATGTACGGCCAAGCAGACATCATTGTTAGAAATAGAACATATATCTGGAAATGGATCAGTTTTCTTACACAAAGGCTATTACAATCCATTATGATGTGATATTTTAAACTTTTAAATTCTTAACTAACACTATTGAATTGGATTTTTTCATATACTGGTATTCAATACATTTTGTCATAAGATGTATCTTTATTCAATCCTTTATTGTTTTTGTTCAAAAAGGTGAAGTTTCAATTTTTAATGTATATTATTTTATGGTAGGGCTTTAAGATTTTAAAAATGACATGCATTAAGTTGAACATTGGATTTGTAATATATGGATCATAACATAAAAGCAAATTTGAAGACTGTGGATCATAAACTGTGCATTGTATTACAGAATCTTGTTAGCTGTAGTTAACTTTTACTTTGATATTAGAAATTAATGGTATGCATGCGCAGATCTATGGGGGTGGGGGGGGGGGGTCGAGAGGGTCTGGACCCACTCCCCCTGAAAAATTATTCAAATTTCTTAAATTTACATAGTAAAATTACCAAAAATATGCCTCGGATCCCCTGTGCATAACCTCCTCAATATCACTCAGACACCCCCCTCCCCTGAAAAATTTTCTGAATCCACACATGCTGGTATGTTGTGTAGATATCAAGATTTTCCAGCTACCGGTACCATAACCCACATTAACGAAGAGTGATATCATTGGTGTTGTGGAACTATACTTAGTAACTGCTATTTATATATGATTCTGTGTGCCTCCTGTGTTGTATCTAACTACTAGTAGCCGTGTAACCACAAACAGTACCCAAGTGCAATTCTTGTTTAAGGATTTTATTATGTATACAGCAGGTGATTAAATCCATAATCATTGTTTTTTTGTTATTGACTGTCAAAAATTATATATGTTGTAATTTATTATAGTACTATAACTTTAATTATGACAAAGTATTATGTATTATAAACAAACTAAAGCGTTTTTGTAATGGAAATAATTCTCCCTGAAATAAATACATGAACATTTTGTTTTATTTTATGTTTTATAGAGGGAGTTCTAGTTACAATGCATACAATACACTAGATATCATAATTATACAGTATAAAGAACCTCTGCCTTTCATAGCACTGGTGATCTAATTGGTATGCCGTTTGGAATTATAAACTTCTCCAAGATGTTTCTATAAAAATATAAAGTTGAAAGGATAAAGGCAATCTACCTAATCAAAATTAGATCCTTTGATCTGCTTCAGTAGATGGCTTCACTAATACCAGTTGAAAAGGAATTCAAACACAGTGTGCTTTAATATGAAAGCAAAAAAAGTTGGATGAACATTCAAGCTTTATTCATTTTTTATTTATTCATTATTATTTATGACATCTTATAGGTTTGTGGGGGTTAAAATTATAGCATTGGAGATCCAAGTAATAGTAGATCATATTAAGTAAAATTTTAGCAATAAAGATGGGGGTGGAGGTAGAAAAGCGACTGAGCCTCTTCTTCACTAAAATTTAAATTTAACCCAATTTTTCATCGGCTAATCAAAAGTTCTTTGTCAATCATTATATTATCTCTCTTTTGTTTATGGCTCTCTTTGGTTTCAACCAAAATATGACGTCGCTATGAATTTCGATTACCGTAAACATCACTTAATAGAATATTTAGCGATAGCTGATTGGATGAAAAAGTGGGATATGTTCTAATTATGGAAGTTGATTTCAAAGAACCATATTTGAAAAGGTCCAATATCTGCCCCCCTCTTTCACAAATTTTATAACACATCATATCATACCGACATTTTAATAGTATACAAAACTAAATATGTAAGTTACAGAAATCTAGAAGACTTAGTTTAACAACATCGTTTATTCCTCGTGCCTCTATGACATCATGTAAATGGGTCATTTCTTGCCATTGCCCCAAAAACATGAAAACTTCATAAATTTTTCTTCATATTCAACAGTACAAAGTATAGAGCGCGTCGTTGATGGCTAAATCTGTCAGTTGTTTTAATTCATAAAATATTTTTTTATGTACTGTTGATATTAAATTTTGTATTTTTTTGTGCCTAAATAGTAATATAAACACAGTATCATTGCTTTGCACCGAGTAATCATAGTTGCCCTCAACCGTTTACAGTACTGTAAACCAACTTCTATTGGCGGCAACTTTATTTCGCGATTCACTTTCGATAAACTGGTACGCGACAATTTATGTTCGCGACCAAGCCTTATCCAGACTCGTTTATTGTTATAACAACCATACGACGGACTGGTTCGCAGCATAAAATAAATAAATAAAAGTTGGTTTACAGGAATTATGTATTAACAATGGAGTATTCGTTGTACAGATTGTTTACATTTCATTGTGTACAACTTCACAAAAATAAGCTGACACCTATATATGTTGTTTACATGATTTATTACACAACAAACACTTGACAATATTCAAGTACAAGTATTATTATCTCGCTATATCTTTATAATATTAATCTATATATTTTATCTTGGCCATATTGAAGATACAAAACAATACATACATGTACCAAAACCAAACATAGTTTGTTCCTTTCCTAATTCATCATACAAATCTTTTAAAAGCACTAATGTAAAGAAAGGGAGTTACAAGTTTTGAGTGCTTTCTGACCAAGATTTGATTGTCTGAGAGTACGTACACAATGACATCGAACTAAGCACTAAAATACAGCTAATCTCTTGGTACCCATCATTTTCAATGAGAAAGGTAGCGAATTATCACAAACAGAGCTAGTGAATGAAGCCCTGGATAGGATTCAATGGCACGTAACATCCATGTACATTTATCCGAGGGGTTAACATTACTCATTATTATACTTTCATGTTAAATACTGAAATCTGATTGGTTAAGACGCAGTTGACAATCCGTTCTCTTTCCCTCGGCGTTAGCAACACGCTTGGCAACGGGCCGACAGAACGAATTGTTACATGCGCGTAAATTATGCGCTTACGGTTCGCCGTAAAACCCACGTCTTTTCTATATAAAAGCAGTAAAATTTGCTATAAAATTAAGACATTCAGTATAATAAAATAAATAGTGCCTGTTTGGGAGGGTACCAGTTGAAATTGACACCCCTCGAAAACCATTGTCAACCTCCGCTTCGCGTCGGTTGACAATGGTTTTCTCGGGGTGTCAATTTCAACTGGTACCCTCCCAAACAGGCACTATTTATATATTGGTCTATACGGTTGATTAGTAGAGAGAGTATTGTGTCCCTCGTCACATGTTTAGTTATTTATATAGACTATACACAATAAAACAAAATATACACAGCACTTTCTATACAATGTAGTACAGGTTCTCTGTGACTCTGGTGTGGAATGTTTTGATCAGCACTAAATATAACACTATGTATCTGTTCACAGCACGCTCTCCCGTGACAGACTGGTCGGAGATTGGATGACTAGCAGCGGGGTTCTGGAGCGAGGGGTGTGGATAGCCTTCTAAAATAAAAAATTCACAATTGTTACTTAGCCCCTTCATATTATAGGAACATGTTTTGTGATTACATTATAGAAATAGTGCCTGTTTGGGAGGGTAACAGTTGAAATTGACACCCCGAAAAAACCATTGTCAACCCACAAGAAGCGGAGGTTGACAATGGTTTTCGAGGGGTGTCAAATTCAACTGTTACCCTCCCAAACAGACACTATTTATTTTATTCTACTGAATGTCTTAATTTTAAAGAGAAAATTTTACTGTTTTAATATAGAAAAGACCTGAATTCTACGGCGAACCGTACCCTCATAATTTATACGCATGTAACAATTCATTGTGTTACCCGTTGCCAAGTGTGTTGCTAACGCTGAAGGTCATAGAACGGATTATCAACTGTGTCTAAACCAATCAGATTTCAGTATTTAACATGAAAGTATAATAACAACCATTAAATTGGGTAACATTTTGAATTACTGTATAATTGAAAATCCCCAATCTTTTTAATTCTAGGTTAAAACAATTAACAAGGAAATCATTTCTGTGATTCCACACATTAATTTACAAATCAGTATCTCTCTGTATATGAAGGGTTAAGTTGAGACCGTACCTGTGATTTATAAGGAATCTTTTTGACTGACTCGGATATAGGAGAGTGAAGACCCATTGGCGATACCATGGCAACAGGTTTGTGGTGGAGCTGTGTTGGTGTGCAGGGACAGTGCCTGCGTTCATGGGGGAGGCTGGCCAGGTACTGGATCTCGTTCTCCGTACAGGGAACCTTCCGGATCTTGTCTGGGGACGGTCGGCTCTCGGGGTGACTCCCATCACTGCTATCACTGCTCAGCCTCTTTCTGGTTGGCTGGATTTTTCTGCTCTGTGTTGGAGTTTTACTCAGGTCTACTATGTGAACAGCAGGGCTTCCCGGCTACAACAAAAACCGAGGTATAATAAAGGTATTCTAGGAAAGAGAACTGTAGCGATCAGATACAGTGAAGGAATGTAATAGTCATTGTCTGTAGCACAATCCTGTGAAATCTTAATTCAACCTTGCATGAATCACTTTATCCTACAAATGGTTTTGACTGAGGATAAATGAAATGACATGAATTAACCCTTGTGATTTAAAAGGATTTCCAACAGATACATACATGTATCTTAAATCCATTTATGAATTTCTTGTTACAGGGAGGAGTAAAAAATCTCACCCTTCTCAAGTTAATATGCTATTTACAAAAGTTGGTCAAGGTTGGCTTAGTAGTCTCTGAGAAGTTTGAAACTTTCTAATGCAAATTGACAATGTACATCCACATACAGTGATGCAATAGGCCAACTGAGAAACTCATATGAAGTAATTTTGACTAGTATAATAATAAGCTATTTCTACACTTCCAGTTGTATATGTAATACCTGATTGAGACCTATCCTGGTTTTGCCATCAGGAGTCTTTGTAATGAACACATCATCATGGTGAATGTTGTCGTTTTCATCAATATTAATTGTTTTGGTTGTACCCCATGGAAGGCCTCGCGTAATCTTACTTCCATCATTGGAACCTCGTCTCTTGTGATTTTTGTGTAAATTTCCAAAATGTTTCTGAAAGACAATAAAAATGGTAAGAGATTAGAAACATGGTATAGACCATTCATCAAGACTGAAACCAACTAAGTCAGTACAATAAATTAGATTCCTTCATGCTTAGTCCAAAAGTTTTTGAGGCACTGTTGATTTCAGGGTCATGAAATCTAATCCCCACATTTTGTAGGCATAGAATACACTTTATTTATTTCTGTTTATGAATAGATGTGTACACATTTGTTCATGAATTTTACCTTAATTTGTTCTCCTAGGGTCTTGCTTCTTGAATGTTTCTTTTGAGGATGTGTGCCACTGGCCTGGTTAAACCTTTTGAGTAACTTCTTCTTTTTGGACGAGTCGGGCATCATTTGAACGTGAGCGTAGAGTTTACCCAGTGCAACCTGTGTGTCACTTCCTGAGTCTGAATCACTAGAGGTCTTTCGCTCGGCAAAACATATCACTGTGTTTACTGCCTGTGTGCTCCCATATTTCTGTAAAGCAACAAATGAAAATCAGAATCCCAGTTTAATCTGTGGCCTTTTATGCCATATTTACTTGAACATCTTCAAAGTTAACAAGGTAAAAAACTGCCTATGTTTAACTGATGGGGAATACATGTGTAAATATAAATACAAATAAAGATTTCTATTATTTGGTTTGGTGTCTTGATTTGATATAATGTTTGGAATACTTCAACTGATTGATACATCTTATGCTGATTCATGAGGCACCTAAAGTATGATCCAACCCCATCTCAAGGGATCCAACCCCCATCTGAAGGGATCCAACCCCATCTGAAGGGATCCAATCCAATCTCAAGGGATCCAATCCCATCTTAAGGGAAATGCTTGGTACAAGGTTCATTCAGCCTTGCAAACGTTGAAGAGTCTAAGACAACTGCTTTACCTTTGAACTGTACAGGGCTGAGCTAGAGTTCCCATGGTCACCATCACTGTTCACTCGATTGCCCTTGCTTGGTGTTTCCATTTCTCGCCAAAAGTTTGCTATGTCTGCTGCTAGTTCTCTTGGAGTCTACAAAGAAGCAATGCACAAATGTATTCTGGAAATATTCTTGTTTTTGTGGACACAGTTTAAGCAACATTCATTACTGAATACTCACTTTGAATATTTGGGATCCACATTCTACCATGAAGGAAATGGCTTGGCTGAGCTTGGGTGAAATAACCTGCAACTCTTCTGGTGGCATCTACAATCCCAAAAATAAAGAATGTAAGCATTTGTCTACAGAAATCAATCTACTAAATTGCAACACAAGTAACTGAAATTTCATCAATTAATTGACAGGATTATAGGATTTTAATTTCAAAACATGAGAGCACTGACCTTTCTAGGACACAGCAGACATGGGGCAAACACTGTCCCCAGCGACTGGGCGGTCATCATGTTTTCTGATATCCTGGACACCCTGTGTAGCATGTCAATCAGACACTCCAGGAGAAGGCAGTTGGTGGGGGGTAGGGCCAGGAACAGCAGCTGTAGCCCCTTAATCTGTTTATTGCGGGCCTTCATCTTCTCTGTCTCCAACACAACGTGCGACATCATTTCTGAAGGTCAGAAAAAATAAGAATATATTTCAAAAAGACTCTAATTCTAATTAAACAAGGCTTTTCAAATTTCACTGCTAACTTTCAGATCAGTGTATTTTAACTATATAACAACAATTTTGAAAACATTAATAGCTGAT
This sequence comes from Magallana ariakensis, assembly GCA_020458035.1. NCBI lineage: Eukaryota > Metazoa > Mollusca > Bivalvia > Ostreida > Ostreidae > Magallana > Magallana ariakensis. The sequence goes on from CM035819.1 coordinate 50,006,650, forward strand.
TAATATTGAAGTCTCATATGTACAGGTACATAGTACATGTGAAGTTCACTAAAAGTACCAGTAACATATTGACTACTGTATACAGAGAAATATTCACCCCCGTTTTATTTTCGCCCCTTTCCCCCTCCTTGTCAACGGGCGAATTTAAAACTGGGCCAATTGCATTGGCTCAAATTATCTCTTTTTAAACATAACTTTGTCTGGGAGAATTCAAGACCGGGCGAAACTGTTTGCGAGCGAAAAAGGGCGAAAATAATCCTGTATACAGTACTTGCAAAGATCCACTAACGTACCGACTACTTGTAGATGGGCCTGGTAGTGTCTCTCGGTCAGTAGTGGCTCGGGGAGCTCTGACAGGTAGTTCTTGAGGACGGTGGCACAGTCGTGGGGGGTGAAGGATGACTGGTCCAGACACAGGTCCACACCCTCGTTCAGCCATTCCTTCAGCAGACGCTGCCTAGCCACATTACCAGTCTTTCTAAATAAGCCCTCTGTCTTCAGATCTGAAATGGTATCCATCAGGTTATCATTTGGCAGCCTTTGTGCAGCAGTACAATTGAACATAAAATAACCTAGTGTATTTTCTGAAAATGACCTGTGTGTAAGATCAATTTTGTCTTTTGCCTTGGGCAATATGACCAAATTTTACAGATTTGAGAAGATATTCTTAGGTGCCTGAAGCAATCTTAGAAGTTATTTACCTCTATACCTATAAGGTCACCAAATAAAGAATTCAAAAGAGAAAAGAGTGTGATAATGTTAAAAACAGATCAATGTAGAAAAAACAGTTTGGCCAAAACCAAAACATGAAACTTGTAAGTCTTGAGCTGCTGTTGTTAGAAACATCTGTAGTGCACTTGACCTGTACTTACTTTCTGGACGACTAAGGAACTCGATCAGAGGGTAGATGCGAGCCACATTCTCATTGCTTAGTGGAGCTCCAAAGAGGACGGAATTGTGTTTTTCTAAAATAACAAATCACAATTTGGATCATAGTTTCTTTTACTTAATTATCATTGCATAACACAAAGAGTATACATCCTTCCAGAATTTCTAGTGGGCTCACCTTTCTTTTTAGAGAATGGAGTTGTACTTTTCCTCTTTGGAATCACCTCCACTTTTTCTGGTTCGGTGAACATTTCTTCTAACTTTGTTCCATCCAGATCCAAGATGAAAGATAAATGCATTTGTACCATGATCCTGAACTTGTCGGGCATGGAGTTTTTGAGTCTGTTCACCAACTTGTCTGCATCAGTGTGACGTCGACGGACTGCAGGAGTCGACATTTCGTACGCTGTAAGACAGACACAAAAATATACCTCAAAATTAAAAAAAAAAACCAGTAGAATATGACCTGCCTAATCCTTAAAAATAGATCTTTGCACAAAATAAAGCCACAAAAATCTGCACCAATATCCAAAGTACTGTGAAATATGACCTGCTTTATCACCAAAATAGAGCTGTGCACAAAATAAACAGTATGGGCTCTCTTAAAATATGACACATCTTACATTGAATTAGCTTTCCTTCTTTTCACATATTACAGGAAATAGAGCATTAGACAGTAGCAGACATGTACTGGACTGAACAAATAATGCAATTGATGATCAAGTAGCACATGGCCCCTGGGGCTCTATAGGAAATCCTTTATCCAATTTATGTTGGAAGGCCTTGGGTGATAATCCATTGTTTGTAACTGTTTACTCAAAGTAAGCTTGTTCTAACATCAAGATAAAGTGAAGGACTTCTAATGATAGATTGAATATCAGTTAATTAGTGTCCAAAAGTATGTGTTTCTAAGAAAAACAAAAACAAATCAGTAATTATAAGAAAATAATAACAAATGTAGCTAAAATTCTCTGCTTTAGAGAATAGAGAACACCAGTAGTCATTGCCTCTACCAACAGTTTATTCATTATGTTATCAAGAATAAAATGTATATTTTAAAATCTGAAAATCATTTGAAATGCAGAATTTGCATTGTGGATTTTGTCAAAGAGGAGAGGGATATTCTGTATTATAGTTATGCAATATTTATTACCAAACTGATTAAAAATTTCATGAGAAAATAATTCATATTCAAAAGATAAATACTTTAAAGTATAACATTTAGTTCATTACATCTGGTACTATATAAATAAATATTTGTTTTAAAGTAAAACCCTCCCTAATGGTGTACGTGGTCAAAAAATATACAATCAAATTTTGATTCTGACAGAGGGTAAAAAAACACCCTTTTGTTTGCTGAGTTGACATACAATTCAATAAATGAACAGTTATAATTTATTACTAACAACAAAAAACAAAAAGCCATTTATACTGAACAAAAGAAACAATAGATTATTGCACCAGATCAACACTGACCAGAGGCACTAAGAATCCTGAAGGCAAATGTTCCTACCACATACTCTGTCATTATACATTTCTTTGATCTTATAGAGTCAGTACTACTATATGCTTTAGTATGTTTAATCATTAGTTGGAGAAATGATTTTGAATTTGCAACACTCCCCCCCCCCCCCCCAAAAAAAAAACAGCAAAAAAAAAAAAAAATCCCAATCATATGCAATGGTTTACTTTACCTTGGGAACAACCCTCCATTCAGTTAAATTTTTGTTTTTAGATCAGCCAGCACCACGACAAAGTAAATTGAGTTAATACCAATAACACCGCCAAACAAAGCCCACATCTAACGTTATATAACCATCAACAGTCACATCCTAGCCCTCCTGAAAGTGATGGCCACTATTGACCATATGTCCTGTGTTCTGCCCTGGATGACAGCTCAATAATTAATTAGTGGAGGCCCAGCCTCAGCAACATCTGACAGGCCAAGCTCGACTGACAATAACACACAGATAATGAGCCTTATCTCCGACAGGCAATAAACTGATTTTTCACAGGGGAGTTCTAAAATTCCCAGTCTCATTTTCCACTTGGCATGGTGCAATGAAAACAAATTTTAAGATAAAGCAGATGTACTTTACACCTTCAGAACCATGGACCTGACTTCAGAACAGTAAAACTACAGAGACATTTTCAATGTACGTTAAGATAAAGCAGATGTACTTTACACCTTCAGAACCATGGACCTGACTTCAGAACAGTAAAACTACAGAGAAATTTTCAATGTACAACGGTTTGAGCAAAATACTTATTAAACAGAATCTGAAAATTCCATTACATGTAATTATTTTAACAAAATATATTACATGTTATTGTACCAAGAAGAAGTATTCAGGCTTCCAAAACTTACCCAAAAAATGGACAAAGTTGGTATTACTAACCATAAACTGTGCATACTACGGAATAATCAAGGCTTCTTCCTACCTTTTTAATTATCCAACTTTTAAATTATTAAATTACAAGGTGTTAAGTAAAAAAAAAATTGGTGTTATGTTCATGGACATAAAATCAGACGGACACATAAAAATCAGTTTGACAAAGAGTAAAAGTCAACACTAGTGGAGGGAGGGGGATATGGGCTGTGATAATTAACCTGAGGATTATCTTATCATTAGGATGGATCCCCAGAGACTGGGGGTTCTGATAGTCACCTAGAACTCAGATTATATTAAGCCCATGGTAATAGAGCTTATCTGACCAAGTAAAGCTAGCTGTCTGACTTATCTTGCTGTAAAACCCTTTTAATGGTGAGCAAACTTTGCAATTGCTCTTAATGCATGATGCAAGTGAAATAATTACATAACTGAGTGCAATTTCTGAACCCTAAAAGATTACAGACTCTTTAAACATCAATATAGCTATATCAGAGGTTGACATGTTTTTGACATTGAATAATGACATATCAAAATGAAATAAATCAAGCAATGATTAAACTCACAGTGGTCACACAAGAAGTCTGTGAAGAATACATCCATCTCCATTCCATAACACTTCTTCTGAAATGGTGAAAGAACCATCCTTGTTCTTAGAAGGACAGTATCCCAGATTCATATGACAATCTTATGCTTGAAGACAGCTTTATAATATGTGTGCACAGTCAGCTAGTATGGTATGGGGCAGGAGGTCCCCCTGTCAAAATAATCCCTCCCAGAAGCTGTTCTGGTCTCAATCAAGCTGAATTCTGTCCCACTGAGTCTGTATATTCTCAGAACTTAGCAACCTGTATAGCCTGTGTGACCACTGCTGGGTGAACACCAAGCCAATCAACTGTCAGAAAATCACTGCAGAGAGGCCATCTAACTCAGGCTAGGGTAGTCAAGTCAGGGGGCTTTGTACAGTTGTCAGGTGAAACAAGGGACTTTTCTCTCAGAAATACAAGATGCATGAACCTTCCTCTATGCAATTTAGTTGGTTTTGATAACAAGTTTACAAACAATTAACCTTTACTAAAGAAGAGACCTGCCTTTGGACCAAAGGGCACATAGAGGGGTGTAAAGTCACACTGGTTTCTTTCCAATCAATGAGCAATTGTTGGGCAACCCCTCAGGATAGAGGCAGAACAAGATCAAAGAGAGAACTGGAGTGTCCAAGTCATAAAAGTGACCAGCTAGGAAATCAAACTCCCCCATCCTGTCCAACTCTGAGTTTCCTGTTTGAACTGTTCAGATTATCTGATTATTTCTATCCAACAACAAAGGCTTACTGGTGACTCAAAATGATCAAAGGGAATATAGTGGAATTACTGGTATTGAAGTCAATGATGGTTACTATCACAACAAAATATATACATTAATATTTTTCCTGCTTGAATTCTTTAAGATTATCTGATTGTTCTAGTCATACAACAATGTCTTACTGGTGTCTCAATATGATAAAACTTAGGGAATCGGGTAGAATTGTTGGTATATAAACAATTATAGAAGTCAAAGACGATTGCAAAAACTAAACCACCAATAGAAATCTTTATAAAAAATGACTTACTACTGTGACTCGTCAATAAAATTAAAGGGGACGGGTTAGAGTGATACAGGAACACACAATAATACAAGTGACTGGGGATTACTATTGCCAAAATATTTATATATGTAACAAGTATATACCTTGTACAACCAATTAACATGTAATGCAACATTTAGTTAATAAATTCATAATTATTCTTACCATAATAAAAAAAAATTATCAACAGTACTGTTGCTCACTTTGTAAAAAAAAATTACAAAAATAAACTAATTACCTTTCATAGCAAGTGAGCAAATAATTAATTTAGAGGACTTAAACAACACACCACCTATGGAGATAATGAACAAGATAATGAATGCTGGCAGTTCTTAACCTGCTCCAGATTCCAGCAAATTGTTAGAACAACAACTACATAACACTGGTCAATTCATTTAGAAGTCACACAGAATGTGGCTTGTATAAGGAGACCCAACAGAATACAGTTTACACAAGCCAAGAGAGTCAGTATTTATGTAAACATTAGATTAATGTTTATTGTAAACAAACTTGCTTTATAATTCAAGGAGATTTGATGTGTATAGTCCTGAACAAAATAAAACAGAGAAAATGAAAACAGCTGTTATTAAAATTGGGCAGGTGTAGCTCAGTTCACACAATGTTCTATTGATCTCTGTATACATAATGATTAATGGATATACTCATGAAGGCCTTGATGACATTGATAATTATAGACAGCAGATCCACAGTTTTTACTATCTATTGTCCACTATTTCTTGCTTCTAATTCAGTAAAAGTTGAGAGATTATGCATAGATTTGACATACCTAACTGTCTCCACACATACCTGAATGAACCTAATCTAGTACTTATAAGCTGTGAAATAGTATATCCTGCCTGGAAAAACACCAGAAGGGGGTCTTTGTTGGAGTCAGGAACAGTTCTCTGTTAGAGACCAACAAGTCTTTAAATCCTGCTGAAAAATCAGCTGTTCTCACACTATAAGGCATGGCATTCCCCATCCCTGGCCAGTACTAACAATTAGGTGCCAATTTACTAAGCCTGACAAGAGAGTCCATAAATCTGGGTCAATGAAATTGCAATCATGACTTTCATTTAGATTCCATTACATAACCCCATAAATTTGCAATTAATTAACTTCTGGATTTCCTTTGGTTCGAGGCTTAGGATAGTTTAATGTTTTCTATGACCAAAACCACGGCCACATCAATACTCACCAGCTATGATTTGCTCAAAGAAGCTGTCTGTATCAAATCTGTACATGGTGAAATGTCCCTTGATTAATTCTTCCTCAATGAATTTAAAACAATCCACATGTTACATGTGCTCAAGACAAGAACCAAATAACACCATGCAAACAAAATCCACTGTTTATACTCCTTTATCACCCTGTCAGCAATTATGTATTAATAACTGGTGTTAATTATGTTGTCAGCTTTCAAAAAAAACTAGGAAGACTTCTTGTTTATCTCCAGTTAGGGTGCCTTGCAGTAAGAGCATGTATTAAAAGCTCAGACTTCTTGAATGCCCAAGAGTACCTGTCCAATGCCTGCACAGATCTTAGCCCCTGATAACTTGTTCATGTAACTTGACCAAACAGCTACATGTATGACAGCTGAGTGAAAAATGGGCCAGTGTTGACACTAATGACAGATCAACATAGATCAACATGATAATTTTACATACCCTGAAAAAACAGTTATATCTGAGTTAAAATCAGTAATTTATCCACTTCTACTGTGATGAACATCCTAAAGGTGTGCATTTATGGTATTTAAAATCATGTGTGTGATTTACATTTCATAAATTAAAATTTAACACACAATGCAAGCCATTTTAGCTAAAATGTTTTGTAATGAAATTTTGAATTTTAAAAATAAATCTGTATGCAAACCATGAATTTAAACTAAAGCTTTCAACAAAAATAACTACATGTATTTAATAGATAATAACTAAAACTATTTTCTGTCTGCAATACACAAGACATGGTATTGTCTAATTAGTACAGTAGATATTTTAGATTCATTTGTATGTTAACCACAAAGCCATAGTTACATACGATTATCATAATATCAATTAAAGCTATCAATTAACAGCATAAAGTAATCAGTTGCAGATTGCATTGATAAATCTAAGATTGATGATCAAAATGCCCTTTTTATCTGTAACTGTTATAAAATTAATTCACAGAGAGAAATCTGCTAGATCAAATCTTGAATACTATCAATTTGATTGTATTAAATCATATGAAATTGCATTAGAACTACCACAAACTCTTTGATGAATTTCAAATTAAAAATCATTAAGCCTAATCTTGAGTTGAACAATAAACAGATAAACGATGCATTAATTTTATATATTTTACACACTGATTTCATTTCAATCATCCGTTGTTAATCTGGTTAATAAAAAGCGCGACCCGGTTACGAAAATTTACAAATTATATCTATAAGCTGCAACTTCAATGAACAGATATACGAGAAACATGTTAAATTGTTAAAATTTAAAATCCCAATGGAATATATTGCTATGTCGCTTATGATAACATGGGACTAAACTGAGGAAAAAGATGTTCTTTATTACGAGGTCTTTAAAAAAAGATTACGATTTAAATGTCTTTATGACCTTACATCTTCTCTAGAAGTTGCTGCACCAAATATTTTTCTTCATGAAATCGTTTTCCTTGAAATGGCCGCGTCATTAAAATAGGATAATTGATTGGTCATGCTCTTTATTTACGTCGTATTTCATTGGATACCTCGTTTTCAGTCCAATATGTCTGCGCCCATGGTATGAAAACATTAATATGATAAGCTAACTTTTAAACAGTATTTTTGTCAGTATTTTTGTGCTACGGTTTTTCTAATTACTAGAACTAACTGATTGTATTACAATTGCAGAAATTAACGATTACGATTTTCTAGTTTCCGTTTTGTTTGGGAATGAATCTTTGCTGTTTACATTTCTCTATGCACGCGAATGACTTGCTTGATAAACTTACTGTTGTTTAATTACTAGCATTGTCGAATAGTTACATATCATTGTCACGGCCACTTGAAGTTAATGTAAATATATTGCATGTGCATGTTCAAAAACAGATCTTTTTTTTAAATATGCATAAACAACTTCCAGCACAGGGGCTTGTGTAGAAAAAAAAACAATGTTTAAAAAATTGGGTATTTCTCATTTAAAACGTTATACTAAAACTTACGCCAATTCGTATAAATGATTCTTCTTTAAGATCCCACCTTCAGTTTAATTCTTTTCAAGTCTACATCAACAAATTTTATCTTTTTTTTTCGCGAAATCCACAACTCCCTGGCTTTTTCCATTTTCGTATGACAGAGATCTCACGTGCCATACTTTCGCTTTCTGCAGAAGCCAAGGAGTTGTCGATTTTGAATGCTTACATGAAAAATCTTCAGGTTTGTAAATATTGGTGTAAAAAAAAACTAAACCAGAGGTGATAGCTCAAAGAATAATCATTTATAAAGGATACAAATCGGCGCATATGTCTAGTTTATCAATTCAAATGAGAAATTTCCTTGTTTTTTTCCTCCGAGGTACCCACTTTTTTAACAATTTTTTTTTTCTACTCAAGCCCCTGTGCTTCCACTGTATATGGTTCAAGAAATACACTTGATAAATAAAAAAAATATGTAAAAATCATCGTATTTATTTATCTGTCCACCTTCCTCATTGTTGACTTAAGTCTGTCAATCCACTTTCATGTTTAAAGAAGAAATATCAGAAGCTCATACAACGCCTTTACCCAGACCAACTGTCCTGTGGAACTTTAAATCCATTATGATTTTTTTCATCACTTTTTGGTGTTAAAAAATACACATACTTATTGGAGATGAACATTCATTCAAAATATAACACCTGTCCAAATAACCTAGTTCGTTTCTCTATATAGTAAACGGCCAGAAAACATTAAAAAAAAGCTGTTCTTTGATAATGAAGTTCTTGTTAAGGTGGATAATGCAGGATGCTCTCGTTAGTCTTGAATTGTTTTTTTTGTTTTTTTGTAATATAAAAACAACATTTCTAAACCTTTGACAGAGGTTATCTTGCAATATCACGATATATAGATAATGATACACGTATTAATCCCCTTGTACATGTGGACCATCAATAATTTATGCCATTATTTTCAGTGAACGAGAATGCCTGAAGAAACCTCATTCAGACTGAAGGATGAAAAACATGTTTCTGTGGAGGTGGAATTTATGCTTTGGTCATCAAAGTTTGACCTGATTGCTTTGGCTAATGTTCAAGGGGAGGTAAACTTACTTTTACGGTAATGTTTAGTCATTCCAAAAGGGGGTACTAAAGTCACTTGTTGAAGTTGTTCAATGTATAACATGCTAAGAAATTTTCAAAGAATTTAGTGCACTGATAGGCTTAAGCATGACTAAGATAAGAAAATTCTCACAGGTATATCCAAAATTATAAAATTTAGTACCCCTTGGTAAACAATTAGTTATGATGTTGTGGACAAGCTGGGGGAAGTTATATCGTGAAAATACATAAAATCAATTCTACCGGTGAATCTTTTTTTCTCTACTTCAAGGGAACTAGCAGACACATCAAATGTGTTACGGTATTAAGCATTATCTCTACTAGTTAACTTGAGGTAACGTGTGTGTAGAGACTGAACAAAACCATTGTGTTTTCAGGTTGTTCTCCATAGATTATCCTGGCAGAAAGTCTGGTCTGTCCCACCTCCATCAGAAGAGGTCAAGGTGAAAGCTTTGGCATGGAGACCTGATGGAAAAGGTAAAAATTTAAGGTAGTCCATCCATAACTATCATATTTCATATCTAATAAATTGCAGTTTGATCATTAAAATTTTAGTGTGATTTTAAGGAGTATATTAAATAATAAAGATTCACCTTTGAAATATAAAAAAAAATTGAGTATTAACAAATTTACCATATGTTGAAGTTAACATTGAAGTCTATGGGTAAAATGCATTTTAAATTATATTTCTTTAGTACAAGTAATTTTCTCACATTTCTCTTGGTAAAAAGTTGCAAAAGCTTTCCCTTTCTTCAAATATGCTAAAATAATTCATAATTTACCATACATATTTTCAGAAAATGATTTTTTTAAATTTTCGTAAAGGGCGGACAACTCTATAAAAAAGTTTTAAGTGCAAAAAGTTCATTTAATTGACTACATACTCCCGAGTTTGGTTTATGTCAGCCTCATAATAACTTTAAAATAGGTATTTGTTGTAGTATAGATAAATTAAAATTGTTAAATTTGCCTTTGTTATGGATGGACTACCTTAACAGCAAATTATCAGGAAGGAACAATTTGAATTTCTTAGCAATTTAAAAAAATATAGCATAACAGTAGATAGCTAGTGTATATTGATATGAGATACTTGTACACATACATGATCAATTTTTAGTTTCCATGAAAATGGCCATTCTAAGACTGCTCAGTTAGATTTTTGTGTCACAAGCAATTCTTAGTGTAGTTTAAATCAATGTGACATCATAAGGAGTATTTACTGATCATGGTTATCATCTTGTCAACTCTCTTGCCATGTGTATTTGTGTCTGCAAAAGGAATTGAGTCTGTTGTAATTACAGATTAACAAGGAGACATCTGATGCTATGTCAGTAGTAGGACCTTTTCTTAATTTAATATATCTGCATGCAGTAAAAATAAATTTGTTTCTTGATGTTTTCTAGCTGTAAGAGTTGATTCAATTGAATAAAGATCAGTCTAAAAAAAGATTCTTAGATGATAGTTTATCTGTTTCAGTGGTTGCTGCTGGATACAGCAATGGGAGGATCAACTTGTATCACATAGAAAATGCAGATATTCTCCACTCCATTAACTTGGAAGGGGAAATAACTTGTATGGAGTGGGTGTGTCAGTTCTGTCCGGAGGAAGCAGAGTGGAAATCAGATCCATACAAAGAGGACAACTTCAGGAACTATCTCCCAAAGCTTCAGCCCCTCAATAAAAGGTTACTCTCTATTATTTCTCTCAATGGAAGTTTTCTTGTCCAATTATGTTTTAGTAACCAAGGAAAATAAGTTGAGATTGAGTGCAGAGGTACAATGGGAAAGAAATTCAAAGATATTTATGAAATTAATGGATGGTATTGTAAAAGTGGTTATTTACGCTGGTGGTAAAGTACGTTTTTTTTTTAGTCAATCAATAAGCGTGGGGATTAAATATGCGGATGTGTCATTTACCATACAAAAGTTTTACTTTTTTGTCCATACGTGCGGGGGTATTTTATGCGGTTTAAGCTTACCGCGAAACTATTGCTAATTTCCCCCATGCGTAAATAACCACTTTTACAGTACATTCATTAAGAAAATGTGATGGAAATTATTTTGAAATCCTTCTCTATGTATTGAGTGGTTGTGTTTTTTCAGGGGATGGGGGAGGGGGTGTGGAGGGCGTTCGGGTAAAATGTATGTTATTCTAGCATGATATTTTTCATCTCCTTTTTTTTTTTACAGTTATGGTACCCTGTCCAAGGTATCACCAGTGTAAGTACATGTATAAGAACAGAACTTAGTTGTTGGAGTGGTGCATGTTTTAGTAGTTCAGTTATAATCAGTTTGCAGTGCATGCTCCTATTATATCTTTATGTGAACTAGGGATTTTCATCGATGTTTTTAATCTGAAGTCAATTAGTAGACCTAAAACTTATAAAACCGAATTGGCCGAAAGGGGAAGGGGGTGAGCTCAAATGTGAACTTATATTGGAACATTTTTTTAAATCTAAGATGTACACTAGCTGTTGGAATTCATGATAATCATGTGGAAGCATTCTGATGTGGTGTATATATAAAAAAAATTATTGACTCCCAGGAGGGGTGCAAAGTTTATCACAGTAATATTATAATGTGTGAAACAATAAACTTAACATTACTTCAGAAGCATTTATGTTGTTTTATAGGGAAGAATCTGTAGAAGACAGTAAGCAGTTGTGTGAACAGAAGGAGTAAGTGCTTATTCAGACACACCATACAGACTGAGTGCATTACACTTAAAAGTTTATCGTATTTTGCTTCTTCTCTTTATCATTTGAGTTAGCTATCCAACATGTTTTCAAATGTTTTTGCAGAGGTATATTAAATTCTCTCTTTTATTGAAATTTTTATGAATCTATCATGTAGTTATATTTGTAAAAAAAAAGAATGGCACAATATTAGACAACGACATTAATTGTGTTTGTAGGTTAAACTTGCTGATTGTTGGCTGTAGCAGTAACTCACTGAGTATTTATGCTTTTGGGGTTTTCCCTGTTAGCAGACTCACAGTGCCTTCCATCAATGTGGACAAGGTGATACAGACATTTCTATGAGCAAATTGATCCAAATGTCCTAGAGTCAACATCTAAGTTTATTTTCTTTGTTTTCAAGATCAGGAAAATCTTGTCTGCAACTATAAGCCAGGATCTTCAGAGTTTGTCCCTTGTGCTTGAAACAGAAAGCAAAGAACAGCACAGCCATTGCTACCTGATGTCGGTGAGTTCCTATGCCATGGTAAAATAACAAACTTCTCTGTCTTGATCTACATAGCAGTTAAACAGTTGTCTTTTCTTTACAGTTTGACACCAAACTAATGGCTTCTCGACACAAGGAGCTGAGACTGACGGCTTTGAAGTTTGGACAAGTACTAACTCTGAAAGAGGTATATGTTAAACAGGCTGTGAGAAAAAAAAAATTTGTTTGGTATCTTTATGTCTGCCATAAAATGGCCATGGTATATTTCTATCCATGCTTCTATCCCAATTGTTTTTCTGACATTTTGGGGTTTAAACTTTATTGTTCTATCTCCTTTGGCAATGACATGAATATGAAGCTACAGTTCTGTATGGACATTGTGAAAACTGGCCTTACTTGTCATGAATTTTGTAGGTACCCCTCAAGCAAGGATTTACATCTTCAATGAATTATTAAAAAAAAATCTTTCTTCATACTAACAAATCAATAAAATTACTTTCCAATTAACCTGTGATGATTTATGATTCCACAGAACTGTGATTTGTTGGGGTTTTTTTTTTAATGCAATTTAATTGATATAATTAGAGTCAGTTGTTTTTTCTTTCCTAGTATCTTCAGGCCACTGTACAGCAGATGTCTGAAGCATGGGAAGACATCTTAATGGAAATGGACTCCAAGCTTCTCAAGTTTGCAGAAGACAAAAAGGTATTGTACAAACAAGCATTGTAGATTCCTAGTAAAAAATCTCCTTATTATTTTTTGACAGTTGTGAATTACATGTATACAAAATTGTATTAAAAGTTTTGCATTTGTAATTTTATATCCTTATTATTTGATACAAAAAGGCAAACGCACAGAATGAACATGTATGATCTATTGTACTACAGGTGTACAGGGATGTGCAAAAATTGTGGCAGCTATGAAGCTCTATGTAAAGGCCTTCATCTTGAATAATTTATACTCTAACATTGCAGGCAGCAGGCACAGGAACAGTGAGCAATGATTTCCTGGAGCTTCTTCTGTTTGGAACACCCAGGTATGAAAGTCACAGAAATGGGTTTTAGAGTAACAGAACAACAGGGAAGATAGCAGATCAGGTTCTCAGATAAATTCTCCCATGGTATTGAGAAACATGTACATGTAGCATGGAGATAGTGAAATTGGTAGAAACTGTTATGAAAGTAAAAGTATGTGTTCATTTTAGAAAGTAAAAAAAAAAAAAGAACCAACAGAATAGCAAGTAAAATATATAGTAACAGTGGTGCCTTGTCTATTTTCAGCCCAGAACTACAGACTTTCCTTTTGAATGACTTGACTGGCAAGGTTAGTATGAAAAAAATATCAACAATAAAAGTTAGAACTAAAGAAAAGCTCACAAAATTAAAAGAGGACAATCAGTACAACTTATTTTCTACAAAAAATCTTAACTTTATGACAGTTCCCTAGATTTAAGACTTAATGTAAATTATTGAACATTTAAAGGATAAGGGATAGATACATTTAATCTATGGTACATATTTGTATGCCCTTCAAAAAATTAGATAGCCTAAGTGCTTAAAGTCTTTTATTTTATCTATCTGACCATTATTCCATCCTTTCATCATTGTGATATGGTTTCCCCTTCTCCAGTAGAAAAATAGTTATTTTGCTTGCCTCTTCAAGATAACACATTCACCAGAAAGTCATGACATCATCCATGAGCAAAACCCTTCCATTTTAAATGTAGATTTTTTTTTAAATTTATATTGTTGGTACACTTTCCATGTTTGTATATTTCTGGGTACAGACATCAATTTAATTCAAAATTTCATTTCATTTCTAACCTGCATACCATTGTAACTACATGTACACATATTTCAAATTTTCAATGATAATCATGTGACCAAACACAATCTGGTTTGAAAAACTTGAGTCAACGCAGAATTCAAATTAAAGAAAGTTGCTTGTAACAACAAATAGGCAGTAAAATAAAATTGTTAAATGGGTGTATGAATCATGTGTCAATACTTCAGAACGCTGTATATTTTTTTGTAGGGTTTGCAGAAATTAGGACATTCTATTGAAACTTCCTACTCAAACATTCAGAAACTGGTTGTGAAACATTTACAGGTGTAAGTTTATATTTGTATCAATTTGGCAGCTATCAAATTCATTCCATAAATACATACTGTGGAACTTCGATATCTCGAACACTGATATCTCGAATACATTGGATATGTCGAAGTGATTTGTAAGTAGCAACCAGTTATTTTTTAAGTATTTTACCCTCAATATCTCGATTACTCTGATATCTTGAAGTTTTTAAACAGCCCCATCTAGTTCGAGATAACAAAGTTTGACTGTATACTAGTATATTATTTTCCTTTTCCTATATCTTGAAAAACAGAGTGAGTCAGGCCATTCTGTACCACCTGGCTGAGTTGAGGGGAATGTCTCTGTGGTACGAGAAGTTTGGAGTTCTAGGGCTGACCACACAGACTCTCCACACTGCCATCATGACGGTGGGATCCTTTGTCCTCAAATCCAGTGAGCTTCAACAGTGAGTAAAGCAGCCAAGCTCAATGTCTCTCAGTTGTCAGTGGAGTATCGGCTCATTGAATTATAAGAAGCCAGCTCTTATCATTAAAATGTGTTTGAATTTATTTTTCAGAGTTATTGATGACAGTATAAAGAATTTTAAAGCATTCTTCCGGTGGTTGTACGTAGGTAAGATTTTTCTTGTTTTTTAAAGTATTACATGTATTTAAATGGCTTACCAGGTACCACCCATAAAAACAAAGTTTGTGTTTAAAATTACTAAATTTTATGAGGGAGTTAGGGTCAATGTGGTGTGTGTGTGGTGTGTTAAGTTGTGTTAATGCAACAGTGTGGTGTGTAAAATTGTGTTAATGTGATGGTGTGGTGTGTCTCAGATATGAAAAAAACCTTGCTGGTCTATTGGTTAAAAGAAAAGCTTAATCTTCATCACTAGTAATGCACAGATTTGTCAATCTCAAATGTTTATTTAATATTGGTTTAGAGATAAATTTCTTCAAGTTATTATGTAAGTTGATATTGATAAAATATTTTAAAAAACTAATTAACCAATTACAATGTACTGAGTTTCGGAATTTGTTTGTTTTAAGCACTTTCTCAATTTTCTATAGATACAGAATATGTTGAGTTTAAGATGCTATGTCTATTGAACACATTTTATTATTTGTTCCTTTAAGTTATACAAAGAATGTCAAATGAAAAACCACCTGCAGATCTGATAAAGGTATGTAGTTTAATATTGCTTATGGTAACCACTGAACGCAATCTTGGTGGATTGCTCAGTACGTGGTATATATGTAAATTTTGTTTGTTGCTAATTTGATTTGTTATTGAAGTCTTTTTCTTTCAACAGATGACGCAGCATGATATAAATTTTGTGGCAGAATTTTTGCGAGACAATTTTAACCATTTTACATTGGTAAGAATGATGTAAAGTTTTGTTAATGTGTCAGATGACTTTATGAGTTTAATTTGTGTCAAACATATTCGTCAATCAAAGATATTTCTGTTCATTTTTATCATAAAGGAGACATATTCATGTATATTTTTCATTAATTGACAGAATATTTTATGCTCTAAAATTTGTTATTTGCAATCAAACCAATTTTTTCAGTGTCTCTGAAAAAAAACAACAAAAATTTTGTATGGAATGATTTATATTGGTCTAAATTTGTCTTTCAATTATGATATCATATATGGTATTTCAATACTATGAATGCAGAGTATGCAATCTCTCTACATATTGTCAATCATAGAATTAACAAAATTGCCTCACTAAAACAGTTGATTAATAATTGTATTAATAATGTTTTGATGCTTACTGCATATTGTCAAAATGAAACCCAGATTTTAAATTTTATGGCTATCTGATATTTTGAAATCCCTTCCTAAAAAGGACTCAAAATGTTTATTGAACCCTTTCTCTATTACACATCCAATCACAGAACGGGTTAAATGGCTACATTACCTTAAACATGATTTCCTGTGATTCAGGATGATGAAGATTCCATCTCAGAACTGATGGCAGACAAAGACAACAAGTCCAGGTTTAAGCTGGAGAAAGTCGGGCAGGTCAGAGGCCAAATTTCTGTAAAATCTTAGATAGATTTAAAGTTGGGTAGGTCTAAAGCAGAAATTCTGTAAACTCTAGAACTTAAAGTTAGACAGGTTCTTTAGAATCTAAACTGGTCTAAAGAAGATTTCTGTAGAATCTGAAACTTTTAGTTGGATGTCATAAGTTGGTAAAAATTTGCTGCCTTCACTCAAGTGTAAAGATGTGTGCTTGTATTAGAGAAGTTTTCTCAATACTGTATACAGGGAAATATTCGCCCCCGTTTTATTTTCGACCCTTTTGCCCTCATTGGCAAATTTAAGACTGGGCAAATTCCCAATGTCTCAAATTATCTCTCTTTAAACACAACTGTGTCTGGGCGAACTTAAGATGGGGCGAAACTGTTTGCAAGTGGTGAAAATTACACTTGGCGAAAATAACCCTGTATACAGTATACCATATAAGATGAATTATTAAATCACTGGAGTATATCGATGTACATTGTTCACTGGTTGAAGTAAATTTTTATCTCTCTTTGTTAACATTTGATCATTTTACAATTTGATATAGAACAATCTGTTGGGGGGGGAGGGTTTATAGAATTGGGATATTGTTTTTAGTCCTTTTTCCCTGTGGTCTAAATTTTTGTCTAAAAGATTTAATTTCTGGTAATTGTTATTTTTGTGTATTGTGGAATGGAGCAGGGCATTTGTCTGTGCATCTTTCCACCCTTTGTGGGCAAGATACAGACTTTACCTGTTAAGGGATGAAGATCAAACTTGATACACAGGTTGCCTATGGCAGGAGAGAAGACCCTTTTTGTTCACAAGGTCAAAGATCTAGGTCATCATATTTTGATCTTTTCACACAATGTAGGCAAGATACTTGTATAGATGTCAATCTTTTATCAGTAGAATGGTCATACTTAGTACAGAGATTGCTTATGCAAAGAGGCAAACACCAAATGATTTTGAACATCAAATGTTAATATCATCTTATACATGTATTGTCTTTTCATGCCTCATAGACAGAGGCCGGCTAAATAGATTCAGTATGGATGATTAAAATTAGTGCACAGATTACCAAAAGCTATTTTCAGGGCAAGAGGTCAAAGTTTAAGGTCATGAATGACTTGTAGGTAAGATATAAACTAGTCTGTTTGGGGTGTTAGAGTTAGATATTTATTTAGTTTTAAGGTCAAAGATCAAGGTTACAGTCTGTCCCCACCTTAAAGGCAAGATACATGTACAACCTATTATTCTGTTTAGTAAGAATGATCAAACATGGTTTATATATTGGTCATTGCAAGAAAAAAAAAACCCACTGAAATTGATTAGACAAGGGCTTAAATTTTTTATTTTTTATTTGCAGTTGTTGCATACATGTATATACAGCTTATTATTAATTTGCAGCTAATCAGCCATAAAAAATATCAAGCTAAAGTGACATCTAAATCAGAATACTATTGATTAATTTCTTACAACAGAATTGGGAAGTGTTTGATTAGAAACTGTGTGAGTTTTCATCTGTATATGTTCATTTGCACCATTTTAACATACATGTACTAGATTGAGTTCAAATTAGAGTTAAACTATAAATCTATTTCCTTTCAGCAGTATTCTGCTGGTAGAGTTTTAGATATTTGAATTTTTCTAAGCTATTATTCCATTTGTTTGTTTTTTTTACAGTACTTTCTAATAGTTGTATTAGAATGACGTAGCTTCTTTTTAATAAAGGCTGTAGAAATTAAAATTTTTAAACTTTTCCTCTTGCAAACGGTTTCGCCCCGTCTTGAATTCGCCCAGACACAGTTGGAAATTGATACTCTTTCTAATTAACACAATTAGTATTTAAAAATTGTTTTGAATTTGCCCAGTCTGCTGACATCGAGGGCAAAAGGGGCAAAAACGGGGGGCAAATATTCCCTGTACACAGTAGTCTGAATATATAACATTATTTCACAAGTATGTGTATGAGTATTTAAAGCTGGGTGGTCTGATTTTTTGGCCATTAAAGTATTAAATAATTTTCCATTTAAACCAATTCGGTTAGAAAGTTATGAACATTCACCAAATTACACCACTGAATTGGTCTCTTTTCAATGATAGAAATATTTGAAGTAATTAAAATAACTCTTGTTGGGCTGCACAAAATATTCAAAAGTGCACATGTCATGGAAGTTTAACAAAAGAATCCATGTTGTTTTGTCCCTTGATTGCTTGGGTTGATTCACCCCAAATTTAAATGCATCATTTACACATTATGACATACAAACTTACCGGTAAGATATTTAAAAGAATATTTGATTAGGAAAAACAATTTTGAAAGCTTGCTTACATTATTTTGACAAATGTATAAATCCCGTTGTGAATATACCCACCTCAATTTTTTATGAGGGGCGAAATCACACAATTTCTATTTTAGATATTCATTAATTCATTGAAAAAACATTTTGAACATCATTTAACTCATAATAAATAATGGGGAAATGATGGGGAAACTACTACACCAGTACATTGCTTATAAATATACAAAATAAAACTATTGTTTCACAGTGTCCATAAAATTCAGTACAGTCAAACTTCATAATATTTTGAACTAGATGGGACTGTTTAAAAACTTCGGATATTTGAGATATCGAGGGTAAAATACTTAGAAAATAAGTGGTTGGGACTTACAAATCACTCCGACTTATCATGTATTTGAGATATCAGTGTTCGAGATATCGAAGTTCAACTGTATATAATTTTGGACCAAGCATCTATAAGGAATCAGCCTTGTATGTTGGCTACATTGTGTTTAGTTGAATCAGTTCATGCTTAAGTTAAATTCATTACTGTAAAATGCATTGTTGGACTTTTAGCGTGTAGAGTTGAGTTTACTCAACTGACATTAAAATCAAGAAATGATGTAAAATGCTGTACTCTCTGTCCACTATTGTTTACAGTAATGTGGAAGTATGGTTGTAATAAATAGTTTTAGGGCAAACTAAAATAGTTTCTCAGTTTCAAAATTTCAAACTTGGATCTTAGGAGTACTGAACTGTGTGACTAATTCTGATCGTGATATTGTGTTGTTTTTGTAGTATCTTAAGAAGGAGGATCTCCACTACCCCCCAAACATATCCAGCAACCCCTGGGTCCAGTTTCAGAGAGGCTGCTTTCTCCTCAAATGTAACAGCTAATACACTGTCCACTGTCTCTCTCTCTCTCTCTCTCTCTCTCTCAGTTCTTTTGAATGTGAATTCTAATTTTAGCTTAAAACATTGCACTTTAAATTTGTGAATCTTAAGATATCACTCTTTAAAACTTTTGACATCTTTTAAACATTCTGTAAAAAAAATAAATGAAAAGTACAATATTTTGTGGTATCTTTAACTTTGATATATTTTCAGCTCATGAAGTGCTTTATCCTGTACAGAACATGAAGTCCCTGGTTCAACTACAGGAGGACTTAGACAGTGCTATCAGTGCCTCTCTATACAAACCTTCTGTAAGTCTGGTTAGATTCTGAAGGAAATGATAAATACTTCTCTCTATATGTCTTCTGTTAATTTTATAAGATAGTGTTATCAGTGCCTCTCTATACAAACCTTCTGCAAGTCTGTAGGAAATTATAAATACTTCTGGAAATTTTATTAGATCTGGTGAGAAATTTTCAGTGACCCCCTCTGTAGGGTTTCTATAAATACAAGACAAAAACCTTACACTGAAAAAGATTTTGCTAAATGATATCATAAAAGAAGCTATTATTAAGAAATTTGAAGTGGGAGTGAAAAATAGATATATTGAAATTCATATTAGCATGAATCCATGTATATAGAAAAAACAACAGAATTCATTTTCCTTCATTGTCTATGAATTGATACAATCAGAAGTTAACTGCTAAATCAATTTTAAATGTTTTCCAACCCACATGTGTATGTATTTTGGTTTGTTTTTTTCATTCCAGAGTGTCATTGGTCAATCAATGAGATGCCAGTCATCTATAAAGTTGTTTGACTAGTAAGTAAGAAACTTGACCTTATTCTTATAGTTAGTCTTTAATCTCACACTTGTGGTATTTTACCATTACACTGGAATGCACTTAATATAATAGTTTTTTTTTTAGGAAAAATTATTATATTAACCGGGGTATAATAATAACTGAACCCAGCTAAATTCAATGTGTGAAAGTATGACATGTGCCTATTCACGTCATGTATTAAAAGAATCCTTTCATTAGTTGTGATTTTCATACGAGGTACATCCAAAAACACTCTCCCCCCCCAAAAACAATAGCTTCAAGATGGTATGGGACACCATGGGATATTAATGTGAAAGAAGAACAAATACAGTGTTTAAAAAATTTACATTTTACAACTTGACCTTAAAAAATTCTTAAATATTAGGTGAAAAACATAAAAACCAGTGCAGGTTTTGAACTCATGACTTACAGACCAGTAGCAGGTGCTTTGACCCAATATACTATGCTTTTGGAGAATAATGATATGAAGAGCAGTAACCTGGATAATGATTTTTACTTAAAAGAATAGTTGTACCATCGACTCCAATTGATGAGGTACTAGTTGTCTCAGGGTTCCCCAGCTTCTATCCACATTATTTACCACCTCAAGCACATTTGTGCTAACAAAAGATAGTAATATAAGTTGTATAACTTGTTTGTAAATCCTTGTAAAACTTTGTTAAGTTTTAGTTTAAACACAAAATTAGTAAGTAGCAAACAGAGATATTTGTCAAAAAATTCAGAATGGGGACAGTGGCGAACTTTGTTATTATTATAGTACGGGAAATTATCTACCTATGTAAGGAAACATTTGTAACATCAAGTGCCTGTGGTTATAACTGATCCAACCTCTCCCAAACTATGATAGATGATGTATTTTGTAATAATATTGTACGTGTCAACCTTAGACCTCTTGTTGTTATTGATAATGTTATAATTAAAGCTGGACATTGGTAAATACATCTATATCAAATTACTAATTTTTTTTTTTTTATCCCACAGTGACCCTTCAGATCCTGATTTTCATCCTAAAGTTTTCCAGTAAGTGATTAATTTATGTGCCTATATAAATAGTAGACAAAGGGAGTTTATGCTGATAGCATTACATGTATAATGTACCTCAAATAGCAAAAGAGTTGTCTCTCTTTAATTCAAAAATATTCAAACCTGGTATTAGTCTATAATACTCAGATTTTCATTTATACTCTGTTCAGATTTACAAACAATGAAAAGAAGATGCTGTATACTGTTTACACAAAGGACAGTTTGCCATGTGATAAGTGTGTACTTATAAGACGGACTTCAACAGCTAGCAAGTAAGTATACTTAGAGCTGAATTATTTGTTTAGAATATGACATTGATATTTGTCCAAAAATATGTTGATTCTATTAATTCTTGGATTATTATTGACAGAGAAAGCAATATGGAAGCTGTTTCATTCCGAGTTGGTGCTTTAAATAACAGAGAACAGAAGAATAACTCAACGACTGAGGACAGGTAAGAACTTAGAGCAGAAAACCTTTCAAGGTAAGACCCTGGACAGAAAACTGTTGTAGGTCAAGGTAAGATGCTGGACAGAAAACTGTTGTAGGTCAAGGTAAGATGCTGGACTGAAAACTGTTGTAGGTCAAGGTAAGACCCTGGACAGAAAACTGTTGTAGGTCAAGGTAAGATGCTGGACTGAAAACTGTTGTAGGTCAAGGTAAGACCCTGGACAGAAAACTGTTGTAGGTCAAGGTAAGATTCTGGATAGAAAACTGTTGTAGGCCAAGGTTAGCAATCTGATTAAAATCAGCTGTTCTGATACGCTACCGCTCTCGAACATCTGAAACAAGCCGCTTAGAGGTCATGTCCGAACGACCTTTCGATAAGCCAATCAAATTGTGGCTAGCAAAACTCTGCCAGCAGATAATTTCCCATAAATCTGTGCGGTTATATTTACCTTGCTGTTACTTCACCCGATAGTCTTTAAGAGACGGGGATTCTCATTGGTCAAAAAGGTCACAACCTTATATTTAAATATTTAGATTGTCGGGTCGTTCGGACGTGACCTCTAAGTGGCTTGTTTCAGATGTTCAAGAGCGGTAGCCTATCAGAACGACTGATTTTAATCAGATTATCAAGGTTAGATGCTGAACAGAAAACTGTTGTGTTGTACGCAAAGGTAATATGTTGGACAGGAAACTGGTTTAGGTCAAGTTTAAACACTAGACAGAAAATTGATGTAGGTCAATGGTAGAAGCTAGACAGAAAACTGGTGTATGTGAAGGTAATATACTGGACAGAAAACTGTTGTAGGTAAAGGTTAGATGCTGGAGAGAAAACTGTTAAAAGATGAACAAAAAACTTGCATGTTGAGGTAAGATGCTGTAGA
Organism: Magallana ariakensis; assembly: GCA_020458035.1. NCBI lineage: Eukaryota > Metazoa > Mollusca > Bivalvia > Ostreida > Ostreidae > Magallana > Magallana ariakensis. Next base: position 50,029,487 of record CM035819.1, read on the forward strand.
GGTAACTGATAAGGGGCTTGGTAGGAAGCAAGATAGAAAACTTTTGCATATCATTGTGAGAATATGGAAGAAAACTTTTGTATATCAGTGTAAGAAGATGGAGAGAAAACTGTTGTAAGAGCTGGACAGAAAACTGATGTGTACATCATTGTAAGAAGCAAGACATAAAACTTTTCTATGTCAAGAAAAGATGGAGAGGAGGAAACTTGTAGGATAATTTTGTTATAAGATGAACAGTAAACAGCCATTGTTAGTCAGAAGAATTATGACAGAGAACTGCTGATTTTGTGTGTCAAAGTTAAAATCTGGGCCAGAAAGCTGTAGTATGTCAGGGTTCCACAAATGGGACAGAAAATTGTTATTTGTTAAAGGGGCATGGTCACAATTTTTATCAAATTCTATTTTTCTGTTTTATCATTTACAATGCTTTAGGAATGCATTTCATATGAACAAATGAAATTTGAGAGTCAGTCGTAAAGTTATAAGCAAGATACAGGGCTTACAATTCTTTGTCACGTAAACAAGGCTAGTGCCCTGTTTTTGTTTACAAAGGTTCAATATAACAGTGAAAAAATTTTTCAAGCTGATTTTCATTCTTCTTATTCATTTTAAGCATAAATAAACAGTTCCTAACGTTTAACACATTCATTTTAGGTCTAAAACTGGAATTTTTACTTTGACATTCAAAATGTAAGCAAATTAAAGCTTTGTTTACCTAGCAAAGAATTGTAAGCTCTGTAACTTGCTTATAACTCAACGACTGACACTCAAATTTTGGTTGCCTATTAAAAGTACCTTACTGAAGCATTGTAAACATTAAAATGGGAAAAATTATTTTTGACCAAAATCTTGACCATGCCCCTTTAAATGTCAAGTAAAGAATGAATCTGAAACTTATATATCAAGGTAAGATGCAGGACAGAGTATTTTGAACTCCAATTTCCGAGTCCTTAGAACATGGAACTAATAATTCTATACTATAGCATTAAATCCTGATTTTTTGAAGTATACACTCTCATAACTGCAGCGGTGTGTGCATACAAATTGAGTAACGCGCTAACGCGCGTTATGAAAATTTGTATGCACACACCGCTGCAGTTATGAGAGTGTATACTTCAAAAAATCAGGATTTAATGCTTATATTTACATTTTTTAACTTCTTGCCTTGTCTGCAAATGTGATTCATACCTTAAAATTCCTATCTTATCCTAAGGGTAAGTTAATATTAATGGAAGAGCCACAGTAACAGCCACAAGCGTGAACTTTGATTTTCGCTTGTGACGTTGCAGTTTACAGCGTTCAACGTTTGTGACGTCATAATAAAACTCGTCATTTTAACCTTTGACTACTTGTTGCATTTAGAGGCATTTGAAGATCACAGAATTTAATGGAAAAACACAGTAGAATGTAAATATTGTGTATTGAACCTCCTTTTGTTTCATAGTCTTATAATCTGGACCATAATATTAGGGATCTACTTACCAATAGGATATAACATTATAAGTGAAAAACCCTCATTAAATGTAAATGGCAGCTGTAATAGTTTGAATCAGGAGTTTGATATCCTATTGGTTTGAGGAGGTTCAATATACTGCTGCAAAAATTCAAACTAAGGTCAATTCTTCACAGGCTTCAACAATTTCATAACACAACTGTCAAATATTTTAAAAGGTTTGATTGAAGAGTTTCAAAAAAAGAAATTCTGCTTCAGGGTTTTTCAATCGGTTGGCAATGGGTATTGCATGTATCCTGTGCGCTTTGAAGGTCAAAACTGGGTACAATTATACCACTGTATCCAATGCAAATGAGTGCTATACACAATTCAAGAACATTACACTTGACACAGATGATGTTATAAGGGTCAAAGGGGTCAAAGATCACCAAATGCCCTGGCATCCTATGCATATGTTTGTTAAATTTTATGATTTAATACCAAATTAGTTTCTTAATTCCTTGTATGAGAGTGAAACAGAATTAAATCGGATGAATACAGCATTGCCCTTAAAGTGGTTTGGGACACCTCCACATTGTGACGTATTTCCTTTGACAAAAAAACAATAAAATTAAGTTTTATTTTATTTATTTTTTTCTTTCCCAAATTCGGTACCTATCAGCGTAGGGCAATAGTCATGAGTTTGAATGCCACTGGGGCTTTCGTAATTTTTAACTTAAAAAAAAAAATTCGTCTAGAACAGAATTTTTGGCAAAATATTGTAAAATTTGAAAATTCTTAACTGGTAAGATTATTTTTATTATAATGTACTTTTATCAACATTAATATCGACAGGTGTCCCATACCACCTTAAAGGGTTTTTTTGCTACAACTGCAGACAGTATCATTTCAGTGCATAAGTGTATAGAGCATTCAATTTACCGACTAGGAACTCGGATAAAGTGGTTTGTCCCAGGTGTTCAATACATTTGTATGGCTTCTTATTCAGCAAATGTTTAATTGAATTGAAGATGATTTTTATATTGGTAACTGTTTGGGTTGATACGTGCATGTGACCTACTTAAGCGATTTTAAAAAAGATTTTAAACTCGAGTGTTAATTAATATCAATTCAATATAAATTACACTTCAGGTTTATGTTTTAATCTACATGCATTTTAATAATTTGATAAAGTTTTATGCATGAAATAACGATGTCTAAAAACAAAAACAAGAATCAACTCTGAATTTTGAAAATCATTTTATTAGTTAAATCACAAACATACATTTATTGGTCCAAAATAACTTAATTTCTTGTTAAATACAGAATACATTCCTTCAACTTCTTTAAAGGGAACAGATTTAACATTTGCTCTGGAGTTAAATATTCTGTTTAATTTTATCTCAGAGAACTCCAAACATTTCATGCACTGTAACTTATATTACAAAGGCGCAGAGCAGAGGACAAATTCTTTTTCTAATTCAATAGAAAGAGATGTCAAATAAAATGGGATGGCGGGACTCGATTAAAGAGTGCAGACACTGAAAAATGTGCCAGTCTTTTCAAAACATTACATCATTAAATTTTTCTGCTCGGCTGGGCATTTTTTGTTGGGCTTGAAAAAGTCAATGAAATGACAAGACATTTGCATAAAAATATTTAAATACAAACCAAATGCAATAGGTATAATCTCGGCAGGTGCTCCCCAAGTTAAAACCCGAACTGTGGTGTTTTAATTGGCACAACCCTACTTCATAAATTTTTTAACTATCTCTCAATATTATTCATTACCAGGGCATTTTAATTAAGAAGATGTGCCCAATATTAATTTACAATTGAAATATTTTTCTCTGATTTAATGACCAGATTGTATTATTGGCCAATTAAAATGTTTTTAAGCATCTGTTTGAACAAAGGTATAATTATGTAATGAGACATTTGGGGGTGAAAAACAAATTGTGACAATATGTTAAGATCGAACTCCCGATTTGAAAAAAGAGCCCCCTGTTTTGTAAGTGCACAGATAATGAAAATCATTTTTTTCCAAGGGCAAACATTTTAGGATGATGGTAAAAATGTAAACATTGCATTTTCATTTTTGTTATACTCAAATGCATGTAACCACTTATTACCAGTATGTCATTTATTGTTATTCAGCCTGTATGACAGAACTGGAATCAGTTGAATCAGTTGACATAAAGCATTCAAGATTACTGACACAATATCTAGAAGTTCATGTTTGTCCGACAAAGTATCACTGGCACATATTGATACACATTTCAAGCATACATGGATATCACATTTTTTACAAATTTAAATTGATACATTGTATCCATTGAAAAATGATAGGTTAGAAATATCAACAACAGAAATGCCACACACATAAACACAGTGTATTAGATGCACTTCAACAAAGCCGGTTTGGTGGTATTTCGGGTATTACGACACGCCCAGGGTAACTATATAGGGGACCTGTGTGGACGAATATGGACTCACTGAAACTCAACTTTCATTCCGAGTCGCTCGGTGAATTCATTGTTGATATCATTTCCTGGTTTGCTAAGTCATTTGCAGTTACAGACAAGCACTGTTCTGTTTTCTCTTTGAAAGATCCATTTCAGAAGGCATGCAAACGTTTTATATTTATTCTGACTAGAAAATAGCACCATTACATTATTAATGTTGAATAAGAAATGATCTACCCCTGTGGATTGTTTTTCCTCAGAACAAGTCCTCTGTGCTTTGCATGGCGCAAGTGGCCGTTACTCACGAAATACTTCTTGAGAAACTTGCGTCTGTATGAGAGATTATGTAATAGATTTGTTTGCTGACTAGTAGAGTTTGTGTGTTTTTTGTTGAAATTTGTCTCTGCTGCTTTTGTTTGGGAGGGCACAGATGGTTGTGATTGGCTGGATATCTGCAGATGTTTGGATTCCACGATTTTCATTGAGTGATGTGATAAATGCTGGTGATGGTTGTTTCTAGGATGTTTAGTTTGGGTAGTTGTATAAACTGTTGGCTTCAAGTCACTCGTTGCATTGCCGCTGCAGTTAGAATCTGGAAAACAAAAAAATGACCTATATAATCCTGATGGAATGCTTGAATAAGTTACCAGACTTTACCAGGTTATCAGTTGTTGTATTTGCTTGTGTGACACTCCAATGATAACCCCTGAGAGAGGACGCTTTCTGTGTTGGTTTAAGATACTGTACAAGTTTTGATCCTAATCAAACCCTCTTCATTCATAGCTTGAATCTCGGTTAAAAATACATGTATTTGCATACACGACAAAGAAATGTATGTCGAACAGGGGTGCACATGTCAGGAAGTGCAAACGTTTTAAGGAATCAAAGTTTCAAAATATAGTTTCTAACAGCGTACGTACTTTGCCATACCTGTAATACCTTTACCTGACCGATTTGTAGTTGTTTTTATTTTTGACTTAACATTCATATTTAGATTTTATCATTGTATTAGATCTACCATAACTTAAGTACTAGGATGATTATTTTGTTTTTGATATAAAAGCTTGTAATTTTTTTTTAATTGATTCACTTTGTTTTCACAATTCTGTTATTCATTAAAAATGCCCACATCTCACCTGGTGATTCCCAGAATTCCACAGTAATTAATGAATGCATTGCAATCCAGTCTTTTGATTGGAAAAATTTATTGCAATCCCACAATGCAACATGTCCCACAGGCAGATTGGAATGCTGAGTGTAAGTAATTACTCTAAGGATCCCCTGTTTACCCCAAAAGTTTTTCTTTGTATGGATTGGATCCTTTTGATGGAGCTTAGATATGCTAGGATAACCATATTTGTCGGCCAGAAACGGTCCATAAGCAATAGGATGATAGATGTACTGCAACCCATTTTTCCCAGCTACGCTGTCCTCCCCGAATTTTGACAGTCTGATTAGGGATGTTCCAAGGGAGTGGGCCCCACCAATTTTGTTCAGGGCATAGGACAATCTGAGAGCACTAGTGTCGTGTAGCAGTTTGTCCGACTGACAGCCAATCATCTGGATGAGGTGATGGTTCCTGATGGTGCCGCCATGGTGCCTGTACCCAGGATAATTGGCTCTCAGTTGCTGGAAACTTGGTAGAACCTTCAAAATGAACATGCCAAATTAATTATCCATATAAAAATAAAATATATAATCAAATGGTGCCTTTATATAAATGTAAACTTTTTAAAAACATAAAAGAATCTTTTTTATGTCATAGGAATAAACTTTTAAAAGTAAAGATAATTTGTATTTCTTTATAATTTACTCATGTAATTTGTGTAAGAACAAAATATTTGTTAGAAGCGATACGATCATTTGGCATGATGGGTAATACTCTTCTTAATGGTCACACTACAAATTAGTTATTAATTAATGTTCGTTATACTTCATGTTGAAATACGGTCATGTTTGGAATTCCTGATTCTCATCGTCAGATACTTCGTATCCAAGTTCATGTATTATACCACTAGAGAGGATCTTTTGTTATTTTTCGTTCTATCTGCCTGGTCGTGCAGTCATTTCTTGCCAATAAATTTAACCTTGTTAAAACCTTGCACACACTTGACTTAATGGGAAATATTGAAGATACGATAGCTTTTACAATCTTCATGTGTCTACCTTTTTGAAGATTGCCAAATTTTATTGAATAACCCCCTTACTTTATTGAATAACCCCCTATCAATATTTGCATCAATATTTTAATGTGCAATATGTTCTGTGGGGTGACTCACCCCGGGGTTGAATTACAGTGCTACGCGTGCCTACCAGATGAATAGATTAAATATGCAAATCAAGGGAGGAAGAACGTACACATTATTAGTACATATGAGAGAGAGAGAGAGAGAGAGAGAGAGAGAGAGAGAGCTCTGTATTTTTGCGTTTTCAATCAATTCTATTAAGATCAATAAATATTCTCTCTTTTTAAAATGATTCATTCGTGATTAATAATCTCGTTCAATGGATTATCACTTAAAAATCCTTTTTAATAAAACGCTTTGAAGATCAAGCTAAGGCAATTCGCAAAGATTCCAGATCTTTCGTTCTCGTAAAACTTTTTTGATTCGTATGTAAATTAATGTAATGATTATGGACTTAGATTTTTTTTTGGATTTTATGAGGTTTTAGCTTGAATAAAATCTCTTTGCCCTCAAACATCAGAGTGATTTGGTTATCAAGATATGTCAACCATGTCAACCCGTTCTCAAATTTCACGACAATGACCACTCAATGACCGTTAAATATTATTGTAGTAATCGGATACAGATATTCTGATATGATCTCCTGTTGCAAAAAAATGGGATCCTAAATGTAAACAGGGTAGAATAGAACGGAGGCTGTTCTATAAACCAACAAATGACTAGTGTCCATACAACCATCTGCCGCCGAGAGGTGCGCGGACTTCTTCAGGCTCCCACTATTCACCCGACGATTATCCCCAAGATAAACATCGGGGTCTATTCACGGTGTGGAGATGTCTTATCACCAGTCAGATTGTACATTAACTGGTAATTAGTGTGGAGGGTTTATACTTCCGATGCGAAGTTAAATGTCGTTTGTAAATAGTCCCGGTGGTTATTCTGATACTTACGGTTAGCTGGGTACCTTTTATTACCTGAAAGATCGCGCTCATTGATGACACAGTGCATCTGTCACGAAAAGCCATGTCAAATTTTCATATCAAATGCTTTCAATTAAAACGATGAGTATTACGCATTCCGTTTCTACCAGGATAGAGAATTGATAAACCTTCTTGTTTGCGCTATCACACAGGGCATAGGGATTGGCGATTTAGAGACCGATGTTTTTTTTTAATTGACAAATTGCAAAATTCTGTGTAATTCTATAGCTTTGCAGTTATATTATTTCTTGGGAGTTTGCCGAATTCAGAGTGACCATTTACTATATATAAGATCCTGACTTTAGATTGATCATTATAATTGCACTGTTCAATAAGGACTTTGCAATGCTTCCAGATGGTTGTACATGGTATACCCGTTTATACAAGAGCTAGGACAACCATGGTACATTTTGCAAAAGAAATCATCGACCCCCATACTATATATTTGTAAAGATAACGCATGAGTAATAATTATAGAAAAATAGTCCAAGAAAGTGTGGCGGATTTGTTTGATGATAATATCGACAGGCGGTATTCGTGAATCGGTCTGGAGAGGAAATGCGCCTTAAATCCTGTGTTGACAAAGTATGACAAAATAAAGAATATTGGAGGAAAAACCTCGGTCTCATTGCATGCACGAAGGCATGCTCTGTTGTTCCAGCGATATCGCCTCAGACTTACTTACAACAAACATTCGAGGAACGCCACCATGGGTTAGGCGGCCGGGGATACCTGTCTGTTTAAAATTTAATTTGTCAGTTTGCAAATCCATAAAAGGTTATCCGGATTTCTGTTTTTCACCATGTGAACATAGTTTGCATTTTATCAAACTATCTTAAGTTCTTTGTTCGTCTTCGGTATTCACTTTATTTTTGACAAGTTTTATACTGACATGTCCCTAAAAAAAGATATTTATCAATGTAAATATTTTGAATTATGTGAATACGTTGTCTCGACAAAATTGATCAATAAATGCACAAAATTTAGCATGGCAACGCTTTCCTCAAATTCTTAGAAACAAAGACAATTTTAGTCATAACGCCGCGGATCTGTTGTCCAACTTTTTCAATTTAAGTCACGTGGTCAATGTGGCTCGTGTTTGCAGAGCCCTTGAGTGAGGTTCATTACGGTGGGGGCTGTCTTTGGTCCCTTTGTTTACTCTATCACAGACAGACGAATCGTTATCTTTCAACAAATACTTTATGAGAATATCATATCTATTTCACGGGGACTGCTGTAGTCATTTGAAAAGCAGGTGCACCGAATCTTATCCAATCAACGCTCAATTTTTAAAAACAAAAAAAATATTTTCAGGTATCATTTATTTTAATGTTTCGGTAAACATGTACAGGTCTGCAAAGAGCATGGCGTCATGTTTTCATCATATATTTTATACCTTTAGTTTACTCGTGATAATTTAATGAAAACCGCGAAAAATACCTTTTTTTAAAACAATTTTGTCTTTTCGCTTTAAACATTGCTAATATTTTTCTTTCCTAACAATTATTACGCTTATGTATATATATTTTATACGTTTAGTTTATTCTTGATAATTTAATGAAAACCGCGAAAAATATTTTTGTTTTAACAATTTTGCCTTTCGCTATTAACTTTGCTAATATTTTTTTTCCCTAACAATTATCACGCCGATGTATATTTATTTCTGAATAAGTAAAGATGTGGACGTCTTTTTTTTTAATAGAATTCAATGTTATGGAATTTGAAATATAGTTGTGATTATTAATAGAATCTATGTGGGTTTTAACTAGGCCAGTTTAAATTGATTTGAATATCTTTGGAAGTTATGGTCTGAAATTGAATTGTTTATGTTTCGAGAGTGAAAGATTTGAGAAAAATTTCCTTTTCTATGAACTTGTTTATGCTTTTCTTGTCCAAACAATCTTGCACCCAACATTTCCTACAAACTGGATTTGTCTACCCGGCTTGGTGGCAACATTTCGTGACAAAAACATTGTTCTTTTTTACCGTTTATATTAAACAAGTTGCAGTTTGCACCACACGAAAGTCGTTTGACCTACAAGATATAGGGTTATGGGAATTTTTCTAATTTAACTAAATATGCAATATAACTGTATAGTTTTATTTATTGCTGAAAAACAACATGATCTTAATGTGTACACCCTGATTAAAACAGAAAAACCGTGCTTTGAGTGCAGTTCGGAACACTCTAAGGAATTAACAGAGACAACAAATCTGTTGTGTGAAATTCTCTAGTATTTAGAGGTCCTCCCAAGTTTGCACTCAAAAGTCGGGGAACAGTTCGGATAGCAAACATGGAAAGCTTTTGCAAAAGTAAACACAAGCATTCAATCCCTTGGTAGTTTGCATATGATTACTATCCCGTCTTGTAGAGTGCGGTTTGTACATACCAGTATATACAGACATGAACGACATACTTTTATCTTTCAATGAAGCCATTTTATTTAGAAAATCTTACCGTGTGTGCTGTAGACCAAGACATATATAGCACCAACAACACGAGGAATTGTAGAATCCTTCCCATTTCAAGTCATAGTATGTGTATGTCCAGACGTTAGAAACACGCTTAACAATGTGTCTGTTTCTGGACTGTGGGTCTTCCGCTTATTGTTGTTACATCATTGAGATCAGCCGGTGAAATGTGTCAGTCCGTCCTCAATAAACCAAGATAGTAGGACCACAGTGCTTCTCTCTCTCACTCAGACTTGTCCCATTTAAATATTAAAATCCATGTAGAGTTGAGAAGACTGTCTTGCGACAACACTGATAAGTGTATGAGGCGAGATGATTACCTGTGTTTCACCGCGACACACTCAAAATCCCCTTGTATTTAAATCTAGTGTGTATGAACCCCAAGAGAAAAATAGACGTTCTTTTAAAACTGTTTTCTTCTTGCGCTGCTCATTTAAATTTTTCTTGACGATTAGATGATTTGGTTTAAATGATTATAACTTGGATGGGGTTACCGTCGTGCACCATAGGGGGCGTGGTCAGCTAAATATAATTTTAAAAATTGTTTATGTCGATTATAAAGATTAAATCGTTAGAGTACTGTAGATATACACAGTCAAATTCAAACAGCCCCTTACGACCATTATACATTATACTTATAGAATTTTCCGACAAATGTGTTTTGGGATGTTTTTCACAAATCGTCATTAATTGAATAACATTTCAATTACGCTCTATAAAAATCGTCGTTTGATTGATGACCGTGTTTATGGCGGACTGCGGTTTATTACAGGGGAGGGATATATTGAATATGATTACCTCTATTCCAATACAATGCAGCACATCTGTCGCACCATTAACGTAACCATCTCGTTCTCATTGGACCCGGCCAGTTTATGGTTTAATATAACCTCAGTTGATCACGCTAATTAGGGATTTGTTGACTGTCACCGTGCGGCTGAATAGGATTCTTCACTGTTGTAAAACATGATGAGCTAATAACTGTTAGGTTAATAAATATACTAAACAAATGATTACTAGCTTGTGTTTGTTGTTCCTTTCAAAAAAGTCGTGACGAACTTGTTGAAGTTCAAAGCTTAATACAACAGTCTAAAGACAACATGTCGGCTTTTTAAGACAAAATAACAATGTTTTATTGAAATGATTAAGTATTTTACTGTTGTTTGAGCTGTCCTCGACCTGGGGGTATGTCATAACCCTGACACTTGGTGGTGTTATGAATAACTTTTGTGTCGACAGTTTAGTTATGGTCCACCAGCTGTCCGTACTATACTAACACAGTTGCTGTAAGCCAAGGATGTACCATGGAGATGAAGTTTGATGAGAGCTCCGCGTAAATCAATTTTTCCCTCTAACCTCTTTTAGAGTCGTTTTATTTATTTAATAAAGGCATTGATTGCAATAGATTAACAGCCATTCCATTATGATAACTGCCATGAAATTTTTATCCGTCGATTTTTATTTCACTGTTTTGTTTCAGTTTTTGTTATCGTGGTGTGGTTTTTGGTTTTTGTTGTTGTTTTTTGTGGGGGTTTTTGTTGTTTTTTGGTTTTTTTAGGGGAGGGGGATTGGCCCTACTGATGTCCCTTTTTGCTTGCCAGCGTCCTCGGCATCTAGATGTAGATATGCCACCATGCTTCAGGCTCCTTCACATTCTTATTGATATGCCTTCTCTCTTCACGATCTTTTTAAGCCACCGTATACTATGTTAAAGTACATATATGTTGTCAATTCTGTTTGATAATCTGTAAAACAGTCAAACATGTTTATATTTTGTTGCTAAACTTGAAAGACATCTTGGACATAAATTGTAGTGCTTTATGATTTGAAGATTAGTACATTATCCTTTTAAACTCAACATGCGATTTTCGCAGCGGGACATTAAAGAGGGATCTGAATCCTCGCCGTCTGTAATACCTGCTTCGGGCAATTTCAAGTAGCCCTATAAAGATGTCTAATTTATTGGCCAATTTTTATCGAGTGTCTTGAATTCTTTGTAATTAATGGAATATCTCCGCACTATCATTCCTCCCATTTATTTCTCATCCATCACCGCATCCAACAATAGGATCCCCTCTCCTACCACTGACGTACGGCATCTTCGGCCGAGGGTCACATGACCCCTGGTCCCTTCCTGTGACCTGGCCGGGGAGGTCATGTGACGGGTCACTCCTCGCCGTGCGCGCTTTGTTGCTGTGTATTAAACAGCTGAAGGATAAGATATAAAAAGTCACATCCCATTGTTGTTTAAATTAAAGGATGAGTTTTTGTTCCCGTCTGAAAGCTGTCCAAGACTGGACTGCACATTGTGGCTGCACCGCTACCGGGCAAGAAATTGATGGGTTTAGCCAAATGCCGATGTCAGGGGTCTTATATTTTTATTAAAACCAACTGTTATTAATCTCCGTAATTGACTTCTTAGCCGTGGTGAGTAGCGGGTAAAAATGTCCCCCGCACGCTGACGGCAGTAAACTACGCTTATTAATGGTGGGACTTGTGTTCAGGGATAGAGTCTGAACAGTAAAATGACTGCACTATGAACTTTGGAAAATAAAAACAGCAAAGTTCGCTCATATGAGAGGCATTTGTTGTACCTGTTTTGTAAATTGAAATTTTATGGTTGTCAGACCACACTCAAGTACACAGAGCCACGTTTTCGATCAGAGAATTATGATGGTTCCCTGAAGTTGTTATTTGATTCTTCGTCGACATATTTCCAACATACATGTATAATAAATGGATTGCTGGATGTTAGTCGATGGCCAGTGAAGCTAAAGATGAAATAAGTCGGCACGAGATGTTCAATTAAAGTTGAGAATTCAAAGAGTTTAAATTGTTAAGAGATAGTTTTTAATCTCTTTGAATTTTAAAATTTTTAGAAAGTTAAATGTACAGTGAAAATGAACGAGAATGACCGTGTTTACTGTAGCTGAAGGGATAAGCGGGCAAAAACTTTGAATTTTTGGTGTTTGCAGGATAACATTGCAGTAAACTTTGCTTAAAGTTTGTATTGGAAATTGTATTCATGAATACCGTTAGTTATCTTGGAAACAGTTAGAAGGAAGTCACAAAGCAGCCTTGGAACATTTATTCTACCATTACAAAATTGTTTGCAAAGTTGATATTTTTCTTGTTTTCCTAACATCTGATAATACACTAAGGCGATTCTGATATAGCCCCCGCCCCCCCCCTCCAAAAAAAAATAATAAAAATAACCCTGTTTTTTTTCTAAATACATATGTACATGTATATTAATCGCACGAAGTGCCGATATTTGTACAATTTGATCCACAATTTAGCGATTTCACAAACATAAGAAAATTTTCTTTTTTGTATATAAAGAAAGGTTTAAAAGAGTGCCAAAGTACCGGATGATTTAGCCAAAGAAGATTTAATTTTCTAAAAACAAAATAGATGAAATTGACGGAACACAAAGTGTTTTAAGTAGATTGCTGCATATACGCCGACGTTGTAGACATGTTGGTTTGACTTGGTCTTCATACAGAGGACTAAAAATCAGTGTAGTGTTAGAAAATAAAACAAATCTTGTTTGCATGTACGTATTTAGATCTGCGTACGCTTGGTTTGAATCTTTTTTTAGATTTATATGTACTCAGATATAGTAAATCGAAAAATAAAGGAACGAGACTTTGGGTAGAACAAGGTCTCTACTAGACCAGGTTTTGTTAGCCAGTAACATAAGAGTTTCTCTTTAAGATGTACCCGTCATAAAATCCTAGACATGGCGTTCTACGACGAGAAGACGATATCACTGTTACTGGTGGAGGACCACAAGGACGAGCGCCCGGTGCTGGTACTGATGACGCTGGAGGCGATAGCAGACGACACGTACACACCGATTGACCCTGAACTAGGAATCAAAGAGGACGGCATGTAAGTATTCTCTGTAATATACTGGTACTGCACCAGTAGATTGGTTCAATTTTTTTTAAAAATTATATGGTACTTTTAAATGTTTGTTTTTCCTTTTAAAGTCGTTTGGTTGATGTTGCAATGAAGATCGACCCATCCTGTTACCGCCGCTTAGATAACATGAGAGCTCGCTCTTTCGCAGTCAGTGGAACCAGGAAGACAGCCACTGTGGTAAGTGTTCTTTCTTAAAACATAGGTTTTTTTCATGAAGTCTGCAACACGACAGAAAATAAAAACAAGTTTGCAAAGTTTACTTGAAAAAAAAAATCAAAGCTAAGTTAAAAAAAAAACCTATTGCAAGGAAGTTGCAAAAAGACAATTCTGGTGTCCGATTGCTCTCCACAAAATTATTTGCAAATATAAAGCCATAAGCGTAGTTATATTGAATATGCTCTGAACAGTTTTAGAAACACCATAACCAGGTAAATGGCCCATGTGATCCAAGATCTTTAACTAAAAGCCTACCTACTTAACAAATTTATTATAGAATTTAACTCTGAAAGATTTATAAAACTATTTTTAATCAGATAATAGGTTGCCTCTTTTACTGATATAAAGAATATTTATCACTTGATTGACCATTCAATTTAAGCTTAAATGGAGGCTAAGTTCCACCTATGCTTGACTCTACCTGTGATAGAATCTCGCGTGTCCTCCAGGTGCTATTAAAATCTGCATATTTTTGTGGGGATAATCATTTCAGTAATAGTTCGGGGTCGTCAAATTAAACATAATGGTTCTTTGTCAGCTGGTTGAGATTTCAAGTAAATTAAATAATTTTTGGAGAAATTGGTTTTGTCATTTTACATGTGCGTCACTTTTATGAAGTTGGAGGGATGGGGGCTGTGTATGTGATGGCGCCCGTGTGGGCGTCCCAGGTCAAAGGTTATTTTGCGCTCTCTCTCTCTCTCTCTCTCTCTCTCTCTCTCTCTCGTTAAACAACACTGTGTCATACTAATATAAGGAACTAAGCCTAATGGAGAGTGTATCAAGAATTTCATTGATGATACTTTGATACCTATCTTAACAAAACTTTCTGGATCATCTTGGATGCAACATTTTTTGAATGTTGTTTGTTCAGAAATAATTCTTTTAAACCTTTTATAGCATACATGTACATGTTTTCCATAAGCGTCAATTTTTTTTTTTAATCTAATAAAACAGGAAAGGCAGAGCTACAGTTGACAGTTGAATTCTTTTACATAGGATATCATGTTTTATTATAACGTAACTCATTACCATAATACTATGTAACGTCTAAGCTGATGCCGGTAATGAACGTCGATATTGTCTACCAGGCGGAAGCCTCATGAGTTTTCGCGCAAAAGTTAAGAGAAATCCTATAAGAATGAGCAAACGATGTAAAAAAAAATAAAATAAAAAGCAACCCAAAAATGAATGAAATTAGAAGGACAGCTCAAAAGTGGTGTCTTTGGTGCAATAAAATAATGGCTTAACATTCTGTAAGTTATTCCTTTGTTTATTTTTTTTTCAAATATGCACTTATATACAATTCTAATAAATGGCGGATCCAATTGATGCTCTAGAAATAAAGCGTCCTCCAGGAAATCTTTTAAAATTTTGAAACAGAAGAAGGTTTAAAAAGCATGAAGATTTAGAAGGGGAATGAATGAAATATACTTGGATTATCGGCGACCAATCCGGCAACACGAGCAGGCTCTTAATACCAGCTTTTAGACGTCTGGTTTTGTAATGCTGTTTAAGTTTCTGTAACATTTTGCAATTGTATAGCTTTCCGTTGATCCATTCGTTCCTCAAAATAGACAATTGCTGCATATTGTAAAAACCCGTTTGTGTGCGATTTCTGACAACGTTCCGTAATTTTTTGTCATTCATGGTTCATTATTGAAATATCTCCGCGGCTAAAAATAACGCACCTGCATATCGTATCACATTACTATTTCTGAAAATAGTTAATTATTATACTCGTTTCAAATTTTCGCACTTGAAACACAATGGGCTCTCTATTTCTTATTCAGCAAACGAGGTATTCACCCGACAGAAATCGTAAGCCGAATCAAAGGTCTTTTGGAATTTATGAACTACTCACAATGATATCCATTCTGTATAGACACCATTCCTCCCTCTTTTTATTACTAATGATTTTATATTTTAGTGCGTTGTTGTTACCGTTTGGTAAAGCGTTTACTGTGACAGTTTTAGTCACCATGTACATCGTCTACTTATGTTTCCTCGCCGATCGTGTAAGCTTTTCAATAATACGATGCCCTCGGTAAATATGATTTCTGATTCTCTTCACCATCGAATTGGAGTATCGACAATAAGCTCACTAAATGTTAACGAATACTACGAATACTAGTGATGCACTCGAATAAATGAATAGTTACGAAGCTCACTCCACGCACATGAATAACTCTCTCTCTCTCTCTCTCTCTCTCTCTCTCTCTCTCTCTCTCTCTCTCTCTCTCTCTCTTTTAGCTCTTTCTGCCTATATTTCTTTAAATGCACTTACAAAGCAATGCATGTGAAAAAATGTTACTGACACTGCAAATATATAGGCTTTATAGATGCTGAACCTGAATGGTAGTACTATTATTACCAATGACTTTCTTTCGTCTTACTAGTTGTTCTCTTCGCGGAGGCGGGTGAGGATTTTCCTAATGGATGCCGAGGAGGAGGACGAGGATTGGGACGGATGTGGGGAGGACGAGGACCCGGGGGACCAGTCAGGGGAACTCAACTCTAGTGAGGCCCCCGAAGGGGAAATGCAAATAGACAATACAGAGGACATGGAGGAGGACGAAAACAAAGAGAACACCAGCTTCTCCAGTAGTACCGAATAGCAACAGTGCATTTGTTCTTGCATCTTTGACAATGTGTCTATTTCCATTATATGTACATGTTTGATTGTGAATCCTATATGGTACTTGACAGAATGCATATTCAGAAATTGCAGTAAATTAATCCCTTTATATCTGATGCCTCAAGTCGTTTCTGTTTCAAAAAACAGCATAGTAGTTCTTATGTAGCGACATCTGTAGCAATGTACGGTTCATGTGTTGAGTACGCTAAAGACTCTTTTTTCTGTCCAAATCCCATAAATTAACAAGGCCCGTAATTTTCAGCATTTTGCTGTTTTATCTCGGCCGGAAATTGTCAAAGTTCGATTTTTCAAAACATTATATAAATAGTGCCTGTTTGGGAGGGTACCAGTTGAAATTGACACCCCGAGAAAACCATTGTCAACCGACGCGAAGCGGAGGTTGACAATGGTTTTCGAGGGGTGTCAATTTCAACTGGTACCCTCCCAAACAGGCACTATTTATTTTATTATACTGAATGTCTTAATTTTTATAGCAAATTTTACTGCTTTCATATAGAAAAGACGTGAATTCTACGGCGAACCGTACGCGCATAATTAACGCGCATGTAACAATTCGTTCTATCGGCCCGTTGCTAAGCGTGCGAGGGAGAGAGAACGGATTGTCAACTGCGTCTAAACCAATCAGATTGCAGTATTTAACATGAAAGTATAATAATATACATTGTTCATCTTGAAATGTAATATATGAACATAATTCTAAACTTTAGACACTTCCGGTTGAGATAGGAACATTTAATGGCGGCACTTTGCGGGTTTTGTCGATTCATAAAAATAGAGATAGACGGATTTAGGTTGTTTCTATGCTACATGTTTGAAGTTTTAGTCTTTTCAAAGCAATGCAATCTGTTCTTAAAAGTTGGCATGTTAATAGATCCAAAATTTAAGAGTTTAAATGTTCATTGCCGCTAGCAGATTAACAAAAAGCAAATACTCGATCCTGTTACCATAGAGGACCTCTCGAGAACAACTGGTCCTTGATAGTTTAACAAAAACAGATAAAAATGTTGTTCTTTAAGTGCTTATATTTTTTACAGATAAAAACAACCCCAAGCTATTTTGATCCTCTGAAATGTATTATAAAATAATACCTGGATTCTCGAATTCGTTCAGGTGAAAAAAAATTAAAAGAGTTCTGCAGCAGATTTCAGTTTTTCTCGCTTTGCATGTTATACAAAAGTAAATATAAAGAAAGTTTGGTTAATATCATTGGGTCGTATACTTTATAATTATGAAAACCATTTTGAAAGCGGTTCGTATACTCTAATAATTAATGTCAAAGGCTATTTTTTTACCGTCTTGTTTGGCTGTAATTGTGACTTTTGGAGTTATTCATGTATTTATGAAAGTAGTTTTTGGCACGCGCTCACCTGCAGTGTAGATTACCTTTTTTTGTCTACGCGCAGGTGTGTCGAAATGAAAGTGTTAGGTAAACTATATACAGACGGCGGTGTCGCGTGCTAATATTCAGTTTCCCTCCAAAAACAGACATAGCACACTTCTAGTTGATTGCTGGTGTCGCAATGCGTTGCGTAACTTTTAAAATTTTCTTTTAAGGTGCGCTTTTCGGTGAAATCTTTTCATAAAAACGAGTCAAAACTTTCTTCCATAAACAAGATCAAATGGTCTTATTTTACTTTTTTATTGAAAAGCATAAGGAGGAATGTGATTAATAAACGAAATTACCAAAATTACAACTTGGGTAAGTTATACATAAAAAGGTTTTTGTCACTTTGAGCTACTCGAATGACTGTAAAATTTTAGACCATTAAGCTGACTGACGATTTCAGAAGCATATTATGATACAGAATGAAAGCACTTTCTCTCACTAGAGGTTGTGCTACATAGATATAGAATAATATTGTCTTCTATTATCAGAAAAGAAATACGTGATGATAAGTAGGTGTTTACGCTGGCCAGAATTTATTAATGGTTACCACTTTTTGTTCAACAGTTTACAAATATATATTATAGACCCCCCCCTCCCCCAATTATGGTTAAGAGGGCTCGATGGTCTTGGCCATTTTTAAACTGTATCGATCTCCTTTAAGGTAAGGTTTGCGGTTACAGGGAGATAACTCACAGGTTTTCATTGTGACGTAACACCAAGTACCCTTTATTTCAGCTATGACGTCAATATTTATATGGCGTCATAATTGGTGTAAGGTTTTTGTTATTTCCCGGGGTATTGTAGTTTCATTGAAAAAGTAACAGAACACAAACATTTTATCAATTTCCACAAAATCGAAGTCCGTGTCGTATAGTTTTGAATAGTGTTTTAGAAACGCCAGGTTACACATATACGAAGATACGTTTTTCCTGAAATCGGTGGACTTGGAAAGGTTTCAAATAAGATGTTTTCGTTTATAAAATGGTAGTCCAAAATAATAACTTTTGTAGCATTTTATTCTTTTTTTAAATAGTTCATCAGAAATTTTAAAAAATAAGCCATGATATAAATAGTGACATTATTTTCGAACATTTTAAGCAAAAATAACCCTTATAATAGTCACATATAAAATGTATATATTTTCACGAAATTACTTACATTTCATCAACATGAAAATTTGAAATCATGAACTTTGACCTTTTGTAGTTATAAAACGGGTCCGGCAAAACCATTTGAATTTCATGAGAAAAAGGACTTTAGTATGATGAACAAAATGGTATGTAACTTTGGTACAATTTCTAAAAAATGCAAGCCGCAAACCTTACCTTAAGAGAAGAGCTCTATATAAAAATGTGGGGAAATACCCAAATTTAAAAAAGTAATTAATGGGGTTTTTCTTTATTTAATAACAGTTTATAGGTAAAAAAAATCATATTTAAAAATTTAAAAACCTTAAACTAAGAAATACGTGAAAATCTTTTTTATTAGATAAAAGTTATATAAACTGTTTATGAGAGTGACTTGAAAGTAAGCGATACTGTAGGATCCAATTTTTTTGTATTCAAACCTTTGCAGTACAGAAAAGTGTTGCAACACGAATTTTCATTTCATTCATTTTGTTTAGATGAATCAATTTAGAAGTATGTCCTAACCAATATTAAAAATGATGACCCCGAGCAACGGGTGTTCATTGGTCATACTATCAAAAGGTTAAAGGTGACCATGGTCACCCTTGACCTTGGAATAATCCAGTGACAGGCAGCTCATACATTATATGCACTGTTAGTTCTTTTGAAGAATTATCGCATTATGTAACTCTTACAATAAGGGGTGCATTAGACTGTTAAGTTGAAACCTGCTTTTATTGCTGTAACCGAGCCCTGTTGAGAAGGTTGATTTTAATGGAAAAGCACTTATCATCTTCCTACCGTAGTTCTTGTTTTACAGAGTACTAGTATATTGTATTACTTCTGATGAATTCTTATTCATTTCTGTGAATTATCTACATCACGTTGACTTGATATTCCTTCTTAAAGTTTACAGCATACAATTGGTCATTGCCAGATCCGCGTAATACGTGGTAATAAGTTTTAATCAAGAAGAAAATCTGTAGGTGATACCCCTGGATCACAGATTGAAGAAATCTGTTACAAGTATAGTTTTAACTTTTAATACAGTGTAAATCTCTCTTCATCTTTCTTTCTGAATCTCCTTTCAGTACGGATCAGAATATAATATTACCCTTATCGGTGCTAAAGTTCCCCGCCCAACTTTTGCTGGTTGCAGGAACAACTTAGTCTTTTGTGTTCCAAATAACACATTACAAAGCACATTTCTGACTGAGGTATCAATTTGCAACCTAGACATTGGGGTTTATTGCCAACAAGTCCTACTTTGTATTCAGTTGCTTTTGTGTTTCTTTCGATTTACTCTGAAACCGGATTAATTTTACTTCCATGCGGGCTTTTCATTTCCTTTTCTTTTTTTCTTAAAGAAAATCCAACCAACAACAACAAAGTTACTGATTTAAAATTCAATCGATCAGTTCATAAACTTTATTTTGACCGAATGTCTAAGAATTTCAGTTTACATACACATTGAACTCGATGATTTCAACTTTCATGGTTTGATATCTCAGTTACAGCCCACCATGAGAGACTTTGGCTCGTTTTCTGGATAGTAATGGTTGATGAATGACTCTCGTGCTATCTATATTGTCAGCCTTTGTACTACCGGTATACTTTCTACATTTTCAAATTTAAAAAAAAAATAAATTAATCACGAAAAACCTCCTTGCAAAGCTAAATTAAACGTAAATATATTGAAATTACGCCAAAATATTTTCACATGTTTTGTATCTTTCACAGATTTCTGTTTTTCTTAATAAAATATACCGTATACGATAAGCCCCTTTGCCCGCCTTGACTTCTTTTACATGTTGGAGTATTTCCTTATCTTTATTTTCTAGCCCCTATTTCTTATGCCGACCTGGTCCATATCACGGATTGCTGGTGTGAGCGACATTCTTGAATTTGAACCTATCTAATACAGAAATCTTTCTGTACTTAAATTAAGATAACTACACTTACTTTGTCCTCATCCTATCAGCCAATTTAGACCAATCTTCATCGGAAGCTATATTCACTCATTATATCAAACGAGAGTTTTTTACATCTCTAAAAAGTTTAAACGAGAAACATTTAGGTTATGAATTATAGAAAGAAAAATCATGTTTTCATATTTATCGAAATGTTTCCGATTGTTATCGAAGAAAACACACGAGATACAGCGTCTATAAAGTGAATGTAATGTTGCGTGAACGTTTTGGGCTGGGGCATAGAAGCTCGCCCGCACCAGTGATCACACAAATCTCCTGCCTATCAGATGACAGGTAATAGAGACGTGAAGATATTATCGATGTCCACTGAAAGGGGGGACACAATCTATCCCAGCATCTCCTCCATACAGATACAGATATGGATATGGAATATTATTATCCCGACTGAAAGTCGGAATCGATGGCTTCATTTCTTTCATTAGTTTTTCAGTACGACATATTCTTGCCGGAACGAATAACAATTTCAACTTGTCAATGGAATATAATTATACACGGAGGCGAGCTTTTAAGCAGTTTCAGAGTTTGAGCATTGTAAATAGTATTAATTGTATGATACATAATTTTAGCTGTTTGACAAGGTTTCATAGTCTTTATTTTCGATATTTTCACAATCGCGGGAAATTTGATAGTTCATAAAGGCCTTTTTGGTTGTTAATAATGATGTAACAGATTGGTCCAAGCTGTTGCCATCCAGAACTTGACCGACATTTAAACAACGAACAGAATAACCGCCTTTTAAAGGTTTTAATTGTGTTAAAAAAAATCTGCGAAATTTTTAAGCTCGAAGGAACAAACATCGTTTTATTTCATAGACTGGCAAAAATACATTTAACCTCCGAGCCACAATCCAAGATATTAAAACCGGAAACTTTAAAAGCTGGATCTGATGTAGTTACTGCTGGAGGATACTACCTCAGATTATAGAAGTAGATTTGATTAGGTTATAGCTTGTCATATTTATCATATTCAAATCAACGGGCGATATTCTTTGAAAATGTTTTTATCATCGAAACCAAAACTGAAATGTATTTTTAAGAGTGCTGAATGATCGTGACCACTTTTAGACCATATTAATTTCCTTTAAAACGAGAGTTGTGTATAAATATTTGTACATGCATATGAAAATATTCAATTTTTATCGATGGAATGTTAAGAATTTTTTTATGCTCAATAATAGTTTACGGCTAAAAAATCCCATCTAAAACTTAAGGTAGATCTGATGATTAAGTTGTGGGCTATCCAGCCTCCTTAATCCAATTACAATAAACTTTTATGCAAGCTTGTGGATTTCTTTAATTATTTGTAGAAGATGATAAAATCTTGACTAAACTAATCAGCGTGAAAACGATGCATCAAACCAGCACGCTGACACCGCTGGTTGTTCTGACCAGTGTGAGCTTGTATCCTTTGAGTGACATCAGTGACGGAACAAAGCGGGGATCGGTTTTAACGATCTCCTCCGCCATTGTTACGGTGTAGGGAAAGGACTTCCAGGGGAGAGAGAAAGTTGACAAACATCAACCAAACATTTATTGTCAAACAATGCGGGGAGCACTCTATAACAAGCACTCTATCAAAATCAGTTGGGGGTTAGGAGGAAAGCGTTAGAGGGCTGTCATTTCTACCACCGCACGGCGATAGAGGGAGGGCCGAACAATCTACCCCTCGTGGTCAAATCTCGCCCCCTTGTTAACCAAATCAACAAATTGGGATCTGTTCAATTCACATTTTATCCGAATCCAAATATATTATTCAATTTACTCCAATTGTCAATTACCATGTCGGTATACAGTTATGAATCTTAAAAACATAGAACTAAGCACAAACTACATGTAGTGTAAATGAAAAGCAACAAACATCTAAAATGCTGCAAAATATATTCACATGATTATTTTGGAAACCCGAGTTAAGATTTATGCAATGATGCTATACTACATGTACAATTATTATACTATGTATATAATCAGTGCTTCTGCTGACACCCGCATTTAGAGGTAACCGACTTTGTAGCCCCTATTTGAATTTGGTTCCGTGACTATTCCACATGCTTTAACCATTGAACATCCCTACTGATGGAGACCATGGCTGCAGTGATTCTGATCATGTTCGGAGTTCTGTTCATCTCACTCTTGACTTGCGTGTTCTGTTTCATACGAACAAGATACAAGAACCGTCTGGCATTCACAGGGGGCAGAGATCAATGCTCTTTCTCTAAAGGTATGTTGTAAGTGGGACATACAAACAAAAAATGAGGCGAAGGGGCTGATCCTTTTTGCTAATAATGCATCTTACATAGGATAATTTTAACAGTAATTGATTTTAGGTTTATATAACAGAAAATTAGTAATATTGCTGCAAATCCTGCTTTAGACTCAATATTTGATATAGAAATAATACTAGTATAATATTTTTATTGTACATAGCAGAAAGTGATTTGAAATAAATAATGTGTGCCAGAAACTCTCTAAAATATTTAGCTTATTTGTGGATGATTTCTTCCAGATAACTAGCAATTTAACCAAAAATGCCAAGAAGTTATATGTACATTACAATATTCGTTCGGTTTTTATACAACGAGGTAGTTGCATTTCCGGTATGTAATATTCTGAAACAGTTAAATCTTTAGTTACAGAACTCCAAAATGAAGAGGAGAACCAGTCTAGTCTTTGATGCACAAATAGCCCCAACACAGATGTTGATACTTGGAAAATGTCTGACTAACACTTTACTCACACGTTATGTATATTACTTCAGGAAAATAAAAATTGTGCTTCTTATCCTTACCCTTACCCTGTAATTCTGAAATGTGTGCATGGGAGTATGCTAAGCCTGCTCAGCTAACCACGCTGTCATTTCTTTAGGAAATTATTCAGTAGACTGCCATGTATTGAGAAAGTAACGAAATGCGACAGTGCACATCGGAAGGAAGTACTAAGTATAAGTTTGATTGGATACCATTGGGAGATTGTACTCTTATTTCTAATTCAGCCATCTATTGAATTCATTATTTTCACTTTGTAATGTGTACGAGATTTGATGATAAGTTTGAAAATATGACATTTATTAGCAATAAAATAGAGAGAGAGAGAGAGAGAGAGAGAGAGAGAGAGAGAGAGAGAGAGAGAGAGAGAGAGAGAGAGAGAGGGAGTCTTTTTTTTACTGGAAGAAATGAAAACAGCCGGTCATCTAAACAAAGCTGATATTTCTATGAGTTTGAATGGTTCTCATGTTGATTAAATATTTACTTTTGTAAGACGCTTGATATTATTGGACCGAGAACATATAATTTCTCTTACAAAATGTACAATCACCTGCTATGAAAATAATTACTTTGTGTTTTTTAACGATTTAATCGGGGGTAAAAAAAACCGTCTTCCTGTGTATAATGCATACGTTGATCTGCTATCCAAATATTTAAAAAAATCAAAAGGGTGTAAACAGTTTTTATACCAGAAATAAGTCTCATTGTTATGGCTTGGTTGCGTTCCTCCTCTCTCAACAATCAGCGATTTCCTATTGTTCTCTGAAAAGTCTTGGATGCAAAGTGCTCAGTTACATAATGAATGCGCGTGCAATACGATATTAACGGAGAACAATTACAGAATAAAAATCATTTAGCAATTTGGTTTTGTCCGTGATACGAATGGTTTTGTTGTAGGAAAAGAACGCATTTTATCTCAAATCGGGAGAACAGCAGGTGTTCAAATATACCGACCGTTTCATAACGGCACTTGAGGTTTTACGAGGGTTGAAGAAATGGGGGGGGGTAGTCTATATTATTTATAATCTCCTTATTTGGTTTTAATTCGAAGAACAAAGGAAAGTTTCGTTTAACCGAAAATAAGACAATGATTTGTATTTACATGTGTTTAAAGACGAGACCAATGGTGATACTTGACGAAACCAGTGTCATTGGTCTCCGAGAACATGCTAAACTTATTTAGATCAAGAACGAACCCTACCAAGGAAACGCTCAGTGAAAGGTAAAATGAGAACTTTCAACACACACCGACACCATAATTTTCAAGTGTGTACCCTTTAATTCACTAACATGCCCTCGTAAACTACAGACTAGCGGCAAGAAATCAAGTGACGCGCGAACAGACGGACGTATAAAATAATAATTTCAAGACTTTAATACCGCTCTCAGCTACCTTTTCGTGTTGGTTTTTACCTAATAGGCCATTTTTTTACATCACAACAAAAATTAATGTCATATCATATTTAACATAGCTTTGCTTTTTGTTGTTGAAATTATCATAATTATACATGTTTGTCAAATTTGATCGTTCCGTGATTTTGAAGAACCCCCCCCCCCCCCCCCCCCGAGTTTGCAGTTTTCTTAATTGTAGTGAAATTGTTCTATGTTTTAAGGAAAAATTCTTGGGTTGGCAAAGTTTTATTAAATGGGGTTAACCTTACTTACAATAAAACTTGGTTTCTCCGGTTATACCCCGTACAACAATATTTACATTTCCGATTGCGACCATTGAACCAATGGCAAGTTGAAGTGCTGTTCAGCGCACTCAAAGAGGCGGAGCCTAGGCCACGGCGAGAGAGTAGGTAGCAGGGAAACTAATGGAGTATCTAAGCCCAATCACCTTGGCACGTGGAAGAATTCGGCGACGGAAGGTTTGATCGCGTGGCATTGACGTCACTTTAGTCCAAGGCGGTAGGAAGTATATGTGCAGCAAACTTAAAATGTATAAATGTGTAAATTGACTGCCGAAAAATTGCAATGGATTACCTGAAATGTTTACTTGTGTTGCTTTCATGTGCCATCACCTCATTTAGCGAAACAGTAAGTATTTTGACCTGTTCTTCATAAAAACGATTCGTTTAAAAACTTTATTTAAGTTGTTATATACAGATGAGTTTGTTTCATTTTTAAAATTTTTTTTACGCCAGGTACCACTTCCATCTTTCCAAAAACTTTTACACCATTACCCTGGTTACAAGCATTTTGGCGGACGTTTTTCTCATCATCGCATCGTGGACCTCATAGGTTGTAACAAAACAGACCTTTTGCACGACACGAGTGCCTTGCGAATATCTTTTGCATTGAACAAAATAGGAAGTGTATATTCAATTGGACATGAACCCATTCATTTATCAAAATTCGGCAAAGACAGTGTTGCAGGGAGAGACGGTTTTCAATATCTGTTTCATCCGTTAGCTTTCGGTCCCTACATGGCAGATAAGTTCGGATATCCAAGCATATCAGTGCTACATGACAAAGATCCCATTGCTACAAAGAAGAAGTTTTGGGGAAAGCAAGGCATCATGGAAATCATAACATATACCAAATTCGGAAACAAACCGAAAGGACACATCGCCCTGTGGAATTGTGATCGTCTTTATCAAACAAAAGACTGGATCTCCAAACATTCCTTATTAACAATTCAATTCTGGGAATCCCCAGGTAATTAAATACTAATTTGAGTCGAGAAAGAATATATTCCATAATCTTTGTTAATCTCATCAGACAACGTTTAATTGTAAATGGAGCCGTATATAAGGGTTTCTGGTTTTATTTTTCAGACTCAAAATGTGACAACTCGCCTTCACAAGTGACTGGTACGCGGGGAAGACGGAAATACGACACCCTGAGACTAAAAGCTGCGAGAAAATTGGTTAGATTTAATCAAATCTACAGAAAAATGCCACACAGACTTATCAAATTTCAATATTAAGCTTATATATGAGAGAGATAGATAGAGACGATGATTTGTCCAAAGGGAACCGCGTTGTGTTCATTTTTTATAATGTAAAAAAATGTGTGCTCTAATGTTTGTATTTGTATTTTTATAATGTTTACACTTGTTATAACCTTAAATAAATGTTGTGATTTACCGTATGTTGGTTCATGCTTTTTGTGTAAACTTCAGTAAATTGGCAAAATACATGTGTTATAGACAGACTTCGGTTGAGGGGTGCATTTAGTTGTGCAGAATTAAAGTCTTTAGTCATTTTATCACGAATATAGTAATTTTCATAAAATGGGGATAGAAGAATGTACATGTATTAAAAGAAGGCCAACATTGCATTTTTAAAGATTTGCATGAAACATTTCCCCAAATTTTTATTATCCATGTAAAGTCTCAAGAATTTTAAACAATATACAGCATTGGTTAGGTTTAGTTGACCATCTTTGATAAGTGTCTTATGTTTAGGGACAATAAAAATGAATGAATCTATGTTAGCACGACCTTGAAGTATCAGTAAGTATTGACGCATGGAGGTATCGGAGAGTAACCTGTTACCGCGGGAAGGGGCACGAGGCACCTCAGACTTGCGCAGTTCAGGCATGGATGTTTTGGATAAGTGCGACATTTGATATTTACGATTTGGCTCGGGTTTCTAGCTGCCTAATCATCAGAATCTGCGATGTGTTCTTTATGTGAAGTCAAATTTATGATAAAATATGTACGGTAATGACAGAAATTCGACACAATCTGTGCAAGGTGAGACCATGTATCAAATATAAAACAGTTCGTTAGAATCGGGTTTCAGCAATTGTGGCACCAAATTTATCAGGTCTTCTTTGCCATTCTCGTGTGCTAAAGAATTCATCATGATGAAAATTGGCAAGGAATGACAAAAAAGAAATAATTTTAAATTACACAAACCGCCTGTATTCTGTGAATATGTGTACATGCATGCTATAACATGGAAAATATGTTACTGTATATATTATCTCACTGACTGTGATCATGACTGCAATCATGTTTAAGACAAGCAAGGACAGAGAATCGTTGTCAGAACTCATGAGAGATCCTTTTGATACAACCGAAAATACCATGTTTATACGAAAATGGTGAAATTTGTAAATTGATAAATTGCATTTATTAATCAAACAAATCATAATTTTGGTTGAGGCCTTACATCTTTTACCAATATTGACAATTAAAACTCCGGTTAAGGGCTTTTTAGAAGGAAATGAATTTTTTAAAAAAGCAACATATATACATAATTTTACGTTACAGAATCAAATACTCAACATTAGTTTGAGCTGTAAAAATTTCATTTTTTTCAATAACGCACTAAATTATAATCAAATGCAGTAAATATTGAAAATCGAATGACCAAAAGTTTGTTTGACCTTTTGGGTGTAAGAGGCCATGATCATTACATTGTCAGTTTAATAAAAGTACCATTTAGGTTGAGTTGTTGACAATTAGTCTTAATCACCGAAAGCCTCCCCTGCCGGTCACTAACAAGTGTCCCGTGGAGCCGTATAATTAGGACCCTTCAGCAGTGATACGTTTCCAAAGCATCCAATTGTCGCTTTCTAATTTCTAACTTAAAAAGAAGACTGTTTAATTCTACATCTGTCTAAAGTGAACATGCCTGCAAGCAAGCTTCGAGCTCCTTCACAAAAAGAGGAGAGTATAATCCCCGAGATTGTTTGATGTTGGTTGGCAGTTTACATGTATCAAAATACATGATCTATGATAAAGTTTTGAATTCTTTGCTAATACAAGTACATCTTTAGAAATACAGCCCACTATATAGATGTGTCTGTGCAACATGAATACCCTACGCAAACAGGCAAGTTTTAGGAAACCTATTTCCAAAGAAATAACAAAGTGGTACATGTTCATATATGCAATTGTGTTTCAGTTGAACTCGCGTTAAATTTTGCCGCGAGAAAAGCACAAGAAATATTCAATTAGAAATCACGTTCCATCGAAAAAAGTTTATTTCTCGGGAATCCACATAAGTTATAACAAGCTGTGTTCAAACACGAACCAATATGTGTATCAATACTTTATTTCTTTAATCCCCCAGTATAGATATAGTAAAATGTATTTGAAAAGAATTGAAAGAGATTTTCAAATACAATACATGACATTGAAATTATGCAAACAATTAATTTGATTTGTTTGTAACTTATTTTTTTTTTGTATCTTTGAAGTTATCAACATAAATTAATCAGCCTTTTTAAAGTAAACTGACCAAAGAATGGTGTTGGAAACAGTGAAATAGACCATTAATACATGTATTTTTAAAGTAAAAAAATCATCAAATACGTAGGCAGAGCCCCCCCAAAAAACCCACAACAAAACGTTGGAGAAATAGAGCCAAACAGACGGGTGAAACACTTTATTCTGGCTTTTCATGGAATATTCTACCCGTACAACTTCATTGATGGTAAACTTTAATATATAGTCAAGACCGCTATGTAGAGTAGAAAGTAGTATACTGGTATTCATAATTTGATCAGGTGGAAAGATAAATGACTACAATTTACAGTTACTGCCGTTAGTACCGTCTGTACGTGACTTTTGATACAAATACACGTGGCCCCCACGTTTCCGATCATGGTAATAAAATATCTAAACAGGGAGACGAAGCTTCAATGGTGAAATTCAAGTGCAATATATCCGTCACTTTTTGCAATTTACGTGTTTACTTTTCAAAATTGTCGCTTCCGGCGTCGGGTGGATATCAGATTAGATTTCATTTGTCACTGAACTTGAGCAGGTGCAAGTTGACATATGTCATCTCAATGAATAAAATACCGGAGTTGTTGAGCAACTCATTCATATAGCTATCATTATATAACGATCTGTTCCTTTTGATTTCACCAAAATCTGCGTCTGATACCGCCTGTCGTCATTGAACTATACCTGAAATACCCCCTCCAAAAAATAATCCAAGCACTCCCTAAAATTGAGTTTGAACTTAAACATCTTGCATCAACAACCGTTATAAAACAGCTTAAAATCTATCTATCTATCTATCTATCTATCTATCTATCTATCTATCTATCTATCTATCTATCTATCTATTTTTAGATTTATCTATTGATATATCTCTATCCATCTATGAACGCTAACAGAAAATTTATCTTTTGAGCGTTAAAAAGATATGGTAACAAAATTATTATTTTAAGGAGGCGTGCGGCCATCTTGTACATTTGAGAATAAATAATGTAAACATTTCTTGAACTGGCTTGTTTCTGCCCAAAACTGGCTATAGTCTGTCCCAAGTTATTGCTTTCATCACTTTTTGATGATTTTAAATAAAAATACACATACATGTGAAAGAAATGCTGTTGAAATCGATAAAAGGGAAAATATCCAAAATATCTTCATTGAAAAATTATCATTTTTCACTTATAAAAGTTCGCAGGAACGAAAACAAATTTCTTACGGAGATTTATAATGGGAAATGTTTACATCTTTTCTCCATTCGGAAGTTCTCGGGACACCTCGCACAATATTTCAACGTTATCATCCGGGCTTAATAATGGCTGATGCAATGCTAAATCTCTGTAGACTTTCTATTTTGGGATGTGTATTGAAACCTGAAGCGGTAGAGGGGGCGTTCCAAAACAGATAATCTGGACATTTTTCATATTAGTGGATGAACATAGTTTGAGCACAAAGGTATTTATGATTATAGAAATATCAAGCAAAAAGTGGTGGAGGCAAAAACTCGGGACAGAGTATAAAACAGTTGTCGAAAGATAAAAAAAGGCAATAAATATGAAATTCTACATGTTGGTTTGTATGCAATACGCATACAAGAACAGTACAATATATTTTTAATCACTTAAGAACAGCCGAAGAACTCCGCAGCTGCAGACTTATTTTGAAGACTTAAAAATCTGAAAAAATAAAAAAGTGGTTTATTGGTGTCCTCTCTACAACTATTTGTTGAGAAAAATGTTGATTCTTGCACATTAAAATAGTAAATTTGCAGCAAAAAAGGGTACCCTATTTTTATCATTCGGTACGGGATCTATTTTTAGAACAAGAAAATTCCAGTCTATACTTATAACTCCTGTGTCTATGGAGGCACATTGTCGTTATATTTTCATCGAAAATAATAACAACCTGTGTTGAATGTGACAGACATCTCTATACCAGTTATATTTAATTTATTAACACTTAACAAATGAATGACATAATGCAATAATGTTGAATCATATTTTTTCCCGTATATAGTGTCCGAATTATTTCTTTATAGTTTTCTTAACCTATTCTTTAAAATTTAAATTAAAAAAAACTGCATAGCTGGATATTTAGAAAAGGGATGAAAAATTTTAACTGAATTGGATGATATATACATGAACTTGGCCTTAATTCTGAGTTGAAAATGATTACAATGATTTTTTTTAAACCAGTGAGTGGGTATTTAGGACGTCATAAGTCTAAATTTTGTTCTTGAGGTCAAATTTCACAAATATTTTTATCCCTTTCCAAAATGTGAAGTTCAGATAAAAGAATGTTTCGAAAAAAAAAATTGGGTAGGGTAATCCCCCCCCCCCAAATTTTACTTCCCCGTTTGATGACACAATTAATGTATAAAGTTCACTACCAATCTGTCGTGGTATTAAAATGTATGAAACTAAAAAACCCGCTAGTGTTTGCATATTTATTTGCATTTTTTAAAACCAAAGTTGTCATTTTCAAAGCACTTTCCGCCATAGTGTAAATAAATCAAACCGCGTTCCTGGGCACCTCGTCTGGGAAAAAATTCTTTCGATCAAAACTAAAATCGCATCAAATTTTTCCATTTCATTTATTAACTTTTTTGCATTAACCAAAAATGTCCCATTCAATGTATGAATATCTATCCGCGATGCATGATGAACCCGTCCTACACTTTTCGCCAAGACGTTAATTAGTCAAACCGCGTTCTTGGTTACCCCGTTCTGGAACTTTTGCTAGAGGTCGCGCTTCGCTAGCTTCTATCTATCAAAACTAAAATCACTCACTCAAGAAACGAATTGCCTTGTTTCATTTATTCAACATTTGTCAAATCTTAACTTCTATGTGTAATTCAGGTAAGCTCCTAATAAATATATTCACTGTTTACATAATCATTCAATATTATTTCATTGCAAGCATATAATTTGATGCAAACGATCCCTGTCTTGGATCCGCCAAAGCGTGTCCACCACCTTACTCTCATTTTTGCTATTTCGGGCTTTTTTATCGAAAATGAAAGTAGGTTTTTAATTAATTTCACAAAAATAACTTATCAGTTAAAATTCAATTATACCTTACAGACATCTTCACGCATGTGTTGAAATACCAAAGGTGTAAGCAAGTACTCTGGTGCAGGCATTTTGTAGTTTATTTGCAAAATGCCTTAATTTATAAGTATAGATCTTTAAATATTACACAACATGATTCATATGGGGTTTTCTCGAAATTCTTGTCGGAAAAATCCGAGAATTCATATTATAAAAATGTGCGTAATTTAAACAGAGATTAGAAATTACTTGTCATGCTAAATAACATATCGTTGATTCTAAAATAAATAATAATCGATAAAATCAACTCCCGTCAGTACTTCATTACTTTGATTTTATCTTTTGACAACCGTTTTAGTCAGAAACAAGCCATTTCAAGAATTGTGTACATTTAAATTCTTAAATGTACAAAATGGCCGCACATCCCCCTTAATATTTTATCTATTTTTATCGTATCAAACCAAGGCTGTTTTAAGTTAATTATATGTTTAGAGTAATCCGCGCGCGAGTTAGTAAAGAGAATGCACCGGAACTTTTTAAAAAACTCAACTTCAATTTTTCTTTATTCCATTATATCCATCGTAGGCAAATTTGCAATAACTTTGTAAAATGCATGGATACCATAATTTCTTTAATTTCGTTTCATTTATAAAGGTTGAAAGAAAAATATAATTCTTATGATGAAAAAAAATTAGTTTGAGGCTGAGGATGGGAGAACCTTAACTTAAAGTGTTACGGGCGGACAGAAGGACGGAAGACAGACATGACAAACACTCTTTTGGTCCAAGTCCATCATGATTTAATATATATATACCATAAAGACAAAAACAATTCAAAATGCGAGCCTCTGGTGTATAGAAGGATGCTAAATGCGGGTTGTGAAGCGTGGCAATGGAATCTCACCGTCGTAAAAAAATAATTATCATGTAGTCGTGAATTAATTTTTCATCTACAACATAGTGAGGCATTCATGCAAAGGAGAACAACTCTGTTAAGGCAAATATTTTAATGTTTGATTTATTGATCAAAGACTGTCACATGCTCTAAATTGTTTCACGTAATTTTTTGTATTTTTCTAAAAATGGTTAAATTGTTTACTTTGCAAAAAACACACATAAGAGAAACGAATTTGCTATTCTAGTAAAATAAATCATAATGTATAAATAAATATCTAATTAAATATGTCAATTACTAGTAAACTTTTGAAAATAATATTCTAATTTTAATAAAAATTGATGGGGAAAAATTACCCTTTTCGGTATTTTAAATACATGAATAGAATCTTCAAAAAACATGTGAATTTTAGAAATTAAGAAATAAGAAAATCAAAATTCTTATAAAAAAATAACTAAAAGAAAATTCTAATTTTAAAAATCAAGCCGATTGAATTAGAAGTCAACTTAGTTACACAAATTACTAGATTTTTAATTTACAAATCATACTATAAACAAGAAATCTTTCATTTATATGAAATTTGCTAATATATATATATATTTACATTTTCCAGTGTCTTTGTATCTGATAACACTTCGAATCAAAGGACCATTTGTATATAACAATAGAATTGACCTAAAGGGCCGATATTGGTTTCTGTCTTTACGAAAAGCAAATCGATTTCCGTTCCACTTCTTGGTTTTAGGCCATACACAGTTAACTCTTAGGTTCTAGTTCTCATAATGTATAGTGGTTGAAAAAAAAAAGTTTCACAGTCGTTCTCCGAGCAGTATAAGTTATGGACGCTTTTTTTTACTTGATTATCTTTAAATTTTATTTTCAGTTTACTTTCTACGATAAATGTACTTTATATGCGTTTTTTTTACAACCATGGACATATTAGAAACTATCGAAAATCTCGCGTGACGTGATTTCTGTAAAATGTCGTTTTATGCATTAATTTTCTTTAACATGTATTCTATTGAAAACATTAACACAATACCCTTTTTAAAATAAGGAATGTGTTATTTTACTTCATTCCCGCATAGGATCATAATTACGATGATTAAATTCTCACACATGCCGTATCCACAATGACGTTAAAATAGGGGCATTCATTGTCCCTATATCTCATTTAGTTTTAAACATGTTTATTCAACATTTATGAAACAGATCCGTATCAACAATAAGAACACATTCATTTGCTTTAATCAAAGGCAATTTTTTTACAATATTTTTTTAATTTAACAAATAGTTCAATACATTTCATGAATGGCGCGAATGACGTAACTGTGAGGTGCAAGCAATTTGCATAATTATATGAAATGAAAATGACGACCTCATAATACTAAAAGAATGATACCCTATTCCTTAAATATTTCCAATTCTAATAACTTCAGTCAAGATCCGTTTATTCCGATCGATTGTGCTGAGAATCTTCAAGCAAACCTTTATTTCATTGCTTTTCGATTTAATGTAGATTCAAAGAGTTTTATTCTTATGTCTATGACCACACATAAGAGTTTAGATTTTTAAATAACATGAAAAAATTAGAAAAAATCCAACAATAAAATCAACTTTGAGACTGCGTCTGTTGCCATAGTATGGAACGCCATAGCTGCCATATTCGTATAATAAAGAACCATTATCATATATATAATAGTACCATATTCACATTAAAAAGCACCATCTTCATATAATAAAGCACCATCTTCATATAATAAAGCACTATCTTCACATGAAATAACCACAGCATAATATAATAAAGCACCATCTTCTCGTAAAATAACCACATAAGGCAGCTATGGCGTTCCATACTAATGTATATCCTGCAATCAATCGGTGAGAGTATAAACTGAGGCTGTCCAAAGTTAATTCTATGTTTAACGTTACCCGCTCGCGTAGGTTTCGGAGAAATTGTCGTTTAGAAAAAAGAACCATACAAACACGAATTTTCAATTCTATTTTTTTCTAGTTTGATTTTACTTTTTGCAACTAAAATACTATGATCTGTAGAAGTACGAAATGTTTAGGACACATTATGGATTATACATTGGATACTTAATGGGATTGTTCTTTCAACTGACAGGAAAGATAATCAAACAGTTAGTTAACATCAAGCTTGAAATCTCACTGCATTCGTATTAATAAAAATTAATAAAAGTCACTAGTCTAAAAATTTTGTGTTTTGATTTTATCTCCCTCCCTCGTAGGTTTGGTATTTTGAAAATGGCGTTAATGTAGAATTAACTTTGTGTAGTCTTTTCATTGTGACTTCAATATCTGCCATGTATTAGAAAATGTTGAAATTATGGTCAAATCGCTAAGTAGCTTACTTCGCGCCAGTCACTTACAATATGAAAACATCCGTGAAATATTGATGATGCTTTGATTGAAATTCTCTGCTTACTTTATCGATTTTGAATTCAAATTAAGCTTTAATATCCATACTTCATAATAGGCAGATTAAAGTGTATGGCCAGTCCGTTACAACATGGCCAGTCCGTTATTATGACGATAAATTTGAGTTACCCTTCAGTTGAAAGTCTTGTATTCAGTTAACAAAAATGGACACCGCCACACAGCCTGAGGTGAATTCTATTCGTGCTCTGTGGATACATTACCGCGATTCCTCTACTCTCCATGGTTTGTCCCATATCTCAGGGCAAAGAACGTGTACCCGTGGGTAAGAAGATATATTTTTGTAATATATATATATAAACTGTACAATATAAATTGTATTTGTATGTTCCCTAAAATAAGGTACCGGTATTTTTTTCCTCTGTGTCATTCTGTTTGTCTTTCTAACTGCAAAATTTGAATTTTGAACCAAACGTAACCATGTAAGCCAAACTGAAATATTGCAATAACGTTTTTTTACTTCTAGAGTTATATGGTTTATGTTGGTGATGGCCATGGGTATTTCACTCACTGTAACCTTATATGATCTCAAGGAACAGTATTTCTCGTACCCAACCTTAACCATGCTCAATATCAAAATGTCCCATGAACTAGAATTCCCTGCTGTCACCCTGTGTAACATCAGCCCATACAAGATGTCCAAGCTGAATCCCGACGAAGCCATGCTGGATTACTTGAAGAGGGACAGCAGCATGGGCTCATTTTTGCCACCAATGAATTTCAGCGATTCAAAGTATAAACGGCTTTACAAAAACGTGGAAGAAGATTGGTTGTTCAATGTTAGCTTCAGCATCAAGGATTTGTTTATTGCTTGCAAGTGGAAGGAGACGCTGATCTTTGACTGTACCAAGTTGTTTCGTCCACATAAGACTGAGTGGGGACTCTGTTTCTCTTTCAACGGATTGGACTCGCCAGAGGTCCATAAAATTGGTTATGTCGGAAGTATTCTGGGATTAACTTTCTACATACACGTAAATCAAAGTGATTATGTTTATGCCAGAAATATGGGGGCGGGACTAAAGGTCAGTAGAGCAAACTCTTGTCTCCGGACAACGTGTTACCATATTTTTATACGTGTATTTATTCTATTTATTAAAAGATTTTTAACAGATTAAAGAAGCTAGAAGTGATCCATGTAACACGAAGTGTTCAAACCAATAAAATTATATGCGATTGCGTTGATTTTAAAACAAAGTCGGCTCATGTTCAATTTCAATTTTCTCGGTATGCTTGTTGTTTTTAATAAAACTATCTTTCAGATCGTCCTTCACAATCACAACGAGGAGCCGAATGTGATGGACTCTGGCTACCTGGTTCCCCCGGGGGCCACCACGCACATGCCCATAGAACGCAAGGAGGTACAGTCATATTCTCAGTCGTTCTGTTTACGTCATTTTTGAGACCTTCATACCTTCAAGAATATACATCTACCGTATATTCTGCCTTATTCCTTAAGAAATTCGATTAATAATATATTTTCATCCAGCTTTTTTTAATGCAAAACCGAATCATTAATTAAGAAAATAACGCTAACGCGGGCTATATGTTTTATCTGTAATGCTCGCTACCTTCATATCAGCATGAACCACCATAGTAAACAATTAATAATTTTTTTTTAATATGGTAATGTATTTGTCGTTGTAGTACAAATTTCTCCCCAGTCCTTTCAAAGCTTTCGGCAATGAGTATTGTTTAGACATGGAGAGTGCTGGGTTCCAGAACCACTTGAAGCATCACCGACTGTATAGTTACAGCGGATGTCTAAGAGAGTGCAAGGAGAGATACGCCTTCCAGAAATGTCAATGTCGGAATCACAATGACTTAGGTCAGACATTATTAATCTTATTTTATGGTCGCTGAACCAGAAACTCAATTAAATAATTCTGATACGATAATAAAGTTCTCCATAATAAAAATATTTAAGGTATACCGGTATGTAGTTAACCTGCTTAGGTCAAAGTAAGACCTTGCTGCTCAGGCGAGCTTTGTGGTCGAAGGGCCTCTTGTTGTAAAAGACGTCGTGGATTATATAGTATACCTTTTTATCGATTGGATAATGAACTACGAATCCACAATCAGATTTTTCTAAGAAATGAAAATTCATCTATAAATGTATCACTTGTGTTTTGAATTATTGAAAGTATTGTCACAATGCATTTGTAAAAACATTTATGTGTTAACATTGTCACCATCATTTGTCACCAATATCAATAGGTGATGCGGAGCCAATCTGCTCCATAGAGAGAGATTACAACTGTCACAAGCCAGCCAGAGGTATTTGTTCACTATTGATAATCATATCATCTGCATAAACTGTTTTTGAAACATTTGAAATGACAATATATTTGAACACCAACAAAGCATATTGCCATTTGTACTTGATTTTTATAGCTAAACATAAAAATACTTCTTTCATTTAGTCCATAATACTTGCACCAGCACTAGTATTCCACACTCCTTATTGTCTTGTTAACTAGTGAGGAGTCCACAAAGGATCTGTGCATAATATTATAAAGAACACATGTGGTCAATTTGCGTCTTCTTAGTAATGATTATCAATCTATAATTAAAGAAATTTTAATAAAATTATAAACTCCTCTGAAAGCTTCAATAATCTGTTGGGTTTTTTAATTTAAATTTTCCAAAACCAAGAGTTTGAGTTTTTTCATACAACGTTTTCTATCGCACTCTATATACATTTACTATGAATCGTCTTTAAAACATTTTACTTTATTTTTCCTTAAAGAGGAGTTCAACGAGAACGTCACCCTGCAGGCCGCCTGTGGCTGTTCCATCCCTTGTTCTATAACAGAGTACACCACCCGTATATCGCACGCCATGTTTCCTGCCAAACTGTACGAGGACTGGATCAAAGAAAACTTTGGGTACACAAGTATACGGTAAACGGACCGGAATTGGACAATTAATTATTTTGAAACCATTGGATATTTAAATGAAGTATAATATAGCTTTGACTTAGTTCAAATTATGCATACTACCTCCGTGTCATTTTTCACATCATTATTTCTGGTTATATGCTGACTTTTGTTACAAGCTATACATATAACATTTTTATTCAATACGGAGAAAGCTTTTTAATTTGGTATATTGACATTTGCCCAGGATCAATTGTAACGAAATTCCAATACAGATTATCACATTGAATAATATGAATCTGGAGCAGACTATTTGAAAATTATAGTATTTTGCTCTCCAGGGAAAACATCATGGAAGTCAGAATTTATTATGAGAGCCTGGTGTATAAAACCTTCGAAAAAGTGCAGAAAATCACCTTTATTGATATTCTTGGTAAGTCTCTCTCTCTCTCTCTCTCTCTCTCTCTCTCTCTCTCTCTCTCTCTCTCTCTCTCTCTCTCTCTCTCTCTCTCTCTCTCTCAATTTTATATTTTGTCAGTGATGCTTTTTTTTATTATCTTTCTTATCTTCTTAACAACATAATTTGGGGTTAACATTTTATGAAAAAACATCTCTAATTTCCATTGACTGTCTTTACCTCTGATTAGCATCAATAGGCGGACAGATGGGTGTATTCCTCGGGGCCAGCGTATTGACCTTGTCAGAGCTAATGGAGGTCATGGTCATGTCCGTAGTTGTCCTTCTCCAAAAGCTGTTTCGTCCGACGAGCCTGACACCAATGACTGCATTACCCAACAAGAATATCCAATAGATACGAAATCGAGCGATATCCGCAAACCAATGATCTATTCATAGTAACATTGTCACGCACGAACGATTTGGGGCTCAGTATAAATAGTTTTGGTCATTGCAATGTTATAAGCATTTAGAACTATTATCAACCCTTCCCTAACCGTCCAAAACTCGGTTTAGCCTACATAAACATGTTGTATGTACATTGTATATATGATCTGTAAAAGTTATCGAATCGTGATTTGATGCATTTATAATGAAATTATATTAATAAAATACGATCTAAACTATTATGATAATTTGTTGTCTTTTGTAATCAATTAAAAAATGATTTAGTTTCGGAGGATGGAAACACTTTATAGTCTAACCAATCCAAACATCCATCGGCCTTTTCCGTCAAGACGAGAAACAATTGACGGAAAAGGCCGAGAGACAAAGGTCCTATAGTGTGCTTCGTTGTCGGTCATTTGTCTTTTATAAGAGGGTTCGATGGTCGTGGCCATTTTTAGACTGTATTGGTCTCCTTTAGAAGAAGAGCTCTATATGAAAATATAGGAAATTACCAAAATTTAAAAGATAAAATGTATCGATTTTAATGGTTTATAGCTTAACAAATCATATCTTAAAATTTTTTGTAGATCTGATGGTTGGTTTTGTTGACCATCCAACCTCCTGAAAAAAATTTCTACTTCTTCTCAAAAACATTCGAACAAAGTTTTTACATGCAGCTCAACTTATCACATGTCATGCATAGAAAAATATCTTTGAAAGAATCTATCAGCTATATTTGTGAAACAATACCAAAAAAAACTAGTTTGAAAAAAAATATTTTAAGCTAAAGATTTTAACGTGAAACAAAAAAAAACGTAATTCAAAGTTAATGAAGATTGCTTCTATTTTACCAAGACTATTCATGACAGTGTATTGAATGTCCGTATTTCGACACAGGCAGCTGTGATATGCACACTTTCCCTTGATTTGTATTTTTTCATTTTATCAATTGCGGGGCGGGCAAATTCTCAAGGGAAAACGATAAAATGCGTCGATTCCAGAAGTGCACTGAAACATTTTCAATCAAATTAAAATAAGTAATTTTTAATCGGTCAGATTATATATAATTTTTAATTAACTCGAGTGCGATGTTTTCAATAGTGTATAGTTGTTGAACACAATTGATAATCAATGGACGCTTAAAAACTGAGGTAAAGACTTCTGTTTAAACGTGTTTAAACAGGTTTTTTCCTTAAAAAATACGACGAATAAAAATCTTGTAGTTTTAATTCATATTAATACATTTATTTTCGTTACCACATAAAAAGGACAAGAGGTACATGTACCTAAACATCATACGTAATTCAAATAATCGGAATCGAAGAGTAAAGATTAATAATCCTATGGGAAACTGATAACATGCACCAAGAAATACTTTGTAACTACAGTTATCATCTAATTTCAATAATTTCAAAATTTACTGTTGGCGGTATCACTACAAGTACTGTATGTAATTTGGTATCTCCTTTTCAAACCTTTTTTTTTTTGTTTTTTTTTTAAGACGATTCCTGTATATTATTCTGTCACTGGGGTTAATAATATATCACTACACGTTTATACTGATAATGAAATGTACATGTAATTATTAAAGTAGTCGGTTTAAACATATCAAACTCAGTATCTTTTATGACAGTGCTTCATTATTTTAGGTAATTGATTTTCGGTCCCATGTAATAATTTATATTACTTCAGACTGATAATTCATCACTCTTGTATAAAATCAGAATGCAATGCGGAACGTTAAACTACGTCCAACCTATTAAAAACATGCACTATTTCAAAAATCGTACAGACGTTTGATAATATATGAAGTGAATGCTTCATACGTGTATTTAACCATGCAACGAAACAGAAAGAAGCTGACAATCAAAAGGTAAGTGTTATCAAAGGAATTCCTCACCTTTTACGTACAGCGATTTAAAATTCAAGTTCCACTGACTGAATCTAAGAATAATGCGAATTAAACGTCTTCCTTCATGCATTTTAAAACACTGCCAAATCAGAATTAATAAAAAAATGTTTGAAAAGAAATATTGTACGTACTATTATTAAAAATAAAATTCCGAGGAGCCTCCCTCCTCCCCCCACCAAACAAGTACATCTAAATTCAGCACTCTCATTTATCAACCATAAATGAGGGTGCAAACCCCTATTGAAAACATAAATAAGGGGCTCAGCAACACTGTATTTTATATGTACTTTCAAAAAAAAAAAAAGAAAAAAAGGAAGATTGTAACATTAATTAATTTATCATGAAATTGTTGAAATGTGTAAACGTTTTTAATTGTTTGAATTTGGTACAAAGGTATAACTAATGTTTTTGATAACTAAAGAAGAATTATGTATGAAATATTTCGTAGGATATTTCGACCCGATTTCGGGTCGAATCATCGTGTGTCGAAACGTCGAGTTACCTGCCGGTGCTGAGAATTTTTTCAAGATGGCTACGATCGGTCTTCTACGGGCTTGCAGGGGTAATATATAGCTAATTTCGTAACAAATGCCTACTGGTTTCGTGATTTGTTATTGATATTTTTATGATAGATAGGTGAAGACATGCTTGCTGAGTATGACAGGTCTTTACATTCAGTGATTACGTAATGTGCGCAAAAATGTTCTATGCAAGGTCACGAAATATTTATTATAAAATTTCCCCATTCTTCCTTATGTAGTTTTAATACAGTTTATGATGAATGTGGTCCTAATATTATCCTTACGTTATATACCATAGAAATTTCAACTTTATTAAAATGTTTTTAAATTTATACACGGACGTACATCTATACAATACATCCTTGACCTGCTGATTTAATATATAAAAAAGGCCTATAAGTTGCAATGACTATTTATTCTTCGGCTGTTCTTGATAGAGCTTTTAAATAGTTACAAAACTGGTACATGTAATCTCTTAATGACAAACTGCAGATCAACTTGACTTTTTCAATCAAATCATTTGATTCAAATGGTTTTTATAAATAAATCATTATTTTTTTTAATTCTCCAGTTTTAGTTTTCAGGCACGGAGATGATGATGCTGTTTTATCCCTAAGATGTCAGTTTTCTTAATTTTAACATGTTTGATATTTTGATTTTTTATGTACTATTTTTTCAGGAAAAGGATGTTTATTTGTAAAGAACAGCATGTTTCAACAGACACTTCCTACCAGTCTTCAGAACAGTCTTGTCACCAAACATTTCTCCCTGACCTCAGTGGCCAGTAGCAATGCTGTTGTTGAATTCTTCAGAGCCAGAAATTTTAGAGCAAAGAGAGGTCCATTTAGACCAGGTAATCCCAGATGAATAAAAATGGATGTCATCAAGAGTAATCAACTGTACATTGTAATACACATGTATTGATAAAATTAAGATCCTCAGTATATTTAAGATTTTTAAACACATACCTAGTAAATTAAGTTGATGTCCAGAACACATTGGAAAAAAAAGTTAGCTTCTTGCAGTTCTGTGGCATTGCATATCAGTATACAGACCCAACCAACTATATTACCGGCAATCTATAGTTATAGGACCATGGGAATAAATGTATCTACAGTGTACTGGTACTTGTAAAGAAGTGTTTGACATAATTTATTTATATTGTTTTAGAGGAAAAAAGAGGTGACCACAAGATGATGGCATCCACCCACTGGAAGATTGAGCGAGTACTGGCTGTCAGTATGCTGGGGGTCATGCCAGCCTGTCTGTTTGTACAGGGACCCATAATGGACACCCTCTTATCTATAACTGTTCTTCTCCATGGATTCTGGTAAGGAAACATGTTTCATAAAATTCAGTGTATATTCATTTTCCCTTTGAGTAAGAGGACATGTTAATTTGCAAATGTTTGTCTAGCAATAGTATATTTGTTGTCTAATTTTAAAGATGTTTGTCATTAAAAATTGATGACTCTTTTTAGTTTGAAAGTTAAAAGATTACCTTATAGAATATTAGGTTGAAAGCCAAAGTTCAGATGGTTAACTGCTTAGCCTTCAATTATTGTCCGAGTTATATTGGCCATGGAGTCTAAGTTTATAGTTTTTCTGTTAGTACTGTTAAAGTTGGATTTGTGATATAAACAGATGACATTCTTGTTATACCTCTAAAATGGTTCAGAATTAAAAGAGTAAGTTGCTGGTCCTTTTTATGTATCTTCAAAACCTAGCTTAGTAATGAATTTTCTTTTCCTCTTTATTTTTATTCAACATTACTTTTGTTGTTCTATACAAACCCTTTCCTTGACTTAAGTGTATTTTGCTGTTTATAGTTCTGTCTGTTGATGAATCCACTCAATGTTAAAGTGATTTAGGTTTGACTGTACTTCAAAGAATTGACAGACATTTTATTTATTTTGCAGGGGTGTTGATGGGGTACTGACTGACTATTTAGAGAAATTTGTTCCTTGGATTCACTATCCCTGGTATCTACTTACCATTGCTGGACTTGCAGGACTTATATATTTCAATTACAATGATGTTGGAGTGTGTGAAGCCATTAAGATGGTGTGGAGCTTGTAAATCTTAAAAGCCAGACATTGCTTTTGCTTGTTCATGTTTCTATTGTAAATCCCAGGAAAGGAGAAACATATGATAGAAACTTCTAGTACCATAAGAAAACTGTACAAAATTTGCTGTACATTGGTCACCTAGATATCTCTGATTATATCAGAACTTCTGTTCCTACAATTTTTCTGCAATTTGTAATACCCCTAACATTGGAAATCCGTACAGCTGTAAAGAAGTAAATGATGAATAGATAAACAGTTTATGAATATGTGTGCCATTTTGTTTCAAATTGAAACAGTTGGACTTGTTGAGTTCAAGGGAGACATCTCGGTCATTTTTCCAAAAAGTTCTGCTTTATAGTGCTATTATGAATAATGTTAATCTATTTAAATCTGTTTGAATGCATCTTCCAATATCTGGACTTTAAACCTTGTGTTTAACATCTGTTGATACCAACAATAAATGTGTACATGTGCATATAGATGCCATATAGGTCATAAATGGTTAAATTTGTTTGTATGAATCTGCAGTTTTCAATAATATATAAGAGAGACCTTTTGCTTTGCTTGAAGTAATTTTCATTTGTTTTCTCTGATACTATTATTTAATAAATATTATTAATATATTTATTGAGATATGTTTGTTGTATATATTTATATAACTAAGTAACCTTCAAGCTAATTAATTATATAAATGAGGTCCCTTAGTCCCGTCCTCAATTCCTGTGGTTGTTCCAACAAGAACTTTAAAATCTATTTTTGTATTTAAATGATAAGTGATTATGACAAGTGACCTTTTCTTAGATACTAAACAAAAAAAGGACAGTTTTAGGATTATCAAGGAAAGAATAATGCATGAAAGTTAATCAATCATGTGATCAATTTGCATTTTTTTGGTGTGTTCCTAAAATTTAGAAAGAGGTATAATAGCGCCTTTTCCCATAATTTCGCCTACACCTGTGTTTGGACGGAAACTACCTGTTACTAAAATTAGCTTCCGGTATATGATTTTCGAAACTTAGGTACTGATTTTATAATGGTGTCTGTAACAACTGATTTGTCATAAATTCGGGAACCCGTCATCGAGAAATGAATATATAGAACTCTGTATATAATGTCATTTGATATTTTGAACCGTGATCAGTTTCAGCACATGCAATGAATGTAAGTGTAGAGTACATGTACGGTATTATTGAAGATTTTTTGTATTGGGTGTTCTCATACTCAGACTGAACATGATTTGAAGAAAAAATCCAGCAGGTTAGATACATGTAATTTTAACTATCTATTCTTATGCTTCAATTAAGTGAAAAAATATTTACTACTTGGTGGAATCGATCCAGCGACCGAAAAATCAAAATGACCTCTGCGTTACCACTAGGCCACGCATCTTACAATTTCATGGGATGTCTTTTAAAATTATATGGCTATGTACATGATTGTATTAGGAAAGTCACTAATTG
This sequence comes from Magallana ariakensis, assembly GCA_020458035.1. Classification (NCBI taxonomy): domain Eukaryota; kingdom Metazoa; phylum Mollusca; class Bivalvia; order Ostreida; family Ostreidae; genus Magallana; species Magallana ariakensis. The sequence continues at coordinate 50,074,350 of CM035819.1, forward strand.
AAATATTTGTCAATTTTCAGTACGAAGACCACGTTAAGCCAAAACTAATTCAATGTAAATGTATACTACAATACGTGTAGAACATAATTTTAATCGGGTTTCTTTGGTTTAAAGTGGTTCAAATAGTCAAATATCCAGTTCGTTATCGCATACTATCTATTTCCCTATAAATCCCTAACAAAACCTGAATATTTTAATGACGTCGTGTAAGATAATTAAGACTCTTTCAGCATGGTAATTGTATAATTTGCGTTTCTTTGAATATATTTAACTACTTAGTATACATGTATATTGTATAATATTGAAAATGTCTGATGTTTGCAAAACCGTTACATTCTAGGCGAAATCGTATATTAAGTGCGCTATACCTCATTTGATGCCATTACAATGATTGTCAGTATTGTGTAATATGTATTTTCACCAAATATGTGTTATCTTTGTAATTCCCCTTCTGCTCTCTAAACAAGTTTTTTGTCGCAATGGAAGTCAACACAAGATCGCGATTGATCTGAGAAGAGAAAGAACTGAACGCCAATGACGTTCTTCCAAATTTCTGCTTTGCGCACTACAGTTGATTTCTGCGATGCTCCAGTTTTAATAGAGAACACGGTCGGTCGGCAAGCTTTGAGATTAGCCTGGAGAAGTATGTTTCTAACATTCTTAGATCCGTCTACCTGTTGTTCTCAAACCCGGAATTACCATGATTACGGCACCAAACGGTACCTCTTGGCAACATTGGCCAAATAACGGTCCAAACGATCTGTCGTACATCTAGAACGTCTCGAATTTGGTCTCTTTGACACTTTCCTGCTGTAAATACAAGTATCGGTTCCACAAACAACTAGTTAAGCCTTTGGAAATATGAAGTCTTTTAAAATGTGTGATGATTCTAATTTTTCATTTGCTATCGATTATGAATTCGATTTTATCACCTTATTTATGCCATCAACAATGACATGAATGATTCTTCCTATTAAAAAAATAACCTAAAATTATGAAATTCAAAATAGTTTGCTTGAAAATTGTGTTGAGAACTACAAAAAAAAATTTATATTGAAAACTTGTGATGAACGAAGATGATCTATTCCTATTCTGGAGATGGTGCGATTCCGGGGCTACGTTTGTTCCTTTTACCTTTTGTTGAGCAACCATCGTAAGTTAGCGACCCCTGTTTATGTACCCTTCTAGAAAGCATTAAGTCATACCAACAAATATGGATTATTATTAAAACACAGGTTTTCTTTATACAGACCCCGACACATCTGTCACCGCAGTCCAAGCTCTAGTCTTGTCATCGATTGTCGATACGTCGCCACGTCTAAAAGTTTAGAAATGTTAAAAGAAAAAGCTAAAACCGTAAATATAATTTGATAATGATAAGAAGGAAGGCCAAGGAATACGGTGGTTCCAGTCTAGAACTCGGTGGTGCTACTAACCTGATAAAGTATGTCCCAATGAAGCGGCGGATGTCGATAAACATCGTTAGATACCTCATCTTGATACTGCTTGGGGTCATAATTCATGCTGGATATAAACTGATGGTCAACGTACGTATTACAATTACACAACACGTTAAATCTGGGGGGTTTTCTCGTATTAGTTTGATTATACGGTCCTTTGTGGTTGTACATGATTGAGGATAAATTGTGTTGTATATATTCTGTATAACGGAATTAACATTTTTAATCACTATGATTTAAGAACTTTTCTGTATCTATCTTATTTAAAAAATTAAAACATAGGATAAAAGTTTATTTCGAATTTTCAAGTTTGATGGTATGTATAGTTGATTTTTTAAAATAATTTTTTGAAACATTAGTTTGTTATACATTGGAATTCAAAACGAAACATTGCAAATGTGTGTAAATGTGAACACCCATATCTGAAATTAAAATATTTATATGGTAAAATATTTTAAATATGTACATTTAACATTCACTATCTGATATCTTATTCAAGTCAAATTCAGAGCGTGAGTACGCCGGAAGTCCCCCTGATGACGTATTGAACGATGACGTTGTCGAAATTACAGAAAGCGCTCTCAAGGACAGTCAAAATCTTGCGTTTGGTGATGAATGGGAACACAAAGAAAAGATTGAAAACAAATTGAAAATACATTCAAAAACAGTTCTTGAGAAACATATGAAAAGTCACAAAGAAGACGCTACAGTTGCAAAAAATCTTAACCTTGCCAACAACGTGAATGCCAAAGATGATTTAAAATCGCAAAATAATAAAATGTTAAACAAACACCCAATTGATAAGAATCACCAAAGTAACGAAATGGAATATAATGACATTATCGACGAATTGGATCCAAAAGATGACATTGAAATTGAGGATTTGAAAAATGAAATGAAAATTGAAAATCAAATAGCCAAATTAATGGAAGAAGACAGAAATTCGGAGAAATCAGCCGAGTTACCAGTGGAGGATTCCTCGGACTTCAAACAGCCAGTCCAAAGAGATCCTAAAGTTCAACAGGAGTTCCAACAAAAGGCTGACAAAATAGTACGCGTAGTCAAAGGCAACGTCCAGAGCGTCATTTTGTCGGAAGGCGGCCACCATAGCCACGAAATCCCGGTGTTTGTGACGGCCGCCTCTCAGCAGACCTTCGGTCAGATTGAACATCTGGTGGCCTCCATCCAGTATTTCTATCCCCAGGAAACGCTTTATATATTTGATCTGGATCTAAATGACGGGCAACGAAAAAAGGTATACATGTACACACATAAATACATGTTCAAACATAGTAGTGATACATGTTGCTTTAATGAAATAATAACATACAGTTTACGATCTGTGTCTTTTATGGTTTAAGTCTAGAGGTCACTCACAAATGTACGTAACACCATTTTACTTTGTTTTTTATTGTACAGCTGGCTTCGTTTTGTAACGTGCGAATGCGGGGATTTTGGTTCAATCTTTTCCCCAAATTTATTCAAGATTTGTCGAATTATCACTGGCGACCATTGATCATTCAGGTAATAGTTCTTTCAATTAAACCTGTATTCTATATTCATTCTAGTGTATGCTGTGCTCATCAATGACACACATCACAATTATAAATTGTTTTCAATGGACTTCAGCGCTTGTTTGTTAAATATTGTTTAACATAAATTTCATTTCGATATTTGATGCGTGGTCAAATGAGAACGTGAGTGAGTCCTAAAATTGTTGTAAACAGATTACTTTACAACATCTTCAAGAATCTATTGGTATATATAATAAGGCATTTTAAATAGTTTACCCATCGCGTTTGTATGATAATAAAGGCCGATTGTTTAAGCCATAGAAGACTAGATACATGGTCGGAAACCGACGGCCAATCCTGCATACACTTACTAAGTTTTTCGACGATTTATACATGTTTTGAAACATAATATCTAAATAACTTTGGTGAATTTCCTGTCAGAGAAAATTTAAAATGCAAATTTGAAACTGTCTTGCTTTTACTGAATATGTGTTGATTTTTATTCAGACGGCTCTTGCTGAATTTGGCCATATAACATGGATAAATCCAGGCTTTAAAGTCAGTTCCACAGTGTTCTCTGAACTCGTCCACAAGTCTGAGGATCCGGGGGTGCTGATCATCGGACAAAGCGCCGACTACTCCACGTTTGCCGTCACCAACCCCGGGATGTACAAATACCTCGCCGTCAACAGAACAGACCTCATTAAGTTTCCTCATATTGAAATTAAAGCCATAATTATTCACAACACTGATGAAATCATGAACCATTTCATGAAAATTCTTACCGCATGCGCGGTCGAGGAGCGCTGTCTGACTCCATTTGGCGCTTCCTCGGACTGTACGTTTGACGTCACGGGACGCGAGTACGCTCATTGTCACCGCTTTGACGAGTCCGCGGTAAATATCATACTGAAGAACTGGCTAGGACACAAACCCGTTTCTTATATGGTGAAAAGCACGTTTCTACAGCCGATTAATAAATATGACAGAGTCAACCCTAAAGTATGCAACAAGTGAAAAGACCATTCTATAGGCATGGAATGTATCCAGGGGGTCTATAGCAGATACGGTTCCTGAAAATTTACTAGTCCGACATCTTTAATTTATGATGTCCTTAAACATTTGTACTTAAACCATAGACGTTCTCATAGTAAAGTACTAGTTGTGTCCAAGCGAGAAAAATGATGTAAGGTTTTTGCAGGCATGTCATATATAGTCTTATAAGTTTAATTAATGAATGTCAGTACTTTGTATGTAAGGTGAAATGTGATACATATATTTGGTTTTATTATGTCTTTCACTCTAGTCTTGTATATAACTCATTCGATAGAGCGGATATAAAAAAAACTCGATTATGATAGACTACTTCTTCAGTACAGGTGCTATGGTTATACGTGAATTATCAAATTCTTTATGGATAATACAAATCTCTCTGCATGTTAATTCATATAGATACACAGTATAGTATCGTAAATATTTGAGGATCATTATGTAGAAATCTTAAAGATAATACAAAATCAATGTAAATTCCAAAATTTGAATGATTCAGCTACACTTTTTAATTAACTAAAACATGTCATGTTATATCATACGCATACCAAATTAAAGTAAATATAATATCGAGTAATACTGTATGTAATTTATTTTTTAATTCTTGTAATACATCCAAATATTTATCATTATACACCCCTAAACTAAACTTTTAACTAAATGACAAGGTATAAAAATTGATTTCTAACATTGTAATAAAAACATTTTATGTAGGTCATGGATCTGAGGTACTGAACAGACAGTAAGTATGTACTGAAAGGTACAGCACCTGTTTAACAATATACATACTCAATTTACTAATATATTATTAATGTGCATGCTCTATTTTGTTGCATTAGTAATACAATGTTGAATTTTTGATTAACTGGTAAAATGTTATTACAATTCTTAAAAACTGATTAATAAGACTCCTCACATGTTCATGTTACTTATTATTTTAAGTTTAATTGAACTGAAACATTTTGACAAGTCCGTCAAAGGTGCCTACCCACAATGTCGGTTTGTAAAACGACATGGAAACTGGATATGTTATTTCATTCTCTGTCACTACATTATTCATAAACTCCCCATCAGGACTCAAGAGATGTATCTTACTGTTAAATGTGTCACTTACAATGATGTTGCAATGTGAGTCAAACACTACATCAGTTGGTTTAAATTTTTTTAACACTTTCTGTCCACGGTAGACAGACTTCAGAAACCCAGTTAAAGATAGAATCATCAGTTCACCTGTAGATTCACTTGTCCAGTTAACCACACATATATCAGTGTTACCGGTCTGTTTAACTCTCCATGGTACAGTGAACAGCCTGGTTAGACCGTCCTCATGGAACTCGTACTCACGGATGACGTCACCGAGCAGTGTCACGTGTCTGACCAGACGTCTGCTGCTTGAGTCTGGTTGATATCGTTCCGACTCTGTATCTCTTAGTGAGACCAGCAGTCCTTCTTCTGTGGATTGACAGATTCCTAGAGGTACCAGTGGAGCTGTACTGAATACTGTAGAGACTGAGCCTGGCAGGGACAGCCTGACAATGGATGTGTTATTATAATCAGTGGCATATACATCACCATTGTCTGTTACACATGCGTCACTTACACTGGCACTGATTTTTGCTCCCTTTTCATTCTTTCTATTAACAAGTTCAATGTGATCTAAATTCATACCTCTCATAAAACACGTATCTTCATTGATCGCCTCTATAAAAATTATAGATTTTTCTCCGTATTGAAATGAATCTATTTCAATAAAAATTAAATCTTCCAAATCAAATGTTTGTCCCATCATGGACTCCAGTAATCCCTCACTGATGTCTCCTCTCCTGTATCTCACGGAATGACCCCCCTTCTCTAAATCAAAGTCCCTGTTTGACAGAAGGTTGGACAAGTTTCTGAGGTTGTCAATCAAACTAAAGTCAGACATTGTACTGTTATTTTCGTCCAGAAATTTAACTAAATCCAATACCTGTTTCTTTCTCGTTTCTAAGTTTAACATTTTCTCGCTCACTTCAGCATTTTTTCTTTCCAGATTTTCACTCAATTTCTTTCTATAATTCTTCATGATTTCTGTAAGTTTTGAAACAATCGCATCAAACTGTTCTTGAAGCTTAGAGACCTCAGAATCACAGCATTTTTTGTTGTCTTCCATTTGTTTTGATGCCTTCTTTATCTTCTCACCAATCTCTGTCACATCTTCCTCCTTAATCTTACACATATTCTTTTTTAGCTCTCTTCTCCTTAGATTTCCTGCTGTGGATATATTTTTCCAGTCGTGATCCTTGTGGTCTGTTTTGGAACATTGTGAACAAATAAATTCATCACAATCCTCACATGTCATGTCTATTTTTAAGGTATGTTTCTCACATGTTGGGATGTGTTCCTGAGGAGATCCAAGAGGGTATTCTGGAGATATGTCCGCCATGTTTCTGTTTCAGTGCACACCTTATCTCGATTTGTACAGAGTCTGCGATACAGGTTAAAGCAACAAAAAAGTGCACATTTAGTCTTTTTTAAAATAATTTAATAATCTATATTATGCATTTTGGATTGATGTTTAATAATGAAATCATTAGCTTGGTTTTATAATTACTTAAGCCTTAATACTAAATTGTAAAAATATGTTTCAACATTGGTAGCATGCAGTGTATTTATCGAATAATATAAAAAGCTTGAACGACTTTTGGAACACTGCTGTAGAATGCACACACGGCGGCAACCTATATTTTGGTTCGAAGCGGAATGTCATGTATGCAGTCATTTGTGCGAAGTTTTGACTTTCTTTAGTATTGTATTTTATTCACGTAGTATTTATGTGGTAAAAATATACTATTTGAAGACAGCGTTGTAAACTATGCATGAAACCGTAGAAAAAGTACAACTCGATCACACATTGAAGGCGGTCGTTAAGAATTGATTTACATGGCATCAAAGAAATACAGTTTTAAATCATAAAAACAAAATATAAGTGGAAAAATTGCGCATTTATAACAAATACCGAAAGGGTCAAATGGTGAAAATAACTCTTAGACCGACTTTAAGTAATTTGGGACAGAGGAATTATGCTCTAAAGATATATAATATTCTATTTCTCTCAACCTCTTTTGTTAAATTGGACATTGCGTTTCGTGGAAATCTTTACACATATTCTTCTGATCCCATAGATTTCCAAGTTCGTACCCGCTAATTAATTACAACGAATGCATTTGAACAACATCAATTGTTTGTACAGTGGTAATTCAAGTAATATTAAAACTATAGTCTATCCCACGATATTTATGCAGCACGTTTGGACGATTTTTAATAAAATTATACATACCTGTGAAAAAAGTGCAACTGAAATAGATGGAAGAGAAATTTTCCAAGATAATTTCATTCACACATTATTATTTTTCACCCGGAAAAATTCACATGAACGAAAACTGATTTCTTACGTAGATTTATAATGGAGAATGGGCAACTTTTCTCCATTTGAAAGTCACTCGGAATACCTCTCACAGTTTTTCAACGTTAACATCCGGGTCTGTTGCAATACAAAATCCCCGTAGACATCACAATTTTTATCTGTGTATTGAAATCTGATAAGCTAGAAGGAGCGTTTCAAAAGAGAAATTTGGAAATTTTTCATACTTTTAAATGAACATCGTTTGAACCCTGAGGTGTTTATAAATATCGAGTAATTAAGCAAAATGTGAATCGAGGATATCTTTGTGACAGAGTATACAATATACTTATATATAAATACCCTTTTTAAAGTTAAATAATTATCATTTACATGTTATATAAATATTGTTCATATCTATATACATTTTATGACCAAATTTATCATATCTTAAGCAGCTTTCGTAAGCAATAACACCCCATCTCCCGTAAAAGATATTCAGTTCCTGTAAAATGAAATATTATTTCAGGGCATAAAACTCATTAAAATTAGTAGGATAGAAACAGCTCGGCGCAAATATGTGCTATATATTTTTGATATATAAAATGATCGAGACTGATTAGACCAGGAACTGCATGCTCTCAATCGACATTCTTAAGGAGGCAGATTTGGAGGGGAGGGGGGTTGCGGGAAAACTTCAATAGCAAAACTCTTTATTGTGTCATTTAAACCAACTCTAGTTTATTCTCTAGGAATATATAGGAAACTGTCATTTTCCGCACATCAAAGCAGATTTAAAAAATACTATAATAGCTTTTTTTCTCAAATTGTTATATATAATTAGTAATATCATTTCCTACCTTATATGTTAAAAATACTAAATTCTACTGTCTGGTTTTTAGTGGGGCCATCTCAAAATATTAAAATAAACCAAATTATGCCATATATTCGGATCATTACGAATGAAGATTGGTAAAATGGATTCATTCCAAAAATAAGGAAAATGTCCTCAAGGATAGCATTCTGTATATTAAATTTCAACGGCGTACAATTTTTACTTTTTCTTTTATGTTGTTTCTTATAACGTACTCCTACAAAGCTTCATTTTATCATAACGTCATAAAAACACTCCCCTACCGCACAACGGAAAAATCGTTTAAAAAATAAAATTTCCTTAAAAAATCTAAATAGCTTTATCTGTATTTTGTTTCTTGTAATCAATTTTATAAATTATATCGAAAAAATTTCATAAGAGGTATAAATCAACTGCATTATACTAGAACGCGCAAAAACATGCGCAATGAAAACTAAAGTCGGCCTCCTTAATAAGCGATATGAGAGAAAGTAGCATACACAGTGGATTTTAAGAAAGTTCAACAAAAAGATTTCGTTTTTACATAATCAGTACTATATATCTAAAGAGGCACTCGATATGATTTTACAGTGCACACTGTTTTATTTAGGACAAAAACATAAATAAACAATAAAATCGAAGCAAGAGAGCTTATTATTTAAAACTTAGATTTTTTTTTAATTGGATTACGATTTTATATGTTTTGAATTGAAAAGGCATTATAACGCATTTCTTTGCATAATGATACCATAGAGATAAATAATTCTTATATACTTTCGATCAAACCAACATTGTTTGCGAGCAAGATTATATACATATGCAATTCACAAGAGTCGGTTGTATAGTTTTATATACTCTTACCTAAGCAACTATTTCTGGCTCTGGCTCAACCCTATACAATTAACAGTTGTAGTTAAAGCTTTATTCATTCGTAATGAAGTTTTCTATTTGTCATCAATGTAACAAAAATGTTTTATATTTAATTAATTCCCCCCCCCCACCTTTCGAAGAACCCCCTCCAACCCCCAACCCCAACCCCCCCCCAAAAAAACCAACCCCCCCCCCCAAAAAAAAACCCAAACAAACAAAAAAAACCCCAACAAACAAGTCTACAATTCTGTTGATTTTCACAAATAATTTATTCAAAGAGTTTTGTTAAAATAAATTATTAAGTACTAAAAAAATTATAATAATACCAAAACATTATATACAATATTTATCTACATTGCTTGACTATACACAGATTTATATTATCACAGATTCACTACAATTTAAAGTCCCCCTGCTGCTATATACTGCGTATACAGCCAGACATTTGATCAGTTTAACCCAGTCTTGATCCACTAAGCACCATTTGCCTTCATGTCTAGCAGTATAAGAATATGTGTAACATTTACATATATCAGCTGATTTGTAATTCATTATCTAAGAGACTAATGCACAATATTAAATAGCAATTCCGAACCAGTACAGACCAATGATTATATGAAATCAACACTACTGGCACTGTACCAGTTATCGGCTAAAATTTTACGTTTTCTTTTCGTATTTCCTTATTTCTTGATATTTTTGAATAAAACTTGGCATGCTTTAAATGGTATACTCCTTGTTTATGCACCTGTTAGGTTAAATCATTATTTAGAACCCAAAACATCTTATTTTGTGCTTTTTTAGCACGCCCAGAATTTGCCGAGTTTTTACGATTTACTGTACCAGTTATCGGCTTCGCGATAATAACATAGTAAAATCCCTGTACATGTTGATTTGATGCTCTGCAAAATGTAATTTGAATTATGCCCCTTTTGGGGTCAGACTAAAGTTCGTAGGGGTTATGATGCATAAACAAATCTCATAAAATTATTCGTTTGTTTTCATACGGTAATACACAAAATCGTAGACTATTCAATGCATAATATTGTGCAATCAGGCGTTCAACTGCGCTATGAATCACTCAGAATTTAGTGAATTCCTTTTGTTTCTACATGTTATATTTAGTGATATTATATGTCAAATCAAAGAAGGGAAATGATAATGTATCACAAAGGGGTTATATTCTATTTTTAACATATTACGTCACTTCCCCCACTGCTGAAAGTGCAAAGATGTAAATCAGCGGTAAACAATGATCGTTTAAGCTCATGTTTAAAACATATTTCAGAAAGTTTTCAAGCAAACTTACTTTTCTTTATTCAAAACAGAGGACTGAATTAAAAAATCTCAGATATTCGCGTGCTATAAATCCGAACTCTCAGTTTAGCCGATAACTGGTCTTAGCCGATAACTGGTACAGTACCAGTATACTAGTAAATTATATTATGGTCAGAAAACATGACAAAGACACTATTACAAACACGATTATTTTTTCCGTCTCCCAATAATTGGTTGAATAATGTCTTATATCACAATGCTGTCAAATATATTTTTCTACCAAGTACATTAGCTGTGGTAGACCCTGAAAGGGTTAGATACTTCTATATCGTATTGGAGATCTTTTTAGATTTCAAATATAGAAAAAAGAAACCCTGAGTTACAACATTGCTGTAATAAACAAATAATTAAATACTTAATAGCAATTACCTCTAGACTTTTAGGTAATTATATCAGTATACAAATGGGGGTAAAATAAATTATCATCTTCAACCATTTATGATTTTTTTTACAACAATTGAATATATGCCTTAAATCAATAATCAAATATGTCAACTACCCCCTCCCCCTCCCTCATCCACACACCCATAATAATCCAGACAAACATAAAAAATAACTAAAACAAAAGAGAGTGTTATATAAATATTATACAATATTGTATATCAAATAAAACCAAGAATTAAAGGAATTTCTGTACTTGGGATAGATAGAAAGTCAAAGAAATCAAGACTAGAGAAAGCTATCACAGTATTCTTTACTGATACATCTAAGAAAAAAAATCATCCACAGTTACAAACTACAATCAATTTAAGATCGTTAAAATCTCTTTAAACCATACACAAATGGGACACAGATATCAGTGTTAGTGCTCTGTTTAACTCTCCATGGTACAGTGAACAATCTAGTCTGGCCGTCTTCCTGGAACTCGTACTCACGGATGACGTCACCGATCAGTGTCACGTGTCTGACCAGACGTCTGCTGCTTGAGTCTGGTTGATAATACTCTGACTCATTATCTCTTTATATGACCAGGAGTCCGCCTTCTGTTGATTGACATATTCCTAGAGGCAACAGTGGAGCTGTACTAAATACTGCAGAGACTGAGCCTGTCGAAGACAAACGGCCAATGGATTTGTTATTATAATCAGACATCACCATTGTCTGTTACACATACGTTACTTACACTGATTTTTGCCCCCTTTTCATTCTTTTTGTTAACAAGGTCAATGTGATCTAAATTCAAACCCTTCATGAAACATGTAGCTTCATTGATTGCCTCTATGAAAATTATAGATTTATCTCCATATTGAAATGAATCTGTTTCAACAAGAGTAAAATCATCCAAATCAAATGTTTGTCCCATCATGGACTTCAGTAAATCCCTCACCGATGGTCCCTCTTTTATATCTTACTGAATGATCGCCCTCCACTAAATCACATTCCCTGTTTGACAGAAGGTTGGACAAGTTTCTGAGGTTGTCAATCAAACTAAAGTCAGACATTGTACTGTAATTTAACTAAATTCATTACCTGTTTCTTCTTTTATAAGTCTAATTTTTTCTCGCTCACTTCAGCATTTTTTCTTTCCAGATTTTCCTTCAATGTTTCCCCATAATTCTTATTTATTTCTTCAGGTTTTGAAACAATCTCATCAAACTGTTTCTGAAGCTTAGAGACATCAGAATTGTTTTCCTCCATCTCTTCTCCTTAGAGTTCCTGCTGTGGGCATTGCTTTCCAGTCATGGTCCCTGTGGTCTGTTTTGGCACATTGTAAACAACTAAGCTCATCACAGTCCTCACATGTCATGTCTATTGATAAGTTATGTTTCTCACATGTTGGGATGTGTTCTTGAGGATATCCAAATGAGTTTTTTGGAGATATGGCGGCCATGCTTCTGTTTCTGTGACACCTTATCTTCAGTTTGAGATTTGTACAGAGTCTGTGATACAGGTTGAAGCAAAAAAGTGCACATTTAGTTTTGTTTTAACAATAATTCAATTATCTTAATAATGCATCTTGGATGATATTTCATAAAGAAATCAATACCTCGATTTCATGATTACTCAAACCCTAATACTGAACAGAAAAAATATGTTTCAACATTGGTAGCATAAACACTGTATAAACAGTGTATTGATCGAATGATATAAAAGGCTGGAGCGACTTTTGGAACACTGCTGTAGTATGCACTGATGTGCAGCCTATATTTTGGATCGAACCAGGCTGAAGCTAGCAGCCACTAACCAGCAGCTACTAAGCCCGTAGAAGCTAGCAGCCAATAAGGAAAATCATCAAAGTACTGAGAATACTCGAACCGAAAATTATATTTTACTTTATTATCGGCATAATTTAATTATTATCAAGAAGATTTATGCATGAATAATATTTAAGAGCATTGACAATTTCGGAGGCAGTAAATATCACCTGGATAAGAATTATAAATGCGTTTGTGTCTAATAAAATTCAATTCAATATTGGTATTTGTCTATACGTATAATAAAAAAATTGATCCCCGAGTTTGTTTACTTTTCACAGGAATAACATGCATCGGAAAATAAAGAAGTCTTCGTATTATCACACAAATGGGACGATCATTTTATATTGTGATTTTTTTCTTATTTAAAAATTTGTCGCTTTCGAAACACAAAACCAAAACAACAAAAATCCAAAGGTGAATTTGGGATTATTTCGTGTCAGCCATGTTTTGAGTTAAAATTGCTAAGATATATACAAGATACAATTCAGCTCCCCCGAACCTTCTCATTTTTTAGCATTTCACAATAAAAAAGGGGTAAAAAGGGGTCCATTATCTCCCTTATCTTTGAAGTGTGCATCAAACGGATATCAAAGTAGTGTTTGGAATCTAAAGGACTATTCTCGGTCTAAAATTTGATCTGTAGGGGTACCACCAAATGGCTCTTAGGGGTTCGGGGTCATTTAAGTGGTTTACTTGAGTTTGATCACAAGAACTAATTAACACTCGGATTAAGTAGAGGACCTCAAAAGGTATTCATAATGAGCATTAGACGGCGCCTAAGGACTCTAAGAGGGTCCAGTTAGTCATCCGAAATTTGGCATTTTTAGCGTTTTATAATGATATAGGTGTAAAAGGTAGTCCATATCTCCCTTATCTTGGAAGTGTGCATCAAACGGACAACAGGGCAGTGTAGGGGACCTATAGGGCTATTATTTTCCGGTCTCAAATTTTGGCTGTAGGGGTACCACCAAGTGGCCTCCATGGGTTTGGTGTCCTTTCAGGGGTTTATATCTCACTCGAGTTTGATCACAAGAACTAATTAACACTCGGATTAAGTAGAGGACCTCAAAAGGTATTCATAATGAGCGTTAGACGGCGCCTATGACCCCTAAGAGGTTCCAGTTAATCCTACGCACTTTGGCATTTTAAGCGATTCATAATGATTTTGGGGTAAAAGGTGGTCCATTATCTCCCTTATCTTTGAAGTGTGCATCAAACGGATAACAGGGCAGTGTAGGGAACCTATGGGGCTATTATTTCTCGGTCTAACATATGGGCTGTAGGAATACAACCTAGTGGCTCCCAGGGGTCCGGGCTCTGTTCAGGGGTTTATATCTCACTTGAGTTTGATCACAAGAACTAATTAACACTCGGATTAAGTAGAGGATTTCAAAAGCTATTCATAATGAGCTTTAGACGGCGCCTATGATCCCTAAAAGGGTCCAATAAGTCACCCAAAATTTGGTATTTTAAGCGTTTCACAATGGTATAGGGGTAAAAGGTGGTCAAGTATCTCCCTTATCTTTGAAGTGTGCATCAAACGGATAACAGGACAGTGTAAGGGACCTATAGGGCTATTATTCTTGTCTCAAAATGGGCTGTAGGGGTACCACCAAGTGGCTCCCAGGGGTCCCGGCTCATTTCAGGGGTTTACAATGTATATCTCACTTGATCTTGATCACAAGAACTAATTAACACTCGGATTAAGTAGAGGATCTCAAAACCTATTCATAATGAGCTTTACACTGCGCCTATGACCCCTAAATGGGTCCAGTTAGTCACCCGAACTTTGGCATTTTTAGCGTTTCACAATGATATAGGGGTAAAAGATTGTGCATCATCTCCCTTATCTTTGAAGTGTGCATTAGACACTGATAATTAAGTAAAATATAAATTTTGGTTCGAGTACTCTCAGTACTTTGATGATTTTCCTTATTGGCTGCTAGCTTCGACGGGCTTAGTGGCTGCTGTTAGTGGATCGACACAGAAGGTCATGTATGATTTGAGTGCGCTTTACTTGTGCAGCTTTTCATTTTCATGTAGTCATTTGTTTTAGTATTTTGTTTATTATTTCTTTAGTATTGTGTTTTAATTTACAAAACATTCAATACTAATTAAAAACGCTCGCTCACACATGAGGCGACCTTTGATTTACTTTTACTAAGAATTGATTGACAGGGCATCAAAAGAAACGTCTCAACACTCTATATAAATTTAAATACAAAATGTAACGAAAACGATTTGTGCATTCCTTACAAATTCCAAATGGGTCTAATGGTAAAAATTGATACCTCTTGAAGCGACCTAAGTAAATCAAGAGAAAGGAATTATGTTCTAAAAAATTAATAATATCTTTTTTTTTCAATCTCTTGTTAAATTGTACAACATGCTGTTCGTAGAATTTTTTACACAAATATTACTGATCGCAAAGATTCCCAAGTTTGTACCCGTTAAGTAATCACAACTGACCGCATACGAACATTATCTATTGTTTGTACAGCGGTAAATCGAACAATATTAGACTACAACATACCGATGTTTCTTAAAAATACCTATTTTCTTAACTTATTATATATATATATATATATATATATATATATATATATATATATATATATATATATATATATATGACTGCCGTCATGAGAAAAGGGCCCTTATCTTTTGACGTCACAATGCTCAGAAAACGACGTCATAGTAGCAGCATTGTAAACGCAGTTTTTTCATTTTCTGTTTCAATTTTTTTTTCTGCGTCTGTGTTGTGTTTTTTGAATAATTAGAGTATGGCCTCGTTTAAATACCGATAATAATAATTGATAACTAATAATAATATATAATAAAATAATTTAAAAATAATTAATATTAATAAATAAATAATAAAATAATAATTGACGTTTGTGACGTCGTGTCGTTTTCGACCAGCTACGTCAAAGTCGTGGTAACATGTCTTATTAAAATTGTCATAAAATGCTTAAAACACACAAGATCTTGGATATCTTTGTATATTTGTATTCAGAAAGAGTTGACTAATCGGAATTGAGAAAAAAGTGAGTTTATGAAATTTTGACCTTAAGGGCCCTTTTCTCGTGACGGCAGTCATATATATATATATATATATATATATAAATATATATATATGACTGCCGTCACGAGAAAAGGGCCCTTAAGGTCAAAATTTCATAAACTCACTTTTTTCTCAATTCCGATTAGTCAACTCTTTCTGAATACAAATATACAAAGATATCCAAGATCTTGTGTGTTTTAAGCATTTTATGACAATTTTATATATATATATATATATATATATATATATATATATATATATATATATATATATATATATATATATATATATATATTGTTGACTTAGTAATACAATGTTGATGTTTTAGTTAACTGGTAAAATGTTATAAAATTTTCTTAAAAATTTATTAATAAGAATCCTCACAAGTTCTTGTTAATTATAAACTTCGAAACACTTTGACAAGTCCGTGACTGTTGCCTACCCACAGTGTCGGTTTGTAGAAGGACATGGAAAACGGCTCTGTTATTCCATTCTCTGTCACTAGGTACTTCATGAACTCCCCATCAGGACTCAGGAGATGTATCTTACTGTTAAATGTGTCATTTACAATGATGTTGCAATGTGAGTCAAACACTACATCAGTTGGTTTAAATTTTTTTTAACAGTTTCTGTCCACGGTAGACTAACTTCAGATAAAAATAGAATCACCAGTTCACCTGTAGATTTACTTGTCCTGTTCACCATACAGATATCAGTGTTACCATTTTGTCTGACTCTGTATGGTACAGTAAACAGCCTGGTCTGACCGTCCTCTTGGTACTCGTACTCACGGATGACGTCACCGGTCAATGTCACATGTCTGACCAGACGTCTGCTGTGTGTGTCCGGTTGATATCGTACTGATTCAGACATAATATATTGATCTACCATAGTGACAATCAGTCCTACTTCTGTTGATTGACAGATTCCTAAAGGTAGCAGTGGAGCTGTACCGAATACTGTAAAGACTGAGCCAGACGGGGACAGCCTGACAATGGAGCAGTTTTGATAGCTAGTAGCATACATATCACCATTGTCTATTACACATACATCATGTACATTGCTATTGATTTTTGTTCCCTTTTCATTCCTCCTATTAACTTGTTCAATGCAATCAGATGCAAAACCTCTCACTAAACATGTATCTTCATTGATTGCCTCTATATTAACTATTTTGATATATCTATACTGAAATGAATCTGTCTCAGTAACGGTGAAACCATCCAAATCAAAGGTTTGTCCCATCATGGACTTCAGTAATCTCTCACTGATGTCCCCTCCTCTGTATCTCAATGAATGACCACCCTTCTCTAAATCACAGTCCCTGTTGGACAGAAGGATGGGCAAGTCTCTGAGGTTGTCAATCAAACTATAGTCAGACATTGTACTGTGTTTTTCCTCTAGGAATTTAACTAGATCCTTTACCTGATTCTTTTTCTTTTCTAAGTCTATTTTTTCTCTCTCACTTCAGCATTTTTTCTTTTCAGATATTCCCTCAATGTTTTCCAATAATTCTTCCTGATTTCTTCAAGTTTTGAGACAATCGCATTAAATTGTTTCTGAAGCTAAGAGACCTCAGAATCACAACATTTTTTGTTGTCCTCTATTTGCACTACTGAATTCAAAATCCACTGATATTCCCGAAAAAAGACTCTCATTGCCTGATATCTACTGTATTATCACTGTACCCTACTGTAAATCCACTGTACCCCACTGTACAGAGCCACTGTACTCCACTATATCCCACTTTACCCCACTGTACCGAGCCACTGTACTCCACTGGACAGCACTGTACCTACCTACTGACCAACACTGTACCCCACTGTTCGCCACTGTACGGGGCACTGACCAAGTGTCATGATGGCGCGTGCCTTTGTTCATATCAGGGGTGAAAAAACATGTATTTAATACTATGTATTAATAAATGCATTTATTAAACTTTATTATGAGTAATCAATATCATCTCAGATATTGCAAATTATTGCCACATATGGTCCGCCATAAACATGACCAGAGTGTAAAACAGGGGGAAAATCTATTATATAGTAGGTTTTCCGTGGGGGTAATCTGGTTATAAAAGAGGGGAAAACCCACTATAAAGTCAGCTTTCCGTGGGGGGAAAACTGCTATATAGCCATTTTTCCGGGGGAAAAACTGCTATATAGTCATTTTTCCGGGGGGGGGGGGGGAGATGGCTAGGGGTAAAAGGCACTATATAACACCGATAACCATACTACATTTATAAGACGTATGCTATTTATTTTCCTTCTCGGTAAAATATTTTACCACATAGTGTAAGTCGGCAAAGATAAAATTTGAGACCAAAAGAAAATAATAATCTATATTCATGTATAACAAGCAGATAAAAAGATTATCAATTTAATCTTCAAAATGTAATCGATTTCAGATTAATTTAAATCTCTCTCTCTCTCTCTCTCTCTCTCTCTCTCTCTCTCTCTCTCTCTCTCTCTCTCTCTCTCTCTCTCTCTCAGATTATCTAGACCTAAAACTTGAGGTCCCGAGTCAGAAAGGTATTAGCACACGATAAAATCCCAAAACAGCCAAAAAGTTTCTCTTTTAAAGATAATCTATAAAATCATGGGCCCGATAATTATAAATGATAAAAATAATTTTGCCGTTATATGATCTCTAATTTTACTTCAATTACTGATATAAAAAAAATTGAGCAAACAAGATCATTACAATCTCTCTCTCTCTCTCTACATTTTTATTAAAATAGGTTTAAAGCGCATGCATTTTATAGATCTTAAAAACTTCTAAAAGAAGAGTAGAAATAGGTCTATTAGTTTAAAATATTTTAGGAAAATGGCTACGCCTAACATCACATTCCTGGATTTCAAACCTTTTGTTTCTTGCTAAAATTAATTATATACGGTTTAATATGTCACTGATGATTGTTTTTCTTTCAAAATTTATAATATCAATGTCTCCTGCAGTAGGTTTTATCATGTAAATTTAAACCTGACATTTTAAAAATTGTGAATAATATTTCAATTAATAGAAATCAACCTGTAAGCAAGAAATCTGCATGCTATCTACACAATATAATCGTGTAATCAAGCCTGCAGTCATACCGGGATAGGTGTACACAAAGAACATGCCTGGATATATTTGGTTGACTCTGTATTAATAGCTTGTTTTTTAGTGGCTGAAGCACAATTAACGAGATAGAGGGAATAAACAGACTGGTCATATTAAACAAGGGCTTGCCATAATCTTAAAGAAATAAATCAATAACCTATATTATAATATAAATTTTGTAATCTTGCCAGTTAGGGAGGGGTATTGTCCTTATATGCTCATATTGCAATGATCGGCAGTTTATAAAATAAACATATATAACATTTAGGCAGTTTTTAAAATTGGATTCAAAATGTAAAATTCAAGATTTTCATCTTCTCGGGGCAATAATATTAAAGAACATATCTTTATTATTGTAATTGCAAGATTCAATATCAATACAAAATTAATAAATAAAACAATAAATTATGATTAAAAAAATCTAACGACCTCTTAATTTTTTCTGTATAAATGCTGCATAGGTCTGATTATCGAGGAAAATACTAATAAGTACCGTACTGAAAATTTTGAGAAAGATTTCAGCTTTCAAATTTATGGTACAGTGGCGTACAGTGGGGTACAGTGCTGGTCAGTGCCCTGTTCAGTGGGGTACAGTGAGGTACAGTGCTGGTCAGTGCCCTGTACAGTGGCGTACAGTGGGGTACAGTGGAAGTCAGTAGGACTGTACAGTGCCGTACAGCGAAGTACAGTGCTGTTCAGCAGAAATGTTCAGTAAGGTAAAGTGGGGTACAGTGGAAGTCAGTGAAATGTACAGTGAGGTACAGTCAATGTACAGTGGATGTCAGACAATGTCAGTCACTTTTCGGGAATATCAGAGGATTTTGAATTCAGTAGTGTTGTTTGGAATCCTTCTTTACCTTTTTCAGTAATCTCAGTAGCATCTTTCTTCTTCGCTTTACACAGAGCCTTCTTTAGCTCTCTTCTCCTTAGACTTCCTTCTGAGGGTATAGTTTTCCAGTCGTGATCCTGTGGTCTGTTTTTGGCACATTGTGAACAAATAAACTCATTGCAGTCCTCACATATCATGTCTATTTTCAAATTGTTGTTTTTACATATCAGGATGAGGAGATCCGAGCGGGCATCTGGAAGATATGGCCGCCATGTTTATGTTTCAGTACATACTTTATCTCGACCTGAATTTGAGATTCGTACGGAGTCTTCAATCAGGTTAAAGCAAAATAAAGTGCAATTTAAACTTCGTACAGAAATGATCTTAAAGTCTGCACTACATGTTGAATCAACAAAAAGTGCACATTTAGATTTTTTTTAATGATTCAATTATCTAAATAATGTATCTTGGATTAATGTTTTATGAAGAAATAATCATTACCACCGTTTTATAATTACTCAGACCTTAATACTGAACTACAAGAATATGTTTTAACATAAGTAGCTTAAAATGAATAAATTGAATGATATAAAAGGCTGAATAGACTTTTGGAACACTGCTGTAGTATGCAAACAATAGGTACGGTTATCAGTAACTTGAAACTTTTAATAGATTCTGTGTGTGTGTTATTGTCATTAAAAGACTTTAAGTGGTTATAGAGTAAGTTGTTTATCGTATCATATTCTTGATAGAAATCTAGATCGACTTTTGTCCGACAAGGGCCCGTTTCACAAAGCTTTCTTATAACTAATATTTGTCCAAAATCTGATCATTGCTGTTTCACAAAACTGTCATATCTTAATCTTGAGACAACCAGATACATGTCAAAACAAAAAAAATCAAGTTTTAATTGAATGCGCATTACTTTGCATAGCATTTTATTTTCATGTAATCAATCGTTCGAAGTTATAACTTTCTTTAGTATTAAAAAACCATTATACTCGTACCATCTACATGTGAATGTGTTAAAATTGTTATTTTCAGTAACTTGGAACTTTTAAAAGGTTTTGTGTGCGTTATTGTCAGAGAAAGAATTTTAGTGGTTATAGAGGTAGTTGTGTATGACTGCCGTCACGAGAAAAGGGCCCTTAAGGTCAAAATTTCACAAACTCACTTTTTTTTCTCAATTCCGATTAGTCAACTCTTTCTGAATACAAATATACAAAGATATCCAAGATCTTGTGTGTTTTAAGCATTTTATGACAATTTTAGTAAGACATGTTAACACGACTTTGACGTAGCTGGTCGAAAACGACACGACGTCACGAACATCTATTATTAATTTATTATTTTTTATTATCATTAATAATTTTAAAATTATGTTATCATATATTATAATTAGTTATCAATTATTATTATTATTATCGGTATTTAAACAAGGCCATACTCTAATTATTAAAAAAAACACAATACAGACGCAGAAAAAAAAATAGAAACAGAAAATAAAAAAACTGCGTTTACAATGCCGCTACTTTGAGTCGTTTTCTGAGCATTTTGACGTCAAAATATAAGGGCCTTTTTCTCATGACGGCAGTCATATCATATCAGTTTTGATTGAACCCTAGGGGGCCGTTTTAACAAACTATATTATGACTTAAATTTGTCTAGTATCTCATCATAGCTATTCCTCTAAACTGTCATATATGATTTTATCAATCTGTCTTAATCTTAAGACAACAAGGTACATATCAACACAGCAGGTCAAGTATAAATCGAGTTCGCGTTACTTTGCGCAGCATTTTATTTTCATGCAGTAATTTCTTTAGTTTTTTGTTTTTATTTTAAAAAAACCACTACTCGCAACATTTATGTGTTAAAATTGTTATTTTACGACGGAATTGAACTCTGGAATTGTAAACTATGCAATAATGGTGTTGGGAGGCATTCCATTCAAGGGTAAACGGAGCTTTACGTCATCAGAAAGGATTAACTGAGGTCACATGTATCAGATATTGGGATGAGATTCTTCACCCAATCGTGTTGACCATTTCCCTGGATAACGCCAGGATACACAAAGCAAGCTTTGTTAACCAGTATAATAAGGCAAGGACTATCGAAAAAATGGAACGGTCTTCGAAGTCACCAGACTTTAATCCTAATAAGCATGTCTGGGACGTTCAACAGAGACAGATTCAGCAACTGGATCATGCTTCATCCAATTCCAAAGACCTTGAAGTTGCTATGTTAGAGAAATCGGATTTAATTCACAAAAAGCCACACGTTAATTTAAATTCACTCATTCGAAGTTTTCCCACACGATGCAGGGCTGTTTTCCAGGCAAGGGGAGCCCACACAAAGTAATGATACTTGGTGGATCAATTGTCGTTCATTAATTAAACAAATTATGTAAGCACTGGATTTATATGGAAATTCAATGTGATTATAAGAGTGTCCCGGATTTTAAGTTTTGTTCTTCTGTCCAAAAAACATTTTCAATTATTTTGTTATCGAATGTTGTTGCTTACAGAAGAAACTTTGAGATTTATTTTGAGTAGATACAGTATACGGTATATTTTTTCGAAATAGAATTGCCATAGGGGGATTTATTCATGGAATTTTTATTAGAATATATTAATATTTAATGTACTAATTCATATATCATCATCATCATCATCTACATCATCATATCATCATCATCATCATCATCATCATCATCATCATCATCATCATTTTCATCGTCATCTATAAGACATAGTGAATTACACTGGAAATTTTTCATCTTCCCAAGTCAAGAGTTTCTGATCCGCTCCGCTCTTCATAAACCCTTGACCGAACAGACAAAACATATGCGGGTTAACGATTGCGCCATCTAGTGAGAGTACTTATTTTTGAACTTTTATGACCTCTTGTTCTGACCAATCAGAGAATGCGTATTAAACAGAAACACTATAGCAATATGGCTGCTCCCATGAACAAGTTGTTTATAGTGTTTGGATGGGTTCACTCGGACTAAATATCAATAGCAGTAAGTCATTTACTTACTAGTCTATCTCAAATTTATTTGACAACGGTTCAACATTGATCAATGCACAATAAACATCATTCATCATGGAAATAGTAGTGAATGCGTGGTTTTACAAGTTTTAGACAAAGTGCGCATGATAATACACTTCACCCCCAGACAGCCAAAAGAAAGGAAAAGTTCATCTCTTTTTCCAAATATATCATCTATTTTATGATATTTTAATGCGTGAATCTAAAGTGTGAGTGTGTATTTTATTATATTCATTTCTGTAATAATTATTGTTACAGATCATCATAATTCTGTATAATTTGAAAAATATACCAAGTATTCGATTCCAAGAACCCAGCAGCTGAGTTGTTACGTTTCTTCATTTAAATGCGGCCGACAAAGAGTTTTATAAACTTTATTGAGTACAGTGTAAATATATATTTTGCCCATTTTCGAGATATGGCTTTTTTGAAAAGCGAGATGTCTTTTCTTTCGAAACGGCATTATTACGTCCTTTTCCATTTAAAAAATTAAATGCTATCTTTGGTGATTTATGCAGGTTATGAAAGTGGCGACACTGCAGAAAAATACATAGCGGGTTTTGTAAATAATTTCTCCATTGATCGCTGCCTTCATAGCCAGTATGAATCATCAAAGAAAGCATTTTATTATTTGCAATTTCTTTTAACAAATTAAGAAATTGATTGTAAAAAGTAAGTAAAATTTACTAACTTACTGTTAATGTACATCAGTACGTTAGCTAAAAGAAACAAACAAATCGTCTCCTATGTCAATTTGAGTCTGACATTATCATGATTATTTCGTTCAGTCCGTAATTTTTTTCAGGTCGTTGTAGGTTTTGACCAATACATGAACGGTGCGTGTAGATTTCAGTCCTGTCAGTTTCTACAGAGCTGTGAATAACAATAGGTTTCCGTAAGAAATATAGGGAATCGTACTCGATAGATGTAAATATATTATGTCTTTTAATTAATTCATGTAAGAAGTTGATAAAAAAAAGATACATATTAACTTTCATTAATACCAACATCTAAGCGAGCAAGAATCTAAAAATATACAATTTTCAATTGGTCGGCTGGGTAGTTTTATATGCACTTTTAATTCACATCGCACACAGGAGCAACTATTTCTGTCTCTGACCATTGCCATACAATTTTTACATGAAACACATAGAAAAATTGATAATTGTAGCTTAAAGCCTTTATCTAAAAGTAAAGAAGTTTTTTTATTACTCATCCATGTAACAAATATGGTTTATATTTTATTCCCAACTCTCTGAAGAAAAAACCAAAAAAAAAAAAAAAAAAAAAAAAATAAACAGAAATAAAAACAAATGTACAATCATGTTAATTTTCACAAATAATTTACTCAAAGAGTTTTGTTAAAATAAATTATTAAGTACAAAAAATAATAATACACAAAATACACACAATATCTATCTACACTGTTGGATTATACACAGATTTATATGATCACAGATTCACTACAGTTTGAAGTCCCCCTGCTGCCATACAGGTATACAGCCAGACATTTGATCAGTACGACACAGTACTAGTCTTGATCCACTAAGCACCTTTTGCCTTCATGTCTAGCAGTATAAGGCATTTACATATATCAGCTGATTAGTAATACACTATGTTAGAGACCAATTGACAATATTACATATTGCACCATTTTAGCATCTACTTTTTACTAAATAGCTACAGTGTTTAGAAGCTCTATACTGAGATATGCTGGACTTAATAGTCACTTTTAGTGGATTAATAGTCACTTTTAGTGGATACAACCACAGAGACGGCATTTTCTATTCCTTTACTTATCCTTTACTCAGTGAATTGGGCAAACTAGTTTTTACAAATTTCAAAAACGTCTCATACTACATGGGAGTAGTAATGCCGTGCCAATACAGACTAATGATTATATGCAATCAAGACTCTGCTAGAAAATTATATATGTGGTCAATAATTATGGCAAATACGTATGTTTATCATTTAACACTATGCACAACTAAAATGAAATTTTCCCTTCTCCCAACAAATGGTTGAATAATGTTGTACACTTATTGACGTATGAGTTGTCTGTAAACTGATCGGTTTGATTTTGATAACATGTTGAAAACTAACAGAGGACATTAACATGTCTACTATTGTGTGAAGTTTAAATAAAGGGTATAAGTCACAAAAGACAAGATATGGCTTAAACCTATTTTATTAGTGAAGCAATATGCTGTTTTCTTTCAAAGGGGTAAAAATAAAAAAAAAGTTCGACTTGTTTGCAGAGTTCTCTAAAAATAAACTCTTTCTGCTTCCCAAATTGCACATAAATTCTAATCTATTCTGTTGCCCTATACTGATACATGCAATGGTCCTTAGACGCAACAATCTTCAAAAATATAAAAGTCCTGGTGGTCGAAAATTCATGCAAAATATGTGTATATATATTACATTGGGTTGAACATTAAAAGGGGTATGTATGTAAGTTTTTTTTTTCCATAAAATATACGTAGACCGAAAACATAAGGACGGTCATATCAAAATGCCGTCAAATATTTCTCTTCTACCAAGTACATTAGCAATGGTAGATGTGAAGAGGGGTAGGGACCTCTATATCATATCGGATTTCAAATTGTAAAAAAAAAAATCTATATCACAATATTGCTCAAATAAACAAACATTTTTGTAGCAACTACTGCCAAGGTCATTATATCAGTATTCATTAAGGGTAAAATAAATGTTGATCTTCAAACAACTTTGTAAAACTTTTTCATATACAACAATTGAAATCTTGTACTAAATCGAAAATAATACCCTCAACTCTACCTCCAACCCCCACCCCCCCCCCCCCCAAAAAAAAAAGTTAACTCAAACAAACAAGCAAAAATAAATACAACAGGAATATGTTGGTGGAAATAAATCAAGAACAAGTTATAAGAATATTATACAATGTATATCAAATTAAAACCAAGAATTAGGAGGATTTCAGTACTTGGGAAAGAGTAAGGGACTGAGAGAAAGTCAATGGAAATAAAGATCATAGAAAGTTACCATGGTATTTTACATCTAAATAATAAAAAAAAACCAATTCATCCACAGTTACAAAATAAAAACATTTAAAGATTCTTAACACCCCTTTAATTCAAACAAAACACAATTGGGACATCAGACTTGCCAATCAATAAAAACCACAACCCCGCTCCCCTCCCCCCCCCCCCATCTTCTAGGGAAATAAGGAACATTTGTTAACTCCAATAAAGCGGCATACCAAAGAAAGGTTTCGTTATTTTCAAAAATGAATTTACTTATATTCAACCCAAGTTTAATGACCTCAAGCTTTTTTGAAAGACTTTTTTCCAGGTAGAGGGGATCTCTGCAAGTAGAGTAGCTTCAGGGCTGTAGCTCCCTATCCGGAAAAATTTGGATGGACGACCTGGGAGCTACAGTGCCACCCATAAAATTGTATATTTATTGCGCACAAAAACGTGTGCTAGGTTTGGACTGCTTAAACTTATTTATACCCAAATTCTGTTGAAAAAATTAGTACCATTAAATTCTCGATGCAATTTAATTCTGATATCGTCTTTTTACTTGCCTCTGATATTTTTTTAATCACCATCATCAACCCCATAAAGTGAAATGGTGCTGTTTGTTGAAATGTAAAAATGGCGACTCCCGAACTCGATGTAAATTTTGTAAAGTTAGCATACTTGATTTTCCGATGTCGATAGCATGTTTCAAAGAAAGTCTGAGGCAAGTTGCATGAATAATTTAATGGTACTAATTGTTTTGCATATAAATAAGGGTAATCAGTCCAAATCTAGCGCACGTGAGCTACAGCCCTGCAGCTACGAGTACAGGCACATAATAAAAAACAGTCTGTAAATAAACACGATATAACATTTGGTAAAAGTAACAAGAGTATCAAATTACTCGGTGGAAAAATAGTAGTTAAATGGCAGCAGTCATAATACCGTTCTATCAAGATATATAAATCATGCATTGAATGTACCTCTGTTCTTAGTTTGGTTAAAGCAAGAATATTGCAAGATACACTTTAAAACTCACATTCAAATGACATTATAATTTTTACATATATAAATGATATGAAATCAAAGACTGCAGTAACAACGAAATGAATTTGTTTGTTTTGCTGTTCACTTTATGATCACCTATATTCTACACTCAATTACTTAACTACCGAATAACAGAATAATAGACATATATCAATGTATGTACATATTCAAAAAAGAATTTTGGCCCTAAAGGTCAATGGAAATGGAGTCTGACATCTTACTATACTATGTTATTGTTTCCGTCACACTTCTTTTTTTCCGTCATACGATTTTTAATAAAAGTACACATACCTGTGAAAAGGTGCAATTGAAATCAATAAAAGGCAAAATATCCAAAATAACTTCATTGACAAATTATAATTGTCACTCGGAACAATTCACAGGAACAAAAACAGAATTCTTCCAGAGATTTTTAACGGGAAACCTACATAATTTTTTTTATTCTGAAGTCACTCGGAACACCACGCACTATTTTTTTTTACCGTAATCATCCAGATACATTTTATGTTGTTTGCAATGCAAATTCTCCGTAGATTTTCTATATTTGGTTGTGTATTGAAACCTGAAGCAGTAAAGGGGGTGTTTCAAAACAGAAAATCTGGAATTTTTTTTATTCTAGCGGAGGAACGAAATTTGGGCACAAAGGTATTCATGATTATCAAAATATTAAGCAACAAGTGGTGGAAGCAGAAACTTGGGACAGTAATAATTATTGAAAATTATGCAATCATGTTAATGTATATTTGTGTACATCTCAGCTTGTTCCTTCCCATTTGACCGTCATCTTTGATCTTAGTCGATCTAAAGCAATCCCAATCACTATCTTGACTTACATCATTTTCAATTTAAGCAAGTGTCTCGTCTTAATTGTTTTTGTGTTTTATGTGCCTTGAAATATTAATTTTAAAAAAAGGAGTTTTTTGGGTTCTGTTTTTCAAAAGTAAGTTTAAAGAATTTTTTTTTTAAATTGACTGGATAGAAACTTTGTCTGTTTGACTAAGGCATATACTCAAGCACCCGCCATTGAAGACACTTTTACATTAGAAAATAAAAATATATAACCCTAACAAACAATCAAGATATCCCAAAAATAACAGAGACAGGAAAAATATTCTTAAAAATATCACGTATGTGCATATAATTGTAGAACATAAAACATATGGAATGAATTTGTTTCAAATTACAGAAATCATGAGCAAGTCTTTACGAAAGACTTGAGCTTACTATTAAAAATAACCTTGAAATAAAAAAAGGTTATTTTAATAGTAAGAGAGAGAGAGAGAGAGAGAGAGAGAGAGAGAGAGAGAGAGAGAGAGAGAGTATTTGGATACAGGAACTGGTTTCTAGTTTGGAATATTAATAAAACAAATACATTTCATTGCATCTGCTTTGTCACCTGAATTACCGGGTATTACATTCTTCATGGAGACCCAAAATAATTCCCTATACGTCACATCAATTTCATTTCTTGCTGGTCTTGCTTGCTTTACGCCAAACTATACAAACAATAGCACCCCGGAAATTCTGTTCTTTCTTTATAATTTTAGTTTTGCTTAATTTTTCGTTTTTCAAATCGTTTAAATTCATAAATAAAAAAAGGATAAAAAATATTATCATTTTGCTAAAATTTATTCATGTACCGCTTTAAAATGTTATCCCCCCAAAAAGTAAGTTTTATTTTTCAATCGCTCGCCCGCTCGTTATTTTTTCATTAGATGTCCAACGAATAAGAAATAAGTTTGGTGTGTCCAATTATACGGAAATGTATAAATACGCAGTTTGGTAGATATGTTTGGGTCATTATAAAGATTTTTTTTTAGATAATATAAAATTAAAAATTAATATAATTCCCTATCCTTGCCAGCTTTACCTTTCAACACACTTCTAAACGTCATGTTACATCATATGTATTACAAATTAAAGTTAAAATAATAATGAGAGATACTGTGAGTAAGGAATTATTTTTTTGTTTGATTAAAGAAGACAGAATATTTATCATTATACAATCTTATACCTACTAAGTTGATTGATAATGAAATAGCAATGTACATAGTGATGTCTAACAGTGTCCTAAAATATGTTATGTAGGACATGAATCTAAGGTACTGAAAGATACAGCACCTGTTTCACTCAATATACTGATATAATATGCAAGCATGACCTATATTGCTGCATAAGAAATACAATGTTCAATTTATAGTTAACCTTTTTTAAATTTAATAAAGTTCTCTTAATCATACATTCACAAGAATCCTCACAAGTTCATGTTAATAATTATTTTAAATTTTATTGAACTGAAACACTTTGACAAGTCCGTGAAAGTTGCCTACCCACAATGTCGGTTTGTAGAATGACATGGAAATTGGATCTGTTACATCCTTCTCTGTCAGTAGGTACTTCATGAACTCCCCATCAGGACTCAGGAGATGAATCTTGTTGTTAGATAGGTCACTAACGATGATGTTGCAATGTTGGTCAAACACTACATCAGTTGGATTTAAATTGTCTACCAGTTTCTGTCCACGGTAGACAATCTTCAGAGACCCAGTTACAGATAGAATCACCAGTTCACCTGTAGATATACTTGTCCTGTTCACCACACAGACATCAGTGTTACCATTTTGTTTGACTGTCCGTGGTACAGTAAACAGCCTGGTCTGACCGTCTTCCTGGTATTCATACTCACGGATGACGTCACCGGTTTGTGTCACGTGTCTGACCAGTCGTCTGCTGCTTGAATCTGGTTGATACTTTTCTGACTCTGTATCTTTCAAAGAGAACAGCAGTCCCCCTTCTGTTGATTGACAGATTCCTAGAGGAAACAGTGGAGCTGTATTGAATACTGTAGAGAATAAGCCTGACGGGGACAGAATGGCAATGGACCTGCTATCATAATCAGTGGCATACACATCACCATTGTCTGTTACACATACGTCACTTACATTGACACTGATCTTTGTTCCTTTTTTATTCTTTATATCAACTTGTTCAATGCAACCTGAATTCATATCTTTAATGAAACATGTTTCTTCATTGAATGCTTCTATAATAACTATTTCTTTATCTCCGTATTGAAATGATTCTGTCTCAGTAACAGTGAAATCATCCAAATCAAAGGTTTGTCCCATCATGGACTCAAGTAATCCCTCACTGATGTCCGCTCCTCTGTAAATCACTGAATGATCCCCCTTCTCTAAATCACAGTCTCTGTTGGACAGAAGGTTGAACAACTCTCTGAGGTTGTCTATCAAACTATAGTCAGACATTGTACTGTTGTTTTCTTCCAGGTATTTAACAAGATCTATAACCTGTTTCTTTTTCTTTTCTAAGTATATTTTTTTCTCGCTCACTTCAGCATTTTTTCTTTCCAGATTTTCTCTCATAGTTTTCTCATAATTCTTCTTGATTTCTTCAAGTTTTGATACAATCGCATCAAACTGTTTCTGAAGCTTAGAGACCTCAGAATCACAACATGTTTGGTTGTCCTCCATTTGTTTGGATGCCTTCTCTATCTTATCATCCATCTCTGTCACATCTTCCTTCCTAACCTTACGCAGAGTATTCTTTAGCTATCTTCTCCTCAGACTTCCTGCTGTGGATATAGCTTTCCAGTCGTGATCCTTGTGGTCTGTTTTTGCACATTTTGAACAAATAAACTCATCACAGTCCTCACATGTCATGTCTATTGTTAAATTATGTTTCTCACACATTGGGATGTTTTCTTGAGCTGTCTCAAGCGCCATGTTTCTGTTTCACTACACACCTAGCAGCGTCTTAAATTTGAGGTTAGTACAAAAATTATTTGAAGGGTACCTCCAGCCAATTTTTTTTCACCAATCAATAGAATTGATCGATCCTAAAAAGCTTTAAAAATCCACACCTTGATATCTGCACGGCATTTTCTAAAACCTGGCCTGGCCTGGCCTCAAACTTGGCCTGGCCTCCTTTTAGCCTCAAATTTGGCCTAGCCCCAAATTTTGGCCTGGCCAACAGTTTTGGGCTGGCCCCAAATTTCGACTCTTCAAAAATATCTGGCCTCAGATTTTAAAATTTTTCTATTTCTCATTTTCTTAGATTTACATTGAGTTTTATTGATGTCTCTTAGATGTTTATAATTCAACGCTTTTTAATGTTTACAGAATAATCATATGAAAAAATATTTATGACAAGTAACCGAATGTTTAAGTTCAATTGTTTTAATCCATTTGTAAACACACAATAAATACCTATGACTTGCATGTACATCACTGACCTTACTATTGCCAAGGAATGGATTATGCCAATACCAAAGCGATCAGCTTAAAAACTAAGAGGCGCTTCATTTGTAAAATGGTATATAGCATCAAATTTTTATCACTGTGTAGTACACTTTAAAATTTTCATTTTGGTTACATTACCTGTCAACACTAATCAGGCCCAAATTTTCCTTTCTAGCATAAATTCGATATCACCCTCTTCCGTCGCTAATCTGCTACATTGGGGTCGGTCAGATTAATTGCCTGCCCTGCCGTTAAACATTTCACACGGTCTCATTTAATTAATGTTATTTGTGAATGACTGCAACATTGCATTCTACAATAGTTTGATTCAGCAATGGTCATGAATCATCACCCCTTGATTAGAGTAGAGTCTCTAGCATGTGTTGTTTGTATTTTTAGAAAACAATTTTTCTCCAATGGGGAATCTTCAATATCAGAATTTGAACTAAGCATAACATATTGTGACCTTTGATGTTTGTAAGAATAAACAAATTGGCCTCTATCATGATATTTTTCTTAAACAGGTAGTTGATATAAGAAGAGGTACATTGACATTGTCAGATCCAGAACAGTCTGATTTAAATACATTGAAAAATATGCCATGGTTACACAATAGCATGTCAGTACATGTATAACATTCTTAAGTACTTTAGAATTTATAATAGACTTGATCAAAATTGATCAGAATCAATCATTCATACCGGTAGTAATATATACAGTTCACAATAATTTTAATTGTTAATTTGTTAATATTATTTAATAGAACTATCACTATAAGACACTCAAGCCATCTACTGGGAAGTTTTTTAGGTACTGAACATAAATCATTAAAGTAACAATAAAATCATCGAACGTGAAAAGAAAATTAAAAAATAAAACTGAGGCCAAAAATTTTAGAAGAGGCCAAATTTGAGGCCAGGCCAATTTTTGAGGCCAGGCCAAAATTTGGGGCCAAGCAAAATTTAAGGCCAAAAGTGAGGCCAGGCCAATGGGGCCAGGCCCAGTTTTAGATTATGCTATATCAGCTCTGGTTTTGCAGATAGTCACATATTCTCCCCTCTCAATGAAACGCACGAGCGTAAAATCTGAAAAGGTCGCTTATCAGTTGTGGAATGTGCTTCGTAAAAAATGTGTCCACCAGCAGTGAAACTCAAGTGTCAAAGGAGAAAATGATATTTATTTTTTTTATGTAAAGGAAGATTTTGCAACTCATTAAAGATGATTTTAGTAAAGATATACATTTAACCTATGAAGGTAGCATCCTGTCCCCACACGTGTAACTATTCATTTAGACTCAACGCCCTTATTAATGTTATAAGAGGTAAATGATAATGCGTTAGATGTCTTAGACTCTCTATGGTCAGAGAGAAGGCCATTCACTATCAAAGGTATTTGAATATCTTAATTACGTAAAACATCACCAATGTTTGCCTCATCAGATTTGATCTATATACATGCAGTAATCATTTGCTCATAATTTAATGTGATTAGATCACACCTTTCTTTAATGAAAATACAACAGCATACTTAAATTTGTGTCTCTTTGTGTGTGGGTAGGAAGTAGTGGCGGTCTGAACCACTTCCCCAGGATTCATGTTGCGAATCTATATAGTAATTATAAACATTGGAAATTAAAACACCCACCCTTTGGCAAACACAGATTCATTGTACAAGTTGGTAACATGTACAAGGTATATTCAATAAGTATGCCCTCTTTCCCTCCCTCCCCTCTCTCTCTCTCTCTCTCTCTCTCTCTCTCTCTCTCTCTCTCTCTCTCTCTCTCTCTCTTATTATTATTAGAAATCTAAAAGTACCGTTAGGTTACCGTCAATGTCCATTTCCAGTAAAATAACCAAATATGAAACGTGACGCAGACAGGTATATTTTATTTCAAGTTCACTGTAATGTATATAGTCGACGTAAGAATGAAAGTAACAATTATTAATTTGATAATACGTCGTTGATATACCTGAATGTTGAGTTGAAGGCCACAGCGAGTGATTTTTTTCACGAATAAGTTTTTTAATGAATACAAAATTAGGTCTGCTAACAATGGAGAGTAATTATTACCCATTGGAATGGGAACAGATTGTTTCAAGACCTGATTTCCAAAACCTACATAGATGTAGTCTATCAGAATTTCAAGAATCTTTTCAATATCCGCTTCAGAGTACTTGTGTGCACAATCTGAATGGTTTTTAACAAAATAGTTTTGAGATGAGACACTCCATCTAAATGTATTTAAACACCCACCCGTATCACACCATCTGCACCTCTTTGTTCACTGATAATTCGATGGGAATACTAAGTTTGTAAAGCAACAGAGACTGCCTCTGCAGTTGGACACATTTGTGCCGTCACAAAGCTGATAACGGCGGAACAGATGAGCGTCAAGAAAATTAATTAGTTTAATTATTTCCAGCTAAACCATAAATCCTACAAACTTGTTTTTTTTGTGATTGTGTTTAAAATGATCAGATAAGCATTTTAACAAAATAACAATTTTTGATTGTAAGTACCCTTTAAACATCTGCGCTACAGATTGAAGCAACAAATTGTGCACCTTTATTATTTTTAATGATTTAATTATTTAAATAATGCATCTTTAATGATTGTTTTGGGAATATAAAATCATTACCTCGGTTTTAAAACTTCTTAGGTGGCAGGGAATAGTTTCGAACGAAAGATCCGGTCAAAATTTTGAAAAAAAGGGAGAACCTGAGGTTTGGCTGGTTATTTGAGGGGTATAAATTGCCAGAATATTTATTGCATTCATTTGGATAGAGGAGCTCATGTCCATTTCATTGATATATGACACTTCAATACTGGTAGCACTTTTCATCAGATATGGAATGGAAATGCGAAACTGTGGCCAATATTTTCACTTTCGGTTTTGTGCTTGAAAAGTACGGTGGGTTCAGAACACGAAATGTCACTCGAAAAGAAGGTGATTGACCCCCCATCAATTGGTGATTATTTGCATGGGTATACATTAAGCTACAAATCTTATGGTAGTTTATGGCAGTTGCTCGGGACTGGAGCGTGGTGCTGGACCCGTGAAAATGTGAAAAAGGGCAATTTTTTCAGAAAATGTTGAGACCGTCCCTTGCTATTCTATATAGTGTAATATGTAAGTTGTACTTGTTTTATTCTGAAATGTTTAAAAATTCTCAAGAGTCGGGAGGGACCATGTGTCCCCTGCATGCAAACCAATTTTAGCAAATTTAAAAATCCACTGAAAAACTAGATCACATATATGAGCACTATCTGCCTCACATTTCCTCGACCAAAAAAAAAACTATCCCCTGCCACCTCAGACCTTTATTACTGAACTACAAGTATATGGTTCAAATCGATAGTATAAAAGGTTGGAAAGACTTTTGGAACACTGCTGTAGTAGGTACACAATAGAAATTTTCAGTAACGTGAAAATTTGAAAAGGTGTTGTGTCTGTTATTGTCTTAGAAAGACTTAAGCGGCTATACAGATAGTTGTATATTATATCATTTTTGATAGAACATTAGATCTTCTTGTTTCCAACCAGGGGCCCGTTTCACAAAATTATCCTATGACTTAGATTTGTCTAAGATCTTATCATTATTATCTACCTGTCTTAATCTTAAGATAATCAGACACTTGTCAACACAATAGGTCAAGTATAAATTGAGTGCGCATTCCTTTGCGCAGCATTTTTTTTTATGCAGTCATTTGTGCGAGGTTATACAACGTACCTTTCTCAAGTATTGTGTTTTTATTTTTAAAATCACTACTCGTAACATTTATGTGTTTAAAATTGTTATTCTAAAAATCGAGCTCCAGATCTGTAAACTATGCAATAATGGTGTTTGGAGGTATTCTATTTAAGGTTTTACGGAGTTTTACGTCCTCGGAAATGGTTCACTGAGGTCACAGGTATCAGATGTAGGGATGAGATTCTTCACCCAATTGTGAAACTGTTTGCCGGGGCCATAGCTACAGAATCGGATGATAGCGCTAGGCAACACATGGCAAATATTGTTAACCAGTATGATGAGGCAAACACTATCGCTAAAATAGAACGGACTTTGAGGTCACCAGACCACAATCCTATTGACCACTTCTGAGATGTTCAACAGAGGCAGATTCAGCAAATGGACCATGCTCCATCCAATACCAAAGACCCTGAAGTTGTCAGTTAGAGGATTGGTATTGCATTCCCAAAAAGCCACCTTTTCATTCGAAGTTTCCCCACACGATGCAAACTGTTTTTAGGCAAGGAAGTCCCACACAAAGTACTTATTTTTTTTTGGATCAATTGTCTTTAAATAAACAAATCATGCCATCACGGAATATGCAAATTCACTCTGATTAGGAGGTTGTATATAATTGTTAGTTTTGTTCTTATGTCCAAGTGAACATTTACAATTGATTTTTATAGAATGTGTTGTTACTTTCCAGAAGAAATTTTGAGATCACTTGTGATGAGACATACTTTTTTCATAATAGAATCTATAAAAAAATATTTATAAAGCTTAACCTTTTTACAGAGTATATATTAAGCCCATTTTCGAGTTAAAGCTCCATTTGGAATGCTAAGCTTTATCATTTCTTTTAAAATCGGCATTACTGCGCTACCCTTTTTTTAAGGTTAT
The DNA here is from genome assembly GCA_020458035.1 of Magallana ariakensis. NCBI lineage: Eukaryota > Metazoa > Mollusca > Bivalvia > Ostreida > Ostreidae > Magallana > Magallana ariakensis. Next base: position 50,110,000 of record CM035819.1, read on the forward strand.
TATTCCTTTTAATTCATGTTAAAAGTTAGTAACATAAGATACTTATATACTTTTGTTAATACCAACAGCGCTAGCGAGCAGGAATCTAGAAATATACACTTTACCAGGAATCAGTTGTAAAGTTATGTGTGCACTATTAATTCACATCACACACTTGAGCGACTACATCTGTCTCTGACCCTTCTCTATACGATTTCAACATGTACCACAGAGAAAAATGTATAATTGTAGCTTAAAGCCTGTATCCATGAGTAATGATGATTTTTATTAGTCATCTATGTAACAAATGTTTTATATTTAAATTAGTCCCCACTCTCCGAAGAAAAAAATCCGAACAAATAAAAAAGAAATAACCTGTATACAATTATGTTGATTTTAACAAAAAATAATCTGTTTTGTAAATTAAATTATTAAGTAAAAAAAATAGAAATACACAAAATACACACAATATCTATCTACACTGTTGGATTATACACAGATTTATATGATCACAGATTCACTACAATTTGAAGTCCCCCTGCTGCCATACAGGTATACAGCCAGACATTTGATCAGTACGACACAGTACTAGTCTTGATCCACTAAGCACCTTTTGCCTTCATGTCTAGCAGTATTACATTTACATATATCAGCTGATTTGTAATACACTATGTTAGAGACCAATTGACAATATTACATATTGCACCATTTTAGCATCTACTTTTTACTAAATAGCTACAGTGTTTAGAAGCTCTATACTGAGATATGCTGGACTTAATAGTCACTTTTAGTGGATTAATAGTCACTTTTAGTGGATACAACCACAGAGACGGCATTTTCTATTCCTTTACTTATCCTTTACTCAGTGAATTGGGCAAACTAGTTTTAGATATTTCAAAAACGTCTGATACTACATGGGAGTAGTAATGCCTGGGCAATACAGACTAATGATTATATGCATTCAAGACTCTGCTAGTAAAATAAGATATGTGGTCAAGAATCATGGCAAATACGTATGTTTACCATTTAACACTATGCATAACTTAAAAGAAGACAAGATATGGCTTAAACCTATTTTATTAGTGAAGCAATATGATGTTTTCTTTCAAAGGGGTAAAAATAAAAAAATAAGTTAGGCTGGTGTGCAGGGTTTTCTAAAAATAAACTCTTTCTGCTTCCCAAATTGCGCATTAATTCTTATCTATTCTGTTGCCCTATACTGATACATGCAATGGTCTTTAGCCGCAACAAACTTGTAAAAATGTAAAAATCCTGGTGGCCGAAAATTCATGCAAAATATTTGTATATATATTACATTGGGTTGAACATTACAATGGGTACATATGTTAGTTTTTTTCATAAAATATACATTTACGAAAAACATGAAGACGGTCATATCATAATGCCGTCAAATCTATCTCTTCTACCAAGTACATTAGCTCTGGTAGATGCTAAGAGGGTGAGGGACCTCTATAATTTTTGTAGCAACTAATGCCAAGGTCATTATATCAGGGGTAAAAAAATAAATTTTGATCTTCAACAACTTTGTAACACTCAAATGTTTCTATACAACAAATGAATGTTTTCCCTAAATCAGTAATAATAATATCAACTCTAACCCCCTACCTCAAACCCCCCCCCCCCACCCCCACCCCAAAGTACTTCCAAACAAACAAGCAAAATTAAATACAAAAGGAATATGTTGGTGGAAATAAGTTATATGAATATCATATAATGTATATCAAATCAAAACCAAGAATTAAGAGGATTTCATTATTTGGAAAAGAGTAAGGGACCGAAAGAAAGTCAAAGGAAATCAAGACTATAGAAAGCTACCACGGTATTATTTACTGATACATCCAAGAAATAAAAAAAACAAGTCATCCACAATTATAAAATGCAAACAATTTAAAATCCAGTGGCATGTTTCAAATAATTCATAAGAAGCATGGAAATTCTGCAAGATAAGGTAGAGGGGGTTCTGCATGTACAGGTACATCATAAAAAAGTATGTAAATTAACATGATATGGCATATGGTAAATGTAACAAGAGTTTCATATTTATCTATAGAAAAATAGTAGTTAAATGACAGCAGCAAAAATACAGTTCTATCAAGATAAATAAAGCCTGCGTTCAATGTACTTCTGTTTTTAGTTTGGTTAAATCCAAAATACCGCAAGAGAACACTTGAAAAATCACATTCAAAATGACATATTTTTTTACATTATTATAGAAATGACATGAAATCTAAGACTGCAGAGATAATGAAATGAATACATATTGAAAAATACCTTTAGCCTTAAAGGCCAATGGACATAAAGTCTGACATCTTAGGTAATTATGCTGTGTTATTAATCTATAATTGTGTACATCCTAACATCCTAGCTTGCTCCTATTCATCTGACCGTCATCTTAGATCTTAATCAAACTAAAAGCAATCCCAATCACCATCTTGACTTAAACAATTTTGAATTTTAGCAAGGCTCTTATCTTAGTTTTATAGTTGATGTGTTTTATGTGCGTTAAAAATCTTAATTAAAAAAAAACATTTTTTTTTCTTTTGATTCTTATTTCCAAAATCAGGTTCAATGAAGTTACTTTCAGAAATGACTGGATAGAGATTTTGTTTATTTGACTAAAGCATATACTTAAGCTCTCACCATTAAAGACGCATTTAAAATAGAGAAAATAATAATAAACACATCGAAGAATCATTATATGCCAAAATTACCAGAGTCAGGAAAAATATTCTTAAAAATATGGAATATTCTCATATAATTGTAGAAAATAAAGCATAAGAAGACATAAGCAATGAATTTATAATACATGTCACATGAGCAAGTCTTTACCAAAGACTATAAGATCAAAATAACTTTTGATAAAAGTATATGTACCGTAGGTCTTAAAACTTAATACAGTTCTTGTAGTATTTATGAAGTATCTGGATTTAGGAACTAGTTCCTAATTTCGAAAATTCGTGACTTCAAAATCATGTAAAAATACACATTAATAAATTCATAATGAAATTGCAAGTAACTTGTTGTCTGCTGAAAACATAGAAACATTTCTAAACAAAAATAGTTTGGGTTAAAAATGTCTGCAAAACATTCAGTATAAATGAATTGTTTTGTCTGTACTTAATTTCTAGTAAAAATACTTCCGAGTATCAATATCCTTTAGTTAACAGGTGGTTGGAATGTTTTCAGAAGTGTGGTAGCATAGCTAATATGACGATCATTCCCATAAACAAGATAAACAAGATCACAAAGGTGAAGATATTCCAAAAGGGCTAAAGTCCGACCGACACACAGCAGAAAAAACAATCCCCAGTAAGCAATCTGTATTTTAATATATCACCCTATAAAATGGTAAAATCAATATTTAAAACTCCGTAGTACAATTTTTTTCAATGTACTGTACTTTAAATCTTTAATCAGCCGTATGCAATTTTCTCTCATGACACTATGAATCACAATTTGAAAATGTGTGCTTCTGTTAATGAAATCTCAAGAGATAGGATTGAAGCAATCAAATAACATTCGATAAACTAAGAATTAGACAAAAACAACAATACCCATAACTCATTCTCATTTTTAGCATAACAAGAGGCCCACGGATCACGTTCAACTGAGCTACAATGCCCTTGAGCCAAGTACGTAACTAGCTTTACCTCGCCTTAAAACACACCACTACATACCTTTTTTTCAAACAAAATGTTTTATGTAAAACAATGTTCCCTTTCTAACATCTCTCGCGATTTATTTTTTAATACTTGCAGTATAAACTTGTTTCAAAAATAAATTTAACAACCTACCAGTTTTTCGTAAGCTTGAACAAAATTTCCTCATTGAAAATATTTTTTGGATTAAATTCTAACCCTAATTTTTTTTATCCTTTCTGGATCTTTTTTTAACAATACTTACAAACTTGATTATAAGTTTCCTAAGGGGTTTTGTTCATATAAATTATGACGAAAATAACTTATTTTCCAAATTTGGACCCAGAGAGAATACAGGTTTGCAGTCATTAGAGAGAAAGTCCTAATTATAAATACTTCATAAATATTGAAGTCTTACTAGACTGCTTCCATGATAAACGAGCCGGTTGCTATAGGTATGGCGGCAGGTTAGTGGGTCTCCCAGTCATCAGAGCTCACCTTCTTAGGTAGCAAGGGACAGTTTCGGATAAAGTACCCGTCAATATTTTTGTAAAATTGAGAGTTGGTGTACTTGAAGGCTTATGAGTGTTGCTAAAATTTATGAAATTATGTTTAATGATTATCATTAGTTAGAGGGATGTTTCTTGTTGAAATTGACATGCAATATGTAGGCCCCATATGTTAGGTACATGAGAATCAGAAGTAACCGAAACCGCAGCTATGACTGTTGTGTTGACTTTACACAGTGAATTTGCAAGTGGAAGAAAATAACACGAAAAGTAGGTGGATGGGACATTGTAAACTATACACCGGTAAGTTTCTGACATGTGATGGTGCAACATGCACACGGTACGGAAGGTCAACCCTTTTGCATGGAATTAGCTGGGGGAGGTCTAAAAAGCTGAAAAATCATGAACAAATATTTGGGCATTTCACCAAATTATGAAAGGGTCAAAATCTCATAAAATCCAGTTTGTAGAAAATTTTACAGGTTTTGACTAGTAATTTTCTTTAGAAATTGGTAATTGGCCCTATGACAAGTGAATTAAAGGTATTTGTGCTGAATGGGAACTGAGGAAATTCTAGTTACAGAGTTCCGAAGACATACATCATCTGGCTACAATGGATTGTATCAAAAACTGTCCCATGCCACCTTAATGTAGGCAATGTACACAATCAGGAAAGCACCGATGCACACATTGACAAGTACAAGGATAGCTCCCACATTTAACCACACCCTGACAAAACCCAAACAATTAACACAGCTTAAGGCATACTATATCATATAATGATAACACTGTTCTATAATTCAACCAGTACATCAGTAAAAGAAAAACCAATGAGTATTATTTTCTTTTTTTATTTCAATTATTGTTTCAATGCAACTCTTTTACATGTTTAAGCATACAAAAAAAATTACAACTATAACTGTCACTTTATGAACACGTTTAGTAAAAATTGTAAGTTATTTAAAGACCTTGTAATTTCATTGATTTTTCAAGTACTGATTTATTATAGATAGACCATTCAAATTGTAAGTTACCACACAGGAAATTATCATAAATTACATTTTTGACGTTTGCTTCTATGCTTAAATGAAACTTTTATTCTGTGTAATCTAAGATGACTTTATGATAATGGAGCCTGGATAAAAACATTATACAGTTGTGATTTGCAAGACCAAAACATTTTAAAGACATATTTCCTGACATAAAAATCACAGATCATGTTTCAAAATAGATTCTTTGTTTTAATGTGGTATATATTACTAAGCTTCATATTTTTTGTCATTGTTAAAAAATGAATTGAGATTTTCGTGGAAAGAAATTCAAGAAAAAAAATCTTGCCAAATATACACTTCATTTTTTATTTTCTTGGCTTCTTTTGAAAAAAGATTTGAGTTTTCGTATACTTCTTGTACATTTCTTTCACGGTTTTACAAAGGGTTAGAGACTTCTACATCATATTAAAGATCTTTCCGATTTCATTTAAAAGTAAAAATTCTGTATTACAACATTGCTGTAATAAACATAAGATTTAGTATAGAGTAGCGATGACCTCTAGACTTTTATGTATTTATATCAGTATACAGTAGGGGTAAAATAAATTATCATCTTCTACAATTTATGATTTTATTTTACAACAATTGAATCTATGCCTTAAATCAATGATCAAATATTACATCTACTGCCACCCCCATCCTTAAAAAACCTAACAAAAAATATATATATAAAAATTAACCAAAACAAAAGGAATATATTTGTGAAAATAAAACCAAAAGAGTGTTATATAAAAAATATACAATATTGTATATCAAATAAAACAAAGAATTAGATGAATTTCTGTACTTGGGATAGATAGAAAGAAATTATTATTTTAAGTTTTATTGGTTTTATTTCCTTCTCTGTCAGTGGGTACTTCATGAACTCCCCATCAGGACTCAGGAGATGTATCTTTTTGTTAAGTGCGTCACTAACAATGATGTTGCAATCTGAGTCAAACACTACATCAGTTGGAAGAAATTTTTTCACTAGTTTCTGTGCACGGTAGACTAACTTCAGAGAACAAGTTAAAGATAGAATCATCAGTTCACCTGTAGATTTACTTGTCCTGTTCACCACACAGATATCAGTGTTACCATTTTGTCTGACTCTCCGTTGTAGAGTAAACAGCCTGGTCTGACCGTCCTCCTGGTACTCGTACTCACGGATGACGTCACCAGTGGCACGTGTCTGACCAGACGTGTGCTGCTTAAGTCCGGTTGATACAGTTCTGACTCAGTATCTCTCAGTGAGACCAGCAGTCCTTCTTCTGTTGATTGACAGATCCCTACTGGTTCCATTGGAGCGGTACTGAATACTGTAGAGACATCATCAGTGGCTTACACATCACCATTGTCTGTTACACATACATCATGTACACTGATACTGATTTTGCTGCCTTTTCATTCCTTCTATTTACTTGTTCAATGCAACTTGATTTAAAACCTTGCATGAAACATGTATCTTTATAGTTATATCTTTATCTCCATATTGAAATGAATCTGTCTCAGAAGCAGTGTAACCATCCAAATCAAAAGTTTGTCCCATCATGGACACTAGTAATCCCTCACTGATGTCCTCTCCTCTGTAAATCACTGAATGATCTCCCTTCTCTAAATCACAGTCCCTGTTATACAGAAGGTTGGACAAGTCTTTGAGGTTATCAATCAAACTATAGTCAGACATAGTACTGTTTTTTTCTTCCAGGAATTTAACTAGATACACTATCTGTTTCTTTTTCTTTTATAAGTCTAATTTTTTCTTGCTCACTTCATCATTTTTTCTTTCCAGATTTTCCCTAAATGTTTTCTCAATATTCATTTTGATTGCTTTAAGTTTTGAAACAATCGTATCAAACTGTTTCTGAAGATTAGAGACCTCAAAATCACAACATTTTTGTTGCCCTTCATTTGCTTGGATGCCTTACTTATCTTCTCAACAATTTTTGTCACATCTTCCTCCTTAGCCTTACTCAGAGTCTTTTTTAGCTCTCGTCTCCTTAGACTTCCTGCTGTGGGTATTGTTTTCCAATCGTGATCCTTGTGGTCTGTTTTGGCACATTGCGAACAAATAAACTCATCACATTCCTCACATGTCATGTCTATTGTTAAATCGTGTTTTTCACACATCGAGATGTGTTCTTGAGGAGATCCGAGTGGGCATATGGAAGATATGGCCGTTATGTTCATGTTTCAGTACACACCTAGCAGCGACCTAAATTTCGATTTGCACAGAAATGATTTACAAGTCTGCTCTCAAGGTTGAAGCAACAAAATGTGCACATTTAGGGTTTTTAATGATTCAATTATCTAAATAATGCATGTTGGATGAATGTTTGATGAAGAGGAAATCATTACCTCTGTTTTATAATTACTCAGACCTTAATTACTGAACTGAAAAAATATGTTTCAACATTGATACCGTACCATAAACAGTATATATTGATTTATATAAAAGGCTGGAAAGACTTTTGGAACAATGCTGTAGTATGCAAACCGTAGATGCTGTTATTAGTTTTTGTGTGTGTTATTGTCATAGAAAGATTTTAAGTTGTTAAAAAGGTAGCTGTATGTCATAAAAGATTTGATAGAACACAAGATCTACTTGTGTCCAACCAGGGGGCCGTTTCACAAAACTATTTAATCGAAATGACTAAGATTTGTTTTAGATCTCATAGCTGTTTCAAAAAACTGTCATATCTTATGACTATCGATCTGTCTTAATCTAAGACAACCAGATACATATCAACACAGAAGGTCAAGTGTTAATCGAGTGCGCGTTACTTTGCGCAGCATTTTATTTTCATGCAATCGTTTGTGCGAAATTATAACTATTTTTAGTAATATGTTTTTATGTTAAAAATAATTACTCATAACAGTTATGTGTTAAAATAGTTATTTAAAGACAGAATCGTTCTCCGGTATAATAAACAGTGCCATATAATGGTGTTGGGAGGCATTTCTATTTTAAGGGTCCACACAGTTGTACGTCATCACGAATGGATTACTGACAGGTATCAAAGATAGAGATGAGACTTTTCACCCAATCGTAAGATCATTTGCCAGGGCCATAGGTATAGAATTCGTTCTAATGGATGATACCGCCATGCCACACTACAGAGCAAACATTGTAAACCAGTACCATGATGCAGACTATCGAGAAAATGGAACGGCTTTCGAAGTCAACAGACCTTAATTCTATTGAACACGTCTGGTGTATTCAACAGAGGCAGACTCAGCAACTGGATCATGCTCTATCCAATACCAAAGACCTTGAAGTTGCTCTGTTATAGAAATGGGATCGCATTCCCAAAAAGCCACCCCTTAATATTAATTTACTCATTCGAAGTTTCCCCACGTGATGTAGGGCTGTTTTTCAGGCAAGTGGAGTCTTGACATATGTTGGATCAATAGTAGTTCTTTAATTAAACAAATTATGTAATCACTACATATGGAAATTTACTCTGAATAGGAGGTTGTGTATAATTGTTAGTCTTCTTCTGTCAAACCCATTTTTCCATACAACACTAATGAATCTGTGCATATATCAATAATAATTCTCCCAACTTTAACCCCACGCTCCCCCCCCCCCAAAAGAAAGACTTTAGTGTTCGTTCCTTTTTCATAAATGAATTTACTTTTTATTCAACTATATTTTAATGTACTTAAACCTTTTTTGCAGAAACTGTTATCTTCTCTTATTGCAAGAGAACACTAAAAAATAACATTCGAATGACAATGATAGCGAGCGCAGCGCCGGCGAGCGAAGCGAGCTCTAAGAACCAGTGCGCGCAGAAAAAAAGGAGCTTAACCTACAGATTGATCAAGAACAAGTTTTTGTCTACTTACCATAGTGCTCTCTTATGTTTTTTCCCGTGGTGCTATGCCAAATGCCAAAAATGGCTTCCATTTAACTCGTAATTAACGGTTCATTGAGGTTTGAAGACACGTTTTGAGCCGCGCACAAGCTTTATTGAGACCCAAGAGATTTTTTACATACTTCCATTCCTTCGTATTGACTCGAAATACGTAAAAAATTAACATAAATTTGAACATGCGACGTCACAGTTATCACGCGCTAGATTTCCCACGATAAATTTAGAGGTAGATCAAAAATATGTAAGGCGTGTACTATATAGCTGTTTCAGTATAAACTTCGATACCTGCCTTTGATGATTATTGGGGTTTTCAGTGGTTAATGAAGTAATATAACTATGGTTCGCAATCGCAAATTGTTGTCTTCAGTGTTAATGATAGTTTTACACTTCTGAAACATAGATGATCATTAACTATGGTTTACAGATGTAAAGGCGAAAATGTTTGCAAATGTAGAAGGGCATCCCTTTCACCCCTTAATTAAGGGCTGGCCCCCTCTTGATGCTATACGTGTCTGGTAAATTATGTACTGTGTGAAATAGCGATATAGTACAACAAACCATTGAACGTTGAAAGCGAGATCGATGTTGTCTGTCATCGTCTCAAGCCAAGGTCCGATGTACGCATAACTTGATGGGAAAGGATCGTTCATATTGACCCTGGTTTGCGACTATGTCTATCATCGTTTTCGTTATATGCTATTAAAAAGAGGGGAAATCATCTTGTATAATTCGATAATTTCTAAAGGTATTCGATCCATATTAGGAACTAATTTTCTAACCTTGAATATCCATCATGTATTTAATACTCTGATATTAATTTGATTCATTTTAGAGTAGAAAAGGATTTACCAAGAGAAATTTTAAAAAATATATAATTACTTATGCAGTAATTAATGAATGAAGATTGCATTAAGGTCTATGGGGAAAAGCAAATTCTGGAAAGCTAAAAATTAAATACTAAGAATATCAACAAATGCTCTAGTGTAAAGATGTATTTAATCATTAGGAATAGAAAAACTATCGAAAACAAATTAAATTTTATACCAGATAGATTTTTTTTAATTTGATTTTTATAGATTAAAAGTAAAGGAGGACAATTCTTCAAGAACAGGAAAAGATCATATTTAGGACACATTCCGTTCTTAAATACTGATACTTAAACATGAAAATTATGTCTAAGTATAATGAATATTAAACCAATACATATATTTTTTATTATGTTATGCATGCAGATTCATTGAATCTAGGAAATTTATGGATCGGATACCTTAACTGTCTTTTTTTTTCTTTCACTCCAGGAAACAAGTACCAACTTGTCTTACCGGAATATTTGACGAAATGGGAGGAAGTGGAAGCCGTTGCAGACAAAACGGCGTTCACAATCTTAAAGTGTCTATACAAATTTATTTCGGATCAAGAAATGCCTGAAGTGATAATAACTGATCAAGGAAGAGAGTTTTGCAATGAACTGAACGATAGTGTATGCACCACTTACGGAATTGAACACCATATTGCGTCTCCCTATCATCTGCAAACAGGAGGCCATACTGAACGCTACAACCGAACACTATGCTCTATTCTGTCTTCTTGTGTTAATGACCTACAGAATGATTGGGATACAAAACTTTCATTCATGCTTTTTGCATACATAACTGCACAACATGAGACGACAAAGAAGACTCCTTTCTTTCTGGTGTATGGTCGCGAAGCCAGATTACCTATTGAACTTGACTTCCTGATCTAATCAAACCCAGAGATTGATAACTTTAAAGGTGTTTTGAAACAGCGCTGTGACGCATTTATCAAATTGTCTTGCGAAAGAGAAGAAGCCTCTAAAAACATAAAGCAAGAACAAAAGAAACAAAAAAAAGCACCACGCTAAGAACATCAAAAATAAGATTTTGCAGATGGGAGATAAAGTCCTGCTATATAATTCTAGAAAGTTATCCCGGAAAGGGGGGAAACGAGAAAAGTTATGGAGTGGTCCCTACACAATTGTAACTATTACAAAAGGGAGCGTACAGCTTGCAGGGACTTAAATGTGCAACAAATTGCAATAAGTTGAAATTTTACCATGCATCTAGCGAGGCCAAAACAAGAGGAAAAACTGTTGAAACACAAAAGAAAGGTGAAACACAGAAAAAAGACTACGAAATAACAAAGGAGGCACCCAAAAATGAAGACAATCAATCAACTAAAAAAGGTGACGCGTTGCTTCCACTAAAAAAACGGAAGAGTGAAGTAGAGGTAACCCAAAATTCTGAACCCAGATCTCGCATTCTGTTTTATCCTACATATAATGAATGGCAAGTTAGTAACGCTGCACAATTTGACCGCCAGGTAAAGAATGTTCTCAAAACTGGACACAGACGGCACGTGAATGTAAATACCATTCCAACAGTAGCAGTGTCTATGAGAGGAGATGACAATTGCTTATTTAGAACATTCAGTTATGTTTTATTTGGGGTGCCGTCTTATCACAATGACGCAAGAGATAAAGTCGTAGACTTTATGAAGAAGAATAAACACGTATTGAAAAACAGTGCACCCACAACGATATCTGAAGTATTCAGGGATGGAACAAGAAGGGTCTTGGGGTACCGATACAGATATTCGTACTTTCACTACGATTTGCAATACAACAGTATTTGTTTACTGCAATCATGGGAACAACCAAAATTACGTATGGCTGCCGTACCCTTCCATACACGGAGAAAGGAATGAATTAGAAGAGAAGCAATTTACATAACCAACATTGGAAACCATTACGAACCTGTATGAGATGTTTCAGAAGATGTTTACACCAGAACACCATACATCTATATCAAGAACTTCGTTCCCCAAAAATACCACCAATACATTTCGCAAAGAATGCTAGAAGCCGTATTGGTAATCTTGGAACATTGGAACATTGTCAAAGAGGTAAAAAAGCAGATGTTTACGTAATGCATTTCAAGGATTGTCCATATAAAATAAAAGGGTTGGAGCGACAGATCGAAGAAATCAATCCAAACATCTTAACTTACTTTGTTAGTGGGAGGACCTAGAAGAAAAATGGGTGAAAAGACGTCAAAATATGATACTCTTGACTCTTAGAAATTATGTCATAATGTAAGAGGCAACGAGACGATGTGTTATTTTATTTTCGATATCTAACGCTTTTTAACAGTAATTGTTATTGTACAATAAATGAGTACAGAAACAAATTAAAGTGTATCGCAACCTAGATGTTACAACTTTTAACTTTTCTTACAATAAATGATCGTTTAATCCCCTGTATGTGAAATATTACAGCAAATAAAAAAGGGTAAAGCAAAGTTTTCAAGATTTTGTTTGCTACAAATCAGGAAAAAGTTAAGATCCTAATTGTATCCAAACTGAAGTGAGTTTTTGTCATTCAGCATCAGTTTATTGGTCCTCATTCACCTCTTAATTTTAAAAAAAATGACCCTTAACTAAAATGAACAACTATTATAGATAAAATATCTTCGTGTTAAAAGTTTTCTATTATTATAAAAGAACCTGTAAGACTCCTAACGGATGATGATTGTAAACTTGACTATATAAAGGAGCATTCTGATAATCTCTTTCCTTACTGAGCATAAACAGCAAAAGTAATTAAGTATATAATGCGAATTCTCAATTGACCTTACTACGAGTTTACTAGTATATTGTAAAATGACTGACGATTACTTTTTCGATAGGTGTACTAATCAGGCACGTAGCATCAAAAAGGGGGGAGGGGGTTAAGGGCTGCCTCCCCACTTTTTATCACATCAATTCAAAGTTTACACGTAGATTAAGAGCAGGTAAAAATTATAGAATTTTTTTTCCTAACACCCCCCACGCATTGGTATTTTGAAGACTGGCGATAAACATTTTCCCTTTTTTCTTAATGTTTGTCAAGTCTGCCCCTCCCCTTTCAAAAACAATGCTGCGCGACTGTACTTACACAACAGTATTCAGCAATATATAATGGCGGCGATACAGAGTTTAAAGTTTAAGTTATCAGACATTGAGTGTACCGTTAGCGCAATTCTGTCGGTGTGACGGTGTTTAGTTTGGTTGTTGTAGCCAAATAGATCAGATACTAAACAGTAAGATGTATTCGTTTAAAGTTCACACTTGTCTTCTGGATTTTTTATTTTCTAATATTTTGCAAAACGTACATATGTCATTACTTAGGTTTGTCTATGAAATCATCTACTATAATAGTGGGACCTATTCAGCAAAGCGAGTAGACGCAAGCGAGTGCATCTTTAAGGGGAGACACAACCCTAAAAAGTCTTAGCGAAGGGGCTCCACAAGGCAAGTTGACGAGTACTTTAAGATAAACACAGACATCGCTCTGTTTAAAGTTGACTCTTGGTTAGTTTTCTCCGTAGAAATTTGACCCCCGGGGCAATATTCTACGGGGGTCACTTTTCGTCGTTACACAGGCATATCGTATATGGTCATGTAAATGAAAAACATTGAGTGTCAGTATTTTGTATGCATGAAAAGATTTGATTTTCTTGGTTTAATTGCGTAAACATTTCGATACTTGCAGATATAAATAACCAGCTTGTCAGGTAAATTATAATCTTCATGGACACAAAAATATCTCTCTGCAATTTGGTCATATCAATATAATTGCTTGCTCTTCGGAAAAGCGCGCTCGTATTTAAACAAAATTATAGGCCTACTGAAATAATTTGAATTTCCTGCATCTAGAAAAATCTGTTCTATAATAATTATATTCTCTTATAATTCTTTTTCTGCTCAATATTTCACATTTTAAATTGTTTTAATTTATTAATCAGAAAAAGTAGAAACGAGAAAAGCTGACAACGAGACAACAAAATGGGTTTTGGGTTTTCTTTTGTGTGAACAGAATCCATTTGTCAATCCTGAAATTATATACACTACGCCTATCCAGAAAAAATTGAGTACTCTACATGCAATAGTATGCCCAAAAATGACTAAGCTCAACAGATGGTTTTTCCTCACAAAAATTAATAAAAATACAAGTAATATGCATATATCTGATATATGAACAGTTGATCTGCAAAAGAAACACTTTCTATCTTGAAAACTGTAGGAGGAGTATCCGTACAATAAGGGACCCTATATGCAATATTATGCCAAAAAATAAATAAGTTCAACAGCTGGGAATTTTGAAATAAAACAATAAAAAATCAAAATCTAAGTAATATGCACATCTCCGATTTATGTACAATTGATCTGCATAACAAAAACTTTCTATCTTGAAAACTGTAGGAGGAGTTATCCATGCATTTTCACCATTTCAATAACCGGATTTTTCCTTTGGAAAACGGGGTGAGGAAATGTTGGCGTAAATGGTACAAGGTAAAAGGTTGAGGCGCGCTGTGGGCCGTAAGGTCCACCACTTTATCACCGAGTTTTGGGTGATATTTTTAATTTTGTAAAGTGTCGTAAAGTGTCGTAATATGTTTAACCTGAGAATAGGACAGGAAACGATGAATTAAGATGCTAAGATGTTTATTTCTTTCCTTCCGAGGAAATAGTATTAAAAGACAATCATCACAAAAATAATGCCAGCAATGCCACTTTAAATATTACAAACATGGGTTGGCCTACAGTAACATGTGCACTGATCACCATTAAGACAATTATTACATATTTGATTAAAGTTTAAAAAAAAAAGAACATTGCTAAAGACGCATTATACAGTCACTGTAATAAAAGAATATGAGGTGACACTATTATTTCAAGTGTAAGGGCACTTTAATAAAAAACAACACATGAGAGGTCAAATGAAAACCATCTATCCTTCTGTTTTCAATAAAGCAAAAGTGAAAAAAGAACTAGATAGATTGCATGATCAGTATGTACTGGTCCTTGCTAATAAGGCAAGTAACAACATTGTCTTTGTTTGTAAGGCACATAATATTAATTGCATTTTCAAAGAACTAAGTTTCGATTCTACACATGGTAATCCTACTTACACCCATAGCAGCCTTTCCAAAAAGGAAATACTTCAAAATCATAAATCGGTTATGGGTATCTTTAATATCCCCAATAAACAAAATGAATTTGATTTACCTTATTTGTACTGGATTCCAAAGCTTCACAAAAGTCCTTACAAACAGAGAGATATATAGCACGTTCCAGTAAATGTTCTACCAAACCTCTCTCTTTACTCCTTACTAAAATTCTTACAGAAGTGAAGGAGAAACTTCAAGAGTACTGTACAACAATATACTTCAGAAGTGGTGTGAATCAGATGTGGATATAAAAAAACTCTAAAGAATTATTAGAATCTTTGAGGTCACAAAATCTTACCAAAATCAATAGCATCAAAACGTACCATTTTCAATGCTTTATACAACCATTCCCCACGACAAATTAAAATCTAGGCTTTTTGATATCATCGACAGTTGTTTCTTCAATAAAAATGGAAGTCGTAAAAATGCTTACCTTGTCATTGAAAATTAAAAAAAATTATTTTATTAAAAACCATTCTGATTGCACACTTAAGTACTCTGAAGTTGACATTAAAAAGATGCTTGAGTTTCTGATAGACAACATCTATGTAGTTTTTGGAAATCAAGTTTTCCAACAATCTGTTGGAATTCCCATGGGTATCAATTGTGTTCCATTGTTAGCAGACCTATTTTTGTATTCATATGAAGCAGAATTTATTCAAAACCTTGTACGTGAAAAAAATAAACCACTCGCTGTGGCCTTCAACTCAACATTCAGGTATATCGACGACGTATTATCAATAAACAATTGTTATTTCCATATACTCAACATTCAGGTATATCGACGACGAATTATCAATTAACAATTGTTATTTCCATATACTCAACATTCAGGTATATCGACGACGTATTATCAATTAACAATTGTTATTTCCATACTTACGTCGACTCGATATATCCGAGTGAACTTGACATAAGAGATACCACAGACTCTACGTCATCTTTTTCATATTTGGATATTTTACTGGAAATGGACATTGATGGTAACCTAACAACAAAACTTTATGATAAACGCGATTACTTTAATTTTTCTATAGTCAACTTTCCTTACTTATGTAGCAATATACCTTCATCACCTGCTTATGGTGTTTTTGTCTCTCAGTAAATTCGATACGCAAGGGCATGCTCTTCGTATGAACAGTTTCTAAGGCGAAGCAAGACACTTACAAACAAGTTGACAAAACAGGACTATCAACAGTCTCGTTTGAAGTCATCTTTTCGTAAGTTCTATGGTCGATACAACGACCTTGTCAGCAAATACAATCTTCTATTGGGTCGCATGCTGACTGACGTTTTTCATACTAATTGTTAGACCTTAATTAATCACCCAATTGTCTACGGACTTTTCCGGGGTTTTTTCCCGATTACGACAAAAAGCACACGGCGGGTGTGACCGGTCAGCAGAGGATGCTCACTCCTCCATGGCACCTGATCCTGATCTTTTTGGAGGTCCGTGTTGCTCTGCTTTGAATTTGTATTTCGTCTTCTGGATTTGTGAGATGTTATTGTCATTATTTCATACTCAACATCACAGGACTGAAGTGAAAATAAATGAAAGTCTATCACAATATTAAAGGGGGGGATTAAATATCAAATGGAAATTAAAATATAAAGTATGTAATATTGTTGTTATTAGGCAATAAAGGGGGGTCATCAAACAGTCATAATATCAATTACCAGATATTGAAAGTAAGTTATAAAGGGTGAGCAAATGACCTTCCCCAGATTAAACAAAGATGTATACAATATCCACATATACCAAATATACATACAACAAAAATATTGTTGAACGAAAACAGCCACCAAAAGCAAACAACAGGTTTGCACCAAACAACCCCCCCCCCCAAAAGACCCCACACAAGGTGGACAGATTATCTATATAAACAAACCAATTAGAATTTGAATACCACTAGGAACATCATATTTTTAACCTTGCAAGCATATAAACACATCAGTTGACTTCTGTCAAGTGTTTATATAACAGTAGAATATACATGTTAAAAGTTTTGTATACTATTAAACATGTTTTTAAAGAAAGATATAATCAGACATTGTAAGATGAACCAGTAGGCACATGGTACTCAAATGACAAATTCACAATAACAATGGTTAAAAAAACTATACAGCACATAAACACATCAGTTTCCTTCTGACCTGTGTTACGTTATGTGTAACCACATCATGAACATAGTATAGAAAAATGTAATACATGAATCACACTTTGAATAATGTCCAATATAAGACAAATGATAGGGAATTGTGATGAGAATAGAATTTTGACATACAACACTAATCTATACATTGAATTAAAAATCACAAACAATGCATATCAGATATAATTATAATACACAGCAGTTAACTTCTGAACTGTGAAAACCTTTCAAGAAAAATATATATACATAGCATTTGCTATACGTATTTAAAATGTAAAGCTTGACAAACGTATGTATCGGCGAATAGCATCAGATTTCCATCTTCCCATTTTTTGAATGCAGTTTTCAGAATAACCCAAATGTGCCGCATGAGATGCTGCCCCTATCCTGAAGCTGTGACCCTTGTATAGAGCAGGGTTCAACCCAACAAAATCAATAATACTAGTAAGATTTTTCACTACAAATGCATAAGTTACTGGTTCACCTCCCATAAATTGAATCAATGGACCCGACTTGTGGCCAAATGTATGTAAGTAATAATATAATGCTTGAACGGGGCACATTTCCTTATTATCTGATGCGTTAAGATGGATTTGAAAAATGGTATGTGTTTTATTTGTTTTGAAAATTTTTAACACAATTTCAACAGCCAAAGGTGTTGTTTGAAGCATTTCAAAAGTAACATCATTTCTTTGAATCACTTTACACTGATAAGTTTTGGATTTTACAACAATCTCACCTAAGCGCAAGAAAGCATTAAAAGGTAACCAAAAAATGGATTTCAGAAGAATCCTAGTGTAAAAATTTTTAACATAAAGATCCGTCGATTTTAAGATGTTTGCCAAAATAGGACCTGTAATCGGTAACCTGGAATCTTTACTAGGTGCAGAATGATGGCATCCCTGTATGATTTTCCTAACTAAGAATGTTTCAGATGGATCCTGAAGGCTAAGAATTTTGTGTACATGCATAGCTTATGGCTGAAACATGAGAAGATATACTATTTGGGGAATAGCCGGGAGTAAACAGACAAGCAATAAACTTGCATAATATTGCAGGTGAAAGAGGAATGGAAGTTATATTTGGAAAGTGTTGAATAAAGAGATTCCATGTTCTCTTGTAGGCATTTTTTGTGTTGTCACATAATGCCGCGCCTAGAAACTGCTGAGCTTGCAAAGTTAAAGTTAAAGTTCCAACAGGGATTCTGGAATGAGTGTTGGGTTTGGTTCCAATTGAGGCATGTACTGAAAGGCTGCCTGAAACTGGAAACGAGACAATTTGTCAGCTGCAATACTGTATTTGCCAGGTATATGTTTCGATCGAAAATCAATATTCCATTTCAGGGTTGCTAACACTAGGCGGCGTACTAATTTCATAAGAGTTACTTCTTAGGAAGTCTGTTTATTGATAACCTGTACAACAGCTAAATTGCCAGACATGAAGAGAACCTTTTTGTTTTTCATCTCACCCCAAATCTCAATGGCCAAGACAATTGGAAAGAGCTCTTTAATAGCAATTTGATAATTTTCCGTATTTTCTCGCAATTGTCAAACAAACCAGTTTGAACCAAAAAAAGCTGCAAAGCCGTAAGAACCTGAGGCATCTGTAAAGATTGTGATATGATCTGATGAAAACCATTTTTGAGACAAAAACACAGATTTACCATTAAACGAGGCCAAAAATGAAACCCATGTTTCAATATCTGATTTTGTTTCATCTGTATGGTCTATCAAATCATCCTGGTTTTGAACCCCACAGGTCAAATCTGTCAAACCACGAAGGAAAGCACGATCCGGAACAACAACTGAACAGGCAAAATTAAGAAGACCAATTAAAGACTGAAGATCACGTAGATTGGTTTGTTTCCTAGTCTGCATGTTCAAAAGATGTGTTCTAATCTTTTCAACTTTTCCAAGAGGAAGGTGTGCTTCCATTTTTGTGGAGTCAATTTCAATGCCATAGATAATAATAGATTTTGTAGGAGTTTGAGTTTTAGATGATAGGTACCCCAATAGTTTTGCAAAGATACAGAAAATCATTTCTGCAGTTTGGTAAATCAGCTGGCCCAATAAAGAAAAAGTCATCTAATATGTGTGACATATCACCAGCTTTGTATTTTGTCTGCATTATCCCCTGTAATGCAACACTCAAACATTCAAAGACCTGACATGAACTAATCGCTCCCCCATTAAAATCCTAACAAATGATAGTCAGCAGGGTTCACTGGAATGATTCTAAATGCATCCTCTATGTCTGTTTTGGCCATAAGGCAGATTTTTCCATATGTTTGAACTAGTTGTATGATCAAGTCAATTGTATCATATTGAAGTTTGAAGTCATCTTTTCGTAAGTTCTATGGTCGATTCAACGACCTTGTCAGCAAATACAATCTTCCACTGGGTCGCATGCTGACTGACGTTTTTCATACTGATTGTTAGACCATAATTAATCACCCAATTGTCTACGGACTTTTCCAGGGTTTTTCCCTCCGATTACGACAAAGAGCACACGGCGGGTGTGACCGGTCAGCAGAGGATGCTCACTCCTCGTAGGCACCTGATCCTACTTCCATCTTTTTGGAGGTCCGTGTTGCTCTGCTTTGAACTTGTATTTCGTTTTCTGGATTTGTGAGATGGTTGACAGATTGTTATTGTCATTTTTTCATTGAACTGTAGAGTATTCTTTTGGTATATTACTGTTGGCTGAATTTTCTTTTTGGTAAGAAAGATCATGAATAACTCTAAATTTTCCTGGTTCTGACTTAGAAACTACGCCCAGAGGAGATGAGACAAATGGAGAATATGGTGGATTTTGTTTACAAACTTGTTGACAGTTGACAGTTAACATGACGTAGTGAAAACATCGCGCGACTCAACACCGCACTCTGATTGGCTGATGTAGACAATTAAAGAAGATCAGCTAAATACTCAAAAATTAGAATTACCAATTATATTTTGACTAGACTGTTATTTTTGGTACTGGCATAAAAATAACATATCACAATTTACAGAAATGCTATTATTTACAATAATGCTGTATGATAATTAACTTGAAATGGGGATTAACTTGAAATGGGGAAATTTACTCAAATGATAAAGTTCACTTGGCATTGTAAAAGGACTTAATTTAAATAAAAGAATAGACCAAAGCATTAGCACATGGTTTTACTGGTAACCGTTATTAAATTCTCTTAAAAATTGATTAATAAGAATTCTTACAAGTTCGTGTTAATTATTATTTTAAGTTTTATTGAACTGAAACACTTTGACTAGTCCGTGGTAGTCCCCCACCCACAGAGTGGATTTATACAAAGACATGGACCAAGGATGTTTTACTTCAGTTTCTGTCAGTAGGTACTTCATGAACTCCCCATCCGGACTCAGTAGATGTATCTTGTTGTTGGATATGTCACTAACAATGATGTTGCAGTGTGAGTCAAATACTACATCAGGTGGAATGAATTTCTTTTCCAGGTTCTGTCCGCGGTAGGCAGACTTCAGAGATCCAGTTAAAGATAGAATAACCAGTTCACCTATGGATTCACTTGTCCAGTTAACCACACAGATATCAGTGTTACCATTCTGTATGACTTTGCGTGGCCCATTAAACAGCCTGGTCTTACCGTCCTCCTGGAACTCGTACTCACGGATGACATCACCGGTCAGTGTCACGTGTCTGACCAGACGTCTGCTTTTTGAGTCTGGTTGATATTTTTCTGACTCATCATCTACCAATGTGACCAGCAGTCCTCCTTCTGTTGATTGACAGATTCCTACTGTCACCAACGGAGCTGTCCTGAAGACAGCAGAGACTGAACCTGACGAGGACAGACGGACAATGATTCTGTTAATATAATCAGTGGCATACACATTACCATTTTCTGTTACACATACATCATTTACATTTATACTGATTTTTGTTCCACTTTCATTCTTCCTATTGACTTGTTCAATGCAACCTGATGTAAAACCTCTCACGAAATATGTATCTTCATCGATTGCCTCAATGATAACTATTCTTTTATCTCCATACTGAAATGAATCTGTCTCAGTAACGGTAAAATCATCCAAATCAAAGGTTTGTCCCATCATGGACTCCAGTAATCCCTCACTGATGTCCCTTCCTCTGTATCTTAATGAATGATATTCCTTCTCTAAATCACAATCCCTGTTGGACAGAAGGTTGGACAAGTCTCTGAGGTTGTCAATCAAACTATAGTCAGACATTGTACGCAGTACAGTTAAGGCGGCCAATAAAAATATCGGCGAATTTTTGTAATGAAAACACGTATACTTTAGTTCAACTGGCATGTCCTTTTTAAAATCAATAACAGTCGCTCAAATGCAATATATTTCTGAAATATATATATAATAGTACAATATTTTATGTTCATAGTGGTCACGTGATATGGCAGTCGCGTGGTACAAGCAGATGTATTTGTGGTTTTGAGGTCATTTAAAAATGTGAATATTGCAAGGGCATAATCATATCAAAATTCACAACTGAATTATAAAATAACTTGATGTTATATAGAAGATTTTAAAAAATGCTGTGAACTTTGTAAGATAATATTATTTGTTAGAAAAAACCATAATTTATAATGCATATGTTGAATAATTTTGAAGGTCACAGTGTTAATTTCATTAAAAAATAATTAATTTGTGAGATTTCACAAGGATCTTAGAAGTTTTTAAATTACATAGCATATTTCAAATTTACATATAAAAGTTTGTCATGATCAGATAAGTGTATGCCCTTGCAATAAAGTGATTTATTTAAGCACCCAGCTTTAAAATATACGATATTTTATACAAAACCGAGGTTGCCTCTTAATACGATGCATAATTATAACAAATTGAAAATAAGACTTGAAAGGTAGCATTCTACTAATAATAATGTTAAACAAAATATTCATTTATAATTTTCCTATAATGTATGGAATTTATTTTTCATCGCTAAAAAACCGCATGATAGCCTTCAATGACTGAACTGAATGCGTCATTTTGAAGCATATGACGTCATATTTTGTAGTACAGCGAGAACGACCTCTCGCTTATTTTTCAGCGTGTACGATATAACAGACATCGAAATTGTAAGTAATAGCATTCGTTGTTCTTAATTAAAATAATAGTATAAATTAATTTTGCTAATAAATGAATTAATTAGTACTTTCGAGGTTTATAATATTCTGTGATGTCATAATGCACATTTCCCGTACTTTTTGTCTGAACGGAATTTATTGACAGCCTTAACTGTGCTGCGTACTGTTTTTTTTCTTCCAGGAATTTAACTAAATCCATTACCTGTTTCATTTTCTTTTCTAAGTATATTTTTTTCTCGCTCACTTCAGCATTTTTTCTCTCCAGATTTTCCCTCAATCTTTTCCCATATTTTTTCTTGATTTCTTCTAGTTTTGAAACAATCGCATCAAACTGTTTCTGAAGCTTGGTGACCTCAGAATCACAACATTTCTGGTTGTCCTCCGTTTGTTTAGATGCCTGCTTTATCTGTTTATCAATCTCTGTCACGTCTATCTCTTTAACCTTACACAGAGTGTTCTTTAGCTCTCTTCTCCTTAGACTTCCTGCTTTGGGTATAGTTTTCCAGTCGTGATCCTTGTGGTCTGTTTGGGCACATGAAGCAAATACTATAGTTAAGATTGTAGCTTAGAGCATTTATCCATGACTAATAAAGTTTTCTATTAGTCATCCATGTAACAAATATATGTTTTATATTGAATTTAGTCCCCCACTCTCCGAAGAAAAAACCCAACAATTAACAGAAAATAACAACAAATGCACAATTATGTTGATTTTCACAAATAATTTATTCAACGAGTTTTGTTAAAAATTAATTATAAGTACAAAAAATAATAATACTCAAAATAGACACAATATTTATCTACACTGCTGGACTACACACAGATTTATAATTATTATCACAGATTCACTACAATTTGAAGTCCTCTGCTGCCACATACCGTGTATACAGCCAGACATTTTATCAGTATAACCCAGTCTTGATCCACTAAGCACCATTTGCCTTCATGTCTAGCAGTATAAGAATATGTGTAACATTTACATATATCAGCTGATTTGTAATTCATTATCTAAGAGACCAATGGACAATATTACACATTGCACCAAATTACAGCATCTTCTTTTTACAAAATAGCTACAGTATTGTAGAAACCCCTTAACGAGACTGAGATATGCTGAACTTTGTAGCCATTGTTAGTGAACACAACCATAGAGACGACATTTTCTTTTACTTTACATTCTTTAACTTAACCTTTACTTAGTGAAGTAGGCAAACTAGTCTTTACAGATTTCAAAAACGTCTGATATTACATGGAAATGGTAACGACTAATGATTATACAAATCAACACTCTATCAGTAAATTATATATGTCATCAGAAATTAGGGCAAAAAGTGTATTTTCCCGTAACAGTATTACAGCCAAAATTATTTTTTTTCTTCCAATAAATGGTTGAATAATGTGGTATATTTATTGACAAATGGTATGTCTGTAAACTTAGAAGTTTGATTTTTTTTTAAATGTTGCAAACTTATAAAGGACATCCACATTTCTACTACTGTGTGAAGTTTAAATAATGGTATTAGTCACTAAAGACAATATATTGCTCATACCTAGCCATTAGTAAAGCAATATGCCGCTTTCTTTCAAAGGTGTAAAAATTAAAGTTTCTACAAATGTTCAGCTGGGTGGTTTGCAGAGTTCTCTAAATATTAACTATTTCTGCTTCCTAAATTGCACATTAATTCTAATTCATTCTGTTGCCCTATATACTGATACATGCAATGGTTCTCAGCCTCAACAAGCTTCAAACATGTAAAAGTCCTAGTGGCAGAAAATTCATGCAAAATATATGTACACATATTACATTGGGTTAAATATTAAAAGAGGTATGCATGTTACTTTTTTCATAAAATATACATATACAAAAAAACATAAAGATGGTCATATCATAATGCTGTCAAATATATCTCTTCTACCAAGTACATTATCTATGGTAGATGCTAAAAGGGGTAGAGAATTCTACATCATATTAAAAATCTTCTCTGATTTCAAATTTCTAAAAAAAAAATTCCTATATTACAATATTGTTGAAATAAACATATTTCTTAGTAACAACTACTGCCAAGGTCATTATATCAGTATCCATTAAGGGTAAAATAAATTATTGTCTTCAACAATCTTATAACATTTTATTTAACAACAATTGAATCTATGCCTTAAATCAATAATATTACCCCCATCCCCCCCCCCAAAAAAATAACCCAAACAAACGATCAAACATAAAAACAAAAGGAATGTTAGTGGAAATAAACCAAGAACAAGTTATAAGAATATTATACAATGTATATCAAATTAAAACCAAGAATTAGGAGGATTTCAGTACTTGGGAAAGAGTAAGGGACTGAGAGAAAGTCAAAGGAAATCAAGACTATAGAAAGCTACCAAAGCATTATTTACTGATACATCTAAGAAATAAAAAAAAAACAAGTCATCCACAGTTACAAAATACAAACAATTTAAGATCCTTAACATCACTTCAAACTTTACACCACTGGGACATAAGAACAGCCAATCAATAAAAACTACAAGCCCCCCCCTACCCCCTCCTTCCAGGGAAATAAGGAACATTTGTAAACTCCAAGAAAGCGGCACCCCCTAGAAAGTGTTCCTTATTTTCATAAATGAATTTACTTATATTCAACCCAATTAAAATGGCCTAAAACCTTTTTGGTAAAAACTGTTATCAATGAGGTTCAATAACACGTTTCAAAGAATTCATAAGAAGCATGTAAATCCTGCAATTGTTTTCAGGTAGAGGGGGTCTCTGCATGTACAGCAACATAATAAAAACAAGAGGCCCATGGGCCACATCGCTCACCTGAACAACAGTTCATCGTAACATTCTATTTCGTAGCATATGTTATTTCTAGTAGTATTGGTCCGAGGTTTATGGTTGGCTTTAACAATTTAGAATTTACACTATTTGAGGATCCTTGCATAATAATCTCACAAACTGTAGCATAATAGTTCTCGAGAAAAACTTATTAAAAACATTTCCCATATATTTTTCTATGTTAAACTTTGAACCCCTCTTGTGGCCCCAGTATTAGTCCAGTGGTCACTGCTTTATTAATTTAGCATCTACATTATTCAAGGATGCTTGGATAGTAATCTCACAAGTTGAAGCATTGTAGTTCTCTAGAAAAAGATTTTTAAACATTTTCCCTCTATATATCTATGTTAAACTTTGAACCCCTCTTGGGGCCCCTGTATTGGATCGAGGGTCACAGCTTTTATAATTTCGAATCTACACTATTTAAGGATGCTTACGTAGTAATCTGACACATTGAAGCATTGAAGTTCTCGTGAAAAGGTTTTTAAACATTTTCCATATATACTTCTACATTAAATTTTTAACCCATCTTGGGTCCCCAGTATTAGTCCAGGGGTCACTTATTTAAAACTATCGAATCTACATTATCCAAGGTTGCATGCATAGTAATCTCACAACTTGTAGCATTGTAGTTCTCAAGAAGAAGATTTTTTAACATGTTACCTATATATTTCTATATTAAACTTTGACCCCTCTTGGGGCCCCAGTATTAGTACGGGGGTCACGATTTTACCAATTAAGAATCTACATAAGCCAGGGATGCATGCATAGTAATTCCACAGACTGTAACATTGTAAATCTCGAGAAGAACATTTTTAAACGTTTTCTAGATATTTTTTAAAATGTTAAATTTTGAACCCCTCTTGGTGCCCCAGTATTTCTTTAAAATAGATATCACTGATTTAAATTTCTGTACCAATAGTCGTATACATGTATCAAATTATATCAGAATAAAAATGGTTTGTGTAACTAAATTCGCACATATGCTACTATATTTTTATTTGCAATTTTAACATCACCATGTGATTGTATACTCAGTATATTTCCTTATAAAATACGTAGTTGGCATTTGTGGTGCAGTGGTTCTTAAGAAGAAGATTTTTAAACATTTTTCCTATGTATTTCTATGTTAAACTTTGAACCCCGCCTAAGGCCCCAGTTTTGGTCCGAGGGTCACGATTTTTACAATCTAGAATCTTCCCTATCCATATCAAAGGCCGGTACGGCCACAAAGGCGTCGAGCTGACATTTTCTTTAATATAGATATCATTAATTTAAATTTCTGTACCAATAGTCGTATATCAAATAATATCAGTATTACGTTTGCAATTTTAACATCACCATGTGATTGTATTCTCAGTCTATTTCCTTATTCATTGTATTAAAAATGAATCACTAATACAATGAATCATAACTCACCATGGTTACAAAAATCGAAGAAATTTCAAAGTTAAAAAAAAAATTAACTTCTTTCTGCTTTAAAAAGTCTTTGAACAAATTTCACGGGTTCGTCATTAGTATACGAGTGTAACACATTAACAGTGTTTCCCTAATTATAATAAAACTTATTTATTTCAATTTCCGTGTGAAACAAGACTAGTGTTGTTTACAAATAAATCTACACCACGTGCGTTGATCTGCCGTATCTTAGACTGGATAGCCTGCCTTTGATTCCAAACGCTGCCGTTAGGAAATTCAAGGACAGGTAACCACCACCGCCATGACAGTGGGAAAACTCACTGCAGCTTCGCGCACAGCAAATGCACACACTTAAAATAAATCGGAAAGAAGATTGAGGCGGATCAAAGAAAGAAGGTTAAGAAGAACTATACATGAATTTGACAATAAATATCAAATTAACAAGAACAAATTCATATTGACACCGTTGACAATACATTGTTTATGTTGGTATTGTAAATATTAATTTACATCGGAAATGTATAATTATTTTCATTGTTGAGTAAGTTATAATTGGGTCAGCAGACTCGGAGCACTAGACTGCTCGTACTGAGCATTCCAATCCATGCCAACTATTTATGGGGCTGCTGAGGATGGTAACGATCTGATTTAGCTCCGTTTTCTCGTAAAGGTCTGATAAGAATAAGTAAGCACATATAAATTGAATGCACACAGGCTACACACAATTAGCACATGGTCTGTACATATTATCTTATCATGTGTTTATAAAATATGGAAGTATTAACTTAGAGAGTGGGATCGTGTCAGTGTAGAAATTGTTTTTTCTTTTTTTTTTAAGTTATAAGGACTTTCCATAACCAGTAGGTAAAATAAATATACAGTTGTCTGGCTTCCAGAGATTTCTTCAGGCTAACACTTTGTAGCGGTTTTACTTAATCGAAAGATGTTTCTCTTTCTTTGTTTATAACTATTATAGCCGTTTTACTTTTAAAATAAATCTATTGACTCTCCGAAAGAATCGCAAGCGTGTTAAGATAACTAGTGGGCCTAAAAATATTTTTTTCTCGTCACTGCTATTTCCTATGACGCGTTATCATGGCTGGCGAACCAGTCTATGCCGTATCTATAATGCTTAACCAATATTGCAACAAAATCACAAGATACATTTATCGCTTACATTCATTTTGGAGACCGTGCCCGACAACAAATAAATTTACATATTAATTTTTATTTTTATCGGGCACGGTCTCCAAATAAACTGTAAGCGATAAACTAAAATAATGTTTAGTGAATTTTTACACCTTATCGTTTTCATCCGTCATTTCTTGATTAAACAAACTTATATACTTATGCCATGAGTTGTCAATAATCAGGGAGACACAGTTGGGTTTTTTGGTGTACAATTTAGTTGAATAAATGGAACAAAAATCTTGTAAATCTTGTAAACAATTTTCTATGTATATTTCTATGTTAAACTTTGAACCCCGCCTAGAGCCCCAGTTTTGGTCCGAGGGTCACGATTTTTACAATTTAGAATCTTCACTATATATACAAGCTTTTGTGTAAATATTGGCATTTCTGGTGCAGTGGTTCTTGAGAAGAAGATTTTTAAAGACACACACCCTATACTCACTGTTTCGCAATTATCTCCCTTTTAAAAAGGGCTGTCCCCTTTATTTTAACAATTTAAAATCCCCTTTCCATAAGGATGCTT
This sequence comes from Magallana ariakensis, assembly GCA_020458035.1. Classification (NCBI taxonomy): domain Eukaryota; kingdom Metazoa; phylum Mollusca; class Bivalvia; order Ostreida; family Ostreidae; genus Magallana; species Magallana ariakensis. The sequence goes on from CM035819.1 coordinate 50,138,284, forward strand.
TGTACCAAATTTGGTTAAATTTGGCCCAGTGGTTTTAAAGAAGAAGTTGAAAATGTGAAAAGTTTACAGACGGACAGACGGACGGACGGACGGACGGACGGACGGACGACGGACAACGGGTGATCAGAAAAGCTCACTTGAACCTTCGGTTCAGGTGAGCTAAAAACAGTCTGTAAATTAATATGATATGGCATCTGGTAAATGTAACAAGAGTATATTTATCTGTAGAAAAATAGTATTTAAATGACAGCAGCCATAATACAGTTCTATCAAGATAAATAAATCATGCATTCAATGTACTTCTGTTCTAAGCTTGGTTAAATCAAAAATATTGCAAAAGAACACTTGAAAAATCAAATTCAAATGACATAATATTTTTACATATATAAATGATATGGAATCTAAGACTGAAGTGACAATGAAATAAATTTGTTCATTCTGCTGTTCACTTTATAATTGCCTATATTCTACACATCAATTGTTTAACTAATGAATAAAAGAATACTAGACATATATTAATTTATATATGTACATATTGAAAGAAGACCTTTGGCCCTAGAGGTCAATGGAAATGGGGTCTGACATCTTAGGTAATTATGCTATGTTATTAATTTATATTTGTGTATATCCTAGCTTGTTCCTATCCATCTGAGTGTCATCTTTGATTTAAGTAAATCTAAAGCAATCCATTCCCATCCTGACTTGCAAAATTTTTAATTTTAGTGTCTCATCTTAGTTGTATAGTTGTGTTTTATGTGCCTTAAAATCTTACTGGTAATTAAAAAAATAAAATTTGTTTTTTGGCTTTTGATTTTCAAAATTAAGTTCAATGTATTTTCTTTTAGAATTGACTTGGTAAAGACTTTGTCTGTTTCACTAACGCATATACCCAAGCACCCAACATTAAAGACACTTTGAAAATAGAACAAAATAATAATAATAATCCCATCGAAGAATCATTATATGCCAAAATTAAGAGAGACAAGAAAATATCTTTAAAAATATATTTACATATAATTGTAAAAAATAAAACATCAGGAATGAATTAGTTTTACATGTCACATGAGCAAGTCTTTACCAAAGACTTGAGCTTATAATCAAAATAACCTTTGATAAAAATATATGTACTGTAGATCATAAAACTGCATTGCTTATAATTGATCTCCGTTCTTACAGTGTTTATGAAGTAACTGGATTCAGGAACTGTTTTCTAATTTGGAACATTTGTGACTTCAAAATCATGTAAAAATACACATCAATAAACACGTAATGAAATTGCAAGTAACTTGTTGCCTGCTGAAAACATACAAACCTTCCTTTACAAAAATAGTTTGGATTAAAAATGTCTGTAAAACATTCAGTATCAAGGAATATTTTTGTCTTAACTTAATTTTCAGTAAAAAATATTTCTGACTATCAATATCCTTTAGTTAACAGGCGAGTTCTTGGTGGATTGGAGGTTGTCAGAAGTTCTTGAAAAACAATCTAGAAATTTGGAAGCATGGCTAATGTGACGATCATTCCCATAAACAGGATAAACAGAATCACAGGGGTGAAGATATTCCAGAGGGGCCAAAGTCCGACCGTCACACTGCAAAACAACCAATCCACACTAAGCAATCTGTAATATAATCTACCGGACTACACATTGCAATATTCAAATATTTAAATTTCTGTAGTACATTTTTCCATGTACATTGTTTTCTTTCATGTACTGTACTCTAAACCTTTGACAAGTAGGATTCAGTTTACTCTCACAACACTATGATTCAAAGTTTGAAATGTGTGTTTCTGTATATAAAATCTAAAAGACAAGATTGAAGAGAAACAGAATTACAGATCTTTAAAACATTGGATGAACTAAGAATTAGACCCAAGCAACAACACACCACAAGCAACAACACACCACAAGCAACAACACACCACAAGCAACAACACACCACAAGCAACAACACACCACTAGCAACAACACACCTCACTCATTTTCAGTTTAAGATAACAGGGGTCACGTTGTTCACTGAGCGACAATGTCCTTGACTTAAGTACTTAACTAGCTTTACCACATGATTTCAGAACAAAACACACCTTTAGTAATACAAATCTAGTGCAAACTTTAGCAATTTTTTCTTCAAACAAAATGGTCTTTAAAAAGCTATGCTCCTTTTTAACATCACTTATTCTTAGTACTAGCTTGTTTCAAATATAAATTTGACAACCCTTCTAGGCTTAAGTTTGATCAGCTAATAAAAAATTTCCTCTTTTAAAAAAAATTGTGATTAATTATAGCCTTGTTTTTTCTGATTCTTGAACAAAACTAACACACTAGATTGTAAGTTTTCAATCTAATTAAAATTAAACTTGTAAATCCGCTCCTCTACGATACACTTGTATAGCATATAGTAGAGGAGTGGATTTTCAAGACTAATTTAAAGTAGATTGATAAGTTTTAAAAACTTGTTTTTGTTGATATATAGACACTACTTCATAAATATTGAATCTTACCACACTGCTCCCATGATAAACGAGCCAGTTGCTATAGGTATGGCGGCAGGGTAGTGGGTCTCCCAGTCATCGGAGCTCACCTTCTTAATGTAAGTAATGTACACAATCAGGAAAGCACCGATGCAGACATTGACAAGTACAAGGATAGCTCCCACATTAAACCACACCCTGACAAAAAAAAAACCGATAACACTAACTCTCAAGACTTTGTTTTATAAAACAACCAATATATCACTAAACCAATTAGTACATGCATTAACATTTCTATTTTCAATTTTTGTTTTTAGTCCTTTAAAATGTAAAACCATATAAAAAAAAATTTACAATAAGACTGTCAGTTTATTCAAGATATTTATATACCAGTAATCAATAATTATTTTAAGACTGTATACCACTACTTTATGAAAGAGTTGTGCACATTTATGTGAGTATTAAGTGAATGAGAGAAAGAGAGAGAGATGGACAGACATCCATCACTTTTTCATATCTTTCTGAAGACCCCTACTTCCACCTGTTAAAACACTTAGAACTGAATGAGGTTTACCTACCTGTTGACTCTCTGGTCGTATCGACACGCAATGTAGAAGTCTGTGTAGTAGAACACGGCAATAGATGTGATCAGCCACAGTACATTCTGAATGCTGTAAGGGGACTCTTTCCTTCTGCGTTTTCCAAAGGCCTTCTCTATCTCTCTCTCTGTCTTCTTGTCAATGTGTTCACTTAGTTTAGATTTTTCATTATTTTCAGCATGAGAATCTGTTTCTAAACAAGATATTATATTATAGCCATTACCAGGTACATAGAAGAATGCAAGAATTCATTTCAAAAAACATTGACTGGAATAAGTAGATAATCTGACTACAGATGCCTTCCTAATCACAAACAATATACTCTTTAAGATAAATCATTTGGTAAAAAAAAAAAAAAAATTGAAAGATTGTTGTCAACATTGTTACAAAATCATAAAATCTATCGATGCTCTAAAGTTATTCTTGCTTCCCTTAATTAGCCAGTTGATAAGTTAAACTCTGTCTCAGGTTTTTTCTTTCCCCATTTTTTGCTTGATATTTTGATAATCATAAATACCTTTGTGCTCAAACTACGTTCATCCACTAATATGATAAATGCCCAGATAATCTGTTTTGAAACGCCCCCTCTGTCGCTTCAGGTTTCAATACACATCCCAAAATAGAAAGTCTATGGGGATTTTGCATTGCATCAGCCATTAATTAGCCCGAAGGATAACATTGAAAAATTGTGCGAGGTATTCCGAGTGAGTTCGGAATGGGGAAAAGATGTAAACATTTCCCATTATAAATTTCCGTAAGAAATCTGTTTTCGTTCCTGAAAAATTATAATTTTTCACTGAAGATACCTTGGAGATAAACCCATTTATCCATTTCAACTGTATTTCTTTCAAAGGTATGTGTAATTTTTTTATTAAAAATCATCAAAAAGTGATGGAAGCAATAACTTGGGACAGACTATAGTACATGTATAGTTATAAACATGAAAATTCAGTACAATAGTAACACATACAATCATACATATACTTTCAATTTGTTTCGTCCAAAACTTGAATAACACTCTGTTATTAAAATGCATCAGGCATATTTCCAATCTAAAAACAGACTATATAACATAATTATAAGTAACTTGTTTAGAAGTATATTATATTACAAAAGATACCAAAATATGATGTAGGTCAAAGTAGATCGATTAATTTGACAGTGCCTAGAAAAATTCAAAAGAATCAGTTGACACATTGTTTACGGTTGCACCGTAAAACATATATGTCTTAACGATCTCCGATCCTCAGCTAAGTTCGATTACTCTAAATTATCCGGATTTCTTTTATTTGTACCATAAATCTGACTTTTATACAATTTTAATTTAGTACTCTACTGCTACTATAACCATCAGTCACACAACTACATACATGCTTGGTGTAGGGGATCCATGGAGCTCCCCCACTTACTAGTATATACATCTTGGTATAGAGTTCAAGCCACCGATGCACCAGAACTTTTTTTTAAAACTCAACTTGTTTCTTTATTCCATTATATCCATCGTAGGCAAATTTGCAATAACTTTGTAAAATACATGGATACCCTCTAAAAATTTCATTTTTTATCTTTTCATTTATAAAGGTTGAAAGAAAAATATCATTCTTATGATGAAAAAAATACTTTGAGGCTGAGGATCGGAGAACCTTAACTGATCTCAATGTAGCTTGGCGAGAACCTTTTAACTGGTTAAACCTCTCCGCCTATAGTCACATTAGCTGATTTTTTTTAATACCTGCGCCCATAAAATGTCCGGCGATTTTGTGCTGTACCCGTCGTCTAACGTTGTCCATAGCTTCTTCATTTGCTAATAGTGGACTAGACTCGGTTGTTGTCTGCATCTTGACAATAATACTGAGATCATGTATATGTTTACAAAAAAGATAATTTTATCACGAAAAGAAGCGTTTGATCGACTGAGATGAGCTCTGAAAGAAGCTTCGATTGACCCAACGGGACCCAAATAGTGATCCAGCTGGAGAAATAATATGATTTAAAATTAAATAAAACATCTTTATTATTATTATTATTATTATTATTATTATTATTATCCGTATATAGTTATAATAATAATTATATTATTATAGTATACAGAAATCAAATGGAGCCACCACAATAATCCGAATTGTAACCAAAAGGAGAAATAGAAACAAAGCCACAAACATGCATGGAGGTTGTTCTCCGTTATTTACAAATCCTTTAAAAATAATTGTCAACTAATTCTTGGCATATCACCGGAAACATCGACCGAGCCCAAGGCCTGACATAGGACATCCGTTTCTGAAGCTTTCAACAGTTTTTGACTTTGACAATGTACCTCAAAGACATCTCCATCTCAAATTAGAACGTTTATTTTCAGATTGTATGACTACCTTATAAGTTAGACCAATCTAGAGGGTGTAATTTAACATCATCTACAACCCCGCTCTAATAAGGAGTTCTCCAGGGATGCTTACTTGCATGGTACATTGCTGTTCTTCTTGTACATTCACCAAAGTCATGCCATAATTTATCTAAGGGGAATCAACAGCAAGACTGTAGCCTTTCAGAGACGTAACAAATTGCATTACTGTATAGTATAGGTTTTAAAGACATTGTTCACCGTCATCCCCACAACGTCAGGGGTCCGAGTCCACTCACTGCCATGAGTAGACTCAGCATCTCGGACGTTGTGAAGATGGTCCACCACTTGGTCAGGCAATGCATGTGTCACCCGAATCCCACACTACGGTGGAAAACGAAATGTTTCTCAGGGGAGAGCTGCCCGGCAAATGGAAATCATTGAACATGGAACAATAACCTGTATTGTCTCCGATATGACCAAATTAACAACTCGAAGGCTCTTACTACAGCTAAAGTAACGAGGAGCCCAGGCCAATCAAAGTATTCTCTTTAGAGAAGTTGGAATATAACAGAAGGTTATGTACGTCCTTATCGTTATCTCTAAAGAAGAATAGGACCAAAGTTGTCATGATGTGCAGAATCGTGTCTATTTATAGATTGACATTCCGTCTCACTCCTGATACCAACCATCTCTCCAATAGTTACACACAGCGGGACAATTCATAATTTTATTTATATAAAAATTGTAAATTTCATGAACAACTTATTTGTTTTTGGCAAATTTGAGTTGATAATTATCAAACTACAAGTACATGTGTACTTAGATCTGACTGCAGCACAGCCGGGAATTAGATGCTAAATATATATATATCTTTACATTTGTCATTGACTTTGCCTGTGATAACACTACGTATCGATTTTGTACTATACAGTCCAATAACTTCAAATGACGTATAATTGGGGCGCCAGCGGGGTTGGCTTATTTATGTTCAATTATTTAATCGTACAATTGCTGAAAATTATATAAATATAAGTAATAAGGAATCATTCTTTGAATATTAGAACCATTTTAACAAGACCTTGGACTTTCATTAGGACGTAGCTATCTATTTCTTGCGTCGAAACAAGTTAAACATGACGCGATTTGAAGAGAAATATGCACCGATTGCGTTAAGTCTTAGCTCAAAAGCCAGACATATCTTGTTGATTTTAAAGAGTTATAACTGAATGGCCTACAATGAAATAGACAGGCCTACGTCACATTGCTGTTTGACACAACTACCCAAAGTCCAAGCTCTTGTTAAAATGGTTCTATGAGATGATAATTTCGGTCGGCCTCGTAATACTCAAAGAATGATTCCTTATTCCTTAAATAAATATAGTTTCCTACCATAACAACTTGGTACCGCCCATTTCGCACAGTTGTGAAAACAGCAGTTAGAGGAAAACTTGGTGGAGTCATTCTTCAAATAAATAACAACCATAATTTCTTTATGTAATCAAAAAGAGGATGTTTGAGGAACACCATTGTTCAAAGTGGTTAAGTCCTCTATGTCATTAATGTATTTCTCTTCATAGATAAAATTATTTTTACAAATGGTACAATTTAAATAATTAAACAAAAATTGTCTCAATATAGTAAAAAAAAAAAAAAAAGATTCTCCAATTATGTTCATTTTCATTTCTTTTTGTCGCCATTTGGGTCCATTTGGGTAAATATACGCACCGAATCAAGAATCTCGGTGAATACGATTAATCAATGAGATGCTGTTTCGCCCTAGGAGTAATTAGTACCATAGCTATTTTATGCCCTTAGATATCAAAATTGCATTTGAGTTCTCAAAATTTGCAATTACTTTATTATTAATTTCGTAGCATGTTTTTAAAACAAATAAATTTGAGCGTATAGTCAAGAAACTTATTACAAAAAAACTATATAATAATGAAAATTGTGGCTCAATAAATGTAGAGTGAAATTGACCTTGACCTCTATGGGTTCAACCAATAAAAAGTCAGAAATCTCTACACACCTCCATCATGCTTACAGAAGCAAAACAGCTGTAGATAGATAATTTTTTTAAAGAGGTATGTCGCTTTTTAACTTAAGCCTTTTACCAGTTTCAGTGTCTGTCTGTCTGTCTGTCTGTCTGTCTGTTATTATTTTATTCTTGGTAGATCAGCGAACATTTCTTATTGTATTATTTTTTAAACCTCATTGATTTGTTTCATTGCCACACATGCCTCAATTTTAACATAGCATCATTGATACTACTAGTATTTGTATAATGTTTGGATAGAGCTTTTTCAAAAGCCAAAGAGCATGTTCAGAAAAAAATCCTGTCACTTAATAGTTAACATGCCATTGTGCTAAGACAAGTTTACACAATATGCCATCACGCTAACACAACTTCGTACAGTATATTAAGCCCTTGAGCTGACACAACATCTCACAACAAGCTGCCAAGCTAACACATTAATTGTTGTAGCAAGATTGGAGAAATAATGACAGACCAGACCAGGATTCGAACCCTGGCCCCCTGAATCTGTAGTCAGTTGCTCTACCGAGCTATATCTGGCACAGCTGGTATTTGAACCGGTCTGACAGTCACATTCCCCCCCCCCCCACCCACCCCTTAAATGATCTTTGTCCATGAAGATTACTCCAGGCTCTTCCCCTGGCAGGAGTTCACCTGTCAGTTCCAGGGGTTGGTCAAGGAACCTAATGTAACGGGATGGGAAAAATAATGACAGACCAGACGGGGATTTGAACCCGAGTCCCCTGAATCTCTAGTCCGGTGCTCTACCAAATGAGCTATCTGGTGCTGGTATTTGAAATGATTTGACCGTCACATTTTTCATAACACACTGCCACATTAACACAACTTAAAAATATGCCATTGTGCTAACACAACTTTACACACACAGTGTTAATTGTGCTAACACAACATGACACTGCCACATTAACACAACTTACCGTAAATGATATATGCTAACACAACACACTGTCATGCATCCACAACTTCACACAACTAGTGGTTGTATTAACAAATTTTTAAACAATGCACCATCATGCTGGCTTACAGCACACTGGCACCAACACAACATTACACAACTCACAATTTTGATGTGTTAGGGCAACAAATCAACTTTTGTTGTGTGACAGCAAGTTAAATGAACTTTGTTAGTGGAGCGGTGCATTGTATGAGGATGTATAACACTTGTTGTCTTTATGATTCAATGAGTTGTTGTGAAAAGTTGTGTCAATTAAGGCGACGACTTGCTGTGCAAAGTTTTGTTAGTGCGACAGTGGTATTGTTTTAAGTTGAGTTACTAGTATTCAATGAAAACATGTTGTGCAGAGTGACATTTTTGTAAATTTTCCGTAGCTTTATGTTCATGTTTTTTAAAGTAAAGAAAATGAATGAGATTTGAAATATTTTTCTAGTTTTGTACAAGTTTGAACAATGCTCCAAACAATTGATTACTTTTGTAAATGAATTTTCTTTTTGGTGTTTTTGATAAAGAACCAATAGAATAACATCTCTTCTGGAATGAAGTCCAAAACAATTTAAAGATGAATAATATATAATTTTATAAATCTTTACTACTTAGATTATTATTTTCCACTCATTATTCCATACTGCTGACAAAGATACTGATTCTTCATACTGGTGAACTGCACTTGTTAAAAATCTGAAATTTAATTTGTTAAAAAATTGATCTATGGTATTTATACTTTTGCAGCTTTTCCATTTCTTATCCTCTCCTTCCCTGCCATCAATACTCCAAAATGACGCATGTAGGCAGGATTGATATAGATCATCCTAGGTATGACCAGAGCACATTTATAGGAAGGGCAAAGCATTTCCTTATAACTACAAACCCCCTGAATGTATTGGCAACTGATGCTGAACTGGATCATGCTAAAAGCATTGTTGAGAGATACAGGTAAGTGGTGAGATGTGTACATCTGACAATGTGTCAACTCTTTGTTAGCAGTGTAAAACTAAAGGGTTCACGAACTACATGTACCACAGGGTAATGAATTAGGACGAGGATATATGCCTTATGTATCCTGATGACTTGTGGATTGAATTAATTATGTAATTACTTGTAAATACATCACTTTTGACATTTAAATGATCATGATAAATACACTTATTAAATTCTTGTAATTAATGATCTGAGTAAAACTTTTATTAACACACACTATTTTCTATATTAGAAGTACATACAAATAAAAACATAGCTTTTAAAGTTTCAACAGATATTTTGCTAATATGTTACAATACATGCAAACACTTACTGTGAAATCATTTAAATTCATGGGAGGGGGGGGGGGCAATTTTCATGGCTTGCTTAAATCTTATAGGTTCATGGGGACGTAATTTCTTGTATTCTCTTATACCAGCATAAGGAAATAAAATATGACTTTATAACCCTAAATTATTAATCCATGAATGATGTTAATTCATGAATGAGAGGTACCCACGACTTCCATGAAAAATGAGCCTGACCAAGAAATCTAATGATTCCACAGTATTTTCAAAATATATGCCGACTACAACTTTGTACATATCAATATTATAACATGCAATAGATCAGGGTCATATTTTTTTAAAGATTTTCAACAATGAACTCATCAATTAAACTAATAACAGTTAGACTTCCTACAGTTTATGAATCTTGTGTGATGATTCTTGACCGTTTAAGGCATGAGATGTGTTTCAATGTCAAGGTCATTGCTGCATGCATAGATCAGGGTCATATTTTTTTGAAGATTTTCACATATTTTTTTAAAGATTTTCAACAATGAACTCATCAATTAAACTAATAATAGTTAGACTTCCTACAGTTTATAAGTCTTGTGTGATGATTCTTGACCGTTTAAGGCTTGAGGTGTGTTTCAATGTCAAGGTCATTGCTGTGAGACACTACCAAGCATTTTGTTTGGCGATTGTATAGTTCTTCGTGACTCTTGATGATAATGCTATGTCACATCATTGCCATATATTGTTATTTGTCAACAGTCATGTAACATTAAGATTAAGATTTGGCACCTTTTCAAAAACTGTATCATATTCACAACATGGACATTTAAAAAATTGTTGGCAAGCATATGTAAACATTACATCCAAATTAAGTTTAATAAATAGCCTTAATCTTTAGCACCATTATAGTTTAGTAACACATTTTTTTGATGCATGTTGTATTGATTGTTAGTAAATCACATGCTGTAACAAATTTACATGAATGAAATACCCGTGAAATTTTAAAATCATTGAGTAGATTTTAAATCTAGAAGTGTATGTATAATTTATCACTCCCTTTAGCAAGGTTCTTTCTCACAGCATGGAGCAAATCTGAATCAAGTTGTGTCTTGAATGACTTTTCTATTAGCAAAAGTTAATATCTTGAACAGTTAATAAGGACTTAGCTCTGTAGACGCCCTTTAGTAATCAGTCTAACCTTCCGACATCAATTGTTCCGGACATATATTCTCTCCCCTTGACTTTATCTGGCCCATACTTTCCCCACCAAGAGCCTTCAAGTAAAGGGTATGCAGATTGAGTCTTGAACAAGAGTTTCAAGGTCATAACAGACCACTTTGAAAATTTCTTTTCTGGGCCATATATTCTCTTCCCTTGGCCCTATCTGGCTCATAATTCACATAAAGTGTGCATGTGGGTGAAGATGTGCAGTGACCTTGAACCAAGTTTCTAGATTAAAGGTGAAGGTCATAGCAGATTTCTATGATCTTACTTAGACATTACCAAAAAAGACTTCCTGTAGGTAAGGGATGTGCAGAGACCTTGATTCAATTAAGTTTCTTTGTCAAATTTCAAGGTCATAACAGACCTCAGTGTAAAATCTTTGTCTGGACACTATTTTTTCTCCCTTTGGTCTTATCCGCCATATACTGCACCCATAGAGTGCTTGTTGGACTAATATAAGGATGTACATTGAACTTAAAGTAAATTTCTTAATCAAAGGTTAAGGTCAAAACAATTTAATTCCTCTGAAATGTTTTTTATCATAATGTACTTTATTAAAGCAGGGACCTTTGAGGTGGTCATCATTTCAATTATGTCTAGTTACAAGGGTAATTAAAAACTGGCCATGAGTGACAGTTTAAAAGTTTACAGTTTGAGAAAACTCATTGCATGTTTTTCCTTATTCATTGTACTTAATTTTTGTTCCAAAGGCATTTGAATTACCGTACTTGAGGATGTATTTAATTGTGACATTGTTAACACATGGATATGGATCCATTGATTTGTTTAAAGTCTTGTCCATCTATCCTTATTGAATGATATTTTCAAGGAAAAAAGATGATATCCCTGGTTTGACGGAGGATGAATTGTGGAAAGCTAAACAGCTGTATGATTCAGCATTCCATCCAGACACCCATGAGAAGATGCTTCTGATTGGTCGAATGTCTGCACAAGTACCAATGAATATGACTATAACTGGATGTATGATGACCTTTTACAAGTAAGTATCATATACTTTCACTGACAATACTTGTAAAAAAACCCACAAAGTTTCATTGTATGGGTCATCTTAGTTACTATCATAAAATAGTTGCAAGGTATTTTTGGGACATTAGTGAATTCAATGAAATGCAAGAAAATACTGTAAACATACTACATTTGGCTGTGTATTCTATTTAGCGCTTTTGGCGGAATGCGGCTTCCGCTAAATCAAGTACATCGCTAAATGTCATCCATATATGTATAAGAATAGTCACATTCAGGAATACGCTAATTCAAATCCACACCAACTTGTCTAAAAACTAATTTCCGCCAAGTATCATACACGCCAAATATAATACGTTTACAGTAACGTAGCTTTGAAAAGAATTTTACAACTATGATAAATCAGTATGCCATATATAAATAAGACCTTAAATATATTCTTTTTCTACAGAACTACCCCGGCCGTGGTATTTTGGCAGTGGTTTAACCAGACATTTAATGCCATTGTAAACTACACCAACAGAAGTGGAGACCACCCCATTCCTGTCAAGTATGTTCATAATTCTCACATCATAGTCTGAACCAATGCTTTCACTACCAATATTAAGGAGAATATATTACCTGCTGTGATATCTGCATTTTGATGGATTTTGTTATGAGCATTTTAATGGGGGGGGGGGGTGCAAATATGTGACCAGGTAAAAATTTGTACATATACCAACAAAACCAAACTAAACAAGAGGTACTGTGATCAAGCTCACAAATGATAACCCCCTCCCCCACTTGGAATTGGAAAGTAATGGATGCACCATTTTTCTTATACCAACCTTAATAAGTTAATATAGCTTGAACTTGCAAAAATGACCAAAGCTCAAGATCAGGACATATTTACAGGTCACAAGCAATCTTTGTGTCAGATTTTAGCTTCTGATCATTACCATGACAAGATATGGCCTAGACATTTATGCATTTTTTTTAATGATGACCTTGAACTTGCACACCTGAACCTAGGTCAAGTTAATGACACACCCTCAGGTGATAAGCAATCTTTGTGTAAAGTAAGAACTTTCAAGGATTCTCCATATAAAAGATATGGACTGGACATGATTGCAAAGACAGAAGGACAAGGTGATTCCTATATACCCCCAAAACTTTGTTTGTGGGGGTATAATAGAACCATTTTAACAAGAGCTTGGACTTTGGGTAATTGTGTCAAACAGCAATGTGACATAGGCATGTTTATTTCATTGCTGGCCAATCAGCCATGGCTCTTTGAAATCAACAAGATTTGTCTGGCTTTTGAGCTAAGACTATGCAATCGGTGCATATTTCACTTCAAACCGCGTCATTTTTAACTTGTTTTGACGCAAGAAATAGATAGCTACGTCCTAATGAAAGTCCAAGGTCTTGTTAAAATGGTTCTAATGAAATATTGTGTATGTATCTGAAGGTCATGCCATTATGCTTACCAAATGTATTTTGACAAGGTAAACTATTGAAATACATGTATAGCAAATATTTTTAAATCTTCAAAAGTCTTCCTCTGTAGTAATTTCAAAGAAAAAATGGACTTAGTTTGTCTGCTAGCTGGCTCTAAGGTTCAAGCTGTAAAACATGTGAACACAGATAGAAATGAAAAATTTGGTAATTCTCTGGATTGATAAATGATAATAAAAAGATCACTTCAGATGATCCCTCATTGGCTCTGTATGTTTCAGACATCTGGCCCTGTCCTATGCTTTGGCCACCACTGGAGCGGTGGGGACAGCTCTCACCATCAACAATATGGTCAAGGTCAGTATTATCCAAACCAGTAATAGGAAACTTGATACTCAATTAAATGCCTCATTATACTGTTGGTTCCTGATTAAATGCAAGAAATTATCATCTGTATAAACTTGGGAGAAGAGTGTGTACTTCTCAGGGATTTTAAAATCATGCTATTATCTTATTTGGCAAACCCATGGCGAAACACCATGTTAGTAAGCATATTTTCTGTAATGCATTGTAGAAAAATGATTTCCAATTTCAACTTCTTTATATTGTCAGAAATTCCCTCCCCTGATTGGCAGATTTGTGCCCTTCACGGCAGTAGCTGCCGCCAACTGTATCAACATCCCTTGTATGAGAAGCAGGTAATTACATGTAGACTACATATATCTCTTTGGAAATAACCATGAAACATTATTACTGCATTTTCATTTTTCTACAGCCTTATTGTTAGTATTTTTGGCTTAATTGAAAATTGATTTATTTAGACTTTGGTAAAAGATAACAATTTATTTTTATTTGGTGGGGGTGGGGGGTGTTTGATTTCATCACAATACTACATTTAGACATCTTTTGGAAATACCTTATTTAAATGAATTATTGGTTCAATATACATGTAACATTACCATATTACAAACATGTGTCTAATATTTGGTTTTTATAGACTATACCAGGTATTGTATACACTAGATAAAAAATGCCAGTTCTTATAATTTCATGTTTTATTTTAAGATTTATATATATTTATTTATTTCTTTTAACAAAAGGGAACTCTTTAGTGGGATTCCAATATTTGACCAAAATGGCAACCGTCTTGGAGAATCTACAATGGCTGCCAAAAGTGCCATAACTCAAGTTGTTGTGTCTAGAATTTTAATGGCCACTCCAGGAATGAGTAAGTAATGATGAAAATAAAATGGATGTGTAAAAAACAAAACTAAAAAAGATGTCCTACAGTATTTCTGTACATGAAATATGCTACAGCTCACTGTCACTGAATAAGAGTTAATAGTTTGCTAAATATATATATGATGCCTGAATTAATATCATAAGTGTAACAACTTCAATACCAGGTATTTCAAAGATTGAGTCTTTTTTCCTTGTTGTCAGTGATTCCACCCTTTATCATGAACCACCTGGACAAGAAAAGCTTTATGAAGGTAAGATAGTCATAATAAACAACAGGAAAAATGGTAATCTTCATGCACACCTCTATAGCTACATGTATCTGATTATTCATTTATCTATGTGACATGAAAAGGAAACTCAATTAATACATTTGATTAACTTTTATATTAATATTAATATATGTGAATAATTTATTTTCAGTAGTTACTTAAAATTTATCAAACTTATAAGCTATTCAAGTTTCAAACTATATACTTGCCAAGATGGAATCTGCGCAGAATTTTTTGACTGTACAAAGCATGAATGATAATTGTACTGGCAGCTAGTTGAATAAACTGTTTTCATAGTCCGAGATCTTGTTTATGGGAGAGACCGTCTTTGACCTTATAGCAATGGGAAAATTACAAAAGCATTAAGTTTTTATCATTGCTGTTTGTATATTTCAGAGAATGCCCTGGCTTAATGCTCCCATCCAAGTCCTACTTGTAGGATTTTTGTAAGTACAATGCATATCTTCATATTATTGTTACAAAGCCCAAAAAACACTTTTTCAAAGTAACGGATTTGCCTTTCTCAAATTGTAATGAAATAGAAAAACTTCCAAGAAAATTTACATTTTTTTTTGCTACACCTGTCCAGTAGTACAAACTGTTGATGATAGATTTACCTGTTGTGTTTTTCAGCCTAGTATTTGCCACCCCCCTGTGCTGTGCACTATTCCCTCAAAATAGGTAAGGGAAACAATTGTTAGATTCTCAATACATTTGCTCTAATACTGTAGATTCCTTATTTTGCATGAGTATATATACCTAATTTTGCAGTTTTATTGTTTTATCTCAAATAAGGAGAATATAAAATTGAAACACTGAATTTTTATCTCTATTCTATGTACCAGTAGTTTACAACTGTCATAAAAAATAGCAAGGATTTAAAATCCATGAACAATGCTTTACACGATTTTACATGGATATTAATTCCTCATGTTTAATTAGGAATCTACATTACCAGAAATACAGAATTCTAGCAATGAAGCTAGCTTTTATATATAAAGCTTATGTGTATGGAATAGTTAGTAATTTTGCTGTTACCCTTCTCTCAAGAATAAAAATGTAACTTCCCAGGTAGCTAGTGATTAAGTTCCAAGTTTCTCATAGTAGTACAGTTCACAACGTCTTTTGGTACTACATGTATAATTTTTAAACTTAAGGAATTGTGCTTTATGGTAATGTTTTACCTAATCTAGTCTTTGGATCAGGAACTTTTGTTAAAGGTACCATGTAACTAGTTTGTAATTTGTCAATAAGCCTTGCTATTTTGAAACAGTCTCAAAAGATGAAACTATTAATGTAAATTGCCCTAATATAACCAATGGTATTAAATGTTCTCCAAGAACTCATCAAATATTAACATTTCTGATGTTTAGGGTTTTGGGGGTGTTTTTTTGGAAAATCACACTGGATGCATGAAATACCAATGCCCATGTGCATTATCAAATGTATATTGTAGCTTCTGCATTGCCTCAATACTGAGTTTTAACTCTAAGAAAAGATCCAAATAAGAACACGAGGGCTAAAACTGACATATATTAATTCCAGTTATCACAAAACTGAATGACAAAGCAATGAATGGTTTAATCAGAATGTTGCAAGAAACATCCACATATTTTGTTGATATTTAGAATGGATACTTGGTGTGTTTCTGAAAATTGCCTTTATCAACACAGAAAAATTAAAAAAAAATGGTTGAGACAAATAAAAAATTAGTGTAGACTCAATTAAAAGCAGTAAGTTTTACATGTTTATTTTATAACCTTTCAGTTCTCTAGCTGTCAGTCATCTAGAGCCATCCATCAGAGAAAAGATACAAGCCTTGCCAGACGCCCCCGAGAGAGTCTACTTCAACAAGGGACTATAAGGACCCAGTGCTATAGAGATTCTCAGTGCTTCACCTAGTGTTTGGATCATGCAGTGATTCGGTTACCTGTAATGGTGTGATGAGGTTTTACTTACAGGGTGTGTGTTTCACCTCAATAATTGTTATACACAACATTTTATATTATTTTAAATGGATATACAATGTACATGTTTAGGTATCATGTTATATACTATTGTAGATTTACAGTGTTATATGATTAAATTGAAGGTGTTGCAAAATTCACTCTTCAGGACGTTTTTATTTTTTATTAAAATCCTTCTTCTTCTTCTTCTTCTTCTGGCTCCAATGTTGGGCATTTTCACGCATAAACAGAAAAAGGAGAACCAATACTAGCAATAGTTGACCATTTTTTAAGGAAGTACACTGCTTAAGTTTTAAGAGGTGTTAAGTAGCATCAATGAATAATTGTAAAATTTGGTTAATTTCATGTGTTTGAGTGAGATGTGGAGATTTATAAATAATAGAGTCAAGTTTTGAGATGTTATAAACCTAATTAAGGATCCGAGACTTCTACTTTTTATGACAGTATGTCACAACATGGTGATTTTAACTCTTTGTGAAACAGTTCATTTTGCCGAATTATTGCATCTATCTCTGGCGCAATGGGTGTAGCTTTGGTCTACCAACCCACAGGTCCCTAGTTCAAATACTGCAGGAACTTTAATTTTCATGAAAAACGGTAGATTTTTCCCCCAAAATTTAAATTTTTGGGTCGAACACATGCTAAAAATCCATATCTTTAAGTAATTTAGAAGAATGGGATTATATGCAGAACTTTTCCCAGGTGTGTGGAGGACCCTCAAGGAGGTACATGTATATCAAGAGAATAAAGGATGATATCCATTAACATGTGTCAGCCGCCCCTTTTTATACAAAGACTTAAATATTCAAAATCTACCATGAGTTTGATAATTTTCAAATGAGAGTGAAGTAAAGTTACAGAGTGAAGTAAAGTTTCACATCTTGTTTAGTGTCAATAGCTTAATTGGGTAGGGGTTTTTGTTTATTTCTTTTTTTTTTTTTGTAATGATTGACCCAAAATTGATGATTTTGTAGACATAGTAATTGTATTTTTTTTCTAGTTTGTGACCCTGTCCTTTCAATCAATAAAAATGAATAGAATGGGCGGTCTCCAGTACAATAGAGGATAAGTACATTTGTATGAAGAAATTGCAGACCATCAAGACTCGTTTACATATCACGTGACATTGTTAATCGCCAGTCTCAGTTAACGGAAAACTTAGCCAACATAAATAACATCCGTTGAAAATTTAACTTTACAAATAAAGTCTTCACATGAATAAAATCGTATAAAATATGTATATAGTCTCATCGAACAGGGATGTCACGTGACAAGCGTGGTACTTTGGAAAGATTAAGCGAGTTCACTCCAGGTAAACAACATATCTATAATGGGGATAGTTTACTTTGCATATTTTAAAAAAAAGTTGTATATGAGCGTAGTGAGGTGCACTTTTTTTCCTTCACATATAGATAGATTTTTACAAAATACATGGACCAGCTGATAGAGAAAAAAATGAACATAATTTTTAAATAAGGCTTTCAAGTGTGTGGCCGAGCTGAATGTTTACGGAAATTGGATGTAAACAGCATATTTTATGATGTTTATTTTCCATGTGTTTTTTTTATTTTGGATAATAAAAGAGCTTCTATGAGGGTACAATATCAAATATTAAGTAAATTCAAAAAGAAATTTATGTTCTTAATTGTCAATTTGCTGGGGGCGTATTTCACATCATCCTTTTTTTTTTTTATTAATCAAAACAATTCTGTAAAACAATTTTTTATCATGTGTGAGAAAATTTCGCGAAATTCGCAACAACGTCATCACGAAGATTTTCTACCACAAATCAGCCTTTTGGTGTCACGTTTATCTGGTAATTCGCGGGAAAAATTGCCTCTAATAAAATGGTTTACAGTTATGTAGAGAGGGGCTAAAAGTGGACGAAGCAAGATGTACTTGATGGGAGTGTCATGTTGTAAATTTTGAATTTACTGGGTAGGTGTAAATACAAAATTTACAACATGACAATTTTGTATTTACACCAACCCAGTAAATTCAAAATTTACAACATGACAGGAGTAGGAATTAATAATTTATTTCCGATCTTTAACTATCAAAGGGAATTCCGTAGAGACGTTTCACCGCTGGTGTTGTCAAGAATTCTTTCAATTACATGTAATTTCATCAACATTGAAAAATGAAGTGTGTTTTAAAAATTCTTGATGATTGGCGGTCAAAATTTTTAGCTTTAAAGTGACTCCAGTGGCTTTCTTATCCGGTTCTTCTTTTAGACGGCGTTATAGTTTGGGGCACATCAGTAATATTTAAGATGACATGTATTTGATTAAAAGTATTGTACACGTGTGGTTCGGTGGCTTCAGTACAAATATATTGCTAATATTTTTCAAAAGGAGAGAAAAACCATAAATATGTCAAAAATTTTGGTTAAAAATTTACTTGACGGAAAGGGGGGGGTACTACTGCATTTGTTTCTGTGATTTTGCCAGGTAGGACCAAAACTTTAATATGTAACAGTATAATACAGTTTGAATGAGTATATACTTTTTAGTGGCTGTTAGACTGTGTATCTTTGGAACATTTCATTTTTTTTCCTCCAATTTTGCAAAACACAACTTGTAAAACTTTATCCAACAATAAGGGAGTATACGTGTTCAAGAGACTATCAAACAAAGCCTAGCAGGTCAATTTTAATTTTTGGGTTTTTTTTTTATTAACAAAAAATGTAACTCTTAGTAAATGTTAAAAATAAAAATAATGTGTAAACAATATAATTTTTTTTAGAAATTTCCAAAAATATGAAATTTTGTGATTTTTGGGGAAGGTTGGGTGAAGAATATATGTAATATTTATTTTATATTTGATGTATATAAATAGTTTGTCCTCTTTAGTAAGTTTATAAGTTGTTTTAACTGTTCAAATTAAAAAAAATGTTTGACACAATTTTTTTAAAAGGCTTGGTCTACCTTAAACAAACCTTTTTTTTATAATCAAAACTTAAGAAGTACAATATAGAGTTGGTATCAAAAACATGTATATATCTGGTCCGTTTGTAGAAGTCGACGGTTCAGAAATTAAGACGGCTGGAGGATCGTTGCCATTTTGTAGACTATTTTAATCTCCTAAGAAGAAGAGCTCTGTATGAAGCTATATCATGTTCAACTTTTAATTAACTAAAATATTTGAAATTTAATAGATTATAACTAAACAAATCATATATACCGCCCATCTTAAGTTACGTGATATCAGTATACACAGTTCATTGTTGCGTGATTTACACTACCCACAATATATATATAACAAAACAAGACAAACAACTCACGATATGTTTCCATATAGCGTGTGTGTGAGCAATGAAAATAATAAGTTCAAAGGCGGATCCAACTTCAGCCCCCCCCCCCCCCCCTCTTCTCCGTTTGATTTACATGTAGGGGAAAGGACAAAATTGTTTTTTTTTCTACATGCTTACGCCTCCATATTATAAATATAATTTATTTTTTAAAAACTGTCATGGTAGTAGAATACATTAACTAAGGCTTAAAAAGAAGTTTGTATTGTGTGTATTACTCTAACATGTGTAGCCTATATTAGCATTATACATGTACATGGACTTTCCTTCATATACAGCAAAACTATATTACAGGAGACATTTTAGCCTTGATACAGAATTGTCTGTCAAATAATTTAAAAATTTATTTATACAGGACCTTTTGTGGGCATCTGGTGACCAACCAGGACTTGCTCTTCGTTCATATCATCTGGTGGTCTCAATGCCTAAACATCTTGTACATTTATTAAAACATGTACTAGACCAAATTAGTTTTACTAGTATAACCAATCCCCCCCCCCCCCCAATAAAAATAAAAGCGGGGACCGCATGTGTGATACACCACTAATAGTCCACAAAACATGAAAAAAGGCCTCCAAAATCGCTACACTTGAATTAAAATTGAATGGTATCTACGCCTTCGCAAATTTATCTCCTTGTAGGTTGCTATTTAATCTCTTTTGTGCTCGGGCTCGATATGCTGTATAGTTCACACAGGTATACAATTGTACAGGTGAGATAACACAAAAAAAGACCAGTCACGTGACGAGCTCTGACTAAAAGTATACTGTATAGACAGGTTTTAATTCAAGGGTGTGTCCATTTTGGAATTTGACAGAACACACAAAATGTGGAACACTCGTTAACAAATGGACCATCAAAGATCGATGTCGATTTCAATACGATTTAGAAATTGATCAAGGTAAGCTTGCCACAGATAAAACGCATAATTAATACAGCGGCCCGGTCCCCAACTCAGGTGTTAGTACATCCGGGTGGATTGGAGAGTTCTGATTTCTTAGTTGTACTTTTGTTTTGAATTAAGTTGTTAACTAAAGCATTTTGAGCGTTTCGTGTATTTTTGGTAAAACTACACACGAGAATGAGGCGTATTATTCTACCTGTAAGTTACCGACTTGTTATGAAGTGATTAATCTTTCATGTGTTAGATTCCGTGGCTCTGCACAGCAATCAATGCAGGGACTGGTTATTGCTGTTTCTTCAGGTATCATTCCCTGCATCCCAGGATAATAAATAATTAGGTGCTCTCGGTTTTAAATTATTCACATTTAATCATACCAGTGGAGAAGTTATGTACCTTGTCATATTACAAATAGCAAAGATATTTTGTATTGGTTTAACTCTGGTTGTATACACCCCAATACACCCCACTACCCCATTCTTTACATTCTTTGTATGGAGTTTTTGCGACCCCCCCCATGAAAGTTCCTGTCGGAGAGATCCTCACTTTGCTGTCATGCATCATGCAGTTCATATGTTTATGTATTTATGTTGTCAATCCTTTTGGGTTTTTTTGTTTTGGTGAGGGGGGGGGGGGGGGTTGAATGGGTTGGGGTGGGGTTAAAAAGTGTCCATATGGTTCTATTTTAAAAGGCTAAGGGCCATTTAGTGTGATATACTCATCAATTGAAGTCTAAGGTATTTTTAAAATAAATTCTTAAGGTCAATTCTTTTTAGGTAAATCCCAAAGATTGTTGATACTCGATAAAGATATGTTTATATTCATTTTTTTTTAATTTGAGAAATGTTCTAATTATTAACCATTGATTGACAGTCTTTCTGTTCTTGTGATACCCTCAATTGTCTGGGTGAGAGAGAGAGAGAGAGTACCCGACGTGTACTGTGGAGAGCTTTATGAAGTCTGTTCCCTTAGTACAATGTAGACTCTATATAATCTGTTATATAATAGTACTCTAAGAACACAGGTAATGGGTAGCTACTCAGCCTACACACAGGTAGAAACAGAGAGCATTACATAATGAATGTAAGATATGTATTTATCATTAAAAATAATCATCAAGAATGTCACTGTATTAGACTGTCTCAAAAGTAGATATGGCGCCAGATATGATATGAAATACTTATACATGTAACTGGCACTTGGTTCAAGTAAAGGATATGGATTATTTATATAGCCCTGTTTTATGTATATAATTTTGATTTAAATGATTATTTTCGTTTTCAGTGACACAACTTAAGCATAAAGAATAACCATGGTGATTCTATCAAAGGTAAGAATTCATAACCAAATATTACCACTACCCTAATTTTATTTTTTCAGTGTTTTTTTTTTCTTTCATAAAAAATATATATAGATAAAGTTCAGACAAGAGCAAATCTTTTTAAGTTTCATTGATTGCTTGATGCAAGATTTCCAGCTGTGTAATCTATCTTGTACGTGTATACCTTAGCAAGAAACGATCAATACCCCAGCAATGAGGAAGTCATTTAAATCGATTAAGTCCAAAGTTATCTGAGATTTACTGTTCTAAACTTACATAATACAGAAAAAAGTTATTTATATCTTTATAGAAGATACCACATACAAAATCAAGACAACATAATAATTATTATAACAACGTGTGAAGTTTAATTCCATGACTTCTTTTCTATACCAAAATCATCATATAACCTTTTCAGATGATTATGATGTACTACCTATAAATGCATGTAAAATTTCTGTTATTTTTAGGGAGATCACATTTGGTTGGAGACAACCTCCAAAGGCGAGTTTGCGGTGTCCATTGGAGCTCGTGTGAAGTTCCACGACAAAAACCGCATCAATGTGGTGGACGATGATGGCAAGGAACACTGGATTGACCTCAACCGCCCGATGCGGCACATGCACACCACGTCCGTGGAGGGAGTGGAAGACATGATCCTATTGGGCGATTTAAACGAGTCTGGAATTCTCAGGAACCTCTTCATCCGATACATGGACAACCTGATCTATGTACGTACATTACATGTAGAATTATTGTTTAAAAATATTTATGTTGATTTAAAAACATCTTAGCTTGCAGCCAATCTGTTAATTAAACAAAAGCAGTATAAATATCAACAAGAGGATCATATACCCAGTAATATTTTAAAAAATGTTATAAGTTTTACGTTTTGTTTTCTGAAGAAAATGCTTGCTGCAAAACTGTAGCTCCACAGGAAATTCAGGTTGCTAACTGCAGCTTTAGAAAACACATGTCTGTTTACAGGTGTAGAATGTTTAGCCTATATGATCAACCTATATGATCAGCCTGCAATAATGAATCCCTAATATACTGATTTCTAAACTTTGACTTTTTTGTGAGCTAGTTAGTTATCATTAGTTATCACCCTTATATTGAATCACAGAGGTCATATTTCAATCTGTGAAGAACGTCTTCAGTCATTTATGATATATATACTGTACAGTTGGAGCCATTAAGCAACTTTCCTAATATGCTAATGATTTTAATAACATGCACTTACCTGGAAAAATTCTTGCTACCTTAAAGTATTTTTCGATGACATGTTTACCTGGCGTAAACAAGATATTATGCAATAGAGACCTACACCCCCTTTAATTAATTATTAATAGTACACTGATAAAAGAAATAAACTCCTTTGTACATCAAGAAGATGCTCTTGAAAGTTTTAATTGAAATTTTGGTACATATTTAAGTAATCAGATACTAAAGTATGTACATGTATAATGATATGTATTCCCAATTCAGAATGTGAAAATAATTTATCAATAGAGAGCTAATGTTAAAATCTCACCACACTACACATGCAGACATTCATCATTTCTACATGTTGTCTACAAAAGTTAATACCAGTTTGGGAGGTTAAAGGGTTCAGCTAGAACTTAATGCACAAAATTATGCACCTTTGTGATCCTTTCACTGGATATCATGCACAGTTATTTTTCTAATAGATGTGTATTGTTACAATTAAAGTCTGTGGATGTCATGGTTGAAATAATAGACATAATTGGGCCACATATATGTACAACAAAGTTAACAACTGATTTACCAGTACCGAAGATAATAGTAAAACGTACATTTATTCATTGGACATTTATATTTGAACTGAGAAAGGAAATTTGGTTCCTCAGATGTTTGAATTAAAACTGCAGTTATATGATATTATAAATTGCATACACTCTAGGATATTAACTTATTGATGCCGGATTGGTGATTTAGCTAGGATAGTCTGAGAATATTTCATTTTAGATTTGGGTTATAAATTGCATACACTCTAGGATATTAACTTATTGATGCCGGATTGGTGATTTAGCTAGGATAGTCTGAGAATATTTCATTTTAGATTTGGGTTAGTGCTTTGTGCAGAATACATGTCTTTTGGAACATTTATTTTTAATAATGGTTTTTTATGTATGTTGTTCCAGTGGGTTCATTCTGAAAATTCTCTTTCAACTGACCAAAAAATATTCTTGATCCAAGAAAGTCTAAGTGAAAAAAAATTATTTGTACCCTTTACCCTCGTTACACTTATCTGTTGGACTAGCTGCCATTAATATCCCTGGAGTTCCATAAGACACCTTTTGGTGTTTATGTAATGTTGTACATTTCAGGTCTTTCTTTTAAAAGTCTAAGATTATTTTGTAAAGCATTTCAGGATCAAAATGATTACTTTTGGTATATAGGGAATGATTCAGTTTGCTTTTATTGGTCTATTTCTTTGTATTACACATGTATCTCATATCTTGATGATGATTAAGAGAGCTGGGTCGTGGGCATTTTTAAACTATGTTAATCTTCTTTAAAAGGTGAGCTTTGTATAAAGACATAGGGAAATATTCAAATTCAAATGCTAAATTATTATGAATTTTTCTGTAATAAATAAAAGATTATGGCTAAACAAATCATACTTGAAATTTTAAGAAGAGTCTGATGGTTAATTTGTTGACCATCCAGCCACATTAGGCTTGATTAAATTAAACGTTGCTGTATTTATTTTCAGACATACACAGGATCTATACTTGTGGCAGTGAACCCTTACCAAATTCTCCCCATCTACACATCAGAGCAAATTCAGTTATATCGGGACAAAAAGATTGGGGAACTGCCGCCCCATATATTTGCCATCGCAGACAATGCCTACTACAACATGCAAAGATATAAACGCGACCAGTGTGTTATTATCAGGTATGTCTTAATTAAGGTTTTACTCTGACTTTAAACTTTCAAATTAAAAAAATTATTGATTTATAACTTATGTATTCAATATGCAATAAGAGCAATTGCAGTTCATAAAACCATGATTACCTCACCAAGAAAAATGATCTATACTACTCACATTTAATTTTTAAATTTTTGTGGGGAGTAATCATGTTTACGGAGGTATGAACGCAGTGGTGGCTGTAAGAAATATAAAGCATTGTCTTTTTATATAGGCAAGCAAACATAAAAAAATATTTTAAATGTCTGGTATCATCTTAGTAGGTCAAGGATGTCTGATCCACTCTTCTCCTCACAAACCGCTACCAGATCTTGCTAAAAAATGTCAAGGCTGTCACTATAATAGATTATTAATCTAACAACATGGATTGCATTATTTATAAAACAACTCTTCAGGGTAGTTTGCAATCTTTTTTTGCACACCCAATCAAAATCGTTCATTTTTTATTTTAAAGTCTAAATTCTAGCTGAATCTCTGAGGAGCAGATCAGAAAACCTTGAATTGAGAAGATGGTCTGATATGTGTGAGTGATTTCAGTGGGGATTCTGTTGGGAGTAGTTGCATTTATAGAGGTGTGAATGCAACTGGTGGTTGTAAGAAATAAAAAGCAGTGGGCAGTTTATGTATAGGCAAGAAAAGATAAAGATATTTTCCATGTTACGTGTGTGTATACGTGTGTGTGTGATTTTAGCGGAGAGTCCGGTGCCGGTAAGACGGAGAGCACCAAACTGATCCTACAGTTCCTGGCAGCCGTGTCCGGACAGCATTCCTGGATAGAGCAACAGATCCTGGAGGCCAACCCTATCATGGAAGGTAATGGACATTGTTGTCGATTTGAAATCCTCCCTTAAACTGTATGAGTTAATTATATCAATTTCATGACATTTAAAAGGTTCTGCCATATAACTGGGGGTATTTTTGATTCACGGAGTGCTTTTCTTGCTCAATTTTGTGTTTAAGTCTAAAATGTCAAAGTTTTGTTCAATATCATTATCTTCCTTTGAAATTTAAGCCATTATTTCAACTTTGCATAGAATAAACTAACTTTTTTATAATGAAAATTTTGGGTATTTCTCAACCTGTAACAAAACTTTTTCTTCAGCATTTGGAAACGCCAAAACCATCAGGAATGACAATTCTAGTAGATTTGGAAAATATATAGACATTCACTTCAACCAGAAGGGTTCTATAGAGGGGGCTAAAATAGAACAGTACCTCTTAGAAAAGTCTCGAATCGTGACCCAGGCTCATGATGAACGGAACTACCACATCTTCTACTGCATGTTGGCTGGAATGACGAATGAAGAAAAGCAGAAACTGGATGTGTCTGATGCAACCAAGTACTGGTATCTTACACAGGTAAACAGCTTGTTGTGTCAAAAAATGAGACAGATAGAGTTGTCCAAAATGGATGGTTTCTAATTTCTCTTTTTTAGCTCACCGAGACGAAGTCGGGGGGAGCTTATGCTATACCCTCGGCGTCGGCGTCGGCGTCGGCGTCCGGACCTGGTTAAAGTTTTTGTTGCAGGTCCTGTATCTAACTTATTACTTGTCCTATCTTCACCAAACTTGCATGAATGATGCATCTGGACCTACTTATGGACTTGAGAGACTTGGATGCTGAATCTGGGCCATGAATTTCAGATGCTGAAGGAGGTTAAGGTTTTTGGAGCAGGTTAAAGTTTTTGTTGCAGGTGCCCTTTGATAGCCATTTCTAAGTTACTACTGGTCCTAACTTCACCAAACTTGCATAGATGGTGTGTCTTATGATACTGATGCTGAGGCTTGAATGCTGAATCTGAGCCATAGGTTTTGGATGCTGGATGAGGTTAAGGTTTTTAGAGCTGGTTAAAGTTTTTGGAGCAGGTGCCCTCTGATGATTATATCTTAGTTACTACTGGTCATAACTTCACCAAACTTGCATGGATGATGTGCCTTATGATACTGTT
This sequence comes from Magallana ariakensis, assembly GCA_020458035.1. Lineage (NCBI taxonomy): Eukaryota > Metazoa > Mollusca > Bivalvia > Ostreida > Ostreidae > Magallana > Magallana ariakensis. Next base: position 50,165,529 of record CM035819.1, read on the forward strand.
GCACCTGACAGGCTTAAATGCTGAATCTGAGTCATAGGTTTCGGATGCTGGATGAAGTTAAGGTTTTTCAAGCAGGTTAAAGTTTTTGTTGCAGGTGCTGTTTGATAGGCATTTCTAAGTTACTACTGGTCCCAACTTCACCAATCTTGCATAGATGGTGAGTCTTATGATACTGATGCACCTGACAGGCTTAAATGCAGAATCTGAGCCATAGGTTTCGGATGCTGGATGAGGTTAAGGTTTTAAGAGCTGGTTAAAGTTTTTGGAGCAGGTGCCCTCTAATGATCATATCTTAGTTATTACTGGTCCTTACATCACCAAACTTCCATGGATGGTGCGTCTTATGATACTGATGCATCTGACAGGCTTGAATGCTGAATCTGAGCCAAAGGTTTCGGATGCTGGATGAGGTTTAGTTTTTTGGAACAGGTTACATGTTTTATAGATAATAGCTTGCATAATTGATTTAACTATAATATAAATGAATTGCAGAGGTAGCTTCAGATGCAGAGCCTGATCTCCATTATCAGGGATGCCAAAAATTCTCCTACCTCACTCAAACCTGCTTGATTGATGTGTTTGTTGTTAAATGATATAACATGATTCCTATGATATAGTATTCTATGATATGATACACTTTTGTTTTATATGATACAATGTAATATCATACATTATATTGTAAAAAGTTATATGATACGATATGATATTTTATCAATTTTTTGTACATAATTATATGATATTGTATTATGATATTGTTATGTATAGTATTGTATATTATTATACAATATTGTAGAATATGATATTGTATAATATATTATTTTATCGAATGATATTGTTTCATATTATATTGAAATATATAATATTGTATCATATGATACGATATTTTATATTATAATTTAATTTATATCGTATCATATGATACAATATGATATAATATGATATTGGTTTATATTATATATTGTTATATAATACATGAAATTGTATTATATGATATTATAAGATATTATACAATATTATATTGTATAATATGATATTGTATCATATGATATGATATTGCATAATATTGTATTATATAATATATTACTATATCAGATGATATTGTATCATATGATATGATAAAATGTTTTATAAAATTATATTGTATCATATGATACAATATTGTGTATCAAATATGATATAATATCATATTATACTATATTATACAATATAATATCATATGTTACAATATTGTGATGTATTATGTGATATGATATAGTATCAAATAATGCTATATTGTATTTATATTAGGTATTATGATATTGTATTGTGTGATTAAATACAATAATGTATAACATGATACAATGTCATATTACATGTTACAATATCATATTGCATCAATATAGTATTATATTGTATTAAATGATATATATTGTAAGTATCATTGGATGCAATATCATATTTTATATTATTGTATTGATAAACATTGTATCTTATAATATTGTTTGAAATGAAGATATGATTATCATACAATTTTTTTTTACATATGATATATGATATTGTGTCAAAACAGTATCCATGAATATCCAAGATCATTAACTATGATTTTCATATAATATGATAAAGGTGGTTTTATAAAGGTGATGCCTCATAAAGTTGATGCCTCGTCTCGGTGAGCTTTGTAATCTGTGATTACCTATGTTTTTAAGTAAAACGAGAAATAGCTGATATTTCACCAGAAACATGCATATATGTTTTTGATTGCTCTAAAATTTTCCAGGGCACAAACTAAATGATGGTAGGATGCTGGCAGCCATGTTTATGTTTCAGGGTTGTTCTATCTGTTTCTGTTTCTATTAAAGGGAGGTTCTATTACCTGTGAAGGTCGTGACGATGCCAAGGAGTTTGCAGACATTCGGTCAGCCATGAAGGTTCTTATGTTCAAAGACCCTGAAGTCTGGGACATCCTCAAAATTCTGGCTGCCCTTCTCCATGTCGGAAACATCAAATACAATGGTATATATATATGTATTTACTTTGTTTTGCTGAAGAGCTTATGATATTGTATTTTTACAGATTCTAACCAATGCTAACTTTGATATTTTATGATAATTATAATATGCCAATGTACATGTTTTTGATATGAGAAAATTTGTAAAGTTTGCTTGCTCTTGACCATAATGGAGGATAATACATTGTGTTTTGCAGCTATTGAGATGGACAATATAGAAGCCAGTGAAGTGCAAGACATTCAGTACATCAACAAGACAGCTAGACTCTTTGAGGTCAGTGCATTGATTCATTCCTCAGCTTCGTGGTGTCCATCATTCTAATCCTCAGCTACTAGTGCTCTCTTAATACTTTCAAATTGAATACATGTACATCATTTGGAAGTAAATCTTTTATTTCAATGAATTTTTATAAGACTTGGTCAGATGTTATATATGAAAAAGCAAGTATATGATAACTGACTTGTTAATACCTGATTAATCTGACTTGTTAATCTGACTTAATACCGGTACATGATAAATTTGACTTGATACATGATAGATTTGACTTAATCCATTAATGTGTTTAAACAGGTGAGATCCCAGGACTTGATTGACGTGTTGACCACTCGGACAATTGTGACGCGTGGCGAGAGTGTGACCGTTACCATGGGGAGAGAGGGCGCAGCCGATGTCAGGGACGCATTTGTCAAAGGAATTTACGGCCGCATGTTTGTTTGGATTGTCAACAAAATCAATCTAGCAATCTACAAACCCTCGAGTACACAGCTGTACCGGACATCTATAGGGGTTTTGGACATCTTTGGTTTTGAGAGCTTTGATGTCAATAGGTAAGTTTGAACAAGTTTATTTTTTTTATTAATATTACACACAACTCTTTTTTATTTTTTGGTTTATTAAAAAGATCATCAGGGCTTGCTTACTGATCAGTTTGCATGTAATCTTTGATAACTCTAATTTTCAGTTTTGAACAGCTTTGCATCAATTACGCCAATGAAAATCTCCAGCAGTTCTTTGTTCAGCACATCTTCAAACTGGAACAGGTTTGTTTGCTTTGCCTAGTAACAAAGAAACTCTAACAATAACATTCATAAATCTCTCGGTTTTTTTTTTGCATAATCTGAACTGGGTTTTTTTTTCGGAATATGTACTGTGGAATCATTTAATTTCATTAGGGCAAATTTTCGTGGATTGTGGGATTTTTTTATTCTTGGGGATGTAATTTCATGGATGCGTCGGTTTTCAGTTTTAATAGGAAAACTAAATCTTCTTTAATGAATTTTCGTGGAGGAAGTAAATTCGTGTGGGAGAGGGTTACCCATGAATACCATGAAAATTGAGCCATCACGAATTCTAATGATTCCAGTAGTGGATAGTCATACCTCCGTGTACCTCTGGTAGTTGGTAAAATTTGATCTGCCAGTGGACTAACCACCTTAAACACTCTCTGTTTTATTCCTGCAGGAGGAGTACGACAATGAAGGTATCAACTGGAAGCACATTGAGTTTGTGGATAACCAAGACACACTTGATCTGATTGGAGCACGCCCAATGAACCTGATCTCTCTCGTAGACGAGGAAAGCGTGTTTCCAAAGGTAAAGTCTACAGGGGTTTCAGTGAAATACTTGTGCAATCTTTGAAATATATAAGAACTTTGAAATCAGTGATAATAAATAAAGAAATAGATAAAGTAGCTGTATGATTAATCATAAAAATGATAAGAACCATAAGATATACCGGTAAATAAATAATGAAATATTGTGTGATATTGTAGATATTTTACAAGAGATTGACATGTAGAGTTGTGTTAATTCCAGGGTACAGACCGCAGTATGTTGGACAAGTTTAACAACAACCACAGAAACAACAGGAACTATTTACAGCCCAAGTCCAACATCAACCTTCAGTTTGGTCTGAATCACTTTGCTGGTGTGGTCTTCTACGACTGTAAAGGTAGACATTTCTCTGAACAACAGTCCCTCTCATTAAGCAGAAATTTTTGTGTGTATTGCACATACAAGACAAAAACAATATAAGCTTAATTTGTACAGAGACAATGGATATCAAAATGACAGTAAACTTCTGGTTCCCTCACTCAGGGGGAATAACAATGATTCCAGACATAACAAAGATAAATTTTATTTCATCATCTCTCATGTTTGATAGGAACAATGACAGTTTTTACTTTCATTGTTTTTACTTGGAAGACATTGTACCAATATTGTATGAGCATATTACTAAAATGTTCTTTAAATTTACTATGGTAATATTCTTTTCATCACTTGGTTGTGCATAAGGTCCCATTCAATAATTGAAGATAAGATTATTGCAGTAGCAATCTGATTAAAATTCAATGTTTTGTATCAAATACTGCCCTCCAATTACTGAATTATAACTACATTGTAGATTGTTGCTACATTCTAAGTTTGTTTAGCACAGACCTTTATAATGTTTATTTTATTTTATTTTTTTTGCATCACAGGTTTCCTGGAGAAGAACAGAGACACATTTAGTCCAGACTTGCTGGGACTCATCCAAACCTCCTCCAATAAATTCCTGGTCCACCTCTTCAGCAATGACATCAACATGGTAGGGTTTTCTATTAGACCATTATCCCCAGAGTATATATAAACATTGACGTTGTCAGTGTGATGGGTCGCAGGAAGCTCTCTGAATGTAATCAATCTTTATATGTTCCACTATGGTAGTTACCCTAACAATCAACATGATCAAATTGGTGATCATGAAGCAATCCCAGACTTTATATATTGCTTGTATAGTAAAAACTGGGGTTTCAAATTATGTTGATGATTATTTTACTCAAATCTTTTTGCAGGGAAATAATCGCCCCCCCCCCCTTTAATTTTCGCCCCTTTTACCCTCGTTGTCAGCGGGCAAATTTAAGACTGGGCGAATTCCAATGTCTCAGTTATCTCTCTTTAAACAGATCTGTGTCTGGGCGAATTCAAGACAAAGTGAAACTGTTTGCAAGTGTAGAAGGGCGAAAATTACACAGGCCAGCGAAAAAAACCCTGTGTACAGTAATTGTCATTGTATCATTAAAGAGTGTTTTATTAATGATTGATTGAAATTTAGATCTTTTCCATTTCTAATTCTTTGTTGGATGAGAAAAATTTCATATAAAATGTAGTACAAGAGTATTTTACTTGATAAAGGACAGAGAAGTATGAATACACTGTAAATGATTTACATTCAATTCCTTTGGTCAGTAACTGGAAACAGGAGTGGGTCTGTGTAAACATTGTGTACATATCCTGGGTGCTGTGTTTTACTAGTATTATTTCAATCTATCCAGAATTTACGGAGTTCGTATGATATTTCCTATGTTACAGGGAACTGACACCAAGAAACGAGCAGCAACCCTCGGATCTCAGTTCAAGAAATCGCTGGACCTGCTAATGAAGACACTGAGTGCCTGTCAACCATTCTTTGTTCGATGTGTCAAACCTAATGAATTCAAAAAGCCACTGGTACTAACTCCTACTCTGTTATATTTTAAATGTAACTGATGCTAGCACACTTAGTTTCATTTTACATAGAGTTTTATTTTGATGTGTGCTAAAGAACAACAAATGACTACTGATCAATCCTCTTGTTATATACTGTAAATTCCTAATTTAACGCGAGGAATTTATATCCGCGTAAAATCGCGAGAAGCACCCCTCGCGGATTTTAAAATCATGCCATTATTTTCTGAGAATTGGGAACGACAAGAAATATGGATAAATGTTCCGCGTTCGCGATTTTATATTCTCGCGATTTGATACAAAGCAGTGGGATCGCGGAATAAAGTACTCGTGTAATATAAGGAATTTACAGTAGTTTAAACAATATTTTATTTCAAAATGAAATATGATCGGATAGCAGGCTTGGCTGCTATTTTTGTCCTCTCCTCTTGTTATATGCCAACCATATTACAATATAACAATGATTATGATAAAATTGTTTGAAAGAAGATAGAAATATGATAGAATGTCATACTCTGATTAAATAATTTTTATACCCCCGCTCCGAAGGAGAAGGGGTAAACTGTTTTACCCTTGTGTGTATGTCTGTCCTTCTGTCTGTCTGTCCGTCCGTAACATTTATCTCAGCAACTATTTATCGCAGATGCTTGAAATTTAAACACACTATTTGTTTAGGCATGCCATATTGTGGGATATATTTTTGCACCAATTGGATGTCAACTTCCTGTTAAATGACGACTTTGTTTATATTTAGCCAAAATTTTTAAACTAATTTCCAACAAAGATTTCTCAGCAACTATTTATCGCAGATGCTTGAAATTTTTACACAGTGTTTGTTAAGGCATGCCATATCATGGGATATATATTTGTACCAATCGAACGTCAACTTCCTGTTAAATGACGACTTTGTTTATTTTTAGCCTAAATTTCAAACAAATTTTTGTCAAAGATTTCTCAGCAACTATTTATTGCAGATGCTTGAAATTTTTACACAGTGTTTGTTAAGGCATGCTATATCGTGGGATGTATTTTTGTACCAATTCAACGTCAACTTCCTGTTAAATGACGACTTTGTATATTTTTAGCCTTAATTTTCAAACAAATTTCCGTCAAAGATTTCTCAGCAACTATTTATCGCAGATGCTTGAAATTGTATACACTATTTGTTGAGGCATGCCATATCGTGGGATATATTTTTGTACCAATCAAACGTCAACTTTCTGTTAAATGATGACTTTGTTTATTTTAAGCCAAAATTTTTAAACAGATTTTCGTCAAAGATTTCTCAGCAACTATTTATCGCAGATGCTTCAAATTTTTACACAGTGTTTGTTTAGGCATGCCATATTGTTGGATATATTTTTGTACCGATCGAACGTCAACTTCCTGTTAAATGTCGACTTTGCTTATTTTGCATATTCACATCAGAGCAGGGGTATCACTAGTGAGCATTGGCTCACAGATATCTTGTTGTCCTTGTTCATGTTTTATTATTATATCAATTGTCCTCATCAAGTATATAATCTGATGCAATCTAAATTTTAGGAATTTGATCGAGAATTGTGTTGCAAACAGCTGCGATATTCAGGAATGATGGAAACCATCCGAATCCGTAAAGCTGGATATCCAATTCGGCACATGTTCAAGGACTTTGTGGATCGCTACAGAATCCTCGCCCCGGGCATCGGACCATCCCATAAAGAGGACTGCAGGGCTGCCTCCAACAAAATCTGCTCCGTCGTCTTCAGTGGGGGGGACTACCAGATCGGCAAATCCAAAGTCTTCCTCAAGGTATCTGACACTTCTAATGCTGTGCTCTGAACGTTTCATTCACGTACACCTATTATCAGGTTACAAAATCAAGAAAATAAAAGTCTTCTTCAATGTATTTTTTTGCTGGCTATGAATGCTGTAAATTACTAACAGTTTTGAACATTTCATTCACTAACATGTATTAGTTTTGAAATAATGTGATTTTAACATTTAAATCAGTGATTGAGTCACCAGTTGTCTCAGAATGCCAGAAAAATGACACATAATGGCAAATTTATTTCCATGCATCATTCATTGTATAACCAATTTAAGCATTGTGTGAAAACCAAGTATCATCTAGTACCTGATACATGTATTACATGTAAGTGCTCTCGGAGCTGAACTTCAACCATTCATTTTATTACAGGATGCTCAAGATGTTTACCTGGAGCAGTGTCGTGAGAAGGAACTGGCCAAGAAGATCCTGATTCTACAAAAGACAATTCGAGCGTGGCATTGTCGTCGACGCTTCCTGAAGATGAAGGACAGCTGTATCACAATGCAAACAACATGGAGGGCGTACATTGCCAGAAAAAGATTCCTTATGGTACGGACACAAAGATGACTACATGATTGATGAATTCTGTAAACTCTTGGTTAATATTCACATTAAAGAATCCCCCAGGCAGATTTTAGAATCTTGCAATTATTTTTTTGTCAAATGTGATCTACATGATATTTTAACAAAAGTTTGGGGCTATTAAAGATTTTATATTCTTGCGATTTGATGCAAGACAGTGAAATTCTTGCCTAAAATAATGAATCTACAGGTAGATTTAGAATTTAAGTTTTGTTGAGGGCATGGTTGCTGAGTTGGTTTCATTTCTTTGTTGTAGATCAGACAAGGTTACATGCGACTACAGGCCATCATCCGGTCCCGAGTCCTGACCGCGCGGTTTAATGCTGTCAGAAGTGTCATGATCAATCTACAGGTAAACTCACTAAACTGCAGCATGTTTCTTCGAACTCCACCATTATTACATGTCAGTGTTGGAAAGGCAAAAGGGCATCTATGGAAACACAATTAAATCCCCAGTTTTAGTGGGTTTTTTTTTTAAATTTTAAGTTTCTATATGATGAATTTTATTTCTTGAGATTACCAGGTATATTAAAGCATCAATTAGAATAGGTTGCAAATAATTTGATAGTTGGAATTTTCTGCAATTTTCGCTAACAAAATTTGTTTCATAAATATGGGGTTGTGACAAGGTTATAGATTACATTTAAAATAAACAGTTTAAACAGATAGACTTTTCTTTGACTGTTTTTACAGTAGGTTCTTATCTTTATAGAGATACTGTCGTGGTTATTTGGTCAGACAGTGGGCTTCCAAGAGGATGACGTCCATAGTGAGGCTACAGGCCTGTATCAGGACCATGATAGCCAGGAAGAAGTACCGCAGACAGAAGATCGAGGTGAGAACCCTCGCAGTTCATTACTCTGTTAAACTTGTCAATAACACATTACATTACATTACGCGTTACAATTTGAAAAGATCCAAAAATTTATAAAATTGTGTATATTTTTATTACGGTAATATTATCACTTAGTATTGTGGAATCTGAAATACATATATCTACCGGTATGTGTTTTTCTTTTTGTATATTTCCTGGGTATCCCTCACCCTTGAATTTCAATCCGCAATGAATTAGAAAACTTGATCTTTTTTCATTATTTATAAATTACCAGTAAAGTGTATCTACAAAATCCTGTTAAAAAAGTGGCAATGAATGAAAATTGGCCCCACGAATTTAAATAATTTTACAGTATATGATCCTGTTGAATTCAAACTTATGTCTATTCAGCCATCATGGAAGTTATAATTATTGAGTTACGTAAGCTTTTGTTAATGATTTCAGTACAAGAAACTGCAAGAAGCAGAGAGACTTCGAATGGAGGAGGAGCAGAGACTCAAGAAGAAGATGAACGAGAAGAAGGCTAAACAGGAAGCGGAAAGGCTGTACAAGGTCAGGCCGGTGTACCGTCCCTCAAATCCTAACCTATGTCAAAACTGTTTATTGTTAAACCATTTTTATTTATGTGTGTGCGAAAAATTTTATTGCAATTTCTAGACAACATTTTTTGTCATGACTAATTCATGCTGAGATAAAAAATCTGCATGTTACAAATTGCAAAAAATACTTACCCGGTAATACCATGAACCAGTGTAGCACAAAAATAACTTGATGGGATAAAACCAGGTTTACAGTTTGCTTCTCCCGTGTTACACGACTGTACATGTACAATCAGTTGTTACACTCCAATACTTGTAAACTTTGCAGTCTCGTCCATAATTTAATGTTAATATTTTTAACACCGCTGAACCGAATTCATTATAAATATAAACACCCGCTTAATTTTCAGTCAGTCGTAAAATTATTTTATCAATGAAATTTGTCTACTAGGAGCGTTTGGCCAAGATGGAGCATGAAGTTAATGAAGAGGAGATAAGGCAGAAGTCGGAGATCCTTCACAAGAGAGAGCAGATAGACCAGGCGGAGAGAAAGAAGAATGAGACCGTCAGCGACTCTAAACTGGTAAGTCATCTCTTGATACTGAGCTTAGATTTCTTCTTACATTGAGCTCAGATATCTCCCTACACTCATCTCTGATCTATAATTACCAAGTCCTAACACTGAACCTATAGAGCAAAAAAAAGCCTATCAAGCATGTATGCATCAATTAAGTATACTAGTAATCAAATCAAAAAAGAAATGATTTCATTTTTATATTTGTAAAAAAATCAATAGGTCAAATGCAAAGTTTGCTCTCAAGGCCCATTATTCAAAACAAAGCAGGTCACAGATTAAAAGTATTCATATGTGAAATTAATAAATATTGAAATGATAATGAGATGTAGTTGTCTGTAAGAATTCCTTTGGTCATCATAAAAAATGGGAATTTCAAGCAATCTCATTTTTTTAAGGTTGAAGAAATATTTGACATCTTTGATGATGATGGAAACGAACCACAGGGTGAAGGACCTTACCCGTTCATGGTAAGTTGATTGTTCACACACCGCTACTTTTCAAATATCGTTAAATTTCCAAGATACATTTTGAATTTCTATATTGGAATCTTGTATATTAATTTAAAATCATTCACAATTCATATATTAAAAAGAAACCTCAATTATGCAGACTACCTTTTCTTGTATGTGTTTTGTAATAAAATGACTGTCCATCCTTTGACATAGATTTTTAAAAAAATTTAAAAGAAACTCTAATTATGTAGGTTACCTATTCTTGTATTACTTGATAATTTGAATGAACCGTCCTTCCATTGACGCGTACAGGACCTTGAAGACAAGAGAAGGAGGATGATATCAGAGAATGGGCTGGACCTGGATGAAATGGCCATCCCTCTGCCGGACGACGAGGAAGACCTGTCCGAGTACAAATTCTCCAAGTTTGCCGCCATGTACTTCAAAAACAATGCCACGCACAGTTATATTCGGCGCGTGCTGAGAGAACCACTGCTGCCATTGGCCAGCGATGGAGATAAACTGGTGAGTGGCCATATAGTGACATAGGTCTCTGTACAATCAATTTGTTATTGATTACTGTCATGTTTAGTTTTGATTTTTTTTAAAGTATCCGTTTTATTTAGTGGCACCTTGAAATAGTTGAGAAATTGTAAATCTTATGTACTAGTAGCTTAAAAGCAACAAATCGGCAATAATTTTATGACTCTTTTATCAAATGCATTGAATCTCTCCTGTTGTAGGCTGCCCTGGCTGTGTGGATTACAATCTTAAGATTTATGGGAGATTTGCCAGAACCCAAATACCACACAGCAATGGCTGAAGCAAAGGTAATATCTTTATTGATTTAGATTCAGGTTTTTTCCATCTAAATTTCACTGTATCTGCAAAGATAGTGTTATAGGAACAAACATGTAATGAAATATATACATACGTAGATGAATACTATGCAAAGACATTAATTCCAAACAAAGTTTTCTTGCAGATGATTTACAAACTTTTCCGTTTTTCAGGACACAACACCAGTGATGACAAAAATTTACTCCACCCTGGGACGAAAATTCAACAAGAAAGATTTAGAGGAGGCTCAAAGAATGGGACTTGATATAGTGAGTATCCATAGTTTATTCTAGTCCTATTACTTGTGAAGGAAGGAGTCAGTATGCTATTTCTACCAAATTTATTAAATATTTAAGCTATTAAATTCATGTTCAGGTATTTTTTAGCTAATCTTTGCATTAAACAATAGATACATTACTGACAGCTACATGAAAATTTTTTTCTATCTTTGCATTGAATTGTTCTCTTGTGGCCCCCAAGTTGTGGGTTTGCACTAAAATCATGTTAACTGAAGAAAGTCAAACAGCAAGCAACAAATGTGCCGCTGCATGTTTTGACTTTTTTAAAACTAACTGAAAAATGAAAATACTTTTTCTACAATTGAGAACCCATTATTTCTTCCTCAAGGAAAAAGAGCCAATTCCGGGGATCCGAGGGTCTGGGAAGCGAAGCGTCCGTAAGAAACTGGTGTCGCTGACACTGAAGAAGAAGTCGAAGATAACAGAGGAGGTGACGCGTAAACTAATGCAGGAGCTAGACAGCAGCTTCTCCTCCAGCGGAAGTAATGCCCTTCTGGAGGACCGACCATCTTCCAACCTGGAGAAACTCCACTTCATCATCGGACACGGCATCCTGAGGCCAGATCTACGGTAGGCACAGGACTAACAGTTCTGAAAAATGAATGGGGATCTTATTTGTGTTGACGTATGGTGTCTTATGCTTTTATAAGTTAGAAATTATCAAAACTTTCATGTTTATGTTACTAAAAGTAAATTTCAGGAATGGACGTGAATCTTGCAAATTCCTGACATTCTCAAAAGCACATATGCATGTACATTTCTTTCTATTGGTTGAAAGTTTTACATCAATACTTGAGGTCATTAATAATCTTTTCTCCAGTTGATTTTATAAAAAGTTGCACTCTCTTACCATTGTCCATGTAAGCAGTGTTTACTTACTGAATACTACCAGTAAACCATGTATCTCTTGCAATATCTGCTACAAGGTAGATATATGTTTGTCATTTCAGTGATGAAATATACTGTCAGATCAGCAAACAGTTGACACAGAATCCATCCAAAAGCAGCCATGCTCGAGGCTGGATCCTTCTGTCTTTGTGTGTTGGATGCTTTGCCCCATCAGACAAGGTACAGTTCAGCTTAAACAGATCTAATTTGCTATTAAGTTATGTAATTTCATATGGTTTGTCAGAAGTTGTTAATAGATGTTTACACTTTAAGTATCTTCCTTACCTTTATACAATAAAAAAAAGGCTGAACCAAGTTATGCCTGGATCTAAAAATATTGAGTTTCCCAATTGCTGCCTAAGCTGAAAATTGAGTTATTTCCCTTCTCATATCATATTGAAATTTTTAAAAGAAACCTGCCAGCTGCATTATACTTTTATAACTGTGGGCCTGAAATAGACTAAAAATAAAATTTTTAAATAAAATCTTCTTTGCAGTTCATCAAGTACTTAAGGAACTTTATTCATGAGGGACCACCAGGGTATGCCCCCTACTGTGAAGAGAGATTAAGAAGGACTTTTGCAAACGGAACACGAAACCAGCCTCCAAGTTGGCTAGAGTTACAGGCCACTAAATCCAAGAAACCTCTCATGCTTCCAATAACTTTTATGGATGGAAACACAAAAACACTGTTGGCTGATTCTGCCACAACGGCAAGAGAACTCTGTCAGCAATTATCAGAGAAAATCGGCCTGCGGGATCAGTTTGGATTTTCTCTGTACATAGCTTTGTTTGACAAGGTCAGTACAACATTGGAGAAGGCAATTTCAGAATTCAAATGCAGCATAGCTGATTTGATTTAATCTAAACAAACCGTTTTTGGCAAATAGTTTGTATGTTTATGTACGGTAATGTTATTAAAGGTTGTAGTTCATTTTAATCATCATTTATAGATTTTGCGTTAAAAATTTTAGAAACATTTTCATTGACATTGAATTCATCCTGTATCATTGAGTTCATGTTTGGTTCTGAACAAGATTTTTTTCTACAGTGAATTTTTTTACAAAATATTTGTTCTTGGGTATGAGAGGGGTTCACACCTGAACAAAATTAGACCATACCGTAAAAACATATTAAACATTATGAGACATTTAATTGTTGTATAAACAAAAGCTCATGCCAAACATGTGTGATAGATGTGCACACGTATATATAGGCTCAGTACTGCCACGCTACTACTAGCACTAGCTAATGGGTTAATCCTTAGCTCAGTCGGTAGAGCATTGGTTTTTAAACTGAAGGGTCCTGGGTTTGAGCCTAATTGTGGTAAATCCCCCCTTCTATTACACAGGTAAACAAACTATACCTCATTATAAGACACCTTTTCAAACTTGGAAAAAAGTAATTGAAATGTAATTGAAAATACATGACATTTTTTAATGCATTTAAATGCATTCAATTACTTGTAATTAAAGGCAGCCTCAATTACAAATTACTTCCAATTACTTTGAAAAATGTAATTAATTATGCTCAATTACAAATACCTTTTTCAATTACATCATCTCTGGTTTTTGCAATAATTTTTTTTAATGTGGTTTTTTTTTACCAGGGAGAAATTGGTTATCTTAAAGAAATACAAGTAATAGCTTTCCAAAAAGCTTGCCTGACTTAACAAACTGATTCCATTAGAAGCATGTATAAATTAGTTTTTAAGAAATAAATTTTAATTTTTGCTGCTGTTTATAAACGAAACATGCAGATTAAAGTTCGAAGTAATGCTTTTTTCTTTGATTTTAGTGCATATGATAATTTTATTTGCAATTAAAATATTTCATTACTTAAAATTACTTCAGAAAAGTATTGTTGAATGAAACGAAAACAGTGGAGTTTCAATTTTATAATACCGGTAATAAGATGGCAAAATCAGGCCTCTCTGTCATTTTCAAGCAAAGGTTTCTCATAACAGGAAAGCTCTCTATCAAATAAAGCTGAATGTTTACAGTATGCTCTAGAGTATTTTCATTATAGGAGAACACTTTAAAAAGTTTTGACATGTTTGATCCCATTTTGGACTTGTCCACTATATTTATGAATGTGACATTATGGCACAAATTCCTGCTTTAATACCTTTCACCCAAACGATGAGATCTCCGATACTTTGAATGAACTCATCCATGGATCTATGGGGTTGTTAGCAACAATACTTTAAATCAAATGTTTTAGAAAGAATCTATCAAACAAACATCCACACTAATTGTTTAGTGTACATGTAAGCCACGCAAGTTACACCCTTTTCAAGATGAATGAAATCGCCCAATATTGATTGAAAAATCAGGGCTTTTCAAACAACGGGTCGCTTGGGTTATTTATAGTTCCTCTTGTAAATATTCCAGACTATTCAAATATATCTTTACTTTAATCCAAACTGAAGATTTTGTTTAGTAATGATAATCCAAGGTCAATTATAACAAATCGGTAACAACTTGATGTGATAACCTCCTCCCTTCCACCATCCAAACTTGGCTATCTATTTTTAAATCGGGATTACACACGTGCATGGTGAACCTCCTTTTTACTTGAACTCCTTGCTCAGTATTGCTTATTACATCTAATATAACATTTTCACTAATTAAAAACTTAAATGTTGACATATTTAACATACATGTACATTGAGTTATCTTTTTTTATGAAAAATATTGTTATTAATAGCTCCCATTGCCTGCACTGTTTTGGAGAATGCAACTTTCAAACCTTAGATATGCCTGACGTCATGATGTCAGGCAATAAGAGATATTGACTGGTTCATCACGAGAAACATTCGCATTAAATGTTGTGAAATTTTTTTGCATGCAATAAAAAGTTTGTTTACAGTAGTTGGTGTTTTTTTTACCCTAAATGAACTGGTTACAGCTGAAGCTTTTATCCTTGTAGGTGTCCTCATTGGGTAGTGGGGGAGACCACGTGATGGACGCTATCTCGCAGTGCGAGCAGTATGCCAAAGAACAGGGAGCACAGGAAAGGAACGCTCCATGGAGACTCTTCTTCAGGAAAGAAATCTTCGCTCCCTGGCACGATCCCGGGGAAGATCAGACGGCCACCAACCTGATTTATCAGCAGGTGGTCAGGGGCATCAAGTTTGGAGAGTACAGATGTGACAAGGTAACCATCAGCAGGATGTCTTTTTTGCTTTGTACAGGTACATGTACAGTAAAATATGATTATAGCGAAACCCCAGGCTCAAACAAATTTGATTTGTAATAAATGTTGATTTTTTATATCTGATGAGTTTGGGATTCAAAACTAAGATTGGAGTAATTAAACTGTCATTGCTGTTTAAATGGAAATGAAAAGGTTATATTGGCATTCGGAGCGTTTAAAATCACTGTAAATATCTTACATTACCACACCTTTTGTTTGTTTACAGGAGGATGACCTGGGTATGATTGCTGCCCAGCAGTATTATATAGAACACGGCAGTAGCCCCACCCCAGAGAAGCTTCAGTCCCTGTTACCCTCCTACATTCCTGACTATGCCCTCAATCGACAAAACGCGCTCAACTTCTGGCACTCAACCATACTGAGCAAAATCAAAACACCGTACTTCACCAACGAGAAAGTCCGAGCACAGAAGGTGAAGGAGGACATTGTGAGCTATGCCAAGTATAAATGGCCGCTTCTGTTCTCTCGATTCTACGAGGCCTACAAGTTTGCAGGACCGAGCTTACCAAAGAACGATGTGATAATTGCCGTTAATTGGACAGGTGTTTATGTTGTGGACGATCAGGAACAGGTCCTCCTGGAGTTGTCCTTCCCAGAAATCACAGCGGTGTCCAGTAGTAGGTCAGTCTAACAGCAATGGTTGACACTGTGGAATCATTCTGGATGGTTCAATTTTTGTCAAATTCCTCACCAATGAATTTACATTCTCAGCAAATTATACAGTAAAATATTAATTTATTAATACATACAAGTAAGTTAATGCACAAAATTACATGTATGTCCCTCTTGCAAAAAAACTGGCAATCCACAAAGATTGACCTCCAAAATGTTAATGATTCCACAGAACATGTACTAGACTTTTATCAATTACATCTAAATCTCCCTTGTAAAAGTTGTTTTTATTCTTTTAGCAAAAAACTCTTATA
Source organism: Magallana ariakensis (assembly GCA_020458035.1). Classification (NCBI taxonomy): domain Eukaryota; kingdom Metazoa; phylum Mollusca; class Bivalvia; order Ostreida; family Ostreidae; genus Magallana; species Magallana ariakensis. The sequence goes on from CM035819.1 coordinate 50,181,970, forward strand.
CATGTAGCATTGTGCTTTTACCTGTTTATATTAGATTTTAAGTTTTTCCTTGTGTCTTTTTCTACAGAACTGGAAATATGCACAGCCAAAAATTACATTAAGATTTCTAGCTTTGGGTTTTATCATTTGAGTTTTTTCTCTGGTGTCTTCTACAGAACTGGAAAGATGCATGGCCAAAGCTTTACTCTTGCCACAGTGAAGGGGGATGAGTACACATTCACATCTCCCAACGCTGAAGACATCAGGGATCTTGTTGTCACGTTCCTCGAGGGATTAAAGAAACGCTCCAAATATGTGATAGCTCTACAGGACTACTCCTCACCCGGTAAAATCACTGGTGTAAAACTTACCAGAATGAATAATAATATCATGCATGCTCTGCTGTCAACAAACTTTTATTTTAAATGTAAGATGATTTTATGAGTTCATGAGACCTTTGCTGTAAATAATTCTTGTCGCAAAATAATCATATAATGTTTTGTATATTAGTCATCATGAAATAGTTAATGGTAAGGTCAACCCAAATAAAAGTTGGTTTAGAGTATATTTCCTCAGGGAGCAAGTTGTAATTTAATGAGAGAGTGGATTGATAATTAAATATTTACATTTTCCAGTGTCTTTGTCTGTGATAACACTACAAATAAAATATTCCTTAATTAAATGCACTGTGATGATAATGGCATTCTGTTCCTGGTGCCTAAAGTAATATTTCCTCTCTGTAGGAGAAGGCTCCTCCTTCCTGTCCTTCAATAAGGGAGATCTAATCGTCCTGGATCAGCAGAATGGTGAGACAGTGATGAACTCGGGCTGGTGTATTGGCGAGTGCATCCGTACCAAGAAGAAGGGAGACTTCCCGGCAGAGTGTGTATATGTTCTTCCAACCATTACAAAACCTCCACAGGAAATACTGGTAAGGAAGCAGATTGTGGGAATCATGGGAAAGTGATATATACTGTTTATCCTTATCCATTTGTTGCATTATTTGGTAAAATTTGAACTAAAAAAAAATTCAGTTGTCATTTTCTTTTCCTTTTTAAGAGATATTTATAGTGCACAATGACTGACATAACTAATTTCAGTTATGTCAGTTAACTTCAGTTAATTGACATCACTTTTATTTTTTTCAATATTGAAAACTCTATTAAAAAATACCAAACTGCAGTTACGTACAAGAATATTTTATAAAATTTCATTTGTTTTTGATACATGTACATTTATTACATGGAGAGATGCTGTATTTTACAGAACCTGTTTGTGCAGTCCTCAGACCAGACCCTGGCCCCCACCCACCAAGACACCGCCCCAGAAGTGTTGGGGGAGAAGATGTACACCCTAGAGGAGTACTCACTTGACCACTTCAGGTACGGGACATAGTCACCATGCTGAGCTTAGTAACTCACCTGTAATCAAAGTTAAAAAAAAAGAAAGCCACACATGACCTCAAAGAAAATACATAGTACATTTTGCATACTGTACTTGATATTTTCTTATTTTAAAAATATTAATGAAACTAATTAAACTTAATTGTGAGCATGTAGAGGTTACGAACACAATAAAAAAACTTGCAGTAAAATGCTGTTCCAGACGAGCTGAAAAAGCAATACAAAATGTATTAGTCAAATAAACCCAAATGATTGGAAAATTCTGGAATACCAGACTAAAGAAGTTGGTACAACAGAGTAAGCTCTAATGAACTGTTTGTGCCAGTAATTTACTAAATTTGATTTTTATTTTCAGGCCTCCCCCAAAACGTACCCTCAGCAAGACTCTATCAACTGCCAGAAGAAGGAAACCAGATGAATTATGGCGGTATTCAAAAGAGCCCCTAAAACAGCCCCTGCTGAAGAAACTGATGGGCCGTGATGACCTTAGTCAGGAGGCATGCATGGCATTTTTGGATATCCTTTTTGACATTTCTTCTTTTCATATAAGACTCGCAGATCACTGCAAGTATATCTATTTCAGCAAGTTAAATCTCTCTCCAAGTCATAGGACTCATTCAGCGTTGCTAATCTTTGGTTTCTGTAGAGCTGAACAGATGAGCGTCATTGACTTTCCTGGATGGGACAACAGTCCATCACAGGTTAACCCCAACCATTAGCTGGGGACAAGAGTCCATCACAGGTTAACCCCCAGCATTAGCTGGGGACAAGAGTCCATCACAGGTTAACCCCCAGCATTAGCTGGGGACAAGAGTCCATCACAGGTTAACCCCCAGCATTAGCTGGTTAAATGTTTTGCCAAATTTTACATTACCGGTATCTAAATGTTGGAGACATTGTTGGTTTGATAGTTTCCTTAACTCTGAATACCTATCCTGAAATACATGGGAGACCATCCATCTAGGAGAGGGAGAACGGCCAATGAGTTGACTGACCAAATATTTGAGCCTCCTTTGAAAAGTGTATGTTTTTCTTCTGAACCATAATGTTACCAACAAATATCAATAAGTTATTATTGGTGAAGGTTTGAATAAATAATGAGTTGGATTTTTCAACCAGATAGTGTTGAAGTGCAAGAAAGATGTTTCTTGAGCTTCTATTTTTTTTGGAAGGAGGATGTCGTTGGAATCTGTTAATAAAACAATATCAATGAATTCACAGTTAACTTTTGTCCATACGGAAGAGAAAAAAATTAGGGTATTTCAATCCTATATGAATTTATTTAAAAGTTTCAATACCTCACTGGTTTTTTATAGTTTTGCAGCGTGTTCTCTGTTTCATCCTGTCATACTCTAAATGTTATGCATGTTTGTTTTTGCAGGAGATTCTGCGAGATGAGATTTATTGTCAGATCATGAAACAGCTCACTGACAACAGAAATGAGTAAGTCTCTCCCATCATACATTGCTTCTCAAAGTTCCAACGACACAGTTGACAATTCAATACAACTAGCTTGATTTTGATTAATATGAATTTACTAATTATTTTTATTTTTAATTAATTTTTTACTGCAATTTTGATGTAAAATATCAAATCACGAGTCAAAATATAAACTCTGAACTTTTGTTAACATAGTTTATATAGTTCACAAGAGTTAAAAAAGTTATAGTGAGATTTTAAGGGATGCATCTCACAATTTAACGATGATAGTAGAAATCTACAGTACAAGCCTGTGATTAGACATATTATGGGCCGTCACACAAAAGATGGCAGAGCATTGATGGGTTGGGTTGAGATTAGACAAATCATTGGCTGTCACACATGAGATAAGGGCCATTGATTGGTTGGTTTTTACCTTGCAGCACCAGTGCGAGGCGGGGCTGGGAGTTGATGTGGCTGGCGACAGGGTGTTTCACCCCCAGCACAAACCTAACCAGAGAGGTGCTGCAGTTCCTGCGATCTCGGAGAAACCAGATCTCCACCGACTGTGTCAACAGGATGCAGAAGACCCAGAAGTATGTAGCTCACTGTCTCCCCTGAATTACACCCTTATTTCTGGCTCTCTGTTAAAATAAGATGAATGTCAATTTTTTAAAGACATTCTTTTACTATTATTTGTTGTCCTTAACATATTATTCAAAAGTCATTCAACCTTATTTCTGTCTGAAGTAATGTGATTATTAACATATTTAATACCCACACTTTCATTCATTTGGTATATGTCAACCTCGAAAAAAATTGCTCCTGTTAAAAAAAGATATTGGAGAAATGCCTTTTGCTAAAAGTGTTTTCTATTACATGTACTTTCCTTGGTAAGCCTTATTTAAATGGAGTAGTTTGTGAAATAACAAGACTGTCCTTGAGTGCCACAATATATGTTACTGCCATTGATTGATGAATTAAGTAGTATGTATGACATGTATATTGTTTTAGAAATGGAACAAGAAAATACCCTCCCCATCAAGTTGAGGTAGAGGCCATACAACACAAGACGACCCAGATTCTTCACAAGGTCTACTTCCCTGATGACACGGACGAGGTAGAATTAACTGGTTCTCTTTTAACTGATTCAGTACATGTGTACTTGGGCATGGCCTAGGTACTTTTTACCCGAAATGTTGTAAAGTTCATCAAGTATGTAATTGTTGGCACTGAATATGGTCAAACCGTTTCAATTGAGCTGTGGAGGTTTTATTAGTTAAGTTTCCCATAAGAGGATGGAAAGAAAGGATTTGTCATTACAATATTGGGATTTGAGCTGCTATTTTTACATTTAATATCATGTATCAATATGTTTATAGAACTTTAATACCAGTAATCTCAGAAAAGAATTTTAGAACATGTTTTTAAATTAATGTGCTTGTTTGTGTTTAACTTAACATTGATAATGGATTGCAGGCCTTTGAGGTAGAGTCCAGTACGAGAGCCAAAGATTTCTGCCATAACATTGCCAATAAGCTGATGCTGAAGTCTTCTGAGGGATTCAGTCTGTTTGTCAAGATTGCAGACAAAGGTAAATTAAGCAATTATAGAATAAGCAGAACATCGTTGTCTCATTCACTGCAAGCATTATGAAGTGAAGAGGCACAGCACATAACAGGGTTTTTTGTGATGAACATGCAAATTTTTGCTTATATTTCCAAAATGGGTGCATTTAATTTTTGTGATTTTATTTTTTGCAATTTCTTTCTAGTCGACTTTATATTAAGTATAATATAATTTAATTTTGGTTGTAACGCGCTTTTTGATTGGCTAAAAAAATAATTTTACATCGTATAAAGAATGTTGCCTACGTCATAGTAAGACTAACGTCAAAAAACGTATCAATCCGCCTGACGTTTTATGTTTGAATTTTGTACAATTTGATGTCATTTTAAGGGTCAAATGACCGTTTTTATCTACAGTTAATAGCAAAAAATTAAATTATAAGCATTGAATTCAATATTTATTAGTTTTATACGATATAAAATGGTTTGGAACTGTTTACGCTTTTTTATAAACCGCTTCGCGGTTTATAAAGCGTAAACTGCCCCAAACCATTTTATATCTTATAAAACTAATAAATATTGAATTCATTCCTTAAATCAATCACAATTTTTTTTAATTAATGGAAATTAAACAAAAATAGCACCCCACAGAACAATCCAGTCTTACAGTACGTGTATTTACCAGCCATTGTGCTGATTTGATTTGTCTGTGATTTCAGTCATCAGTGTACCGGAGGGAGACTTCTTCTTTGATTTTGTCCGACATTTGACGGACTGGATCAGGAAAGCCAGACCAACACGAGACGGTTTGTTTTGTTTTGTTTAATCTTTTCCTCAACATTTATTAAGTTAATCTGTAAAGCTCGCTGTTTTGAATTTTCTGTATATACTTTGTTCATCAGCAAACACTTAACTCAATGAATGATATTTCGTTTAACCTACAGGGAGTGTTCCATCGTTTACCTACCAAGTCTTCTTCATGAAGAAATTATGGACCAACACTGTTCCAGGGAAAGATTCTTACGCTGACCAGATCTTCCACTACCACCAGGTGTGTATATATATATTCCACATAGGTATAAATAAATCACGTAGACTGTAACAAGTACAATTGTTGTTAAGGTGACCTGGTAGTCCACAACATATGCTGCAGTCCATTTAAAGTTGATCTTACTAAAAACTTTCATCTTAAAGCCCATTAAACTCTTTATTTATGAACTATAGGAATTACCAAAACTTCTGCGAGGCTACCATAAATGTGGGAAGGAGGAAGCAGCCCAGTTGGGGGCCCTTATTTATCGCGTCAAATGCGGCGACAACAAATCCAGTCTTGCAAACATTCCGTAAGTATCTGAATATAAAAAGTAAAACATGCATCCTTTCAGATGAATGTCTGCTTTATGATGATTGAGTTTCATCTCTCATTAATTCTATCCATATTGTGTCTTTAGACGAATGCTTCGGGAACTCATTCCAAGTGACTTGATAAAGGGTTATTCACCGGATGACTGGAAGAGAGTGAGTACAAGCAATCCATTATGTAATTTCATGAATTGCATCTAAATAATTGGATGACAGAGATTATGGATGTTTCTGTTTCCTATTCAGCACATCATTGGATATTACAACAAGAACGCCGGAATGTCCTCGGAGGAGGCCAAAGTGGAGTTCCTGAGAATTATCTACAAATGGCCAACCTTTGGATCGGCATTTTTTGAGGTCAAACAGACAACAGAGCCAAATTACCCAGAAATCCTGCTGATAGCAATCAACAAACATGGCGTCAACCTCATTCATCCAAGCACAAAGGTATTGAGAGATCTGTCGATTTTTTTCATGTGAAGGAATGGTTTTAGTTAAAGTACTGCACAGAAAGACACATGCATTGTATTCAGCTAATTTAAGTGCTATAGAGTGTGGAATGTGATCAGGTAGATGTTTTCCAATTCATTTACTTATCTAGTGCAAAACAATTTGAAAGCTTGTATTTATAAGGAATATTATAGAGATGTTTTAAAGAAGTCTCAATTTAATCTTGGAGTTGTCTGATAGTATAAAACTGTGTTATTGTTTGCAGGAGATCCTTGCTACCCATCCGTTCACCAAGATATCCAACTGGAGCAGTGGAAACACATACTTCCACATGACTATTGGTAACCTGGTCCGAGGCAGCAAGCTACTGTGTGAGACCTCCCTGGTAAGTGACTGATACCTTCCCTTGAACCAAGTTTCTAGGTCAAACTTGAGGGCTGGTCATCAAATTGTTGTCTGGACCTTAATCTCTATGCCCTATAAAGCTCCCAGTGATGTCAAAAAGATTACCTGTAGGTATGGGGTGTGAGGTGACCAAGAATCAAGTTTCTTGGTCAAATGTCATGATCATAGCAGACCCCTTCATAAAATCCTTGCCTGGAACCTATTTTCTCTCCCTTTGACCTCACCTGCCTTATTCTTCCCCCATAGAGTGCTTGTTTGATACAGAGGTGTACAGTATTCTTGAACCAAATATAGTAGGCTGAGGCCAATCCTCTACAAGGATTTTTTTCTTAATGTCCCTCATGAAAGCGGGGCCTTTTGAGATGGTCACCATTTCAACAATGTCTAGTTTAAATTTTAGATCAGTGTTTAATAATTTGATAGCTATTTAAACAAGATATGTACCAAAATAATCTTCTCGGAATACGTCGTTGAAAATATGGACTATATATGGTACATGTACTTGTAACCATGATTCCCGTAGCCAAGCTTTGATCTTTTTCTATTACCATCATGTGGATTCTTTCCAGGGCTACAAGATGGATGACCTTTTGACCTCATACATCAGCCTGATGCTGACCAGTATGAACAAACAGAAGAGTGTCAAAAAGTGAGGCAGACGGAGAGAAAAAAACCCCAAATTCTTATGCATTCCAAAGACAGATATATGCAATAAGGACGGCAGACATTTTGTCCCGATGGAACCTGTGATAAACTTTGTTTTATTCATCAAAGATTCACCTTTCCCATTCATTCATGATAACCCTGTTCAAAATCCATTCCTTCTCTACCCTTAATGTCTGCTGCAACATGGCAGATACATTCCTGTTTTTGACTTTATTGGTTGTGAAATTTTAATTAAGACGTTATGAAACCAGGTAATGTTGATGGTTGTAGGAACTTCACCATCTGATTTGCTTTGTTCATTGTTACAAATTTATATATATATAAATATATGTAGGTGTTTTATTTGTTTTTAACACAGAATATCGCTGACAAACTGACATTGTTTAATCTTTGTTATGGTACAACACTATTGGTCTGTAGATATATGTATATATGTACATGTGTTATATCTACCTTTATAAGCTCTAAAAAGTATGTATCCACGAGTGCTCTTATCACCTGTGCATTTCATTCCATTGTTAACATAACTTACAAATATAATTTTATTCATATTTACACTAAATCGTTGATTAGCATTTATGTTCAAGGTATTTTAAAGGATCAGAATGAAAATTCTCAATCACTTCCATGTATATTAAGATTTCAAATTTTGTTAGAGTCCAAATGCTACATTAGAGTTTTGTAATTCAAAGAATTTTTAAGTATCTATAACAATCTTGGAGTTGAAAAACTTTAATGTAACAAAAATAGGAGATGAGTCTTCTTTATTATTTATTTATTAACATTGTTTGTATGCAATAGCCATTTTGTATACAGGGTGAAAAAATATATATGCTGTATATTATTTGTTACAATTATATCCTGTCTCACACACTTGCTGGGGTCTCATTTGTGCTAGAACTGTCAATTTCTTTTTAAAAAACAAAATATCCTGTCAGGTTCTTGCTGTAATTCCAGAAGTTAGAATCAAATTCATTACCACAAGTTCCAATTTTGTTCCATGTTAAACCACAGAAAAATCATCAGCCTAAAAATTAATTATAATTGTTAACCAGGACAAACCTATTGTAATGAAATGTAGATATAATCTATTGTTCAATATTTAAGTATATATGCCTTCATTAATAAAATGATATGGTTGTTATGGATGAGTGTTTATTTTTAGCAGACTTTTATGTGATATCTTGATATTCAGTTAATATTTACTGAATGAATATTCCTGAAGATATTGTATATGACTTTAAACTTACATTGTACAAGCCAATGTTATTGCTCTTTATTCCTTGCATGACTGAAAGGAGTTAAATCTCATGCTTTGGGACAGGGAACTTCAAAGTAAGAAAATTTTTATAAAAAAAAAAAAGAGAAATTTCTAGCTGATATTAGAAATATTATATAGAATGTAATATGAAAAGCCAAGTTTTACAAGAGGTCGTAAATTTCGTCTGAGTGTGAGGTACCTTAGGAGAGGAGTGGGTCCTCACGAAATACTCCAGGGCCCCCCGTCACCACAAACAAATCCCAATGCCGTTACGACAAGTGCATAAATTTGAAGAAAACCCTGTTTTGAGGCTGAGAATTTAGAAAAGGTGTGGACTGGACATTTTTGTCAAAGAAATAATCAGAAATTGCTTTAGAAATTCAGTTCACATGCTCATCGTTTGAATTAAACACTAGCAATATACGAGGAATGAGATGAAAAGTGTTGCCCAACAATAGTTTGCGTCATCTTCGAAGAAAATTAAATTGAATGCTAATTGACAGGGAAACACAGCAGACATTGAGCGTCGCGGGGTTCACCCGGTTCTTGTTAAGGTGGTTTTTTAGCGTGTCAGATCATAAAACAAAGTGCATCGCTTGTCAAGATTTTTAATTGTTTTTAAATTATACAATTATTAGGTGAGATTGATTTCAACGTGATTGATACGCCCTTCAGTGTATTAATATCAATTGTCAATCAACTCTTTGAAATAAAAACTGCACTTTCCTGAATGGAACAAACGGACTTATTTTCACGTCGTCGCTTGAAAAAGACCTAGCTCTCAAAATTTCCCGTGATAGTTACCATACAACGTAGCGCAATAGAGTGAGAGCGTTAACTACGAATCTTTATGTCATGAGTTCGAATCCCGCTGGGGCTTTTATAATTTTTACCTTTCCCAAAAAATTTAAAACATATTTTCGGGCGAATATTGTAAATTTGAAAATTATAAAACGGTGAAAGTATTTTGATTATAATGTACTTGTATCAACATTAATATCGACAGGTGTCCCATACCACCTTAAATAATTCTTCTTTACAGCAACGGAGAAATAAATACATGCAGTACTATAGCTTTTGTCGTAGGTGTGTGTTTGTTGTTGCTTGCGACAGTGTTTCAATTTTTTTTTTATTAAAGAGGGATGTATGAATGGTCGTGGCCATTATTATTATCCTTTAGAAGAAGAGATTTGTTTTAAGATATAGGAACACATTGAAGCTAAATTGTTAGGAATTTTTCTCAATACTTGATTTTTTTTTACACATATTTTAAGTATCGGTATGTTGTTTTTATGTGTTTTGTCTCGATTCATGACTCAGAGTCAGCTTTAACGTCTGTTTAAATGAAAGATCCGACGCGCAACGGAAAAGACGTCATCACGGAAAAGAAAAAACAATCCTATAGATGCGCTATGTCTGCATCGTATATAATAAATCAGACGAACTCTCACATCAATATGCATAAAGAGGTGCGCGTTCCTTGTATACAAAAATTCACAGAACCTTTTTGTGGTATTTAATTGCGTTTGATAAGCAAATGCGACATTTTACTTTTTTGTGAATAACATTTGCAAATTGCCTGATCATGATTAATCGAACACGTCCATCAATAGTCCATAGATAGAACAATGTTGAGCAATAAACACATCCATTAGGATATTTATATTGTTTTGGTTAAATTCTTTTGATAAACAAAATATTAATATAGGGTTTTTTCATTCAGAATGAGAAAAAATTAACAGGGATTGAATTTTAGATGAGAGGACAATGGTCACTTCCCGGCATTTACTGATGTTCATTTGTTGTACGGCGATACATGCTTGTGCACTTATAAACCATTTATATACTCAGAAATACAGTCTTTATGCTAATTTCTGGCTCTGACAAGGAAGGTCTATAAATAGAAGCATCAATCCCACAGAAAACGACAGTCTTTTGATATTTGACACATTGTAGATAATTAAATAATATTTGGCAAGGATATTACAATCTACATCACGCTCTGTCATCAAGCTCTCGTCTTAATTAGACTTTTGAACTCGTCTAATGTGGTATGCATACTAATGAGGTGTTACATGATTTATGACTTGCCTGTTCTGTTAAATGTGTTGGTGTTCTATATACAATATATCTGGAATTAAGAACACTAAACATTCAATATGACATTGTGTTTAAATTTGCTGGGAAAGCTAATGTGTGCACAAAAAGGGGTGTTCTCAATAAAACACATTAATTGATGAGGTAGGCGTGAAGTCAATGTTTGAACTGTTTCAGCTGATATATAGTCCTGCAAAGCAACAAGCTGGTGAAGACGAGTTTTCTGTCTTTATATCGCATCCCACAGAAGACACAGTATATATATGATTACAGTGAAATACGGTTATACCGAAGAGTCAGGGACGCGCAATATTGATTTGTTTTAGTGCAGTTTAAGATTTGAGGAAAGAATTGACTTTAAAAGGATTTGCTAAAATCTTGGCAGGGTTCGTATTCCATCCGAAAAGTGTAATAAAGGATCCATAGGAATGTATTCTGAAATTGCACAGTATATATATACATGTATATTGCCAACATATTTTAAAATTGCACAAAATTCCCCAGAAAAGTCAGCATTTGCTTGATAAAACTAATATCAAAGTCTGACTGAGCCAGTGCATGCTTTGTGATAATTACACTTTTACACTTGACCACTGCTGGTAAATAGCTTTATTTAATCGCATATTAATGGCTAGCTGTCCTCCCAAGTAGTTCATTATTTTAGTTATAATTAGAGAACTTAATTTAATTTTTGTGTCAAAGGCTTGCTGATTTAAAACAAAAAATGTCTCGTAAATGACATCTTGGATCAAATAAGATTTGAACTTGTTTTCATTATCATAAAAGTTTGCTCCTTTTGGCAACACTGCATTCAAAATAGACAACAATAGAATGCAATATAATAACTGAAATAATCATTAGGAATCATTTCTAATTAATTGTGAACTACAAGTGTTTATATTTATTATTTCTATGTTATTTTTATAAGTATTGAGACAGCTGCATGTATTGGGGACATTTGTTTCCGGATGAATTAAAAGAAAGCTACAACACGCGGTATACTTAAAAATTGTTGGTCAGAAGATACATGTACCTACCGGCCAGTACCGGGTATCGGATCCTTGATTCAATAGCCATTAACATTTCATTAAAAAAAATCATAATAATTTATAAACATGTATATACGAGATTCTGGGTTTTTTCCAGGAGGTAAGAGATGTTTAAAATAACATCGACCATCCAACTCTCTTGGAGTTATGGATCTATCTATTCTTAAAAACGTATGAACGTTACATATCTTTTGAATTTATGAGGCACACCGTCCTCTTTGATCTCATGTACTTTTATTGATTTTTTTTCTCGTGTACTTCTATAATTTATGCTCTACCTCTGACATTTTTTCAAACAATTGTAAACCTATTATATGTACCTCATGTTACATCACATTGATGGTTTGAGTAAAATTATGTGAACTGAGTTGTAGGTCACCTGACACATGACAGGCAAATTCCGCCACGTGTTCAGCTGGTTGTACTACAGTAACCCTGTTGCTGCAAATACACTATTTTTCGTTTTCTTTACATTTTTTTGACAGAATATACTTATTGTCAAGAGCAATCTTTTTATAAGAACCATCCTTCTTTTCATGTATAGAAAAAAAAAATTCTTCTGTTTTACCATTATTGTCTGGAAGTGTTAAAAAACTAATTAAATATGGGGAATTCCCACAAAATTATCACACCGACAGTCGACAGAAATTAAAATATATGTTATGAAAGTAGGGGTTAAATATTCTATCGAATATGACATACACAGAAAAAACCACAACAAGATTTATTGTTCGAATATACTTTGGTTTAAACAGGTTTCAAAACTCACATAAATGCATTTTAACTTGAACGGAACACCAAACTCATATAAAATGTCACTTTATATTCAATGTCTCTGTATTGAACACTGCGACTCTCTTTTATTTTATGTGAAGTTCAAAGAATATCATTTTCTTAATTTCCTTTAATGACAGATTTAGACAACACTAGCTGTGTAAGAGTTACAATTGATCATATCATTATAGAAAATACTTTGTTACACCCTTTACCACATTCTCTGTTGTTTTGTGTCATGTCCGGGCTATTTCAATTTTTTTTTTATTGAATATTCAACAATGAAGTGAACTATGGAACTATGAAAACGTTTATATTTTCGGGATAAAGTTCTTTAAATATTTTTAATGTTAAATAGTTCCTTCAATATTCAACATTTCAATATACACCAATTCTGAGACTGTGACTCAGCAAAAATTTTAATTAGCACAGTTTTATTTGTAAAAGTCGCAAACATTATCCACTTTACAGTATACGTTTACAGGACCAAAATCAATGCAAATTCACGTCTTATTAGTTCAAGCAATAATATAAGAAAAGGTCCGCCTAACATACAAGGTCCGGGGTATATTTTTCATTTTTATTTTTTCAATTTCGAGTATTTCAACTGTCGCACCTGCCGTGTGCTCCTTGTCACAATTGGGCATGGTATAATCGAGGTCAATGTCAACATCGGGAAAATTTCAAAAACGAAACGTTGATGATTTGGTTTGTTTGTGATGGTCAAAAAACAAACCTTGAGCAAACACGGACCTCCATTACATTGGAGGTGGGATCAGGTGCCTAGGCGGAGCAAGCATCCCCTGCCGACCGGTCGCACCCGCCGTGTGCCCATTGTCGATAATCATGAGAAACGGAAGAATCCGTAGTCAGTCCGGTGTATAAATAATGGTCTAACAAGTATGAGAAACGTCAGTCAGCATGTGTCCTAATGAAACATTGTACTTGCTGACAAGATCGTTATCGACCATAGAACTTGAGTAAAGATGATTTTAATCGAGGTTCTTGAAATTTTTGTTCTAACAACTTGTTTGCAAGTGTGTAGATTTGAAGTCGTTAAATGTTTGACTGTTTACAGTCATCTTGCGTCTGAGTGATGCACCCTCCTCTGAATTCACACTATTATATCCGGTGATATGTTTTTAACCGTTCTTGTATTTCATAAATGAAAGCCAGCAATTCTCTCTGTATACGAAACAAATAAAAACTGTATAGTTGGACTTGTATCTAAATTGACTGTTTTGGAGAATACACTTGATTCTAAAGAACTCTAAAGCAACTGTTGGAAATCAATGATCATCTCATTACATATGTATTTCATCAAGTATTTGTTTCAATAGGTCTGCTTAAGACAGACATTTCTTCTCGCCTTCTTGAAATTGCTTGGGCCTTGCAGAGCAGCGCCCTCATCAAAATATCGCAACATCATGTTGTTTGTAGGGAGAAAATCAAGTGTTGCTTATTTTAGGTTTTATTTCTTGAAAAAAAAAGAAACATTATTGGACCATTCGATCTAAAAAAATCTTCTGACTTCCAAAGAACGAGGTTGTCATAATTGCAGGAAATGAAATGTCCTTATTCAAACGGTTTGGAAATCATCAATTATTACATGATCGATCGTTATTTGTGCTGTTTTGTTATCGATGTAAAGTTAAGAACTGTTTTTAAATATTTGCACGGTGTCGGTTTGGGGAATTAATTAAAGTAGATTTTTATTAACTTTGCATAAATTATGAGTTACAGATTACAAAATGTTTTAATTGACCTCTTGGCAAAATGTTGTCACGACAATATTAAGAATTGTTTCGTTTCTTCCTTTTACGACCAAATTCCTCATACAGCTGTGGAATGGGGTTCATATTTGATGTAAAATGGGCTGAAAGAGTTTCTATATCACACAAACCTCTTTATCGTGCAAAATACCAATAGCGGATTTTTTAATACAGCAAATCATTTATATATTATGTCGGTTAATTGCTCTAGCAGGAAATCCCCCCCCCCTCCACAATTACATGTACAAATAGCCTAGCTGTTTAAAAATATGTGTTGAAGTGGGTATGTTCCATGTTTACACGTGAGCTCAAAATACTAGTATCGCCTAAAACATCGATGGACGCGTCCTTGCGTCAGTCTATCGTAGCAATGCGTCTTCGACGCGTCAAACCAGGTAGATACATCGAATGAAAGCCATACATAGAAAAATAACGGAATATGATAGCTACAAATAAATACTATAACTTTTCGTTGCTATATATTCAATAAGGGATTTCTTTAAATGTGTATATCCTGGCCAGTGTATTTGTTGTCGGGTTGTAATTCTGGCCAATAATTCTAAATAAAAAGATTAACAGTGGTCTGAGTAAGGATAAGTAAGCTGGTATGGCTATTTTGCATTGCAAAATCTAAACCATGTTGTAATTACGGGAAGTTAACTGAATTATCAAATGAAAATTTCAGAAATTATTCTACATCACGTAATATCCTTAGTCTAAAGTTCTAACTTGAACGGGAGTTTATTTCTTGATGAGTGCATTTCAGAGAAATTATCAAGTGTTTTTCCTCAATTTAAAGCTGTCAAAAATATATTGTTCCTAAATTAAAACAAAAACTCTAATGATAGAAAATTAATTTTTAACAAGATGTTGGTGTGTATTTATAAGCTTCATGAATCACTGGATTGTCACCGGATTTCCTTCTAAAGCATTGATCCGAGACAGGTGTTGATATAGAGTGAATGTGACGTGCAGTATCTTAATTGCAAATTAAGTTAGGGTCTAAATTTGAATGATATTTTCATCATAGAAAAATGATCGAAGTATATAAGGGCCTTTTTATCGGCGACTATTTAGTCGGTGATTGCTGCCAGTGAGAAAGAGATATATTTGGTAGTCGCATTGGATTAAGTGAGACCAACTATATTTCAGCAAGGTATAAATTGGATTTTATTTATTTGCTTAATGTTAAAATATTGGTGCATATATTTTCTAAAAAAATTAAATTAAATTAAAAAAAAATATTTACCTTAGAAATATTATTTTATAAGATAAATTTAAGAAAAAAAACTAATTTAAATTAAAACCAAATCCGCAAAGAATGCTTCATGATAAATGATCGGTGTTTTATCTAAAATTCTTTTTTTAAATCGTCGAAGAAAGAGAACATGGTTTTCTCCAATTACAATTTGAAGTTATCTAAACACTATAAACATCATTTTTGCTTTCCAGTAATATAATATTTAAGACAATTAAGTTTTTATTTAAAGTTGAGAAAAATATTGACAAACAACGTGTATTTGAAAAACTAATATTTACTTCAAATTGATTTTCTTCTATTTTAGATGCAGAAATTGATTTTCCTCGCTCTTATTTTCACTCTGGCAACAGTCTATGCTCGGCGTCCAAATTACGCCAAACAAGGCAGATCGCCACTAGACGCCTGCCGATTGGACTGTATATATGACGCAGTGATGTGTGGCGCCCCCTGTCGTCTGTTGTTCCGGTCTCACCGCCAGGGCTACTTCAACTGTGCTAGTGATTGCAGCAGGGACAGGAAGACCTGCTTCTTCGGGTGTGACAAGAAGATGGCCGAACCGGAAGTCCCAGCTACCACTGAGTCAGTGCCCGTTGTACAGACACCGACAAAGCACGGACACATGGCGGAAACCGATGGCAAGGAAACGGGAGATTCCGACGAATCTATCGAGGACTAGATCTTCATGATGGGTTTATGTCTGCAGGACTGAATATTTCACCTTCAAATACTAAGTAACCCGGATGATGCAGGACAATCCAAATATCAGTATTTAATGCAGGTGAAACATTGGGGAAAATGAACGAAAACCAGAAACAGCATGGGAACAAAACTGGTAGACAATACTTATATTGTTGATATACTGTGATATATTAAATCATTGACATTGTTATAATTATTTATTGATATGTACATCACAACACTTCATCTTCATTTGTTTATATAAATAAAAGAAGGTAAAAATGTGGTGTCTGAAACAGACTTGAAATATTTGGGATTGTCTGGGATGTCCAGGGTTTCTTAGAAAAGTAACAGCACATTTAAAGAGAATAAAAACAATGAAATCGTAATTATTATGTAATTTCTACGAAAAAGACGATAACAGTGCGCTTAAGCGGTTGTCCAAACTTACAAGTGAAGGTTATACCGGTATGCTCGTCGAAAATTACAATGGTCATTTGGCCAGGAACTGTCCAATAAATATAATATTCGAGCTTGCCGACCACGAGAGAAATCCCGTATTAAAAAAAACCCAGCAAGATTGACGGACTCGGTATAACTCCAGTTAAACTAACGGATATGTAGGTTTCTTTTATGCAAACAGTAAATCTATAATAAATGTTTATGTGTGGGTAAAAACTATTGAAATTTAATTAAAAAATCAAAATTAATAATGCTTTTAATGTTTATTACCGAAATTCTAGCAAAGTGATACTAAAATTAAGCGTATCTTTTAATTCTTAAAATAAAATGTAGAAATGAGTTTAATGCTCCATACGATTTTCAGAAATCTGCAGTCAACACCAAAACCAATTTATTAGATTTATTTCAAAGGTTATCCAAATTGTAACCCAAACCTCTTTGACTTTCGCTAAAAAAAATGTTGAGATGCAATATTAATCTTTGCAATAGGAAGTAAATGAAATTGAATTAATTTCTTTCATCCAATTGAGATAATCTCAAGGATAAAATACACTAAATGTATATCATCCATTGATATTCCTTCCTGTCGGTGTGATATCCTTTGAAGTTCTTTCCTGTCGGTCTGTCATCCATTGATATTCCTTCCTGTCGGTGTGTCATTCTTTGATATTCCTGTCGGTGTAATATCCTTTGATATTCCTTCCTGTCGGTCTGTCATCCTTTGATATTCCTTTCTGTCGGTCTGTCATCCTTTAATATTCCTTCCTGTCGGTCTGTCATCCATTGATATTCATTCCTGTCGGTGTGATATCCTTTGATATTCCTTCCTTTCGGTCTGTCGGTCTGTCATCCATTGATATTCCTTCCTGTCGGTCTATCATCCTTTGATATTCTTTGAATATTCCTTTCTGTCGGTCTGTCTTCCTTTGATATTCCTTTCTGTCGGTCTGTCATCCTTTGATATTTCTTCCTGTCGGTCTGTCATACATAGATATTTCTTTTCTGTCGGTCTGTCATTCTTTGATATTCCATCCTGTCGGTCTGTCATCCTATGATATTTATTCCTGTCGGTCTGTCATCCATTGATATTCATTCCTGTCGGTGTGATATCCTTTGATATTCCTTCCTTTCGGTCTGTCGGTCTGTCATCCATTGATATTCCTTCCTGTCGGTCTATCATCCTTTGATATTCTTTGAATATTCCTTTCTGTCGGTCTGTCTTCCTTTGATATTCCTTTCTGTCGGTCTGTCATCCTTTGATATTTCTTCCTGTCGGCCTGTCATACAAAGATATTTCCTTTCTGTCGGTCTGTCATTCTTTGATATTCCATCCTGTCGGTCTGTCATCCTATGATATTCATTCCTGTCGGTCTGTCATCTTTTGTAATTCCTTCTTGTCGGTCTGTAATCCTTTGAAATTCGTTTCTGTCGGTCTGTCATCCTTTGATATTCCTGTCGGTGTGATATCCTTTGATATTCCTTCCTTTCGGTCTGTCATCCTATGATATTTCTTCCTGTCGGTGTGTCATCCTTTGATATTCCTTCCTGTTGGTCTCTCATCTTTTGATATTCCTTCCTGTCGGTCTGTCATTCTTTGATATACCTACCTGTTGGTCTGTCATCCTTTGATATTCTTTTCTGTCGATCTGTCATCCATAGATATTGCTTCCTGTCGGTCTGTCATCTTTTGATATTCCGTCCTGTCAGTCTGTCATCATTTGATATTTCTTCCTGTCGGTCCGTCATTATTTGATATTCCTTCCCGTCGGTCTGTCATTCTTTGATATTCCATCCTGTCGGTCTGTCATCCTTTGATATTCTTTTCTGTCGATCTGTCATCCATAGATATTCCTTCCTGTCGGTCTGTCATCCTTTGATATTTATTTCTGTCGGTCTGTCATCATTTGATATTTCTTCCTGTCGGTCTGTCTTACATTGATATTCTTTCCTGTCGGTCTGTCATTCTTTGATATTCCTTTCTGTCGGTCTGTCACCCTATGATATTTCTTCCTGTCGGTCTGTCATACATTGATATTTTTCCTGTCGGTCTGTCGTTCTTTGATATTCCTACCTGTTGCTCTGTCATCCTTTGATATTCTTTTCTGTCGGTCTGTCATCCATTGATATTCCTTTTTGTCGGTCTGTCATCCTTTGATATTCCTTTCTGTCGGGCTGTCATCATTTGATATTCCTGTCGGTGTGATATCCTATGATATTCCTTCCTGTTGGTCTGTCATCTTTTTATATATCTTCCTGTCGTTGTGATATTCTCTGATATTCTTTCCTGTCGGTATGTCATCCTTTGATATTCCTTCTTGTCGGTCTGTCATCCATTGATATTCCTTTCTGTCGGTCTGTCATCCTTTGATATTCCTGTCTATGTGATATCCTTTGATATTCCTTTTTGTCTGTGTGTTTTCCTTTGATATTCCTTCTTGTCGATCTGTCATCCTTTGATATTCCTTTCTGTCGGTCTGATATCCTTTGATTTTCCTTCTTGTCGGTCTGATATCTTTGATATTCCTTTTTCTGTCGGGCTGTTATCCTTTGATATTTCTTTCTGTCGGTTTCTCATCTTTTGATATTTCTTCTTGTTGGTTTGTTATCCTTAGATAATCCTTCCTGTCGATGTAGTATCTTATGAAAATCCTTTCTGTCGGTGTGCTATCCTTTGATATTCTTTCCTGTGATATCTTTTTCTGTACTTTTGCTATCCTTCGATATTCATTCCTGTCGGTGCCCTTTCATACGATATCCTTTCAATTGGTGTGATATCCTTGTTTTTCCTACCTCTCGGTGTGACATCCTTTGATATCCTTTCTATCGGTGTGTTCTTCTTTGATATTCCTTCCTGTCGGTGTGCTATCCATTGATATTTTGTTCTGTCTATCTTTGATAGTCAATTCTACATGTCAGTTAGCTATTTTTCATATTCCTTCCTGCAGTTTTTTAAATTGTTTCTAAAAACAAAACTAATTGAGAATATATAATCTACAGATAATGAGAAATGTGATAGTTTTTAATTGGATGCTGAAAAAAAATGCTCAATTTGCTATACCGTTTATTTGATAACAGACAGACAGCTTTGATAGAATGCTTTTTAAATGTAATGACTTATGTTATAGATTATAGATGTCAGCTATGGAATTTACTATCAAATAAGAAAGGAAGAATAATGTCTGAAATATGATAATGATAGCGTGTTAATCAGTGTCAATATGATGAACCGCTGATGCCTGGATTCCGTTGATCAGAGTGATTAGAATGGAGATGTATGGCTAGCTGTAGAGAGCCCCAGCTAGTAACAAGCCTCCCACAATTAAATAATGTGTACGATTTCCTCTCAACTGTTGTATGTTCCATTTCTTTCATTTACGTTTTCAAGAACCGCTCCGTTTTAATATTTGTCCACATTTCAATTCTCGTGATGAATATGTAACATATATGATTTGTAAGAAAATTATTGAAATAACATTTTGTATGAAAAAGGAAGGATTCTTTTAAGATATATTTAAAATACATTGATGGTACTTCGGCCAAAATGATTCACAAATAATCGTTCAAAAATGTATACTGTATATACTACGAAAGACGAATAGGGCTACATAAAAAAATATTTCTATCTCGTTTTTACATGAAAAGATCTCGTTATTTCGAGTTATTTCTCGTAATTTAACGAGATATTTTCTCGTAATAACGAGATTCTTAACTCGTAGTAACGAGATCTCTTCTCGTATTTACGAGAAAGATTTATTTATGTGTCCCTATTCGTCTTTAGTATACAATAAACTCAGTTGGTTAATTTTTAAGTGTTGAGCGTTTGATTGTTAAATTTTATTCTGGAATCTTGAGGTATTTATATTTCTTTCTTTACACAAGCTTTTCAATGCATTTTATGGCAAAATATTGAAATAGATTTTGAAATTTGTTTAAAGCTGTTATCATAGTTAGATAAAATGTTCTGTAATTTATTTTGATATTATATATATAGTGCCTGTTTGGGATGATAAAATTAATCAAATTGTTCCATAGAGGCCAGTGGGAAAAGTGGGGGCCAAACTCATCCAAAAAAGGCAGAAAAAAATGGCACTTTCTCAAAATCATTAAAACCCTAATCCGGGGGGAGGGGGAGGGGAAGGGGGAGGGGACAGGCATAGCGTACCTATAACTTCATATGACATCAATTTCACAGTTAATTTCCTTCTTTTCCATTCATTTTCCTACCTGCTCCCAAAAATGTGGGGGGGGGGCAACTCCATGGTAATTTTACTTTTTTTTTATATGTAAATTTAAAAATAATGTTTGCTGCGAGAAAAAGTCTCCCCTGGCCCCCTGCCCCCCCCCCCACTCCCTTGATGCATACCACCTTTATTAATGAAGAAAATGCGGGTTTTTAATAAGAGTACCATTCACTCCGGAAATATAAACACTTCCGTTTCTGGTTTTCACCATATGATATGAGTCGTGCTAGTACATCCGGTTTCATATTTTGTAAAACTGCAACGGCAAGACCCTACTTGTTTGTAAGTAACATTGTACAGATTTATGCTATCGTTTTTATGTTTTTGTGTTTTCGAGGGAGTGTACATGTGAAGAATGTTTATTTATTGAGATCCTGATCAAAATATCTTAAACGAGGCGATTTTTAAAAGATGAAAATAAGGAGTTCTCTATGCACATTCCACAAAGTCATGCATTGTTTTCTGCAGTTGAAACGTGCAGCCTGACAGTTTTGATGAATCGTAGGTGTGTTTTTACTTTTCATCTTAGGCTAATCTTTGTAAGTTTTGCTTAAGGGTAAAGTGTACTTTAGAAATATTTTTTTTTTTAAATACTGTATGCGTACACATTCATAACAGTGGGCTTCACATTTTAATGGCTTTGGTGCAGACGACATAGCAATTATTTGTTAAATACATTGAAAAACTAAATAAAGTATGCACATAAAATTATAATATGCCATTTTAACTGCCATTTTGAAATATTTTTAATATTGATCCCTGTTAATCCATTTCATAATGACTATGCACATTTATTCTACCTCTTTAAGAGAGGTGGACAGGCATAGCCTTTATCCACTGTTCTTCAATAATATTATGATTTTTAGAAACATATAGTTGTCAGAACTGGTGACAGTCTATGCTTTGAACACTTGGTTAACAATTAAGATTTATGAATTGGGTTTATAACTCTGATTAACTCCCAGCCACATATGTTGGCTTCTTATTAACATTATGACATCTGGGTATTTCCAGAGCTAAGTAATGCCAAGTAATAATCATTTCTTTTAATTTTCTTTTTTTCAATCTCTTTAATTGGTATTAAAAAAAATGTTAATCTATGAAAATGCATGCTACAATTGGACTGCAACTTGTGGTTAGGCCAACCGATCCATACGCAGTGATTGTTTTAAATTTTTGAAAATGTTACTTTATCATCATGTACACATACAGTAGTGCATGCTAAACATACTGTTATTGAAAAATTCAAAAGGGCTGAGATCTGAATCCTGATTGATTTTAATAAATACTTATGAGATATTTTTTTTTAAATAACACAGACAATATACTCAAAATTTAAAAGTTTAATATAATTTTATATAATCTATAGCGAACATGGCTAACAATTGGCATACTGCTTGCCCATTTGGCATATATCTCAATCAACTGTTTCCACAAATTTTCTATTTGTGTGGAGTTCTGTAATCCCAAAACCTTGTGAACATGTGGACAACCATTTTATTTTAGATTTCATTTGTTGTAAACTTTGTAATAATTACAGATTTGGTTAAGATCCTATGATCTTTTTATATCAAATTTAACTTTAATGAATTTAATTTCTATTAAAAATTGAAGAAAGGGGGCAATTCCTTGTATTTCAATACATTTGCATTGAAATGAAACATTCAAAGAGAGGGAGTCCAAGTCAGGTAGTAATGTACATTTTCCCCATTTACTGTATAGCAGTAACTATATACAGGAAAACACATTGTTACCTGGTATGTTTCATCTGTACACACTCTGTTTCACAGAGTCTTATTATCCATTGTAGTCAAACAATACATGAATAAATATATGTAGATTATATTACAAAATGTTGATAGAGAGAAAATACAAAAAAGAACTCATTTACTTTTCAAAATCACCTTAAATTGGGATCAGTATTTCATCATATTTAACCAGGTTTAGAATCAGACAAATATTTTACATACTTAAGTGTGTATCAATTCAATGTAAATACAAGATTACAAGTACACTGATGAAAAATTAAGGGTTTGTTTCATTTTCCATGATTTAAAATGATTACAAATTTACAATTTGTTACAAACTGAGGAAATTGCAATTTTTCATACCCTCAATATTAGCCTGCTATATTGTAGCCTCACTAGGCACTTACATAGTCATTGGTTGTCACTTTTTGGACAGATTTTAATACAGTTGATTTAATTTTTCCCACATAAATAGCAAGTCATTTGAGTTATAGTCCAGATATACATTATCTTTTCAAAACTTGCAATGACACAAGGAAAATCACCGACACTGTGAACAGAATACAAAATATTGGGTTAAGGTACTTCACTAATGACAAGTACAATGAAATATAATAGTAATGGTGTCAGTTTGGAGAAAAAATTGATGATTATTGCAGGTACATCAATCATCTTCCATTAAGGTATCAATCACTGATAGATCATTCCAATATGATGTGTCATGTGAATTTGTTAGGGAGACTGTAAATCAAATCAACACCAGTCATACAAGTTCTTATAGATTTATTTATTCAGATTATTACAGCGTAATGTTGTTATAGTTTTATTATATTCACTCTAAATACAAAAATGACTGATATTATTCTTGTTGGTCCC
This sequence comes from Magallana ariakensis, assembly GCA_020458035.1. Taxonomy (NCBI): domain Eukaryota; kingdom Metazoa; phylum Mollusca; class Bivalvia; order Ostreida; family Ostreidae; genus Magallana; species Magallana ariakensis. The sequence continues at coordinate 50,205,441 of CM035819.1, forward strand.
TTTTTCACTAAGAGTCAATTCAATGAAGTGATACTGCTGTAAGCAGGACGTGTTATAGCAAAGATTTTGATCATCCTTTAGGTCAAGTCACTGTAGAAAACATTTAAAAATCCGTTTTGATCTCTCTATAATATGTGGGGACAAGAAATCGATATCTTTTTTATGCTAAAAAGGGTTTGAAGTCCTTATGGACTTACTTTTGTGACTATATAAAAAGATCTATAGAAACATAAAGTGGGGGGGGGGGGGCTACAAAGTAAAACATGTAGTTCATGTAATAGATCTGATATTACTTCCTTGAATCCCTCTTCACAACTTGTCTCTTCATTTTGTCTGATTGTTTTTTTAACAGGGTATGAAAACAAATTGCAATGGCATTAAAACCTCTTCTAAAAAGCAAAGTTGATGAGCTGTTTGCTCGTTGGTTGAGTGACCCCGAAACACAGCTAAATTTGAAAGAGAACCTGAGACAGCTCTGTCATGGAGAAAGCATTACTCTACAGCATCTAACGTCCCCAAAATCATCCAGTAAACAGTCGCCACGGTTACGCCCAAGTTCACCACCGTACTCACCAAATTCCACAAAACTTCCGAACCCTCGAAGTCCAAGGAGAGCTTTGTCCAACAAAAACAAGGCCAACAATGGATCACCAAGGGTAACCTTACTTTACATCATGTTAAGTTTACATCATATCTGAATCGTTTACGTTTACATCATATCTGAATTAATACATTTTGGTGTTTTTTAAAGATTTCTTTTATTTAGTGAGTGTAACGTATAATATATTTAAACCTATGAAAATTGTTGTTAAAGTTAGTTAATAAAAGTCACAAAGTGAATTTACTACACCAAATCTCTATGTTAAGATGCAATCTGTAACACCCTGAATTAAACATGAAAGTCTAGTGAAAGGGAGATAACTCTGACAAACATCTCTTATCTGAGAAAAAGTGATGCATCTTAATTTAAGTCTTGACTTGTATAGTTAACTGAACCCAATCTATTGAACTAACTGTGATTTCTTTATCTAAAAAAGCAGTAAAATTATTTTACTTGTACAGTTAACTGAACCCAATCTATTGAACTAACTGTGATTTCTTTATTTAAAAAAGCAGTAAAATTATTTACAACAGAAGTTTGTTTTCATTTGTAATAAAATACGTAATAATATTATATTTGTTAATAAAATACGTAATAATATTATATTTGTTGATAAATTTCCTTTTCCTTTTCATACAATACCCAGGGTGTGTCCAATAATTATTATGATTGAATGGTGTTTTTCAGTATAGTCTATCATTGTATAATATAAATATTTTAAAAGAAATTTTTAAGACCAAATGCGGTTAATGTAGTTTAATGGGTATTAAAAATGGAGCATTAAGTTTAGCATATACATGTATATAATTAAATTTGTTTTGATTAAAACTCTTATTTGATCAGAGGTACAAAAATAAAATAAAACAGCAAAACCCCCTGGCCTTGTTAATTGATGCAACTTCTGTATTAGTTGGGATTGACCTACCCGTTGTATAATTTAAAAAAAATTAAAACCACACATTCAAGAAATATTTTTAGTTTACGGCTTTGTATATATTAATTGACTATGAGTATTGTATGTATAACTTTGATTTTATTTATGTGACTTACATGTACTGGTAATTAGTACCTGTGTACAGGTAATTAGTACCTGTTATGACATCTTTAACATTACAGAGTCTTTTATTACTATTTTTCTATATATCACTCTTTTATCCTAGTTTTTGGATTACATTAATTAGTAATTTGTGATAATAAATTGTGAAATGTTTGTTGTGTGAATGCATGGTTGAATGAAAATGAATTATGTGGAGCTGCAATTTGTCAGACTTAAGGTGGAATAAGTTAAGAACTTCATTCAAAGGCTGATGTGTTCACGCATATTTCTCCCCCATCTTGACTGGACCTAGCAATTCATTATTCTCAGGTTTATTTCCATGTGAAATTAACATACAATTGGTTTCATGTGAATTTGATTATTTACATGTGCACAGTTCTTCCCAGTTTGCACTAACTTCTCTTTATTTGTTAAGTTGAATCTTTAAAAACGACTCTATTTAGATGCCATTTATCCTTTTATTTAATCTTTACAAGCAGCTGTAATTTGGAGCCCTGATGTCTAACTGATTTGTGCTATTTATTTCTATCATTGAAGAGAATTTACCTACTACAACTAACTGATACACAAATTTAATTTTTTTTTTTCCACAATATTTAATATGAAAAATGAAGGAATTTTTAAAAACACACTAAATTGTAATTGTTCTCAGCTGTAACCCTTATTTTATTTTTTTTTATTTTTAACAGACGTGACATTTAAACAGTGTCTTATCTTGGCAGCATATCTTAAAATCTTGGTAAACTCCACGCACTTGGTTAAACAATACACATAGATGCACACATGTAATAGAAAATTAATTTACACGCCTTGTAAAAAATTTGTATGGAGTGATTTATTATTGGAAAATTTGGAAACAGTATCCCGATATGAAATCTGATAAAGCCTTGTAGACAGGGGGGCTGTATATAGAGGCCAGATGACAAGTTGTGTGACTGAACAGCCAGTGAACCATGAAATGACCAGGAGAAAAACATTAGCTCTACATAGGTACTACACAAGACGTGTATGTAGCTCAGGTATTTGTTGTGTGCTAGATGATCAGAAGCACAGACGTACACACACGCGGCGTACAGCACACAGTGGTGCTTCTGCCACATTCCTAGCTCTCCTTCCCTCAGTGCATCTTCAGATGGTATTTACACATCCCTGTGTCTGCTGAACCTGATGCTAGATCTGATGGGGTCAAATCTCACAAGCTTATCCCCATGCCAATAGTTGTGTTGGAAACCTTTTAGGCTGGTACCTACAATCTTTGGCTCTTACTACAGATATATTCATTATGATAATCAGAGGGAGTAATTAGCCAGATAGGTGGCTGTGTGTGTATCAGCGGGGGGCTCCCACACCTGGTGAAGAGGTACCATCATCTGGATGTCTTACACACAATGTGAAGGTGGGATTCTGTTGATTAAGTAACATATCACAGTTTGAAGGACTTTTGGGAGTGAATTTCTGTGAGAGGATATGGAACAGACAGACTTTGAGAGGTCTAAGCAGGAAGTGTTCAAGTACTGCCTTCTGAGTGCAGCAGCAGAATGATGGCCAAGAACTGCGCGGAGTTTCAGGTGGTATGTTCCCGTGTAACGCTATATTATAACTGTAGGATTGAGCTGAAATGGAAGAGAGCTCTTCATCACTGTGAAAAGTGTGACTTCAGGAGTGATTCTAAAGGATGGGGCTCAAAGTGTGGTGCTATTCATTTTGGGAGGTGTACCCCTGTGACTTTCCCATTTCCTCAGAGCTACAGCAGACGGAAGGGCAGCCAGCAGAGTGGCTATATACCTGTGGCAAAGGTCTCACCCACCAGACCAGCCACCTATGCCCCCCACAGCAACCCACAGCATGTATGGAGTAGTATTATGTCTCTATCTCATTATCACTGATATAGCACTGATGTTTTTCTTCATCTTCATTATCAAGAAATAGCTTTTATGTTGGCTTTTTTTTTCATCGTTTTTATTCCTATAGATGCATGCAAATCAGTGAAGGAATGGGTTCAATGAGAAAAAGGGAGTTTCTCTTTAAAATGTTTTGGTCTGCAAGATATCAACTGCTGCTGGAATATCTTGAAGCTTGATATAAGAGAGAGAGAGAGAGAGAGAGAGAGAGAGAGAGAGAGAGAGAGTAATTAATTACCTGTAGATCCTAACTTATGTATCAAACAATCAAAACAATTTTATAAAAGGTAGATAATATGTGTATAGACTCGTATATCAACTAAAACACGTAGTGGTTTTTTTTTAGAAGATATTATACATTTTGTAGTAACATTCTTCATGTACGTACTATAATGTCACTGTCTTATTCCTAGACTATTACTCTGTACTGGGAACCCTGTTATTTTTCATGCTTTATGATTCAGTTGATAATGAGCCACTTCTGCTTTGTATTATCTGAGCAGCTTTGTGATAATTAATGTAAAAGGTTTCACAACATTTGTGAGTTAATTGCTAGTTTTTGAGAACTACGTTTTTTAAACCTTGGATTGTATGAGGGAATGAATCCATTTCGCTTCACGTATACAGCAACATCAAAACATATGTTGTCTTATAGAAATTATGCACTGCTATGAACTGGCAATGCCATATATATTGAGAAAATAAATCAGTCATTATTTTGTGTAATACACATGTATTTGTAAACTAAGTGATATTCGTTTCAGATAAATCTACCAAATTCTTCCAAGGATAACAGTAAAAAAGTCTCGTTATCACAAGATCACATAGATTCCACACCGTCAAACGAAAGTCTGGTGGAAAGTGAAAAAGAAAACAACAAAAATGTGATATCTTTTCAAACTGGGACTTCTAGTATACAGACTTCTGTTAGTGCAGGGAGAGAGACAGAAAAAGCAAAACGGAGAGAAAACAAAGGCCAGATTAGTAACAATCTCAATAATGTCAAAGTGCCTCAGTTTTATTATCCGTACGGCAAACCTGTGATAAATTCTAATAGAGATGAACATCTCCAAAAGGCCTTACAAGAAATCGGCAAACTTGAAGATGGGAAGGCGTACAAACAACACATGAAGACCATTACTAAGGTAAGAGTTGTCTAATTGATAAGTGTTGTATATGTATAAGGACCAGGGGGCTGTAGTAGTGGACCAACTACCGGTACTAATCAGAGTATTCTCATTAAGATAGCTGTAAGGTGGTTACATCAGGCACTAGTAAACTTTGCAAGGTATTAAAGAGAAAAAAAATGGAATTGATATTCATAGGAAATATTTACAGGTATATTTGATAAAAGACCATGTAAAATATTTCACAGTCTGTCTCATCTGGAACCAGTCTTACATTAGGGAATGATATTGGATTCCTAACCATACACCCCTCCCCCCCCCCACCCACACCCACACCCCCAGATTCAACATGACCAGTTGATACAGAATAAAGAAATAACTTCAAATACATTTAGACATTTGAGTTGGCCTGCTGTGATTTACATGTAGAGTCAGACTAAGTTCCTGGCAAAGTGTTGACATTCCTTGAGTCACAGTTTTGTCAGTATTTCTGGTAATGTAATGCAATCAATCATCAATATTGACTCTGTACTAATGGAAGCGGTGGCCCTCTGCCATGACCAGTGCCCTGACTGAGGGGTGTGAGGTCACAATACATAACAATGGAGTCTTCTGTATGTGTAATGTTTGAGGAAGTTAAACTCTGGAGACTAGTACAGACCCTTGCATACCCTTATAGTGTCACCCAGAGATCCGATTTCTGATTTGTTAAATCAACTATTTTACAGTGTAATTTCCCATCAGGTTAATCAGAGGTTATTCTGTGTGAGTAGTTCTAGGTCAGTTGTACTAGATGATTTAAGCTAAATATTTCTTCAGAGCTGCTCAGTTTGTATTAAGAAACATTTTTGCAACTGTTAAAGTTCTGTTCATATAGTTTGTCCCAAATATGCTTTAAATTCGGTTTAAAAAGGGGGTTTTGATTTTGGTCTATCTATGGGCTTGAAACCTTAACTTTGGTTATATGAACAAACCAATATTTAGACCTCATAATTAGTCAAGTGAGAGGTCAGAGGTCAATTTAAGTCTGAAAAGGTTCAAGGTCAATGACTGAGGTTAAAGTTCAACTTTAATTTGATTCATTTAACTGGATGGACATAGTTTGAAAGAATCACTTATAACATGGAGAGGAGCAAACATTTCCCTGAAAATGGCTGTCGAAAATTATTTTTGTATCAAACATGGCATACAAAATGATGAATATTTTTCTTCAAATGATCTAATATATTACAGCTGCTTCATGCTATGGTCTATTTCAGGCTTGTAACCTTCCCTTGTACTGGAAGGCCCTGCTGTTCCATGCCAGTGGTGGAGAGAAGCAGGGATACATTACCAAAGACAGCTTCACTGCCATGTGGAAAAGGTAAAATACCTGCTCACGATAAAAGTGAAAAATACCTATCGGGCCATGTAAATGACTAATTGGATATGTATCTTACTTCTGTGTGACCTTGTATGACTATGGTATATATTAGCCTGCATGCTATCTCAGTTTCTAACTGTAAATGGAATCAATGGTAAGTCCTTACATGACTGATTTGTTGTATAGGTTGTATTTATTAAGCTGCAATATCAGCAGGATTAATTTATTCTGTGAATAAATATTGGGGCAGTATAGAAATTTAGAAATTTTATTTATTTATACTTCCGGGAAATGATGTGACTATTTTCCAACTTTTATGATTTTCTTTTTCCAAAATATCATGAATACATAAGATAACTGGATACCACAATGAAAATTACCAGTCATGATACTACACCAAAATAAAACTACTGTACCTGTGCTGTATGCCATGTGATAAAATTACTGAGTCATAAGAAAAACGTAACATGAAAATTCTATACGCAAGTACATAATTATCCAAATAAAGTATTCTTTAATTGGATATCACCTAGCTACTGTAAAAGTGGATATTTACGCGTGGGGAAATTTACACTAGTTACGGGGTAAGCTTATGATTGCGTAAAATACCCTTGCGCCTACGATTAAAAAATAAACACCCTGCGTGTATAATAAAAAAAATAAACATTTTAGAGTGGTAAATCGTGCATCCGCGTATTTAATACCCACGCATATTGTTTGACCATAGAAAACGCGTACTTAACCACCAGTGTAAATAACCACTTTTACAATATTGTCCACGCATCTGTCAGAATTCATATATCTATAATTGTGAATGATGGAAACCTGGCGATTTGGCAGAGTAGTAGTTGTATTGATAATTAATTCTTGTTTGATTGTCAGAGTGTTTCTCCCTTGCCATGATGAAGTGGCTCGATTTGTGAAGTTGGCGGCTAAACCCGACTGTAACTACCTAGAGGAGGACGACTTCTTCATTATTATTCAGGTCAGATTCTGTTGTAATTAATGCAGTGATTGGGCTACATTGTCCAAGTCTATAAACAAAACTGTTCTCTGCAGGAAGCATGCTGTGATCATTTCTCAGACTATAATGATGAGTGAAATTAAAGAGAAATCAGTATTTAAGGATATTTCAGTTTCCTAATTCAGATTTATAAACATTAGATATTAACCAAGTATGTTCAATACACTGTATCTTACATGTAATTATTTTTTTGGAAAAAATAATTCCTTTTGAAAAAAAATACTGCCCTTAGTTTGTAATATCTGTGATAATTTTTCCATAGAATTATGTAGGAATATTTATTGTTACAGCACAAACTTCACTATGTCAATGTGCATTTTATTGGAGGGGAGGGGGGCAACTGTGCTCAAGATAAAATAGGGTTGTGAATTTTTCTGTTTACAGTCAACTTTTGCCAAAAGGGCTATTTTTGTAATATAAATGAATGGAGGAATCCATTGCTGTTGATGCATATATATATTTTTCATTCATTAGTGCTCTTAATAAAGTGCAGCTGTAAATTCTTTACAAGAAAACAAGATTGATGTGGACTTTTTTTCACAGGACATTGTTGATTCTCATCCAGGATTGACATTTCTCCAAGAAGCACCAGAATTCCACTCGCGATACATCAACACGGTATGTTATTGTGAAAGTATCTCTATATTCTTTTTATAGATATGTCTAAATAAAAAAAAGATTGACAAGTGTTCATTTGAAACTCGTTTTGATGAATACTGTAATCTATTGAATTAATATCCTTGTCCTTATCATATGAATTCACAGAGTTATGACCAACATTACATGGTGTGAACATTATAACCAAATTTAGGCAGTAATCCCAGTATCAGAGCATTTTATGCAATTTGATGTAATTTTGTAGAATAATCTTGTGACTAGTATGAAACTGAGACCATGAGCATTGATGAGTGGAGCTGTTCTGTTTCAGGTGATCGCCCGTATTTTCTACAGTGTCAACAGGTCTTGGTCAGGGAGAGTCACCATCAGCGAGCTCAGGAAAAGTAGTTTACTTCAGGTATGTTCTACCAATTACAGATCTAATTGTAGGATCTATAAGATAACAGGAAAATCTTTTTAGATACATTATGGATCTAGAATTATAAGATGATATGCCAGTCTTTTACGCAGACTGGTTTATGCATATACCAACAAATCATGGACAGATAATATACTGTTTGTGGGATACAGAGAAGTACATGTACGTGTACCAATACATCCTTTACGGGTATATATATGTACCAAAACGTCCTTTACGGGTATATATATGTAGTAGTTGGGGCTATATGGACCGTGGATATCGGCCTAGATTGCTCAGTTGTAGAGCTCCTGACTAGAGATGCAGGGGTCTCGGGTTCGATTCCCGGTCCAGCCATATGTTTTCAATGTATGTATATGCTAATTCCTCCTTTCCTACTACAGATGGTGCCGTGGCCTTCCTTGTTCAGGCAATATAAATATAATAAGTCCTGACAAGGTGAACTTGTGTTGTGTCTTCGGGGTCGAAGACTATTTAAGGAGGGAGGAATGTAGTAGTTGGGGCTATATGGACCGTGGATATCGGCCTGGATAGCTCAGTGGTAGAGCTCCTGACTAGAGATGCAGGGGTCCCGGGTTCGATTCCTGGTCCAGCCATATGTTTTCAATATATATATTCTCATTCCTCCTTTCCTACTACATATACCAATACGTCCTTTACAGGTAGATGTTAGATCTATATTGGGGTTTGGGGTACAGATAAGTCCTTAGATTTATGTATTTAGGATCCACAGGGGTACATGTATCTTTACAGATATATGTAGGTTCTCTAGGGATACATGTATCAGTATCGATAATTTCAATACAGGTAAATGTAGGGGTCAATAGGGGTACATTTATAGATAAATATAAGATCTCTAGGGACAAGTACTAGTAGGTCTTATACATAATGGTATATATGTAAGACCTTAAAGGCTTTAGGGGTTCATACTCTAGTAAATCCCATACAGATACTTGAGTAACTCTTTGATTAATACATGTATGATCTCTCTGAGTACGGCTAATGATTATGTAATTGGACAGGGTGGAAGCCATATGATGGTATCATTAAGTGATAAAAATGCAATAAACATGTATCTAATATCCAATTAACTTTTCAGACCCTGTGTGTGTTGGAACAAGAGGATGATATTAATCAGATCACAGATTTCTTTTCTTATGAACATTTCTATGTGATATACTGCAAGTTCTGGGAGCTGGATAAAGACCATGATTTATACATCAGCAGAGAGGACCTAGCCAGGCACAATGACCACGGTATTTCATACATGAATGATCTCTACAGCTCACATCTGAGGCCTCCAGATCTCTACAGCTCACATCTGAGGCCTCCAGAATATGCTTTATCTATAATACAAATGTACGAAAGTGCTTGCAATGCTGGTAATGTCTCTGGTGTTCAAAATTACATAAATAATAGTATAGGCAACAACATGAATGGGGCCTGGCCCCACTGTCACCAACTTTCCTCAAGTCAATACTCAGCCTCAAGTTTTGAGTACTAACCTCCAAGTTATGTTCTTCTCCTTGAAGGATTTGAGTTAAAGGGGCATGGTCACGATTTTGGTCAAATTCTATTTTTCTGTTTTTATTATTTACAATGCTTTAGGAATGCATTTCCAATGACCAAATGAAATAAGAGAGTCAGTAGTGAAGTTATAAGCAAGATACAGGGCTCACAATTCTTTTTCATGTAAACAAGGCTCGTGCCCTGTTTTTGTTTACATTAGTTCAATATACAGGTAAAAATTCTTTTTCAAGCTGATTTTTCCATCTTCTTATTCATTTTAAGCATAACAAATGAGATCTTAACGTTTACCACATTCAGTTTCGGTCTAAAACTGGAGTTTTCACTTCAACGTTCAAAATGTAAACAAAAGCTTTGTTTACATAGCAAAGAATTGTTAGCTCTCTAACTTGCTTATATCTCAACGAATGACACTTAAATTTTGGTTGCCTATTAAAAATGCCTTACTGAAGCATTGTAAACACTAAAATCGGGAAAATAATTTTTTACCAAAATCGTGACCATGCCCCTTTAAGAACTGAGTTGAGTGATTTGAAAATATTGGTGATGGCGGGCCAAGAAAATGTATTCATTATCTTTACGGCACATGTATATGGGAGAAAATATTAAAACTGGATTGAATTCTGAATAATTATGTGTAATGAATGAATCCATGCAACAAAGTACATGTATTTGCATACAAAGAGACCTGCTTTCACTGAATCCTGTGTAGTGGTAATCTGGTTCACTGATCCTTCTGACTCTATTATGGGTTTCAACATCCAAGTTTTTAAATTGTGACACTTTTTAAGCTGTCCTCTTTGATACTAAAGTGTTCATACAAGGAATATAAATTTGAACATGTATGAACAAAGGGTGTTGTTTTGAAGGGGCATGCAAAGATTATAGAGGTGTTATATTATCCTTCCAGGACTACTGACAAAAAGTATCACAATGATGATTAAAGCTGAACACTGCTCGTAAATAGGCACCGTCACACAGATACCTGGTATATAAACCCTTCGATTTCGTTACACCCAATTGCACACCTGAACCTCGTGGCCGACATGTAGTATTCCTTTCGTGGTCTTTAGATTTGATGCATTTTTTTCTTATCTTATGTGCATTTTCTGTTTGTAAATAATGCATTGACCAATTTATTTGATGTTAGTATTCTCCTGGCTTGAAAAAGGTGCGTAAAATTTGATAATTTCATCGCGACCGAGTAACACGGCAAGGCAAAATGTACGTCCACACAGGTGAGACCTCTACAGCGAAGTACTTTGAACTGTTTAGAGGTCTGCCCCTTATATAAGGGTTGTAGGGACAGCAGTGATTAAAGAGAAATATGGCGGACAGTGCCTATTTACGAGCTGTGTTCAGCTTTAAGGATAAATAATAAAAGACAATGATATGTAACATATTTAAGATTGAATTTCATTGAATGCATCCTTCATATTTCCTTTTCCAGCTATATCTGCCAAAGTGATAGACCGGATATTTTCTGGATCAGTCATCAAGTAAGGAATCAGTTTGTTTGTCACAGTCAGTTTACAGTCAAAGTCAAACATAAATTTTGATTGGAAAAATGGTGAAATTTTAATTTGTTGTTTTGTTTGAAACCTACTTTAATTTGAATTTGTAACATATCTGCTTAATATGTATATGAGTTGGTTACGGTACTTTCAAGCATCTATAAAACTTTCAACTGAAAATGCAGTGTTAATTTTTCATGTTATTGACTCAGTGATAACAGAGAGGGTGATTCTATTTCAGAGGCAGCAGTCTAAAGGAGGGAAGAATGAGTTACCCCGAGTTTGTGTGGTTTCTGATGTCTGAAGAGGACAAGAAACATCCAACAAGGTTTGTTTGACACAGGTGACACAGATGGTCTGTTCTCTCATTGAATTTGTGTTACCCTTTGTGTTTAGAAGATTAACTTTATACTGGCATCTCTACAGCACAGAGTGCAATTTCCAAGAGATCCATTTTATACTGAAGGGAATACAGTAAAACAGTTATAACGAACTGCCAGGGACGGGCGATTTTGCTTCGTTATAAGCGTAATTCGTTATATCCGTCAAGTTTACAACATATAATATAGTCACGGGGAATGAAAATCACTTCGCTATAAACGTCAATTCATTATAAGCGTGTTCGCTATAACCGTGTTTTACTGTAGATGTTTAATAATACTATGTATTTATCCTTTGGAAACCATATTTGAAAATCAAGGCCAACACTGGCTGACAGTATTAATTTTTTGTTCCTTTAAGCATCAAATAGTGGTTCCAAGAACTTGTGCTGACATTAATCCTCCTGTTTTGTTTCTTTAAGCATAGAGTACTGGTTCCGGTGTATGGATTTGGATGGAGATGGTGTCATATCCATGTATGAAATGGAATATTTCTATGATGAACAGATGCAGAAGATGGAATCCTTGGGGATAGAGAAGTTACCTTTTGAAGATTGTCTATGCCAGGTAAATATTTGTTGCAGACAAAGTACAGTAAACCCTGATTGAAGGGAGGTATGGTCAGGTACCAGGGAGGTACGGTCAGGTACCAGGGAGGTACGGTCAGCTACCAGGGAGGTACGGTCAGCTACCAGGGATAACAGTTTTGATGACTTACAAATGTATATTCTAATAGATTTTTAGATTTATAATATTCTCTAAGACTAAGGGGTGGTAAAACTTATGTTTCTGATTCATTCACATGGGTTTTTTTTTTTAACCATTTTTAGTGCTCTTTAGATTCATGGTGACATTTATTGTTATGAATATTTGCAGATGCTTGATCTAGTCAGACCGAAAGTTTCGGGTAAAATAACGCTTGCTGATCTCAAAAACTGTAAGATGGCCAATATCTTCTTTGACACATTTTTCAACCTGGACAAATTCTTGGATCATGAACAACGAGATCCTTTTGCCAATGCGCGGGTAAGTGGGAATCCTTAATTTATTGATGATGTGATTATTGTAGTGTGTGAAATTAATAAAATAAACATGAAAACAAACATTTTAAATACCCCGGTATTGCTTTTAATTTTGTGACATATAAAAGTTTGGCATTTATTGTGGAATTAAGTACTTGCATTTAATGAGGAATTTACAGTATTAAGCATAGATGTACCTGGCAGAATTCACAAAGGGACATTGTATGTTTGATGCATTTTAAATAGAAATGGCAGTTTGATGATTTGACTGTTATTTTTAGGACTTCGACAGTGATGTGTCGGAGCCCTCCGACTGGGAGAAGTACGCAGCGGAGGAATACGAAATCCTGGTGGCAGAAGAAGGATCCAACGACCAAGAAGAAATGTAATTATATGTAATGTGTGGCAGGCACAACATTTTTGACCACAGAGCCAAACTCATTCATAATTAGCAGTAGTTCTTGTAAAATTAACTCTTTTAGCCTATAACAAACTGTAGTACATAAAAGCCACATCAACTCTCTTTGGGAACCATATGTTTACCTGTTCATTGAATATTAAATAAATCTGTGTAACATTTCTCAGAAAAACGTAATCATTTGCAGAAATGAAACTTAAAATGATACTTGCTAATAGTTTTTCATCTTAAAATATTAATACATTTCAGAAACAATTCACATTTCCAGTGGTGTGTTACTGTCTTTATCTCTGTGTTTCAGACAATATGAGGATGATTTTGAGCCTGATGATGAGGATTTGATTCAACAGGAACTGAAGAGGGTTCAGCAGTCCAATAACGCCCAGTTCCTGGATTCTAATAACAAAGAGGATGATATCTACGACTTTTCATCAAATAACCTGGGCTATTAACACAAGATAAATATAACAAGTGTTAACACTAGATACAACAGATGGGTGTGAGAGAGACACACGATTCCCAGAATGCAGTATTAAAACAAGTTCCTTTCAAATTCATCAGGAGAATAAACTTTGTTAAAAATTGTGAAGAATGCCATATTTTATTCCATACATGTATACTTTCTCTTATTTGGAACAAAGAAATGTTGATTTTTTTCATTTTACAATTTAGCTTTCAAATAAAAAAAAATATTCATGTAAAATATGAAAAGGTAAATAAATTCCTCAGGTAGTGTTGTGAATTCATTATTGAGAATTGAGCAAAGTGAAAGTACATCAAAATTGGTCATTGTGTACATTTGAATTTTATTTAGCGCAGTAGTCACCATGGCAACTGTCTTCTCTTCATCGACAGCTGTAGGTGTTATTGTCACTGTGATAGATAGAACAATCAGATTTGTTTTTCTTACATCCTTTTTTATCTAGATTTTCAGGAGCTAGACAAGTCACAAACCTTCATTCCCCCAAAGCTGTTTCTCCTGGCTATAGTTTAGCTTCAGCTTGATATTTTTAAAGTTCTTTTTTTTATCACTGTCATTCATGTTTACATCTGATGCTTGATTTAAAGTGCTCTTTCATTGATGATCAAAACAAAGTTGTGGGCATCCAAAAATCTGTCATACATGTATACATTTTTTGCAATCTGTTAATTAAATCTTTCGTCTTCAGCATGCTTTGTCCATTTACTTACTGGTTGGACTTGTGAAGTCTTGTTACTAGATGCTTTTTACATTGTAGAAAAACTATGCATCCGTTTGTTATGAATTTATGTCCATGTTAGATGAAATCATGTTGGGTTTGATTCTCTATGCATCTCCACCCCATATTTATAAGCAATAGATTCAGTCATGGGACCTTCTCATTCCACATTGTCTTGAGAAATGTGAAGTGCCCTATTATTTATTTATTTCATTGTGCTGTGACATACACTGCATATGTTTATGTCAAATTATTCTGTTTTTATTGAAACAAATTATGATAAATATTACACATTGAGTTATTTTGTTTGTTTTTTAACTCCCCAGTATTTTTGGTGAAAAGTGTTTTCACGTAAAAGTGATCGACTCATCTAAACAATTGAACTGGATACCTCTCACCAAAATATAGTTCAATCTTTTTTTAGGTCACCTGAGTAAACTCAGGTGACCTATTGCTATCTGTTTTCGTCCGTCGTCGTGCATCGTGCGTCGTGCAACGTGCGTTAACAATTTACATTTTTAACTTCTTCTTAAAAACTACAAGGCCAATTGTTTCCATTTTTGGTGTGAAGCATCTCTATGGTAAGAGGAATGTAAATTGTGAAATTGGTGGCTCTACCACCCCCAGGGTGCCACAGGTGGGGCCAAATATGCAAAAAACAGCCAAATTTTCAAAAATCTTCTTCTCTACTCCCACACATGTGAGGAAAAAACTGATTGCATGGTTATGATGTCCATGAAGCCCTCTACCAAAATTGTGAAATTCATGGCCCCTGGGTCAGGGGTTCAGGCTCTAGGGTGGGGCCTATATGGTCATATAGTAAAAATGTATTAAATCTTAGAAAATCTTCTTCTCTACTCCCATAGATATTTGTTAAAAACTAAATGCATGGTTATGATGTCCATGAAGCCCTCTACCAAAATTGTGAAATTTATGGCCCCTGGGTCAGGGGTTCAGGCCCTAGGGTGGGGCCAATATGGCCATATAGTACAAATGTATTAAATCTTAGAAAATCTTCTTCTCTACTCCCATAGATATTTGTTAAAAACTAAATGCATGGATATGATGTCCATGAAGCCCTCTACCAAAATTGTGAAATTCATGGCCCCTGGGTCAGGGGTTCATGCTCTAGGGTGAGGCCAATATTGTCATATAGTAAAATGTATTAAATCTTAGAAAATCTTCTTCTCTACTCCCAATAGATATTTGTTAAAAACTAAATGCATGGTTATGATGTCCATGAAGCCCTTTACCAAAATTGTGAAATTTATGGTCCCTGGGTCAGGGGTTCAGGCTCTAGGGTGGGGCCAATATGGCCATATAGTAAAAATGTATTAAATCTTAGAAAATCTTCTTCTCTACTCCCATAGATATTTGTTAAAAACTAAATGCATGGATATGATGTCCATGAAGCCCTTTACCAAAATTGTGAAATTTATGGTCCCTGGGTCAGGGGTTCAGGCTCAAGGGTGGGGCCAAAATGGTCATATAGTAAAAATGTATTAAATTTTAGAAAATCTTCTTCTCTACTCCCATATATATTTGTGAAAAACTAATGGCCTGGATATGATGTACATGAAGTCTTCTACCTAAATTGTGAAATTTATGACCCCTGGGACAGGTGTTTAGGCACTAGGGTGGGGCCAATATGGCCATATAGTAATGTATTAAATCTTCTTCTCTACTCCCATATATATTTGTGAAAAACTAATGGCCTGGATATAATGTACATGAAGTCTTCTACCTAAATTGTGAAATTTATGACCCCTGGGACAGGTGTTTAGGCACTAGGGTGGGGCCAATATGGCCATATAGTAATGTATTAAATCTTCTTCTCTACTCCTGTATATATTTGTGAAAAACTAAAGGCATGGATATGATGTCCTTGTGTTAAGTGGCATCAAATAGTATGTAGGTCATGAGCCCTGGGGATGGTCCTGTCCCTCCTCAAACAGGAAGTGCCAAAATATCTTGAAAAAGGTTAATATCCCCACCCCTAAACCATATATATTCTTGTTCCATGTGTTAAGGGCCATCAAATGGTATGAAGGTCATGGGCCCTGGGGCTGGTCCTGACACCCTCTCAAACAGGAAGTGCACAAATATCTTGAAAACAGTTGAGATCCCCACCCCTAAACCATATATATTCTTGTTCCTTGTGTTAAGAGCCATCAAATGGTATGTAGGTCATGGGCCCTGGGGGTGGTTCTGACCCCCCTCAAACAGGAAGGGCCCAAATATCTTGAAAACGGTTGAGATCCCCACCCCTAAACCATATATATTCTTGTTCCTTGTGTTAAGGGCCATCAAATGGTATGTAGGTCATGGGCCCTGGGGGTGGTCCTGACCCCCCTCAAGCAGGAAGGGCCCAAATATTTTGAAAATGATTAAGAACCCCACCTCTAAACCATATATATTCTTGTTCCTTGTGTCAAGGGGCATCAAATGGTATGTAGGTCATGGGCCCTGGGGATGGTCCTGACCCCCCTCAAACAGGAAGTACACAAATAACTTGAAAACGGTTGAGATCCCCACCCCTAAACCATATACCGTATATTCATGTTCTTGTGTCAAGGGGCATCATATGTTATGTAGGTCATGGGCCCTGGGGGTGGTCCTGACCCCCCTCAAACAGGTAGTGCCCAGATATCTTGAAAACGATTAATATCCCCACCCCTAAACCATATATATTCTTGTTCCTTGGGTCATGTTAGTTCACCTGATATACAGTAAAGGATCCCTGGGAATATCATGAAATTTTGTGGGTCATCCCTACTCTATATGATAGCCTCGTTCGTTTGGGAGACTTTATAATCGCCCGATTATAATTACATCTTGTTTTCCCTTGCTTCTTCCGAATGGAGTTATCTACCTTTGCTTGTTCATATTTAGTAATTAATCATTGAATATAATGTAATTATAAAGAAGTTGTATGATCAAAAGAGTTATGCAAGGCTTTTTATCATTTGAAACAAAAATAGTTTTTGAACTTTCAAAATAAACAAATAGACTTGTTAATAGTAAAGTAATAATTGGCTAACTAAAATCACTGATATAAAGGTAAAATGATTTTGGTATATATGCCAGATGGTTTTTCTCAACAAATGTTGAATATTCAAAAACTGGAACAGGAGAAGTGAGTAACTCATGATGGTTTTTATCGATAAAGCTGGGTTTTTTTTTCGTTTGTTTAAATGCCCACAGGGAGAGTTTCTGTCTGCCCCAGGGGGATGGGGGATGGGAGGTTGTTTTAGATAAAACATGAATAATAGCCACCTTGTTATTATTATTAAATTATTTTCTATCAGAGTCTTTCACCTTTTCAATATCAGGTCATGCACTCTTTTATGATCTTTTAAGTTTTTCGCTAAAATTATAGGTTTAATAGTCGTTTTTGAAAGATTTCAGGCAGGGAGGTGGTCGTCATTACAAATTAAAAATTTTTCTATTCAAGAATAAAACTTAATTAAATGCATATATGAGACTCCTTGACAAGTTTGTGTATGGGTTATGCTACTCAGGTGACCGTCAAGGCCTATTGGCCTCTTGTTTCTCTTTACAATCTACACTACCAGTAAATTAAATTAATAGGAACGAAATTACCAGGTAATGTCTTTCCAATGTTTCCTTATAAACTTGGTTATGAATGAAAAAGTTTTAACCATTTTCTTTGTGGTAGCCATTGAATCACTCCTTATGCCTGCAATGGTCCTTATCTTTTGAAAAAAATATCAACAATAGGTATACATGAGCAAATCCTCGTGGAAATAAGTGTTTGGAATACTATTGCAGGATGAACATGGATTTTATTAATGAGACAAGTTATTTAGTAAGTTTTATGTAATTTCGGAATTCTTTAAAACAGGAATTTTTTTTTTATACCATCAACATTATGTACATGTATATAACAAAACACAAGAAGCACACAGTCCAGTTTCTCTTCTTTTTATTTCTGCTAAAAAAATTCTGTGATGAAATAAAAGAAGCTGAGTCACTGAAGCCAAAACAAGTACAAGGTCCTCAAGTAGGAGGACGAAACACCTCATCAATCAAGTACAAGGTCCTCAAGTAGGAGGACGAAACACCTCATCAATCAAGTTATTGCATGAAAAAAAATTTATGGCAATTATTCTATTCATGAATTGACTTTAAATTTACAAATCAAGAATATAAAGGTGCCAGCCACCTAATACTGCTAGAATCTTTTACATGAAAAACAATGCATCACTGACAAGAAATCTGATTAAAATAAACAATGCATTTTTTTCTTCCTGATTCATATGGAATTGGCGAAAAATTCATCAATATGAATTAAAAACACAATCTGCCTTTATATATACAGCTCACTCATTTTTTGTACAATTGACCTTCAGTTGACCCCAACCTTGCAGACGCTTTGAAACCTTGAGACATTATTGTGCGTTCTAAAATTGTTGGTTTATAGCAACTTTTGAAAATTTTCTAATTTACAGGTACACTGTACATAAACTTAACATGTAATAACCTAATTGTGACATCTTAAGGTTAAAGTATGATGAATAAAAATACATGTATCTTTAAGAAACCAATTTAATGCACTCTAGAAACTTATGACAAAATTTATTTAGTCTTGAGGAGTAATTTTAATGCACAAAATGTATATAAAAATCATTCAGTAAAAGCTATTTTGATTTATTTAAATATATTTTACTGGTATCAAATTAAGATATAAGTTTTTGATAAATTAACATTAATTAATAAGAATTTGACTGAAAATCATCTTGCTATATCCTTTAAAAATCATCTAAGCAATGACTGTGTAGCCCATCCCCCCCCCCCACCCCCAAACAATATACAAAACTATAAACTACTGGTACATGAAGACAGAACAAAGAGCACTGGAAAGTAAAGCATCTTGTGGATTGGGGCTTATTTCGGTGCAACGCAAGTGTTCTAAATGTACATTACAGGACTATATTTACTCCCAATAGCGTAGTGGTGTAGGTGTGTCTGTGTGTGCGAAGATGCGTGTGTGTGAAGACTTGTGTGTGTGAAGACTTGTGGGGCAAAAACAAAGAAAGAAAAACCAAGGCAAAAACAAACATGCTAACGTCTTCCCCAGCCACAACTACATGAACCTTGAAAGCATTTTAAGAATTTTGCCTGTGATGGATCTCTCACTATACAAGTAAATTATACAAGTACATAATAATAATGAACACCGTCACGGTAAAGGGTTTAAAAAATAACAATGGATTCCTTTCAATTGTTTGCGCTGTTGCATATCAATATATAACACAGAAAAAACTGTAAAAAATAAACAAGGATCTACCCTATTGTCAAAAGTATCCCAAAGTATCCCAAAACAGGCATCAACAGGATTATAAAGCATACGCAGGGGGAACTAAAAAAAGCTATTTGCAAGGGATTTGTAAATCAAAAAAAAAAAATCACAGTAATATCAACAAAATATCAGGTATAATAGTTACAATATCATAATGCCATAAATTCATCTTGTGCTAACAAACTGCCCGAAATCAGTTTCGTCTCGCATGTACATGCATATCTCTGCAGCGAAAAACAAGACGATTCTTTTGTAACAAAAACTGAGGAACAAAGCTATAAACCCACAGTTTTTATGGGGGTTTAAAATAGAAAGAAATGATACATGTAAAACAATTTGCTACCAGTGTGTAACGAACCCAAAAGATTGTCTGCAATAATGCAAGGTAAACATCAGTATGTCTTTTAAGGCTTAAAACTTGACAATGAAAATACATTGAAAAAAGTATAAAATGAAATCATATTTCTGTGTGACTATATTGTTTGAATAAATACAAAATAAAGTTGCATCTGTAAAAAGCTGACCAAAAATGCTGCAAAAAAATTAAAATTATTCCAATATAAGCTTAGCACCCATAAACAATATATATTTCTTAAAAAGTTTTCACTAACCAGAAAAAAAATAGGTAATAATCACTAACACTGCATGAAAATAGTAACAGTTTATCATATGCATCTTCTACATTCACAAACCGTTGGCCATATTTCATCGGAAATCAAAGTTAATTTGTAAAGCTATGTAACAACTGTCAGCTTCGGCTTTATCTGGCTATAACAATCTGGTTTCTCCATACATGTAAATAGTTTCAAGACATGTAATTAAATCCTTACGTTATTATTGACATTGTAAAACAGAGAAGCCCGGGTCTTCGGGTTGATTTCCCAGCTCGAAGTTGACTGTTTAGCAAGGAGAGTAAAAGATGTCTGACTACAGTACAACCAGCCTACGACGGCCTGTATGTGATATGTAAGGACCTAACACAACTTCTCATGGAGGTTTGCTTCATCTAAGGCAGACATAAAGCAAAGAAATCTTAAATGCACTTGTGAAACAAAGCTTCATCCACCATTCTCACGTCCTATTTGGAAGCAGTTAAAACAAGTCAGCCTTTCTCTTTAGATCATTGCGCTTCCACTCGGCTAGTCTTTTGAACTGGTCTCTATCCATTTTGAATAATTGATTGAAGTCATCTTGAGTTAGATGTATCTAGAAAAACATTTGTACATTAATTTCAACTGCAAGGAACAAAAATCAGCTATGTCCATTAATTTTTACCAAACTTGAATTTCATCTTAGTGATTTCAGTTACCGGTACCAGCATTAACATGTATACAACAAAAATCCCAATGCCTGCTAGCATAGAACTAGACTAGCAAAGAAAAAAACAAGAAATACTAAGCATTTTGACCTTAAAAACCAAATAAGGTCTCCAATACTGTGGAATAATAAGATTTCGTGGTGGCTCAATTTTCATGGAATTCTTGGGTACCTCTCATCCACGAATTAACATCCTCCACGAACTAATGAATTAGGGTCATTAAGTAACATTTCCTTTTTAGGTATCACATAAAACACGAAATTACCTCCCCCACGAACCTGTAAAATTTAAGCAATCCACGAAAATTGGCCCCCACAAATTTTAATGATTCTACAGTATGCTGTTGTCAATCTTTGTTCAGAGTTTAATTATTAGATTATACATTGTATGACCTTACATGTGTCTCAATAAATGAACATTTGTATAAACCTTACCTCTAGCATATTCCTGTCCACATCCTTGGGTAAGTCAAAATTACTTATCTTCAGCTTATCGTATGGATAAATCTACAAAAATTCAGCATTTGTAGAATAATCACAGTCATAGCAGAATATTGAACCCGACTACATTTATTAGTACAGAATTGTTTGTGCTAGCTCTTGGGGTTTTATTTACTTAACAATAATTAATCAATACATACATTGGCCAGAAAATAAAAATAAAGAATTAAATCCTAAATAAATTGCTAATAGCTGAAGATCATAGAAAAATTTTCAGCACCTACACAGATTATTTAAAGATTATTTCAGCTTGTTTTACGTGGTAAGGTAAGACAGTGATGAAACTCTGCAGAATACAGACTTGCTGTTTCCACAAAGCTACACATGTTACATGGTATGAGGAACCCATTTGGATAGTGTTGCTTGATTTAAACGAGACTTACTGGGGGGTCAGCCTCCGTGTGCCAAGTACTGCGCTGTAGGGAGATGATGGAAATCCCTTGACCTCCTAGAATGCTGGAAGGGGCGAACGATTCTTGCTGTGATATCAGAAAATAGTAAACTTTTAGTCATAAATAAGTAGTGTACCCAAGTTCCCACACTGTGGTTATCTTTATTCTATATATCTGAAATATACATAGCTGTCTTCTGTGTATTACAACATTTATTCATTTTTATATAAAATATTAATGAACCCAAGTTTAATATACATGTATTGTAACATCAAAATATTGTAAGACACAGGTTCATAATTTTGCTCCATATCAATTTCCCGAATTGCATGTCCCACACATTTATTATTCCTTATATGCTTACCATATATTTTGATGATATATTTGAACCCCAATGGTCCCTCCTCCTGACATGGTACAGACAAATTTGAAATATTTTCATACTATCTTGCTGCAATTTTACTCATGCATTTACAAATCATAGCCTTCATACACTTGAAAAAGATTTTCTATGCAAAATAGGAGCAATCCCTCACTAGGGGCATCTCTAATTTTCTTCAAAAGACCCCCCCCCCACTTCTACCCTTTAATATTTGGACCCCTTTGTTGACCTCTCAGTGACCTCCAGAAAGCATACATACCTCTGTGTTCACAGTGGAAGAGGAATCTGAAAGGAAATAGAATGCACATTAATATGTTTACTATTGTTTGGTTTTATTCATCAAAAACATTCTGTGAAATAAGTGTTCCCTATGTACTTGATAAAAGCTTGATAAGTCTTCACTCAGAGATCTAATGAGTTCAAGGCCTTTACAAGGTGTTAAATCTTGACGGATGTTTGTAAACAGAGTTTAGACTTGATAGAAGACTTTACACAAATCAATAACTAGATTGATGTTACCAGTAAGTCATTCCTTACAAAATTCATTTCCACAGGGTTTAAACTTAACACTTGCCCACTCGCCAAATGCGAGTGAAATTTGCTGTGGGCTCATAAATTTTAAAACATGTTCGCCCACATGGCGAATGAAAATTTTGGTAACAGAAATTCCATCGATATATTTATATGGGTATTTTATCAGGTTTGTTATTCCAAAAATCGAGATGACGTAAACACTTCATCAAACTCGTATCATTTCGCTTACTGTAAAGCGTTCAATGACGAATACTAAATCAAGATGGCGAGGCATACACACAGTTCACGTTTTTTTTTTTTTATAAATATTGGAGAGATTAATTAGAAGCGGGGTCGGTCTGAGTCACAGTCATGAGATGGGTATTATAAACTTAATGAAAAAAAGGAAGATGCAGTTCAAAGAGAATCGGGTTATTGGGAGACCGTGGTTAACAGAGACGGGAAAGATTTGTTCATAGTTTCTAATGAAGCGACGTGAACTTTTACAAAAGGTTGCACCCTTTAAAATTTAGATTTTATTGATATAAAACGAAAAGTCAAAGGTGCAAAAAAACTGTGCTGAAATTTAAAAACATAGCAAGGCAAAGGAGGCAGGCAATAACCAGTCACTGAATAAAGATTAATTTTAAAAGGTTGTTTGCAGCTCAATTTTTTCATACATTTCTCATGTTACAATTAATTGGTATGTGGGCTAACAAGTTTAGTTGTGGGCTCCGAAATTTGAAACTTTAGGAGCCCACATGGCTAGTGAAAATTTTAGTGAAGTTTAAACCCTGTTACCAGGTGTTATCATTTATTTAAAGTGAAGATTTATGGAATAAGGACTTAATTTAACTATTTATAATGTTAAAAATCTTTCTAAAACAGAGTTATGATTTGATTGAGATCCTGACAAGGTTTTGAGTTTGATCTCTGTATAAAACTTACTAGCAGTATGATGACGACTGGTTCCTAAATCTTCAAAATCATAGTACCTCTGGAAATTCTACAACAAAAATACATCACACATCAAAGAGATCCTTATCGACATTCTGAAAGTCTGATGATTCTGCAGAAAGCAGTAACTATTAGAAATACTATCACAATACAGTTAAATTTTATAAATGTGGAGCTTTTAAAAGTCCTAGTTACCGTCTAGTTACATACATGTACGGTATATATTTTATCATCTACATCATGAATCCTTAGATATTTATTTTTTTTTCTCTATCAATGTATAATAATACATGTTTTCTGTCTGTCCAAAATAAGTAGACCATTAGTACATTCTTGTACTTACATAGCCTCCAAAAGTGCCTGAAACAGGAAGGGTGGCAGCTCTTGGAGTGAGTGCATAACTAGACCTTTGTACTGAAACAATAAGAAAAGGTAGGTATTAAAACAACTACCAGTAATCAAAAATTACAGCAGTTTTATAAAAATATTTCCATTTATGGATTCACAGAACAAATGCTTCAGGTTAATAATGCTAACTATGCCATTGGGTATATTGTCCTTGATATCAGTGACGAGTTACCTGGATATTGTGTGGACATGGTTCTATAGCCCCGTGATATATCACTGTCGTCCCAGTATCGCCGGGGTCGATCCAGAAACCTAGAGGGAGCTGAGAGAAAGCACAAACCCTGCCTCAAACTCATACAAACATGAATCTTATGAAAAAACAAACCTTGTTTCAAACAAAATTACTTTTCATTCAAGATAATCATGTTAACATGGAACACAATACAAAATTTCTGAAATTATTTTGAACCTATGAACTGTTACAATGTAATAAAAATTCAGTAACTGAGCAGTAATTGATACAATACACTACAGAGAGAGCGTGTCTTACAGGCAAACATGGGGGACTGATATCGCGTGCTGTATCGGGGCTCGTGATCGGCTCCAGGCACTCGGGAAGCTTTCCATGGATCTAATGCTTTTATTGGATGCGCTCGTTTTTCTTCTAGCTCCTTGTATATAATCTTGCCAATACCAGATTGGTCTTTGAACTTTGACAGTTCTTCGATTTCTTTGGTAATTTTCGGGTCCTCTGGTGGCATTTCCTCATCTTCATCGTCCGTCTCTCCCCGACTTTTTCGTCGCTGTCTCACTACAAAAACAAGAACAGTGATTCAAACCCCAATTTTTATAAAACATACACAACAAAATATACACAACAGTGATTCAATTTTGTTTTTCACTTCACATGATGTGTTTCTTAAATATTAAACATTTTTTGGCAGACCATTCAAATCTCAGCAAAGGAGAAAAAAATCTGGTCACACAAGAGAAATATACTAGTCAACACCAAAAAAAACCTTGTCAAATCTGTCTCTTCTTTCATCATAAATTGACCCCCTACCTACAACCCCCTACCCTACTTAAAAAAAATTCCTACATTTAAAAGGTAAATTGCTTCCTATTTGAATTTATCATTTAGACTCACAAAGTTCTGGCAGAATGGCAGCTGGACAGGGGGGTCCCGGCCAGTCTTCTCTCTCTATCTTAGTGATCTCATTGGGCTGCGGCGGCTTGGCCGCTGGGAACATACTCATTCTAACCGCCTCTTCATTGCGGAGCTCCGTGGATGAGGATACTCTCCGTGTTCTCTTCACAACCACCTTTGATCCAGTAGCTAATAAAAAGATAAAAAAAATTAAAATTGCTTTTATTTTAAAATAGAATGCAGTAAAATTACATACCGGTACACATGTTACAGTGTAGTTACCATCAACAGATACACCACAAAATCTTAAGCTGACCTTTTCACAAAATAAACACAACAAATTTCCACCATTAAAGGCTTAATCTTCAAATATTTTAAATGATTCCTACTGGTTAGAGATAGGGTCATCTACATGTACCACCAATGGCTAACTAATGAATATACATGTATATGTTACCTTTAATATCGGTAATCAAGTGCATGTATCAGGTATGAAGGTGTGAAATATGTAATTCTCCGGCCCTATCAACATTAATTATCTCATAGTATAAAGTAGTAAACACCTACCTAATGCAGCCATGCCACCTACAAATTTGGGAGAAAAAAGTTTTTATTCATGTTAATGTAAATTAATGGTACTTGTAAGTAATTTTTAAATTATCAAAGAAAAGTTGTACCAAAATACCATACCACCAAGTTACACATGTGTTTGTATAAAAGATGATGAGCTTCTCTAAAATGATATTGCATTACATACTCTTTTACAAGTTTTACTTTAAGTTGTGATCATAAAACAAATGATGAACTTCTTTACAGTGATCTTCAGAACTTACTCTTCTTAGTTTTCAAGAACTCGGGCTTGTCCTTGGAGTAGGAGAAATTGAGTGGCCTGTGGAAGTGGGGCGACTTGTGGTCTTGTCTGGGGAAAGAGTTCACCTTCTTCAGGTAGTTACTGCGTCCCTCACTCAGGTAACTCGTGTTGTAGAATTTGCCGTAGTCAACCAGCGACTTCTTCTCACCATAATAGTCCTGTCATTAAAAACAACGCATGATAGTAGAATTTATGCTGACATTCCATTCTGCACATCTCTGCACAACACTAAGGAACCTTATCACACAGTTAATTTTTCATAATCTTCCATGAGCTATAGAGTTTTACTAAGTTTTTTATTGTCTTTTATTAGATATCATTATTCTGTATGAATATACAGCTCACTAAACTGAATCTTTATTATCAATTGAATACATGTATATCTCTTATCATTGAATAGTACCGATACTTTAAATGGACATATGATAGTATACCTTACATTTTTTTCTATTCTTAAAACAAAAAGTTTTATTTTTACTTTTTAAAATCCTAAACCTACAAATTTGTAGACATATCTTGAGAGCATAAAATGTTACTGTAGAACACAATACACTCAAATTCTGCAAATTACTGATAAATGTAACTGCTCTGGAAGAGATCAATTTGGGTTATTACGCCTCTGTTTCTCTTCAATTTTATCAAGTTTCAGTGTATTTCCTTTCTGTTTTACATCAATTTTCAGACAACAACTTAGTGCATGACACTGCATGTACCTGAAATCCTCCTAATCTGAACTACACTGCTAAGTAAGTAATATAAGGCATCATCAGGGATGGTAGTCCATTCAACATACTATCCACTTACATCAAAACAATAAAATATCTCCAATTTCGAAACTAACATCGCTATTTCAAAAACAATAAGCATTTCCATTATATTTTACAACTGACCACAGGAGATGTGGGGGAACAGTACAGGAATGTGTTTACCTGGCTGACAGGTGTTAATGCTTCGTCATCACTTTGATCCGTGTGATCCTGGTCAGAGTCTGTGTTTATATCTGTAAAGAAAATAATAAGCACTGGAGTTCAATAAGTCACGTATACATAATGCAAATATGAGCCAAAGAAAATATGGGAATTATTAGGAGGCAAGATTACTTATTTTTCATTTGGAAATAATAAGATGCATTTAATACTGGGTACATGTATTAATTTACTGGTATCATAAACAGGATTGTGAAGGGATTGACAAGAAAATTTCATTATTTAGTATGCACCCATTGCAAATAAATGAAATTGTGGATGAAACTTGAGTGACATTACATATCAGTTGTTCACTATATTTGAGATTACATGGTTTTATCTTTGGGCATGTTTGACATCAAATAAATAATTAAAAAAAAACCCTCTAATTAAAAATTATCTGGGAAATTTTTAAACTTCTTAAATGTGCTTTAAAAATTAAAAAACGAAACTGGATAAATAAATGAAAAAAAAACCAAGGAAAATGAACAGCCCTGATTCTGCTACTCACTGAGTTCTGAGCAGAGTACCCCATTAGGGGTGGAGGCCGCTCGAGGCATCATCTCCCCATTTATTCTCTTGGGCGTCAATGGTTCCTTAGAGACCCCGGTCCCATTCATTCTAACCGGACTACTGGGAATAAGCTGCTCTTCCTCCACCTGAGGAACGTTCTCCTTCTGTTCTTTGTCCACGGCGGGCTTTGTGCTGGGAGACGATAGCGTCAGGGACTTGCTCTTTGGGAGGACTGCTGAGTCAGCACTACTTGACCTCTGCTCTATAAATGAGGCCGACTCAGACCTGTGTGGGGATGCTGCCTGGGGAGTCTCCTCATGGAGGGACTTCACCCCCGTCCGTTTTGGGGACTTCCTCGGGGAGGGGGCAGGCTCGCTATCAGAGTCCCTGTGTTTGGAGGACTTCTGACCTGTAAGCAACAAGGGTTCATAAGAATTTAAATTTAAACTTGTTTTTTTTCAATACATTTGCTTTTCTTTCAAAATATCAAGCAAACAAAATCCTTTCTGATTTGGTTCTCTTCTACATCATGTATGTTCATTCACTGTTTAAGAATAAATTCGTGCACATATTATATATATATCAACTACACACAGTAAGTTCTTTACAATATAACCATGCAGCTGCATTTATAAACTCTATAAAATATATCAAACAACATTCTTTTTCATTCATGGCATTAGGAACTGCAATTTCTATGCTGACTTTTTCCTTGATTTACAACAGCAAACAACCTAGTGGTGGTCTTGGTTCCTAGAGTTTTGAAGAAATCAATTTTTCCACTTTTGGAGTTGGACTGGCAAATGACCAATTAGCTGGTGCTCTTGTGCAACAACATGCACTTAATACCTGTCAGTTTTAGTGACTGATCACAGATTGACTGGCCTTTATAGATTGACAGACTTTATGTTGATTTATTTATGGCTAATTAATATCTTATCCCGATCATTAAGTCAATTCATAAGTAGGCAACAATAAAGTTTACTGAAGGACACAGCTGTAAAGTATATTCATAAGATTAAGAAAGCAAATGGACAGAAGAAAAGTCATGCCTTATAACCCTCCCCTCCCCCAAATTTAAAAATATCACTCGATCATCATTTTTGAAAAAGGCAGTGTGAATGTACAATAACTCTAAATTTTATTTCTCTGTACTGTTCAGCTTCATATATATTAGGATTACTGGTAAGCTATTGCTTGCTCATTTATATTTTATTTAGAATGTACAGTATCCACAACCTCAATCTAATATAACCTCTGATTCAATAAAATATTCCGCACTCCTGATTATCTGCATTTTTGGGCCATTGAACAAACCAATTTCCTAAGCAATGTATTTGTTTTCATTCCAATATTTAACTGGTGTTATCTCCCTAATTGTCATTAATCAAAAGATAAAAATAAAATCTGATCACCAGGATCATGGATCCAGTCATTGTTTCAGGAGCAGGGTACATTGGGACAGGTATACTATCTTATATATTTCTGTTTATATTTTGAGGTTAATTTTTTAGATCATTCCTATAGGTCGGTACAAATATTTCATACCCACATTCCTGTGCAAATATATTGTGCTAGGATATTTCTATTACCCCCCCCCCCCCAACCTAAAAAAATATCCCAGATAAAAAAGATGTGGCCAATGTATCCCAAAAAGTGGTGCCACAGCCCTGAATTAAATAAAATAAGGTCATTCCTTTCAGTTTCACAGTTGCTACATTGTACAAATACAGTAAGGCTAAGCAACAACAGTCTTATAACTAATTACAGGAATAGTTTCCATTGAAAATACCATTGCATAGAGTAGAAGTAATTTCAATAATTATGGTATCAAATGATGAATCATTATGACGATGAGATAATGGGGAAAAAGGTAGGCTTCTATAGTATCTTTATCTATCAAGTAATCAATGACATTTTATAGCATCACAGAAGTTTGAATTTTGCTCATAACTGAGGTAAAATATAGATGACCCCCCCCCCCCCAATTACTAGTAGAAGGCTGTGTGTGTTACTGTTTTTATTTTAATTGAAACCTCAAGCACTAATTCTTAAGAAGAATCTTCAAACTCCTTTGGTAGCAAGTAGTCTATAACAGGAAAATGTGTAAATAGATCCTATATTCCACGGAAACATTGCCCATCATAGACATTCAGCCCTGAGATCACTCCGACCTGGATGTAATTAACCAACTATGGCTATGTTTGGTTTTATGATCGCGTCCCCCACTGTTACTGATAATGCTGATGATGAGGGTTAAGAATATTATCCGCCATCTTGAATTTTTCTGGGCAATTTGCGGAGAGAATTTGGGCGCTGCTATAAATTTGCCATTAAATAAACAATGTCTTTTAAACAATAACAGTGTGGTTATTTGTATAAGAGACCGCTAAACACCAACTCCGCTCCAATTTTATTAGACGATTTTACCGAATGACTGTCAAACATCGACATTATATTTTATACTGTAGGACTACGCCGAAATGTTCATGACATCTTTTCTGACATAAAAACTCACCCATTATGAAAAGAAAATCCACCGACAAATATCTTATGGAAGCATAGGTGTAAATAAATCTATTTTGGTGTGATTAAATTTCCATCTCTGTCCACATGTTGTATACACCATCGAAAGGAAGTTCTCAAATGTCAACAGAGCGGACGATTCCACTTCAAGGGGTGCTAGCAAATCCGATATGCTAACTAATTAAAGCGTACCTAATAAACGTCGTATATACAATACTTGTTGATATAGCTAAGCTTTTGATAAAAAAAATAATTTCGATTGCAGATTTTTACGGATATGCTGTAGTTGAAATATGATAATATAGCCGATGGTTTCGTGAAAATGGGAGATTCCTTCGTAAGTTGTCCAACACTTTTTTGAAATCCCGTCCACAACAGCTGGTCGCCCGAGGATCTAAACAAACGAAGTATGCTACCACAAATCTTGATTGCAGTTTTCGTTATTGTAGTCACATCACTTTTATACAAAATTGGACATTTCCTATACAAACGGTAAGTATACGTTATATATTTCATATTTACATTTTAAATAGTATTAACAGCAATATAAGTAAAGGTGTAATTTGGCGAGCTGCGATTTTTAATTGTTTATTGGGCGTTCTGGTGTGCATGCAGCTGTTTCTGAATGGCATTCCTTTCCTCTCCCAGTGTGAATCTATAGTAATTGGTCGTGCTGGTTAACTAAAAATAGATATGCGGTTCACTCAAGATTTTCTAATTCAATTTCATTTTCTTCGATCGACCAAGTCGACAGACTAATAGAGACTTAGCTTATTATAATCATATAGGCCTGCCGGAGTCTTGTTAACAAATGACCCAGTCTCCCACAATGCCTAGAGCTTGGGATAATGTCAATGACCAGACATATACAATCGCTAAAGGATAAAAAAAAACCCATCTTGAGTTAAAAATTGGGCTTTTTAAAAAAAATGCACAATGTGAAGAAAACCTGAATTGATAAAGTTTGGTAAAACCTTGTTTAGCGAATCAGTTATATAGGAAGTTAAGCTTATATTTAAAAAAAAAGAGTTAAAAATCAAAAAATTAAATGGGAATAAATGACATCCAAGCCCCCCTCCCACCACCAAAAAAGTAATAATCCGTCCTTTATTTAAATTTTGACAAAAAAATACTTTCATTAACCAGACAAATTCTATGTATAGTATAGTTGAAATTTTAAACGTTAATAAAATTATGCATGTGTATCAAAACCTGCACAGTACATATAACTTCTTAATCTTTAATCAAATTACATACATGTAATGGGAAAGGTTTCCTAAAAAGTGACATTTTTCATGCATAACTACTTTTTTTAACCCCTTAGTTACATTGTATCTACACATGAGCATTTAAAACTTCTGTAGGATTGAATATCGTATTAGGTCGGAAAATGTGGGACTCGCACAGTCGCACTAGAATTTTCTCGACCGAGAGGCCGTTAGCTGAGGTTAAACCCTTGTCAAAGCTTATGGAGTTTCTATATGGAGTAATTTTCTTGATATAAACAGCTATGTACAGAATTTTCCGAATAAGAAATATTAAAGGTAAAAGTCGATCCAGAGAGCTAAATACCGGTGATACCTGGTACCATATATCAGTTTACAGTATTGACTCTTACAGTTGACAGTTTTAGCGAAGATTTATTGTAGTCTATTATCAAAGTAATTACAAATTCATAGTGATACTAATAAGCTCAGCCTATGTTTTCTTCACCATGCCGGCTACTGAGTAGGTAAATTTTGACGCACATTTTTGGATTCTAAATATGAAGTAATCATTATTACACGTGGAGGTGAGTATACTTCCGAAAAAGTAATGTAAATAAAATAATATATCATTAATACTTTAAAACAACAAAAGATGTAAAGAGGTATATATATAGCGCCTTTTCTCATCATTTCGCCTACACCCGTGTTTGAACGGAAAGTCTAAAAATAGATACAGAAACCGTCGCTAGAATGGCGTCTGTAACCTCTGATTTGTCATAAATTCAGGAAACCTGCTCCGAGAAATAAATATATATAGAACTGCATGTATAAAGACAGTTGATATTCTGAACCTTGATAACTTCTAGCAAAATAAAATGAATGTTAGTATAAATAGAGTTTAGTGTAATTGAAAAGATTTGTTGATATTGAGTGTGCTCATACCAAGAATTAAACAAGAGACTTGAAAAACCCCCAGGAGATTAGATACATGTAATTTAAAATCGCTATTCTTCTCATGCTGAGATTGAAAAGAACTACTGGGTGGAATCGATCCAGCGACCGCAAAATCAAAAAGACCTACGCGTTACCACTAAGCCACGCATAAAACACTTTAATAGAATGTCTTTTCAATATATGTGGCTATATATATGGTTTCCTTTGAAAAGTCACTAATTGAAATATTTATATAATTTTCAGTACGAAGACCACGTTAAACCAAAATTTATTCAATGTAAACGTTTACAACAATACCCGTAGAACATAATTTTAATCGGATTTCTTTGTTTTCAATAAAGTGGTTCAAATAGTCAAATGTCCTACTTTTATTGCATACTATTTTCCTATACATATCCCTAACAAAACCTGAATATTTTAATCATGTGTAAGATAACGAAGGCTTCTTAACATGGCAATTGTGTGATTTGCGTTTCTTTGATACATTTTAACTAAATATTGTATAATATTGAAATTATCGGATGTCTGCAAAAAGCGCTATACCGGTATATTGTAGGCGAATAATGGGAAAATACTGTATACCTCTTTGATGTTTTTTCTCACCTTTACCCGTTAACTTTGACGCATTTTAAACTGGACCGCTTCCCACCAAGTTCATGTCAGTTTCTGTGAAAAGCAATGTTTAATTTAATTGAAAAATGACGATGGATCTCATTCGTGTTTTCTTTAAGCAAGCATACACGGTGTCACAGCAAATCACGATACATACAAGTATTCAATGTTTCTGTTTCCATGGTGATGATTCGTTAGTGAATATATATCCACAATGCTTTATAAGCAAATATGTCATATTACTAGCACAAACATCGTTTGAGCCAAGACTTTAACAGGTTTCACCAACCCTTAATTTAACACAATATACGGTTCTCCAAACAAGGGCAATTAACTATTTATACAACAGGTACAGTTTATAGTGTTAAGGCGGCTTGGCACACCCAATATCGATGAATATATTATTGAATTGATCTACCAAGTATTTTTTTTTTTGAGATATGATTATATGGTGTCCTACTTTATATAGTCTCCATTGCGCATGATTTTGCGCACTCTTAAGAATTCTTTTCGATACCTTGAATTTATGATTGAACACAATAAACAAATTACCGATAACATTTTTAAGTAACTTCTCAATTTTTTTCATTATTATATTCGGATATGGCGAGCGTTCATTTTATTTACGTTAAAATAAACTGTAGCTTGTATGATCAGGTATGAAATAAGAATTTATTGACGTAACAGAAAAAGCAAAATATGTACGCAATGGGCACCTAGAGCAACCAGGTTTAACTTAGAGAATAACGACTGCAGGTTTAATAATCATCTATTCCAAAAAAAAAAAACCCAATAAATTTATTCAAGGGGTCCGAAAGAGCGACAGATTTGGACACAATTTTTAATCCTTTAGTTATTTTCACAGCTCAACACGGCGTCACAACGTTCCCCCAGATGTGGTCATTTTGTACCAAATAGGGCGGGGTCCATTCGCCCCCAGTGTTTCACCGTTTCCGTTAAAGCTGGAGACGTTCTTACGAATGACCAAAACTCCGTATGTTGTGAGTACGAGTCTAGAGACAGCCCAATAATGTTCAAGTACCTTCTGGTACATTTTTGTTACATATTTCCTCGATATTCCTCTATTTTTTAGCACAAGAAAGAGAGTGAAGATTTCTTGTAAATGCTCACATGTAAATACAGACATTGAACCAACGTACGCGTGTTTTGGGAGAATTCCATTAATGAGGATTTTATTACCAATTTTCATTATTCATTTATTTGTATAGATTTGGCAACCTTTAAAAAAGAAAAGAAAAACGAATAATATTGTTTAGTTGACTTTGTTTTAAATAAGTCATTTCCATAGGCACCTGACGTATATATTGTTCTCAGGACTATAATATTTATTCATGAGAAAAATATATAAATTCAAGTGCCTGTGGTTATTTCGTTCTGTCAATTGTCTCTATACTTATACGTGTTGTAGAATGACCATTCAGCGAAATTCTCATCCAAAAGGAAAACACCATGGATGGAGTATGACGGAAAATCAATCGCAGACTCGCAGTTCTGCGTGGAATATATCAAGAAAAAGAGAGGAGTAGACGCCAGTAAAGACCTGAGTCCCGGTGAGCGAGGCATCGCACGGGCCTTCCAGAAACTGACCGAGGAAAACCTCTACTGGTACTTGTATACATCTTGGAATCTTCTTCTTTTTTTTCATAATATATATATCGACAAGTAACTTGTAAGTGTATTTTGTTAAATCTCAAAAATTGAAGGAAAAGGTAACTTGGAACATTCTAGTCCTACATTAGAGTGACCAAGGCCGTCAGCATCAAATATCCGTACGTGGATCTGTTTATTGTATTCAACGAATTCACAATTTCCTACATATTCACAATACAATTCCGTCCAATGGTTTTTATATAAAACGTTATACATATGTATATATACTGTGAATGAATATTATCTAAACCCTTCGATATTTACATGTATTTAATATTAAGCAAAATGTTGTGCATGCATAGAAGTTAGCCACTCTTTTATTATCATGTTTTGTGTCGCACGGAAGGAATGACAACCTTGCTATCAATTATTACAAGTATATGTAATTTGTACTTTTTTATATCATGAGTAAATAAAAAGTGTCATTTTTGGACTCAACAGTTGCGGACATCACTGAAATATTACATAACCGCTTACGAAACCGCTGGTAAATTACTTATTTGGCAATGGTAGAAACTGTCAGATCCCGTACGAACTGTCAAAGTTTTCATACATCCATGAAAATCAGGAAGAGTAAAAAATCTAGATAGGGCTGCGTTTTTGAAAGATCGTTCAGAGAGTAGCTAACAGACAGATCCAATATATACGTTGGTCTTGAACAACCGCTCGACCTAGCGTGTCATTAATGCTGCAAATGAATTTGAACACTGCTCATTATTACCACATGACATGTACATGTGTTATGTCATTTTCACGTGGATACATTTATACAGCTACCGAGTATGATTCCCTCTATTTCTTGCGGAGCCTTAAAGTTAGATCTAATTCATAACTCCATAAAAACAGCCAGACTGAAATCTACATGCCCCGTTTATCGATTGGTCGAAACCTACAGCGACCTAAGAAAAATTATGGACTACGAAATAACCATGATGATGTCAGACTCAGAGTCTCACAGGAGATGATTTGGCTGGGTTTTTTTAGCTAACGTACTTTGTATATTAACAGTAATTTAGTGAATTTTACTTACTTTTTTTTTACAAACAATTTATTAATTAGTTAAAAGAAAGATTTAAATATAAACAATAAAATGCTTTCTTTGATGATTCATGCGGGTTATGAAGGTGGCGACATTGCAGAAAAAATACATAACCCGCGTTAATATACATGTAAATTGTATTTGCTGATTCAAATCAAAGCTAAATCATTTACATACTACATGTATAATGGTAGCCAAAACTATCACAGTCTCTCACTAACTAGCGATTAGCTTAGATCTACATGAGTATAAGACTTACTGTATGAGATCACTGTATGAAGACATTCGGATAAAAAGTAAATACTTAATATATGACTATACGTAATTAACTGTTTTGTGTTGATGATTTGTGTCTAGAGACGTAAAGGCAAGATTAAATACACAACTAGTGAAACATATGACTATATGTAATCTACAAGTTTAAATTCTATTTTTGATTGTGTCAGGACCATGTGTCTCGAGATGTTCGGTGACGATATATCCACGGTTAAGAAGGTCATACCGTACACAGGGCTCAAGCTCTGGTTCACCCTCTGGTTTCTGAGGCGGGTCATTAGACAGGAGACCTGGGGGCACGGGATTGGACGACACACCCCGGACGAGGTCTGGTCCATAGCCGTCGATGATATGACAGCCATCTCTAATTTTCTAGGTAAAGCAATGTAAACGAATTTGTATGCAGTGACCATTTCCATACTCATTTGTTAGGTTTTTTTTGCTAGTAAATCCTTTTTATACATGCATTGTACAAATTAACTTAATGATTAATTTAAAACCTTTGAAAATAGTCTATAATAAGACATCGTCGGAAACCCATGGTCAACGTCACACGGACGTAGGTTTCCGACAATGAAGGTAAGAGAGCTATCATCAGTTTGTTTTTTTTATAGTTCTGATGCACAGGCACCTGCCGTTGTATATT
Organism: Magallana ariakensis; assembly: GCA_020458035.1. Lineage (NCBI taxonomy): Eukaryota > Metazoa > Mollusca > Bivalvia > Ostreida > Ostreidae > Magallana > Magallana ariakensis. Next base: position 50,241,771 of record CM035819.1, read on the forward strand.
TTTTTCATATTAAAAATATTAGGTAGGGGTATACATTGTATATTTTTTATGAGATAAATAACGTCAGGTGCCTGTGTTTTGATGTTGTTGTTTTTGATGACAGGGGACAAGGCGTTTTTCATGGGGTCTGAGCCTAGTGAGGTTGACTGTGCGATGTTTGGTATGTTGGTGATGATACTGTGGAACATGCCCGACTCTAAACACGAAAAGTACGCCAAAGGTGGGTGTCCGGGCCGTTTTACAGGACCTTTTTATTTTCTTTCATCTTTGTGCATTTTCTTGCGTTTGTTATTTTTGTATATGTTGCGATTATGGTTTTCGATAAATCATCACAATCTAAAAATATTAGTAAAAGATATACATTCTTTACACATTTTCTTCCTGTTATATTGGTGGTGTTTCTTTTCTTTTTTCTTGTTTTAATTAGCAATTTTTTCAATTTTAGAACATTTACCTAATTTGATGGAGTACTGTGAACGCATGAAAGCCCGGTTCTGGCCGGATTGGGACGAACACATCCTCACTAGCGACAAGTACAAAAACGATGACGGAAAAATATACTTCAAAGACGAATGTGATTTAATTTTCCGCAGTGAAGATTAATTATAAATATTGATTATCCAAGTGAAACAAAACCACTTGTGAATATTGTTCTTTTTTAAAAGTTTTGTAAATAGTTCATGTTTTTTTCTCATTAATTATACATATTATCATGAAAACATTAAAATGCTTTATTTTGTGGATTTTAACATTGCCGTAACTATTACTATGTTATTTATTTTCTGCAAAAACACACTTTCATACCTCGTATGAACCAGCAAAGCAAGCATTTTATTGTTTATATTATCATATTTCTCTCTCTAAATCTCACTTCAATTTTGTTTATAAAGTGGGTAAGAGCAAGTCAATTATCGTTGCTGTTAATCGGTGTGTTGCAAAGACGGAACAGCTCATTCTTCCATATACAATGTAGAACCATTTTAACAAGACCTTGGACTTTCATTAGGACGTAGCTACCTATTTCTTGCGTCAAAACAAATTAATGATGCCGTTTGAAGCGAAATATTCACCGATTGCGTAGTCTTAGCTCAAAAGCCAGACAAATCTTGTTGATTTCAAAGAGTCATGGCTTAATTGGCTAGCAATGAAATACGTCACATTGCTGTTTGACACAACTACCCAAAGTCCAAGCTCTTGTTAAAATGGTTATCTATCTATCTATCTATCTATCTATCTATCTATCACAACAACAAACTTTAAACCATGCACCTATATATATATATATATATATATATATATATATATATATATATATATATATATATATATATATATATATACACACACACACACACACACACACACACACACACACACACAAAACAACAAACTTTAAATCATGCACCTGCGTTTGAAGACAAATGTTAATAAAAGATGCTCAAGAAGTTTGCACATTCATAGGCGTTCAAATTGATAGATTCTGGCTATATCATGATTCGCGGTCCTGTCAATAGCTGTATATTTACATTTATCGAATATGATTCCCTCTATTTCTTACGGAAACTTTAGTTAATTCATAACTCTATAGAAACTAAAAGGACTAATATCGACAGGCCCTGTTCATCGATTGGTCGATGTTCATCGATATGTCGAAACCTACAGCGACCTAATAAGAATCAAGGACTGCACGAATTAATCATGATGATGTCAGATTCAAATTCCCATAGGAGACAATTTGGCGGTTTCTTTTATCTAACGTACTGATGTACATTAACAGTAATTCAGTGAATTTAACTTACTTTTTACAATCAGTTTATTAATCTGTTAAATAAAGATGTAAATATAAACACTTTGGAACTTTTGGGCAGTTTTATGCATGATGAGGCCTCGCTGTTACGGACATGTGGACGCTGAAATGACGTCATCGACAAATTCTCCTATTTCGAGATAAATTGTGTTCACTAATGAAACGGTACACTGCTGTGTCTTAAATAGTGTGGGTATTAGCAGAAAACCACAATTCCTAGGTATTAACCTCACTAGCCTACTATTTTTGACGTATTTGTTATAAAATAGATTCCATAACTCGCCAATATATATGTATGCTGATAATTTAAAATACTATATTGTCATTGTATCAGGATTTGCGCATGGAAGCTATCTTTAGTTTCAATTCTTTGTTGTTAAATCAATTATAACTAACTTGATCGTGAATAAGATACAATAATCTGAAACAAATATTTTAACTCTGGAGGTTAATGAATGCATTAAATGTAAACTCGTTTTGTAAAAACATGTACACATTTATAGCGAAGTTTTCCTTTTCTTTCTTCCCTTTTTTTTGGAAAGGGGGGGGGGGTGGTGGTGGTGGAGTTGGCGGGGCGGTGTTCCGGTAACCTATGAAAAAAATAACGCATTACGGATATAAAGAATTTATTTTGAGCTCCATAGACGTTCTTCTGCGACCTAACTATGTATTGTCTAACTTACTCAGAATATAACCCACTTTTCATTTGCTGGTTATATGTTCTGCGCCAATCAAATATTATTTATTTTTTGTTTACGTCTGTCTATTGAAAACCGACTTCGCTGTGAACTTTGAAAAATTCTTAACGATTTAGAGCATCACAAGATTAAATATTTAGCGACTGCTGATTAGATGAATAATGATTACTGTTCTAAAATAATACAAACTTACAATAATACTTTTTCCAAGAATTAAATATAAGGAATTGTGGATACATCGAAGTGAATCCAGCAGACCATAGGCCTGAAGACTTCGCTATAACCCAGTTTTACTGTAACTGGTCATACATAGCCTGTGTAACGCGATGGGAGAAATAATGACGGACCAGACCGAGATTCGAACCCGGGCCCCCTGAATCTCTAGTCAGGTGCTCTACCAACTGAGCTATCTGGCGCCGGTATTCGAATCGGTCTGACCGTCACAAAAAATTTATAAATATTTTAAATTTGAAAAAAATCTGACCTGTCAATTTTTGCCTGCATCGCCCCAAACCTACCAACTGAACCTCAAATTGAAATTGGAGAGTAAAATAAAATAGTGTTCGTTAAGATTTGCTATGCCAATAAGTCACTTTTCAAACTATTACAAATGTCTGTGCTGCCTTTTATACAGGAGATATTTTTGTTACTTAAAGACACTAAAAAAATTATTACTGGCAATTTAAGGTAACTTCTGATGTAATATATTGTAATTAAAAACTAGCGCTCGTGAATTCTATTTTTAGACGATGATTTGCATCACTTATCAGTCTCTAAAAAGAAATTGTATAATTCAAATTTAATTAAATTTTAACAGCATGATTGCCATAACCCTAAAATTAAAATATATCAAAACAATGAAAATTTGACCATTGGTTTTAGATTAATTGAGGTTTAAGTATATTTGACGGAGGTAAAAGTTAATAAAAATCCTAGATGACGTCATCATATTTGACCTTTGACCTTTGAATATGACCTTGAAATTTATTGGGTATAAAGTCTAAACACTAGGTATAGTTGTGACCAAATTTCAGGTCTTTACTATGAAAGAAACACAAGTTACACATTTTTCAATGATAGAAGGCGAAATTGCACAAAAATCACGCGAATTCAATTCAAATGTAGGTTTCGAAATTATCAAAATCCTCTGTACCTCAATTTTTTTTATGCTATGAGTGATTTATTGGTATGATTTAAATTTTTTTTCTTAAGATAATGGATTGAAATTAACTTTTACATAATATTAAGCCATTATTTTGCTAATTTGAGAAAATATTCCAAAATATTGATTTCACGAGTGTTTCGTACTACCTTAAATATATTTCTTCAGTATGTAGCAAGACCGAGGTGACACTTCACATAGGATTGACATCAACCATCATCTGATGAACAGCGAGATGTCAACTCAAAATCTAATCTGTTTACTATTTTATCCAACACCTATAACCCAGGCCCAGCGACCTCCGTCACCCAAACTATGTAAAGCGAGAACGTGAAAGAAATCTGACGACTCGTTTAAATCAAGAGCAGCAAATAAGTGAACAAACTTTAAAATTAAAATCACACAGTCATTATATCAAATGCCATTACAAGATCACACTGACATAATATTAAATGTCATCCCAGGGTCATATTGATATAATACCAAATGACACTGCAGGATCACACAATCAGGATATCAACTGTCTTTTAGGATAACAAAATCATGATATCAAATGTAATAACTGAATAACAAAATCATGATATCAAATGTCACTACAGGATCACACAGTCGTGATATCAAACGTCACTACAGGATCACACACTAGTGATATCAAATGCCACTACAGGATCACACATTTATTTTATCAAATGTCACTACAGGATCACACAGTCATGATATCAAACGTCACTATAGGATCACACAGTAGTGATATCAAATGTTGCTTCAGGATAACACATTAATGATATCAAATGTCACTACAGGATCACACATTTATATCAAATTACATTATAGGATCACACAGTCATGGCACCAAATGTCATTACAGGATCACACATTTGATATCAAATTACATTATAGGATCACACAGTCATGGCATCAAACGTCACTACAGGATCACAGACATGATATCAAACGTCACTACAAGATCATACAGTCATGATATCATGTCACATTTATAATATAAATTGTCATTACAGGAACACACAGTCATTATGTCGAGTGCGTAAACAGTAAAACAAAATCAGGATATTAAATGAAAAAACAGTTAAACAAAATCATGATACCAAATGTCATTACAGGATCATTCATGATATTAAATGTCATTGCAGGATCACACATACATGTTATCATGTCATTACAGGACAATACAGGCCTGATATCAAATGTCAATACAGGAAAACAGTCTTGATATCAAATGTCACTACAGGATCATACAGACATGATATCAAATCAAATGCTCTTGTAAAAATCAATCCCCCCAATGTGGCCCCACCCTACTCCCGGGAACCATGATTTAAACAAACTTGAATCTACACTACCTGAGGATGCTTCCACTATAATTTGAGCTTTTCTGGCCTAATAGTTTTTGAGATGAAGATTTTTAAAGATTTTCTCCATATATTCCAATGTAAAAATTCATCTCCCCATGGTAATCCCACCCTACCACCGGGGACCATGATTTGAACAAACTTGAATCTACACTATCTGAGGATGCTTCCACTCCAATTTGAGCTTTTCTGGCCAAACAGTTTTTGAGAAGAAGATCTTTAAAGATTTTCTCTATATATTCCTATGTAAAAATTCATCTCCCATTGTGGTCCCACCCTACCCCTTGGGACCATGAGTTAAACAAACTTGAATCTACACTATCTGAGGATGTTCCACTCCAATTAGAGCCTTCTGGCTAAACAGTTTATGAGAAGATGATTTTTAAACATTTTCTTTATATATTCCTATGTAAAAATTCATCCCCCCATTGTGGTCCCACCCTACCCCCGGGGACCATGATTTGAACAAACTTGAATTTACACTACCTGAGGATGCATCCATACAAGTTACAGCTTTTCTGGCCTAATAATTTTTGAGAAGAAGATTTTTGAAAAATACCACCAATTTTCAATAATATAAATCACATCCCCTTTTAAGAGGATGTGACTCTTTATTTGAACAAACTTGAATCCCCTTAACCCAGTGATGCTTTGTGCCAAGTTTGGTTGATATCTGCCCAGTGGTTCTGGAGAAGAAGATGAAAATGTGAAAAGTTTACAACAACGACAACGCCAACGACGACAGACAACGGACAAATTTTGATCAGAAAAGCTCACTTGAGCTTTCAGCTCAGGTGAGCTAAAAATCAAATAACTTTTCTTCAACATATAATTTTAATTCTAGAAACAATTTTGGGGGGAAAATATATTTATGTTTGTTGCTAAGCGTATAGAGTAAAGATCGGGCATGGGCAAGACATAATAACATGTGAATTACGTCATATGCTGTTTTGTGACGTATGGACAATTACCTTTACATGAACATGTTTGCCGTTTCTCAAAGATTTTGCGATGACATAAGCACATTCCATATCATATCATGTCATATGCTGCATTAATATACTAATCGTGGAAAATGTAAGTTTTTTGGAGGTTAGTAATTGAATGGTTCACCTAGAACAGATATTGATTCGCTATTTCTTTTAAAGCTCACTGAAAATGTTAATACACAATACTTTAACTTATTGTATCATAATGCTTAAAAACATAAATGAATTGAAATAGCTTTTTATAACATAAAATCCATAATAAAACACTGAGATAACAGACATTCAATAACCATAAATTAAACATGAAGCTACGTTCAGTATCTTAACTGTCAGTATGTTACAATTAATTAAACAGGATTATCGGAGCACTTCCTCTGAAAGAATTTAGAAATGGCGGCCATAGAGGGTCCATATTTCTCCATCCGCTGCAGATCTTTGGCAATCCAGGTTGGGAGTTTGGACCCGACACTTTCCCGACAGTATCTCTTGTCAAGCAACAAAATGGTGGCGTAGTCCTTGCTGTGGCGGATAGCCCGGCCAATGGACTGATTCACCGCCTTCATACACAGGTTCTCATAGTGAATCTGCCCTGGGAGATGGCCATCTTTGTCTTTAGGAAAATTGCTATTCAAATACTGCATTTTTTCCTGAAAGAATGGAAAAATTTCCAGATACATTATCACTGTAAATCTAGTTTATTTAAGGTTTAAGGTTGCTATGCTTACTTACCGATAAGTTAAGTGTAGAATCCAAAGCATATTTGGTATTATCAATTATAGTATTACTGTAAATCTTATACATAGAATTGGATCAACAAGTGCATGTAAGATTATCAATAATAATCAATATTACTGTACATCTTATTCATAGCATTGGATCAACAAGTAAGATTATCAGTACATGTGCACTAACTAACCTGTAGTTCTGGGGACATTATGTTCGGGTATGGCATGCCTACCATGATGACACATCGACCAAGATCATCAGAGAAGTTGATTCCTTCACTCATCTTTCCCCCAACCACACACAGCAAGATAGCCCCTACAAGTCAACAAAAACATTGACTACAAATCTACAGTATGGACAACAAAACAGATATCAACAAAACAGATAACAAAACAACAAACAACAAAACAACAAACAAGAAAACAATAAACAGTCCCATCAAAGTCTGTGCAGCCTTCTTCAGTTGATTTCTTTCTACAATGACAATTAAGTACACATACCTGTCTCTTTGCCACCTTTCTGTATGGACTTTGAGTATTCTCCTAAAACCTGTTCTACCTGAGAGGACAACTTTGGTTCCTGATGAAAGAAAAATACATCTTCAAGACACAAACAAGATGAAAAGACAAACACTTTGTCAAGCTCAGCAATTTTCTTCCAAGGCATTCAACATTCAAGTAAAACATCAATAGTATTAAATGAAATAAAGATTTGGATAATTTCAAATTATGGTAAGATATTTAAACCTGAAAGATTTTCTTCTTTTTCTCCAGTTTGGCTAAGATGCCCGATTTGTTCCAATGTTGGTACACAAGATGCTGGTAATTGTAAGACGGAAAGAAACAGACAACTCCGCCAGGGATAATATTGCACACGTTACTTATCACCAGACCCAGTTCATTTAATAATGCAGAATTTTCTCGTGAAGAAAATGTAAAGTCCAAGTCAACTCCCAAAGGCCCAGACTTCATGGCCAAAGCCAATAGATGATCTGATGGTATCACATGACCACATGAATATTCATGAACCTTCTCTGGTCCAATGCCAGCTGCATAAAACAGTTGCTGCTTGAATTCCTCCACAGGTTGCATGGTTCCCCCAGCCACTACTACCGACCTCGCCTGGCTCAAAACATCTTTGAAATGAACTGCAGGGTTCATCTGCAAAAACTTTAAAGTGCTCTCCTTCAGTAATGTATGCCTGGTTAAAACAATCCTCCCATCCCTATCAGCACTTGTCAAAGAGGCAAAGAATCCCTCAATGTGGGCCAATGGTGATCTCATGACTACAGCTTTTTCAGACTGTCTAGTGCTGTCTGTTGTTGGAGTCTCCTCAACAAGATTTTCTTTGGTTTGTGCAATCTCTTTCAGAAATCCAGAGATTCCCACATTCTCTTTTGGTTTGTCTGCTATCTTGACCTCACAGTTTGCATACTTTTCCACAAATCCATTTAACTTTTTGGAGATTTGGCTCTTTCTACAGTACTGTAGAACCTTGAACAAATTGATGTTGTCAAATCCACTGTCAGAGAGAAACTGGTTCACTGTCAACACCTTGCTCTCTGATTTCTCCAATCTCTGTTTCTTGTTATCAGTTTTGCCCTCAAGGAACCGCAGCAAACAGTTCAGCACATACAGAATCTGCTTGACATACAGCAGGTTCTTGGCTTTCAGTCGAGATCGGAATCTACAATGTTCAGTCATATTCATCATCTCATTTCCCATAATTTATAGGAAAAAACAAGATAAGACTACAATTCTGAGAAAAAAAACATGCAAAAATATTTATTTCAAACTTTGTTAGTTCCACACAACAATGGTCACATCTAGCTACAATGATGTGGCCCTCTCCTCTCTCTCTCTCTTTTTTTTTTTTTTGGGGGTGGGGGGTGGGGAGAGGGGCCTATCGGGCTACATTGCTGTAGCTATAAGTGTTGATAAGTATTGAGCATTGTTAACAAATATCTCTGTAGTACAAATTGATTTCTTTAGCTATATGTATCAGGATATATCTTCATAATTAAGCACTGTAAATGTATTACATTTGGCTGTGTATTCTTTTTAGCGTTTTTGTTGGAAAGCTGCTTCTGCTAACCAAGTACATTGCTAAGTGCCATACATATATGTATAAGAATTGAAACATTCAGAAATATGCCAATTCAAATCCACGCTAACTTTTTGAAAAATATTTTTCTGAAAAATATCTTACACGCTAAAATATATTACATTTACAGTATTTAAACATTCATAAATCTGCCAGGGTAATTTAATTTAAACAATATTTTATTATGTGAGAATATTACATAATAAGGATTGGGCAGCAGTCAATCTGCCTATTTGAGCCCTCTCCTTAAAACATCTGCCAGGGTAGATATTGATTTTGAGGATTATCAAATTTAGTTCTATCAAGGTGGGCTTACTTCATAGTTACCAGCTCAAACACAGGGTGTATCAATGACAGACTCTGATGTGACAGGCAGAGTGTGAGAAACTTATTGTATAACGTGATTTTTCCTGCAAGGTGCTACTTCCAAAATAAAAGTACTAGAATCAAACTGCAAAAAATCTGCAACCGCAGATAAAACAGTAATCAGATGCTTGTACAACACCAACATATAATATATGTACTATCATAAGTTAAATTGTGAAATTCATTACTACGGTGCTACACGAGTACACCTACATTTACCATTAATCTCAAAGCAGCATAGTGAGTCTCCAAGGCAACTCAAAGTTCAGGTATTATATTAATAATCATTGAGAAGTTATATAAAAGCTTAAAATAACTGATATCAAAATAGGTCATTGATAAAGATGCAGTTTTATAATCTTAAAATGGAAAAGGGACATAAGAAAAAAACAACATGATGAAATGTTGAGAGTTAACTGTACATGCCAATAAAGTTATAAAATATAAATGAATTTTCAGTACTGGCACTGTACCAGTTATCGGCTAAAATTTAATGTTTTCTTTTCGTATTTCCTTATTTCTTGATATTTTTGGATAAAACTTTACATACTTTAAATGTTGAACTCCTTGTTCATCCATCTGTTAGATTATAAATATTGTTAAGAACTCAAAACATCTTGTTTTTGTGCTTTTTAGCGCGTCCCGAATTTGCCGAGTTTCACGATTTACTGTACCAGTTATCGGCTTCGCGATAATAACATAGAAAAAAATCCCTGTACATGTTGATTTGATACTCTGCAAAATATAAATTTGAATTATGCCCCTTTTGGGGTCAAAATATAGGTCGTAGGGGTTATGATGCATAAACAAAACTCATAAAATTATTATACGGTAATACACAAAATCGTAGACTATTCAATACATAATATTGTGCAATGAGGCGTTCAACTGCGCTATGAATCTCTCAGAATTTAATGAATTCCTTTTGTTTCTACATGTTATATGTATTGATATTATATGTCTAATCAAAGAAGAGGTATGATAACGTATCACAAAGAGGTAATATTCTATTTTTAACTTATTACGTCACTTCCCCCACTACTGAAAGTGCAAAGATGTAAATCAGCGGTAAACAATGGTCGTTTAAGCTCATGTTTAAAACATATTCAAGAAAGTTTTCAAGCAAACTTACTTTTCTTTATTCAAAACAGAGGACTGAATTAAAAAATCTCAGATAGTCGTGTGCTATAAACCCGAACTCTCAGTTTAGCCGATAACTGGTCTTAGCCGATAACTGGTACAGCACCAGTATGCTATTTAAACAAAACTAAAAAAAATTGATTGTACTGTGAAGAAATACCCGTATAGATCACTTAGTTTTAACAAACGACCATTTAACAGAAACGTTGATCATATGTTTAATAATCAAATATATTTTTTACCATACTTTGTATATCAAAAATTGGTGAATTTGAAATTGATAAAAAAGGTAATATATAGATATTGTCATTAATTTTTTTTATCAATTTGTGTTTATAAAAATAATATCAGAAAATGTTAGTGGATCAGACATCGTTTATTACGTGTCTATAGATCATGTATGTAGATCATTGTTTACTACTGGGTATATACCCAAATTATTTGAGTAATGCTCCACTTGCCTTTGTTCATACTGGGAGAGTTGGTTGTGTGCTTTAGAGAGTTGGGCCCCGGTTATCATTACACTGTACACTGCATTGATGGTCTCCAGCAGGTTGTGAGCTTCGTCGATCAGGACGATGTTTCCCTCGAGACGGATACCACTGGCCTCTCGCATCGCCTTGTGTAGGAGTATATTGTAAGGCAAAACAACCACCTCAGCCAGAGGGAGAGACAACCTCGAGGTATAATAGGGACACGCCTTCATTCTTCGACCTGTAAAAACACAGTACTTTTTGGGAGCATTTCAAAAGAGGACTGCAGGTGCCCTTTATAGGGGAGGATCTTACAAAGCATCAACAGCTATCTTGATTTACAGCTTTCACAATTCTTAAATGTCTTATTTTGAAATCTTTACCTGATATGACAATCTGCTCCATGTCAGTGACTTCTGTTAAAATCTGATTCCCAAGGTCTTCCATTGCCTCTTGTTTGTAAAATGGACAACCATTACTGCCTAATTTCTTTCTTTTCTTCTGGACTGCTTCATCACTCTCCTTTTTTTCAGTCCCTTTGCTTTTATTCTTCTGTAAATCCAGACACATATCATTCATCAGGGACAGAGAATTTAGTTTTCGGACTGCATCATTCACACACAGATTTTGCCGAGATCCCAAAGATAACACCCTGGTATTGGAGCCATATGGACTTTTGATAATTTCACGCACAAACTGAGCTAGCTGAGAATGGGTGCGACTGCAATAGTAAATCTTGGTCACATGACTCACTTCATCACTCACTTCCTCTTCATCTGATGCCTCTTCCTTTTTGACCTCATCATCACTATGATAATCCTCGGGGACCAAATCTTCATCGACCTGACTTTCCTCTTGACCTTCACCTTTGACCTCCTGATCTTTGTTGACAGTCTGAGCATCCTTCAATAGTTTCTCAAACTCATCCTCTGACTTGTCACGCTTTCGTTTCCTGTTCTGTTTTTGTTTCTTAATCTCCAATAACTTTGACTCCTGTTTTTCTAATACTTTCCATTTCTCTTTTGCTCTTTCAACACTTTCTTGTTTTTCCTTCTTTTCAACAAATGCTGCAATCCAATCCATTTCACCAGAAGCTCTAATCAGACCAGAAATTACAATGTACTAGCATCTAATCAGACCAGAAATTACAATGTACTAGCATCTAATTTACTGATAAAGATTGTTTACTGTATAGCAGGAAGTTAACTCGTGAAGTTAATTTTCGCTATATTCGCTGAAATAAAAATTGCTCGAATTTAACATCTCGTGAATAATTATTTGAGTATAATAATGATGAAAAAATAAGATTTGCTAAATCATTTATCTTTAATTATCATGAAAACACTCAACACAAATCCTTTCCGTTTTAATGGCATAGCAGTATAGTCGACCCTACTTAATATAATACTGTATACAGGGAAATATTCTCCCCCGTTTTATTTTTGCCCTGCTCATTTTCAGAGGGCGAATTTAAGACTGGGCAAATTCTATGTTGCAAATAATATCTCTGTTAACACAACTGCATTTGGGCAAATTCAAGACAGGACGAAACCGTTCGCAAGTGTAAATGGGCGAAAATTACATGGGCGAAAATAACCCTGTATACAGTAGTTACTTTGTCAGGAAAAATAAAGGTCTTAAAGCTGAACACCGCTCGTAAATAGGCACCGCCACACAGGTACCTGGTATATAAACCCTTTGATTTCTTTACACCCGATTGCACATCATCTTCCCAAGTAAAGAGTTTCTGATCCGCTCTGCTCTACATAAACCCTTGACCAAAAAGACAATACATATGCAGGTTAACGATTACGCCATCTAGTGAGAGTACTCATTTGTGAACTTTTGTGACCTCTTGTTCTGACCAAACAGAGAATGCGTTAAAAACAGAAACAATATACAAATATGGCTGCTCCCATGAACAAAATCAAATTTGTAGAAAAGATAGATTCACTCGAAAAAAAAACCCAACAGCAGTAAGTCAAATACTTACTAGCCGTCTCAAATATATTTGACAATGGTTCAACATTGATCAATGCACAATTAACATCATTATTGAAACAACGTTTCTTATTGGATCATGCAAACTTGGATGACACCAACCAGCGTGCAAGGTTTCTAGCCCCGTCAAACTCTGCCTATTCGGTCAAGGGTTTCTGTAGAGCGTAGCGGATCTGAAACCCTTGACTTGGGAAGATGATTGCACATCTGATACTTGTGGCCGACGTGTAGTGTTCCTTTCGTTGTCTTTGGAGTTTTATGCATTTAATTCTTATTTCATCTGCATAATATGTTTGTAAATAATGCATTGACCAGTATATTTAATGTTAGTACTCTCCTGGTTTGAAAAAAGTGCCTAAAACTTGATAATTTCATCGCAACCGAGTAACACGACAAAGCAAGATCTATAGCGAAATACTTTAGACTGTTCAGAGGTCTGTGGCCTATATAGGGGTTGTAGGGAAAGTGGTGCTGAAAGAGAAATATGGCGGCCAGTGCCTATTTACAAGCGGTGTTCAGCTTTAAGCAGTCTATCATAATAACGGACCATGACTATTGTTCTGGAAAAGTTGCATGATCCACCAATAGACTTTCGATTAGCTGACATGCGTTCATTTTAGGTTTTTCCACTACTTCTGGTTTTGACTAAATCTAACAAGGCATACATGGGACAATTCAATTTTTTAATAACTTCTTTGAATAGAATACTCAAATAACCCACAAGAATTGTGCAAAACCTTTTTATTAAGCACATTCTTCCTATTACATAAACTTTAAAATAAGAACTGCAGTAATCAAACATGACACTTGACAGGTACTCAAGCCATGTGCCAGTGTGGTAATGCATGACTAATTCTGTCTGTTGAGTGCTATCTGTAGGTGAATCTATCAGTAAATTTCAAAGTGATTTGGGGACTCAGAGTGTTTATACAAGCTTGTATGAGTGTCTAGCAAATTAAAAGGTGTGAAAATCAATTGACAGAAGCAATCTCTCCATTATAGAAGTGGGGTGCACTTAAAGATACTGTTATAATAACCGAACAATAATTATGAACGTTTATTACACAAACAGGTATTTTTATTGAAAAGCATTTCATTAGATCTATACCACTATAATTGTTTTTCATCAAAATATATTTTGAAAATAAAATTGAAAATAAAAATAATTCTTTTTTTTTTCCATTGTGGGTTAATATACATGTACCATGTACAGATAATCATTATCAGGTTTGAATTTTATGTTTTACAAATTTATATTTTCCTCGAATTCAACCTACCACGATTTGCTGCAAAATGAAAAAATCTTGAACTTTTCCGACCGCGATTTTATATACATCTTCGCTAGCCAAGGGTTTTCGGTCCACTCTGCTCCCCATAAACCCTTGGCAGATGTCAATACAAAAACTCGGTGATGCGGTGACGCCATCTAGCGAACAACTTGAGTTGCACCCCTTGCACCTTCAGTATTTCGAAAATAATGCCAGCAAACAATGTGAGCAAGACATCAGTTCATTTACTTACCCCTTTGCACTGCTGGTTTTCTCTTCTTCTGCTATCAATTCTTCTAGCTCTTTCTTTTGTTTTTCCTGTAGACATGATAAACATCATTACATGATAAATAATCATAATCAATATTATTATAATATCACATTTTTCCCAAGCATATGATTGGTCGATTGCTGTCACATGACCGTGCTATAAATTCTGTTATAGACCTAACTATACTAAAATTAGAAAATTTATTGACCTCACTATACTAAAAATAGATGTTCATGACAAAATATTGGTTTTGGCACGTGCGACATTGTGACCTCATAATGGCAAAAATCAACACCTTTACATTATGAACAAAATATTTCACTATTAAACGCTTGAAGAGAATAAAGAGAATTAGTTTTTGATTTATTATAATAAAACAGTTATAGCCTTTTGATATCGGTCAATACATGGTTTTATAGACCTGATGAGAGTATATCAACCTCGGACTTCATCCTCGGTCGATATACTCTCATCAGGTCTATAAAACCATGTATTGACCTCATCAATAGGCTATAATTGTATAATAAACATTCATAAAATGAAAATATATTTTTTTAACAACATTTCTCCAACCCTTATCTTTCATTTAAATTCAGCGTCATTTTGAACTTGTTGTAAAGCATAAAGTTAAAATTGATACTCTAGCTGCATCATTCACATGATCCAAGAAAGAAAAAAAATTAAAATAGCTCTTTACAAATCTTCAGTGGAATCAAAACAGCAACTTAAAGCAGACCTGAACTTGCCTGGTATTCCTTCAGCCATTTAAGGGCCCCACAGATAAGACTGAGAGATTTGCCTGTTCCTGTGGGGCTCTCAAATATCCCAACTTGTCCCTTCTCTAAACAGAGATACAGATTCTCCATGAACTTTTTCTGGACATCGTAAGGTTTGAAAGGAAAGGGAAAATCAAGCAACTCCAATTCTTTGACTCCTAGTGATAAAAGAACATAGTAATGAAATTCAAATGAGAACATAGTAATGAAATTCAAATGTTCATATTTTTTTTTTTACATACTCGGTAGATCATGTAGATAAAATCTTACATGCATTATTACAGTATAATTATTTGTATTGTGACAGTCAGACCAGTTTGATTACCAGCACTATAGTCTGTCCCAAGATATTTATGCAGCATGTTTGGACAATTTTTAATAAAAATACACATACCTGTGAAAGAAGTGCAATTAAAATAGATGAAAGGAAAAATTTCCAAGATAATTTCACTCACAGTGACACATTTTTAATTCACAGGAATGAAAACTGATTTCTTACAGAGATTTATAATGGGGAATGTTGACATATTTTTTCCATTCGGAAGTCACTCGGAAAAACCTGCACAGTTTTCCAACGTTTAAATGGGCGGGGTCTGTTGCAATACAAAATCCTCAGACATCACATTATTTTAGTTACATGTATTGAAACCTAATAAGCTAGAGGAGAAAGGAGAAATCTTCATACAATACTTTTGAATGGACATCATTTGAACCCTGAGGTATTTATTAATATCAAGAAATTATCGAGTAACCAAGCAAAATGTGAATCAAGGATATCTTGGGACAGAGTATAGATAGCTAGGTTAATACAGCACCTGACAAGAGATTCAGGGGACTTGTGTTCAATGAAAGTCTGGTCGGGTGCATCGATTTACTAAACATAGGTAATCAAAGATTACAAAGCTCACCGAGACGAGGCATCACCTTTATGAGGAATCACCTTTATGAGACCACCTTTATCATATTATTTGAAAATCATAGTTAATAATGATCTTGGATATACATGGATACTGTTTTGACACAATATCGTATAACAATATCATATGTTAAAAAATTGTATAATAATCATATGTTCATTTCATAGGGTATTGTATAATACAATGTTTATCAATACAATAATAAAAAATACGATATTGCATCCTATGATACCTACAATATATATCATATAATACAATAAAATACTGTAATAAATAATGTTGAAATATGATATTGTAACATATGATATGACATTGTATCTTGTTATACATTATTGTATTTGATCACATAATACAATATCATAATATATCATGATATTGATATTATATGAAACAATATAATAATATTAATATGATATTATTGTATAATATTATAGTATGATATTGTATTGTATGATATTGTATCATATTTGATACATAATAGGATATTGTATCAT
Organism: Magallana ariakensis; assembly: GCA_020458035.1. Classification (NCBI taxonomy): domain Eukaryota; kingdom Metazoa; phylum Mollusca; class Bivalvia; order Ostreida; family Ostreidae; genus Magallana; species Magallana ariakensis. The sequence goes on from CM035819.1 coordinate 50,258,332, forward strand.
ATGATACAATAAAATTAGATACAACATTGTATCATATCAATTGATACAATATCATGTGATATAGTACTATATTATATCATACAATATCATATTATACTATATTGTATTATATAATACATATAATATAATAATTATTATATAATACAATATCATATTATACAATATCATATAAATAAATACATTTTCATGTGATATAATAATATATTATATAAACCAATATCATATTATACAATATCATATCATATGATATGATATATATTATACAATATCATATGAAACAATAGCATGTGATAAAATAGTATATTGTATACATATGATACGATATATATTATACAATATCATATGATACAATATTATATGTTGCAATATCATATAAAACAATAGCATGTGATAAAATAGTATATTATACAATATTAATTATACAATATTGTATCATTATAATAAACAATACTATACATAACAATATCATGATACAATATCATATCATAATGTACAAAAAAATTGATACAATATCATATCGTATCATATAACTATTACAATATAATATATGATATAATATTGTATCATATAAAACAATAGTGTATCATATCATACAATACTATATCATAGGAATCATATTATATCTTTAAACAACGAACACATCTATCAAGCAGGTTTGAGATAGGAGAATTTTTTTTAGCATCCTTGATAATGGAGATCTGCATCTGAAGCTACCTCTGCCGTTCATTAATTTTATAGTTAAATCAACTATGTAAGCTATTATCTATAAAATATGTGACCTGTTCCAAAAAACCAAATCTCATCCAGCATCCGAAACCTACGGCTCAGATTCAGCATTCAAGCCTGCCAGGTGCATCAGTATCATAAGATGCATCATCCATGCAAGTTTGGTGAAGTTAGGACCAGTAATAACTAAGATATAATCATAAGAGAGCACCTGCTCCAAAAACACCAGCTCTAAAACCTTAACCTCCCTCCAGCATCTGAAACCTATGCATCAAATTCAGCATTCATGCCTGTCAGGTGCATCAGTATCATAAGACGCACCATCCATGCAAGTTTAGTAAAGTTAGGACCAGTAATAACTAAGATATATTCTTCAGCATCCTTGATAATGGAGATCAGGCTCTGCATCTGAAGCTACCTCTGCGATTCATTTATATTATAGTTCAATCAACTATGCAAGTTTGAAATAGTACTAATATTTATTAAACATGTGACCTGTTCCAAAAAACTTAACCTAATCCAGCATCCGAATCCTTTGGCTCAGATTCAGCATTCAAGCCTGTCAGGTGCATCAGTATCATAAGATGCACCATCCATGCAAGTTTTATGAAGTTAGGACCAGTAATAACTAAGATATATTCATAAGAGAGCACCTGCTCCAAAAACACCAGCTCTAAAACCTTAACCTCTCTCCAGCATCCGAAACCTATGCATCAAATTCAGCATTCATGCTTGTCAGGTGCATCAGTATCATAAGACGCACCATCCATGCAAGTTTAGTAAAGTTAGGACCAGTAATAACTAAGATATATTTTTCAGCATCCTTGATAATAGAGATCAGGCTCTGCATCTGAAGCTACCTCTGCGATTCATTTATATTATAGTTCAATCAACTATGCAAGTTTGAAATAGTACTAATATTTATTAAACATGTGACCTGTTCCAAAAAACTTAACCTAATCCAGCATCCGAATCCTTTGGCTCAGATTCAGCATTCAAGCCTGTCAGGTGCATCAGTATAATAAGATGCACCATCCATGCAAGTTTTATGAAGTTAGGACCAGTAATAACTAAGATATAATCATAAGAGGGCACCTGCTCCAAAAACTTTAACCAGCTCTAAAAACCTTAACCTCCTTCAGCATCCAAAACTTATTGCTCAGATTCAGCATTCATGCCTGTCAGGTGCATCAGTATTATAAGACGCACCATCCATGTAAGTTTGGTGAAGTTAGGACCAGTAATAACCAAAATATAATCATCAAAGGGCACATGCTCCAAAAACTTTAACCAGCTCTAAAAACCTTAACCTCATCTAGCATCCGAAACCTATGGCTCAGATTCAGCATTCATGCCTGTCAGAGGCATCAGTATCATAAGACACACCATCTATGCAAGTTTAATGAAGTTAGGACCAGTAATAACTAAGATATAATCATCAAAGGGCACCTGCTCCAAAAACTTTAACCAGCTCTAAAAACCTTAACCTCATCCAGCATCCGAAACCTATGGGTCAGATTCAGCATTCAAGCCTGCCAGGTGCATCAGTATCATAAGACGCATTATCTATGCAAGTTTAGTGAAGTTAGGACCAGTAATAACTAAGATATAACCATCAAAGGGCACCTGCTCCAAAAACTTTAACCAGCTCTAAAAACCTTAACCTTATCCAGCATCTGAAACCTATGGCTCAGATTCAGCATTAAAGCATGTCTGGTGCATCAGTATCATAAGATGCACCATCCATGCAAGTTTGGTAAAGTTAGGACCAGTAGTAACTTAGAAATTGCTATCAAAGGGCACCTGCACCAAAAACTTTAACCTGCTCCAAAAACCTTAACCTCCTCCAGCATCTGAAACTCATGGCCCTGATTCAGCATTCAAGTCTTTCAAGTCCATAAGTAGGTCAAGATGCATCATCCATGCAAGTTTGGTGAAGATAGGACAAGTAATAACTTAGATACAGGACCTGCAACAAAACCTTTAACCAGGTCCGGACGCCGACGCCGAGGGTATAGCATAAGCTTCCCCCGACTTCGTCTCGGCGAGCTAAAAAGGACCAATGAGGAACCAAAACAACCCAAAAGAAACACAAAAGGACCCAGAGGGACTCAAGAAAAATCCAAAAGGAGCATTAAATAAAATTTTAATATTGGTTCTTTTCGGTTAATCGATGTACCGGTCTGATCCATAATATATGGTAAGAAATTAGGACTTTATGAGGTGATGATTTTGTTCTCATCCATAAGCCGTTAAATTTAACGGCTTACTGATAAAATTTTAGAGGTCTTGATTGATAAAAATTCAGGTGACTGTGGTGGTTACTGCATACAGAGACATAAATAACATGTTATTTATGTCTCTGCTGCATATAAGTTATAACAAGCAGTGAATAAACATGTTTTAATGCTGCATCTTTAAAACAATGCATACATAACACGATGAAAGAGCCATTCTGAATGTGTGTACCATGAACAACTATACTAACCCTCTCCCTCCTCGATGAAAGATGCCAAGAAATCATCGTCCTCGTCGTCGAATTCGTCCATAATTGCCGCCATTAGTTTTTATTATTTACAACTTCGATCCCGATCTCTCTTAAATAAACCGATTGGTCTTTTACGACGCGGCACAACGTCATACAGATGCTCATACAGTATCATACAAATATATATCAAATCTTAAATAATGAGAATGAGATGACAGAGAAAAATACACAGAGCAAAAGCGAGAGGCCCATGGGTCACATCGCTTACCCGAGGAATTAAAATAATCTTACCATGAACTGTGCAGGCTACGCTCAGGTCACACCTGATGTTAAAGTCAGATATTTTAGGTTATTGTAAGCTCAAACTACATTCATCCACTGAAATAGATATGAAAAATGTCCAGATTATCTTGATATTTCGATAATAATAAATACCTTTATGCTCAAACTACATGTACATTCATCCACTGATATGAAAAATGTCCAGATTATCTGTTTTGAAATGCCGCCAGGTCTAGCGCTTCAGGTTTCAATACACATCCCAAAATAAAAAGTCTACGGAGATTTTGCATTGCATCAGCCATTAATAAGCCCGGATGATAACTTTGAAAAATTGCGCGAGGTGTCCCGAGTTACTACTTCTGAATGGAGAAAATATGTAAACATTTCCCATTATAAATCTCCATAAGAAATTTTTTTTCGTTCCTGTAAACTTTTATGAGTGAAAAGGGATAATTTGTCAATGAAGGTACCGGTATATTGGATATTTTCCATTTCATCAATTTCAACTGTACTTCTTTCACAGGTATGTGTATTTTTATTAAAAGTCATCAAAAAGTGATGGAAGCAATAAATTGGGACAGACTATATAACAGTGTAGCAAAATGGGTTAGAGCGTTCATTGCGAATCTGTAAGTCAAATCTGAGGTCAAATCCTGCTATGGGCCTTAATTTATAAATTTTACTTTTACAAAAATTTCTTAAACATATTATTTGGTAAAATTTTGTAAAATTAGAAAATTCAAAAATAGTGAAACTATTTTGATAATGATGTACTTTTATCCACATTAATATCGACAGTGTCCCATACCACCTTAAATCTAATTTTTTGCTATTAATCTATACAATAGTCACGTTGTGATCCCATATATAATTACATTAGCTGTTGTGTTTGTTTAGATTTTGTGTCTATTTTCTCTCATTATTCATCAGGAAGTTAGCTGCTGGTTCCAAGACCATTGTCGGAAACCCATGGCCAGTCTAGAATGTATGCCTATTGGCTATAATGACCATGGGCTCTCTTGAATTCTTTTTGTTCTTGTGAATAATTAATGCCATTTTCTGTTTAGTTCCTTCATATGTACTTTAAATAGCACATATTATCTCACCAGTTGCTGTATATTGCTAATTTTATGCATGCTTTCCTAGTAAAATGATCTCATTTTTTACCTCCAAAATCTAAAGAGTTTTGCTTTCTTCTTGTAGTATTGCAAGTAAAACAGCAATACAAATGCAATATCTAGATGTATATTTACATGTATATAAATATGTTACTACCGGTATTTGCAAACATCATGATTTAGAGTGGTTTCAATTTCAATTAAACCATGCATGATCATTGGGCCAATCACCACTTGTCTCTCTCGATCTCCATTTTTCTCTCTATCCCTATTTCTCTCTCTCTCTATATATTTGTTTTCTTTAGTTCAAATATACACTGTATACTGTATATTGAACAAACAATAAAACAAAAGGCAATTAAAAATTTTCATAATTTATGTGGAATCACATTCCGAATCACTATTCTGGTATACTCCAACAAGACTGAGACTAGACATACTGGTGGAAGACGTTGGTAGGTTTGTCGATATGTCTAAAGAGCCTGTAGACTGATCCATGTTTGAAGCACTGGCGTTTGTAACACCTTCACTGCTGGATAGACCCTTACTACAGTCACTCTCACTGATGCTGTCTCTGTCAGTTTCAAGCTTCGACGGACAATCACTGTTCATATCACTGTCAGGTGCTTGGCAATCACTGTCTCTAACACTGCCTTTGTCAGCTGTCAGTCTCTCTTGACAATCACTGTTTTTGTTGAGAGTTTGTGTTTTTATCGATTGTAGTTTACTAAGAGCATTCTTTTTATTTCTCCGCTGTATTCCAAGTAATCTTTGAGTCTCCTTTAGAGTTTTGAAATTTATTGCTTCAGCCGAAAATCCAAGATTTTTGCTGTTAGAAGCCGCAAGTTTGTGCCTCACAAGATTTTTTCCTTTGTTGGATGATTGCTGGAAGATAGTCTGATACTCAATCTCTCTCCTCCTCTCTGCTTGTTTCTCATCATAAGCTGTAGTTTGAAACATAAAATACAATTTTATTGATCTAATCTCATTTCTGCAAAGAAGACATTGGCCCTTAATAATCGCTTTCAGATGTTAAACTTGTGTTATATAAAAAAAAAAAGAAAAGGAAACAGAGGCAAGATACCATAAAACTTACACGTCTGTTACTGGTAGTGCGTAAATAACCGCTTTTACAGTAACATACACGTCTGTTACTGGTAGTGCGTAAATAACCCCTTTTACAGTAACATATGTAAGTTATACTTTTTATGTTGGTCTTACTAAATTATGATACATCTGACTTAATAATGACACAATAATACATACTCTCTAGGGACTTGTACTTCAGGAGTGAGGCCAGTTTGGAGTCGTCCTCCGACTTTGGCAGCAGGTCGATATTGAGTGAGGATTTCTGTAGCAGTTCCTTGTCCTCCATCTGTGTCTTCTTTTGGGCCTTCTTTTCTTCCTAAAATAACGCACAAAGGTTTATCATCAATAATCATAATGCTCCCTTGCAAAGAAATTTAGTTGAAAAAGGATGCTTCATACTATGGTTTCATTAGTATTCAAGGGTATCAATTTTCGTGGATAAAGTGAAAATCACAGTTTCAAGGATACGTAAATTCGTGGCCAATGACCCTATCAATACAAAATGTTAATAGAAATTGCACTTCATTGAACATTTAATTTCATGGATCAACTTAACAACGAAATCCATGAAAATTGGTATTCAACGAATATTGATGAAACCACAGTATCTCATTTAAAACTTTTTTCTCTGTTCTTTCCAACTATAGAAACAAGTTGCAATTTATTTTGGGATCTAAACAATTAAACACCAATATCTTCTGACATTTACCTCAGCTATAAGAAGTTAAACCTATTAAAAATGATGAAATGACAGGTGCTTGATTTGTTACCCTGAATTTACTCCTGGCCAGCTTGTTGAGACTGTAGTCATCCTGGTATTCACTCCGCTTCTTCTCTAACTGACCCACACTGAGCTGGACACTGGAGGACTTCTTGACATCATCACTTGTGTGCTCCAATTTAAACATCGGGTCATTGGCCATCTTCTTTATTACTGCTTTGTCTGAAAATCATTTTTAAAATCAGTTTTACTTAAACTGCAAAGCATATTATGAGGCAACTAAATGATCAGAAAAAAGTAGTGAAGATTGAACTGCATTTTAGTAGGAAACAGCTGCAGTAATATCCATATTCATCTCAGCAATTACTAAATGAATTTCTCTTTAAAAAGTCACATCAATTACATGTAGAACTGAACATAATATTTACAAGCAGTTTATTTTCGACACATACACCAGTTATCTGAAACATAAGAATATATACAGGTAATTTTTTTCCTGATTCTATTACATGTATTTCAATAACCCTCAATTTAGCAACAATGGAATCTTGAAACTAAGTCAAGAAGCATTAGCTCTATTGAAGCTGTTGATAGAAAAAACATATTAAGTTCTCAAGAACTTTGCAACATCATTAATGATGTAAGAGAAGATAATCTCTTACAACATCCACAGCAAAGGTAACCTACAGAGCTACAGTATGTTGAATACCCTACATCACTTACCTTCTGTCGCAATTTGCTCATTTTCTTCAGGCTTCCATCTTTGTTCCTTCCTCCTGGCTCCACTTGTGATTACATAGTCATGATGCTGAAACAGAATCAGAGGCTAGAATCTGAACTTATATCCCAAAGTATTCTGAAAGTCAGAATCATCACCATGGAGTGGTTTAACAGAATGAATAGTCTAAAGATGGCACCAAAGCTGTTTTAAAAGGACCAATACCAAAAATGGGGCTCTTCTATGGATGAATGCCATGTTGAATATCAATGTGACTTTAACCTTGGGTTAGGGTCAAGACACACACTCTAGGTTTGTTTTGGGGGGGGGGGGTGTTCCAAAAAGGTATGGACTTGACACAATATTGGCACCTATCTGAGTAATTCCATCATTCATATTTAGTATTGAGAGGCAAAACAATTAATCAAGGCCTAAGTCTACTGTTTTTCTCCATGTAATTCTTCACATGTAGTACAGTAGTAATACATATCATTGCATGGTACTTGCATTTCTGGTAATGATTTAATAATTTGTACACCAAACATCCCTTATTCAAATAGCTGACTGTCAGTAAATTAACCAACGGACAATAAAATCCCCTACCTGTGGATCTGTTTGGATTTCAAAATAATTATCACATAGATGACATTTCATTCGGAATTGCCAAATTGGAGTTGAATAGTAATTTCCAACTTTCTTCTTCTCTGCATTGTATCGCACCCCCATTCCTATGTGACTGTTGCAGCCCCCGCACCAGATGTTGTAGGGCATTTCAAATCTGAAAGATCATTTAAGCATCTAAATTAACACTCACATTTGTAAAAGTGCTAACAAGTGTTCAAGGAATGCATTGATATTCTTTATCCAATGATGAAAGTTTTTACTGGTACTTAATCTTTAGTCTTTGTTCAATCAGAATTAACATTAAAATATTAATTTTCAAAATCAATGTCATTAAAATCACATTTTCCCATACAGAATTAAAAATAACTCACCTGATGACAAGAATGCCCTGTGAAATCTTCTTTGCTCTGTCACGGAGGGGGTGTTGACCAAAATGTTTGTTGACCGAGCCCTTGCTGGGGTCCCAGTCAGGGGGGTAGTACTTGTTTTGTGACTTTCTCTCAGCCTAAAACATTTAACAAAATAAATGTTTATGTTTAAAGGTGTGACCATTTTGAGGGTGATAACATTAATAACACAATTCGATTTCATTATCAGTTTGCATCTGTAGATTCATTTGAAGCATAAACAGTTGGATCTGCCTTTCTATTTATTCATCACGCTAATGGTCGGATGCTCAGACTTTATTATGATGTCTGGAATTCCAAAAGTACTTAGTAGAGCAGACATCACTCAACAATTTCTGTCAGAGTCACAATATATTATGCTCCAAACAATTTGTAAAAAAAATCGATGGTAACGACTAGTTGCAGAACATTTAAAAAAATCTTTTTAACTTCATTTTCTGGATTTCTTTTGAAGTGATGGATTTTAACCTGATATAAACATCACTCTTTTGCTGAGATTCCATTGTGCTAGATTTAAAACTTGAACCACAATTTTCAAGTTCATAGGGTATACTTTGTAATGTCTTAAATAGTTATTATTATTGTACATGTAACCAATAGGGAGAGCTTCACTCTCGCAGGACCAAAGGGCCCTCTAATACACATTGCAAGATAAAAAAAAATGCACCAAGCGAGATCAACACATAAATATTCCAATTTTAACTACGAAAGCGACCGATTATGGAGCAGGATTTCAGGATATGAATTAATATGAAAGACTGTCCCAAGATTTAGTGAAGGCATCAGTCAAAATATCAAGCCAAGGCGAATCTATACTGTATAGAGATGAAGGGTCAATCAGACTGCTACAGTACAGTTACGATAGCGTAATGTAATCACTTGTAATTCATCTGAACGTATGTTTATTACAGTGAAAAAACAGATGAGAGTCGAACCAGAACTGTTAACTATTCTGGAATCTATTTAGAAAAAAACTCCACACCAAAACCTTCTTTAAAGCCTTCTATAAAACAATAATGTTATAAGATTTTTTGTCAGTGCAATTATCATACCATGTTTACTATACAATTCAACCAAAATATACTTTAAAACTAAACAGTACACGTTTATACACAAAAGTGTGTCAAAAACGTTAGACGTACCATTTTGACAGGAAGTTGAAGTTCCAATACTCTAGTCTCTGTCGTTCAGACTCTTTTTTCACAAGGTAATAAAAAACGCTTCAATGAGCAAGACAAATTTTTACCTGCGAAGGAAAATGGCGGTGGTGCGAACTGCACGAGTGTTATTGTTGTTTTTCCTACCTGTGATAGGTAAGTAGAATTATTCACTTAGTGTTTTGTAATCACAATTTGTTTTGATAAAAGACAAAATTAAAGTAACAAATATATTATATCAACACTTTAGAAATTTGACAATAATTAATTTAAGACATCAACCCGGAAATGACTCAGGTGTGACAAATTTTCAAATTATTGTTATTGTTTCTTTTTTGGTACAGTAGGTTGCGACAAATCATATAGTTGGGTTTTAATAGCCAGTCTGATATCTAGTTTTTCAAATATGATATTTTACCATGTTTACAGTGCAAAATCGTTATATAACGTTACATGTATATATTTTTTTAAATCCGCAGATTCTGATAAAGTATATTTTAGGTAAACCTGAATTTGAGAGACTGATTCCAAATAAGTGTTAGGACTAGTGGGGGATCAAACTAATGACCTAATATTTGTTTCTGTAAATGTGTATTAACGGGTTCATAAATAGCTTTTTTTCAAAATAAAGTTTCCCATTATCATCCGTGTACTCATCTTAATGCCGAGTTTCCGAAAACCAGAAAATTCTATCAGTGTTCTACCAATATGGAGCATTGAATTTCATCAGTCCAAATAAAAGAGTTACTAGTGTAACAGTATAGGTGTTCAGTTAACTGTTATGTAATTAATAAACAAAATGTTTTACGGTGCTACCGTTGTGGCGAGCGCAGCAAGAATTACACATACCTTGCATCGTTGTCAACTTAGTGATATTTTGACAGTTATTAACTAGAGAGAGAGAGAGAGAGAGAGAGAGAGAGAGAGAGAGAGAGAGAGAGAGAGAGAGAATTATATCATATTTCTAAGTTTAAAAAAATTCTTACAAATTACATAGACTTGCTTCCCCTAAAACCGTTCTTTTCTTTTGGAGAGAATTGATCAGTCTGGTCTGTAAAATGTAATTTGTGTTTAATTTGGTCAAAAGTGTATCTGTGCCCCTGGTCCCTGTTTAATGGTTTGACAATATGCAATATCTGCATAGATTTTTAAACTGTTTATTTTTTCTCTTTATTCTTTATTCACTGTCGTGTATCCGCGCCGGTAGTGACGTGTTTGGATAAAGTGAAAATGGCGGCACCGCTTGTTTCTTGATAAGTTTTCGTGTTATTTAAGGCTTACATTGTTTACTTTTACGCTAAAAATATCGTCCAATCTATTTAAAAGCATATTAATACTTTATATTTTTACGAAGTTTATGTGAAAATTAGGTAAACAAGCAGATTATGTCGATTAATTTTGAACAACGGAACATGTTTGGATGACCTTGTTTTTCCAAATAGGAACGGTTTGGATACGCATCTGATACGGTTTGGATGTGGTTAATATCTAAGAGTTTAAACAGTTCTTTTAATTATCCCCTCGCGAAGGGTATATAGCATTGCTACTGTGCGATATACATGCCCTCACTGCAAAGCATGCTTTCAATGGAGATCGTCATGTGATAGACATTTGAAGTAACATTGTTTAAAGAAATAAACATACACGTTGAAAGACGTGTGCATTTAATTCAACAAATCTATATATTCCTTAATTTGAATTTCAATTTTACACAATACAAGCTCCAAATAACTTGGCTTATAAAAATTACATACAGACTGTTTTACAGATATGTTAATTAAGTCTGTTGTATAATCATGCCATCGATATTATTTTGGAAAGAATCAGCCTTACTAAAATCTTTACCGACACAAAAATAAACATGTGATTACAACAGTTTCGGTCAACTTATGATTCTAACGTTATTGGCTTTAAAACGACGTTGGGAAAAAATCAAATACAGAAGTATACCAACTTTAAAAAGTCTGTAAAATAATCTAATAGTTAATGAAACAATATTTTTTCTCTATTAAAATTGAAACGGTATAATATATAGAACAAACCGTGATAACGGGGATATTTTTATTGGTATCTTAGCATGGGTTTCATGAAAATGGAAAAAAAAATCACCTTTCATACATACATGTAGTATTTAATTTACCAAACATCATACTTGTCTATTTTTAAAATTATTGATTGAAACGTCCCCAAACAACTTTTTAGATTTGCAACTTACAGTCTAACAACCGCGCTTTGGCAAATTTTTAACTAATTTACTTTCATGTTAAATACTAACGCGGGCTATGTACTTTTTCTGCTATATTGCCACCTTCATTTACCACATGAGTCACCAAAGAAAGCATTAATACTGTTTCAATTAACTAAATTATAATGTCGTTGTTGTAAATTATATTATTCGTTCACTTTCTACACATGCACTGTACTTAAGTGCATATGTCCTCTTCGTAAGCATTAACTTCGATGTTTTGTCATTGCAGTAAAAAAAGAACTAAATATTGAAAATGAATTTTAACAAACGTGTTCATTTTTTTTATTTTTATTTTACATGCACTAAATTATGAACAGAATAGCAATATACATTGGATGAAATCAGAGCAATGTAAAATAACGGTATATTGTGTAATCAATTTTATTATTTAAGTTTGTTAAATGTTAATTGAAGAAATCAACAAAAGTTCTTGATCAGTAATATACATAGATATTAATCCTTTTGATTTTCTGGTGAAAATTACAATTAAATATTTACATTTTTATTGTCTTTGCCTGTGATAACACTACGTATCGATTTTGTATTATACAGTCCAATAAATTCAAAGCGGGGTTTGCTTATTTATATATAATAATAAGTAATAAGTAATAAGGAATCATTCTTTGCATGTTTTGAGGTGATAATTTCGGTCGGGGCGTGATCAAATCTATCATAAAGCCCTTCGGGATTTATTGGATTTGACCACGCCCCGGCCAAAATTATCACCTCATAATACTCAAAGAATGATTCCCTTTTCCTTAAATAAATGTACATTTACAGAAGTTGGCCATAGATGAGTTCGCAAAATGGCGACGTTTACTAAGGTCTCGTCATCACTTGAATTTTTGGACCAACTATTTCTAACAATAGAATAAATATGACTCTATGGTTCTTTACATTATATCATTGGGAGTGAAATAATCGTAGAATTTTCTTCGTTCAGCGATGTACAGGCTTTGCATTGAATATACATGTAAACGATGCTCACTTTCATAGTATTATTTTCGTACCTGGCACGTTCTCCGTATAACTTACTTCACGATTACATCATTTTAGAATAACTTAAATAACAAGTAGTAGATAGGTCTTTATACGATGTATTGCTTTTCAGGTAAAAAGTGAAAAGCTTTTTTTTTTTTTTTTTTTTTTTTACATTGTTTTATATAGTTTTCTTGTGTTCCTCAAGTTTTAACTCATATTTTCTTTATAATTTAAAATTAAAGAAAAGTATTCTTTTGAGATGTTATTCCCCGTCTATATATTAGGTTCTTTGGACCTGAGTTTTAATTTACATCTTTTGCATTCTGTGTAATTGAATGGCCCACTATCTTTTTAAAAGATGATTGTATATTCGGTTGCACTCCGATAAAATGTAAACTGCTCCATTTTTTCTAAAATATCACAAATGCTATATCTTTGAATTATTCAAACCGTACCATTTGCACAATTTATATTTTTGCATCCAAACCGGAATAATTTATTTATCCAAACCGTACTACTTATTTAGCAGGTGCATGAAGTTATTGCTATTTTTATATATATTAATGTATTAAAACGATATTGAAATGATTTCGTTTGGTTAGTGTAATGTTTAAAATTAATTTTGGCTGCCTCAGATTTTTAGTATGTGTTATATAATCTACGTAATCTCGAAATAGATCTTGGATTTTGCGTTTAAATGACACGTTAACGATTGATAGTTCTACAAATAAGTCGTTTTTATTTACGATGAACAAAAATAACACACACTTTTTTCATTTGCAAAACCTTAAGAAAAACACGAATGACTATTACGATATTTTAATTAATATTTACCTCATTGTCGATAGAAAAAAGAACACAACACTCGTTGTTTTTGCAATGGATGCGCCATTTTCACGTTATCCAAACATGTCGCTACCGGCGCGGATACACGACAGTGTTTATTATTAAGTTCAAAATTACTTCTTCTTTTTTTTTTTTAAATTCCTCCCAACAAATACTTAGGCCATTCCAAATTTTTTCTATGTTTATTGTCCGCGGACGGATTGGTTTTGAGATGTAAAACCTTTAAAAAAACACAATCGTTTTTCATAAAATTAGATCGCTTTTTCATATGTCGGTCTTGGGATCGCATTTTAAAATCGAATTGGAAATCAAGTATTAATTATAACAACATTCAAAATGGAAACCATGGTTATTTGTTGATCTACCTCTAAATTTATCATGGGAAATCTAGCGCGAGATCACTGTGATGTCACACGTTCAAATCTATATTCATTTGTTTACGTATCTCGACTCAATACGAAGGAATGGAAGCATGTAAAAAATCTCTTGGGTCTCACCAAAGCTTGTGCGCTACTCAAAACGTGTCTTCAAACCTCAAGGCACAGTTAAATACGAGTTAAATGTTAGCCATTTTTGGCATAGCACCACGGGATAAAACATTAGAGAGCATTATGGGATGTAGACCAAAAAAAATTCTGGATGAATCTGTAGGATTAGCTCGTTCTTTTTCCCGCGTGCACTGGTTCTTTATTAACCTTGCTACATTTCAACAATTCCCTGCCATACTGGTTTAAACTATCTTCATACTTTTCTTAATTCTCATAGCTTTTAGCCTGGTATAAACAGAAAAGGAATGGACTGAGACATGATGCTATATCAGTGTAAAATAAGTGCTTAGAAGAAACTTAAATTAAACACTCTCTAAAAGCCTTTTAGAGATTTCGACTAAAAGACAAAAACTGTGCGTGGAAACAGAAAATTTCTGGATTGTGAAAGTGGAACTTACCGTTCACACAGACCGGTAATAAATCAAATGTTATTGGACATTTCGATTTTCTATCGGTTTTGCCGGTAGGACCGATAGTTTTCGGAAACTCTGCTTTGCTAGCCAAGGTTAATCGTTCCACTCTGCTCCCCATAAACCTTGGCAGATCTCATCATGAAAACTTAGAGATGTGGTGGCGCTATCTAGCAAATAATCTGATTTGTGCTCCTAACAAATTTACATTTTTATCGAATGAAACACAGGGTTATACTGTAGAATCATTTAATTTCGTGGGGGCCAATTTTCGTGGATTGTGGGTTTTTTGCTTGTTCGTGGGGATGTAATTTCGTGGATGAGTCAGTTTTCAGTTTCAGTAGGTAAACCAAACCTTTTATAATTAGTTTTCGTTGAGGATGTAAATTCGTGGGCGAGGGCTACCCACAAATACCACGAAAATTGAGCCACCACGAATTCTAATGATTCCACAGTATACACGCTACAGCATTAATAAGACATGTTGACTGGGGAGTATTGGAACAGAATTTACTGTTAATTAAACAGGAATTAAGATATAACCCAGAGAAGCAAGGAATGTTTTATTTATAGAATTTGTTTGGACCTTTACCGGGAGTGAAAAGTCGGTGATATTTGAAAGCAGGTATCGTCATGGTGAATATTGCAGACACTAGAAATTAGTAAATAAAATACAGTTCATTGAACCTCTAAAAGCAATAACCATAAGCAATCCGGTTAGACCATCATTGGGGAGGCACTGCATGTACCTAGCACTAGTGTCACAACTTGTTAAAAGCACTGAATGTTTTACGAAAGTTTTCATGTGTGTTTCTTTTAAAGTCTATTTACAAGCACCTGTTTTAACTGCTGCAATTGGATCAGCTACTTGCAGCTGCATCCAATTATAAAACGGAGCTTGTCACAGAGTTTTTGTAATGAGATCTGTCAAGGGTTTATAGGGTGTGGAGTGGACCAAAAACCCTTGGCTTGCAAAGATGCCGGGTAATATTCAATGCCAAAAAAACCATAGAGTCCTTTAACTCTTTTTTGCAGTGTAAGCATAATTCTCGGAAATCTTTCATACACTGTACTTATGAATGATCATCATTTGAACCCTGAGGTACCTACCGGTATATATGATTATCAAGTACAGTAAAACATGCTTATAATGTAGTCCCAGGGACGGGCGATTCTGCTTTGTTATAAGCGTAATTCGTTATATCCGTCAAGTTCACAACATGTAATAAAGTCGCGGGGAATGAAAATCACTTCTCTGTAAGCGTCAATTCATTATAAGCGTGTTCGCTATAACCGTGTTTTACTGTAATTAAGCAAAATGTGAATTGAGGATATCTTGGGAGTTGGGACAGAGTGTACCGGATAATTAAGGCCAAAATTTAAAGTTGGTTATACTGGTGTGAAGTTTTGAGAAACAGAGCTCTCAATCATTTGTTCCCTAAATTGTTTATTTCATTTTTCTCTTTGATAAACAAAAAACTGTTAATTTGAAATCCCTTTAAAGGGACTTGGACACGATTTTAGATCAAAATTTTTATTTTTATTTTTTATATATAAAATGGTTTACTTGCACATTTTGATTGATTGGCCAAAAATTGAATGTTAGAATTAAAGTTATAAGAGAGATACAGAGGTAAGAATCCATTGTTATGTAAACAAAGCTCGAGTCTTATATTTGTTTACAAATAATGTAAAGTATGGAATTACCATTTCTTTGACAAAATGACTCGTGGGAAACAAGGCAAACTTATTCAATGTGTTTATAAAATATATTATCAATAGAAGAAAGCAACATTTGATTGAAACTTATACCAATAAAACATTATGTAAACAATAACAAGACTCGAGCTTTGTTTACAAAACAAAGAATTCCAAACTCTGTATCTTGCTTATAGCTCAATATCTGACCTTCAAATTTTGACAAGGCATTAAAAATACCCCTATTAACCATTCTAAACATTAAAAATGGAAAAATGAAATTTAAAATTATGAGCTCAAATCGTGTCCAAGTCCCTTTAAAAGTTTTTGATATTTCAACAACAATTACACAAGTTCATAACCGCAAGATAAATTACTGTACTGTATAAACATTCTTTTTACTGCAGTGTGGGGGCGATGCAACATCCCAGCCTACTTTCATGGTGACTGGTACAGCCGAGAATCTGGTACAGACATCAAAACTCTGGTCAACGCTGACAAGTGGGACAGTAATCAGGACGATACACAACTAGAGTGTGAGGACATATTTATCCACTCCAACCCCGGCCTTCAGCAAGACGGCAACAATGTGACTATGCTGATGGTCAAAACGTAAGACTTCAGAAAATGATTACTGATTTTATAACTTTAACAAATGATGTCTGAAAAATTTCAGTATTCTTTTAACAATAAAATAATTGTGTGAAGTTGATAATTAATGTGGCATTAACTTTGACGGTTCAGGACCCTGCTTTACATCATGAATTACACATGAATATTAAAGTTTACATTAATGTCAGATCTTTTGTATTTATCATGTATATTTCTCTAGGTGAAGCTATTAAATGTAGATGTTAACAGTACATCCTAAATTTTTCTGATTTTTCTGTAAAGCGCCTGTGAAAATGACTATGTTCTGTTTCATTACAGGGGAGGGACTAATTTAAACACATGCTACATGTGCGTCGATGTCTTGTGGAGAACTCCAAACATTCTACAATACAGACAAGGTATTAATAATATCAATAGACTAAATATTGAAAACAAGAGTATATTAATTAAACTAAAAAAAGTTCAGTTTCTAAAAAATCTTAATACAAATCAGTTTTATGATATGCACAATGAATGTAGATTGATGATGTCAGTTCATGACCCAGTTTTAGAGCAAGTTTGAATAAAAACAGAATTTCACATGTTAAAGAGTCAACACTGATTGTGACAGTGTTTCTTTAAATAGAGGACTGTATAACGGCTCGGTCTGGGAGCAGGATTTCACTGAATGATTCCTGTAAATCGATGAACCCATGGTACGGGCTTCCCAGCATTGATGTCACCTTCACCATGTTCAGTAAGTCTATTGAGCCACTCTTCATGTTCCGTGCAGATTTATATGAACCAATTGCAAACAAGTAAAACAAAGACAAACTTCATCAACTGTATTTGTATGAAGGCTGTATGAAGAGAAAATTGATTTTGCAATTAGATCTGTGAAAATGATCCATTTACTGTATAAAGGGAAATATTCGCCCCCATTTTATTTTCGCCCTCCTTGTCAGAGGGCGAATTTAAGACTGGGCGAATTCCAATCTCTCAAATTATCTCTCTTAAAACACAACTGTTTCTGGGCTAATTCAAGATGGGGCGAAGCTGTTTGTAAATATAAAAGGGCAAAATTACACGAGGTGAAAATAACCCTGTATACAGTATGAATTTCAATTATTATTGAGCAACTGTGGCCTACTAGATTAGACAGTAGTCAATGGCTCCAGTGGCCAAGGTTCAAATCCCAGTAGATCCGAATTATTTTTACTGTAACTTTTATTTTATATATAAAATAATAGAAAGTGTAGTATTTACAATTTGTCAACTCACATTATATTTGCAATTTGTAGAACAATCTGTAGAGAAAATCAACTGTGTAACAACATTTGAGGGGGTGTACCAGTTTTCCTATGAAGTGGATACTGGTGGTGGAGGTATCTGTAACCATCCTGACAGCCAGATCAAAGCTTGTCAAGAACCCGGATCTCAATATGTCGACAACGAGGTGTTTGTCATGACGTATCGGAAGTGCCTTGATGTATCAACGTCAAAAAATGAACGTATGTCATGTTGGCAACTTTTACAAAATTAGGTTCACAAGTTGTTGAATATGGCAATAAGTTTTATCTTTTTTTCAAAATAACATATATAAGACATGTAAGATAAGCTTTGACATATAGACTTTAAGGTCTTTCGATTGTCGCATGACGTCATCGTGAGCATTCCGGAATATTTTACCGTTATCGGTTATAATATTAGTGTTGTATGATGCATGGTTTTGCCAATATTTCTTGATTTATACTTGTGTTTAACACATTTTAAGCTATGTAAAGTGAAATGGCACTAATGTTTAGCAATTTATAGAGAGTAGTTTGAGTTTAAATCGCTGAATTTAATGGAAAACTGATAAAACCGTACATAGGCAAACTTGACAAAGACTGCAATTCATAATTTTTTACCTGGCAAGGTAAACATTTCTTTGCAGATTTCAATAGGATATATAATGAATTACAAATGTACCAATTTTTAGTGAGTTTGAACCATTATTTCAAAAGTAATAGACGTTTTATGTTGCTAAACTATACTTATTCATGGTTAAAAAATTAAATCAAAATGTACTGTAAATGTAATAGCTTTCATACTGGCAAGTTTAAATGGCCTTAAAATGTTAAAATACATAAAATTAAGAATTGCGATTAAGTTCTTTAAAAAATTGCTTTATTATATCGAAATCAGTAAAAATAAATGTGTTGTTTGATGGGAGAGGAGTCGTCGCTATAATTGCCCTGATAGTGTACCTGTGTTAACTCCTACAGCATGAACAATATATTTGCAACATACCAATATTTAAGTTCAATTTGAATGTTTACAAATTAATCTTTAAATTTAAACAAAAATTACACGGATTAAACCATAAAAACATCAAGGGTGGAGAAACCTTAAGGTACTTTTTTTTTTTTTTTTTTTTATACAAAATCATGAATATGGACTTTTCCAACCATTTTCCTTCTAATGGCTAATAATTTCTCAATATGTCTGGGACTGAAACAGTGACATTTGTGCAAGCTGTGTGGTAAAAGCGTTAAAGACTGTTACTGATAGTTTGTTTTTATGCTTGTATATTGCGGATTTTGTATTTTTCATTAATTGTTTTATATATGTTAATCAGAGGTGCGGTACCAGTGTATGGGTTCGTGGTTCGCCGTGAGGAGTGGAATCGGCTACACCTATGCTGCTGTCGCTGATACCGTAGAACAGGATACCAGAGAAAAATTCAAGTGCCTGGTAATTAATATTCTTATATCATCTGTACATAGAGATCATTACCAAGTTCTAATGAATCATTGCTGCATTTCTTCTAGATGGAAGTACACATTGTATGATAAGAATCCTAGTACATGTAGTTGAAGAATCATCAATTTAAACAACAAACACCTTCATTGTTTTGATTTATCTTATAGATGACATTGAAAAACCAGAAAGATGCCAACAATCAGATCCGATGGGTCATGTCTCGCTTTCCCGACTGCACAAGTTTGAGTGGCGTTTACAGGGGTCCACTCAAATTAGTTTTAACCAGAAGTAAGTCAATTTTTCTTTCTCAAAGTAAAAGATTTTCAACTTACAAAAGCTGTATTAAACATTCTTATATTACATTTTTTAATGCAATTCATTTTTTTCCATATAACAGATATAAATACATACATTTAAGCTCAAGATTTCTTTGGATGTTTTTATATGAGACCATTTCTTTCCTTGACAGTCGCTCCTCCCACTCAATATATGATTCCCCGGTGTAACCTGCCGAGAGACATCGCTGGGAAGTGGTTCACTCAGGGACCAGAGTTCAAGTCGGACATCGCAGTGAATGAAACACACATCCATTTCCACACTGGGCTGAACGAGTTTGAGTTTCAGGATGCCTTTTACTCCTGCCAGCAAACCTTGGGAACTCGCTACTTGATGACAAAAGTGTTGGTGGGAAAATGGTGAGTTGTCTTATGTTTTGTTGGTGGGAAAATGATAAGTTTTGGAATGTTAAATGATATGATAATGTTGATTAATTGTATCATCATATACATGTATATGACACAAATCTACTGATAAATAATTTTAATTAGCTGCTTGCTTTGTAATTCTGATAGATTATGACATACATGTATCTCATTCGGACTGAATCAAGTATTATCTATCCTACAATTTTAATATCAGATTGTTTACAGCTATAAATAAATAAGGAGAATTCATGATGTTCAAAACATTGAGAAAGAAATATATCTTGTTTTCCAGTGAAGTGGACTTTGTGTGTATGGATATCGTGCCAAGACATCACAGCATTGTCAGATACCGTGTCGGTAAGTAGTGGCTTAAATTGCAATAATAAGTCTAAGATTCCTATTGTTAATTTTTACCTCGTTGATTAAGGTTTCCTCATTTTAATATCTATACCTTCAAAACTCATAATGTTTTTTACTGACAATTACTGTAAACGTACTACATTTGGCTGTGTATTCTTTATAGCGCTATTGGCGGAATGCAGCTTTCTGCTAAATCAAGTACATCGCTAAATGCCATGCATATATGTATAAAAATAGTCACATTCAGGAATACGCTAATTCAAATCTACGCCAACTTGTTCAAAAACTAATTTCCGCCAATATCGTACATGCCAGATATAACATGTTTACAGTACTGTGTGTACTATTTTTGTACTGTTTACAGTACTGTGTGTACTATTTTTGTCCTGTTTACAGTACTGTGTGTACTATTTTTGTCCTGTAACCAATCCATCACTTTACAAGTTTATATGTATGTACTCAGACATACCTTGCCATTGTCCTAGACAATGGAACATTAGTAAAGAGATATATATGGAAGAGGCAGTACATGCATTCTTTAATGCTTGAATGAAGGAAGCTCATATGATGATCTTGTATTGGATAGGTAAACCAGCTCGCCGTCTCTCGGACAAAGAATTACAGGATGCCAATTACCTGGAGACTGTGTTTCGTGATGCCTGCAGTTGGATGTCCTTCACCTTCAATCGAGACATCATAGACTGGAAATATGAAGTGCTTATTCGTAAGTGTTTGGACGAACCGTTTGAATGGACAAACTACTTATTCTAAACTGGTGTTATATGATGTGATGGTGTATCTTCTTTTGAGTGTACAAATATTTACCGGTATAGAGTTTATAAGATATGCTGATGTATTTACTATCTAGTTTGTACATGGCAGACTTATAAATTTCCCAAATTATTTGACAGAAAACCCCCCTACTCCCTATCCCTGCCCCGTAGGAGGCCGCTATAACTTTGTACAGCATGCTGATAAGGAAAACGAGAAGTACCAGACCAGAATCCGCGGCGTGACCCAGAAACCTCGAGTACAGGTGGACTGTCGCATCGTGGTGTCAGAGTTGAAGTCTTGCAGCAACGATCTGACCAAGATTTTTGTGGACGCCGAGTACTGTGAGACTGTGGACTATAGAGGGAGACCTATTGGAGAATACGGTGGGTACACCTTGTCAACTACTGTAATCCAACTTTAGTTTGCATTTTACCAGTGCCAAACTGCAATTGCAAAATTTTCTTGTACGCACAAAATTGTTGGGTAACAGTGAGAAAAAAAGAGTTTTCAGAAAATGGAATTTTTTTCTTTGTTATTACTTTTATCTACCAGTAATCTAATTTTAGCTGGTATAAACAATATGTTTCTTGTAAAAGTGACATTACAAATCGTCTTCATAAAAGAGTGGATCTTGATCGGTAGAAATATAATGATGTGCTTGTTATGTCCACAGATGTGTCTGACCATGAGCTGACTTGTGTAGGCTTCTGGATGGAGGACTACAAGTCGTACCTCGTCACATGGGACGAAGAGGACGCCATTTCCAGCTTCAGATGCTGGGTATGATTTTATTAGATTTATAAAAATAACACAGATTTATAAACTTCTTTACTTAATTCATTTAGGTGTTACAAAATGATAAATGTGTTGGCTAGTGTGAGCTTTGATTAGTTTGTTGTGACTTTTAACCTTACAGGTGTATGAGCGAGCAAGTTGGACCACGTTACACATGTCTAGGGCACAGAACGCCCGCTGTAACAAGAAACAGGAAGCCCAGGACTATCAGATGTCCGGCACAGGACTGATGCTGGAAATGATTGAGAATGAACGACTCTGTAAGTGTGGGCCTGTTTTAATAGATTCAATATTTTCAGTATGCCTTGGATAGGTTCACTCTCAATTAATTTTAAGGCATTGTACTTTGATTGTGACATTAATTTATTGACTGGAATTGGTTAGATTATGTCTGTATCTTTGTAACACTTGCTACACTACAAAGTGTTGTGTGTATTGCATAGTATTTTGACAATAAGGTAATAAAATCATCATGCAATAATCATATTTCAAGAGATATATTCATATTTTCTTAAAATGCAGATAATTCTTTAGATCTTGGTTCTTCATAGCTAATACTGTAGGTGAAATTATCTAAAAATCTAATTAATAGAATATGAAAAATAGCACAGTTGAAGATTTTTGGAAAGTTTAATCAAGTGGTTCTTATAGAACTTTTCAAAAGCAATCTGTTCACTAACAAAATATTTTTGTTCCTTTGACAGTTGATAATTGTCCGCAGCGCTTCGACTCGGGAGTGAATCCTTACAAGCTGCCCAACACTATCTGGGTATTGAACACTGCTGCTGGAGTCGGGGTCAGCCATTGGATCCTTTCCCTGGCCCTGGGCATGGTCTGTTTACTGGTGCTCAGATAATACTGGTACCCATCATATTATGGATGTATGTGTGTGTGACTGTCTATGGAGTAACATTAGTCCAATGTTTAACCAAGTGAATGTACCAGAATGCGAACTTAAATAATAGATTTTTGGGGAGTGAATGTGTTGTACAGCATGTCAGTGTTTGGATGTGTGAGTGGAAGTGTAAGCCAGTGGATGTGTGAGTGGAAGTGTAAGCCACAGTGCATCATATATATAATAACACAGTGTGTATTTACGTGTATGTAGATCAGATCCCAGCCATTTTATGTCCTATATTTGCATATCATGTCCTATGCTTGCATATTTATATGTCTTAATCTATGAAGAGAATAACATTTGTACACATTTCTTATGAGTATGTATGTGTGGAGAGTAATGCTTATAATGATCAACATGTTTTAGTGAAATAATGAATTCAAAAGACAGGTCCAACTTTTAACAATGTGGAAATAAAACTTGTGCATTCCATATTTCTTTATTCGGTTTTTACCAAACAAATTAACATATCATATAAACATATCAAGTTTATTAGAGAATTTGTACGTTTACATCCTAACAATTCTTTGGTTGTGTATCCCATTATCTGATGGAAATGTATGTTTATCATTAGTGCCATTTGTGATGTGATTTTTCACACATATGTTATAGTGTACATGTAAAACAAATTATCTTGATATTAAATATCTTCTAACTTTTCTGAGAGACACAAAGCATTCAAGAGGTTGTTACAACTGTAATATTACAACAGGAATAATATCGTAGGGCCTTGTGTGGTTGTTTGTTTGAGGCAATGTTCTTTATAAACTTCATTTCATTGTCTAATATTTCGTGTGATATAAACAATGTAGAACAGGTATTTTGTAAATAGTTTTTGTCGATTTTTATCTGATTATTACATGTATGTATATTTTTGTATATCATTCCATTATAACATTTATTAATATACAACTTTTTAGCAAGAAATTCAGATGAAGGAATATTTTATATGGTTTACAAATAAATTCCAACCAAAATTAAAGATGTTTGTTGTGCATTACTATATGGGTGCCCTATGTTTAAGTATTTTTCCATCAAAAATTGATTAATGATCCCTGATCCTCAGCAGTTTTTGATATTGTGAATATTAAGAAATTTTTATTTTGTGTCAAAAAAAAGTTTTATATTGAAAATTTGAATTAAACTTGCAGTGTTTATACTACAAAATACCAGTATTTTAAAGGCTTAGGATCGATGGTATAACAAGGCCAGCAAGATGTCATGTATAAAAGTTTAGGGTCGAGCCTCTGATGAATCCATGAAAAGTTTTACACAGATTTCCACAATTTTAAATACATTGCTATATTGAGGTGGGCAAATTTACCATAAATTTGTTAAATACCTAAAAAGTGAAAAACAAATTACCAAATTTTATACAAATTTTATTAAAGTTTTACCAGTAAATAGCAAAACTTTAATTAACGCTGTTCAAGACAGGTTTAGAGGAATTAAAAATTACAAGCTTACAATTTGACCTTACAGGATCATGTAATTTCTGAAGATACATTTGAAACCAAAACGTAAGTTATTTTCCTTTTTCGTATCAGTAGTACACGTGGCGCATTGCGCGCGCGCTCTCTCTCTATCTTAGAGAGAGAGAAATTTTAGGAAAAAATTTCGAATCTCAAAGCTTTTTTTTCCCGATGTCTGACAAATGAAATACATTTTGTATATATTTAAACCCAGATACTTATATGCAGTTTCCCCCCAAAACGGTATTAAATGTTTTTTTTTTGACAAATGAAATTAAACTACTACAGTCTACGTACTCAGGGGCGGAGCTGCCTATACGCCAGCACGCCATGGCGTGCACATCGTTTAGTCAACAACAAAAAAACAAAAAAACAAAAAATTGTCAAATACGAATCATCCAGATTGCTGACAATGTCACTTATGTCATAGACCACTTACTTCAAATTTGTGAATATAGGCACGAACTTCCGGGTCGGTTTATTCTGACTGTTAAATAGGATTGTGCGTATTTATTATTTTTATAAATGAAGTATTTATGCATCTTTTTAAACATGCCAGTTGCAAACACAACTTCTGAGAGGTCTTTCAGTGTTCTGATCTCGAGATTTTAAAAAAACCTATGTCCATTCCACAATGAACAATGACAGAATGAGATGGTCATCGCTCAGACTTCTCTAGATCCATTAGGACTTCGAAATTAATATTGAGGAGTTTAAGTAATGGAATGGAAGACTTTGTAGTTGCTAAATATTAAAGGGTTTTAATAATTATCCAAGGGTCATAGCAATCATGCATCGATCGTAAAAAAATGTTTTACGTGAAATTAAAAACAAATAATTGAAAGTTTAGATTTTAAAAAAACGTATGTCAACATAAATAAGTAATGATTGAAAATTTTAGTAAATAAGTGCTGTAAGATCACGTATCTATATTATAAAAGAAGATGAGCAAATATTATGGGCTCATATACCATCTGTTGACTCTATAAATAACGCGGGTTACATCAGAGGCATAAATAACATTTATTGTTATTTATGTCTCTGGTTACATGTATAATAATGTATTTTTTCTGCAATGCCGCTACCATCACATCCCGCATGAATCACCGAAGAAAGCATTTTATTGTTTAAATATTCTAAGTGTTTAAGTTATTAAAGAGGCTGGGTGGTCAACATATATTTAAGAAATGAACTCGATGTCTACCCAAGTTATACGAGTATAACCATGGTTGAGGCAGTTTACGCTTTATAATCCGCGAAGATTGTGAAGTGTCTTGTGACGTGCTAACCAGGTTATACGAATTTAACTAAATTTTTCTATCCAATCAAATGCAGCGTGACAACCAGAATTAAATTATTACAGAATGCATTTACATTTTAGATTCAATGTTTTAGCTGTGAACTATTAAAATAGCAAAAAAAAAAAAAAAAAAATCCAAATATTTTAGTATCAAAATTTAACCTCTGTTATCTTCATACAGATAATGATACGGACTAAAATGACCACAACCATTAATAATCCTCTAGGAGTTACAGATAAATGTGATTTTAATTATACATCATTTGAAACCATGCAATTTTTAAAAAACTCAGTATCTTATCCGTCCTAACAAAGGCATTTACCCACATTGTTCGCTCATCTTCTTTTTTATATAACTGGATATTATACTTAGTAGACATAAGCAGATCGTAGATTTCTGTCTAGGGAGAACGTTAAAACTCATGAGACCCCTTGGCCTTGCCTTCTTTGGCGTGCACATCAAAAAGTTCTGGCTACGCCCCTGGTACTGTACTTCTTTACTCGATTTCAAAGAAAATGAGTATTTTTTATACAGAAGTTCTTGAAAGTCTAAATAACGAGGAAAAGGTATATCAAATCACAGTATATCATAATGAATTAAGCACGGTCAACGATTCGGCACGTCTTTTTACCACAATGAACCACAAACGATTCAGTCCAAACTAATTTACTATAGATCAGGTAGCACTGGTGCAATTCGCAAGCATTGACGCGAATAGGTAAAAACATTCATTATCATAATGTTTATGTTCTTGAATGCTATACATGGTCAATCACATTTCCAGAGCTTTTCCAAAATACCTGTCTTGTAACACGAAAATTTTCTTATCTCTCTCTCTCTCTCTCTCTCTCTCTCTCTCATAATGACATTGAGGCGTGGCCTGAGGAAATGATTGACTCGCAGTTATTGATTATCTTTATAGTCCTTCGAACGCTTTTTGAAATGATACCGTAAATGGATTAGATAGGTAGTTTAACCCAACAGATCAGTATTTGATAAACAGAAAACCTTGGGCGTGGACTGTAATGTGTATTGTTAACGGGTTTTGCCTAGAGTGAAGGTCCATTCTGTGTGAATTATGGCGCTCGAAGAGCGACAGAAACTGTTCGTGATCCTAACACTAATCCTGACTCTTGTTGGATTAGGATTAATGGTGGGTTCTTTCGCCACCGACAATTGGATTAAAGCTACAGCCCATAAAAGCAACTACACCATATCTGCGAATAGTACCAACGAGCCTAACATGAACGCAACTTTCGGATTGTTCCGTGGGGAGAGAGCCATTAACTACGGGAATGGAGTTAGGAGCCAATCTCTGACAGGTAAACGGTCGCGGGAAGCACGAGTTGTGTCCCATTTCAGGTGTAACTGGACAGTGTACATTTCTGTAGATGTGAGCTAGATCGTT
Organism: Magallana ariakensis; assembly: GCA_020458035.1. Taxonomy (NCBI): domain Eukaryota; kingdom Metazoa; phylum Mollusca; class Bivalvia; order Ostreida; family Ostreidae; genus Magallana; species Magallana ariakensis. The sequence goes on from CM035819.1 coordinate 50,285,441, forward strand.
ATGAATTGCTAATTAGATGCAATAAAGACATAAATCACTGAGGTATACAAGATCGCAGTGTACAACATAAAACAAACTATTCCATTGATTGAACAGTTATATATTGGCACTAAACGAAACAGTTGCGTATACCTATAAGCTTCCTGTTGGTCTCCAAAATAATTTTTATTGAATAAGGCATAAATGTATTTTGATTGATGTAAAATATGTGTGAATGCAGATGTTGCGCATGTAAATGTGTCTGAATTGGGGGTGGGGGGGGCTTGTATATACATGTGTATCCTTAAATTGAGCAGATCCATCCATTTAAGGATCTTTCCCTTTAAACTATACTTAGTTAATAAAGATTGATAAACAAATCTCAGCTTATATAAATATCCCTTTAATTAATATTGGCATGGATGTTGGACCGAGGGGTCAATAATGTGGGAGGAAGCTGAAGGAAACCCACATAATCTGAGCAAATGACCACCATGTACCCAATTCACATTCAAACTCAGGTCGCAGTGCTGAGAACTTTAGTGCGTTTTACAATGCGCTTCTTGGACACCCAACTTACCTTTACATGTAACATTGAAAATAACTTAATGATACCGGTCATCTAGTGCAAGATTCTAAATTTTGTGCGTACAGCCATTAATATGCATCATCAGACATATTAGTATTTTATCTTTTCTACTTTCTTTCCATCCTCTACAGAAAAATTATCTTCAGTATTATGGTTAATATACATAGTTATAGGTTAAACTTTCTGAATAAGAATGGCTAGAGACACTCAAACTAAAATTTAAAGATTATGTCAATTGTCATGCAAATTGTTGGCTTTGTTATGAAAGAAAGCATTTATTTACAATTTTTAGAATTTTGCTGTATATTAGTGCTGTATTTTTTATAAATGCCGTTCGCTCCTGCACATTATTTCTGGTTTAATTGGTGGTTGTGTGGGGTTTGTTTCTTATCATTGGGGCATTCACTAAGAACAGATAATTCAGAATTCCTGCGACTCTATGAACAGGAAGTTAGCACACCTGTTCAGACTTGAATCACCTAGAGTGCTCTGCCCTTTTTTGCTAGGTGTATACCTGGTAGAGTCATTTCATTGAACAACAACTCCCAAATTAATCCGATTATGAGTGACAAGAATAGGAGGACGGGGGTGTAGGTTTTTTCACTGACTAGACAGTTACTATTGGACGTGGTCACATTGTAGGATCAGGTTCAGTGTTCTCAGTGTTCGGAGTGCCAATGTTTTACAGCATTTTGAAGTCCCTGTCCTGAAATCCACCAAGTTCAGTTTTGAGTGCAGTGACTAGATGGCCATCAAGAGGGTGGTCATAGTTTTATCTGACATTTGAATCATGTGTTGAATTCATCTGTCGTTAAAATACATGTCTATCATCGGAATATTCATGCTAACAATTTCTTGACACTTGTACACATTGCATAACAGATTGCGTAGATGTTTAAGAATGCCCTGGCCTATTCAGGATAAGGACCAGTAAAGAAATCACAACTATACACATGTTTTGATGAAAACAGCCATATTATCATCTCAGTATACGCCCTACTACTCATTTCTGTAACTGTCTTTGCATGCATTTCAGCATATTTGCTTAAATGCTGATGATAAGGAATCCTAAAAAATGACATTCACAGATCTAGAGGGGGACCAGGGGGGTCCAGACCAATTCAAACTTCTGATATTTATAATATGTAAACGGTATGACCGTTGGACCAAGCGCAGATTTAACACAGTGCAGTTTGATTTTTGTACAACAATTTATTTGAAACGCACACAGTAGGATCCGCCTACTCAAAACATTAGCCAAAGTTAAACTTAACGTCCCGTGCTCAGTCTACATTATGACGTCATGTCTTGTACGTAAAACATAGGCTACAAGTTTTGTCTTCGGAAATAACCGAAGAGAGTTACGTGATTCCGACAAAATTTGTTTCTTCTTTCATTGTTTATCAATTTAATTCATATGTCGACTACCGTTAATAAAATTGAATACTTTATTCAGTTTCTAAAAGATCAGTACAGTTCCTTGATGTTAATGTTTTCATTTTCCATCTGATAATTTGATAAGATATACGTAGAACTAGTCGTGTTTCTTGATTGAAGCACTATTTAAACTTATCTGGTCTTCATTTATTATTTTAAAATTTAAATTACCTTCAATTGAAACATTTGGAAAGTTTTTAATGGAGTTTAGGGGCATTAAACATCGATAAGTGCCAGTCAATCAATGATCGAACTAACTTCTAAAAAACAAAATTGCAGCCAATATGGCGGCGGCCGGGGCTGGAAGAAAATTTTTTAGCCCATAGTAACCCTGATTCAACTCTCATTTTTCACTGATTTACTTATATATATACGCGTTACCATTAAGCCTCGCTTCGCGAGGCGGGCTTTGCCCGCCTCTCGCTGCGCTCGGTATAATAGTAAAATCACCAAAAATAGACCCCGGACCCCCCTTGGCAAACAAAATTATCCCTTAGACTGCCCTCCCACCCCCATCCTTGAAATAATTTCTGAATCTGGGAATGTTAGACCGGCCAGAACTACATTTTAACTCAACAGATTTACTTTGAAAACATGTAACTGAGGTAGAAACAAAAGATGCATTTTTATTGAAGAAGTTGAACTTATTTTATTGATTGCTGCTATGAATGACTGAAATATCTATAATACATACATCCCTCTTCTATTTAGTATCAAACAGAGAATCATTTGGCTCACATACGACCATACTTCATTTTTTGACTATTGAACCATATTGAACAGAAGTTAATGACATCACATATTCATGTACTTCACAAACATTTTGAGGTTAAAATGTAGGTGAATAAAGCAGCTGTAAAAATTTTATATGTTATAAATGTCAAACTTAAAGAACGTACAAACAGAATAATACCAGTAAATCACCCTCTTTTTAAACTTTGACTGCTATAAGAGGTTCTCTGTAAAGTAACTCAACTTTACTTAGTCTTTAGCAAAATCCACTTGCATAATGTTATAGTGAATGATTTTAATTACAACTACACTGATGTGGAGGGGTTAGGTATTAACATAGAGATCAACAATCAGGATACAGTACATGTATACCTATCTTTGCATTTTATTGAGGAATGAATTTGGATATAGCTACCAAATTTATACAAATACATGAACAGTAAAACACGCTTATAACGTAGAACCAGGGACGGGCAATTTTACTTCGTTTTAAGTGTAATTTGTTATATCCATCAAGTTTACAACATATAATAAAGTCACAGGTAATGAAAATCACTTCGCTGTATGAGTCAATTCATTATAAGCGTGTTCGTTATAACCGTGTTTTACTGTAATATTGTAATATAAATTATATATAAATTGGGTTGGGACAATTAAAAAAAGCATATATAAACATTTTAAAAATAAGCATATAGTAATATTAAAAGTTTTGTATATCTATAACTTAAGACACAGTAGACTCCTACATATGTACAGAAGTACATGTACAGAAGTACAATGTACAGAAGTACAATGTACATATAAGTACATGTAAATTAGAAAAGATTGTACGAACAAATCACACAGATTGATACATATGTCATAATGCTGGAGGGAAAAAGTTTCCAATGCTAAAGCCAACCAAATAGTGCATTAACAGAGATTTAATTATTAATGCATACAGTTAAACACGGTTATAGCAAACTGACAGGGACAAGTTATTTTAATTTGTTATAACCATAACTCTTCATATGATCCAATGATTTTAAGGTAGGGGAATGACAAACTGACTTCACTGTTAGCATGAATTCGTTCTAATCATGTTTGCATTTGCCATGTTTTACTGTATAGAATTTAGTCATACTAAATATTATATTTCATCTGGCTGTGTTTCAGTGGTCTGTAACAGCAAGTACTGCATGATCCATTACTCAAAAGCAGATATAGGCCTAGGAGCTCGGGATAAACTAGAGGAGGTGGTCAACCTCTTCCAGAACCAGACCCAGGGCAATGGTAAGTGTTCTGACATCACACTTATGCTTTTCTAGTAGAATTTCTACTAGTCAATTGAAAATTTTCATAGTCCAGTTGGACCAATTGAAAAGACTAAAAAAAATAATTGTCTGAAAAAGAATGTGAACTGAAAAATTCAAATATTTACGAGTATCAACCATCATGTCCTCAATGAATTGGAACCTGAATACTGGAATGATTCGCTAAAAAAATGTATTGACTGTTCATGAGGATTTATTATCATCTCTTGTAATTTCAGGTGAGCTGACCAAGTATGGATTGTTTCCCTTTAGCTTCTGGGTTCTGGTCATATTAATGGAAGCCCTCGGAATAATATGGGGACTAGTCTTCATTGGTTTTGCCATCTTCAACATTTGTGGGAAACCCATAGAGACCATTACTGGGCCTTTGGGTCTCTATCTCTGGAAAGGACTTGCGTGTAAGTGTACAATTAATTCAATAGATCATTTATATTTTCCTTCTAAAAATACAATTGCTGCATTTGTAGCACTTGCCGGTTATTAAACACAACTCTGCTTATAAGGTTTTTAGGTATTTAATCTTATGAATCCTGAAGTTTGCCTCCTAGGTCCTTAGGGGACAGAGATGGGACAGGGACACACACACACGCTGCCCTTGGCGAATGTTGACGATCACTCCCTCTACTATTTATGAAAAGCCAACTTCCACTATATGAAAACAGATACTATGTATACATAAATGCCCCTTCCCTCTTCAAAGTCTAATCAATAATGCCACCCAGAGCATGAAAAACTTCCCTCCAAAAGAGTCACTGACCAGAATACTGCCCAAACAGGTTTAGATCCAAAAATAGAATTACAACACAAACCAAACACAACCCAAATACATGTATAAACTCAGGACAAGTATCAAAAGTTAAAAATACCATATTTTACTGAAATTCAAAAGTAAAGAAACAAAGTTAACATATTTATTGATAAATTAATCGATTAAAACACATATATTACCCTTGTACTTTTTTATTAGCTCACCTGAGCTGAAAGCTCAAGTGAGCTATTCTGATCACATTTTGTCTGTCGTCCGTCTGTCTGTCTGTCCGTCTGTCCGTCTGTCTGTAAACTTTTCACATTTTCAACATCTTCTCAAGAACCAATGGGCCAATTTCAACCAAACTTGGCACATAGCATCCTTAGCCTAAGGGGATTTAAAGTTGTGAAAATTAAGGACCAAGCCCTCTTACAAGGGGAGATAATTAGGAATTAATGAAAATTTTCGAGAAATTTTCAAAAATCTTCTTCTCAAGAACCATTTAGCCAGGAAAGCTGAAACTTATGTGGAAGCATCCTCAGGTAGTGTAGATTCAAAGTTGTGAAAATCATAACCCCCGGGGGTAGGATGGGGCCATAATGGGAAGTCGACTTTTTACATAGGAATATATACAGTAAATCTTTAAAAATCTTCTTCTCAAAAACCGTTAGGCCAGAAAGGCTGAAACTTATGTGGAAGCATCCTCAGGTAGTGTAGATTCAAAGTTGTGAAAATCAATCCCCCGGGGGTAGGGTGGGGCCACAATGGGGGGGGGTCGACTTTTTACATAGGAAATATAGAGTAAATCTCTTTAAAAATCTTCTTCTCAAAAACCATTTGATCAGAAAAGCTGAAACTTATGTGGAAGCATCCTCAGGTAGTGTAGATTCAAAGTTGTGAAAATCATGACCCCCGGGGGTAGGATGGGGCCATAATGGGGAGTCGACTTTTTACATAGGAATATATAGAGTAAATCTTTAAAAATCTTCTTCTAAGAAAACATTCGGCCAGAAAAGCTGAAACTTATGTGGAAGCATCCTCAGGTAGTGTAGATTCAAAGTTGTGAAAATCATGACCCCCTGGGGTAGTGTGGGGCCAAAATGGGGGGGGGGGGAGGTCGACTTTTTAAATTGGAATATATAGAGTAAATTTTTAAAAATCTTCTTCTCAAGAATCATTTGGCCAGGAAAGATGAAACTTATGTGGCAGCATCCTCAGGTAGTGTAGATTCAAAGTTGTAAAAATCATGACCCCTTGGGGTAGGGTGGGGCCAAATGGGGGGGGGGGGTGTCGACTTTTACATAGGAATATATAGAGTAAATCTTTAAAAATCTTCTTCTCAAGAACCATATGGCCAGGAAAGCTGAAACTTATGTGGCAGCATCCTCAGTTAGTGTAGATTTAAAGTTGTGAAAATCATGACCCCCTGGGGTAGGGTGGGGCCAAAATGGGGGGGGGGTCGACTTTTTACATAGGAATATATAGAGTAAATCTTTAAAAATCATCTTCTCAAGAATCATTTGGCCAGGAAAGCTGAAACTTATGTGGCAGCATCCTCAGGTAGTGTAGATTCAAAGTTGTGAAAATCATGACCCCCTTGGGGTAGGGTGGGGCCAAAATGGGGGGGGGGTCGACTTTTACATAGGAATATATAGAGTAAATCTTTAAAAATCTTCTTCTCAAGAACCATATGGCCAGGAAAGCTGAAACTTATGTGGCAGCATCCTTAGTTAGTGTAGATGTAAAGTTGTGAAAATCATGACCCCCTGGGGTAGGGTGGGGCCAAAATGGGGGGGGTCGACTTTTACATAGGAATATATAGAGTAAATCTTTAAAAATCTTCTTCTCAAGAACCATATGGCCAGGAAAGCTGAAACTTATGTGGAAGCATCCTCAGGTTGTGTAGATTTAAAGTTGTGAAAATCATGACCCCTGGGGTAGGGTGGGGCCAAAATGGGGGGGGGGGTTGACTTTTACATAGGAATATATAGAGTAAATCTTTAAAAATCTTCATCTCAAGAACCATTTGGCCAGGAAAGCTGAAACTTGTTTGGAAGCATCCTCAGGTAGTGTAGATTCAAAGCTATAAAAATCATGATTCCTGGGGGTAGAATGGGGCCACAATGGGGGTGGAATTTTTAAATAGGAATATTAAGAGTAAATCTTTAAAAATCTTCTTCTCCGAAACTAATCAGCCAGGTGATTATTTAATATTGTTTAGATTTTGGCTTCTGGATGATTCCTGGAAAATTGGGTCTCACAAGGGGTTCAGAGTTTGATGTAGGTTTATATCCCATTTATAAACAATTGTTTAGGATCTTTTTGAGAGCTGCAATGCTCAACATGTGATATTACTATAAAATTATTCTGTTAAAAAAGGGACTAATGATAATAAACATAAGAATATCCAGTGGAAAAAATTGATTTTTATTTATACAGGATCTACATGTATTATACTACATTGTCCAGATAGTTTTTATTATGACTCCATTAAGCTGATTTTATCATACCTATTGTTCCTCAGGTGAGTGATGTGGCCCATGGGCCTCTTGTTATTATCAGTACTACAAAGTCTTTGTGCATGACATGTACCCTTTCAAAACCGAAGATTTTTCCTAAACCTATGCCTGCAGGAGACGTTAAACATAAAACTACTTTGGACAGCTTAAATTTGATGCTATATTTTGGTGTTTACAGTAAACTTGATACTGTGTTTTGCATACAATTTACATGCCAACTTTTGAAAATCTCCATGGGAGATTTTTACGCACGACAAGGAAATTTCGCGGCGTTTTGTCATGTAAATGGTTTGCATAAACTATTGAGCTCTTAGAAATTCATCTTTCTGTTTCTTTATCTATTTATCATTTATCCTAATGTGTTAATCAATCCCCTCTTTCAAATAAAATCAAGAATAACGTACATAACTTTATTTTCATATACAGTTGTATTAATATCAATCTTTAAAATCTCAAAAAACTTTTGGTGTGTTCAGTAAACTTGTAGTGGTTTGGTGTGTTCATGCAGTTATACTGACTCTGTGTTTTTCCATGTTTTTCAGTGTTGTTTTCGCTGCTGGCGATGGTGATGTACCTGGTCCTATTCTTCCAGTACTACAAGAAGAGCATCCTACAGCAGGATGACCAGGCTGTGGGCTTCGTCACCCAGGTCGAGCTCGACTTCTCCTTCTACATGCTAATGTCCACCGTCCTTCTCTTCGCAATCAACATGGGATTCTTATTTCTAACAGGAATCAAGTTCTCGTGCGGCTTCACCAGAGAAGCAGAGAAAGTGATGGACAATGGCATTATACTCTATTAGTTGACACTGCTATCTAATAGAGCTCTGTGCTGCCTTATTTTATTGGATCATTATTTTATTTTATCACTTTAAGTCTTCAAATGGGATTCTGTTTGACAAACAACTTTTAAATTAAAAGTTTTACCGTAATGATTGGTGCTAATTGATGTTTAATTAAGTCAAGTCATTTTCTTGCCATATATAATATAATCTTGAATTACTGCAATCAGCTTGACCAAAGAGATGTTTGTTTCATTTACATGTATTTCTTTACAAATACATGTGTGTTTGTGTATATATATTTTTAAAATCAAAATTGCAACCCAAATTTAGTCCCTCTATGGACCAGCCAAGATAAATGTAGATTTTTTGTAAATTTTAAAATGTTAATTAGTGCTAGAAATGTAGTGTGTGAAAAATAAATCACTGTATTAAGTGAAAATTTGAGAGGTTTACTGAGTATAATTCCATTATATTGTTTGTTGGTTGTTTTTAAGGGGTTGCTTGGGGCCCAATACCATATATTATTGACTCTTATCATGCCCATGTTTGCTGGTATTAAACAGGTACTCTTTTATTCCCCTGAAATGTTCAAGCCTGAATGTAACTACATGTAGTGTTTGTCATTATCAGAGATGTATCTATTGTACAGTATCATATTTCTGAGAATCCAAGAGAGTTATATTGCACTTGTAAAAATATTCTAATTTTAGATATCCAAGACTGTGAAAGCTAGATCATTCATCTTATTTTTTTGAATTTTTATGTTATACTGTTCACACTGCTCTATAAGTGACACTGCTATAGTTTTGAATTTTTTTAACAGTTCTGTGTATAAAAATTGTAAATCTTTGTTTCCATGCACAGAGAAAGAACAGTTAAGTTCTAGGTTTTTGTTTCATTACATCTGTTCAAAAATCTTGAATGACATTGAAAGGCTATTAATTTTGATTAATAATTATATTATAATCATTGTAAGCCTTTGTTTCTGAGAGAAAGAGTGCCTGTTCAACTTAATCTAGGTTTTTGTTTTATCACATGTATTTTAAACTCTAGAATGAAATTGAAAGCAAGTGATCTCCCCTCGTCAGCCATTTAATGTCTACAGTATTTATTACATGTAGTACATATAGCTGTTTTGTGATTATAAGTCGACATAAAATAATAGTGTACATGTACCGTATAATGTTATAGTTAGACAATAATCACTGGTACTGTTAACCAACTTATATTCGTGTGCTAGATTTTTGCAAGGGTCATGAAAACCTCGTTATCACAAATATTTCTCGCCACAAACAAGATGATAAGTCTCCAGATAATCTACATCTTGATCGCTAAAATTAGTCTCTGCGAACCATTTTTTCTCGGATAAATCACAAAATAAAGTCGTCGCAAATAAAAGTTGGATTACAGTACCTAGGTTTACAGTAAGTGTATATGTATTATCATATTTTTTTTTACATTTTGCAGTATTTGTAATTGTAGGATATTGTCTCACACAATCAACTAAAGTCTGGCTGCCAACATTTTTATAATTAATAGTTGTGTGAAGTTGTCATCAACTTTCATTATAATTTATTTTGATAAGAAAATAGGTATAAAAGAAAAGGAAAATCAAACCTAGAACAAATGTGGTTTGCCTTGACTTCTGTACTACCATCCTCCTGGAAACTGTCCCTGTATTATTTAAGGAATAAGGAATCATTCTTTGAGTATTATGAGGTGATAATTTCGGTCGGGGCATGGTCAAATCCAATAAAGCCCAAAGGGCTTTATGATAGATTTGACCACGCTCCGACCGAAATTATCACCTCGTATTAATCAAAGAATGATTCCTTATTATTTATATTTATATTATTTCCAATTTGTACACTTTAAAACAACATTATTTTAAAACCACTATTTTTTTATGTAGCACATCATGCTATGTATTACTACGCGGCGCAGCCAATACTGTTTTTCCGTTATGCTATAAGACACACTCATTTTGTGTCGCTCATGTTTTATAAAGTTATTGGGTTTTAGGGTTCAAAATTGATTCGTAATGTTATTACAGACCAAGACAGTTGAAAATGTTAATATAAAAATATAAATGTTTCTATTTTTTGAAAAGATTATTTTTACCATTTTCCATGGTTTGATAGACAATTCATTTATTTCTAAATTAAGGTCTGATTGGAATGGGGTAAAAATCATTATTACCAGAATAATACTAAATAAAATATATAAATATGAATACACTTGGCTGTATGTAGGAAAAGGTAAATACATGTAATATAAAAAATCTTACCCTAGTGTTAGTATTGCTCTTCATTTCTAAGTGCGAGAAAGCACAATAAGAACAAGATGGAACATTTGAGAGGGCTACATTATTTCAGCTACAATCAGACCTGTATTTGTACTAACTAAACCTTCAGTGGCATCATTGACTTTTATCAGAAGAATTATAATAATGAATACCTGTAGTATTGCATTTTAATTGTTTTTTGTGTTTAGTGGTATATACAGTGTATATATTGATTCATCCATTTTATCTAGTCAAAAGAGTGATTTATTGATTTTATCATTGATTATATTGATACCAAATGTTGATTTTATGAAGATGTTGATATCAATGAAACATATCAATTTATTTATTATAATGACTAATGATCTGTACTTTTTTTATTGTGACTGTATGATTAGTATTTCATGAGGTCATATAAAATATAATATCAAATCAGCTGATTCATTTTTGGAATTTTTTGTACAAATAATAATTAACATTTCAATGAACATAGTTGGTCATATTTATAAACTGTCTTCATTCATTTATCTTCCTGTTAAATTGTGTTTCATTATATTTTTAAATAAATTAAATAAGTAAGCAAAATTTCATGATATAAACTAGTTTTGGTGTCACAGTGAACTAGATCTGTACAGTATGTTATGTTAGGCCGTATTTTTATATTGTTTTTTAAAACTTAAAAAAAATGTATCTGTAGGTTAAACAAAATAAAATAAAAAACACATGTTCCCATACCAAAAATGATTGAAAACATACAGTGTCATGTATCCTATGAAAAATCACTCTTTTAAAGCTTGTTGAAATTTCACTTTATTTATGATGAATAAAATGATGCTTCGGCTAAATTTATTCATCTGATTCCACAGATCTGTGGTTCTTCGGGATTTTCCTCGCCCAAGTAACATTCTATTACTTAGACTCTCCTTTTGTCATTGTTACTATAAAGCTGCCAAAGTATTTCCAATGATACCCATTGTGACGTGGGACTAGCTGGCAACATGTATTGTAGATTTGAGATTTTGTTGGTTCATTTATGTGACAAATAAACCCCCTCGAGACCTTGGCCAGCCTTTGACCACTAAAGCACCAATATGAAACCAAATCAAAACGAAGACGAACTTTTGGGGATTGTATTTTCAATGAAAATTCAAACCACATTTTAAACTGATTTCATTGCCACCTTTTCCAGTTTCGAGTTCAGTGGAGAGTAGAGTTGACTTGGGACGAAACGGTAATATATGCCCAATTTTTCATGTTCCAGTAGAAACCTTATAGAAGGGATTACCTAATGTTTGACCTTGTTTCTGACATTCAAAGACAATTATTTATCTTACTAATATTCTACCAAAAATGCTTATTTATAAGCTCTGCTGATGTTACATTGTTAATTATTGTCTTCGTGAGCTTCATCATCCAAGCTTATTGTTTGAGAGTATGGATACCTTTTCTTATTGGAAGGTATGGCAAAGAGATTCTATCCAAAAACGTGTTAGTAAGAGCAAAACGGAAAGGACGTTTTAGAATATCACAGGAAGACGATCATTGTGTGATAGTCAAAACCTTTCTTACTGGAAAGTCATGACATAGAGATGACTTTTAGAGACGTGACAGTAAACGCAAATGGGAGAAATCTCATGGGGAGACAGAAGTATTTGTTCAGAAGTCTTTATTTTTGAAACGGTCACCGGTATGTTTACGATTTATTTCTTTTTCTTTTAAGGGGATCAAGATGGTGCAATGTAAAATCATAGGTGAATAGCTTTAATTTTCATTTTTTTAAACACGAAAACATTAAGAGGTCCTTTACAATACATTTCTACACAATGGATGTATACTAATTTTGTATCCATTTTCCTGCCTTGCACGTAAGATATGTTGATATGAATTATCTCTCTTTTTAAGGATTTTGAATTTTAAAGGGGCATGGTCACGATTTTGATCAAATTCTATTTTTCTGTTTTTATTATTTACAATGCTTAAGGAATGCATTTTAAATGACCAAATGAAATTGGAGAGTCTGTAGTGAAGTTTTAAGCAAGATACAGGGTTCACAATTCTTTGTCATGTAAACAAGGCTCGTGCCCTGTTTTTGTTTACATTAGTTCAATATACCGGTAAAAAAATCTTTTCAAGCTGATTTTTCATATTCTTATTCATTTTAAGCATATATAAACTGATCCTAACGTTTACCACATTCATTTTCGGTCTTAAACTGGAGTTTTCACTTCAACGCTCAAAATGTAAACAAAAGCTTTGTTTACTTAGCAAAGAATTGTAAGCTCTGTAACTCGCTTATAACTCAACGAATGACGCTCAAATTTTGGTTGCCTATTAAAAATGCCTTACTGAAGCATTGTAAACGTTAAAATCGGGAAAATAATTTTTGACCAAAATCGTGACCATGCCCCTTTAATGACCATTTCAGTTATAAATTAAGAAGTATTTTATTCGATATTTATAAATACACATTATGGGGTTGATCAACAGGCAATATGCCATATCAGTTGATTAAAGAATAACTTCGTATTCAAGGATTATTTTGCAAATCTTTTTTAATGATTTTAAGAATAGTACAATTTATAATGTATATGGGATCCATATTTCGCTACTCGATGTTAGCCGTCTCATTATAACTGTTTTATGGAATTTGTAATTTTCACAGGCTAGCTACATGTGTATGCCTCTTAATTGCCGTATATACCCACGTTCTTTTCAGGGTCAACTGGTCTTTCCCTGGATCCATTTTGACCAAATATGAAGGCTTAATAAATTATAATAATGGCATTTCTATATGATGATACAGGTATTATAATTTCATGAAAAATTGACAAGTTCAACATCTTAAATTTTCCAGGGTTTTTTTTGACAATAAATTTGAACAGATTTTGACATGCAGCAAAAACTATTACACAATAGAATTTTTATTAAAAAAAATTATGTATCAGCGTTAATATGTGCTTTATAACATGTAAGTTATTTAGCTTTTTATTCTGTAACATATCATAAACAAATAAAAATATAGTTTCATTGATCATGCTGCGTCTTTTCAGTTTAGCCAACGACCATTTGTCCTGGAAGATTCTCTGTAAAAATAGAAATGTACTCTCACATTATCATCGTTATTGAAAAACAATCTTACTTTTAATGAAAACTTTTAAACAATTTGTTTATTCAATGAATTTGAGACTTTAAGTTAAAGGAAAGAGACGCTTACCAAGAACGTTGAGATAAACATCAGCAAAGACATAACCGTGGACATTGGATGCGTTACACTGAAGGACCATGCTGTCGTGCTTGTTCAGTCGCACGAGGGTTATGTTGTAAGCATCAGGTTTTATAAAACGTCCACTTTGAATGACTGGTACGGTAGATTCTTTCAATGTAAAATAATGGTTTTATCTCAGCTTTATATGGTTTAAGATGAAAAAGATTCATAGGGCTCCTTATAAAGTCACAATTAATGTAATGTCACTACATGATAAAAATCAATTAAAACTTTAAATGCATGATGTTGTTCAATTTTACCAATGGTACAAATTCCACAGTTTAATACATGCAATGATTTATTTTCTCTATTGATGTTGTTTTCGGGTAACAGCCGTAAAAAGTGACCAGTCACAGACCTTAGAATACAAGTTAACCCTAGCTACCTTTCAGTTTGATTCCGTTGATGAACCATTCGATATTTGGCTCGGGATAACCATTGGCCTTACAGATGAAAGAAGCTGATGTTTCAGCACCTGTCTCCACGTCTTTTGGCTCCTCAACCCAATACGGCTTGGCTAAAAGATCAAGGAATACTCCGAGATTTTAAACAAAACTAACATCGATCAAACTAGTCTTGCAGATTCTTGTATTTCTACCCTAGATACTAAGTATTCAGGGACAGGAACGGAAAAAAAGAAAAAAAGAAAGGATAATAAGAATACTTTTAAAGGACGCTTTAAAGGACATACAGTAATATATTTAACCGATAAAAAGATGCAGAGCTTTTTAGTTACATCTAATGTCTTGATTCTAGAAAATTCATTACTGACAAAATTATCTTTAAAGAGGTTCGCTCCTTAGGTTTTGGGTAGCTATTTTGGGTCACCTCTAGTCTGAAAATTCTGCATCACATATTATTTATAGTAGTATTTTTATATTTTACAATGCCAAAAAAACTATACTGAATAAAATTGTTTTTAAAAAAATACATTTTTACAGAGTTTAGTAAGGGACTATATTTTGTGGCGGAAGGTTTTCAAGAAGGAAATGAACAATTTTCATAACTCACTAGTTTTAGAGTAGTGTTACTTTAGCTTCCTAATTTTTAGCGCAAATCAAACTTCTAGATAGTTTATGTATTACGATATATTCATGATGTTCTAAAAACATATTTAAACAATATATTGATATTTCTATCGATATATTTTGCCATATTTAGCTTATATTTCATAGAAGTTAAGAAAAAATTAACTCCAATTTAGCTTATTTTATGCTATATCTCAAATTTTTGAGATGTGACCTCTACTTGTTTTACTTTAAAATCAGACATTAAATGTATGTCTTTTTGTATGCAAAGTTTTGGAAAGATGACATTACTCTATTTTTTAGGTCACCTGAGTAAACTCAGGTGACCTATTGCTATCTGTTTTCGTCCGTCGTCGTGCGTCGTGCGTCGTGCGACGTGCGTCGTGCGTCGTGCGTTAACAATTTACATTTTTAACTTCTTCTTAAAAACTACAAGACCAATTGTTCCCATTTTTGGTGTGAAGCATCTTTATGGTAAGAGGAATGTAAATTGTGAAATTGGTGGCTCTACCACCCCCAGGGTGCCACAGGTGGGGCCAAATATGCAAAAAACAGCCAAATTTTCAAAAATCTTCTTCTCTACTCCCACACATGTGAGGAAAAAACTGATTGCATGGTTATGATGTCCATGAAGCCCTCTACCAAAATTGTGAAATTCATGGCCCCTGGGTCAGGGGTTCAGGCCCTAGGGTGGGGCCAATATGGCCATATAGTACAAATGTATTAAATCTTAGAAAATCTTCTTCTCTACTCCCATAGATATTTGTTAAAAACTAAATGCATGGATATGATGTCCATGAAGCCCTCTACCAAAATTGTGAAATTCATGGTCCCTGGGTCAGGGGTTCAGGCTCTAGGGTGGGGCCAATATTGTCATATAGTAAAAATGTATTAAATCTTAGAAAATCTTCTTCTCTACTCCCATAGATATTTGTTAAAAACTAGATGCATGGTTATGATGTCCATGAAGCCCTCTACCAAAATTGTGAAATTTATGGCCCCTGGGTCAGGGGTTCAGGGCCTAGGGTGGGGCCAATATGGCCATATAGTACAAATGTATTAAATCTTAGAAAATCTTCTTCTCTACTCCCATAGATATTTGTTAAAAACTAAATGCATGGATATGATGTCCATGAAGCCCTCTACCAAAATTGTGAAATTCATGGTCCCTGGGTCAGGGGTTCAGGCTCTAGGGTGGGGCCAATATTGTCATATAGTAAAAATGTATTAAATCTTAGAAAATCTTCTTCTCTACTCCCATAGATATTTGTTAAAAACTAAATGCATGGTTATGATGTCCATGAAGCCCTCTACCAAAATTGTGAAATTTATGGTCTCTGGGTCAGGGGTTCAGGCTCTAGGGTGGGGCCAATATGGCCATATAGTAAAAATGTATTAAATCTTAGAAAATCTTCTTCTCTTCTCCCATAGATATTTGTTAAAAACTAAATGCATGGATATGATGTCCATGAAGCCCTTTACCAAAATTGTGAAATTTATGGTCCCTGGGTCAGGGGTTCAGGCTCTAGGGTGGGGCCAAAATGGTCATATAGTAAAAATGTATTAAATTTTAGAAAATCTTCTTCTCTACTCCCATATATATTTGTGAAAAACTAATGGCCTGGATATGATGTACATGAAGTCTTCTACCTAAATTGTGAAATTTATGACCCCTGGGACAGGTGTTTAGGCACTAGGGTGGGGCCAATATGGCCATATAGTAATGTATTAAATCTTCTTCTCTACTCCTGTATATATTTGTGAAAAACTAAATGCATGGATATGATGTCCTTTTGTTAAGTGGCATCAAATAGTATGTAGGTCATGAGCCCCGGGGATGGTCCTGTCCCTCCTCAAACAGGAAGTGCCAAAATATATTGAAAACGGTTAATATCCCCACCCCTAAACCATATATATTCTTGTTCCATGTGTTAAGGGCCATCAAATGGTATGAAGGTCATGGGCCCTGGGGCTGGTCCTGACCCCTCTCAAACAGGAAGTGCACAAATATCTTGAAAACGGTTGAGATCCCCACCCCTAAACCATATATATTCTTGTTCCTTGTGTTAAGAGCCATCAAATGGTATGTAGGTCATGGGCCCTGGGGGTGGTTCTGACCCCCCTTCAAACAGGAAGGGCCCAAATATCTTGAAAACGGTTGAGATCCCCACCCCTAAACCATATATATTCTTGTTCCTTGTGTTAAGGGCCATCAAATGGTATGTAGGTCATGGGCCCTGGGGGTGGTCCTGACCCCCCTCAAGCAGGAAGGGCCAAAATATCTTGAAAATGATTAAGAACCCCACCTCTAAACCATATATATTCTTGTTCCTTGTGTCGAGGGGCATCAAATGGTATGTAGGTCATGGGCCCCGGGGATGGTCCTGACCCCCCTCAAACAGGAAGTACACAAATAACTTGAAAACGGTTGAGATCCCCACCCCTAAACCATATATATTCATGTTCTTGTGTCAAGGGGCATCATATGGTATGTAGGTCATGTGCCCTGGGGGTGGTCCTGACCCCCCTCAAACAGGTAGTGCCCAGATATCTTGAAAACGGTTAATATCCCCACCCCTAAACCATATATATTCTTGTTCCTTGGGTCATGTTAGTTCACCTGATATACAGTAAAGGACCCCTGGGAACATCATGAAATTTTGTGGGTCATCCCTACTCTATATGATAGCCTCGTTCGTTTGGGAGACTTTATAATCGCCCGATTATAATTTCATCTTGTTTTCCCTTGCTTCTTCCGAATGGAGTTATCTACCTTTGCTTGTTCATATTTAGTAATTAATCATTGAATATAATGTAATTATAAAGAAGTTGTATGATCAAAAGAGTTATGCAAGGCTTTTTATCATTTGAAACAAAAATAGTTTTTGAACTTTCGAAATAAACAAATAGACTTGTTAATAGTAAAGTAATAATTAGCTAACTAAAATCACTGATATAAAGGTAAAATGATTTTGGTATATATGCCAGATGGTGATTCTCAACGAATGTTGAATATTCAAAAACTGGAACAGGAGAAGTGAGTAACTCATGATGGCTTTTATCGATAAAGCTGGGTTTTTTTTTCGTTTGTTTAAATGCCCACAGGGAGAGTTTCTGTCTGCCCCGGGGGGATGGGGGATGGGAGGTTGTTTTAGATAAAACATGAATAATAGCCACCTTGTTATTATTATTAAATTATTTTCTATCAGAGTCTTGCACCTTTTCAATATCAGGTCATGCACTCTTTTATGATCTTTTAAGTTTTTCGCTAAAATTATAGGTTTAATAATCCTTTTTGAAAGATTTCAGGCAGGGAGGTGGTCGTCATTACATATTAAAAATTTTTCTATTCCAGAATAAAACTTTATTAAATGCATATATGAGACTCCTTGACAAGTTTGTGTATGGGTTATGCTACTCAGGTGACCGTCAAGGCCTATTGGCTTTTATTTGCGTTTTAATTTGATTACCCCAAAATTTTGTAACATCTGTTGTTTTGTTCATTGTGTACTGGCCTTTGAAGCCACCAGTAAAGCACGAATTTTTAAACTTTGACTTAGATTTTACTTTTATAGTCACTACATGTGTTCAACTTCATACTGTATTAAAATCATAACTAAATAATAGTTCAAACTATAAATATTTGTTTGATTTCTTCAAGTTATCAATTTCTTTGTAAAATTTTAGCCAAAATTTCAGGAAAATTATCATTTCTGTTTGGGGCCCTATATTTCCAAAAAATGGCATGTGACGTGGGTCACAAATAAAATAAATGAACATTATAGGTCCCCATCTTTATATCCAAGGGGTTTTCGGATGATTGACATTACTATTATTTCAGGTGCCAACCTCCTTAAGAGAGGATCACTGTAAAACATCATTGAATATATCTTTTAAACAATAATACAAATGTAAGGAAGTAAATAATATTTTCTTTTGTCTTTACAATTCACTCTGACAACAAAACTTCTGAATATTCGGGATCCCAGTGGGTTTGTTCCTAAACACTCGTATTGACCGGCGTCATCTTCCGTCAGGTTTGCTATTGTCAGTTCCTGGCCCCCGACAGAAACCTTATTAGTGCCCGGGAGAGTTACATTATTTTTCAACCACACTACTTCGGGGGTGGGACTAAAGGTAAAGGAGACGTGCATGTAATATTTTACAAGTATATTTTTGAAATCAAAACCTTTACATCTTTGTTGTATGAATAAAATTTTCTGATATAAAAAATTTACTATAAGCACATAAATATTTACAAATATTGAAAAACAATTATATCTCTTATCGTATATATCGTAAGAAAAATTTCCACATACTTTCCACTGAAGATGCACTTGAGTTTTAAGGTTCCCCCTCTAAGACCAATTTGTTCTGACGGCGAAGACCATAGATACGCAACAGGTATCAACATAGGCGAAACTAAAATTCGAAAAAAAATAATTTCATACCTTAAAACTAAAATATAT
Source organism: Magallana ariakensis (assembly GCA_020458035.1). Taxonomy (NCBI): domain Eukaryota; kingdom Metazoa; phylum Mollusca; class Bivalvia; order Ostreida; family Ostreidae; genus Magallana; species Magallana ariakensis. The sequence goes on from CM035819.1 coordinate 50,304,588, forward strand.
TTGTAAATATGGCTTAAAAAAAATACCAAAACTACTTTTATTTCCATTTCATTTTTACTATCGACGCATATACATCCGCTGTGTAATAGTAAAGCATATTGTTATTCATACAACAAATATAATCTATCTTAACATGAGGAAATACTATACGAATATAAACTAGGTTGGGAAAATATTCGGTTTATACATGTAAAAGAGTGGATCGAGCTGCTCAAACAGTTTACTTGAGTAATGCCATCGGATATAATTCCTTATAAATTCAAGTTTCCTACAATAGATTCAGAAATAAAGACACATTATGCACGCAAATGATACACGTTGAACAAAAACACCTTGTAGAATAATACCTCAAGCATTTGTGCAAATAAGAAAATACTGCATGTATAATATTTAAAGAAAAAGTACGTTGCATTTAGAAATCGAATCGTATAACACAAAAATCCGGGCAATTATAGGAAAAAATGGTGAATACTATTTGATCAAAGTTTTCCCATGCGATAACCATGCCAGTAATTTTCCAAAATTTCATTTCATGAGAGTTTATCCACTTACTTCCTCTAGGAATAATGAAATTAGCTTTATCATAAGTGTTACGCCTCATGAAGTAGTTGGTGGCTACACAGACGTAGGCCTTATCCCCCTGTCTGTCCTGCTCCTGGACATTGGTGATGTACAAACGACCTAAAAGATAAATCGAGGGGATGACAAAATGCAGTTTTTTATTTTCATTTCATTTTTTCTATCGACGCATGTAAAGGCAGTGTGTAAAAGTAAAGTATATTGTAAATCCATCGTTTTAAATCAACGTCCATTACAGTGCCAGGCCATTGTGTAAACATAATTATAGAAGTGCGTACTTTTATCGTGCAAATAAAGAGAATTTACAAGTGCGCCGATTTATAAGATTTATAAAACTACGTGTTACAGAATAAAGAATTTGAAAAACATCACATTGTTAATATCAATAAAACAGAAGTATGTTACTGGCGATCGAATCCTTTGTAACTCAAACGAATTCTACTCTTACTTTGTTTTGTGTTAACTTCATTCCATTTTATTTGATATATTTTGTGATATTTTGCAATTTAATTGTTTTATTTGTAAACTTTATTATTAAATTTACTGTCTTTTCTTGTTTCGTTAATCCATAATAAGAGGTAAGTAAATCTTTCATAGTTTTAATGTTAAGAAGCATATAAATTGATTCAGATAAAAAAGAAAATATCTTTAAATGTAATTGCCTTTAAGTTACCTTCCAAATCCATAGAGATTCTATTATTGTAGGTAACAGGTTCAACTAAACCCTCAGGGGCGAGGAGACTCCACCATACATCTGCTGGAGGGTAGCTTGTGGGAGGATTACAATTCAGTACGACAGAATCTCCCAGGCGAGGGGTGTGAGTTACAGAGGGAGTCACCATAAAGTCATCAAGTTTACCCATTCTAAGCCATAGATATAGGAATTGATGAAACATCTTATCAAGGTGACAATTTAAGATTTGCTATTATTAATTTTACGCAATTCAACAAAAAATAGATTTAGTGACTGTGTATATTGATGGACGATATTATATAAATGGTGCCGAGGGGTGTCAATTTTAGCTGTTACCATCCCAAACAGGCACCATTTATTTTATTATACTGAATGTCTTAATTTTAGAGAAAATTTTACTGCTTTTATATAAAAATGACGTGAATTCTACGGCAAACCGTAGGCGCATAATTTACGCGCATTTAACCGTTCGTTGTGTTACCCGTTACCAAGTGTGTTGCTATACTCTGTCCCGGGTTTTTGCTTCCACCACTTTTCGCTTGATATTTCGATAATCATAAATACCTTTGTGCTCAAACTACGTTCATCCACTAATATGAAAAATGTCCAGATTATCTGTTTTGAAACGCCCCCTCTACCCTTCAGGTTTCAATACACATCCCAAAATAGAAAGTCTACGACAATTTTTGATGCGAGAAACATATATTTACAGCTTTTAAATCAATCTTAATCTGATTAACATTTCTATAATTTTAACCACTTCTAATAAACCGAATGTTTAAGGTTTATGATTTGACAATTTTCCTATATCTTGACAGGAAACCTTTCCATTCAAGAATGTTAAAACTGGTCATGACGGCCCAACCCTCTTAAAAATGACATGTGGTGAAAACGAACAGCGTTCAAATTCAAAAGTCCAAAGGAAAATTACAAAACAGGAGCAGAGCGAACACGAACCTCTTAAAAAATAGAGGTAGGATCAGGTGCAATGAACGAGTGAGCATCTTCTTCTGACCGGTCACACTCGCCGTGTGCTCTTTGTCGTAATCCGGAAAACGGAAAAGTCCCTACACAATTATGTGATTAATTATGGTCTAACAATTAGTTTAAAAACGTTAGACAGCATTGCGACCCAAAAGGGACATGAACACGACTTTGGTCAAATTCTGCTTTTCTATTTTTATTGTTTACAATGCTTTAGCAATGCATTTCTAATCATTAACAACAATTTTAGAGTCAGTCGTAGAGTTATAAGGAAGATACAGGGCTCACAATTCTTTGTGCCATGTTTTTGTCCACATTGGTTCAATATATCAATAAATAAGTCTTTTTCCAGCTAATTTTTCTATCTGTTTATTCATTTTAAACATCAATAAACTGTTGTTGGCGATTTTTAACATTCATTTTAGGTCTAAACCTGGAATTTTCTGTTCAAAATTCAATATGTAAACAAAATCATGATCTGAGATTTGTTTACATAACAAAGAATTGTGAGTTTTTATAGCTCGACGACTTATATTCAAATGTCAAATGTTTTAGTTCACTGTAAGGGTGCCACACTGAAGCAGTCTAAAAATTAAAATCGAAAAAAAAGAGTTTTTACCAAAATCCTGACCACGCTCCTTTAGTTATAAGCGAAAAGAGACAATACATGGGGTACGTCTTCAACTCAAGAGTAAATGTAAAATCTTGCATGGTCACGATTTTGGTCAAATTCTATTTTTCTGTTCGTATTATTTACAATGCTTTAGGGATGCATTTCTAATGGTTAAATAAAATTTAAGAGTCAGTCGTTAAATTATAAGCAATATACAGAGCTCACAATTCTTTGTCATGTAAACAAGGCTCGTGCCCTGTTTTTTTGTTTACATGTGTTCAATATACCATTAAAAAACCTTTTTCAAGCTGATTTGTCTATCTTCTTATTACTCATTTTTAGCACTAATAAACAGTTCTTAACGTTTAACATATTCGTTTTGGGTCTAAAATTTAAATTTTCACTACAACATTCAAAATGTAAACAAATGCTTTGTTTACATAGCAAAGAATTTTCAGCTCTGTAACTCGCTTATAACTCAACAAATAACACTCAAATTTTGGTTGCCTATTAAAAATGCCTTACTGATGCATGGTAAACATTAAATTCAGAAAAATAACTTTTGATAAAAATCGTGACCATGCCCCTTTAACGAAGTGATGATTTATAGCCACCAACTCATATCTGAAATTTTCAAGTATATCAAGATGAAGAAAACATTTTATATTTTTTATAAGATTGTAAAATTATCAAAATTATTTAGGAGAAAGTCAGCTTCTTTTAAAAAGTTGATATTACTTGGAAAATTATTGTACTTGGATTCTATAAGGAAATAAGCGATAAAACACTGCTTTTAAATAATCTAACAGCTTATATTACCTTCTTCATGTATAAGATGAAATGTAGATTAAAGGATGAGAAAATGATAAACCTAAACCTATTATATATTTAGTTTTAAAAGTAATCTCTGTATGCAAAATACTGTTCTAAAAATAACTGGTTGTATAAGAAATGATATTTACCACGATATTATACAATTATAGCCTTTTGATGAGGTCAATACATGGTTTTATAGACTGACCTGATGAGAGTATATCGACCGAGGACGAAGTCCGAGGTTGATATACTCACATCAGGTCTATAAAACCATGTATTGACCGATATCAAAACGCTATAACTATTTTATTATAATAAATCAAAAACTAATTCTCTTCATTCTCTTCAAGCGTTTAATAGTGAAATAATGTAAAGGTGTTGTTTTTGCTATTATGACGTCACAATGTCTTCGTCCTCGGTCGATATACTCTCATCAGGTCTATAAAACCATGTATTGACCGATATCAAAAGGTTATAACTGTTTTATTATAAAAAATCAAAAACTAATTCTCTTCATTCTCTTCAAGCGTATAATAGTAAAATATTTTGTTCATAATGTATAATTGTTGATTTCGCTATTATGACGTCACAATGTCGCACGTGCCAAAACCAGTATTTTGTCATGAAAATCTATTTTTAGTATAGTGAGGTCAATAAATTTTCTATTTTTAGTAAAGTAAGGTCTATAACAGAATTTATAGCAGCAATCGACCAATCATGTGTTTGGGAAAAATACGATATTATAGCGAGCGCAGCTCGGCGGCGCGCAGCGCCGGCGAGCAAAGCGAGCTCTTAGAACCAGTGCGCGCGGGAAAAAGAACGAGCTAAACCTATAGATTCATCAAGAAAAAAATTGTGTCTACGTCCCATAGTGCTCTCTAATGTTTTTTCCCGTGGTGCTATGCAAAAAATGGCTAAAATTTAACTCGTAATTAATGGTGCCTTGAGGTTTGAAGACACATTTTGAGTAGCACACAAGCTTTGGTGAGACCCAAGAGATTTTTTACATGCTTCCATTCCTTCGTATTGAGTCGAGATACGCAAACACATGAAACAAATGAATTTAGATTTGAACGTGTGACGTCACAGTGATCTCGCGCTAGTTTTCCCGGGATAAATTTAGAGGTGGATCAAACTTCATCATCTGTAATGCGTCTTCTATAGCTATTTCAGTATAAACTTCGATACCTGCCTTAGATGATTTGTGGGTTTTTTATAGTGTTTTTTTTTTATCTTGATAGAGAGATCATTATATAATTATATAGGCCTATACAAGAAAGAGTTAAGCTAATTTTTTCGTGCATGAACAATAAGTATAAGTAGTGAGGAAATTAAAAGATTTTAAAAAGTCATTTTGAACTAAATAGTAAAGAATGCAGAGAAAAAATAAACAGTTAAAAAAATATATGCAGATATTGCATATTTTCTAACCATTAATTTGGAAAATGGGAAATTACACACCTACAAACAGGGACCGGGGCACGGATACAACGTATGCCAAAATAAACTTCAGTAAAAAAAAATATGAATCAGGAATAAAAAAAAAATGAAAGTCAGATAACAACAAGGTACAAAAGACAAATAATACATATGTACTGTATTTACACTTTTGACTAAATTAAACAGAAATTACACTTTACAGACTGATCAATTTTCTCCAAAAGTAAAGAACGGTTTTAGGGGGAAGCAAGTCTATGTATTTGGTAGGATTTTTTTCAAAACTTAGAAATATTATATTATTCTCTCTCTCTCTCTCTCAAAAAAAAAAAAATCCTTTAATGTTAAATGATAACTGTCAAAATATCACTAATGTGACAATGATGCAAGGTATGTGTAATTCTTGCGGCTGCGCTCGCCACAACGGTAGCACCGTAAAACATATTAATAAACTTAATTACATCGTATGCTTATCCTAGGGATTTTTATAAGCAACGAATGAAAATTCGAAGGGGTTGGATTTGATGAAAAATATGACGATGACAGGGAAATATGAAGTTTTATTGCCCTGGCACGTGATTGTCTAGAACCAATCAGATGTCGCGTTATATAGAATAATCTTATTGAGGTATATTTTTCTATTGTTTGGTAAAAGTCGTTGAAAAGTAATCCACAAATTTAAAGTTTTTAGGTCAAGTACGTCTCCTTTGTATAAAGAGGTAATAAATTGAAGCTCTGCTTTACAACCTCTAGTCCTGAGCCCAACGTTATATAGCTAGTTCAAACTTTAAAAACGCAGGCTTTTATCTCTGATCATGAATTAACACAACAAATTAATGGAAGACAATTTTCAATTCAGATTCAATATGTTTTAGTGGGTACCAAAAGATGTCAAAACAATTTGTAAATAGTTTTTCTGACGCCTTTTTAGATTTATATTGTTGCTTGTAATGAAAAAATGACAATAACAAACCGCCAACCATCTCAAAGATCCATAAAACGAAATACAAATTCAAAGCAGAGCAGCACGGACCTCCAAGATAAAGGTAGGATCGGGTGCCATGGAGGAGTGAGCATCCTCTGCTGATGAATGAATGAATTCCATATCTTTAAGGCGAGGGAATTATGATAAGACCGATCCAACAAAAAAGGTTTTAAAAAAGAGTTCCCCCCCACCCATATTTTCAATGATGAAAGCTAATTAAAATTCTTCTCCTTGAATGTGTCAAAAAGAGATAAGCATATGGAAAATAAACCCTTTCACTGTAACTGCGGTTAATTGAAAAACCTTTTAATTAGCGAAATTGTGATCCTTCACTTGAGTTCTTTAGACTTTTGGAATCAGTTCGTGTTTTGATATTTATTAAGCACACATTTATAGTATAGTGGTATAAAAGCAATCCATATTCAATCTACATCAATCTGTAATCCATCGGCAATATCTTAATCAAATCAAAAGTATATAAATCCGTATCTAGAATAAGCAATTGTTAATACATCTTTTCGGGTCACGGTTCAGAAGTGATTTATAAAAGAGGTCCATTGTTTTAAGGTTTCTCAACGTCCAATCACCATCGAGAGTTTTATTCTTCCTTGTCATTCCGCTGACACCATGAATTGAATTGAACATATTTTATTGTATATATAAGGATACATATACAAATGGTTCGGACACAAGTTCTGACAACTTACTAGGTCTTTACCATAAATAGAAAAATTATACAAAACTTACAACTGTTATAACATGATATTAAAATGTTATTACAATTAAAAATAAGTGATATATACGAGAATAAGAAACAAGCACATAAACTATATTAAACAAATCTACCAGTTTCGTTGATATACAATTGAACTAATGAGAATAATTGCTTGTTAATTTCAATGGATAATGACTCATCTCCCCATAATAAAAGATGAGTATCAATTATACGAAAATGGTCTAGTTGTAGCAGATTAAGAAAAAATTTATTTCTAGCGATAGTATAATTTTTGCATTTGAAGAAAAAATGGTAAGCATCTTCGGGTGTACCACACCTACAATTACCGCTTTCAATAATATTTATTCTGTGTAAATCATAATTGAGTATGCAATGGTGTCTTAGCTTGGTATGTATTATGTTTCGCTTGCGCTTACCATGTGTAAAGAAGGAGGGAGCTTTAGCTATGTTTTTAGTTTTATATAATGAATTCTTAAATCTTTGTATGGAAGTTTCATTTCTTACTCCTATGCTTAATGTATTCCACAATTGAATAGTGTCAGGTATAAATGATTTCTTAAATAATTCTGTTCTACACCTAGGTAAACTATAATTTTCAATGTTCCTAGTTCTATATGCAGAATCGTTACTCCTAGTATTGGGAATAATCTGAGACAAATATTCGGGGACACACTTATTGTGGATCTTGTACATAGTGGTAAGTTTAGACGTCATTCTTCTAGCTGAAAGAGTTTCCCAGCCCGTTTCAAAATATAAGGATGTTTTTGAAGCAATAATTGGTAACCCTGTAACAATGCGGGCAGCGTATAACTGAACTTTCTCTAATTTGTCAATGTCATGTTGGCTACAGCCATCCCAAACAACTGAGGCATATTCGAGAATTGGCCTTACAAATGTAATGTACATTTTGGAAAGGCTGTTTTTTCCAAGACTAAATTTAAGTTTTTTCAAGAGACCTAATTTTTTTAGTGCTTTGTTAACTATAATATTTATGTGCTCTGACCATTTTAGATCGCTTGCTAGATGTAAACCTAAGTGTTTGTGTGTTGAGATATATTCTAACTTACAATGCTGAAAAAATATTTCGGGTAATTCGTAGCTTGATTTTGTGGTGAAAAAGACAGCCTTAGTTTTGTTTAGATTAAATTTAAGTAACCATCAACTACACCACTGTTCCAAAATGTACAAATCATGATTGATATTGTGTTCAATGCTAGAAAAATCATGCGATGCATATTGGATACAATTGTCATCTGCGAAAAGTCGACAAAATGATAACATATTGTTTGAGACATCATTAACATATATCAAAAAGAGCAAGGGTCCTAACACTGAACCTTGCGGTACACCAGATTTTATACAAGTATTAGATGATAAAACATCTTTGTACATTACTTTTTGACTTCTATTACATAAATAACTTTTAAACCATTGTAAAACATTGCCGGTTATTCCGTATGTTTCTAATTTAAAAAGGAGACCTTTGTGCCAAACTCTATCAAAAGCTTTTGATAAGTCACAAAAAACTATACAACATGATTTCCCGTCATCAATACTTTTCACAATATTGTGATATGTTTCAATTAACTGGTACACAGTTGAGTGGCCGGGAAGAAAACCTGCTTGGTATTTATAAAACAAGTTATTGCAATGAAAGAAATTGTACACATGTTTAAAAATTATACGTTCCAATAATTTACTAACACAGCTTAATAATGACACAGGTCTGTAATTAGAGGCTACAGAAGGATCATCTTTCTTAAACAACGGAATAACATGCGCAAGTTTCCAATTGTTTGGAAACGTGTTTTCAGCTAATGACCTATTAAATAAAAGACACAATGGCTTGGAAATAGTAAATTTTGTAAGTTTTAGCATTTTGTGACTAATATTGTCAGGCCCAATAGCTTTGTTAGCTGGCAAAATTGAAATGATATCAATGATTTCTTCTTCGGAAATAACAATATTTGATAATTTATTATTACAGAGTGAATACATTGACGGCAAAACATGGCCTGTGTCATAGACATTGCAAACAGATGAGAAAAAATTATTAAGCAGCTCCACTTTATCTAAATCTGAAAAAGCTACAAATTGTTCTCCTTTGTCGGAGACATGATGTATAGGTGGAATATCTGAACTTGGTTTGGTTTTAAATGTGTCTTTCATGAGTTTCCAATACAGCTTATTATTGTCTTTGAATGCTTCATCTAAATGTAATTCAATGTTGTCATAATAGTTGGAAAGTGCATGTTTTTTCATATTGTTAACCTGGTTTCTAGTCTTTCTGAATTTGATCCAGTCCGTTTCGCGTTTATATTTTAGAGCCAAATTACGTAAACGATCACGCTTTCTAATTGTTCTCCTTAACAACGAATCGAACCATGGCTTATCTTTCGGCCTAATTGTAACTGTCTTCTCTGGAATACATTCGCGGATAAGTGTCAATAATTTTGAGGAAAAATTTAAAGTTGCGGTATCAATATCTTCAGCGTCGCATATTACACTACCCCAATCAGTATTCATAATGAGTAAGTTTAATTTATCGGAATCTGCATGTTTGTATTGCCAAATTTTACGGGTATATGAGCGGTTTAAATTATATTTAAGAGAAATTGAAATAAAAGTAGCCCTGTGGTCGCTGACGTAAGTATCGACATTGAGAGTGTTTGCTTCAATAACTTCAATGCTGTTTGTTGTTAGAATTGGGTCAATAAGTGTTCGCGTGGTATTCGTGATTCTCGTAGGTTCAGAAATTCTATTGGTGAGATTGTTAATAGACAAAATGTCGCGTATTTCGTGTGTGTTTGGGATATTAAAAAAGTCAACGTTGACATCGCCTACAATGATGATTTTGTCGGATATTTCATTAACTTTATCTAAAGACCATGAAAGATTCTTCTAAAATGTAGAATTTGTGTGGGGTGGACGATAAAGACAACATAAGAAATATTTACAGGTAGGATCTTCAATTTCTAGCCAAATGCATTCTACATTGTTTGGTTCAAGATCTACGCGTCTGCTAGCACGAACGGCATTCGATAAATAAATCAGTACACCCCCGCCAAAAGAATTTCTATCTTTACGGTAAATGGAATTAAAACCATCAAGTTCCAGTTGTTCGTCTAAAATGTTGTCATCTAGATGAGTTTCGGTGAAGCATGCAATGTCAAAATCGTGCAAAAATGTGTTTAAAAAATCAAGTTTGTGTCTTATGCTTCTTATATTCAGGTGAATAATGTCAAGTACATGTTCATATGTAGGACCTGGGTTCATTTCGACATCTCCTGACAATAGTAAAATGAAACAGTAAAATTGAATGAAAAAATTAAGATCTAGTGAAAAAAATGCCAATAAGCGAACTGATTTTAAAGCAAAGTTGCTTAAATATCTCAACAGGTTTTTTAATATGACATCATACTGAAGAATAAATGTAGAAGATTTGCTTAAATATCTTCCAACGTAGTAGAAATTCCCTATTGCAGCACGATATTGAGTGAGAGTATCACCCATTATCTAAAAGTTCAAAATCTACATAGGTAACAAGAGCCATCATGAAAGTGCTGCATATAGGGTACTTGTTCATATAACATGGTACATGTATTTTGTTTGATAAATAACAGTCATAAGTTGTCATATGTTCATCAAATAAATAACATGAAAAATAAAAAAGGGTCAAAAAATAGGAACAAAAAATGTAGAAAAAAAGAAAAAAACTAAAGATTTGGAGGCTTCCAATGATATGATTTGTGTTTATATACATAATAGAGACACCATGAATTCAAACTACGTCTGTTGTCCTTTTCGGTCAATGACCTTTAACATGATTGTTCATTATTATCTTTCACTCTACACTCATCTCGTACCGAGTGCACAACAAGCTTATGACTAATTAACGTAATGCATAATACAATCATAAAATTATATTTTCATATATATGGCTATCTGGTTACAAAATTTTATTCGGTAGATAATTAGAAGACATAGATAAAACAGTTGATGTTACGTCATATTTCACTAAACCAAGTCAATTTGCCTTGAACCGCCGTTACCATGAAGGGAGTATAAAAAATAGAGGTAGGTCTAAATTGCAGTAAAATATTTTGGATCGTTGACAAATAGGTAAATTGAGTTTGACTATACACCAGGCAAGTAAGCTGTGATGAAATCTATATAAAGAGCAATTAAATATAGGAATATACATGTAGTATTATTACATGTATGTCTTATTTGCAATATTTAACCTTAACTGAAAAAATGAAATAAAAACAAAACAAAAACAAAACTGACAAAAAAATCTTGTTTACAACACTTTTTTTCACTATATTTTTATTTTTCGTTAGCTCAAATTAAAGAGATGACGTTAATTTACATACTGGTTTTTATTTGAATCCTAAGATCATTAAATTAATACAGTAAAGTGATGCTCTATTGTCGACTACTTATCAAACATCAGGGACCTGATGATGCCCATACATTGTACATGTATATTGGACAAGCATAGAACACAAAGTTATGACATAGGGTATCAGAAACACTGGAATGACTTGGCTTGCTCATGACTACGTTTTGTTTTAAATTTGTAAACAAAGATTGCAGAAAATTAATTAAATGATTTTATTACTCTAATAACTGTCTCATGTACTCACTCGCCCTTTCACCCTACTTTGCAATAATGATACACTGTGCAGTAATTGATTGTGATATTTGTAAGAGTGATTATATTAATTAAACAATAAATCAAAACTTCAAGTGACCATTTAAATATATATTTAAATATCTACTAATTAAGAAACTTTTATTATTATTTTTTTTTATCAAACCGCTTACTTTTTGCTGGTAAAAATAACAGAAATGTCATAGAAATGGTTTGCATCCTGGTCTTATTTATAAATCGCATTCATTGATCATGTGACACACATTTAGAGCTTTCCAAAGATAACGCGATCATTAACAACATGTTTGCGGATTTCAAATCAAACGAAATGCGATTATTGAATTAAGGTCTTCCGTTTTCAGTTGAATACCGTTCTGTTTTTCTACTGGATTTACTTTCTTTCAGTTTTTTCATGGAAGTCACGTCTTCAATTTCTCTGAATTTTTTTTACTAGATTTGATGATTGTTTTAAAGGATATCATACTTTTTGTTAATGTGATCTTGCATCCTTATTATTTTTAAAATAATTTTCGTTCGTAAATCATCTCCCTTTTAATGCTTTTATTACCAGAAATTTGTTAGAGTTAAGGACTTGATGCAAGATAGAGCTATCATCCAAGATGCACATTTTGGTCTTTAACAGAAGACTTTTGTTTTTTCGTTTATTAGGAATTATCTTTAGGGGCTTGTATCTTCAAATTGAAGCAACAAATGGTTAAGACAGCTCTACATGATTACATATCATTGTTTGGAATCGTACGGAAGGCTTACACGTCTTGTTATATTGGTTTTCCAACAAAAATTTAAAGTATGCAAACATGTAAATACTATACATTTATTGCATGATGGTGAGGGAGATATGAATATTTATTCCCTCAAGAAAATCATATTCCCCGAGGGCATTGTAAATAAACATATCTTTCTCACCATCATGCAATATATTGTTTATTTTACCAAACGACAAACATTAATACAAATAAGGTCGAGTTCTAATAGATTATCAACTCTGAAAACGCAAAAACATCGTGAACGTTTGACTTTCTATGTAATTTTCCCTTCTTTTTTATTAATTCGAATCCTATATATTTGGATTTATGGTTTGAAATAAAAAGACTAAAAACTTAAAACATATTTTAGATTTAATCTAATTTTAGTAACATCGCATGCTAATTTCGGCTTTTTTTTATACAAATCGATTGAAAAATGTCGAGGTTTCCGAAGAGGTGGAATATAATAATTATTGGGAGACACGACGTTTTATTGGCCCTGTAACGCGTTATAAAGAATACTTAATAATTTAGCTTATTATGGCGTTAGACAAATAATATAATCAGGTTACTTAATATCTAGGTAGAAAGCCCACCTATTGGGGACTTCATATATGTCTTATATCTTTGAAATTAATGTTTTAAAGCTGAATTTTGATAGACAAGTAACTGATTTTAAGAGAATATAGCTTTTAAAAACTATGACATTAATGGTTAGCCATTTCACTCGATGTATGAATTTTTATACCTATTCAAAGAAATCAGCCGCATGCCCTCGTTACGGTGTTAAATCCTGTTCAATATTTCCTGTTAATTGTTAGTAGAACCTCCCTGTCTATAGCCATTCTTGTATTTCCTGGTATAGAAAGGTGACGATTAGATTGATACAGAGCTTTTCTTCTCAAGCAGGTTAAATCTGGCCACGACAGCTAAGTAAAATGAGCCCAATTAAGTAAAATGAAACAATACACGGGGGTAAATCAATATAGTAAATACAAAATCTAAAAAGATATGGCAGCGGTGGGATTCGAACCCACGCCTCCGAAGAGACTGGTGCCTTAAACCAGCGCCTTAGACCGCTCGGCCACGCTACCTACATACTTATTATTACTTACAGGCAGCAATCGATGATAAATATATAGACAATTATTGTCAAACGTGAGTCGGATATGTAGGTAAATAAACTTTTAGGAATAAGATCACTCTTAAAAAATCCTACAAAATTATCAATAATTCATGTCAATAAAAATTATTTTTCAATAAACTAAACTTCTTTCTCTTTTGTCTGATTGCTTGTAGTTAGAACAATTTTTTAAAACAACATATATTATTTTATTTTACACTTTATTCACCACCTTTAGATTAGAACTAAGAATGCATTTTTTAAATTTAATGGAGAAATTTTTTTTTTAAAATAAGCTTTCTATACTGTACATTTTTTTTAGAATGGATATTATATCTACTATTCAGGAAGTTTGTCTTCCCTTTATTTTATACTTCCCAGTATTTCTACTGTATAATACATTATAGGAAATGACACCCCCCCCCAACCCCACCCCCCATAAAAACCATCATGGTAGCCTAATGACACATGTATCGTCCGGTTCGACATGTAATTTACGTAGCTATTAAAAAGTTGTCTGAATGTCATTCATGTACATGTATTACATAGAACATACTTGTTAAAATGTTATTTGTGTATACATATTCATATATTGCGATTTTGAATAAATACATGTATGTGTTTAGGTTTAATTTCATTCGAAGTCTTGAAGCCAGTGAAAACGTGCGTTGTTAAGTTTTTAGATAACGGTCAAAATCCATACAGTCATATGAAAAGAAAAAAAAGGCATAATCTCAATGTGTAAACACAAAATAATATCCTTCGGTGTATGACTTTATTGTTTGGCGAAAGTCGTTTGAAAAATTATCCACTTTAGAGTTTTTTTCTTCAAGGATGTCTTCTTTGTATATATATAAAGACAAAAAATTGAAGCTCTGCTTTAAAGAGGCAGTACAGCTGAAAACACATGTGTGAAAAACTTCAGATTTACCCATTGTATCGTTAGGAAATACAAAATAACGTTGATTGTGACAGTTGAAGTTCATAAAAATCCCTTTTACATACATAATTAATGTAATTATGATCTTCCGGAAATTTAAGGTTCGTACAACTTATATCGTTTATTTGTACCACGTGGATTTTGATTGACAGTTATTGACACGTGCTGAAAACTACAATATCTTTGCCCGACTACGGTCATCATGGTATACGAGGTAAAAGGGACTCTCTAAACTGAACACATCATAATTTTCTCGATAATTTATTAAAGGTTTATTAAAGGTTTACCAATTTTAATTCATTTTAAAATTAACAGACATAAATATGTCAAATTATCCCTCAAGGGCCTCACTTACAAAAATGAATTTAGGTTGTAGCAACTCCTATGGTAAACACGCAAAAAACATGCTTACAAAATAATAACTGTGGTTGTTTTAAAAGCTTTGAACAATTATTACCTTATTTTCTTTGCCAATTCAGTCAAGTAAGCAGGCCTACCCGGTCTCTTACACGCCATGCTGGTTTGTTTATAGTAAATACGCATGCGTAATGGTATAGAAAGTGGAATCCCGTAACACGTGGCGATGTATATATGTATAGGTTATACCTAATTATTAATTTTAATGAAATAATTAGATTTATTTCACGGAGAAATTTGTAATTTTCTGAAAGTTTATACATTTATGAGTAGAACAAAAATACCGAACCCGATCGGAAAATTTTTTCAAGTTGGTTTTTTAATAAGATGCGCCGTACTGTCTCTTTAAGGGGGATGTGCGGCCATCTTTTACATTTGAGAAGAAAATTGTAAACATTTCCTGAACGGGCTTGTTTCTGTCCAAAACTTACTAAAACTGTTGTCAAAAGGTACAAAAGCAATAAATATGACGTTCAATATGTTGTTTTGTATATAGATTAAGCATATAAGGGCAGAACAATGCATTTTTAAATCACTTAGAACTGCGCAGCTACAGACTTAAATCTAAGATTTAAAAATCTGAAAAAATATCTGAAAGAAGGTCTCTAGTGTCCATTCTACAACTAATTGTTGAGAAAAAGATCAAAGTTTGCTTATTTAAGTTGTAACTTTGCCTCAAAAGAGGGTGCCCTATTCTTAAACGAGTCTCAAAAAAACCCATCAATTTGCACGATATATTTTTGTCTGTGGCTATGGAGGTACATTGAGGTTATATTTGCATTGAAAAATATATGTATATTTTTTATTTAAAGCAATTAATTTTTTGGACCCCTACCCTACTCCTAAAAAGAATCTTATTTAATTGATATTTATAGAACTAAAACAAAACAATTGGAACAAGTATAGAAATGTGTGTTACATTCAGCCCAGATTGTTTTGTATTGACATTTATTTTTATCAATGAAAATATAACATCAATGTGCCTCCATAGACACGGGAGTTCTAAGTATAACCTGGAATTATCTTGAGCTAAAAATAGATCACATGGCGACTTATAAAAATAGGGTACCCTATTTTGAGGCAAAGTTTCTGCATTAATGTGCTAAATTCAACCCTTTTCTCAACAAATGGTTGTAGAGGGGACACGCCTCTGTTACTTTTTCAGATTTTTCAATCTTCAAAATAAGTCTGCAGCTGCGCAGTTCTACAGCTGTTCTAAGTGATTAAAAAAGCACTGTTCTGTTCTTAAATGCATAATTTGCATACAAAACAACATAGAGTATACACCTTTATTGGCTTTATTAAAGATTGTGTAGGAAATTATTATGTATTATGTTATCTCCCGCCCAAACATTAAAGGCTTTAAGTGACACGGTGACTAAAAAAAGATGTTTTACTTTTTAATTATGACAACGGAAATAAAAGCAAATGTTCGAAATTTCATCATACGGAGGTTTCATGCATTATGAGTCATCACATATCAGTTTACAAGTCGGTAAAACTCATCCGGAAATTACAAATGTAAAAAGACCGAGTAGTTTTGGACATTGATTTGAGTGTCACGTGATTGCGATTGCTGTCTAAAAATAGTTACAGTGGGATTGACACACTTAGAAAAGAGTTATAATTTGAAGTTATTCGATCTGTGAAGTAAGAAATATGCATTTATAGAGAGTACATATTAATAAATATATAATTCTTAAAGACATCAGGTTTCACAGAGAGGCCACTGGCTCATGATAAATGCCACGCTGCAGTATTTACATTTCTATGCGCTTGCGTGGCTATGAAAAGGAAGGGAAACTCAATACTTTTGAGTTGGCCCAACGCTTAATTCTATTTTTCTCTCTTAAATTTGATTCATTTACTTTTGAACGCCGTAATTTTCAAAAGTTCATCTTTTCATATGATATATAAAACATGTGGAAATCGTGTAGAAATTCGATAGTTGGTGAATCATAGGTTTGTGCGTCACCATGTTTCTTTAAAAACACATTTTCCCCCATCTTCATTTTGGAAAACAAATTTACATTCTTCTCCTTATATGTGTCAAAAAAAGATAAGTTATCTTAAAACACAAATAGAGAAAGGTCTAAATCACAAGTTACAAATATTTTGGATCCTATACCATTCACAAAGTTTAGTTTGACTCTATATCAGATGATCAGCGAGCTAAACAAATACAAAAATCAACAACAAAAATTAAAACCAAACAGACCAAAAAAATCTAGTTTGCAACACTATTTTCTTTTCACTATTCTTCCATTATTCATTAGGACTAAATACTAGTAAAAGAATGACGGTCATTCACATAAAGTGATGCTCTATTAATCAGGTACTTGATATTGCCCATAAATTGGACAAGCATAGACCACAAAGTTATGACATTCTGGGGTATTGGAAGTACTGGGGTATTCAAATTACTTGGCTTCCACCTGACTACTTTATTTAAAAAAAAATGAAAACAAAGATTGCATGAAACATTAATTAAATGATTTTGTTACTATAATAACTGTCTCATGTACTTACTGACGCTTTTACCATTTTGTATTAATGATAGACTGTACAGTAGATGCTTGTGATACATGTATTTGTAAGAGCGATTACATTAATCAAACAATAGAAAAAACGTCAATTTACCACATTTCAATATATTTCAATATGCACATAAAAAGGAACTTTTGTTTTGATATCGAACCACTTACCACTTGCTGGTAAAAATAGCAGCAACAGCATAAACACGGTTTGCTTCATGCTCGTTATCTACAAATCGCAGTCAATGGCCCCGTGTAGCCCCTTTTATAGCTTTCCCATGATAACGCGATCCTAAACAACATGCTTGCGGATTTCAAATTTGGAAGTCACCGCTTCAATTTTTCGGACCATTCTTTATCAGATTTCATTGTTTGGATATGATATGTTTAAATTTTGATATTTAATGTGACCTGGCATCCTTCTTCGTATTTGAAAAATAATTTTCGTTCGTGATTTTATCTTCTTTTTTCACGCATTTGTAAACAGAGTTTTGTCAGAGTTGAGAACTTGAATTTTTAAGAAATTTTTGCAAGATAGGGCCATCCTCCTCTATGTACATTTTGGCCTTTGTTGGAAAAGAAGACATTCATTTTTACGTCTTTTGAAAGGGATCTTTAGGGGCCTGAATCTTCAAATATTTAAAAACAGTTTATTAAAAAAGCTCTACATGGTTGAACATGTAACTACTTTAGCTGGGTCTGGCGGTAGCCAAATATTATAATCAGGTAAGTTATTATCTTGGTAGAGAGGTAAGCTTTTTAGGACTTCATTTATGCATTACATCTTTGAAATTAATATTTTAAAGCTGCATTTTGGTCGACCAGTATCTGTTTTTAAAGTGACACGGTGACTCAAAAAAGGTGTTTTACTTTTTGATTAAAAGCAAATGTACGAAATTTCATCATACGGAAGGTTTTACGCATTATGAGTCATCACATATCAGTTTACAAGACGTTAAAACTCATCCGGAAATTACACATGTAAACAGACCGAGTAGTTTTGGACATTGATTTGAGTGTCTCGTGATTGCGATTGCTGTCTAAAAATAGTTACAGTGGGAATGACACACTTAGAAAAGAGTTATAATTTGAAGTTATTCGATCTCTGTAGTAAGAAATATGCATTATAGAGAGTACATATTAATAAATATATAATTCTTAAAGACATCAGGTTTCACAGAGAGGCCACTGGCTCATGATAAATGCCACGCTGTAGTATTTACATTTCCTGCGCTTGCGTGGCTATGAAACGGAAGGGAAACTCAATATTTTTGTGTTGGCCCAACGCTTAATTCTATTTTTCTCTCTTTAACTTGATTTATTTACTTTTGAACGCCGTAATTTTTCGCGTATGATATATAAAATATGTGGAAATCGTGTAAAAATTCGATATTTGGTGAATCATAGGTTTGCGTCACCATGTTTCTTTAAGAGGATGTAATGTAGCTTGAGAATTTGTACTACATGCATTTGAATTATGAGATACTGTACGAGATGCATATGAGCTATAAGAAACTGTACTGCATGCATGTTAGGTTTGAGTACTGTACTGTACGCATTATAGTTATGAGATACTGTACTGCATACACGTGAGTTGTGAGATACTGTAATACATGACTGTGAGTTATGATATACTGTATGTGAGTTAAGTGAGTTATAACATACTGTACTACATGAATGTGAGTTATGAGATAATGTACAACATGCATTTGAGTTATGAAAATCTGTACTACATGCATGTAACTAATGAGGTACTGTACGACATGCATGTGAGTAATGAGATACTGTACTACATGCATGTGAGTAATGAGATTCTGTACCACATGCATGTGAGTATGAGATCGTCATTCATTTTTTTTTTATCAAAGTACATTTAATACAGAAAAAGAGCAAGGATAGTTACATTCATCGACAAATTCTTTAACTTCATCATTGTAATTGAAAGCATGTTTAAGAGCTGCTCCCTTGGAAAGAAAAAGTTTGATTTTGCTGAAAAATAAATGACTTTTCCACGTTTTAAAGCTTACAAGGAAACATAGTTCATTGCATGTTGTAAATCACATGGGGTTTCTGGGCCCGCCGTCACCAAATCACTAAACTCCATAGCATGTTGTAAATCAGTAGGGGTGTCTGGGCCCTAAACTCCATTCTCATCTCCAATCCTTAAAATAAAAGTGCATAAATTTGCATGAGGTCATCACCCAGACTTGATAGAAAGTATTGACTTGGGGATACTAGTAGTTGGTGATAGTGACAGTATAACATCTATAAAACTCTGTAAAAGTTCTCCTTCAATATCTTAAAAATTAAATATACTCTCTAAATTAATGACGCCTTTTTGGAAGAAACTAAAATGGCTATTGATATACAGTTGTAATAAACAGGTGATATATTTACCCCCTTGTCGTACCCCTATTAAAAAATACAGATGTCACATACTTCACATTAGTTCCTGAATGATATTGATTATTTTTAATTAAAATTAAACATTTTTCACTGATGCCGTTGAAAATAATCTATATACCAGAGACCGTTTAGAAAGCTTCTTTATAATTAATTTATAGACTCAATGCAAGTCTGCAACTCTGCAATTATTTATGTTCGGGTAAGAATGTGCAAAATCAATGTATACCTATTCTCTAACAAGATTTTAGAATACAGTACCTTATTATTAAACTTGTTTGTCTTTCATTTTTAATTAAAAGTAACAGTGTTAACATGTGGTCTCTAAATACTAGCCTAATTATAGTCTCCCAAGGAAGCTCAGCAGGGTCATATCAGACGATGGTTCTCAGGTTGTGTTGGGTCACCTTTATATTTTCATAAATCGAATCAACAACTCCTATCAAACATTTTTTTCTGGTACCATTCCGAAGTCAAAAGAATTCTTATACAAAGGTAAGACAGTTGAAATTTTAGAGCTAAAGCCAGCATTTTTTAATTTTAAGATTTACGAAATATTTTTCAAAATATTTTGGGGGGAGGAGGGAAAAAAATATAAATAAAATTGTAAAATATCTCCGTCGTGTAAAAAATAAAAATAAAACAATTTTTCAACAATATTTTTTTTTTATTTTAAAATAATAACACATGTCCAGGAGCTGTATATATAAGTACTTTTGGTTGTTGATGATGTTCTTATCATAACATATTTTATCCATGGGCACAAAAATATTTGTGTTAATATTTTGTATATGCATGTATAAAAAGAAGGGTTTTCTTTTTTATATACTATACATATACATTAAGACCAAAAGAATTAAGGGAGTTTTCGCTTCTCCCTTGCAGAAAAAAGGAATAAGTTTGAAAAACCATTTAGTTGATTAAGATAACAATGCTATTCACAAATTCAAAATTTTAAATATTGTCACTGAAAATAAATTTGATTAGAAGCATGTCCATAAATGTCAGTAAAAAATCAAACAGTTTTTTAATTTAAAAAAGCTGATCTAATTTTTAAAATTTTATTTATTTATGTAATTATACCTTTAATAAAGGAAATGTTTTGTTATTTTGTTAGCATAATGACAAATAAAATCATTCTCTTTCCTTCAGCCATAAGACTCCTGTGCTTCAGTGTGTTTAGGGTTATTAGTCCAACCCTATGACCCACTTACAACCGTTATCACGGTTATGTAGAGGATCTATTTCCAAACGGTTAAATTATGATTATTTTAGTATTTATTTTGCAAAAATGTCTTTTAAATAAGTAACTTATCATTTTCTTGCCAATGAGGTTTTTTTTTTTTTTAGATATAATGAAATGAGAACTTAGAAAAAGACTTCAACTTCTTTTTCTTGAGAAAATTCTGGCTAAGTTGCCGATCACAAAACTATAGGTTCGTAAACTGTAGGGTTGGACGAAAGCAAACAGGAGTAGGCCCTATAGTTTTTTATTTTGTAACTTCTAGTACCCGTGACTTGATCAGAAAGAACTTGGTCTTTTTAATCAATGCATGAACAACAATAATTCAGACTACACATACGTGATTGCATCAACATTTTTTTATATTTTTACCAGAAAGAAAATTTCGGGTCGGAGGAAAAAATAAAATTAATAGCTAATTCAGGTCCTTTTTTTATTTGAATTTTAAAAAAAATAGGGTCGGCGGGTTTGTAAATCGAAACTTCAAAAAATGCTGGCCTAAGGCACAAATATAGATACTCATACTACATGTAGTAGATAGGTTTACATTTACCGCTTTTAGTGGATGCATTATAACATGCATTAATAATTGCTTTAAAAGAGAAAAGTAATGATCGAAAACCAGAGACTGACGGGAAGCAATTTCAGTGGCGAAGCTAGGGTCAAAATATTTGTACGCATCGGGTCGGGTTGGGGGGGGGGGTGGGGGTTGCACCGCACGCCACCCTTCGAAACTTAACACATTTTTCGATGAAAGAAAAACTGAGCAAGCTCACATACCCAACGCTACCCAAATACTTGACAATGATACGCATAATAAATGGCAGGATACGCATTAAATACATTAAAGGTATATGTGGCGTATTTTTAGTGAATAACAATAATGAGATCTGATTATTTGCTTCATTTCTTTGCTTAAAGAGAGGACTGTCACACAAATTACGCTTTATAAGTCAATCGCATAACAAAGATACAAGAAATAAAAAAAAAAATTATTTTTTACCGGCACGGTAAAAAATACAAAAGATTTGAATAATCCCGCCTTAAATTGGTCACGTGACATCCATCTCGGTCTATCAACAACAATGGCGACGACGAGAAGATATAGGTATACCACGGTTAAGTTTGACAGATTTTGCAATCAAAGAAAAAAGAGACAGACTGACAAGGATAGGATCAAAGGGAAGATTGTCATTGGAGACCATGCAGATTGATGGAATAGTAATTAAAGCCGAATTAAACTTAAGTTTCCATCATGAAGATGTAGGGGCTTTGCTATAGTCAGGTTCGTGCTCCATGTGTTCCGTGTGTTTACTTTATAGGTTTTAAACCACAAGTGGATTTTCGTTTAGAGGAATTTTTTAATAAAGAATAAACACTCTCAGTACATGCATCCCTCAGGAAGAGGGGTATTTAATCCGTTTACCGTGTCGATGATGCTAAAATCGTGTTTCATCTTTATAACACATAATTAACAATTTATATCGTTCTACATTAATGAATATCGGAATAATACTGCTTCGAGTATCATCGGATATAAGAATCATCAAATTTAAGACATGAAAAACGTGATTCTAATTTGTAAACAAACTGTTCTTCCATCATGTTTTCCCGCACTCATGCGCAGTGGCGTTATAAATGGTGGATAACATTAATATTCATCAGACGTGTAGCAAAGTTTAGAGACAAATAACTAAAGACAGAACATGTTTTATGGGCCTAGATTTTGTGAAACGTCTAATTATAAGAAGCATGATGTAAATTTTTACTCAAACTCATGTCAAAAATTTTACTCCAAATGCACCACATATACCTTTAAATTTTACCTGTGACAGTCCGATTGGTTACAGTACTGATATCTTTCAAAATCGGACTGTCTCGGTAAATCAATGTTCATGAAATTCAATGGCAGTGTTTTAAGTACGATAGGCCTCGCAACTGTTAGCTGCAGAACTGTAGCTCCACGGAAAATACGGGTTGACGGACCGTCAACCCCGAATTTTTCGTGGAGCTACAGTTCTGCAGCAGCAGCTACGCAACTGTCTGATACTGTTTGAGGCGTATATACATTACTGATTTATCACTATAAAACCCTACAGGTCTACAGCCGCGCATGTAGTATCATTTTTGAAAGTGGTGGGGGGGGGGGGTGGGGGCTCATCCAAAAAATATTGACAAGCTAAAAAAAAAAAAAAGGAAATTCGAAAATCATGAAAATCCTAATCGGGGTGGGGGTGGGGCGGGGGCGTAGTATACCTTTATCTTCAATTTCACTTATTCCTTATTTTCACTTCAGTTTTTTTTTTACAAGTGAGAGCCCCCCCCCCTCCGTTGCTTCATAGAAATAAAAGATCTATAAGGTCCAGAGGAATTTTTTATTGGGAACCTTTCTCATCAGATACACAAAAGGACACCAAATACGACGTTTTCTTCTTTAAAAAAAGTATACCCTTAACGTTTAATTCGAGCTCACGCTGTCAAATTCTATTTTTACATTTTTAAGCCCTAGAATGGGAAACTTGGGTATTTCTAATTTTCGAACCGCGCCATCAAGATTCATCAATTCTGCCATCAGACAGCAGGGACGTAGCTACATTGAAGCACTGTAAGCACGTGTCTACAATTTTTTTTTTTTTTTTTGAATCTCAATTTTTTAAAACTTTTTTTTTTTCAATGCAAATCCCAACACTTAAGGCACGTACCTACACATTAAAAACAAAAATTAAAAATGTTAAAATGTCACATTTAATTTAAAAAAAAAACCCATACAGCCAATATCTGTCTTTTCTCTATTTCAAGACTGATTGTTTGACGTCAAAAATGCGATCTCAACTATCATTGACAAATTTGCAGCTAATAAAAATAGACGCCTAGACTTTGTGTAACATCATGTACGACTATGTAATTAAAAAACAAAGCAATAATTTTGTTTTCTAATTAAAATTTTAAATATTTAAAATAACAATTGCAACTGTTTTTGAATTGACATTCAATTTCAAAATCCTAATATGTTTTCCTAATAACAGTAAACTATGGAGACAGATAATAGCTTTAGTATAATGTTTCCGTCATTCACTTTGATTACGCTTTAAAAAGACTGCTGGTGAAAACAAATTAGATTGTATTAACAAATGTTTTTGCCTTTTCTACGAAAAAAATCTTTAAAAACCCCCCAAAATTTCATATACGAAAAGTGCCTTTTTGATCCTGGGTGATCTCTACGGAATCCGTTTTCCGTATCCCCTCGCCTTATTTGGTGCCTATACTTCATTCTAGTTCTATAGCTACGCCACTGGTTTGTGCCGGAACTTTTCATGAGGCACCCTGAACTTGTTATTATACTTTTCGAAATATTGACTGAGTCGTAAGTTCAAAATTTTAAAAATGTAGATGGTACGAATTCACAAATATAACTATTATTACAACCGACTGATCAGCGCTTCAACAAAATGAAAAGCGGCAACACTGCTTTTTCGGAGGAAGTTTGGGTAAAGAGGAAAGAAGATTGCCACAGGACTATGAAATTTCAAAACATGATAACCGTAAATGACAACTTTTATGCTCTTATATGCCAGGTATAAAATTGCTTGAGAAATACTGCACCAAGTTCATAATAAAAGAAATATAGTCAAAAGTCCCACCTTCACCGTATTGTCAGGCGTGGTTGCCTCGTATAAAAACTCTAATTTAGTTTTGTTTTACATCTTTGGTATCTGTTGATTTGTGTTTTGTTTTGTTTTTCTTTTCTTTTTTTTTTTTCAATGTATTTGATTTTATGGAGACAAAAGAGAAAAAGAACGAAATGTATATCTAGTAGAGCTTTTTTTCTAAGTACAATAATTATTACAATATCATGGCTGAGGTAATAAAACTATTACTGCCGCCCTAAATATACTCCACGCAACAAGATGCGAGGGGTATACTAGTAATGTTTTTGACCCGTCCGTCAGTCAGTCAGTCCTGGGTTGGGTTGGTGGGGGGTTTTTTTTGGGGGGGGAGGGGTCTTTTTTTATTTTATTTTCTTTTTTTTGTAAGCACAACTCCTCCCAACCGCTGCACGGAATTCCGTAAAACATTGTATGTATTTTGGACACAATGTGTAGAAGTGCATGTTACCAGAAAATTCCGATTCCATTATTTTTCTGTAAGTTAAGGCCCTTTTAAAATTAGAATTTTTGCTATATATTGAATTTAGTAATGAACATTTTGTAAGCTAGCTGCAGGTCTGTAGCTCCTGGTCTTAAAAAATTCGGACGGACGACCCAGGTCTATAAACTTTGTAGGTATTTAGGACATAATGTGCAGATGTGCATATTCCCAGGAAATTTAGATTACATTATTTTACTGCAAATTTTGACACTTTTGAACTTGAAATTTTGTTGTTGGTAAAGACAAAAGTATAGATATGCATACTTGCAGGAAGTTTTGATCTGATGAATTTTGAGAGTTATGCTCGTTTTGATGATGAACAGAGGAATGAGATCACAGCAGTGTTTTAAACAATGCAATATTGCAACTCTGTCCCTTTTAATACGAACAGCAATATTTTACTCCAAGGGGATATATACATGATTGTATAAATCTTTCTTACATTAACAAACAAAAATATCATTTTTTATGGTATTTCATACATTTATCTTAATTTGCATCAAAAGGTTTGTAACACAAATTATCTACTTTGCATTTTCTTTTCTTAATCAACACAATTTTTGTAAAAACATGTACGCTGTTAGTTCAGGCTTAATTTTTGTTAAAATCCCAACTTCGACACATCAAGAATTTGAAATTTGTAACTATATACCTATTTTGAAATGGAATTATAAAATTAATAAGAGTTTACAGTGTACTTGTTTCAAATCTTTGCTTAATTACATCAGTATAATATAAATATGGTACGTTGTATCATTTTTTTAGAATTAGAATTATGAGGTGATCAAATACAGTGGGGGGGGGGGGGGAGGGGGGGTAAACACTTATGTTTATGTTTACATTTAATGTGTTTTAACAAAATATTGCTCATTATGAGAGAGAGAGAGAGAGAGAGAGAGGAGACAGAAAAAGAATGATTAGTTTTTTTCCTGATTAAAACCTCTGTGTCTAACCAATGTATCTACCGGTAGATCGATCATGAAAACATTATAAGCCCTGCAAGAGAAGATAAATATAATTTAACTCAGTATTCATTTTTATTTCAGCAAATGAGGAGAGAGATATATTAGTTTATAAAACCACTGTACCTAACCAATCTAATCTATATAGATCATGTCAATGGCAACATGACATGACAACATCATTATAGCCATGCAAGAGAAAGAGTAAAATATCATTTAATTTAATTTAAAATTCCATATTTTTTTTATTTCAGTAAATTATGAGAGAGAGAGAGAGAGAGAGAGAGAGAGAGAGAGAGAGAGAGAGAGAGATAGAGAGAGATTGAGATTCATATTTACAAATATTTAATATCAGAATATCTTTACTTTTAATAAAAAATGCAACTAATGAAATGAATAGAAAAATATTCTATTTTTTCAAATTGTTGTAAATAATATATATTTCATTTTGAATATTCTAAAGATCAAATATCACCTATAAGGACATTATGTAATATCTTGAACAAGGTGTCAGACTGACAATTAACAAGGTTGATAATTGCAACATTCACACCTTTTCATCTTCTGGAAGTATGTTTACTATACACAGATACTGCCTCGCTGATCTTCTTGTGAAGTAAAACTTTTCAGACATTTTGAAGTCTCCTCACTGACCATGAGTTTATTAATCTTTATTTTGGAAATTCTTATGTTGAAAAATATGTTTTTTTTTTCATTGTTAAAAAAATAATTGTGCACCACATATACAACTGATATATAATTAAATTAACTTTATTGTACCAAACTTAAACATTAATTTTGAAATAAATATATATTAAATATGTTTTTCACTTTTTAGCCGGGCTTTGCTGACAGCATTTGTCTTGTAAAATGTTTGAGAGGATGTTATTACACAGGCTTTGCCTGTTTTCTAATCCATTCCAATAAATATACATGTATTTTAAATTTAAATTGTGTTGATTACTACAATATGACCTAGGTGTTTTTGTAACTGTAGCTGAGATAAGTCAAGGGACTGTGTATATTCTTTATCAGTACCTATTGTTCTTTCACAGACCTCGGTTACTGCAATAAACACAGAATTCTAAATGCTTGTCTGGTTGTGGGCACACTCCATGTACCCTAGTGTTATTCTAATGAAAGTACATAATTATAGTACATAAAAATATGTGTCCATTATCGGGCAGATGTAAACAGGGGGACGGATGGGGAGGGGGCTACCATCACTTTGTTTGTCCACCAACACCCCCTTGTAAAAAAGAAGATGAGATATATTAATAATTATAAATTTCATTTACTATAATTGTAACAGTTGTTTCTATATGGAGGATAGAAAAAGTATTCACTTTTCCCAAGTTTCACTCATATTTAAGGTTGTATTTGCAATCTACCCAATCACGTTTTGCTGCAATGATGCTATGAGCATTCAATATATCAACATAAATGACATATTATAAACTTATATTCATATTTGACATATTCATTTCATGATATGGATGTCACAAAAGATTTATTTTTCCCTATTTTTTAGATGAATCCTTAAAACATTTGACACTCCATCGTTTATGCTCAGGAAAAAAAAATGTTTACACTTAAGACAGCTTTAAGAAAATTGAAACTTTTTGTGGCACTTAATTCACATGAAATATACTGTATGTACTTAATTCATTCCATGATATCAATATGCTCGGGAAATATTTTTAAAAATATATAATATACAGACTTGTGTTTTGTCCTTGCTCAAAAAGACGCTGGCTAATTATATCAAAATTAAATTTAGAAATAGCAATTAATGCACAAAAAAAATAAGAATAACTACAAACAATGCAGTTAACCCAAACGATAGTCCAAGAATTATTCTTTCAAGCTACTAAAAATTGAATTTAAGAAGGCTGGCACCTGAAATACTGCAAGTACATGTAATGTCAATCATCCGAAAACCATTTACAGTACCGTCAACGCGGATCCCGTATTTTCCGCGCACCCCCGCGGTCCAAATTGCAACGCGGTTTACGACAGGTGTCTCAGGTAAAACCGCGTACCCCCGCGGTATGGTCGTTCAGCAAATCAACACCGCCGCGGTCTTGACGATCAAATACAGGTGAGGAAAAGTATTGGACTGAAACGCGAGTTATCTCCCTCGACTAAAAAAGTAATTGACAGCTACAAGTAACTATATAATTATATCTAATTATTAATGGAAAATTTAAAACTACAGACGATATATTTTCAAATTGTTTTAAAAAATTTATATAACGTGTGTTTAAAATCTTTCATCGATGCTTTTTCATTTAGTAACTTGACGGTGTATTTTTACAAACTATTAAAATTGACGTAACCTATTCAAAAATTTATATGTTTGCCAGTTGTACTTTATATTTTTTTCCTTAATTTATTAAATTGTGAGGAAGTATTGAAGCTTTTCTTTTTGTAACTTGACGGTGTATTTTTACAAACTATTAAAATTGAGGTAGCCTATTCAAAAATGTATATGTTTGCCAGCTGTATTTTATTTTTTTTCCCTTAATTTATTAAATTGTGAGGAAGTACTGAAACCCTTCTGTTTTATCAATGCAAACTGCATACCGGGTAAATCAAATTATTGAAATATGTCCGTCCGATCGAGTTTCAACAAACTTTCAGCCAGTTTGCAATTGTATTTTAGAAAACAGAAAGTACACATTTACATGTAGTATATTAATTATATTCGTATTTTGTATGTATTTTAAAATTTTAATCTACTTGTTCATGGGCAGTAAACTACTTGATTATAATAGCTATAAATTACAAAACGTACAAGAAGTATAGAAGTCAAATGGGCATACAGAAAAATGTTCAATTTTGGATAAACAATTATATTTTCAAAAATTTAATTAATGCAGTAAATATATCATATTTACTGCATATATCATATTTACGGCATTAATTTAATTTTTGAAAATATAATTGAACATATGAACAATAGCCCCAGGCAGATTCGAACTCATGATCTGCGGTTCACAAACCCATTGCTTTAACCACTTAAGTTCATAATGACGATATTCAAGCAAATTTTTTAAATTGCCATCTTGTGACGTAGTGTCATAAAAAGTATAAGTCTGGGTGTAGTCAGGTGCGTTAATTATAATGTTCATTTATTTTATTTGTAACCTATGTTTCATGCCATTTTTTTTTACATATGGGACCTGGCCCAAACAGAAATGATAATTTTCCTGAAAATTTGCTAAAACTTGGCATTAAAACTAATTATTAGGAGAAATCTAACAAATATTTGTACTTTGAACAATTTTTTAATTATGATTTAAACTGAGTTGTTACCAATCTGGGTCACTAAATAAGCAAATTCATGTGAGATATAAACTGACCACTAAGAATCAAGATCACAAACTTTTTCTCACATCAAAGATTTTTCTTAAATACTTATAAAAAATTGAACTATCATGGAGTTGGCCCCCTACTTTTATGGGAGTATGTGAAAAATTGAAGTGAAAATAAGTAACTAAATTATTTAGATAACCCTTCGCCATCCTAATCACGTATTAAGATTTAACATATTTGAGAATTTCACTCTTTTTTGGGGGTGGGGGGTGGGGTGGGGTTGTCAAGCCCCTCTCTCCCCCTCTAGACCCATGCATGAGCAAGTAATGTCGCATTCTGAAATTAGAGTGTTACCGTGTTTGAATCACGATAAACAGACAGCTGGTAAGTAACAGGAGTTGTGCATGCGTACACATTATGGCGGACATTACTTTTTATGTGGAGTATAATGTGAATATTAAGTCACATCTATCTAGTAGCAAGTTTGAATGTGGTAGAACAACACGCCGTCGCGCTAACACAACTTTGCACAACACGCCGTCACGCTAACGCAACTTTGCAAGTTTCACAGTCGTGTCCGGAAATATCAGACTGCGCATGCTGAAATATGTAGGCCTGCGCGCAAGCATGGATGAAAAATAAATAAAATGTACTTTGAAATATATATATTATTTTCATTTATTATCAATGCATATGAATAAAAATATAGTTACTAGTATGTCACTGTATAAGGATATGCTAGCATGCATGTAAATTATTATAAAATCTACCAATTGACAAATTTACCATAAATATTTAATATAATTCATTAATTTAACAATAATATATTCATGACATGTTATATACCTGTAATTTTACATTTTGCTTTGGTAATATACAGAACACCTAATATGAATTTGTGACATGTACATGTTATTAATATATTATTATTCCTACTAGACTGTGAAACTTGCAAAGTTGCGTTAGCGCGACGGCGTGTTGTGCAAAGTTATGTTAGCGCGACGGCGTGTTTTGTGT
Organism: Magallana ariakensis; assembly: GCA_020458035.1. Lineage (NCBI taxonomy): Eukaryota > Metazoa > Mollusca > Bivalvia > Ostreida > Ostreidae > Magallana > Magallana ariakensis. The sequence continues at coordinate 50,334,962 of CM035819.1, forward strand.
TAGCGCGACGGCGTGTTTTGTGTTAGCGCGATAGTGTGTTATATCATATACCTAGTAGAGTATCAGCCCTGATACACGTGTTTTGGACTAGGTGAGACAGCAAAAGCTAGGGCTGTATCGCCCTCGGGGCTGAGATTTCTCTGTCTCAGCCCGTCGTCAAGGGGATGCATTGCCCTCAAATTTAAAATCGCTAATTCCCAAATATATCTGCTTAAGACTAAAGTCTGTCCCAAGTTATTGCTTCCATCACTTTTTGATGATTTTTAATAAAAATACACATACCTGTAAAAGAAATGCTGTTGAAATCGATAAAAGGGAAAATATCCAAAATATCTTCATTGAAAAATTATCATTTTTCACTCATAAAAGTTCACAGGAACGAAAACAAATTTCTTACGGAGATTTATAATGGGAAATGTTGACATCTTGTATCCATTCGGAAGTTCTCGGGACACCTCGCACAATTTTTCAACGTTATCATCCGGGCTTAATAATGGCTGATGCAATGCTAAATCTCCGTATATTGAAATGTATTGAAACCTGAAGCGGTAGTGGGGGCGTTTCAAAAAAGATAATCTGGACATTTTTCATATTAGTGGATGAACATAGTTTGAGCACAAAGGTATTTATGATTATCGAAATATCAAGCAAAAAGTGGTGGAAGCAAAAACTCGGGACAGAGTATAGTTTGTGAAATAACGATAAAATATAAAAAAAATAATACAAAGCATCACCTTACATGTCTAAATATTTTTATTTATTGCTGAAAATTGAAAAATAAAAATTGAAAAATAGCGCCAAAGCGTGATATGTATCTAAGTAAGGCCAAAATAAAATTATTGTTTGTTTGGAATTGCCTCCCACCTACCCCTGCTGATAAAATTTTATGAGCACAAATTAAAAAAACTTTCTTTTTTTATGTCGAGATTTTTATTTATTTTTTTTTTTTTACCAATTTTTAATTCGTTAAACTTAAAATTTGAAAAATAAAAAATTTATTCCCTCCCTCCCTCCTGGGTCTATAAACCTCCAGGCGGCAATTCCAAACAGGATGGCCTAAGGGGAGGTAACCTATACGACGGTTGTGTATTTAGTCAGCCTGTGGGCTGACTATATTAAGTTAGGATGAAACTTCAATTGCGCTTGCGTAAATTGGAATTCTGGGAAAAAATTAGACAGTTCGTGTTAGAAAAATTCGAAGACGTTATGAAACCGGTCAGTTTCTAGGTCAAACTGCGCATCAATGTATTGGAGGTGTCAATGGGAATCGTCTGCAGCCGGAGTCCGCGTATATCTTCCTAACTCTCTTAGTGAGATTAAAAAGTTAATACATGTATATTGGAAGTAGTTTGCCACCAGACCATGAAAATCAGATAGCTACGTCTACAAGTTACAACTTTAGATATTAAGTAGATGTGCAGTCCTACATTGCATGTACACCGCTGCACGCTTATCTCCTCACCTACCTACATGTACAGCCATAAAAACAAGGCTGCAAACTAAATATGCACCCGCATATTAAAGGGACTTGGACACGATTTGAGCTCAATTTTTTCAAAATTTATTTTTTCATTTTTAATGTCTAGAATGGTCAATATGGATGTTTTTAATGCTTTGTCAAAATTTGAAAGTCAAATATCGAGCTACAAGCGAGTTACAGAGGTTAAAATTCTTTGTTTTGTAAACAAAGCTCGAGTCCTGTTAATGTTTACATATGTCTTGAATTGGTAAAAGTTTCAATCTTGTGTTGCATTTTGTTGTTGATAAACTTATTTATGAACACATTAAATAAGTTTATCTTGTTTCCACAAGTTATTTTGTCAAAGAAATGGTAATTTCTTTACTTTACATTATTTGTAAACAAATATAAGACTCGAGCTTTGTTTACATAACAACGACTTCTTTCCTCTGTATCTCGCTTGTAACACGACTTCTAACATTCAAATTCTGGTAAATCATTCAAAATACACAAGTAAACTATTTAATACATAAAAATCAAAAATTAAATTTTCATCTGAAATCGTGTCCAGGTCCCTTAAATATTGTTCTGGAAACTATTTATCTAGTATTTTAATAGATTGTGTATTCACTTTTGTCCTAAAATTAAAATTCCGCTGGCTGACTTCCTTAGCTTTTTAAAAAGCTAACCTTGTTAGAACAATAGCACGCTTTATTTAATATCAATCAACAATCAAGTTTAGATTGTAAGAATTAAGTGGTTAAAGTAATGGACGCGCTTATAAACGCTCTCAAACGGTAGAGTCTATAACAGTATGGATTTTTATGAATGGAATCTGACAGGAAACTTACGAAATCCCAGTGAAAGAATTTGACTCATTACGAATTTGCGTAGGATGGAAGTTTCTCTCTCGATAATTTTGAGTTCTAGAAGATAGTGCTTCATCTCAGACGACAGACTCGGATAGTATCGGCCCGCGCCTTTCGGGCTTGGGCCGATATCAACCGCTCGGGCTGATACCAGGGCCGAGATCAAAACAGCAGTGTGATATTCTATATGTGTGTTAGCGCGATGGCATGTTGTGCAAAGTTGTGTTAGCGTGACGTCGTGTTGTGTGTTAGCGCGACGGCGTGTTGTGCAAAGTTGCGTTAGCGCGACGGCATGTTGTGCAAAGTTGCGTTAGCGCGACGGCGTGTTGCCGGTGCAAAGTGCGTTAGCGCGACGGCGTGTTGTGTGTTAGCGCGATGTCTCTTTTATCTGAACGCGATGTCGCGCTAACGCAAATGGCCCTATCCGGACACCATACTACCATCCTCTGCACATTTCTGCCGCTAGGGGCACCATCATGCATACAAATGAGCTACGCGTGCGACGATATTTGGCCTATACGGTGGCATAGCCACCGTCTAAAATTGATACCTCAACTGACAAGGCCCGAAGGCAATGTGTACACCAGGTCACGTGATCCTCACATCAACCTGGTCAGTGTTACCTCTAAATATATATAGAATGGGTCCGAAGATATTTCGACATAATTCAATCGGGCTCGGAATCTTTTTCCTATAGACGGTAAAAATAAAAGTAGAGAAAAGAAAAAAAATGAATAGGCCTACCTTAACTTGAAAACGTAAACAATTCAAAGAGGTAAGTATGTTAATGTCGTTCATAATCGGCTGTACTACCCCCCCCCCTCCGATGCTACGTGCCTGAATAATAGCTATGGTATATCTTTAGTTCTATCGCTCACTTCAAAACCAAAACAAAGGTGATGATGCGATGAAAGATATTTTATTTAATTAAATTGATTTAGCAATTAGCCTGGCTATTAAATGATTTGACACATTTAAAGATACAAAAACTCATGTGCGTTATCCAGATAAGATTGTGCACAAACTGCAAAGTCTGGATAGGAGGGCCTTTAACGCAGCATGTTTCCTGTTAACTCATAAATCGGTAATTCCATAAATCATATCTGTCGGAGTTGGCAATATCGACCTGTCATCAACTTTTTTTTTGTTTCTAGGTAACTAGCTTAAACTGTTAAAGCGACTTGCTGGTGGATAAACTCTGGCGTAACCGAAAGATCTGCTCTACATTATCCGCAGAATAAGAGGTGCACACAAAGGTAATTTGAACATTTCTCTTTCAACATATTAGGCCTACACGTACTATTAATTAACCGCTTAAAATAGTCATGAGTCGCAGGTTTCTATACCTAAATTTTAAAGCAAACTGTTAGCGTTTAACACGAGAGGGTGAAATTTTTAAGCCCATGCATGTTCCAGATAATGAATTTTTGTGATCTTGCATTTTATACCATAAGCAGCTGATAATAAAGATGGTTTGTTGTCAGAACTGTAACCCTGCAATTGTTGTTATATTGAAATATGCATTTTATTTAAGGAATAAATTCAATTGGGGCAGTTAATGCTTTATAAACCACAAAGCGGTTTATAAAAAAGCATAAACTGTTCCAAACCATTTTATATTGTATAAAACTAATAAATATTGAATTCATTCCTTATAATTTAATCTTTTTTGCTATTATTTGTTGGTAAAAACAGTCATTTGAATTTTAAAATGACATCAAATTGTACAAAATTCAAACGTAATGTCAGGCGGATTGATACATATGTGATGTAAGTCTTATTATGACGTAGGCAACATTCTTTAAACTATATAAAATAATATTTTTAGCCTATCAGAAAGCGTGTTACAACCAAAAAAAAAAATTATTCATTGATGAATGAAGGACTCTTTACTAGATTGAAAAATTACATTTAATATGCTGAGTTTATAATGCAAAAGGACTATATTTGGTATGGTCAAATATCTGCCCCCAATTTTAGACAATTTTTAAATTGTATCCTATAAAAATCAAATCTTTATAAATCATTATACAGAGGATGCCTATCACTTTAATCGGGATTTTAGTCATCATAGCTCATTCGCTGTTTATCTATGACGTCACCTAATTGAGCTAATTCCCACAATTTTGCAAACAAATAAAGATATTGTCATTTTTTCTCTTATTTTGCAATCCGAAGTATAAAGCGCAGATCTGCTCAAGTACGATTTTAACATGCGTTTTTGTTTATATAATTATATACAACATACTTAAAAAAATTGTACTTGAGCAAGCCTGCACTTGATGTTTCATAGTCGAAAAACCATCAGAAAACCCCCATATTTTGCTACAAAACATCAATTTATCAAATTAAGACAAATTGAATCTTCATGACATCATTTCTACATTATGATGTCACTGTAGTGATAACCTTTTACACACTTATTTTCAATATAATTTAAACTACCTTCTACTTTATTATAAAGCTCTTCATAAAACTTTAATTTTGGGGACAAAAAATGCATAATATCCCACATAGTCCTTTTAAATATGTTTGGAAATCTTTTCCAGGTACAGAAAATATGGCAGGGGGTGAGACTTCAATGACGGAATTGCTGGGTATGATTACAACTTTGAAACAACTTATCAATGTAGATCAATTTATGTCGTTGTACATAGACTGATGACAGGGCCATGCATTTTAAAGCTGTTAAAATGGTGTTGTTTACAATTTAAAGAACATTAATTAACACTATATGATGTAGCTTTGATAAAGCATTTTGGTGTTGTGTTTCGAATTAATTGTTTAGACAATGTGCATAATCTTTTTCATGGCATTTAATTGAGAAAAAGCAGGGATTGGGCAGCATGTATGTAATTTGTTGGATCTTGATCCGATAAATTTTTTTAGCTTTTGGCCTCTTTGTCAAAAAAAATGTGTGTCCTTTGGTCCAAAAAATTATACTCTTTTGACCTGTCAATATACGAACTGATATATGAGTTATTGCCCCGTGGAATAAAAAAAAATATATATGGCAATCCTAAAAAAATGTTTGTTTGAAATTACCACTTGGGGGTTTCTAGACCCAGGAGGGAGAGAGGGATTTTTTTTTTTTATATTTTTCAAACTTAAAGTTTAACTACTATTTCAATGAGGCGGGAGGCAATTCCAAACAAACAATAATTTTATTTTGGCTTTTATGTAGAATATTAATATGTTATGTAACATACTCCTTTTCAGCTGATGTTGGAAGAGAAAATGATGATACTGCTGAAGTGATACTTTCAAAGACAGAAATGCAGAAAAAGCAAACTCTGAAGGGGATCAAGTTTTCAGATTATCAGGAAACCATAGAGAAGATAAATGAAGCAGAGTACATATACTCATTATAATTGTGTGATGTAACATTAAGGGGGGGTCATTTACAAAAAGAGAATGTGAGATAATTCAGAGTTTTACAGGTATTGTATATAAAAGTTAACCTTGTTTGTGATTTCAGATATCTAGGCATCAGAATAACTATTAAGGAGGAGTTATATGGCTATGACATTCCAATTCCAGAGGGAGCAAAAATTAAACCAGAGCAAACGAAAGTTAAAGTAAGTACAGAGTACTGAAAGAGATGAGGCGGATAAACATTTATCATGGAAATCTGTTACATTGAATGCATGTATAATATTTTTTCATGATCACATAATGAAATAAATTTTTCTTTCTCTTTATGTCTAGGCAGAGAAAGACACAATCAGAGTGCAAATCTCTAAAGAAACTGAATTCAACCTGAAGTCTTACATGATGCAGTAGGACTAAACCGTCAGGAAGACTGTAATCTGGTCCCAACTCAGTTGTGTTGTTTTGAAATTTTTGTCAGTGAAATACTACATGTATCTTTCTTCTTTAAAAGACAGAATTTTTTAAACAATGAATATGTATAGTTTACAGCTTTATTTATACTCTTCAAAACATAATCAAAATACCGATACTTGTATTAGACCTTCATCTCTATGTAGATCTTATTACATCATGTTATATACCGGTATATGCACATGTAAGAACAATTTGGGTATTGATAGATGATTATATTTATTACTGTAACAAGTAATCCTCCTTTGAAAGGATTTAATTGTTATGATTTAATTTGTCTTAATTTCTGTGTAAGGCGGGATATTCAGCATTTTGGTTGGCATTCCTTTTCAAATGCATTTTATTAAATCCAACTGAATTTTGATGACTTAATCTAGTCACTGGCAAAAATTGAATTCATTTTTGTAATTAATTTTTTCTCCATTTTTTATAAAATGTAGACATTTTTTTGTGTGTGTACATGTATATGTGTATTTAATTTTTTTTTCAACACCTTTTTTTTAGTTACATGTAGCCTTATTGTAATCATTTGATTGTGAATACGTTTTGAAAAAAATAAATATAATAAAACTGAAATTTCTTAATTTTTTCTTTAAAAAATGCTCTAATTTTTTTATTATTATTAATAGATTATTTCCACTGAACATATTGTTTTAAGAATCCTTTTGCAATAATGAGAGTCCTGGGCCATACACTGCAGTACAGTAATCAAATGACTTCAAAATCAGATCAAACTCATTAGATTAAGAAATTAAATTCTTCAGACTTTCTAGCCAGAGGGACATGTAATGATTCAATGTTTAGATGCATGTAGAAAATTAACTGTGTTTTAATTTTCATTGCATTAAAAATGCACTAATGGAAGTAAAGTGTGTGGAAAGCTACTGCAGTTATAACACTGTAACACACAGGGTACAGAAAAGTTAAATGGCGAGTTTTATTATGACATCGCAAACGTTGAATGCTGTAAATGCAATGTCACAAGCGAAAATCAAAGTTCACGCTTGTTGCTGTTACAGTGGCTCTTACATTTATGTGAACTGCATGCCCTTAGGATAAAATAGGATTTTTAAGGTATAAATCACAAGTGCAGACAAGGCAAGAAGTTTAAAAAAATGTTAATATAACGTGCGTTATTCAATTTGTATGCACACACCATTGCAGTTATGACACTATATCTTTCAAAAAATAAGGATTCAATGCTGAATTGAACTTGTGCCTAATGTACAGTATCTCTGTGTATAAGTTAAAAAAAAAATTTGTCCAAACTAAACTAGCCAACCACACCATTTAATTCTGCAAAAAAACAATGCTGATACAATCAGGCCAGACAAAATAGTTTTCAGTCTTTATTGAAAGTAAACTCAATCATAAACAAGACATTCACAACATTTCTGTAGCTATTGACAACTTAAAAAACACAAGATCAAACTGGTACCGGTTTAAAATATGGGTGTTGCTAAAACATGATTAAGAAAATGTAATGAAAACAAAAAAGAAACTGTTGGTTGGTCAGTACTTCCATAGAATTTCATTTGAAAAATAAAAATTAACAAGAGGCCAAATGGCCTTAACGGTCACCTGAGTAGCATAACCCATACACAAACTTGTCAAGGAGTCTCATATATGCATATTTAGTTAAGTTTTATTCTGGAATAGAAAAATTTTTAATTTGTAATGACGACCACCTCCCTGCCTGAAATCTTTCAAAAAGGACTATTAAACCTATAATTTTAGCGAAAAACTTAAAAGATCATAAAAGAGTGCATGACCTGATATTGAAAAGGTGCAAGACTCTGATAGAAAATAATTTAATAATAATAACAAGGTGGCTATTATTCATGTTTTATCTAAAACAACCTCCCATCCCCCATTCCCCCGGGGCAGACAGAAACTCTCCCTATGGGCAACAAACGAAAAAAAACCCAGCTTTATCGATAAAAGCCATCATGAGTTACTCACTTCTCCTGTTCCAGTTTTTGAATATTCAACATTCGTTGAGAATCACCATCTGGCATATATACCAAAATTATTTTACCTTTATATATCAGTGATTTTAGTTAGCCAATTATTACTTTACTATTAACATAAACAAGGAACAAGAATATATATGGTTTAGGGGTGGGGATATTAACCGTTTTCAAGATATTCAGGCACTACCTGTTTGAGAGGGGTCAGGACCACCCCAAGGGCCCATGACCTACATACCATATGATGCCCCTTGACACAAGGAACAAGAATATATATAGTTTAGGGGTGGGGATCTCAACCGTTTTCAAGTTATTTGTGCACTTCCTGTTTGAGGGGGGTCAGGACCATCCCTGGGGCCCATGACCTACATACAATATGATGCCCCTTGACACAAGGAACAAGAATATATGGTTTAGGGGTGGGGATATCAACCGTTTTCAAGATATTTGGGCACTACCTGTTTGAGGGGGGTCAGGACCATCCCTGGGGCCCATGACCTACATACCATATGAAGCCCCTTGACACAAGGAACAAGAATATATATGGTTTAGGGGTGGGGATATCAACCGTTTTCAAGATATTTGGGCACTACCTGTTTGAGGGGGGTCAGGACCATCCCTGGGGCCCATGACCTACATACCATATGAAGCCCCTTGACACAAGGAACAAGAATATATATGGTTTAGGGGTGGGGATCTCAACCGTTTTCAAGATATTTGTGCACTTCCTGTTTGAGGGGGGTCAGGACCATCCCCAGGGCCCATGACCTACATACCATATGATGCCCCTTGACACATGGAACAAGAATATATATGGTTTAGGGGTGGGGTTCTTAACCGTTTTCAAGATATTTGGGCTCTTCCTGTTTGAGGGGGGTCAGGAACCACCCCTGAGGCCCATGACCCACATACCATTTGATGGCCCTTAACACAAGGAACAAGAATATATATGGTTTAGGGGTGGGGATTTTAACCGTTTTCAAGATATTTAGGCCCTTCCTGTGCCATATTGGCCCCACCCTAGTGCCTAAACACCTGTCCCAGGGGTCATAAATTTCACAATTTTGGTAGAGGGCTTCATGGACATCATATCCATGCATTTAGTTTTAAACAAATATCTATGGGAGTAGAGAAGAAGATTTTCTAAGATTTAATACATTTTTACTATATGGCCATTATGGCCCCACCCTAGAGCCTGAACCCCTGACCCAGAGACCATAAATTTCACAATTTTGGTAGAGGGCTTCATGGACATCATATCCATGCATTTAGTTTTTAACAAATATATATGGGAGTAGAGAAGAAGATTTTCTTAGATTTAATACATTTTTACTATATGACCATATTGGCCCCACCCTAGAGCCTGAACCTCTGACCCACGGGCCATGAATTTCACAATTTTGGTAGAGGGCTTCATGGACATCATATCCATGCATTTAGTTTTTAACAAATATCTATGGGAGTAGAGAAGATTTTCTAAGATTTAATACATTTTTACTATATGGCCATATTGGCCCCACCCTAGAGCCTGAACCCCTGACCCAGGGGCCATGAATTTCACAATTTTGGTAGAGAGCTTCATGGACATCATAACTATGTATTTAGTTTTTAACAAATATCTATGGGAGTAGAGAAGAAGATTTTCTAAGATTTAATACATTTTTACTATATGGCCATATTGGCCCCACCCTAGAGCCTGAACCCCTGACCCAGGGGCCATGAATTTCACAATTTTGGTAGAGGGCTTCATGGACATCATAACCATGCAATCAGTTTTTTCCTCACATGTGTGGGAGTAGAGAAGAAGATTTTTGAAAATTTGGCTGTTTTTTGCATATTTGGCCCCACCTGTGGCACCCTGGTGGTGGTAGAGCCACCAATTTCACAATTTACATTCCTCTTACCATAAAGATGCTTCACACCAAAAATGGGAACAATTGGCCTTGTAGGTTTTAAGAAGAAGTTAAAAATGTAAATTGTTAACGCACAACGCACGACGACGGACGAAAACAGATAGCAATAGGTCACCTGAGTTTACTCAGGTGACCGAAAAATGGATTCTATTTTCTGTTCCATATTGAAGCAACACCCTTTACAGAATGTGTGTGAAAAACTTCACACTTGCATCAAAAACATACAAAACAGTCACAATATCAACACATTTTGGTAAATGTTAGACATTTATTAAGGGGGTGTGGGACACCTCCATATTGTTAAATAATAATTTCTTTATTCCGAAATAAAAAAACAATATTTATAGTACACAACTTTACTAATTTTTTTTTGTTGAGAAGTATCCAACAGCTAGTATAGTGAAAGGGGTTCAACTTACAGTATAAGTTATTGATTTGCAAGTCATTACAGTTGAACTTCGGTATCTCGAACACTGTGGATATCTTGAATACAATGGATATGTCGAAGTGATTTGTAAGTCCCTACCACTTATACTCTAAGTATTTTACCCTTGATATATTGAATACTTGGATATCTCGAAGTTTTTAACCAGTCCAATCTAGTTCGAGATAACGAGGTTTCACTGTACCGGCAGTTGAAAACTGCTTGGTCTTTTACATTTTCCACCTTTTAAAAATTACATATATAAGAATTCTATATAGCCTTTTATTGTCAAATACTGCACAATTTAAATATGATGTAATTTCCTCCACATTGACAGCTAAAGGTGTCCCTAACACAGAAAATGAGATTCATATTCTTAATTAAACAAATGATATCTTAATTAAACAAATGATATCTTCAACATGAATCAAAATAAAATGAAACAGTACAAAAGCCATTGTTTTGTATTTACAACAATATTATGCAAATTGATAATGCACCATTTTTTAAAAGAATAATTAATGCGTGTAACAAAGCATTAATACTGCAAAACAATGTGTAAATTGACATATTCAACATAAACTTAAACTTGCTTCTTTGCATGAATTCACAATACATAAAAACTAACATAAAATGCTATGGCATTATTCTTTTTGGTAATTCTTTGATATTCACTGCTAGATGCAACAATTTAAGAACAAGAAACCCATGCACTACAATAAGAAAAATTCGTTCAACTGTGAGTTATTATTTTAATAAACAAGAGGCCCATGGGCCACATCGCTCACCTGAGGAACAATAGGTATGATAAAATCAGCTTAATGGAGTCATAATAAAAACTATCTGGACAATTAGTATAATACAGCCTACTCCGGATATATTGAAATTCAGGGGACCATTCAAATTATTTCAATATATCCGTAATTCAATATAAGCGAAATCGACTGACATAAAGCCGCCATTTTGTAAAGTTCAATCCCGATCTGAAATAAAAAAGAACAAACCCGAACAAATTAATTTGATCATCGTTTATCTAACAGATACATGTATTAAACATGGAATGAGAGTCTTTGAAAGTTTAATTGGAAAAAAAACCCAGTTAGTTTGAGGATCTTGCGTTGGTGAACCATTTAGAAAGAAAATCTTCAACCTCGTTATAATTCACTGATCGCATTCTTTTACGTTTTGTGGAATAATCACCGGACTCAAACGCTTCAATCACTGCCGAACGCTGCATGTAAATCATCATCAGCATTAAGCTTTAAATCCAAAATCATTAGCTATTTCAGATTTAGGCTTTGTTTTCATATCAATAGCCATAACTAGTTCGTATTTAGTGTCCAAAGATAAAGTTTTTCTTTTCAGTGGGGTTCCTATTTTACGTCTAGCCTCAATACATCCGTATGTGCGTGAAAAGAAAGAATTCAACAGTGAATAAAGTTTATTTTGTTAAAGCAGTATAAAAACACATAAGGTGAGAACTTTTTAATTCACACCTTTGTGTATCAACTGGTCAGTTAGGTATAATTACTGTCACCAACCATAGCCGCCAGGTAGTACTTCAATATAACCGTTATAAAAACAACTCATTATCACCTCTGGGGACCGATACGTGGCTTCAATATAAGCGATTTTTCAAAATAGCCGATTTCATTATAACCGTTATTTTAATGCAAAGAAATTAAGAGGCTAAAACTGGGGATTTATTTTTATTTCAAAATAAGCGGAATTTCAAAATAAGCGACTTCAATATAAGTGGAGTAAGCTGTACATGTAGATCCTGTATAAATAAAAATCAATTTTTTCCACTGGTTTTGAGAAGAAGATTTTTAACTATTTACTCTATATATTTCTATGTAAAAAGACGACCCCCCCCCCATTGTGGCCCCACCCTACCCCCGGGGGTCATGATTTTCACAACTTTGAATCTACACTAAATGAGTATGTTTCCACATAAGTTTCAGCTTTCCTGGCCTAACGCTTTTTGAGAAGAAGATTTTTAAAGATTAACTCAATATATTCCTATGTAAAAAGTCGACCCCCCATTGTGGCCCCATCCTACCCCCGGGGGTCATGATTTTCACAACTTTGAATCTACACTACCTGAGGATGCTTCCACATAAGGTTCAGCTTTCCTGGCCAAATGGTTTTTGAGAAGAAGATTTTTAAAGATTTACTCTATATATTCCTATGTAAAAAGTCGACCCCCCATTGTGGCCCCACCCTACCCCAGGGGGTCATGATTTTCATAACTTTGAATCTACACTACCTGAGGATGCTTCCAAATAAGTTTCAGCTTTTCTGGCCAAATGGTTTTTGAGAAGAAGATTTTTAAAGATTAACTCTATATATTCCTTTGTAAAAAGTCGACCCCCCATTGTGGCCCCATCCTACCCCCGGGGGTCATGATTTTCACAACTTTGAATCTACACTACCTGAGGATGCTTCCACATAAGTTTCAGCTTTCCTGGCCAAATGGTTTTTGAGAAGAAGATTTTTAAAGATTTACTCTATATATTCCTATGTAAAAAGTCGACCCCCCATTGTGGCCCAACCCTACCCCCGGGGGTCATGATTTTCACAACTTTGAATCTACACTACCTGAGGATGCTTCCACATAAGTTTCAGCTTTCCTGGCCAAATGATTCTTGAGAAGAAGATTTTTAAAGATTTACTCTATATATTCCTATGTAAAAAGTTGACCCCCCCATTTTGGCCCAACCCTACCCCAGGGGGTCATGATTTTCACAACTTTGAATCTACAATACCTGAGTATGCTTCCACATAAGTTTCAGCTTTCCTGGCCTAACCACTTTTGAGAAGAAAATTTTTAAAGATTAACTCTATATATTCCTATGTAAAAAGTCGACCCCCCATTGTGGCCCCATCCTACCCCCGGGGGTCATGATTTTCACAACTTTGAATCTACACTACCTGAGTATGCTTCCACATAAGTTTCAGCTTTCCTGGTCTAACGCCTTTTGAGAAGAAGATTTTTAAAGATTAACTCTATATATTCCTATGTAAAAAGTCGACCCCCCATTTTGGCCCCAGCCTACCCCAGGGGGTCATGATTTTCACAACTTTGAATCTACACTACCTGAGTATGCTTCCACATAAGTTTCAGCTTTCCTGGTCTAACGCTTTTTGAGAAGAAGATTTTTAAAGATTAACTCTATATATTCCTATGTAAAAAGTCGACCCCCCATTGTGGCCCCAGCCTACCCCAGGGGGTCATGATTTTCACAACTTTGAATCTACACTACCTGAGGATGCTTCCACATAAGTTTCAGCTTTCCTGGCCAAATGATTCTTGAGAAGAAGATTTTTAAAGATTTACTCTATATATTCCTATGTAAAAAGTTGACCCCCCCATTTTGGCCCAACCCTACCCCAGGGGGTCATGATTTTCACAACTTTGAATCTACAATACCTGAGTATGCTTCCACATAAGTTTCAGCTTTCTGGCCTAACCACTTTTGAGAAGAAAATTTTTAAAGATTTACTCTATATATTCCTACGTAAAAAGTCGACCCCCCATTGTGGCCCCATCCTACCCCCGGGGGTCATGATTTTCACAACTTTGAATCTACACTACCTGAGGATGCTTCCACGTAAGTTTCAGCTTTCCTGGTCTAACGCCTTTTGAGAAGAAGATTTTTAAAGATTAACTCTATATATTCCTATGTTAAAAGTTGACCCTTCCATTTTGGCCCCAGCCTACCCCCGGGGGTCATGATTTTCACAACTTTGAATCTACACTACCTGAGTATGCTTCCACATAAGTTTCAGCTTTCCTGTTCTAACGCCTTTTGAGAAGAAGATTTTTAAAGATTAACTCTATATATTCCTATGTAAAAAGTCGACCCCCCATTGTGGCCCCATCCTACCCCCGGGGGTCATGATTTTCACAACTTTGAATCTACACTACCTGAGGATGCTTCCACATAAGGTTCAGCTTTCCTGGCCAAATGGTTTTTGAGAAGAAGATTTTTAAAGATTTACTCTATATATTCCTATGTAAAAAGTCGACCCCCCATTGTGGCCCCACCCTACCCCCGGGGGTCATGATTTTCACAACTTTGAATCTACACTACCTGAGGATGCTTCCACATAAGTTTCAGCTTTCCTGGCCAAATGATTCTTGAGAAGAAGATTTTTAAAGATTTACTCTATATATTCCTATGTAAAAAGTTGACCCCCCCATTTTGGCCCAACCCTACCCCAGGGGGTCATGATTTTCACAACTTTGAATCTACAATACCTGAGTATGCTTCCACATAAGTTTCAGCTTTCCTGGTCTAACGCCTTTTGAGAAGAAAATTTTTAAAGATTTACTCTATATATTCCTATGTAAAAAGTCGACCCCCCATTGTGGCCCCATCCTACCCCCGGGGGTCATGATTTTCACAACTTTGAATCTACACTACCTGAGGATGCTTCCACATAAGTTTCAGCTTTCCTGGTCTAACGCCTTTTGAGAAGAAGATTTTTAAAGATTAACTCTATATATTCCTATGTAAAAAGTTGACCCCCCCATTTTGGCCCCAGCCTACCCCAGGGGGTCATGATTTTCACAACTTTGAATCTACACTACCTGAGTATGCTTCCACATAAGTTTCAGCTTTCCTGGTCTAACGCTTTTTGAGAAGAAGATTTTTAAAGATTAACTCTATATATTCCTATGAAAAAATTCGACCCCCATTGTGGCCCCATCCTACCCCCGGGGGTCATTTTCACAACTTTGAATCTACACTACCTGAGGATGCTTCCACATAAGTTTCAGCTTTCCTGGCTAAATGGTTCTTGAGAAGAAGATTTTTGAAAATTTCTTGAAAATTTTCATTAATTCCTAATTATCTCCCCTTGTAAGAGGGCTTGGTCCTTAATTTTCACAACTTTGAATCCCCTTGGGCTAAGGATGCTATGTGCCAAGTTTGGTTGAAATTGGCCCAGTGGTTCTTGAGAAGATGTTGAAAATGTGAAAAGTTTACAGACAGACGGACAGACGGACGACAGACAAAATGTGATCAGAATAGCTCACTTGAGCTTACAGCTCAGGTGAGCTAATAAAGAATAATATATAGGATTTCTTAAAAGAACAAGAAACCCATGCACTACAAAAAGAAAAATGTTTAACTGCGAGTGATTATTTTAATAAATAAAGAATAACATATAGGATTTCTCAATCTTGGCCGAAGATAATTAATTGATCAAGAGTTAGTAATTCATATTTTTTTGTAAAAAAGATTAAAATGACCCTGGCAGCCCACTAACCCAGTCCTGTCTTTGGGGGGTAATATAAAGTTCATGATTTTGGTAGAGGCAAACATGTTACCCATAATTATTAACACACCCTGTTTAATTGTCTTCAAGACTCGAAGGAATACAGAAGAAGCCAAAAAATGCGTTCTCATTTTGCATTTTCACTATTTGACTGATCAATATAGCACCAGCCACAGTAGCAGGAGAAACCTAGACCAAGGGGCAATAATTTTTTGATCAAAGTACATGTAGTATCTAATAAAGCTCTTGGGTATTACGGGAACTGGGATAATAAATTTCACATCTTTAAGACACAAAACAAAGAACAAGGTGGGATGTGTAATTAAGCAATACATAAACGCAGGATGGATCACTTCGATGATGTAAATATTTCTTCACTAGGCTATATACAATCAAGCTGGAGTTTGGGTACTTATTACCGGTACTTAAATCTGGTATACATGTATTAATTCAACCATTAAAGCAAACAAAACTATACATAACACAAAAATATCTAAGAGAATCAACCTTGAACCTAATGACAATCAGAATTTCATCTTTAAGAATGATAATATTTGCACCTTTAGTACTAGTCATTATTACTGAACATAATCTCATTTGTCAAAATACAGTAAAACACGGTTATAGCGAACATGCTTATAATGAATTGATGCTTACAGCGAAGTGATTTTCATTCTCCGTGACTTTATTACATCTTGTAAACTTGACAGATATAACTAATTATGCTAATAATGAAGCAAAATCACCCGTCCCTAGCTGGCACTTCATTATAAGCGTGTTTTACTGTATAATTGTACACAGTTACTGTAACAGAGTTATGTTAGCTGAAGTATCTGGCCGAGATTGTTACAGCTAGAATTCAGAAAATGGATCTCATTAATTACCGATAGTTGTTATAGAAATCTTTCATCTACTGTACCCTAAATGACATTTTCTATAATACCCTACCTACAAGACTTAACTTTGTTGCTAGCTTCAGAGTTATTTATAAGTTCCTTTCTCTTGTGACTTTCTGCATTGACTGTATAGGATCATTGAGACACATTAAGATCTGAATTCTTTTAAGTAAATTATGACAGAGATTCATCACAACAAATTACAACATATCATTACATATCAGGTAATACTGACAGGTCTTTACAAAAGCATATGAAGATCCCCGTTTTCTACTTCAGAAGATGATATGGGCGTGTAAGAAAACATCATCCGACTTCGCGCTTCTGCCTCTCTCCTCTTTTTGACCTGCCACACTGTGACAACCGTCCCTACGACAACAAGAACCAGCACTCCTGCTGCAATTAGTCCACCCACAAACAGCCAGTCTGTGTGGGCAGAGTTCGTTACAATTGTGTGGTGTCGAGTGACGGTGACGTCCGTGTTATTGCTGTACGTGTCATTGACGTGAATGACCATTACATTAGCTGGGACAGGTATACACAGATCACCATGACAACAGCAAGTTTCCAACACTCCTCCTTTTTCCAAAGATATCTGAATATGGAAATCAAATCAATTTCTGCAAGTATTGCCATTATGATACAAACACTGTTTATTCCAGTTCTATGTTTATTTTAGTTGACTTCATTATATTTCTTTCCTATAAGATTTGAGCATATATGTAGAGATTTTATGGTAAGAACATTACTGCACCCCATGAGAACTTACATTTTTACAAACTGGAATGTAAGTTATCTCCTGACTTCCATTCACACACGTGTCTGAACAATGCAGATCCTGGGACACAAGCTTCCCCTCCTGGTATCTTGTGTGGCTGAGGCAGAAATCCCCTGGCCTTGGGCATATCTCCTTATAACCTATTGCAAACAATGATCAGCTATTTGTAAAATTCAAAGGAATGAACAATTTTGTTCCGTGGTAATCAATTATGAAATTTTTTACAAACTTTTGTATACATATGTTAATGCAAGAGCATTATGGCAATCCATGTCTTGTTGAATTGAAAGAACTGGTACAAGTATTTTAGACCAAATGTTCTGTATAATTTACTCATCTAATATCTTTTTGTACATTTACATCATTAGGGTATATCCAGGTAAATCCAGACACCAGGTAATTCTGGACAGGTTCAAAGTTAGTGTTTCCGTTGTCTGTGGTGTATTTGTCAGTATACTGATTATTACTGTAAACGTACTACATTTGGCTGTGTATTCTATTTAGTGCTTTTGGTGGAATGCAGTTTCCGCTAAATCAAGAAAATCGCTAAATGCCAGGGATACCTATATGTATAAGAATAGTCACATTCACTCAGGAATACGCTAATTCAAATCCACGCCAACTTGTTCAAAAACTAATTTCTGCCAAATATTGTACATGCCAAATATAATACGTTTACAGTATTCAAATCTACTAAAATTTTTTTTTTTGTTTTTCTTTGTTTTAACATTGCCTTATGAAAATGCCAATGCATCGCAATAAAAATATTTATGTCATATATTGAACTTTTGGCATTGGGTTTTTTGCATGTTTTATGGTGCAGAAAAAATTAAAGGCGATATGATTTTATGGGGAAAACTAAAATCAATTATATATCTTTAATTTTACAAAAGATCAAATGAATGTAGCGAAAATGATTTTAAACAAAATTTGATGATGACCAATGATAACAATTCTAAATAGATAAATCCAGTAGGAAATGCTGTTCGGAATTATCCCACTGTTTTTCGGATAGTTGGGTAACTCTGGACAGTATGGACGACCACTCAGAGCAGAATTGGATAGAAAATATATAACAGACTAGAATGAATATACATGTATATGGTTTATTCTACATTAATAAAAAAAAGTCCCAAGGATTCCATGTTACTTATGGTTTATAGTATATTTTACACTGCCTTAATCAATACCATCCACCCCACCCAAACCCATATATTCTAAATATGATCAAGTACGTGGACATTTATGAAAAATGTGAGGTTCTATGAGTTAGGTTGTATTCATATTAAAGGGGCGTGGTCACGATTTTGGTAAAAAAAAAATTATTTGTCCGATGTTAATGTTAACAATGCTTCAGTAAGGCATTTTTAGTAGGCAACCAAAATTTGAGTATCATCCGTTGAGTTATAAGCGAGTTACAGAGTTTACAATTCTTTGCTATATAAACAAAGCTTTTGTTTACATTTTGAATGTTGAAGTGATAATTCCAATTTTATACAAAAAATGAATATGTTAAACGTTAGGAACTGTTTATTTATGCTTAAAATGAATAAGAAGATAGAAGAAATCAGCTTGAAGAAGATTTTTTCTGGTATATTGAACCTACGTAAACAAAAACAGGGCATGAGCCTTGTTTACATGACAAAGAATTGTGAGCCTTGTATCTTGCTCATAACTCTAGGCCTGACTCTCAAATTTCACATGATCATTAGAAATACATTCCTAAAGCATTGTAAATAATAAAAAGAGTCGAATTGAATTTGACCAAGATAGTGACCATGCCCTTTTAAACTTCATTTTAAAGTTACTTTTTATCAGTTGTATGAGGTCTAATTTTTTATAAAAGACTAAATTGAGTTTATACATTATAAATATTAATCAAATCCATCTTAAGTAATGAGAACACAATAATTAAAAAAAAGAAAAGGGCAATTAAATACATGCATCTTAAAACATCAGCATTTTCTCTTGCACTTACTTACAGTATATTGATTTCAGAAATAATTGACTGATCTTCAGTTACCATAGAATATGGCATTTCTCTCTCTCTCTCTCTCTCTCTCTCTCTCTCTCTCTCTCTCTCTCTAAATTAGGTAAAATATTCATTTTTTTTATTCATGCACAATATTCTAATAATATAAAGCAAAAAATAACTATACAAAAAAAAACTCAGAAAATTTGCCCCATTTTGTACACTGCACATTAGTCTTTTTGTATTCAAAATTATCCACTCTGTGTCCTGAATTATTCCACTCTACTGAAGTCTTTTGTTTTGTAGGTAAATAAAAAAATTCTTGAGAAAAGTAATCAGTAACACTGACATTAAAAGGATAACATACGTTCTTTGACATATGTTCGGAATAAAGAATAGTAACTAGTCAATTTTTCATTAAAAACTTTTCTGAATAGCGTTGACCTAATTACCGGTACTGTCCAGAATTACCGGGATTTCACCTATGTAATGAGGTACAAACTTAATGCACTGTTTTTTATACTTATACCAGCTAGTAGTTTGCATTACAATATTAATACCTTGATGTTAAGCACAAGTACAGTGATTTATAGACCAATTGCCTTGCTGTATTGCCGACATTTGAGTACTTTGATATACTGGA
The DNA here is from genome assembly GCA_020458035.1 of Magallana ariakensis. Taxonomy (NCBI): domain Eukaryota; kingdom Metazoa; phylum Mollusca; class Bivalvia; order Ostreida; family Ostreidae; genus Magallana; species Magallana ariakensis. Next base: position 50,355,015 of record CM035819.1, read on the forward strand.
TGAATGATATACTGTACGTGGAATCATTTAAATTTGTAGCCAGTTTTTGAAGGTTGTCATTTGTTTTAAATTTAAGGGGACATATATGAATAATGATCAAAGTTCATAAGTCATTAAGGATGTAAATTAATTGGCTAAAAATACCCACAAGTTCAACCAAAAATGAGCTATCATGAAATCTAATGATTACAGTACTCTCTAGTTGTCTTTTAGACTTACGTCATACCTTTGGCCACTGTCTCATTGAGCTCCATATTGTTACAGACAGGCAGCATCGCAGAGTCTCTTTTATTACAGTTATCCTCATCACAACAGAAGAGAGTCACTTCGACATCGTTCACTGTTGTCTACAACAGAAAACAATGGTAGTTCATGTAATAACAGCATATACATGTAATGGGTCAAAGGTTATGGTCAAAACAAAGGTCAATGACATTGGAGGTCAAATTTGCTTCCATTTTGAAACTTTCATTAATATTGATATAATATTGTTCACAGCAGCATAAAATGGGAGTGAAAATATTCAGTGAATGTACTTGTAAATAATATCTCGGTAAAAACAACAGTGCATCCTCGATTCATATTTTGCTTAATTACTCAATATTTATAATTCTACTACAGTTATTGCCGAGATCAAAGAGATGCCGCGGACATTATTCTCCAATATACCACGAATGTCATCAGTAAATTATCAGATCAGAAATACCTATTTGTCTCGCACTGATCATGAATTCAAAGTACAACTTCAAACTGTAAAAAGTTTTAAAACTATGTCAGTTTCACGTGTTAGTTCCAGTCAAAATGATGTGTATTGCCTCAAATGTTTATTTTTAAGAGATCAATGCTGCTGTTCCTAGGACCTCCCTAGCACATTTTCACTGCGTGTTTTTACATAAAATATATAACGTGTAGCAGTAATAATCGTATTAAATATCCCTTAAAATATTAGGAATATGATTCAAAGATATTTTATAAATAAGTGAAGAGTATTAAAAATCCAAAGAAAAATTCTGTCGTCTGTATGCGATTCCTTTGATCGATACACATGTAAACATTACTAACAAAACCGTTGGGGTTACACCTAGATCGTCTCTCTATAGGAGAAACGATCTGTAGAAATACTGGACTGTTAGTAGAATAAAAATAAAGTTCTTGTTATCGTGAATGTTGCAGGATAACCTCCGAGGTCGAGAAATGTTGTTTGAAATATAAAAGCCTCGGTTGCTACAGTTTTCTGCTTAGATCTGTCAACATTGTTAGATATCATTTAAACATTAATTAATTGGCGATTGATTAAATTCAAAATAGTTTGAAAAATTGGGGGTGGGGCATCAAAACAAAGAAGATATAAGCATACCTGAGATCCTGGTTAATCAGAAACTTCCTTTTTCATTTTACTTTAACAGAATCGAGTTTCTCAACATTAATCAGTTCTATCTCTCATAGAATACATATATTACCATCCTAATTGCTTATTATTGCTATTGTTTACAACAACGATGTAGAGCAAAATCAATACCGGGTATCTAAAACGCTATGTAAAAGTCGAATCAATATTGTAAAATCCGTATTATGACATAGTGCGATACTCGGACTACTTTTATTAGCAACACTAAGTACAATCAATAAAAAGCGTGCAATGTGAGAATTTCAGCATACTGTCGACATTGTAATACTGATAAAAATACCTTGTGTAATAATATACAATAATTTATCAAAAAATTGAGAAATCCTAATTACATGTAACATGATTAATAGATTTCAAACCTGTACTGGTTTCCTGACAATGCTACTGTTACAGAGTCCCTGAACATCACAGGAGGCGTTGATGTGGCTCAGGCGAGCCAAAATAGGGTTCTTCACAAACGACAAGGTAGAATCAGTACTGTTGACATTCTGGTACATCAGATAATAGCAGAAAGTCTTTGTCTCATTTAATGAACTCTCTGTCTGTCCCGTGGGTGCTGGGGAGGGGGCTGCAGAGCAAGACTTCTTTGACATAGCTGTATCATGGCCAGTCCAGCACATCAACTCCTTTCCACTTAATGAACAAAAATATTGTCTACATGAAGATATAAAGAATAAATATGTTCTGGCGTTATATAGACAAATCATCGCACAGTACTTCATTGCTAGTTGCTAGTTCTTGCCACACAATTTTACGAAAAAAGGTGGTGGCGAGAATCGAGAATAGGTACTTGACGAGAATTGGTCTTATGCCAGTATTGTTATAACTCTGCAACATATATTATTTCTGTTTCTGTTTAAAGATGAATTTTCCTCTGGCAATTAATACACGAGTTGTACCTGGGTTATGATTACTTTTTCATTTTCTTCCCTTCTTTATGCATGGACCATACATGACCAAAATAATGTAATCTCAGCGGAAGAGACGTGCGTCAAAATTTTTTCAGTCTAGACGAATCTCGCCAAGATAAGACCAAATGAAGTACAGTATATATGGGATGAAAAGAGATTGTGTTAAATGGAATACGAAAGTAAAATATTGGTGTGATAATTTATAAATTTCATTTAGCTGGTTTTCAATTGAAGCTGCATTTAAAACATTTCATTTTCTATGTGAGTGATTTTCTTCTGCAATAATATAAACTATACACAAATACAAACACTTTCATCATGCATCATTAATCATGCTGTCACTGCTGATGTTCGTCAACACTGCTGACATTTCATTCATTCATTCTTAAATACACATACAACTCCACAAATCATTTACCTCGTTAAATAAATCCCACAAGCTGTTAGGAGAAGAAATGCGCACTTTGAAAATATCGTAATAATCATTTTTACAGCACAGAGTTCTAAAATGAAAGTAGAAAGTAGATTCTTCCTCTAAACGCCAGAATAACACCGGATCATGTTCCGGAATAGAGTATTCGCGCCAGTGTTAAAGGGGCTCATTATAAGGTATACAGTATATTATAACAAGAGTTTTAAGGTTTTTAACAGAACTATTGCTACAAAGGGACCTCATTCCTACTGAGATTTTTGTCCTATTTTATTTTGTGTGTGCATCTTTTGGAAGCAGCAAGTGTTGTGCACTGCAACATTTGTATATATATGGGTGGTCAAGCAGAGTCATTTAACATGTTTAACACACTGTACTATAGGGTGAACTTTTATTTAAAACAAAGTACCCATATAATATTACACAAATAAATCATGTATATATGTCATCATTCTTAATATATTGTGATGATCCATTTTTAGCCATACATGTAGTTAATATTCCCAATCAATTTATTGTTGCAGAAAAGATTAATTTGTGTTAAAATTATCTCACTTAATGTTGCAACAATAAACAAGTTTACAGATTAATTACTTTTTTCTTCTTCAAAATTTAATGAAACTCCCCCCCCCCCCCCGATATTTGCTATGTATGTTATATATGTGTTTTAATCCATTAATTTGCTAATAAATATGTTTGTTTCATTACTTTTGAATTTCAGTATAATATGATATGTTTAACTTTTGATACTTGCCCTGAGTTTATACATGTATTTGGGTAGTGTTTGGTTTGTGTTCTATTTTTGTATCTAAACCTGTTTGGGCAGTATTCTGGTCAGGTGATTTGTTTGGAGGGAGTTTATCATGTTCTGGCATTATCTGTTTAGACTTTGAAGAAGGAAGGAGGATTTATTTATGTTCTAATCATTAATAGTATTTGTGGAAGTTAAATTGGCTGTTCATAAGTAAGTTAGTTATTTAAGTACATTTCTTTTAACCTAAAAGGCTAAATAAGTGTTTAATTAACTTTTAAAATAATTATTATACTTTGTAAAAATAATCTTAAATTGTGTTAATTAATTGCTAATAAAAGTATTTAGAGGTTTATTCCACTAGGTAAAGTAATGTTTTATATTAATACATGTAAAATACATGCGTTGTGCTAGAAATTATATTTTCAGGTCCAGCACAATCTCCTGATTTAGCTATATAGCTTGAAAAAGCTATATAGCCTAATAAAGCTATTCAGAATAGCTTGATTTAGCTATTTTGTCATACAATTTTCATAAATGTGTATTTTTTTCTGCATGTAAACAAAATCGCACTTTAGTGCAGTGATAGTTTTAAACTTTGAACTGTTCTGTAAACAATGCTTGTAAAGATTACTCATTAATTTGTGTCTCTTTCAGAGACTTTGCATTTAAAGTTCTAAAAGTTTTGGGGCAATTGATTCATGACCACACAGTTACTTCTTGAATGAAATATAAAGAAGGTCAGTTATGGTAAACAAGATAATTGATTGGTAATAATTCAGCACAATGTAAAGAAATCATACTTATCCATGCCTCAGTGCACACAAGGTGGTGAACAGTTACCTAAACAATGGAAATATAGTTTTTGCTTAAAAGTGTTCAGAAGCAGCTGTGTTAAAACTAAATATAATAAGGGTTGCTTTTTTAATGGTCCATGGTATAAATATGAGTGGTAATTAACTTGCGATTTTTTTTTAATTTCTGATAATTAACATTTTTGTGAAAAACTGCATATAAACAGCTTTATCAAGCTATTCTGAATAGCTTTATTAAGCTTTATAGCTTTTTCAAGCTATATAGCTAAATCAAGAGATTGTGCTGGACCTGATTTTGTGTGAGATAAGTGTATGTGTGTGTTTTGTGCGAAGAAGAGGGTGTGGTCATCACCATTCGCCAAGTGTGTGTGTGTCCCTGTCCCTGTCCCATTCCTGTCCTCTAAGGATCTAGGAGGCAAACTCTAGGTATATATATATCCATTTAACAAGTATTATATACTAGTATGTAATAAGAACATTTTGACAATCTTATTGAAAAGTTATATTTTCTATTTATTTAATTGTCTGAACTATGAATTAGGCATTTAATTTATTTGTGTCTCTTATAAAGATAATTCCTGTAAATTTACAAGAATAGAATTATGTGAAATATGTTTATAAAGTGAACTATTCTGAGTTAAATGTATTAAATTCTGAGGAAAAGATTATATGGATTACGTCCCTTAACTTGTATTTTTTGGTATTTGGAAGTCAGATACTTGTTTAAATATTATTTGTGTGACTGTGATAATATGTGTAAATGTGTTTTATTTAAATTACAGGATCCACAGCAATAAATTTATAAGAACCGTATAAGCAGCGTTGTATTTTATAAGCAACAAGTGCTACAAAATTGGCACCCACGTTGGGACCTGGGTAATCTCTGGCGGGTGAGAGAGATTGTCTTCAGAACTTTGCCCCACAGGCATTGGCTCTCTGGAAGAGTCGAGGACGCCTCTTTCTTTGGAGGGGGACAATGTGGTAGAGTCAGGTATATGGCATTCCTACTAGCTCTGGCTAATGGGTTAACCCTTTAGCTCGATCTGTAGAGTGCTGGACTGGCATGCCAGAGGACCCGGGTTCAAACCCCAGCAGAGGCATAAAGTGTCTCTTTTCATGTATACATGTACTAATAGTATCAGATAAAAATAAAATCTCATATCATGTAATGGTTGATTCAGAAGCTGGATTTTTCAATTCTCTCCATGCAAGGGTGTTTTTTCTTATCACGCATTGATTGTTGCACTTATTATTTTTTCATAATTACATGTATAACATGTATGTTAGCTAATCAAAGCATAAACAATATCAAATTTATCTTGTAGGTGGACATGTGTCCAAATCATTTATGTTGTTCAGAACTTGTTCAACTGCATATAGACAGAAGAACATGTTGTGATGGACCATGCTATGATCATCAGGAGAACTACCAAACTGTACCAGAAATGTCAGGTGGGTATATCCCTCTAACTATTTTTAGAATCGGTAGGACAACAAAGTAGTGCCTTTAAGCAAAATGGTTCTTATTCTTGCAGAGTGTATATAACGTTACATTTATTGGGACATTTTAAATCAGAATGCTTGACACATGTCAGAAAAGAGGATTTGCAATTTTAAAAGCAAGTGTCAAAATTAAATTATCATATGAAGGAAAGAATTGAAATTGTTTGATGTACACCCTTTCCAAAACTGTGAAATTCCCTACTTTTACTTTCATTTTCAGAGTTTTTCAATACAGACGCATTTTGCCGGAAAACGAATCTGACTTCACACCACGAAATTTTAACAGGAGAGAGACAATTTAATGAGCTTTTATTCAAGAGGTCCCTCGTTGCTGAACGAAAATTAGGACAGGAGCTATGAGCCCGAACGTTAACATTACCGCCTATGGAAAATGCATTAGTGAACTATACCCAGGTAATATTAGGGCTTCAGCATGAAGTGGGAAAGTGTTACTTTTTTTTTAAGAAAATTATTTATCAGACACAAGCTGTCTGATATATTTTGTCTTATCCATGAAATTGTAGCTCCTATCATTCTAGTTGGTCCATGCAGGTGAACTTAGCTGCCATAATGATGTATCCCTCTTCGTTTTTTGTTTTTTATACCCCCGCTCCAAAGGAGAAGGGGGTATACTGTTTTACCCTTGTGTGTCTGTCTATCCGTCTGTCTGTCCGTAACAAACATTTCTGTCGCATTTTTCTCAGCAACTTTTTATCGCAGATGCTTGAAATTTTAACACACTATTTGTCTAGGCATGCCATATCGTGGGATTTATTTTTGTACCAATTGGACGTCAACTTCATGTTAAATGACGACTTTATATTTAGCTAAAATTTTCAAACAAATTTTCATCAAAGATTTCTCAGCAACTTTTTATCGCAGATGCTTGAAATTTTAACACACTATTTGTTTAGGCATGCCATATCGTGGGATATATTTTTGTACCAATCGGACGCCAACTTTCTGTTAAATGTCGACTTTGTTTATTTTAAGCTAAATTTTAAAACAAATTTTCATCAAAGATTTCTCAGCAACTATTTATCGCAGTTGCTTGAAATTTTAACACACTATTTGTCTAGGCATGCCATATCGTGGGATATATTTTTGTACCAATCGGACGTCAACTTCCTGTTAAATGACGACTGTTTATTTTTAGCCAAAATTTTCGCCAAAGATTTCTCAGCAACTATTTATCGCAGATGCTTCAAATTGTAATACACTATTTGTTTAGGCATGCCATATCGTGGGATTTATTTTTGTACCAATCGGACGTCAACTTCATGTTAAAGGACAACTTTGGTTATTTTAAGCGTAAATTTTCAAACAAATTTCCATCAAAGATTTCTCAGCAACTTTTTATCGCAGATGCTTGAAATTTTAACACACTATTTGTTTAGGCATGCCATATTGTGGGATATATTTTTGTACTGATCGGATGCCAACTTTCTGTTAAATGTCGACTTTGCTTATTTTGCATATTCACATTAGAGCGGGGGTATCACTAGTGAGCATTGGCTCACAGATATCTTGTTTTATATTAATCTGACAAGGTGAGCAGGTTACATTATTTGGTGATCAATGTTTGCATGATGTGTAAATAAACTGAAGGTAGATAGCATAACTTTTACTACACTTTTATATTCTAAGTGACTGCATGAGCTGCCTTAATTTGCACAAGAGATGTTCTTTGTGAGGATTTTTGTTCCAAAAAAATAAATGACCAAATTCTCTTTCATTGGGAGATAGCTTGAAAATACCTTGATTTATGAGGAATGAATTATATCAAAATATAATATAACAAAAAAATGCAAAGAGATGTTCAGCTATATAGGCATGATAGGTGGGGAACACAGTTATTATGGTGAGAAATTGTGACAGTTGGATTAATATCACAGTTATATAGTTTTGAATTAAATTTCAACATTCAAGATGATGCTTTATGTAAGTTTTCTATCTAAAAATATTCAGTTAATAGAAAAAATGCCTCATGAAAACTTAAATAAACATATGCTATTAATATTGAACCTGGTCAGCAGGTTATAGGCTGCTAGTTCTGCTGCTCTAGTGAGCAATTTAGCCCATGGGCCTTATGTTTAAATGTCTCTCAGTATGTTGATCATATTGTGGGGAAAATTTATCACTTACAGATCAAACTACTCAGTTGTTGCCAGCAAGAAATGTGGAAGCGTCTGATCTTTTCAATTGTAAATAACTGTCATTTGGGATATGCATGTATGTGTATAATGAAATGAAATAATCTTTTAAAGTCTGAAAAATCGAATAAAAGTTATGTGTAATGCGACCATTATAGCGATAAAGTTGTCAACATTTAAGTGTTATGAATCGTGCTGTATTTAACTTGTAATGAAAAAACCTCAGTTTGTTGAAGGAAAACAGTAAATAGTAAAACACCACCAGGAACGGGTTTTTAAAAATTAATAAATTCTGTAAAACAGCAATAAAGTTTAGGTATGATATCCCACAGGAAGCATCATTATCAGAATATAAAATGAGCTTTCTGCATGGTTATTTATAAGAAAAATTGCAACTTAATTTTGAAATGTTATGAAACAGAACATAGATAGTCACTGTGTATTTTATGCTAGACTTACTCTATATGAGAATTTTAAAGTGTGAATAAAACATAAACAAATTACTATCACCTGGCTCGTTAGATATGATTTGAATTTATCTGATCAGTGTTTTAACAAAGCAAAGTTAACTTTAAATGTTTCTGTAGATAATTCTATAAAAAAAATCTGACAGGGTGCGTTAGTTTGGTAAATACATATTACATGTCATTTTTAACCTGGCACACCTACAAAAAAATGTTCCCACTCAAAATTAAAAGGGACACTACTTAATTAGTAATTTGCTGTAAAGTTATGGCTGTGCTTAGGGATTACAGATTTTCTGTGAATTTTTACACTTGCTCAATTAGATAGAGTACTTTGTTTATTCAAGGTTCTTTGGCCTTTAAAAATGAATCTTCTTGAATCAATAACTTGTTGTAAATGTAAATAATTTTCTGTAGCAGTTACAACTTGCTTTTAACTCTAGAGCCTAGCTTATTATCAATACTTATGTGACACTTCTGTACCAATTTAACCATTTAAAAATCTGGGAAATGGAATGCAGGATTTAATTTGCACCGCGGGCACCATGGGTTAAGCGACCAATTTATATTTTGTCAATATTTTTCTCCAGGATTTACAGAGATAGGTTTATGTGATTTTATTGTGCATGAAAAATTGAAAATTTTGTGAACTATTTTGGATTGAAATATTTCCCTATTAATTTTTAAATGGATTTATTTTAATTTTCGAGGTAAGCCACTAAATTTATCTATTAATTTGACTTATTTGAAATAATTTTTGGGTACTTATTTCCATTTAAGAAAAAAATTCTCTTTAATGTCATAAATAGTTTGAAAGCAGTATTTTGGAAGTATCACAAATAATCTCTCTGTAAATCAGCTCATAATTTATTATGACCATACATGTATTTAAAAAAAGAAGTTAAGTATGATTTTTAAAATTAATTTTTTATGTTTTTTTCTTTTCCCTTTTTTGACAAAATTAATAAAAAAGTCATACTTACTTGATAAATTTCCTTTTTTGCTTTATGTTTAATTTAAAATTGCTACATTTTACATCCTTCTTTATATTCTATGAAATTTCTGATCAATTTACCACATACATTGAACATTGTGTTTTTCTTTTTGAATCTAAAAATGGTTAATGATAATGAAACATTGGAAAGAAAGAACATTGATCCTGTAAAAAGATTTATGAAAATTTTCCATGATCACATATTGAACCCCTAACAGAACCAAGAGGATTCACATTGAAACAAGTGGACTTTGATATGGTGCAAGGTTGAAAGGTAATTTTACTGATTATAGGTAAAAAAAAAAAAATTATTGATATGGAATTGATTCCATTTCACTGCAGAGTTCAAGTTCCCATGCCTATCAAAAATCAAATTTGATTCCATCCTTTGAGATACATGCAAGGGGAATAAACATGATTGCCACAAAGTTGATAAAAATAAATTAATCAACAGAGACTAGATTCTAAGCATTCCCTACATTTTATTTTTAAGAATGTTCATATTTATTGAAAGGAACCTAGCTGGTGCCATTAGTACAGTTATCTTAAAATAGATAAAAGTATTATTATTCTTAATGATATATATCTTCAATTAAACTTGAAATTAGTTGTAAATAACAAATTATTTAATAGGAAGGCAATTTTAGTAACATCTGAAAGTTTATGTTTTCAGTGATAAAACTCTCAGACTGACATACTCATGTCTAAATAACTTCCAAGGCCCTGTGGCCTGCAAATAGTGAGCTTGAAATTAAAGCATTTACAGTTACCAAAGAATTTTCACACCAGAACAAATTAAATGGAACATTTCTGTGTAGTTAACTCAGGTCCCATACTTGTCCTTTGGCCACAGCCATTTTAATTTAGGTATACACCTTTGTAATTTGTTTAGAGTCTGTCTTCAGAAGATCAATGGAAGCAATACTTCCTTAATTTAAAATAAAGATTTATCATGGTAATAAACCAATAACAAATTTTCAGTTTCTTTAAATCCAGGACAGACTTTGTTGGGGTGATCATTTAAAGGTCCATCACTGGATCCCCCATGGAAATAATTAGGGCCCCTCTCTGTGGATGCCCTGTGGTAATCAGTCTGTGTGTCTATCTATCTGCCCATTTGATATACTGTAGATTCATAATTTATAAATGTGAGGAATTAATACCTGTGTAAAATTGCGATTTTAAAAATCTCCTTTTTACTTTTCTGACAATCATGATCGAACTATCAATTTTATATTCTTGCCATTTGACACAAAATGGTGGATTGGCGAAATTAAGTACTCATTTAAAATAAGGATGATCGTCCAGAATACATTTTCTTTTTCTTGATATATATCAAACTTACCCATAGAATACGCATTTGGATAAAGGGTGTTTATAAGTGACCTAATTATAAATGAACCAATTTTTTAGATCAAAAGTCAGACTAAAAATACAATTTAAAAAAAAGGTTTTCTTTTCCAGACCAATATATTCTCTATCCCCCTTGCCACAATTTGACTCGTACTTCATCCAGAGAGTGTCAATTGGTAAAGGATGCCAAGTTACTTTGAACCAAGTTTTTACTGTAAAACTCGGTTATAACGACGTTTCAGGGACAAGTACGTTTACTTCGCTATATCCATATAAAGAATCATATATGATAGGTATAGCAAATTTGCTATACACATGGTTTCTTGTACAAATTATGCTGATTGAAGCATAGTCATATCACACATTTTACTCGACACTAGCGCTCTTTAGTTAGTTTTTAAGTAAAATAGCTATAGATTACAGTCCTTGGCATGCTTCTTTCTATCCTAAAGTCCTTTACTGAAAGTGAAACCTTTTGTGATGGTCCCAATGTAAATGTTATCTACAGCAAAACTCGTTTATAGCGAATTTCAGGGGACCACAGAAAAAACTTCATTATAGTCGTAAATCGTTATACGTTTATAGCGAATTCGCAATTTTTTTAAAGCGAATTCGCTATAAAACAGCACTTAAGCTGACAAGTCTTCAAATTATTGTATGTTAATAGAGACCATCGTCCGTAAAAAGAAAATATAAAGTCAATACAATATTTTACTTTATTCGTGTGATTGTTCAATTCAACGATATAATTGTAATATCTAATCAGGGGTTTTTTAAAATGTGTTTAACTAGCAAAAATAAAGAAATAAAACTTATCAATATTCGTCATCCAACTTCAGCGTAATTGCTTTCCTTTTTCTAGACATGTTGAGAATGACGATAATCAAGTAAAAACTAACCTTAGTTATATATCACAGTGAACATATCTTTAATTAGACTTAGTGTACCGAGAGGAACAATGAACACAACTCAAAACTCCTAAATTCCTCGTTAGCCCGTGAACACTTTACTAACTATTTACATCACGACACAAGACAAATTTAAAATTCTTACGTATATTTTTTAATAAATTTTGTTGAAAAAATATATTCGACATAGGAATTTTCCCGTATCTTAAATGAATTTTGTAGTGAAAAAAATTCGTTATAGGAATGATAAAAATCGTTCAAATTTCATCAGTTGGGATCTTAAAATTACTTCGTTATAACTGTAAATTCGTTATAGCAGTGTTCGTTATACATGACAATTTTATAAAGGATTATATAAGGACTCTGCCGGGACTTGAAAAAAAAATCATTATAGCCGTAAATTCGCCATATTCGTGTTCGTTATAAACAAGTTTTGCTGTATTTTGAAATTCTTTATATTAATAATTTTGTTTATTATACTTTCATGTTAAATACTGCAATCTGATTGGTTTAGACGCAGTTGACAATCCGTTCTCTCTCCCTCGCACGCTTAGCAACGGGCCGATAGAACGAATTGTTACATGCGCGTTAATTATGCGCGTACGGTTCGCCGTAGAATTCACGTCTTTTCTATATAAAAGCAGTAAAATTTGCTATAAAAATTATGACATTCAGTATAATAAAATAAATAGTGCCTGTTTGGGAGGGTACCAGTTGAAATTGACACCCCTCGAAAACCATTGTCAACCTCCGCTTCGCGTCGGTTGACAATGGTTTTCTCGGGGTGTCAATTTCAACTGGTACCCTCCCAAACAGGCACTATTTATATAATGTAAATAGATATCATATGATTATGAAATTGACATAATTTAGATGCTTTTATCTGAGAAAAAGCAAATGCATGAAAAGAACCATCTTATGTTGTTAGATTAAGCTTTAAATCTGTTTATATATTTTAAACGTGTTAAGTATTACTGTCATATATATAGTCCTTAATCGGACCCCCTGCATGGCCAGTCTTTGGTATGCTGCTGCACTCTATAGGATCATGATGTCTACTGATTTTTTCTTGATCTCATGAATGTCATTTATCAATACTGATCCACTGATGAGAATTAAATGAAACTCTTTAGTTTTTAGAGGTTTGAAAACCTTAAAGATCATGTTATGAAATCATGCAGTTGTTAATTGGTTAGATTTCCTTTACAAAAGTGTAAAGGAGCCAATCAAAATAGGTCACAAATTATTAATGAGAATGAAAAATATTCAGCTTAATTGAAGCTATCAATTTTGAAGTACTACACAGTATGTATTTACTGCATTAATCTCAACTGAAAATATTCAAATGCAAACCCACAAAATATTGTTCAAATAGTATCATTAACTGTATATTAAAATAAGATTTGTTAATTCGGATATTGCAAAAATAAAATTCACAAAAATAAGTGTAACTAATCTAAGAAAAAAAAAATGCCAAAATTTGCCCAGCAGAGAAATAAAATTTGGTAGTTAATTGTTGCATGATAATATTTCTGTAAAAGGGGGTATATCGATACAAATGATACGGAAAACTTTATTAAATGCCAGGGAGACAAAAAATTGAAATAGCTATAACTTTTAACAAAATTCAAATCCAATTTCGTGTATATTATCCTTTAGTACTGGTATAAATGTATTGAATTTTTCTTTATGAAATGACAGAAAACTGCTAGAAGAAAGGATGTAAAACCCCTTTTACAAAACTGTTTTTTGGCAGGCATCTACTTGACATTGAAACTGATCTTAAAACTTCTATACTTACAGAGGGGTTTACAGTAGAAGTTGACACCAGATATCTTTATGAAAGATAGCTGACCTTTGATTATTATCGTTTTTTTTTTTTTCAACCAGTTAACAGATTTTATTGGCAATTGATGTGGAAGTTGATGTGTAAAACTTAAACTACAGATATATATTTAGTATAATTATTTTGTACCTTTAAATTGATTGTAGCAGGGGGACTTTTGCAGTTAAAATTTAAAAAAAAGAATTGAAATCAAATACCAAAAAACAACTTTGAATTTGACACAATACTCTAAAAGTGGCACCTTAAGATTAAGGCATTAATTTGATTTCCCAAAGCAAATTTAAGCAATTAAAAAATGAATTCTGTTGACGGTTAAATCTGAATTTAATGGGGTAACTGAGAAGGAGAAATTTCACTGCATAGTTAATCAGCTATAGAGGGAATCAAAGTTTCATAAAATTTGGGATATTGGAAAGCAGTGTGTGATATTACACCTTAATGTTTACCCCCTAGTCTGTGCAGAATTCTTTTTTTTAAACATGGTAGTTTTGCAATTCTACCTGGTTCAGGTATAATTGTGTAAATATAAAAAAGATAGCCTAAGGTTTTTGACCTTGCATGCTTCACAATATCATTAAGTACAAGAGTTTTTGGGTCTCTAAAGATAACAACAGACATTGCTATTGGACAATGGGACAAGGATGTTTAAAAGGTTTCAGTCTTTTCCATGTAACTTAGCACAAAGTGGTACATGAAATTTTTAAAGGAACAGAAATAATCCACAGAGATTTTATAGTCGCTTGGTGAGAAAAAAAAATCAATTTTAAGAAAATTAAACTTTACATTACGCCTGATCTACTTCATTTGATTTTAAATACCATTAGATTTTCAAATTGTGTGCTGCAATATTAAAGTATTTTTTGTTTTCTCTTTTGGATATTAAATGTACTAGGTCTTGAATATTCTTCCCTTATGTGCAAGTTCTCGTGGTATCTAATTTCTCTATAAATCTCTGATGTTATAATTGCAATTTATACTTGGAATACCAAACAGAAATATTTACATGGCACATTATTCTTAAGTGTGAAAATAAATAAAAGTTGAGATATTTTTAGTCTTAATCACCTTTAAATAGGGAATCTTGGACCAAGTGGAAGCAGACCAAGGAAAGACCTTTATGAACTAAATGTGTAGAAATCGGATGTATTAAAGACAAAATTTTAAACATTATATAGATTCATATTGAAGACTTTATATTAATTCTGTTGAGATCAAGATTATCTCATTAAATTCTAGGAAAGCAATTTCCTCGACAGCTTCTGAATCCTGAAAGGTGTTTGTAAAATTATATCCCCTCTAGCAAGTTTACCTGTATTTAAGAACAGTTGACACTGACAGAAGTGTGTAGAATGCAGCAATGTTAAGGTGTCCCGGAGCTAAAATACGGCTGGAAAACAATATTATTTGAATCAACAAAAATTTACTTTGACCGAGAGTATTCATTAAAATCTTAATTACATATATTGACAACAATGTTAAACATTAGATTTGATGCATTTTTGTGATGTCATATGTACTTCGTTGTCCTGTGACGAGCATATCCTAACATTGCAACTTATCTAATTATATCGCATAGGCGCAGGTGACTAATGACATTAAATCATAAATATTTTAAAGAAAATTCCTTTGTTATGTCATATACTTAGAGGTTCTTGTTTGGGCTTGAAATAGAAATTTAGTTTATTAAAGATATTGTTGAAACATTTCATCACATCATCAAAAGAAGGCACAGTTTTACTAAATAAAAGTGATTTACATAAAATTGGGGTATCTGTTGGTTTCCCAAGCAGGATTCACATTGGTACTTATATTCTCTATCAACATAATAGTTTAAAATTGTATTGATTTTTCACCTGCACCAAGCCGTTTTTTACTATGGAGGGTAATCGTGTTCAAAAATCCAGACCTGTAAACTTGTAAATTCAAATATGCAATCGTGTTGGTGTGTAAGTCTGAGTATGAATGTATGTGATTCTGATCGTGTAACCTATAAAAACTCGAGCATAAACACTTTAACATTTGTCTCAGTTCCTTTGTATGATGCACATTTTGCTGCTTAATTGTTTTTGTTAGTTAATTTAACCTTCAACTTTGTACATTTTAAATCCATAGTTTCTGCATTTGTATCTTCACCCTCGGATATAGCACAGTTGACATGTTACAAATCGACAAATGTAAAGTCTACAAGTTTGTCGAATTTTGACATGACCTTATATGGCAAATGCTCGCAGCGGGAAAAGGCATGCCGTAATCGCCGGAATGGACTAAAATAAACATAAAATTCAGTTAAACTGTTCTAATGAACGATACTATTTTCTTTGGATCAAAAATATTTTTTTTTTATTTCTTATAAAAGAAGATTTTGAGGTATGATTGAAACTGGACAAAACAAGAAGAGGTGAATATTTGTAAAAATCGGTGCCGGTGTGACGAATGCGCTGGTTTCTGTAATATAATTCCCATGGACACTGGTACATGTAATATACGATAAGGGTTAACTTTTACTAAAAAAAATTGCCTAAAATCTATTCCAATATTGCTAAAATAATTTGACATGTAATTTAAACTGAAAAATATAAAGTTGATTACGTGCTCTTTTCTAGAAATGAGACGGATCAAGAAATTTCCTAAGGGGTGAATATCTTTTGTGCAGCATGGGGTTTGGAGACCGCCGTGAAGCGCATATAGCTTCATTGCTTACCTAAATGCTAAGAATTTTGAGAGTGAATTTTATAGTCCTCATTTCTTTAAAATTAAATGACTTGCAAAAAAATTAGGTAATTTTTTGCGGAAAAATGTATGTATATATATATATTTTTTCAAATATCAAAATGACTTTGTTGTGCAAGTGCATGATAAATAATAAAACAATCTGAAACTGTTATGAAAGAAGTTTTATAATCATTAATTAAAGTACAAAATGTTGTCAAAAATTGAAAGGTTCTGAAGAAATAAATAAGGGATACTAGTATGTTATTTATAATTATATTTTTTCTTCGAAAATCGAATTTCTGAAATTAAGGAACAGGTGGGTTAAACAGATTTGATTCTATATGAAATGGTAGAGTTTTAATTTTAAAATCTTATAAATATATACTGTAATGACAGTAATTTTACAAAACCAAGTAGCTACTTTATGGTAATCCGTACATGTTCACAAGTGGCTGTAAAGCTGTAAAGCTTTCCGGAAAATTTTGATTAACCAATTTCACCGAGTGTGTCTGGATTGAATCAAGATTCAGGACGCCATACTTATATCCCGTAATAATTGCTTGATTGCTGTATGTAGGGTTATTTTCGCCCCGTGTAATTTTCACCCTTTTACACTTGCAAACAGTTTCGCCCCGTCTTGAATTCGCCCAGATGCAGTTGTGTTAACAGAGATATTATTTGCAAATTAGAATTCGCCCAGTCTTAAATTCGCCCTCTGACAACGAGGGCGAATGGGGCGAAAATAAAACAGGGGCAATATTTCCCTGTATACAGTATTCTCTCCCATTGGCCCAGTCTCGCACATGCTTCACCCTCATAGATTGAGCCTTTCAGCTTTGGGTTAAAAAGGTCATCTCAGCTAACCTCTGAGTAATAAAAAAATCTTCTTTGGACCATATATTTTCTCCCCATAACTCAATTTTAGTATAACTTTACATTAAAAGTGCTTGTTGGTAAAAGGGTGTTAAGTGACCTTGAACTATGTTTTTAGATTAAATGTGAAGATTTGAATCCCAGATTTGGACTATGATTTTTCTCCATTTGGTCCTGTCTTGTTTAGATTTTACCAAATCATTGAAGGTAAGAAGTCTAAGTGACCTTGAAAGACTTTAAAAGTCAATGTCAAGGTCATAGAAGACCTCTTGTGTAAAATCTTGATATGGTCCCTTAACTTTCACTTCTTTGTCATATATTCTACGTTATTTTTCACCCATGAAGTGCTTTTATCTATAAGATATAGGGTGCATGTACAGTGATCTTGGACTAAAATTCTAAGTCAGAAGTGCAGGTGGCAGCAAAGTTCTCTAAAATGCTTTCCATCCGGTATTTTCTCTTATATAGGGGTCTTTGAGATGTAGTTCAGATGGACATCACTGTTGTTACATTCTTTGGTCACTTATCAATCATTGTCAATTATTATGACCAAAATGATTGTAGATACAATATGGCATGACAACTTAACCATAAAGATTGGACTTGATGTGTACCCATTCAGTCATATATATATATATATATAGGTATCAACAAAAATCTAGTCCATCCCGAGTAAAAACGGTATTAAAAGTCATGAACTTGGTTTATATTTCAACAATGCTCATGTATCTTTAATAAAGGCAAAGTATTTTGTTGAGGTGTGAAACATGCTAATTAATTTAGATTTTATTGTATCTAGTGTGTAAAAGATGATAAATATCTTTAATTTGACACCCTTGAATGCAGTCAGGTTTGAATAGTGATGTTACGGTAATTAAACTATTTTAGCAGTATGTTCTCTGCCCAAATTAATAATCTTTTATGTAGAGTAAAAAAAATAACAACCTTCCGTAATCTACATGTAGCTATTTAGATGATGAGACTGAGGTTTTCCCCGGATGTTATAATTTAAAATCTAACATTTAAGGCATCTATACATGTAGATGTGTTTCAAATGTTAGAATAATGTAAGAAATTAAGCTTGAATATTCAATCAAATTAAAAGCTATATGTTCCTTGAGAACCTACCATGAATAATTGATTATGGAAATGTGTATATTTTGTTTTAATTTTGAAAGAATCAGCTAATAAATGTTAATAAATTAATATAAGGTGAACACAAATTATTAATCTTGTAAGAAAATAATTGACAATGTGTGTTTTTAAAAACCACAATATAATGTCAGATATAGCATCTTTCAACATCTCCTTTCTTGCAGTGCAGTATAATCTCAGAGACTTATCATTGACTTTTTGTTTCAGTGCCTGATAATCTGGACAGATGGCTGTTGGGCCGATGATGGTGTCCATGGGGTACCTGGCCCTCCTTCTACTGCAGGTCAGGGTGGAGGGAACTTGGTCAGGGCCCACTTACTGGAACAGTAGATACGGCACCCTCGGGATCAATTATGCCAGTAAGTGATCAGCTGGAAAGGCTAGCTGGGGGCTATAAGCTTTCATGAGGCATAAGAGATGGGAAATCTTTTCTTTATAGAATTAATGTAGAATTGTTAGGATAAAAATTGTGAAAGTTCCCATCTCATGTAGATATCTTCATCTTGGTATATTGTCATATGTTACATTTGGTTATACATGTACCGGTAAATATTAGTTGTACTAAAAAAACTTGTGTCATCATATTTTCTTACTTTGATGAACATTAAATTATTATAATAGTTTGATTTAACAGTGAAATCTGCAAAATAAAAATTAGGATTTAACAATTAAATATTGACCAAACCATTGTAGTAGCAATATATTTCATTATTTAGTCAAAGGAAATTTGTAAGTAAATCAAAATACAATGAGATAATATATTTCTGTTTTAGTGTGTTATTTGAATGCCAGAAAGAACAATGTATCTAAAATGACCACTTGGTCTTCTTATATAGCATTGTTTGTCTTTCTAGATAGTTTTGTTTTTGTAATTGTTTTGTCTGACGTGTATATTAGACTATACACAAAAGGCTTTAATTTGTCAGTAATACATACTATTTGTGTGTAGAGGATCTAATCAAATGTGTTTGTTTTTGCTTCAATCAAGTATGATTACTGTTTTTGTGAGCTTATGTTCTTAACAATCAAGAAATTCAAAAGCTGGGTAAATACCTGAATTTCATCAATGAAAAAGTTTTTCTTTTTAGATACAGTCTGATAGCATTTAATAATTGATTCTGTCTGAAACATTTGTATAGGAAAATCTTGCAGATGGACGTGAGAAAGTTGATTGTAATCATATCTGAATTTCCAATTTATTGGGGTAATTGGAATCCAACTTCAAATACCATGCATGAAATATATATTCATGCAGGAACGCTTATTGATTTTGTCACCTCGGTCTAACGAACGTTAATAAATGGTTTGCCATGACGATTTTGGCGTACCTGGGTAGATGATTGTTATGTTGTTTATGTTGAGCTACCGGATATAAGTGATCAGACAGACAGGAAAGGAAGACCTTTAAATCTCAATAAGATGTTCTTTTAAGCACGAGACTTTAGTCTTCCTATGGATGCATGAATTCGTTGTCTCTACATGTATATAATTATATTGAGAAGTATCTTAATACACCTGTCAGATTGTTCTCAAACAGGATATGGCCATAAAATTGTTATTATTTAAACAAGGCTTTTTGAGAGTTTAAATAATTTTAGCTCACCTGGGCCATGATGGGCTAGCTGATTAAATTGCGGTTCTAGAGATCATACTCTTAAATGTTTGGATAAAGTTGTTATTACCGGTATAGTTTTTTTAACCCCCCCCCCCCATCCTCTTATTATTATCACCATCATTTTGTTGCCCTGGGGTGCCTTTTACAAGAGAACTTACGACAGAGTCGTAAATATTTTAGTCTCATGAAATGGTCTTTGATGAAAATTTTTTATATAAAACCATTAAATTTATTCACAACTATTTTGATTTCTAGCTCTAATGACATTTTACAGCCATCAAATTGAAATATTTATTAGTTTGTGATTAATAAGCATTCATTAATTTGGTCTTAATTAAGTCGTAATTTTTTTTGTAAAACGCAGTCCAGGAATTTTATAACTTTATTGTGGCAAGTTTTAATTAAGTGTCAGTTTTAATTGAACTAATACATGTATGGTAACTATATATAGACAGTACTGAAAAACATATTTAATGTCAATATGTTCATGATTTATTTTTTTAGACCAACACTGATCGATAGGTTGACATGCTTAGAAATGTTGGCCTCAAAATACATGTACACAAATCTTTACAATCAAAAAGAAAAAAAAGGATAATTCTCAAAATCATGAAAATTCTAATTCTTCAGCTCTTTAGCTACCATATATGCAAATAAAACCATGGTTTCATAACAGGGATTGAAATATTTAATGTGGTTAAATGAATGGTCAAACTATAAATGAAATTGCATGGGGTCATTTCATTGTACATCTCAGCAAGGAAGATTTTTGAATATCAGCTAAGCGTTTGCAAAAACTTTAAATAAATTGAAGTGAATGGTAGAAAACTGGTTCATGTCAATCACAGTTGAGCCTATTTAATAGAAATGTGGACCATGCAGAGTTAGTTCTATAGAAATCTTTTTTCCACTCAACAACATCCAGTTTACAACAAATTAAGTATACTGCATATTTGGCCACCTGTCATTCATAGAGCTGCAGACCTCTTGTCGTATCACAGGGATCTGCATGCAAAGTCTATTTTAATTTCACAATGTCTATTTTAATTTTACAATTCTAAATAATAATTTGAACAATCATGTATTTATCAATTTATACTGTCAAATTATGTAGCTGCATGTATATAAGGAACTCCTTAAGCTTCCTAACATTTGGAAAGTCATCAATCACATTAATTTTGTAATTGATGAATACATGCGAGAATCCTGGAGGGAGGGGGGTCATGAGGGACTATAACCCTCTCTTAGAAAATTCAGATTAGATAAACTAACATAGTTAAGATATTGATTAAAAAGTCTTAACACCAATCTGCCCTGGCAAACAAAATTTTTCAAATCCTCCCTTGAACACTACCTCCCCCCCCCCTCCACCACACACACTCAAGAATTTCTTGATCTATGCTTGCCATGCATGCACATTTTATATGCATCAAACTTATGGAAATATTTAATATTTCTTAATTAATGAAACAGCATTTTATCATTATTGTGTATAAGATTTATGCTCCACTATACAATATTATGTATAAGATTTATGCTCCACGATACAGTGTTATGTATAAGATTTATGCTCCACTATACAATATTATGTATAAGATTTATGCTCCACGATACAGTGTTATGTATAAGATTTATGCTCCACTATACAGTATTATGTGTAAGATTTATGCTCCACTATACAGGGTCATGTATAAGATTAATGTTCCACTATACAGTGTTATGTATAAGATTTATGCTCCACTATTCGGTATTGTGTATAAGATTTATGCTCCTCCACTATACAGTATAATTATGTATAAGATTTATGCTCTACTATACAGGGTTATATATAAGATTTATGCTCCACTATACAGTGTTATGTATAAGATTTATGCTTCACTATACAGTATTATGTATAAGATTTATGCTCCACTATACAGTATTATGTGTAAGATTTATGCTCCACTATTTGGTATTGTGTAAAAGATTTATGCTCCACTATACAGTATTATGTATAAGATTTATGCTTCACTATACAGTATTATGTATAAGATTTATGCTCCACTATACAGTATTATGTATAAGATTTATGCTCCACTATACAGTATTGTGTAAAAGATTTATGCTCCACTATACAGGGTTATGTATAAGATTTATGCTCCACTATAGAGTGTTATGTATAAGATTTATGTTCCACTATACAGTATTATGTGTAAGATTTATGCTTCACTATACAGTATTATGTATAAGATTTATGCTCCACTATACAGTATTATGTATAAGATTTATGCTCCACTATTCGGTATTGTGTAAAAGATTTATGCTCCACTATACAGTATTATGTATAAGATTTATGCTCCACTATACAGTATTGTGTATGAGATTTATGCTCCACTATACAGTGTTATGTATAAGATTTATGCTCCACTATACAGTGTTATGTATAAGATTTATCACTATACAGTGTTACCCCTTTCTGTTTGTCTTACTCATTTTCTGTCCACCAGTCTGTCTTTCTGACACTTTGTTAATTGTTGTTCAGTTTTGCCCTTTTTTTGACTTTAATTACCTCTCTCAGATTTGTAGAATGATTTGTTCAGATATTGGAAGAATGTCTTGAGAATCTTATTCATAGTACCTCTTGACATTGATGTCCACGGAGTCCCTCCTTAATGATATCTCAAAGTGACCATGACCTTGACTTTGGTTTTCTGATGATTATCAAGGTTAAATAACTTTATTTTATCACTCATGTTTTTAGTCCCTTTTATTTTAAAAAACAGCATGAAAGGATCATTTGAGTCTAGCAGAATAAGGTCCGTATTCCACAATTATGTCATTATTCCTGAGGTTTTATTAACACTGATATGTTTCAGCTACTAATGCCTTTGAAGGACTGTGGAGTGATAGTTCTGGGATTATTGACCACTACTTCCTGTCCACGGGGTCTGACATTGGCCGACAGTGTAGTGGGGGTTGTAGCTGTGATGAGATGAAGAGAATCGTCACCGGGTGTAGTGGACCAACAGTGTAAGTAACAATAAAGTGGAGAATCGTCACTGGGTGTAGTGGACCAGCAGTGTAAGTAACAATTAAGTGGAGAATCGTCACTGGGTGTAGTGGACCAGCAGTGTAAGTAACAATTAAGTGGAGAATCGTCACTGGGTGTAGTGGACCAGCAGTGTAAGTAACAATTAAGTGGAGAATCGTCACTGGGTGTAGTGGACCAGCAGTGTAAGTAACAATTAAGTGGAGAATCGTCACTGGGTGTAGTGGACCAGCAGTGTAAGTAACAATTAAGTGGAGAATCGTCACTGGGTGTAGTGGACCAGCAGTGTAAGTAACAATTAAGTGGAGAATCGTCACTGGGTGTAGTGGACCAGCAGTGTAAGTAACAATTAAGTGGAGAATCGTCACTGGGTGTAGTGGACCAGCAGTGTAAGTAACAATTAAGTGGAGAATCGTCACTGGGTGTAGTGGACCAGCAGTGTAAGTAACAATTAAGTGGAGAATCGTCACTGGGTGTAGTGGACCAGCAGTGTAAGTAACAATTAAGTGGAGAATCGTCACTGGGTGTAGTGGACCAGCAGTGTAAGTAACAATTAAGTGGAGAATCGTCACTGGGTGTAGTGGACCAGCAGTGTAAGTAACAATTAAGTGGAGAATCGTCACTGGGTGTAGTGGACCAGCAGTGTAAGTAACAATTAAGTGGAGAATTGTCACTGGGTGTAGTGGACCAGCAGTGTAAGTAGCAGCAAAGTGTACCTCATTAAAAATGGCATTGGGTGCTTTCCAATAAACTGCAGGCTATTATAATCAAAGAACTATATATGATTTTAGTCAAATTTGGCCCCATAATTCACAACTTTTTAAAGTGTTTTAGGTACATTAATTTGTTGTGTTAATTTTTAGAAGAGTTGACATAAATATGTTTTTCACCTATTTATTTATATGCACTCACTGCCAGTATATGACGTCAGAAGTGACGCTATTTTTAGAATTCAATCAGAATCAGTCAATCTTTTTTCGAATGGGAAATATAGAGCGACTCTTTGAACAAGGACAAACTTTTTGTCACTGATAAGTACTGGAGAGATATATACATCTTTTGTGAAAATATTTTGTTTATTCAAGCAATCGCTCAATGTTTTCTTGAAGAAATATTGAAAACAAGCTGTTTTCTGCTTAAAATGCAAAAATGGCAGGAAAAGGTTAATTTTATGATGTCATATTTTTAAATTGTGGGCACTTAAATCAAAATAAAAATTATGAAAAAACTTCAAATGTATATCTGTACAAATGAAACAAACAATTACAGTAAACTGACATGTTCATTTAAGGGGTCCATTTTAGGCTCAAACCATATATAGTCCTTTGCTGGTGATGCCATCATTGCTGATCGCTGAAAAAAATTGCTGCCTGGTGATTTCGGTCATGCATTTTATCATTGCCAATTAGGAAACAATATTGCCTCAAATGTTCATATTTTACAAAACAGGGATTCTTTGTTCAGACTTTTCCTACTACATTGAACTAAGTCATAAATGCGTACTGTAGAACTTTAATTGTTGTGAATGCCTGTAACATTCAGTTTTCAAGAAAAGTATCTGTTTAAAGTTGCAATTGTTTATGATAGTTAATTGTGATTTGTCAACTGTTTAATGTTAACATCACCCCAATGTTTTCTAATGTTGTCACCAGAATATGTGCAGCATTACTGGAAATCACCGATTGTCTATATGAAATAGTGTCAAATTTTGAGATAACCTGTAGATAGAGGTATGTATATAGCTACCTATGTAATCTTGTATCAGACAATGTTATAATTTTGCCAGATCTGCAAAAGATCTGCATAAGATGCTAATTCATATTGAAAAAAAAACTTAATGAAAAGATTTTATATGATAATCAAGATAAAGGTACATGTATTTGGTAAAATGTCCTAAGACATTGATATGACATGCTTATGGTAACTATGTTTCTGGTCCTCTTTTCCAGTGTGATAAAAGGATACACATTTGACAACCTCACTGTGAACTCCTTTTCTTCCTCTGTCACAAAAATGTAAGTTCATTCTTAATGAGCGTAATCGATAATACACTTGAAAGGATATAATTTATTAGTTGTTTTGGGATTATCTAAAATACAAGTATGTATTTAGCCATAACTTGATTTTTTGTAAGAATTTTACTTTTTCCTATACATGATGTTACATAATGATCTGGAAAATTATTTTGTCATTTCAGTACCATCATCAATGCCCAGTCTTTCAAGTATTTTGACAATGCTACTTTTGATCATCTTACAAATTTGGAAGAATTGTAAGTTAATAAGTAACTGCATTTAAATTTTAAATCCTTATATTAACCCTTAAGTTGTGAATAATACACATAAAAAGGGTAAGAAATGATTTAGTTTGTGTCAAGAAAACAAATTTGTGAAAAACCAGTCCTGAATTTTCATTGTCATAATTGCTGTAGAGTACAATGTTGTTTGAATTTTTTTGTCAAGTTTTACAAAATATTTATTTCAGGACTATATACAAAACCAAACTTGTACAGTTCCCTGATATCTCAAGGACCAGCATGAAAAGGATGTAAGCTTTTAGAAGAAACTAAGTCTGAAGTTTGTTTAACTATCACACATGATAATAATAAATATGATTAGAATCAATGATTAGAATCCCCTTCTGCCTTCTGCTAGGACTAATCAAGGTGTATGTACAGGCATTTCAGGACTCTAAAACTATGATAATTATGTTAGCCTTTGCAATTATTTTCTGGTGGGGAGGGGACTGAATATTAGAAACACTGTCTGTAATGAAAGGGAAGAAGTCTGTACATCCAAAATGGATAATCCAATCACTTTATTCCGACAGGATGCTGGGTGACAACATGATTAAGTTTTATCCACACAACCACACCAATCCAACATGGCCGACAAGCCTGACCATGTTGTAAGCTATTTGAAAATTTTGTGTCTCAATTCATTAGCAAGTCATTGATCATATTTTCTTTTGATGATTATTTTGTACTGCCATAATATAAAATATGTTCTCCATTATTATATAAATCTATATAAAGATGCCAATGACTTATCAAAATTTAATTCTATTTTATTAACCTGGTGTGTATTTATGATAACATGTATTAAAATCTGACCAATTTGCTCTATCAACCTTTGGAAGAATTTTATTATGATTGATACACCGTTACACTCTAGGTGCATGTTTATTAGCACCTTCATTTTACTTGCTTTTGATGTTCTACACTATACAATACTGATGTATCTCTGCCAAACAAAAAACAAGTATCATTGATGTTTTATAGATCACTGATGAAAAATGACATAGAATGGATGCCTGACAACCTGTTCTCTGGGAGTCGCCTGGAGTATGTGTAAGTTCAACCTTACACATTAATGAGGTCACCGTGATTATACAGACTGCTTTCTGCATGGACAAAAGTTTATGTGGATTAATTCTGTTGTAATTTGTTGGTAAATCTTATGCAAGATTTGTTTTATTTTGAACTTTGCAGTGGACTCAGCATAAACAACATTCGATATTTTCCTGGAAAAGCTTTTGAAAATGCCAACAACATCCAGTTTGTGTAAGTTTTAACTTGTATGATGTCTTCCATATATAAAGAATTGTAAAACTAAAGAACAAAGCTGTCTTTTTCTGAATTAATTAAGCTCTCAAAAATCCAGTCAAAATAAATCAAGTCTCATGGATTGTGATCATCGCTGCTTGAGGAGACATAGGATGTCCTAGCTTCTTGTTGCAATATCTCTTTATCAAGGACTTTATCTGTGTAATATATACCGGTATATCACATTGCAACTCTTTTTTTCGACAGGAGTGTGGATCAAAATCAGATTCAGACTGTATCCAAAGCCCACCTGGCGTATCTGGTCAACTCCGACTTAAAACATTTGTAAGTTGTTTCATAAGAATCTCCTTCATATTGTTAATTGGAAAGAAGATCCTGCAAACTAGTTTATTACTTTTATATTACATGTACTTAATAAAGTACGTATGTAGTCATGAATAAAAGTTGGTTTCCAGTTTCACAAAGTGTTTGACTTATTGTAACAAAGTATACATGTAACTACATGTATGTATTACATGTAACTGTATTACAGAAACCTAAGCAACAACTTGATCTCCTACATACAGCCGGGGGCTTTTTCCCAGTTACAGAAGCTGCTAATTCTGTAAGACTTTGTCATAACCTTACCCATTAAAAAAACTCTCATGATTTCTTCATTTATCATTCCTTTTTTGAAGAAAAATAGCAAATAAATTTTGTTTTCATGTAAACTACGTAATTGATTTTAAAATGAAGAAATGAAAGGTTGATGCTGAAGAACTCATTTTTTTTCTCAAGAGAGTTGCATGACAATGATTTGTCCACCATTGCTGAGGGTGTGTTTGGAAATATCCCTAATATCCTACACCTGTAAGTATATGTATCCTATTTTATATATGTCATTAGTGAAGGAAAAAAACAACAGATTCTGAAGTAGATTTTTACAAGTAAAAATTGTATTGATTGGTCTAGTGTAAAAAGAATGAATAATTTGCGAGTTTCATCCATGTTTTTGGAATAAAACTTGAATGAATTGATAAGAAATTAAACTATTTCAATTTGGGAGCCAATTTTGAAATGTACATGTAAAAATATGATAATGATATTTCATTTAAATATATTTTGACAGGGATTTGGTGAGGAACAACCTACAGATTCTGAAGAGTAAATACTTCACCAACCTGCCAGCCCTAAGAACCCTGCGACTCCACTCCCAGAAAATCAAAATGACCAACATCTACTTTGATGCGTTTGAGAACATCAATGAAAACCTGACAAATCTGTATGTACTTCTAACAATAACTGATAATGTAAAAGATTCTTTTAACTTTCATTTATTTTACAAAAATACCGTTAATGTTGGTTGTACACGTGTTGGTTGTTCATGTGTATGTTGGTTGTTCATGTGTATGTTGGTTGTTCTTGCGTGTCTGTGTTGTACATATGTATTGGTTGTTCATGTGTGTTGATGTGTGTAGGTTGTACATATGTGTTGGTTGTACATGTGTGTTGATGTGTGTAGGTTGTACATATGTGTTGGTTGTACATGTGTGTAGGTTGTACATATGTGTTGGTTGTTCATGTGTGTTGATGTGTGTAGGTTGTACAAATGTGTTGGTTGTACATGTGTGTTGGTTGTACATGTGTGTTGGTTGTACATGTGTGTATGTTGTACATATGTGCCTTGTCTGATTTTAGGTGGGTTAGTGACAATGCTCTGACAAGTTTTCCTCATCAGGTCCTGTCTGAGCAGACCTACTTATCTCTGAAGGAAGTGTAAGTATCTTGTTATTTTATAACGCTCACCAAATTTACTCATATTGAGTATTGTAGGTCAAGAGTTACATAATGTTGGAAAAAGTTTCTAGGTCAAATGTCAAGGTCATAGCAGATATCTGTGTGAAATCCTAGAAGGAGAACATTCTCTTTCACCCCCTTTCTTTCCCAATTGTCAAATTCAAGAGTGTTGACAAAAGAATAGATTTCAACATGTAGCATGTGTAGTGTGAATATTTAAAAAAAAAATTTGAGAAATCTCTATAAAGAAGTTCAAACGAAGTGTTTTAATTATATTAATTAACATTTATAAGAAATGTCCTAGATAAGTATCAAAGAAGTGTGTATGTTAACATTTTTAAGAAATCTCCTAGATATGTTATTAAGAAGTTTCAAAGAAGTGTGTATTTTTACATTTTTGAAAAATCTTCAGATATGCGGATACAAACCAGATTAGTAACCCCGTGGAGTACACGCTAGATGCCTTCAGCCTCAGCATGACCTCAACCTACAACGCAAAGTCTGGGGTCTTCAAAGTGTGGACAAAGTCACCCAACATCGAGAAGTTGTAAGTACCTGTCTACAACTGCACTGTATACAAATGACTGTTGTACAATAGTAAGACAAAGAAAAGATTATTGTGCAACATGCAGTTAATCAAGATAAAATGTTCTTCAACAGTAAGTCAAAATAAAAGACTACTGTACAACTGTCAGTTAATCAAGAAAAAATATTTGTTGTGCAATAGTAATAGTAAGAAAAGATGCAGTAAGCAGTTAATAAATAATAAATAAATGTACTGCTTTTATAATGTGGAGTCAAAGTAAAAGAATATTATAGGAATTGTACAGCTAAATAAAATTAAAGATTTTCAGATTTATGTATTTCTTTCTGTATGGACCATTATTTCAACATTTATAAAATTTTATCATAGGGTTCTATCAGCCAATAGGATTGCTGAAGTGAAGTCTGACTATTTCTGTGTCCTGACAAATCTAAAGTACCTATACCTCGATCAGAATTTGTTGACAGACGAGAAGTTTCCTAACGATGCCTTGGACTGCATGGCCAAATTGTTTTATTTGTGAGTACACAGTCTCATTTGACTCATTCATCACTATAATTATGTAGAAAAATTTGTTTTTACAATCGGAAATTAAGGTGTGTTAATTTTCCCGGTATAAATTTGAAAAAATAGTTTATACTAGGTGGTTGTCCTCTCATATACAATATACATGTATGTAGCGACACCCAGTGATAGTCTGGGAGAAAATCATGTGGAAACCCACTGATAGTCTGGGAGAAAATCATGTGGAGACCCAGTGATAGTCTGGGAGAAAATCATGTGGAAACCCAGTGATAGTCTGGGAGAAAATCATGTGGAATCCCAGTGATAGTCTGGGAGAAAATCATGTGGAATCCCAGTGATAGTATGGGAGAAAATCATGTGGGAGTTTATTATGAACAGCCTTATTACATGGAGCTGTTCTCAAACGGAAATGGTTTATTGCAGGATGTTCACAGTCCTCTAACAGTTTTAGTCTATAATTTTTGCAAGTTGCTGTCTTTCAATACTTATAGTTGATAATTTTGTGGGCTTAACTAATGACAATTACATGGTTTTTTACAAATACTCTGAGTTGTCCTCCAATAGTTTTAGTTGATGATTTTGCAGGCTTTACGAAAGACTATCTGACATTTTCTTGCAGGGAGCTGTCGTCCAACAGTTTTAAGTATGTGCCCCAGACTGTGAGGTCATCAGTAAACATGACCAGCCTCACACAGCTGTTCCTGGGCTCCAATCGCCTCACCTTCCTGGAGGCTGACACCTTTACTAATGCCTCCCTCACCATTCTGTAAGCATACATGCATGCACTTCTGTCAGGGGGAATCAATCTTAGAAATGAAATTTTCATTTTTCAGATTCATGAGGTTATAAAATATGATCCTTCACATTGTCAATTTTCATGAAGTGCATTAGCGCGATCATTAAAAATAGTATAATGCCCATGTGATTTGGTTCTTGTTTTTTCAAAAATGAAAATAATTTCTTATATTTACTTTTGAGAAAGTCAGATCATTCAAAATTATGAATGTAACCATGATTTTGATATACTATTCACTTCTAACAAATCAGTCAACAACTAGCTTGTGTGAAGATTATTCTAATGTCATTGTGACATCATTGTAATGATGCTGACACCTGGACCCATTGAAAAGTTCATGCAAAGATTAAATACTTTTCTTTTCAATATGTTCATACCAGAGGAGATATTTGCAAATGTAAATATATATAATAAGGAAAATCATACATGTATAAATAATGCCATATATTTGTACCAAGTGGTATAATTTTTCCTTAATTAGCAGATTAATTATTCAATCTGCTTTTAATTAGTATTTTATCACTTATGCCAAAATACTTTGTCTCAAAATAATGTACATTTATGTTGACTTTTTAGGGGACTACAAAACAATAATATTTTAGCTGTGGAAAACAATACTTTCTGTCCTACTCTCACACAAATGTAAGTATCGGTAAATTTACTGGGTAAAGGTATATGTATTACAGCTTATTTTTTGAAGCTGCTCCGATTTTATATCATATTTTGTTCTCTTACCGTATATAAATTATAATATGTTGTTAGAGCAAGTGGGATAGAATAATTACAAGATCTTGAAATGTAGACTCACATGTATACCCGGTATATAAATTACATGGTTACTGTCTTGAAATTTAAGCTCTATTGGGTGAGAGTAAGAAAACGTGACAGAAGGCTAGGCTTGCCAAGCCTCTTCACGTTTTAGACCCGAGCCCGAATATCGCTTATATTTCAATACAGTAACCATGTATTTTGTTTATCCTGCAACATAATATCTTATAACTACATTTTTTTTCTGATCTCTCATTGATACTTATTTTTATCTTTTGTTTATATTTCAGATATCTAGAAGGCAATGACTTTCGGTTTACTCACCGGAATCCGTTTACAAACATGGCATCTCTGACTCGTCTGGAATTAAGCAACAATAAAATTGATGACATTCCAGATGATGCATTCGATGGATGTACATCTCTATCTTACTTGTGAGCTATGCCATTTAATCCCAAAAAATTGAGATCTACTAGTATTATTTTGACTGTTTCTTAATATTTAGCTTTTTTACTTTTTTTCAAATTTAAAAACTAGTTAGATTTTGTACCAAGCATTATAAAGGCCTTTGATTTTTTTATATAGCTACTTTTAAAAAATGTATCTTAAGCTTCATATTCTTTTACTGAGAAAAGTTCTACTGATTGGGTTATTTACATGTATTACATGTAGTAAAAATGAAACCTGATTTAGTAGATAAATTTAAAGATGGTAATGGTTGCTTGGTTGAAATGTTGGCAAAAATTATCACCACACATACCATTTAGAATGTAAAAAGTTTTCAAAAAAAATTATTTTTTTCAACATTTATTCATGTCACAAAATCCACTTTTAATTGAACACATTGTTTCTTAATTTTACTGTCATTTTTCATCTTTAGAAACCTCAACAACAATAAGCTTGGCTGGTTGAAGACTACCATGTTTGAGGATACAGTATTGAACACTTTCTTTGCATCAAACAACGAGATCGCCTATATTGAGGAAGGCACCTTCAAGAACTTTACCTCCATGTCTTATTTGTAAGCACCTGATTACGACAGTTTAGTATAAAACACAAGCCACAGTTACCTACAGTATAACTATTTGAAAGTTGGAACTATTTTTAGGTCACCTGAGTAAACTCAGGTGACCTATTGCTATCTGTTTTCGTCCGTCGTCGTGCGTCGTGCGTTAACAATTTACATTTTTAACTTCTTCTTAAAAACTACATGGCCAATTGTTTCCATTTTTGGTGTGAAGCATCTCTATGGTAAGAGGAATGTAAATTGTGAAATTGGTGGCTCTACCACCCCCAGGGTGCCACAGGTGGGGCCAAATGTGCAAAAAACAGCCAAATTTTTAAAAATCTTCTTCTCTACTCCCACACATGTGAGAAAAAAAACTGATTGCATGGTTATGATGTCCATGAAGCCCTCTACCAAAATTGTGAAATTCATGGCCCCTGGATCAGGGGTTCAGGCTCTAGGGTGGGGCCAATATGGCCATATAGTAAAAATGTATTAAATCTTAGAAAATCTTCTCCTCTACTCCCATGGATATTTGTTAAAAACTAAATACATGATTATGATGTCCATGAAGCCCTCTACCAAAATTGTGAAATTCATGGCCCCTGGGTCAGGGGTTCAGGCTCAAGGGTGGGTCCAAAATGGCCATATAGTAAAAATGTATTAAATTTTAGAAAATCTTCTTCTCTACTCCCATATATATTTGTGAAAAACTAAATGCATGGATATGATGTCCATGAAGTCTTCTACCTAAATTGTGAAATTTATGACCCCTGGGACAGGGGTTTAGGCCCTATGGTGGGGCCAATATGGCCATATAGTAAAACTGTATTAAATCTTTGAAAATCTTTTTCTATACTCCCGTATATATTTGTGAAAAAGTAAATGCATGGATATGATGTCCATGAAGTCTTCTACCTAAATTTTGAAATTCATGACCCCTGGGACAGGGGTTTAGGTCCTAGGGTAGGGCCAATATAGCCATATAGTAAAAATGTATTAAATCTTAAAAATCTTTACTCCCACACATGTGGGCAAAAAACTGAATGCATGGTTATGAACTCCTCTACCTAAATTGTGAAATTCATGACCCCCTAAGTCAGGGTTCAGGACCTAGCATTTGGATAGCATTTGGAAAGAGTTGAAAGGGGGGGTAAACAGTTAATAGAGTTATTTTCCCTTGCTTCTTCCTAATGGAGTTATCGTCCTTAGCTTGTTCATATTTACTAATTAATCGTTGAATGTAGAAAAATAATGAAGCTGTCCATCAAAGTTATTGATAAGATATTGTGAAAGCATTTGAAAAGGATTATAACAGTTAATGGAGTTATCTTCCCTTGCTTTTTAGCTCACCTGAGCTCAAGTGAGCTTTTCTGATCAAAATTTGTCCGTTGTCTGTCGGCGTCGGCGTTGTCGTTGTAAACTTTTCACATTTTCATCTTCTTCTCCAGAACCACTGGGCAGATTTCAACCAAACTTGGCACAAAGCATCACTAGGTAAAGGGGATTCAAGTTTGTTCAAATGAAGGGCCACACCCTCTTTAAAGGGGAGATAATTTAGAATTATTTAAAATTTGTAGGTATTTTTCAAAAATCTTCTTCTCAAAAACTATTAGGCCAGAAATTTTGTAACTTGTATGGAAGCATCCTCAGGTAGTGTAGATTCAAGTTTGTTCAAATCATAGTCCCCAGGGGTAGGGTGGGGCCACAATGGGGGGGGGTGAATTTTTACAAAGGAATATATAGAGAAAATCTTTAATAATCTTCTCCTTAAAAACTATTAGGCCAGAAAAGCTCAAATTTGAGTGGAAGCATCCTCAGATAGTGTAGATTCAAGTTTGTTTAAATCATGGTCCCCGGGGGTAGGGTGGGGCCACCATGGAGGGGGGGGGGAGTGAATTTTTACAAAGGAATATATAGAGAAAATCTTTAAAAATCTTCTTCTCAAAAACTATTAGGCCAGAAAAGCTCAAATTTGAGTGGAAGCATCCTCAGATAGTGTAGATTCAAGTTTGTTTAAATCATGGTCCCTGGGGGTAGGGCGGGGCCACAATGGGGGGATGAACTTTTACATAATATATATAGAAAAAAATCTTTAAAAATCTTCTTCTCAAAAACTATTGGGCCAGAAATGCTCCAATTTGAGCACAGGCATCCTCAGATAGTGTAGATTCAAGTTTGTTTAAATCATGGTCCCCAGGGGTAGGGTGGGGCCACAATTGGGGGATGAATTTTTACATAGGAATATATAGAGAAAATCTTTAAGAATCTTCTTCTCAAAAACTATTAGACCAGAAAAGCTCAAATTGGAGTGGAAGCATCCTCAGATAGTGTAGATTCAAGTTTGATTAAATCATGGTCCCCGGGGGGAAGGGTGGGGCCACAATGGAGGATGAATTTTTACATAGGAATATATAGAGAAAATCTTTAAAAATCTTCTTCTCAAAAACTATTGGGCCGGAAAAGCTCCAATTTGAGCGGAAGCATCCTCAGATAGTGTAGATTCAAGTTTGTTTAAATAATGGTCCTTGGGGGTTAGGATGGGGCCACCATGGGGGGATGAATTTTTACATAGGAATATATAGAGAAAATCTTTAAAAATCTTCTCCTTAAAAACTATTAGGCCAGAAAAGCTCAAACTTTTGTTGAGGCATCCTCAGATAGTGTAGATTCAAGTTTGTTTACATCATTGTCCCCGGGGGTATGGCGGGGCCACAATGGGGGGATGAATTTTTACATAGGAATATATAGAGAAAATCTTTAAAAATATTCTGGGAAAGTTTTCAGTCCAAAAAGTAGTAACTGGTGTGAAAGCACGGGTTGTGCAGATTAAAGTTTGATCAAACCATGATTCCCTAGAGAAAAGTGGGGCCACAAAGTGGGGGGGGGGGGTTATATAGGAATAGAGAAAAATCTTCTTACAGGTACAACAACAAAAGGGGCTATGTATTTACCATAAAAATATGTGGATAAAATTCGGCAGATGTTTTAAATATTTTGAGCAAGATCTACTGTTCTTAGTTGTCAAGATATTTTGATTTTGATACTGTAATGCTAATTTGATCAGATATAAGGCTATTGTTCCTCAGGTGAGCGATGTGGCCCCTGGGCCTCTTGTTCATAATGGAGTTATCTTCCTTGGCTTGTTCATATTTAGTTATAAATCATTAAATAGAATGTAATTATAAAGTTGTATGATCAAAATAGTATTGAAACAAAAACAGTTTTTAAATTTTTTAAGATAAACAAATAGACTTGTTAATAGTAAAGTAATAAGTAGTATACAAGCCACCTTGTTTTAGTTTATCTATGAAAACATATAAACATAAAACCTATTTTGGAAGTTAACATACGTTGGATAAATAAATTGAATGGAATCTGGGCACCTCTTCTATAGTATGACATACACTCTGTTAAGAGCTTCAAGTCTTGTGCTAAACTATAGGGTTAAGAGTCCTTTTCAAAAGATTTCAGGTAGGGAGGTGGATGTCATATTACATTATTATAATCTTCTAATCCATTATGAAACTCAATTAAATGCATTTATGAGACTCCTCGACAATTTTGTGTATGGGCTATGGTACTCAGGTGACCGTTAAGGCCTATTGGCCTCTTGTTAAATTTACCTTGATTTATGTTCTTTTAAACAGTAGTAGTTTTTATGGCACAATTTATGTCATAGTGACCTACTTTGAAATCCTTTGGCTATCCATAGTTAAATTGTGTATTTAGTGATTTCTATTATGCAAATTTAGATATTTATGTATGTGTATTATAAGTATCATGTAATACAAGTACACTCTAATTGTTTGGAAAATTTGTTTTCAAATTCATAAAAATTCAGAATTTGCATAGGAAAATATAGCAGCTATCAACTGAAGATAACCTAAATAATTAAATAATTTGTTTTAGTAAGAGTTATCCCCCTTACAAACACAATTTATTACCTTAAACTTAATCTCAGTGTATGGTTGTATAAGGAAATACATATTCTAGCAGTATGTACCTTACTTTGACTACAGGTACTTGGATAACAATGCTCTAACCAGACTTCCCAGTGGTGGAGACTTCTCAGACAAATCCATTACATATCTCAACCTACAGGGGAACCGCATCACAGAGATCAACACCGGGGTATTCAACAATCTGAATGTGGCTGACCTGTATGTATCATTTTTTTCCTGTTGCTCAGAGGTACAGTAGCTTACCAAAATGTAGGTAGAATCCAAACACTGTATATATATCCTTTTTTAGCTAAGTGATATTGTATTTTTTATGTCATGATCAAAATTATGAGTACTTAGAAACTATGCCTGCTATTAAACACTTTAATATTTCCAAAAATTGATCATTGAAAGAATTTTTGACAGATTTATTCCATTTTAAATTTTCAAAATCTGCAACAAGCAGTGAGAACTCTTTATGGTCTCTTTAAAGTAAATATCTTTGAATTACTATAAGTTATTTTTACATGCCCATATGTTGACAGAGAAAATGGGCAATGGGTAGATGTATGATATGAAACTTCCCACAATCTTTCCATGTGTAAAGAGAGGCTGAAATATGCTGTTTTGATCTTATGATCTCTCTTTTAAACAAAGGTACCTACAAAACAATGAGATCTCAGTCATTGGGTCTGAGGGCTTCAAAGGAGTGCAGATTTCACAGAAACTGTATCTGACCGGAAACACATTGAAGAAACTGGAGTCCCGGGCCTTTGTGGATGTAAACATTGCTCAACTGTAAGTCCACAGTTCTAAAATTAATCTATTTATTTCAAAGAATAAATTATGCCTAGTTTTGGGACATATTTTAAAGATGTTATGGTGTTTTCTTAAATATCAGGAGGCTAAACGACATGCAGTTGACCTACTTACTGAGAGATTCGTTTGTTAATGTTCAAGCCGAAGACATATTTCTCCAGAACAACAGGATTGCTTACATTGAGGAAGGAGCCTTCGACACGGTTTCTATCAGGGATGACTTGTAAGTTACTGAAATATATCAGATGAAACTGTCTTTTGATTGGTTCTTATTTTTCAATTACCTTAGAGTTAATCTAAAGACTATCTGGGCTCTTTTCCATGTCAAGTTTCTTCCCCTTAACTGTTGACCATTGCACTCACTTTGAATAAATGAAAGACGAAAGGATGATGCAGTCCATTTCATGGCATACTGTGATTTTATCAATATTGGACACCAATTTTTTTGGCCCAGTTGTTTAGTCGAACTATTAATTCAAATATTTATCAAAGTCTTATATTTTACAATAGATTTTTTAATAAAACAATTGTCCATGAAGTTATGCATTTACAATACTAAATATTGCTACATGTAAAACTTGGAAATTGATGCCCATGAATATTTATAAAACCACAGTACATGACAATTCAGAGAACCAATGCTGTTATGTTCTAATTACCGATATGTTATAGAAGTTTTTATCTTTAAGTTTATTTTTTTTAAATCTGCTAGTTTGTCAGTGTTTGGGGACAATAGCCCTAGTCTTCCATATCAGCATATACATGTAGATACCAGTTTTATCTTGAGCTTAAGGTGATGGATGGTTGATGTACCATCAAGAGAATCGGTCTTCTTCTTTACTTGTAGTAATGTCCATGGAAACTAAAAGATATCAACTTTACAATCTTCTGTTACAAAGGACTTACTTTCTTTATTTTGCAGACATCTGTATGGGAATGGGATGACATCTCTGCAAGGAAACATCTTTGCCAATAGTTCAGTCATCTCAGACTCTTTGTATCTGAACAACAACAATATCTCCTCCATTCCTATCAATGCATTCGATAATCTCTCAGTCAGGAGAGTGTAAGTATTCAAGAGGCACCAAAATTATAGAATTATCTACAATGGTTTATACTCTACTTTCCTACCCTCTTCATAACTTGTGAGACATACATGTAGGTATTGGTTAAAGGCCCCAATGACAGTTCACTTGTATGCACTTGCTTGATGATTTCAAGTAAAGAAAGTTGTTTTTTCTGTGATTGCAGGTACCTCCAGGACAATTCAATCGGGGACTACCCTACAGACACACTGTCCAACAAGGCCACACTGACTACCGTGTAAGATCACACCATCAACTCTGAGAGCAATTAGTTTTAAATTCAGAATTTGTGTTTTATACAGTATATACATAATGTACAGCAAGGACATTTGTATCTGTGCTTACAGAGATCTGACCAACAACAAGATTACCTCTGTGACCGCCTCCACCTTCCTGAATCAGGTGTCCTTGACAGACCTTGACCTAGATAACAACCTTTTGACCACAATTTCCAAGGATGTCTTTACTCCGCTGATTAATTTGAGGAATTTGTAAGTGCAAGTATTTGGATATCTTACCATATAGTAGGATTCCAGAATGTAAGTTATTAGTATATGCAAAGAAAGGTTTCTTTTTTAAAATTGCTGCTATCACTTCAGATGAATTACATGTATGACCCCTTTTAATTCATGTAAGGTTTTATAAATGAAATAACTAAATTTGGCCCCTTCTTAACAATATACAGATTGCTATATCATAATTAATAATAATTGCTCTAAATTAGAAAAAAATTTCATACATGCCTTGATATACAATATCGGATTAAAAACTTTCAGGAAACATTTCTTTTTTTTTTCTTGCATTGCAAATTGCATAACATTTGCATTGAGTAAAATGGTTTATCACATGGATGTTTTACTATCACCAGAGACTTGAGTGGGAACTCCATTGGTTATGTTGAGCCCCTGTCCTTTAGCTCACTGACCAGCCTACAGACTCTGGACATCTCCTCCAATCAGCTCATCTTCTTCCCCAAACTCCCAAACATGACCAGCCTCAAGTCCGTGGACATCTCTCACAACAAGCTGCAGTCCATTGAGTACCAGGCTTTCGATGATTTTGAAAAAAGCAAAGTCTTTAAAACACTGTATGTTTATTACAGGATTATGTTCCTGCTTTTTAGATATGAATTTTATGATTGTGATATTTATATGAAAATTTTAAAATGTTCTCATTTCATATGTGTTTGACATATATACCATTGCTTAAATACAGAACATTTACAATGCTGGTGTTTATACCTGAGTTTGTTAATACATTTCTGAGTACATTGCTGATGTCAATACAGTACATTTCTGAGTACAATGCCGAGTTTGTACCCCCTACAGGAAGCTGGATGAGAACTTGGCCCTGGGCTGTGACTGTTACCTGTATGAGACTCTCTTAGTGGTCCAGAAAACCATCAGCGGCGGTCAGTGTGGGACCCCTGCCTCTGTCCTAGGGGTCCTGTTTGGATACGTCAACAAAACGTCACCAATGTACTTTGAAAACCAACAGCTCACCAAGTTCTTGTGCTGTGAGTGATTTTATTATTATCAATACATGTAAATGTTTTGCATGTTTTGTATTACATTTACTGTTAAATGTTTATCATGGATCATTTGTATTAGGGAGGAGAGGGGCATAAAAGTAGATAGAATGTACTGTATATAGACATGTGACTGTTACAACACAGGTGTAATGACCTGTGGATTTTTACAAAGTCTATGAACAAGCAGGGAACTAATTTTGAAGTTGCTGCATACCAGTATTTTTTTTTATGAAATGAACATAAATATTTTGTGTGATTTTCATTTTGAATAATTTTTTTTCAAGTATATTGTTACCAAATTGATAATTACTTTTTTACATCCCAGTTATTCATTATTGTAATGAAGTAAAATTTGTTTTTAAGCACTCATCAATACCATACTGTACAAACATCTCTAACAATAGTATTGATGTCATTTATATTATCATGCTGTTAACTGTTACAGCGCCTGTCAATCTGGTAGCCTCCTCCCCTTCAGCGACCCAGTTAACAGTCAGCTGGACCCGCCCTAACAACACCGTGTCCTCCAATACCTACATACCTGATGCCACTGCCAGCAGCTGGTCAGTTATTAGAGTTCTAGCTTATAAGATAACAATGCGTAGCCCCCCAAAAATATTAAATTTCTCAGGCCGAGTTTTAAAAAGATAAGAGTTAAAAATTAAGTACTGGTAATTTGCGCAATTTTCAGGGTAAAATTAAAAATCAGTTATTCCCCTTTTCAATGTGGCAATAAATTAATGCAACAGCATTGGACCTGATGCGGCGGCGCCTGAGAAACTAACCATGATTTTTTTGTGGCAATATTTGTTTATAAATGGGTTGATGATAGAAATATGAAATTCATTATGCTCCTACTGTTTGCTCTCTAGTTTTGAGCTTCAATACAAATGTAGCTTGTAATGTTGCTGTAGGCAGTACAGAGTGACCTGTACCAGTAGTCCGGGGGCTGTGGTGTCCCAGACCACCGTCAGTGGAACCACCTACACCTTCACATCGACTGACGGAATCACTGCCAGCACCACCTATGTTTGTACAGCCGCCCTGGTGACCGCCAATCATACCAGCGCAGAGAGTCAGCCTGTGGTGCTCACCACTCAGGCCATTACTGGTAACATTGATCAAGAAACAGTTTGTCACATTAAATAATCTAAGAAAGGCAATAATTTACTGTAACTTTAAAGGTTAATTGGCTACACACTATACTTGGCACAGTTATTCACAGATGTGGGTATTCATCTTAGAAAATATACAGTATTGTACAAAAACCCTTTTCAATCTGTCTTAAGTTTATTTTTGTAATTCGTGACTTTTTCCACACTTTGCATTGCTATGTTTGCAAAAATTGTGCTGAATGTTAGTGGCTTTATGTTTAAGACATACAGATTGATTTTGATTGATGCTTAAATCTTATCCATTTATTAGCAGTTATGAAAATGTCTTATTGATGAACTAAAGAAAATGTTTACGTCTGCAATCTGCATGGATAGGTTTGAGCCAAGTGTTTGCCATCAGGACCAGTACTGCACTAGGAAAGTCAAGACAAACTAATAATTTTTTCCCCAGTTATAATAATAAACTATTTTCTTTTTATGTTGCAGCAACTGGGTCAAACGCTACTGTAGGAGCCACAGATTGGATATTGCCAATCGTTTACTATGATTACAGGTTTGTCTTAGGAAGGATATATAGACATGGTAGAAAAAGTTGAATTACTTTGTTCTCTAGATTTGCAATGATAAAGTATCACTTTGTAACTCGATTATTTACTACTTTGCAGGTGTTAGGAGATTTTGAAAAGATGAGTAATAGGGAACATATTGTTTTTCAGTGTGACCAATTCGGATTTCAATGGATTTTCTGATGGCATCATATCAAAGCCTACCTATGTCCCCAGCCCCTACGGCTCCTGGCTGCTGCGGTCAGCCAATCCTAATGCCGACTCATTCTCTGGGTGGTTTGTGGATCAGTCAGGGACGTCTGTCAACTATGTGTACAAGGAAAACATAACACTAAAGCTGGTTTCCTCCTCCCCCGTCACACACAGGTAAATTTACCAGGTCACACACAGGTAAACTTACCAGATCACACACAGATAAACTACCCAAAACTAACATGTCAGGTAAACAGGTAACCTTACCAAAAATAAATGTCAGGTAAATCTCCCCAGTCACACACAGGGGTAAACTTACCAAAAATAAACAGATAAATCTCCCTGACACACACAGGTAAATAACCTTACCAACCATTGGTTAAAAACATTCTACTTTAGTTTATTTATCAAGACCTTAGATTGCGATGCAGGTGTTTTACAGAAATTATATACATGTGCTCTCTTTACATGCATTTGCTTGCCATTTTTCAAGTTTTTCAGGAATTTCTGAAAAGATTCCATTGAAATTTACCTGTCAAAGGCTGATAGATAACAGATTTGCAGAGATTTTCTACAGATGACCAGAAATTGATTCATTGTGAACATTTGAAATTTATTTCTGTCTTGACTGAATCTACAAGCTGTGTCTGTCTGTCTGTAGGTTCTCTGCCCTGAACAACTACTTCCCTGTGGATAACACGGGCTTTGGAAACCAGGACAAAGATTGCTATGGAGTGGAACACAACTTTGGGTGAGGTTTTCTGTCCAACTTCAAATTCATTGCCTACCATAATTAACAGTACCGGTACATAAAACTGCATGCTTTTTGATATATATTTACGGTGATTTTAAAACTGACAATGCCTCTCCACACAGGTTTACATCAGCGATACGGTCTGGGTTTGTCTTCCAAGGCACAGAATCGGTGACCATTGGGGGTGGGGATGACCTGTGGCTCTATCTCAATGGGAAGTTTGTGATGGAAATCAGTTCTAGGAACATGGGGACCAGTGTCCCCTGTAGGAAGATCAGTCTGAACGCTGCCAGCAATCCAGGTACTGTACACCAACACTGACATGAATGGAGCAGAATTTTCTATAGTATTGTACTCAGGGATTAATGTTAGATTCTCATACACAGGTGGTAGCTACATCACCCCGCAGTATGGGTTTGTGTCCCCCACCACAGGGCTCTGTGTCATCACCAGTACTCTGCCTGCTGAACAGGTCCTTGTGGAGTTAGAGGTAAAAATAAATTGTACAGATATCATTGAAAGGAGCTGCATGCTCTCAGGTTGCTTTGACAACTGATCAGATAGACTATCATCCCAATGCATTGTCTCAGTTATATTAGAATCATTATTTTTATTTTTTATTTGGTTCACCAATGTAGGTAGGAGAGAGGTATCACTTCTCCATTTTCCACGTGGAGCGGCTGCACTGTGCCTCCAGTCTGTACATCCAGACGGAAAACTTTCAGTTCATTGTGGATCCTGCTGAGGAGCCACCCAGGGACTACATTGTCACGGCAACAGAGGACCTCCACCAGAATGGCATAGTGGCTGAGGTGGTCCTGGCTGATATCTTCTCAGTGGGGCCACCCTTCACTGTCACCATACTCAGGGGTAAGTTTATTAAACTGAGGGGTAAGCTCACAATTCTCAGGGGTAGGCTCTCAATACTTAAGAGTAAGCTCACAATACTTAGGAGTACGCTAACAATACTTAAGGGTAAGTTCACAATACTTAAGGGTAAGCTCACAATACTTAGGGGTAAGCTAACAATACTCATGGGTGAGCTTACAATACTTAAAGGAAAGCTCACAGTGGTTAATGGCAGGCTGTTAATAGGTAGGCTCACAAGCTCACAATTCTAAGGGGTAAGATATCTCTATAGTTACCATTAGGTATGCTCACAATACTTAGTGGAAAGCTCATTATATGTAGGGGTAAGCTCACAATACTTTGTGGTAAGCTCATTTTATGTAGGGGTAAGCTTGCAATACTTTGTGGTAAGCTCATTGTATGTAGAGTGAAAAATAACATAAATAGTTAATAATATTGATTTCCCTCTTACAGTTTAATTTGATTTATGTTTTTTCATGATATTGTGTGTTTTTGTAGGAAACGAAGCTAGACATTTTACTTTGAAAGACAAGACAACAGCCAATGTGAATGCATCAGTGGCTCCTCCCACTGTCCCACCCACATACACCACCATCAACGGATATTCATTTGTTGGTATGTTTCCTTGTACAGTAAATCAGAGTTATAAAATGAAATGCCAGTGGCAAGTTATTTGATTTGTTATTACAGTAATCTTATTAGTTTATGATACACTTTTAAAATAAGGAGAATGAAAATGACTTTGCAGGAAGCGTGAATTTGTTGTTTGGTGCAACTGTGTTTTACTATATCTGTCCAAAAAAAAAATATCACTTGCAA
Source organism: Magallana ariakensis (assembly GCA_020458035.1). NCBI lineage: Eukaryota > Metazoa > Mollusca > Bivalvia > Ostreida > Ostreidae > Magallana > Magallana ariakensis. Next base: position 50,398,609 of record CM035819.1, read on the forward strand.
ATATCATCAAAATACATGTAACAGAATCTTGAGAACTTTGACCCTTAAGCTTGTTGCTTTGGGTATTTACAAATGTAAATCATGTTTATTGTCCAGAACAGTTGAGTTTGATTTAGAACAGACTACATGTATCCCATGACACTTGATATCAATTCCGTATGGGTCCTTGTCATTTCTGACCTCCAGCATGTGCCACGCCCTCTACAATCACCCCAGAGAGTTTCGACGGTACCACAGAGACCTTCACTGTGAACACAGGCGTGGTTCTGTTTACTCTGGACTCCAGTCTGGACTACGAGGTCAAGACCACATACAGTGTTGTCATGGAGACCGTGGATACTGGCAAAACTCCACCCACCACTGGCACAATCACTATTAAGGTTAGATATTCTTATTGTGTGACAGTCTTTTCCAAAAAAAGTGAATACTGGTAATATTAAGTTAATTTTAGAATGCAAATTTTAGTGATGTACAATGTACAATAGTTTAAAATAATTTCAAAGAGAGGAAGGGAAAATAGAAAGGGGAGCACATTTTCCTACATCATTATGACAACAATTTCATAAAATTAATATTTTTGTAGGTGAAAATTTCTGATGTCAATTCATTTTTTTCTAATATGGTTTTTTATTTCTTTCTGTTTCATTATGTTTTTAAATTTTCAATGAAGTATTCTGAATGCATTTTTAAAATGCTTATATTATGATTGAATATTGGGAAGAAAAATTATTAATTTTTTAAATCATTCCCATTGTAACACCTATACATTGTAGGTGAAAGTGTCCGACGTGAATGACAACTGTCCGGAACTGACCCAGACCTTGTACCAGCTTAAGGCTATCCCGGCTCTACAAGTCACGGCCCTGGCGAACCTCAGCGCCAGTGACATTGACAGCGGGAACAACTCTGCCCTCAGCTTCTATCTCTCCACAATCACAGAGGAGTAAGTCATGGAGGGTTATGGAATGGGGAGGGGTGGTGGAATAGTATTTCACAGTAGCATCAGTAGCGTAAACCAGGATCTTGTTTTTAACAATTAGAAAATTCTTCTTTTTTTTTCTCCAGCTTCACTAAAAGTGGGGGGTTATTTCATAATTAGATCAAAATTGTATTTTGAAATTAAAGTCTTCATAAACTATTCCAGTACTGATAATTTTAATTTTGCTACTATTTTTTTTCTTCAACTTTCTGAATCAAGTTTAGCTCTTTTGCCTTAAATTTTTTTAGAGAAAGTTGAGCGTGATCAGGTCAAAAAACTGTTAACCAGCAACCTCAATGAACACAAAAATATTTTATTTACTCGTAAATGAAGCTAATCTAATATAGACTAAGCCTTGTTCACAATTGCATTCTCTGACTCGTAAATATCTGAATACATTTAACTGATGATGTGTAAAATGATCTTGTACAATATGTTACTCGCATTGATTCACACTTGCATTATGACTGTTATCTTACAGTCCACCAATCTCCATTTTTAACGACACCATGGATCTATACAAGGAAGTCTATGAGGCCAACACCATGTTGAAATTCACGGTGATCGTGGTGGACGGTGGTAGCCCTATGCGGGGCGCCACTGCCGCAGTGGAGGTAGATATAGACAACTCTTGTCTGATCGACGTGGAGTACCAAGCCATTTCCTACTCCATCACTGTCAATGTCTCCAACGGGGAAATCTACCACAGAGTGCCTGGATACTACTACTACGAATACAGTACGGATCACAGTTAATTTACTGTTTTTGATAATTTTAAGCTGGATGGTCGTGGCCATTTTTAGACTGTATTGATCTCCTTTTGAAGAAGAGCTCTATAAGAATATAGAAAAATATCCAAATTCAAAAGGTAAAATATATGGATTTTTTCTTTTCTAAATAATAGTTTATAGCTAAACAAATCATATCTTAACAAAATGTTAGGTTGATCTGATGGTTAATTTGTTGACCATCCATTAGGATTAATTGAACTATCTTTATTTTGTTATTAACATTATTTTATCAATAAACTAAATATGCATGGAAATTTTTAAAAAGCTTAATATCTTTAATATCATTATGGTTATTTTTGCAACAGTGATTTAAGTTCCATAGGAAACCATTTTTAATCATGATCGACAGTATTTTAGCCCCTACAAAAATTTTTGCTTTTACAGTAGATAAATGTGATGTTGTATGTAATTTTAGGAATAATTTGTCTTTCTGCTTGTATCAATCTTCTTTTTGTATGGGTGCACACTGATAGATGTTATTGACTTTTACATGCTGTGATTTTACCTGTTTTAGCCTGTGACGACGCCTTAGAAATGGGGTGATACTAGACAAGCACATCTATATCTCATACTTATTTTTACTTGTGAACAGTTATGACATGTTTTGATTTTACTTGTTGTAGCCTGTGACGATGCCTTAGGAATGGAGAGTGGGGTGATCCTAGACAAGCACATCTCGGTCTCCTCCTCTTCCTCAATCAGCGGCCCTGACCGGGCAAGACTCAACACTACCCAGCTGGCTGGTGTGTATCAGGCTTTGTTGATTCAAGAGATTAAAACTGTGTTCTCTCCCATATCATAAAAATATGTGTATAATTATCTGAAGAAAAACATATGTTAAAATCTTACTTGAGCAGACTTGCGCTCTATTCTTCCGAATGCAAAATACATGCATAAAGCAAAAATGAGAATATTTTCATTTGTTTGCAAATTTGTGGGAATTAGCTAGCTAGGTCATTTAGATGACATCATAGATAAAGAGCAAATGAGCAATGATGACTAAAATCAAAATTAAAGTGATAGGCGTCCACTGTACATAGATTTGATTTTTATACGATACTATTTAAAAATTGGTTAAAATTGGGGGCAGATATTTGACCATACCGCACATAGTCCTTTTGTTGTTGATTTGGAGAAATTGAAACTACTGTAAATGATCCATCTCAGTTCATAGAGTTAAGAATAAGAAATTTGTTTTAAATACCAGTGAATTTTCTACTTTTAGATTTAAAGTTTGTAGTGATTCATACAATTTTGAATGAAAACCTGTACATGCATGTTGCAAACACTAAACGTCTTGTAAAAAAAATATGATTAGAAAATTTTTTAATAAGAGTCATTTTATGGTAAGTGCATTATCTGTGTCTGATCCACAGCCAACCTGGGGGGTTTGACTGGAGGCTGGGTGCCCGCCACCATGGAAACTAACCAGTACATAGAGGTCAACCTGACGGAGCCGACCTTCGTCCACTCGGTACTCATCCAAGGTCAGGATTCGGTCGACAACTGGGTCACCAGTTTCTCAGTACTGTATAGTACTGATGGAGTTACATGGGCCACTTACACCAACTCCTCTGGGGCATCTGTGAGTCAGATTGAAATATGTGTCGTTTAATGTGGTATGGGACACCTTACGATATTAATGTGGATAAAAGTACATTTACATCATATTCAGAAGATAATCACAGAGTGTTTTAAAATCTTTAATTTGTACAAATATTGACCATTATGATAAAATATATTTTAATGATATTAAGAAAGTACATGTAAAATTCCCAATAGTGGTAGCATGTGCTATGCTGTTAGACATCAAAATTGTGAGAGAAAGTTCTTATAAAATTATGCTGAATTTGCTTAATGTTAAAAGCGAATTTGTCACAATATGGAGGTGTCCAATACTTTATGTAATCAAGACATTATTATAATCTTGATCATTTTCTGCAAAATAAATATGTACAATTATAGAAGTTGCACATGCTATTACATGTTGTTTTAAATGAGAAATAACTGTAACATATAACTGTCTGTCACCAGATTTTTGAGGGAGCTATAGATCGGAACACAGTGGTGAGTGTCCCAATGGTGCCGGCGGTGTTTGGGACCTACATCAGAATCAATCCACGCACCTGGAATAACGCCATCGGACTCCGATTGGAAATGAAGGGATGCCCTTTTGCCAAGTATCAGTACTGTGAGTGTGCATTTTCTTTATAAATATGGGAAACTATTTGTTGAATCAGTATTGTTACAATTTATTTCTTTACGTTTTTAACTTCGTTAATTTCCGATAGTTTCCGTAATATTTGGTTCACTTCAAGACTGGTTTTTTCATGCACGAGCGCTTTCGCGCTCAGTATAAATAGATTTACCGGGGAGTATTCGATAAATGCGACGTTCGTTACAAAGAGCTACAGGTTGTGTCTTTGGTTTTCCCTACCGCCCTGACCCAAACATGTTTTTCTAGATTAATATTGAACTGTTGCTAAATTGTTTGTCTTGGTGTTGTATTTTTTGTGTTGTCGTTTATTTGTATGTTAATTGAATATTAAATGCGATTTGCGATTTGTAACGAACGCACCAATCCTAAAAATTCTTTATTTTTTATTTTTCATTAAATTAGTCAAGAAAATATTTATTTGCGGAGGTGTGAAACGAGGGAGAAAATAAGCAATTTTAAAACAAACCTTAGAAATTTCAAAGAGTAGAAGGACTACAGTAAAACTCACTTTATTGGAACTTGGATATGAGTAAATGTCAATTATGAGGAAGTCTTCTTTTTTATTCATCTAATCCCCCTTGATGCAAGAAGCAAGGAGAGATATGTCGTTTTAACTGTGTTGTGTTGACAATGTTTGCACTATGTGTTTTAGATCGTACGACCTGTCAGAGGTGTTTGACCGCCTCTTACTGTGAGGGGGACTCTACCATCAAGCCCTGCGGTCGCTGTGACCCCCCGGTCACTGGCTCCACCTGTGGTCGCTCTCCCACTGAGCACAGTTTTGGAGCTGCTGCCTCCTGCACCACTTGTCCTGAGGGCTGGGTAGGTAAATCAAAAGGAATGTGGCAAAGATCTCTCACATTCTGAGATTTTGACTTGATATTGCTTAAATAGTACATTTCTACAGTGTAAGTATATGAAGATTAGATTTTTTCCCAACTTTCCAACAAAAGCACTCTCTTGTGATTCTCTTTATTAACAAAAAGATATACTGTGGTGTCATTAATAATCAAGGGTATCAATTTTCGTGGATTAAGTGAAAATCACAGTTTCAAGGATACGGAAATTCGTGGCCAATAACCCTATCAATACAAAATGTTAATAGAAATTGCACTTCAATGAACATTTAATTTCGTGGATCAACTTATCTACGAAATCCACGAAAATTGGTATTCCACGAATATTGATGAAACCACAGTAGTCTAAAAAAGTTGTAATAAAGTTTCTATTTTTCATTATTGAGCTTTAATAAAATCTTTGTACTATAAAGACATTAATATTTGTGTTGGTAGATCTGTAAGGATGGCTATGCCACGCCTTGCCCAGAGTTCCACTACGTGACGTGTAATGATACGTACTGCCCCACCTCTTGTACCCAGTGTGAGCCCGGCTATGCCTGTCGCGGAGGGAAACGATACCAGTGTGAGAAGGGAACGTACTCTGATGGAAATACTAGTAAGTCAAGTAGAAAATAGGACAAACAAGACTATTGATATGATGCATCAGTCTGTGTATGTTGAGGTGGGGGGATGTTTTCATAGACCAATTAATGGGATTACGCTTTTATAGTCATAGACTGAAATGAAATTATATCACTGCTCCTAGACAAACCTGGTTCTCTTACAGAAAGTACTGTCTACAATACACTGTATTTGTCATATATATATATATTACTGTACATAAAAAACCTTGTCCCACTGTACATAGACAAACCTAGTCATCTCAGTGAAAGTATTTATCTGTCAGTACACTTCTCCTTGTTACAGAGTTCTGTACCATGTGTTCCCCCGGGTACACTGTACTTGTGTCTGTTACAGAGTTCTGTACCATGTGTTCACTCAGTACACTGTACTTTTGTCTGTTACAGAGTTCTGTACCATGTGTTCCCCCGGTACACTGTACTGGTGTCTGTTACAGAGTTCTGTACCATGTGTTCCCCGGTACACTGTACTTGTGTCTGTTACAGAGTTCTGTACCGTGTGTTCACTCAGTACACTGTACTTTTGTCTGTTACAGAGTTCTGTACCGTGTGTTCCCCCGGTACACTGTACTTGTGTCTGTTACAGAGTTCTGTACCGTGTGTTCCCCCGGTACACTGTACTTGTGTCTGTTACAGAGTTCTGTACTGTGTGTTCACTCAGTACACTGTACTTTTGTCTGTTACAGAATTCTATACCGTGTGTTCCCCGGTACACTGTACTTGTGTCTGTTACAGAGTTCTGTACTGTGTGTTCACTCAGTACACTGTACTTGTGTCTGTTACAGAGTTCTGTACCATGTGTTCCCCCTGGTACACTGTACTTGTGTCTGTTACAGAGTTCTGTACCGTGTGTTCACTCAGTACACTGTGCTTGTGTCTGTTACAGAGTTCTGTACCGTGTGTTCCCCGGTACACTGTACTTGTGTCTGTTACAGAGTTCTGTACCATGTGTTCCCCGGTACACTGTACTTTTGTCTGTTACAGAGTTCTGTACCGTGTGTTCCCCGGTACACTGTACTTTTGTCTGTTACAGAGTTCTGTACCATGTGTTCCCCGGTACACTGTACTTTTGTCTGTTACAGAGTTCTGTACCAATTGTTCACCCAGTACACTGTACTTGTGTCTGTTACAGAGTTCTGTACCGTGTGTTCCCCGGTACACTGTACTTGTGTCTGTTACAGAGTTCTGTACCATGTGTTCCCCGGTACACTGTACTTTTGTCTGTTACAGAGTTCTGTACCAATTGTTCACCCGGTACACTGTACTTGTGTCTGTTACAGAGTTCTGTACCGTGTGTTCCCTGGTACACTGTACTTGTGTCTGTTACAGAGTTCTGTACCAATTGTTCACCCGGTACACTGTACTTGTGTCTGTTACAGAGTTCTGTACCGTGTGTTCCCCGGTACACTGTACTTGTGTCTGTTACAGAGTTCTGTACCGTGTGTTCCCCTGGTACACTGTACTTTTGTCTGTTACAGAGTTCTGTACCATGTGTTCCCTGGGTACACTGTACTTGTGTCTGTTACAGAGTTCTGTACCGTGTGTTCACCCGGTACACTGTACTTGTGTCTGTTACAGAGTTCTGTACCATGTGTTCACCCGGTACACTGTACTTTTGTCTGTTACAGAGTTCTGTACCATGTGTTCCCCGGGTACACTGTACTTGTGTCTGTTACAGAGTTCTGTACCATGTGTTCCCCGGGTACACAGTACTTGTGTCTGTTACAGAGTTCTGTACCGTGTGTTCACCGGTACACTGTACTTGTGTCTGTTACAGAGTTCTGGACTGTGTGTTCACTCAGTACACTGTACTTGTGTCTGTTACAGAGTTCTGTACCATGTGTTCCCCGGTACACTGTACTTTTGTCTGTTACAGAGTTCTGTACCGTGTGTTCACCTGGTACACTGTACTTGTGTCTGTTACAGAGTTCTGTACCGTGTGTTCACTCAGTACACTGTACTTGTGTCTGTTACAGAGTTCTGTACCATGTGTTCACTCAGTACACTGTACTTTTGTCTGTTACAGAGTTCTGTACCCTGTGTTCACCCGGTACACTGTACTTTTGTCTGTTACAGAGTTCTGTACCATGTGTTCAACCGGTACACTGTACTTGTGTCTGTTACAGAGTTCTGTACCATGTGTTCCCCCGGTACACTGTACTTTTGTCTGTTACAGAGTTCTGTACCATGTGTTCACTCAGTACACTGTACTTGTGTCTGTTACAGAGTTCTGTACCGTGTGTTCACTCAGTACACTGTACTTGTGTCTGTTACAGAGTTCTGTACCATGTGTTCACTCAGTACACTGTACTTTTGTCTGTTACAGAGTTCTGTACCCTGTGTTCACCCGGTACACTGTACTTTTGTCTGTTACAGAGTTCTGTACCGTGTGTTCACTCAGTACACTGTACTTTTGTCTGTTACAGAGTTCTGTACCGTGTGTTCATCCGGTACACTGTACTTTTGTCTGTTACAGAGTTCTGTACCATGTGTTCCCCTGGTACACTGTACTTGTGTATGTTACAGAGTTCTGTACCATGTGTTCCCCCGGTACACTGTACTTGTGTCTGTTACAGAGTTCTGTACCATGTGTTCACTCAGTACACTGTACTTGTGTCTGTTACAGAGTTCTGTACCGTGTGTTCACTCAGTACACTGTACTTGTGTCTGTTACAGAGTTCTGTACCATGTGTTCCCAGGTACACTGTACTTTTGTCTGTTACAGAGTTCTGTACCATGTGTTCCCTTCGGTACACTGTACTTGTGTCTGTTACAGAGTTATGTACCGTGTGTCCCCCGGTACACTGTACTTGTGTCTGTTACAGAGTTCTGTACCGTGTGTTCACTCAGTACACTGTACTTGTGTCTGTTACAGAGTTCTGTACCATGTGTTCTCCTGGTACACTGTACTTTTGTCTGTTACAGAGTTCTGTACCATGTGTTCCCTCTGTACACTGTACTGGGGTCTGTTACAGAGTTCTGTACCGTGTGTTCACTCAGTACACTGTACTTTTGTCTGTTACAGAGTTCTGTACCGTGTGTTCACCCGGTACACTGTACTTTTGTCTGTTACAGAGTTCTGTACCATGTGTTCCCCTGGTACACTGTACTTGTGTCTGTTACAGAGTTCTGTACCGTGTGTTCCCCTGGTACACTGTACTTGTGTCTGTTACAGAGTTCTGTACCGTGTGTTCCCCGGTACACTGTACTTGTGTCTGTTACAGAGTTCTGTACCGTGTGTTCCCCCGGTACACTGTACTTGTGTCTGTTACAGAGTTCTGTACCATGTGTTCCCCCGGTACACTGTACTTTTGTCTGTTACAGAGTTCTGTACCATGTGTTCCCTGGGTACACTGTACTTGTGTCTGTTACAGAGTTCTGTACCATGTGTTCCCCCCGGTACACTGTACTTGTGTCTGTTACAGAGTTCTGTACCATGTGTTCCCCCAGTACACTGTACTTGTGTCTGTTACAGAGTTCTGTACCATGTGTTCCCTCTGTACACTGTACTGGTGTTTGTTACAGAGTTATGTACCATGTGTTCCCCGGTACACTGTACTTGTGTCTGTTACAAAGTTCTGTACCATGTGTTCCCCCGGTACACTGTACTTGTGTCTGTTACAGAGTTATGTACCGTGTGTTCCCCCGGTACACTGTACTTGTGTCTGTTACAGAGTTCTGTACCGTGTGTTCCCCCGGTACACTGTACTTGTGTCTGTTACAGAGTTCTGTACCATGTGTTCACTCAGTACACTGTACTTTTGTCTGTTACAGAGTTCTGTACCGTGTGTTCCCCAGTACACTGTACTTGTGTCTGTTACAGAGTTCTGTACCATGTGTTCCCTTCGGTACACTGTACTTGTGTCTGTTACAGAGTTCTGTACCGTGTGTTCCCCTGGTACACTGTACTTGTGTCTGTTACAGAGTTCTGTACCATGTGTTCACTCAGTACACTGTACTTTTGTCTGTTACAGAGTTCTGTACCATGTGTTCCCCCGGTACACTGTACTTTTGTCTGTTACAGAGTTCTGTACCATGTGTTCCCCGGGTACATACCAGGATGAGGTGGGACAGAGCTCGTGTAAGAACTGCCCAGGCGGCTACTACAGCTCCTCCAGCAAGGACCGCTGTAATCCGTGTGAGGCGGGGACGTACGCCGCCACTGATGGCACCGGCTGTAAGTCGTGTGGGTCCACCACTCAGTGCCCCTGTATGGGTAGCACCACCCTGTGTTATCACCCTGACCTCTGCTTCAACATGGATGGTAGTTACGGATGTCTGCCCTGTCCAATAGGTTATGCTGGGAATGGAATCACATGTTCAGATATTGATGAGGTAAAGGTTGCATTTGTTATATTAATTACATGTTAAGTTTTCATATTTTATTGCCAATTGGTTTTTTGTGAAAATAACTAATGCAATGGTTTTAGTTTCATGCTTGCTTAATTCAAACCATGAATCTCATGATATTTTTTTTTTATAATTTACACTATAAAATTAATGTACTTCCTTGCATTGTGGAAACTTTTTTTTTACCTTGACAAAAGATGAAAATAAGTAGGTAATTGTGTTAATGGCCAGTTTGCAACACTTCTCTATTGAATTTTGAATTTATGATATTGTTACTGAATTAGGAAAATGAAATTGTTTGAAATGGTGACCTTTCTATTTTTGCAGTGTACTTCCCTCACACCAACCCCCTGTTTCCAGCAGCGCTGTAGGAACACGGAGCCAGGGTTCCAGTGTCTGGCCTGTCCCCTGGGTTATGTAGGCACGTACGAGGATGCTTTGTCCTTCAACATCAGCAGGAGGACTTTCCAGTTATACAACACTGTGTTGGACCCCACACAGTCCCAGACCTGTTCAGACATCAATGAATGTCTGTCAGACAATGGAGGATGTGATGCCAATGCCTTCTGTACAAATACACCAGTAAGCCTCAGAGAGAGAGAGAGAGTTTTGATTTATAAAGATTTATATAATCATACAGATAAGATATTTGGTTTCAAAATGGTTTTCTCCTCCACCACATTCTAAAATTTATGCTTCCAGTTCTTTCCCCACCACAATATAGGATTTTAAATGGTACCTCCATCTGAACCAACCCCCCTCTTTCCACCAGTATTATTAAAAACATTTAATTTGCATTTTGCTTCTTCCCTGAACTTTCAAAACTCTTCAGAGAAACAGTTAATCTACACAAGTCTCCTTGGGATATAATTGATAGGTTATCATCAATACGTAAAGAATTTTACATCATTAAAGTCATTCCAAGTTTCAATCTACCAAGCCCCAACCTTTCAATTTGACTTTCAGTTAGAGATAGAGGCATAGAAAGACCATATTGTTTTGTTGTGAATATACTGTGTTTTGTATTGTGTTATTGTAGGGGAGCTACAGCTGTGGTTTGTGTAAGGATGGCTATGTGGGTAACACTGTGACTGGCTGTGAACTGGCCGACTACTGCCTCTCGGGTAAACACACCTGTCACGCCAATGCTACCTGTTACTACACTGGACCCCAGGAGTACAAGTGTGTGGTAAGAATGACTTCAAAGTTTTAGACATTTAAGAATTGACATAGCAATCTCTGAAAGTCCTGATTATCATACATAAATAGAACAAAGTTAACTTAAGATCTTAAATCTCTAGAAGATTGCATATTATTTCTTGAATATGTACTAGCATGAAACAAATTTTTTATTATTATGCTGTGATTCATATACTTGATATTACAAAGATAGAAAGAATAGCCCTCCTAAAGTATGCAAGATCTGAGTGAATAATTGAATAAGTCTACCTTGAACAGTATGATGTATATTGTTGCAGTGTAACAGTGGGTGGGCAGGAAATGGTTACCTGTGTGGGGATGACCCAGATCAGGACGGTGTCCCCACCCTGGGGCTTCCTTGTTCTGAGGAGGAGTGTAAATCGGTAATGTATCAAACTACAGTTAAATACAGATTAAGTGTACATGATTATAACAATTTCACACTCACACTGGAGTCAGTTTCATTTCCCATATCTTAAGATTTTGTTATAAACTGGTCAGTTTTGATACAATGCATTTAAATTGTAATAAATTGTCCTTGGCACTTTGCTATATCCATTTTTACTGTACAAGGTGAAAGAAATAAAAAGATGTGCTTTTTGACATGTGACATGCTTAGATAAGTGAAGAAATTTGGAATAAAGTAATTTGTTATTTTAATGTTAATGTAGGACAACTGCCCCCTGCACCCTAACAGTGGACAGGAGGATGCCGACACGGATGGAATGGGGAACGCCTGTGACGCTGATGATGACAACGATGTTGTCTACGATGCTCAGGTAAATACAGGTATCTACAGGTAAATACAGGTATCTACAGGTAAATACAGGTATCTATAGGTAAATACAGGTATCTACAGGTAAATACAGGTATTGAGGCAGAATAAACAAAGTTTCAAATTGAAACTTTCAATGATCACAAGAGAGAGAATAAAATCTGGATTCTGGATTTCTATAATGCTCAGGTAGATACAGTTATCAAGGCAGAATAGACAAAGTTTCAATTATCACAAGAGAGAGAGAGAGAGAGAGAGAGAGAGAGAGAATAAAATCTGTAAAAATGATACTTTATAAAGAATTTTCTGGATTTCTATAAACCAAGACTCTGGGCTATGGTTTAGTTATGTATTGGAAGTTTTTTAATATACAGTATGTTTTAGCTATTCATTGCACCTCACCTTTCTTATCTTTTTCTGGTAGGATAATTGTCCCTACAAGGCTAACAATAATCAGGCGGACGTTGATTTCGATGGTGTAGGAGATGTCTGTGATAACTGTCCTAACATGGCCAATGCCGACCAATCAGATGTTAATGCTGATGGAGTGGGGGACCTCTGTCACACGGACAATGATAAGGATGGGGACGGGTTCCTAGACGGTGTGGATCTCTGCCCTCTAGTGGCCACTACTGGTATAATTTATTCCTTCCTCTCTCTTCTAGAAAAATGTCAAAACTACTTGATATATAGTGTAAACCATCTTTTGTTCACATGAAAGAAAATTAAGACAGATTGTGTTCATGAATTCTGAATATTAACCAATCCTTTGATTTTTTCCTTAAAAGTATTTATATAGTCTGATCACAAAATTAGTTGCTGCAAACCAGTTATTATTGGTTTTGAATATAAGTTGGATAACAGCATTTACTGATTTCACAGTGATATTAACATACTGTGGTTTCATCAATATTTGTTGAATACCAATTTTCGTGGATTTCATTCTTAAGTTGGTCCACGAATTTAAATGTTCATTGAAGTACGTACAATTTCTACTAATATTTTGTATTGATAGGATCATCGATCATGAATTTACGTATCCTTGAAACTGTGATTTTCACTTTAGCCACAATAATTGATACCCTCAAAAATCAATGAAACCACAGTATAATTATTTGAAATTCACTCTTTTAGCATAAGGTGGATAGTTTTTTTGTTGTTTTTAGGTCACCTGAGTAAACTCAGGTGACCTATTGCTATCTGTTTTCGTCCGTCGCCGTGCGTCGTGCGTCGTGCGACGTGCGTCGTGCGTCGTGCGTTAACAATTTACATTTTTAACTTCTTCTTAAAAACTACAAGGCCAATTGTTCCCATTTTTGGTGTGAAGCATCTTTATGGTAAGAGGAATGTAAATTGTGAAATTGGTGGCTCTACCACCACCAGGGTGCCACAGGTGGGGCCAAATATGCAAAAAAACAGCCAAATTTTCAAAAATCTTCTTCTCTACTCCCACACATGTGAGGAAAAAACTGATTGCATGGTTATGATGTCCATGAAGCCCTCTACCAAAATTGTGAAATTCATGGCCCCTGGGTCAAGGGTTCAGGCTCTAGGGTGGGGCCAATATGGCCATATAGTAAAAATGTATTAAATCTTAGAAAATCTTCTTCTCTACTCCCATAGATATTTGCTAAAAACTAAATACATGGTTATGATGTCCATGAAGCTCTCTACCAAAATTGTGAAATTCATGGCCCCTGGGTCAGGGGTTCAGGCTCTAGGGTGGGGCCAATATGGCCATATAGTAAAAATGTATTAAATCTTAGAAAATCTTCTTCTCTACTCCCATAGATATTTGTTTAAAACTAAATGCATGGATATGATGTCCATGAAGCCCTCTACCAAAATTGTGAAATTCATGGCCCCTGGGTCAGGGGTTCAGGCTCTAGGGTGGGGCCAATATGGTCATATAGTAAAAATGTATTAAATCTTAGAAAATCTTCTTCTCTACTCCCATATATATTTGTTAAAAACTAAATGCATGGTTATGATGTCCATGAAGCCCTCTACCAAAATTGTGAAATTTATGGTCTCTGGGTCAGGGGTTCAGGCTCTAGGGTGGGGCCAATATGGCCATATAGGAAAAATGTATTAAATCTTAGAAAATCTTCTTCTCTACTCCCATATATATTTGTGAAAAACTAAAGGCCTGGATATGATGAACATGAAGTCTTCTACCTAAATTGTGAAATTTATGATCGCTTGGACAGGTGTTTAGGCACTAGGGTGGGGCCAATATGGCACAGGAAGGGCCCAAATATCTTGAAAACGGTTAAAATCCCCACCCCTAAACCATATATATTCTTGTTCCTTGTGTTAAGGGCCATCAAATGGTATGTAGGTCATGGGCCTCAGGGGTGGTTCCTGACCCCCCTCAAACAGGAAGAGCCCAAATATCTTGAAAACGGTTAAGAACCCCACCCCTAAACCATATATATTCTTGTTCCTTGTGTCAAGGGGCATCATATGGTATGTAGGTCATGGGCCCTGGGGATGGTCCTGACCCCCCTCAAACAGGAAGTGCACAAATAACTTGAAAACGGTTGAGATCCCCACCCCTAAACCATATATATTCTTGTTCCTTGTGTCAAGGGGCATCATATGGTATGTAGGTCATGGAACTTGGGGTGGTCCTGACCCCCTCAAACAGGTAGTGCCCGAATATCTTGAAAACGGTTGAGATCCCCACCCCTAAACCATATATATTCTTGTTCCTTGTGTCAAGGGGCTTCAAATGGTATGTAGGTCATGGGCCCCAGGGATGGTCCTGACCCCCCTCAAACAGGTAGTGCCCGAATATCTTGAAAACGGTTAATATCCCCACCCCTAAACCATATATATTCTTGTTCCTTGTGTCAAGGGGCATCATATGGTATGTAGGTCATGGGCCCCGGGGATGGTCCTGACCCCCCTCAAACAGGAAGTGCACAAATATCTTGAAAACGGTTGAGATCCCCACCCCTAAACCATATATATTCTTGTTCCTTGTGTCAAGGGGCTTCAAATGGTATGTAGGTCATGGGCCCCAGGGATGGTCCTGACCCCCTCAAACAGGTAGTGCCCGAATATCTTGAAAACGGTTAATATCCCCACCCCTAAACCATATATATTCTTGTTCCTTGTGTCAAGGGGCATCATATGGTATGTAGGTCATGGAACTTGGGGTGGTCCTGACCCCCTCAAACAGGTAGTGCCCGAATATCTTGAAAACGGTTGAGATCCCCACCCCTAAACCATATATATTCTTGTTCCTTGTGTCAAGGGGCTTCAAATGGTATGTAGGTCATGGGCCCCAGGGATGGTCCTGACCCCTCTCAAACAGGTAGTGCCTGAATATCTTGAAAACGGTTAATATCCCCACCCCTAAACCATATATATTCTTGTTCCTTGTTTATGTTAGTTCACCTGATATATAGTTAAGGACCCCTGGGAACCACATGAAACTTTGTGGGTCATCCCTACTCTATATGATAGCCTCGTTCGTTTGGGAGACTTTATAATCACCCCGATTATAATTACATCTTGTTTTCCCTTGCTTCTTCCAAATGGAGTTATCTTCCTTTGCTTGTTCATATGTAGTAATTAATCGTTGAATATAATGTAATTATAAAGAAGTTGTATGATCAAAAGAGTTATGCAAGGCTTTTTATCATTTGAAACAAAAACAGTTTTTGAACTTTCAAAATAAACAAATAGACTTGTTAATAGTAAAGTAATAATTGGCTAACTAAAATCACTGATATATAAAGGTAAAATGATTTTGGTATATATGCCAGATGGTGATTCTCAACGAATGTTGAATATTCAAAAACTGGAACAGGAGAAGTGAGTAACTCATGATGGCTTTTATCGATAAAGCTGGGTTTTTTTTCGTTTGTTTAAATGCCCATAGGGAGAGTTTCTGTCTGCCCCGGGGGGATGGGAGGTTGTTTTAGATAAAACATGAATAATAGCCACCTTGTTATTATTATTAAATTATTTTCGATCAGAGTCTTGCACCTTTTCAATATCAGGTCATGCATTCTTTTATGATCTTTTAAGTTTTTCGCTAAAATTATAGGTTTAATAGTCGTTTTTGAAAGATTTCAGGCAGGGAGGTGGTTGTCATTACAAATTAAAAATTTTTCTATTCCAGAATAAAACTTAACTAAATGCATATATGAGACTCCTTGACAAGTTTGTGTATGGGTTATGCTACTCAGGTGACCGTTAAGGCCATTTGGCCTCTTGTTTTTTAAATGTTTGGTTTACTACTTAATTGTTTTGATATAAAGGAGGAAATGTATTGTTGTATATATCTGTTCAATGTTTTACAGCTCAGACTGACTCAGATGGTGATGGAGTGGGGGATGAGTGTGACAATTGTCCACAGACCAGTAACCCCACCCAGACAGACTCCAACTACAGCGGGGTGGGGGACAGCTGTGACGGTCAGGATAAGTAAGTCTGCCACTCAGAGGGTGTGGTACCAGATAGATTGTGATCTAGAAAGGAACTACTATAGACTAGACAGAAAGTATTTGAAACTGAAAAAAATTGTTTTCTAGAGTTAAAAAAAAGTTGCAGAATATATGTTAAATCAGAGATAGTTAATTTGTATATACTAGATCAGTTATGTTCTAAATCAGAATATTACCGGGTAATTAAATATAGATTTACTTCATAAGTATGCATTTGAATTTCAAGCCAAGTACATTGTAAGTTACATGTTTAGTTGTGTACAACATATGTTTGAAATGGAATTTATTAAATTCCAGGGATGGAGATGGCATACCAGATTTCAAAGACAATTGTCCGGAAGTTCCAAACGCCCAGCAGACCGACACAGATTCGGATAGTATGGGTGATTTTTGTGACCCGGACATCGACAATGACGGAGTTCTCAATGCTGCCGACAACTGTGTATATGTAGCCAATGCTGACCAGGCAGATGCCAACGGTAACACAAACACTGATATCCCAGCAACCTTCTGTGCTGTCATATAGGAAATAGTTGACTGTTACCAGTGTTACAGAGTATGACAGTGTGGTATTCAATAAGCCAGCAGAGGAATTGCAGTTCATAATGCCATGATCACTGAACAATGATGTTTATTTCTTAATTAACAACAGTTAAGGAATAAACATCATTGATCACTGAACAATGATGTTTATTCCTTATTTAATTAGCAGGTGCTCTCATTCATCGTTATATATTTGCAGGAAATAGAGTGGGTGATGTGTGTGAGAGTGACCGTGACCTGGATAATGTGGTGAATAACCTTGATGTGTGTCCCAACAACAAGGACATGAGCTCCATCAACTTCACGGACTACACCGCCATTGACCTTAACCCGACCTTGATCTCAGAGAAGGCAGCAGTGTGGCACATCATGGACAAGGGGAGAGAAGTCAGACAGACAGAGACTACACTGAAACCTGCAGCTTACATAGGTTGTTTTTAATTAAGTCAAAAGGAACCTTCTTTTTTAAAGAATTTTTTTTGCTGTTGTCTACAAAAATGGTATAAAGGGAAGGGATGCTGGTATAAAGGGAAGGGATGCTGGTATAAAGGGAAGGGATGCTGGTACAAAGGGAAGGGATGCTGGTACAAAGGGAAGGGATGCTGGTACAAAGGTATAAAGGGAAGGGATGCTGGTACAAAGGGAAGGGATGCTGGAACAAAGGGAAGGGATGCATGTATAAAGGGAAGGGATGCTGGTACAAAGGGAAGGGATGCTGGTATAAAGGGAAGGGATGCTGGTACAAAGGGAAGGGATGCTGGTATAAAGGGAAGGGATGCTGGTACAAAGGGAAGGGATGCTGGTATAAAGGGAAGGGATGCTGGTACAAAGGGAAGGGATGCTGGTACAAAGGGAAGGGATGCTGGTATAAAGGGAAGGGATGCTGGTACAAAGGTATAAAGGGAAGGGATGCTGGTAGAAAGGGAAGGGATGCTGGTACAAAGGGAAGGGATGCTGGTACAAAGGGAAGGGATGCTGGAATAAAGGGAAGGGATGCTGGTACAAAGGGAAGGGATGCTGGTACAAAGGGAAGGGATGCTGGGATGCTGGTACAAAGGGAAGGGATGCTGGTATAAAGGGAAGGGATGCTGGTACAAAGGGAAGGGATGCTGGTACAAAGGGAATGGATGCTGGTATAAAGGGAAGGGATGCTGGTACAAAGGGAAGGGATGCTGGTATAAAGGGAAGGGATGCTGGTATAAAGGGAAGGGATGCTGGTACAAAGGGAAGGGATGCTGGTACAAAGGTATAAAGGGAAGGGATGCTGGTATAAAGGGAAGGGATGCTGGTACAAAGGGAAGGGATGCTGGTACAAAGGGAAGGGATGCTGGTACAAAGGGAAGGGATGCTGGTATAAAGGGAAGGGATGCTGGTACAAAGGGAAGGGATGCTGGAACAAAGGGAAGGGATGCATGTATCAAGGGAAGGGATGCTGGTATAAAGGGAAGGGATGCTGGTACAAAGGGAAGGGATGCTGGTACAAAGGGAAGGGATGCTGGAATAAAGGGAAGGGATGCTGGAATAAAGGGAAGGGATGCTGGTACAAAGGGAAGGGATGCTGGTACAAAGGGAAGGGATGCTGGGATGCTGGTACAAAGGGAAGGGATGCTGGTACAAAGGGAAGGGATGCTGGTACAAAGGGAAGGGATGCTGGGATGCTGGTACAAAGGGAAGGGATGCTGGTACAAAGGGAAGGGATGCTGGTACAAAGGGAAGGGATGCTGGGATGCTTGTATAAAGGGAAGGGATGCTGGTATAAAGGGAAGGGATGCTGGTACAAAGGGAAGGGATGCTGGTACAAAGGGAAGGGATGCTGGTATAAAGGGAAGGGATGCTGGTATAAAGGGAAGGAATGCTGGTACAAAGGGAAGGGATGCTGGTACAAAGGGAAGGGATGCCAATTTTAATTAACAAAAATTGAAAACAAAGGACTATGTATGATAAGGGCCTTAAATTGCCCCCTAAAATGAACATCATCATATTACTGTAATTCTTTGTTTTCTTTGTATATATATATATGTGTTGTTTTTACATAATATTCAGTTTTAGCTCACCTGAGCTGAAAGCTCCAGTGAGCTTTTCTGATCACTTTTTGTCCGGCGTCAGTCTGTCCGTCTGTCTGTCCGTCTGTCTGTCCGTCCGTAAACTTTTTACATTTTCGACTTCTTCTCAAGAACCACTGGGCCAATTTCAACCAAACTTGGCACAAAGCATCCTTAGGTCAAGGGGATATAAGTTTGTTAAAATGAACGGCCACGCCCTCTTTCAAGGGGAGATAATAAAAAATCATTGAAAATTTGTTGGTATTTTTCAAAAATCTTCTTCTCAAAAACCATTTGGCCAGAAAAGCTGAAACTTGTGTTGAAGCATCCTCAGGTAGTGTAGATTCAAGTTTGTTCAAATCATGATCCCCATGGGTAGGGTGGGGCCATAATGGGGGGTCAAATTTTTACATAGGAATATATAGAGTAAATCTTTAAAAATCTTCTTCTCTGAAACTGATCAGCCAGGAAAGCTGAAACTTGTGTGGAAGCATCCTCAGATAGTGTAGATTCAAGTTTGTTCAAATCATGATCCCCATGGGTAGGGTGGGGCCATAATGGGGGGTCAAATTTTTACATAGGAATATAAAGAGTAAATCTTTAAAAATCTTCTTCTCTGAAACTGATCAGCCAGGAAAGCTGAAACTTGTGTGGAAGCATCCTCAGGTAGTGTAGATTCAGAGTTGTGAAAATCATGATCCCCAGGGGTAGGGTGGGGCCATAATGGGGGGTCAAATTTTTACATAGGAATATAAAGAGTAAATCTTTAAAAATCTTCTTCTCTGAAACTGATCAGCCAGGAAAGCTGAAATTTGTGTGAAAGCATCCTCAGGTAGTGTAGATTCAAGTTCGTTCAAATCATGATCCCCAGGGGTAGGGTGGGGCCATAATGGGGGGTCAAATTTTTACATAGGAATATATAGAGTAAATCTTTAAAAATCTTCTTCTCTGAAACTGATCAGCCAGGAAAGCTGAAACTTGTGTGGAAGCATCCTCAGATAGTGTAGATTCAAGTTTGTTCAAATCATGATCCCCAGGTGTAGGGTGGGGCCATAATGGGGGGTCAAATTTTTACATAAGAATATATATAGAGTAAATCTTTAAAAATCTTCTTCTCTGAAACTGATCAGCCAGGAAAGCTGAAACTTGTGTGGAAGCATCCTCAGGTAGTGTAGATTCAAGTTTGTTCAAATCATGATCCCCATGGGTAGGGTGGGGCCACAATGGGGGTCAAAGTTTTACATAGGAATATATAGAGTAAATCTTTAAAAATCTTCTTCTCAGAAACCGATCGTGCAGAAAAGCTGTAACTTGTGTGGAAGCATAATCAGGTAGTGTAGATTCAAGTTTGTTCAAATCATGACCCCCAGGTGTAGGGTGGGGCCAAAATGGAGGGTTGAATTTTACATACGAGCATATAGAGTAAATTTTTAAAAATCTTCTCTGAAACTGATCAGCCAGAAAAGCTGTAACTTGTGTGAAAGCATCCTCAGGTAGTGTAGATTCAAGTTTGCTAAATTATGATCCCTGGGGGTATGGTGGGGCCACAATGGGGTGGTGGGGGGGGCGAGTTTTTATATAGGAATATATAAGGAAAAATCTTTAAAACTCTTCTTCTCAGAAACTGATTGGCCAGAAATAGTATTACTTGTGTGGTAGCACCCTCAGGTAGTGTAGATTCAAGTTTGTTCAAATCGTGATCCCCAGGGGTAGGATGGGGCCACAATGGGGGGTCGAATTTTTACATAGGAATATAAAGAGAAAAATCTTTAAAAATCTTCTTCTCAGAAACCGATCGGCCAGAAAAGCTGTAACTTGTGTGAAAGCATCCTCGGTTAGGGTAGATTCAAGTTTGATAAAATTATGATCCTTACGGGTAGGGTGGGGCGTCAGTTAGAGGGGGGGGGGTTGAATTTTCACATTTGAATATATAGAAAAAAATCTTTAAAAATCTTATTCTCAAAAACCGATCATGCAGAAAAGCTGCAACTTGTGTGGAAGCATCCTCAGGTAGAGAAGATTAAAGTTTGTTCAAATCATGATCCCAGGGGGTAGGGTGGGGCCACAATTGGGGGGGGGGAGGTGACAAATTTCTTTAAAAAATCTTTAAAAATCATCTTCTAAACACAAATTGTCTAGAAAAGCTTCAGTCAGTTCAGATAGTGTAGATTAAAATTTGTCAAAATCATATTCTTCAGGAGTAGTATTGGGCCACATAGGGGGGTGGGATTCCAATTTTACAAAGGAAAACATTTAAATTATTTACAAAAACTCAAATGTTATTATATATGGTTTTACTTATGTGCAAACATTTTGACATATTGTTGATTCTTTAAAATTGTTTAGACTCTGGCCCCTGGACAATTCTTGGACCTCACAAGGGGTTCAAAATTTGATGTAGGTTTGTAATCCATATATATAAATAGTTGTTTAAGTCTGATCATCTTCTTGAGAACTGCAATGCTCAATATGTGATATGACTGTAAAACCACCCTGTTACAAAGGGGCTCAATGATAAACATAAGAATATGCAGGGGAATTTTTTTTTTTAATACAGAATCTATTATACGACATTGTTCAGATATTTTGTATATGACTCCATAGAGCTGATTTTATTATGTTTATTGTTGCTCAGGTGAGCGATGTGGCCCATGGGCCTCTTGTTATTTAAGTGCCAACAATTTAGAAATATGACATCGTAAAGACAACCTTTTCCCGCCATTTTTGCATATTTAACATAAAACAGCTTGTTTTCAAGCAGGTTTTCTTACAGAAAACATAGAACGCATGCTTGAACAAACAAAATATTTTAATCAGAGATATATCTAGCCAAGACTAATAAGTGACAAAAAAAATTTCCTTGTACAAGCATGCGCTCTATATTTCCTATTCGTAAAAATATAAGAAAAATGTCAGTTTTGGACTGATTTTGATTGAATTATAAAAATAGCGTCAGTTCTGACGTCATATACTGCCAGTGAGTGCAAATAAATCAAATAAACAGGTGAAAAATATATTTTATATCAACTCTTTTAAAAAATGACATAATATTTGATTGTACCCGATACACTTTAAAAAGTGGCTAATTATGGGGGCCAAATTTAACTCATATCATATATAGTTCTTTACAGGAATTCATTGGGACAGGACCTAGTATTTTATGTCTCAATTATTTGAATCTTTTGCATCTCTTTAAAAATGATTTTTACAACTGAATTCACAGGGAACCACTACTTTGATCACATGGAGTTCTCTGGCACTACTTATGCCCAGAGTGATGAGTGTTATGGTTACATCGGCTTTATTTTTGGATTTCACTCCACACAAAAGTACTACGTAGCTCTCTGGAGACACGTTCACCTCAACTATAACATCTACGGAGGAATCAAAGGGGTGCAACTCAGGGTAAGTGTTCATATATATTTTATTCGTAAATTTAGAGTGAACATTTCTGTATTATAGGATGTCCATTGTTTACAATGCTTCTTTTTTGCAGCTTTCTTTTAAAAAATATACATCACAATGCAGATTAGAAAATGATAGTGAATATGAAGGCTATTTGATGGTACAGGTAATAAAATACTTGTAATGGAGTGAATCAAGGATTTGAATAGTTTGATTTTTTCATAGGTAATTGAGACTACAAACAACGTCGGACAGAACTACGCCAATGCCCTGTACCAGAGCTATGATGTCACTTCTTACTCCAGACTCTTGTGGCAGGACCCCACCCTGACAGGCTGGAATTGTCGGACCAGTTATCGCTGGACCATACAGCACACCCCATCCCAGGGAATCCTCAGGTCAGTGTTACCCCCATGCAGTGCCCTCTAGTGAACGGAAAATATCTGTCTCTTGATTCTATCTACACTAAGGGAAAATTCAGTCCAGTTCTTGGCAAACTGACATCAGTTTTGTTTTTATATGAGGAATGTTAGGAAATGTATTCAAATGTGACTGTTTTAAGGAATTTCATTTCAAATCTGCTGTTTTTTGGTAATATGCTGCATGTCTTTGACAGATTTAGTAGATTTACTCGCACTAAGTTTCTATACAAATTATCCTTTTGCTAAAAACTTTTCTTTAAAACAGCTCGAATTTGATTTTAAAGACTCAACAATGATTTTGTATGTATGCACATGTAGTAAAATACATTCTCCAGTACCTTTCTCTTTACTAAAACCACAAATCAAAATGTGTTGTATGTTTAATAAATCATTAAAATGGGTATGTTGCTACAGCAACATGTGATTGCTTGTCACCTTTTGGAAACACATACATGTAGTATGCATTACATGAAAAAAATTATTTGTCAAATGATGCATACTGTTAGGGCACTAACAGGATTTGCATAATTACCGGTATACACAATGAATATCTATACTTATAAATTAAGGCATTTTGCAAATAAACTACAAAATGCCTGCACCAGAGTACTTGCTTACACCTTTGGCATTTCAACACATGTGTGATTATGTCCGTAAGGTATAACTGAATTTTAACTGATAAGTTATTAATATTGTGAAATTAATCAAAAACCTACTTTCATTTTTGATAAACAAGCCCGAAATAGCAAAAATGAGAGTAAGGTGGTGAACACGCTTTGGCGGATCCAAGTCAGGGATAGTCTCGATCAAATATATATACTTGCAATGAAATAATATTATATAACGTAAAGAGTAAATATATTTACAGTGCGCCTATTTAGAGAATACATAGAAGTTAAGATTAGACAAATGTTGCATAAATAAATTGTGTCAATTCGTTTCTTTAGTGGGCGATATTAGTTTTGATACTCATGCAGTCGCTTGTAAACCTTAGTTAGACATTAATTTGTAAACATTAATAAATATATTACATGTATTGTATTCTTCGTCTATATGGATAAATGATGTATGCATATAATGGGGAAGTTTGATGCCCCCCCCCCCCCCCCCCCTCCAGATTGTTTTTAATCTGAAATTCTTATTTGGGACAGTAATAGAAATTATTTTGAAAATTGACCTAAAGAACAAAATTTAGAGAGAGATACACTAAATACCCATTATTCACTGGTTTGAAATAAACAGATAAAAAAACAGTTTGTTTTTTATTTCAATTTTAAAAGATAAGATAAGGAAAAAATCGGACAAAGTATATACAAAAATGAACAAACAAAAAAATATGGTTCAACATATTTAGCATTATAATTTATCATAATTAATGTGTAAAGTGTTAATTCCCGCGCAAGTGCGGGTTATCATCTAGTATTATCATATGTATAAGCATCAAACAGATCTAGAGGTCAATATGCAAATTAAGCTGGAATTAAAAATCCTAACTACTAATAAGTGTTCACAAAATCATTCAGAAATTTTTATGACTTATAGAGTTATATGAATCAATTAAGGTTGATTGCCATTATATGAAAGGAAAAAATTCAGTTCAAAAGCTGATTCATTATTTAACTACTAATGAAATTTTATTCACATTGTTTCCTTGTTCCAATGTCGTCATTAAGATGAAAGTTTGGAATTTAATTTAATTAAGGAAGGAATTAGTTACACTAACACTGAAAAAATAACAATTTGCAACCAGTACTAGTGTCAAATATTACTTTAAATTTTTTTAATTTGGAACCTCTGAGTTTTTTTTTTTTTTTTATGATTACATTTTTATAGCATGAAATCCATTCTACAGATCTACAAAAAGTATCTGCTTAAATCTGATACATGTACCAATTAAGCTCTAAATTAATGATGTTGATGAATCACTCAGGTTGTTTGTGAAGGAGGGAGACTCGATGATCGCAGACTCCGGTACTCTCTATGATGTTTCCATTCCTGGGGGGAGGATCGGAGTGTTTGCTTACAACCAGACCGGGGTCATCTGGTCAGACATGAGATTTGAATGCAAGGACAGGTGGGTGGCATTTTCATTTCTTTGTAATTATTGAAATGTTCAAAGTTCTTAAGCTTGTTAAAAGCATAAATACTAAAATGACTTATTGCGTAAAAACCTCCAAAGATGATTGAACTATTATGCACAATCATTCATTTTGATTTATAGTTATCTCTGTATGTGATTTTTTTTTGGCCTAGAACTAACAAGGCTCTCTCATTAGATGGTTCCAAATATGGTACAATTGGAAATATGACAGGACTTAGAATAGAAAAAAGGTAAAAGTATCATCCATCAATTTCAAGTTTGTTCCCAGCTTAATGTACATGTAAATCAAGTTAGAATGTGTAATATTTGAGTTTTTATTTTCAGTTTTACAATGGAGGCTTGGGTAAACCTGCCAACTGGCTTTCCCTCTACAACTATTCCCATCCTGTGTACCAATGGAAGTGACCTCTGTCTCTATGTGGAGGGAGGGTTTTTCAAGAGCAATGTGTCAACTTACAGTGTTACAGGAACCACCCCTGTAACAGCTGACAAATATAACCATGTCCTGGTGCGGTACAATGCACAAGGTATAATATAATAGTTTTATTTCCAATTTTGGGCCCAGAGGGCATACAAGATTACAATTATTAGAGAGAAATTTTGTAAAGAGAGATTCTACATACAAAATAATCCATACACATACATGAACATGTAACAGCTGGGCAAATGTACATCAGTATGTCATAACATATTAACAATATACATATATATGTAATCTTAAAAGTAGCTAACACAAATACAAAGATGGTATCATGATCTGTACAAGTATTTCACTAGTTCACTTGGATCTCAACGTATTCTGTCTTTTTTTCAAAGCATTAATTAGAGAAATTCACTTAACTTTGTATGTATTGTTTTGTAAGGTATATTAGATAGGAAATCTTGTTACTCATAACATAAGCCATAAATGATTCAGTCTATTTTCTCATTAAGAAGAAATCTTTATGCGTGATATTTTTTCCCTTCATGTTTTAAACAGCTGCTACATTGTCACTATTTGTCAACAACACCAAACAGGCAGAAGCTACAGGCCTGGCTGAAATTTCTTGGGTAAGATAATTAATACTTTGTTTGATAGACACTGGAAAATCTAGCTGAAGATAGGACAAAGTGGAGGGTGTCATTAGTGTCCGATGCTCCTCCCCGAGTACAATAAAAGGATTAAACAAGCAAAACAAACAGAAATTTTGAAAATTTTCAATCATTTTAAATTACAATATTCAAATATAAAATTCTATATTGAAGTTTTTAAGAGTTATGCAAAATCAGTGTATATGAGAAGATCTCTAGATTTACGTTTACCTTTCCTAATAAGAATAAATATTCTTAATAAGTTTTTATTTTTTTATATTTTGTAAAGAACTACCGTGTACCTCAGTATTCTAAATAGCATAGCTATATGTATGCAGCTTTTTCTACTTGCTGAAATGGCTAGTAACTCTTTGATTATACATTTATATAGGCAACAGACCAGGTTCTCTACATGGGATTTGATGGAACAAACTATTTTACAGGGAAACTGGATGATGTAAGTGACTTATGAAAATTTTTTTTGAAAATTTATAAGTAGGCCTATGTTTAGTTTTTTGGCTTGTCAGTGTATTTCAAGCAGTTTCTTTGTGGTGTAAATTTTCATAAGGAAGATGCATCAAACAGTATGATTTAATGTGATTGGTAGATCTGTTACCAATATTTCTAAAACTCCAGATCTAAATGAAATAAGTTTTAGAAATAAATCAGTGCATAGTATAATACTAGTAATACATTATGATTTGTTGTAGATAAGAATCTACAACGTCCAAATACCTGACTCAGAAGTATCCAAGTTCTGGCAGAAGGTTGGAATGGAGCGGGATTACCAGAAGTACACCCTGTCTGCTCACTACACGATGGATGACAATCCCAGTATGTCCTCTCTCTATCACCATTACCAAGTTACTGTATCTCTAAATGAGTCGGATCAGTTTTTCCTAGAAATTTATCGGTAATTTACTGTAGAAGCAGAAATTTCATGGGAATAAAATTTCTGGATTGCAGATTAATAGAATAATTTTGTGGTGATTGGATTTAGTTGTTTTTATAAATAAAACAAAATTTGATACCCAATATTTGTTTTTTTTTACAGTAAATATATACAAGTACATGTATATCTATTTACCGTACTATTTGTAGGTTCAACAATTCTAATGGATCAGAGCCCTCACAAAATGGACGTATCATTTTCAGGAACTCCGTCATTTGTTGAAGTGAGTCTATAATATATTATTGGCTTTAGGGTTCATTACAAGGAAACAAAACAACTATTGGGACACGAACTGTTTTGAATAATGATTAGAATTATGTCATTAAAGTTGCATACCTCATTTGTGATTTTGATATTACATGTATAAGGAAGAACCTCTCATAAATTTGTTTATAATCCCTGAACCCGAATTCCAATATGTTTGTCCAATTATTTGGGTGATGAATGGGACTTGCATTCAGTTTAGAATTTCAAACCTATTGAAATAGTTTATTACATTAATGAATTGATGCAAATATTGAACAAAATTGAGGTTGATTTGAAAAAAGTTGAAGGTCATGTAACAAATTTGCCTCCCTCCCCCCAATTTGAAAAGAATACAGAAGCATTTCTTTACAGTTGTTTAGTAGACATTTTGTCAAACAGATTAGCCATCAAACTCTTACAAAGGCTGAACATCACAAGTTGATGACCAAATTCATTGGTGTGTAACTTTGCTGCTCTCTGTTTATAATGTCTGACCAATATATTGAGAACCATTTGCTTAACAGGTTCACAGTTAAACAATTGTTTTAAGGGCAAGGGTCACTTATAACTGATAATTTAAAAAAAAAATCAAACCAATATCAATAACTGGTAAACACTACTAACCAAAGTTACGGAAGCTTTTTAGCAAATCGTTTCTTATAACTTCAGTGAGGTATGACCTTAATATGTTATCCTCCTATCAGATTATGTATTTTCCTATTGCAGAGTACATCAGACTTTGACAGATACCATCTTACCAACGGATAAAAATAGTTCAAGGAAGAAAGGACAATCAAACTTTTTTATATGACTACTTATAGTCAAATTTAGATATCTCAAAAATGATATCTGAAATATATCATGGATAGATCAAAGTGAGTTGGGGAAGTCCCAACAACTGTTTTTGTACATGTAGGCACATGTATTTTTAACTTCAATAACTTTATTCTTTGTGTATCTTTTTTTTGAGATAATCAAGTTTGATTGTATGTCTTTTCAATACTGAAATTTATTTTAGAAACTCCTTTAGTCTAAATGATCATAAAAAAACCCCTCAAACCTGCTGATTTTGAGATTATATATACACCAGTGTCATCAATCAAGCATCCGTCCCAATTCACTGCACTTGTTATAGATTTAGCACATGTTTATGTATTTCAAAATTACATTTAGCTTTTAAATATTGCTATATTGCATTTATTTGTTAAACTTAAATTTTGCATGAATTCAAGTTATTAGTTACATTTAATGTTAAGGGTGACTCTCTATACTTTTTTTGTCAAAAAGCACAACAGATTCTGTAAACTAGTATCTGTCAAATGAATGTACATATAAGAGTATTTGTGGTTTTTATTTTGCATACATGTAACTTATCATGCAGAATTAAGTCAGTTGCAAGATATTTTATAAAAAGAATGAGAAATATTTATAGCAATTGTGTCCGGTACTATGGAATATGAAAATTTGTGATTGTCAATTTAAGTTGTCAATTTTTTCTAAATACATCATCAATTTTCTTTGTTATAATATAATAAATTTTTATTTATTTTTTTTTTTTAATTATTCTTTTCACCAATAATTTTTCTGTCTCCGCCATCTTTTGAATGTTGTTGTCATTAAAATATGTCAACCTTTCATGTACACATACATGTTTATTATTGTCAAATTGATACAAGATCAGTTATTTATACGAGAAGATTTTTGATAATTATGAAGGTCACTGCTGGTCATGGCCTTTTATTGTATGTCTGTGATATGTACAACGTATATTGTATGTCTGTGATATGTATGTTGATTGTTAACACATTTGTCTATTTTCTATCAAATTTTTCTTTAAGATTGTCTATTCTTAACAAACAAGTATTGTGGTTATTTGTTCTATGCTTTGAAGTTAAAAGATTAAAACTAAAAAAGCATTTTGGATTTATGTCAGAAGTGATGTAGCCAAGATATGATGTATGCCAGTTTTGTATAGAACGCAAATAACCTTTTGATCGAGGCATCTGAGATCATCTTTTTGTTTTTTTATAAGAAGTGTACGAAGTATGAATTAGGAATAGAAAACAAATATAGAAATGAGATAAAAAGTCAAAGGCAGGAAGTTGATAGAGGAAGAGAAAGCTGCTTGCATGCAGGCAAAGGAGTCCACAAATGACAAGTGCCAAAATAACAATGTACATTTGTACAAAATTTCTTCTTTAAAATAAATAGAACTAACACCATATATTAGCAAAAAAGTGGTGTATTGCAATTTTTTCCCATCTGTATATTTTCTTCCTGATTTTATGAATTCTTTTTGTATTTTATAAAATGACAACAGTGGTTTAAGTTTACACTGCCTTTTAATGTTTTCACATGATCATATGAGACAGCTCTTTCTTTTAATAAACATATCAGAATACAAGATGATTTATTATTAATTTTGTATAACCTTTAGAATTTAACAGTAGAATATCAAATATTATATTTAAGACTATTTGAACTTATGCAATTTTGATTAATTTCTCAATGTCTCTTTAGATATCAAATTGGACACGCTTTTTGTTTTGATCTGGTTGCTGGCCCTTGTGTGTAACGGCCGGCTTCCTTACATTTGGTCTACATCCAGAATCCTGGGACTGTGACTTGAGCACCTTTTCATCATTTGACTGATCTTTTTTAGTTGAACCTGAAGGTTGTTTTTTCTGATGAGCAGCTCTCTTCCTTTTGGAAGATTTGCTTTTCTTTGTGATTTTTTCATTGCTCTGTTTCTGTGGTTTGACATGGGGATTCTTCTGAGGATTTTCCTGTTGCTCGTTTTTGCAGTACCTTTCATGAGATTTGTTTACAACATGGCAAATTGGCGTTGGTGAGGCAGTTTGGGGCTGAGCTTCATGGCTTTCTTTCTGTGTTGTTCTTTTTGCATAATCTTTTTCACTGTATTCCCTGGAAAGCTGCAATTTGGCATTAGCAATGACTCGAATGGTTAACATCTTGGCAACATGATAGTATGCCTCATCACTGCCATCTTGGTTGTCATTCTTTCTGGTCATCATATTTTCACCTCTCTTCCTAATGTATCTTTCTAGATCAAATCTCTTCTTACATTTGCCATCAGATCTACTGGTTGCATATTGTGAGCTTTCATTTTGAGAGCCCAGCTGTTGCTGTGTTTTAGGAGTCTGAATAGGATCCTCTTTTGTAATTCGATAAGTTATATGGGGTACTTTAGGATCATTGCCCTCAAAGACTTCGCACAGTTTTTGCACTTTGGTTTGTTTGTACCAATTTTTCACATCAGAGTACACAGTTCTTCCATCTCCAATTTCAGATTTGGAATATTTTGAGATAGTTGGTGCCTTGTGACATTCAGAAACTGGGTGTTTCTTTTCTTCATTTTGCCCAGCAGTGTGAGGTAGGATCTCCTTTGCCGTTTTTTCCTGAAAGTATTCCAAGTTAATTGTGCTTTCTTTAGACTGGTACTGGAGCTTGAGTGCACTCTGCTTGCATCCACCATCAGATAATTTGGACTGATGACTTTCCAAATGGTTTTTGAACTCTTTCTTCAGTTCTGTTCTATCAATATTAGCATTCTCTCCTCCACGTGTACCATAGGAAGCAGTGATCTTGGGGACATGAGTAGAAGGAAATGTTACAGGCAGAACTGGAGAGGTTGTCTTTGGCATGAGAGAACTCTTTGGAAACTCAGAGAGTGGATAGGGTGACTTTCCATACCACCTTTCTTGAGTTGTGTGTTCTTTTTGAACATGCACAGATTTCCCATTGCAGATTTTCTCAATTTTATTGAGGAGATTAGATATATTTTTGATGTTTGAATGCTTTGCTCTGGGTGGCTGTGGCTTTTCTTGAGTCAGTTTTTCACAGCACTTAAGAGAGTACTCTGTCCCCAGACCTGATTTAATCTCTTTTGTGTGCAATTTAGCATCTCCATTCTTAATCTGATTTAAGTCATGGAAGCCATTTTCTTTTTGTGCAGCACACATAGATCTTTCAAACGATGCAATGATGCTATGGACTTTATCATGCTTATTTCTGTCGAGATCAGAGCTATGTTTGACTGAGTTTTTCTGTACATCATTTCTTTCCTCGAAAGAAACAAGACGATGTTTGGCTTGCTGTAGTTTAGAACCAGAAAGTACCTCGTTCACTGGTACCAGTTGTCCTTGTTCATTCCACTGCAGTTTTTCTTCCGGGGAAATGAATTCTTCCACAGAAAGTGTCTCCTTAATGGGCACAAGTTGACCATGTTCACTCCATTGCAGTTTTTCTATTGGAAATTTGTCTTCTGGTACAGGATCAATTCTAAAACCAAGTTCTTCCTTGTTCAAACAAATACTTGGTGGGAGTTTAATTTGTTCAAGTTCATTCCAAACCATCTCTTTATCTTGCCCAGTGTGAGGGACGTCTTGACCTTTATCATCTTGGCCTGGTAAGTCATCCCTTTCCTTGATATTCACTGGTTGGAAAGCAATACTCCGACGTGGGTCGTTATCCATAAAAGCTGCAAGCATGTTTGCAATTGCATCTTCAGAAAAGTTTTGCATGTTTTCGGTAGTCCCGAGTGTGCTGGTTTCTGGAAGGACAATTGAACATGTTAATTTTCCACACGGAGGTTGTTTAGAAATGCTGGCTACTGGCACTATTTGGCCCTGCTGGCTCCATTCTAACTCTTGGTCTTTATCACTGCTCTCGCTCCCGCTCACCATTGAAAGATTGCCACTGACTGGTTGTGGATTAGTTCGATCCACATATTGTTCCACACACTGTTCATGGTATGTCTCCTTTGTCTTTATTATGACATCAGATGGTAGAACGAACTGCTCTTGAGTGTACATTATGTTTGTGATGTGTTCACAACCCTCAGAGATTAGTTGTGTCTGGATGGCAAGAGTTGTTTGGTTTTTCTCTGGTGTGGCTTCGTAATCCAGAATATCGTTGCAGTTTACCCTCTCTTCTTCGATGTTCAAACACTTCTTAAATGTGTTTGTTTGATCAGTTGTTGGATTTTCTCCCGTGTTGAACTTCATGATCCTCAAATCACCCATAGATTCCAGCTCAAGTTCTTCAAAGCTCTCTCGTATGATGCTTTCGCTTATCTTGCGGAAAACCTGGAAACTATCATCGGTAAAATCTTCCTCAAACTTGGTCGTCCATGTAGAAACCGTATGCTTGGTGTTTGCCTCTAAGTTCTCTTCAATCTTTATTTCCAGCTGAGTTTCAGTGGACACGTTTACTATATTTGAAATTTCGTTTTCTTTCCTCGATGTGGATACTTTGCTTTTATCTTCTTGTGCCTTGAATTTATTCTCATACGCCTCGACCAAATTTCTAACACTGTGGTTTTCAACTGGATCGTCTGTTTCCTCGCTGAGAGGCTTAAAGATTTTGCACCAAGAAGGCACGAAGTCTTCGCGCGCCTTTGTGGGGACATCGTCATCCAGTAAGAACTCTATATCCAGATCATGCATGTCCAGCAGACGGTATCTCATGTAGCTTTTGTCGTTCTGTTCATTCACCATAGACTGTACATCTAGAAGATCTACGGACGAAGAGGATTCTGTGAACTCGATTTCTGATGTATCCGCCATTTCACCGGTCAGCTTTTTTTCGGCTTTTGTGGTTATGGAAATCGTAGGATCTTTATTTGCATGAGAAACTGAGATATTTAAGCACAGGTTCAAATCTTTAAACTCTGCATCAAAATGGCGCCTTTCAATTTGATTCTCATCGTCGGATTCAGAATCAAAACAACTGAAGTAATCCGTCGATGACGAGGAAGATGACAACTGTTCATCCGAATTATTTCTGCCTGGCACTGTCAATTTTTCTTGGAACGGTGTCCAGGTCATTGTTTGCAGTGACGATGAATTTTGATCTTGATATAAATCCTGAACGATGATTTCATTCTGTCCAATATCTCCCATAGGAAAGTCTGGGGTAGTGGTGGAGCGGATTTGGCTAATATCCGCCCAGTATAGATCATCTATGCTGCCATTGTGACAAATTATGTCATAACTTTCATCTGCATAACAATCCCATTCTAATGATAGGTTTTCCATTGGTTCCTCTGAAAAATGGTCTGAAATGTATAAATATCAATAATACTGATAAATATAGCCCGAGATTAGTATATATGACAAGTACACTGTATATTTTTTGGTAGTCGTTACATGTTTGCGGATATCGATCATTCTATTAAGGTGGTATGGGACACCCATAATAAAAGAGGATAAAAATACATTATAATTAAAATACTTTCATCGTTTTAGAATATTTAAATTTTAGGATATCTCACCAAAAAAAAAAATGTTTTAAAATTTTGTGGAACGGTAAAATTTATAAAAGACTCAGCAGAACTCGAAGTCATGACTTCATGACTACATATTCGTAGCTAATGCTCTAGCCCATTGCGCTACGGCATTAGGTAACAATTTTGGGAAAGAAAAAAATTATAAAATTATACTTAATTTTATTGTTTATTTCTATGGGAAGTACGTCCGATATGCAGGTGTCCCATACCACCTCAACAGGTGAACTTTTCCTTGCAGTTTTGATTTGTAATATTAGTTTTAAAATATATGATCGTTGATTTTTTCAGAAGAATTTTTTAAAATTATAATACATGTGTCCCAATTAAGCTAATATAACATTTATTTAATATCAATGTCATTATAAATGGGAGTGAAATATCATTCGATTTCTATCGAACTGAGGACATACCCCATGTCAACCACACAGTCCCCACCCATGCATGTACTAAATTAACTGCGATAATTAATGGTGTTGGATAGATTAAAAACCATAAAATAACTTACCACCTACGACATCCATATCGGATTCTTGGAAGGGACACTAGAAAAAAGAAATTTGTGTGATTATACTGAAAACTAACAGAAAAACCAACAAGTTTTCCATTTTAACTTCTTACCTGATCGGAGGAAAATTGCTTTCTTGGCGACGAACTAGCGTATCTTGACGTATTTGCTTTATTGCGTCAGTCTATTGTGACGTCATTGAATCATCATCTACCCAAAGTTATCGTTCCCGTTACGCTACCCTGTAGCGAAGCGTATTATCGTACGTTCGATCTCGGCTGAGAGATTGTTTTACACTAAGCTTTACAAAATTCTATCTACTTCATTTGGTATGCCTTCCATACTTTTGAAAAAATCTTTACTCATAACAAATGCACTGATTCATATTGAATACGTCAAACAGTAGAATTAATTTTGGTTACTTGTGTCGTCACTTTATTATGGGATCTTCCATATAAATGATATACATTTTATGTGAATTGAATGAAATTCTCGATATTCGGCACCTTTAAAACACTACACGTGTATAGGGTTGCCGATGGCGACTCATATTGTAATGATTATAAAACTTATGTTTCAAAGCATATATATATTTCCAAGAATTTCATTTTCATGTAAAACAACTAAAGCTTTATGAGAATTCTTCGTTTATAACTCGAATAATTTTAAATCTAAGTAAAAATATTAGTAGAGGAAAGATTTCTGTTAAAATGGCTCTAGATTAATAATTCAGGAATCAGTTTTGCACGGAACGATATCTTGATAAAATTGTTATTCAATCCGGGTATCTACACATTTTCCAATATACAAATACGAATCGCATAAAATCCAGTAAACCTTTATTTTTCTGTCATTGATATGCAGATAGTAAATTAAAATTTTAAAATAGAAATTTTTGTCACAAATAATTGCATCTACTTGAGGAAATAGCACACATATGAGCAATAAAAAAAATACCGGTACCCATTCTTACAGTCTCACCAATGAGGGCGTTCATTTAATTGTAAAATTCATAAAATTTGAAAAATTAAAAAAACCAATTATTAGTCTTATGATTAACAGGAATATATGACTGACGCTACTAATATAACGGGGAACAATCAACATATATATAACTCTATGTGTGGACATGTAATGGATATACCATACCATGATAACATGGATAAGGTACGTTGGTGTGCGTCTTAATCTGATAACTCATAATATCCATATAAGTTATTCATTATAGATTCGTTACTACGTGGTATATTAGGGGCCGGACGAATTTTATATCATCCTCTGGTCTGGAGCAGTCCGTCACATACATGTAACGTACTTGACCATGCAATGTACCATGCACAGACGGTGCTTGATGATATGATTGACCACCCTAAACATCCCTAAGTACAGAACTCCGGATCTTGTCTTCACTCTTTTTTTCATAAATCACGTTCAGCCTTTTATGACATATTTCTGATTTATACATTTATGACCTAAAACAAAAATTTAATAAAATCATAGATAGGTTGCATAGATGATTTTTATTAAAAAAAAAATTGGTTTAGATAATGTTTCGGACTAAAGGGTTAAATAAGAAATATCACAAAAGGGTGATTTATGATAAAAGGAGTAGAGACCCGGGGGGGGGGTCTGTATTATAAAGAGTGTGCGGCATTTAGTGCACTATTTGTTCAGACACGCCGCGCGTAGCATCGGGGGGGGGGGGGGGGGGGCACTTTTTTGGAAGCCTGTTAAAAATTGAAGTTTTGAAGTGAGAAACAGGAAATTATATATGTAGCAATATTTAGCAATCTCTCTCTCTCTCTCTCTCTCTCTCTCTCTCTCTCTCTCTCATTAGGATTTTCATTTCATGATTTGCGAATTTTTCCTTCTTTTTTTTTTTTTTTTTGCCTTGTCAACATTTTTTGGATGAGCCTGCTCCCCCTTTCAAAAACGATGCTACGTTCCTGCTATATACCATGAAATATGCATACATGTACAATGTACCATGCATTCCATCATTATACAGTTTTATCCGTTCCCACTGTGATGCGGATTTTTCTAAAAAAAAAAAATATATCGTTATTTTTAATTCCATTTACCTTTGACAGGGACGTATATACTATCAGAGACATAAATAACATGTTATTTATGTTTCTGACTGTTATACTCACGGTATATGTCTCTGCCTTTGAATCCTATTCAACCATGTCAACAGAAATGAACTTCTCTGTAAAATGAAAATTACATTATAGAATATATATACCCGGGGACATTTGAAAAAATTGAAAAGAATAATTTTGAACACCAGTCCTGTCCACTAATGAATTTTTTTTTGT
Source organism: Magallana ariakensis (assembly GCA_020458035.1). NCBI lineage: Eukaryota > Metazoa > Mollusca > Bivalvia > Ostreida > Ostreidae > Magallana > Magallana ariakensis. Next base: position 50,434,777 of record CM035819.1, read on the forward strand.
TTCATCATTCTAATCTTTCCCTTTTGAAAAATTCTATTTTATGCTTTGGAGTTACCGTTCCTCGAAATCTATAAATAGATGAGTAGTTTCTTTTAGACGCCATTTTGACAACAAACTCCTCATAAACAGAGCGGACAAATATGACGATTTACAAAGTAAACAACCAAGAAAAGAATGAAAAGAAGGATATTTTAGAACAGAAACTTCTTGCGGCTGTTGTGGTATGTATCTTCATGTGATTTTTGTAAAGACTTTGATAATATTCCAGCTCGTTTTGTACCTGGTGATTTAACGTTAGGTTTCTTGCCGTCGGCCGACATGGTTTAAGATTTTAATTGATTAGCAGCAGCTACGCTTTCAAGTTTTCTATTTTTTCTCTTACATGTATTAAGATATATGCCTTATAATCAAGTTGCGTCTGATTTTGATATTGGTGTGTTATCCGTCATTTAGATAGAATGTTCTATCGTTAAAATGACAGATGTCCTACGGACCCTAGATAGAATGTTCTATCGTTAAAATGACAGATGTCCTACGGACCCGGTTTAACGATAGAATTCGTCCCATATACTCGCTTCGTAGCAAATGAAAAAATTATATCGCGCTGTATCTCGCCTAAATTTTCATATGATTAGACTCAAATACCTATATTGTTGCTCTTACATAGTCCCATTGTATCATAATCATCGTATTTGCATGGAAATCAGTTCATCGTTTTACATGTTTGAAATTTCGCTGTTTACGGTCGCCATTACAGCGGAAATACCAAAGTGCGCAAGCGCAGTTTTTAAATCATGAATATTGATGACCTCCATATAAGGAAGCAAACATTCCATAAATAGAAAGGGCTACTACGAAGTTTTACAACTGCTGAACTCTGAAGTAAACTTTGATCGAGTAATTTATAAAAGGTAAATTTGTAATTTTATGAATTTATATACTTGTAAAACTTATAAATTTATGAAATTTTAAGAATTGAAAGAATGATGCGTTAATTTTTTTAATGAAAGAATTGATGATTTAATTTTATCAATGAGTGATAGTTTCATTAACCAAAATAATTGACCATGATGCATTGAAAGAGATGCTGGCATCATGGGAAATTTAGAATTTTAATCAAAATGGCTGTCACCAGTAAGTTAACTTAATGAGTGATGGAGACTAACAATTGCATAAGTTGTGGAAAAAATTTTCATTCACTTAGGAAACCAGTTAAGAAAAGTAGCATCTCTGCAAAACTTGTTAGAATTGATAGAACTGTGAAAGATGTCCTTGAACAGGACCTGGGTGTACATTTCACCCCAGACCAGAAGAACAAAAGATTCTTATGTCAGTCATGCATATGGACCATTTCGAATTATGCTAAATCCCACAAAGCCAGCAATGAAGCCTTGGTGAAGCTGAAGGAAACAGCACAGGGGCCCACTTACCTAGCCAAAAAGCTAAGAAGTCCTGTGCCAACCCCAAGAAAGCTGAAAAAAATGAGAGTTTATTCTCCCTTAAAGGTAATTATATATTAATTTTATTGATAAATATTCTATCTATTCTATTCTATATATGTATAATTAATTTACTAGCTGTGCTCTATATTATCTGATCTATTTAAATGACTTGTTATGAAAAACTTGTTTCAAATAAAAATTACCACAATCTGTTCACAAAATATTACCAGTAAACATTGAAATAATTAACTGAATTGAATTACACATGGAGATGCATGAACACGCTATGACTATTTCAAGTGATCCTATTAATTACAGCCTTCATTGCAAGAGCCAGGCCCATCAGCAGCTCCATCAGGAGCACAATCAGCAGCACCGAGAGGAAAAAGGAAGGTAAATGTAGATGTAACAGTAGGATAATATACATTATAATGATAAAAAGACTTTGAAAAATGCGACATTCATCTGTAGAATTACTTAAGAGACACCACATAGAAAAATAGCAACATATTCAATGACAATGAAAGATATAGCAACTAAAAAGATTATACTGCTCAAGACAAAATGTTGCATGTTCAAATGAAGCAGATGAAATTAACTAAGATTAATTTAAAACTTGACATATATTTATACTTTTTTGTAGATTACAAAAGCTGAGAAAGATGTAAATAGGGCATTAAGCTATCTTAAGATGAGACAGTACCAAAGGGGTTTGAAACTGCTTTTAGACACCAGAAGTGGAGCAGTAAAGGCTTTCAGCAGTCTTGTAAAAGATGCTGTACAGGAGGAAATGGGTACTTTCTTGAGACAGAAGGAATCCACCTTTAGTGCCCACAAGACCCTTGAAGATTGGAGGCATTTTCAGTGGAATGATTTCTTGGAGGAAACAAAAGAGAGTTGCCCTCTACTTTCAGCATGCTTGATTGGGGCTACTACATCTAAAAGAACGGAAGAATCAGTCTCCTTAAGAGGGAAACCACAGGTTTCAGCTATTCCGACCATAGGAACCATTATGTCCATTCTGGCCTATCAGACAAATCCAAAGAAGATGGCCAACTTGCAAGAATTAAATGCCCTTCAGATGTGGCTGGCTAGTTGCAAAAGACAGGTAAAATGTCTTAAATTATGCCAAGTAAATGCCTATGAAATAGATGTAATATATAAAACAATCAATCCACACTGAAGTCATGAAAGTTTTGAGAGAGTTCATATTATCAAACTTTGAATGAATGAACTTATTTTAATAGCTTGTTTATGAAATAACACATATGCACATGTCTTTACAGCTATACAGCTGTGTTCATGCAATGATATATACATGTAATATATGTTGATGTTGACATATCGTACCGACGTACAGTACATGACTTGTTATTGTGAGAATTTTATTATGAAAGTACAAACTTTCAATATTATTACAATGAAATACCTTTCAAATTGTAATTAAATGCTTAATTTTATGCTCTTTCATTTTTAACAGCTGTTTGCAAGATTCCACCATTTAGGTCTGTGTGTTGGCATCCATGCAACCTTGAATGCAGTGGACAGAATACGCCAAAACTTTGATGCTACAGTCCTACAATGGAGAAATGCTGTTGCTGATTATTTGTTGATCCCATCCGATGCATCTGCAGCAGACACTATTCCTTTTGCAGACGACAGTTCAACACCTATGTCAGTGGATACTCCAGCACAATCTCCAGTGCGCCAGCCCATAGCAATGCCAATAGATATACCAGTTACGTGTACACCACCCATACGACATCCTTATTCTAGTGACTCTGATGAGCCCAGCAGTTTCTCAAATTTGCCATCAGATATCAGCAGTAAATCACCAGGCATGCATGGTATGTATAAATCTTTCATTTGAATGCTTTGTGGACGTAGAAAAACCTCTTTCCCTGATGGAGCTATATAGAATACATGATTTTTTTCAAAAAAAAGAAATGAATGTATGTTTTAATTACTACATTTACACTTATGTAGGTAAACCCAGCTTCTCTATTTGCTTTGACAATGTCAACCAGAAAACAACAGTTCGGCATCAAACGAGAGACAAAAGAAATAAAATGTTCAACATGGTACAAGCCTATGCTGCCCTCGACCGAATAAATTCGCTCCACTTAAGCGATGAGAGTCCATCACCAGAGGATGTCTTAAGCATTCCACTCCACAAACTGTTACCATGTGAAATGGATGAAGTGGATTTGCGTTCTCAAATGACAGTAATTGTAGAAAGAATACTTTGCTCTCATATTCCCTTCTTTAATGAAGTTCGAGACAAAGTGAAATGGCACATACATCACCAGTACTCGGTAGAATCCACCCGAAAAAGCGAAATGGTAAATTCATTAATTTTTAATCTAGATATAGTTTTGTATGAAAAATGTGATCCTGTTCACTACCAATAGCAGGTGCATGCTTGTGATGCGTAATATATTTCCTTCATTACATCTTTTCAATTAATATTCAGGTACTGATTGGAGTAATGGACAAAGATGAGAGCAAAATTGGAGACGCCATCGATATTGTTAATGAATACCACAAGTATGTACCTCTGAAGCCTGATGGATCCCCTTTAACACTTCCCCTCCATGCAGATGGATTGAGTTGTGAAAGAGTTAATGATGCCCAGAATGCCCGCATAAATGGTACTACAAAATGGTTGCAGTTACAGGGCCTTTTCCCCAACATTCAGGAATGGCATAAAAGATGCCTACTCCTTCAGGTTAGTCTGTAGATTATTCTTTCTTATATTTTCATTTCCGTTAAACAAACCCTTAATAAAATGATGTTATTATTATATATGATGTATATTATTATTATATTATCTACCGGTATATTTTAGGACATATATGATGATTTGTACTCCGGAAAAAGCTCAAGAGAAGTAGGGACATTGTTTCATCTCAAGAACTACTTTGAGCAAAGGAATGTGACTGGGAATGTCAAAGAATCCTTCAATTACAACGAAGATTTCGTAGAGTTTTGTACAGAGGGTTATGTAATTTTACTTGCTTTACATATCTTGGGTATGGATTCCTTGCAGGACATCCCAGATGCTGAGGACAAACTAATGTGCCTGCACACAACAGCAAGCAAAATTATTGACAGGATATTTCAGTCTGCAATGCCCACAGTGCAGAGTATCTTGCGAATGGGTGCTGATGACCCTGATCAACAGGACACCAGTTACCCTTACTGCCTATGTAAGACTGAACAACCCGGGGCTGTCATGGTGTTCTGCGACAATAGGAATTGCCCAAGAGGAGTGTGGTTTCACATAGAGTGCCTAGATATGGAAGAAGATGACATTCCAGAAGGGGCATGGTACTGTAGCACCACCTGTGAGGACGAGAAAGCCAAGAAAAAAACCAGAAAGAAAACCACCACTGCAAATACACTTGCAGATCTAAAATTGCATTATGCTCTTCTACTGATGTGGAAAGGACTTTCCCAGTTGTCCAGGAAAGATGCTCTCAGAGAGAACAATGGGAATATGATCATTTCTCACTGGAAATTTGACCTTCTTCAGTTCTATAGCAAACACCACCCAAAGTATTTTCTTCTAAGCACCAGGTTACTGCTTGCTGTTAATGGCTCAGTTTCTCCAAGACTGCAGAAATGCTTGGTGTGGAACAGAACCGTGAATGTGAATGGAGGTATTGGGCACAACATAGAGATGGATCTCCAAATGGAGTACTTTAACAAAGAGTACAAAGGTAAGGAGGGTTAATTTTTTTTGGCATTTGTAATGCACATTATTCTTAAAAAGTTTGGATGAAATTAAAAAACACTTGCTGGCAACCTTGAAACATCTTTTAATTATTAAATATACATGTAATATCAAACAAGAGGATTTATATTGGATATATACATCTATGCAGTGTGTCAGAAGTTTAAATATCATAAAATGTATATTCATAGAGAGTGTCAAAGACGCAGCAGGACACTTGACGCCAGCAACTGTTGCAAGACACAGCCAAATGATTGGAATAGGCAAAGATGTAAGGAAAGTTTATGACATCAGTGTGAGTGGAATGTCAGGCCGAACAGTACACAAGAGGGGTGAAGCTGACCGGTCCAAGGATATTGTAGAGTTCATCAATATTCTAATGCCTGAGGACATCTTTAACCCCCAGAAAGGTAGACGCCACAAGAATTTTCCAGACTTGGACCTGAATGTGTATACAAAAGTTCTGCCCAAAAATGTGCGTTCTCGTCTGGAGAGAATAAGGAAAGAAGAAAGCAAAAAACTAGAAAGAAGAAATAGAATGCTAGAATGTTAATCATGAGTCAGTTTATGATGTTTTTGCTTGTAACTATGCAGATACTGGTACATGTATAATTTACTAGTTGTTCAGAAGTCAGGGAGACATTACAAATTATCAGGTCTGTACACTTTGACAGCACCTATATTTACTGCAAAATCTTTTCATCTGTTACATACATCATGTACTTTCCCAATCTCCTTAGCTATAGTCTTTTTGAGCTAAGCACATTGACACTGTAATTGTCAGCTTAAAGTACTTGCATTGTTAGAAAGTAGTCAGTGGCATTACTAGTTCAATTTTTTCCATTTTCTGCAAATTCTGCAAATGCAATCAAGAGTATCCTAAATTTTTGTGAATTGTTGTCTTTGCTACATGTAGTTAACAACAATATGTAACTGTTAGTTAACACTGTATCTTTCTAAAATATTCACTTTGCCAGAGTATAGACATATATATCAAAGTTTTAAAAAACCAAATTGTATTATCAAACTTTGAGCTAATCACTTAAACCATGCATGTAAACGCACTTGATTTTTAAACTGTTGTGAATGATATTAGAATTATTTCCTCTGTAGTTTTCTTTTCTTTAATAGAGAAGTATTCTTGAAGCATTGAAATATTAATTATTAAATATTTGAAAGTAACACAATTTCGTTTATTTTGATACAGTTTGATAAGGAAATGAATAATAATAAGTGAACAAACAAGAACCTTGAGATTGCTTTATTCAGACATTCCAATTAATGTATTAGACATGGACTTGAACCTTTAACAACACTGGAATTACCGTAATCAAATAAAATCATCCAATATCATGCAAACATGTGAATGATGTGATGCCTGTAGTGGAAGAAATTTGCTTGAATAAGATTACCCGTATCTGTTCTTAAGTATGGGACACCAGTCAATTTTAATGGGAATAAAAGTACATTAAAATCAGAATACTTTCACCAGTTTAAAATTTTCAAATTTTAAAATATTGACCAAAAAGAAGTTTTCAACAATTTTGGAAAGGTAAAATACTGGTATATAAAATGCCTGTTGGGATTCAATGTCATGATTTACAGATTAATAGGTAATGCTCAAACTCATTCCACTATGCTGTAATTTGGGAAAGAAACATAAAATAATACTTGATTTAATTGTTTACTTTGATAGGATGTAGGTCACAATGAGGTGTCCCATACCACCTTAGTTAATGCCAATATATATATATATATATATATATATATATATATATATATATATATATATATATATATACACACACACACCAATTGATCAACTTGACAACTGAAAGATTAAAGTTTGGGATAATATGTCATTGAACTTGAAAATTTTCATCAGTTGTTCAAGAAATGTTCTAATCTATCTTCAACCTTCTTTTCGCATTTACACAAAGATGCACAATCTGTGCAACACATGCACTTTCCACATACGCAAGTGTCTTGGCAGTTTGCATGCGACTTGTTTGAGTATTTCAGTAGCTCAAGCAGAGCAGTGTCTTGCATCCCTTTAAGATGAAACAATTTCAGGATATTCTCCCTTATACATCGAATACCTGTATCGTTTTCTTTTGTGAGGAAGGATTTTAGAGCTTCATCCTTGCATTTGGACACACTTCTTTTGAATGCATAGCACATAGCATAGCCCAATCTTCCATCCCTTGCACATCTGCCAATTTCCTGCCAATATGACAACGATGACGTTGGTACACCCCAGTGAATGATAAGGTCAACATCTCTAATGTTTACTCCCATGCCAAAGGCAACAGTGGAGATTAGAAGCCTTAATTTTCCATCAGATGAAATGAACTGCTCCATGATTCTGGCTTTAGACTCTTCATCTGTATTGGCATGGAACATGTCTGCAATTTTGTTTTTTGGATCCCTCTCTCCAGAAAAGATATGGTCACCTAACTCGTCTAAAATCCAGTTAAAGATTTGCTGGCAAGCATTGATGCTGCGAACATATATGATAATTTTCTTTACAGTCTTGTCATTGATCTGCAAATGGCCAGGTAGCCACTTCAGTGCCTCTTCAAAGTTGTCCTTCACAGCATCAATATGAAGGAAAATGTTGGGCCTACAAAAGTTGAACATAAGTTATTTATTTTCACTTTTCAGTAAACCTATTTTTACCTAATAAGATAGCAATAATTACTGGTAATGCATTTAGATACATTTGGATGTGGTCATGAAAAAGGTCAATCATTATTTTGTTTATACATGTACTGTCCATTATTTAGTTTAAAATATGTGCATTTTAGTAACACTAATACAAACCTCATAATTCTTATGGACAAAATTGATTCATATTGAGAAATAAGGCATAAGTTGTACCCTGTAATATGCCTTCACATCAATAAAACAAATGTACATGTTAAATTTACCTATCTGGCAAAGCAGCAACCACTTCAGTGTCGTCTGACAGTCCTAAGACTTCAAAGATATCACTCTGAATCTTTTCTGTGGCAGTGGCAGTCAAGACAAGGGTTGGAGCAGACAACCAGCTCTGCAATGTGGACACTTTCCTGTAGTCCGGTCGAAAGTCCAGACCCCTAAAACATTTTATGCTATACTTGACTCGTTCTATTTTTCCTTCATTCCCAAATTCAATATGTCAATATTATGTTTATCAATTTAAAACTACATACCATTGTGAAATGCAATGGGCCTCATCGAAAACAACTGCTGATATTTTAATACTTCTGATCAGCTGTTTCCATTTGGGCAAAAGAGCAGCTTCAGGTGATGTAAAAATTATGCTACTCCCTTGGATATCTAAGTTGGTATAAAATATAGAGGGGGCATTAAATAAATATATGTTTTATAAGTATATCCTCATGAATTTTCTGTTATTAAAATAATATCCAGATAATAATAGTAATAATGTACCCACCCTGTGGTGAACTGTCAAGAAGTGCTGATACCATCATGTTATGGTCTCTTAAAGTCTGCACTTGGTCCAGCATCAAAGCCCGTAATGGGGAAATAACCAGAACGGTGTGTTTACACTCTGGCTGAAAACAATGTACACACATATTTCATTCATCATTATGTTATTTATTATGTATACCCCTAACAAGGGCCTCAGATTGATTAGAGAATAAATAATTTACGGGGTTTGAGAGTCTTAAATGCTGTAAATGCTGTTGTTGACTTTTTGGAATGTAATAAAGTGCGCGAAAACCGATTACGCAATATTTGTTTACTTACATGGATTTCATCCATCAAAAGTGGCAACAGAGTGTAAATCAAGCTCTTCCCGTAGCCTGTTGGCAATTGTGCAAAGACATCTTTTCCTTCCAGAACTGCAGAGATGGTTTCAATTTGCTCTGTCTTTAATTTAATGTCGAAATTGTGATTTCCCAACACTTGTGCAACTTTTTCTCTCCATGCCATGTTTACGAGTTAGGATTTTCCATATAAGGAAGTGGGCGGTGCTTGTTTGCAAATGAAGCGCTTTATATTTTTTGAAAAAATCCGAGGTATTCCGAGTGCGATTTCCGGCAAAATGGCAGGCAAATTTAAACTGAGAATAGTGTATTTCTGAAATGCCTTGATATGGCCATTTAAATGGATATTTGGCGGACTTAATGACATACACATATTCAAAAAGGTCTGTAATTTATATTTATGCGATTTCCACCGGCATATTCTTTTTAACAAGCTTAATATCGACGCGAAGCAGATCCGCTTCGCGGCTGCTACATTGCAAGTATATGGGACGAATTCTTACTGTGACCTGAGCGTAGCCTGGTCACAGTAAGATTATTCTTTCTATCCGTCATTGTGATGGTAGCCTCTTAACTTTAATTACGCAACAAATCAGTTTTCTGACTGCAGTCTTTTTGTTGTGGTATATTTTCTACATAACATCCATATAACGTTATATATCTCCACATTATACAAGTTGGGAACAATCGCCCAAAATCGTTATAATCAATACGATGTCATGTTTGGGGGTATATTATGAGTATCCAATGGAATATTAATTTGAATAAATGTTTGGTTTTTTTTTTTTAATTTTGCAAATATGATGTGTAATCTGTGTTCAAAAAGATAAAATGAAACCGTTTTGGTAAACAATTTTTTTTCTGTAACCCTACTGTTTGAAAGAAATGTATTTATTGACTAACCAATTCAAAAAACTTTCATTTTATTTCACTTTAAATTATTATTCAATTTGTAATATTATGTCTCAAACTGAATAACCCATTTTGAAAAATTGGTTTCAGCCTTTCATAGACCTAGAAGGAGGATAGATTTTAAGTGAAATGTTGCCAAGTTCAGTCCCTTCCATAACATTTGTTCTTTTGTATATGTACACAGGCTGATTCAGAAGTTCCTGACACCCATGTAGAGGTTGATGTTGCCCCACCCCCCAGGCGTCACTCCCGGGCCTGGCTCAACCTGTTCCTGATATTGGTGGCCATTCTGGTGCTGGCGGCTGGGATAACGGGCGGAGTACTTCTGTATAAACGACTCTCACACAAGGTGCGTACAGAAACCTTTTCATTTCTGCAACAAATAACATCATATTATGTTGTTCAGATGGCAGAATGCCTATCCATCCCTGTATCAACTAATACATATAAATATTGGTCACTGTCTAGCAGGCAAACCACAAGACATTAAATTAAGTTTAGAGTGAGAGAAAATTAACTGATCAAGCTTTCATAACATTTACGCATGTATTGTTCAACTGAACACTGCAAGTAAACTTTAACTATATAATATGGCTACATCATGCTTGTATATGTACGGTACTTATCTCAATATCGGCACTAAATATTCAGTGGATCTAAAGGATACATTTCCTTGAAATAACAAGTGGTTAAATCTTCCTATTCATGTTTATATGACCAACACAAGGATATGATGAGAATATGAGTTTATAAGTTTTGAATACAGTAATTTGTTCAGGGTTTAGATCTGTTAAATGTTATTTTCATCCCCGGGATTAAAAATTCATGAAATGTCAGTAAACCTGCTATATTAATTATCAGCTTTAAAATTCCCATTTAAAGTGTGTCAACTGAGGTAAATGAGAGAGAGAACTCATAAACAAATTAATAACTTATTCAATACATGAAGTATCAAGTGCCCACCACCACCACCACCCCAAAAAAAACCCAAATACCAAAACCCAACCTACCCAATATTCCACAAGAAAGTTTTGTTGTTGAACATGTTGAAGCAGTTCATAAATGCACATGTATCTCAGTTGTTTCCACAGGCTTTTAATGCTTAACTTTTAATGCTGAAACATGTTAAAATGTAAAAATTATTTGTATATTTTGTAGACACATGAAGGAGTAAGTACAATATAAGTTATGAATATGAAATTAGACATGGAGTCCCTTTCAAAATATGAGTTGCTTATTTAGAAAATCAACAATGCTTGCTCCAGAGCTTCACACCTTCACTTGGCTGTTTACTTTTCAATAGATTAATTAACAGGAAAGTGCAACTTAGTACACATTTATGAAAAATTGATGTTTGCATTTATTATTTTAACAGTTATCATGCTTTGAAATCATTATCTATATTCATGTTTATGTGAATACAGACATTGCATCAGATGTAGAACAGCTGTTTTCCTGCACAGTGAGCATTGATAAAGGCTATTTAAAGAACTTGCTACGCCTTAAAAGCTTTATCTTCTTCCTAGTAAAATGTTCCTATTTACCCAGTATACAGAAAAATGCACGAGTTTCATGAAATCTAATACATGTGGCATGAACTTAAAAAGATAATTCATTTTTTTGGGAGTTGATTTTAATCAACTCTCCTATGCAGTTACTCTGGCAAACCGGAAGTTAGCTGCAGGTCTGTAGCTCCCGGTCTGAAAAAAATCGGATGGACGACCTGGGAGCTACAGTTCCTCCCATAGTAAAAACCTCCGATTTACGATTTTGTGTGCCGTAAATCGGAGGTTTTTACTATGGGAGGAACTGTAGCTCCCAGGTCGTCCATCCGATTTTTTTCAGACAGGGAGCTACAGACCTGCAGCTAACCGGAAGTAAAAGTGTTTGGACTTAAGCACAAATCATCACCGCTGATAAAACGTAATACATAAAAATTATCGATAAATTCGATGTAATGTATTCAGAAGCATTGTTTTTCAAGGAAAATTTTTCATAAATACCTTAAATAGAGTCAGACTTTAAATGGTCCGTACAATTTAAATATTTTTTTCTGTAGTCGTAATATGTATTCCTATGCAAGAGTTCGATTACAGTGGTAGCGTTTGGAATAAAGAACAGACGATAGAACCAGTACTGGTGTAGACTAGACTTTATTATCATTTGTTAGTTAAAAATTGCTTTGATTCCCTTTCCCAGAAATATTTTGATTACTGATACATAATACATCGTAGCCTTTGATGGCAGTAACTCTATCTTTGTATATTACACAACGTGATTGACATAGGGTTTTCCATTTATACATGTAGCTCAGAATTCTTGTCAGAGAATTCATACATGTGTTAGAAAAAATTGTGTGTAATTATTAAATAGAGCTAAGAAACTACTTGCCATGCGAAATAACATATCGTTGATTTCAAAATATATAACAATCAATAAAAATTAAAATCATTTCAGTACTTCAGTACTTTGATATTAAAATTACATGCATGGTCTGGCAAACAAAGGAGTCATACATAATGTAAACTACAGTTCATCGTGTGAATATATAAAACTGTAATTGAATCCTTGAGTGAACAACACATATTATACTATCTAAATTTAGTCCACTAAAATGAGGAAGTGGTTTTTGTGTAGAATTTCAATTTTACTAAAATTTTTAGTTAGAATGAGAGATTTAATTGTTTTAATAAAACCACATGATGCAAATGAATTCAGCATTATAATAAAGGTACTTTTAAATAAACATACACAGTGATTTGCCTTGTTAATGTACATATACATGTTTGTCATATTTTTTCTGACAGTAAAGAAAAAATAATAACATGAATAAGATACTGTCCTTTCATGTAAAAAAAAAAAGGATTTTAAAAATGTAACAGAGGAGATGCGATCAACATCCTGTTATTTGACGCCACTGAGACAGCAAGACTAGTCATCTTCCTGCTGGTATATTCTTTATCATTTGCTGCACTTATAAAGAGGAAAACTAATTGATACAGTGCAACTCTAATGCTTAGGTTTTTACATTGTGTTGGTTTGTCAGTAGAAGAGTGTCAGCCCCGGACTAATTATACGTAGGCGAGACTGATGCTGCTCTAAGGAAGCGCCTATTAGTTATAGGAGAATTAGTAAGGATGTGTATATAAGGGGGGGAATTAATTATAAAATATCATGTGTGAATGACTCGCTGTTTGAGAGAACTAAAAATATAACACTGATCGTTACCTGCTTAACAGGAAACTTAGTACATCCTACTACATGCACTGGTATGTGTGGCTTTGACATGTAATGGTTTGGGGAAATCTTGTGTGCAGAATTTCAAATTCATTAATCACTTTCACAATTAAAATATCACTTGTTTACACAGGAAGTTTAATATTTTAAGACACCAATCCCCACTTTTTAATGTTTATTAAAGCTACAGTATTTGATTTAAAAATTTTCAATTTTTTAAATGTTATTGCTCATTCCAATTATATTGATTCATGTTTTGACAAATGAAATTGCAAATTAGTAAACATGTTAGGTAAAATGTGACTCACTAAAAACATTCTGAATTAAAAAAAGAATAGTACAAGGCATGTACAATTTTTTACTTACTTGAAAGTTTTTAAGAGTGAAGCACAATCATTAATACAGGGAAGAATCGTCTCTATCAGTCACCAGCATTATCAGTATTTGAATTGTTTATAATATATTATGAGGCCTGTAAACTAAAATATCTCAATGCTTGGAAATACTAGTATTTTAGCTCCGTCTATTAATCAACTAAATAAGTATTTGTGATCGTCTAGCTGCTATTCTCTTTCTATTAATTTTAAATACAAAAGGAAATGTCATCAGTTATAATAATGGTGCAGTTACAATATGAATTAACAACAAAACAGGCATAGTTGACTCATAATTTGTTTACTGCACCAAGCTTTGGTAAATAATTTGTGTAAATTTGTATTCAAAGTAAGTAATGATTTCTCCTCTCTCAGATAATCCGTGGACAGTGTGGATTCCGGGCTGACCTCCAGTATGACTACCAGTCCACCATAATGGACAATGACATCAAACCTGATGTTCCAAAGGAGCCTTACTTCCTCCCCAATCAGCAGGTGGACCAGCAGTGGAGCAAGGATAAGACAGAGGAACCAGTGTTGAACAAGCCCCACAAGCACCACCGCCACCACCGGCCCCAGACGATGCACTATGACCTCTCAGAAGATGTACAGGTCATTGACGACCAGGTGGAGAGGATCCACATGCCAAGTTTCAAGGACTTTCGTGACACCATGATTCTCCACGACTTCCAAAAGGTATTCTTTTCGGAGAATAGAAGCATTTTGACAATGAAATAAATGAAAAATGCTTTAATATGTGGTTGTTTTTAGGTTGATAAGAATTGTTGAAGTTGTTTTGTGTTTTTATTTGCAGAATTACACAGCTATTGTGGATTATGACAAAAGGTCTTGCTACATCATGAAGTTGGATAGAGTGAAAGTTACTCCTCCCAAGGACTGGATTGATCTTATCCAGAAGTTTGCTGTAAGTTCACTATCCCAAGCTCCTCTTACCCCCATTCCAGTTTTAAACTATATATACTATATTTATAATTCCACATCATTACTTTGAAAATATGCAAAAAAGTTATGAAAGAATATGAATTAAAATGTAACAGGCAATAAGGATTTTCTTATTTACAAGTGCTGCATGCCAACACAAACTTCCGAATGCCTATGAAATTTTTAACCCATTCAAACCAGATAACTAAATTTACTCAATTGTTACTGTCTGTGTGAATTGGGGAAACTGGTCTCTTTTAGACTGGTTACTACATGCCCAGGGCTGACGTCCTCAGGAAACAGTACCGCGTGACCTTGCCAGCTCTGAAGGACATTTCATTCCTGGGTCGCTACATTGAAAAGGAGTGCCTGTACTTCCAGACCTACACAATGGAGAGAATTGTCGGAGACCACTGTATGTACACATACTGTTCTCCTTATACACTGTTAACCAACTTTAATTTTGCAACAACTTTATTTCGTGATTTACTAGTAAATTAATTTCCACAACAAAGCCTATAGCTACATGTGTGTATACCACCTAAAACAAATACAAAAGACACCAAGGTACTGGTTCACAGTGATAACATTTGTAATGAGAGGAGGCTTTTATGAACTTAGCTAAATTATCTTTCATGCATGCAAAGTTGGTTTACAATCATCCACAGTTTTATGATGATTCATTTACATTTACAAAGCAATATTGAAAAGCACTTTGCAGTAAATTCTAGAAAAATGATAATGATGAAAATCATTTTCTTGATGAAGACTTGACACTGCACTTAATACATGTCGACCCTAATTTTTTTTACAGTCATTGCCAAACGGGATGTTAGAGGGTTGAGCAATGCTCAATACAGTTACTACGAGCCCCGCATCAATAGCTACATTCAGATGCAGCTGTTTAAGCCTCAATAATAGAGAACAGGGCCGAGATACGAGAGCAGATTGTTGTTGAACTTTTGTTGCCAGAAAGAAAGAGGATTTTAGATCTCTTGATGGACGTTGTACTTTTTCAAGGGATTTTTTTAAGTCCCACCTGGTTTCTACAAAGAAACTTTTCCGTTTTTGTACATAATAATACATGGAACTTTATAGATTATCAAGGAGAGCTCTTGTGTCTATTAGTTGAAATTTCTGTCTCTAACTAAATCTGATGGTTCGTCAATCTTGTACGCCACCTTTCTGCCATTGTGCTGAATAAAAAAAACGCATGTTTTCACATTATTTTTTAAATAGTTTCGTTGTTAAATACGTTAATTTTGACTCGAGAGCCTTCCTTAGATATGTTTAGACTGATTTTATTCTGTTTGTTATACAAGTTGTTAAGCGTATAAAATATGCTTTGATCTGTAACATTTAGTTTCCCATAGCCTTGTCATGTGTATGTTGTATAAATTGTTATGTGTATTGTAATGATCCAGCATCAAAATGCCCGTTGATAAGACAGCCTACATGTTCCCACATGTTTCTATGTGATCAGGCGACGGGGCTGTATATGCTTGTTTCATCTCTAACAGGATTGTAAAGTTTGCCGAACAATATTAATTTGAGGATGTATATTAACAATGCAACTTTCTGTTGTACTAGTAGTACATATATTAATTGTTATTTTTATAGAAAAATAAATGTTTGTTAAGAAATGAAGAACTTATAAATGGCAAATTTTAACATGTCAGTTTATTGTTAATTTTGAACTCATCGCAGGCAGGATTTTTGTCTTTGCATTTTTCCACTCATTTTTGATATAAACTTTATTAAATCAGATGGTCACTCTGAAAAAAAAATAAATCAAATGTTTTATTGTATCTATTAAAGTATTGTATAGTAGTATTGCTTATTATCTTCATATAAGTGAGGTTTCGTGATGAAAGCATTATTTTTAGCATGTATAGAATTTCATTTTGAAAGTAATTGTTAATGACATGCTATCTGGTCAAGAAATTGTGTAAATTTTTGTGCTCTATTGTGATTTAAATGTCGTCTTTTGTTGGAAGAAATTGACCCTTTATTTTCAAGTCAAGACTACCGGGCAATTCCTAATAAAACAAACTCAAGCAATTTTATGAAAATTATTTTATTAGCATACAGTTACAAAATTCATTTTCTGTTAGTTTTAACTTCTTATTTTTTTTCTCTTATAAACAAGAATTATACATGTATATTGATTAAACGATTTCAATTTGATTCATTTTTATATACCGTTTCATTTTATATTGTCTACTTTAATTTCAGTACATTTCAAAATGTAATTAAAATGTAAATCGAATCATTAAAATCAGTATAAAAGTATTTGTTGAAGTGTTTGTTGAATTTCCTATGGTAAGGAAATGAAAAAAAAAACTGGATTTATTTCTATTGCAAATCTTATTATACTCCGCAAACGAAGTTAAGGGTGGTTTATTGGAATCACCCTGTCCATCTGTATGTAGAGGCAATTTTGTCCCCTTATAGAATTTTTTACCACTGCATGGAATAGTCTGAAAATTTGTACTTATGTTGAACACCATCTGAAGATGTGCACCTGCAAGTTTTATTCTTAAAGATTTTATTACTTAATTGATGGTAAACATTCTAAAAAATATTTATATACCGGTAAATACATCCAGATGGAGGTTTTAAGCTCACCAGAGCTGAAAGCGCAAGCGATCTTTTCTGATCACATTTTGTCTCGGTAAACTTTTCACATTTTCAACATCTTCTCCAGAACCACTGGGTCAATTTATATCAAATTTGGCACAAAGCACCCTTAGGCAAAGGGAATTCAAAGTTGTGAAAATTAAGGACACTTTTTAAAGGGGTGATAATTAGGAATTATTGAACATTTTTGAGAAATTTTCAAAACTCTTCTTGTCAGAAACTAATCGGCCAGGAAAGCTGAAACTTGTGTAAAAGCATCCTCAGGTAGTTTAGATTCAAGTTTGTTCAAATCATGATCCCAGGGGTGGGATGGGGCCACAATGGGGGGGGGGGTGTCGTATTTTTACATAGGAATATACAAGTAAAAAGTAAATCTTTAAAGATTTTCTCAAAAACCAATCAGCCCGGTAAGCTGAAACATGCATGGAAGCAACATCAGGTAGGGTAGATTCAAGTTTGTTCAAACCATGATCTCCGGGGGTAGGGTGGGGCCACAATAAGGGGTTAAATTTTTAAATACGAATATATAGAGAAAAATCTTCTAAAAACCATTTGCCTAGAAAAGCTGTAACTTTAGTTAAAGCAACCTGGGTAGGGTACAAATCAAGATCCCTAGGGGTAGGATGTGGTCACAACGGGGGGGGGGGGGGGTGACATAGGAATATAAAGATTTTTTTTTTTAATTTTCTAAAAAAAAAAACATTTGTCTGGGAAAGCTGTAACTTTAGTGAAAGCATCCTCAGATAATGTAGATTCAAATTTGTTAAAATCAAAATCTTGAGGAGTAGGGAGGGGCCACATTAAGGATCTTATTTTACAAAGGAAAACATTATTTATTCACAAAAATTGACATGTTATATGTTTTTTCTTATATGCGAGCATTTTAACATATTTCTGATTCTTTAAAATTGTTTAGACTTTGGCCCCTGGACGATTCTTGGGCCTCTCAAGGGGGTCAGAGTTTGATGTAGGCTTATATCCCATTAAACAATTGTTTAGACTGCGATATATGTTATATAAAATCATCTTGTTAGAAAATGGAAAATATCCAGGGGGAATAAATGGATTTTTTATTTATACAGGATCTACATGTACTATACTACATTGTCCAGATACTTTGTATTGTGACCCTATTAAGCTGATTTTGTCATGCGATTGGTGCTCAGGTAAGCGATGTGGCCCATGGGCCTCTTGTTTCAGTGTTTGTCTTTATTTTATAACTAAATATATGTTTTTTAAGTATTCCATCAGGGACGTATATACTAACAATGCAAAATATTTGTCAATTATAAATTCTTTGGAGCTAATAAGAACATTAAAGACAAATGAGGCTGGATTTATTTGTCCTAAGGGAGCCATTATCTGAGCATTGTTTAGATGGAGCATGTGTTAAAGAAAAATCTATTATCTGTAAAATGGACAGAGCTTTGTGGGTTTCTTCTATACTGTTTCATATAAACCAAATTTATTTTTTATCTCCGTGCCACGGAGGACGCATGAGGCCGTGCAACAAAGGAGGCCACTTACGTCGGTCGCTGGCAACAACCCGCGCCTCTCTCCATCTGTTTCACCCCAGTTCTTCCCTCTCTTTCTCCACTATGCGCCTGCAGGTGTTCTTTGGCCTTCCTCATCTTCTCTCTCCTTTAAGAGTTCAGGTCAGCGCGGTTCTGATGTTCGAACTGTTGTCCCTTCGGAGAATCTATCCATCTCCAACGCCTCCCCTAGATTGTTCTTGAAAATGGGATTGTTGCTGTTTGCTCATATATCTTGTCTGGCCAATGTATTTTCAAAATTCTCCGAAGACATTTTCTATGGAATGCTTCAAGATTCTCCTCATCTTTTTCGGTGGTTCTCCAGAGTTCAGAGCAATACAGTAACATTTGTGTTGAATATTCTTAGCTTGGTCTTAGTGCTATAATGGGCTGATTTCCATAAGTTGCTCAGGGATGAAAAGGCCCTCCTGGCCAGTCCTAGTCGTTTCTGTATATCTGCTTCTGTCCCTTCGGTCTTGTCTATTGTGGCTCCGAGGTAAAGGAATGTTTGCACCTCCTCAACTTTATTTTTTAGGTTGATGCATGGCATCGTTCTTTTTTCCTTCTTTTTCTTTTTACATCATTATAGGGAAATAAATTATATCATTATTAATAAAGAAATGAATTCTTTTGAAAAATGATACTTAGAAGCCGATTTTCAAATTTGATTTTATGGGTTTTTTTTTTTGGCAATTGTTAAAATTGTTTGTGATATTCAATTCTCGATTTTAAGTTTAAATAATGGAAGTATGAAAATTATGATAATGTTTTGCGAGTTTATCCAAGTTAACAAAATGCAAGCTCACCAAAGAAAATCAAAGTCCTATGGTATCACTTTCTGAGATATGGAGTTGCATTGTACCATACAAGAAAGTGAGACTCAGATTAGAAACATATTCAAAGTTTTATCCACAGAAGAGCTTTGCATGGCTATTTTCATTTACTGCAAAGGGAGGGGGTGGGTTTTTTCCTCTATAACAATTAAATAAGAAAATATCAGATACATAAATTTGTAAATGTATTACATTTGTATTTACAGTGAAATTTTTAGTTTTTTCTTTGTTAGCTAAAATGTTTCTTTTACGATTCTAGAATATTTTTTTTCTTTATGTGTCACAATCCTTTATGAATCAATTATATATATTAGTTACGTACTTTAATTAAATTCATATTTGTCCCATTTAAAATTAGCCTTACGGGAGTATTAGTTCCCATTAGGGCAGCTCTAGTTTTTAATTTTGAGTATTCTTTAAACATGAAAATGTGCCTCATGTGTGTATGAAGGTAGCAAGCATTGCAGATTTTTTGTTGTTGCAAAGCTAGATACATTCATAGCCCGAGTGAAGTGAAACCGGGTGGAATTGAAAGAAACAAAAATAACTCCGGTTTGGTTGAAGGTTTATTTTGTGCACAGCATGCACCAAAAACAAATTTCCATAGTTGCCGCCCCATGAGGTTCGAAGGTCAAACTTCTAAAACAGCTTTGGTGTGGTGGGGTGTGGTATTTCTGCTGTTGAATATGTTGAATGCTTCAAAAATAAATTAAACTTTAAACTGGAAAATAACAACTGACAATTATAAAATATCTGTCCACTCTGACAGCCAGTTCCAAAAGGCATGGAAAACAAAATGGAGACTTCCCTGACAAAAGAATTTTCCTTCCTAAATAATTCTATAAACAACTACATGTATAAATAGAACAGTGACCACAGGTGAATCCCAAAGAGGAATAACCAATGAAATAAAAGACAAACACACAATCAATATATTATTGTAAAATTTATTTAAGTAAATAATATTGTTATTTTGAAATCATAGTCTAACTGCTAAAAACTACTAGTAATAAATAAATTAAAGCGAAGAAATCCATAACCAATCATTGAAATTCGCGAGATAAAATATCAAAAGAGGTATTTCACTCTTTTACCTACTTCCCCGCGTCGGAGCGAGATAAAAAATCAAAAAAGGTATTTCACTCTTTTACCTACTTCCCCGCGTCGGAAAATGACGTCTCGGCGTTTCACTTATTTGACAAAAACATTCGTGTAATCCCATTTGGAAGATAAGATTTCTAAATGGTTCTGCCTTCTTCTTCCTGCAAATTAGAAAACATATTTGAATTGGAACAATAAGAAGTTATATGGGAAACATTCTTTTTCCAGTTTTATTTCTGTTTAGCACAAATCCATGCTGCATATTTGGATAACAGAAAGAAGCCAGTTTGATAGCGAACATGTAACTTTCATTGTCTCGTTAATCTCCTTAGAACTTCTGTTTCAACTCTGTTAAGTTAAGGTATGAAATGCTGTTGCTTCCGGAATCTCCTCCTGAGCTATCTATCACTTGCGATAGTGTTCTGAAATGATACATTATTATATACACCAGTCCCCTGAGCAACATGAGACTCATCAGCAACCACTGGACTGCTGGCTTCTTGCTCTTCCTAACTAATTACAAGACCCCATACAGAATAATCTTCAGAGTCACTCTTCGTAGATTCTTCCTTTCGGGTAGCTCTATGTTCCTCATCTATGAACTGTCTGGTTACAGGCTTTATAGTCCTAGATTTCCTTGGTGCTGGTGTTGGTGGTGCATTGTTTAGAAAACCGACCGGAAGCAAGAGGTTTCTATGTAAGGTTCGAGTACGATCTTCCATATTTCCCTTCTTCACTGTGAAAACAGGAATATCCTCATTTGGATGTGCGATGATCTCCAACCCTCATAGTTCCACCTCTTACCGGTGTATCGTAGGTCTCTCTGCTTAGTTCGTGCTTTCTCGGCTGCTGCTGCTGCTAACTCATATGCTTTTTGTATTCTACGCCGCAAGTCAGCTACATACTGATTTGTTGTTGGTTCCTTCTCATTTTTCTCTCAGCCAAAATGTCATGTCCACACGCAACCTTGGATTTCTACCAAACATAAGTAGGTAAGGAGTCTGTTCAGTGCTTTCTTGGTGGGTACAACTGCAGACATGTGCTAACGGATATTCATATTTCTTTCAATTGGCTTTCTGGGTAGATTGAAGAGAACCAAGACTATCCAGCAGAGTACGGTTAAACAGCCCACACATACCATTACACATAACTTGATAGCAGGTCGTCACTGATTTGTTCATACCTGTAATAGAACACACATCTTAAATAATCCTACTTTCAAAATTGGCACCCTGATCAGAATGAATTCTAGCAGGTATACTATAATGCACAATAAAGAAGTTGAAGAATGCTTCTGCTGTTGTTCTAGCGAGCTGTTAATTCCTGCTTGGAAAAGCCATGGCGTATCGCGTAAAATGGTCTGTGATCATTAAAATGTGCTGAAAGAGATCTATTTTTCCCAGGATGACCATGCTGTGCGTTTCATATGGCTCTCCAAAATCTCTACCTGGTGATATCCACACTTCATGTCAATTTGGGAAAATAATGTATAACCAGCCATACAATGTAATAACGTTGCGGCTCTGCAGTGGAAGTGCATAACTCTCCTTCTAAGTTAGTTTTCAGTTGCCTATAATCCACACAAAGACGAAGACTTGTTTTTCTTTCTCCCAAGAACCACATTGGATGTGTATAGGGAATGTGAATGTCAAATAATCCCAATATGTAGCAGTTGTCTAGTATGTGAGTTGACTTCGTTCAAAATGGCTGCTGGGATTCTTTGAATGGTGTCTCGTGTAATAAGTTATGGTGCATGTAGTTAAGTACCTCCTGCGCACAATATCTTTAAAATAAATCTGAAATTGTTTTCTCTAAATTTCTGCTGATGTTTTCCATGTAGCAGTGAGTTGTTTTAACTTTAAGTTCTAAGAGCTCGTCTTGGTCTGATGGTGCTGATTTTGCTGTAATAGGCTTTGTTCGATTTTTATAATCGTTCTCCAGCTGTCGTAACTTGTTGAAATCCTTTATTGAGTCGTATTTATGTCCGCTTATATCCTTCAAGTCATCTAGTAATCCCATTCGAAGCATCACATGTAACATGCTATTAATTTCTGTTTGTCTCACTACTTCTTTCTTAAGGCCTTTTCCTTTGATGTCCTATATAGTCTGTTACTCCATGCAGTAACATCCTCATCTTCACGTTGTTTCGTACTGTAAAATTCTGCTAGAGGTTGTTCAACAATTTCATAAAAACTTTCATTTGTCTCTAAAATTTCACTTAATGATTTGTCCAGTCCTTGGTACATTACCATACGGGTTGCTGATTCTGTTAGTAATAGACGGATTGCATAATCTTCTTGCTCCCTTGCGTAACCCTAGTCCTTCATCAACATCTTTACTTCGTATCGCCATATATCATAAGCTATCTCCGCTCTATTGTCAACACCAGAAATGATTCTAACCTTTGGAGAATACGGTGATAATGTCGTTCACTTTGTTCTGGTTGTGCATGTTTCTTCTGTTGGTAAACTTAATGGGGAAACTTTTAATTTGACATCTTGCTGTCCATCCTTTAAGTGAGCAATATAGTCTTTGATCTATTGATCCAGTTCAGTTGGATTATCTTCCGTTGGGTTCAGACCCATCTCCTGAAATGTCTTCAGCATCCTTTATACACAATCTTTTCATCGGGGTTGGAGAGAAGAGGACTTGAAGGTTGCTTTATGATAGTAATTTTTTTTCTCTGCCATGATTAAAGGGACATGGTGACGCACAAACCCATGATTTAGCAAATATCGAATTTTTACACGATTACCACATATTTTATATATCATATGGAAAGATGAACTTTTGAAAAATTACGGTGTTCAAAAGTAAATAAATGAAATTAAAAAGAGAAAAATAGAATTAAGCGTTGAGCCAACACAAAAATGTTGAGTTTTCCTTCAGCTTCATAGCCACGCAAGCGCAGGGGAATGTAAATACTGCAGCGTCGCATACATCATGAGCCAGAAGTCTCTCATTGAAACATGATGTCTTCAAGAACTATATATTTATTAAGATGCATCCTCTATCAATGCATATTTAGTACCACGGACACCGAATAGCTTCAAATTCAAATTCTTTTTTCAGTGTGTCAATCCCACTGTAACTATTTTTAGACAGAAATTGTAATCACGTGACACTAAACCAATGTCCAAAACAACTCGGTTTGTTTACATATTGTGCAATTTCCGGATGAGTTTTAATGACTTGTAAATTGATAGGTGATGACTTATGATGCGAGAAACTTATCGTATGATGAAATTTCGAGAAACTCTTCTTATTTTCGTTGTCATAATCAAAAAGTAAAACATCTATTTTGAGTCACCGTGCTACTTTAACTCTGTAGTATTGTAATGATTTTATTTCCGGATTGAAATGTATCATGTGTTTAGCCAATCAGGTGCCTTCGTTTTCAACCAATCAGTGATTAGCGTATACCCAATAGAAATATTGCATGATTAGACCAATCGGTGAGAACTTGTTGGGTATATATATTTAGCCACCCTAGTCATTATTCTGCCGGTTAACGACTCGAACGGTCGTCTGATGAGCAGGGATTTGATCTGTGTCGGAAAGCAGCAAAATTGTTAGCTAGACCACTCAGTAAACCTGTTTCTGTTCTGCATGTATTGGTGACTTGATACTGTCTTTGTGACTTCGATTGTGTCTTAGTGACTTTCGATTGACCGTGTATTGGAGACTTGATAGTGGCTGTTCACAGTTGCACAGTGGTAGCAAGCAAAATTGTGTAAACCCACGGTCTACAGTTAGTTGATTAGAGGTTGATTTTGTATTTTAATTCTTTGTTAGTTGTTCTACAATCGATTATAGCCAAGGTACGCCCTAGGAAAATATTATAATAACAGCGCGTTATATTGGCATTTGTAGGCCTCGTTGCATTTTTTTAATATTACTTGATCCTTAGGAAGGAACCATAGCGAACTCATGAATTAATAGATGATTATTTTATTTGTAACTTGAAAAACCGTTACAGTATTATACAAAAGTCATAGACTGAATGAATATTTAAACAAAAAAGTAACAACAAAATTTTGTTACATTTCTCTGGTTGTCACGCCGCCCGGTTGCACAAAATTCACGTTAGGCGCCATTTAGACCGATTGGAATTGAACGAAACAAAACTAACTCCGGTTTAGTTGTAGTTTTTTTGTGCACGGCATGCACCAAAAACAAATTTCCATTTTTTACCCTCCCATGAATTGCGAAGGTCAAATTTCTAAAACAGTGTTGTACGGTATTTCTGCTGTTGAATATGTTGAATGCTTCAAAATTAATATAAACTTCAAAACTAACCACTGACAATTATAACACTTCTGTCCACTTTGCCAGCCAGTTCCAAAAAGCATAAAAAACAAGATATAGCCTTTCCTGAAAAAAGAATTTCCTCTCCTTAACAAATCACATGACCAAAATCTATAAACAACTATAAATAGAACAGTGACCCACAGGTAAATCCAAAGACGGAATAACCAATTAAATAAAAAAAAAAAACTAACACACAATATAAATTAAAATGTATTTAACTCAAAAATATTTCTATTCTAAAATCATAATTAAACTGTTTAAAACCAATAAATATATGAAAGTGAAGAAATTCGTAATCAAACATTGAAATTCGTGAAATAAAATTATTAAATGCGGTAAAGGTTTACTCTATTCAAAAACCACTAAATAAAGTTTATTATTTGTAGTTACATCCACTTTTGAATCTTTTACTCAATTATTCGTAAAAAGTGAGTAAAAGTATTATTTGTATTGTTGATTAAAACGTTTCACAGAAGAAAGAATGTGTAAAGGTTGTCATGGTAACTAGTCTACTCGGGAGTCTGAGGTCAGTCCATGCAAGCCCGTGCTCTCAATGTAGCTTTAGTTTCGATCGATCAAGAAATAAACAGCATGATGAACAATGTAATTCATGTGTGTATTGTCCGACAAATTATCATCATTTATTTAATTTTTCAAACTTCTTGCCTTGCTTGGCATGACAATTACATTATGACGAAAATTGCAAACATTTCTTGTAATTCATTATTTCTTTCCTCTCCAACGACGTGATTGTCCCCATTGTCCATTGACGAATTTAATGAGTGCATTTAATGTAGGTCCAAAGCATTCAGCCCAACTATTAAGACAAGAACCTGAAAATGTTTGTGATTATTTTGTTTATCCTTCTCATATTTTGCACAAATACAAACGAAAACAGAACAATAGAAATTCTTTATCTGGGATAAAATAAATAAATAATGTAAACAAAACACACGGTAGGAAATCTTAATATGATAAGTTAATGTGATGGGGAGTCTTTCGTCCAACATTGTATCCGTGATGCATTGTCTTGGCTCCTTTTGAATTTTCCCGCCAAAGGTCCAAATTCAGAGAAAATCGTCGATCTCGACATGGATAAACATCATTGCTATAATAAAAAATATTTAATATTAACATCCTCTTAATACAATTCATTTTTATGGAGATATGTTGTCTTTCAATGCATAGTTTTGAGAAGAAGAATTTTAGATTTTTCTCTATATATTCATTTTTCATATTTATATATAAGTAAAAATCGACCCCCACCCTACCCCCAGGGATCATGATTTGAACAATTTACATTATCTGAGGATGCTTACACACAAGATTCAACTTTTCTGGCCAAATGGTTTTTTTTAAGAAGAAGATTTTTGCAGGATACCAAAAATAATTCAATAATTTCAATAATTCTTAATTATTTCCCTTTGGAAGAGGGCGTGGTTCTTGAATCCCCTTTACCTTAGGATGCTTTGTGCCAAGTTTAGTTGAAATCGGCCCCGTAGTTCTTGAGAAGAAGTCAAAATGTTTACAGACGGACAGACATACAGACGGACGCCGGACATAAAGTGATCAGCTCAATTTGTTTACATTACTATACAGCCAAACAGTTTGATATCTTATTAAATATTAAAATTCAAAATTAGCATTTTGGAAAAACATCAATCTAAGTAGCCAAAATACTACTGAGATAAGATCTCATTTTTTTTACTACTTACCTAGATCCTGAAGGCTGAAACACATAAGTCTGTACCTCCGACACCTGTGTATTATCACATACAATACGCGACAGTCTTAGTCTCTTTATTTCGTTTAGCTGATCTAAAACACAAAATCAAATTGTGTTACAAGTCACCAATTCAAATAAGCTATAACCATAAACAAATACTGTATACCATGAAATATTCGTCCCGGTTTTATTTTTGCCTCTTTCGCCCTCGTTGTCAGCGGGCAAATTTAATTAAGAATCGGGCGATTTCATATCTCTTTAACGCAACTGTTTCTGAACAAATTCAAGACAGGGCGAACTCGTTTTCAGGTGAAGAAAGGCGTAAAAAAGGGGCGAAAATAACCCTGATTACAGTAGTTAAATTACAAATTTAGACACCTGAACAATTAAAGTTCTTACCTTCCTGGAATCCTATTGATAAGAACTTATTTTCGTACCAGAATCTGTCTCCAGCTTTAAGGTGGTAGAACTGTTTTGCAATAAGACAGGCAAATGTCGGCCCGACCAATCCTCCCGGTAGATGGCGCTCCGATAGGGCAGCTGGATACAGATCCATGTCATCTGGAAGTCTGATGTTAAGTAGTATTACAGTAATAATTCATGCATACGCATAAATAATATAATATATCTGATATTACATTTTGTACCTTTAATACTACATATAAATGTCAACCGAATTATTGAAAATTTTCAGATATGACCAACAGTTATGGTTGTAAAGAGGAAAGGTGGGGTGAAAATAAGAAATTCGGACGCAGTGTCCAAAATTTTCCTATCCGAATTAAATAATACTTATTGAAATTTCAAGAAAATGAAAATTTGATAATAATTTGATGAAACACAATGCATTAAAGGCATCTGATTCGAAATTTACAACTATTTCTAAAACAATTTTAACGAGTGCAATACCTTAAAATAATAATGGAAATTTTATTGTATATTTTCGGAGGCGTTTAAATGTATTAAAACTGTTTAAAATGATTTTTACCTGTATAAAGATTTTAACAAGGCAGCGTCCTCTGGATCATGATCAACCATGCCTCCAGGACCAGTGCTAAAATGAACCACCGGTTTCAATCCACAGAACTTCCTCCAAGCATTATACCCTGGGATTCCATGATCCCGCCCTCGTTGAATATTCAGTGCTGCCAGATCGAAACTTTTTTGTTTTTTATCTAAGAACAGCTTATTCCTGACGCCATCATCAAAACACTTGTCGTCTGCTGCCATGAAATCGCCGATCATCCATCGACCGAGTCCGTCGAAGCCTCTGCCGTGACGATCTTTGGTCAAGAGCAGCCCAGGTCTGTTAAAAGTTTTCTCAATGGGAACGATTTGAATTGGCTTGTGAGAGGGGGAAAACAGCACCTGGTTATTTGGAACCTGTGAGTGACCAAATCTGAATGCAGCTACACCGAACACGTTTGAGATGGACGGATTAACACTGGGGTCATAAACGGTGTCATGGCCTTTTCTCTTCGAGCGGAGCAAATATTTGGATCGGATGTCCGTCGGTAGGAGCAGAGGTAAATACTCGGTATACGTTATGTGCTGAATGACAGCAATGATAATTTTTCGAGTCTCCTGGTATAATGTTTCGTCACACCAATGAGGATTGACCGCGGATAGACCACGGGCTATTCTGTTATGTTCACGGACAAACAACAAATGTAAATACGTCAGCGATGGGGCCACCATACTTCTTTTGTCCCCTGAAGAAAACAGTCATATTTGTATTCGTTTCGTATAAAATGTCGAAATGGTATTTTTTTAAAAACCGTCTGACAAAAGAGAAAAAAGCATTTTTTATTATTAACTTGAATTGTTATTGTACATTTAGTTTAACATCGATTTCTGATGAGAAAAGACTTAAAGCTATACACGCTATAATTTGCGTCAAATTTAAATGACGGGGAAAATACATGTGTTTGATTCAAGATATCAAATTTTAAACAATAAAATATATTAATTTTTCTGCCAGGAAAGTAATGCCTTCTCATGAATACCAATCTATCACGTGATATCGACGGCTAATTTTAGACTTTCATACAAAACTTGGTGGGGGTCATTGTTGGAGTTTCACGAAGGAAAGGATATAATTTTTTCAGTAAAGCATAAATTTGTCCTATATATGAGAAAGCAAATACACAAGTGTACGAGCATGTCCATGTCTATGTACTTCCCTTGTACAATGACGTAGGCTTATGTGTTTACCCCTAAGGGCTATTTTTAGTTCGTGCGAGTGCTATCCTATTTAAACATTAAAAAATAATAGTACCGTGAATGACAAACGCATTACACTCATAATACATGTATTTACTTCAAAGTAGCAACTGTTAAAACTGTATAAAAAATCGAGACGGATATGTAATTAGGCAAACAATAACGGCTACCTGATTTCCCACTGACATGCGCAATGAGGTCGGTTTCGCTCTTTCTTCATCAATATTCATGAAAAGGCATTACTTTCATGTCAGGAAAATAAACAATTAAAATTCTATATCTTTGTAACTAGAAGGAAGTATCCACTGTAATTTACAGAATATAGTTAACTTTTATAAGTAAAGAAACATGCGTTTTCACTGTCATTCAAAATTGACGCAAATTATAGCGTGTTTAGCTTTAAATATATTTTCAAAAACCGTTAACTTATAGACCTAACATTACTGTGCCTTTTACATACTAACTTGGCGAATCCCATACATGCCTGCATGAAAACAATACTCCGACGGCTTCTGGACGATACAGTCGCTTTTATTGGTTAGCGGTAGCATTCCGTCGTCTGTCACTTTCAACAGACCTATTGGGACAAACAAGAAATCGAAAAGTCATCTCAAAATACATAAACGAATAACTGTGGACTCGGTAACCACATCAATCTTGTACATGCTAATTTATTCAATGTCCAAATCATTCATAACTGTCAAAGGTTAGACTAAAGTAACTTCGAAAAAAACCCAAGAGACCTTTAGGCCTTAACGGTCACTTGAGTAGCATATAACCCATACACAAACTTGTCGCGGAGTCTCATATATGCATTTAATTAAGTTTCATTCTGGAGTAGAAAAATTATGAATTTGTAATGACAACCGTCTCCCTGTCTGAAATCTTGCAAAAAGGACTATGAAACCTATACTTTTAGCAATAAACTTAAAGATCTGGTCTACAAAATAATGAATTCAGTTTTTCTTACAGGTGTGTGGGAGTAAAGAAGATCAATTTTAAAAATTATATGCATTAACACATATATATCCATTTTGGCCCTGCCCTAGAGTCAAAACCAATACTCCAGGGGACATGAAATTTAAAACTTTATTAGAGGATTTCCTGGTAAACATAATTATGAAGTCAGATTTACTTACAGAGTGTGAGAAAAGAGAAGAAGATTTTTAAACATTACTAGTATATGTATTAACACTATATGGCCATATTGCCCCCCCCCCCCACCCTAGGTACTGAACCCCTGACCCAGGGGCCATGAATTTCACAATTTAAGCAGAGGAGTTAGTGGACATCATAACCATGCATTCAGGTTTTGCCCACATGTGTGGGAGTAAAGAAAAAGATTTTCTAAGATTTAATACATTTTACTACAATGCCATATTGGCCCCACCCTAGAGCCTGAACCCCTGACCCAGGGACCATGAATTTCACAATTTTGGTAGCGGGTTTCATGGACATTATAACCATGCAATCAGTTTTTTGCTCACATGTGTGGGAGTAAAGAAGAAGATTTTTGAAAATTTGGCTTTTTTCATATTTGGCCCTACCTGTGGCTCCCCGGGGATGGTAGAGCCATAAATTTCTCAATTTAGATTCCTTACCATAGAGATGTTCCACACCAAAAATGGTAACAATTGGCCTTGTAGTTTTTAATAAGAAGTTAAAAATGTATAATTGTTAACGCACGACGGACTAAAAACTGAGTTTACACAGGTGACCTAAAAATGAATACTAGTAACCAAGCATAGTCATATTAAGCTTGTACCTGCTAGTATATTCAATGACCAAATGAGTGTACAACAAATGATGTACTTTAAAACAATTCAAAATGTACACTAGCTGCAATACATTGGTCTGAGAGTGAGAATGGCAAAGATGTGATCGGTCTTTATTCTATAGGACCATACCTTTGTACCCGGCACGTAGGTTTCTGGCGTCCTTGGCTGTGGCCCCATACACCATGGAACCGTCTATATAAGAGGTGTGCTGATTGATCTGGTTCCTCCATTCTGTGGGAGAGGAAACACAATTATACAGAGAGAGAGAGAGAGAGAGAGAGAGAGAGAGAGAGAGAGAGAGAGAGAGAGAGAAGCAAAAGCGTATATCCATCGCAACATCTCGGGCCTTTCCGACAGAACCAGAAAAAACACCTCAACTGTGTTAACATCACCTGATGTTAATACGAGTCGTTTACACCAATTGAAATATTGGCTAGTCAGATTTTGAATGTCGATTTGTTGGTAGATGTTACCTTATCATTAGATTTAATTAAATTTGGCTCAAAACTGTACAGAAAACACATTCTCCGGTATTTAAATCAATGATTTTAAAAAAGGAGTGACATGGACACATACCAGGTACACAGCCGTCTTCCGGTGCCGCGGCCGATCGGACAAACTCCATACACTTGTCCGAGAAAAACTGGTCATCGTCGGGTATCCGGATTGGAAAGCAGGACTCTCTGAATTAAATGCAACTATCTTTATCCGCGGTATAACTCTAGTTAATCATCAGTACGGTGTTTCATGCTTACTTTTCCTTTATAAAGGTCTTTTAAAACTATGAATGGTTATTATCTTTAGACAAGATCCCGGTACAGTCACAAAGATACAGTATGAGTTACCATTGAAATAATCGAAACACCAGCTAATCAAAGACTTGATGTTTTGTAATGCTTTGCAGTCATTTGAATATTGCAGGTATACAAAAAGAATTAATCCTACCTTTGTACCAGTGTTGTAGGACTCAGCTTACAACAAGTAATTGTGGAGTCATTAAAACCTGTAAATGACGATAAAAATTGAAATGTAGTGGTTCGGAAAATAACTGGCACTGTTAAGAAATGTATTTACTAAATGGATTGCGTATGAATTCAACGTTGCCATAACCAGCTGTTTGGCTATAAAATGTGACAAATATTATGATTTAATTAAGAGGGCTCGATGGTCGTGGTCATTTTTACACTGTATTAATCTCCATTACAAGAGCTCTATATAAAAAAATATAGAAAATACCCAAATTTAAAAAAGGTAAAATATATGGATTTTTCTTTACTAAATAATAGTTTATAGCTAAACAAATCATATCTTAAAATTTGAGGTAGACCTGAAGGTTAAGGGTCCTCCACACACCTGAGAAAGTTCTGCATACAAGTCCATTCTTCTAAACTACTTAAAGATATGGATTTTTACCTTGTGTTCGACTTGAAATTGACCAAAAAATTTTCAATTTTGGGGAAAAAATCAACTTTTTAATTTTACCGCTGTTCATGAAAATAAAAGTCCCTGCTGTATTCGAACTCAGCACCTGCGGGTTGGTAGACCGAAGCAACACCCATCGCGCCACAGAGATAGACAACAAATTTTGTCGATTTAAACTTTTCACAATGCGCTAAAATCGCCATGTTGTGACGTACTGTCACAAAAAGTAGAAGTCACGGGATGTCAAGGATCCTTAATTTGTTAGCCTCCTTGACAAAGTTGTTGGGTTCAATTTATGTAAATAAATAAATCACTGGTATTCAAACAAGTTCTAAAGATTCGGCATCGTTGTCATCATCTTGACCACCAATATGAATATGACAAGGAATATACATTAGAGATGTTAACTTAATTAACTGTTTAGTGTACATACTCCGAAAAGCTAACCTTTGTTCATCGGCGTGCCAATGAAGTCGTGATCCAGAAATTGACCCCATGACATGAACATCATGGTCAGAAACTGCCCTGACGACCGACATTTGTCTGCCTTGTGGATGACGTTACTTATATGACGTGCGCTCGGTAATGCTTCTCCTGTGGCGCTTTGAAGACGAGGCTTGTTAACACCTGGAGAGAGAGAGATACAGTGTACTCAGAGGATGTCAGATTAGGTCACTATTATAGGGACATAAAGTTTATACGAAGACAGCAACTAGTAGTACTTCAGTGTGTTCTGATTTAAAGAAGATCGCAAAAATTGTTCTAGAAACAAACTATGTCGAGCACATTTCAAAACATAGTTGATTCATTGATTCTTTTATGCATTTAACCACTGGTTTATGTTACGAACATGTATATTAGAAAAAGAGTGCCTCGTTAACGCAAATACAGAATCACATTATAAAAATTTCAAATTTACCGTCGAGATAGGCCGGCGGGAGGTAGCGGTGCTGTGGGGTGAAGGTTGACCCCCATTTAGGATGCTTCACGTTGTTACATTTGCCGTCTGGGGAGCGGTAACGGTCCCTTTGGTTACACTTGGGCTGGGGGCAGTTACAATGCGGCGCTATTACATTTCTCCAGACCTTCAGGAGACTGCTGTCTTGCTTCAACTCATTCAGGGAAATACCTGATCTAATAATAGGATTGGCAATTGTTCAGTGTTTTTCTCATATACAATGTCTTTTTCATCGTGTACCCTTAAATATTTACATTTTCCAGTGTCTTTGTCTGTGATAACACTACGAATCGAATTTAATGTATAATTATGGAACGCCTCAACTGCCTTATGTGAATAAACTTCATTATGTTTAACATTACGTGATGGTACTTTAACATTACGTGATGATACTTCGACATTACGTGATGGTACTTTAACATTACGTGATGGTACTTTAACATTACGTGATGATACTTCGACATTACGTGATGGTACTTTAACATTACGTGATGGTACTTTAACATTACGTGATGGTACTTTAACATTACGTGATGGTACTTCGACATTACGTGATGGTACTTTAACATTACGTGATGATACTTCGACATTACGTGATGGTACTTTAACATTACGTGATGGTACTTTAACATTACGTGATGATACTTTAACATTACGTGATGATACTTCGACATTACGTGATGGTTCTTTAACATTACGTGATGGTACTTTAACATTATGTGATGATACTTCGACATTACGTGATGGTACTTTAACATTATGTGATGATACTTTAACATTATTTATTATATGATGCTACTTTACTATGCGGTGGTTCTAAAAATAGGGAAGCGTCGCATCGGGATCGAAATACATGTACGCCAAATCTTTAAACACATGGATGCCTGTAAAAAAATTTTTAACACTGGGCTGATTCTCTGTTTCAGAAATTGATCAGATAGGACTAAGGTCCACTGAGACTAGTTTAGATCACAAATACTTATGTTTGATTAAGTGTTGCCTTAAACTTTTAAAAGGGTCATTTTAAATTTTAAAGAATGGCTGCTTGGTGAGACCATTTGGGCTCCCCATCAGTGCATAAAAATCAGGGGGTACGAAAAGTCCCCCAGGGGATTTTTGGTCCAAAAATGTGAACCCAATCATTTGGCGCTTGGTCAGAGTGGACTGCTAAAAATTTTAATAGCACCTAAACGAAGACTTCTGTAATTTATGTTAGAGATTGGACTTATGGGGATCGGATTGACGGGCTCTCCCTGTGTAGGAGTGGGCAATGTAACAGGCATGCATCAGCCTCCCCCCTTAGGATACTTAGGATTTTCATGATTTTGGGAAGTTGACTTTTTTCTTTTTTTTTTTTTGCTTGTCAAGATTTTTAGGATGAGTCTGCCCTCCCCCTTTCTTTCAAAAACGATGCTACGTGCCTGTGTAAGCACTTATTTATTCAACAGTACAGTTACTGTTAAAATCAGATTCAACAGCAATGGGGGGGGGGGGGGGCAGATGCTACGTGCCTGTTACATTGCCCACTCCTACACAGGGAGAGCCCGTCAATCCCCATAAGTCCAATCTAACATAAATGACAGAATTCTTTGTTTAGGTGCTATTAAAATTTTTAGCAGTCCGCTCTGACCAAATGATTGGGTTCTGAATGCACATTTTTGAACCAAAAATCCCCTGGGGGACTTTTCGTACCCCCTGATTTTCATGCGCTGGTGGGGAGCCCAAATGGTCTCACCAAGCAGCCATTCTTTAAAATTTAAAATGACCCTTTTAAAAGTGTAAGGCAACACTCAATCAAACAGCAGTATTTGTTGATCTAAACTAGTCTCAGTGGACCTTAGTCCTATCTGATCAATCGCTGAAACAGAGAATCAGCCCAGTGTTAAAAAAACTTTATAGGCATCCAGGTGTCTACAGTTTTCGCGTACATGTATTTCGATCCCGAGGCGACGCTTCCCTATTTTTAGAACCATCGCATAGTAAAGTAGCATCATATAATGAAGAATGTTAAAGTACCATCACGTAATGTTAAAGTACCATCACATAATGTTAAAGTACCATCACGTAATGTCGAAGTATCATCACATAATGTTAAAGTACCATCACATAATGTTAAAGTACCATTATATAAATAGTGCCTGTTTGGGAGGGTACCAGTTGAAATTGACACCCCGAGAAAACCATTGTCAACCGACGCGAAGCGGAGGTTGACAATGGTTTCGAGGGGTGTCAATTTCAACTGGTACCCTCCCAAACAGGCACTATTTATTTTATTATACTGAATGTCTTAATTTTTATAGCAAATTTTACTGCTTTTATATAGAAAAGACGTGAATTCTACGGCGAACCGTACGCGCATAATTAACGCGCATGTAACAATTCGTTCTATCGGCCCGTTGCTAAGCGTGCGAGGGAGAGAGAACGGATTGTCAACTGCGTCTAAACCAATCAGATTGCAGTATTTAACATAAAAGTATAATAACACGTAATGTTGAAGTATCATCACGTAATGTTAAAGTACCATCACATAATGTTAAAGTACCATCACGTAATGTTAAAGTATAATCATATAATGAAGTTTATTCACATAAGGCAGTTGAGGCGTTCCATATATAATCCTATACATTTCATCAATGACTATTTTAATAATTTTAAATCTTACAATTGCTGGAAATTATATAAGCAATAAGAAATTATTCTTTGAATATTATGATGTGATCAAATCTATCATACAGTCTATCGGGCTTTATGATATTTGATCACCCCGACTGTATTATATAATATAGTGCTAAACGGCTGATTCCTTATTACTTAATTAAAGTCAATTTCATACAATGAACATCTACGTATATATTTTAATGTTTCAGTATGATGTTAGGACAGAAATTTTTTCAATTCAGTGTTTGCTAACTTTACATCTATTTTTGATTTTTACGGTATTCTTGAATCGATAACATTTCTCATTTTAAGGATGAAAAAAAACAATAATTGTATAATATAAAACGTACAGCTTTTGGAAGTAGCTAATGGCTTTTAAAACAATGGACGCTTTTTTGTTCATAACATGAATTTTTCCTGGGTCTTCAAATCCCATGAATTTTGAGTGATGCCAGCTAAAAGCGCCATTGTCGGGAAACCAGTCATTTCCTGTTCATTAAAAATAAACAACAAAGAATCAATTTACGAACTAATTTCATGTCATGATGTTTTGTTTTCAGAATTAATATTGTTTTGTTTTATGTGGCCAGAAATAAAGATCATGCTAAAAGTTGTATACATATACACAATGTTCTTCTTTGGTGTCAATAAACTTTGTTTAATGTGTTAAAGCAAATTTCTTCTCTACAATTTTTTCCAGCTGTTTTAAATAGTAGTTACAAGAATTTTTGCGTGTATTTTACATATAGAATTATACATGCATCTAATATCTGTAGTTATTTCAATAAATAACTTTTTATAAAACATCTTCATAGTTTTGTACATGTAACCACAAACATACCGAATGATCTTATTTATGATCACTGGAACCTATTCAAATTCGAAAACGATTTAAAAGTAAAGAAAGAAAGTTTTGTACAAACCTTGCAGGTAGTACTTTTTCTCCAGAGTTTTTTGAGCTTCGATGTCGTTCACTGCTTTTTTGATACATTTTGTGATCATGTCGGATGTAGAGATGAGGATGTCATATTTATGTGATTCGAGTACACCTGACACAGCCCATACAGTCAGACATAGGGCGGCTACAACCCCAGGGTAAGGCCTCATGACCTAGAATTACCAAATACACAGAGTCTACTAGAGTTATGTCTTCTTGTGAGATTTTTCCCCCGCAATTTTGGTAATAAAAAATTGCGATGCCCCTTACAAAATGGGTAGTAATAATTTGGTGTAATTTTCATATAAATAGAACTTTAGTTCTGGTTTTCAGCGAAAAGCACTTTGACAAACGTGATATGCATATTAACCCTTACGGTTTCTGATCAAATGCGTTTTGAAGAAAAGAATAAAGGCGGATTAATTGTGTACCTACGCGTGTGCCGGTATGACCCGTGGTAATCCATCACATATCAATAGCAAAACCGCGGAAACACTCAAACAAGTTTGTCAGATATGCACAAGTTATCTAAAATGCTTGTAAATTTTAATATTGTATAAATATGGGAAAGATGTGAATTGATTTAGGTTTTTATTTTTTTGATATGAATTTTTACCATCGAACGGAATGGTCGTCGCTATAAATAAATTGTTATGTTTACATTTCAAAATTGTCTACCTCTATTTGTCTGAACTGAACAAAGTAACAGTTATTTCGCCATACGCGGAAATGTAATACAATGCATGGTAAGACACTGGTGCATACTTGCAAGCAGGTGTTCACGAGGATCTAATTATTTTAATCAGTCACAAAAGCAAAAGTAGGAAGAACTCGTTAAATGTTTCATTTACATCTTCGTCAAAATAAATCACAAATTAATTCTACTATAAACTTCTAAAAGTAAGAAATCGTGGAAAGCCATTTCAGATTCTGCACTGCGTTACCAAGAAAAATTGCATTTATTAAATAAGTATAAATTTATGCTTATACAATCATAAATACAAGTATTGCTGTGTATGCAGTGTATGTAAGGAAAAGATGAGTTCGAGGAAATCACGATGAATATAAAGAAAAGCACGTAAAACTAATGTGATTAAAATGTTACATGTATTTTCAGTTATCTTTTCGACAAGATCGGAACATAACCAAATCATCGGTTGTAAATTTTCTACACTCTTATTTCATTGAATTAGTAACTTTTGGTAAAAATATTAAGAAAGATGAATCAAAGAGTTAATTATAGAAGAGGAAAGTATCCAGGATGTAAAACAATACGAAATAGACATTATAGGATACTTAAAGTCAAGACATGAAAAGTGTGGACCTACCTTACATTGAGGCTAGATACAGAACACGGTGATCAGAAAAACTCCCCTTGTGAATAAAATATGTCCACGACAAGGGGCAGTTTTAAGCCCATTAATAATAATGTAAATGTCTACTGCATACTGTGTCGGCTCTGGCTGTTGTAATACTGGTCTCCGCAGTGTTTCCTCTCCATTGTCATTATGGAAATTATGATTGTTTTTGATTGATGACAATCAATTAAAAATAAATATTGACTACAGCATGTATTGATAAGCGAAATACAGTTACAGATATCCTCGGGCTTCTAGTGAACAAATGCTCGATTGTAAATCAAACGCCTTTTAACAAGAATATTAATGTTCCCTATTGTCGGCATTCATTATACGTGAAGTTCTCTACTATAATGTTATATCGTTTTATATTTCACGAACAAATAAACAGTGGCTTGATGTATTAGATTTCATCAACTGAAGAGACAGGTTGTCCCTTTGTAAGGTCGAGAGAAAGGAATTGTAGCATATAGCATAAGGAAGTGTATATTTTGATATTTTTTTATCTTGACAATAATACTAATAAATATATAACCTTTATCCATTTACAGTACAGAGGTCTTGGCCATTTATGGACATTCATTAAAAATTATATGCTCATTTTGTCTTTCCGAGAAAGTGAACTATCTCAGTTTCTTTATTTTTTAATTTCTTAATTAATATCCTGTCAGTCAAGTCTTTTTTTATTATTAAAATCCAAAAAATATCAATTAAAACTAATGAATTTGTATTTGAATCATTAATCGATCGTCTGCTTTTCCGTTAAATTATGCATCCATCAATCATTGTTACCTATCTTTTTCTACCTGACATTCACCGACTTGAGGGCCGTCAGGTAAGGTTAAGGTGTGAGCTATTCGGCTTCACGGGGCTATTCATCAGCTGTGGCATCGTCAGAACTGGCCCACATCTCTAACAGGTGCATCTTTTGACGCGCAAAACACTGACACGTATTACGAGATTTTACGGCACAATTAAAGACGGAAAATGACAGCCGAAGCTTCCGTCATGTAAAAGTGAGAGTAGAAATGTAGGGGGAATAAATCGCTTCCACCAGAAATATTCCTCTTAAACAAACTCACGTGAAGAAACATTTAATTTTCTAATTGTTGGTAACAAAAATGAGTGTTTTTTTAATCGTTTTTTTAGGGGGGTGAGGAAGCATGTAAAATTTTCCCCCCAAAATTCCCCCGAGACGTCATTTGAGAGAGAGAGAGAGAGAGAGAGAGAGAGAGAGAGAGAGAGAGAGAAAATTATATATTATTTCTAAGTATTAAAAAATTCTTACAAAATACATAGACTTGCTTCCCCTAAAACCGTTCTTTACTTTTAGAGAAAATTGATCAGTCTGTAAAATGTAATTTGTGTTTAATTTGGTCAAAAGTGTAAAGTGTAAATACAGTATTATTTTCCTTTTGTACCTTGTTGTTATCTGACTTTTATTTTTTTTTTCCTGATTCATATTTTTTGTTCTGTTTTGTTTATTTTGGCATATGTTGTATCCGTCTCCCCGGTCCCTGTTTGTAGGTGTGTTATTTCCCTTTTTCTAATTCAATGGTTTGACAATATGCAATATCCGCATAGATTTTTTAACTCTTAATTTTTTATCTCTATTCTTTATAATTAAGTTCAAAATGACTTTTGAAAATCTTTTAATTTCCTCCCTACTTATACTTACTGTTCAAGCACGCAAAATTAGCTGAACTCTGTATATATAATCATATAATCTCTCTATCAAAATAAAAATAAAAACACTAAAAACCCCTCAAATCATCTAAGGCAGGTATCGAAGTTTATAATGAAATAGCCATTATACACGCATTATATAGATGTTGATCCACCTCTAAATTTATCGCAGGAAATCTAGCGCGAGATCACTGTGACGTCACACGTTCAAATCTATATTCATTTGTTTATGTATCTCGATTCAATACGAAGGAATGGAAATATGTAAAAAATCTCTTGGGTCTCACTAAAGCTTGTGCGCTACTCAAAACGTGTCTTCAATTAACCTCAGTGCACCGTTAATTACGAGTTAAAAGTTAGCCATTTTTGGCACAGCACCACGGGAGAAAACATTAGAGAGCACTATGGGACGTAGACAGAAAAATTTTCTTGATGAATCTGTAGGTTTAGCTCGTTCTTTTTCCCGCCCGCACTGGTTCTTAGAGCTCTCTTCGCTCGCTGCGCTCGCTATTAATATCAAGAAGCAACGAGAATAGCGTAAAGTAACACATTTATTTTAGTAAACTCAGCTGATTTAACCTTTCATTTTCTCTTGCCAGTACTGAAGATCAATGCCCAGAAGTGACTGACAGGAAACCCTTGGATTCCTGTAACAAAATTATAATGTAAATAAATAAAACGTTTATAAAAATGTCAGAATGGAATAATTATTGTACACCGTGGATTTGATTTCTTCATACGGATAAAACTATCATTTAATGATTGTGTTTGTATCAAATATACACTTACTTTTCGGAAACAAAGGATAATGGATCTCTCTGTATGTATTGAATATCTAAGTTTTCACACATTATTTTAGCTAATGAGGATTTTTTTATTTCATTCAGTTGGTCTGAAAAGCAAACACAAACAACTAAATTCAATACCGTCTAATACCTACAAAGATGTCAATATACTTAAAAGATTAAAAAAAAATCCAACAAATTACCATAATGAAATATTGAGATTATCATAAACAAAATCTATGCATGTTTGAAAAAGATGAAAATATAAATGAATATGTCAAATTGTGGACAAGAAAGTACACTTATTTTCATTTCTTCATAAGTTACGAAAAATGATTGTGCTCAAACATAAATTTTCTTACTTGGAGTAAAGCCGGTGTAAGTGTTGTAGTTTTCATACCAGAACCGATCGGCCACTTTAATATTTTTAAATTGCGTTGCTATGATACAAGCAAAAGTAGGTCCAGTGGCAGCTCCTACGGGGATTTTTTCTGATAATCCTCCGCTGAACAGATCAATGTCATCCGGATGTCTGTGAAAATTATGATTTAGACCATAACATACTATAATAGTTCCACGATAGTACTCACAATTTTATCTCTTTATCATGTACATTGTATGATTATACATATTTTAATACCCCAGACCAAATCTAGATTCTTTGGTATGCACATAATTAAGCAGTAGCCAGTGTTGACAATCATAATTATTGAGTGAAACGATACCCAATTTCTGGTGTTTTTTTTATCTTGGTAATAATTCACTTAAATTTTGTTATTATTCATAGTTCCTTGTATTACGGCTATGACAACGAGCCACATCATTTACTTACTTATACACCGATGACAACAATTTAACAACATCGGGTTCGTGATCCACTAAGC
Organism: Magallana ariakensis; assembly: GCA_020458035.1. Classification (NCBI taxonomy): domain Eukaryota; kingdom Metazoa; phylum Mollusca; class Bivalvia; order Ostreida; family Ostreidae; genus Magallana; species Magallana ariakensis. The sequence continues at coordinate 50,476,028 of CM035819.1, forward strand.
CTCCTGGTCCAGTGGAGAAATAAAGCGCGGGTTTCAGCCCACACAGCCTTCTCCACTGGTTATAGGGAGGGATCCCCTGCTCCCGAGCTCGCTGTAGGTTCAAGGCTATCAGGTCAAAGCTTTCACCCTTATCATCCAGGAACAAGAAGTCTCTCACGCCGTCTTCCACAAAGCGATCGTCTTCCATAACTGGAAATGAGACCAGCCACCTCCCAAAATCCGCCAGAGCTTTACCGAGGTGCTGCAGCACAAACTTTGGTTTGTCGAAGGTTTCAAAGATCGGAGCGTCTTGTCTTACGGTATAATCCTTGTTCACCATCGATTGGACGTTTGGAATCCTGGTGTGGGGGAACCTCATGGCGGCCGCCGAGAATCCCATCATTATGGAGACGTCTTCATTCGGGTTATACGAGTTGCTGTAGCCGTAGTCTGTAGACCAGAGCCCATATCTGTCCATATCTTCATTCCGTAGAATTGTTGGGAGGAGGCTATTATATACAAGATGCTGAAGACTTCCAATGATTATCTTTCTTGTTTCTTGAAAAATCCGTTCGTCGTCCCAGTGAAGATTGAGGAGAGCCAGTCCAGTGGCTATTCTGTTGTGTTGTCTCAGGAAAATGGTGTGCATAACAGTCAAACCGGGAACGTGATTAACCCGAAAATCACCTATTGAAAAATTTGGCTATATTTGAAAGTTCATTGACGTAGCGATATTTTTTTAAGGATGAAACCTACATGTATTTGATGTCTTTCATACTACAGGTGATCCGAGGATTATACACAGTGACAGTGTCTTAAAAATGATAAATTTAATAGTGAGCTCCATTTTATATAGATGGTGAAAACAGAAAATATACGATACTAGTATATAAACAGCAGAAAACTTATACAGACAGTTGAGAGTTAGCTTTACCTGTGCCGAAGCAATAGTCGCCTGGCTCCTCCTGGATACAGATCGGATCTTCAGTGGGTGGAGGTAAACCAAGAGGGGTCATCTTCATTAATCCTTACCAGAGGAAACGTTTATATTGTTAGGGAAATACCCGTAACACCATTTGAATATATGTTTTTAGACAAAAAAAAACAGTTCATTGAAAATTACACCAACATATGTCCTTGACATAATCTTATCTATTTCTATCTACTGAGAATAAGGAAATTATATTTATTCTGATTTTGATTAAATACATGTATATATGAATTAAATGTTAGTTTCTTTCCAATACCTAACCAAATAATTCTACATACAATACAATTCCCTCAAACGCAGTTCTTTACAATGACACATTATTGTGGTGTGATTAAATCGTGGATCATTGACAACTGTCTTCTTTTGTTTAAACAATTTGATTATGTTTTTTAAAGTGCTCAATGATACTTTCCAAAGTATCACAAACTTGTACACGATTGATTTTTATACACCTCGAGTTTTGTTCCTTACCCCCGACGCCAGCTCTCAGCTTCAGTTGCTCGTCCACATCGACGCCATAGATCTGTGAGCCGTCCAGGTAAGACGTCGCCTGGTTCATCGGCGACCTCACACCTAGAGGAAGGTAACAATAGTAATGAATTGTTATTTAATAAACCAGTATATTAAAATTTAGTACATTTGAATTAGGTCGTTTTTCTTTTAAATTTATAGTTTAAAAACAAATCAAATAGGGATAGTTAGATGTTTCACAATCACACGAAATAAATAACGTTAAACTTTGTCTCTATGCAGTTATATTGTTGGACCGCTTTGTTCACATATAATTAATATTCGCCCGATCTCGGGGAAAACGGAAATAGCCGAAGTGCAGTGCAGGTTGGTTGCTATATAAAATCACACTACTTGTATCTTGAGTGGAGGGTACTGACCCTCAGACAAATATCGCCCCCGGTTTTGGACATCATTGCTGTCTTGGGGTCCAGCAAATCACGTGTTGCCCCCACTTGTGATATCACTTACCCATGTCACAGTTTTTATCCAGACCAGGTGTGGCCCTCACAAAGGACATACAATGCTCCTTGAATCGGTGGTCTCCATCCGGGATAGTGATTGGGAAACACTGAGACCTGGAAAGAGAGATCAAACAGTTGTCTAACAAGATGTTTATTGTCATTACATGTAATTCTCTAAATGCAACTAAAATATAAGCGTGAGCAAACACCACCTTTGATTAGTAATATTCCATTGATTGTCTTATTTTTTTGGTAAATTGAATTTTTCGATTGGTAAAATATTTCGATGGGCAAATTATTTCGAGTCAATTTGAAAAACCAACCTCTTTTTAAGAATTTCGTCCGGAATTCCACAACACATTATATCTGAGCTATTGAATCCTGTAAAGATATGCACAATTTTGGAACCACATCTGCAAAAGTTGCTACATATAATATTGGTTCAGACTTAACAAAAAATGGATTATAATATATCACATACAGACAAACACGTTTACTTTTAAGAGAATAGTGAAACATACCTCTTTGAAGTGGTGTAGATATGACGTCATGTTCAATGAACTGACCAAACTGCATAGCGAGAACGGTGAGTCGTCTGCTAGGAAGGGAGCAATGGCCGGATTTATGTATGACGTTACTAATCGTGCGCGGACTTGGTAGAGGTCCCCCCTTACAACTGAGCTGTCGTGGCTGGTTTATTCCTGATGAAAAGAAACCAGTTGAAATCAATTTCATAGGTACATACATGAAGAAATTAGCAACTAATTTCTTTCGGTTTGTATGATATAAGGATCTTTCAAAGGGTGGTTTTGAACTTATACGTAATCAGTAGGATAAAAAAAAAATAACAGTACGAAAACAACCAGAGCAAAGCTCGTTGCAAAGCAACGAGTGGGTATTCCGTTAATGTCGAAGGTAAAGCTAGAAGTTCTTCCTTAAACCAATAAACATAAGTAACTACAACAAAAAGCAAAAAAATCGAATTATTCTTGGTACGAGTTAACAAAATCGGAATGATTCTAAGTACGAATTAACAGAAACCTTATCGAATTCAGGAACGACTCAGCAAATACTAATCCGAATGTGTTGAAGTACGATTTAACAATTATTGAATTATTTTAGGTACGAGTAAATCTAACTTTGAACTTAACACTATTTTCTTAGCCAAGAAAGTGGAATCAAAATTTCCGGAAAAATCAATTTTTAAACCCCTATATCTCTGTAATGCATCGTTTGATTTTAAAACGGATTTCAGTTTTAAATTAAGCTTAATAAGCTCTTTGTTTCTCTTTTGATGATTAATAACAAATTATCGGTCAAAAAAAGTTATTACAAAAAGACTTTTAGCCCTCCCGGCCACTAATTTGAGGGGTCAGTCCCTTTTTCTTGATATCAAATGAAAGGTCTCGCAAATATATACATATTTTGTCCAACAAGTGTTCAGGAATTGTTGGCCGTTCTAAAGATATCCGAAAAATTGTGTTTTAGGGCCGACCCTTCAACCCTTCAACAATAACAAATTATCGGTCAAAAAAAGTTATTACAAAAAGACTTTTAGCCCTCCCGGCCACTAATTTGAGGGGTCAGTCCCTTTTTCTTGATATCAAATGAAAGGTCTCGCTAATATATACATATTTTGTCCAACAAGTGTTCAGGAATTGTTGGCCGTTCTAAAGATATCCGAAAAATTGTGTTTTAGGGCCGACCCTTCAACTCCTTACCGGGTCCACCAACAATTTTTTTTAGGTATCATATTGTTAAGAACATTATTTTGAGCAACTTTTGTTCTACAATGCTTTAAAATATTTCTCCTTTTCTAGATATAAATGATCAGAGTTTTGGACTTCTGGCCCCTTGGAACCCCAAATTACGTAACATATGACTTAGGTATGGTACTGTATAGATCGACAGCTGTACATTTAAATTTTTGCTTTTATAATTAATAATAAATTATATTTCAGTAAAAGGTTATTATAAAAAGACTTTAGAGGCCTTTTGGCCCCTAATCTGAGGGGTCAGCCCTTTTTTCTTGATATCAAATAAAAGGTCTTGTAAATATAAACACATATTGTTCAAAAAGTGTTCAGGAATTGTTGACCGTTCTAGAGATATCTGAATAAATGTGTTTTAGGGGCCGACCCTTAAACTCCTTACTGGGGCTACCAACAAAATTTGTTTAAAAAGCATATTGTTAAGAACATTATTCTAAGCAATTTTTGTTCTACAATGCTTTTCAAAATATTTATCGCTTTCTAGATATTAATAATCAAAGTTTTGGACTTCTGGCCCCTTGAAACCCCTAATTGCGTAACATATGACTTAGGTATGGTACTGTATAGAAAAACAGCTGTACAATAAAATTTTTGCATTTATAATTGATAACAAATTATTTTTCAGTAAAGATTTATTGCAAAAATACTTTCGAGCCCTCTTGGCCCCTAATTTGAGGGGCCAGCCCCTTTTGGCTGATATCAAATGAAAGAGCGTTTAAATCTGAACAACTTTTGCATTACATGTCTTAATAAAAATATTTACACATTCAGAAATAATTTAGAAAATGTGCAAAACTTCCGTGTAGAAAATTGCTGCCAATTTTCGAGCTCGGGCGAGCTTCGACGCCTTGCGCATTTTCCACTATATCAAACCCAGAGAATCATCTACAGACATTCATCTACTATCCCTGAAAGTTTAACGTTTTTATCTCAATTAGTTTTGGAGTGGTTAGGTGGACAAAATGGTCTTTAAATCCTCAAAATCTCAAACCGGAAGTGACGTCAACCTTAAATTTGATAACCTCAAGTACTTCTATCTGTCCTGCAAATGTTATGCAAATCGGTACAGTAGTTCACGAGTAATATCGTCCGAAAAAAAGTCAGGAAAAAAAAAATAACTAGATGCGATCTCGTTGCGAGCAACGAGTGGGTCTTCCGTTCGATTCTCATAAGATGCGATGAGCTGAGATTTTGACTGAGATTTAAATCTGTCTGTTGTCATGTTAACTCCAGTTTAATGACTTTGAAAATTTCGAAAATCCTATAATCCATTCAATGATTTTGAAAAAGATGTCATCAGACGCCAAAATGCAAGAGCATTACGAAAATCATGTTTTAAAATTAGTCTGGGGTCATTTAAACACGATTTAAATAAATTTAAAATTAAAAAAAAAAATTAAATTTCATCCAATCAATTCGAGAAAGATGTCATCAGACGCAGAAATGCAAGCGCAACTTAGATTCATGTTTTAAAATTTGTTTGAGGTCATTTTAACACGATATAAATGAGTTAAAAAAAATTGAAAAATTAAAATTTCATCCAATTAATTCGAAAAAGATGTCATTAGACGCAGAATTGCAAGTGCAACTAAGATATCATGTTTTAAAATTTGTTTGAGGTTATTTTAACACGATTTAAATGAGTTTAAAAACTTTAAAAAATTAAAATTTCATCCAATCAGTTCAAAAAAGATGTCATCAGACGCAGAATTGCAAGCGCAACTTAGATATCCTGTTTTAAAATTAGTCTGAGGTCATTAAAACACGATTTAAATGAGTTTAAAATTTTTGAAAAATTTAAATTTCATCCAATCAGTTCGAAAAAGATGTCATCAGACGCAGAATTGCAAGCGCAACTTAGATAACATGTTTTAAAATTTATCTAAGGTCATTTTAACACTCTGACAAGAAGTCAAGGAAAAAAGACAAAATGGCAGATAAGTCCGAACCGGAAGTGATTTTTGTGAAATCGAAAATGGGGTATAAACTTCAAATGATAATTGATCGATGCTGAAATTTTGACGAAAATCGGAAGACCCATCTCCGAGAAATCTTCTGCACAAAAATTGTAAAGAAAAAAAAAAAGAAACCTGAAAAAGAAACAATAGAATAATAGAAGGTTCTTCCGCTGAGCCGGAAGACCCTAATAAAAAGAAACAATAGAATAACAAGAGGGTCTTCCGTTGGGAAAAGGAAGACCCTAATAAGGTCTTCCGTTGGAAACGGAAGACCTTAAATAGGCATAAATCATAAATCAACAACAATAGAACGCAGCAGCAGAAATACTCCAACAGCAACACCAAAACTTTTTGTGGCTTGCATCATCATCATTATCATCATCAACAACAACAACAACAACAACATTAACAATCCTTCTCAAATGGATATAAGCGACACTAACATTGAAACAAGAGGCCCACAGGTCTTGGCGGTCACCGGAGTACCATACCATAACCATTAAATGGATCTGTCAGGGAGTCTCATGTTTGCATTTTAAGCTTTATTTTAGAGTCTTAACCCTAATCCGAGACTCCTCTGACTGTTACCCCCGCTTTTGTTATTTGATGTTTGCAAGCATCAATTCGTTGGGTGGGGAGGGGGGGGGGCAAGAGTCGGAGGAATCCTGAATTATCTATACGCAAGCTCCAGGGGCCAAAATTTGTAAACTTTTGATAAAGATACCTGCAGGCCTTTAATGGTCAATCTTTTAAAATATTCACATTTTCAGTATATGGCCGTATTGGTCCTGCTTAATGGCCTGAACCCCTAAACCAAGGGCCATTAATTTCACAATTTAGGCAGAGGGCCTCACGGACATCTTAACTATTTAGTTTTTTTCACGTGTGTGAGAGTAGAGAAAAAGATTTTTGAAAATTTGGCGGTTTTTTTGCATATTTTGCCCCGCCCATGAGACCCCAGGGATGATTAGTTCATAAATTTCACAATTTTGATTCCTTTTTTCCTAGAGATACTTCAAACCAAAATTGGTTACAATTAGCCTTGTAGTTTTCAAGAAGAAGTTAAAAATGTTAACGGACGACGCACAACGCAGGATGGACGACGGACAACGGACGACGCACGACGACCATCGAAGACCAATTGCAATTAGTCACCTGAGTGACTCAGCTGACCTAAAAGAAATAGTAACAAAAAGAACTACAAAAAAACCCAACCACAACAACAACAAACAGTTCTCGTAGAAGTTGTCCATCATCCTTCGTTGGCGGGTGTAGGGGGCATTAACAAGAAAAAAAAAACAACAACAAACAAACAACAACAAACCGTCTTCGTAAGAGTTGTCCATCATCCTTCGCTGGCGGGTGTAGGCGGCCCCCACGGAGGAGTGGTTCAGGTTGTTACAGGATCCGTCCGCCGTGCGGTATATGACGCTGGGGTCACACCGCGGCTCCACGAACGGACAGGACTGGGACACCTGCCTCCTCCACGCTTCCACAAAACCGGGGTGGCTCTTTAGTTGGGGAAGTGTCATGCCAGTCCTATTCAACGAATATTATGTGTGACTTTCAAGATGGTTTATAGATGATATCAAAGAGTTATTTTAAATAAAAAAACGTACTGTAAGCCAATATTTATTCGCTTGCGAGAAAATGTCGCGTGATTCTCGTCGTCGGGGACATTTCTCGCCGCGAAGCATTTAATTTTTTTTTCATATGTTGTTTTTTATATAAAAGGATTAGTTCGCGAAAATTAGTCGCTGTGAACCAGTTATCACCGGTAAATTGCGAAAAAAAATTGTTCGAAAAGAAGTTGGTTTACATAAAATGATTAAACTTTCGGTAATTTTGTTTTTATTGGACCTTTACTTAGTTGTAAAGTAATAATTGACCATTTATCATCGTAAGAAAATCCCGTTATGATATCGGAGTTCACCTATTACATTATGACACTGTTTTTGTTTCATTATTATTTTGTTATTTGGAATACGCCTGTTATTGTTAAATATGACAGTGGCAGTAACAAATTTATTCCTTGGTATTGGAGGATTTTATTTTTTTATACCCAAGGATTCAACTTTAGAGCATTTTACAACCTAGTAGTTTTGTAAAATCTAACCTTGTGATTTATTTAGGACCTGGTAACCTTGTTTATCATAGTATCTTATAATAAGTGTTGCAGTACACATATGTTTGTTGTTTTAGAATTTAACTTAAGTTATATTGTAGAATCTATTTTTGTGATTTTGTTGGATTGTTTTGTTACGCTGTAGGATATAAATGTGATATTTTAGGATTTGACTGTGTGATATTGTAGGATACAACTTCGTTGACTGTGTGATTTGACTGTGTGATATTGTAGGATATAACTTCGTTGACTGTGTGATTTGACTGTGTGATATTGTAGGATATAACTTCGGTGACTGTGTGATTTGACTGTGTGATATTGTAGGATATAACTTCGTTGACTGTGTGATTTGACTGTGTGATATTGTAGGATATAACTTCGTTGACTGTGTGATTTGACTGTGTGATATTGTAGGATATAACTTCGGTGACTGTGTGATTTGACTGTGTGATATTGTAGGATATAACTTCGTTGACTATGTGATTTGACTGTGCACGTGTGATATTGTAGGATATAACGTCGGTGACTGTGTGATTTGACTGTGCGATATTGTAGGATATAACTTCGTTGACTGTGTGATTTGACTGTGTGATATTATAGGATATAACTTCGTTGACTGTGTGATTTGACTGTGATATTGTAGGATATAACTTCGGTGACTTTGTGATTTGACTGTGTGATATTGTAGGATATAACTTCGTGATACTGTAGTATTAATATTTTATTATTGTATGATCTAGCCTCCGGTTAGTTTAAGTTCAAATTCTTGTATCGTTGTGTTTAGCCTTTCGGTATATAAGGAGTTAACCATTGTGGTATTTGATGATTGAGGCTAGTGGTATTGTAGGATCAAGCCTTGCGGAATTGTAGGATCAAGCCTTGCAGTATTTTAGGATCTAACTATGCGGTATTGTAGGATCAAGCCTTGTGGTATTGTAGGATCTAACTATGTGGTTTTGTAAGATCTAACTAATTGGTATTGTGGGATCTAATTTTGCGGTATGTCTAGGATTATAATCCGCGCAATTTTAGTCTTTTACCTTCTGAGCAGTTTCTTTGTGGCTGCCACGGTGACCCAAGCTTTGTCCGATAGCGTGTTGACCTTCTCCGCGTTCTTGGTGTACAAGAACCGACCCAGGTGGGACAGGTAACTCACTCCTCCGTCCCGTACATGAATGTCCACACCTGTATCAAAGGAATCATTGGAGTCACTACTACAGTACTCGTCATTTAACAGTGGGTTGTAACCTTAAAATCGCTATCATTATTCAGGCTTATTCTTTTACTGCTCGACCTACATGCAAGTGATTGTGAAAATATATCAAGATAACCTTTGTCATTCTAAATCTAATCTACATTCTCTGAAACACTTCGATTGTTTTGATTGAAATGCATTTCAAGTGAACGCGTTGTGATTTTGTTAATTTTTGAAAATAATGACTTTAATGCTTTCGGTAAATATTTATTTAAACATTAATATGAAGGTAGCGACATTGCAGAAAAAAATACATAACCCGCGTTAGTGGGTTATGTAATTTTTTTCTGCAATGTCGCTACCTTCATAACCCGCAAGAATAATTAAAGAAAGCATTTTATTGTTTATATTTATATCTTTCTCTTACTAAATTAATGAATTGATCGGAAAGAGTAAGTAAAAGTAACTTAATTATTATTAATGTACAACAGTACAAAAGAAATAGCCAAGTCGTCTTATATGGGAATTTGAGTCTGACATCATCATGATTACTTCGTGCAGTCCGTGATTTTTCTAAGGTTATTGAAGGTTTCGACCGATCGATAAACTGGTTAGAACTAGTACTGGATCGTGTAGATTTCAACCCTGTAAGTTTCTATAGCGCTGTAAATTACAATAGGTTTTTCTTAAGATACTCAGTAGATGCAAATAATTATAAAGAAATGATCGTAGGGAGAATGTGTGTTTTGGTTTCATATTAGGAGGAGAGTACAATGTCTAAATACAAACATTAAATAGAAATATAAGTCCGGAATCTAAGAAATAAAAACAGCCCCAAAATCAAGCACCTGAAATTAATTACTAAAGCGATGAAATAGAATATTAAAACATGGCAATATAATGTTCGCTTTAATATCACACATTCAGATTGCATTATTTATGATGGAGTGCACATATTGCACGATAAAACCAACTTCAAAACAACATTGTAAAAATGTCTGCCATAACTACATCTCATCAACTATTGCTTCACCCGCAATTATATAGTTAATAAAATCAACGTCTGGCATAATTTCAAATCATTCTAGCTATAATAAAAATTCAGTCTCATCTCTGACCGATGAAATAGGGAATACAGTAAAAATCAGAGAAAAACAAGTTGACAAAGTGTCAGTTTTAAAACATCCTCGTCTAGTTCATATCTTTGTTTTCAATGTTTACTTAGCTACTAGTTCACGATTTGAGGCGTTACAAAAATGAAAAAATATTTCCTGTATATATCTTCACATCGATGCGTGGTTCATGACTTACCAGTGTCCATCATGTACTTGTCTATCTGTTTCTGGATGGCCAGCTCATTGTTTGCCTCTTCTATACACTCTTTGACGGTTTGGTAGATCTGGGGGTACGATATCTGGCGTTTCTCTCTCCCCAATTGTTCCGAAGCCTGAAGCTTAACGTTACCAACACAGAGCAGGACAAGAAATGGCCAACTCCAAACCGCCATTCTGCAAATGGACGTAACTTTGTTGAGGAAAGATATATTCCTTCTCTGGCTTGTGAATCAATTAGTTGAATTAAAGACACATATATTTTCTTCAAAACAGATATAATTTTCTGCGAGATTAATAGTTTTCCCGCTTTACGTACCTATCGTCTGCTCGGCCGCACGGTTGTCAGAGAAAGCGTCTCAAAAAGTGGCGTATTGGCACAGGATGCGCGTGATAGAAAAGCCATGTTTCAGCAAGAAAACCTTGTCATCCGCTCCAAAACACGACAATGTCTTGTTTAGTTCACAGGGACGACACTAGGAAAACATGGCTTTTTCTGCATTTCATCGTACATTTTTGGAAGATGATTTGTAAACTTATCATTAAATGTGAGAACGAACAAGAACCGACCGAACCAAATGACAAATATAGCAAAGCTTTGAACGTGAGTCAGAGTTTACCGTGGATGTTCTACTGTCCGCCACTGATTTTGCTGATAAATAGGAAGCTAATAGTTCAATGTTTATTTCCACTTTTAGAATAAGTGCATTTATTTCATGAGAGTAAAAATAATTTCTTTGTATGGCCATGACAAAGTACTTTTGCTTCATCTTCTGATTTTAATCGATATTCATATCAGCTTGAGTTTCGTGTCGTTTTCTTTTACTGTAACAACAATTCTTTAGTTTTCGATAAATACATGTACAATCAGTGAACACATATCCAAAATAATAGAACAGTCTTGAAGAAATATATGAAAAAATCAACTTCAAATCAAGTTTCACCCATTAACATTGTGCATTACTAACAATATATTGTATTGCTAGCTCCATTCACTACAAATCCTTCCTCTCACAACGTCTCACACTGTGTTTTATTTTTGAGTTTCAATCACTTTTGCATGTCAGTCAATTTTAATTTATTACCATTCTTCATGTGATTTCCTAATACGTGGTGATAATGATATACGACATGGTTTAACGTTATTGTATAAAGGAACCACTCATCACTGTGATATTTTGTGCAAAGGGAGTGATCTGCCCTTTAATAGGACATTAAATATACTGCTACCTACAGAGTATGTAATGACGTATATTAAATTAAAGAATTTTTAACATTGTATCAAATTAAAATAAAGTAATGACTGCTTTGATCGAGTGTACTTTCCCCACTTTATAAAAGGGAAAGAGAAATATGTACTTCTTCACTTACATTTATTACATTTAGTTAATAAATAAAACAATATAATTATATTACCTGGGGAAATGGCACGTATATTATATTGAAACTTCCTAGATAAACTTAATATTTACACTTTAATTCCATATATTTTTTGATTTAATAAATACTTTTCATTAAAGTATAGAAGATCTTTACTCTTTAATGAGCTAATTTTTATTAAACTTCGTACATTTTCATAACCTGGAAAGAAATAGGTACATGTATACAGTTCGTTTGGGGAATAATAAGAAATTCTGTCTACTTGCAAGATTGACACACAGCATTGTGGCAACGCACTTTGAAAAAATTACGCACTTTGAAATTTTTGTTCAAAGTGCGTTAAATTTGGGACTAAGTTAACCCACTTTGAATTTTTTTTCGAAGTGAGTTATGACGGTACATCAACATTTTGTCAGTATCGAGACAATTAACGCACTTTGAAAAAAATATGTAATAAGCCTTAATGAGGAATTTAATTACTAATTTGTTGATAGTATGATGATTTGTTAACTCCAATGAATCTTATTTACCGTCTTTAAGAACGGAACTGGGGGTGGGGGTTAACCAAAGATGCAGGTTAATTACCAGCACATCATTTAATTGATTACGAAAGATGGTCCCCTACCCCTCTTTTTTTCCTTCCAAAACATATATGATATTCAGCAACTTGGAGTAAATGTTTAACATCGGAAAAAGAAATACGCTTTGTTGTAAATTAAGTATAGTGATATTGAAAAGACGTACTGGTCAAACAATAATTTCTCCAATGTAAGTTAAAGAATATAAGTGTTTCAACATAAACCCTCTTTTCAAATTCTAATCAAATAAATCACATTATTGTAAAAAAAAATACATGTACATTGACATACATTGATTTATTATTAACTTAATAATAAGCATTAGGGTGTAGGGTTTTTCTCGGACTGATCCTCTAAAAGATCATATTGTTTTGATAACTATAGCTAACGTATCCTTTTTTCACATTTTGTGCGTTTATAAGCACATGCAATTGAAGCCAGTTGAAATATGTAATACATTGATCTCTATTATCAATAAATCAATAAAATCATTTTCTTTTCTGGAATAGCCCAATGTACAGATAAGAAGTAAATTTGCTGCATACACAAACACGAGGCCCATGGGCCACATCGCTCACCTGAACAACAATTCCTTGTAGCATTCTATTTCGTAGCATATGCTATTTTTATTTTCAACTTTTAACCCCTTCCTTGGGCCCCAGTATTGGTCCGGGATTTATGGTTGGCTTTAACAATTTAGAATCTACACTATTTGAGGATCCTTGCATAGTAATCTTACAAACTGCAGCATCAACATACATATACATGTAGTTGTCGAGAAGAAGATTTTTAAACATTTTCCATATATATTTTTCTGTTAAACTTTGAACCCCTCTTGGGGCCCCAGTATAAGCCCCGTGTTCACGGCTTTATTAATTTAGAATCTACATTATTTAAGGATGCTTTAGTAGTAATCTAACAAATTGAAGCATAGTAGATTCCAGAGGAAGATTTTAAAACATTTTCCCTCTATATTACATATGTATATATATACATTAATATACTATATCTATGTTAATTTTGAACTCCTTCTGGGGCCCCAGTATTAGTCTGTGGGTCACGGCTTTTACAATTTAGAATCTTCACTATTCCTTGCATAGTAATCCTACAAACTGTTACATTGTAGTTCTCGAGAAGAAGATGTTATTAAATACGTTTCCTATATATTCTATGTTAAACTTTGAACCTGTATTAGTCCAGGGGTCACGATTTTAACAATTTAGAATCTACAATAGCCAATTGCAAGGATGTACGCATAGTAATATCCCAAACTGTTGAGTTGTAATTTGAGAAGAAGTTTTTAAACATTTTCCTATATATGTTAAATTTGAACCTCGTCTGGGGCTCCAGTTTTGGTCCGGGGATCACGATTTTTACAATTTAGAATCTTCACTTTATATACAAGCTTTTGTGTAAATATTAGCATTTCTGGTGGAGTGGTTCTTGAGAAGATTTTTCAACATTTTTCCTACGTATTTCTATATAAAAATTTGAACCCCGCCTGGGGCCCCTGTTTTAGTCCGGGGGTCACGATTTTTACAATTTAGAATTTTTACTATATATACATGTAAAAGCTTTTGTGTAAATATTGGTATTTCTGGTGCAGTGGTTCTTGAGAAGAAGATTTTTAAAGACACACACCCTTTACTCACTGTTTCGCAATTATCTCCCTTTTAAAAAGGGTTTAGCCCTTTTATATTAACAATTTAGAATCCCCTTCCCGTAAGGATGCTTTGTAACAAGTTTGGTTAAATGCCCATGCAGTGGTTTTAGAGAAGAAGTAAAAAATGTGAAAAGTTTACAGACAGACGGACGGACAACGGGTGATCAGAAAAGCTCACCTGAACCGATGCTAAAAAGGAAAATGCAGTTGCTAAGCGATGCACTTTATGTCATATTTAAATAATATAAATCTCCCGAGTTGTTCTTTATGAAAAGAAAAATATTCTAATCGAGAAACTGTTTATCAAGTTAGCTGAGAATGCATTGGGTTCTTTTTTAAATATATCCCATTAATTAAACAAGGTTAAAATAAATATGTTATAAATTATTTTGACTAAACCCTGAACAAATTTTTTTTTAAAGTGCGTTAATATTGACGATATGAACGCACTTTGAAAAATAAATATTTTTTTTCAAAGTGCGTTGACTTGGTCCCAAAATTAATGCACTTTGAATTTTTCTTCAAAGTAATTTTTCAAAGTGCGTTGTAACACAGCATGCTCTTGATAAGAGTATATTATCATTATATTCTTTTTCTGTCCTCTTTTATCGATAGGCATTCACATAGAATACGACCGACCATTAAGCGCTACAGCTCTCGGCCTGTCAACTATGGATAATCTTCTTAACTTTTATATGTAAAGATGCAGCGTTTGATTTCAAAATCAGCGAGAACTCACGAACAGCCATAGTTTTACATTCTTCTTTGTATTTGACATGTGTAGATATAAATCTCAAGCTATCAATAAAACAGATTATTTGTTGAAAAGAATTTTTTTCGAAGACGGAACATAAATTTCTATCCTATGTACTGTTTTGACTCGGACAGTAACTTTTAAGTTTGTATTTTGAATTTGCTTGAGTTTGAGTTATATCTATGCAAAATTAAGTTACAATTACATGCATATGTAGTATGTTTCGTAGACAATAAATTCTCAGTATTACAGATTGCTGTAGAGATAGCAGGTCAAACACATCAATCACACGGAAGATTCATTACAAAGATTTGGAGATTATTAAATTACTGTTTCTCAGTTTGCAATGAAATATGCATATACATTTACCTTATTAACTCTATTAGATTATATGTATCATATCCCGAAGGAAAAGCAACCAAGACAAAGTATTTCCCTGTAATTTAGTGCGTTTCCGAATGGAAAAAAGAACTTATTATTCGTAAAGTTACAATGTAATTAGATGGCGGATTAGACTAAATAAATTTAATTGCTAGAAATTTGAGAGCATCTGAGTTCTCAATGTTTTCCGTTACCAGTGGGGAGTGAAAGACATTAAATTAAGTTTCAAACACAAATGTGACCTGAATGAAACACGCGTGTCTTGGTTGATGCCTTTGACGTTGTTTGGGGGTAATGGTTTAAAATAGGAAGTATTGTTTGTACAGAGGAAATTTTCCAAAGTTTCATTTTCGGCAACCTTTATATACTACTCGTATACTAGTCTGTTGGTGTCGGTAGCACTCGTATACTAGTCTGTTGGTGTCGGTAGCATTGGCGCTAACGTTCTGATAGCATTACTTCGGCCCTCTTGGACCACGAAATCACGTGTAAATTTGCTCACCTTTTTTAAAAAATTATATTCTGGTCGTATCACAAAAAAAATCATAAGATGTGTGAGAATCTCGGCTTTATTATCTATCTCTGAGATCATAATATTTTATTAAGAAAGGTACATGTAATATATATTGATAAATAAATAATCGGAATATACTCTAAAACGAAATAAAATGAATAAGAAAGAGATCAAAAGTTTTTATGCCTCCTTTCTTCAAATCTTTCCAAAATAGAGCTGATGAAACTAGTTTGAGCGAATAATGACGGTACACGTCCCCCTGCTGAGAAACAGCACCGGAAGGAAGCAATATGGCCGTATATTGGACCGTGTCGATTTTTGCAAAGTTTACGAATTATTAGAGTTTTTTTCCAAATATTGACAAAGTCAGGCTGGGAAGTATAGTTGACAGATGATCCTCGGGTTGACCTCAAGACATTCCAGCGTTGTTGTATGCCTTCGTTTCTATCAGGCCCAGGGTCTTAAGTAAAGACAAAATCTGTACATCCCTTGGTTCGCTGTTTAATTTGCACTTGCTGTTAAATGAGCACGCGCCTGTAAATGGATTAACGGATGATTAATACTTGCCGACAGAAGTCGATGTTCAAAATAAAGAACTCTGTGAAACAAACATGAGTCTTTAAGGCAATTAGAAAACACTTTATGGGACATCGATATACGGTTAAACAGTATTTACATTTGCTTGATTTATCTCTTTGATAATACACGCTGCCTGTGAAAAAGACTCAAAAATGTTCGATTCGAATCTCAAAATCCATCGGGCACGAAATTCTTAAAGGTCGCTCTACTTATACCAATAATAACTATTTAAATCAAATAAAACACAGTTTTATAATACATGTATATACCCCATACCTGTATCACAACAAATACCATCAGCTACACAGTTTCCTTGATTACGACTTCCGCAAGGTGGCCCTGAAATGGCACAGGCTGTTGTACTTTCATTTTCCTTTTCGCATATGTTAGATTCGGATGTACCCATTTGGCACCCAAAAGGTCCGCAGCAAATGTCGGGTCCGACACATTGACCCAAAAGCCCTGGTCCACAAGACATGCACTAAAAACAAGATTAAACATATCATGACTCTGTATGCCGTAGCTGGATCTTCCTGCGTGCTGCTATTCAATTTGCTATTCAAGAGTTGCATTATCATCTAAAACGGAAAAATGGTGACAGTAAATCGCTAACAAATTTATGTGTTTGATATAAGGCTACATGTAGCTTGTATTCATCAATTAAGGAATCGCAAAATATAAATTATAAAAAAATTAAAATATCTATTATAGAATCAAAATACAAAAATTGCATACGAAAAACAAATGATGAATTACCGGTATGTTTAAGTGCGAAACTTTTAAAGCTTTATCCGGAAAAAAAAATGAATAAACACACATTCACGTATGATGATCGAATCTTCAATTATATATTTTGATAGTTAAAGCGAGATTGTGAACACAATTATGGAATCTTTTCTTTAATCGCCGCCATGGTTCAAAACATATTGCTACAAGCAACAAAACTATCGACACACATTGATTTGCTATTAAGACAGAAAATGGCGTACAAACATTCAAAAGACGAAACTATGATTTTTGATTAAACATTAATTAATGGTCATTAGAAAATAAATCGATGACCTAGGTCTAAGAATTTGCCCCCTTTTAACCAATATTCGACCCACGCAATCAAATTACAAAGTCCTCTATTGATATAACAGATCAACTGCCATTAAACCGCGATGTTAAAAGAAAACAATATTTCTCTATCGTTAAACGATAATTCTTCGAACACTGTTTCCCTATTTTTTTCTTTAAAATCAGAAGATTGAATGTTTGAAACGATGAATGGTAGTTTTGTACAAGATCACTCAATAAAATGTTCGTTACAATCAACAACATATCTGTATAAACTACGTCTGTTATTGTAATTACCATAATGTATGAGGTACACTAGGCCAAAATAGGTGTATTACACAGTGTACCTATCTATACCTAAATAACGCACTACACCATATACCAGGACTATTAGTTACAGTGAATTCCATACGGGCCGAGAGCGGAGCTGTTTTTGTATAAATGGCAAATAATGAATAATAACAATTAAAAGTTTGGTTTTATAATTTTTTTCTAAAATTTGGGTAAAAAAATTACGTCATAATACTCTATGAATGACGTCATAATGCTCAAAGGGAGTAATATTTTGAACTGACTATGGGCGCTTTCCATTAACGTTGCCTCGCCGGCGACGTCATCGGGAAACGGTGACGTTAATAGAAATGTTGGCAACATCACAATGCTCCAACAATGACGATTGCAGCTTAAAAGTGATTCTTATCTCAAAATTTGGTCCAGAAATTGTGACTGTTTGGAGTTTTAATGTATTTAAATGTAGTAGGACAAATTGTAGTAACAGAAATCCAGTTTTGTAGAATATGGTAACCAAGACGCCATATCGTTTCCTAATCGGCAATGGTAAAATGCGTTGCCACAATCGCTCGCCGGCGACGCACGTTTCAGCAGTCGGCGACGAAGGCAACACCGGCAAATCCAGCGATGCCGGTTAAATGGAAAGCACCCTTATTATGGAATATACATGGTCTTCACGTGACTGCTGTTAGCCAATAATTTACTTAGAATTTAGCAGGAGGTTAAATATATGAATAACCTTACTTACCCTAATAAAGCACAGTGTACCTCACTATACCTAAATTAAACATCACACGCTATACTTCATAAAGTGTACTCTCTGTATACATGCAATAAATAATATGTATCCATTACATTTGCTCAGAGCGTTTGTAAAAAATTAGTTCAAAATGGTTGTACTTAACTTGACCAGTACATGTATGTACACTAAACAAAACAAAAATTCCGTATTACAATTCACAAAACTTCCGTACTAGGCTATATTACTTGGAATATTGAATTATAGAAAAGAATCTTAAAGCCACACAAAAACTGTTACTTTAAAAGTTGATTATTAATAATTTGTACCCACACTGTGAAGTAAGCGTCATACGAAAATTATTTCGGTTATTAATAATCGTGTTGCTTTGGTAACTTTACCTATATAGTTACTGTAATCTAAAATTAATTCTAAAAACACGGTAATGAACCGTCGATATTGTGGTAAATAAAACCTCGGGTTTCGCTGTTTTAGATTAGTTTTTGATACATTTCCGCCCCAAGTAATTAACGCTATACACCATAGACTCTAAATTTAACAAGCAGAACGGAAAGGTATTATTGATGAGATTGATGATTAAAAAATACACAAGTCCCAAAGTGTGTGTACACAATGTCAGAGAATGTCAGATCAAAGAACTGAAGCAGGTTTACGACCTGTAGGTGGAAGTGAACAGTACTTAAAATTAAAGAATCGTCAAAATCGATATTATTCGTGGGGTCAATGTTCGTGGGTAGCCAAAATGTTCTTGGTTCGTTGGGACGTAATTTCGTTGGTAGCAAGTTCTATTTCGTAAATAAATATTAAACATTATGCTTGCATATACGTTCGTGGGGATGTAAATTCGTGGGCAAGGGTAAACCACGAAAGCCACGAACATTGGTCCCCCACAAACGATGATGATTTCACAGTATTTTTTCTTACAAAACCGGACAAAAAGGTCAAACGTATTGCTATTGCAAAGAAATTCTTCTTTTAAATATTCTACGAAAAGATAATTTTAACAGTGCATACAGCGTGTACTATTTGAAGCATATTTTAATCATAACTTTGATTTTTCTTTTCGTTTAAAGACAAAGAACTTATGAGGAACTTGCATTTACGAAACACCTTTCACGGTAAATGTCTCTTTGTCACTTCTAAAACCACTTGCGTTATAATTACCACTCTTGCATTTTAAACGCACGCAATCAAGTTTGTGTCTATACTACGACTTTCGCAGGCGGAGGTCGGAAAACTACAAACAGAAAGTTCACAGTAGAACACAGTATTTCTTCTCATACAGAGAAAAACGAACTGCCATACGCTAAATTATTTTTGTCATCTCTTTTTAGATGGACCTTGGTTGCTTCCAAAATGTAATTTTGCAACCGGACCAAAACTGTCTTTTCACCTAAAACCATGGCGATTTTTTCATACCGGTATTTTAAAGGCTTTCACATCTTAGTCAATGATACTTCCATGCTGGGTTTTCTGTTCATTTTATAGGCCTACATAATTTCAAGTCCATACAATGTACGCTTTCTTTTATTGTGCTTATTTTAACTAAATCCAGGTTTGTATTTTACATTGTCTTGGCATCACGTGATAAATATCCGCTATGCCACTGTACTTAAAATGTAAATGGAATATTTTTAAAACCATTTGTACAAAGTTTGGATTTGTTCTCCCCTAACCGTACGCGTGATTTGGTTTGAATAGAACATTTGAGCATGGCGTTCATCATAACTCTCTGCCTACACTTATATTACCATATCTGACAGTTTAAGATAAACACAATGGTTTTTCTCTCCTTCTTGTGCATTTCTCAAAGTTCTATGATTGGTTTGACTTACTAAGCTTCCTTAAACATCTGTCGGAGTTCCGACAGGAATCGCAATGCCATGTAATAGCAATTCAGCGGCCATGTATCAAGCTTGTCATGATGAAACGAGGGGGAAAATAGACATCAAATCAAAACGACTACTGTAACTTTAGCTTGATAAACTTTAAGAGTCAATATTTAATTGCAATAAACAACTTAAAAGCATGTTTAGCTTAGAAACGGTGAGTGTAATGGATATACTGGTATACATGGGGCAGTTTTTGCAAAGCATACTTAGGACAAAGTTATATTTTAGGGGGAAAACATGGTATCTGTAGCAAGAGCCAAATACTAATATCCCTGCCTTTGAACAAAGGTGTTTGATATCATTGCATTGTTCTTTCCTATTCACACATCTATCGGAATTTATAGAAAGAATATTTGCATTGTTATCTTGAGTGGTACTAAAATCTTATATGATTCTTTATCTTTTATTTGGTTTCACTACGGTCAGTGACCTGAATTATACCTATTTGTCAATTATTGATCCCCCTCCCCTCCCTCATTTCCAAATATTTTTCTAACTAAGCCATAAATAGCATTTAGCAGTAAGAAACACAATCTACAAAATATGGATTTTTCATTCATGAAATTGGATCTTTTATCGTAAAAAATAAGACGTGTGATACCTCTAACGTTGGGCGAAATACGGGCTAATGTCCAAGGGCGCTAGAAGCAGCGGGAAGTACTAATTTTCATTGATAGCACACAAGAATTAGAATGGGGATTGATTTAGTCTTTCATTATCTTTACAAGAGTTAAACGGCTTTTTCATCCGGTGACCACAAAATACAGTCAATGGCAGTTAAAACCCAAGAGAGTAGCATCGCTCTGTAAAGAAAAGGAATTGCGAGATTGACTTCGTACACAAATGCATTAAAAACATTTATAAGACCCCACTAAAACACCTAAGATTAAAGGTTTTCTTTTTTGTCTTAAAAATTTTCAAAGAAATAATTTGTCCGATAGAAAGAGGACACTTTGTGATGTGAATTCTCAATATATATATATATTTCTTGTATAGATACTAGCATTTCAGCACTCTGTCTATAAAAAGAAGGTGGCCAACCAAGTACCGACTCGGTTCAACGATTTTTTAAAAAAGTTATCTATCGGGCCATAAAAGTAATTTAGCTAAATATAAAATCAATAATTTTAATTATTGTTTCTTTTTCTAAGAGGCTTAATTTAAAAAAAATGCTCATGACCGTTCAGCCTTTCTGAATTAATTAAAGGAAACTAATTGTCATAAATACTGGGTACACGTGTTTTATGCTAAAATGACGGTGTGTGTATTAACCAACGTAAGATAGATCTGATTTTGTAACTCTTTCAGCTTCATACCTGTCATAATCTTTGTGGGTTAATACAACTGCTAACAGCCCCAGATATAGTAAATAACATTAAATAAACACGGAGTTACTCGCGTGCATTCAAGGGTTACTGGAAACTAAGGATTAATTTTTCTTAATTAGGTCAAGAAGTCAACGAAAAAAGTCGAAAAATTATGATTATGTATTTTTTAATGAAAGTAACCTTTTTAGAGCTTCCTATTACGGAAACATAAGCTTACAAAGGAGTACCATGTTTCAAACCTCACACTTTTTTAGTCATTAGCCAAGAATGGCATCTTTGCATTTCGGAGTATGAATTTATCTTAAACCAAAGGTGACTAAAGAAATCTTCCGTTAATATTTTTCAGATAATTAGTAATTAAGAACAAGCACATTAACACATCGGGGCTTTTTATCGTCTTTCTGCGTGAATAACTGCTTTTACCACTTCAAAATGAGTTCATTGTCTTCAAGGGAACTTTTCTTATTTTACAAGCTGTATTTTTTTTTTAAATAAGAAGACCTTAATTGTAACCTTTAACGACGTATTTTGTGAAGTTGATCAATGGGTTTCTTTTAATATTGTTTGTTGGGGGTGGCTCTCATAAACACTGGGTGTATTTAGAAATTCCATCATTAACATTAAAAACACATCCTCTATGAAAAAAATTCTTCAACCTTTAAGTTGAAGTCTGTTTCAGACATGCAATGTTTGAAGCAATAATGGCCATGTCAAATACTTCATACCCCGTGGGATGTTCATAATTGATGACAAATGTCTCCTATCAGCATTTAGTATAGTGACAAGCGTAGCTGATGGTTGCAATGATTCTTGAACTGCATAATAGAAGTTTGGGTTCTTGGATGTATATGTTGTAATGGTTATTTGTAAATCTGTCTAGTATAACATTTCATTTAAAGTGTTTATCGAGTACATTGCATACACGGAATTTCCTTAATAAGGTGGCATGGGGCACCTGTCGATATTAACGTGAATAAAAGTTCATTGTAACCAAAATATTTTAATACTTTCACCGGTTTAAAATTTTCATATACAATATTTCACGAAAAAATGTTTAAAACAATTTGGAAAGGTAAAAATATAAAAGCTTCAATTAATGGAATTCGAACTCGTGACTTACGATATTAGTAGTTTACGCTCTAACCCACTGCGCTTAGCTGTTACATGTAGGTAACAATTTTGGGGAAAAAAACATTTATGAAATTATACTTCATTTTTTTTTATTTCGATACTAAGTACGTCATAATATGGAGGTGTCCCAAACCTTAACTCAACAATTGGAGTTACAGACATCTGATTATACCAATTTTTAAAAGTCTAGATTATGTTTGGTTGGTTTGTTTTCCTAGAAAGGAAGTCATTGTTTTTCAAATTAGTTTTGTTTTAAACTCCTTATCTATTTGCCACAGTATTATATCGATTGTTATTCATTCAGTTTCCACTTTTTGAACCACTACTTGTTAATCCGATAAAAATGCAAATACAGAATCCCTTTTTGATCTCAGACAGTTCTACTAAAAGCTCATTTTAAACAGCGTGAAAGTCTATTAAGCGATGAACTCTGCAAAAACCTGGGGCCGCCCCAATAAGGAAGCATTGCGAGATTTTGGAATGATATGCTTTGATTAATGGTTGCAGGAAGATTTCACTCGACGGACTAATACTATGAGCGTTTCGTCCGTTCATTCACGAAATCGCCCCCATTCTCACGCTTATTTCAATATGCATTTATTGCTAGGATAGAGAAAAATAAATAATTCACGGGTAAAAATTGCTACATTCTCCAAGATTTATTTGGAATTAAGTCATGATTTTTTGTAATCATCAACTTAAACATTAAATACTGATATTGGCCCTTAAAAAACTAAGAAAAACCACGAAAACTTGATTGCTATAATATTTGAAAAATTATATATGAAAAATTAGAAAATTAAGATTTGTATTATTTATGTCGGCAGATTTAAGAAGAGTAAAAAACTGGTCTTGTTTTCTAGTAGTCTTTTGCAAAGTAAAGAAGGATTTGAACATCTGATAAATACTTTATAATGCATTTTGGAGTGGCTTCTCTAATACGGATGTAACCAAATGCTGATATTTATTTAATAAAAATGTAAAGTTGGATGTCAATTTATTAAGCTGTTTAAAGAGTGAAAACTGAATAAAGCTATATAGCTTACCTCTTTCGTGGGTTGTGAGACGATCCCCATGCTTCTTTTGCCGCCCGGTGGACAGTTCCGGATGAAACAAGAGCTACTTAACGTTGTGAACATGAGCAGGAGAAGGCTCACTTGTGGTAAGTTCAAATGAAGAATTTTGAAACATTCCATATTTTGCATAAAATGAGTAAAGTCTTGTCCAAAAAAAGTTCCCTGTATGGTTGGTGCTGGTTCTCAGGTACGGGTATAACGATTGAAATGGAGATAGCTTTACAAGGTGTCGTTTACGAGAGACTGTGTTAGCATTACGGCCTAGCACTTTTTATCCAATTAGACAACGGTGGTGGGTTTGTCATATGGCATTGTGTGGGATACGGCGGAATACCATTCACGCCGGGTTACTGCGGAACAAATATTGGTCGGGCTCGGGAAACCGGCCAATCGAATAGAATGTCGATGTCATCTACACGATGACGCGGCGAATGAAATCGGTGATCAGAGAGGATAGTCGAAATTTTTATCACTTTGGTATTTTGTGAAATTAGATATTTTGACATTATTATTAACAGATGTAAATGCGTAATCAAATTAAATTACGATTTGAATATTAGTTTTTAGGTTGCATTGTCATCGCCAATAATGAGTTTCCTGTACTTTTATTGGAACCTTCGTTTTAACATTTTGTTTTTGTTTTGTACTGCAACAGTTTTCCTATTTTATTATTTACCTAAGGTATATTACTGTATTAAAAATGTAAAAGGGAATCGTGTCTCTCCATATTTATTTTGCTATCATTTTTGCCATCACAAATCATCTATTGTAAGAATCAAAAGTTGCTAAATTTTGACGGAATAAACATTAAACATCACCATGTTGATTTTGTCATCTGTTTGCATTTGGCATCCTTGACCGATTCCGTAACCTACATTAAATGAGGAACGAATCGGCCGAGGTGTGCCAAATGATCTGTATGTTGTTATATTTTACTTTTGAGGGAAGGGTAAAGACATGGGTGCAGCGAAAACATTGCTTAATAACTGGTCATTTGAATGCAAGCAACTAAAACTAAATAAAGTTGATTTATGTAATTCAAATCATGAAAATATAACATACTGTTGAATTGTATGGTCCTTCAAACCATTATTCTCTTACCGATTCTCTCACTTCATGGATTTAAAGTAGTTTGTTAAGATTTGGCATGCTGGTTTTATATCGTCTAATGATTTTCATAGTAAACCCAATGATATACATGTACAACTTTGCAGCCTTATTAAATAGTGTGTGTAGTCAACGGCTGAAAAAAAGGTTGGTTTGAACATATTTTATTGCATAAACATATACAAATGGTTCGAACACAAGTTCTAACAACTTACGAGGTTCTTACCAAGTATAAAAATTTACAACTGTGTAGTAGTTTAGAATGGAAAGTACATAGAAATAAAAATAGGTTCCTTTGTATTGTCTTCAACATCTATTAGAGGGTCGTGGTAATGTCTAAAAAGGGTTTTAAACGGTTATCTGTGTTTAAACTAGATTAGTTGATTTTAAATTCTATACAAATTACGGTACTAGGTTTATCTAATTGTTTTAAAGTTTTATCAATTATTGCTGCCAGGAGAATTCCAAGCGCGGATCCAGAATTTTTTCAAGGGGGTCCGAGGGATAATTTTATTGGGGAGGGGGGTGGTATCTGAGGCTATTTTCGGTAAATCTACTACGTATATATAAAATGATAATTTATGGCCCCCCTCCCATTGATTTATCATTGTCGAAAAAAAAAATCAGGAAAAGACACTGACATTCAGCAGGATCCTTATCGTGCTTACACCAACATTAATGTTGAAAATCTTGTTGCTCTCGAAATCAAAGTCAGTCAGTGAATTTAAATGTAATTAAATTTAAAACAAGTAATTATAATGAATCTATCTACGAACATCTTAAGTATAAAATGTCTTTTTCACAAATCTCTAATATTTACTGATCATAAATTTGTTGTTATAATAAATATTAACCAATTCTACCGTGTTTAATATACTTAAAGGTGTTCAAAGGAAGAATATGTCACGTATTGTACAAACGGATTGTCTTTTACTAATTAACAATTTTTAATTGTCAATGAGTCCATGACTAATTATAATTAGTCATGGACTCATTGACAATTAAAAATTTTACGAAAAATTTTAGTTATGAAAATTACATTTATATATTGCCACATATGCTCAGAAAGATTTTAATGAGATTAAGAACATCATACCACCAACTCCCAGTGGAGACTGGAATATGGTTCAATATTCCTTTCAACCAAAGAGTGTGTAAACTGTGTAATTCTGGTCAAATTGCTGACGAATTCCATTATATTCTTGTATGTAAAGAGTTATTGACGTTTAGACATAGATATCGTTAGGATAAATACTGTTCAGCACCAAATACTATAAAGGTCGGTGAGCTTATGTCTTGTAATAATGTTACAAATCTGAAAAATATTGTTATTTCATTATCAAAATTTA
This sequence comes from Magallana ariakensis, assembly GCA_020458035.1. Classification (NCBI taxonomy): domain Eukaryota; kingdom Metazoa; phylum Mollusca; class Bivalvia; order Ostreida; family Ostreidae; genus Magallana; species Magallana ariakensis. The sequence continues at coordinate 50,502,195 of CM035819.1, forward strand.
CAGTCTGATATAATAGTCTGTCCTCCATAATTCTACTTTTTCCTTTTTTCATTGTTTATATTGTATATTTATGCTTATTTACTATTTATTTACTACCTATCTATTCATTAATAAATGTACCTTTGACTTTTGAACAGTATATACTGATTGACCTCATGTACCATTTCATGGTTTGAGTGAATAAACTGAATTGAATTGAATTGACAAACCTTATTGATACGCAATATAAGTACGAAAGTTGCACGTGTCATTTGGAAATTACGTGCTTTTCTAGTGCATTTGTGTAACATGAAGAAAATGTTATCATAATGACCAAACAAAGCAATCGGAGCAGCGTCCATCCGTATTTCGTACAAATAAACATCGTGACAAACCTTCACAGATTCGTCATTCAATAAACTGCTTTCTTTGGGTCTTCATACAGGAATGAAGGCAGCGAGCATTGCAAAAAATATACATAACCCGCGTGGCGGCTGGTTTTTTCCCTGTAATGGTTGTTACATTTTCATAGCCCGAATGAACCACTAAGAGAAGCATTTTTTTGCTTATAGTTACTTATCTCCTTAACCATCTCTTCAGTTATCTATAAAAAGTAAGCACAATGTAGAAGTACGTTATTGTCAATGAGTTAGCTACATAGAAAGAACAGCCAATTCTTCAATATATGGAAAGTTACTTTTGGTGTCAATCCTTGCAGTCAATGTTTTCTAGTAATATTGATCTATCACGATATTAGCCACGCATTATTTACCTCAAAAGTATATACTATTAGGACACATTAAACAATGTTAACTTTTTTTATAGTAAGTATTTGAATAAACGTTGCCAATTTACGATACAAACTTTGGTTCAATTTAACATCCTTGGAATTTTAATACATACAGACATATTAGATCGTGAAACGGTTTTGTCCGTAGCGGTATAACAAAGTTATAAGTGTCTTTCTTGTATGGTGAGCTTCTTCTAAATATAATAAAGTGTTTAAAATGAAACTTTACGCGTAATCAAATTACGGCAAAGCTAACAGTGCATTTTTAGTGCTCTTAACACCATTAAAGGGACTTAACACAATTAAATGGCTTGTAAAAACTCCGCAATTCTCATGAAAACCACCGAATTAATTTTTATTCTGGTTGATATATGACTTTTTAAAGCATGATGTCAAGGAAAACAAGTATTTTCATCGTTTGCTTGGGAGTCGAAATAAAAGAGATTTTGGAAAGATACCAATAAAAGAGAATAATATTTATTGAATTTTTTTTTCATTTAATCAAATATTACGCTTTAAAAAATATCACACTCTTTTAAATATATATATATATAGAGGTTCTTTATTTCAGATGATTTCAAATAACAACATGATTATCCCGCACTCAATGCAACACAATTTTCTTTGTTAAAATCTATAAAATTGTGTTTTAAAATGTATACAAAACTCAATACCATATATTTTACTTAGATATTCAATTTTTTTTTGAAAAATAACATGCTCATGATTAGTCTCGTTCAGCTAAATGATTCGATCATCGAATGGAAATGTTCTGAAATTTTAGATACCGATAATGTTCAAGAACTATAAATATCATCAAATGTAAATGCATAATTGATATATGATAAATTCTGCAATTTTTTAAATCTGCAATTTATTTTCATGAAGTCATTGAAGAATATGAAGAATACTCCCACCCCCAACACGAAACAAAAATAAACTCACCAACCTCTGTGTATAGACGAAGAGCTGTATTTTTCTAAAAATATATAGGTAAAGTGTATTTTATATATGTATAATACTCTTTAAAATACCCTTTTATATGTAGCAATTTAAGAATATGACTTTCATAATCAATCTTAAATCTCTCGCTGCATTTACCGATTATAAAATATCAATCTTAAACAACACATTGCAGAAGACACCCAGAATTAGAAGGTCGTAAAAATTGTGTACCAAGAAGCTTTTAATATGCGATATTTAATGATTATTTTGACCTTCGAAAATTTCAAAGATAAACCAACTTAAATAAAATCAATGCCCGACGTCAGTTTACGGGCTCGACCTGTCAAAAACTCTCGATTAAAACATTAAGTTCTTGTGAATTTTCTGTGTGGATAATTTGAAATTAACCTGCTTAGGGTTCAGTTTTAATATCAACTGTTATAAGTGGGCCTGACAGAGTTTTCTTTTGGTTTCCTTGATAATTATGGTATAACTTGCCATTTTCAGCATTTCAAAAGAATCCAGGAGCTTACAAGTTTGTTTGTTTTAATGGGCGCATGAACACGTAGATCCGCTTTCCTTTCGTCTTCTTTGCAGCAGATTTAGGTGGGGCATCAAATACTGGGTACATAATTCGTTCATAGGCAAATCCATTTAAAAATAGCCTCTTTTTGACTTTGAAATTTCAATAAAGTGTTCGTGGTTTATTCTTAATTGTAAATAGCATAAAGAAAAGGGAAAATCCTTTCTGAGAAAAAAAATAGGTTAAGTGAATTTTATATTTATTTTGCATGTTTGGGCGCTCAAAAGTGATCTTACATAGTGTCATGCGTCACTAGCATGTTGGGACTTTCTAAAAGATTTCTACCTTGTTTTTATGCTTAAGTTGTAAAAGTTCCTTTAATTTTAGTACCCTGATCAACAAAATGCTTTCATTGTTGGTTGATACAGGTATGGCGGTAATTGTGGGCATTGCAGACCATTTTGTGTGGGCTTTTTATTGTTTATATTATATCTTTTAGTTCAGTAATGTAAGTGTCTTCGCGTTTCTTGAACATTTTTATCATCAGTATCAATCCCTATAATAATGAATAGAGCTGTCATTGATAGATTCCGTATCGATGTCTCGTCGATATAAATTTTTTCGATACGATATTTGTAGATGCTTATTATTATGGGTCGTATTAAGGTATATTGACCTTTTCTGTCTAGTATTCACTTTTGCGTCCATGGCCAATTATATACTAGCGGAAAAAAGAAACTGTGCATTATTTAATATATGAAAAAACATTTAAAAATTACAATGAACAAATTTTATTTTTTGTAATTCTGTTAACACATGTATTCGTAACAGCATCTCATAACACATTAATGTCAACGTCGAATAACGTCAATTTCAGCACACTCGAAAGTCACTGTTATTTGAAATTGAATTAACAAAATTAATCATTTGCGTTCACGCATGCTTGACAGCGACGCCTCATTGATGCCACTAAAGTGTTCAGAAATGCTTGAGGGATGTTGTTCCAGATGTTGGTTAAAGCCTGGCCTAAATCAGCCAATGTCACTGGCTGATTTGGTAAACGGCGTAAACGTCTTTCCATTTCATCCCAGACGTGCTCGATCGGCGACAAATCGGGGGAAACAGCTGTCCAAGGCAAGACATCGACATTCTGTTGAACAAACAAGTCCCTGACTACACGTGCAACGTGTGGCCTTGCGTTGTCTTGCTGCAGAGTGATGTGATTTTGATGTCTCTGTATGAAGGGTATCACATGACGCTGAATAATTTCATCTCGATAGCGTACGCCGGTGAGATTTCCATTGACTATTTGTAGAGGGGTCCTTCCACGTGCTGATATTCCACCCCACACCATAACGCTACCTCCACCAAATTGTCGACGTTGCACAACACAAGCGTCCTGGTAACGCTCCCCTACGCGACGATACACCCTACAACGGCAGTCACTGCTATCCAAATGAAATCTGGATTCATCAGTGAACAGAATATTGGCCCAGTCCTGTATTCTGAATCGCAGATGTCGTGTGCACCACGCTAGTCTGGCGATACGATGACGTTGAAGCAGTACTGGGCGCACCGCTGGACGTCTTGGTCTGATGTTTTGCTCGCGCAGACGATTAAGCACAGTTCTTGGACTAATTGGTCGAAGCCCTGGAATGCTACGGGCAGTCAAACTTGCTGTCTGGAAACGATTTCTCAGATGCACAAGTCTAATGTGGTTGTCCTGTTGACGTGACGTAACACGAGGTCGCCCAGAGCGCGGTCGATCCTGGGTGTTGCCAGATTGTTGAAAACGTCTCCATAATGACTGGATGGTGTTCCGATGAACTCCAAAGTGTTTTGCTACAGTATTTTGTGCCATTCCAGCTTGCAGCATCCCAACAGCACGATTACGTTGGTTTTCGTTGAGTCGTGGCATGACATAGGGGTAAATTTTGTTGAAACTAAAGTGATTTCCTTAACAAAAAAAGTTTAAACAAATCCTTTACAGTTCTTATTCCAAACAGTATTGGCCCGTAAAACCCGTGCGTACAAATTCTTCAATAAACAACAGGTGCTAACTAACCATGAAAAAGTAAAAGAAATAACCATGTCAAAAACAATACCATTATCGATTGTTTAAATTTTATAAATACAAACAATAGATATAGAAAAATTATACTTAATTTTATAATGCACAGTTTCTTTTTTCCGCTAGTATATATTACATGTATGCACCTTTAAACACACGGCATAAAACGTGGTCAGCTGATACAATTAAAGGAGCAAGTGCGTCTATACCCAAGGAAGGTCACTGTGGCCTCATTGTATATTCTTTACATTGAATATTTAGCACGATAGAGCCTAGAAGCATCAATATCAGTTATCTAGGGATGAAGCTGTGAAGACAATTTTTCCAGGGGGGTAGGGGTTCGACGGTTATTTGAGTTTTCCAGGGGGAGTCTGAGGCATATTTTTGGTAATTTTATAATGTAAATTTTAAGAAATTTGAATTTGCAGGAGAGGGAGGGGGGTCCGGACCCCCTGATCCCCCTCTAGATCCGCGCATGCTGTGTCGCAAGACAAAGATAGGTCACTGTGCATTACTTTTTAAATTTAACAAGGCTTAACAAAATGTTTTTCGAATTGTATCTGAAGCAGTGTAAGGTCTAAGACAAACCATATTAGGTCAGCTGCTGCCTCCTAATAGCAAGGTGTTATTGTTAAAAGTAGGTAACTACAACTAATCAGGGAATTTTATGGCCTATGAATGGTGTAAAATGTTGGGCCCTATTATACCCTTGCTCTATAAAAAACAATGTGTCATGATGACCTTCTTTGAAACGATATGGCTATCCATACTTAGATTGTTTCTTGGTCATTTCAAGCATGTAGCTCTAACAGCTTGCGAGAAAAATTGATATTTATCATAATGGTTTAGTACCAGACGGGTTATCATGTACCCATGTGCATTTTATTTGAGAGTGAATACATTTCAGATTGTTTTACAATAAGAATTCTCCAGTGTTTTAATATTTAAAGTAAACTTTTTTCTTTCTTTCTCGAATGAAAACATATCTAAATTACCAAATTTCTATATACATCTACATGTATTGTTACGGCAATACTTGGGGTTATTTTTTGGGGGGGGGGGTGTTGATTTTAATCAACTCTGCTATGCAGTTCCAAACCGGAAGTGAAACAGTGTTTTGGACCTAAGCACAAATCAAAACTGATGACAACACTTAGTTAATTCTTGAAAATAATCGATAAATTCGATGAAATATATTCTGAAGCATTGTTTTTCAAGAAAACTTATTTATAGATACATTGAAAATAGTCAGATTTAAAATGGTACGAACAATGTAGATATTTTTTCAAGTCGTATGTACACGTATTTCTACGCTAGAGTTCATTATAGTCTCGATCAACTAGACGCTCTGCTGTCTCCGTAAATCTCCGACAAGCAGAGTCTCTCTTGTTTGTCGGAAATTAACGGAGACAGCCGAGCGTCTGGTTGAACGAGACTAGAGTTCAATATTGCTTGGATCCATGCAATTTCTCAGAAATATTTCGATTATTGATACCTAGTTTGATGGAATTTAGAACCATTTTAACAAGACCTTGGACTTTCATTAGGACGTAGCTATCTATTTCTGGCGTCAAAACAAGTTAAAAGTGAGGCAGTTTGAAGCGAAATATGCAACGATTGCGTAGTCTTAGCTCAAAAGCCAGACAAATCTTGTTGATTTCAAAGAGCCATGGCTGATTGGCTAGCAATAAAATAGACATGCCTACGTCACATTGCTGTTTTACACAACTACCCAAAGTCCAAGCTCTTCAAAATGGTTCTATTCTATCTTTAAATATTACACAACATGATTCTTATGGAGTTTTCTCGAAATTCTTGTCGGAAAAGTCCGAGAATTCATATTATAAAAAATGTCCGTAATTCAGATACATAAAAGAAACTACTTGCCACGCACAATAACATATCGTTGATTTTAAAATAAATAACAATCGATTAAATCAACTCCCGTCAGCTAGTACTTCAGTACTTTGATTTAGAAAATGAATTAGCATAATTACTTAAGCTTAAGTTTTTGATGTAAATCAGAGGTCAACAAGTATGCATCTACATGTATGCGTATTCTTACGAATGTACATGTAACAAAAATTGACAATAAGTATTTTTGAACACTACAGAGGAATAAAATGCAAAGCACCAGAAAGTGTGCCTCATACAAGCAGAGAACCATATCTGAAAGGCAAACAGTAGACAATAGATAAAAGGGAGCATAGAATTATTCTTTTCACAATGCAACTTCAGTAAGCGTTTGTGCAAGAAAGCCTGACGAACACTCACTTTAACCCAACACAACACGTACCATTCTCCTACTTCAGCATGCGTCCTTTTGTTACTTTTGTGTTTTTCCTAATGTTATAGGCGGTTCGTTATAAAGGAGTTTACAATAACTTCGCCACTGACACTTTTCATGACAGTGATAAAAAAAACAGGTGCCTTTATCGCGTCCAATTGAAAGCTTCACAGAGAAACCGTGTCGGCAAGGTCGTGTACAGGGTTTAACTTTGTCTTACAGGTATTCATGGTGCGAACTACATAACCTGCAAAAATCCATATCGATATATCTTTGCAAGTATACTATTAAATTTATATATTTACACTTACAAATGTTTCTCTTATATTCTATTATTTCAGCAATTCGCTGTTATTTAAGGAATAAGGAATTATTCTCTGAGTATTATGAGGTGATAATTTCGATCGGGGCGTGGTCAAATCCAATAAAGCCCGAAGGGCTTTATGATAGATTTGACCATGCCCCGACCGAAATTATCACCTCATAATATTCAGAAAATTATTCCTTATTACTTAAATTTATATTATTTCCAAATATGTATACTGTAAATTCCTTATTTTACGCGAGTACTTTATTCCGCTATTCCGCTGTTTTGTATCAAATCGCGAGAATATAAAATCGCGATCACCAATTTTTTGTTATAATTTCCTATAGTTCAAAACTGTCTGAAAAATAAAAGCGAGACTTTAAAATCCGCGAGGGTTGCTTCTCGCGATTTTACGCGGAAATTAATTCCTCGCGTTTAATTAGGAATTTACAGTACTTTAAAACACATTATTTTAATACCACTATTTTTTCATGTAGCACATGCTATGTATTACTGTGCGGCGCAGCCAATACCGTTTCTCGCTTATGCTATAAGACACGCCCATTTCGTGTCACTCATGTTTTAGTTATTAGGTTTTAGGGCTCAAAATTGATTGGTTATGTTATCACAGACAAAGACAGTTGAAAATGTAAATATTTCTGCGTAAGATTAAAGATAGTGGGCCAAGAAGTCAAAGTAGCGCATTAATTTTTTTTATTTACATAAACCGAATTACGTTAAAACACACGTATAATATCGTAATAACTTGAACACAATCATACGTTTAGACATGAACGGATCGATCCGTTAAAAACTTTTTTATATTTTGCATACGATTTCTTTTTTCATTCATGTTTTCGCAATATAACATCGATTACGATGATATTTAATGATCATGGCTTAGGATTCACGCAAGATCATGTTGATGGGTCGACATAGTAACAATGTGTCACTGAAAATTACATATCGCAATTCATTGTCAAAGTAGTAGAAACTTAGTTATAGTTCATGTCTAACTTTTCCAACATAGCCCGATCAAAATCACAATCGCTTTTGTTAAATTTCCAACCGCTCTGGATTTAACGGAGGCAGTAATATTCCACCGAGCTTCTATCAAAGTGTTCCGAAACTGAAATAGTCCTTGTCTGATATAGGGACAGGCGACACACTGTGAATCCTGGCAGTTTGGTTACTTCAAATTTCGTTTTTTCTTTGAAACTGGATTTAGTAAGAATGCATAAAAGATTCTTCGGCTGTCTTTTGCTGCTTATAAGTTTTTGTTTTTCAAATATTTTACCCATAGTTCTTTCAGTCTTCAAGACGTCGTTTGGTGAAAAATGGGTGCGATGTTAGTATTCTGGGATTGTAGGAGGTAACCAGTGGTATTATTTTCTATTTTTTATTGTTTTGTTTCACGGAATTGAGGAGCTCCTTTCTGTCACATGTCATGGCTTTTTCAATAGCATCATCAATTATGTTGTCCGGATAACTTTTTTAAATTTCTGTATTCTCTGTACATATCGGCAAACTCGTCGTTACAAATGGTACATATTCTTCTCGATAAGCAATACGGTATTATTTAATACACGAAGCTCTTTACGTATGTCGTGGATGACATGAGTTGAAGTTTACATTAATAATATATATTTAAAATAACTTCTTCTTGTTTGGTCAACAAAATATAATATCTAAAAATGAACTCTATCCAGGATTTCGTCCGTTGTATTCTTAGCTATAAAACAGTCGTCCAGGTACCTTTTCCAGTGGTTAGTGATACATATTTCTGTTCACTTCCTCATACATTTTCTCCTCCAGGTAACCCAATGTATGCGTAGCATACGTAGGTGCCATTATTGTGCCCATAGCGTTTCCCTTTTTTGTTTAAAATATTTTCCGTTAAGTGTAAACGTATTATTGGTCAATACAATTTCTACACCTTCTGAAATAAAATCTTTTAAAAAACCGATATTTTCAGTATTCCTATTAACAAAATATTCTACCGCATCAAGTCTCAGAGAATTCGATGTTATTGACAAATTGATAACATCAAAAGTGACGAATTTGCTATTTTTTGTTAATTTGCTCGGGTAAATGACGAAGAAAAACCATGTCATCTTTCACATAGCTTTTAACCCCAGTACATAATGGATTTAGTAGAATTTCTAGTATATAGACAGCTAAGTCTTGAGGTAGGTGCTGAAGGTCCCCCTACTAAAGGTCTGAATGTGACATCATCTGGATCTGGATAAGGACATTGGATGTATTCAGAACGCTGGGCGTCATTGGCATCTTTAATTTTGATTGATGAATCATTGGAAGACCGTAAAAATTGTCCTCTTTATACAAAATCCGTTAGATAGCCTTCCTCTTTTTCTGTTAAGCTGGGTGTTGTCCTATGCCTTTCTAATAGATTCTTGATTTTCTGCATCGTTTTTCTATTATCCTTTTTTAGAAAGCATTACTGCGCCACCTTTATCCGCTTCTCTAATCACTTTATGTTGATTCGATGTTTGATAATACATGTAATTCAAGGGCTGTCGTTTCCTCTCTTGATAAGTTGCAATTCGTTTAACCGTTTTCGATGTTACTGTTAAAAGGTAGATTTTTCCCCCAAAAAGGTCATTGGTGTTTTAAAAATATATTAAAAAAATTAAATCTTTCAAAAATAATTATTTTTTTTAAAATAATTCACAAACACTTTATACAAGGGTTGATATATTCAAACAATATACTTTAAAAAAATATACGTATCCGTGTTTTATCTTGTTCGAGTGTTTGCGCAATGCTTGATTTGATGCATGTAGATACATGATATACAGTGTACATATGACTTTCTACGTGTCTAGCAAAGTGTTATACCAAACCGGCCCCGGGGCCATAAAACTTAGACGAGCTAACTTTTGATCTAAGTCTCACTTTTACAAAAGGAATATATAGTGGAAAAGTGAGACTGGGATCAAAAGTGAGCTTGTCTAAGTTTTATGGCCCCGGGGTCCGAGGTTTTACAATTCACTCTTTACAATTGTCCTCTTTAAGGTCATTGACAGGTCAAATTTTCCCCAAAAGGATGGTTTTCCTTCATGACTGTGAATAAAGAAAAATATCTTATAAAATTTAGAATTAAAACAGTATAAAAGATTATATTGTTAAATTGAAACATATATTTTTTTTGGAGTAGTATCATATCTTCTTACTGCGATTTAATATGACGAGTTAACAAACCAGAGTAGGAAAAACGACATAACATGCTACTACCCAGACATATACAGATATTCAATAAGCAAACATATCACAAATTGCAATTGCATAGAAAATCCGATATTGGCCACGGAGACTTAAAATACTTGAGGATTTTTCCCAAGTCAAATTTCATATCAAAGACGGATGTGTTGAGTCAATTTTTTCATGACGTCATACATAAAAATATTATTGATTGATGTATCTTGATAAGATTTCGTCAGTTATCGCGGACGTTTATTATCTTTCGCAGTCAACTGACGTCATTTCGTTGCTCTTCTACTCATGCACGTCATTAATACAAAAAAAAAGAAAAGAATGAAATATCAGTGACTGATTCAAATAGCATCTAGCTCTAGATTTACAATCGGAAGTTTTCGGGTGATAAACTAAAAATTTACATTATTCATTTTAAATTTTCTTGGAACTTTCTCCAAAATCAAATTATTGCAAATTTAACAAGAAAAATGAATGAACTATTTAATTTATTAAAATCATACTAGGTAATAGATAGATCATATTAAGTAAAACTTACGCGATTAAGAAGGGGCGGAGGAAGCAAAGCGACCGAGCCCCCTTCTTAATCGCGTAAATTTACTTAATATGGTATAACTTACTTAGAACATAACACAGTTTTTCATCGGCTGATCAAAAGGTCTGCGCCAATCAGATATTATCTCTCTTTCGTTCACGACTCTCTTAGCTGTCAATCGAAATGTGACGTTGCTATGAACTTAGAGAAATTCTTAACGATTAAAAACATCACTTAACAGACTATTTAGCGATTGCTGATTGGATGAAAATGTGGGTTATGTTCTAAATATATATGAATGTATTTTAATCTTTAATGATATAAAGATGTTTTTTTACTTTCACTTATACAATCATGTATGATTTGAGTTACTCGTATACAGGTATAACCAACTCTGACCCTTTATACTCAATATCGACAGAAATCGGTCAATATATTTAAAACAGGGCTGTCGATGCATGCATTTAAAGTTGTAAGCTTTTCCAATTGCCGTGTACTGAAAGTTTGCAAAATAAATCCTACAATATAATTAAGTAAACGAAGATTTACAAATTTGCTTCCGCTTAACTTTACCAAACGGATACAGTAACATCACACGCGCTCACCATTTACATCAGTGCAATAAATATTTGCATCGGATTTCCCGAATTATAAAATCAACCAGTCTAAATCAGTGTTGCAAAAATCAGCATCCCTAAACTATAAATTGAATTGTTTGTCTGCTTTATCTAGACCGGAAGTAGTTAACTTTTGATTTATTTATGTAAAACATATTTCAAGACACACTGACTGGTCATCTTGAATTGTAAATGAAAAAAAATAATATGAAACGTACTCTTTATGTTTATTTATCTCCGGTTGTTGCGGTCTTTATGAAGAGGTCTTTAACGCGTAAGGATTTCTTTTTGGATTACATTTCCCGCCAAAGTACAGAGTTCAGTGGTATATCTAAAAGCAACATTACATCGAATTCAGAAGAGAGCGACTTTTTCTATTTATAGCATGATGGTCTTTCGGCATTATTTAAGGAATTTGGCATTATGAGGTGACCATAACGGCCGGGGCATGATCAAATCCAATGAAGGAAAAAATCCCAAAAATTTAAGCTAAAAATAAACAAAGTCGTCATTTAACAGGAAGTTGACAACTGATTGGTACAAAAAATGGATCAGGGCATACTTTAACAAAGAGTGTGTTAAAATTTAAGCACCTGCAATTAACAACTGGTGAGAAAAATGCGACAGAAATGTGTTACGGACAGACATGCAGACAGACATACAGACAGACAAAGGTAAAACAGTATACCTCCCTCTCTTTCGGAGCGGGGGTATAAATATCAAATTATTCTTACGTTATTTTCATGTCGTATAATAATGGAAATCACGCGTGTAACCAAACAGTACCTCTTTCGCGTCATTGATACGTGTATCTATTAAAGCTGCTTTGTCCGATTTTATATCAAATTTTGTGTACGCATTTAAACGATGGTTATGCTAAGTGTGTGTACAATAATAGACATTGCAGTAGTTTTCCCGTTCAATTTCAGCCAAATTTTAATAAAAAATAATATGTACAAAATTTGTTAACAAAACAAACAACATTAAAGGATATCGCGTTATTTCGCCTCATGTTAAAATTCGCACCTGACGTCGAGACCACAGGCACCTGACGTTATATATTTTTCACATACTTAAAAATAAATACGCTATATCTAATAATACACAAGGTACCCATCCCCGCCATCTTGGATTTATTTCAAACTGTCACATCAGCTGGAAGTTTTGCTTGAAACTCATCGGTAAAATTATTTTGCGATCCTCTCCGTCTCCCGATCGGTCATTCAACATCTAAGCTTACAACCAATTCAACCAAAACGGTGCATTACACCTGATCACCCCTCAATCTGCATCTACTGCCTAAAATATGCGATAGATGTCTAAAGGGTGGACGGAAGTTGTCACCTATATGTAAATGAGATTCCTTTGCACCGTTTGTTTGTTTCAATATTTCAAAATATATGCATTTATAACATGTTTATATAAACTTTGTATAACAAAAGTTATAATTGACTGTTTATAGTATCCCTTTTCTTAGTTTTAACTTGTATGTTGATCGAATTCAAAATTGACGCCTATTGAATATTCGTATCAGTGCTATATTTGGAAGAGATTACCCAAAGTATGACGCAATTTATGTCAACTTCCGTCCACCCTTTAGCCTTTTGATATTTTAGGCAGTAGATGCAGATTGAGGGGTGATTTTTATTAATGACAGGTACACCGTTTTGGTTGAATTGGTTGTAAGCTTAGATGTTGAATGACCGATCGGGTGACGGAGAGGATCGCAAAATAATTTTACCGATGAGTTTCAAGCAAAACTTCCAGCTGATGTGACAGTTTGAAATAAATCCAAGATGGCGGGGATGGGGACCTTGTGTATTATTAGATATAGCATATTTATTTTTATTATGAGAAAAATATATAACGTCAGGTACCTGTGGTCGAGACCGGTTGTATTACGACTTTGGCATCGCTATATAAATAAAGGTCATGATGTTCAGGCTTCGGAAGTTTGCTTTGTTTACAATTGATGCATAACATGCGGGTTGAATAAAACAAATCATTCGTGGGTTTCCTTTCCTAAATATTCCCACGATGCATTTTGGTTTTTTTTTTTTTGTTTGCCACGATTTATAAATTATTTTAACATGTATTTACTTCGAATATTTTAACTTTGAAAGGAGACCAATTCTGCTGGTGTAAATAGGAGAAAAGCCATAACTTTCTAAGATAATTGGTTTGTATGGGAAATTATTTGATACTGTAATAACCAGAAAATCGGACCGAGCAGCTTTAAACTATACGCTACAAATTTGGTATGAAGTGTTCGTACTTTGTTTATGAATTCCTGACGTACAACTATAATTCGCCATAAAGAGAATTGTCTTCTTGTAGGACATGTATATAGAACCATTTTAACAAGAGCTTGGACTTTGGGTAGTTGTGTCAAACAGCAATGTGACGTAGGCCTGTCTATTTCATTGCTGGCCACTCAGCGATAACTCATTGAAATCAACATGATTTGTCTGGCTTTTGAGCTAAGACTGCGCATTTCGGTGTATATTTCACTTGAATCCAGCGTCATTTTTTACATGTTTTGACGCAAGAAATAGATAGCTACGCCCTACCGAAAGTCCAAGGCCTTGTTAAAATGGTTCTAAATTATAAAAAAAATAGGATCTCTTAAGAAGGTTGTAATTTGTCACCGGTTTCTATAACTGTCCATTCTACAGGTGAAGCATTCGGCTTTAATAACTTATATATAGATTACACGATTTTTAAACTATGGTACTTTAAAATTTTATAACCATTTAAGGTGACCATAACGACAACTACGTCTCTAAGTTTTACTAGAGGAACATCCGTGTAATGTGACACAAATATAGGATGGCTTTATTTTTTTCTGTGGCCTTGTTTTTTCACTTTCGCTAAGTAGTGTTCCATAATTCATAAACACCATCGCCACATAAATTGTCACATGATACGGTCAGGCGAAAAATTCAATTAATATATATATGGTAATTGATTAATGAACTGCATTTTAACGTCCAATTTTGCCGGATTCTCTTCGAGTTTGACAGGTGTGTCTATGTTATTTGATATTAACAACCGATATTGAATGTGGTTAGTGATATACACAGATATCGATGTGGTTCCGAAAGACTAACTTCCATTAGCGGATAGATTCTGACAGCGATAAATCAAAATGCCTGCCGAGTTACGAGCAATGGAACAATATTTGTAGCAGATCACTTTTTCCCCTGCAGTTGATGGTTAGAATTTTCATCCTTACCCCAGGGACTTTTTACATTTAATGCAAGGGTATAAGCCAGTTAACATTTCTGTATGCTGAAGCATCAGTCTGCAATACAAAGAGCTTCACATCGATACATTGCAATGCTTTTGAGCCTATCCCTTCCCATAAAAATCATATAGTTCAACAACAACAAAAATGTTAGCAGTCATAATAACTGTAAAGAAATATGCTGGTTTTCTACTTCTTTAGTAAGAGTGTTTATACTAAGTCTTGTAGGTTTAGTTTTGGATGTGCTGCAAACACAGATTTTGAAAAATGGATAAAAATATGACGGACCAGAGGACGATAATTCAAACATGGACCCCTGAAGCTTAATTAGTTTCGACTGTTATGATCCTCCCTTTAAAGTGGTGTGACATAATAAATATATATTCAATATATTATCACGGTTTTAGTTTTTTTTTTTTTATTTTAGAATTCTTAACTGTATACGTTAAAAATTCTTGGAAAAGTGAGATTGTAAAAACCCAAGTTGGTTTCTAATTATTGACATGCAGATAAATAGATTAAAGGCTCCTAACAGTGAAATTGTAAAGCTTTAATAGAAATGTCAGCTGGTTAGACCGCGACTACCATATACTGTAGCTATGCACCCGGCCAAGATTTCTGTTTGATGCAGCGTCCGCTTCGTTTACGGATAAGTGAAGGGTGAAAACTATTCGGAACCTGTCCGCGATAAACATAAATGTTTAAACAGTTGTAAAAGAATATTTTCGTTAACGTGTATATGAATATTTATGTTTGACGTCCAAACTATAGCACATAGTGGTCATAAAAGGATTCCAAGTAAACCAAATATCCATAAATCGATACAAGCAACAATTTCTTAGGAATCGCTTACGCGGAGGGTATTGAGGAAACGTTGAGGCCGAACTTAAATCATACAGCAGTGATGTGAATAATTAATGAAGTTTGGATATGTTGTCAATCAAAGAGGTGATTGCATAAGGGAGATCTGTAAATTGGAGTCGAGAGACCATTAATAATACACAGAAAAAGTGATAGAATATTCTTGCAAAACGAATTAATTCTAAATATTAGTGATAATGAAACACATGTTTTTGTTGTTATGTGAAACTCTTTTCGCATAAACATTGGTCAACAATTAATTTAAAGCAATCGAGGCCGTATAATGACGTGGAGATTAATCAAACCTGTTCTACGACAACGATGTACTTCACCGACGCAGATCCATTTGGTTTGACGCTGTTGGTACATGTGCAATCAAAATAAAATAATTATTATAACCGCAAAAACAATCCAAATTAATTAAACCGTAATCTTATCTCAATAAAATTAATGCTTTATATCAAACTGCCAGATTAAGAAAATGCTGGTGCGTTTTCAACAAACTGATACATATCCCTATATTTAAAAAAAAAAAATTAAACGATTGTTTGTTGCAACGTTAGCTTCAAAACTACGTCAACGCAACTTGAAAATAAAATTATTTCAAAGTGCGTTGTAGCGTTATGTGCGTTGAGGGGTAGGGAAATGATGTGCTGGAGATTCCATGAAATGTATCTTTGGTTAGGGGTAAGAAACTTTATTCTTGTTAACAATTTAAATGATGTGTTGGTACATTTATTGCATGAAGCATCTTTGGTCATCCCTTCCCGTTCTAAAAGACGGTTAACGTTAATCATATTCATTAGTGTTTACATATCATCATGCTATCAACTAATTAAAAATCAAATCCCAGAATTTGTGGTTTATACATATTTCTTCAAAGTGCGTTAAGTGCCTTGATAATACAACATGTTAATGTAACATCAACGGGTCCCTTAGCGCACTTTGGAAGTTTTTATCAAAGTGCATAATTTTTTCAAAGTGCGTTGGTACATACCGTACAATTCCCGACAGTATCTGACAGATGAAATCAGTCCATACATGTATTAATAACAATTTTCTTCTTCTTTAATAAATTTTACATTAGTATTGATCGAATATTTACCGTAAACAATTAGATGTATGAATAAATTTAATTGATAGAAATTTAAGTTATAATAAAATACAATCAAGACCTTTAGTATGCTGCAAGAAAATTTTTTAAAAAGTAAAAAGTTGAGGGGTGATGTATTGTAACTAGATCAACGGAATTATTGTTTTACAATTTAATACTTCACCTTGATTTACTTTTCCTACGCTAGAATTGATTACCCAGAGCAAGCTAATATTAAACCAGGTTGCAACATTTATGTAGAGTTCTAAGAGTTTCTCCTCTTTCAACATTTATGTTTTTCTCAAAGAGCTATGCACATGTAAAACAAAATCTTCAATGTTGTATATATATGTTGTTGTTTTTTGGTTTTGTTTTCCCTGTTGTTGTTGTTTAAAAGAGTGACCTTTCTTAGTACATGTTTCACACCTCGAACAATAGATTTTTCTTGATATCAAATGACTTGGTACACACCAAGTCCAAGCTTCATGGTTCATTGACCATCCATTGTATTCACAATGATTAAACCAATTATTGACAATAATAAGTTTAATCATTGTTAGACCTGCAACGCAAGTCTCTACTACATAACATTTGTATGATTATGAATAAAACAACAGCTGAAAAAACCATATTTATTTAAATCCTCTGGAGAACAGTGTCAGTTTTCAATAATTAGATGGACAATGTTATGTCTTTTCCATCCTTGGTAATTATTATTTGGTTTATACAAGTTGGAATAGTCAGCATTAACACATTGCTGTATGAAGATTCGCCCTTGGTTAAATCTGCAGTCAATGTTGATGATGCATCTATGGATGCTGCTCTTTCACTTTCTAAACAGTGGGTTTTAGGAGCAGGAGGTTGCAGAGCATCTGAAATTTGTCTTTCTTTCTCCTCAGATGCTCTTTTGTACGTTCTGACAGCAGAACTTCTATGTCCACTACGTTTCATGACCTCCTGCTCCTCAAACCCAGCATTATACAAAGTGGAGCAGCAATATACTCTACCAGAGTGATTAACAACTTTTTTGTCTATCCCAGCATCATCAAACATTGATTGCATATACTTACCAAGGGTGTTGACACCAATAACCTGGGAAGAAAATTTTACAATATTTTCTTTTCCGGGAGGAAGAGGTCGTCTATAAAAGGGGCCTTTATTTGGTATGCATGCAAGGTAGCAGCAGAAAAGATCTACAACACATCTGGGATTTTCGGGACAACTGTACTGAGTTACATGTATTGTTTTAGGTTAAAATTTTCGATCTTTCAGGCCACCTTTAACAGTTTTAGAAACAAGTTCCTGGAAAACAATCCGACCATTTAAAACAGTAAATTGTTCGGCCTTAAGGTCTTTGTGCTCACTCAAACCGCGCAACCCAAATACTTTTGAGTTATAGAAAAACACACCATAGCTTAAACCCTTTGAAGTTGTCTTATTGATAACACCTTTTCCCCAAAGTTCATTTTCATCATTACTTGTCAGGTTCTCTGTATGTTTGACAACACCCATGCCTTCTGACACTCTCTCTTTCATTACAGCATCCAAAGTTCCCCTAAAACTTGAAAATGCAATGTCGTTGTCGTTGAACAAATTTATCTCGGGACGTCTACATTCCTCCCTGATATGTCTCTGGATCTCTGCCACAATGTTGTAGATGGTGTTGGGGGGGGGGTATTTGGATCCTGAAATAAATTTTAAACTTAAAAAACATGTCCTTTCTCTCTTGCTCTCTCTCCCTCTATTTCTCAGTTTCCTCTCTCTCTCTCTCTCTCTCTCTCTCTCTCTCTCTCTCTCTCTCTCTTTTTCTCTCTTATATGTCAATGCAGCTGCATTACAAAATTGCCAAATATTGCTATGAAAAAGGGGAATATACTTACCATCTTGTCTCCGTGCTTCATTAACAAATCTGCACAACCAAAAGTCCAATTCGTCCTTGGTTACTGCCACAAAATTTAAGGGGACAGTTCTGTATCTTTCAAGAAGAGCACCAGCACTCTTATTTCTGTTGTGTGCCCATGCCAGCCATACATTTACTGCAAATTGGTTATTTTGTCTTGTTTTTTTAGGAATTCTCTGGATTCTTTGTTTTTCCAAGTCAGCTTCCGATATAGTTTCAGAAAATCGTTTGGAATTAGTGTCTGGCACATCCGAAAATAAATCATCACCGATATCGAAAAGACCTTTTAGTTCCTGGCTTAGATCAAGTTGGAAAGACATCTTGTAATACGCTTACTTCGTTCATGAATAGAAGGGTGAATGGGAGATTTATTGTTTAGTTTGAATTCTACTCACTTTCAAACCTCACCTGTCTAATACAGGTAACTTGCCCCAGGGCAAAAATTATCAATAGGCCAGGATGGACTAAACTAATTACATTTAAATCATCATACTTACCTTGATTTGATAAAATATAACACAATTTAATAGTAATGAATAGATTGAAATATAAAGACAAAACTTCTCGTGTGAAAAATGTACTAAGTATGTTGTTAAACTTTTTCCTTCGCTCGGCACCAAATCTCATGGTACTCGGAAAAAGTTTACCAACATATACTTAGTCCACTTTCACTTTACCAAAACCAGTTCATGAAGTTATGTACTGGTAGTAACACATTGGTCTTGATGAGCGACTCATGCAATAACGACAGAGTCAATCCGTTGAGCAGCAGCATTTGCTGTCAGGAGAACATACTTAGTAAATGTTTTCTTTCGAGACGTTTTACTGATGTTGTTTGAGAACATCAAAGCGATTGTGATATATACGTAAAAGGGGATATACATGTAACTGATCTTTCGTCAAAATGTAAATTTTCTTTTTTGGACAATATGTTAATTAAATTTTGTGGTTGGCGCTGGCACGATGAAAAAGACTTTTGTTCAAAGAGGGTTCCTCTTCATCGAAACTGATGAATAGTGAAAAGATTCGATACTGATGATAAACAACACCCCCCCCAACTCTCGCATTGACATTTTCGGTTTCAATTATCTTCGTTTACATAGCAACAGATAATACAGTTGCCCATAAACAAGATTATTATGGCTTACTGTTCATTCCAAAGTTATTTATCTAGATTTTTAATTTAAAATTATAAATTCCTGAACCATTTAAGTAAGATATACAACACATCTTGATTTGAGCAGTGTGGTGTCATCAGAAGGACGTTATCTTTGCTATAGACTGTGTATTACAATTAAATACTCGTTCGCTAATTATTCTGTATTTAATGCGAACAGTCACCGACATCTTACACCCTAACTGTTAACGTACACGTTGAATTGATCAAAATAAATCGGTCGTGCAATCAACAAATTGATAGCGCACCGTATTGTTTGTATTTCGTGTTCATATAATGCAATAACGAGTAACCACGCTGTAAAAATACCTGTCTCCTCTAAAAAATCTGTTGAAATTTATATGCTAAATTACACATATTGTGTATGCCACACATACAGGTATAAAAGTATGACACAATTTTTACATTATGTAGGTCGTACATGTTTAAATCATGGTCCTGACTTTACCTCGATAAATAAACACGTGATGTACTTGAGACTGCCATGTGATTTTAATTGTAATCTGAGTATTGCAAAATCCTCACACCCGTCACTGATATATTCATGTAAATATAAACACCGTTTACATCGGAAATATCACACTCTAGTAAGTACACAAGGTAACGAACCAATGTTTTCATTAATTATCATAACTAGTTTATTTAAGAGCAAAGAGTGTTTTTTTATATAGCAAACGATTTTCAAAATGTTTTATTTCTAAATAAATTTACAACTGTCTTAAACGTATTAACAAGAGGTAATTGTCGATTTGTCCTCATAAAGTTATAACAGTTTCTGATAGTGAATCCAGGACACGTCTACAATGATACAGTAACTAACCATTAATTAACCTTAACCATTAATTAGTAGAAGATACACCAGTGGGTAGATGAATTCTCTTTTAGTGTGTGTGTGTGTGTGTGTTGCAAGTAAATGTCACGTGCTGGATAATTGGTCGAAGGCAAGGCTTGATCATGATTTAAACAAAGATTTTTGTTATACCCTAAATAAAATAACCTTTTTTTATGAAATGATAAGCAGTATATTCTCAGCTTCATTAGATACTGTAAATCGAAACGGTGGTGTATATAAAGAATAAATCAAGCAATTGTTGAAAACAAATAGTAAGCATTTCATCAACCTTGTTAATTTATAATTTTAAATTTTGTAGAAAGAAAATAAAATGGTCCATGGAACCGGAAGTTTTGGTGGCGGTGGCGGATTTAGCGGGGGCGGCGGTGGCGGTTTCACCACAACAATCATGGCGCACAACTACTCCCACTCTTACCGACGTCACGGCCATGGCGACGGTTGCGACTGTTCGTGGATTTGTGTCTGCTTCTGTTGTCGCGGACAATCGTTTCAAGTTCGAATACTAACGCTGTGGACTTGGCTAATAGCTATAGTATTAACTGCCTCCTTAGTTACACTGTTTCACGTAAACAAAGCACAGAAAGTCGACGCAACCGTAACAGATATGCGAAAAGTTCCGCAAACAGTATCGGACAGTTTTTGTTCAGGGGCGACCATCACGTCATATGATTCGTCATTTACTGCCTTTTTGATTGACGGCGAACCGGTTGTCAGCGGAAACGACGTTCAAAATGTCACGTTTCGAAAGAACACAAATATAGCCTACAACAATTATGAGTACTGGGGATTCTACCTTTTGAAGAACTCCATTATTGAAATATCTGCATGTCCGGATTCTGTTCTTGATTTCATGATTGTTCGAGGCGAAGAAAGTTTTAACAGATTCAAAAATGAAGACTGTACGTACAGCTGCAGCGTTTTCTATAAATCGTCAAGCTGCAATTTCAATCGACCGGATAGATTTCACTATAATGTTCCGAAAGATGATGAATATTATTTGATTTATGCTAATAGTCGCTATATCCTACCATTTCCAATTAATGTTGCAGTCAATTTTACTTTGGAAAAGCGGATCTATGATCTACAAAACAGTGTCGTTGAATGTTCTAATTCTCAGGGGTCTCCCTCCTGTACGCTTCCGTTCTCCTCATTGCATTCGCACCCATCAATCGTCCTCAATGTCACCTCTAGCTCAGACCTAGAGGGTGACTCTGTTATTAAAGTTGCCTGCATTTCGAAAGACTGGGTTTACGTTATGTTATTCTTCATTCTCCCTGTTGTTGTCGGGGGCCTCGGAACGCTTTTAATTGTCAAAAAATATAGAAAAAAACCTGACAGTAACCGTGCGATGACGTCAACTCAGTCCTCGGCACCCTTCGCACCCCTGCCCCCGGTATTGGAACAGTCACAGTCGGTCGACTCGGGTCGGCACGGGTTGGGGTATGGAACCCTTATGGCGCCTCCTAAATATGAAGAAACAACCGGAAAACCCCCAACTTATGAAGAAGCCACAAGAAAGTGAAAGTGATACATATACTAAAGAAGGGATTTATTGTCAAAAAATGCATTCCTTTTCTGTTTTTTTTCTTCCAGAGTTGTTATTGAATTGTTATAGGTTGTGATGTTTTATATATTTGAGAGATTTGAAAAGGCAATAAAAGACACGTCGTTTATTGATGTGTTATTCAATATTCGCGGGTCTGTTGGTTGCATTTAAGATTTTTGTTTTAATAATATCACTAGACATTTAATAAAACCTGTTTAATGATAGCAGCATCAATTTCTTCCTTATGTATTCAAATGATATTACACAAAAGTCATGTACATTTATTATATCGATATCTGTGGATTTCTTATCAATGAAATACTAGCTGCAATAATGTAGCCCTCTCCGATTTTTGGGAGTTGATTTTAATCAACTCTTCTATGCAGTTACTCAGGCAAACCGAAAGTGAAACAGTGTTTGGACCTAAGCACAAATCAACACCGTTGACAAATTTAGTTCTTAAAAATAATCAAAAAATTCGATGAAATGTATTCTAAAGCATTGTTTTTCAAGGAAACTTATTTATAGATACCTTGTAAATAGGTATGAATAATTTAGATATTATTTTTGTCGTACATTGTATATATTCCTACGCTAGAGTTCAATATAGTCTCGCATTCTCTCACCAGAGGTCGTGCTACACAAGCTTCGCTTACACCTCTGTCAACGCCCGATGTAGTAGATTCTTGTACAAACTTAAACGATGGGCAAAATGTAAATGAAATCTATGTAGTTATTCCTTTTATCTATGAATGTGATTATAAATAATTAAATTTAAATCTTTAACGCCTTTATTTATTTTTATTTCAACGTTACTGAGAGAACTACTTTGCGGAGGTAAAAATTAAAATATGATCACATGATCTAGTTTGACAGATGTTTGAAAAATCAGTTTCTGTACGCTGCCGATTTATCGATGATTTTACATAAATCAGCAGCAATGTCATCTCCTGTGATGTTTTTAAACGTGTCCTCAAAGTCTTCGCCCGTCGATGACTCCCCTTCAAGCTGACTGTACAGAAGAAACGAATCAACAATGCCATGTGCTCGCCATGCTTGTTTTGATCATGTGACAGACTATTTTTCCGGCGTTGACAGAGGTGTAAGCGAAACTTGTGTAGCCCGACCTCTGGTTGAACGAGACTAGAGTTGAATATCTCTTGCAATTGCTTATCAGGAGATTAACGGAGACAGCCGAGCGTCTGGTTGAACGAGACTAGAGTTGAATATTGCTTGGATCCATACAATTTTTCAGAACTATTTCGATTACTGATACGTAGTTTGATGGAATTAATTGTTTGAATATTACACAACATGATTCATATGGGGTTTTCACGAAATTTCTGTTGCAGAATTTATATTATAAAAAAAATATGCGTAATTCAAATACATATAGGAAACTACTTGTCATGCAAAATAACATCGTTGATTTTAAAATAAATAATAATCGATAAAATCAACTCCCGTCAGTACTTCAGTACTTTGATTTATATCTGATGTTTACTGGAGAGGACAACTCCGTAATGGTGCAAACACAATTTTTTTCAATGCGGCTGACTTCGGTCTGAAAAGATCGTTTTTATGCTTGACTTCCTGTAGATAAAATGATTTTTTAATTCAGGTTGAACAAACTAACCGTATATAAATCAAAACCAGATAAAACATATTTACCAGTCATCTTTTTCAGCAGCCATGACAGTTCTCGCGTGGATTTATAGGATTTACGCTTGGAGTTTTGATGGGCTTGATAACGTGAATGTCAGTGTAAATAAGCGATCTTACCTCGTTCTATCACTAAAACATAATTTAAGGAAATTGTATATAATGGTAAATTCATGTTTACCGCGTTAATTATGTTTAAAATATGGGAATTTCTTATTCAGTTCAAGATCCGCTCCTGAATTCTTATTAGCTGTCCCAAAATAAACCCGATCAAGGTCAGTAAACATGGCGGACAAATTCAACTTGCATTGTTGATATACACAGAAAATAACCGATATATGGACTATACGTGATGTGTTTTGATTAATTTATGCCATACAACTACAATGTTTGAGTCCAGGTAAGAAATGCAAATGTTATTGTCATTTGAATACGATTTGAGCCGAAATCGTTGCTTGAGTGAATCATTCCCGCACTTGCACCATTACGGAGATCCTGACTGACGTTTTTCATACTAATTGTTAGACCATAATTAATTACCTAATTGTCTACGGACTTTTGCGGTTTTTATTTTCCCGATTACGACAAAGAGTACACGGCGGGTGTGACCGGTCAGCAGAGGATGCTCACTCCTCCATGGTACCTGATCCTACCTCTATCTTGGAGGTCCGTGTTGCTCTGCTTTGAATTTGTATTTCGTTTTATGGATTTTTGAGATGGTTGGCGGTTTGTTATTGTCATTTTTTCATCCTATGGAGTTGTACCCCCCCCCCTAAAAAAAAATCGGGAGAGGGCTACATTATTGCAGCTATTGAAATACGTATAATAATCTAAAGATATTAAATTTCTTTTTTAAAATAAACCTTTTAAAAACATTTATAACCAGAGATGGGGTAATGGAAATATGTAAAGGTAATTGAGTGTAATTGATCACAAATGCTGATATAATTGAAAGTAATGTGTTAATGACTAGAATTTCAATTACATGTAATTTTAATTCAAATAATTCAATATATTTAAGTATAATGTACATTTTTTATGTAGATAAATATATAGGAATTAATAACCAGGAGGTTTAGCCTTCTCGTTAACAATACCGATAAATTTACATAACTTCCTTAATAAGCTCACATTGTTTGAGAAAAAAGCTCGTTAAATTTGACAATATTTGGTCTAAAAAAATAAAATTTTGATATATACTTTTCTTTTTCGTTTTTCAACACGGTGCAACCCAAAATATAGCGAAATTCATCTCCAATGTCTCTTACATAACCAGTTACTTCTTTCTATGTCATTCCATCTACCAGTTTCAATCGGTAATTTTTGGTTTGCAGTTCGAAATGTAACATATAATTACTTAAATTACAATTAACGCACGGTTGGCATCTAAAGTCTAAATTAGTAAACAATTTATATATAACACATTTTGAAGAATTATTGCTAATTGATTCCCAATTTTGTTGAAACTGATCTGTTAGCTTTTGTTTTAAGCTTTTAATTAGCCAATTTTCATTAACTACTTTGCTATTCATTCAAATATTACTATACCCAATGTCATCTAAAATTGATTTCAAGTTTTTTAGCCATTTAGATTCTTTACCATTTAGATATTTAGCATAGAGTAAACTATACAATATCTAACAATATTCTGACTGTTTTCCATGGATAATTTTTAACCAATATGCAATAGTTCTTGTCCTGATGTGTACAACTAAAGGTACTCTCTCTAATTCTCCATATATCATATAATTGGGAGTAGAAGACTTAAGATGAAAAAAAAGTTTACAAAATTTTACATGTAATCTTTCTATTATATCAACATTACCATATCCCCATACTTCACAGCCATATAACAGTATAGGAACTACGATCTTAACATACAAATGTAACTGATCGTCTAGAGAAAGATGCAATTGATTACCCTTTTTCATAATCCCATACATAGCTTTAGTAGCTCTTTCAGTTGCATATTTTTTTGGTTTGAATAAAGGAACCAGATGATGAAAAATATAACTCCAAGATATTTAAAATTTTTAACAATCTCAGTATTTTTACCATTATAATAAAAAAAAAACATTTTTTTTTCAACCGTCCCTTTGTAAAAATAACTATTTTTGTTTTCAATATTAACTTCAAGTTTCCATTTTTGACAATATAATAGGAAACTATTAAGTTAGTTTTGAAGATCTTCATCAAAACATTTTCCAGTAATACCATTTTGTATAAGCTTCTGCCATAGTCCTACTCTCCATGCAATTTCAAAAGCAGCTTTAAAATCTATAAATGCACAATACATTTTCTTTTTAAACATCAAAGATAATTTAATCAAAGAATGTAAATATATTATCTGTGGTAGAATAATTTGATCTGAAACCACCTTAATTATTAGCCAATACAATCTTCCACTGGGTCGCATGCTGACTAACGTTATTCATACTTATTGTTAGACCATAATTAATCACCTAATTGTGTACGGACTTTTCCGTTTTTCCTGATTACGACTAAGAGCACACGGGGGTGGTGGTGTGAATGGTCAACAGAGGATGCTCACTCCTCCATGGCACCGGATCCTACCTTTATTTTGTTTTAATAGGTCCGTGTATGCTCTGCTCCTGTTTTGAAATTTTCCTTTGGACTTTTGAATTTGAACACTGTTCCTTATCAACACATGTCATTTTTATAAGTAAAATATAAATTATTTTTATTTCCAGGGCTGGTTTTTAATTGCCTAAATTAGATTATTTAAACCCGATTCCGAGCCTCGTAAACAGGTCTAAATTTAAAATAAAGACGTTTTCAGAGAAAATTGCAGGAAATACTAGTAAGCGTTATGTATGAGCGACGCCATGAACAAGAATATATTATCAATCAAAATGTAATATCAAATAAAGAATGTTATGTGTGAAATTCAAACATGTTCAGTCGGACTCGGTGATCTACGATATTGAAATGCGTGTGCATATCACATTTCATTGTTACGTTTATATTATGCCTTACATCAATATTATAAAATTTTGTTTGTAAGTTGAAAATTGAATGTAACATATCATGAAGAAATCATTGCTATTATATCGATCCGTTGCCAAGTACGCTATGTCATCGCCATAGACAAAAAGACAGAAGGGTGGCAGATCTAGCACACGTATGTGTTATTACATTTCAATATTGGTTACATATATCAAATAAGGGTAAACATTTTTTTATTTCATAAGATTTGTATTGTCTTAAATACGCCAACCTTTATGATTAGCTTAAACTCATGCTTTGCCGTCTGCCCAGTTAATCAATAAGACGTCCAGTATCGATTACGCTAGGACTCATGTTACAGAACAAATTATTTTATTATACTTTTATGTTAAAAGCTGAAATCTGATTGGTTTAGATGCAGTTGACAATCCGCTCTCTTACCCTCAGCGTTAGCAACATGCTTGGCAACGGGCTGACAGAACAAATTGTTACATGCACGTAAATTATGCGCGTACGATTCGTCGTTAATTTTACGTCATTTCTATATAAAAGCAGTAAAATTTTCTCTAAAATTAAGACATTCAGTATAATAAAACAAATAGTGCCTGTTTGGGAGGGTAACAGTTAAAATTGACACCCCTCGAAAACCACTGTCAACCTCCGCTTCGCGTCGGTTGAAAATGGTTTTCTCGGGGTGTCAATTTCAACTGTTACCCTCCCAAACAGGCACTATTTATATAAAGGCATCTCACACCTCACGTTTTGATTTTATTGCGCAGATGATCATTATATTTAAAATGAATATGATTTAATTCATTTAATCATCAACAGAAATATTGTTATTTCATAATCACACAACATTCATAAAGAAAATCGATCTGAATTTAAGAAACAAACAAGTTTTTTTTTTTTGGGGGGGGGGTATCTCTTTTTCGTGCAGAAGGTATTTTAGACGAAAATGACAGAAACAAGCAATTTTATGAATTTTCAATATACTTTTCTTTTTATTGTACCTTATTCATTATTCACATTTTAACATTTAATAGGTTTGTAATATATTATATAGGTTCTGTGTGACATGTACAAAATTAGATAATTGATAGACGTTTAGCATAATATCATGCAAATATTTAAAAAATCTGAATTTTGTTAAGCCAAATTTTGCGAGAATTTTTATCTGAAAGCCATATATCTAAAGTTTGACAACACTGACCCCCATGATTTATTATGTCAAAATGATACTTAATACACATCTAGGCAAAGTGGATTAATCTTATAAAATTCTTGATGTTCAAAAAGTTTTTATTTCAAATCAAATTGTAACTATTATACAAATTGTCTATTTTTAGTGCAAAAAGGTCACTAAAAAATTAATGCAGCTTTGTACAAATTATTTTCGTAATCCCTCTATTCAGTGTGACCATTGGCATAATTTAAAACAATATTTGAAGAAATAAGTTTGCTTAATCAAAAATACTGACAACAAATCCTAATCAGGCTGAAATTTCATTTTAAGTGCTAAAAAGTCAAATTAAATTAGCCATAACTCTGAGGGATGAACACTGGAACCCCCCCCCCCCCCCATTATCTTTGTATTTTTTAAGTATGTTTTGTTTACAGATTGCAATAATATACTTCTCAAGAAATTCGTGATACAAGAACATTGAGTAGTGGGATGCCTTAAATAAGTAGTAAGAATAAAAGTTTCTTTGTTCATACTATACTTGTTTTATAGGAGTGGGTTTTTTTTTCAATAATATATTTAATGAAGGCTTACATGTACATGTTTTATAGGCTTATCGACATCATCGCGCGATAAAGGAAACGTTTTGTTCACCTTCTGCAGATTTCTGTAACGTTATATTGATGAAAAAACCACTAGAAGCATGTAATTAAAAAGATTAACGTGTTTTTGAAATTGTTACAAAATTACATGAACTAATAATTCGAAAAACACGACTTGTACTTGTACACAACTTTATGCTTATAACAGTTTTGAAAAAAAGATAATAAAGTCCAGTAATCCAGTAATACCCCCCCTCAACGATTCTCTAAGAATTAATGATAGAATTGAGTGTGGGGGGATGTTTAACTACAGCGACTGATATGTCATACAAAACAAATTTCGCACCGAAACAAATAAGGAAAATATTATTATAATAACAAAGACATGCGTAGTAAATAATAAACACCCACTAAAACGTGACCACACAAAACGAAATTAATGCAGGGATTTCGGGATGCAGTTGACTTTCTAGAAGAAGCAGGGTTTCATGTTAAAATGTAATGCCATTTACCAACAGGTACATAACAGCACTCTACTGAGGGAGCCAACATGTCACGACTTATTTTTTAAAAAGTACACTGGGTCGTTGAAAGTGTAAACGGAAGAATAAAACAGTCGAGAATGCTAAACAAGCTATACCCAACACCCTTACACCTAGTTTAGTATACTTTGTTCGCATTATTTGTGCTCTTTGTAATCGTTTTCCTTCCCCATTTTCTCCTACAGAAGAACCCGACACTCTTGATCAGTTAACGCTCACTCAAGATGCTACAGAAATCTAAAGAACCGAACCGTCTACTAGGTTACTTACAGGTAAATGAACTCCTCATCAAGAGAAAAGTGTACACTGACCTAAAAGATCATATTCTTGACAACTTCCCAAAATTTTCATTAGATGATTTACGCAATATAACATTGGGTGTATACCAGCTGATACAGGCCGCCTCTTACACAAAAGAGCATCTCACTGGTTGTAAATTATATGAAATTTTTGTTCACAATGAACGATCCAACCTCTAAAAATTAAAATACAGTCAAAACACAATCCACGCTTTATGGCTACAGTTTGACTGCTCTAATAACCAAGATCCAGTTCAAGGATGGTATTGTACTTGGAAAAAGTTGGGGCCAGAGTCGTGGGCTGCTGCTCCCACATCGCAAGTGTAATCTGGTATTTAGTTTATTAACGTCATCAACCGTGTCCAACTTCTAAATTGTCAGTTTCAAAAGAAACACTTTCGGATGCCAGGATGGTTGATTCTGACATGGAATATTTGGAGAAATGATATAACTATGGAGATATTCCGGTCTTCAACGACATGCATCGTACTCCAGGAAACAGTTAAAGTTATTTCCCGATACCATGGACAAGAACACAACACCATCCGCTGATTCATTTTTCGGTAGAGAAAATATATGTAAAAGTCAAATTTCTGAAGAAGCAGTACTTTGTGAACCACAGTGTAGTGTAGTCACTCAACCACATTAATTAAAAGACTTTCATCAATTAAAAATCCAACTTGACAACATTTGTAAAATCTGATCACCCATATAATGCATTTATGATTAGGGACAGTTCAACAGAAAACAAAGCACAAGAAAAAGAAACTTAATCTATTTTGGAGCGAATGTTTGCCAATGAAAAAGAAAACAGAGATCTGAGTGCGTGATGTTGCAGACTCTAAGATCACAATTATTTTCTTTACCATCAAAGACTGCTCCCTTTGCAACAGTTCTTTGTTTAAAGGGACCACAGCAGATTGTTGAATTTGAAGGAATTATTTACAATATTATCCATGAAATGGAAAAAAGGTAATTCAAGAATTTATATACTAGTTATTATTTTGTTTGCTTCATGTTTTCAGAATTTATTTTAATTCAATTTTTTAAAAGTTTGCTGAAATATGTAGGTATGAATTAGAAATGTTTATAAAGGTGGTATGGGACACCATATAAATGTGGATAAAAGTACATAAAAATCGAAATACTTTCACCAGTTTAGAATTGGCAAATTTTACAAAAGTTGACCAAAAATTTATGCTTTCATTTTTTTTTTGAAAGGTAAAAATTAAAAAAGCCCCAGCGGGATTCGAGTTCATGACTTACAGAACCGAAGATAATGCTCTTACCCATTGCTCCACGCTGTAAGGTAACTGATTTGGAAATAAAATATTTAAAATTTTAACTGATTTTATTATTCGTTTCAGTTGGAAGTATGTTACAATATGGAGGTGTCCCATACCACCTTAATTTGCCCTAGTGTAGAGGAAATGTTTATATTTGAGCTTAATTATAGTATGTAAGGCTGAAAATGTCAAGTACCGGTATTGCTTTTTATTATAACAAAATCAATTGAATCAGTGTAATAGATTGCCATTCATGCTACAAGTTTTTTTAGGGGCAATAGCAGTGCCGAATTCGATAAAAGATAAATAGCTCGCTTATTCCTGTCTTGGCTACCTGTTACAGCATTTTGATGAAACATAGGGATCAAAACCTCACAGCTTTCCACAAGATAACTTCTGCTATTGATTCAGAAGGAGGTCTTGATGACAGGGTAGGTATAAAATGAAGTGTAATTAGAAAAGAGATATTGGTTTAAATTGTTAAGGTCTTCCGTTTCGAACAAAAGACCTTTAGTTACTAATATTCTGAATTTTTTTTTCAGATTTCTTATTTTTTTCTTTCATCTAGACGCTAAATTTGATCCTTTATATCTCGCATATTAATTCATCGATTGTTTTGAAATTTTCAGGTCTGATAACGTGCCCCATCCGTTTTTAAGTTTTTTCCCTTTAAGTAAAATTTACAGATGGGTTTATCTTTAACGATGACTGGCAAAGTCTCAAAGATTGGCTGGTTTGGAAGCAGATACATTGAAAAGGTGCAAGACACATTTAATTTGTTATTTGAATACATATAAAAGAGTGGTATATGTGTTTAAACAAAGGTTATAAAAATTTACAAAACATTTCACGTATTTTCCACCTGATAATAATTTGTTATACGATGTATTTCAAAAGTTGTGGGTCTTACCGAGACCTTTCATTCGGTATGAAGAAAAGGGGACTGGCCCTTATTATTAGGGAGTTAGAGGCTTCAAAGTTTTTGTCAATAACTTGTAAAGGGAAAACAATTTTTAATGCATCATTGAAGCAAAGTTGTTGAGAAATTAATTAACTGATTCCATCCGTAGTATTGAATTTGATGTTTGATTAATATATAGTCAGTTTTAGCAGACACAATTTTAGCCGGATCGGCCCATTTTCCGTGGGGGTGTTAACATAATTGAAGAGTTTAAAGAGACAGTACGGCGCATCTTTTAAAAAAAAACCGACTTGAATTTTTTTTCGATCGGGTTCGGAATTTTGGTAGTATTTATAAATGTATAAACTTTCGGAATATAACCAATTTCTCCATGAATTATTAATAAATCTAATTATTTCATTAAAATAAATAATTACATATAACCATAAATATTCTCCTAGACAGGTTTGTTGATATAAATATATATGTTTTACTTCTTCCAGGTAATAATTGTTTTTAAAATAACAAGAATTATTATTTTGTAAGCATGTATTTTGCGTGTTAATCACAGGAGTTGCTACAACCTCAATTCATTTTGTAAGTGAGGCCCATGAGGGGTTATTTGACATATTTATATCTCTTCATTTTAAAATGAACTGAAATTGGACTTTTTCTGGAACACACTACCGACCTCGGAAAATCAAGTTTGTTAAATTTACATCGAGATCAAGAATCGCTCTTTTACGTGTAAACAAACTGTACCATTCATTTTACATGGATGGTGATGGTGTTTAAAAGACTATCAGAGGCAAGTAAAGAGACAATATCAGTAGTTAATTGCAGGAAGAGTTTAATAGTGTTAATTGCTTTCTCAGATTTTGTGTATAAATAAGGTAAATTAGTCCAAAACTATCGCACGTTTTTGCGCGCAATATACATTTTTTTTCAATGGGCGGCACTGTAGCTCCCAGGTCGTCCATCCCATTTTTTTTCAGACCGGGAGCTACAGACCTGCAGCTAGTGTTGTTACAGCATTTTGAATTCACGAGAGAGAGAGAGGAGAGAGAGAGAGAGAGAGAGAGAGTATTTCTAACTATAAAAGGACACCGATTCTGCTGGTTAATTAGGAGAAAAGTTATAACTTTCAAAGATAATTGGTTTGTATGGAAAATTATTTGATACTGTAATAAGCAAAAAATCGGACGAAGCAGCTTTAAATATCATGCTCTATTTAAATGTAAACACGCATTTCTATTGTCTTAAAGTACATGTAACAAATCGTGTAAGTATACTTAGAGTTCGGCTGAATAAAGAAAATATCACCAAAAGCATCCTTATCGCTACCACAATGTTGAGACAAGAGCCCACACCCCCACCCACGAAGAAGAAAAAATTCACGGGGGGGGGGGGGGGTGTCGGCTTGCTGATTAATTAAAAAATTGACTTATCGATAAGAAAAACTAACTACCTGAAAACAGTAGTTTTAAGATTTTGATTTAGATTAGACATGAGTAGCGGCACCCCCTCTCCTTTAAATGAAAAAGAATATCAATAGATAAGGTTAACTGTCGTAAAATTAAAATGTGTATGAATTACAACAAAATATTTCATTTCGTCGGTAATACATAGAAAAAGAAAGTAAAAATTAATGGGCAAAAATGTTTTGATATCAAGCAATTATTACGGGATATAAGTCTGGCGTCTTAAATGTCGATTCAATCCAGACACACTCAGTGAAGTTGGTTAATCAAAATTTTCCGGAAAGCTTTATAGCCACTTGTGAACATGAACTGATTACCATAAAGCAGCTACTTAGTTTTGTAAAATTGCTGTCATTACAGTATATATTTATATGATTTTAAAATTAATACTCTACCAGTTCATTCAACTTTAAATTTTTCAGTTTAAATTACATGTCAAATTATTTTAGCGATATTATAATAAATTTTAGGCATTTCTTTTTAGTAAAAGTTAACCCTTATCGTAAATTACATGTATCAGTGTCCATGGGAATTATATTACAGAAACCAGCGCATTCGTCACACCGGCACCGATTTTTACAGTGTCCATGGGAATTATATTACAGAAACCAGCGCATTCGTCACACCGGCACCGATTTTTACAAACATTTACCTCTTCTTGTTTGGTCCAGTTTCAATCATACCTCAAAATCTTTTATTTATAAAAAATAAAAAAAATGATATTGTTGATCCAAAGAAAATAGTATCTATCGTTCATTAGAACAGTTTAACTGAATTTTATGTTTATTTTAGTCCATTCCGGCGATTACGGCATGCCTTTTCCCGCAGCGAGCATTTGCCATATAAGGTCATGTCAAAATTCGACAAACTTGTAGACTTTACATTTGTTGATTTGTAACATGTCAGATGTGCTATATCCGAGGGTGAAGATACAAATGCAGAAACTATGGATTTAAAATGTGCAAAGTTGAAGGTTAAACTAACTAACAAAAACAATTAAGCAGCAAAATGTGCATCATACGAAAGAACTGAGTCAAATATTAAAGTGTTTATGTTCGAGTTTTTATAGGTTACACGATCAGAATCACATACATTCATACTCAGACTTACACACCAACACGATTGCATATTTGAATTTACAAGTTTACATGTCTGGATTACCCTCCATAGGCGGGAACCCCTGCACCAGACAATGGGATTGGACCCGAGCATCACTCATAAACGAGCTGACGACCGGAGGAGATGTTAAGGTGAGTTCGGGACAACCAAGTAGAGTAGTACTAAGATTTGCTGCAGGTCTGTAGCTCCCGGTCTGAAAAAATTCGGATGGACGACCTGGGAGCTACAGTGCCTTCCATAGTAAAAAAAATGCATTTTACGGCGCACAAAAAAATGCGCTAGTTTTGGACTGATTAATCTTATTTCCGAACACATTCTGTACAAATATTTGATTTCAGAAAATTCCTCGGACATTTTACTACAGATATCGTCATTTTACTTGCCTCTAATATTCTTTTAAACACCATCACCAGTCCCGTAAAGTGAAGTGGTGCAGTTTGTTTACATGTAAAAATGGCGACTCTCGATCTCGACGTGAATTTAACATACTTCATTTTCCGAGGTCGATTAGCGTGTTTCGGGGAAAGTCTGAGGCAAGGAAAGAGACGATATCAGTAGGAAATTGCATGAAGAATTTAATGGTACTAATTTTTTTCAGAATTTGTGTGTAAATTAGGTTAATCAGTCCCCAACTAGCGCAGATTTTTGTGCGCCGTAAATTGCCGATTTTTACTATAGTTGGCACTGTAGCTCCCAGGTCGTCCATCCGAATTTTTTCAGACCGGGAGCTACAAACCTGCAGCTATACTAAGATAGTACTAGTGATATGTATGAATACTATAATATACAGAAAAACCACTTCTGATTTTTTCTTGAATTTCTTTTGATTTATTAAAAAAACCCATTAGTTGTTCTTAATCTCTCTTTATGGTTGTTTGTAAGCTGTAAATCTAAGCTATAGTGTATGTTTTTTTTTGTTTTTTAAAAGAATTTAATATAAATCTTTTTTTCCATGCAACGTTTCGGATAAAGCAATGAAAAGTTGTATCTTGAAACTTCATATAAAATTTTATTAAAGCCTTAAATGAATTTTAAAATGGTAGCACTGAAAAATGTGACCGATTTCTTGCTTAAGTAAAACCTCATTGATGTAAAAAAAAATGTTGTCTCTCAACAGTTCCCAAACCGACCCTTCCAGTAGGAGAATGCCACTTGTGATTTGTCTGCTAGAGGCAATGCTTGGAAAACCACCAATATAATCAGCCTATGATAGCCTTCCCATAGATTCGGAACTAACTTCGCTACATATTGTACGACACCTAAAATGCGATTAACTTCAGACACGTCCTTCGGTGCTGGCATGTCTACTATCGCTCGTACTTTCTCAGGGTGTACCTAATACCACTGTTCGTAATCAAATGTTTGACATACCTCACTTCAGGTACATGAAACTCCTCTTTACTCTTGTTTAACTTACAAGTTCATTTCACGACATCTTTGTAGAATCTGTTGTACCCGGGAATCATGTTCAGCAATGGCCTCTCCCCATACTACTCCAGTCTACTATGTACTTATTGTTACGAAATTGGGTTCTAATGTTTATGTTAATTGATTATATTTCATATCACTTACAGCTCCCATCATTTCTCATCAATCATTGTTATTTATTATCATGTTTTAGCATAGTGTCATCCTTTCATTTCATGCCGGTTGTTTATACTTTGCATCTCTTTCATTATATCGTCGTTTGAATGCATGTTTTGACATCGGGTCCGAATTGCCTCGATCCTCCATTGTATGTTTGCAATCATTTAACACGTTTTATCATTGAACATAGGTATGATATCGCTTGTATCATTATCATTGTTATAAAGGCTACTTGTACTTATCGTAATTTGTAGATTAGATCCCATGTTTTCGTAGAATTAACTCATATTCCCTTCAAGAACTTCACCGCGTGCACTTTCCCCGGTCTGTTTACTCCGGAAGTGGCGTAGGGTCGTTTCGGTTCAGCTATTGGCTAACTGAGGTTACCTAGGGGTACGATAGGGTATATATACCCCCATCGTCTGCTAATTTATCAGACGCTTACTTATTAGTCTCAGGGCAGCATCAGAGAGCCTGTTCACCCACTTCAGGGATGGCAGATATGCCCCAAACCCGTTGGGTAATTATCATTATTTGAGATATTATATAGTATAGCTGAGATATCCCTGTGGGATACCCAATACCTTATAGGAAGATCATACGTAAAGTGGGAGGTTCCATTTAAGATCACCGCTTAACAATAGAAAACGCGAGGCCCATCATTGGGAAAATTGGGCAGGAGAATTTAAAGTAAGAATTTATTATATAAATAAGTACAAGTAGCTAGCTACTTAAATTGTTTGTATTTGTAGGATTTTTTATTTATGGGATGTGGGAGAACTTTTGACTGGGAGTTTGTGACTTGTTCAATCATTTCACCATTTCATCGTTTCATCCTGAATAAATTATTGTTATATTGTTAATCCTGACTTGTTAATTTACTTGCTATAAAATAAGGTTGACTAACGGGAGTGGAAAACCCACAATTTTGCTTACTCCCACCCGGTAGTAGAACGCAACATTGGTGTCAGAAATGGGATCTTGGGTCCTTAACAGAGAAAATATAATTTCCACCTTCCCGGTTAACTTTATTAAGTTCACAATTTTACAAGTATAATAAAACTGCAATACAATAAATTGTAAAAAAAAGTGTCAGATCTGGAAGAATCAGGGGAAGTCACTTTTAGACCCATCAGTCAGCAAGTCTCAAGTCCCAGTATGGATGATGGGAATACCCATACTCCCACAGGGGATGTCTCAGCCAATGTTTCTGAAAATGCAAATGTTTCATTAGTTAGAGTTTTGCAAGATCAATTTGCATGTGAATTTGCTAAAATAGACCAATGAATAAGGGAACAATTTGTTAGCATAAGGGAAGAAATTGACGGGAAGTTGGGAGACATGCAAGAGGACATATTTAGACTTAAGCAAGAGCCCCCAAATTTATAGGAGCAGGATAATTTAAGGGCACGGGAAATCCGTGATACGCCCGCATATCCCATACAAACCCATTTAAGTACGAATAATGTACAGGGCCAGCAGAGCAGGACTAACAGGATAGATAGGGGTCAGTACAATATAAGTAACCCCGAAGAGTAAATGGGAATGAACATAGGTCAGATATGGGAGATCATCGTCAATTGCCCCGCATTGATAGGTTTAGCACTCCCAACACCAATAGGAATGGAAACGGGATAATGCCCACACGGGATATTCCCCGGGAGAGAGCTAAGCCCAGAGTATTTGATGGGAGTGAAGATTTTGATGATTATCTCTCCCAGTTCGAAATAGTAGCAGACCTTAATAATTGGGACTATAAGACAAAATCTCTACAATTAGCAGGTCATTTAGCTAAAGATGCATGTGGGATGTTAGGAGAATTAAGTCCAGCACAAAGAAGGAATAATGACACCCTAGTAGCTGCGCTAAAGAGACGGTTTGGGGCAATAGAAAGGTCCGAGATGTTTAGAGCAAAATTAAAGACAAGGGTTAAGGGGAACAATGATAGCATTTCTGAATTGGCCCAGGCGATAAAGAAATTAACTAGACAAGCATACCCTGGTGCAGAGCCAAGTCTTACAGATATTTTAGCATTAGACCAATTTATAGATGCTATGCCAGACCCAGAAATTAGGTTGCGTCTTAGGGAAGCCCGTCCTCGGGATATTACGGACGCTGAGACTCTAGCTATTAGACAAGAAACCTATAGGTTAGCAGATACCCAGAAAAATAGGAATACTGTAAATGCCATAAACTCTAATGGGAATAACGAGACCCAGGGGACACTGGCAGGGCTATTAGAAAGGTTAAACAACAATATAGAGAAGTTAGAAAAAGCAACAAATAGGCAAAGTCAGAGCTCACCTTTTAACAGCATAAATCGGGAAAATAGGTATCAGGGCAATAACCAGAGAAATAATGGTTCGCGATCCCATAATCCTAATTATAGAGGCCCAAATCATGCTAGAAATACAAATAGGGAGAATAACAATTTTTGGAGAAATCAAAACAGTAATGGGAGCCCAACTAGCAATGGGACCAATAAGGGAAATTCAGGCTCTGTGAGTCAGCAGGGAAACTGCCCTATGTCGACTTCAAGGGTTGGAAATCGGCAGATGTAAGGGAAAGACCCGCTTCATTAGATATTAATGGGATGAATGCCCAGAAAAAAAGAAGTCTGGTTAGTAAAGAATTAGTTGTTGAAAATGAAGTCAATTCAGATATTGGAAGTTCTTCGCCTTTGACTAAGGGAGGTTATGATAATAGTGTAGAAAGGGAGATGGGAGAAAGTTTAGTCCCGAAAGAGGTCCTTATTACAACAAATGAAGTGGTTGTACATAATACTAGTAGAAATGAGACAGGGATATTTGTTTCCATACACATAAATGGGAGAGAAAGTAGATTTTTTAGTAGATTCCGGGTCTGACGTAACCATCATAAACACAAACTGGGAAAATCCCATTGAAAATCGTGAATATGTCAGATAGAGAAATTGAATTGCATAAGAATAGTCTTATGGGAGTTATGGAGGAGGTCTCCATATTTAGAGATGATGATTTAGGTGTAGCAGATATAAGCTTAGTAGATACTCCCAAAGAATTACCAGAAAATCTAGAACCATTGTAGATAGAGTCCGTTAGAGGGATGAGAGAGTACAGTTAAGAGACCTACTTTTAAAATACCAGGGGTGTTTTTCAAAGAATTCTGAAGATATGGGACTTACAAATATGGCGGAGCATAAGATAGATACTGGAAATAGTAGGCCCATTAAACAAGCTCCCCGGAGAATCCCGTTAGCCAAAATGCAGGATGTAAATAAAAAAAATTAGGGAAATGTTAGCTAAGGTAGTGATTGAAGAATCAGGTAGTCCCTGGAGTTCCCCCATAGTGTTAGTTAAAAAGAAAGACAATTCAATAAGGTTTTGTATAGATTTTAGGAGGCTCAATGAGGTCACCACTAAGGATAGTCATCCTATTCCCAAGATAGAGTCAATTTTAGAAGCCCTTTCGGGATCAAAATATTACTCCACAATAGATTTGAAAAGTGGGTACTGGCAAGTTAAGGTGGCAGAGGAGGATAAACCCAAAACTGCATTTTCTATCCCGGGGGGGAGGTCATTGGAATTTTAATGTGATGCCCTTTGGTTTATGTAATGCGGGTGGGACTTTCCAAAGGCTTATGGAAAAAGTATTATCAAATTCATCACGGAAAACCTGTATGGTATACCTAGATGATATAATCATACTAGCCCCCGATTTTCCCCAACACCTTAACAATTTAGAGGAAGTGTTTAAGAGACTTAGGAATGCAAACCTTAAAATTAACCCCAAGAAGTGTAAACTTTTACAAACACTGTGTATTACCGACACCGGATATTGCTACCATCGAAGCGGAGAGTCCAGGGGTTGAAAACACAAGAGGGTATGCATTTATACTTTTGCTACGAAGGTTTTAGCTCTGAATATTTTCTATATGCAATTGTTTACACGCGGGGTTACTCCGCATTTAGATTTTTTTCACACCAAATCGTTTAGCGACGTCATTAGGTTTTTACGTATTAAAACAGGTACCTGGTACCGGAGTAAACTCTAGCTGTGAGAACTTATTTTGCTTTTCATATAAGTTTCATGCTCAATGAAAATCTTTGCATGATAAAAAATGTTTTGATATTAAAATGTCCTTCACATAGGGTAAAGTTTTTGTGAAGAAATGTCGTTTTTAATTATAAATTCTACAGAAACACTTTTTTTGAACTGTACGGCAAATTGATGACTACAGTACGGCTTATTGCTAAATGCGCATTTCTAAGTGTACGGAAGTTTTGACTGCTTCTATTGCTTGGAAACTTCATCATCGTTTGAAAGCATCGTAAAACATCTAATTCTTAATCATAAAGGGCAAGACATTAAACTAAAGAAAAAAGAGAAGAATGTTTTGCATACTCTCAACTACCGTATCATACGAGAGATTTGTCAAGAACAAGGGCGTTTAATAACAATTAATTTTGAGACAGAGAAAATACATTTGTCAAAAGCTGGAGTTTGTCCTAAGGACAGTCCGCTTAAGAAAATAATCAAATTGTCCGATGAATCCTAGAAAAAATCAGAGAACATAGAACTTTCAGAAGAAAATGAAGAAAAGAATGAAGGTGAATATGAGATAATAAACAGTCTCCTCCCAACAGTTATTGAAGAAATAAAACGTTCTGGAAAGATAGAAGAGTACGTTGCTTTTCACAGGCTAGTTTCAGTGAAAAAATTTCCTCTTAACAACATAGCATATTTACTTTTTCTAGACGTGGTGCGTTGGTTTGCGTTAGAACATTCTACTTCACAGATGCGCTATTCGGACGAGGTTAAATTATTCTGGCGAACAGGGCTTAGGCTTTTTCATGGTAGATTTCTGAGATTCATAAGTGGACCAAAGAATTCTGAAGACATTCTTTTGAGTGAGTCAGGTAGGGGTGATTGTAGATCCGAAAACTCAAAGGTCAATTTTATAGTCCCAAATAGAAAATTGCTGAAGGAGGATGTATCTTTTATACCTTATAAGAGCCCAGGAATTATACACAATATGATCGAAAAGATAGCAACTCATGACAACGATGCTTTAACTTATAAGTTATGTGTTGATGGGAAAAAAATAAATCCTTGTTCGAAAGGGGAAGTTGATTTGTGGGGTTTTGAAGATAGACCAACGTTTAAGGAAAAACAAAGTCGTCTGAAAAACGAACTCGATTTCGTAAGATTAGCAATTGAATGTTTATCTCACCAAATGGACCTAGGTCATGTAGATGCATTATCATGCACTGACGTTGTAAAATCACAATTACTTACAAATTGCAGAATTCTTATTGAAATAAATAGCAAAAGACTAATGGATCTTAGAAAACTACAGATAAAAAAAGAAATGTTTCTTAAAACCGTAAATGAAAAGTGTGGAGCTGATTGGAGAAAAAGCAATTATGCAATGGTGATAAGTTCTATAAGAACTTCAATATTTACAATCCAAAATACGGTTGCTAGTTTATTGCTTTGCAATGATTCTCTGTGTTCCATGGCTGCAGCCCTAGGTGGAGTCTCTCATCTAACAAAAACAGATGATCGCATCATTTTAGAGG
This sequence comes from Magallana ariakensis, assembly GCA_020458035.1. Classification (NCBI taxonomy): domain Eukaryota; kingdom Metazoa; phylum Mollusca; class Bivalvia; order Ostreida; family Ostreidae; genus Magallana; species Magallana ariakensis. Next base: position 50,543,350 of record CM035819.1, read on the forward strand.
AGCAAGGCAACATTGTGTGTTTGGCAGCAGGTGGATCAAGTGAAAATCCACCTCTCATTAAACAAAGAACTGAAATTTGGCATGCTTTGAGAAAACAAAGCAAAATAACAGGAAGTACAATAAATACCGCTTTGGGACTGGATGGTCTTAAAAAACAAAAATCATTCTGGGAGGAGAGAGATGGTAAAAAAGAAGCTGAACAGATTCCAGATTTCTTAAAAGAGAGGTTTGAATATGGTACCAGGAATGAACTAAACGTAGTTGCAACATTGATATCAAGGTATCTCCCTGCATTTCACCCTACGACTTGCTTCTATGAAGAAGGATGTTATACATGTTCACATGAGAGCAAAATTAATCTCATAGTAAGTCCCGATGGAAGTGTTCGTAGCGGTGACGAACATATTGTTTTCGGAATCGAAATCAAATGTCCAATGCCTGGAAAATTGTACACCACCCCTATTCACTACAATATTCCACACTATTATGTCCCTCAAATTCTTGGCGAAATGCATGTACTGGGTGTAAAAGAACTACTGTTTCTCTCCTATTCTGAGGAGTCAATGAGTGTTTTAAAAGCTACATTTGATGAACAGTTGTGGGAAGAGATTTTTTCCGAAATTAAATCAGTTAATTCTTCAAATTTACCCAAGAGGCTCGGAGACTTTGTCTCTAGAATAAGGCTAAAAGTCAATGCAAATTGCGAATCAAAGGTAGAATTTCTTGCAGAAGTCCCCTCCCGTAAAGGTGTTCAGTGCAATCACTCTACTTCTGATCACAGTGGACGGATCTATAATGAGGTTCAGTCCTCTACAGGGAAACAAAACATTGCTAGTATTGGAAAGCTGCAACAGTTATTTATGAAAGCAGAAGAAAGCATAAATATATGTCATACAATTTGTGTACAAAAAGCCAGCGAAGTACTGGTTTTCTTGGTCTCAAATATGGACAGGATTTACATCCAAGATATACCGCATGCATTTCCAATTGCATTTGCATTGAAAGGTTACAGTATGAAATCGGAAACAATGAGGTACATGTTAAAACAGGTTCTTCATGCGCTTTTTTCAAAGGGTCTTTATGTTCCAGTTGTATCATATGATGGACAGTGGGCAAAACTGGCTTTTCAGACTGCTTCAGGTGAAGCATTAACTCTTTTGGAGCTACAGAAAAAAGTATTTAGTGATGTTAAAAACAAAAAAGTGTCTGACTTAACAAGTCAAATATTCAATACCGGAGTTACAAAAATAGATACTGAACGCGATCTTTACGAAAAGCTCAGGATTGAAAAAAATGAATATGGATATTCAATATCGCGTAATGTAAATGAAAAATTATTCACAATGTCAGCCCACATAATATCTCTTTTGAGAGACTGCAAAATCAAGAAGAAAAAATTCGAAGAAGTGGAAAAGTCAGAAAATACTCAGATCAACGATGTTTTGACAAATGTATCACCGTCAATTTTATCTCAGCTAGATGACGAGTTCATTAAGAATTGTTCAACATATTCTGAGTGTCTATTGAACACAGCTTTGGAAAAATCAAACGCTGACACCTCTGCAGACCTGCAAGAACATTCCGAATTTGCTGCCGCAGAGCATTCAGGATATGCTGCCCCAGAACAATCAGGATTTGCTGCCCATGGAGCCAACACATCAGATAGAATCACACAGTTACCGGAAGTTCTAAATACTCTTGACCCAACGATACCTAACTTTGGTTCTACATCTTCACAAGATGATAAGACAGGTCTAAACGAAGATGCACTACTTAATTTACTCGCTGATCTAAAAGCAAATGATCAACTTTCCAGGAAGTGTAGTGAAATAAGTGCTACGCATTTAATAGAACTTGTACAGTCAAGTGAAAAGTTGAGTTCCACTTTTACCAAATCCGAGCTAATAATTTTTGTAGAAATTCTCAACAAAGCTCAAAATAAACTTAAGATTCAAGTCTACACATCGTGGAACAAAACCCGTATTGCCTGTAGAGTTATTGAAATACTAAACTGTAAAGAGCAAACAACTCAGAAGTCTACGAGACATAAGAGAAACCCATTATCTCTTTTAATGTCATGCAAGAAGATAGTTCGCTCGTTTCCCAAGTCAATTCTCAATGCAATTGTTGCGGAACATGAATTTGAGGATAGGGTTCTTAGTTGGCGTAGGAACAGTCCTTTTTCTGCGTGCACTTTTATAACGGATGTTGAAGATGTGGTGTGGTTTTCAAAACCAGAATATAATGAAGACACCATGGGGTACATATTTTCGGTTCTCGACGTTCACCATCTCATTACTAATTGTCGAATAAAAGTGTGTAAGGACGGATTTCCTGAAAGAAACATTCAAAATGCAGCATGGATTGACTTTGCCAAGGAAAATAAAACAAACTTAAAAATATCCCACGTGGAGGACCTGGTTGATAAACAAAGTCACTCTATAGCCCGTTTGACTTTTAGTGAAGAAGTAGAACACGAAATGAAACGGCTGGGGTATTATTATGAAGCCGATTTCTGTAGATTGCTCCGAGAGTTTTACGAAGGTGAAGATGAGCCTGGTATAGACGCCAAGGAGAGATGTAAACGGCGATTAAACTTGAGAAGATGGCTTCTTAAAGATGTGAAATTCAACGCTTTTCCACCGTATGGAACACATATCAGGGGTGTTCCAAATGTCATGTTTCAAGGATTTCTTACGAATATAGAAAGAAGAATTCAGGTTTATCCTTACGTTAAATCGGGGGCATACAATGTAAGATCTTTGGGAAGTTTGGAGGCCGAAAACTTTTTTGGGGAATTTCAGGATCTAGATCCAAAGGGATCAGGTGTTGTTAAAGCCGAAGAAATTCCTTTTGTGCTCGAGACTGCGTGTCGGATGAATCAAACAAGACTCATGCCGGACAGACCATTTCATATGAGACTCTCAAGAGCTAAGGTACATCCGGTGAAAGATCTTCTACCAGACTGTGATAGCAGATGTACCAAGCCGTTTTTATACCCAGTTTTCGTCAATGAGATTGTTCCTAGGTATGCTATATTACATTCTCTCTTCAACTAACGATTTTAAGAACTTCCTAATTGTTCTACGAATGTATTTCGAAACTATTTATCAAAAGTAGACCAATTCTTTCATGATGTTTTATTATACCATGTATATAGGGACCACGTCTTTGATTCCGAGACAAGGGCGAAAAGAACGGCAAAAAGAAAATTAGCAATGATTCCCAAGCCAGAAGAAGCAGCCCATGGAGTTGCACCAGTTCGACAGCATCATAAATGTGACCAAAGCAAGATTCTAGCACACAAGAGATTTGGCATAGAACTAGATTAAAAATTTATAATAAGCAGAATCTAAACATTTCATTATATCAATAAATGACTTGGAATAATACATTTAAAATATGTTTATATTTTATTTCTGTAAAATATGAAAAATGAAAACAAATAACAGGTAACAACAACATATCTTTGCAAAATAAAATTGGATCATAATAATGCGAGTATCATCTTAACGTTACCTGACAGTTAAGGTAATCACAGGAATAATAAAAGAAACTATATAAAATTGCTTGAGCAATATCATGACAAAAAATGGTTTCAATCACATAAATCTAATCATAGATAGTTAAACACTTTGTTAACAACAACATATTCCTTGCATTGTTAAAGTGGTTCATTATAATGTGAGTATCATTCTAACGTTATCTGACAGTTTAGGTTATCACAGAAATAATAAAAGGAATTTTAAAAAAATGCATGAGTAATATCATGACACAAAAAGTAAACAACCAAAAAAAAATGGTTTCAATCATATAAATCTAATCATAGTTAGTTAAGCAGTATTTGGGCATGCTTTCTGGTGAGCTTTCAACGAGGAGCGCCAATTGTATCGCTTTCCACAAGAGCAGCGGTGCGGTATCTAAGAGTTTTCTCGTGTTTGCCTCTGATGTGTTCTTGAAGTTTGTATTTCCTTGGGAAGGATACACCACAAACTCCACAATTGAAAGTTGTGCTGCCAAGGGGTTTGCCTCTGCATATTTCCAGGTGCCTCGCTAGAGATCCTGGAGCTTTCATCTCGACTCGGCAGTATTGACATTTTTCCAACGGAACATCTACATGGTTAGAAACATGATACTTGAACTGCAGACTCTGGTTAAAACCTTTGCCACAAATTGTGCAGACATGTTTGAATTCCAAAGTATGTTTGTTTTTCCTGTGCAGCGAGAGTCCAAATCTGGTACTGAAACGCCTGCCACAATATTCACAGATCTGCATGTTACTAGAATTTACTTGCGTGTCTTTGCATTGCTTAGGTGTACTAGTTTTCGGTCTCTGGTAACGTTTTACATGCTTATTAAAATTGCTTTTATCTTTTGTGCTGTACGTACAATCCTTACAGGCATGAAACATATCTTCTTCGATTGCCGATATGTCGAGTGATTCGTCCATTTCTAAAACAAAAATAAAATTCAGAATAAATTTATCAGAGATGTTAATCATAATAATTTTCAGATAATATTGTACTTTTTATATTTTTGGGCAAAGTAAAAAAATCAGGTTTTAACTCTCTAAAATCGAGTGAAAAACGTTTTATACGCTGATTATTCAAAATTTTCTTTTTTTTTTTTTAGCAAAAAACACGAAAAATTTCCAATAAATAATGCAATAATAATACTTTGAACTTGTTTAAAATTTCAAAATGCCGTACACTATCATTTCAAAATGCCGTACACAATTATTCAACAAATAACAATAAGCCGTACACTCGGAGAAATACGATTTGCTAATTTTTTGATGTAAATAACTAGGAAATGTTAATGAACTTCCATACCAAAAGCTTAAAATATGTTCAAAGACAACATGAATGTGTAGATATTACTGGGTTGTTTGAAAAAAATAGAAAAAGCAGCTTCCAAACTTTTGCAGCTAGAATTTTCTCATGTACCAGGTTGCATGTTTTGATATGTTTAAACGAAATGACGCTGAAAAATGCGTCGTACTGAATAACATCTGAAAGTTTAGTATGTTCGTTATGTCAGAAATATAGGACTATCATTTATAGTAACAAGAGGCCAAATGGCCTTAACGGTCACCTGAGTAGCATAACCCATACACAAACTTGTCAAGGAGTCTCATATATGCATTTAGTTAAGTTTTATTCTGGAATAGAAAAATTTTTAATTTGTAATGACGACCACCTCCCTGCCTGAAATCTTTCAAAAACGACTATTAAACCTATAATTTTAGCGAAAAACTTAAAAGATCATAAAAGAATGCATGACCTGATATTGAAAAGGTGCAAGACTCTGATAGAAAATAATTTAATAATAATAACAAGGTGGCTATTATTCATGTTTTATCTAAAACAACCTCCCATCCCCCCGGGGCAGACAGAAACTCTCCCTATGGGCATTTAAACAAACGAAAAAAAACCCAGCTTTATCGATAAAAGCCATCATGAGTTACTCACTTCTCCTGTTCTAGTTTTTGAATATTCAACATTCGTTGAGAATCACCATCTGGCATATATACCAAAATCATTTTACCTTTATATATCAGTGATTTTAGTTAGACAATTATTACTTTACTATTAACAAGTCTATTTGTTTATTTTGAAAGTTCAAATACTGTTTTTGTTTCAAATGATAAAAAGCCTTGCATAACTCTTTTGATCATACAACTTCTTTATAATTACATTATATTCAACGATTAATTACTACATATGAACAAGCAAAGGAAGATAACTCCATTAGGAAGAAGCAAGGGAAAACAAGATGTAATTATAATCGGGGCGATTATAAAGTCTCCCAAACGAACGAGGCTATCATATAGAGTAGGGATGACCCACAAAGTTTCATGTGGTTCCCAGGGGTCCTATATATCAGGTGAACTAACATAAACAAGGAACAAGAATATATATGGTTTAGGGGTGGGGATATTAACCGTTTTCAAGATATTCAGGCACTACCTGTTTGAGAGGGGTCAGGACCACCCCAAGGGCCCATGACCTACATACCATATGATGCCCCTTGACACAAGGAACAAGAATATATATAGTTTAGGGGTGGGGATCTCAACCGTTTTCAAGTTATTTGTGCACAGGAATCCCGGGGCCCATGACCTACATACCATATGATGCCCCTTGACACAAGGAACAAGAATATATATGGTTTAGGGGTGGGGATATTAACCGTTTTCAAGATATTCGGGCACTACCTGTTTGAGGGGGGTCAGGACCATCCCTGGGGCCCATGACCTACATACCATTTGAAGCCCCTTGACACAAGGAACAAGAATATATATAGTTTAGGGGTTGGGATCTCAACCGTTTTCAAGTTATTTGTGCACTTCCTGTTTGAGGGGGGTCAGGACCATCCCCGGGGCCCATGACCTACATACCATATGATGCCCCTTGACACAAGGAACAAGAGTATATATGGTTTAGGGGTGGGGATATTAACCGTTTTCAAGATATTCGGGCACTACCTGTTTGAGGGGGGTCAGGACCATCCCTGGGGCCCATGACCTACATACCATTTGAAGCCCCTTGACACAAGGAACAAGAATATATATGGTTTAGGGGTGGGTATCTCAACCGTTTTCAAGTTATTTGTGCACTTCCTGTTTGAGGGGGGTCAGGACCATCCCCAGGGCCCATGACCTACATACCATATGATGCCCCTTGACACAAGGAACAAGAATATATAAGGTTTAGGGGTGGGGATATTAACCGTTTTCAAGATATTCGGGCACTACCTGTTTGAGGGGGGTCAGGACCATCCCTGGGGCCCATGACCTACATACCATTTGAAGCCCCTTGACACAAGGAACAAGAATATATATGGTTTAGGGGCGGGGATCTCAACCGTTTTCAAGTTATTTGTGCACTTCCTGTTTGAGGGGGGTCAGGACCATCCCCAGGGCCCATGACCTACATACCATATGATGCCCCTTGACACAAGGAACAAGAATATATATGGTTTAGGGGTGGGGTTCTTAACCGTTTTCAAGATATTTGGGCTCTTCCTGTTTGAGGGGGGTCAGGAACCACCCCTGAGGCCCATGACCTACATACCATATGATGCCCCTTGACACAAGGAACAAGAGTATATATGGTTTAGGGGTGGGGATATTAACCGTTTTCAAGATATTCGGGCACTACCTGTTTGAGGGGGGTCAGGACCATCCCTGGGGCCCATGACCTACATACCATTTGAAGCCCCTTGACACAAGGAACAAGAATATATATGGTTTAGGGGTGGGTATCTCAACCGTTTTCAAGTTATTTGTGCACTTCCTGTTTGAGGGGGGTCAGGACCATCCCCAGGGCCCATGACCTACATACCATATGATGCCCCTTGACACAAGGAACAAGAATATATAAGGTTTAGGGGTGGGGATATTAACCGTTTTCAAGATATTCGGGCACTACCTGTTTGAGGGGGGTCAGGACCATCCCTGGGGCCCATGACCTACATACCATTTGAAGCCCCTTGACACAAGGAACAAGAATATATATGGTTTAGGGGCGGGGATCTCAACCGTTTTCAAGTTATTTGTGCACTTCCTGTTTGAGGGGGGTCAGGACCATCCCCAGGGCCCATGACCTACATACCATATGATGCCCCTTGACACAAGGAACAAGAATATATATGGTTTAGGGGTGGGGTTCTTAACCGTTTTCAAGATATTTGGGCTCTTCCTGTTTGAGGGGGGTCAGGAACCACCCCTGAGGCCCATGACCTACATACCATTTGATGGCCCTTAACACAAGGAACAAGAATATATATGGTTTAGGGGTGGGGATTTTAACCGTTTTCAAGATATTTGGGCCCTTCCTGTGCCATATTGGCCCCACCCTAGTGCCTAAACACCTGTCCCAGCGATCATAAATTTCACAATTTAGGTAGAAGACTTCATGTACATCATATCCAGGCCTTTAGTTTTTCACAAATATATATGGGAGTAGAGAAGAAGATTTTCTAAAATTTAATACATTTTTACTTTATGGCCATTTTGGCCCCACCCTTGAGCCTGAACCCCTGACCCAGGGGCCATGAATTTCACAATTTTGGTAGAGGGCTTCATGGACATCATATCCATGCATTTAGTTTTAAACAAATATCTATGGGAGTAGAGAAGAAGATTTTCTAAGATTTAATACATTTTTCCTATATGGCCATATTGGCCCCACCCTAGAGCCTGAACCCCTGACCCAGAGACCATATATTTCACAATTTTGGTAGAGGGCTTCATGGACATCATAACCATGCATTTAGTTTTTAACAAATATATATGGGAGTAGAGAAGAAGATTTTCTATGATTTAATACATTTTTACTATATGACCATATTGGCCCCACCCTAGAGCCTGAACCCCTGACCCAGGGGCCATGAATTTCATAATTTTGGTAGAGGGCTTCATGGACATCATATCCATGCATTTAGTTTTAAACAAATATCTATGGGAGTAGAGAAGAAGATTTTCTAAGATTTAATACATTTTTACTATATGGCCATATTGGCCCCACCCTAGAGCCTGAACCCCTGACCCAGGGGCCATGAATTTCACAATTTTGGTAGAGGGCTTCATGGACATCATAACCATGCAATCAGTTTTTTCCTCACATGTGTGGGAGTAGAGAAGAAGATTTTTGAAAATTTGGCTGTTTTTTGCATATTTGGCCCCACCTGTGGCACCCTGGTGGTGGTAGAGCCACCAATTTCACAATTTACATTCCTTTTACCATAAAGATGCTTCACACCAAAAATGGGAACAATTGGCCTTGTAGTTTTTAAGAAGTTAAAAATGTAAATTGTTAACGCACGACGACGGACGAAAACAGATAGCAATAGGTCACCTGAGTTTACTCAGGTGACCTAATAAAATCTTTGCAAAATAACATGAATTCCTACCTCTCACGTAGTTCAACCTGATTGATCTCTCGCTTCGATGGTAGCAATATCCGGTGTCGGTAATACACAGTGACAAAAGGAGGTAGCATATTTAGGGCATGTTATTAGCGAAGAGGGAATAAAGACAGACCCAGAGAAAATAGCAGCGGTCGTTGATTTGCCAATACCCAAAAATATTCGGGATGTCCGTAGTTTTCTGGGAATTTGTTCCTACTATAGGAAATTTGTACAAAGTTTTTCAGTGATAGCTAAGCCCTTGCATAAGGTACTGAAAAGTCCCAAAAGTTTGTGTGGGATTCAGACTGTCAAGAGGCGTTTGATAAGTTGAAGAGAGCTTTAACTAGTAGCCCTATACTTTCATACCCTAAAAAGGAGGGACAATATGTATTAGATACAGATGCGTCAAATATGGGCATGGGATCTGTTCTATCCCAGATACAGGACGGACAAGAGAGAGTCATTTGCTAATACAGTAAACTTTTTAACACGTCAGAACGTAGATATTGTGTAACTAGAAGGGAGTTATTATCTATAGTTCAGTCTGTCAAGCACTTTCACCATTATCTTAATGGACAAGCATTTAAAATACGGACTGACCACGGTTCATTACGTTGGTTGTTAAATTTTAAGAATCCAGAGGGTCAAATAACCCGTTGGCTTGAAACATAGGCTTCTTATGAATTTGATATAGAGCACAGACCAGGTCGTTTACATGGGAACGCTGATGCTTTGTCCCGTAGACCTTGTATAGAAAATGAATGTACATATTGTGCTAAGGCTGAAACAAAGTATCTACCAGAACAGTTAATACAAAAGTGTTTAGTCGTCGAAACTAGAAATAGTACTCCCAAAATGTTAAGTGAGCCCAATAAGGGACAAGTTCAGACAACTGATTTTGACATAGGGAATTTACAGTGTGAAGACCTAAAACATGTTATTAAATGGGTACAAGAAGGGACTCAGCCCGATTGGGGAGACATTTCCCATTTAAGTGAAATATGTAAATTTTTTGGGGTACGGTTTGAATCGTTAGAATATAGGGACAACATACTTTATTATGTCCATGACTATTGGAAAAAGAAATATCGCATAGTAATCCCAAAGGTTTTAGTGGGAAAGGTTTTGTCACTTTTACACAATAACGTTACAGGTGGACATTTAGGGATAAAGAAAACCCTGTCCAAAGTAAGGGAGAGATATTTTTGGTACAGAATGAGTACAGATACAAGACATTGGCGTGTAACTTGTGACATTTGTGAATCTAGAAAATCCCATAATAGAAGAATAAGAGCCCCACTGCAAAAATATGTGGCTGGCGCTCCCTTAGAAAGAGTCGCAATTGATATTATGGGACCATTGCCCAAATCTAACAAGGGAAATTTATATATATTAGTTATGGGAGATTATTTTACAAAGTGGGTGAATGCTGTACCAATACGCAATCAAAAAGCATCAACAGTGGCCCAGAAATTAGTAGACAGGATAATTAGTATATTTGGAGCTCCCATGCAAATGCATAGCGACCAGGGAAGAGCATTTGAATCTAATGTTTTTCAAGAAATGTGTAAAATATTCAGGATTGAGAAAACCCGAACCACACCATATATACCCCAATCAGATGGATTAGTAGAACGAGCAAATAGAACAATTGAAAACATGTTAGCATCTTTTGTATCCCAGAATCAAAAAGATTGGGATGAATATTTACTTTTACTTATGTTAGCATATAGGTCTGCCCAGCATGAGGCGACTGGCATAAGTCCATGCAAGATGATGCTTGGTAGGCACGTTTCACTCCCAGCTGATTTAGTATTGGGAAGGGCAGAACCTGAAAATTCATTAAATATGTCAGAATATGCATACAATTTGTCTCGAACTCTAGCACGGATACATAATTTTGCTAGAGACAAGATAGAGATAGCATCAGAGAAAATGTTAAGGGAATATAACTCTAAAATACACTTCAATGCTTATACAGAAGGAGATGCAGTTTGGTATTATGCCCACAATGTTAGTAAATTGGGATCGCCAAAACTGCAATGCCATTGGGTAGGCCCTTATACAGTTGTGAAGAGAATGAATAGCGTCATATATGAAATAAGGAAGGCAAAGGGGAAACCCAAAGTGGTATAGGGTGCACCCTCCAGAGAGTGAAAAAAAACAACGCAGACCCTGACGAAAGAGGAAGCCAGGGAATTTGAGGATTTTCAGCGTGGGAGAGGGGGTCATGTACTACTATTCATGAAGGCACTTCCTTTAGTGATCAGCCCTACCTCCCTGGAATACCCAAGCAAAAAAGGACCGTTTATACGGAGCCTCCTCTATTAAAGAAAGCCAGGAGAGAGGCCAAGGCGAAGAAGGACCAACACCAAACACCAAAGCCGCCTTCCACTGAGGTTGAGGAGCCAAAGACCTTAGCAGCCCTCCCTCCCAAGTCAGAGCCCCAGCCGGTCCAGCAGCAAAGACCAATCCCCTGGAAGATGCCCTCCTGCCCCTCACTGATATTGTTACGCCAACAAAGGTAGAGTTAAACAAAGACCGGGACACCGCAGTATCAGACAGAATCTCTTTTAAGAGGTTATTTGGGGATTCCATTAGTGATTCTGAAGATGAAGACACACTCAGATCACCAGACATTTCTATCCACGAGCCGACTCCTACCATCACGTCTACCCCCAAAGATCGGTAACGTCTGAGACTGTGAGAGAATATAACATGGTGGATATCGCCGCAAAAACTAATATTTACCTATCACAATCCCGCATCGGAGTGGACGTAGGAGGACAACGATTTGTGGCATCCGTGGAAACCCTTAAGAAATATCCTTCATCCAGATTGGCCTTACTGGCGGACAGTAAACTTATGTTCATGATGGACTGCCAGTTATCTTCATCGATCGCGACCCACAATTCTTCAATATTATTTTGCATTTCTGCCGTGATGGACATCGTAACATTAACTGCCATCTGCCGCCTGACAATCGTAGCCTTAGACAAGTTTATACTGAGGCAGAATATTACCATTTGGACTCTCTAGCGGACATCATTTCCAGTCAGCTCTGTGTTTTACTCATGGGACACAAAAACCTGGAAGAGTGAGATGTGACTGTGCAGTGCTGTGATTATTTTTCATACGTTTTTCATACTGTGAACAGTGACTGTGTGTTTGAATATTTATTTATAAATGTTATTGTTGATACATATTAATAATACGATGTAATTGTGATACAGCATATGTTATTTAAGTCTATGTATGTATAAAATACATCATGAGTATATATATATATACATCGTATAACTTACCTTGTATGGCTGTAAGTGATAGTCCCATTGTCTTCTTGTCTTTAAACATTCGGGAAGAATGTTTTCTTCCGTAGGGGGCTATGTTACGAAATTGAGTTCTAATGTTTATGTTAATTGATTATATTTCATATCACTTACAGCTCCCATCATTTTTCATCAATCATTGTTATTTATTATCATGTTTTAGCGTAGTGTCATCCTTTCATTTCATGCCGGTTGTTTATACGCATACTTTGCATCTCTTTCATGATATCGTCATTTGAATGCATGTTTTGACATCGGGTCCGAATGGCCTCGATCCTCCATTGTATGTTTGCAATCATTTAACACGTTTTATCATTGAACATAGGTATGATATCGCTTGTATCATTATCATTGTTATAAAGGCTACTTGTACTTATCGTAATTTGTAGATTAGATCCCATGTTTTAGTAGAATTAACTCATATTCCCTTCAAGAACTTCACCGCGTGCACTTTCCCCGGTCTGTTTATTCCGGAAGTGGTGTAGGGTCGTTTCGGTTCAGCTATTGGCTAATTGAGGTTACCTAGGGGTAGTTAGGGTATATATACCCCCATCGTCTGCTAATTTATCAGACGCTTACTTATTAGTCTCAGGGCAGCATCACAGAGCCTGTACACCCACTTCAGGGATGGCAGATATGCCCCAAACCCGTTGGGTAATTATTTTTATTTAAGATATTATATAGTATAGCTTAGATACTCCTGTGGGATACCCAATACCTTATGGGAAGCCCATACGTAAAGTGGGAGGTTCCATTTAAGATCACCGCTTAACAATAGGAAACGCGAGGCCCAACATTTGGAAAAATGGGCAAGAGAATTTATAGTAAGGATTTGTTATATAAATAAGTACAAGTAGCTACTTTAATTGTTTGTATTTATAGGATTTTTTATTTATGGAATGTGGGAGAACCTTTGACTGGGAGTGTGTGACTTGTTCAATCATTTTACCATTTCATCTTTTCATCCTGAATAAATTATTGTTACATTGTTAATCCCGACTTGTTAATTTATTTGCTATAAAATAAAGTTGACTTAAGGGAGTGGAAAACCCACAAGTTTGCTTACTCCCACCCGGGAGTAGAACGCAACACTATGTATGCCGTTTATATCCGAAAACATCTCTTGTACTCGTTTAGAAAACATTTTTAGGTGCAGAGCTTATTCCAAATGGCAAACTAAGGCCATCCTTAAAAAAATGTTTGTTTGGAATTGCCGTCTGGGGGTTTTCAAACGAAAGAGGGAGGGAGGTAAATTTTTTTTTTTATTTTTTCAAATTGGAAATTTATTTTGAATTTGATGCAGAATAAAAATCTCAATAGAAAACAGTGAAAATGTTTATTTCTTTGTTCATGAAAGTCCATAAAGAACATCATCTAGAAGCAATACTTCAATGAATCACATGTAGCAAAGATTAATTTTATTGCATCAATTCCTAAAAATTGCAATAATAAAATATTTATTTTTAATATTCTTGATTTATCTATAAATGCTTTACCTTCAGGTATTTGTTGAGCTCCACATGTGTAATTATACTTTTCTAGTGTTCTTTCCAAAGTCCTAGTGTCCTTAAGTGTCAGAGTTTTCTTTGAATAGATACTTCTTATCTTTCACGTTCACAGCAGGTAACTGTTTACCTTATATTTCGGGCAACAAGAAAGCTATTCTTTACTCTCTGAAATCAGATGTGATATTAAATTTTTCATAACTAAAGTAAGAGTCTAATTTAGAGAAAATGCTAGCAGACATTTGCATATCAAATACCAAAGATTCAATATATACAAAATGAAATTATCATTCATTCTATTAACATACTTGCAATTCCTCTGCAACAGTACTCGCTGTATGTTACGTATTTTAAAGACTTATCAAACTGACGGACCATATCAGGATAAAAAATTTATGACCTATGTAGTTTTGATGACAACTGGACTGATATCTCCTCCCGCGTGGCCGTTTTCAATCTCGACATGTCGGACTTGTCCTTCTCCAATGCACCTCTGTCAGTATTTGCTTCCACGTGTCATCGGTACTAAATGTATATTATGTTGCTTACAAGGTTAGTTTTTTAAAAAGCTAAGAAAGTCAGCCCGCGGAATTTTAATTTTTAGGTCGAAAGTGCCGGAATACACAATCTATTAAAATACAAGATAAATAGTTTCCAGAACAATAATTATTTGCGGGTACATATTTAGTTTGCATCCTTATTTTTATGGCTGTACATGTACACTGTAGGTGAGAAGATAAGCGTGTAGCGATGAAAATGCAAAGTATGACTGCAAACCTATTTAATACTTAAAATTGTCACTTTGCAAACATAGCTCTATGAATTTCATGGTCTCGGCGCAAACCACTACCAATATATTTACTTTCAAATCTCACAAAGAGGTCGGGAAGATATACGCGGAGTCTGGACTGTGGCTGCAGACTATTTCCATTGACAGTCTTCCGATGCGCAGTTTGACCTAGAAACTGACCAGTTTCATAACTTCTTCGAATTTCTCTAACACGAACTGTCTATAATTCCTACGAAAAATTCCAATTTACGCAAGCGCAATTGAAGTTTCATCCTAACTTAATTAGTCAGCCCGCGGGCTGACTAATCATTCAACTGTATAGAGACGCACAAAGGAATGATCGATGGCTCTGAAGGACTCGCACGTTTTCCACCAGCCTTCATGTTAGACATTTTGGCGCGTTTGCGAGAACCTCCGAATCTCAATATTATAAATTCTTCAAAGACAACGTTTTATTGATCCAGTGTGTTGAATTTTATAAGGAGATCGAACCAGATTTTTAAAAAAATTGACGAACGAACTATTTATTAACCTGTAATCATGGTACAACGAAACAAAACAATTAAAAAAGTTCTTTAAATTTTGCAAATATATTTTTTTCAGCGGGGGGTATTCAGATGAGACGGGCGGCAATTCCAAACAAACAGTAATTTTATTATGGCCTCAGGTTTGTGTACCGAACAAACAGGGTATTGAATGCCAACAGCTTTCAACTGGGCTCATCAAGTTTCATGTGCCAAAATCCATGAGTTGCGTCAAACGTAGAAAACGCTTTGGCTTGCGGAAGGTTTTCAATCAATTTGTCGACTGTCTTTAAGTGGTAATGCTCTCTCTTAATCGCACGATTCAAGTTCTTTGGGTTAATGCAAAGTCTTATCTTGTTAGGTTTATGCACTAAAACCAGACTGTGTACATAATCGGTGGGTTCATCTTGCCTCGCGAAACACCTAACTGTTCAATTCTCAGAAGTTCTGTTTTCACTTTATCACGGAGTGCGACAGAGACCCTCCTCGATCGATCGATGAATCGCCGGTTAACAGTGTTGTCAATGTTGATGTGGTGCTTTCTACTTCACTGAGTCCTTTGAAGACATTTTCATACGATTTCAGTAGGTTTTCCTTCGACAAGTCCTTGTTCACCGAGTGTACGCGCACAATAGATCCAATTTCTGTACATGCATTCTTTCCCAGAGTTGTTTGAGTATTCTTATCAAATATGAAAAATGACAAGTCATACTTTCGCCGCGCACAGAACATTCCAAAGTCTTGATATAATTTCAGTTCCGCCGTAAATGACCAGTTTGACTATTGTTTTTGTGAGCAGATAATCGTTCAATTTCAACTTGTCAAAGACGTGTTCCGGAATAATGTAAGCTTGGGCACCTGTGTCCAGCTTGAAGTCATGGTGGTCATTGCGTGCGAGAAATTTTTGGTTTACATTATATATGTATTACCTATGATCGTAAAACAGGATGAGTAAAATACCTTAATGTTCATCTACATGGATATACAAACCAATCTAGGTCATTATGATATTCATATAGAATTGGATTACCGATACATTTTGGTGTGTTTGATTGATTAAGCAGTATTTCTAAGGACCACGAAACGCTATTTAAATGTTTACAAACATTCAATAAAGTCCATTTTCAAAAATAAACATTTATAACAAAGCCAATGCAGCCATCCTTGTTTTCACTAGCAGAGCATTCAATCTACATGTATTTGATTTTGGTACTGACTAGTCAAGGGACCCAGACATTTTTGTGAGCATTTTAATGATTTCATAGTTTACACTTCAGCTTAACTTCGCTCTGCCATTGAGGAAATGTCAAGCAAAGTTCTACTAAATCTGGTTTTAAGGGAAATCGTAGTATTCACCAGATCATTGATTACCAAGAAGCAAGTTTGAAAATAGTAAGATTAAAGACATGGGCATCAGTAATTAGAAAATGGGAATATACATTATAAATTGATTTTACGTTTAAAAATCAAATAGCACTATTTTACTTTTCAATCATAGTTGCTGTTGGACCTTTAATAATTTTACCCCCCCCCCCGCAAACGAAGTTTGGGGGGGGGGGGTATATAGGAATCACCTTGGCCGTCCGTCCGTCATTCCGTCTGTCTGTTAATAATTCGTGTCCGGTCCATATCTTTCTTATGGAGAGACATTGGAAGTTCTTACTTCACACAAACATTGCTTATGACCTGGGGATGTGTCATGATCTTGACCCAAGGTCATTCGAGCAAGGTCAAGGTCACAGGCAGTAAAAGTGCAAAATTCGTGTGTGGTTTATATCTTATGAAGAGACATTGCAAGTGTTTACACAAACATTGCTTATGACCTGGGGGTGTGTCATGACCTTGACCCAAGGTTATTTGAACAAGGTCAAGGTCACTGGCAGGAAAGGTGAAAAATTCGTGTCCGGTCTATTTCTTTCTTTTGGAGAAACATTGGAAGTTCTTACTTCACACAAAGATTGCCTATGACCTGAAGGTATGTCATGACCTTGACCCAAGGTCATCTGGGTAAGTTCAAAGTCATTGTTTAAAAAATGCTTTATTCTTATATGTGTCATGTTTTGTATGAATGGAAATCATTAAAAGGTAAAATTTTACACAAAGCTTGCTTGTGTAAAGTGAAATTAAATTAATTGTAAGATTCTCATCGCCGCCCGCCCCTCTGAAAATGGCCTGCCTCGATATATTTTTTTTTATATTTTTTCGAAAAAATTTTTTTCGGTAAAAACATCGGGCTCGGTATACCAAAAATTATGAACATTTAATGGCTGCTTAACATGTGGATTATCATTTGATTCCAGTCATGTTTGTTATCATAAGGATACAAATGGCTTCATGCATTAACAGTTAAGTTGAAATAAAATGGAATTTAAAGAATAGAAATTGGTCTGTGTACTCATATTAGCATAAGCAATTTCAAAAAAAATAGAGCAGTTGTTATTGATAGAAAATGGATTGTTAAATAGATAGCATCCATCATTTTCTATAATAGCAAACTACTTGAGTTATGATTTTTTTCTTAGCGGGGGGTATCGATTGTGAGCTTGCTCACAGTATCTCTAGTTTGTTTCGAATGTTAAAAAAGGAGGGTCAACTACTAAAAAAAAAATTGGGTCGACAGAATCTTCATGTGGCCCTTAACTTATTCCAGCGGGACCATGCCAGGACAAAATTATTTGCAGATTAGGGAAAAATTGCAAGTCACCAATTTAAAAATCTTATTATTCAGGTGTTGTAGTGATTTGAAATTGGATGCTCTTTTTAACGTGATTAAGATTTAAGTTTTAAAGCTTTTATTAAAGATATTTTCCTTCTTTTTTTATTGCTAAAACTGTCAAATTTTCTAAAATTATGTTTCCTGTGTAGTGATGAAGACCTATATGATGGTGATATACTGTTTCAGCTTAGACGGGAATATTCTATTGTTAGGCCAATTTTTAAATCTTTCAACGGAAGGGATGTAAGACCAGCAGTACGAAATGCACTTAAAGTTGGACAAACCATTAATTAATGTATTCAATGTATTATGAAGAGATATTAAACAAACTTGAATCAGTTTAAATACGTTATATACGTATTGCTGGATAACAACATTAAAAAGTGAAATGAAACAAATTCACATGACTGATAAGATACATAACGTATTTAGAAGTTAGTCATTTTGCAGCTAAATATTTTTTTGAAGAGTTATATTCCCTTGATAAAAAGAAACTGATAAGGTTGTAAAAAATTTGCGGTAACTGTTTCATTTTATTTCATATTTTGATAAAGCGAAATTTTATGCATTTATTCACCAAGAGGTTCGTTTAAATATCAAGTCACATTTTACAATATCTTAATAAAACATGGGTTCCCCTTAGACCTCAATATAATTCAAGGTGCAATGAATTGGACAAATAATCAAAACTACTTATTTTAATTGATAGCACCTTAAAGATGAAATCATGAATACGAAATCAAACCATTCATTTACTAGGTACAACATGTGGTCTTTATACGTTGAATACCTCAACTTCTTACATGTGTCTGAAACACTATAAGAAAAAACCCAATATTCAAGTAATTCACATCGTTTTTATTAGAGGTGCTTTAAAAGATTTGGTGATTATTTTTATTTCGATTAACAGAACAAAATTAAAAAAAACTCCTAATCTAATAAATAAAAAACTCCTTATCACAAGTTAGATGTTGAACTTAGGTCGAAATAATTTTGATTTATATTTAGGATTGTGTGCAAATATTAACTTATTTTTTAAAATTAATTAAGGCAAGTTATTATTTGCAAATCAAATTGATTTAGCAAAACATTTTTACAATGGAACATTTTCACGTTGAAAAATTATTATTAAAGATATCACCGCATGCTTTGAATGCTAAGTCTTTTTCTCTTCTATATAATGTCATTGGGTAGTATTTATCCTATTTTTACAGAATGCAAATTTGTACCCCTTACCCCCTCAAATTAAAATCAAACAATAAAACAAGAGGCCCAGGGGCACAACGCTCACCTGGGCAACAACAGCCTTAACTCTGATCAAAGTAGCATTAAAGTATCAAATTAAAAACATCTTGACAACTAAGTAAAGTAGATCTTGCTCAAAAATTAAAAAAATCTGCCGATTTTTATCCACATATTTTTATGGTAAATACCAAGCCACTTTTGCTGTTATACATGTACCTGTAAGAAGATTTTTCTCTATTCCTATATACCCCCCCTCCCACTTTGTGGCCCAACTTTTCTCTAGGGAATCATGGTTTGATCAAACTTTAATCTGCACAACCAGTGCTTTCACACAAGTTACTGCTTTTTGGACTGAAAACTTTCCCAGAATATGTTTAATTGTGGCTCCACCCTACCACCGGGGACCATGATTTGAAGAAACTAGAATCTACACTATATGAGGATGCTTCCACTCCAATTTGAGCTTTCTGGTCTATTAGTTTTTGAGAAGAACATTTTAAAAGATTTTCTCCATATATTCTTAAATAAAAATCAATTCCCCTATTGTGGCCCCACCCTACCCCCGGGGACCATGATTTGAACAAACTTGAATCTACACTACCTGAGGATGCTTCCATACAAGTTACAGCTTTTCTGGCCTTATAGTTTTTGATAAGAAGATTTTTGAAAAATACCAACAAATTTTCAATAATTCTAAATTATCTCCCCTTAAAAGAGGGCGTGACCCTTTATTTGAATCCCCTACACCAAGTGATGCTTTTTCTCAAGTTTGGTTGAAATCTGCCCGGTGGTTCTGGAGAAGAAGATAAAAATGTGAAAAGTTTACGACAACGACGACAGACAACGGACAAATTTTGATCAGAAAAGCTCACTTGAGCTTTCAGCTCAGGTGAGCTAAAAAACCCAAAACTAAGGCCACATAAAATAATTACTTGGTCCTCAGGACAATTTTGGCAAATATAAATGAGGGAGGGAGTTAAGGTTTTATTTATTTCATAAAAAAACAGATTGGGGATTTTTCTTTTAATTTTATTTCAAAATCATTACTTGACAAGTCCTTCAGCATAGAGCGAACAAATCAGGATCATTAATATTATGTCCTGGTTTTTTTTCTCTTTTCTCTTGCATTTTCTGCATTGTTTCTTTTGGGAGGCAAACTGTAAATTTCTCTGCAGATTTTAGAAGTGGGATATGACACACCAATTTGCTCAACTTTGTCATCTGCACAATAGAAGCAAACTGAAATGGAATACTCCAGCACTGAGATATGGGATGTCTTTTGGGCTTGTGCAGTGTAGATTGGCCCTTACATAAACACGATCAAGAAGGGCCGATATTTTTGGGGCTCTTGAACTCAACATTCAGGTATATCGACGACGTATTATCAATTAACAATTGTTATTTCCATATTTACGTCGACTCGATATATCCGAGTGAACTTGAAATAAAAGATACCACAAAGTCTGCGTCTTCTGGTTCATATTTGGATATTTTACTGGAAATGGACATTGATGGTAAACTAACAACAAAACTTATGATAAACGCGATGACTTCTATTTGTCTATAGTCAACTTTCCTTTCTATGTAACAATATACCTTCATCACCTGCATATGGTGTTTTTGTCTCTCAGTTAATTCGATACGCAAGGGCATGCTCTTCGTATGAACAGTTTCTAAGGTGAGGCAAGCTACTGACAAACAAGTTGATAAAACAGGACTATCAATAGTCTCGTTTGAAGTCATCTTTTCGTAAGTTCTATGGTCGGTACAACGACCTTGTCAGCAAATACAATCTTCCACTGGGTCGCATGCTGACTGACGTTTTTCATACTAATTGTTAGACCATAATTAATCACCTAATGTCTACGGACTTTTCCGTTTTTTTTCCGATTACAACAAAGAGCACACGGCGGGTGTGACCGGTTAGCAGAGGATGCTCACTCCTCCATGGCACCTGATCCTACCTCTATCTTTTTTTAGGTCTGTGTTGCTCTGCTTTGAATTTGTATTTCGTTTCATGGATTTTTGAGATGGTTGAGGGTTTGTTATTGTCATTTTTTCATTTAGTAGTTAATTACCAATACATAGACTCAGGAGTATGAATAGATGATTAGATAGAAATACCACATTAATGGAGACTAGAAAAAAATACTACATCCAAAGCGTGACAGCAATAGGGTGTTGCTTAAACGCGGAACGGAATGGAATATGGAAAATGTTATTTACTTAATGGATGTTTTAAACAAACTGAAAACGATATACTTTATGTATTTTTTTAATATTGTTAAAACTGTTATCCATATTCAAGTTTAATTCTTTAGAAAATGTATGATTTTCTCATAATTAACATAAATACATGCTTTGACCACTAGTCACAGTTTAGCAAACTAACCAGATTTCTATTCGTATTAAGTTGCAGGAATGTACAATCACGTATGTCATACCTAAAATACTAGGCATAAGTAATTTAAAACGGTAGAAGATGTAGACAACGTACGCCGATATTAGGAAAAAGAAAGGATTCTTTGCAGGACATCTAGAGCGTAGTGATCCAATAAAATAAAATGATTCTGTTTTCGATTAAATGATCTTTAAAATAGCGAGACGAAAAGGTTAGCAAACAGGTGTTGCAGCAAAACCTTGTAACAATGATAGTGTATGTTGTTCGTATGTCATGTTTTTGATATCAATAATGTTATAAATAAATCTTTAAAATAGTATGGATCACTTAAAATTCAATGTGGATAAGAGTACATCTGTTTTAATTTAAAATAAAAATAGGTTTAAAATCCCAAGCAAGGTTCGAAATCCTGAAAAACAGAACCAAACGCCCTACACTATTGCCCTTCACTATTATTCCAACAACATTACAAAAGGGAAATAATTAAAAAGTTATTATATTAGCTTATTAAATCACAATGTGTGTACATTTCATTTTTTCCGTTTTGTACTTTATTAAGCAAATTGATTGCAATGATTTAGTTGATAGACATTCGTAAGAATTAAGCAAGCTTTTGAAAATATTCATTCATAAAATATGAATTAATGATAACAAAGTAAATAGTTTGTGTCCAATCTATACAATATTTAATCGATAAACATCATAGTATTTTTTCGTTTTCCGTTCTGTTCCGCTTTCCGTTCCGCGTTTTAGCAACACCCACAGCAATATGAGACCTTTTAGTTGATTATTGGAAGGAATTAGCTGAAGTTATTTAAAATTATGTAAATAACTGTGCATATATATACAGTATCTAATATACAAAGGCGTGCAAATAAAACCCCCAAACAACTCACCAACTGCTTTCTGTAGATATATTGCATGTATTATATAGTAAATTAATATTTTCAAGCATTTACTCTGATAATTATTCAACTATTACAATGGCGTGCATAACTTAAAGACAAACAACTCACCAACTGCTTTTTAAAGATATATTGCATTTATTGATTAGTAAATAAATATTTTCAATCATTTTGTCTGATAATTATTCAACTATATCGATAATTCAAAAAATCTATCAAATTTGTTTCAGGTATATTATAATTTGAAGTCTTATTAAGTATATCTTTACAGTACATTTGCAATCTAACAATGCAAATACTGAAATATGGTTAATGAAAAAGCCAATAAAACCAAAAAGTAATACATGTACTAGAATATACCCTTACTGGCTAAATAGAATCCTTCAAATTTTTTTTGTCGTAGCGTCGGATCCTTTGCCACATTCTTGAGCTTTCCTAATCCACAGGCTGAACATAGCTTTTTTACATTATTCTGAAACTTAAGATCTCATTAAACCTACAGCCTGAAGTGCCAGGTTCAGGATTGAAATGATGCGCTCAGGTGGGGTTCTCCATGACTCATTGGATGGAGTTCTGGCTGCTATCAATATATCAAAGTCTCCACTCAAAAAAAGACAGATCAGTGACAGCTGTACAGACAAATAGGTGAGTCGATGATCAGGACCAACGTCCGAAAAGAGGCATAAAATAGGTATGGAAAGTAAATCCTCGCCCAAAAGAATCTGCTTCAGCTCAGCAATGTGTCTCAGTGGTGAAGATGGGTCAAGGACTAAATATTTTACCCCAACATACACCCGTCCCCTGTAGAAGGATCACGGGTATATCAATAAGTATGGACACACTTGGAACAATGCTAAATTTTGTGAAGTCATGATCAGACTGCAAAAACTTGGTCCTCAGCGACTACCACACGTTTCCCCCTGCCCACTGCAGCAACAGGATGCCCTAGCTCACAAACCTTGCAATTGTGTATGTCATCCATGCAAGTCAGTACAGTATAGTCCCGGAACTTGATATATTTTTTTTAGACATCTGAATGTTGCAGATGCATAATGTGTATCTTCATGAGTTTTCCGCAATATCTACTTTGCACCTGGAATTTCACTTTCAATTTGCCAGTAAATTGTAGAGATTATTAAAACTTATTGAATTGTTATGATGTCATGAGCCCTCTACCAAAATTGTGAAATTCGTGGCCCCTGGGTCAGGGGGCCAGGCTCTAGAGTGGGGCAAATATGGCCATATAGAAAAAATGTATTAAGTCTTAGAAAATCTTCTTATCTACCCCAATATATATTTGTCAAAACCTAAATGCATGTTTATGATGTCCATGAAGCCCTCTACCAAAATTGTGAAATTCATGACCCTGGGTAAGGGGCTCAGGCTCTAGGGCGGGGCCAATATGACCATATAGTAAAAATGTATTAAATCTTTGAGAATCTTATTCTCTACTCCCATATATATTTGTATAACACTAAATTAATGGTTATGATGTCCATGAAGTCTTTTACGTAAATTGTGGAATACATGACCCTTGGGACAGGTGTTCAAGCCCTAGTGTGGGGCCAATAAAGCTATAAAGTGAAAATGTATTAAATCTTCTTTACTTTCACACACATCGGCTAAAATTATGATGTCCACTAACTTTTCTACCAAAATTGTAAAATTCATGGCCCCTAGTTCAGGGGTTCAGGCCATAAGGGGGAGGGGGATCAATATGACCATACAGTGTTAATGCATATAATGTTAAAAAAGCGTCTTCTCTACCTTCACACATCTGTAAGAAACACTGATTTCATAATTAGGCCAACATTTTTTTTATTTACTGTTTTACGGGAATGTTTTTTTTTCAAATTGAGTCGGGAGGACGAAATAAAAATAATGGCTAATTGTATTCAGCGCGTCGGCGCGCTCGCGCAACAGATTTTATTTGTAAATTGAATTATCGATTATACGATTTTATAATCATCGGGCACGATGTTTCACCCTGCCAGATTGAGAAGCGAACAACGATGGCACATGACTGATGCATAAAATAATAAATAATTCTGATATCAAGAAGTTGGATTAAAATTAGGCACGCTATTTTTTTTCAATAAAATGTACGAGCGAAAGAAGTCTTAAAATATTTTTGATACTACTGAAACGGTTTTGTTTTAAGTTTGTTTGATGTGTATGATTAGATACGATTTTAAGTTTTTGTCATTAAACTTCATGTTATTTTCATACAATGCTAAATACCACTAGAAATCAGCTTTATTTTATCTCCAGAGCATTGGGGGAGGGGGGTGGGTGGGAGTGAGGTACAGCAGCTAAGCCGCTAACTGATGTTAAAAAATAAAGTTCGTGCAATAAAGAGATAGGTCTCTGTGATATTTTAATTATTATTATAGAACAGAGAATTTTCATATTATCAAAAGAAATATTTCAACGTCAGACATATGTGCCCTAAGTCCTGGGCCTTCTTGTCATAAACCTTCGGACGACGCTTAGGAGCCGTAAGGAAACATAATTATATATTTGTAATTAATATCATATTATTCACATGAAGGACAGCCAGTATGGACAAAACTTGCACCAATTTAATCACTTACCTATACATATTATAAATTTACATATCATAGGCGTCGGAACGGGGGGGGGGGCTTAGCTCCCCACTTTTTTTTCAAAGTTATACATTATTTTATTTTATTTTTTGCTTGTCAAGATTTTTTATAAGTCTAGCCCCCCCCCCCCTCCTTAGCTTCCGACTCCACTGCATACTACCCTCTACCCTGTTCATTATGTTCAGGATCAATTTCATGTTAAAGATTAAAAATACTGTGAGGTGATATCCAATTTAGGAAATAAAAACCAAAGCTCTTACCGCTCAAAGTAAAATAGACAAAATCCAAGGTCAAATCACGAATTACAAATGAAATACAAAGAACATTGGTTTATGGCACTAAAGAATAAATCTGCGATGTATGAAAGCTCTACCGCCTACCGTTAAAGCTTATATTTCAACTAATTCAAAACTGTTTGATAATGTACATTTGTAATTACTATCGGACTTGATATTTCTCGACATTAATGTAAGCGATAATGCTTTAGAATAAAGAAAAGTCGACGTCATTTGAGTGTTTTACTACCTCAAGATTTTACTTGGAATAAAAGAGATGAGATGGACGCGCGGGCGCGCCGAATACAATTAGCCAAAATAATAGTTTAAAATACATGCAGTCGGTCAGAAAAATAAAAATAAAATGAAAAATTGTGTTTAAAAATTTTATTTTCAATTTTGGGTGTTTATTTTTTTAATTGCTTAAATTTGATAGAGAAAAATCACAATAGAATAAATTTAGATAAACAACTGTCTTTTACAAGATAAATGATGATAAGCATTTTTTTTTTTTGGATAATTTCACTTCCTCTTCTTTGTTTTTTGGTACTTCGAGTTTTCACTGGCCGCAGTTGTTAAAATGAGTGGCATATTGGTCACACAATCCAGAAGTCCTCGTGTAACTGACGGATATCCTCTGTTTCAATGACTTCAGTGTCACAGCAGTACACGCAAATGTCAGCAAAGGTAATGGTTTTACCTGTAAACAGAATATTTACTAAACAACAGGGACAAATATAAAGTTGCTATTGCTCATTTTCATAATCAATTTTCCGTTTTACAACTATTAATTTCCAATATAAATAGTTATTAAAGATGTGTTTACATTTTCAACAATTTTAATTTCAAGACAATAGTAGAAATAATTTTCAATCGTCGTATCCGTCAAGACTAGAATTTTCTCTGTCATGCTACTCCGTAAGTTCAATCGTATTTTTTAATAAAATAATTTGCGTTCAACTAAAAAAAATAATTACCAGACTGCATTATTTCATAAATATAGTTTTAAAGGTGATACATACCCAAAATCTTTCAAGACATGCAAATAATTGCCACATGGCCCTCTGCATAACACTTCAGCGGAATAACAGCAGGGACGTATATACGTCCCTGATAACAGTTTCGTCTATGTCATTAATTATATCATTAATAGTGAAGCTTACACTAATCTTTCTTATCGATGACTTTAATGATTCACCATTAATAGTGACTATTTTGAAATATTCAGAACTCTCCGATTGTGGCGGTGTTGACATTTTGGCGCTATCCGAGCTGTCCATACTTTCAATGAGTAAACGGCCTTTACTAATTATGTATGTTATGACTTCTTTGATTGGATGAATGAATTGACATCAGCCAATGAGGAAAAGCTTTTTAAAGGTCCTGTGAAAACAGTTCGTACACAAATTTTATTTTTTGAATGTCGGCGGAAAATAGAAAAATAAAACATGTATTATAGTCTGTCCCAAGATATTTATGAAGCACATTTGATCAATTTTCAATAAAAATATACATACCTGTGAAAGAAGTGCAATTAAATTCGATGAAAGGGAAATTTTCCAAGATATCTTCATTGACACATTATCATTTTTCACTCGAAAACAATCACAGGATCGAAAATAGATTTCTTACGGAGATTTATAATGGGGAATGTTTACAACTTTTCTCCATTCGGAATCACTCGCAATTTTTCAACGTTATCATGCGGGCTTACTGCAATACAAAACACCTGTAGACATCACATTTTTTAGCCTTGTATTGAAACCTGATAAGCTAACGGGGGCGTTTCAACTGAGAAATCTTGGAAATTTTTCATACTTTTGAATGAACATCGTTTAAACCCTGAGGTATTTATAAATATTGAGTAATTAAGCAAAATGTGAATCCAGGATATCTTGGGACAGAGTATAGACACTTTTATTTTTATTTGATTTTGGCTCAAAATAGGGTTGGCGGTCCCGTAAACCAGGAAAATAAAAAATTTTGGCCTTATGTTGACCAGAAAGTCCTCTACTAAAATTTTGAATTTCCTGTCCCCTGGAGTATGGGTTTCGACTCTAGGGCATGGCCGAAACGGATGTATAGTGTTAATGCATATGTTTGAAAATTATCTTCTCTACCCCAACACACCTTTAAGGAAAACTGAATTCATGATGTTGTAGACCAGGAAGCCCTCTACCAAAATTTAAAATTTCATGTCCCCCGAGGTAGGGCTTCTAACCTTAGGGCGGGGCCAAAATAGTCATATAGTGTTAATGTATTTAATGTTTAAAAAATCGTCTTCAGCTCATATTGAATAAAAACCTGACTGCATATAAATAAAGAAAATAAAGCCGTCTATCAAAATTTTAATTTCATGTCTCCCAATGTACGGATTTGAATCTAGGGCGGGGCCAAAACGATCGTATTGGGTAGGGGTTCTTAATGCAGGGTGTGGCCTAAGTGGTAATTAAGTGTTAATATTTATAATGTTTAAAAAACGTATACCAGAATGAAAACTGACTGCATATTTAGAAAAATAAAACATTTGAGCTGTCATCTTTAGTAATATTTCATGCCACCTACATTTTTAAAAAGGCAAGGGTTATGGCTGGGAGGGGGTATATATTTGTCTTATTATTTTATTCTGCTCAGGAATTTTAATGAAAGAAATGAGTAAACTCTCAAATATAGAAAAGAGTAAGAATGGAGCTGTCTATCAAAGTTAAAAGACTCTGAAAGCATTTGGAAAGAGTTCAAGGGGGGGGGGGGGTCAATGAAGGTTTAATATTATAAAGCCGGAACAAGAGAAGTGAGTAACTCATGATGGCTTTTAAAGGGGCATGGTCACGATTTTGGTCAAAAATTATTTTTACGATTTTATTGTTTACAATGCTTCAGTGAGGCATTTTTAATAGGCAACCAAAATTTGAGTGTCATTCGTTGAGTTATAAGCGAGTTACAGAGCTTACAATTCTTTGCTATGTAAACAAAGCCTTTGTTTACATTTTGAATGTTGAAGTGAAAATTCCAGTTTTAGACCTAAAATGAATGTGTTAAACGTTAGGAACTGTTTATTTATGCTTTAACTGAATAAGAAGATAGACAAATCAGCTTGAAAAAGATTTTTTACTGGTATATTGAACCTATATAAACAAAAACAGGGCACGAGCCTTGTTTACATGACAAAGAATTGCGAGCCCTGAATCTTGCTTATAACCCAACGACTGACTCTCAAATTTCATTTAATCATTAGAAATGCATTCCTAAAGCATTATAAACAATAAAAACAGAAAAATAGAGTTTGACTAAAATCGTGACCATGCCCCTTTAAGTTTGTGTATGGGTTATATGCTACTCGGGTGGCATTTAAGGCTTAATTGGCCTCTCGTTTTAGATGATCTGCTAATGCTTTGTATCTTGGGCAATCTCCAGGTTCACTACATGTTTTGGATGAAAAATGACAATAACAAACCGTCAACCATCTCAAAAATCCATAAAACGAAATACAAATTCAAAGCAGAGCAACACGGACCTCCAAAAAGATGGAGGTAGGATCAGGTGCCTAGGAGGAGTGAGCATCCTCTGCTGACCGGTCACACCCGCCGTGTGCTCTTTGTCGTAATCGGGGAAAAAAACCCCGGAAAAGTCCGTAGATGTAGAAGTTCGGGCGGGCATGAGAAACAAGTTATTAATGTTTTGGGGCCCAAAAAAGCCCGTTGGTGTACACAAACCGGGGTTCTGTGGTATCCGCGATATAATGCATAAAATCTTGGAATAGAAAACAGAAATGATCAGTTGCTTTAGGGACTCGACCTATATTCCATAGCTGATGCATTGTACAAACATGTTATAAGGTAACTGGCAGATTGCTTTGAAAGAGTATCAGGTCTGACACAAAGTGTAATATCAGACAAAAAATGTTTAACAGAAGAAGAAATCAATGTTTTAAGGTTACAAAAACAAAGACAAACAAAAATTAAGAAATAGACATTGTCATTGTCTTATTATGATAATTTAGACTAATGTGCATGGAATTTAAGTTATCAGGTTTTGGTGTGTTCTTATAGTGTACAAGTTTTTCTTCATATTTTTTGTTGGTTATTACCGTATTTAGTGATGTGATACGTATAATAATCTGGAGATGAATATTTATTTTATTTTACTCTTATATACTTAAAAAAAATTGTTACAGAAAATTGCGTATTATATTTAATGACCCTGTTCAAGTAAAATTACTGAAGAACATACTTACACTTCACTTGTAAATTAAAACTTTACAACATAAAACATTGAATATATGTCCCGCCACTGAGCCGCAAAGAAACTATTAGCCAACTCTCGATCCTAATGTCAAATAACATGAGCAATCGTATCGGAGCCTTTTTGGGTAGAAAGTCTGATTGTGCTTTTACATGAATGTATTTGTTAATCTATGTAACACAATGGTGCAAGACAACAGTCCGGAAATTCAGCTACTCTTTTTTAAGACTTTGATTAATGTGGTGTAACTTTTTGCAAAGACATCACCACGTGAACATCAACTTGTATTTTTCGTAAAGCTAAGCTATGAATATGAAAGTCTCATTGACGAATGGTGGAATTTTTCACCAGATCCAGGACGTAGACGTTTCTGCTCATTAAACGAAAATTCACAAATTTCTGTTGAAGTGTGTCATACCTAATAGAATCTCATTCAAATTAGACTCGTCTATCTCCTCAAGACGCTATACAAGCGTATCGTAGAAGAGCGGATTAACAAGTCTAATTATATCCCCGCTGCGAAGGAGAAAGGGGAACATTTTTGCTCAGCAACTATTCATCGCAGGCGCTTGAAATTTTACCCCACTTTTTTGTCTCTTTGAAGGGGCAGTGTCAACAGGTTTAAACCCCTCTGGAGCACAGATCCTTTTTTTATGGTTTGGTTGGACTGCTGATTTTCTTCCTCCGAAGGGCGATTTTACACTTTGATTTCGAAGTTCTTGCAGATGTTGAAGGTCCAGGTTCTATCAGAGTTTTGTCGGTATCATCAGCTGAAAAGGACGAAATGATAATGGCGCTCTTGGATAATTTAGTTGCTGCTGATAAAACTCTAGCCGAGGCTGCACTTGATAGAGGTGAAGTGTTGAAACCAATAATTTAATGAACAATTTCACCGGTTGAGATGCTTTTGGTTGAAGATTGGCGTGTTTCCATGAAACGATTAGGTTTAATGATGGAATCCCCACTCTGTGTTCCACTGGTTGAGTTCTCTTCTGCATCAGTGTTAATGGTAGCAATTGTTGATTCAGTATCAATCGTCCAAGAATCAAATAGAGGTGTACTGTAGCGATAATCTGCTGCAGATTGAAGTGTGAAAATGCTTTTCAATGATTCAAAAAATCCACCATTGAGGTTTCCTTTCTTCTCAGATCGCCACATAATTTCAGGCAAGTGACCCTCGAACTGCCTCACTTTAGTTCCAGACATGCGTCTAAAATGGTCCTTGCATGTTTCTATGCTCCCTCTATTTGATTTGTGCAGACAACCTCCTCTTCCCCAGTATTGATATTCTCGTATACCTTTTATGAAGGAATACTTATGTAGAACAGTAAAATGTCTGTATCAAAGAGAATTCAAGTCGCAATACGCAGTCCATCCATCGCTGTAAATGGTGGAACTAAGTTCAACATGTCGTTGGATAAGGGGAATAAATGTAGCCGCACTGCGATCCGCCACAGGGTATTGGATTATGTTGTTTGACTCCCTCTCCACCATCTCAAAAATCCAGATCTGGCAAACAAAACGAGGATTCGAGTAAAAAGATTAAGTAACCAGAAAAATTGATTATGTTTGCAAGTACTTGTATTATTGTCATAAAAAAGTTTGTCGTGGGTCTACTATTTTCACTTATGCATGTATAATGAAGTACATTTTCACATTCGTTATAGATTACCTTCATTCCGCCATGTGGATTTCCCCGGTGGTACTTGTTTCTTTTACCAAAGAGGGATTCATCTAGCTCCACAATGCCGGACAGTTTCTTCATCCTTGTGTTCCTGTGGAAATGTTTTTGAACACCTCTCGTTAGGGCTGTCACGGTTCCAAAATTTTTCGGGTCGGTTCGGGTCGTAAAATTTTCGGTTCGATTTCGGGTTTTTCGGTTCGGGTCTACTTTTAAAAAAAATCATGATTTACATTCAAAAAGTTTATTTATTCTTAATTAATTAACTTTTAATAACAAAGTTAAACATAATGACTAGTTTCCTGACTAGAATTTTAAATCACATTTGATAAGTTTCACATGTGGGGGGAATTGTGCACTTATTATTGGCTTAAAAAATTCAGTTTACAACAATGTAGCCAGTGAATGTACATGATAAAGTCTACAAACACCTAACAACAACACAGAACTAACAACAACAATGACCCAATGACCCTGTCATAGATTGTAAATGAAACAAGAAACAGTTTGCTTGTTATCAACATTCAACAACAATCCTGTCATTGTACAACTAATTATTATTTTCATCAACTTCAAAGTTCTTCTTTAGAAAAATTAACCGGTCTACTTGATCACTAGACAGACAAGCTCTCTGAGCTGAAACCAGGTCTCCTGCAGTTGAAAATACCCTTTCACTAGCTACAGATGTAGCTGGAATGCATAGATACTTGAGAGCCAGTTTTCCTAACAGGGGAAGGTTTGATTCTTGTTTCTGCCACCAGTCAAGAGGATCTGCACTCAGAGGGATGGACTCTGCTGATTTATAAATGTCAAGCTCATTTTGAATCCTTGACTCCAAAGGCTTGGCAGGTTCAATCTTCACAACAAAAACATCTCCAAAGAGATCATCCAAGGCAGATTTTTTTGTTGGAGGCTCATCGAGATCTAAAGTACAGGATGCAGCGGTATCTTCCATTGAAGTTTCTTCAGCATGCTGATCATGAGGCAATGTTGGAAAAACTGGGAGTGGGAGATCATCCAAGGAGTCATCTGATTTCTCTGTTTTAACCTGACAATTTATTGAATTTAAATAATATTTAGCAAAATGAAATTTGTTGGTTTTCTATATTTTAATTATTAAATTTGGTTAATTTATAATTTTCTATTCAGATTACAAAGTCTATGCAATGCCTAATTGCCTATTGATTTGCCTATTCACTTGCAAGTTGCAAATCATTTTAGAAAATTACTAGAGTTTTATGTGGCTGACAGCCTAATATACCTTGACTGTATTTTCCAGATGTTTGACTTTCTGGACTAAGGAAGTGAACACATTCTGCCTATCATCATCTGTGATGTAAGGCATAGCTTTAAATCTAGGATCAAGGCATGAACTTTCTCTCAGGAAAAGCTGAATCTCAGGATCTGTGTATCTAAAACCAAATTTAATAAATTATCATTACTTCATTTTCATGATTCATAACTCATAAGTGTTCAAAATTTTACCATTCTTATAAATTATAATCTATTTCCACACCTGTATACAGAAATAATTATTAGGAAAAATTAGTATCATTTGAAAAATAATTTGTCATTATCAAATGCTTCAGACAATCAGACCTAAATAAAAACACTTCAAAAATCACAAATTAATGAAATAAAATATTGTAAATTTGTAATTCTTACCTTGGTCTAAGATCTTGGAGAATGGCAGACTTGACTGCTGAACACAGAGAATCATCATTATCAGACATCTGAAGCTGTTGCATCAACATTTCCTTAAGGGGGTGGATTAAAGAAACTGTGGGGGATTTTTCTCCACACAATAAGGTTGTAACAGTTTTCAATGGTTTAAGGATCTGTATAATCTTCTCAACTGAAGCAATGTCATCCTCTGACAGGGTGTAAATTTCCTTTGCATTTTTCTTAACATCCTTGGACATTAATGTAGCCTCTATTGCGATTCTTTGTTCAAAGTAACGGTTTAACATGTCATAGCTTGAATTCCATCGAGTGGAGACATCACCTATAAGCTTATGGTTTGGCAGTTCCAGGAGAGTTTGCTTGTTTTTTAGAACAGCCATGGCAGTAGAGCTCTTGTGAAAAAATTTCACAATGCGTCTAACTCTACCTAGAAGTCTGTCCATCTGAGCAACCTTAAGTCCCCTCTGAGTAGCAAGGTTTATCACATGTGCAAAGCACCCTACATGGGGATGCAAACCTGCAAGTTTACCAGCATTAATAATATTTCGGGCGTTATCTGTAACCAGTGCAGGCAACTCTCCATTTCGTTTCAAGTTCCATTGTGCTACAACCTGAATAAGGAATTCTGACAAGTGTTCTGCAGTATGTGATTCATCCATAGCTGTTGTTTGAAGCACAAATGAACTTAATTTCCAACCATGAATAAAATGGGCAGTCACAGTATTATAACTCTGTGTTGCCCTTGAAGTCCACGAGTCAGTGGTTAATGCAAGGAAACTTGCCTGTTTTAAACATTCAGATACTGTGGATTTGGTGTCCTCATATAACTTTGGAATAATTTTTTCTGAGAAGTGAGTCCTGCATGGGATGTCATACCTTGGTTCAAGCTCATGCACAAGTTTCACAAAGCCAGGGTTTTCTAAGACGGAAAATGGCCGCATGTCTTTAGCAATGAAAACGCCTATTGCCCTCGTTATACTTGTATGTCTCGTAGATGTACGAGTTAGCTTACTTTTCATAGTAAATGCTTCCTGTAGTCGTAATTGCCCTGTTACTCCTGTACTAGTACTAGGGGTATTAGATTCCGAATTGATTGTCCATGTTCCTGATTGGGACTTTACATCTGCGTTAGATCTGCTACTATTTTCTTTCTTCATTTTTTCGATGTTTATCCCGTGTTTTCTTTCCAAATGCTTCGACATAGATGAAGTGGAGCCAGTAGAATATTTGATTTGTGACAAGCATATCGTACATACTGTTATTGTTTTGTCTGTAACGCCTTCAATACGTAAAAACTCAAAGTACTTCCACACTAACGAACTACCCTTCGATTTCGACGCCATTTTGTAAATAATACGGATTCTATTATACAAATCGGAACCGAACCGAAATCCGGAAAAACGGAACCGAAACCGAACCGAACAAATTGTTCCGCGGTTTTCGGGTATTTCGGGTACCCGTGACAGCCCTACCTCTCGTACAAAGGAGCTCCAGTTAACTGCTGTTGAGCCATACGCTATGCCAACAAATCTTGAGCACTGAAGAAGAGACAGCTTGTCCATGTAGCATTTGATGAAAAGCATGCAGTCTGGAATGGTCAGTGTAGAGCCCTCAAAGAAAGAGTTCACCCTCATGGCCTTTTTATGGTTCCGGTTCTTCTGGCAGTGTAGTATCTCTCCTCCAGTTCGGCATAACCGACTCTTTTAAAACCATGATGCCATCACACTTTTCCCATTTTGAACTCCGCCGGCTGTTTTGTTTCTTTGAGGTACAAGGTAGTTGACTTACGAGGAGACCATTTCGCCTGCACCATTAGTTTTCTTCTGTCTCAGTACTCATGAACAGCCTGAAAAAGTTCCATGATTTTCAAGGTCTGCAAAGGTCAACTCTTGTAAGTTTGTCTGCGACGCTCGGAAGTTCCCGGCCCATCTCTCTTTTTCTGTCATCATCGAGGTCCAAGGTAGTCAGGGTAATGGGAGTCCAAAAATGAAAGGTTTATATAGTGATAGCTTCAACCCAAAGTCTCGTTTCATTGGATGTCATAAAAACTGATTTAGTACTTTTCAAATAAGGTGTTTAGTAGAATATAAGGTCATGCGTTTATTAAAAATTAGTGTTTCTGATAATAAAGTATAGTTGTCACCGTGAGAATTTAAAGATTCATATGTGCTTCCTCCATTAAACCAAATACTCTTTTATAGAACAAAGATCAAGATGCATTTAGATATGGATCATATAATTAAGAACATTTTATTGATTTATTGTGTATATTCTCCCAAAGTACATTTTATCAGCAATTACTACAATGTTTACAAAATAGTTGAAAGCTCCATTGATTTCATTGGTCAGCCTTACATGAAAGGTTATTAAACAAACCTTATTTAGATAAGTCACGCCTTAGAAATCAGTGAATATTTCCATCAATGTTGTTTGCTGACTGGGCAATTTTGCAAAATGGAAAACGAAAATCTCGTGAAATTGGACAAAATGATATCCGCTGTCAGCAAATTTTTACCCCAAACGTATGTTTCAAATAAAATGCTATCCTTTAAATGAATAATCATTAATCATTAACAGTTAAGTACTATGTAAAAAATAATGCATTACACTTAATGGGATAAGACGCATGTTTTATATATTTAAAAAAAAATTGTTATAGGCACAAAAATAAAAGAATTGAAAAAAACCCACAATGAATATATAAAAAAATAGCCACTTGATTGACATGAAGCACATGCATGTTATCGGTTATGGAATATATCCGTATTATCCCTAATTTAATACTTAAAATTAAAATCAATATACATATAAGATATAATAATGAAAATCAGTTTTTAGACTTCCAATTTATTTCTCCCTTGTGGAAGCATATTCATAATTTCGGTTTCACAGAATAAGCCGCTTCTCTTCCCCCCCCTTCTCTCTCTCTCTCATTTCATTTATATAATACGTAATATCGATAAATCTTTCCACGGTCTCTCTCTCTCTCTCTCTCTCTCTCTCTCTCGTTTATAGTTTACGGAATATGATATGCAGACAATCTTTCTTTCAGGGGTAAATTATGATATAGACAACGAAAAACTTTTTCATTTTTTTATATACAATATATATGCACATGTATAATTTTAATGTTTTCGTCCATCTCATTGTTGTCCATTTCTGAAAAACAGATAAAAGAAATGCAAATTAACAAATCTTTCTAATGTATTTAGAAAATTATAAATTATAATTCCCATGTACATGTATTTATTTTATAGTTTGTACCTCTCCCCACGTGGAAGATATGTCCGGGGTCTGCCGTCCATTAACTCATACCTTCTGGTGGACACAATCCAAGAGTAGAGAGTGTAGTTTCTTCTTATTTCTACTAGAATGAAGAAACGTTGGATGTGCCTCACTCCGGGTTCATTGTTAAGAAGGCTCAAGAGTAAAACCCATTCTATCAACACCTCTGGGTTTATCCCGTTTATGTAGGCAAAAGTACATATTAATATTCTTTGCCAATGTCGAAGCGGTCTGGTCCAAAACAGTCGCCGAATGGATAGTGGCCATAAATTTGCGGGTCTAATTACTTCTTGGATGTAATAGACGGTAGATTCTGCTGCTTCTCGAAGACATTTTGTGAAGAGAAATGTATTTACGGTTAGGAGATTCGTATCGGATAGTGTTGCATACTAAATTGACCTTTATGTTTTTTCAGTGCAATAAAATAACGTGTGGTATTGAATGAAAACTATGCTTTCTTGTTTGAACATGTATACATTATATAATCTAATCATAATTTGGTTCAATCATTTTTGCTTATTTTGCTCAACATCCCCCCTCCCGGATGCTGCATTGGTTGTATTGGTTAATCTTGCAAAACGAAGTGAAAACATTCCTTATAAGGATTGACCACGCCTTACAAACAGGTGAAAATTCCTACGATGTTGTTTTTCGGACTGAGCTTCATGTATTTTGCTGACGTTGCGAAATGAAAAACGAAAATCTTGTGAAATTGGAGAAAGGAATGTATGTGCTGTCAGCAATTTTGTTTTTACGACGAAAGTGAAAACAAGTGAGCAGTCAATTATATATTTAAATTCAACAATCTTCAGAAAAATGTTCAAATTAAAGTACATTTGTAATGTGAATATATAAATTGCCGAATATGCCATAGTAAAGAAATCATTCATATACATACACAAAAAAACCCGAGTGTGTGTGTGTGTGTGTGTGTGTGTGTGTGTAAAAATCGGTGATCGCTTCCAATATCTAAATGTGCTTTATTCCGTCAAAATACAATATTTTAGCTTGTTTCCCCAAAAGAAACCAAGCCCTGTTTTCTCTGACATGGTACCCCACAAGAAACCCCTCTTCCCGGGGAAACTTCCCATTATGTACAGATTTTATCTTGTTAAACTCTTTTAGAATAAGATTCGTCGCTCTATACTTGTATATACTCCTGTTATTTGCAAAGCTCTATGGAACAATCGGTGATTTTACAATGAAGCGATGCGTGCAAAGCTTCCAATATCTAAATGTGCTTTATTCCGTCAAAATACCATACTTTAGCTTGTTTTCCCCAAAAGAAAACAAGCCCCGTTTTCTTTGACATGGTACCCTACAAGAAAACCCTCTTCCCAGGGAAGCTTCCCCTTATGTACAGATTTTATCTTGTTAAACTCTTATGATTTAATTTTGGTTGTAACGCCTCATTTGATTGGCTGAAACAGATGAAGGGACATGTATTATATTGTATAACATACCTTGGTATGGGGACACACCCCCTTGACAACATCTATCCGGAACTACTTTTTTGTGTAAACCGTACATGTACACGTACGGTTTGTTATTGTCATTTTTTCATGTACACTTGCATGCATGTGTATACCAAAGTGAATAAATATAATATGATTAAGTTTATCTCTTCATTTGCATAATATACATTTTAAATAAAATGTAAATAATTATGTTTTTTTTAATTTAAAAAATCTGCTCCAATCTTTACCAATTGAAATAAAATAATTTAAAAATGTCTCACAAATGGGACTGAAACAACTTCAAGACATAAACAAGTTGAATTTCTACAAATGGAAGCACAAAACGGGAGGGGGTTGAATATTTTTTGACAAGGTATGTAAAGGATAAATAAATGCACATGTATTTATAAAAATAAAAGATATAAAAGACTGTTGAAAACAAGAGGCCAATAGGCCTTAACGGTCACCTGAGTAGCATAACCCATACACAAACTTGTCAAGGAGTCTCATATATGCATTTAATTAAGTTTTATTCTGGAATAGAAATTTTTTTAATTTGTAATGACGACCACCTCCCTGCCTGAAATCTTTCAAAAAGGACTTAAACCTATAATTTTAGCGAAAAACTTTAAAGATCATAAAAGAGTGCATGACCGATATTGAAAAGGTGCAAGACTCTGATAGAAAATAATTTAATAATAATAACAAGGTGACTATTATTCATGTTTTATCTAAAACAACCTCCCATCCCCCATCCCCCCCGGGGCAGACAGAAACTCTCCCTGTGGGCATTTAAACGGAAAAAAAAAACCCGCTTTATCGATAAAAGCCATCATGAGTTACTCACTTCTCCTGTTCCAGTTTTTGAATATTCAACAATCGTTGAGAATCACCATCTGGCATATATACCAAAATCATTTTACCTTTATATCAGTGATTTTAGTTAGCCAATTATTACTTTACTATTAACAAGTCTTTGTTTATTTTGAAAGTTCAAAAACTGTTTTAGTTTCAAATGATAAAAAGCCTTGCATAATTCTTTTGATCATACAACTTCTTTATAATTACATTATATTCAATGATTATTATATAATTACTAAATATGAACAAGCAAAGGAAGATAACTCCATTCGAAGAAGCAAGGGAAAACAAGATGTAATTATAATCGGGGCGATTATAAAGTCTCCCAAACGAACGAGGCTATCATATAGAGTAGGGATGACCCACAAAGTTTCATGATGTTCCCAGGGGTCCTTTACTATATATCAGGTGAACTATCATGACCCAAGGAACAAGAATATATATGGTTTAGGGGTGGGGATATTAACCATTTTCAAGATATTCGGGCACTACCTGTTTGAGGGGGGTCAGGACCACCCCCAGGGCCCATGACCTACATACCATATGATGCCCCTTGACACAATGAACAAGAATATATATGGTTTAGGGGTGGGGATCTCAACCGTTTTCAAGTTTTCAAGTTATTTGTGCACTTCCTGTTTGAGGGGGGTCAGGACCATCCCCGGGGCCAATGACCTACATACCATTTGATGCCACTTAACACAAGGAACAAGAATACATATGGTTTAGGGGTGGGGTTCTTAACCGTTTTCAAGATATTTGGGCCCTTCCTGTTTGAGGGGGGTCAGGACCATCCCCGGGGCCCATGAACTACATACCATTTGATGCCCCTTGACACAAGGAACAAGAATATATATGGTTTAGGGATAGGGTTCTTAACCGTTTTCAAGATATTCTGGCACTTCCTGTTTGAGGTGGGACAGGACCACCCCCGGGACCTATGACCTACATACTATTTTTGAAAATTTGGCCCCACCTGTGGCACCCTGGGGGTGGTAGAGCCACCAATTTCACAATTTACATTCCTCTTACCATAGAGATGCTTCACACCAAAAATGGGAACAACTGGCCTTGTAGTTTTTAAGAAGAAGTTAAAAATGTAAATTGTTTACGCACGACGCACGACGACGGACGAAAACAGATATCAATAGGTCACCTGAGTTTACTCAGGTGACCTAAAAATATCAATAAATTTTATACCATAGTAATACTAAACGCCTTATTTACCAAAACACCAAATTTTTATGGAGGGTAATCGTGTTCAAAAATCCAGACCTGTTAACTTGTAAATTCAAATATGCAATCGTGTTGGTGTGTAAGTCTGAGTATGAATGTATGTGATTCTGATCGTGTAACCTATAAAAACTCGAGCATAAACACTTTAAGGTTTGACTTAGTTCCTTTGTATGATGCACATTTTGCTGCTTAATTGTTTTTGTTTGTTAATTTAACCTTCAACTTTGCACATTTTAAATTTATAGTTACTGCATTTGTATCTTCACCCTCGGATATAGCACAGTTGACATGTAAGAAATCGACAAATGTAAAGTCTACAAGTTTGTCGAATTTTGACATGACCTTATATGGCAAATTCTCGCTGCGGGAAAAGGCATGCCGTAATCGCCGGAATGGACTAAAATAAACATACAATTCTAATGAACGATACTAACGAAACTATTTTCTTTGGATCAAAATTTTTAAAATTTTTTTTTTATTTTTTATAAAAGAAGATTTTGAGGTATGATTAAAACTGGACCAAACAAGAAGAGATGAATGTTTGTAAAAATCGGTGCCGGTGTGACGAATGCGCTGGTTTCTGTAATATAATTCCCATGGACACTGGTACATGTAATATACGATAACAGTTAACTTTTACTAAAAAAATTGCCTAAAATCTATTCCAATATTGCTGAAATAATTTGACAGTCATGTAATTTAAACTGAAAAATATAAAGTTGAATTCGTGCTCTTTTCTAGAAATGAGACTGATCAAGAAATTTTCTAGGGGGTGAATATCTTTGTGCAGCTTGTGGTTTGGAGACCGCCGTGAAGCCCATATACAATGTAGCTTCATTTCTTACCTAAATGCTAATAATTTTGAGAGTGGATTTTATATTCCTCATTGCAAAAAAATTTGAAAAAAATATATAGATACATACATTTTTCCGAGAAAAATGTATGTATCTATATATTTTTTTCAAATATCAAAATGACTTCGTTGTGCAAGTGCATGATAAATAATAAAACAATCTGAAACTGTTATGAAAGAAGTTTTATAATCATTAATTAAAGTACAAAATGTTGTCAAAAATTGAAAGGTTCTGAAGAAATAAATAAGGGATACTAGTATGTTTTTATAGTATACTGGTATATTTTTTCTTCGAAAATCGAATTTCTGAAATTAAGGAACAGGTGGGTTAAACAGATTTGATTATATATGAAATGGTAGAGTTTAAATTTTAAAATCTTATAAATATATACTGTAATGACAGTAATTTTACAAAACCAAGTAGCTACGTTATGGTAATCAGTACATGTTCACAAGTGGCTGTAGAGCTTTCCGGAAAATTTTGATTAACCAACTTCACTTAGTGTGTCTGGATTGAATCGAGATTCAGGACGCCATACTTATATCCCGTTATAATTGCTTGATATCAAAACATTTTTGCTATATTACAGTTAACCTTATGGTTCGAATTTTTTTTTCATTTAAAGGAGAGGGGGTGCGGCTACTCAGGTCTCATCTAAATCAAAATCTTAAAACTACTGTTTTCAGGTAGATAGTTTTTCATATCGATAATTCAGTTCTTTAATTACAGTACCCGCAACGTTATTTTTTACAAGATAAACGATAGGATAGGATTCACGCACGATAGGATAGGATTAACGCATGATAGAACAGTATACACGCACGATATGATAGCATTAACGCACGATAGAACAGTATACACGCACGTTAGGATAGGATTGATACACGATAGGAAAGGATAAACGATGTTCATGATAAACGTATAATCGCTTTAAACGATCTTCACGAATAACCTGAAAATGGTATAAATTTGGAAAGAACACGTACGAATAAAGATTTACGTGAAATTTCTTTTTAGTAACAAATGCCGAGTTGTTAATCATCGCTGCATCATTTATAGAATGTATAAAAATGACCAGTTAATTTTTAACAAAAATTATGAGCTTAAATGATTAATAAATTTTCTGTATTGTTATCGAACACCCTAGCCGATCGCCGCGAATATTGCAGCCCGAGATCAAATCACACAGAACATAGCGGGTTCAATTATAAAAATCCAAGTCTTGTTTAAAGTAAATATAAAATCTATCATAAATACATTTCTTTCTGTATAAGAAAATGATGCATTAAAACGAATTATATAACATACAAGTTAAATAAATATTTACACACATATACATTCCGCGTACAATTTGTTAA
Organism: Magallana ariakensis; assembly: GCA_020458035.1. NCBI lineage: Eukaryota > Metazoa > Mollusca > Bivalvia > Ostreida > Ostreidae > Magallana > Magallana ariakensis. The sequence goes on from CM035819.1 coordinate 50,585,216, forward strand.
CATTGTTGTCATTACCACACACCCTAGCCGATTGCCGAGAACATTTCAGCCCAAAATCAAATATCACACTGAAAATAACGGGTTCAATTAAAATACAACTCTAGTTTTAATTGAATATACATTATATCATTAACACTTTTGTTTCTGTAAAATAACATGCATAAAAACGAATTATATTGCATAAAAGTTAATGTTTACACAGGTATACATACACTTTGCGTACGATTTAATATATTCGATATACAGGTAAATATGTTACCTTATTCATAAGAACTTCGATAGTTGACATTATTTTTTTAATTTCCAATTCTTACAGATATGATTTACATGTAATATTGGTTAATTTTGATCTTAAAAATTAAGAAATTAGTATCATGATAAAATGCTGGATAGGATTTTACAATTTTTGTTCGAAAAATTTTCTTATACGCGCACTGAATGACTTGCAACTTTGAAATAAATTTAATTGCTTATGAAAAGGCACAAAACTATTAACACGATAGGATAAACGGAAAAACTGTTAAAATTGAACGATAAACCTGATAGGATTAACGCACAATATGATAGGATTAACGCACGATAGGATAGGATTAACGCACGGTAGAACAGTATACACGCATGATACGATAGCATTAACGCACTATAGAACAGTATACACGCACGATACAATAGGATTGATACACGATACGATAGGATAGGAATGTAAAAAATAACGTTGCGGGTACTGTAATCAGCAGACCGACACCCCCCCCCCCACCCCGTGATTTTTTTCTTCTTCGTGGCTGGGGGGCTCTTGTCTCAACATTGTGGTAGCGATAAGGATGCTTTTGGTGATATTTTATTTATTCAGCCGAACTCTAAGTGTACTTACACGATTTGTTAAATGTACTTTAGGCAAATAGAAATGCGCGTTTTCATTTAAACAGAACATGATATTTAAATTTTTCCAGATCTAAGACATCTGATGCCGATTGAATTCTTCACTCGCATCTTTTTTGGATTCTCTTGATATAATGGACACCGAGCCTATAATCTATTGTTCGAAAAATCGTACTTCCTAAAAAAAATGTTGTTATCCAGAAATAATATATGTAATATTTTTTGTTCATTCTGTGACCATTCCGGCGATTACGGCAGGCCTTTTTCTGCAGCTGTGACGTCACTGTTTCCATATATGGTCATGTCAAAATTCGACAAACTTGTAGACTTTACATTTGTCGATTTGTAACATGTCAACTGTGCTAATTCCGAAAAACGGAGACATAAATGCAGAGACTACCGGTGGAAAATGTGTAGTATAGTAACACGTTACATGTAAATAACAAACAGCATTTTAAAGTTGCAAATGTACATCTGTGGGAAGAATTACATTGAAGGTCTGCGGAGTCAACTTTAGAGTGTTTTTATAGAGTACCCGATCAGAATTACACACATTCATACTCAGGCTCACACACCAACACGATTGCATATTCGAATTTACAAGTTAACATGACTGGATTTTAACACGATTACCCTCCATAAATTTTAACCCAGAATGGGAATTGCACCCAAATCTCTCTTTTTAGAGCGCTTTACTTTTAATCTATCTAGGTTTATGATGGTATTTTGGTATGGTTTTAATATTCTGATGCCTCTTTTCGTAGAAACACTCAACAGATTTCCATCTGATTGAGCTAGCCCCCCCCCCCCCATTACTAACGTTAGACTGTTAAAGAATGATGTCAGGACATAAATATGAATCCTCTGCAGTTACAATCGGGATGGCTCAGAGAGACTCTTAGTGTACTTACTGTAAAACCGCAAAATACGAACAATCCATTTTCAGCATGCTCGGTCATTTCATACACCGCTCCAAATCGCGAGGCGATCTCCGAACATAAACTTGCCTCGTGGGCTGCATCCACGGCCCCAAGAGGCCTGCCCCTGCAATCTTCACACTTCCTCTGTTCTAAGTTCATGTCTAATTCAACTTTTAACAACTGTACCCTTAAATTTGAAAAGTAAACTGTGATGTCGCGAACCATCGTCCAAACACCAAATTCAAAAATGGCCGCCACCCCTCGCTTCGTTCTTATCTGGGTCACCTGTTACTAAGGATGTTGTACTAATGCGCAGGTAGTTTAAAATGTCATTTACGGTTAAAACAAAACCAAGAAAATGGCACAAAGAGTTAGTTTTATTTTATGTATTAAATTATAAGGAATGAATTTAATTTTGACAGTTTATAGAGCGTAAACTGCCCCAAGTTATGTTATATCGTATACTTACGTCAAACTTAAAATTTATTCCTTATAAAGAATAAGATTCGTCGCTCTATATATCGTTATTTGCAACGCTCTATGGGAAAATCGGTGATTTTACAATGGGCCGATGCGTGCATCAGTATGATGGATATGAAAGTCAATGAATGATGGATATAGAAGTAAATGAAAACTAATGTAAGATATGCAATTTAAAATATTTTCTTTATGATTCGGACAAAACAAACAAATAAGAATTATTTTAGCTTGCCGGTAATTAATGAACAATTTAATTGCAACGCGTTGCAGATAACAGTATATAGCCTTGTACCTTATTTGTCATTAGCTCATTTAAACTTACTTTCATAGAATGACTTGAACCTATTACATTCACCATTTTGAGCGTCTCCTGTTATTCTTTTTCCACCATCTTGTTTTCACATTTTGGAACTACGAACCCGATGTTGTTAAAAAAAATGGCCGCATTTAATTTAAAAATTTATTAAATTTTACATAAATTATAAACTCCGTTTAGTATATGAAAATTTAATAAAAATAATACATTTAAAATATCAATAGAAGTGGCAATATGTAATAGAATTAGTCTTTACTTTTCGCATCTACTTTTTCTCCAATAGCCTTACGAGAAGATTAAGAAGTTGTTGTTTCACACTGTATTGTTTTTAACATCATTTTCAAACTATTGTCTAAACCTCTAACGATTTGGAGTAGGTGTTTTATACTTACAATTGGATTGGCTTCTACTTCGTCTTTTGATAACTATTTATCATGCAGTGTCAGGAGACATAGTAAAATCAAGAAAAGTCTTAATAAATTGTAACCGTTGATTATCTTATTAAAGTTTCACGTTAATTAATTCATGGTTTGTATTGAACGAATAACTTATTGAACCATTGTTATTTTTGTATATTTTTAAAACGATTAAAGAATATTTCTTTTCTTTTGATTGTCAATACTAGACAATTGCATGACATGTGGTGATAACGAACAGTGTTCAAATTCAAAAGTCCATATGAAAATTACAAAACAGAAGCAGAGCGAACACGGACCTCTTAAAAAATAGAGGTAGGATTAGGTGCCATGGAGGAGTGAGCATCCTCTGCTGAGCGGTCACACCCGCCGTGTGCTCTTTTTGTAACGGGGAAAAAGGGAAAGTCCGTAAACAATTACGTGATTAATTATGGTCTGACAATTAGTATGAAAAAAGGCAGTCAGTCTGCGACCAAGTGGAAGATTGTATTTGCTAACAATGTCGTTGCATCGACCATAGAACTTACGAAAAGATGACTTCAAACGAGACTGTTGATAGTTCTGTTTTATCAACTTATTTAATTTTCAGTAGCTTGTCTCGCTTAAATACTGCTCATACGAAGAGCATGCCCTTGCGTATCGAATTAACTGAGAGACAAAATTCCATATGCAGGTGATGAAGGTATATTGCTACATAAGTAAGGAAAGTTGACTATAGAAAAATTGAAGTCATCACGTTTATCATAAAGTGTTGTTGTTAGGTCTTAAGAATGCAAATTGTATTTGTTTTGAATTTAAAACTGCAGGTAATTACAGTACTTCTAGTATCGTTTACTAATAGAATATTTTTTTTCTTTTTCAAGATCATTACATTTAAAATCTATATTTGTGCCCTATATTGTATGTTTCCTATCACATTAAACAAAATTTTACAATAGATATTAGATATGAATATTAGATGTTAAATGTTTGATTTCCAAATCAATTCCTATTCAAAGGCCCTAGAACACAGTGACCCTCGTTTTGTTATAGAAATGTTTACTATTAATCGCAAGCGGATGTACTTTAGTTTATTAGTCAATAAAACAACCATTCGTTTAAAACCTTATCATTTAAACCTCTAAATCTAACTCTAAATACCTATATAATGATGTAAAGAGATCTATTTTTATGACTGTTAGACAACCATACAATCTCTTTGCTTTTGTTGACTAATGCTAAGCTAACAGTAATTCAGACGTTTGCCTGGAAAAGTAAATCTATGGTACTGGAAAAATTGTAATCTTATTCATTTTTTTAGTTTGCGCTCCCATTTGTGAAATGTCCAGCAGAGTCCAGATGTGGTTGAGTCTGGGACTAATTGTGGTGCAGACCCTCCAGGCTGTTAGCTTCCTTGGATCAAGTTTTAAATTTCTCAGCGAGATGGATAACATCAGATTCGACCTGTTCATTGTACGTTCATTGCCAACATGGAGTCCTCTGGACTGTTCCAGGAAGTGTGAGACCCATGGTACATGTCTGTCCTTTCAGTACTCCTCTCTGAGCGGTCAATGTCGACTTTTCAATACCATTTTTATACATCAGGATGCTGGAGTGTACGACATCGGATGGCAGTATTATGTCGCATCTAATAGTAATGTTTTATCAGTTTTCGCGGGCATCAGTTTTATTGGGTTTAATGATAATCATAGTTTTATGTATACTTAAATTTATGGACAATGATCCTATAAATTCAATTGTTATTAGAATCGCACTTCATTGAACATTTAATTTCATGGATCAACTCAACAATGAAATCCACAAAAACTGATATTCAACGAATTTTGATAAAACCTCAGAATGAAAATTTTTAAACTTCTCTCATGTCACAGCAAACGCAAAGCTATAAAGACTTTCAAAACATTTTTAACGTCACATTTTTTAGACTTCCCCTTTTATAAATGTGACGCTGTCTTAGATATTTTTTTCCCTTCGTTTTAAGGGGACTGTAGAGAACCGTTTATAGATGGTCGAGAGCTGGATATATGTTTTATGTTTGCGGGTTTCAATAACTTGACAGAGGGAATGAAGGAATGTGCGGCAATCCAGTCAAGTGTCATCTCTATTAAAACAGAAGAGCAGAACGAGCTTCTTATCAGATTAACTGGTAAAAGTTATTTAAGGTCTTCCGTTTCCAACGGAAGACCTTATAGTTTTTGTACGATTTCTTATTATTTTACTTCTACATTTGTATGTATCAAATGTTACATTTGTGTGCCATACTACTTGTCTGTGTTATTTAAATGCATTTAAAAAACGAAGGTCTTCTACAAAGAACAAATATATCTCAATCAATTCATTCAATATAGTAAGCCACATTTAAATGGGACTCGTAACATAAAGGGTACTTACTTAAGTCTAATACAGTGCTTAAGCAGGACTTAAGTACATTCTTAGACTTAAGTCCGTAACTAGAAGAATGCTTAGCTACAATGTAGGACAATTTACACACATTGAGAAGTTTTTATTGTTAGGACTGGGTATTGGCTGGAAATTTCGTATTGCGATATATTGCAATATTTTGATTTGTATTGCGATATGTATTGCAATATTTTTTGCATGAAAAAATAGTAAAATTTCCATGTTTAATTGTCTTAAAATGTACTTTTTACTATAAATATATGATAAAAAATTTAGGAAGAAAATAATTATTTTTGTATAGGAATTTTATTTTCATTTTAAGGTTACAAATAATAAGAATTAGTACTAAAATGTCTGTTTTGTATTAGATAAAGGCCATTTTTTTCTTTTAATATGATTAAGAAAACTTAATTTAGAAGCTGAATTCTGAGTGTTATCAATATTGCCAATGTGTATTGCAATATATTGGAATATCGATATTATTGCCCAGCCCTATTTATTGTTAATTATTGCAATTCAGCATTTGAATACAGTATATAAATCACATAATATACTCACAATTAATATAATTATACTCACCAACTTCAAAGTTTTTGGTTGATTGATATAGATATTAACAGTGGTCATAATATGCTGTAACATTGTCGACCATGTAGTATGCAAGTGGGCTGTTGAATAGGTTGTAAAAACGTAATGGTCAGTTTACAAGTAACTAAATGTGTAAACTCGCGAAACTTGAGAAATTAAAAAAAGACGTTTAAATATGTCTGAAGACAGAAAAACCCTCAGTGATTTTAAAGGGACTTGGACATGATTTGAGCTCAATTTTTTCATTTTTAATGTCTAGAATGGTCAATATGGATGTTTTCAATGTTCTGTCAAAATTTAAAAGTCAAATATCGAATTACAAGCGAGTTACAGAGGTTAAAATTCTTTGTTTTGTAAACAAAGCTCGAGTCCTGTAATTGTTTACATATGTCTTGAATTGGTAAAAGTTTCAATCTAAATTTGCATTTTGTTGTTGATAAACTTATTTATGAACACATTTAATGAGTTTATCTTGTTTCCACAAATTATTTTGTCAAAGAAATGGTAATTTCTTTACTTTACATTATTTGTAAACAAATATAAGACTCGAGCTTTGTTTACATTACAACCACTTCTTTCCTCTGTGTTTCGCTTGTAACATGACTTCTAACATTCAAATTTTGGTAAATCATTCAAAATACACAAGTAAACTTTTTAATACATAAAAATCAAAAATCAAATTTTCACCTGAAATCGTGTCCATGTCCCTTTAAAGACGACAGTTAACGTTGCCTCATTTCAAGATTTCGACTTAATTAAGAAATTATAACCCGAGTATGTGAATTGCCCAAAAGTTAGGTAAGATATAGAACAAAAATATAAAGAAATTCATTACTATAATCAAGTTCTAACGGCATTGCGATATTAAGCCACAGACAGTCTTCGAGAACGACTAACCTAACAAAGAAGTAACAACAATAGCCTAATTATATTGACTGAGATTCATCGCTCTGAGCTTTTAAAAAAATGTTAGGTACATATAGGTACTTATGCCACCTTGAATTTTGTGTCTGTACATTTACTTCTACCCCCATCTAATATAAAATATATCTAGCGCTTGTATCTATAAATAAACAAGACATTAACCTAAGACAATATAACTTATTGCCAATACATTAAAATTCGGTATAAGAAATGAACAACTTTTTTTTTTAACATAAGAATGACTTAGCTAAGACATTGCTAAGTTTGCTTTATGTTACGGTATAATACATACTTAAGTATGACTTATGTAGGTCCTAAGATTCCGCTTAAGTCCTACTTTGACCCTACTTAAGTCAAAATCTTAGCATGTTAGGAGGATATACCACTTCTAAAATGCGTGTACAACGGAAACGATTTAAATCATGTATAATTTTAACACCGGCTATTTACTTTTCTTTCCTTGCACATTGTATATTTCAAGAAGCATTTACACATAAAACAATACAATAGAATGGTAATATGGCGTTATTCACAAAATTTGAATTATTCAATAATATTCTAAGTTATCAAAGTCTGAAAATATCTGTACCACTTTTTTGTCCCGAAAAGTGCTGTTTTTTTATTAGAAGTGATCAAAGCAACAAACAAGCACTTCTAAGCACTTTTTTCCTCAGCCAATTGTATGAAAATGATAAAAATCCTACCATTACTGTTATATGTATTTATCTTGTACTTTTAAATTTCTTTAGAAATATTATCAATCGTGTTAAAATCTCTAGCTTTTGTATCTGGACGCATTATTCGCATTTGGCGTTCCTAGCTTAAGTTATCTCACTTCTCAATGTTGCTGTATCAAGAATGTCATGAAAAGTAAATAAATTATGAAATTTCTAGACAAAAGATACTTAAAAATACAAAAAAAAAATATTGAGTAAAACGTTAAAGTACAAGAGAGAGCTACGGCCGTCCAGTCCTCTTAACCAAATTGTGAAGGAATGATAATATACGTCATACTAATTCCTGTCCTTTATTATCCCGTTAAGCCTAAGAGAGAATAAACATCTTTACCCATTAATGTCATGGTAGAAGTAACCCTATTTCACTATATATTGTAGTTCAACAACTAAATTACATAGTAACAAAGTCATTTATTGAACAGAAAATGAAATAAGTTTTTCTGAAACTCTGATATCTTGATTCTTACGGTGGTTGATATACATTTATCGAACAAAAAAATAAGACAATTTTTTAAACAATTTTATATCTTGATACATATATTATCTGACAATGTTTATTGTATTCATGCAATGCAAGTTATTTAGCCCCTTTGACTTTGTGGTTGTACATATAGCATATAACTATTACATGTATAATATTTGATGCAAATAAGATGTGGCTATTGATCTGGGCGTTTAATTTTCTTTTGCATTTCAGGAACGCTGTCCAATGTCTCTCTTCCAAATGACGGTTACAAGCGGCCATTCATTCAAGGAATCTGGAACGGAACTGACTGGATCTCTGACAATGGGACTCCGTTGGTCTATACAAACTGGGCCATAGGTCATCCACAGATAGATGACGAAAAACGATACATAAGATCGATCAATGGGAAATGGAAATCAACAAAGTCCTCAATCTTCAGACCTATTTTTTGTAGTTATTAATCGTAGACCTGTTTTTGTACATAATGTACGTGCATGATGATACAATGACATTGGCACCATTCAAGGATGTTTTGTTGTTTTAATTTTATAAACCAATGTAGCTTTTGAAATATTAGAGAGCTTCTAGGAGCCTTGGTCATAGTTTGAGCTTAAATTTCATATTTTTCCTTTTTTCAAAATTTGATATGCTTAACATAGGAACTAAAATGTGGAGTAGCGATTTTTGCAAAAAAGTATTGTGCTACGCTTTGTTTTAATTTTATAAAAACTAATGAATGGTAAATATAATATTGTTCTGAAACCAAAATAAGATTTGCAACACAATTGAAACTGTTCTGTTCATCAGTAATTCAGTTGCTTATCACTGTATTGTAATATTGGCGCTTTTCATACTAATTGATTGACCATAATTAATCACCTAATTGTGTACGGACTTTTCCGTTTTTCCCGATTAAGACAAAGAGCACACGGCGGGTGTGACCGGTCAGCAGAGGATGGTCACTCCTCCCTGGGACCTGATCCTGCCTCTGAGGTTTTCCAGAAGTCCGTTGATTGCTCTGCTTCGGAATATTGATTGAATACCGAATTGTCCACGGATTTTTCTCCGTTTTCCCCGATCATGATATTTTTTCCCAAATTACGACAATTTCCCCGATAATGACATTTTTACCAATATGACATTAGGCGCACGGCGGGTGTGACCGGTCGGCATAATAGGGGTTCTTTACATTATGTTATATACACTACTAACATTTTCCTGAAGGCGTTCATGGTAAAGACAATTATTGTCCTAAACTGGGTTTTTAAAAGATCAGCTATGATCTCCATATTCATTATGATCTGCTATCTAGAAATGTGGTTCAAGGTCACTGCACACCCTTTACTCAAAAGCAACTCACTTCATCTATACTTTTTTAGACACGACGTCACAAGATTGCGTCATTCCTCTAAAATACTAACTGGTCAATTCTGCTCAAATTTCATCACTCTTGCCCTACAGGTGCCTAAGGGACAGGGCTTAATAGTCAAAATTTGACCATTAGAAGAAAAAAAAAACAAAATTCGTGTCTGGTCCATTTTTTTATGTAGGAACTTTGGTAGTTCTTTCTTCACACAAACATTGCTTATGACCTGATGATGTGTCAGGATCTTCATCCAGGGTAGTTGTGGAAGTTGAAGGTCATTGTTTGAAAAAAAAAATGCTTAACTCCTGTCTGTGCTCTATCTTGTAATGTAAAAAAGTTAGAGGATTAAATGTGACACAAAGATTGCTTGTGGCTTGTAAATATGTATTGACTTGAGCTTTGGTCATTTGTGCTAGTTCAATGCTACTATAAGAAAAAAGCATCCCTTATTTTCTAAAAAAGAAATATTTCAGTTTTGATATTTTCTCATCGGGGGTGGGGGTCATTTGTTAGCTTGCTTACAGAACCTCTAGTTGATGATTATGGAAAACATGTAGCGGCTATAATGTTAATGTTAATTAACTAGCTGTGTGATGCATAGCGGCATATATACATGATACAAAAGTAGTGAATTATTACATTGAAACTATTATTAGATACAGTTTGTTTACATTCAGTTCAATATTAATTGCATCTTTACAAAATACCTATAGTTTCAAGCTTCTGTAGATTAGTTGTTGTGAACTCAAGCTGGTTGTGAACTTAATAAACACATGATCCTCTATTTTTGAGAGCCATGGACATACTGGAAATAACTGTCAAGACATCAATGACGATTACAAGATTAAACAGCACGTTTGAGGCACACCATTTGTTTTGGACTACTATGATAGATCTAGAATTTAAACAAGTGACAAAGCAAGTCCAAAATCTTGTTTTATATCTCACAAGGTAGGATTTTTGACTCTACGGCGGGATCAAAATGTTCAAGCACTGTTCGTTATCACCACATGTCATATAGTGTTTCTCCTTATAAATGTTTAAAATTCTTTTTTACTCTTTTACTAACATTGATTAGAAAATGGCTACGCATACATATTTAGAAAGACTATAAAGTTCTCTACAAAGATTATAAATTACATGTTTCCCAGGGTAGGGGGTATTGACTCTATGGTGGAGCCAAAATGGTTATATAATGTTAATATATATCGTTTAAAACCATCTTTACTTAAGGTAGGGTTCTTACTGCAGTGTGAGGCCAAGTTAGTCATATAGTGGTAAAGTTGTTTTCGTTACTTCCTTTGACACTAAATAGAAACAAAAATACCAAGAATTTTATTTTCTGGCCCCGCCGTTACTTATATTTTCAATCAATACACTCTGTCCTTAAGGAAAAGTGCATATATTTGAGATCAATACTCTGACTTGAAGCTAAATAATGATTTGAGAAAAAATGATGTAGTTTGAGCCAGGATAATAGGGTTTTTTAATACTGAAAGGTGTGGTAAATACAGACATATAGTGACGATGTATATAATGTTAATTAAGAAATTCCCTTTACTTCTACTGACACGGAATAAAAAATGACAGCAATATTGAGAAAGACTATACAGCTGTATTCTTGAATTACATATGACCCAAAAGGGGGATGTAAGTGTATTATAAAAATCTGAATCTTTTGTTCAATTGATGAATTTAATGAAAAACATGAATACATATTTAGAAAGAGAAATAATGAAATCAGCTGTCAATCGAAGTTAAAATGGCTTGAAAGCCTCTTCTCCTTCGGGTAAGAGTTTAATCTTGGAGGAGAGGGGTGTTTTTAAATATGCCGAGCAAGGCCTTAATTCTGTTCTTTAGATATGCTGACAAAAGAATAAATGTAATAAGAAATAATTGAGAAAACAAGGCAGTCTACCAATATTTTTTTCATTTAATGTCCTGTGGATTTTTTAATGGGGGGGGGGGGGGGTGGAGGAAGGGCAGCTGAGGTAAGACATGCATATGTATACTAGCAATCATGAGTTTATAAACTCAAAATATTAAGATAATTGATTTACTAGTAAAACTTCATGCTTCACCATTTCAAGCTTATGAATATTTAGACTCAACTTTCTTAGATGTTTGTATTTTTGAAAAAGTCAATTCCTCATCAAAAGCAACAGTACACCGTGACACTCTGTATAAAACAGATATATTTACTTATCATCACAAGCGGATGAACTTTAGTTTATAAATCAATAAATTAAACTATCGTATCAAAGAAATTATCAATTGTTACTCTACTTATGTTTAAAAATCTATAAAACGATGTAAGAGGACAACCATAAACAATTAACGGTTTTGTTGACCAATACTTTAATGGACGATAGTAGTTCGGACACATGGCAAACCAGCGTGGACTTCGTGCTTATAAAACGCATAAGTATGACGTGGTGGTCTACATCACCTTTTTGAGTTGGTGCTACATGTATCATTCGTAAAATGCCCAAGAAACTCCATCTGATGTTGAGACTTGGTCTTATGACGGTACTTATTTCCCAAGCCATTAGTTACCGAGGAGCAAGTTTTGTAATGGTCAGCGAGATGAGGGATATTAGATATGAACTGTGGATTATAAGTTCAATTCCTGCAAAGGGTAGCCTGGAATGTTCCAGGAAGTGTGAAACTCATGGTACATGTCTGTCCTTTCAGTACTCCACTCTGAACGGTCAATGTCGACTATTTAATACCATTTTTCTACATCAGGATGCTGGAGTGCACGATATTGGGTGGCAGTATTATATTGCATCAAATAGTATGATATAGTTTAAACGTTTTTCTATGATATAATAGCTAAGTTTTAAAAACTCTGAAATGAATTTTAATTTTAGTAGCATTTTTCAGAATTCCCCTATTTTAATTTATGTAATTCTATTATCTCTTCATTTCCAGGACGCTGTAGACACCCGTTTATAGATGGTCGTGACTTGGATATATGTTTTATGTTTGCTGGCTATCATAACTTGACAGAGGGTATGGAGGAATGTGCGGCAATCCAGTCAAATATCATCTCTATCACATCAGCAGAGCAGAGCGAGTTTCTGATCAGATTAGCTGGTAACCTGTTTCTATATTTTGTTCGTTCTTTTATGTTATTTCTTTTAATTTTATTTGTTAAGGTAGTTTATTTAACTTTTTTCTCAGTTTTTCTTTAGATATCAATGCGACTTGTATGTATCAATATGTTCACATATTTTTCTCGATAGAAATTTACATGATTTGAAATAAATGAATTATTTTACGGGCATATGTAAAAAGCTAAAAGAAGTTCGAAGAGAAAAAACTAAACCGAAACGATCTATATTAATTTGTCATCAACTTATTTTACGAAAATAATAAAACAAATTATATTTAAATAATGAACAGTATTTATGAAAGTTGCAATTATGGCAAGAGCCTAAAACGACGCATAGGTGTATTGCGCAAGACTATACAACATGTTAACAATGGAACAAAAGACTATTTTCAATTTTATCCGGCTATACACGCTCATTTTTCCCTCTGAAAATCTCAATAAACTTTCCCACACCAGACAATACTAATTTGGCCACATGTATAAAAATGCCATCTTCCTCCGATTGCTGAATTAATTTGACAACTTACTTTACCACTGCCGACAAAGGCGTTCAGATATATGATACAATTAGTTTAAATAGGTAGGTCACATTGTTATTTAACAGGTAGATGCTGTTTAAAATTGAGATTTGAATTGAGAGAGAGAGAGAGAGAACTACGTGAGAGAAAACATTTTTAATGTTCCAAAAAAAAAAACGTGGTAGAAATTAATTTTATAACACCGTGATTTCGCTGAAAAGAGTATAACCTATTCTTTTAGACAAAGGCAGTTTTGACTTAATACGATGAATTATCAGAGTTGTGAATATTGCTGCTTATATGGGCAATGTGGTCCCTTGACCTCTTATTATTTAATTAGAACGGTACACTAATAAACGTATGGCCGCTTTTGTGCTTGTACGATTAACAAACAATAACTATTTCATTTGATGTAAGAATATTGATTTTGGAGAGTTGTCTTCTAATTTCAGGAATTTTTACACATATTTCTGTCCCGGCTAACAGTTACAGGCGGCCATTTATTCAAGGTTTCTGGGACGGAGTAGACTGGATCTTGGACAACGGGAATCCTTTAGTCTACACAAACTGGGCGAGTGGTCAACCAGAGATAGCTAACAATAAACGATTTATAAAATTCCGAAATGGTGAATGGAAAACGTCAATCGCCTCAAACATTAGACCTGTGTTTTGTAGTTACCAACAATATATGTAGTTGTAGTTCTTGTATAATATGTATAATGCGTTCTGTGTATGGTGTTTTACAATTCAAAGTTGGTTTCGTTTTGCCGTTGTTGGTTGATTTAATGTAATATTTGGAGTCCGGGTCACAGTCTGAGCTAACTCTTTTCAGTTAATATTTAATTTTTGAGAGAAAAAAATGTTTATAATGATTAACCTATGAAGATGTATATCTTTGTTTTTTAAACAAGTACTTTTATATGCTTTTGATTCAAGTTGACAAATGAATTGAAAATAATATGGCATCATTTACAAAATGATAACGGAGGGGGGGGGGGAGTATGAGATAAAAACTTAAAACTGTAGTTATGTAAATGATTTATTTGCAAAAGGAAAAACAATATGACATGGCTCTTCTTTACATAGAAGGGTAAGTTCTATGTCCCACTTGCTAATCAGCAAGGAAAGTTCAAATTACGATTGAACATTTGGCATAATAAAGTTAAACTTTATAAAGGTTTGTTTTTAACTTAATGAAAAGTGTAATCATGCTCTGTAAGAATATCCTCTATATCCCATTTGCAAATCAACAAGAAAAAAAATCATGGATTAACCATTGGGCATATCATGGCTTATCTTAATAAACGTAAACCAATTAGCTTATTGAAAAGTGTGAACATGCTCCTTCCATCTAAGAATATTTATTTAATGTTCTACATCACAAGATGCAAGATTCGAGAGATAATAAAGACAGATATCATAGTCAATACATATCAATCTAAATATACAAACAGAACTGTTCATACAGACAGTCTGAAGTGAATATCTCTATAGTCTGTCCCAAGATATTTTTTGCTGCACATTTGGACGATTTTTAAATAAAATACACATACATGTGAAAATGACATGCACTGATAACGAACAGTGTAAAATTCAAAAGTCCATAGGAAAATTACAAAACAGGAGCAGAGCGAACACAGACCTCTTTTAAAATAGAGGTAGGATCAGGTGCCATGTAGTGAGCATCCTCCGCTGAGCGGTCACACCTTACCGTGTGCTCTTTTTTGTCATCGGGAAAAACGGAAAATCTGTACACAATTAGGTGATAAATATGGTCTAACAATTAGTATGAAAAACGTAGTCAGCAAGCGACACAGTGGATGATTGTATTTGCTGACAAGGTCGTTGTATCGACCATAGAACTTACGAAAAGATGACTTCATACAAGACTGTTGATAGTCTTGTTTTCTAAACTTGTGTCAGTAGCTTGCCTCGCCTTAGAAACTCATACGACCTCCAATACGAAAAGATACTCTTGCGTATCGAATTAACTGAGAGACAAAAAAAACCCACCATACATGTATGCAGGTGATGAAGGAAGAAGTGCAATTGAAATCGATGAAAGGGAAAAGTTCCAAGATAACGTTTTCAAGATAACTTCATTCACACATTATCATATTTCCCTCGTAAAAATTAACAGGAACGAAAACAGATTTCCTACGGAGATTTATAAAAGGGAACATGTTGCTGTCTTTTAAAAAAGGACTGCAATACGTGGACCATATGCATGTGTTTCTAACGGAAACGCGAAAGCCTTAAGATAATCAGAGATTCCACCGACTCTAGCCCCCTGCTTTAAATAAAGACATCTACGGGGAGACCTGTGATTGCAAAAGTGTTATGATGAATTAATATTTGTGTAGCAAGCCTGGATATAGTGCATTTAACCACTGAATGTGTACGTTGTATCACGTAGAGCCCTGACCATTTACCTCAGATTTAAACATAATTATGAATTATATTAATGAAGACATTAATGAAGATACTATACATGTATAGTATTAGGCGTTCAGCGAATTTCACTATTTGCTATGGCACGCCAAATTCACAAAAATGAGCTAATCATAGTTTCACAGTCGATAAACTAGGTTTAACGGTTGTAAACTATAGTTTACGGACAGAAAACTATAGTTAACGACGATAATCTATATTTTACATCTGTAAACCATAGTTAACGCGATAAACTATGTTTCAGAAGTGTAAAACTATAATTAACACTGAAAACAACCATTTGCGATTGCAAAACATAGTTTATCTGATATATATAGTTTTACGATTGTGAAACTATGATTAACAACTCTAAACTATAGTTAACGAATGTAAATTATAGTTTACAGACGTGAATCTATATTTATCAGCAAACTCTATCGTTAACGTTATTTGCAGACATGTACAGATAAACTTAGATTATCATTCGTACATTATAGTTTACAACCGTTAAATATGGTTTTGCAGATGAAAATTATAGTTAACAGATCGTTAATTATAGTTAAGGAATCGTTAACTATAGTTTACGGTTTGTAAACTATAGTTAACAATAAACTATTGTTAATTATAGTTTAACGTCCGTAAACTATAGTTAACAGTCGATAAACCTAGTTTATCATCTGTGAAACTATATTTAACGCCGTTAATCTATATTTCACATCTGTAAACCATAGTTAACGCGATCATCTACGTTTCAGAAGTGTAAAACTATAATTAACACTGAAAACAACCATTTGCGATTGCAAAACATAATTTATCTGATAAATATAGTTTTACGATTGTGAAACTATGATTAACAACTCTAAACTTTAGTTAACGAATGTAAATTATAGTTTACAGATGTGAATCTATATTTATCAGCAAAATCTATCGTTAACGTTATTTGCAGACAGATAAACTTAGGATTATGGCATTCGTTAACTATAGTTTACAACCGTTAAATATAGTTTTACAGATGAAAAACATAGTTAACGATTCGTTAACTATAGTTTGCGGTTCGTAAACTATAGTTAACAGTTGATAAACCTAGTTTATCAAATGTGAAACTATGTTTAGCTCATCAATTTTGTGAATTTGGAGTGCCATAATTTGCGTACTAATTTGTTCACTATGTAAATTTTTGATTTCGTATTTTGATGCATTTCTCTTGACATTTAAACTTTCATACAGTGACATAATTATTCAATGATGTATTATATACAGTCACATAATTATTAAATCATGCTAAAATGCGCAATTGTTTTTTAATCGGGAAGTACACTAGACTCGTCGTATAGTTAAGCTATTTCGGAAAACAATAAAACATCGCGATTTATGCCATTAAATGCATGTTGTAGTTTCGGCATAAAATTAACGTATTCCATGATGTTGATAATTCATATCACATGTCGATCATTTCTTTAAAAGAAATACTTCAGTTTGTTTCTGTACTGTTCACCGACAACTTTACAAATACAATGAACATGTGCATATATGGCATGAAATCCCGATCCCGATTCAGATACACGTGTGCTAGCCTGGTTCCCTTAGCTTCCCATAATGTCGCGCGGGAACTAGATTAGCTCATGCGTAAGCTAAATTTTCCCCAGTGCATCCGGTTTAACCTCGCTTATATATTTTCTGCGTGGACCTCAGGGTCCACGCAATGATGACACCTTTTCTACATTCGAAATACACTTGGAATATATTCAGGTATATCGACGACGTATTATCAATTATAGTCTGTCCCAAGATATTTATGCTGCACATTTGGACGATTTTTAATAAAAATACACATACCTGTGAAAGAAGTGCAATTGAAATCGATGAAAGGGAAAATTTCCAAGATAACTTCATTCACACATTATCATTTTGCCCTCGTAAAAATTAACAGGAACGAAAACACATTTCCTACGGAGATTTATAATGGGGAATGTTGACATCTTTTCTCCATTCGGAAGTAATCGGGACACCTCGCGCAATTTTTCAACGTTATCATCCGGGCGTCTTCATCTCCTTAGCAATGGAAAACCCCCGTAGACTTTTTATTTTTAGCCGTGTATTGATACCCGACAAGCTAGAGGGGGCGTTTCAAAGGGGAAATCTTGGGATTTTTTCATACTATTGAATGAACATCGTTTGAACCAAGAGGTATTTATAAATATCGAATAATTTAAGAAAATATGCGGCAAAAATATCTTGGGACAGACTATAACAATTGTTATTTCCATACTTACGTCGATTCGATATATCCGAGTGAACTTGAAATAAAAATTACCACAGATTCTGCGTCATCTGTTTCATATTTGGATATTTTACTTGAAATGGACATTGATGGTAACCTAACAACAAAACTTTATGATAAACGCGATGACTTCAATTTTTATATAGTCAACTTTCCTTACTTATGTAACAATATACCTTCATTATCTGCTTATGGTGTTTTTGTTTCTCAGTTAATTCGATACGCAAAGGCATGCTCTTCGTATGAACAGTTTCTTAGGCGAGGCAAGCTACTTACAAACAAGTTGATAAAACAGGACTATCAACAGTCTAGTTTGAAGTCATCTTTTCGTAAGTTCTATGGTCGATACAACGACCTTGTCAGCAAATACAATCTTCCACTGGGTCGCATGCTGACTGACGTTTTTCATACTAATTGTTAGACCATAATTAATCACCTAATTGTCTACGGACTTTTCTGTTTTTTCCCGATTACGATAAAGAGCACAAGGCGGGTGTGACCGGTCAGCAGAGGATGCTCTCTCCTCCATGACGCCTGATCCTACCTCTATCTTATTGGAGGTCTGTGTTGCTCTGGTTTGAATTTGTATTTCGTTTTTGGGATTTTTGAGATGGTTGACGGTTTGTTATTGTATCTAACAATTTGTCAACGCTATCATCCGGGTACCTTCATATCTTTAGCAATGGTAAATCCCCGGATACTTTTTATTTTTAGTCCTGTATTGACACCTGACATGTTAGAGGCGTGTTCTTACTGAACATGTTCTGAACCGAGAGGTATTTATAAATATGAAATAATTTTAGAAAATTTGCGGCAAAAATATCTTGGGACAGACTATAAGGGGAAAGTGTGCTAAGACATGTTGTTTTTTAAGCAAAATACTGATTAAAGAATATTGAATAAAGGATAAAGCAAATATTAAAGAAAAAAGTATATGGCGGCCACATATCTTATTCAATAATCTCCAAAATTGTAGTGTTGTCACTTACTCTGAAAAATTGGCCTTATTTTGTATCTCCCCGTTCTACCTAAAGAAGGCTTAAAATGGAGTCTGTATACAAACAATTCCATTCCGTTGTGCCAATAATCAGTGGTTTGATTTTAAAATTCTGTAAGGATTAAATAGATTTGTTTTGAGTAAAAAGGTGTTTAGTATTTTACTTTAATTCTTTTAAGATTTATTATATGTTTTAACAGAAATCGATGCATGTTATGCTTTCAAATAGTAACCTATATTAATATCCGTGTCGAATAATCGGGGACGTTATTCCAAAGATAGTCAAATACTCATTGATTACTCATAAACACTATCTAAGTCATTACATGGATTTTTGCATGAATTATCAGAACTTTTGTTTTCTGATAGCAGGGGAATGAAGAATGTCATTGGTTTCCCTTCTGTTGAAAGGCACATAAATTTGTAATACCGATAGGATTTTGGTTTCAAAAATTAAAGTACCTGATTCAGTGTCTTTACATTTTTTAAAATGAATTTGTCCACAAAGTCCACATAGTCCTTTATCAATAAAGGAGTGATTCTATTCACATGTTATCCTGGATTTATTAAATTTTCTAAATGTCTCTGGTAAAGGTGAATCCAGTCTCTTCATACTAAAATGCTATAAAAATGCAGCTATCACATGCCCATTAGTGACTGATATTGCACGTTCCTTGCACGCATTAATGCTGTTTTTACATCCTCAGAAACCTGTGATCTTCTAAGCTTAAATTTTTCTACAGGTAATGTTCCTGGCTCAGTACTGTATTATTGTATAAAAGTTTAAAAAGTGTAGTAAGGAAGTTCATTTGAAGATGATAGAAGAATTCATGGGTGTCAGGTGTTGGAATTTCTCTCTGCTAGTAAGAGCAGTAGCTCTTTAACGTTTGGCACCAGAAAAGCGTTCTCTGGTGAACTGATCTCCACCTGTATGAACCTTTGTAGAGTCACCCACTTGAATGCCAGCTTCTGTGTAAATGTCATCAATCAGCTGTTCATAACTGTCCAACACATTAACAACCTCTGCATATTTCTGCTAATTTTTACAAAGACGTGGCAAAGATATCACAATATTGATTTTTGTTGTGTCAAAGACATCTAATGGTAGTTAAAGCTTTCTTTCAAGTAGCAAAGGCTTGAAACATTTAAATACACTTAAATGTTCAACAAGCACTTCCAGAACAAGAACAACACAATCCAACTTAATGATTGTCATATCTTCTTCACTGGGAAGAAATGTGCTGAGGGCATCTGCAAAAGTGGTCTCTGTTGACTTTGCATCGCTAACTTGTGGAAATATGTGCAGAATAATTGCTGCCGACCCATTCCAATGTTCCATATGACCCATTTTGTCTTTCCTTTCCTGACTTACTCCAACTTTGAAATTCACATTGTCACCAACAATACGGAACACAGTGCTGTGGGACATAGTAACCCCAATGGCTTGAACTCGGTCGTATACCTTACAAAATATTGTTGAATACAATTTTATATTTGTGTCCAGTAATTACAAAATATCATTACTTCAATTTCCACTCTTCTACAAATCAGTATAGTACAATAAAACTTGGAATGTTTGTTGATATTACAAAGGTTTTAAAGTTTGCATAACATACCTGTAGTTTTTACGATACACTTCAATTCTAAAGAAAAAGAAGCAGCTGTATGTAGAGAACAAGTATGAAGTTGGTTCAACTAAATATGTAACTGTGTACAAAATGCTTCCTTTGGTATCATACATGTATTTCATTGTACAATAGTGCTAAATTTTATGCAAATGTCAACGAGAAAGATATGGCCTAATTAAAATGTTAATTCAAAAAATAATTTTAGGAATATTTTACATTGGAAACCTTAAATTATTTGCGGAAAAACCTTACCTCAGTCTGTAATACTATTAGTACACGAATCAACGAATACAATAAGACTGGTACTGTTCAATGGTTTGAAGAAAAATAGAAAACTCAAGCTTCCCATAAAATGGCATATGGTTTCATATTTCACATATGCACATATGTCATGGTATCATGAGTTACAATTAGTACATTGTTATTCTACAAAATATAACAAATCAGCTTCTGATGATTAGAAATCCTTCATTATTTCAATGTACTAATACCTTATGTGTGGCCTTTTTTGTCCCTTCGGATGTAACCTACTGATGTAATTTTCAAACTGTATTATGGATATATCGATCAAGCTATAACATATCAATTGTAAGTAAAATAGATTTCGGTTCTAATGTAAAAATTCCAACAGAACACCCATGTAAGATTGCCTTTTTGTTAGCTTTTGCATATAGGAGTAGTGAATTAAAGGAAGGGATTTCACCAGTTGTGGTATCAGACATCTGTCATCAAATAAAAGAAAATAAGTGGTTCAGTTAATAAGACTGTATTGTTATTTACATCCCATTCACAAACAGTACTGTTTAAAATAATATAAAATAAGGAATCATAATAACGGTACATGTAATAAGATGGATAAAGAAGCTTTGAGTTAAAAGAATAATTTTTTTTTTTTTTTGTTATTTTTTTATTTTCCCGATTACGACAAAGAGCACACGGCGGGTGTGACTGGTCAGCAGAGGATGCTCACTCCTCCTAGGCACCTGATCCTACCTCTATCTTGGAGGTCCGTGTTGCTCTGCTTTGAATTTGTATTTCGTTTTATGGATTTTTGAGATGGTTGACGGTTTGTTATTGTCATTTTTTCATTATACAGACATGTAATACATGTATATTTTCGGGACCGAAAAAATTCGACCTGGTGCTTAGACAGCTGTTCCAGCTTGGAATTGTCATATACTTGAATATGTACACATTACTCCTAAAGTGTCCTTTCTCGGGAAGATAAAAATTACAATAAAATGACTTATAACTCCGTAAAATGCTATTCATGGAAAAGACGAGCCTACAAGGTTCTAACTAACGGGCTTAAAAAACGGTCTTCATCGTCTAGATAGTGTTTCTAAGGGCGTGTACCAAACCGTTCGTTACAAAAAATGTAAAGTGACACAGCAAAATAGCTCATAAAGCGCTTATTTGTGTGGATTCCTATTGCTTATCACACATTCCTCCATTTTGGATTTTGTATTCACTGTGCGCCGCCATTGGACAGTGCGTGCCTGGCCTACATTGAATAGGCCAAGGAAACATGCTAAACAATCCCGATCTGTACACTGTTGACCGATAACGATATATCTATATCCAGGGTCCACTCCGCTGTCCATCGTAAAGTGTTTAGTGCCGTTTTAGTGTTTCGGAATTATCGTCCAGAATGTCAAATCTGTGTCGACGTCCTTGTTCGTCTAAAGCAAAAATCTTGCCGTTATAGTACCAGACAGAGTGGATTTGAGGTTCACCATTAAGATCGCGTAAAAGGCTTTGCATTTAATTGTGTTTAAAAATGGTCGTGCGTGGTAAATATCTTGAGCTTTTCATTCGATCTGTTTTTGATGACCGCGATCTTGACCTCCGTGTTACGGAATTTGGCGATTACATGGCGTGGTCCGATTCCATCCCACCAGGAATTCGATAGATCGCAAGAACATCTGAGAGTTCAAAGTCCACGTTCACTGCCTCCTTTAGAATCGTACACAATTTGCACCGAAGATTTTCGTTTTTCTCCTCGGCCCATTGAGTACTGTTGGTTTTGATTGGCGGGGAGCATTGCAGATTGTGCCACAGAATCACATTATTTAAGTTTGTCATTAAGCATTCTAAGATAAAGTTCACTGTCTCAGGAGTTATTGTTTTCTCTAAGGGTGTTGAAATTAAGATTAAATTTATCAGATAGTTCTTTTGTTTGTGTTTTGAATTCTTTGCACTTTTCATCAATTTTATCTTTTTCGAAACTTTACTTTTACTTTGTTTTTGATACTTTCTTCGAAAACTTTTTTCATTTCAGTGACAATTTCTTGTTTTATTTCACTTTCTATTTCATTTTTTACTTCCAACATTGTTTCTGAGACCAAAGCCTTGACATTCGATTTTTTTTTACCACAGACTCTCTTATTTCCGATGAACTTTGCTGTGTTGACTGAAGATCAATTGAAATATTTTCGCGCTGTTCCGATGTACTATTGTCGTGAATAGGTGTATGCTCTCCGCTGCTATTTCTAGGGTTTTTTTTCACCGCGGCAATGTAAGAAACAATAGATTTTCTGACAGACACTGTTGCCAATTTTAAATCGAGCTGAACAAGTTTGTTTTGTTTTTAATCGTTCTTTTTCATGTGTTTTATTAGTTCTAGTTATTCCCACCTTATCGACCATTGTCACTGGTGTTTAAGAGTTCACCACAGTGTGAGACTTTCTGAATGTTTATTGATAACAACATCAAGGCGTCAATATTTGAGAATATGTAGTACTCACTAAATTGAGGTTTTAATGTTTTATCCAGTAGTTTTGGCACTTTAAATATTTCAGAGACGAAATTAAACAGAATAAACATCGGAAACCCAAATTCATTGACACCCACAGACCATCACGTGACCGGAACTTATTATTTTTCTTTATGTTTAATAATCACCATATGAACAGAATGTTATCGTTTTCCTTTCACATTTATATTATAAAACCCAGATCGTCGTAATTTTCTCAGCTTCGCACAGTACATTTCCGAAATTGTCGGAATCAAACGGTCACTATAGCTGTTGATCTTCGCTGCATGTAGGAATTAAGCTACAGATGTTCTAAACTCTGTCCCAAGATATCCTCGACTCATACTCTGTTAAATTTCTCAATATTTATAAATACCTCAGGGTTTAAACGATGTTCATTCAAAAGTATGAAAAATATCCAAGTTCTCTCAGTTGAAATGAACCCGTTAGCTTATCAGGTTTCAATACAAGGCTAGAAAAATGTGATGTCTACGGGGATTTTGTATTGCAGCAAGCCCGGAATTATAACGTTGAAAAATTGCACGAGGTATATGTATTCCGAGTGATTCCGAATGAAGAAAAGATGTAAACACTCCCTATTATAAATCTCCGTAAGAAATCTATTTACGATCCTGTGATTTTTTTTTTCGAGTGAAAAATGATAATGTGTCAATAAAGATATCTTGAAAATATTCCCTTTCATCGAATTTAATTGCACTTTTTTCACAGGTATGTATATTTTTATTCAAAATCGATCAAATGTGCTGCATAAATATCTTAGGACAGACTATACCAGATTTTACTTCACAATAGTTCGCAAATTCTTATATCCGTTATGATAGCAAACTGTCGCATTTGACATAATACCTATTATGACGCCATCTTGTTTTGTAGTCCCGAAGTTTAATTTACGTCACCGTTTAGGAATCAACAAATCAAAAACGATTTATTGAAATAGAGGGAATATTCCGTAGATATTATTCCTAGCCAGTCAATAGTATAGGCCTACATTTATTGCATGATTGTGAGGGAAAAATCATATTTCCCAAGGGCATCGCAAAATATGACGATGACAAGGAAGTATGAAGTTCTGCTATATTCATTAGTATATTCTTACTATATAACTATATATAGACAAGTGTCAATAATACTTATATATGTTATCCAAAAAATATTGACCTGGTCAATATTTTTTAAATATATACCGGCTAGGAATAATATTTAGAGAATATTCCCTCTCAATTTCCATTAATCACTTCTGATTTGTTGATTCGTAAACGGTGACGTAAATACATTTTCGAAACTCCAAAACAAGGTGACGTCGTAATAGGCAGTCAGTCAATGCAGGTAAATAACGGACGCACAATGCGACGGTTTGCTATCATCACGGATAAAATGAGTTTTGTAAAAAAAAAAAAAAAAAAAAAAAAAAAAAATGTAGAGCAACGTCGTAATAGGCAATCAGTCAATGCAAGTAAATAACGGACGCGCAATGCGACGGTTTGCTTTCATCACGGATAAAATGAATTTTGGTAAAAAAAAAAAAAAAAAAAAAAAAAAAAAAAAAAAAAGGTAGAGCATATTTAGCTTAATTTCCATGGGCAGCAGAGATCAACAATGACCATTTGATGCCGACGATATTTTGGAAATGAACTTGGCGCGAAATTAAACTCGTGAATTCTATGTTGAGCTGAGAAAAGTACGACGATCTGATTCAAATCCATTCTTGTTTTAGGTTAGTTTCTCTATATAACAAACCACAGTGTCAATAAAATATAGTTACATATTTTTCAGACAGAAAGCCAGCTTAATTTCCTTCGTCCTCTGGACGATCTGCGAAACAATATCAACATTTTTCCAAATGTCCGTCAGTTGGCAGCAGGTTAGGCTCAAACAGATTTCTGTGTGATTCGGTGATACTGTGGAATCATTTAATTTCGTGGGGGCCAATTTTCGTGGATTGTGTGTTTTTTGCTTGTTCGTGGGGATGTAATTTCGTGGATGAGTCAGTTTTCAGTTTCAGTAGGTAAACCAAACCTTTTATAATTAGTTTTCGTTGAGGATGTAAATTCGTGGGCGAGGGTTACCCACGAATGCCACGAAAATTGAGCCACCACGAATTCTAATGATTCCACAGTAATAGATTTCTTTTTTTATTCTGACAACTTGAGTATTATATGATTCTTAAAACAGTAAGTATTTATATGTAACGTAATTAAATTTCATTTGTAACGCGCATTTTGATTGGTTAAACACTCAGAAAAAATTAATTTATTTTGTATAACCTGCTTAGCTATGTAGCCACGCCCCCTTGACAACCCCGTATTCACGCGCGTGTTACAGTTATTGTGTAAGTTCAAAGAACCTGGGGGAATAAGCCGAGGCATATGCCCACAAGTGGCCACAATACTATCACTAGTATGTTTCAAATGACAATCACACATTTAGTATTATAACATGTGTATTAACCTCAAATATTTTTATTCCTGTGATTACATATCTCCATAAAAATTTATTATGTGCGTGTACATAGAATAAAGAATTCCAATCTTTTGTCTTAAAGTCAATAATTTGTACCCCCTCAACAAAGTAGCACGTTTATTTTAAATAATAATACTAAATTTAACAGTTAACTAAAAAACTTAAAATGATTAAATGCATATGTTTAGTTCATTATAACGCAATTGTTACTTTCTTAACGTCAATTTAATTTTCGAATTTAAACAAAGATATAAAAAATATTTTCAACGAATCGAACACCTACTTCAACAAATACTTAATGTTCCAAGAACTCCTCGCTAGCCGCTAAACCACGGAATCACATGTTTTAATCCATTTAAATAACAAACTCAATTTAGTATTGCGCAAACATAATTCGGTCTTGTCCATTTGATGATCATATTGAAAATTGAAGGAAGAAAACTTGCTTTTAACATAGAGTGGGTATTGTTACCATTTTTTAGAAAATTGAAAAAGATAGACATTTATATGTTTTATCAATATACGTTCTTAAAAAAATGGTATGATGACCCACTCTATAAAAAACTACAGTCTAAACATCTAATTTCATTAGCATTTTGTTGCTCAATTAGCATATACATATTTTGATGTCTTTATATCAATTAAATTTGAAGTCAAGTTTTGAAGGTTTTGGCGATGCTGAATGCAAATGATTACATCTGCTAAATCAATGTAAAAAAGGGGTTATTTATTAGAAAAAAATTGTGGGTTTTTCAAATGGACTGAAGTGGTTTTATGCCTCGGCTTATTCTCCCACGTTCTTTTATGCAAAAAATAATTTCTTATCTTTAATAATTGATTTTTTATATTTTAATTCAATTATAATGAATATTTTTTCGCGGATTATAAAAAATCGTGCACTGCCTCAAACCGATCGGATAACCTGGGCAAATATTAAAAACATTCCTTAAATAAACTTTAACGAAAATTCAACATCAAAATATTGATAGCTTCATTTTGTATCTAGCTGATACTTAAAAGATTACCAATCAATTTCTATGAATCTAAAGTAGTTTAAATTATACATTCTCGTATGAGAATTATATTTTAAGTCGATGCATAATGTTTTCTGTTGGTTCCAGAATAAAAATTATGTCAAGTTTCACAAATAATTTTCGATATAACGGCTTTTATTCAATTTAATTTCAAAATTCAAGAAATTTTTTCCAATTCTTAACAGTTGATTAGTAAAGCACACGTTACAATAATATTATTTACCTTACCTTTTATAATCACCGCACCATTTATTTTTGTTCAATGTAATTGTTGTTATTTTAGTGAAAGGTTTAAAGTTTTAAACAATTTTTCTCAGGTACTGAAATGGTAATGTTGTCAGTGAAAAATTAGAATGACGATGTAGTATCTTTTAGAGACAAACCAATTTAAGGAGTTATTCTTTTTTTCTTCATGATCTTTGTAATCTTATTTCATTTATAACCGTTACGAGTATATTCCCATACACATAATTATTGCGTTATTACACAGGTTTTGTAACGGATTTACAGCAAACACAAACCTAACTACTTTGTATTCAAAGTTTAATGTTCTTCATTTTATTCAATTCTGTATCGATGTTACAGACTACTTTAACAATAGCATTGACGTATAATAGCATGCGGATACACTTTAGTTTAAAAATTGGTAAAAACATAATATCGTAGAGACAGAGTCTAGTCTGCTTTATACTTAAGGATAAACATCAATGGAAATCAATTTATTGATTTATCAAAGTACATTATCTAAAAACACACATACAACCTTTTTAAATTTTTCAAATATATCCTTTTAAGTCATGCAAAAAAGTGGACCCTTTACTAATATAATGTGATATTTTCTAATAACTTTTTAACGTAATACTATCATTTGTGAAATGTCCAAGAAAGTACAGATAATGTTGAGACTTGGTCTTATCGTAGTACTAATCACTCAGGTCATTAGTGGGCACGAAAGAAGTTTTGTCATCGAAATGGAAGACGTTAGATTTGATATGTGGATAATAAGTTCACTGTCTGCAAGAAGTCGTCTAGACTGCAGCAAGACGTGTGAGATCTATGGTACATGTCTGTCCTTTCAGTACTCCCCTCTGAGCGGTCAATGTCGACTTTTCAATACCATTTTTCTACATCAAGATGCTGGAAAGCATGAAATCGGATGGCACTATTATATCGCATCTAACAGTAGGACCAAAACAAGCGTTTTCTTCTGATGTTATGGATATGATTTAGAAATTTAGTTTTTCTGATAATCTTTATCAGACTTCTACATTATTAAATTTAAGTGAAGTAATCTCAGATGATTTTTTTTATTTCAAGGGCGCTGTAGAGACCCCTTTATAGATGGTCGGGACTTGGATATATGTTTTATGTTTGCCGGTTTTCATAATTTGACAGAAGCTATGGAGGAATGTGCTGCAATCCAGTCAAATATCATCTCTATCACATCAACCGAGGAGAACGAGTTTCTGACAAGATTAGCTGGTAACGTACTTTGTCTTCTATATTTTGTATCAATTGCAAAATGGTATGGTAGTGGTATTTGCCATGCAATTTTAATAACTTTTTATCAGTTTTTCCTCAGATATCAATGTGAATTAATTCTGTTAATTTCTACTTTTCATGTTTTTGTTAGTTTTATGTTGAATTTTTAACATCATGAAGCCAAATAACTATAATAAATATGTAATATATAATGGTTATTGCATGTATATTTTCAACTCATTTGCTTCAGCTGGGTATAATTGTTTTATAATAGAACTTTATACTGTGAAGTTACTAGATTTCGTGGTGGCTCAATCTTCGTGGAATTCGTATGTACCTCTCGAATTAACATCCCCCACGTTTTAATAATTAAGGGTTATATTGTCATATTTCCTTTTGTAGGTATAAGAAAATACACGAAATTATGTCCCCACGAAGTTGTAAAATTTAAGCAATCCACGAAAATTGGCCCCCACGAATTTTAATGATTCCACAGTATATTAAAATTTTAAATTATATTCATCTAAAACTTATGATACTATAAAAACAAAGAACTGTTTTTTTTAAGGCAAATCTTAAAGATATGTAGTCCTGTGTAATGTTTGAATTAAGCTTTGTAAATTAACAGCTGTGGCATCACAATCTCTAAAGACTTACACAATATCAATACATTTTCATACAAGTAAATTTTCAAGTTTATTTGAGTGTTCACACGAAAGTTTTCAAAAGTTACATATACATAAAACGTTATGTCTTGGTGCGTGAACCAACCCTACCAGCCCATCCTTAACTAAACGAAAGATTATAACAATTTTAATGTTGTGACTTTTTTCCCGATGAGGAAATCAATCTCAGCATTTTTGATTCATACAAATGCTTTTAAATCTTAAATCACTGATACATAATCCTGATAAGTTAGTAAGTTTAAACTTGATGAATAAAGCAATAAAGATAATTTCTATAATACACATTATAAGATTCACAATTCTTGCATCAGTTTTTTAAAAGTTTGTTGCCACGTATATTGTAAAATATTAATCAAAGATGCCAAATTAATATATTTCCTTTCAGCAATTTTAAGCTTGAGATTGTTGGGTATAATCTGTCTCAAGTTATTGTCATAACTAGATACTTGTTCATAACCAAATATACCTATCATTTCTGAAGATTGAATTGGACCACATTGTGTCTTTTAAAATGACTGATATGCGCTCTGCGAGGTTTTGAATTTGGTTAGGAGGTATAAAAGGTGACTCAAACGTGACAATTGCCTGTTCAGCAGATATGCTTGAATTTCGTTTGATTTGTCAGCATTAACCATATCATGTGCGGATTTGAACACAGGAAACAAGGTTAAAGTTTAAAGAAACCAGGGTCAATCAACGTACGGTCATAACCTGTTGTTAAAGTAAGTTAATCTTACGATAATTTACCGAAAACATTTGGAATAGGATGAGGCATTTTGGAGCCAGCTACAAAAATTATGTGTTATATTATACTTTAAAGGCTTATTAAAAAGTCTCTAATAAAGCATTGTTGAGTTGGGGAAAGATTCGATAAAAACAAGATATAATAGTCTTAGTGTGAAGATTTGTATGGGAGACATTGTGGGTCCATACGACACAGTTTTCAAAAGAAAAGAAACATCCTCGCATCAATGTCTGTCATGATTGGAATGACATTTAGAAGTTGCTCACACACGTCGGATTGAGTTTGTTTCGAGAGGTTCAAATTAACTTTGTATACGCCATGCTCTAGTGTATTCAGACTCGAATTTCTTCTTGTGTTGTGGCATTTCACAGTTCACAACCATATAAGACTGACGGACGAACGACTGTTTTTTAGATGTGAGACATGTTGAGCGGGTTGACTTTACATTCTGATGTCGAAGAAGCCGTACAAAGATGTCAATCCTTTATTACAGGCAGTAGCAATTCGGTCCACGAGTTTTGTTTTGATGTTCAGCACATTGCTTTAATGGTTGTATGCTTTGCCGAAAGAAATCGGAGAACTCCCAACATGAGTGGTTTTCTCGGTTGTTTATTTTATTTTCCTACAATAATAAGAATACATAATAAATCGGCATTTACAAGAATAAGTGTAGGCGTTGTTCATTATCACTTGCATAGCTTTCGGGAATGTTGAAATATCAGCATAAAAAAATGCATTCTCTCACTAAGGGTCGTGTTACACAAGCTTCGCTTACACCTCTGTCAACGCCGGAAAAATAGTCTGTCTCATGATCAAAACAAGCATGGCAAGCACATGACATTGTTGTTTTGTTTCTCATGTACAATCAGCTTAAAGGGATGATATTAACAGACAAAGACTTAGTGGGCAAGTTTAAAACTATCATAGGGGATAACATTGCTGCTGATTTGTGTAAAATCAACGATGAATCGGTAGCTTGCAGATTTTGATTTTTCAAATCTTTCAAACATCTGTCAAACTAGATCATGTGATCAGATTTTAATTTTTACCTCCGCAAAATAGTTCTCCCAGTAACTTTGAAATAAAAATGAATTAAAGATTTAAATTGAATCACATAAAATCATATTTATAGACAAAAAAGTAAATACATTGATTTTAAATACATTTCGACCATCGTTTCAGTTTGTACAAGAATCTTGTATATTGGGCGTTGACAGAGGTGTAAGCGAAGCTTGTGTAGCACGACCTCTGGTGAGAGAATGAAAGAAATGTTGACAAAACTCCACCATGCCTGACCCCGTGTTTGACATTAAATCATCGTGATTTTATTTGTTTGACAAATACGCCATTCCTTGTCTCAACACAATGTCGATTGCTTTGCATGTGTCAAGAAAACATGTAAAGGCATTTCAACCCAACTCAATGTTATAAAATAAAGTCTTGTGTAAGCGGTAAGACAACCTAGCCCTTTATGGAACCCTTGTTGCTGTATGTTTGGTAATGTTATTCTAGATTCATTTAAAGAGTCGGAAATTTTCCTCAGTTATCTTTTCAAAAACAATGAAAAAACATTGTAGAGGCTCCGGCCAAGTTGCGATAGCTATCGATAAGTTTATTGATTTGTCGCCACCTTTGGATACAGGAACATTCAGACCTCGCTTTCATTCCATCGGAATAGTGTCCTATGTAATTATGGCGTTATACAGTTTTTGAAGACATTGAATGATAAGGACGTTAGGCATACAGTGTATTGTGAATGTTCGTTAGGTTTTCCGTCATCT
The DNA here is from genome assembly GCA_020458035.1 of Magallana ariakensis. Classification (NCBI taxonomy): domain Eukaryota; kingdom Metazoa; phylum Mollusca; class Bivalvia; order Ostreida; family Ostreidae; genus Magallana; species Magallana ariakensis. The sequence continues at coordinate 50,616,644 of CM035819.1, forward strand.
CCAGGTGCTTTAAGTAAAACACTATGGCTTTTCTAATGTCCTCTTTGCCTTAGCAGAAGGCAATACCCTCCTTAAAAAAAAAATGTGCATCAACATTTTCATTATGAAAAAAGCTGTAAGTGTCCTCGTAAAAATCGACAAAGGCACTTGCAACGCGACTTGCGACTTCCCTGTGATTGGCACCTTGTTTATTACAGATTTCTAGGTAAGTCCTACAGGACCTTGGTCGTTTTAAATATTATCAATTATTGAAAGGTTTAATATTTATAGATTGAGTAAAAAAAATATAAAATTTAAATAAAATAAAATGAACAATAAATAAATTTAGTAGGCCTGGCAAGCAATTACTTAAAAAAAAATAACACAAACTTGAGGACAATGAAGACGACGACCATGATGTTCTGCGCTTCAAAGACTATGTGTCGGCGACCCCATCCTAACATCTTCATGTTTATCCAGCTAACCCAGAGGAACAAGCTGCGAATGAAGCCAAGTTGATTTAGCTAGCTGCTGTTGGTGTTATGCGACCAAAGAAGAAGTACAGAAAACTTGAAAGCTATATCCGACAAACTTAAGGGCCAACTCCGACAACTCCTTACTGATGGAGTAAGCAGACACAGCCTCCCAACTCCTTCATCTGGAATGATGTGTTTAGTAAAATGGTATTTAAATGTGTGTTATGTTTCACAATTCAATTCAATTTATCGTCTGCTTTAAATAAAACAATGTTTGATAAACACAAAGTCCATATTTTTATTTAAAAATGCTACAAGTTTTCACCTCCGTGTAATTTTGATTCTAAACGTTTTGTACAACTTGTAGATTTACGCGGTATGCAGAAATTATGACGTAATACACATATAACTCGGGGATTTCCCTAATTACACGTACTCGTACACGTTCAAATGCTTAACCTCTCTGTTGTTATTCTTCTTCTAGACGTTTTTTCAAATTGTAATATTTCGCTTAATTTTCTTCCGATTGCATTCAAATTTTCAGGGTATATTGTAAATGATCAAACGTTTTCCACGAACAAAAAGATATAAAATTGCTACTTCTTGTTGCAAGTTATTCCCCGTTTTAAATATTTTATGGGTTCTCAATTCCGCAGAAAGGATTAGAGATGGTCTGTAGCAAGTGATTTTGAGTTATAAATCTTTAATATAGATACTTTGAACGTTGTCCTCCCAGTTTTATTTATTCAATTTTCCTTATTAAACAACTTAAACAACTAAATCGAAATTAATGTTTTGAAAACTGTTAAATTTTGGTCATGGTTTTGCTCCGTAACATTTTAATTGGAAACTTTTTGTAATCACATATAAAACAAAAGTTGTGCAAAATATAAAGGCTTTTCGTTTGATACCATACAAAAGGGGCTGGCCCCTAAATTTAGGGATCTAAAGCCCTTGAAAGTATTTGCTTTATAACTCGAAAACGGTTAAATTTTCGATATGGCTGTCGCAGAAAAAGTTGTTTTTTGTGATCTTGATAATCTCATGAAAGTGTTATTTTGTTTGAGTATTGCGTAATATGAGAGTAAAATGCTAAACATGAAGACAGGTACCCGCTTTTATTTGGCAAATAAACGATAATTCAATTATGCGTGAACTTAAAATAAAATTGAAAAACATTAATTGTTCTTTACTACGTGGGATGCTAAACATTTGAAAAAAAGATTTTTAATGTGTTCCGTGCTTTTTTTCACCACTTGTTTTGAGATATTTATTTTTCTATTCTTAAGTTCTTAATATTTAAAAAAAGCATGCCTTTAAAAGCAATATGTGAAAAATAGTTCTGTCTCTAACTTTCATCTTTTTTAATAATTAAGCACATGATATAATTAAATACTATTAAGCTTATGATAACTACAATGGCGTTCTAAATCCACCCTTCCCGTAAACTTTTGTGTATATTTTTACGTAGCTCACCCCCTCGCATGTGGCCCAGGAGAGCAATCGAGGGTGGATCGACTAGCTATTTGCGGTTATCTAATTCCCAAGCTTCGCGTGTTTGTACCTTATGTCTGAATCTGACTCAAAAAATAAATACTATATATAATCTTAATATTTTCTTAATAATTCCGGATATTTTTTAACGACTTGTAAACTGATACATGTCGGTGATGACTTAAAATGCGTGTAACCTCCCATATCATAATAAAATTTCGTATATTTCTTCGTATTTCTGTTTTCATAATAAAAAAGTAAAACATCTTTTTGAGTCACCGTGTCACTTTTAAAAAAAAGTGTCAATCGCAAATCTTTTTTTTTTTCGCCTCGCAGCTGCAACGGAAGACCTACTCGTTGCTTTGCAACGAGCTTTGCTCTAGTTGTTTCTTAAATTAGTTTTTGCAAACCATTTTGACAAGCGGATTATTTTACTATTTCTTTTGCTATATTTAATCTGTTCTTCGGTCCAAACTATCTAAGCACTTCATGGTTAATAACCTAAATAACACAAATCTAAAACAATTTTTCATGAAAATCATAATATTTCGTGATTATGCAGCTTTTGCTTTTGGATACCAGCATATTTTTCTAAATGATTTTTATTTTAGTCGTAAGTGACTGAGTAATAAAAAATAAGCATTTTGTTTTGCATGCAAGGATATTTAAGATATATTGTTAACATATACGAGGATTGTCCAAAACGTTCGTGGACAATGGCGTGTTTGTCATTTTAAATGGGTTTATATATACATATTGTATATCTAAACCTTTGTCATAAAATTTCAAATCAAGCTAAAGTGGTTTTGAATGTTTTCCATAGAAATAAACTAAAATTTTAATGTGTCAAATGGTCGCGGAAAGTACACACGGACCAGCGTAAAAATTGTCCAAACTTTGTAATTGAGTTTTTAGGTATGAATATTTACAGTTTTTATTTCAAAACTTCATATTCTTCTATTATGATATAGTCTGAATGGTGTACGTAATTTTCATCCGTCATTTGAAGCTATTTTCAAACTAGCAGAGGACATTTAAAAGATAATACGCCAAGAACATGTCTTTAAAAACGCCTGAAAAAGCGACGTCAGCTGACCGCACGGAAAAGCGCGCCATCATAAAATTGTGGTAAAACTGAGGTAAAACACCGATAGAAACAAAACAAACGATGGAGGAAACAGGAAAAACATCGAAATAGTTCGAGTTTACTTATCCACAAGTGACACAACGATAATTTGATGAAGTATGCGATTGTACCCTCATAACAAACGGTGAATGCGGCATATTACTCTCAGGAAAACCCAGGACTACGACGTTATAGAAACGTCGTTATAACTCAACGTCAGACTGGGCCGTGCGGCCTGTATAGGCAATGAATATATAATGATAACTCCAATACAAAAATGGCGCCGTTATTTTGAATAATATTACATGTGTCCACGAACTTTTTGGACAACCCTTTTTGGACAACACTCGTTTATGGATAAAACGTTCACCCTGTTATTGTTTGAAAATGGTAGCTCACTTAAACAATATGCGATACATTCAGAAGTATGTATATATATTTCAAATTTTCCACCAATTCCATCAAAATCCCATCAATTGGAAGTTTTATTGTTAATTTTTTTTACAGGAACAAATCGGTGCAAAATAAATTGTAACCACTGGACAGAAGAATCAGTTGTAGTTTTAAGACACATTTTTAAAAAATCTTGACAATGTACTGATACTGTGTCTACACCATATGGCTAGGCTCTGTCTCTCATTTGCTTATTGAGGTTAAAATAACCTAATTTTATAAAAAACATAAACGACTTTTAAACATTTTTCAGTAGATATAAGAGGTGTTAAAAAATGAAATGTGCATGTTAATTAGGAAGTCTCTTGACAGAAGTATAGATTGATAATGATTTAAGCATTTTGAAATAGCTGTTACAATGCTATTGTATTGCATCACACAACTGTCTGTTAGATTGTATCTGTTTTTATAAACTCTTAAAGGGGCATGGTCATGATTTTGGTCAAGTTTCATTTTTTTATTTTTAGTGTTTATAATGCTTTCGAAATGCATTCGTAATGATCAACCAAAATGTGAGAGTCAGTCGTTTACGTGCAGTAAAAATCTTTTTCAAGCTGATGTTTCTCTGTTCTAGTTCGTTTTCAGCTAGATAAATAGTTCTCATCAAAGTACACGTTTATTGATTTTGTAGGGTTTTTTGTCGTTTAATTTCAGGAACGTTTTTAAATCTCTCTTTACCGGATAACAGTTACAAATGGCCATACATTCAAGGGTTATGGAACGGAGCTGACTGGATCTTGGACAACGGGGATCCTTTAGTCTACACAGACTGGGACACAAATCAACCAATGGATATTAACAAAAAACGATACATACGATTAAGAAATGGGAAATGGAAAACATCATACCCTTTCCATATTAGACCTGTGTTTTGTAGTTATAAAGCATAAACTGTTTTTGATAATAAAACAAGTGGGTACACAGTTTAAAGTTGGTTTTGGTGTTGTTATTATTGGATAAGGGGGTGTGCGGCCATCTTGTAAATTTGAAGATCAAAATGTAAACATATCTTGAACTCGCCTGTTCCCGCCTAAAACTCACCAGAACTGTTGTCATAATACAAAAAGCAATAATTGTAAGGTTTACAAGTTGTTATGCATGCAAATTACGCATACAAGAACAGAACAATATTTTTTTATTTTTTGAAAGGAAGTCTTAAGTGTCGACTCTACAACCATTTGTTGCAAAAAAGGTCTGAACTTGCTTATTTAAGATGAACCTTTATCCCAAAATAGGGTATCCTGTTCTAAAATGGGTCTAAGAAACTATCAATTGGCACGATATATATTTGTCTGTGTCTATGGAGGTACATTAAAGTTATGTTTTCATTGAATAATATGTATATTTTGTATTTAAGGCAGTTGACTGTTTGAACCCCTAACCCACTTCTTAAAAGAATCTATCTTATTTATACTTATATAACTGACAAACAAACTTAGGACTGGAATAAAGAGGTCTATCACATTCAACACAGATTGTTTTGCATTCATATTGATTTTTTTAATGAAAATATAACGTCAATGTGTCTCCATTGACACAGGAATTCTCAGTATAAACAACATGTAAAACTTCATATTTATTGCTTATTTATCTTTTGACAACAGTTTTGGTGAGTTTAGAAACTAAGCCAGTTCAAGAAATGTCTACATTGTGATCCTCAATTGTACAAGAAAGCCACACATCCCCCTTAATCAGTTCAGACTTCGGAAGATTAGGTGGCTTTAAAGAGGTTTGCTCAAAGTTTATACTAACAGAGTTTTAAGAATTTACTTTCCATTTTCCAAACATTTAATGCTTTACATAAAAATCATTTATGTTCTTAAACAGTTGTCAACCATTCCTTTGATTTGTTAACTGGTATCGTGCTACGTTTAAAATATCTGACTAATATATATGAAAATGACATGTGGTGATAACGAACAGTGTTCTAAATCAAAAGTCCAAAGGAAAAATAGAAAACAGGAACAGAGCAGACACGGACGTAAAAAAAATTAATGTAGGATAAGGTGCCATGGAGGAGTGAGCATCCTCTGCTGACAGGTCACACCCGCCGTGTGCTTTTTGTCGTACTCGGGGAAAAAAAAGAAAAATCCGCAGACAATTAGGTGATTAATTACGGTCTAACAATAAGTATGATAAACGTCAGTCAGCATGCGGCCCAGTGGAAGATTGTATTAGTTGAGAAGATCGTTGTATCGACCATAGCACTAAGGAAAGGAAGACATCACTCGAGACGGTTTGTAGTCCTGTTTTATCAACTTGTTTGTCACTAGCTTGCCTCGCCTTAGAAACTGTTCATACATAGATCATGTCCTTGCGTATCGTATTAACTGAGAGGACAAAAACTCCATATGCAGGTGATGAAGGTACATGTATATTGCTACATAAGTAAGGAATCTTAAACAGTTGTTTTTTTTTTAAATGCCACATATTGAAGTAATCAATTACCATCATTGTCCCTTTCCAGTAAAATAGCCAAATATGAAACAAATGACATAAGCTTTGTGGTATCTTTTATTTCAGGTTAACTGGGATATATCGAGTCGACGTAAGTATGGAAGTAACAATTCTTAATTGATAATACGTCGTCGATATACCTGAATGCTGATTTGAATGCCACAGCGAGTAATATATGTTTTTTACGTACAAGTTTTTAAATAAAATATGCTATGAATACAAAAATAGGTCTGCTAACAATGGGGCGCAATTTGTGCCTATAGGAATTCCAATAGATAGCTGGAAGACCTAATTTCCAAAAACTACATATATATATGTTGGACAACAAAAAGAAGTTGTCCTGTCGTGAAGAGGGCGTTGTTTATTTGCTTTCTTCTTTTTTTTACCAGCAGCGGTTTTGTGCCATAGGTTTCTTTGTTTATTTTCCACTTTTATCTACTTGATTGGATTCGTTAAAATAGGTCATTCCTAGTAAGAAATCTAAGCGTTATCTTGGTTCTCTTACAAAGGCACGGTGTTTTTCTTTTTTCCCGCAATATCCAAGGCACTAAGCGGCGCGGAAAAACGACTGCTATTTGCTACACTATATACATGTACGATAGATCTTTAGTCGGAATGTTCATTAACTGGGTTGCTTTAATATCTTTTAAATTATCTCCCCAGTCTCCCGGTAAATCAAAATCAACGTCCTTTAAATCCATTTCCATACTAGCCTGGCTTGATTGAACGTCCATGATAAAAAAGAACGTGTTCGATTTTCACGAACATTGTGTTCACTTTGTGCAATGAACTGTGTAACCTTTACTCAACCGTAACACAATTATGATAGTAATATGGGAGGAGTTTATTTTAAGACTTTGATTTGATTGGCTGTATTTTGTTAGTTAGATAGTTAGACCATATGAAGATTTCTCTTTATATGATGAAAAAATGACAATAACAAACCGTAAACCATCTCAAAAATCCAAAAAACGAAATACAAATTCAAAGCAGAGCAACACGGACCTCCAAGATAAAGGTAGGATCAGGTGCCTAGGAGGAGTGAGCATCCTCTGCTGACCGGTCACACCCGCCGTGTGCTCTTTGTCGTAATCGGGAAAATAAAATCCGCAATGTCCGCAGACAATTAGGTCATTAATTATGGTCTAACAATTAGTATGAAAAACGTCAGTCAGCATGCGACTCATTATCTTACTATTTGTAGGATATCGTCGCCGTTGTGGTTGTATAAACACATTGTAACAATTGTTATTGTATTTGATTTGATGTAAATTATACATAATCAATGATTTTGAAGTTTTGTTGTCGTTTAATTATAGGAACTCTGGCTAATGCTTCTCTCCCGGAAAAGAGTTACAGGCGGCCATTCATCTAGGGTTTCTGGGACACCGCTGACTGGATTTTTAGAAAACGGAAGTCCGTTGTTCTACACAATCTTGGACAAAAATCATCCAGAAATTACTAAAAAGAAACGATAAATACAACGTTTCGATGGGAAATGGAGAGCAACAAATTCCTTTGTCATTCGATCAATTTTTGTAGTTATAAACCATACACTTGGTTTTTGTGCCCGAGACAAGCTACTGACAAGCTACTGACAACCAAGTTGATAAACATGACTACCAACAGTCTCGACTGAAGTCATCATTATAATACATAAGTACGACGAAATAATATGTATTTTGAATTTTAATTCAAAGTTATTGTAATATTGTAATTTTTAAATCAATTCCTGATTAAGGTCACTTTGACTTAGGCTACTTTGATAAGTTTTCTGTAAAAAGTACATAAAACACTGTGCCAGATAATTATGCCAGTGCCAAGGAGGCATTTTTGCATCCGCTTAAGATGCAGTTTCAGAAAACTCCATATATACCAAATGACAGACCATTGTCTAGAGAGTATATACACTGTATGGAAAGTGCTGATCGAAAATGCGGTTGATTTGGATCACCTGCTATACTTTTGTCGGGTATCTCGAATTTACTGTCTGCACATTTAGACAAAAATGTAATATTAAACAAGATTAAATTGCATCAAACTACTTGGGCAGTACTATTGTTATTTTTAAAGTTTGTTATTTTTTCTTTTGTTTTCATTTTTAGTCACGTAGGACAGGCGTTTATCATCAATCTGATTGTTAATGTTTGGCTATTTATCCATTTAAGTTGACTTTGGAAGTTGTCAATGAAAGATGTTTATTGCTATATATTCCACGATTATATACCAACCATTTACAATTATATTCGATCACTGGTTCTTTTTTATGCCTTGAGAATTAAACACATATACCTTCCCCCGGTTTTGAAAGCTAATTTTTGTTTGCCTAGTAATTTTTTTAATGCGACTCTTTGTTGTCATGACTGCTATACTTTTTTCGGGTAGATATCATGTATTGCTTATTATGCATTTGATACTCAGCAGAACAAATTATGTTAGAATATTAAAATTTACATTCCAAAGACTGGCAATCTCTCTCTCTATCTCTCTCTCTCTCTCTCTCTCTCTCTCTCTCTCTCTCTCTTTCTCGTGTTTGTTATAACATCGCACATGTATGCGCAAACCACACACTTTGGCAGATCGTGCAATGACCGCATGTATTTTAGAAACGGAGTGTTTTTGTAGAACGGCCGCCGGGGTCTTCAAAAAGATACAGACGATGTGCACTCTGTATGAATGACACGTGTTTGATGTGCATGCGAAGTAAGGCAGCACTATCTGTGCAAAATAATACGGATACCTACGAAATTCTTTCAAAGAATAAATCCTTTTTTATGTTTTATTGATTGTAGTTTTCTTTATTCTTTTCATACAAACATTTTACTACAATGTGTAGTTCATGCATTAAGAAGTCCTTGCAAACTGAATGCCTCGATCATAAAGCAACCGAGTAGATTTTTTTGGACCGGTATATATACCCCAGTGGCAGTTGAAGAGTAATCGAAACTAATATGGCGAACAAATGCTTTTATGAATTAAAATCAGCTTTAATAAGAAAACAGGGGAAAAACAACACTCCTCGCTAAATTAAATCGCCAACATTAAGAAAACAATACATATGACAAAACAAGGCTATCTGTGAAACTATATTGTATACCGGGAACTGTGTTAGAATGTTGTGTTATTTATAGTAACTTTGAAGATTTGCCTGCCTACAGCCAGGACATTGTTTTTAGCAGAGCCCGGCTAAATATCACAAAAACATGTGAATTTCTGATAACTATTACAATCAAACAGTTAATAATATAATTAGATTTGTGATACTTTTTAACACGAATAGAGACACGTGATAGTGTATGTTCATTTATGAATATTTACATTTTCCACCTCTATTTCTGACGGAAATTCATTGTATATTCATAGCTCTGTAGAAACTTACAGGACTGAAATCTACACGCCCCGTTTGTCGATTGGTTGAAACCTTCAACAACCTAAGAAAAATCACGATCTGCACGAAAAAATCACGTTGATGTCAGACTCAAATTCCCATAGAAGATGATTTAGCTGTTTCTTTTATGTTACACACTAATGTACTTAAATAATAATTTAACAAATGCTTTCTTTAATGATTCATGCGGATTATGAAGGTAGCGATCATTGCAGAATGCATTTTTGCCATCTTCATATCCAGCATGAATCACTAAAGAAAGCATTTTATTGTTTAATTAAAACGTAACTTAATATAAAAAAGGTTCCATTTGATAGTATTAACAGTGATACAATGTGTTGCTAAAGTAGAATTCTTGCAAAAGGTACATTTGGAAATATTCCTTACACTATTTAATATCTACGTTAGTATAATATATATACTCAAATGAATCATAACATTTTCATTGAACGAAAATCAATCATAACAAGAACGCAAAACACCAATAATGAGAGGCCATGAAATCAAATTCTACGATTACTTACACTGCTTTATCATTTTTCACCTAATAATGTCTCGTTATTGATTATCAATGACTATATCATAAATACGTGACTGTCAAAATCCTCAAAATATCATAAAAATGAATAAAACTTCATTTGTTGTTTTTTGGACGGATGGGTGACAAAAGTATAGCAATCGCAAAAAAATTGTTGCAAACAAATTATAGCATTGACCCAAACAAATAGTAGCTCCTTTTCTTATAATAACACTGTTCATTTAAGTTTTGTTATGCTTTTCGAGTAAAGTGAGTAACAAGATTTTCGACAATAACTTAAAACTAACTTTTCTGAAATATTTAACGTACTTAATCCCTTTTGAAGTTCTGCATTTTCAAACATACACAAGGGTACCCAAATCAATATAGCAGGTGAACATTTTCGATTAGCACTTTCCATAAAGTGATACAACTACTTTTGTTTTTAGTGTGTTTCACCTGACAGGTGAGATATTTACCTTTAAAAATTAATATCCCATAGAAAAATGATAATTCCCATTAGAGAAACGATTCTCCTACAGGAAATATTGACAATCCTATATGATTTTTAGAAAATCATATAGAAAATATATTTATTTTTATTATATTATATATAGGAGGAAGCTATTTCCTGTAGGAATTTGACTCAGGAAGTTTTTCTATTAGAGATTAAAATTTCCTATTGGATTTTATCAAATCCTATCGGAATTAAAATTCCTATAGGACGTTCTTGTATTCCGATAAAAAAATTCTAATTTCCTATAGGAATACTGTTTTTCCTATGGGAAAAATTATTTCCTGTAGGAATTTAGCTTTGAAAGGTAAATATCTCACCTGACAGGTGAAATACAATGATAACAAAGGTGGTTGTAAACTCTTTAAGCAATCGCCTATCATATGGCATATTTGAATTTTTCGATATATGCAGCTTAGACGGGTGCAAAAATGCCACCTTGGCACTGGCATAATTATCCGGCACAATGTTATAACCTTATAAAAGCATGTAAATACACTTCACTTTAATAATCGATAAAACAACCAATCTTTATAAGAGTCTTTTGTGTATCTTTACTTAAGGATGAACATCAGTGAAATCAAAGTCAATATCAACATTAAGTAAACGCACACACAATTTCTCTTATTTTTTGACGTATATCCTCCTGTGCTATGCAAACAAGTGGGCCATATATTAATAAGATGCATTAAAATGATATGGTATTCTACATCACTTTTTTAATCTGCAGTTGTAATTTGTAAAATGTCAAAGAAACTCCAGCTGATGTTTAGACTTGGTCTTATCGTGGTACTTATTGCCCATGTCATATGTTACCAGGGAGCAAGTTTTGTCATCGAAATGGAGGACGTTAGATTTGATTTATGGATAATAAGTTCACTGTCTGCAAGAAGTCGTCTAGACTGCAGCAAGACGTGTGAGATCCATGGTACATGTCTGTCCTTTCAGTACTCCCCTCTGAACGGTCAATGTCGACTTTTTAATACCATTTTCCTACATCAGGATGCTGGAGTGCACGATATTGGATGGCAGTATTATATCGCATCAAACAGTATGACCAATATAAACGTTTTCTTCTAATGTTATGGATATGATTTATAAACAATAGATGTATTTCCTTGGTAACCTTTATCAGATTTATACTTTTTTGAAACCAAGTGATAGATGCACAATCTCAGAGGATTTCTTTTTATTTCTAGGGCGCTGTAGAGACCCGTTTATCGATGGTCGAGACTTGGATATATGTTTTATGTTTGCCGGCTTCTACGATTTGACAGAAGCTAAGGAAAAATGCGCTGCATTTCAGTCAAGTATTATCTCTATCACATCAACAGAACAGAATGAGTTTCTAACCAGATTAGTTGGTAACTTTTTTTTCTTCTTTATTTTATGTTAATTTTAATTTCATATTTTTTATTGTTCAATTGAAATAATAGTTTAGTTTAGTATTTATCGAGATACATGTATTTACAACACACTGCTCACCTCGTTATCGGCTCTTCGGTTGTTAACGGACATTCAGTGGACAACAACTTCTGACAGCTGAACAAATTGATGCAAATGATTACCTTGGATATATAAAAAGAAAATGTTGATATTGGTTTTTGTGTACAAGAATGAATAGAGTTCCGAACTAAAGCACCAGTATATCTTATTATAGTATGTATGAGTCTTGGGAAGACTTTAACTGTCAAATTCGTTATTTTTCACTGATTTGTCATTGATTTGTATTATTGAATATAGTTCCATTTTCAAAATCTTTACGTTTACATAACATCAAATTATTGTACACAACAAAGCATCGCCAGAATCATGCAAATATCTAATCTAAGGATAAAAAATTATTTTTTTTTATTTCAAGATGTTATCGGAAATACGGTTGAATGGTTCACTTTGTTATCGGAAATTTCGGCTTTTATTATCGGAAACACAGGTTGTCAAAAATGAAAATAGCAAGAGAAAAAGCTGTCAATGTGACAGCAAACCGGGTTTTCTTTTGTGTGAACAGTATCGATAATCCACTTGTCAACCCTGAATTGATGAACACTACATATCTAAAGAAATGGGGTACTCTTTATGCAATATTTTTGCCAAAAAATAACAAGGCTCAACAACTGGTATTTTTCATAAATAATCAGAAATCAAATTCCTAGCAAGATGCATAGGATGAATTATGCGTACAATAAGGGTACCCTTTTGGCAGCCGCCGCCCGCCCGCCAACCATTTTCGCCATTTCAATAATAATTTTTCCTTTGGAAAAAAAAGTCGGTTAAAAAACAAGAAACAGCCAAAACACTTTAATTTTATAAGGTCGAACTATTTTTAGTAGTAGGGGCGTAGTTCTAATGTTTAGCTATAATTATCACCTCACTATATTCAAAGAATGATCCTTATTACTTATATTTATATTATTTCAAATTTCTACACTTTAAAACAACATTTTAAAACCACTATCTTTTCATGTTGCACGTGCTATGTTTTACTACGCGGCGCAGCCAATACCGTGTTTCGGTTATACTATAAGACACGCCTATTTTGTGTCGCTCATCCTCTATGAAATTATTGGGCTATAGACTTCAAAATTGATTCGTAATGTTATCACAGACAAAGACAGTTGAAAATGTAAATATTCACAATTCACAATAAAACCTTTTTTATGCCGTGTTTCCGTTCAGCTATGGAGTGTTACACCTTTTTGTCCCCAATTTCCTTGCGTCGTCTTTATTATTCCTCGACTTTGCATTTTTGATCTGGCTGTATATATACAGTTGAGATTGACTTTTGTCAAATAATTTTGAAGAGTTTAAATGAGTTAAATTGGACGAGATGTTGGGCAACTTGTAATGGATTTGCGTAGATCATCGCTTTTTGTGAATAAATATGTCACTTGATAGTCCTCGGGAAAACAAAACACTTATTAGGTTAGTTACTGACTCACGACTGAAATATATTGGGTTGAACAATCTCAGAGACGGCTCGGCTTCGTCTCGCCATCAATGAGATTGATCAACCCAACATATTTCAGTAGTGAGTCAGTAACTAACCTAATAAGTAATAGTATCATGCGCGGATCTAGAGGGATTCGGAGGGGTGGGGGAGGGTGGTCAGACAGGCCCCCCTCTCCCCTACTTTTTTTTTATCAACGCATGCATATAAAGTTACTTAAAGTTGCGTATTTGAGCACCATCTTCGCCTCGTGAGGAGCGGTGAGAATCAGGAACACTTGGCTAGCGAAGATGATATGACCACATGCATTTATGTTTGAATTTATTTACTTCAAACCTAGATGGACTTTTCTAGTTCCAACACACTCGTAGGCCTTGTCATATCACTATGAAAAACAACAAAACAAAAATATTGTTTTATTTATACAGCTGTAGTAAATATGTACACACATGATTCGCAATACTTAAATCTATAAGTGGTCATCAACTCTGACGATAGATTTTTAGGGTGTAAAATTAAAAAGTTTGTTTTAATTCGTGATTGTCGAAATAATATAAATATTAAGGGAAAATAACTTTTGATATTTTTTTTCTAAATATGAAATAATCTTTAATTGTTGATTTAAGTTGCATTAAACGGTATGTAGCTCAATTATGTTAATTGAAAGGAAAAACCAGGACATCTGCACATGGGTATTAAGATCAAATACTTTCCATTAGGATGTATGTGACAGTAGCATTATATATATATTTTTTGAAATGACAAAAAATTAAAAAAATCAACGAGTACTCAACTAAAGACCCCGATTATTCGACTAGTCTCTCCAAGTAAATTTGACATTCCTAATCGAAATGAAAATTATGAATGGACACGCGGATGATAATACTTAGTAATTATATTATCGCCCGAAGTACATAATTATGTTGTTCCAAACAGACAAAAAAACCACCAAAACGGCCTATTTAGAAATATAGGGATATACTGACAGTAATTTAGGTAAGAAACCAATCTGAATTATCACTTAATTTTACAATGTTCGTTTGCCCTGATTTGGTAATATCCTGTTTGATTTGGTACAATAAAATGGACTTTCTTCACTTTTTAAAATCTATTCTGAAACTGGGGAAAATCTTTTTCAACCTAAATTTCCGATAACGTACACCCGCCAAAACCGAACTATCTGACAACTGTCAACCTTGTTGACGATAACATGTTTCCACCTAACGAGTCATTTTTAAATGTCCGTTATCTAACTCTTAACTTGGAATTTTATCTCTTTCTGCTTATGTAAAGCTTTGTGCTTGTACATAGAATGAATAAACCATTTTGATTTAAAGAACAAGTAGATTTCAACTTCTACAAAGGCAAAAATGTGATGACATATTCCGAAAACTTTGAAAAAACACTTTGAAGAGCTGTAGATCATTTGAAAAAGAGAGATTTGGTCTGTGCTTTGGCTGCTGAAAGAAAAATCATTTATCTGTTAAAGATCAAAAACTTTAATTGCTGAAGTATACATTAGTCGTTGCATTAAGAAATTTAGACTCACCCACGATAAAAAGCATTTAGTTTTTCTTGCACCGAGTATCCGATAACAATCGAAAAGCCGATAACGCGCGGAGCAGTGTATAACAAGTCTACAAAAACTCCAATCAGAAATAAAAGAACGCATTGAAATACGCTTTAACTTATTCAAGAATTTATTTTATTGTAAACACAAAGGAACATATACTCTTACCAACCCTCTCCCACCCTCACCCCGCCACAAACAAAATAAAAGGTCAAAACTAATGTAGTTACCGAGTAAATTTTAATTTGAAAATATATTACAGAAAAGAAATGTTAGACAATGAATGCAGTTGGGAATTTAAGAGTATTTTTTGACATCTCCACACATGGTATATGTGCGCTAGACTTCATTCATTATGTTTTCCTCATTCATCAAGTAAAATTTTGTCACTGCTTAAATATTATATAGTTAAGCAAATAGTATGGGGTATTCAAAACAAATGATATTGTAATTTAATTTGTATTATTTTTATAGTGTGATTTATGCCAATATGATACACCATGCAAAGTTCTTAATTTTTCAAACTGATACATTTGTATTTATTTTTATGCTGCGATCGGTCAATCATATTTAAATAAAACAATTTTTTTTCAGACTTATCAAATTAAATGCTACAAATGTTTGAAAAATGTTTTTAAAAGTTTGGTTTGACATTAAACTGGCATCAACAAACAATTAAAATAAATTTGTAAACATGTGTAAGGTAAATTAATTCAGGACCCTTATAACAATCCATAGAGGGTAAACAAGGCTCTGGCACTAAGATGATTTTTTCTTGTTTTTAAGACTTATTAGTTGATATATTTTCACATGAAAATAGCTTTGAACGGGCATACTCTTTTTATATAATAAAATTAAATATATAAGATATAATGAGACTATCATAATATTATTATTACGAATATTTTTTATAATAATATTTTTAGCGATCGATATTTATAAGATAAGATTGCATACTGTGGTTTCATCAATATTCCTTGAATACCAAATTTCTTGGATTTTGGTGTTAAGTAGATCCATGAAAATAAATGTTCATTGAAGTGCAATTTTATCTACATGGGCCAAGAATTTACATATCCTTGAAAATGTGATTTTCTTTTTCCACGAAAATTAATATCCATAAAAGCAAAGTTTACAAACATGTATTCATACGTCATGAATAAATGAAATATTGTACATTAACAGCTGTAGCATCATTCCATGTAGTTACATGTACATGTGCATTTTCTTGTGTTTTTGTATGTTCGCATGAACAAAGACTTTTATGTTTTGTGTATATTTTTAACATGGTTTTTTTTAAAATGCTTTGAGGTAACATTAGCGAGAAAAGTTGTATCAGGATGCACAAAATGTTCCTACCGGTCCTTATTAACCAAAACGATGGAAAATTATATATGTATGACTGCTTTATACAAATCACACTTTGAATAATATTACTTGTATTTTCCAGTTAATCAAATTATTCTCCAAAATATATATAATAATATATATTTAAATAATATCATAAATCTATCGTGATAATTTACTTAGTCAAACATTCGATGCTTAATGCGTAAATTGCTTCTGTATTACATGATGGGATTTAAAATTATTACAGTAATCTTTTTGATGAAGTAATTTTCATGCAATTTCTGAACTACAAAATGCACAGTGTTGCATAGGTGTTGGATAATTATGCCAGTATCAAGGTAAATTTTTGTACCCGTGTAAGTTGCATGCTTTTAGAAAAAATAAATATGTCATACAATAAACCATAATTTCTACCACTTTTGTTATTGACAAGAGAGAGAGAGAGAGAGAGAGAGAGAGAGAGAGAGAGAGAGAGAGAGAGAGAGAGAGAGAGAGAGAGAGAAACCGACAGAGAGATACAGACAAAGAGAAACATAAAGTAAGAGAGGATGAGAGAGAGAGAGAGAGAGAGAGAGAGAGAGAGAGAGAGAGAGAGAGAGAGAGAGAGAGAATAAATTTATTTCCATTGAATAATGTCAAAGTCAGCATGTTTAACAATGATTTACTGATACGTGATAAACATTAAATGAACGAAATACATTAATATTCTTTTAAAAATATACGTTGGTTCTTTTAATATGTAATTTGAAATGAAAAACTTGTTTTAACAATATTTTCATCATACTTCTTTTAATTTTAAAGGGCTATACCATATTTATGGTGTTGTTGCCTTTGTGATTGTACAATTTTTACATTATACAATTAAAATAGTATTAGATGTCAAATAGACATGGTTATTGACCTCAGCGTTTTATTGTCATTTAATTTCAGGAACTTTTTCATATATTTCTCTTCCGGATCCCAGTTACATGCGGCCATTCATTCAGGGAGTCTGGGACGGAGCCGCCTGGATCTTGGACAACGGGTTTCCGTTGGTCTATGCAAACTGGGCCGTAGGTCATCCAATAACAACTAGCGACAGAATATATATAAGATTCGACGATGGAGAATGGAAAGCATCGGTTCCCGTTTTCATTAGATCTGTTTTTTGTAGTTATAAACCATAGATCTGTTTCATGGATACAGCGAATACTATTTTTAATATAACCATGAAAGAGTTCTATAATGAATGCAATATATTGGAAATTAAAAGATTTTAAAGAGGCATTGTCACAAATTGAGTTTCATTTAAGAGAGTTTTTTTTTAAATTAATGTTAGTCTATGCTCAGCAAGTATTTGGTAAAATTAATGTTTATTGCATCTTTTGTAATTAAATAGTCCCCAAAACCATGCCTTAACCAGTTATTTTTCTGACAAATTGTTATACAATATATATTATTCACAATGGGCAGTTATATGTCAATTTGAGAGATATTACAATGTTTGTGGTTATTAAATGTATACATCTATGCAATGTGTATCGTTCTAATTCTCTCAAATTGTCGTTGAACTGAATTCCACGTATCTCAAACGACCGTGTAGTGCGCGAACAGCGCGCTAGGTTCCGTTCGTCATCGAAAGCAACATTTTTGTCTTGCCTAGAAGGCCGAGTGGTTAGCGCGGTGGCCGCCCACTGCTAGGAGAGTGGGTTTCAGAGGTCGTGAGTTCAAGCCCCGGCCGGGGCGTGGTTGAGTTCCAATATAGTGGAGCTATGAATTATTATTAAACATTTCATATAGCAAACGAAACACCTATTAGTTGACTCACTTTATTATACCCCATAAAACAATATATATATATATATATATATATATATATATATATATATATATATATATATATATATATATATATAACCCTATGCGGAGACCTGGAGGCCGCCAAGTCCATCAAACAAGCTAAAGACGCACTTTCCGCCAAACCCATCGGAAACAAAGGGATAGTTAATGGGCAGTGGAACGAATCATGTGAAAGTGTTATGCCAGGAACTATAGAAAAAAAATCTGTCCAAGAAGAGAGCTTCAGAGAAAAGCTCAGATCTGTTAAGAAAAACACCTTGTTCGCCGAGTCAACATTCAACGACAAATGGGGGACGGGGCTGGATAAAACTGGTACAGAAAACACAAAAGCTTCTGACTGGCCCAGTCAGAATCTACTAGGGCATATTATTGGTAAAGTGGCACAAAAAATCAGGAAAAGGAAAAAAAGCGAACAATGAAGTCATCCCAAACAGCAAAACAGAGCTCGAGGCAGCAAAAAAAAAAAAGTAAAGTACAACACAGAAAAACATATCCGGTAAAGGATAGACCAAATACTGTCGCCCGAGTTATACACTTATGATCACAATGAACGAGTTCGTTATTTAGACTCGCCTTAGGAAAAGCGGTATGGCAATTATATGTACGATTACTAGCATATGCACATGCTATGCACTACACAGTATGTTCTTGATAGTCACTTTAATATATAATCCTAAATAATGGAAAAATAGAATTTTATATCAGTAAATGTCAGAGGTCTAAATACAGACGAAAAAAGGAAAAATATATTCATGGGTTTTTGAAAAGAAATAGATATTGCACTTCTGCAAGAAACACATTTTGTTCAAAAATATGAATGTAAATACAACTCTGGTTGGAAAGGGAAAACTTTTCATGCATGTAGTGTAATTATTCTTTTTAGAGAAAATCTTGATATTAAAGTTATGAACTTTAAAAAGTCATTCGATGGTAGAAAAATGTTGTTAGACGTTGAGATAAATGGTGAAATTTTCTCCATCATAAATGTTTACGCTCCTAATGTATTAAGCAACAGACAGACGCTTTTTTTTTACGAAATTAAAATCCTTTATAGAAAAAAAAACTGCTTGAATGACAACATAATTCTTTGTGGAGAGTTTAATTACCAAATTAATGATACATGTGATAAAAGTTTACACGCTTTGAAAAATATCATGAACAAATTCAACTTAACTGACTTTTGGAAAAGTGAATTCCCCGAGTTGAATGGTCTAACATGGTGCGATGCAGAAAATAACTCTAAAAGTCGGATAGATTATATCCTATTAAATGGAAATATATATCGTAAATTTGGTGGATTAATAATCAGAGGAAAATGCCTGGCATTCATTCTAAAGGAAGTCGCATGTCTGACCATAGGTTTTTAAAATTTTACCTGAACTTATTATGTGAAAAAAGAGGTCCAGGCTATTGGAAGTTAAATGTGTCAGATATGGAAAACGAAAAATATAAAAAGGAGATTCATAAAAACATTGATGATTTAGATAATTCCTTGAACCCAATAGACAAATGGGAATGCATTAAACGTAAGATAGAAGAATTTTCTATTAATTTTTCGAAATATCAACAGAGATCAATCAAGAAACGGAAAAAGGAAATTGAGAGAGAAATTGAAAATATAGAAACTAGTAAAACTGAGGAATTCGATTATGACAAACTTAAACAGCTAGAAGCAGAATTAGATTCTATTTATGATAAACAATCAAAAGAAGTCCATATTAGATCTAAAGCAAAATGGGTAAAAAATGGCAAAAAAACTCACATCATTCTTTTTAAATTTAGAAAAGCAACATCAATCATCAAACGTAATAATTGAACTTTTGACTTCAAACTATGAAAAAATTTATTATACAAATGAAATTATGGGGGAAATATTTAAGTTTTTCCAGAGCTTATACGCAAGTAAAAACATTGATAATAAAATAATCGATGATTACTTATCAAAAATCAACGTACCATTAATAAGTGAGGATAATAAAAGTATGTTAGATAAATTTCCGATGTTCGAGGAATGTACGGAAGCTGTCAATAGTATGAAACACGATAAATCACCTGGCCTTGATGGACTATCGTCCAATTATCGTTTAATTAGCCTTACAAACACTGATTACAAAATCATAGCATTTGTCTTTGCAAAAAGACTACAAAAGATCCTTAATGACATAATTAACGAAAATCAAACTGCATATATAAAAGGTAGATACATTGGAGAAAATGCCCGTCTTATAGTAGATATCTTTGAATTCTGTGAATCAGAAAACCTGGGAGGAATTCTGTTATTTTTAGATTTTGAAAAAGCATTTGATGCGATTGAATGGAATTTTCTTTTTAAAGTTTTAAAAAAATTCAATATCGGAAAAAAATTTCATTAGATGGGCAAATAGTTTGTATACAAACCTTATTTTGAAAATGAAAAACAACGGTTGGCTTTCAAAATAATGTTCAATGACAAGGGGAATAAGACAAGGATGTCCTTTATCAGCTCTCTTATTTCTTTTTGTAGCAAAAATATTGGCGATTAAAATAAAAAAAAATAACTACGAATTAAAAGTATACAGCATGTGGATGATTTAACAGTAGCTTTGAATGACGAAATCTCGATGAAGAATATTTAAGATGTTATAAAAGCATTATGTGTATGTGCTTGGTCAAAAATTAATATTAATAAAACTGAATGCATATTGTTAGGAGATATGAAAAACGAATTTGAAGAGCTTCATGGAATTAGAGTAACTAATAAAGCTATTAAATGTGTAGGTATTTATGTAGGTCATGATAAGGAAGAATGTTATAATAAAACCTGGAGGAGGATTTATCATGATATGGAAAAACTATTTGAATCATGGAAACGAAGAAAATTAACACTCTTGAGAAAAGCATGCATTATTCGGACTCTAGCTGTTTCAAAACATATATACTTCGTCGATACTTTGTCTCCCTGATAGCAACTTTATCAAAAATACAGAGATTGATTTTAAATTTTATTTGGGAGAAAACAGAAAGAATCAAACGAAATACTTTAATTAGAGACATAACAAAAGGTGGATTATCTATAGTAGACATACTTTGTAAGTTAAAATCATTAAAAGCAGCGTGGATTCCAAGATTACTCAACTAAAAAGGCTTCCAATTTGATATTCTTAATAACCAGTGTAAAAAAACTTAATATCAATAATCTTTTTATTTTGAAGTGCTCCATTACTAAAACAGAAAATTAAAGATAGCATAAAATTA
Source organism: Magallana ariakensis (assembly GCA_020458035.1). NCBI lineage: Eukaryota > Metazoa > Mollusca > Bivalvia > Ostreida > Ostreidae > Magallana > Magallana ariakensis. Next base: position 50,637,988 of record CM035819.1, read on the forward strand.
CCTCTTTTCTATAAAGAAATATTTTGTTGTTTTAATGAATGTAAACGTGAATTATACTATGGGAAAAGATCATCTGATGATAATATGGAACAATTGTAATTTAGTACATGTATAAAAAGGAAATTCCATTTTCTTTGAAAACTGGATTAAATCAGGAATACTATACATTAAGGACTTGTTTGACGACGAGGGTATTTTCAGCCAATTGGAACATTTTGCAAAATTTTTATGTTATCAATAAATCTACCTGGTTATGTGAATACAAAATTCTTTATGATGAGAATGTACATTTATCTGGGATGTATTTAGTAGGCCCCAACGGTTGCACTGTAAAGCATATTAATAAAATAGACCCCTAGCCAGATTTTAGTTTTTATAATTATGGTATCGTATTTTTCGCAAGCATATGATTGGTAGATTTTTGTCACGTGATCGTACTATTAATTATGTTATAAACCCTACTTTACTAAAAATAGCAAATTTATAAACCATATTATACTAAAAATAGAATTTCATACATACAGGTTTTGGCATGTGCGACATTACGACGTCATAATAGCATAATCAACGCCTTTACATAATGAACCAAATATCTTACTATTATACTCTTAAAGAGTGTTAATTTTAGATAGATTATAGTAAAACAATTATAGCCCTTTATTATCGTCCGAGGTTAATATGCTCTCGTCAGGCCTATAAAACCATCAAAAGGCTATAATTGTATATCATTGAAGAAACATCAAGATATACCTTGTCAGCAAGTACAATGTTTCATTAAAACACATGCTGACTGACGTTTTTCATACTTCTTAGACCTATATTTATACACCGGACTGACTAAGGTTGCTTCCGTTTTTCATGATCTTGACAATGAGTCAACGGCGGATGCGACCGGTCGGCAGTGGATGCTTACTCCTCCTAGGCACCTGATCCCACCTCCAATGGAATAGAGGTCCGTGTTTGCTCAAGGTTTGTATTTTGACCATCACAAAAAAAAACAAATCATCGTTTCCTTTTTTTCTTATTATGACATTTTCTCGATTTTGACATCTACTTCAAACATGATATGCCCAATTGAGACATGAAACACACGGCGGGTGCGACCGGTCAACAGGGGATGCTTACTCCTCCTAGGCACCTGATCCCATCTCCATCTTTTTAGAGGTCCGTGTTGCTTTGCTTTAAATTCGTGTTTCGCTTTATGGATTGTTGAGATGGTTGACAGTTTGTTATTGTCATTTTTCATTTCAAAACTTTGTCATTGTTCGAATTTTCAAATTAAAAAAATGACTTGTTTCAATATTGCTTTCGATTTTTGATTTCCTTTGAAATGGCATCAACCAGACAATTCATAGGGAAATCTTTGTTAACGGTCAACAATAAGTGTTTTTCTGCATTTCCAACTTTTTGGTACTTACATTTTATCTATATTCATCTCTAAATAGCATTAGTGTGACATAAGTTTCATACTTAAAATATACTCAAATCTTAAGGTTTTGACACCATAGTATCAAATAAATCTTCTTTAAAGATTACTTTAGACACGTAGTGTTGTCCTTTAATGTTTGTTATATTTTCCTCAACATGCTTTAACTGGCTCTAATTGTCATACATCAAGAAGTTATATATAAAATATTGTAAATGATTTTTGGATGTTTGTCTAACATTAATGACTCTATTAAAACAAAGCACGGATTTTATAGACATGTAGTCATTTAAAGTGTTTGAATTAAATTTGTAATTTAACTGTTGTGGCAACACAATCTGCAAAGACTTATGAACCATCTATACATTACATAAAATTCAGTTACAGGAGAACTTTCGTGTGTATTTGCTTGTTCGTATGGAAAAATATTTCAGTGTTCAAATTTGTAAAAAAAAATTATATATACACGAAGCGTTGTGTCTTGGTGCATTAACAATCTTTATTATGAAAATCTGTTCTGTTTTCTCTCAATCATCTTGTTTAAGATAGCGATATGTTTATTAAATTTTCTCGTTGAATTGTGATTTTTTTTTTTAATTCTTCTTAAGAAAATGAGCACATGAGCTCATTATGGGCGTTCATAGTGTATTTCTAAAACAATATCTGACGTCTTGCAATATGACATCTGCCTAAAACTATGCTAATCTGAATTTTCTTCTTTTAACTAATTACAGTATACATGGAAACATTAGCCCCCGTTTTATTTTCGCTCCGTCCGCCCTTGTTGTCAGTGGGCGAATTTTAAACAATTTATAAATTGATGTGTTAATTAAAAAAAGTATATATCATAAATTGTCTTGGCGAATTCAACACTGGAAGAAACCGGTTGCAAGTGTAGATGGGCGAAAATAACCATGTATACAGTACCTCTTCAGTAAATCAACTATTAAGTTTGTAAAATTTTTGTACGAGAGATACAGATATAGTTATCCAAACTATGAACATGTTTGCCAGGTTTTGTGCAGACTGCTATATATGTGGCCTCTTTTATTTTCGAAGCTTAAATGTGATTTGGGGCAATATAAATCGAATATAGGGCCACATTCACATTTGTTGTTGGTAAACCTTTAACATGAAGTTTGAAAGTAATACACTATTTTGTATATATATTGAATGCGTACCAGTATGTTTCTGGTAGGTTGCACTTGTGTCCGTATGAGGCATTTATTTGCAAAATCGGTAGAAAAGTGCCCATTAGAATGACATCATAGATACACAGCTAATAGACAATGATGACTTACATCAATATTAAAAAACAGACATCCTCTGTATAATGTTTGATGAAGATTTGATTTTTATACGATACCATTTAAAAATTGGTTAAAATTGGGGACAGATATTTGACAAAGTCAAACATAGTCCTTTTACTTTCTGCGCACACATAAAGCCTATCAATACTTTGTTAACTAGGCAGTGATATACTCACGTAAATCTTCAATTATATGTTCAATATTCAAGAACAATATTTTAATGCATTTTGGTGGATTTATCAGATCCAAACAGTTATGCAGTTACAAAATGATTCAGATCATGGTGTTTTCTTTACATGCGTCTAAATTTTCGGAAGTACACTTCAGCAACTAAAATTAAAGTTATTTTATTCTTTGTAACCGGAAAGCAAGAAAATGTTATCTTTAATAACATTAGGCTAAAAAGGCGCCGAGCATTCGAGGACAGAGTATTCAATGATTGTAAAAAAAAAATCGGCCTGGCGCAAGAACATGCAATTAAAATTTCTAAACAAATTCAGTGTAATGTAACACGAAAGAAAAGGTTTATTAATTAAATCACTGCACAAATTAAAAGAAAATATTTAATCAGAAATAATAGACGAACATGTACCGGCCTCTTATTTTCCCTGTAATTCTTGTCAAAATTTGCAAATAAAATCTTACCGATTGCATTGCCGACATTTGTGCACTTACATGTATATCATCAATGTTTGAAATTCTATGAGTCTTATCAATCCTCATTTACTAAAAATATAGTAGTGTATGCTTTTGCCAGATATTTATATCAGACGTTTATTTGATGTCCTTTACTTCTCCGAGTTGTAAAGTATAATGAAGTAATTAAATGATGTCATAGTGACCATTTGCACCTAAATGCATCATCCTATAAGTGTATACGAGAAATTCGGTAAAAAAGAACAGTATAGATGATATTTTTTGGTATGCATTTTAAGTAGTTTATGTGCATGAAATTGTCCAAATGCAACCTTAACTTACCCGTGAAACAAAGCACACGTGTTCGATAGACACACGCGTTACTTTAATTTAAAAAATTACATATTTACAAGACTAAGGTACATAACTACGGCGAAATAATATGTATTTTGAATTTAATTTCAAGGTTATTGTAATTTTTAAATCAATTCCTGATTAAGGTCATAGGCTACTTTGGTAAGTTTTCTATAAAAATTACATAACCTTATAATAGCACATGAGTACACTATACTTTAATAATCGATAAAACAACCAATCGTTTGAAAGAGTTTGTTTTGTATCTTTACTTAAGGATTAACATCAGTGAAATCAAAATAAAAAGCAACATTATGTAAACACACACACAATCTCTCTAATCTTTTGACGTATATTCTCCTGCGCTATGCAAACAAGTGGGCCATATATTAATAGAACGCATTAAAATGATATGGTATTCTACATCACTTTTTAAATCTGCGGTTATAATTTGCAAACTGTCAAAGAAACTCCAGCTAATGTTTAGACTTGGTCTTATCGTGGTACTTATTGCCCATGTCATATGTTACCAGGGAGCAAGTTTTGTCATCGAAATGGAAGACGTTAGATTTGATTTGTGGATAATAAGTTCACTGTCTGCAAGAAGTCGTCTAGACTGCAGCAAGACATGTGAGACCCATGGTACATGTTTGTCCTTTCAGTACTCCCCTCTGAGCGGTCAATGTCGACTTTTTAATACCATTTTTCTACATCAGGATGCTGGAGTGTACGATATTGGATGGCAGTATTATATCGCATCAAACAGTAGGACCAATATAAACGTTATAGATGTATTTTCTTGGTAACCTTTATCAGATTTCTACTTTTTTGAAACCAAGTGATAGATGCACAATCTCAGAGGATTTCTTTTTATTTCAAGGGCGCTGTAGAGACCCGTTTATTGATGGTCGAGGCTTGGATATATGTTTTATGTTTGCCGGCTTCTATGATTTGACAGAGGCTAAGGAAAAATGTGCGGCATTTCAGTCAACTATCATCTCTATCACATCAGCAGAACAGAACGAGTTTCTAACCAGATTAGTTGGTAACTATTTTTTTTTCTTCTTTATTTTATGTTAATTTTATTTTCATATTTTTTATTGTTCAATTGAAATAATAGTTTAGTTTAGTATTTATCGAGATACATGTATTTACAACACACTGCTCAACTCGTTATCGGCTGTTCGGTTGTTAACGGACATTCGGCGGACAACAAACGAATTGGTGCAAATGATTACCTTGGATATATAAAAAGAAAATGTTGATATTGTTTTTTGTGTACAAGAATGAATACAGTTCCGAACTAAAGCACCAGTATATCTTATTATAGTACATGTATGTATGAGTCTTGGGAAGACTTTAACTGTCAAATTAGCTATTATTCACTGATTTGTCATTGATTTGTATTATTGAATATAGTACCATTTTCCAAATCTTTACGTTTACGTAACATCAAATTATTGTACACAACAAAGCATCGTCAGAATCATGCAAATATCTAATCTAAGGATAATTCTTTTTTTTTATTTCAAGATGTTATCGGAAATACGGTTGAATGGTTCACTTTGTTATCGGAAATTTCGGTTTTTGTTATTGGAAACACAGGTTGTCAAAAATGAAAATAGCAAGAGGAAAGCTGTCAATGTGACAGCAAACCGGGTTTTCTTTAGTGTGAACAGTATCGATAATCCACTTTTCAACCCTGAATTGATGAACACTACCTATCTAAAGACATGGGGTACTTTATATGCAATATTTTTGCCCAAAAAAATAACAAGACTCAACAGCTGGTATTTTTCAGAAATAATCAGAAATCAAATTCCTAGCAAGATGCATATCTCTGATATATGTACAATTGATCTGCAAAAGAACAACTTCCTATCTTGAAAATTGTAGGAGGAATCATGCTTACAATAAGGGTACCCTTTTGGCAGCCGCCGCCCGCCCGCCAACCATTTTCGCCATTTCAATAATATTTTTTCCTTTGGAAAACTCGGTTAAAAAACAAGAAACAGCCAAAACACTTTAATTTTATATGGTCGAACTATTTCTAGTAGTAGGGACGTAGTTCTAATTTTAGCTATAATTATCACCTCATTATATTCAAAGAATGATCCTTATTACTTATATTTATATTATTTCAAATTTCTACACTTTAAAACAACATTTTAAAACCACTATCTTTTCATGTTGCACGTGCTATGTATTACTACGCGGCGCAGCCAATACCGTGTTTCGGTTATACTATAAGACAGGCCCATTTGGTGTCGCTCATCCTCTATGAAATTATTTGGCTATAGTCTTCAAAATTGATTCGTAATGTTATCACATACAAAGACAGTTGAAAATGTAAATATTCGCAATTCGTCGCAATAAAAACCTTTTTTTTGCTGTGTTTCCGTTCAGCTATGGAGTGTTACACCTTTTTGTCCCCAATTTCCTTGCATCGTCTTTATTATTCCTCGACTTTGCATTTTTTATCTGGCTGTATATATACAGTTGTGATTGACTTTGATTTTACTTTTGTTAGTTTAAAGTATATATTATTTTGATTTTAAATAATTAGACTTTATCTCACAGTTGTGTACATGAATTTCTCAAAATAGTGTAAGTCAACATATGGTCTAGGGTATCTATTTACCCCCCCCCCAAAAAAAAAACCCCACGTTTAATCGTGGACGAAAAGTTGGCGTACGAGTTTTCGTAGGATTCTTGATATTACGAAAAAATCATACGTTTGCCGTTATGTGAAAGTATGTCTAGTATCAGGTTGACCTAAGCCTATATATTTGTTTTGTTTATAATTGAAGATTGGCAATACTACCTTCATTCATATCAGAAACAAAATTAATAGAAGAACCTCCTATTCAATAACACGCTATGGTTTACATGTGCCGTGAAAAGGACATTGCTGAGCTCCTTTGTATCCCGTGTAACAAAATATATTAACGGTGGTTGGAATTTATTTTTCGTAATCTTATTTAAAACACAATTATAATCATTCGAGTATACAAGTTTATAATAAATTATTGGCATCAACAGAAAGAAGAGTATGTACTGAGACAGAATACTTCTTTTATCCATATAACAACTTTGACATGCAATTTAAATGTAATTCGCGTCATCAATTCCTGCTATTTCTTGCGTTTTCTTTTATTCTTACTTCTGCATTAAATCAGTAAAACAAAATTCATATGCATACGACACTGATTGAATACCAGTATGTAATGTAATAAGCGTATTACATACGGAATGAAATGTTACACTTTCATTGGTTTACACATGGCACGTGATTGCCTCATATATCACTATGTAGGTTCGGTGAGAATTAATATTAGGCAATATGGCCGTCATTGGCCGACGCTTCGCCTACTAATTTCGACATATCATATTATTTAATACAGAAACCGCATGCCGTACGTTCTTAAAATATTTGGAGTAGTTGCCCTGTGAAATTCTTTAAAATTAGAGTAGGTGCCCTTTGAATATTGACGTTACATTGTTGTGTCTGGAGCAGAACAAAATGGCAGCGTCGAAATTTGCTCCAATCTCTGCAGAGGAAAGGGTGAAAACGTTTAAAATTGAACAGCAACAAAACATTGTAAGTAAACATGGGATAAGCCAATATTTTTAAAGATTATTTAAAAGGTGAGATTAATAATTTTGAAGAGTTTAAATGAGTTAAATTGGACGAGATGTTGGGCAACTTGTACTGGATTTGCGTAGATCATCGCTTTTTGTGAATAAATATGTCACTTGATAGTCCTCGGGAAAACAAAACACTTATTAGGTTAGTTACTGACTCACTACTGAAATATATTGGGTTGAACAATCTCATAGACGGCTCGGCTTCGTCTCGCCATCAATGAGATTGATCAACACAACATATTTCAGTAGTGAGTCAGTAATGAAAAAATGACAATAACAAACCGTCAACCATCTCAAAAATCCATAAAACGAAATACAAATTCAAAGCAGAGCAACACAGACCTCCAAGATAGAGGTAGGATCAGGTCCCATGGAGGAGTGAGCATCCTCTGCTGACCGGTCACACCTGCCGTGTGCTCTTTGTCGTAATCGGGAAAATAAAAACCGCAAAAGTCCGTAGACAATTAGGTAATTTATTATGGTCTAACAATTAGTATGAAAAACGTCAGTCAGCATGCGACTCAGTGGAAGATTGTATTTGCTGACAAGGTCGTCGTATCGACCATAGAACTTACGAAAAGATGAAATTAAACGAGACTGTTGATAGTCCTGTTTTATCAACTTGTTTGTCAGTAGCTTGCCTCGTCTTAGGAACTGTTCATACGAAGAGCATGCCCTTATTAGTAACTAACCTAATAAGTAATAGTATCATGCGTGGATCTAAAGGGATTCGGAGGGGAGGGGGGTGGTCAGACAGGCCCCCCTCTCCCCTATTTTGTTTATCAACGCATGCATATAAAGTTACTTAAAGTTGCGTATTTGAGCACCATCTTCGCCTCGTGAGGAGCGGCGAGGATCAGAAACCCTTGGCTAGCGAAGATGATATGAGCACATGCATTTATGTTTGAATTTATTTACTTCAAACCTAGATGGACTTTTCTAGTTCCAACATACTCGTAGGCCTTGTCATATTACTATGAAAAACAACAAAACAAAAATATTGTTTTATTTATACAGCTGTAGTAAATGTGTACACACATAATTCGCAATACTTAAATCTATAAGTGGTCATCAACTCTGACGATAGATTATCAGGGTGTAAAATAATTTTTTTTTTAATTCGTGATTGTCGAAATAATATGAATATTTAGGCAAAATAACTTTTGATATATTTTTTTTCTAAATATGAAATAATGTTTAATTGTTTATTTAAGTTGCATTAAACGGTATGTAGCTCAATTATGTTAATTTAAAGGAAAAACCAGGACATCTGCACATGGGTATAAAGGTCAAATACTTTCTATTAGGATGTATGTGACAGTAGCATTATATATATATTTTTGAAATGACACAAAATTAAAAAATCAACGTATACTTAACTACCTCTCGACTAAAGGCCCCGATTATTCGACTAGTCTCTCCAAGTAAATTTGACATTCCTAATCGAAATGAAAATTATCAATTGACACGCGGATGATAATACTTAGTAATTATATTATCGCCAAAGTACATATGTTGTTCCAAACAGACAAAAAACCCACCAAAACGTCATATTTAGAAAAATAGGGATATATTGACAGTTATTTAGGTAAGAAACCAATCTGAATTATCACTTAATTTTACAATGTTCGTTTGCCCTGATTTGGTAATATCCTGTTTGATTTGGTACAATAGAATGGACTTTCTTCACTATTTTAAATCTATTCTGAAACTGGGGGAAATCTTTTTCAACCTGAATTTCCGATAACGTACACCCGCCAAAACCGAATTATCCGACAACTGTCAACCTTGTTGAGGATAACATGTTTCCACCTAACGAGTCATTTTAAATGTCTGTTATCTAACTCTTAACTTGGAATTTTATCTCTCTCTGCTTATGTAAACCTTTGTGCTTGTACATAGAGTGAATAAACCATTTTGATTAAAAGAACAAGTAGATTTCAACTTCTACAAAGGCAAAAATATGATGACATATTCCGAAAACTTTGAAAAAAAAACACTTTGAAGAGCTGTAGATCATTTGAAAAAGAGAGATTTGGTCTGTGCTTTGGCTGCTGAAAGAAAAATCATTTATCTGTTAAAGATCAAAAACTTTAATTGCTGAAGTATACATTAGTCGTTGCATTAAGAAATTTAGACTCACCCACGATAAAAAGCATATAGTTTTTCTTGCACCGAGTATCCGATAACAATCGAAAAGCCGATAACGCGCGGAGCAGTGTATAACAAGTCTACAAAAACTCCAATCAGAAATAAAAGAACGCATTGAAATACGCTTTAACTTATTCAAGAATTTATTTTATTGTAAACACAAAGGAACATATACTCTTAGCAACCCTCTCCCACCCTCACCCTGCCATAAACAAAATAAAAGGTCAAAACTAATGTAGTTACCGAGTAAATTTTAATTTGAAAATATATTACAGAAAAGAAATGTTAGACAATGAATGCAGTTGGGAATTTAAGAGTATTTTTTGACATCTCCACACATGGTATATGTGCGCTAGACTTCATTCATTATGTTTTCCTCATTCATCAAGTAAAATTTTGTTCACTGCTTAAATATAGTTAAACAAATAGTATGGGATATTCAAAACAGGTGATATTGTAATTTAATTTGTATAATTTTTATAGTGTGATTTATGCCAATATGATACACCATGCAAAGTTCTTAATTTTTCAAACTGATACATTTGTATTTATTTTTATGCTGCGATCGGTCTATCATATTTAAATAATAAAACAATTTTTTTCAGACTTATCAAATTAAATGCTACAAATGTTTGAAAAATGTTTTTAAAAGTTTGGTTTGACATTAAACTGGCATCAACAAACAATTAAAAAAAATATGTAAACATGTGTAAGGTAAATTAATTAAGGACCCTTATAACAATCCATAGAGGGTAAACAAGGCTCTGGCACTAAGATGATTTTTTCTTGTTTTTAAGACTTATTAGTTGATATATTTTCACATGAAAATAGCTTTGAACGGGCATACTCTTTTTATATCATAAAATTAAATATATAAGATATAATGAGATCATAATATTATTATTACGAATATTTTTTATAATAATATTTTTAGCGATCGATATTTATAAGATAAGATTGCATACTGTGGTTTCATCAATTATTCAACCATTCCTTGAATACCAAATTTCATGGATTTTGGTGTTAAGTAGATCCATGAAAATAAATGTTCATTGAAGTGCAATTTTTACTACATGGGCCAAGAATTTACATATCCTTGTAACTGTGATTTTCTTTTTCCACGAAAATTAATATCCATAAAAGCAAAGTTTACAAACATGTATTCATACGTCATGAATAAATGAAATATTGTACATTAACAGCTGTAGCATCATTCCATGTAGTTACATGTACATGTGCATTTTCTTGTGTTTTTGTATGTTCGCGTGAACAAACACTTTTATGTTTTGTGTATATTTTTTACATGTTTTTTTTTTTTAAATACCTAGAGGTAACATTAGCGAGAAAAGTTGAATCAGGATGCACAAAATTTTCCTACCGGTCCTTATTAACCAAAACGATGGAAAATTATATATGTATGACTGCTTTATACAAATCACACTTTGAATAATATTACTTGTATTTTCCAGTTGATCAAATTATTCTCCAAAAATTTGTTCCATAAAAACACTTAAATGCAATTGAATCTTAAATCACAATCTCAAAATCGTGATAATTTACTTAGTCAAACATTCGATGCTTAAAGCGTATATTGCCTCTGTATTACATGATGGGATTTAAAATTATTGCAGTAATCTTTTTGATGAAGTTATTTTCATGCAATTTCTGAACTACAAAATGCACAGTGTTGCATAGGTGTTGGATAATTATGCCAGTATCAAGGTAAATTTTTTGTACCCGTGTAAGTTGCATGCTTTTAGAAAAAATAAATATGTCATACAATATACCATAATTTCTACCACTTTTGTTATTGACAAAAGAGAGAGAGAGAGAGAGAGAGAGAGAGAGAGAGAGAGAGAGAGAGAGAGAGAGAGAGACAAACAGACAGAGAGATACACAGAGAAAGAGAAACATAAAGTAAGAGAGGATGACAGAGAGAGAGAGAGAGAGAGAGAGAAAGAGAGAGAGAGAGATAATAAATTTATTTCCATTGAATATATGTCAAAGTCAGCATGTTTAACAATGATTTACTGATACGTGATAAACATTAAATGAACGATATACATTAATATTCTTTTAAAAATATACGTTGGTTCTTTTAATATGTAATTAGAAATGAAAAACTTGTTTTAACAATATTTTCATCATACTTCTTTTAATTTTTAAGGGCTATACCATATTTATGGTGTTGTTGCCTTTGTGATTGTACAATTTTTACATTATACAATTAAAATAGTATTAGATGTCAAATAGACATGGTTATTGACCTCAGCGTTTTATTGTCATTTATTTTCAGGAACTTTTTCATATATTTCTCTTCCGGATCCCAGTTACAAGCGGCCATTTATTCAGGGAGTCTGGGACGGAGCCGCTTGGATCTTGGACAACGGGTCTCCGTTGGTCTATGCAAACTGGGCCGTAGGTCATCCAATAACAACTAGCGACAGAATATATATAAGATTCGACGATGGAGAATGGAAAGCATCGGTTCCCGTTTTCATTAGATCTGTTTTTTGTAGTTATAAACCATAGATCTGTTTCATGCATACAGTGAATACTGTTTTTTAATAATACAATGAAAGAGTTATATAATGAATGCAATATATTGGAAAATTAAAAGATTTTAAAGAGGCTTTGTAACAAATTGAGGTTTTTTTTAAAATTAATGTTAGTCTATGCTCAGCAAGTATTTGGTAAATTTAATGTTTATTGCATCTTCTGTAATTAAATAGTCCCCAAAACCATGCCTTAACCAGTTATTTTTCTGACAAATTGTTATACAATATATATATTATTCACAATGGGCAGTTATATGTCAATTTGAGAGATATTACAATGTTTGTGGTTATTAAATGTATACATCTATGCAATGTGTATCGTTCTGATTCTCAAATTGTCGTTGAACTGAATTCCACGTATCTCAAACGACCGTGTAGTGCGCGAACAGCGCGCTAGGTTCCGTTCCTCATCGAAAGCAAGATTTTTGTCTTGCCTAGAAGGCCGAGTGGTTAGCGCAGTGGCCGCCCACTGCTAGGAGAGTGGGTTTCAGAAGTCGTGAGTTCAAACCCCGGCCGGGGCGTGGTTATTATTAAACATTTCATATAGCAATCGAAACACCTATTAGAAGACTCACTTTATTTTACCCCATAAAACAAATATATATATATATATATATATATATATATATATATATATATATATATATATATATATATATATATATATATATAACCCTATGTGCAGACCTAGAGGCCGCCAAGTCTATCCAAGAAGCTAAAGACGCACTTTCCGCCAAACCCATCGGAGACAAAGTGATAGTTAATGAGGAGTGGAACGAATCATGTGAAAGTGTTATGACAGAAACTATAGAAAATAAATCTGTCCAAGAAGAGAGCTTCAGAGAAAAGCTCAGATCTATTAAGAAAAACACCTTGCTCGCCGAGTCAACATTCAACGACAAATGGGGGACGGGGCTGGATAAAACTGGTACAGAAAACACAAAAGCTTCTGACTGGCCTGGTCAGAATCTACTAGGGCATATTATTGGTAAAGTGGCACAAAAAATCAGGAAAAGGAAAAAAGTAAACAATGAATTCAGCCCAAACAGCAAAACCGAGCTCGAGACAGCAAAAAAAAAAAAAAAAAAAAAAAAAGCACAGTACAACACAGAAAAACATATCCGGTAAAGGATAGACCAAATACTGTCGCCCGAGTTATACACTTATGATAACAATGAACGAGTTCGTTATTTGGACTCGCCTTAGGAAAAGCGGTATGGCAATTATATGTACGATTACTAGCATATGCACATGCTATGACTATACAGTATGTTATTGATAGTCACTTTAATATATAATCCTAAATAATGGAAAAATTGAATTTTATATCAGTAAATGTCAGAGGTCTAAATACAGACGAAAAAAGGAAAAAATATATTCATGTGTTTTTGAAAAGAAATAGATATTGCACTTCTGCAAGAAACACATTTTGTTCAAAAATATGAATGTAAATACAACTCTGGCTGGAAAGGAAAAAACTTTTCATGCATATAGTGATTCAGTATTTAGTAGAGGTGCAATTATTCTTTTTAGAGAAAATCTTGATATTAAAGTTATGAACTTTAAAAAGTCATTCGATGGTAGAAAAATGTTGTTAAACGTTGAGATAAATGGTGAAATTTTCTCCATCATAAATGTTTATGCTCCTAATGTATTAAGCAACAGACATACGTTTTTTTTTACAAAATTAAAATCCTTCATAGAAAAAAAAACTGCTTGAATGACAACATAATTCTTTGTGGAGACTTTAATAGCCAAATTAATGATACATGTGATAAAAGTTTACACGATTTGAAAATATCATGAACAAATTCAACTTAACTGACTTTTGGAAAAGTGAATTCCCCGAGTTGAATGGTTTAACATGGTGCGATACAGAAAATAACCCTAAAAGTCAGATAGATTATATCCTATTATCCCTGCTGATAAGGCAAGTAACAACATTGTCTTTGTTTGTAAGGCACATTATATTAATTGCATTTTCAAAGAACTAGGTTTCGATTCTACACATGGTAATCCTACTTACACCCATAGCAGCCTTTCCAAGCAGGAAATATTTCAAAATCATTAATCGGTTATGAATACCTTTAATATCCCCAATAAACAAAATGAATTTGATTTACCTTATTTGTACTGGATTCCAAAGCTTCACAAAAGTCCTTACAAACAGAGATATATAACAGGTTCCAGTAAATGTTCTACCAAACCTCTCTCTTTACTCCTTACTAAAATTCTCAAAGAAGTTAAGGAGAAGCTTCAAGAGTACTGTACAACAATCTACTCCAGAAGTGGTGTGAATCAGATGTGGATACTAAAAAACTCTAAAGAATTATTAGAAACTTTGAGGTCACAAAATCTTACCAAAATCAATAGCATCAAAACGTACGATTTTTCAACGCTTTATACAACCATTCCCCACGACAAATTAAAATCCAGACTTTTTTATATCATCGACAGTTGCTTCTTCAATAAAAATGGAAGTCGTAAAAATGCTTACCTTGTCATTGGAAATCTAAAAAACTATTTTGTTAAAAACCATTCTGATTGCACACACAAGTACTCTGAAGTTAACATTAAAAAGATGCTTGAATTTCTGATAGACAACATCTATGTAGTTTTTGGAAATCAAGTCTTCCAACAATCTGTTGGAATTCCCATGGGTACCAATTGTGCCCCATTGTTAGCAGACCTATTTTTGTATCTTATGAAGCAGAATTTATTCAAAAACTTGTACGTGAAAATAATAAATCACTCGCTGTGGCCTTCAATTCAACATTTAGGTATATCGACGACGTATTATCAATTAACAATTGTTATTTCCATACTTACGTCGACTCGATATATCCCAGTGAACTTGAAATAAAAGATACCACAGAGTCAGCGTCATCTGTTTCATATTTGGATATTTTACTGGAAATGGACATTGATGGTAACCTAACAACAAGAGGCCCATGGGCCACATCGCTCACCTGAGGAACAATAGGTATGATGAAATCAGCTTAATGGAGTCATAATAGAAACTATCTGGACAATGTAGTATAACACATGTAGATCCTGTATAAATGAAAATCCATTTTTCCCCCTTGATATTCTTATTTTTATTATCATTAGCCCCTTTTCTAACAGGATGATTTTAAAGTCATAACACATGTTGAGCATTGCAGTTCTCAAAAAGATCCTAAACAATTGTTTATGCATGGGATATAAACCTACATCAAATATCTGAACCCCTGGTGAGGCCCAAGAATCATCAAGGGGCCAAAGTCTAAACAATTTTAAAGAATCACCTGGCTGATTAGTTTCTGAGAAGAAGATTTTTAAAGATTTACTCTATATATTCCTATGTAAAAATTCGACTCCCCATTGTGGCCCCACCCTACCCCCGGGGGTCATGATTTTCACAACTTTAAATCTACACTACCTGAGGATGCTTCCACACAAGTTTCAGCTTTCTTGGCTGATTAGTTTCTGAGAAAAAGATTTTCAAAGATTTACTCTATATATTCCTATGTAAAAATTCGACCCCCCATTGTGACCCCACCCTACCCCTGGGGGTCATGATTTTCACAACTTCAAATCTACACTACCAGAGGATGCTTCCACACAAGTTTCAGCTTTCCTGGCTGATTAGTTTATGAGAAGAAGATTTTTAAAGATTTACTCTATATATTTCTATGTAAAAATTCGACCCCCCCCCCCCATTGTGGCCCCTCCCTACTCCCAGGGGTCATGATTTTCCACAACTTTGAATCTACACTACCTGAGAATGCTTCCACACAAGTTTCAGCTTTCTTAGCCAAATGGTTCTTGAGAAGATTTTTTAAAATTTCTCAAAAATTTTCAATAATTCCTAATTAACTCCCCTTGACAAAGGGCGTGGTCCTTAATTTTCACAACTTTTAATCTCCTTAGCCTAAGGGTGCTTTGTGCCAAGTTTGGTTGAAATTGGCCCAGTAGTTCTTGAGAAGATGTCGAAAATGTGAAAAGTTTACGGACAGACAGACAGACAGACGGACAGACAGACGGACGACAGACAAAATGTGATCAGAAAAGCTCACTTGAGCTTTCAGCTCAGGTGAGCTAACAAAACTTTATGATAAACGCGATGACTTCAATTTTTCTATAGTCAACTTTCCTTACTTATGTAGCAATATACCTTCATCACCTGCATATGGTGTTTAACTCAATACGCAAGGGCATGCTTGCCCTTGCGTAACTGTTCTCGTATGAACAGTTTCTAAGACGAGGCAAGCTACTGACAAACAAGTTGATAAAACAGGACTATCAACAGTCTCGTTTAAAGTCATCTTTTCTTAAGTTCTATGGTCGATACGACAACCTTGTCAGCAAATACAATCTTCCACTGAGTCGCATGCTGACTGACGTTTTTCATACTTATTGTTAGACCATAATTAATTACCTAATTGTCTACGGACTTTTGCGGTTTTCATTTTCCCGATTACGACAAAGAGCACACGGCGGGTGTGACCGGTCAGCAGAGGATGCTCACTCCTCCTAGGCACTTGATCCTACCTCTTGGAGGTCCGTGTTGCTCTGCCTTAAATTGTATTTCGTTTTATGGATTTTTGAGATGGTTGACGGATTGTTATTGTCATTTTTTTAATGAAAAGATATATCGTAAATTTGGTGGATTAATAATCAGAGGAAAATTCCTGGCATTCATTCTAAAGGAAGTCGCATGTCTGACCATAGGTTTTTAAAATTTTACCTGAACTTATCATGTGAAGAAAGAGGTCCAGGCTATTGGAAGTTAAATGTGTCAGATATGGAAAACGAAAAATATAAAAAGGAGATTCATAAAATCATTGATGATTTAGATAATTCCTTGAACCCAATAGACAAATGGGAATGCATTAAACGTAAGATAAAAGAATTTTCTATTAATTTTTCGAAATATCAACAGAGATCAATCAAGAAACGGAAAAAAGGAAATTGAGAGAGAAATTGAAAATATAGAAACTAGTAAAACTGAGGAATTCGATTATGACAAACTTAAACAGCTAGATGCAGAATTAGATTCTATATATGATAAACAATCAAAAGGAGCCCATATTAGATCTAAAGCAAAATGGGTAGAGAATGGCAAAAAACCCCCAACATCATTCTTTTTAAATTTAGAAAAGCAACATCAATCATCAAACGTAATAATTGAACATTTGACTTCAAACTATGAAAAAATTTATTATACAAATGAAATTAGGGGGAAATGTTTAAGTTTTACCAGAGCTTATACGCAAGTAAAAGCATTGATAATAAAATAATCGATGATTACTGAAATCAACGTACCATAAATAAGTGAGGATAATAAAAGTATGCTAGATAAATTTCCGATGTTAGAGGAATGTACGGATGCTGTCAATAGTATGAAACACGATAAATCACCTGGCCTTGATGGACTACCAAGTGAATTCTACCAATGTTTTTGAAATGTAATTGGCCCTTATTTTTACGATGCTCTTAAAGATATATATTATGAAAATAAAATGATGACACATACACAGCGGGAATCAGTAATATCATTAGTGTTTAAGAAAGGAGAAAAAAACTTTTTAAAATATTATAGTCCAATTAGCCTTACAAATACTGATTACAAAAGCATAGCATTTGTCTTTGCAAAAGATCCTAAACGACATAATTAACGAAAATCAAACTGCATATATAAAAGGTAGATACATTGGAGAAAATGCCCGTCTTATATTAGATATCTTTGAATTCTGTGAATCAGAAAACCTGGGAGGAATTCTGTTATTTTTAGATTTTGAAAAAGCATTTGATGCGGTTGAATGGAATTTTCTTTTTAAAGTTTTAAAAAAATTCAATATCGGAAAAAAATTTTATTACATGGGCAAATATTTTGTATACAAACCTTATTTTGAAAATGAAAAACAACGGTTGGCTTTCAAAATAATGTTCAATGACAATGGGAATAAGACAAGGATGTCCTTTATCAGCTCTCTTATTTCTTTTTGTTGCAGAAATATTGGCGGTTAAAATAAAAAATCTTCAAAACATAAATGGTATTAAAATAAATAACTACGAATTAAAAGTATACAGCATGCAGATGATTTAACAGTAGCTTTGAATGACGATATCTCGATGAAGAATACTTTAGATGTTATAAAAGCATTATGTGTATGTGCTTGGTCAAAAAGTAATACTAATAAAACTGAATGCATATTGTTAGGAGATATGAAGAACGAATTTGAAGAGCTTCATGGAATTAGAGTAACAAATAAAGCTATTAAATGTTTAGTTATTTATGTAGGTCATGATAAGGAAGAATGTTATAATAAAAACTGGATGAGAATTTAGCATGATATGGAAAAACTATTTGAATCCTGAAAACGAAGAAAATTAACACTCTGGAGAAAAGCATGCATTATTCGGACTCTAGCTATTTCAAAACTTACATATACTTCGTCGATACTTTGTCTTCCTGATAGCAACTTTATAAAAAATACACAGAGATTGATTTTTAATTTTATTTGGGAGAAAACAGAAAGAATCAAACGAAATACTTTAATTGGAGACATAACAAAAGGTGGATTATCTAAAGTAGACATAGATTGTAAGTTAAAATCATTAAAAGCAGCGCGGATTCCAAGATTACTCATTAGGCAACTCATAAGGCATCCTATTTGATATTCTTAATAACCAGTGTAAAAAAACTTAATATCAATATTCATTTTCTTTTGAAGTGCTCCACTACTAAAACAGAAACTTTAGATAGCATAAATTTACCCCTTTTCTATAAAGAAATATTTTGTTGTTTTAATGAATGTAACCGTGAATTATACTATGGGAAAAGATCATCCGATGATAATATGGAACAATTGTAATTTAGTATATAAAGGAAATTCCATTTTCTTTGAAAACTGGATTAAATCAGGAATACTATACATTAAAGACTTGTTTGACGACGAGGGTATTTTCAGCGAATTGGAACATTTTGCAAAATTTTAATGTTATCAATAAATCTACCTGGTTATGTGAATACAAAATTCTTTACTCATTCAACAATGCAAGATTTATCAACATACAAAACGTAATGAGTTTTAATTTTCCTTTATGATATAACAACTTGACTGGAAAATCTAGTAACTTTTTCTAAAAAAAAAAAATTGAAAAAAAAAATTTGCAAGCTTTGTTTTCAATCAATACTGTGTAAAGAATTTGAAATATATGATGAGAAAAGTTGGAAAAATATTTATGAATGCAAGATTAAAAATATGAAAGATAAATATGTAGCAGAATTCAGTTACAAGCTTTTAAATTATATATTATGTAATAATGCATATGTCAGTAAATGGAAAAAAAGATACATCAAAACAATGTGTACACTGTTAACAAATAGAAAATATAACACATTTGCTATTTGAATGTGACAATGTTAAAAACATATGGAATGCTGTTAGTAATATTTTGTCATTCAAAATACAGTGGAAACATATTGTTGTTGGTTTTTTTTTATGAAAAAGCGATAGAAGTAAATCTTTAAATCTACTTATTAATTATGTTGCTTATAGAATTTACAAACAAAAACTGCTCTGTAGATTGGATTCTATAAATGAAACTGAATATAATATATATAATCATGCTAAAAAATCTACTTGTTT
Source organism: Magallana ariakensis (assembly GCA_020458035.1). Lineage (NCBI taxonomy): Eukaryota > Metazoa > Mollusca > Bivalvia > Ostreida > Ostreidae > Magallana > Magallana ariakensis. The sequence goes on from CM035819.1 coordinate 50,657,708, forward strand.
TCATGCCTCAGTTTTACGTTATCTAAATGCAAATGCTGAGTGCAATTCTTTTTTAAAATCTGTCAAAGATGATGTGATATGTCTTATTATCATAGTGTAAATATTCTATTATTAAAAAACTACCAAGAAGAGACCTGTCTTCCAATAGGGCTGTCATAAAAAGGGGGATATGGACTGTAAAACTAGATTGATCCTCCTAATTAAGACAGCAACTTTTAATTTCTTTTCTTTATTTTTATAACTTTATAAAATAAGCATATACACTGAACAATCGTAATATAGTAGACTGTTATATACCCTGGATACATTGGGTATGTCTATGTATTGCTACACCCGGAGACCATGTGATGGACATAGGTAGATGAGGCTGTCTATCGGGTAAGCAAGGAAATTACTTGTACATTAACTAAATTAAATCTCTACATATTGTATATCAACTTTTTACTAGCTATATAGACCTGTTATTTTTTGTATACATGTATACTATACGCAAACATTATTTGTGGAATTACATAACGAAAATAAGCACTATAGTATTTTAGGTATAAGATAATATGCTGCTTTGTAGATAATTAATTACAAAAAAGTGTCTTTTTTGTTTTGTTTTTTAAGTGAATGAGAGCATGAATATTTATATGCAACATTTATACAAACAATTATATTAACAATTCGGAATTATGCATTATGTCTTTACGCTAATTATTGCTTGAAGTTATTGTATACTTTGTTTGTTTTCATCAATAAAAAAATAAATTTAAAAAAGTATTTATAACCCTAGAGTACCCCACAGTTGACCGGTCACACCCGCCATATGCTCTTTGTCGTAATCATGAAATACAAAGGAAAAGTCCGTAGACAATAAGGTGATAAGTTATGGTCTAACAATTAGTATGAAAAACGTCAGTCAGCATGCGACCTAGTGGAAGATTGTATTTGCTAACAAGGTCGTTGTATCGACCATAGAACTTACGAAAAGATGACTTAAAACGAGACTGTTGATAGTTCTGTTATATCAACTTGTCTGTCAGTAGCTTGTTTCGCCTTAAAAACTGTACATACAAAGATCATGCCCTTGCGTATCGAATAACCCGACAGACAAAAACACCATATGTAGGTGATGAAGGTATATTGCTACATAAGTAAGGAAAGTTGATACTTTGAATTTCTACTTTTTTTCTGTTTTTGTTTGTTTCAAATGTTGAATGTTTATTATTATTTAAAAATAATTTTTATGTTGTTGCATCCATTTGATCATGTTTGTTGGGGACCAATGTTCGTGGCTTTCGTGGGTAGCCCTTGCCCACGAATTTACATCCCCACGATCCTTTAAAATGGTATGAAATTATGAGTGAAATTTTGAAAATTTTGGAAAATTCAATTTTTTTTATTTTTTTGCTTGTCAAGATTTGTTGGATGAGTTCCCCCCCCCTCCCACTTTCAAAAACGATGCTACGTGCTTGGAAATTACTCATTTCTTTATTCCCCTCTTTAATAATCAAAACAAACTAACAAACATAACCGATCCAGATAAATATAATTACATGTATCAAAAATAAACTTAAAAAACAAACTACACATTCATCCTTCACCCACAATATTGCCTTTTCGATATTTGTCATCGTTGTAGACCCGTGTAACAATCTGTTAAGTAGGTGCTTGCACGAAAAAGAACCCCCTTGCTGATCTACATTTTCATTAACGCATACAAAGAAAAAATATATATTTTGATTTATTTTTGAATTTCTTTTGATGTAAAAAAAAAAGAGAAGAAATTGGTTCTCAGTCTCTCTTTATGCCTGTTTGTTAGCGGTTAATCCAAGTTCATTTTGAATATCCTTTTGTAATTTAAAAAATGCGATGTAAATTTTTTTCATGCAATATTTCGGATAAAGCAATGAAGAGTTGTTTCTTGAAATTTCATTAGACCATAAAATTGTAAAATGCTAACATTGAAAATTGTGCCCGATTTCTTTTTTTTTTTTAAGGTAAAACTTTATTGATTTAAAAAAATGATTCTGTGAGACAAACAAATTGACATAATCAATAAGAGTTTGAAAATCTCTAACTGCAGGTCTGTAGCTTTTAGTCAGAAAAAGAATCGGATGGACGACCTAGGACACAGATCGTCCATCCGAATTTCTTAAAAATTGCCATTATTTTCGTACGCGGACGCAATACTCACCGATACTAAATGGTTCGTATCTTAAGTTTTAAGTTTTAACTGCTTTGAAAGGTAATATTGGTTTTCTGATAATTATGAACATGAATAATTAAATAAAAATGGTTAAAATTACAGTAAAATTACCGGCATCGGTCTTCTCCGTGCGCGGATCTAGAAGGGGAAGGGTTCCAGACCCCCCCCCCAGCGAAATTTCTTTCAATTACGTGTACATTATAAACTTACCAAATATGCCTCGGACATCCCTTGGCAAACTCAAATAACCGTCTGACTTTTCAACCCCCACCCTGGAAAAATTTTCTGATCCGCGCATGTTCCCCCACTTCGAAATACAAAATTATTCTTCAAAACCCCTTGTAAAATTTCCAGGATCTCCGCATATATACTAATAGATTCATTGGCGCTTGCGTTCGATAAAAATGCGTGTCAAACGTTTGCCAGTGGTCTTTTTACCATCGTACCGGGCATAACCACAGTCCCACTCTGTGAATAAAATGCGGCGAATCAAACTAGAGACAACGTGTTAAGATCTGTATTTGCTTATAAACATGTACAGTACCGTCAACGCGGATCCCGTATTTTCCGCGCACCCCCGCGGTCCAAATTGCAACGCGGTTTAAACACCTGTCTCAGGTAAATACCGCGTGCCCCCGCGGTTCAATCACCCATAATGACAACACCCCCGCGGTCTGAACGATCGATTACAGGTGTTTAAAAGTATCGAAAAGGAACACGAGTTATCTCCCTCGATTAAAAAAAAATATAACATGCATTAAACATAAATGTAAGTTAACAAATGCATAAAGATAATCATGATCCTTTTATAGAAAATCACATATTTTGAAGGTAAATATATTTTTTTAATATTGGCTGTTTATTTGGTAATACTGGGGTAATATTTGAATTCTAATAATTTATCATCGCGCAAAATGCACTGTTCAATTATAATTTTTTTTTTACTTTACTTGTAAAATTCAACATCTGTTTCGTAATTTGTTCTCACAGTTTATTTCTTACATAGTTACTTTTTTTATTTAGTGATTGACACTTTTCAGACTTTATATGTGATTTCAAAGAGACAGAGTGTCATGTCTCAAGGACTGTTAATCTCTTAAAACAACATTGTGCAATTATCAGATTTTCATTTCTTGGACATCAAAGACTCATTGAGTTTATTTAATTAGTTTATATCTGTGAACCTTTCACTCAGCTAACTTATATCAATACCTGTTAATTGCAATTTATACTCATTGTTAAGATTCTTATAAATAGTTATGTACAATTGTCAATGCGCAGTCTGGAATACGGCGGCCAGCCCCGGCCACGTCCGACTCTCCCAGAGTCTTGAGTCCGGAGGCCACTTCTGGCCATATCCGACTTGTTTGTAACATGTCTGTCTGTTAAATTGTTATAATGTTGCCATCGTTGAGTCTCGTCCAATAATGTGGAATCCTGCATCAATTGCCTGTTTATTTCTCTGGAACTGTATACTGGTGGACCTTCGGGAATACGGCAAACCCACCCTTCGTTTTAGCTTACGGCCCACAGCGCGCCCCAACCTTTTACCTTATACACTTTACGCCAACATTAATTCCCTCACCCCGTTCGTACTGCACACGACCGATGCAGATCCAGACGAATTCTCTATCACCGTAAAATCTACGCGGTCACAGAAATATAATACTTTAATTGTTTCTCAGTGTTTACACATCTAATATTGTACGATGGTCAGCTATCAATTTTTTGTAATACGTCACAAGTATGACGCAGCTACGACGGAAAACCTAATCGTTGCTTGCAACGAGCTCGTCTCTAGTTATTTAAATTATTCTGATTACACTATCAACGAAATTACGTCCCCACGAACCAGGTAAAGTTTAGCTAACTACGAACATTGACCCCAACGAATAAAAATGATTCCACAGTATACATGTACTACGTAAATTTCTAGATTCAGCAAAATGATGAGAATGTACATTTATCTGGGATGTATTTAATAGGCCCCAACGGTTGCACCGTAAAGCATATTAATAAAATAGACCCCATGCCAGAGTTTAGTTTTTATAATTATGGTATCGTATTTTTCGCAAGCATATGATTGGTCGATTTTTGTCACGTGATCGTACTATTAATTATATTATAAACCCTACTTTACTAAAAATAGCAAATTATAAACCTTATTATACTAAAAATAGAATTTCATACATACAGGTTTTGGCATGTGCGACATTACGACGTCATAATAGCAAAATCAACGCCTTTACACAATGAACCAAATATCTTACTTTTATACTCTTAGAGAGTGTTAATTTTAGATATATTATAATAAAACAATTATAGCCCTTTATTATCGTCCGAGGTTAATATGCTCTCGTCAGGCCTATAAAACCATCAAAAGGCTATAATTGTATATCATTGAAGAATCATCAAGATATACCTTGTCAGCAAGTACAATGTTTCATTAAAACTCATGCTGACTGACGTTTCATACTTCTTAGACCATTATTTATACACCTGACTGACTAAGGTTGCTTCCGTTTTTCATGATCTTGACAATGAGTCAACGGCGGGTGCGACCGGTTGGCAGTGGATGCTTACTCCTCCTAGGCACCTGATCCCACCTCCAATGTAATAGAGGTCCGTGTTTGCTCAAGGTTTGTATTTTGACCATCACAAAAAAAACAAATCATCGTTTCCTTTTTTTCTTATTATGACATTTTCTCGATTTTGACATCTACTTCGATCATGATATGCCCAATTGAGACATGAAACACACGGCGGGTGCGACCGGTCAACAGGGGATGCCTATTCCTCGTAGGCACCTGATCCCATCTCCATCTTTTTAGAGGTCCGTGTTGCTTTGCTTTAAATTCCTGTTTCGCTTTATGGATTGTTGAGATGGTTGACAGTTTGTTATTGTCATTTTTCATTTCAAAACTTTGTCATTGTTCGAATTTTCAAATTAAAAAAATGACTTGTTTCAATATTGCTTTCGATTTTTGATTTCCTTTGAAATGGCATCAACCAGACAATTCATAGGGAAATCTGTGTTAACGGTCAACAATAAGTGTTTTTCTGCATTTCCAACTTTTTGGTACTTACATTTTATCTATATTCATCTCTAAATAGCATTAGTATGACATAAGTTTCATACTTAAAATATACTCAAATCTTAAGGTTTTGACACCATAATATCAAACCTTCTTTAAAGATTACTTTAGACACGTAGCGTTGTCATTTAATGGTTGTTATATTTTCACCTCAACATGCTTTAAGTGGCTCAAATTGTCATATATTAAGACTTATATATAAAATATTGTAAATGACATTTATCTAACATTAATGACGCTATGAAAACAAAGCACGGATTTTATAGACATGTAGTCATTTAAAGGGGCATGGTAACGATTTTGTTAAAAAAATATTTTCCCGATTTTAATGTTTACATTGCTTTAATAAGGCCTATGTAACAGGCAACCAAAGTTTGAGTGTCATTCGTTGAGTTGTAAGCGAGGTACAGAGCTTACAATTCTTTTGCTATGTAAACAAAGCTTTTGTTTACATTTTGAATGTTGAAGTAAAATTTCCAGTTTTAGATCTAAAATGAATGTGTTAAATGTTTGGAACTGTTTTTTATGCTAAAAATGAATAAGTAGATAAAAAAATCAGCTTGAAAAATATTTTTACTGCTATATTAAACATATGTAAACAAAAACAGGGCACGAGCCTTGTTTACATGACAAAGAATTGTGATCCCTGTATCTTGATTATCTCTACGACTGACTCTCAAATTTCATTAGATCATTAGAAACGCATTTCTAAAGCATTGTAAATAATAAAAACAGAACAATGGAATTTGACCAAAATCACAATGCACCTTTAAAGTGTTTGAATTAAATTTGTAATTTAACTGTTGTGCAACACAATCTGCAAAGACTTATGACACATCTATACATTACATTAAATTCAGTTACAGGAGAACTTTCTTGTGTATTTGCTTGTTCGTATGAAAAAATATTTCAGTGTTCAAATTTGTAAACAATAATTACATATACATGAAGCGTTGTGTCTTGGTGCATTAACAATCTTTATTATCTAAATCTGTTTTGTTTTCTCTCAATCATCTTGTTTTAGAAAGCAATATTTATATTAAATTTTCTCGTTGAATTGTGATCTTAGGAAAATGAGCACATGAGCTCAACATGGGCGTTCATAGTGTATTTCTTAAACAATATGTGACGTCTTGCAATATGACATCTGCCTAAAACTATGCTAATCTGAATTTTCTTCTTGTAACTAATTACGGTATGCATGGAAATATTAGCCCCCGTTTTATTTTCTCTCCGTTCGCCCTTGTTGTCAGTGGGTGAATTTAAAACAAATTATAAATTGATGCGTTAATTAAAAAAGTATATATCATAAATTGTCTTGGCGAATTCAACTCTGGGAGAAACCTGTGAAAGTGTAGATGGGCGAAAATAACTGTGTATACACTATCTCTTCAGTAAATCAACTATTAAGTTTGTAAAATGTTTGTACGAGAGATACAGATATAGTTATCCTAACTATAAACATCTGTTTGCCAGGTGTGCCCAAGCTATAGAATGAGTGGCCTTTTTTATTTTCGAAGCGTAAATGTAATTTGGGGCAATATAAATCGAATATAGAGCCACATTCACATTTGTTGTTGGTAAACTTTTAACATGAAGTTTGAAAGTATTGGACTATTTTGTTAATATATTGAATGCGTACCAGTATGTTTCTGGTAGGTTGCACTTGTGTCCGTATGAGGCATTAATTTGCAAAATCGGTGGAAATGGCCCACTAGAATGGCATTATAGATACACAGCTAATGGACAATGATGACTAACATAAATATTAAAAAACAGACATCCTCTGTATAATGTTTGATGAAGATTTGATTTTTATACGATAACATTTAAAAATTGGTAAAGATTGGGGACAGATATTTGACAAAGTCAAATATAGTCCTTTTACTTTCTGCGCACACATTAGGCCTATCAATATTTTGTTAACTAGGCAGTGATATACTCATGTAAATCTTCAATTATATGTTCAATATTCAATAAAAAAGGCGCCGAGCATTCGAGGACAGAGTATTCAATGATTGTAAAAGGCTTGGCGCAAGAACATGCAATCAAAATTTCTAAACAAATTCAGTGTAATGTAACACGAAAGAAAAGGTTTATTAATTAAATCACTGCACAAATTAAAAGAAAATATTTAATCAGAAATATTAGACGAATATGTACCGGCCTCTTATTTTCCCTGTAATTCTTTTTTGCACTTCCTTTGTGCACTTACATGTATATCATCAATGTTTGGAATTCTATGAGTCTTATCAATCCTCATTTACTAAAGATATAGTAGCCTTTGCCAGATATTTATATCAGACGTTTATCTGACGTTGTCCTTTACTTCTCCGAGTTGTAAAGTATAATGAAGTAATTATATGACGTCATAGTGACCATTTGCACCTGATGCATCATCCTATAAGTGTATACGTGAAATTCGGTAAAAAAGAACAGTATAGATGATATTTTATGGTATGCATTTTAAGAAGTTCATTTGCATGAAATTGTCAAAATGCAGCCGCCTTAACTTACCCGTGAATCAAAACACACGTGTTCGATAGACACACGCGTTACTTTAGCTTAAAAAAATTGCATATTTAAACGATTAAGATACATAAGTACGGCGAAATAATATGTATTTTGAATTTTAATTGAAGGTTATTGTAATTTTAAAACAATATATAGCTTAAAAGTATGTAAATACACTTTACTTTAATAATCGATAAAACAACCAATCTTTATAAGAGTCTTTTGTGTATCTTTACTTAAGGATGAAGATCAGTGAAATCAGAGTCAATATCAACATTATGTAAACACACACACAATCTCTCTAATTGTTTTACGAATATTCTCCTGCGCTATGCAAACAAGTGGGCCATATATTAATACGATGCATTAAAATGATATGGTATTCTACATCACTTTTTAAATCTGCAGTTATAATTTGTAAAATGTCAAAGAAACTGCAGCTGATGTTTAGATTTGGTCTTATCGTGGTACTTATTGCCCATGTCATATGTTACCAGGGAGCAAGTTTTGTCATCGAAATGGAGGACGTTAGATTTGACAAATGGATAATAAGTTCACTGTCTGCAAGAAGTCGTCTAGACTGCAGCAAGACGTGTGAGATCCATGGTACATGTCTGTCCTTTCAGTACTCCACTCTGAGCGGTCAATGTCGACTCTTCAATACCATTTTTTTACACCAGGATGCTGGTGTGTACGACATCGGATGGCAGTATTATATTGCATCAAACAGTATGACCAATATAAACGTTTTCTTCTGATGTTATGGATATGATTTATAAACATTAGATGTATTTCCTTGGTAACCTTTATCAGATTTCTACTTTTTTGAAACCAAGTGATAGATGCACAATCTCATAGGATTTCTTTTTATTTCAAGGGCGCTGTAGAGACCCGTTTATTGATGGTCGAGACTTGGATATATGTTTTATGTTTGCCGGCTTCTCCGATTTGACAGAAGCTAAAGAAAAATGCGCTGCATTTCAGTCAAGTATCATCTCTATCACATCAACAGAACAGAACGAGTTTCTAACCAGATTAGTTGGTAACTATTTTTTGTTCTTCTTTATTTTATGTTAATTTTAATTTCCTATTTCTTATTGTTCAATTGAAATAATAGTTTAGTTTAGTATTTATCGAGATACATGTATTTACAACACACTGCTTAACTCGTTATCGGCTATTCGGTTGTTAACGGACATTCAGTGGACAACAACTTCTGACAGCTGAACAAATTGATGCAAATGATTACCTTGGATATATAAAAAGAAAATGTTAATATTGTTTTTTGTGTACAAGAATGAATAGAGTTCCGAACTAAAGCACCATTATATCTTATTATAGTGTGTATGATTCTTGGGAAGACTTTAACTGTCAAATTTGCTATTATTCACTGATTTTTCATTGATTTGTATTATTGAATATAGTTCCATTTTCAAAATCTTTACGTTTACATAACATCAAATTATTGTACACAACAAAGCATCGTCAAAATCATGCAAATATCTAATCTAATAATGGATATGATTTATAAACAATAAATGTTTTTTCTTGGTAACCCTTAAACCTAAGTTGTTATCCAAAGTATCTACCCGATGATTACATGTAAGTCGCCCTAGACTTTCGGCATGATGTTAATTAGTCAACCCGCGTTTTTCCCGCACCCCGTTATCTAAAGTTCTTTTCATCGAAACTTAAATCGCATCAAATTGGCACATTTTATTTATTAACTTTTTTGTATTAACTAAAGATGTCCGATCCAAGGTATCTGCCAGCGATGCATGATAAACTCATCCTACACTCTCCGCCATGACGTTAATTATTGGTTACCCAGTTCTGAAAACTTCTATCTATCAAAACTAAAATCGCGCATTAAAGATTCGAATTGGTTCATTTTATATATTCAACATTTGTCAAATTTCAATTTCTATGTGTACCTTAAATAAGTTCCCAATAAATATATTTACTCTTTACGTAATCATTCAATATTATTTCATTGCATGTGTATATTTTGATGCAAATTCCCACTGACTTGGATCCGCCAAATCGTGACCACCACTTTACTCTTAATTTTGCTATTTCGAACTGGTTTATCGAAAATGAAAGTAGGTTTTTCATTTATTTTACAATAATTTTTTTTAATTTATTCTTTTTCCCATTTTCACAATCATACGTATGATTTTATAATCAATGTAATAAATGTTTAAGTTTCGGTGTGGTTTTTTTTTTGCGTTCTCACTTTGACACTCTTTCTCTCCCTTTCACACTACTTTCTCTTCAAAGAAAACAAAAAGCAAAAAATATATAGATAAATAGATCAGTAGTTTACCATGTATAAAAATATATCTCAAATATGTTTTTCCAATATTCCCACAGTTTATAGAATTTCGTAATCTCACATGATTTGATAGCTATATATTTTTTAACTTCATATTTGAATAATAGATGATGTAACAGCCCAACAATGCCAGGGTTTTTTTGTTTTGTTTTGAACAATTAAAAATGTATTGCTTGGAATACAGAGTTATAAAATTAACAACTTTGGTGTAACTACTGAATGGTAGATAACCAAATAATACATAATTAACATTAAAGCCAACTCTATTTGAAGTTTTTCTATAAATATACATACGAAGGTTATTCCATATAGGTAGTATTTCTGAACATGTCATAAATACATGCTGAATTGTTTCCACATTTTCTTTACAAAACGCACAGACATCATATGAAATAATAATCTTTTTTTCAAATAATGATTTGTTGGAAAAATTCTGTGAAGAATTCTGTATTGTAACCATTGTATTGAAGTATCAGTAAATGTCGTGAAACAAACTTTCAAAAAGTCTTTAACACAATTGTTTATATCCAAGTGAAGTGATAGTTCAGTGTTCCATTTTTGAATTGCCTTGGGAACAATATCTTTACTATTAATGAGTTGATACAAAACTTTGGGACATTTTTCATTCAACAGTATAAATTAATAGTAAAAATGAATGAATGGTGAACAATCTTTTCTCACATCAGATCTTTTAACTGATAGGTTTTGAAAAACTTAGATATTGCACTAATAACACTATTTTATTATACCTCTGCGAATTTTTTCTATGTAAAATTACAATGAATAAACATGCTATTCTATATAACCGTGAAATAGTTTCCGTGCTATCTTCCCATGGTGAATAGTCATCGAAACTATTCACCGGCGGCATTCGATGTCCTTCCATTTTAAACTCGGAACACCTCTGACGTAATCCGATCGCTGCATTAAATTCAATGTCCGATAACTCTAATTTGATTATCTGTTATCTAATTTGATTATCATCAAGAAATTCTTCATCGCCGACAAATAGAGTTTTCTTCGGTATAATAAAACAAAATACCTATTTACTGGCTATGAGAATGATAGTAAGTTTATTGTCCCCCTCGACAGCAACTATTTCCCTCGGCTTCGCCTCGTGAAATAGTTGCTGTCTTGGGGGACAAAAAACTTGCTATCGTCCTCATAGCCAGTAAATAGGTATATAATATTGCATTGTACAAACATTTGTCAAGCTAAATTGTTTTTCAAAATAATGTTGTGATAAAAAAAGTTCCATCCTTATTAAAAAAGTCACTTATTATTTTTACACCATGTTCATACCACAGTTTGACATAAATTGTTTTATTACCAACACATATATTTGTATTGTACCAAACAGGTATAGAAATGAATTTATGCTTTGATAACTTGTCTCTTAACTTTGTCAATCTTTGAATTCCATACAAATTCATAAAGTAAAGTTTTAGCAACAGTGACCCGACCAATGGGAGTGAATATTCTCCTGTTCCACTGTTGTATCGTGGCTTTAATTTTTGGTATTTGGATATCATAATTTAGGTTAACTATTTTTTCCAAATCTACATAAAATTATATTCCCAATAAACTAAATGCTGTACATCCCCACACTGGTTTCCATCTTGTATGGTAATATACTTACTTAGATTTTTTTTTTGAACCAATCCAAACAATTTTTGTTTTCGAACTGATAATCTATAGTCCCGAGAAAGTCGAAAAGAAATCTACAGTGTCAAGTGCAGCAAAACGTGATCTTGGTGAACCATCAAGTAATAAAGTTGTGTCATCCGCATATTGGGTTATCTTATGTTCCTTACCATTAACTACAATATCGTTAATACTTGTATTTTGTTTGACTAGAATAGCTAAAATTTCTGCACATAGAATAAATAAATAAGAAGCAATAGGATCTCCCTGTCTACATCATCTATATATCAAACTGTTCTGAAAGGAACCCACACTGCAAGATTGATGCTTTGATTTGTGTATTTAAAATTTTTATCCATGTAATCATATTTTCCCCAAACCTCAGATAATCTTAAACTTAATAAATAATTTTCCAAGATTTGGAATCAAAAGCTTTTTCAAAATCTATAAGCACAAGTAACCAGGTATATTTCTTGTTTCAGTAAAAGACAGTAGATCGTAAACAAATCTGGTATTTTTTCCTATGTAACGACCTTTTATGAAACGAGACTGAGTTTCTGATATCAAATAATTTAAAACGGATTTGATTCTATAACTGAGACATCCTGATATTAATTTGTATAGTACATTTAACAAGGTAATTGGACGCCAATTTTTTAGAAATTGTCTGGGTTTGTCACCTTTTGGTAGACATGTAATAATTCCTAGCCTTTGTGATAAAGGGACAAAAATATGGTTAACAGCAGAAACAATGTAATGTTTGAAATCCTTCAAGAAAAAACTTAAAAATTGAACAGTAAATCCATCGCTGGCTGGAGATTTGTTATTTTTCATGTTTTTTAACACATTATAAATCTCACTTTCTGATATGTCGCCTTCAAGAGATATTGAAGTGGATGTATCTAACCTTGGAATGTCAGTTTATATTATATCTTCAAGATTTATATCCAGAAGATCTGAATCTTTACAAGAAAAAAAAATTCATAGAAAATTTTGACCTGATGAAGGATACCGCACTGATCATATATAGTATTATTGTGTCTTTACAATAATTACTTATCAGGTAAAATTCAATTATAGCTTACGGACATCAACTCACATGTGTTGAGATACCAAATGTGTAAGCAGTTACTCTGGTACATTTATTTCTTAGTTTTTTGGCAAAATGTCTTAATTTATAAGCATAGATGGAAAAAAAAACCACTGTTCTTAAAAAAGCAAAGTTTACAGACATACACTCATACGTCATGAATAAATTAAGTATTGTACACTAACAGCTGTGGCATCATTCAATGTAATTACATGTGCATTTTTTTGTGTTTTTGCATGTTCGCTCAAACACGTGACATGTGGTGATAAGAACAGTGTTCAAAATCAAAAGTCCAAAGAAAAATTACAAAACAGGAGCAGAGCGAACACGGACCTCTTAAAAAATAGAGGTAAGATCAGTTGCCATGTAGGAGTAAGCATCCTCTGCTGACCGGTCACACCCGCGGTGCGCCCAATGTCATATCGGTAAAAATGTCATTATCGGGGAAATTGTCGTAATTAAGGGGAAAACAATCATGATCTGGAAAAACGGAGAAAAATCCGTCGACAATTCGGTATTTAATCAATAGTCCAAAGCAGAGCAATCACGGACCTCTGGAAAACCTCAGAAGCAGGGTCAGGTGTCATGGAGGAGTGAGCATCCTCTGTTGACAGTTCACACCCGCCATATGCTCTTTGTCGTAATCGGGAAAAACGGAAAAAGTCCGTACATAATTAGGTGATTAATTATGGTCTTACAATTAGTATGAAAAACGGCAGTAGGCATGCGACCCAGTGCAAGATTGTATTTGCTGACAAGGTCGTTGTATCGACCATAGAACTTACGAAAAAATGACTTCAAACGAGACTGTTGATAGTCCTGTTTTATCAACTTGTTTGTCAGTAGCTTGCCTCGCCTTAGAAACTTTTCATACGAAGAGCATGCTCTTGCGTATATAATTAACCGAGAGACAAAACAAAAACAGCATTCGCAGGAGATGAAAGTTTATTGCTACCAAAGTAAGGAAAGTTGACCATAGAAAAATTGAACTCATCACGTTTATCGTTTTGTTGTAAGGTTACCATCAATGCCCATTTTTAGTAAAATATCCAAATATGAAACGGATGACGTAGAATCTGTGGTATCTTTTATTTCAAGTTCACTGGGATATATCGAGTAGACGTAAGTATGGAAGTAACAATTGTTAATTGATAATACGTCGTCGATATACCTAAATGTTGAGTTGAAGTCCACAGCGAGTGAATTTTTTTTCACGTACAAGGTTTTGAATAAATTCTGCTTCATATGAATAAAAAAATTGGTCTGCTAATAATGGGGCACAATTGGTACCCATGTGAATTCCAACAGACTGTTGGAAGACTTGATTTCAAAAAACTACATACATGTAGATATTGTCTATCAGAAACTCAAGCATTTTTTTAATGTCAACTTCAGAGTACTTGTGTGCACAATCTGAATGGCTTTTAACAAAATAGTTTTGCAAATGACCGATGACAAGGTAAGTAAATTTACGTGATCTATTTTTATTTTTAAAAAAGCTATCAATGATGTCAAAAAGACGGGACTTTAATTTATTGTGGGGATTGGTTGTATAAAGTGTAGAAAAGTCATAAGTTTTGATGCTTTTGATTTTGGTAACATTTTGGGATTTCTAGTTTTCTAAAAGTTCCTTGGAATTCGTAAGTATCCACTCTGATTTACACCACTTCTTAAATATACTGTTGCACAGTACTCTTGAAGTTTCTCCTTTACTGCTGTTAATATTTTGGTAAGGAGTAAAGAAAGAGGCTTGGGAGAACATTTACTGGAACCCACTATATATCTTTTTTTTGTAAGGAGTTTTATTCAGTTTAGGTATCCAATAGAGGTAATGTAATTCAAATTGATTTTTATTGTTGTGAATATTGAAAATATTTAAAACTGACATATGATTTTGAAGAATGTTTTCTTTGGAAAGAGAGCTATGAGTATAAGTTCTATTGCCACTTCCGGAATTAAATCCAAGCTCTTTTAATATACAATTTATATAATGAGCCTTACAAACAAAGACAATGTTGTTTCCTGCTTTCTCAGCAGGGACCAGTACAAACTGATCATGTAATCTATCTAGTTCTTTTTTCACTTCTAAATTATCAAATATAGAAGGATAATAGGTAGATAGTTTTCATACTGCGCCTTTATTGCTTAATACGAGATTTAACATGCATCGGATACTTTTAGTCCATTCTGACAACGTGTTAAGGTCTTCTCTTTCATGTTTGGCCCATCGTCTGGCGTATTCCTCTACAGAATTCATAATATGTATGAAATCAGAATGCCAGTTGAAAGATCGGGGTTCCCTAAATTTTGGACCTTTACGAATAACTGATTTAAGGTCATCATTGTTCACAATATTTACATGACATGTCCAGCAGGAGTATAGTTGAAGTGTGAAAATGTTCACACATGTAGAACATGTTGAAATACTACATTTCAGACGCTCAATATCGAGGCATTCTAGAGTTTTTTTGTAATTAAAAAGTTATTTGGTTATTTAAATGTTTAAAGGTAACGTTGGCGAGAAAAGTTGTATCAGGATGCACGAGATATTTATACCGGTCCTATTTAACCCAAACGATGGAGAATTATATATGTATGACTTATTTATACGACTCAAACTTTCAATAATATTTCTTTTATTTTCCAGTCGATCAAATTATTCTCCGAAATTTTGCTCCATCTAAACATTTAATTGCATTTGAATCTTAAATCGCAATCTCAAAACCGTGATAATTTACATTCGATGCTTAATGCGTATATTGCTTATGTATAACGTGATGGGATTTAAAAATATTGCAGTCATGGTTTTGATGAAGTTATTTTCCATGCAAATTCTGAACTAAAAAATGAACACAGTGTTCGATAATTATGTCAATGTCAAGGTAAAATTTTTAGTACCCGTGTTAGTTGCATATTATTAGAAAAAAATAAATAGGTCATACAATATACAATTGCTTAAAGAAATTCTAACCACTTTTGTTATTGACGAGAGAGAGAGAGAGAGAGAGAGAGAGAGAGAGAGAGAGAGAGAGAGAGAGAGAGAGACAGACAGACAGACAGACAGACAGACAGACAGACAGACAGACAAAGACAGAGAGAGATAGACACAAAGATAAACAGACAGAGAGAGAGAGAGACACACATAAAGTGAAAAAGAGGATGAGAGAAAGAGAGGGAGAGAGTAATTTTTTTCAAATGAATATATGTCAAAGTCAGCATGTTTAACAATGATTTCCTGATACGTGATAAACAAAATACATTAATATTCTTACAAAAATATACCTTGGTTCTTACAATACGTAATTTGATTTGAACAACTTTTTTCTAACAATATTATCATCATACTTCTTTTCATTTTTAAGGGCTATAACATATTAAGGGTGTTGTTGCAGTTACATTATAAAATTATAACTATTGTATTTGATGCAAAATAGACATGGTTATTGATCTAAGAGTTTTGAATATAATTTCAGGAACTTTTTCATATCCTTCTCTTCCGGATCTCAGTTACAAGCGTCCATTCATTCAAGGATTCTGGAACGGAGCTGCCTGGATCTTGGACAGTGGGACTCCGTTGGTCTATGCAAACTGGGCCATAGGTCATCCAAAAATAACTAGCGTCAGACGATATATAAAATTCGACGATGGAGAATGGAAAGCCACGGCTCCCGTTTTCATAAGATCTGTTTTTTGTAGTTATAAGCCATAGATCTGTTTCATGCATACAGCGAATACTGTTTTTTAATAATACAATGAAAGAGTTATATAATGAACGCAATATATAGGAAATTAAAGATTTTAAAGAGGCTTTGTCACAAATTGAGTTTCATTTAAGAGAGATTAATGTTAGTCTATGCTCAGCAAGTATTTGGTGAAATTAATGTTTATTGCAACTTTTGTAATTAAATACACCCCAAAACCATGCCTTAACTAGTTATTTTTCAGACAAATTATTATAAATATATATATATATATATATAAAGCACTAAAAAAAAACAACAACACTCGTTATCTATAGTGTCGGATGTCGGATCAAAAGATACATGGTTATAAGATGAGATATAAAAAAGCACTAAAAATAACCAACGACACGAACAAAAAAGAAAAATATTGTCAAATTTTCGGGACAACCCGTCCCTTCTTCAGGACAACAAAGTAAAAACTTTCATATGTAGTTTTTACTTTGTTGTCCTGAAGAAGGGACGGGTTGTCCCGAAATTTTGACAATATTTTTCTTTTTTGTTCGTGTCGTTGGTTATTTTTAGTGCTTTAATATATATATATATATATATATATATATATATATATATATATATATATATATATATATATATATATATATATATATAAATTAAATAAAAAGCACTGAAAATGGCTAACGACACGAACGATTGAAATTGTCAAATTTTCGGGACAACCAGTCCCTTCTTCAGGACATAAGAAAAAAGATTACATAGGCAAAAACAAAGAAAACAGAATCTAGCAAGGAGGAATCTTTTTATACGGGGTCAGTTACGTAATAACATAGCTTGCGGAGAACGTTGCGTAATAATTAATTAAAACAGAAAAATAATAAACAATTTAATTTTTAAATATCATTACAATTACAACAAAAATGGAAAAAATCAAACTGTGCATGGTTGAGAAAGTGTCTTTTATGACAAACGAACAAATTTTTAATTGCAGTGTTTGAGATTTACTTGCATTTGATGGACTGATTGATGATGCAGATAAATAGAGTAATTTGAACTTTTAATCATATTAACTATGTGAGAAAACAGCACAGATGATGATATGTTTCTGACAACTTATTTAGCGATGAGAAATATTTGCTCAGGATTTCAGCATCACAATCAAACATGCACTGAACTTTTGAATGTTTAAAAATTGCAAAGATTAAGTTACATGGCTAAAGTTACTTTCACTTGTAAAGAAAATCATCTGGTCACAGCATATTCCTCCCAACAATTATCTGTATTTTTCTTGCAAATCTCAGAATGATCCGTTCTGTATTTGCGTTACAGACAATATAAGCTTGTTTGTGATTCTGCTAATATACTCAACAAAACTTCTAAGTGTTCACAATGATAAATAGAATAGTTTGAAAATTACAAAATAAATAGTTTGAAAATTACAAAATAAAATAATGTGAAATTTTCTGCATTTCGTAACTGATATGTCTTTTCATCATTAGCACAGATTAAATAAGACAACAACGATTGAAATCAATTACCCTTGAAGAAATGTCAAAACATTTAATTGGTAATATTCTGCACGTGCTTAATATGATTGACATTTTTGTGATTGATATGTCTTTGATGATAGTTTAAAAAGAAAAGAAAACCCCTCTTAAAATGGCAAAAATGATCTTTAAGAAAACAGCCAGAGCCGTTGAAATATTGGTGTCTGCATTGTTTCTACAACACATTGTACTTTCTTTAAATTTCCTGTTTATATTGTCCTCTTCATTGTTTTAAATATCAACCAATCTAATGAAAAAGTTATTTTGATATAAATTTTATATCCATAAGTGTAACGTTATTTCCATCGGCAACTTAAAACAATCCAAAACCTCTGAGCAAAATCCAACCAAAATGGAAGAGTTTGTGATATTATGAAAAGGTCAAGATCATGGGTGGCAACCAGAGGTCATGGTTAATGCTTCGTTTTAACTATTTGAAAGTCAAGTGGAAATCAGTCACTCCAAAGACAAGACAAATAAATGTGCTTTTTCATATAGTAAATACATTATACTGGGTGAACACTTTGTTGAGTGTATAGGTATCGTTCCTGAGAGTGCATTTGAAAGTCACCGTAAGTTGTACTGCTCTGTGACAGAAGACCTGGCTAAGGAGTCAATAAAAGATGCTATTAATGAAGAAGTAACAACACAAAAAAGAATGAAGTCCCTTTTTATGGGATAAACATTATGACAGATGCCCGCCATGGTTGGAGGAGAAATGCAGTCCAATCAGACATCATTGCTATTGGTCAAACAAATCATCGTGGTGTGGGTTTGGCTGTGGTAACTAGACAAGATGATCCTGTTAACCAGCGTCATGTAATCAGTGTTTGTTTTGTTTTATTTCTCACGATAAATCTTTCGAGAATGCCTGCGTTGTGCATCGACTGTCTCCTGTGACATATACAGGGCGTCCTCGTTTATTGTCGGCTGCTTTTTGAAATCGGCTTTAGCCAGTGTGTTTAACAAGCTGTGCGTTCTTATCGTATGCCCAGTGAAGCAGATTTTATGTCAATTCTTATTCAAAGGATGTTGAGAAAGCAGTTTTAAAAAAAACCAATCAAGAGTCTTTTAAATGATCGGTAAAACTACTTTATTGTACAAAAAGTTTTTAAATAAATCGAACCAACCAGCTTTAAATCAATAGTTACATTAATTATTAATTACAGTTGGTCTAAGTTAGTTTAATAATCAATCAAACAACAGATTAGTTCGACGAACTTTCTTATGTAACTATACTTTAGTAACAATTTAGTTAAAATCAATGTAAAGAGCTCTATATTGCAAGAAAAACATTTAAATTATTCGATTTGTTGACGAATAGCCGTACGCATGGACACTAGACAAGTTAAACCTTTGCTTAATATATATTTTGGAATAATATTGTACTCTACAACAACTTTTTAGTTGACATTGTCAGTTGAATAATGTCCAGCAGAGTCCACCTAATATTAAATGCGTGTTAAATTGTGGTGAAAATTATTCAGGTTGTTTGTTACCAAGAAGCAAATTTTGTAATGATCAGTGAGATGAGGGACATTAGATTTGACCTGTGGATTATAAGTTCCCTGTCTGCAATGAGTCCTTTGGACTGCTCCAGGAAGGTTGTAGATTCATAGTACATGTTTGTCCTTTAAGTACTTTTCATTGAGCGGTCAATCTCAACTTTTCAATACCATTTTTCTGCACCAGGATGCTGGTGTGCACGACATTGGATGGCAGTATTATATCGCATCAAATAGTATGAACAATATTGACTTCTTTTTTTAAATTTCATTTTGGTAACATCATTATAGAGATTTTTTTACATATCAAGGGCGCTGTAGACACCCTTTTACAGATGAACGAGACTTGGATATATGTTTTATGTTTGCTGGCTATCATAATTGACAGAGGGTATGAAGGAATGTGCGGCAATCCAGTCAAATATCATCTCTATCACATCAGCAGAGCAGAGCGAGTTCTAAAACGATTACCTGGTAACATGTTTTTTAACTTTCTTGTGTTTTGTTTGCTTTCAAGGTTACTTTTTGTTTCACATAATTTGTTAAGGTTATGGAAAGCGTCCAAAATTAAACAAAAACAAAAAAACAAAAACAAAAACAAAACAAAAAAACAAAAACAAAACAAAAAAACAAAAACAATCGACTTCATAAAATCTATTATGATAAGACAAAATGAAATTCAAATAAGAAACAGCATGTGAGATACGTGGAAAATTTGCAACTATATTAATAACTTAGCCATAATCACGTGCAATTTTGTCAAGAATATATACAGTTTGTCATCCAAATTTCTAATTCTACTGTTATGCTAACTTGTCTTTCAACTACCGTTTCGTTTCTAGTTTTTTATCCAAATTGAGATGATTTCCAATCAAAAGTATACCACGTACGATCATAAGTTCAGACATATTTTGTTTACTTTTCAGCCAGTATTATTGAAAGGATTTAACACCGTTCATTACAGTGATTTATCTTTTATAATTTGTTCATTCATTTTTATAATATGCATCTTGTTTTAAACTCTATAATTTTTATATTACACAGAATGAAGATCCATCATTCAGTCAGCTGATAGGTGACTGAATGGCATGGCTTCGTCCTTGGAACATGAAAGTATCGGGATGCATCAATTATTTATTTTCTCAATTTGACGTCGTCTGTAGGTCTGTTAAACAGTTGAACGAACGGGTTAATCCAAGCATTTATCATTCCTACAAAAACTCCATTTCTCAAATCACTTAAAAGATAGCTTTAGTATTTACTTTGTCAAATAGTTGATGCATGATGCAATAGATTGGTACTGTGATTCGTCGTGACACTCACAATTCTTGCAGTCATACTTTGAATTAATCTTATTTTTGC
The DNA here is from genome assembly GCA_020458035.1 of Magallana ariakensis. Lineage (NCBI taxonomy): Eukaryota > Metazoa > Mollusca > Bivalvia > Ostreida > Ostreidae > Magallana > Magallana ariakensis. The sequence goes on from CM035819.1 coordinate 50,678,689, forward strand.
CATGTTAGCTACAAAAGTAATTAAAAGTTTAATTCATCTCCGAGCTTTGACGATGCAGAGAATCAGTGCTTATCGGTGATTCTCCTATGTGCATCGTAAGTTCACCAGATAACCGTGCCTGGCAGTTCATACGAAAGCAAACCAAAATCTCGATTCTCACAAAACAATCATAGATGTGATTCTCTTCTCTGACAGTATTTTTTAAAAATCTTGTTACTGTACTATATTAAAGGAAACTGTGGATCGTATCGTTACCATTGTAATTATCAACAAATAATTATCATTGTATTTGATATAAATCATAAATGAATATCGACCTGGGAGTTTTGTGTCTTTTGATTTTCAGGGACGTTTTTATATGTCGCTCTCCCGGATAGCAGTTATATGCGACCATGTATTCGGGGATTTTGGGGCGAAAAGAACTGGATATTGGACAACGGGACTCCTTTGGTCTACACATTATGAGCCATTGGGCATCCGAAAATTAATATCGACAAACGATACATAAAATTTGTAGAAGGGAAATGGAAAACAACAATATCCTTAGCAATTAAACATGTTTTTTGCATCTACAATGTATTTGTATAAACTGCAGATATGTATTTGATGCATAATACACATGTCGTGTTCTGTGTATGATGATACATGCATCATGTTAGTTACCTTTTATTTAGTGGGTTTTTTCATACAAAATGAACCCAATAGAGTTTTGAGAGTTTTCAGGTCTAAAAAAGATTAAGTCACAGTTTGAACTCAGAATTTTCATTATCTAAGTTTTATTTTTTAACGTTTATAATGCTTACTTAAATATATGTAGGATGAGTTGTGCTAACATTTGTTTTTGTTTTATGATGAATGTGAAACAATACTAAGTGAAAACAATCTTTTTATGACTAAATGGTTATGATATTACACATGTTAAGAGCAATTCTTGGATACGTGAAACGGTTGAAACCATTCTGACTAAATTAAAATTCTATACGGTTTAACCCCATGCCATGAATACAGTGACTTATATTAACTTTCTTTTTATGTAATAGATATTAACAAAATGGCAAGTAGACTTAAACATTAAGCTAATAGGTATTATTTGTACAGTGTACAGTTTAGTTACATCGGCTGAATATCCATCAATATATTGCAAAATCCTCATATTGAAAAAACCCTAAAAATACAAAAAAGTTTTAAACCAGTGTGTATGTGTATTGTCGTTCTTTGTTTACGTAGAGGCTTAATAACCTTTTTAAAGTGACCAATCAAGATAACATATGCAATACATGTAGATCATATTTATTATTCATAATATGCAAAAAAAAAAATTTCTGTGTTACATATTAAGAAACTTCGATTGCTAACTGCGTGTATTTGAGTGTCAGTAAACAAAATGGTATAATTATTTTGTGCGTATAATATAAAAAAAATGAACACATTGACTCTAGATTTTTTCGCAATGAAGCAAGGCGAATTCAACTTAAAGCTAAAGTCATCAGTGAATTATTTCTTGAGACAATTCAAATTTGATATACATGACAACAACAGAGCACAAAAAACAAATAAGTAAACTTGATTCAGATTTCCTGTTGCAGGGGGATTCTTTTCAATACAGTGTTTTTCTATAAAGTTTTGCCTTACAGAAAACTTGATATTGATACGTGTATCTGTTTTATTTGTTTTGGGGTGTTAGTCTAAAATGCTAATATTAAAATTAAGCTTTGTAAAAAAGTGTTAAATAATACAAAAGTTGATTTATCTGTAATGTATGTATTATGGTTTGATTAAAATAAATCATTAAAAAATATTTGCACTACCCAGATTTTAAGTGTAAAGTTTAACTGAATGCCTTGTAGTTTATGTTAAAATTGTTTATTGATTCTCCATAGTAGAGAAAATCATCTTGTGATATCTTTTTACAAACGCAACATTTTAAATTTTCTTTATCAATTCGATGGCTTTTAAACCATTTTATGTCATCTGTGTTTGCATTCACTTTTAAATTCCAATTCGTTAAGTATTGGGCTTCACTGCTCTCTGAAATTGTTTATTATGTTTCTGAAAATCACATACACATTAAAACGAATAGATTTTATACTGGTAAAAATAATTATTTAATAAATAATGCTACAAGTCAAAGTTTTTAAAAATTAGTATTTTATCAATGGTTTGAAAGTATTGCACTACTGGTTTTTATCTTTGTACTGATCTCTAAGCGCAAAAGGATATACTTTAGTTTATGAATCGATTAAAGCAGCTAATCGTTAAAACATGATGACATTTAAAAGAAATATCTTTAACATTATGAATATTAATTGTACGAGGTTAAAACGCCCTTATTTGTAGTAAACATAAAAATAGAGCCATATTTTAATAACCTATAACATACATGTATAGCAATATAACAAAATGTTTCAGACACTAACAAGTTCCTTGATATCTATTGAATTTATTTTTTTAATACTTTACAAATTTTCATCTGGTGCGTCAAAAACAGCACAGCCATTGTCTATAGATTGTGCTATAAATATAATTAAACTTCCCAATTTATTTCCAAGTGAAAGGGTCACTACTCGATTGTATTTATATGTTTTAAAATCTAGAATATTCTGGCAGATATGGTTTATTATATTTTTAAAACTTCGGTTATCATGTATTGTAATTTAATGATTGATTATACATTATTTCAGTTTTCTTCAAGCAAACTTGTACCGTATTTACAGACTGAAACACAGGTTTTAATCATTTAAATTGCATTACTTTTCGTATATGATGTTAATTTTTTTACAAGTAGCATGAGATTTAGTTCCGAGCGAAGCGAGGTGTCAAATCGAATGTTAACATGTTTCACACGAGCAATTGAACTCTTCTTGGTTTTATATATATGTCTACAATTCTCAAGATTTATTTATTTAATTCAAAAAAGAGCAACTTTCTCAACAGCTTATTTTAGTAATGGTGATTGTACATGTGAAATAATTTCTTCTGGCCAACTTGCCTTATCAAAAACAAGTAAATAATGAACAGATGTCAAATCACAAGTAGAAACCTTTATAAAATTTTGACATTTTCAAGTTGATGTGTATTTTGGGACTAAATATAGAAGAAAGCAACAACCATTTAATATTTTTCCAAGATGTCTGAAAAAGGACGGGAAAACGTTTTTCTATCTCATAAGAATGAAAAATTCAGAAAAGACAGTTCAGGTTTGTTTATAAAATCTTAATTTTACATTTGTTTTTAGTGAAGATTAAAAGACTGTCCATACTTGGCTTGCATTGGAATTGAATACCAGTCACTGTTTCTATTATAGGTTTTTATAATTTCTCTCATTAATTTATATCTAGGATATATTGCATATATTTTAACAGAATTTGTTAGTTATGTGCTTGTATAGAAATTGAGTATGGATTTCCTTTTCTTTCAAATGCACTGAAATATGTCTATCAAATTCAAGAGTTATGTATTTGCCAACATATTTCATATCAATCCAAATGTTTTTAAACTCGAAACGAAACACTGATCAATATCACAAACACATATCAACTTAACAATATATATTATATTTGAGGGAGTTAGCTTTCTTGGTTAACTTGTAACAATGATCTGTTATCCCTTCATACTGTTTGTACAAATAATTTTCATCGATTATATACACTCAACAAAACTTCTAAGTGTTCACCCTAATAAATAAAATAATTTTGAAATTATGAAATAAAATGATGTGAAATTTTCAGCATTTCGTACCTGATGTGTCTTCTCATCAATTGAACAGATAAAATAAAACAACACCGATTGAAATCATTTACCCGTGACGAAACGTCAAAACATGAAATTGGTATTTTTCTGCGCATGCTTAGTATGATTGTCATTATTTTGTGATTGATTTTAGTGTTTGGTGATAGTTTATAAAGAAAACCACTTAACATGGCCAAAATGATCACTGCAAACACAGCCAGAACCGTTGGCATATTGGTGTCTGCATTGTTTTCACAACAGATCGTATTCAATTTAAATTTGCTGTTTGTTTTGACCTCGACATTGTTTCAAATATCAAGTAATCCGAAGGAAACGTTATTTTGATATATTTTTTCTATTTCGTAAGCGTAATATCATTTTCACCGGCATCTTAAAACAATTCAAAAGCTATGAGCAAAATTGAACCAAACCGGAAGTGTTAGTGATATTGAGCAAAGGTCAACATCTCGGGTCGCAACCTTAGGTCAAGGTTAATGCATAGTTCTTAACAATTTGAAAGTTAAGTGGAAATCAGTCACCATGTGACGGCAAGACAAATAAACGTGCCTATTTTATATAGGAAATACATTATACTGGGTGATCACTTAGAAGTTTTGTTGAGTGTAGTGTGTACATATTTTACATAAAAATCATAAATATTTTTCTATACTGTTCCTTAAGTTTTTAGAATTAAGTTCAGTGTCATTTAATTCCTTGGTTATTAATTAATTAATTATTTAAGTAAGGTCCTGTCCATGCTTATTCATTGTTCCCTTGATGTTTTTATTTCTTTTAATAGCTTTTATTTGTTAAAATAGACACCAGCCTGGTTTTTTTCTTTAAACCCAAGATGCGGCAAAGATTTGTAACTTACCGATTATTGGCAATTATAACCAAATGATAATCACTACAATAGCTTGACTACTGAGCCATGAAGCTTGGACTTAGTGTGTACCAAGTCATTTGGTATTAGCAAAAATCCATTGTTCGAGATGTGAAACATGTGACAAGAATATTTGAAAAGCATGCATTATTATTGATATATAGCAAATCTATATAAACCAATCGTTCAAAAATTTTAAAATATTAGTTCTGTAAATATTAAAAGTTTGCACATGCACTTGCGAAAATGCAGGTAATATAATAAAATTCTCTATCTGGGGGCGGACATTTCGTAAAAGCGAAGAAAACGTTACGATATTTTCGGTAACAAGGCATACATTTTGTGACGGCGGACATTTTATGTGACGGCAGATATTTAATATGACGGCGGACAGCCTGACTTAACAATCATTAATAGTTGAAGTCATCCTTCTCTCTCTCTCTCTCTCTCTCTCTCTCTCTCTCTCTCTCTCTCTCTCTCTCTCTCTCTCTCTCTCTCTCTATATATATATATATATATATATATATAAAGCACAGAATAAAATCAACAACACTAGGCATCTATAAAGTGTCGGATCTAATATATAAATACTAAGCCAGTAAACTGAATATACATGTATAAAACAATAAAAATGGCTGACGACACGAACAATAGATAATGTCCGTGTCGTGTCAATTGTTCGTGTCGTTAGCCATTATATATATATATATATATCTATATATATATCTATATATATATATATATATATATATATATATATATATATATATATATATATATATAATGTTATTTTGCTTTTTAATTCTATATCATAATTAGATTTGAATATTGGTCAGTAATGACATAAAACTGAACGCCTTGGTAATTCGTGAATAATAGATATATCATATATCATTAGTTGATAGGGTATTAGTAATATTTACTATTAATCATGGATTGTATGTTGTGTTTTCTCCTTATTTAAAACTACAATGACAGTCATGTTAGCTTTATATATATTTTCAATGTGAATTAAATTGTCCTTCAAATTGCAGTCAAGAACATAATTTCTTTGATCAATAGATACATTAATTTTTCATCGCAAGCAGAAACACATTAGTTAAATAATCGTTAAAACAACTAATTGTATTAACGTATAATCTTTTGTTCCTATACTTAAAGTCATAAAAACCAATAGAAAAATTTCCAAATCATAAGACAAACATTGGCATTTTTTGATTTTGATGAATATTCTTGCACACCAGAAGCGTAGAGCCCTGCGAATTAGACACATTGTAATTACACATGTATGGTATTCTAAAACACCTCTACAGCTGGTGTTTTTATTTGTAAAATGTCCAGCAGAGTGCAACTTATGTTAAGACCGAGTCTGATTATAGTACTAATTACCCAGGTCGTTTGTTTTCAAGGATCAAGTTTTGTAACAGTCAGCGGGATGGAAGACATTAGATTTGATTTGTGGATTATACGTTCACTGTCTACACAGAGTCCTCTGGACTGTTCCAGGAAGTGTGAGACATATGGTACATGTCTGTCCTTTCAGTACTCCTCTCTAAGCGGCCAATGTCGACTTTTCAATACCATTTTTCTACATCAGGATGCAGGAGTGTACGACATCGGATGGCAGTATTATATCGCATCAAACAGTATAACTAACAAAATGAATTCTCTTTAATTTGATGTCAAGGCTAGGATTTAAGATAATTTAAATTTATTTTAATTTTTGGAACAAATTTTCAAACTAACCTTAATTTTTTTTATATGTGACACTTTCTTAGATATGTTATTTTCTCCTTTTTCAGGGCGCTGTAGAGACTCGTTCATTGATGCACGATTCTTGGATATGTGCTTTACGTTTGTTGGCTTTAATAATTTAACAGAGGGTTTAAAGAAATGTGCGAAAATCCAGTCAAGTATCATCTCCATAACATCAACAGAAGAGAACGATTTTCTGACCAGATTAGTTGGTAACTATTTTTTTGTGTGTGTCAGGTGTCGCATTTTTAAAACTAATTTGGTCTTGTAAATGACTGTCTTCAATTGTATTTTATAGATATCAATGCCACTTTGATATATCAATTTATTCAAATTTTCTTTTTGATAAAATGTAACAGATTTTTGCAATATATGTCTAATTTGTTGGGCACATGTAAAACGCAAAAACAAAGTTATACTTAACAAAAAGAATAAAATCTTAACGAAATGTAAATAAAAAAACCAAATTGAAACTAGATGATAACATAGTCCATGATTTCATTATCTATTAAAATACTAGTAAAAGAAATGATAGTTAAATACTATAGTATGTCCCAAGTTATTGCTTTCGTCACGTTTTGATAATATTTGTTTAAATAAACATACATGTAAATGATTAAGTTTAAGTTTAAGTTTAAATCAATAAAAGGAAAAAATCTAAGAATTCTTTATTGATAGATAGTACGTTTATACTAAAACCAGAGAATTTCACAAGAACAAAAACAAACATCGTACGGAGATTTAAAATGAGAAATGTTTACATCTTTTCTCAATTCCGATGCAATCGGGACACATCGCATAATTTTTATCGTTATCATCCGGGGTACTTAATGTAATAGAAGATTTCAGCATTTTTTAATGTTTTCTTTACATCGTTGCAAAACATTCTAGTTTTCATTAGTAAACATTTACTTGATGGTATTAATGCTGATAAAAGTTGTTGTTAAAAAATGTGCAAACTATACCTTTAATATTTAGACTAGTTGAAGATACTCAAACACTTATCTTATTTAAGAGCTATTAAGCGAATAGTGCAATTTCCCTTGTTTGCTAAACGTGATTAGGACAAACAAAGTCGCATCACCTTTCAATACACAGATAATGTAACAACTACACTGGTTCAAAATGTTAAGGTAGTATGAGACATCAGTTGATAGTTTTGATGATAAAAGTACATTTTAATAAAAGTACTTTTATCGTTTAAGAATTTTCAAGTGGTGCAATATCTGACAAAAAAATAGGTTTTAAAATTTTTTGAAAGGTATAATTTATAACAAGCCCCAGCAAAATTCGAACTCTTGACTTACAGATTTGTAGTAAAATCTTTAACCCATTGCGCTACGCTGCAATTTTGGTACAGAAAGTAATTATACAATTTTACTTGATTCCATTGTTTATTTCGAACGGAAGTACGTCAAAATATGGAGGTGTTCCATACCACTTTAAATCAAGATAGTAAAAAACCTATCAGAATATTTGAATTTCATAGATTGACATGTTTTCAAAATAATAAGTTTTATTCTCTAAAGAAACAATCCACTTCCAACATTTTTGTCCGATTTTAGAGATTCCCAGTCACGTGGGTTTTGTAAGGAAATTAAAGTAAAGAAATGAGTCAATTTCGTGTTTTTAGTTGTTTGCAAAACATTTTTTCTCACACATAAACAATATATTAGTATTCAAGATGGTTTTGTTGCAGAGAATTTCAACATTTATATATATGCAATGAAATTTAATATTTCTATCGTTCATCTTTCTTTTTTTTTTTATTAAATCCGTCTGTCTCATTTTTCTAGCCATGTTGATCAAATAAATGATACTGCTTCTTGCTTTGATGAGTACAATTTAAGAAACACTCAACCTATAATCAGAGTTTGATACATTGATCCTGATGTATCACTTTTTTCACTACTCACTTTTAAATTCTAAATACATACAAGGTTTGCTTGTGTATTGGCTACTTCTTATTATTGTCTGGTTTTTTAAATGTATATATACACGATGAAATTACAACCTTCAAAAATAAAGTATTTTTAGAGGTTTTTTAAATGCTCTATCATACAAATAGATCAACACTAGATGATATCCCGCGCAAGCGCGGGAAATAACTATTTTCATATTGATTGGATTTTTATGTTGAAACAAATTATTTTGTTAATATTTTTAAATATATTGTGTCCGATTTTTTTCTTATTTTTTTCTGAACCTATTTGTTTTAAATTGGAATTTAAACTTCTCCGTTTTATGCTTACATGATTTATTCATATAAAGGTAGAGTTGTCAACACAATCTGTTCATGGTTTACAATTTTTAATAAAGTATTTAAAGTTTACTTCCAATTCTGTTAGTGACATAAAAATATGGGTAATCTAAAAACGCGAGTGCACGCATATTTATTGGTATATTTTAAACTCGTCCAATACTTTTTCCGCCATTGCGTCAATGAGTCAACCCGCGTTCTTGTTACCCTGTTCTAGAAAGTTCTTTCTATCAAAACTAAAATCCCACATTGAAGAAACGAATAGGCTCATTTTATTTATTCAACATTCGATCTTAATTTCTATGTCATACTATAAATAAGTTCCCGGTATATGTATTCTGTCTTCCGTAATAATTCAATATCATTTCAATGCAAGTCTATAATTATTTGATGCAAACTCCCACAGATTAGATCCGCCAAAGCGTGTCCACGGCCGTACTCTCAATTTTACTTTTTCAGGCTGGTTTATCGAAAATGAAAGTATGTTTATAATTATATTTCACAATACATGCTTATCATGTAAAATTCAATTATAGTTTATGGACATCATCTCACACGTGTTGGAATACCAAAGGTGTAAGCAGTTACTCTGGTGCAGGCAGTTAGTAGTTTATTGGCAAAACGTCTAAATATATAAGTTTACTTAGATACATTTCATATAATATATAATATATAACATTATTTCGACGTCTGAGCGAAAATTATTGCTTGATATTATATCTGCCCCAAAACGTACGAAACTTGTGATTTTGTATAGAGTTGTACAAATATACCCATTTAAAATCCCTACGTCTGCAACAAAGACCTACATTCAAAAAGGTATCTATTCCTCTATATGATTCTTTAAATGAGTTTTAATTACGAAATTGTTCTCAAGTGAGTTTTCTGATCACCTGCTATCTGTCGTCCCTCTGTTTGTCTGTCTGTCTGTCCGTCCACCCGTCTGTTTGTAAACGTTTCACATTTTGTACCTCTTCTCTAGAACTACTGGGCCAAATTTAATCTAACTTTATACAAATTATCTTTCTGAAAAGTAAATTCTTAATTGAAAAAATCAACAGCGAAACCCTTTTAGAAAGGGAGATACATGTAAATATGAAACGGTGAAAATAGGAAGTGTGTGTTCAAGATCTTCTTCTCAAACATCACTGCATTGTACTGTTCTTTCATGTTATCCGACCTGAAGAATAATTTGATTATTTCAAATGTGGTCGTCTACTTGGAAAAATTTGAGTTCATACTTAAAACACTGTCTTGTTTTATTAACGATATCCGATCCTCAGCCATGTGCAATAAATCTAAATTATCCGATCTATTCTCATTCGTCCCTTAAATCTATCCTTTACACAGACAAACTAAATTGGTCTTCTAGTATTAAGATTACGATCAGTTATTCAAGAAAATGCTTGGCCTGGGTCCGCCGAGATCTACAGAAACTACATATAGGTAAAGGGTTTGAGCACCGACACAACATTACAACCTATTTTTGATCGCAACTTATATATACTTTATCCCATTATATCCATCGTTGTCAAAATCGCAATAACATGGATGCATGGATCCATGCATAGATATCATCAAAAAATTTCTTTTATCTCATTACATTTATAAAGTTTAAAGGACGAATAATATTTTTATGATAAAATAAATATTTTGAGGCTGAGGGTCGGAGAAACTTAAATCATTTAAATTTGTCATTTTTTAAATTTAAACTTATAGATAAAACTTTTAAAAAAGTGTAGCCTTTTCCTGAATATATACTGCACCTCAAAATGAAAGATTAGGGCAAATTATTCCGTACAACTAAAAGAGGCTTAGTGGTCAACAAATTAGCTATCAGATCCACCTAAATAAATTACAAACTATGGTGGCATATCTCTGCCCCTTGTGTGCAAGTTATTTTTCTATCAAATATGTCGACATGCAAGATAAATATGTTGACATGCAAGATAGTTATGTCAACATGCAACATAACTTTGTTCACATGCAAGAAAACTGCAATTAAATAAGAATTATAAAAGATCTCATAAAATCTCAAATATCGCCAACATGTGACATCCAAGATGCTACCTATTTATAACGACATGCAACTATTTATGTTAACATGCAAAATGAATATGTTGACATGCAACATATCTATGTCGACATGCAATTTATTTATGTTAACATGCAACTTCTTTATGTTGACATGCAACTTATTTATGTCGACATGCAACTTAGTTATGTAAACATGCAAGATAAATATGTTGACATGCAACTTAGTTATGTTGACATACAACTTTTAACTTGCATGTCAACATATTTATCTCGCATGTAAATATAACTAAGTTGCATGTCAACATATTTATCTCGCATGTCAACATAAGTAAGTTGCATGTTGACATAAATAAGTTGCATGTCGACACAAAGAAGTTGCATGTTGATATAAATAAGTTGCATGTCAGGATATTTATATTACATATTAACATAAATAAGTTGCATGTCGACATAAATAGGTAGCATTTAGCATCTTGGATGTCACATGTGGGCGATATTTGAGATTTTTTGAGATTTTTTATAATTCTTATTTGATTTCAATTTTCTTGCATGTCAACATAGTTATGTTGCATGTTGACATAATTATCTTGCATGTCAACACATTTATCTTGCATGTCGACATATTTGATAGAAAAATAACTTGCACACAAGGGGTAGATATATGCCACCATAATAAACTATTATGTAGTAAAGAAAAAAAAGTACATTTATTTACTCTATAAAATTTGAATGCTTTCTTATATTCTAATATAGAGCTCTTCTTTTAAAGAAGATGTTTATTGTCTAAAATGGCAACGGTCACCCCGCCATTTTAACAACAAGCTTCCTTGTCGCTTTCAGTACTTGAAGTATTTTGATATTGTTTTTGCTTGGAACCAGCTTATTAAACGCTGGCATAGAAATGTATGTACGACTACAAAAACGTTCGTTATTTTTCCAATTAATCAAATTTTGATTATTTTCAAGTTCAAGGTATTAATAAATAGTAAAATTCAAATAAAAATTCTTGGAAAACAATTCTTTCATCTCATAACATCGATCAATTATTTTATGGTAGATTGTACTATGTCTGGTAGCCGGTTAAATATTTAACGCAATGATTTCAATATTAACATAAATTTGCCTGTTTGATATATTGTCATATAACTAAAAACAATGATATTCCATCCAAACATCTTCATTATTTCGATATACTTATTTCAAATTATTAAAGTTAAAAGTAGTATAAACTTTTATATCTATCTTTGTTATATTAGAGCAATCTACTTATGGTATCGTCGTCATTGTTAACAATTCTTGTTGCATTGAATATAAATCATGAACAAATATTGATCTAAGAGTGTGATGTTCTTTAATTTTAGGTACTCTGTTTAATGTCTCCATCCATGTTAAATACAAGCGGCCATTCATTCAGGGATTCTGGGACGGAAATGACTGGATCTTGGACAACGGCACCCCGTTGATCTACACGAACTGGGATATAGGTTATCCACTGACCAACACGAGACGATACATAAAATTTGTCAATGGGAAATGGAGAACAACATCCGCCTCGATAATTAGACGTGTGTTTTGTAGTTATAATCTATAGATCTGATTTAAATGGGTTATACAAATACATTATTCTGTATGACAGCTTCTCAAAATTGCTTTTGTGTCCGTTGATGTTAAATGAATCAAATATAGCAATATAGTGTTACGAAATTAGGTTGAACTTATTAAATCACCGTATCACTTATAGCTCCCATCAATATTCATTAATCGTTGTTATTTATTATCATGTTTGAACGTATTGTCATTCTTTTATCCCATATCAATTGTTTATATGCATACATTGTATGTTTTTCACGATATTGTGATTTGAAGGCATGTTTTAACATCAAGTCCGAATGGCCTCGATCCTCCATTCTATGTATGCAATCATTTATCACGTTTTACCATTGAACATACGTATGTAAATGCATGTATCATTGTAATAGTATAAAAGCTACTTGTACTTATCATAATTTGTAGATTAAATCCCAAATTGTAGTAGATATAACGCATATTCCACTCAGAAACTTCACCGCGTGCACTTTCCTTGGTTTGTTGTTACGGAAGTGGCGTAGGGTCGTTTCGGTTCAGCTATTGGCTAATTGAGGTTCCTTGGGTTACGGATATATATATAGAAATATATATATATATATATATATATATATATATATATATATATATATATATATATATATATATATATATATATATATATATGTGTGTGTGTGTGTGTGGGGGGGGGGGTGTGTATGTGTATAAAATTATGTTTTAAACACCTTTAGAAAGGTAACAATAATAAAAACCCCAGCGAAATGCGAACTCCTGAGTTACAGTTACGTAGTGCATACACTGTTAGTTACAGTTTTTTAAAAAAATATTTTTTTATAAATACACTTGATTTATTTTCATTTTGATTTGATGTAGCTAGGTCACTATATGGACGTGTCTCATACCACTTTAAATGTTTATTACAGTTGCTATCAAATGCAAAATGTAGTATATTTCTTTTATGACTAAAAGATAATTTCTATTTCATTAAAAATATTACTTTTATGAAAAACTAGAACCATTTTGTCATTAATTAAATTTGTTTTTAAGGCTACGAATAGATTAATTTATATTAAATACCTATTTACTGGCTATGCGGACGACAGCAAGTTTATTGTCCCCCAAGACAGGAACTTTTTCACGAGGCGAAGCTGTCGAGGGAGAAAATAAACTTGCTATCGTCCGAAAATTTAGTAAATAGGCATTTTATTATACCGAAGAAAACTTTATTTGTCGTCGCAGAATTTTTTGATGATAAACAAATTACTAGAGTTATCGGACTTTGAATTTATTGTAGACCTGAAGCATGCTAACACTCAACATGGTCAGCACTCATAAAACCAATCCATATTTTCTAACATGCCATATTGAACTCTAAATAATGAAAATAAAACACCAAATCAGATTCACAACAGATTTATTGTTTTCATGTATTGTAATCTACCCCCCTCTGTGGCATTGTTTGGTCTTGGCTTCAAGACAATGAGTAAAATATGTGTAAATAAAGTATTTGTAAATTACATCATAATTTTACAATGGAAATGCCATTAGTGCATTGACACCAAATGGGTATGGTCAAAAACACATCATTGTCTAAAAAATTCAACAATTTTCAAACAACCAACTGTGCAAATTTATTCTTTCCGGTTAACGGCAAAGAAAATATTTGCAACATAAAAAATTAGCAAATGGCTCAAAAACAATATTACAACTTCAACAATTGCAATCAATATAAATGCAAAACACCAACTTGGTCAACTCAGATTCCGGTAAACGGCAACCCGAGACAAAAATTGTTCAACTTCAAATTGTCATTATCAAATAATTTCAACTGCACATCAATTGTGCACAAGTAGATCGGGAACAACACGCGCATTCATCTAGCATGAAGACAGAAACAACAAGTAGCACATTCTTCAAAATGCAATTTCATGAAGTGGTTGGTTTTCTAGTCGAGACTCCTTAATTGACTTTAGTCAATTAAAAAACTGTGAAGGTTAACCAATACTGAATCTGTGAGCCTTTTTCCCATCAATGATTTCTTGAAGCTCATCCTGAAATATAAAGTTCAATACGCAGTAAAATTCTTATATTTAAACAAATCAAAGGGGTAACAAGGGTGGGAGGGGAAAATATTTTTCTCACAACTATTTCATGTGCATCCCGGTTGCTGCCTTTTCCAAAAAGGAAGTTTGTTAAACGTAAACCAAAACTGTACAAATGTCCGGAATAAAAAATTCCGGAATAATTAAAAAACTTTGCTTCACTCTAAAATAAATTGATTTATTTTTTAATTAATAAATCTTATTATTGTAGACCTGAAGCATGCTAACACTCAACATGGTCAGCACTCATAAAACCAATCCATATTTTCTAACATGCCATATTGAACTCTAAATAATGAAAATAAAACACCAAATCAGATTCACAACAGATTTATTGTTTTCATGTATTGTAATCTACCCCCCTCTGTGGCATTGTTTGGTCTTGGCTTCAAGACAATGAGTAAAATATGTGTAAATAAAGTATTTGTAAATTACATCATAATTTTACAATGGAAATGCCATTAGTGCATTGACACCAAATGGGTATGGTCAAAAACACATCATTGTCTAAAAAATTCAACAATTTTCAAACAACCAACTGTGCAAATTTATTCTTTCCGGTTAACGGCAAAGAAAATATTTGCAACATAAAAAATTAGCAAATGGCTCAAAAACAATATTACAACTTCAACAATTGCAATCAATATAAATGCAAAACACCAACTTGGTCAACTCAGATTCCGGTAAACGGCAACCCGAGACAAAAATTGTTCAACTTCAAATTGTCATTATCAAATAATTTCAACTGCACATCAATTGTGCACAAGTAGATCGGGAACAACACGCGCATTCATCCACATGGCGAAAGTGAATGCATGCACTGCATGTATTCAGTGAAGCCACCGCCACCAAGTGGGGGAAGCGGGTAGTTCCTTAAGCCTAGACCTTGCCACATCCCACATGAACAATAAACTTGGTTCAAAACTAGTAGAGTTTGGGATAAACAAGTATCCCAGTTTTGCTAAATTGTTCAATAGCAGCACAAATTGTATTTAAAAATATTTCAGTTCCTTTTTCAGACAAATGAACACCATCCCTGTCAAACAACAGCTCATCATTGGGTTTAATATCTGGGTACTTAATGTAGCCACCCCCCTTTCTAACAAGCTCAGCTGCAATGGAGCTGTTTAACCTTTTTAAAGATTTGTTCATGGCATTGACATCTTCAGAGTATCTCCATTTCCTCCTAGGTAACAATTGTGACCATATAATTTTTGTATCAGGCAGAAGTAGCTGAATTTTCCCTAAAGTGGTTTTGACATTCTCAATTAACTCTTTCAACTTTGTTTTGCCCATGTCATTTGCAGCACAATGCATTATCAAATACTGGGGTTTGTCATTAACTTTCAACAAAGTTTTAATTTTTTTATACATGTCTGTCCAGATCATACCCCCTTTTCCTTGCCACCACATATTTATCCCTAACCTCTGAAGACCCAAGGACACTCCACCTGGCCTATCTCTGGCTGCAACAAATGCTCTTTTCACTATAGAAGAACCCACAAACCAAGCTTCAATTTCTGAAAAAATATTTTTAGTAAATGTGACTGTAATTAAGACCACTACATTCTTAAAATCTTATATATGATTTGTAAGAGTTGGATTTCCACCTACCAGCTTTACAGATTTCATCATCTGACAAGCCCAATTTGGCTGCATTGGTAGCCGCACCTATTCGAAAAGAATGGGATTTGTACTTAGTGCTATCAATGCCAATTGTTTTCAATACTTTGCTCAACACCGATGTAAACTGAAAACGAGTAAGCGGCTGCCCCCCAAAGTGGCAAAACAAGTTGCCTTGTCTAATGGGTCTAACTTTTAAAAATTCTGCCATAATATAAACTGGCTTTATGCTAGTTAATGATTGAACATTCTGAATAATAACCATTTCCCCCTTTCCCCTTTGATCAGCTTTGGAGTGTTCCAGATATAATTTCATTAAAGATTTATCTGATGACAACTCCAGGTTTTTAAATTGGACTGCATGACCTACAGCTTGTTTTTTCCCCTCAGTTATCTCACCTACCCTAAAATATCCAAAAAAAGCTAAACTATAAGCAGCTGCAAAAAGTTTTGCTTCATAAATATCATTGCAGACAATTGGCAATGATTTCAATATGCTCTCCAAAATGTTTAATGTTATTGGTAATCTGATATCTTTAGACTTAGCCTTTCTTCTATAACCTTCTAATAATTTTCTGACTATGAAATTTTGAGTCACATCTGTGTAATTATACAACTTGAGATAGTATGAAATTCCAGACAGATAGGTCTTTGCTGTAGATTCTCCCAACCCTCTTGCTGACATGTAACCAACAAATTGTATAATTTGCTCTAAAGGAGGGGGCCAAAGCCTTTCAAGGCTGATAGTATCACGAAATTCCTCAAAACATGTCAACCCTTGTCTGTATGTCTCTTGTGTATTTTGTGCTGTTGCTAGTTGTAATAATTTGTTCACTTCATCTCTGACATCATTGCTAGAAATTCGTCTGGAATGGTCTCTGGGTTCAAGTCTGCCCACTGTGCTAGCTGACGGAAGTGATGAAACTGTTTACGAGATAAAGAATCAGCTATATTATTCTTCTTCCCTAATATGTGTTGTGCTTTAAACATGATGTCATTTCTAAGGAGCAAGAGTACCAATTTCCTTAATAATACCATAACCCTTTTTGATTTTGATGTTTGCCTGTTAACTATGGATACTAAAGCATTGTTGTCAATATACATTATGATTTTTTTGTTTGCAAAATATTTTTTCCCCCACAAATACATTGCCAGTAGTATAGGCACTAATTCCAGAAATGACATTTCCTTGAAGATTGAGCTTTCCCAACCAAGGGGCCATGACCAGTAAGACCAATGACCCTGACAGTAAGCACCGCACCCTAATTCTGGATTTCCACTGCTGTCGGTGTACAACTCGATATTGTCACTGCTTAACCACTCACTTTCATGGATCAATCTTACCCCATTAAAGTCTTGCAAAAACTTTAACCACATCATTATATCTTCCTTGATACCACTACCTAATTTTATATGATAATGAGGTTTGGTTATTCCACAAGTTGCATCATAAAACCGCCTATTAAAAGCCCTTGCATTTGGGACACCTTTGCTAAAAAAATTTAAACTCCCAACAATACTCTGAATTTCCTGAAGCTGGAGAGATTTTTTTATCAAACTTGATGTTAGAAGTGCAGTTAATTGCTGTATTTTTTCTGGTGGGATTCTTACAACCATGTCTGAGGTGTCTATTTCTAAACCTAGAAAAATTATGTTTGTACAAGGACCCATGGTCTTTTCTTGTGCCAAGGGAACACCAATGAATTCGCACAAGTCCTGGAACCCTCGCATCAGCTGAACACACTCATCTGAACCAGAGGCACCCAAAAATAAAAAATCATCTAAATAATGAAAAATTTTACCCGTTTCAATTCGTCTTTTCAATTCCCATTGCAAAAATGTTGAAAATTTTTCGAATAGATTACAAGAAATTGCACAGCCCATTGGCAGGCACTTATCAATATAATAATTTCCCTCAAACTTGAAACCTAGAAGGTCAAAATCTCCTGGGTTTATAATCATTAGTCTAAATGCAGACTTTATGTCCATTTTTGCCAAAACAGTGCCTTTACCTAACCGTGCAACTTCCTGTAATACCTGATCTAGAGATGTGTATGCAACCGAACAGTCCTCTGGGTCTATGAAATGATTAACACTATTCATTTCTGGATAAGAAAGATGTGTTATTAATCTCCAGCTACCTCCAGACTTGGGGACTATACCTATTGGCGAAACTCTTAAGTTGGATATTGGTTTGTTTGAAAAGGGGCCTGCAATTCTGCCTAGAGAAACCTCACTATTTATTTTATCCCTTGCTGCTTCTGGAAATTGCAAAACAGATTTTAAATTTTTTGATTCACCCCCTAGCCTTGGACCCTTATAGCCAATTCTAAAACCAAACTGAAAACCTTGTAATAATTCAGTTCCTATAGCCTTATTTGAATAATTTTGTAGTAGTGGTTTTAAATTCTGAATTTTAATTGGGGTATATCCCAACTTCCAGACATTGAGCCTAGTAGTGATTGCCTCTACCCCCTCTAAAATGGAATGCTCCTCTACTCCCTGTATTTTGGTACTGTCCCCTATTTCCTCTATTGGAGCCCTGACTACGAAATGGCTGGTCCCCCCTGGATGACTGCATCTGCTCTTTCTTTGGGCAAATTGCTAGCGGATGCTGGGCATTACATTTTATACACTGATGCAAATAACCGCAGGGTGCCTTGAAACAAGACCCCTGAAAATTATATGTATAACACTTCCTATTCTGACTCTGGTTTTGTGTATCAGCAGCCAGAAATGACCTACTTATAGGTGTAATGTAAATTAACCACAATTCTGAGTCAACTGTCCCCCATGCTCCTGATGGGTTTTTTGCAAGCTTTAATCGAAACTGCTGGTCATACTCTTTAAATCCTAAACCGGATGACCTAGCTGCTGCTAACCTAACGTCATTCATGTATTTCAAGAGATCTAAGGCTTTAGTAGGATGAGCCTCCAAATAAATGCTTGCAAATATGATAAAAGCATCCGTCCATTGTTGAATATTAGTAATATTTTTTGCATTTTTTTCCGTAGCTTGAATCTCACCGTTAACCATAACAAGCGATTGTTTTTGAGGCTCATTGGAATTAACAAACATTTTTGCCAAGTCTACGTACTGACCGTTAATTATTTTGTTTTTCACCTCTGGAGAGACATTTAAACCTAAAACGTTGTTATAGCTAACAATCATTTGAGGAATATCATTGTGTTCAGTAAAATTTTGAACTGTACCTGATTCCGGGCAAGGTTTTGGGTTTCCAACCACATGGTCAACCTCCGGGGATTTCTCAACTGTCTCCGAAGTGTCCCTGTTTACAGATTGCCCCCTCTTTGCTTTTGACTGCTGTTGATTTTTTGTCGGACCTTCTCTCCGCTCTGCAATCCGGATACTCTTCTTTACTTTTGGCATGATGTGCGCACGCTAACGTCAGGCCAACAGAAATCCCCCAACATCGACTTAATCCTTTATTTTTTTCGACTATCGACGTAAATATTGCGACTGTAAATTGTTACTAGAACCACTTTCAATAATCTCGCACGATATTTTGTACAAAAGATTCACTTATTTGAAAATATTTTTCTCACAACTATTTCATGTGCATCCCGGTTGCTGCCTTTTCCAAAAAGGAAGTTTGTTAAACGTAAACCAAAACTGTACAAATGTCCGGAATAAAAAATTCCGGAATAATTAAAAAACTTTGCTTCACTCTAAAATAAATTGATTTATTTTTTAATTAATAAATCTTATTAATGTAGCGATCGGATTATATCAGAGGTGTTCCGAGTTTAAAACGGAGGGAAATCGAATTCCGCCGGTGAATAGTTTCGATGACTATTCACTATAGATAGATAGCACGGAAACTATTTCACGGTTAGATAGAATAGCTTCTTTACTCGTTATTATTTTACATGCAAAATATTCACAGAAGTATAATAAACATTTTTATTGAAGACAGATGAATTAATAATGACAACTAGACAAATTCAACGTTTAAATTATGTTTTTAACAGTGTTCAATTTGTAATTTCGTCTAAATATCTATAAATATTTTGCCGAATACTCGTATTAAAAAACACGAAAACTGGTTTAAAAATTGCATGAGTATGTTATTTATAATGTCAACAGGTCGGATACATGTACGATTCTTCTTTGTTAATATAAAAGCATCGTAGAATTCCGTACGACAAAACTCGATAGTAACACAAGCAATTCACTTCTATCAAATCTATTAAATAATATTATGAATAAAATCACTTAATAAAAAAATAATAATTTCTCCCTTGTGCATCTTATTGAATAAGAAACAAACCTTCATTATTAATCACCGAATTGTCTACGGAATTTTCCGTTTTCCCGATTACGACAAAGAGCACACGGCGGATGTGACCGGTCAGCAGAGGATGCTCACTCCTCCATGGCATCTGATTCTACCTCTAATATTTGTAAAGGTCCGTGTTTGCTCTGCTCCCGTTTCGTTTTTTTTTTTTTGTTTTTTTTTTTATTTTGATTTTGAATACTGTTCGTTAATACCACATTTCATTGCTAACTGTTGGTATGTCATTGTTTAAAAATAACGGTGTACAAGGGTTCCTGACAAGATAATAGGAAATCAAAGCATTTAGACTTTGCAGATTTCTTGAGCAATGCAGTATTTCTAATCCAATGCATTTGTTAGGTCATCGTTCTATTATTTCTTTAAACAACCAAAGTTCTATATACAAATTAACAAAAGAATACCCAAAACAAGATTTATTGAACATTCTGCCTGTACATTTTGTTGATTTAAAACAAACATGATAACAATATATGTCCAATTACTCTTATTGTTGTGTTAATGAAACAAAATATATATTATAACTGAGCTCTGTCTGAAAAATTCTGAATAAAGTGTACTCAGGTTTATGTTTATATTTGATCTATGCATCGTAGTTTGTTTGAATAAATGAAGGAAAACACATATGCCTTACCTAATTGATTTTGTAAGGCTTCATTGACGACTGTATTGTATATACTAAAATACATTGAAATCTTTCTTTTAATAATCATATTACAATTTTCATTTTTTTATACATCAACAATCTCAGTTTCTGTATATCAATTTGTGTGTTTCAAATAATGTTTTAAAGTTTTTGTATTTGCAATAATTTTTAAATCGTTGTTGTTTGTGTACTTTTGACCAACTTTATTTTCTATTACGGTATGTGTAAAACAATTACATTTTAGAAATGTCAATCATAAAATCAAAACTATTCACAAGTCCTACAGGCATCATCTTAGTGGAAAATTGAAAGCTTTAATTTTCAAAATTAAACAATTCAAAGAGGAATCCGTTAAAGTGTAACATATTTTAAAATGGTTATAATTTCGATATTGCACATTCAAAGAAAAAGATAGTTTAGGTTAATCTTATTTGTCATGTAATGATAGGCCCCTTCCTTTCAATTGCTCTCTAGTCATTACGAAGAACATCTGCAAGTTAATTCATTCTCCACCTTTGTAACGAAATCTAAGCATAACAGATGCGAAAGAGACAAAGTATATATTTTAAATGCAGTTGACAAAGTAAAGTAGTGTTTTATCGAGTTTACGGTAATTAGCTTCATCATGAATGATTTTTTAATCCAATCAGCTTTATCCCAATATTGTACCAATATGTAGATATTACAATTTTTAAACGACTTAATGTCTTGAAATTCACATTGTATCTATATCTCAGTTTATCATCAATGTTCATTGAATGTTTTTGAACCAAAGTCCCTTTTTGTCCTACATATATATTCTACTTAACTTCTAAATAAAAATTTCCTTTAAACTATACTATATCTTTCCAAACATCGTTTACACATTAAAACAAATGCAAGTTATATTAATACATATAGTAATAAAATATTCTTGAAATTAAGTCCTTGAATTAGAGGTGATAAAATACTGCTACTGTTCTTAGTGTCGTTAAACTGAACTCTAAGCGCCTTTGGATGCACTATAGTTTATAAATTGATTCAAACAGCTAATCGTTAAAAGAAGATACCATCTACTAGAAATTCATTAAAAGTGTAAATATGAAATGTACAAGTTTTTAAAAAAATCCATTTCTATAATAAACAGAGAAATTAATCTATGTTTGATGTTTTGAGAGAATAATCAATCAACACTTACACGTACAGTACATAAAAGACGACTTGTTATCATTTTTGCCTTAATGTAAGGTATTCTACACAACAGATTGAGTTCGCTCTGTTTATTGTATAATGTCCAGTAGAGTTCAGATGTGGTTGAGTCTAGGACTGATTGTGATGCAGACCCTCGAGACTGTTAGCTTCCTTGGATCAAGTTTTAAAGTTAGCAGCGAGATGGACAACATTAGATTTGATCTGTTTATCATACGTTTGCTGTCTACACGGAATCCTCTAGACTGTTCCAGGAAGTGTGAAACAAATGATACATGTCTGTCCTTTCAATACTCCCCTCTGAGCGGTCAATGTCGACTTTTCAATACCATTTTTCTACATCAGGATTCAGGAGTGTACGACATCGGGTGGCAGTATTTTATCGCATCTAATAGTATGTGTACAAAGTATCTTATGTTCCTTTAAGAATAGAAATAGAAAAATATACCAAACCATTTCTTTACTATTACTGTAGACGTATTTTTTTCCACGGGGTCGTAATTCCGCGGAGTCACAATATCAATTTAATCCGCGGGTAAAAATTTACGCGGATTCTTTGAATGAAAAAAAAAATTATTTGAATGATTATTATTAAATTTAGTTCTGAGCGATTTTCATTACCTAGAATTTGTCCAACTTTGGACTTAAATTGTAAGAACTGTTCACAGCTAGTGAACAGTAATTATCGGTTGTGCACTGGTCGGTAGTCAATTTTAATTTTTATTAACTGTCAATTTATGGGTTCACATGTTGTTTAAATTATGAGTTGATCAGTTTTATCAATTAAAAGTCAGAGCACAAAGGGATCTAAAAATTGCAGTAAAAACACGAGTCTTGGCGTGTAGTTAATTGGGTCATTGAAAGACAGACCCGCTTGGGGCTATTTGTCGTCTGACACGTGCCGTTATCTCAAGCTGGGAGAAGTTTAAATTTCATGCAAGTAAATTTACAGAAAATTCAAATCTTTAGGATATTAAATCATTTATTATGTGAATTCTCAATATAAATTTGTTTGACAGTTTGCCTAGAAAACAACGATATACATTGGGTACACGTATACGCAAGTGTTATATGATGTAATAACTTCCGATTATCCTTATTCATGTAATGCAATTGCAAAATTTCATTCCAAAATGCACTTTAAGTACACTGGGAAAAAATTTCGCGGAAAATTTGTGCCCGCGTTCATAGCGTAAATTAATACCACGCGGACAAAAGTACGTCTACAGTATATACATGCAGCTTGATGCATTTCTACAATTTTAATAACTTTACAAGCACTGAGAAGTTTTTCATTTTTTTTTTTACTCGAAATCATGTCGCCATTCTGTACTTTAACAAACAAATATCGAGATGTAAATATAATAAAAGCGTCCAATGCATTTTCAGGTGAAAGGATTATAAAGCATGTTGGATTATGTTTTAGAAGATTTGATATCTTGGTTTTAGTTAATTACCTATCAATGTTGTTTAAGATTTTCAACAGTTTATTAAACAAGACACGTCATCTTGTGAGATTTCTGAGAAGTAGAGGAAATTCCATCATCTCTGAGACTTTACTGTTAAAGGTGCCTATTTTGTGCAGATAGTAGAAATGAAATGAAAATGCGCATTTAAGACACAATCTAAACCGGGCATAGGATTATGACAATTCATAGAATCTAGTCGATCTAGTTATTCTCAAAATACCTCTTAATTAAGGTCTTCCGTTTCCAACGGAAGACCTTACTATTATTGTGCTTGTAAGATTATTAGGGTCTTCCGTTTCCAACGGAAGACCCTTTTGTTATTCTTCGGTTTCTTTTTAGGGTCTTCCGTTTCCGACGGAAGACCCTCTTGTTTTTCTACTGTTTCTTTCTATTATTATTATTAGGGTCTTCCGTTTCCAACGGAAGACCCTCTTGTTATTCTACGGTTTCTTTTTATTATTATTTTATATTATTTTTCCTCTGACATTTTTCGAGAGCTATAACTCAAAAACTATTTGGTCGATTTTCACCAAATTTACAGGACTGATAGAACATAACACGTGCTTGCGATTATAAAATTTTGAGCTGATGACGTCACTTCCGGTTTGAGATTTTGAAGATTTTGTGAATTTTTAAGGACCATTTTGTCCACGTAACTCCTCCGAAACTAAAGGGTATAGAAACGTGAAACTTTCAGGAATATGTAGATGGATGTCTGTAGATGATCCTCTGTATTTGACATTGTGGAAAATGCGCACAGCGCCGAAGCTCGCCCGAGGCCGAAAATTAGCACCAAATTTTTTGGCAAAATTTTAACACGTTTTGCAAAATATCTTTTAACCTGTAGATAATTTGTTATAACATGTAACGCAAAAGTTGTTAAGATTTACACGAGCTTTTGTTTTGTTTTAATAAAAAGGGGCTGGCCCCTTTAATTAGGGGCCAGGAGGGCTCTAAAGTCTTTTAATTTTAACTCTTTACTGAGCAATAATTTGTAATTAATTGTAGAAGAAAAAATGTTCATTGTAAAGTTGTTTATCTATACAGTACCTTATTTTAAACATTTGTTACGTAATTAGGGGTTTCAAGGGGCCAGAAGACCAAAACTTTGATCATTAATATCTTGAAAAGGCGAAATATTTTGAAAGGCAATGCTGAATAAAAGTTGCTTAAAATAATGTTCTTAAGAACATGGTACCTTAAAATTTATGGTTTATGGCCCCAGTAAGGAGTTTAAGGGTCGGCCCCTAAAATGCTGTTGTTCAGATATCTCCAAATCGGTCAACAATTTCTGAACACTTATAAAACAAAATATGTTAATATTAATGAGATCTTTTATTTAATATCAAGAAAAAGGGGCTGGCCCCTCAAATTAGGGGCCAGGAGGGCTCTAAAGTCTTTTTATTATAACTCTTTACTGAAAAATAATTTGTTAATAATTATAGAAGCAAAAATGCTCATTGTACAGCTGTTCATCTATACAGAACCATACCAAAGGCATATGTTACGTAATTAGGGGTTTCAAGGGGCCAGAAGTCCAAAACTTTGATCATTATTATCTTGAAAAGGAGAAATATTTTGAAAAGCATTGTAGAACAAAAGTTGCTCAAAATAATGTTCTTAACAATGTGATACCTAAATATTTTTCGTTGGTGGCCCCAGTAAGGAGTTGAAGGGTCGGCCCCTAAAACACAGTTGTTCCGATATCTCTTTAACGATTAACAATTCGTGAACACATGTTGAACAAAATATGTTTATATTTGAGAGACCTTTCACTTGATATAAAGAAAAAGGGTCTGACCCCTCAAATTAGGGGCAGTGAGGGTTACAAAGTCTTTTTATAGTAATCTTTTTTTAAAGTGATAATTTGTTATTCATCATAAAAGCAAAAATAAGAGCTTATTAAGCTTAATTTAAAACTGAAATCCTTTTTAAAATCGGCCGATGCATTACAGAGATATAGGGGTTTAAAAATTGACTTTTCCGGAAATTTTGATTCCACATTCTTGGTAAAGAAAATAGTGTTATGTTCAAAGTTAAATTAGCTCGTACCTAAAATAATTCGATAATTGTTAAATCGTACTTAAACACATTCGGATTTGTATTTGCTAAGTCGTTCTTGAAATTCATCATGTTTTTGTTAACTCGTACTTAGAATCATTCGGATTTTGTTAACTCGTACCAAAAATAAATCATTTTTTTTTCTTTTTGTTTTATTTACTTATGTTTATTGGTTTAAGAACTCTGCTTCTTAGAGAAACTTTTAGCATTACATTCGACATTAACGGAAGACCCACTCGTTGCTTTGCAACGAGCTTTGCTCTAGTTATTCTTAATATTCTTTTTCTGCCTTCTTTAAAGCTTTATTTCTCGAAAACTATTCACTCGATTTGCATCAAATTTTCAGGACTTATAGAGCATCGGAGGGGATAAATGTTTTCAGTTAAATTTTTTGATGACGTCACTTCCGGTTTAAGATATTGACGATTTAATGAAATTTTAAGGGTCATTTTGTCCACGCAACTCCTCTGAAACTATTCATGATAGAAAGTTGAAATTTACAAGGATTGTAGATGAAAGTCTGTAGATGTACCGCATTGTTTTAAAATATGGATAATACGCAAGGCGTTGAAGCTCGCCTGAGGTCGAAAATTGGCACCAATTTTTTTCACAAAAATTTTGCGCATTTTCTGAAATATTTTTAAAACTGTAAATATTTTGTTAAAACATGTAATGCAAAAGTTGTTTAAATTTCTACGGGCTTTCATTTGATATCAAGAAAAAAGGGCTGGCGCCTCAAATTAGGGGCCAAGAGGGCTCTAAAGTCTTTTTGCAATAACTCTTTACTGAACAATAATTTGTTATCAATTATAGAAGCAAAAATGTTTATTGTACAGCTGTTTATCTATACAGTACCACACCTTAATCATATGTTACGTAATTAGGGGTTTCAAGGGGCCAGAAGTCCAAAACTTTGATCATTAATATCTAGAAAAGGAGAAATATTTTGAAAAGCATTGTAGAAGAAAAAATGCTTAAAATAATGTTCTCAACAATATGCTACGTAAAAAAAATTTGTTGGTGGCCCCAGTAAGGTGTTAAAGGGTCGGCCCCTAAAACACATTTGTTCAGATATCTCTAGAACGGTCAACAATTCCTGAACACATGTTTAACAAAATATGTTTATATTTGCGAGATCTTTCATTTGATATCAAGAAAAAAGGGCTGGCCCCTTAAATTAGGGGCCAAGAGGGCTCTTAAGTCTATTAATAATAACTTTTTACTGAAAAATAATTTGTTATATATTATAGAATCAAAAATATTTTTTGTACAGTTATTTATACATACAGTACCATACCTAAGTCATATGTTACGTAATTAGGGGTTTCAAGGGGCCAGAAGTCCAAAACTCTGATCATTAATAGCTAGAAAAGGAGAAATATTTTGAAAAGCATTGTAGAAGAAAAGTTGCTCAAAATAATGTTTTTAATAATATAATACCTTAACCTTTTTTGTTGGTGGCCCCATTAAGGAGTTTAAGAGTCGGCCCCTAAAACACAGTTGTTCAGATATCTCTAGAACGGTTAACAATTCGTGAACATTTGTTGAACAAAATATGTTTATTTTTGCGAGACCTTTCATTTGATATGAAGAAAAAGGGGCTGGCCCCTCAGATTAGGGGCCAGGAGGGCTACAAAGTCTTTTAATAATAACTAATTACTGAAAAATAATTTGTTATATATTATTGAAGCAAAAATGTTCAACTTATTAAGCTTAATTTAAATCTGAAATCCGTTTTAAAATCGGACGATGCATTATAGAGATATAGGGGTTTAAAAATTGATTTTTCCGGAAATTTTGATTCCACATTCTTGGTTAAGAAAATAGTGTTATGTTCAAAGTTAAATTAACTGATACCTAGAATGATTCGATATTTGTTAAGTCGTTCTGAAACACATTCGGATTTTTTTTGTCAAGTCGTTCTTGAAATCGTTAAGGTTTTTGTTAATTCGAACTTAGAGTCATTCGGATTTTGTTAAGTCGTACCAAGAATTATTCGATTTTTTATATCTTTTTGTTTTAAAACTCCTGGTATTGGTTTTAGAGCTCTGCTTCTTACAGGAACATCTAGCTTTTCTTTCGACATTAACGGAAGACCTACTCGTTGCTTTGCAACGAGCTTTGCTCTAGTTATTATTATTAGGGTCTTCCGTTTCCAACGGAAGACCCTCTTGTTATTCTATTGTTTCTTTTTAGGGTTTTCCGTTTTCAACGGAAAACCCTACTGTTATTCTACTGTTTCTTATTATTATTTTTTTTTTTTTCCCGCAAATTTTGTGCAGCCCATTTCTCGAAGATTTTTTGACTGATTGCTATGAAACTTTCAGGGTTTGTAGATAATGTTAAGGTCTAAAAACGGTTTTTTCAAATTTTTAAAATTTACTTCCGGTTATGAGTTATTGCCCTTTAATTGAAAATTGGGGGGTCTTTTGTCCAGAGTTGATCTCGGGAACTACACATGATAGTTGCATGAAATTTGGCGAAATTGTAGCCAACGTGTTGAAATTGTGCTAGCATGGAAGTTATGCAAATTTCTTTTTTAGTTTTTGAGCTATATATCGCCAAAGTTTAAGGTTTTTTCGGGGCTGAAATTTTGTTGCTTTTTGTATTATAACTTTTAAACTAAAAATATTTTGTTAAAACATATAGAAGGAAAGTTGTTAAGAATAATGAGGGCTTTCAGATGAAATAAAGAAAAAAGGGCTGGCCCCTATAATTAGGGGTCAGGAGTTCATACACGTCTTTTTCTGGTGGCTAAAAATGTTTATCATTTTATGAAAAAAAAGAATTAGATTACTTTTAATAAATTAAATTTCGTCATTTGGTATGAAATTAGGTAAGCTATGTGCTATATTTATTTGTAATTTCATAAAACAAATATGCGAGAATCGTACATGAACGAGTTAATTGTTTACATAGACACACAAGCGAACAATGCCGTTTTAGGGTGTAGCATTTATTGTTATTGTTGTGATTAAATTTCACGGTTTTATTCTGTTTATCTATATCATTTATAAATGCAGTGAACATATATAACTACTTATTTAAACATGCTACAGTGTATGTGTCCGCGCAGAGCAAATTTCTGTCGGGGCCTCCCTGTCTGTAACCCCAAACATAAACAGTAACGAACGGCATTGTGGGAAAGACAGAGCCATGGAGGCCGAAACGCAGAAGAGAAGTTGTGTATTTTTTCGCCGTACATGTTGTACGTTCTTGTACGTTTACATGCACTTTCAATCCACAGTGAAGCACATTAACATGCACAGGGAACACTACTTCGTATTTGTATAAGGAGGGATATATTCTTCAGACTTGTATGAATCGTTTACGAGGAAATTCTAACAGTCACAGTACTGTCGGCAGATGTTTACGTTTCCACTGATCAACTGTTGATAAACTGATGAAGAGTTACGAGTAATAAAGGAGAAAAGTTGGACATTTAAAAGTGTTATTAATGTGGATGTTACTGATAAAGGTAAGTCTTTTTACTCATTTTCAAGTTCTTTGTCTTTAGTGGTTAAAATGTCGGCATGTTAACTGGTTAACATTTAGCCTGGAT
Source organism: Magallana ariakensis (assembly GCA_020458035.1). Classification (NCBI taxonomy): domain Eukaryota; kingdom Metazoa; phylum Mollusca; class Bivalvia; order Ostreida; family Ostreidae; genus Magallana; species Magallana ariakensis. The sequence continues at coordinate 50,707,904 of CM035819.1, forward strand.
GTAAGTACGTGCACACTGTCACTGATATAAGTTATTTTTTAGTCCAGACAATATCTATAAATCTTTTGAACAGAATTGACTCCCAAATGTTTTACCTTGAAAAATTTTCAACTTAAAATTCAAAGCAGGGTCTAATAAGAAACATATATTCTTGTGAGGAAGACTTTTTAAGTCCAAATGTAAACATGATATCAAGTAAATAAAATTGTATACTTCAGAGTTAAAACATGACTTTAATATTTTGATGATGCCGATCATTGTATCATTAGAGAGGTTTAGCAGACCAACAGGTATCCGGTACATGTACTTGTACATGTACATGTATGTTACAAGTTAGAACTATGGGTTCCACCTTACCAGTTAACATATTTCTTGTTTAGCAGTTATGATGTATACTTTCATTGTCCTTGTTAATGTTTTAAATGTAAATTTTATATAATCTTTTTTCAATCTGACAACTGGCAGTAGGCCTACTGGCGTGCGAGCAGTTCTCGCTGAGGACCATTTCTTGCCAGTGCATTGTTTCATCATTTTTCGTATATAATTTTAAGTGTTGATAAAGTGACGTAACAATGCACTGGTAAGAAATGGTTCTTGGTGAGAACTGGTCGCACGATTAATTACAGACAAAAACTGAAGGTAGCGAGTGTTATTTTTTATTGAACACCATTGTTTAAAAATATTCTTTATATATGTGACGGTCTAACCGGTTTGAATACTGGCACCAGATAGCTTAGTTGGTAGAGCACCTGACTAGAGATTCAGGGGGCCAAGGTTCAAATCCTGATTCGGTCTTTCATTATTTCTCCCATCACATACAATATTGGTGCTGTGACCAACCCCTGAAACTGACATGTTAACTCCTGCCAGGGGAAGAGCCAGGTGTGATCTTCGAGGGTGAAGAGGGGAGAATGTGACGGTCAGACTGGTTTGAATACCGGCGACAAATAAATGTAGCTCAGTTGGTAGAGCACTTGACTAGAGATTCAGGGGGCCAGGTTCGAATCCCAGTCTGCTCCGTCATTATTTCTCCCATCTTGTACATATATATATTCAGATATATAACAGATGATTAAGAGTCATCACATGTTTTGCAAGATGCAATAAGTGTATTAAAGCCTTTATTTTACAACACAATACATATAAATGACAATTTATGTTTCATGAAATTATTTGGTGTGGTTTTCTTGACAGCCTTGCAATCAAGCTACGTTATGCATAAACAATTTAGCCGCTCCTAAACCACAAAATTTCTTATTAGTGGATTCAGCTTAGCAGACAAATAATATATGCACAAAAAAAACAACACTGAACTTATCAAAGAATGAAAAATTCATATCGAGTTACATGTATTTTCAAATGTTGGAGTTGGGTCGGTTGGAGTTTTGGGTTTTTTTTAAAATGTATACTTGTGACAAAACATATATGTGGTACATGAAGCTGTACGTAGCTTTACGAAGAAAATTTGGGTTAGACCATATATATTCACCACGCAAGTAAACGATATTTACGAAAAACTTGCAATTTATGGCGCACGAAATATATGCTAGTTTTAAACAGATTGACATACATGTATCATACCACATTCTGTAAAAATAATCTATTAAAAATTCTTCATTAAGTTTACTTATACATGTTTTATCCTTATTACACATAGTATTGTTTTTAAAATGTAATTTTTAAGAAAAGAAAAAAAAAACCTCACTAAATGTATTTGCCAAAAAACAATAACGCTGTTCGGATGGGTAATATTCCTTTGTAGTTTACGAATTGAAATATAGACTGTTGTACTACAAGTAATAAACTCGCTCTCTCTCTCTCTCTCTCTCTCTCTCTCTCTCTCCTCTCTCTCTCTCTCTCAATTTGATATGTGTCTATACCTTGGTCTTCGGATTCTAGGCAAAAAAATATTGGGGCGAGCGAGCGATTTGTTAATTTAAAAATTAAAAAACTGAAAGTTGAAAATTTTGGGGCGACATGAAAAAATAGAGGCAAGCGATTACATTTTATTTTAAAATGTGATTTTTTTCGTTTAAAATACATGTGAAAAGCAGTAAAATTTTGGTGACTGTATACGCCATTGTATCAGACCCCTCTTGATCACTGATTCTATCCACACATACTGGAATTATTTACTTGTAAACCATGCTGACAATCTATCGGGAAATTTTTTTGTATGATCAATGTAAAGAAAAAGCACAATCATGACTAGTAAAAAAAATAATAGAACCAAAAATGGAGCGGGAAACGGAACGAAAATTTTTGGATGCGGGATTTATTTTTTAATATTATTTTTTGGAAAGCCCTTAGGCACGTGCCCGCGGATCCGGCGACCAAGAAATCAAATTGGTGTGGCCTTATAACTTGATATGCAAATTTTTGATCTTGTACTGCCTAAATGTTATTGTCATGTATTGGGATATGTCATACTTATTACACTGCATGGTCAGTGTATTTTTTCCAGAAATACTATGCATTATGTTAATGTAAACAAAGCTATTACTAGTACATGTATGTTAACACAGCTAATCATTTTTTTTTTATTTCAGCTCAAAATAGACTTATGTTACCACATGGCACCCCATGGCTTTTACCTGTTGATTCTTGTGGTTTCAGCTCTTGAGGTTAACCTGTCACCTGTACCCACATGAATATTCCTTGTGTTCTACAGACTATTTACCGGTAATTCAAATTAAATCGGATAATGCATAAACAATAATGGAACTTTAAGAAAGCATCATGCCTTGTTGTGGTTTGTGTTTGATAAGAAATTATGAAAAACAAAATTAAGGCTGTTTAAAGAAATTCATAATTGTTGTGAAAATTTGTTTTTCAATAAAAGTATGCAGTTATGTTTCCTTTATTTTTTATTTTATAAAGATATTTAGATGTGTTTACATAATTGAAAAATCACCCTCACCCCACCCCCCACCCCTCTATCCAATTTTCTCCATTAAGATTACATGTAGGATATGTAAATGTATATTTGACTTTGAAATAACATCTGCTATGATAATAACTTTTGAAATGAACAAGAAACAACCTATTTCTCCCCTTCTAAGGTATAAGTGCATAAAAAAGTAGAAAAACATGTCAAATTTGAACATTTTTCATGGTAATCAACTCTGTCTCCAGCTACCTGGGTGTGTTTGAATTTAATTTTAATTTAAGGCAGATGTCTAACTTGTAGGTTTTACTGTTTTAGCATGGTTAGAAGGAGACTAGAAATCAGAGTAGATTAGATATTCACTAAATATGATTGTTAGCTTACTTTTTTTCATGAAAACAAGAAATCACATGCAGGACAGCATGTCTATTCGTTAATTAAAATGGTACAAATCATACAATAAACAAACAAAAAAATAAATTTTTAAAAATCATTGATGATTGTTTTCAAATATGTGTGAGAAATGACTCAAGGAAATTGCCACAAGTTTCATAAAATTAGGTAAAACATTTCAAACCATGACTTTTTATGAAAATCAAAAGATGGGGGGGGGGTTATACATGTAAGGGCATTTCTAAGTGATGTGAAGCTTTTATCATGATAATATCATGTAGATGTATGTTGTATTGAATAAGGTTTCTTATTAAAGGTGGTTGAACAACAATTGACCTTTAAAAAGTCAGGTAAAGATGTTTTACTATGGAGAACTCTATAAATCTGTGTTTACTAAAGGAAATTTGAAATGATGGGTTCATTTAAATGGCCATATTTTTATTAAACCTCAATGGAATTGGCAATATGTGGTATACTTTTTCTCAGAATTGCATTAGCTTTCTTATTCTAAGACAAACCGTCTTTTCATAAAATGTTAGTGTACTAAGTTAAAGGTACAAGGGACAGTTTCGGATAAAGTACCGTCAATATTTTTGTGAAATTGAGAGTTGCTGTACTTGAAGGCTTATGAGTGTTGCTAAGATTCATGAAATGAATTTTGATGATTATCATTAGTTAGAGAGATGTCTCTTGTTAAAATTGGTAAGCAATATTAAGGCCCCTATTAATATTAAGTACATGAGAAGAAGTAATAAATTGTGAAACTTGCGGCTATAACTGTTGTGTTGACTACACAGTGAAATTGAAGGTTACAAACGGGAGGTTATATAACACGAAATGTAGGTGGATGGGACATTACAACCTATTTACTGGGTATGAGGACAATAGCAAGTTTATTGTCCCCCAAGACAGCAACTATTTTACGAGGCAAAGCCAAGGGAAAAAGTTGCTGTGGAGGGACAATAAACCTGCTATTGTCCAAATAGTCAGTAAACTTTATATGTCAGCGATGCAGAATTTCTTGATGATAAACAAATTAAAGTTATCGAACTTTGTATTTAATGCGGCGATCTGATTAGGTCAGAGGTGTTCCGAGTTTAAAAAGGAGGGAAATCGAATTCTGCCAATGAATGGTTTTGATGGCTATTCACCATGGGCAGAAAGCATGGATACTACCGGGTATTTCAAATTAGATAAAAATAAGCATGTTTATGGGGGCGCCTTCTAGTGATCAGTTTGTCCGTTTGTCCATCAGAGATTGCTTGACCGGAGCATAGCTTCTCTCCCCTTCGCCCAATCTGGCTCATACCTCATCCACAGGGTTCCTTTGGGTAAAGGATATGCAGTGACCTTGAACCATGTTTTTAGGTATAAGGTTAAGGTCATAGCAGAATTATATATAAAATACTTGACTGGAGCATATCTTCTCTCCCTTTGGTCCAATCTGGCTAATACTCACAGAGTGTCTCTATGGTTAAACAATGTGCAGTGACCTTGAATGAAATTTGTTGGTAAAGGGTGAAGATCATATCTTATCATAAAAAAATACTTTTTCCAAAGCATTTATACTTTCCACTTAGCCCAATTTGGCTCAGACTTCACATAAGCAGAGCTTTTGAGTTAAGGGTGTGTAGTGACCTTGAACCTATTTTCAAGGTAAACTGTGAAGGTCATAGCAGAATTATATTTTGAAAATCCTTGTCCGGAGTATACCTTCTCTCCCTTTGCTCCAATCAGGCGCATACTTCACCCACATGCTACCTTTGATCAAAGGATATGCAATGACCTCGAATGATATTTGTAGATCAAGTGTCAAGGTCATATCGGATTCCACAAAAATCCATATTTTAAGAGCATATATATACTCTCCTTTTAGCCCCTATTTGGCTAATACTTTACCTAAACAGAGCTTATTGGTTAATGGTGTGCAGTGACCTTGAACCAAGTCAATGTGAAGGTCATAGCAGATCTCTTTAAGATTAGTTTTAGACCGTAGATTATTTCCCAGATATGCTTAATCTTGGTCAGATTGAACAAAAATGCCTGTATGTTAAGGGGAATGAGATTGAATTAGAAATTCTATGCCAGCTGGAAATATTTCTAATTTATCGGTCAAGGTCAAAGCAAAATTCTCTGAAATAATATAAGCGGGGCCCTTTGAAATGTTCACAATCTCAGTGTTGTCTGGTTCATAGTAATTTTACATAGAAAATATTCACAGAGGTATAAAAAAGTAAACTATACATCGATGTTTCTGACAATTTATGATGCAACAAGCACACAGTGCGAAAGGTCAACCCTTTGAAAAGCAGTGTAGAGGAAAAGTTGCTCAAAATGTTTTAAACAAATTTTTTTGTTGGTGGCCTTGTTAAGGAGTTTAAGGGTTCAGCCCCTAAAACACAGTGTTTCAGATATAACTTGAACGGTCAACAATTCTTGAACACTTGTTAAAAAATATGTTTAAATTAACGAGACCTTTTATTTGATATCAAAAATACGACTGGCCTCTAAAATTAGGGACCAGGAAGGCTCAAAAGCTTTTCATAACTATTTCTGGAGCAATAGTTTGTCATTATTCATAAACGCTAAAACAGTTCATCAAGCTCAATAAAAACTGAAATCCATATAAATTTCGGACGATTGAATGCGGGATATAAGCGTTAAAAAATTGATTTTTAAGGAAATTTTAATTTTGCATTCTGGGTTAAGAAAATGGATGTTAGTTCAAGTTAAAGTTAACTTGTACCTAAAATGAAGTCAAATTTGTTAAGTCGTACTTAAACACATTCGGATTTTTTGTTAAGTCGTTCTTGAAATGGTTATGGTTTTTTCGTTAATTCGTACTTAAAACAATTCGGATTTTGTTAAGTCGTACCAAAAATCATTCGATTTTTTTATCTTTTGTACTTAAGTTACTTTTGTTAATAGTTTAAAAACTCTGTTGCTTATAGGTATTTCTAGCGTTACTTTCGACATCAACGGAAAACCCACTCGTTGCTTTGCAACGAGCTTTGCTCTAGTTATTATTATTTTTTTTCTTTTTCTTTTTTTTCTGACTCCTTTTCTGCTTCATAACTCAAAAAGTTTTCAACCGATATAAATGAAACTTTCAGAGATTATGTGCAACTATTATGCCTCAAAGATATCAAAGTTTCGATGACAACGTCACTTCCGTTTTTACGTTACGTCGTTTTTAAAATTTTAAAAAAGTCATTTTGTCCAGGGTATTTCTCAGAAACGCTTTAAGATAGAGTCTTGAAATTTTCTGTGGTTATGAATTTGTCAATTTACCTGTGCAATAAGCCTGGAAATGGAAATCCGTAGCTTCCGGTTGAAACCGGATGTGAATCAAATTTTTCAAAATATTGAATTTTTTGATCAACTCAAAAACGTATACGTGTTTTGTAGAGCTCATTAAGCTAAATCAAACACTGAAAACCGTTTTAAAATCGGACGATGCATTACAGAGATATTGGGGTTCAAAAATTGATTTTTCCGGAAATTTTGCTTCTGCATTCTGGGTTAAGAAAATAGTCTTAAATTCAAAGTTTAATTAACTCGTACCTAAAATAATTCGAAAATTGTTAAGTTGTACTTGAACACATTCGGATTTTTTTTGTTAAGTCGTTCTTGAAATCTTTAAGGATTTTGTTAATTCGTACTTAAAATCATTCGGATTTTGTTAAGTCGTACCAAGAATTTTCGATTTTTTTTTTATCTTTTTGTTTAAGTTACTTTTGTTATTAGTTTAAGAACTCTGCTTCTTAAAGGAACTTCGAACTTTACTTTCGACATTAACGGAAGACCCACTCGTTGCTTTGCAACGAGCTTTGCTCTAGTTTTTTTTCTTTTTCTTTTTTTTCTGACTCCTTTTCGGCTTCATAACTCAAAAAGTTTTCAACCGATTTAAATGAAACTTTCAGAGATTATGTGCAACTACTATGCCTCGAAGATTTCAAAGTTTCGATGACAACGTCACTTTCGTTTTTACGTTACGTCATTTTTAAAATTAAAAAAAAGTCATTTTGTCCAGGGGATTTCGCAAAAACGCTTTAAGATAGAGTCTTGAAATTTTCTGTGGTAATGAATTTGTCAATTTACCTGTGCAATAAGGCTGGAAATGGAAATCCGTAACTTCCGGTCGAAACCGGAAGTGAATCAAATTTTTCAAAAAATTGAATTTTTTTATCAAATCAAAAACGTATATATGTTTTGTAGAGCTCATTAAGCTGCATCAAACACTGAAAACCGTTTTAAAATCGGACGATGCATTACAGAGATATTGGGGTTCAAAAATTGATTTTTCCGGAAATTTTGCTTCCGCATTCTGGGTTAAGAAAATAGTCTTAAGTTCAAAGGTTAATTAACTCGTACCTAAAATAATTCGAAAATTGTTAAGTTGTACTTTAACACATTCGGATTTTTTTTGTTAAGTCGTTCTTGAAATCTTTAAGGGTTTTGTTAATTCGTACTTAAAATCATTCGGATTTTGTTAAGTCGTACCAAGAATTTTCGATTTTTTAAAAATCTTTTTGTTTAACTTACTTTTGTTATTAATTTAAGAACTCTGCTTCTTAAAGGAACTTCGAACTTTACTTTCGACATTAACGGAAGACCCACTCGTTGCTGTGCAACGAGCTTTGCTCTAGTTCTTATTTTTCTTTTTTTTTTTTTTTTCTTCCTAGACGCGAACTTTGAGGCTTCATATCTTGCTCATTTCTGAACGGTTTTTGCTCAAATTTTCAGGGCTCATAGACATTACAAAACACAATCTAAAACATTTCACAAACTTTAAAATTCCTCTTCCGTTAACGAGTTATTCCCCTTTTAAAATTTTTAAGGGCCTTTGGTTTCCAGACAAAGGCTCCGAGACTATGATAGCAGGGAATGGGAATCCAACGAATTTGAATAACAGAGACATTGAAGTTGTGCACATCGATTTTTGTTTTTGGATTACGTTTTTTATTTAGAAAAAGGTAGGGGGTCAAAAAATAGGGTTCCAAAAAGTGCGAAAATTTAGACATGTTTTTCTTTGTATCTTTTAAACGAAAAATATTTTGTTAAGACATGTATAATAAAAGTTGTGCAGAATGTTAAGGGCTTTCATTTGACACCAATAAAAAAGGGCTGGCCCCTAAATTTAAGGGCCAATAGCGCTTGAAAGTTTTTGCTTAATAACTCAAAAACGGTTAGGATTTCGATATGGCTGTCGCTGGAAAAGTTGTTTGTTGGGATCTCATAAAGATCGTTACAATGTTATTTTGTTGGTGATTTGTGTTGTATGAGTGTAAAAAGCTGTACATGTTAACATGTACCTCGTTTAATTTGGCAAGTTAACGAAAGTATATGTGCGTGCAACTGGCATAAAGTTACCACAGAAAGTATGCTGGTTTATACAGGAAATTTTCTTTTTAGAATAGATTTTTTTTATGAGTTTATGTCAGTTTTGTTAAGTTCTTATAGTGCACAACCCCTAAAACGAGAATCGGAAAACAAAACATTCTTCTTCCTTTGTAGTAAAACACAAAGTACGGATTTAAAATAAATCTATGTATTACATTTTAGTTTTCATACTGCATGCATTTAAAATCTACCTTAAATCAGAGCTGTGTGTGTACCGTTGCGTAAGCTATCCCGCACCCGCGGCCTTGGAAAATCGGTCACCATGGTCGCGACGGGGCTAACTAGCGGTCAGCGGTTATCTAATACACGAGAGTTGCGTCTCTCATATATGAGTTTATTTAGCCGCAAACTCTAGAATTGTTTTAGTTTATATACCCGTAAATAAAATACAAGATCTGTTTTAATTTCTTCATGTTATAAGAGTTTGTCCATCTTGTTTTTATTTAATTAAACATTAGAGTGTAAATTAAGAAGTCGTTCTGAAAATCTATAAAGGCGATATTACTACAAATCGGAAACTTCGGCAAACTTAAAATAATGGTTGGTTTGTAAGTCTAAAATGTTTTTAAATCTGTACAAATATTGTTTTAAATCAACAAACAACCCACAAATATTAAACTTTTAAATGATGATCATCCCTCGCACATGACCGAGGATATCCCACGCGAGTGGACAGGTTTGTGTTCTTCTGCATGTACCTTATCACGCGTGCATGTTTCAGACTTTTGTACGAACACAACTATTTTCTTTTATTATGATTTCAACTATGATATTGGTTTAAGATGTAAAAATAAATTTATTTTACATGTACAGTTGATTTAGCAATGATTAATACGATTGCGCACAAGGTATAGTTTATTATAATCAAAGTTCCATGTTTCATGTTTGCGGTAGGTGCTGGCACGATAAAAGGATGTCCTGAATTGAGGCATTCGGATTTTTTTTAATTGGCAAAAAGATTATCAGATTTGACGAAAATCATTTTTTGGCGACTTCTTATGTGTAACATTTTCACTTTCCCAACCGTTTGTTTACTCGGTCAGTCTGTGTTACTTCAATCGCAGCGTGCGATCGAAAATCATGTGTCGCTTCAGCGCACACAGCTGAGAACATCTATAGCCCCAGCCGGGTTATGTTTATGGCTGCAGATCATCAATTGTTATGTAATTGAGTAACAATGTATTGAAGGTTATCGAATATTTTTGAGTATCGAAGTGTGCTCTCACTACAGTGGTCAATTGTTAAACAATAAGGCTATTCTTCGAAGTCAATCATCTTCACATTTTACATGTAGGTGCGATATCGTAATCGGATAATGTTGCTAATAAATCAACCTGTTGAACACGGCTAACTTCTACAGATATGAACGGAATAATATATTATACTTAAAAGTTTTAAGTCAAAGGAAAATTGTTCTCGGATTAAGAAGTTATGAAATACGACTACATTATGCAACGCAGTCGGTCGCCATAGAAATCATCAAAGTACTGCAAGTGTCGACAGATTTCTTGTTTCTTTGAAATACATGTACCATGATAGTTCACTACCAGAGAAAAGCTAGCCAGCACTAACTCCAACGCACTAACAAAAAATTAGTTAAAATTATCGACTATTTTTCAAGCGTTTTCCGATCCCGATGTTAAACAACTGAAATTATTAGGCCGCCTTGCACTCAAACTAGGACTTGTGTTCATAAGGTGAGCCCGGATTCCTCGGGGACGGGTGTACCCTCGAGGATTCCGGCGCCTAATTAGGCCCTAGTGACAACGATTTCCGGCGCCAGGGCGCGGAGTAGACCATAAGTGAACAAATTATTTCTGTAATGTAGCGTTCGTAACAAGGCGCCCTGCGCCCAAACTAGGACTGTGCTCATTAGGTGAGCTCGGATTCCTCGGGCGACGGGTAATCCCTTGAGGATTCCGGCGCCAAATTAGGCACTAGTGACACCGATTTCCGGCGCCAGAGCGCGGAGTAGACCTTAAGTGAACAAATTATTTCTGTAATGTAGCGTTCTAAACAAGGCGCCCTCCAAACATTGAAAGTTCTTACTTCGCACAAAGATTGCTTATGACCTAAGTGTGTGTTATGATTTTGTTTTAAGGTTATTTTGTGAAGTTCAAGTTCATTGGAAGAAATTTCATAAGTTGTGTCTGCTTTATACTGTTTTTAAGGAGAAACATTGGATATTGCTTTTTCATTAAAGATTGCTGATGACCTGAGGATGTGTCATGAACTTGACCCAGGGTCAGTTGTGCAAGTTCAAGGTCGTTTGAAAAATAAATGCTTCTTTCTTGTCTGCCATATCTACATGTAATATACATGGAAATGATTAGAAGCTAAAATTTGACACAAAGATTGCTTGTGACATGTACTTAAATATGTCCCGACTTGAACTTTGATCATCTGTGCAAGTTCAGTGTCACTATAAGAAAAAGAAGCATCCATTATTTTCTCATAGATAAATAATTTAGTTATGATTTTGTTTTTCTTAGTGGGGAGGGGAGGAATTATTTGTGAGGTTGCCCACAGAACCGCCAGTTACTCCACTGAGAGCACTCTTCCACATCTCGCAACCAAAATTCACCTTAAATTAACTTAAAAGGAAATTGAATTTTGGGACATTTTAGTAGAAGGCAATATAAATTTTTATGGCAAATTTAAAACAAATTATATTAAACAAAATAAGTTATAGCTGCCTCACAACCTCCCCTACCACTACCACGGATTAGATTTTGAAGATTAATTAATTTTCTTTTATTGGCTTGTTAATACATTTCGGATAAATTTGTTCCCCGAAGCAAAAACGATGCTGAGTGCTTGCATGGCCAAACGTTATACGGAGAGTTGTCCCTCCCAATGAGCACCTCTCGTACAGCGCACCCTCAGGTTGGAGAAGGCGTCATCGTTAATTTTTGATTTTCTGAACTTACTTTTATCATATTGACAATCCTGTCTGATTAAAATCACTACCCTTAATTCTGCTTACATTCATCAGGGTCTGATAGGTATCGATAACAATTCATCTTCACATGACCTCTATATTTGCACACAACCTAAATATATATCTCATTTACCAAATACATGACTTTATCTGTTAATGAGAGGTGCAACTCTTCAGTCTGGGGGTTACATAGAAAGCAGGATTGAAATAATTTTTCTGTCTCCATTTAAAAAATTCCAATACATTTTCTAAAGCCCTGATTGGTCAGAATTTTAGGTCGGGTGAAGATAACCCCCTATCAATACCTGTCAGACCCTGTAAGGAGAAGAGGGTGCTTTTAATCAGACTGATTGACAATCCTTTTCCGACAGGAAGCTGCAACGGAAGACCTCTTCGTTGCTTTGCAACGAGCTCGTCTCTAGTTGTCGATTGACACTTGTTACATGTTGGTAGCAATAACTTTAGAAAACAATCCTAAATTATTACGTCAGCAAATTTGTTTGCATATAAAATAATTATAAGAAACCAAAACTGTTTATTATAATATCGTATCTTCGTTGTGCATATTGTTGGTCGGTTGTAGTCACACAATCGGAAATAATAGAAAATTAATAAACCATACAATAAAAAAAGTACAATTGAATCAACACCTTAACATCATGAACTAAATATTTCACTGCTATACCTTCGAAGAGTATATGTTTTAAATTTGTTATGATAAAATGTTTAGCTTTTTGATGATGTAAAAATGTTTCATGTACTTAAGTATACCTACAAAGTATTGTATAGGATAAAATCTGACGTAAGTCTGAACAGCTTTATGAACCTAGGACTTGTTTCGATTTCTAGGAATGAAGGACTTTGCTGGGACACCGCAAACTAATCTCGCGTGTAATAAGTTTTTATCTGATAAATCCCGAGTAAAAAGGGTATACAAAGTCATAAACTTTATTTATAGTTCAACAATGCTCATGTATTTTTGATAAAAACAAAGTATTTTGTGGACGACATCTTCTTTTACTAAATATATATTTGACAAGCGAAAATGCTACCGTTGATCCGGGGTGTTTTTTTTTGTTTTTTTGCTTGTCAGAAAATATGTAACATTTTTATACGCGTCAGTCACATTTAAGATTAAAAAAATTATTAATTGAAAATATAAACGGATATATTTTTTGTGTATTTGATATTTTACGTTATTAGAGTGCTTATGATAAAATCAAACTATAGATCATCGCAAAAATTACCGTTTACAGAGAAAAAAATTAATTTTTCTTCAGATTTCCTTCGAATAGCTTAGCCTTCAGAAAATTATAAGTGGTGATTTTTTTACTGATTCCAACTATAATTAATCAATGACACTATTTATAATATTTAGAATATTTTCTCTATATTTTTTTTGTTTCAAGGACGCTGTAGAGACCCGTTTATAGATGGTCGAGACTTAGATATATGTTTTATGTTTGCCGGTTTTCATAATCTGACAGAGGCTCAGGAGAAATGCGCGGCAATACAGTCAAGTTTCATCTCTATCACATCAGCAGAGGAAAACGAGTTTTTGACCAGATTGGCTGGTAAATAAATTTATTTCTTCTTTCTTTTTTTAATATTACTATAACTTATTTGTTAAGTTGCGATAATAATACACAGTTTAAGAGTTGTCAGGTTTGTATTTTTTCCACACATTAACGCGACTAAAATACAACAATCTGCAGTAAATATTACAATTTAAAAAATATATCCTTAGTCTATAAAGAGTATACTAGTATTACTTCTGCCATGACCTAACGACAGTTGTTATTAATTTTTCCATTCAATTAAAAACATCAATTGGACTTATGATCCTTGGTTTTTAAGTACGTTTACTTTTCAAGCTTACGCTAAACAAGATAATATATGCTAGTGAAAGTTTAAAATGCTTCATATCTATTTCAATATTTTTGTCAATGTATAAAAATATTGAAATCAATATGCACATTAAAGGTTGAAAATTGATCATGATCTCAAGGTAAGTCCAAAGATATTTCAGAAAACTGATAGAATCCCATAGTCACCTTTCAGCACAAATGAAAGAATATCTGGTGATGCTAAATACCGTTCTTTTTAGGGCCATTTCTATTGCTATTTATTAACGAAAATAAATATTTTAATTCATTAATTGGGTGGGTCTACTCCTAAGACGCGTTTAATCTTTTCGTTGCCAAACATTCGTGGTTGATGCGTCTAGATTTGCAAAATTCTACAACAAACTCAAAAGTTAGATGTGATACAGTCTCTAGTCTTTTGAGCGGGTTCATTTTATTTAGACACATATTTGTTGTATGATGGAGATTGTATAGCTATGTCTCCGAGATGTTTTTACATAATAATAAAATGAATAATATTTTGATTATAATGCATAATGTGTATGAAATGAATTTTGACTTACGACTTTCCTCGACAAAATAGCCTTCTTTAATAAATGTTAATATTAGCTTACATTTTCTGGCATGGTTTAGTCAGCCACAATATGATTTGTTTTTGAAAAGGTCGTTCGGCATATGTCCTTTAAGCGGATTTTTTCAGATGTTCGATACAGGTATTGTATCCGAATAGCTGATTGTAATGAGATTATACGAAGATTACGCGCAATTCAATGACTTGGTGTTTTTATCATTTTAGGTACTCTGTTAAATGTCTCTCTCCCAGATATCAGTTATACGCGGCCATTCATTCAGGGATTCTGGGACGGAACTGACTGGATCTTGGACAATGGAACACCTTTAGTGTACACAAACTGGGGCGCAAACCAGCCGAAGAAGCTTCATTTGAGAAAAAACTTAAAATTACAAAATGGGAAATGGCATACGATACTTGGTTCAAAAGTTCGACTAGTTTTTTGTAGTTATTTACAATAAATGAAATAAATTGAATGACGTTATATTTTAATGATATGATATTAAATACCACATTTTGAGTTGGCTCCGCTTTTTTAAAATATGGGTATATGATGTTATATGATTCCGACTATGAAAACACAGACACCATGAATGGTTAATTGCAATATACTCCTTTTTACTATTTATATAAGGAAACAGTTTTGCACTATCCAGTCCGCTCTTTAATATCTGAAGTGAACGTTTCTTAATCATTTTAAATTCATACAATTTTCATATAGTATTCTGATCTTTTATAAGGGATTGGTGTTTCTTTAAATGTTATTGTTGTAAATTTCGAAATGTTATAACATTGTCAGTATTTGTTATTCCGTGCGATGGGTATTTTATCTAAATAACCAAATTGTTGATTTTATTATTTTTCATCACGATGACTGATATACTTACATTTCTCCTTTGCAGGATAAAGAGGGTATGTAGATAAAGTTAAGATCTTCTTCAAACTTCTGAAAACTTAGAATCTGCAAATTGATACGCCAAACAATGCGGATTTAAAAGCTAAGAATCGTTTTGTTTTGATGGAACATGGGTACAATGTTTTTAAATTGGAACCATTATAAAATCGATATCGATCTGATGGTCGCAAGGTAACAATGATGTTTCAATGCAAATGTTTTTAAATTGACGTATTTGTTGATGAAAACAATCATCCATGGGAAGGTTACATTTTAATTCACACTTGTCAATGACATCAGAACTGATTAAACAATATATGACACACCTTTTCTGGAATAATATATACAAAAAGCAATATAAAGCTGTTCAGTTTGAGTCTGTTTTGTCACATAGGAAATGTCAAGCTAACATTGGGACCGGTCTTAACACCGATACATTCATTAGCTACTACAGTACACAGTTTTTAAAAAAATAATCAGTTAGATGCAGATACGATATTTTGACTGAGATGATGTACCTTTGTTTTGTAAAAATAAATCGTTTAGAGAGTCCTTGGAAGTATGACTTCAATGTTTGTTATCACTGTTCTCTGTGAGATGTCAATGTCTAAAATGTTGCTTTTCATCACTGCGTAATATTGCCTATATATCTTGGCTATATTAAAGATGACAAGTATTCTGTTTGATAGGAGAATTCTTTAATATACTGATAGGTAACACAATTGCATTTTGTATTAAGCGTATCTATTAGAAGGTAAATTTGCAAATTTACTTGTTATTTTGATTTTATCTATCTGCAATGCAAAAAAAACTAAAACCAAGACAAAGAATTCATGACATTATTAAAAAGGTTTTCTTTTTACTTTAGGCCAAACTGTTTCCAGTTGGTCACGAAACAAATATTTACCTATGTAATATGATACATCATTTTGTCATAAAAAGAAAATGTCTTTCCGCAAAACTAGCGGTCAAAAAAAACAAAACATACAAGCGCTACTTGACCTCATTACACATGAAAACGTTATAGTTTATACATTTAAAAAGGAAATGTGGTGATAACGAACAGTGTTCAAAATCAAAAGTCCAATGGAAGAATACAAAACAGGAGTAGCGCAATCACGGACCTCTACAAAAATATGAAGTAGGATCAGGTGCCATGGATGAGTGAGCATCCTCTGCTGACCGGTCACACCAGCCGTGTGCTTTTCGTTGTAATCGGAAAAACGCGACAATCCGTAGACAATTCGGTCATTGAATTCCAATCAATTCCAATTCCAATCATACCAATTTGGTAATGGCCTAACAGTAAGTAAGAAAGTATGAGAAACCCGACCATCTTGTACATTTGACAACCAAAATATAGTATGTAAAAGCAATATGAAGATTAAAATGTTGTTTACAAGAAAGAACAATGCCTTTCCATCGTATGGTGGTGGTGACGAAGTAACATGGAAGTTATCTTGACTTGTTAAGATAGCTATTGTGACTTGAGAAGATAATTATGTTGACCTTAAGTTATGTAGATGGCAGAAATATGCCACCATAAGTATTTTATCGACATGACCAAAAAGATATGTTGGCTTTTTTAGATAGCTATCGTGCATTAAAGGGACTTGGACACGATTTTAGATCAAGATTTTATTTTTTATTTTTTATATATATAATGGTTTACTTGCACATTTTGATTATTGACCAAAACTTGAATGTTAGAATCAAGTTATAAGAGAGATAAAGAGGTAAGAATTTATTGTTATGTAAACAAAGCTCAAGTCTTACATTTATCTACAAATAATGTAAAGTATGGAATTACCATTATTTCTTTGACAAAATGACTCGTGGAAAACAACGTAAACTTATTTAATGTGTTTATAATTAATATTATCAACATTATTATATAATTATCATATAATTATTATATAATTAATATTATCAACAGAAGAAAACAACATTAGATTAAAACCTATACCAATAAAACACGTATGTAAACAATAACAAGGCTCGAGCTTTGTTTACATAACAAAAAAATTCAAAGTCTGCATATCTTGCTTATATCTCAATATTTGACTTTCAAATTTTGACAAGCATTATAAATACCCATATTAACAATTCTTAACATTAACAAGAGGCCCATGGGCCACATCGCTCACCTGAGCAACAATAGTCAACCAGCTGAATGGAGTCATAATACAAAATATCTCGACAATGTGGTATAATACATGTTGATCCTGTATAAATAAAAATCCATTTTCCCCCTGACTATTCTTATGTTTATAATCAAGTCCCTTTTCTAACAGAATGATTTTATAGTCATATCATATGCTGAGCATTGCAGTTCTAAAAAAGATTGTAAACAATTGTTTATATATGTGATATAAACCTACATCAAACTCTGAACCCCTTGTGAGGCCCAAGAATCGTCCAGGTGCCAGAGTCTAAACAATTTTAAAGAACCAGCAATATGTCAAAATGCTTGCATATAAGTAAAAAAATATGTAATAACATTTCAGTTTTCGTGAATAATAAATATGTTTTCCTTTATACAATTGGATCCCCGATGTGGTGCCATCCTACTCCTTAAGATTTTGATTTTAACGAATTTGAACCTACACTATCTGAAGTTGCTTCCATTAAAATTACAGCTTTTCTAAGCAAATGGATTTTTAGAAGAAGATTTTTAAAGATTTTTCTCTGTATATTCCTATGTAAATATTTGTCTCCTACCGTTGTGACCCATCCTACCTCCGGGGATCATGATTTGAGAGGAAGATTTTTAAAGACTCTAATCTATATATTCCTATGTTTCTCAAAAGCATGAAAATTTCATTAGTTTTTCCTAATATTCAAAACAAGGAGGTATAAAGCGCAATGTTGCTACAAAACCATTTTTACAAAATTATATTATTGTTCATATTATTTTGCATATCATTTGGGCAAGCAGGCGCTCGATGTTTCCTTTAAAAAAAAACTGATAGGAAATCCCCCATTGTTAGCTAAAATACGTACTTTTTGTGAAATTAGCTCATTATTAAGATGTCATCTTTCTTTTTCTATTATGACTTCGATTAGACAATGTATCTTTCTATATCTGAATTAGATATATATTAACCTATCCTTTAGAAAATTTCTAAAGCTCTATTTATAACTTTGAATTTTGGGGCATAAAAACACTTTATCCCGCACATAGTTATTCTAAAATCTGAAAAAAGTATGAAATGAGGTCATAAGCGTCCACTCTACTACCATTTGTAAAGAAAAAGGCTAAAATTTAATTATGTTGAAACCTAAAAATAGGGTGTCCTATTTTTAAAATAGGTCTCAAAAACTATTAGTCGTACGAGTTATATTTCTCTGGGTCGATGGAGGTACATTCAAGTTATATTTTCATTGAAAAAAATATGTACATTTTATTTTCTTTAGACACCGGAGTTCTATGTAAAGACTTGAATTTTCAAAATAGATCCAACGCGGACTGATAAACATTACCCTTTTTTGAGACAAAGCTGCAACATTAATGTAAAGATTCAATCAATTTTTTTCTCAACAAATGGTGGTGTAGTTGATTCCAATGAACCCCTTTCAGATTTTTTTCAGATTTTTTAATCTTCAAGATATAACTGCAGCTGTGCAGGTCTATAGCTGTCGTCTTTTATAAGGGATTGGTGTTTCTTTAAATGTTATTGTTGTAAATTTCGAAATGTTATAACATTGTCAGTATTTGTTATTCCGTGCGATGGGTATTTTATCTAAATAACCAAATTGTTGATTTTATTATTTTTCATCACGATGACTGATATACTTACATTTCTCCTTTGCAGGATAAAGAGGGTATGTAGATAAAGTTAAGATCTTCTTCAAACTTCTGAAAACTTAGAATCTGCAAATTGATACGCCAAACAATGCGGATTTAAAAGCTAAGAATCGTTTTGTTTTGATGGAACATGGGTACAATGTTTTTAAATTGGAACCATTATAAAATCGATATCGATCTGATGGTCGCAAGGTAACAATGATGTTTCAATGCAAATGTTTTTAAATTGACGTATTTGTTGATGAAAACAATCATCCATGGGAAGGTTACATTTTAATTCACACTTGTCAATGACATCAGAACTGATTAAACAATATATGACACACCTTTTCTGGAATAATATATACAAAAAGCAATATAAAGCTGTTCAGTTTGAGTCTGTTTTGTCACATAGGAAATGTCAAGCTAACATTGGGACCGGTCTTAACACCGATACATTCATTAGCTACTACAGTACACAGTTTTTAAAAAAATAATCAGTTAGATGCAGATACGATATTTTGACTGAGATGATGTACCTTTGTTTTGTAAAAATAAATCGTTTAGAGAGTCCTTGGAAGTATGACTTCAATGTTTGTTATCACTGTTCTCTGTGAGATGTCAATGTCTAAAATGTTGCTTTTCATCACTGCGTAATATTGCCTATATATCTTGGCTATATTAAAGATGACAAGTATTCTGTTTGATAGGAGAATTCTTTAATATACTGATAGGTAACACAATTGCATTTTGTATTAAGCGTATCTATTAGAAGGTAAATTTGCAAATTTACTTGTTATTTTGATTTTATCTATCTGCAATGCAAAAAAAACTAAAACCAAGACAAAGAATTCATGACATTATTAAAAAGGTTTTCTTTTTACTTTAGGCCAAACTGTTTCCAGTTGGTCACGAAACAAATATTTACCTATGTAATATGATACATCATTTTGTCATAAAAAGAAAATGTCTTTCCGCAAAACTAGCGGTCAAAAAAAACAAAACATACAAGCGCTACTTGACCTCATTACACATGAAAACGTTATAGTTTATACATTTAAAAAGGAAATGTGGTGATAACGAACAGTGTTCAAAATCAAAAGTCCAATGGAAGAATACAAAACAGGAGTAGCGCAATCACGGACCTCTACAAAAATATGAAGTAGGATCAGGTGCCATGGATGAGTGAGCATCCTCTGCTGACCGGTCACACCAGCCGTGTGCTTTTCGTTGTAATCGGAAAAACGCGACAATCCGTAGACAATTCGGTCATTGAATTCCAATCAATTCCAATTCCAATCATACCAATTTGGTAATGGCCTAACAGTAAGTAAGAAAGTATGAGAAACCCGACCATCTTGTACATTTGACAACCAAAATATAGTATGTAAAAGCAATATGAAGATTAAAATGTTGTTTACAAGAAAGAACAATGCCTTTCCATCGTATGGTGGTGGTGACGAAGTAACATGGAAGTTATCTTGACTTGTTAAGATAGCTATTGTGACTTGAGAAGATAATTATGTTGACCTTAAGTTATGTAGATGGCAGAAATATGCCACCATAAGTATTTTATCGACATGACCAAAAAGATATGTTGGCTTTTTTAGATAGCTATCGTGCATTAAAGGGACTTGGACACGATTTTAGATCAAGATTTTATTTTTTATTTTTTATATATATAATGGTTTACTTGCACATTTTGATTATTGACCAAAACTTGAATGTTAGAATCAAGTTATAAGAGAGATAAAGAGGTAAGAATTTATTGTTATGTAAACAAAGCTCAAGTCTTACATTTATCTACAAATAATGTAAAGTATGGAATTACCATTATTTCTTTGACAAAATGACTCGTGGAAAACAACGTAAACTTATTTAATGTGTTTATAATTAATATTATCAACATTATTATATAATTATCATATAATTATTATATAATTAATATTATCAACAGAAGAAAACAACATTAGATTAAAACCTATACCAATAAAACACGTATGTAAACAATAACAAGGCTCGAGCTTTGTTTACATAACAAAAAAATTCAAAGTCTGCATATCTTGCTTATATCTCAATATTTGACTTTCAAATTTTGACAAGCATTATAAATACCCATATTAACAATTCTTAACATTAACAAGAGGCCCATGGGCCACATCGCTCACCTGAGCAACAATAGTCAACCAGCTGAATGGAGTCATAATACAAAATATCTCGACAATGTGGTATAATACATGTTGATCCTGTATAAATAAAAATCCATTTTCCCCCTGACTATTCTTATGTTTATAATCAAGTCCCTTTTCTAACAGAATGATTTTATAGTCATATCATATGCTGAGCATTGCAGTTCTAAAAAAGATTGTAAACAATTGTTTATATATGTGATATAAACCTACATCAAACTCTGAACCCCTTGTGAGGCCCAAGAATCGTCCAGGTGCCAGAGTCTAAACAATTTTAAAGAACCAGCAATATGTCAAAATGCTTGCATATAAGTAAAAAAATATGTAATAACATTTCAGTTTTCGTGAATAATAAATATGTTTTCCTTTATACAATTGGATCCCCAATGTGGTGCCATCCTACTCCTTAAGATTTTGATTTTAACGAATTTGAACCTACACTATCTGAAGTTGCTTCCATTAAAATTACAGCTTTTCTAAGCAAATGGATTTTTAGAAGAAGATTTTTAAAGATTTTTCTCTGTATATTCCTATGTAAATATTTGTCTCCTACCGTTGTGACCCATCCTACCTCCGGGGATCATGATTTGAACACATTTGAATTAACCCTACCTAAGGATGCTTCCACACAAGTTTCAGCTTTTCTGGCCAATTGGTTTTTGAGAGGAAGATTTTTAAAGACTCTAATCTATATATTCCTATGTTTCTCAAAAGCATGAAAATTTCATTAGTTTTTCCTAATATTCAAAACAAGGAGGTATAAAGCGCAATGTTGCTACAAAACCATTTTTACAAAATTATATTATTGTTCATATTATTTTGCATATCATTTGGGCAAGCAGGCGCTCGATGTTTCCTTTAAAAAAAAACTGATAGGAAATCCCCCATTGTTAGCTAAAATACGTACTTTTTGTGAAATTAGCTCATTATTAAGATGTCATCTTTCTTTTTCTATTATGACTTCGATTAGACAATGTATCTTTCTATATCTGAATTAGATATATATTAACCTATCCTTTAGAAAATTTCTAAAGCTCTATTTATAACTTTGAATTTTGGGGCATAAAAACACTTTATCCCGCACATAGTTATTCTAAAATCTGAAAAAAGTATGAAATGAGGTCATAAGCGTCCACTCTACTACCATTTGTAAAGAAAAAGGCTAAAATTTAATTATGTTGAAACCTAAAAATAGGGTGTCCTATTTTTAAAATAGGTCTCAAAAACTATTAGTCGTACGAGTTATATTTCTCTGGGTCGATGGAGGTACATTCAAGTTATATTTTCATTGAAAAAAATATGTACATTTTATTTTCTTTAGACACCGGAGTTCTATGTAAAGACTTGAATTTTCAAAATAGATCCAACGCGGACTGATAAACATTACCCTTTTTTGAGACAAAGCTGCAACATTAATGTAAAGATTCAATCAATTTTTTTCTCAACAAATGGTGGTGTAGTTGATTCCAATGAACCCCTTTCAGATTTTTTTCAGATTTTTTAATCTTCAAGATATAACTGCAGCTGTGCAGGTCTATAGCTGTCGTAAGTGATTAAAAAAGGCATTACTCTGCACATGTGTGCGCAATTTGAATGCAAATCAACATGTAAAACTTCATATTTATTGTTTTATTATAACGTTTTGTTTTAACAACAGTTTTGATTATTTTTTTGGTAAAAATAAGTCATTCCAAGAAATGCTTACATTTTGGTCCATACATGTGTAAAATAGGTTCGGACACCCATCCTAAGAAATTGAATATAGATTATGAAATTTGTTGATTCAAACTACTATTAAGTCTTTTTCAAGACTGTAACTTTTTAAGCGTATTATGTTATATACGATGCATTTGACAACGGCAATTGAAATTAAACTCCCATGGTATTATATGCAGAACAAGACATGTAAATTATGCAGAAGAATATATCTATGGTTTATAACTACAAAATATGGGTCTAATGGATGAGGTGAATGTTGTTTTCCACCCCTGATTTGATAATTTTATGTATTGTCTGGACAGATCCGGTTGGCCATTGGCCCAGTTTGTATAGACCAACGGAGTCCCATTGTCCAAGATCCAGTCAATTCCATCCCAGAATCCTTGAATGAAAGGCCGCATGTAAGTGTCATTCGGGAGAGAGACATATGAAAACGTCCCTAAAATTAAGAAAAACACAACAAAACTATCAGATCGATATACATGCATTATTTATGTGAAGAACAATTATAATTTAAACTAGAACTTTTTTGTCTTCAACAAAAAGTAAGGACTTTTCGACCTCCCCTTTCTCTTCTTTTAATTTAAAATGTCAGGAAAAATTATAACGAAAACGGTGCATTACACTTGTCATTAATAAAAATCACCCCTCAATCTGCATCTACTGCCTTATAGATATGCGACAAAAGGCTAAAGGGTGGACGGAAGTTGACATAAATTGCGTCATACTTTGGGTAACCCCTTCAAAATATAGCACTAATACGAATATTCATAAGGCGTCAATTTTGAATTCGATCAACATACAAGTTAAAACTAAGAAAAGGGGTACTATAAACAGTCAATTATAACTTTTGTTACACAAAGTTTATATAAACATGTATATAAATGCATATATTTTGAAATACTGAAACAAACACACGGTGCAGAGAAATCTCATTTACATATAGGTGACAACTTCCGTCCACTCTTTAGACATTTATCGCAAATCCAAGACAGTAGATGCAGATCGAGGGGTGATTTTTTATGAATGACAGGTGTAATGCACCGTTTTGATTGAATTGACTGTAAGCTTAGATGTTGAATGACCGATCGGGAGACGGAGAGGATAATTTTACCGATGAGTTTCAAGCAAAACTTCCAGCTGATGTGACAGTTTGAAATAAATTCAAGATGGCGGGGATGGGTACCTTGTGTATTATTAGATATAGGGTTTTTAATTTTTATTATGAGAAAAATATATAACGTCAGGTGCCTGTGCTCAAAAACTGTAAGATATAGAAAGTTGTCCACACTTACAAATTTGTACAACAAGACAAGATGCATCTAATTCTAAAAGTTGAACGTTCTAATTCAAAAACTAAACAAAGTATTTCATTTAATTTTTACAATTTTCCTTGTAAAAACCGGAAGTACCGGAACCGGAAGTCCAAAACCTTACACTCCATAGAATGATAGATTTGCTGTAAGACCGTTCCAAAACTGTATCAATATTACTTCCAGTTTTTAAAAAATCGTTGACAAAAATCTGTCGAGTATAATAATAATTAAAAAAGACAAAAACAATAGGTCTTTTCGACCGAAAGTCGAAAATCCCTAATAATGATTACAACTGCCAAGATTATATGTTTAGATATTTTTTTAAATAATAAAAAAGAGTTATAATACCTTCAGTCAAAAAGTACATCAATTATTGTTTTGTAAGAAATAAGACCTTTTAAAGAAATTGTTTTCAGTTCAATACTTTTAAGTCATACACGTTTATGTCTTTAATGGAACCAATATTTACACACAGTCTCTCTCTCTCTCTCTCTCTCTCTCTCTCTCTCTCTCTCTCTCTCTGCAGACTAGACACACAGTGTGAAACATGTACCGATATCAAGGACCAATGAACCTAAAATGTATAGTCTTTACAATCTGGTTGAATTAAAAACCTACTACTGTAGAGTCCATATTTTACTTTTAAAAATTCCGCGATTAGTTTACATCTGTCAGAAAAATAAAAGAGAGATTTTTTATTAAAAACCTGTGAGATGTGCTACTCGCAATTTTACGCGGTATTTAATCATAGCGTTTAATTAGTGTTCAATTAGGAATCGACAATATGCCCCTTTTAAAAAAAATATTTTTGTTTTTGGAAAGTACACGGCTCAATGGTCAAAGGCGTCAAAATAGTTCTACAATGTTTGCTGGTTTGAGCCCTATCGTGGTCATTAAATGTTGTGCGATGAATCCTTAGATAAGGTGTTTTATCCATATTGTCTCTTTGTTGTCTTGGACCAGCCTAATGCAGTTGTTATAGAGTGAGAGTTAATCTGCGATGGAATGATCCCCGTCGAGTGGAAGTCAATGACTCTCATTTGCATAGCACTGCGGAAATCATAAACAAGCAACGGCCATCTGCACCTTCACATCTTGCAGATGAATTCGACTTTAATTTACTTTTTTATGAAGACATGATATAAAGCTTCATTCAGACATTGACTGCAAAAAGTGTGAGTATTATATCTTTTTACTGGTATAATGTTCTTTCTGTTGATATAAAAATAAACTTATGAGTATGGACATGTAATTTAAATGTTTTGCAATAAAAATGTAACAAGTGTTTCGAAATACCCCAATGACTCAATATATTTTTGACAAATGCCTACAATTATGGCTAGGTACTACTATGATTGCATTTGTCTAATCGGTGCAATCTGTCGGTCTTTATTTGAACCTTATTTGGTTTATTGATAGATAACATGAACTCAGATTCGATAATGAAACTATCGTTTGTTTTCTGGCATTGTTATCTGACAACAGTTTTTCATTTTGTTTAATTTCGTTTAAATTCGTTTTCATTGTATATTTGCCTAAATTACACAAACAAATGATATGAAATAAAACAGCAACAAACATTAAAATAGAGATGCTAAAATGTTTGGTTACCTGCTAATCTCTTCAGAAAGTAGTTCTCTCCTTTTGATGTGATAGATATGATACTTGACTGAATCGCCGCGCACTCATCCATACCCTCTGTCAAATTATGATGGCCAGCAAACATAAAACATATATCTAGGTCTCGACCATCTATAAACGGGTCTCTACAGCGCCCTAAAAATAGAGAATAACATCTTTGAAACTGTGTCACCAAACAAATATTAAGTATGGGAAGTCGGAAAATGTTATCGAAATGAAATACAGTTTTAAAAAAATTTAAATCTTTGCCTTGCCATAATAAATTGTTTAAATTGTTCATACGTTTAGATGCAATATAATACTGCCATCCGATGTCGTGCACTCCAGCATCCTGATGTAGAAAAATGGTATTGAAGAGTCGACATTGACCGCTCAGAGGGGAGTACTGAAAGGACAGGCATGTACCATAGATCTCGCACGTCTTGCTGCAGTCTAGACGACTTCTTGCAGACAGTGAACTTATTATCCACAGGTCAAATCTAATGTCCTTCATTTCCATGACCATTACAAAACTTGCTCCATGGTAAGTAATGACCTGCGTAATTGGTCCCAAAATAAGACACAGTTTTAACAAGAGTTTCACTCTGTTGGACATTTTACAAATGAGAGCTCCAGCTTAAAAGTTGATAGAGAACACAATATTAATCCAATATATATTTTTTTGATTGATGTCCGTGACCTTTCTCAACTTAAATTTGACTCGCAATATAGAACTTTTTTACATTAATTGTTACTTTGGGTTTTTTTTCACAAATCAATATTTGCACAATTTGGTGTTTAATTGATCATCAAACTTATTTCTATCTGCTTGCAAGTAAAAGTTAATGTATCTATTGATTTAAAGGTGCTAGATCAGAATTTTTATCAAATGTTATGAACGTTGTAACACGATGCTTTTGTTGGTTCAAGTAAAATACAGTACTTTTAACGATCATTTCAATGATATATCTATGGCAAAAAAAGATATATCTGTTTACCAAACATACTTAACATAGCTAGTAGATTATTCGCTTTCGAATATTTAGAGGTCTTTGAACCTTACTTTTTATGTATGAAACATTTATGTTCCGATATAATTGATGAAATGTTTTCCCCTGATTTTCTTCATGATGAAAAAATGTCTAAAGATGTTATATGCTTTCTTTTTAAAAAAAACCAGTAGGGTGCATATTATTAAAACAAAGGTGTTATGTGCTTTCCTTTTAAAGAGACGATGCATCTTATTAAAAAAACGACTTGAACAATTTTTCCAAACGGTTTCGGTATTTTTGTAATACTCATAAATGTATAAACTTTCAGAAAATTACAAATTTCTCCATTAAATCAATTTAATGATTTGATTAAATTAAAAACTACATTATATGATTCATAAATATATACATCGCAACGTGTTACGGGGTTTTGCTTTTCTGTGAATATATTCAAATCTCCTTAAAGTAAATATATTGGTAAAATTTTCAAGTCTCTATCTTTTATGGTTTTAGAGTAATAACAATAGCAAGCAATTCATATTCTCAATGACTATGTCAATGTGGGGGCTGATGGGCCGTAATTTGCAATGTCTTTAGAAGTCTTACAAACATCAATAAAAAAAATATGTTTCACTCTAACCAATAGGGATATGAAAAGTCAACAATTCACAGATTTTAAAATGTCCTTAATCTTTTACCTTTGTGTTATTTTGATCGGCCAGAGTAGACGCCTACATCCCAGGTGGTCACCAATGCATAGTTCAAAAGTTGAATGTGATGTTTTTAACAAATTCAGAGAATATTAGGGGCATTGGGGCCCTCTTTTTTTTTAAATTCGTCTTAGGGTCTGATCTTCGGCCAAATGTCGTAATAGAATGTAAGAATGAAGTCCAGTATCCTAACTATTAATTAAAATCAAGGTCTAATATCGCGAAAAAACAGAAATGGGCTAAAGTAGAGAAAAATAAATGTGTTTTCAAACTTCTAAATGCCTCTTGCATAAGAGTATTAAAACATTTAGGTGCCCAGAATGGTTTTGGGTGAAAAGACTTATGGTACAAAGTCAAACACATGAGAGCTTTATAAAGTTCTGAATGACCTTGACCTTTTAAACATGGGAAAACACCAAGGAAACTATCGCAAGTGGTTTCGGATCTCTATAATTATTCGTTTTAATATTTAGAATTTTTAGCAAAATCTTAAAAAATTTTCAGGACTCTTAGGAGCTACAAAATGTAGCAAAGAATGGCTGCACTTAGCGTCGGGTTTTGGGCCCTTTTCGGTCGCTTTTGTTGCGTTTATTTTTTAACCTAGTATCACTTCTGTTTATTTTTTTAAAGAGTCTAGATAATTTCCAACATGAATTAAGATTTTAGACTGTGATACAATAAACTCATTCTATGTTTTTCTCCTTATAACTTTCGAAAAAAGGAGAATTTTCGCTTATCTGCCCTTGATCAAACATAAGATTGATATTAATATGCATAAGAGGTGGAGCTGACATTATCAGAATGGTACTAAAATTAGACTAGCATGAATAACAATGCCATGTATAAAAATTTATGTGATCACTCTTTCTTCATGACCCTATCTATTCTATATGGTACAAGTATAATATTTACTATGGTTTCAACTATACGATCACGCCCATGTAGGTACAGAACACTTTGAATCAGTGCCTTTCACCTTAACGTGTTCGAAAACATTGTCCTAGTTAGCACATAACTTGCTACCTTACACGTCACGTGATAGAATTTGTATTCACAAAGTTACCTGAGGTGAGGAATCACGTGGTGAATTATAATATTCAACATGCATCAGCCCTTGGTTACAACAGGGAAAGCGAAACTAAGAAGAAGCAGTTTTTTCTCATTTAAACCATGAGCGCATGTTTGTCTATTAATCTCCTTTTGACATAACTTTGATAATGCAAATATACAACTACTGTTAAACGGAGAACAATAGACAAACATGCGCTGACTATGTATGAAGTCAGTATAAAAGTGGGCCTCCTCATTATCGTATGGAGATTCAAGAAATCGTGATGACCCCTGCCTATGAAAACAAATTCGTACTTGGTAACAACATACTTTTTTTTAACGCAATTACGTAAAGTTGCAGTTTAGATGTTGACCATTTCTGCAAATTGAAAGAAAAAATCTTCGTTTAAAAGTTTATTTTCTCGCAAATATCGCATGTCCTTAAGTGCAGTCATCCTTTCCAAAATTTTTGTATTGAATTTAATGCAGATATACAGGCATTGTTTTGTAGATTGTCTAAGAGATAAGAGAGGAATTAAGTGCTTATTCGTTTAAACTCAAACTAACATAAACAATTTATAAAATAAATAACAAAACGTATATAGATGCAAAAGCGCTCTCAGAAGTGCAGTTTTATAATTATACAAGTCATACAAAACCATTTTTCTTGTGTTCTTTTTTATCTACAAAAGCAAAGCAAAAAATATTAGCAAAATATATAAACAAACATTTATGACTTATTGTGAGGGCGGGTGGGTGGTGAAACTTCTGATTTCACTGAGAGAGAGAGCTATCGAAAGACTTAAAACTCAATTCTTTACCAAATCGTGCGCACCTTACGAGAATACCTGTAGAATTTCTTTGTGGGCGACGGCTGCGGACACATTTTCCTCTTCAAAATTTTTTAGAAAATGGGCCATTTTTTTTTATCATTTTTGACCAAATCTTAAAAATATGCCAAAATGTTGAGGTCAAAATTATTTTTGAAACAAGATAAAAGTCTGTAACTTGGTTCCTTATATACACACAGGTTCAAGATGGTATAAATGTATTTTGAAGAGATTTAAACAATTTTTAAATTTTAGGGCAAATATTGAAAGAAACTGTACCTACTTCTTTAATGAAATTGAATGAATTCTTTTCATAACATCATTTTAAGATGGAAATTTTATCTTCAATCAAAAGAAATCAATACTTTGTTAGTATAGTTTAAAAAGATGCGTATTTGTCAGTACCTATTGATATGGAAGACAAGAAGTATCTAAACGTTTTGTGGAAAGGTGTTCTGTATCAATGTAATGCACTGATCTTTGGTCTGGCTTCGGCTACCAGAATTTTTACTAAATAATGAAACCTAGCTTTGCTTTTATTCGGCAACAAGGAATTTTATCATTTTATTATATTGATTTATTTTAGGCAGACAATTTTGCTCAGTGTGAACATCATGCAAGAAATCTAAGTGGTTTTTTTTTTTTTAGATATTTGGACAGAGATAAAGTTCAAGCTTTAAAAAAAAACAGCATTTATGATGCAGAGATGTTATTAAGTGAATTTTCGCTGTTGATAATTTTAAGAATTATGATGATGACAATGCTTTAGTATAAAAATTAAGAATAACAAAGCAATTCAATAAAAAAACGCGACCAAACTTTATTAAAAGGCTTTATAAAAAAAACCAAGAAGGTAAAGGTACCCTACGATATAAAAATCACAACAACAATACCTCGTGCGTTCCCATTCACGCAAAAATGGCTCCTCTTAGAATTGAAATAAAAACCGTTGTTACGTGGTCTAGTTCAGCTAAATGAGCTGTGTCTTACTTTCGGGTTTTTCTCGTTCCACATATGCAGTCTATCAATGTGTTTCAAAAGTGTACCGTGCAGTAGCGCATGATGTTCGGTGTCTATCAGAAAGACGAGTTGCCCTATTGTAACGGATATGTGGACGTGTCGTTAAATGACGTTTTTTTCCTTTCTGGTAGTCTTCAAAACTTCTGATTGCATATAATTTCCGGACAAGGCTTGGAATAATTTTGTGGTGTCTGTAAATAAAAACTCTAGCGATCTGTCGTGAATGCTATGAATTTAATAAAGCAGTCTTTTTGTTTCGGAGATCATTTTTAAAGGCTATAAGTAAATAAAACAAATATTGTGAAAGGAAACAAATCTGTCGTGAACCGCGCTCTGATTCGACCACACATACTGATCTTCAAAGTTTTTTGGCAGATACGCGCCGAATTTCACTCAACTGGTTATATTGTAGCAAGGGACAGTTTCGGATAAAGTAAAATTGAGAGTTGCCTTACTTGAAGGCTTATTAGTGTTGCTTAAATCTAGAAATAATACTTTATTATTATCATTAGTTAGAGAAATGTCTTTTGTTGAAATTGATATGCAATATGTAGGCCCTAATGTGAAGTACATGAAAATCAGAAGTAAAATTCGACACTTGTGGTTTTGATTGATGTGTTTACGTTACACATTGAAATTGCAAGTTACAGATGGGAGGTAAAATAACACGAAAAGTAGGTGGATGGGACATAGTAAACTACACACAGATAAGTTTCTGACATCTGATGGTGCAACATGCACATGGTACGGAAGGTCAACATTATGCAGGGAATTAGCTGGGAGAGGTCTAAAAAGCTGAAAAATAATGAAAAGTGGGCGAAATCTAAAAAAAACATTATGTAGAAAAAATTTTCACATGAATTGGTGAATGACCTTATAAGGAGTGACTTAAAGATATTTGTACTGAATGGGAACTAAGGAAATTCTAGTTATATATTTCCGTAGACACTATCCCCTGCCTACAGTGAGTTGTATAAAAAATGTCCTCTGCACCCTATGTTTTTTATGACCAGTTAAAAGCAGGGAACCAAGCGAATCGAGTCGTCTTGATAAACTGACATCAGAAAAACATTCATAAACGCGCTCCGCTCAATTACATATTTTTTGACATGAACATTTGAGCATTTTAAACAGCAGATGGTTGTGCCAACGACTTAAAAACTGAGTAAGATTTTTTAATTATAGAACATTAAAAGTGGGCGTTATAAATATTTACCTCTATACATAGGACAGGTGTTCAACGTTACCGCTTTTGCTTTAGAAAAACTTTCAAACCTCATTGTAGTCTTTATTTGTTTGAATACAAATGCTAAAAATTGTAAATCTTGAAAACATACACAAGAAGGAGTCAACCATTAATGATACAGTATCAACTTATGATACAAAAAATAATGTAGACGTCAAAAGAACGGCCCAAACTACTTTTATTTGTGTTTTGTATTTTGAAACAAAAACTATATTCCAAAAGAAATGAATAAGACCGAACAGATGGAATTCATAGACATCCCACTTACACACATATGAACACAGGTAGCATCCTAAATTGTATATATGTGCATATGAACAAATTTTTATCTAACTGGCGGTGAACTGTTTTAATTTTATCATACGTTTGTCTTATTTAGTGACTTCAAACAGAATATTTTGCAAGTAAATGTCATCACAGTAATTTAAGTAACGTATACATCGTTGACTCACTGTTATATACGGTTGGCAATGTGAGTCGTTAATTGTATTAAACGTTTTGTGTATGTGTAATGTGTATTATCTGTGTACGCAGGTCCAAAATAGTGTACAAGACTGGAATATCAAATGGAGTAGTGAATGAAAGTCTTGTGTTCCTACCAGACCTACGTGTACATGTATCTCTCGACGACTGTTGCCATCAGCCCGTGCTTTTGATTTGCTACATTGTACTTCTAATGAACATAAATTGTAAAACGTATTTTTCGGGGTTTGGGGTTTTTTTTGTTCCATTCTGGAGGTGTCCTGAAGCCTTTCGGTGGCCAGTCCGCAACACCAATCAATGCCAATCACATTAAAAAAACCATAGAAATGGGTAAATTTGGAATTCATATTTGTCTGACGATAGGAATTATTAAACTTTTATTGTTTGAAGGAGGATACATCCGATATCAAGCCCGCAAAAAGATAATTAGACCTGTTAGTAAAGCAGTTTTAAAATTCAATATTGCTTTTTGAAATGTTCATTTTTACCTGGCCTTCTAATGGTGATTTATGATTACATAAAGTCCAACAAAAACATAATATGATGTTTATATTGATATTTGAGATAACTTTTTACGATATCTATATGCGGGTGTAGCAGGTGGAGATTTATGGAAGGTGGTAACCTTAACACTACCTTTTAACTTTTAGAACATCGAAATTTTCATTTTAAGAAAATGTAAAACCTTAATTTTTGCACAGGGGTGGTGATCTGCTAAGGGGTAGGGAGTAAAGCTCTTTATTTATTTTAGACGTACTTACATTCTCAAGAACTAACTAATCCCTTACCCCTCCTCGTACTTCCTAGATCCACAAATGATATAACCAAGGGAAAGGTTCGATTCTTATTAAAATAGTTAGGTAAAAAGAAGTATCGAAGAATTGAACTTAATTTATTTGCACATCTTTCATCCGGACACATCATAAATAGCAATGATACTGCTTACAGTTATAGTTATAATTGTATTATCAATTAATAATTGATACAATTAATTTGGGGTTATAAACGCGTAATATACACTTTTAAAAAATGCACACAATATGCAATAAGTCAAAATACCAAATCTAAAACAAATAACGTTAGGAAAAAAAATGCTAAGATCACATAAAAATTATGTAACAATTAAAAAAACATCATACCCCGTAATAATGAAAAAATGACAATAACAAGCCGTCAACCATCTCAAAAATTTAGAAAACGAAATACAAATTCAAAGCAGAGCAACACAGACCTCCAAAAAGATAGAGGTAGGATCAGTTGCCATGGAGGAGTGAGCATCCTCTGCTGACCGGTCAAACCCGCCGCTCTTTGTCGTAATCGGAAAAAACCCGGAGAAGTACGTAGACAATTAGTTGATTAATTATGGTCTAACAATTATGATTGTTGTTGTATTTTTTCTTACTTTCAATATTTTTTCTTCCCTAAATGTTTTACGCCACAGCTTGATGGCCTATATACTACGCCCCTGCTTAAAACGAATTACAAAATAATACCACTTATTTTGTAACAAAAGACTCAAAATTCTAAAGATAGAAAGGGCCTACACTAAATTTTTTTGTCAGACAATTCAAGAAAAAACTTTGGCCTGTACGTGCATTTTGACCGTTTGTGAAATACTTTGAAATAATATCATTAATGAACGGATAATTAGGTAGTTCGTTAAAAAATAAAAATATATCATTAATAAGCAGGATTCTGACTACAAATGGCACTGTGTATACTGTATCCTTAACGGTCGCTATTTGTATTAGTTCTTCATTTTTTCATTAATCATTTTCTTAAATCAATAGGCACATGAATTTTTTATTGCAACCAAACGCTCATTAGCTTACTAAGAGTTACAGCAACACAATCTATAGACAAAATCAATTTTTGGTAACAATTTTTAGATATTAAAATCAATGAATATTTTTTTTAAAAAGCCTCAACATCAAAGAACAAATATTACATTTCTTTAAGTTTCTTTACAAACAGTCTCAGATTCAAGAACTGTTGACTCTATAGCTAGTACTCTGTACACGCGTTGAAATTATATATTATCCTATGTCACTTTACGAGTGGTATTTGTTTGTAAAATGCTCAGCAGAACCCAGCTTATGTTAAGACTGGTTATAATTATGGTACCAGTTACCCTCCAGGTCGCTTGTTATCAAGGATCAAGTTTTGTTATGATCAGTGAGATGAAGAACATTAGATTTGACCTGGAGATTATATTTTCACTGTCTGCATGGAGTCCTCTGGACTGTTCCAGGAAGTGTGAGACCAATGGTAAATGTCTGTCCTTTCAGTACTCCCTTCTGAGCGGTCAATGTCGACTATTCAATACCATTTTTCTGCATCAGGAGTCCGGAATACACGAAATCGGATGGCAGTATTATGTCGCATCTAATAGTATGGCCAATATAAACTTTTTTTATGTCAAGGCTGATATTTAAAATATTTTAATGCATTTTTGTTATGGTATTGTTTCTAGACTTTTTCTTTAAAAAAATGTTATATATAACAATTTCACAGATTTTATTTTATTTAATTTAAAGGGCGCTGTAGGAACTCGTTCATTGATGCACGAGTGTTAGATTTGTGTTTTATGTTTGCTGGCTTTTACAATTGGACAGAGGGTATGGAAGAATGTGCGGCAATTCATTCGAGTATCATCTCTATTACATCAACAGAAGAAAACGAGTTTCTGACCAGATTAGTTGGTAACTTATTTTTTGTCTTGCATTTGTTTCAGATCACTGTAGAATCATCATTGTTCGTAGGGGACCGATGTTCGTGGCTTTCGTGGGTAACCCTTGCCCACGAATTTACATCCACTCATCCGCACGAACATATAATTATAAAAGCATTGGTTTTATATCTCTTTACGAAATAGAACTTGCTACCAACGAAATTACGTCCCCACGAAACAGGAAATTTTTGGCTACCCATGAACATTGACCCCCAAGAATAATAATGATTCCACAGTATTTGTTTTTTTAGTTTATATGAATGTTTACATTAATATTTTAAAGACATCATTGCTAATAATATGTATCAATTTGTTTACAATTACATATATAAATATATATATATATATATATATATATATATATATATATATATATATATATATATATATATATATATATATTATTTTCACATTCGCCACTGTGCGTGTGTGTGTATGTATGTGTGTCTATTTCAGCCTTTTAAGCAAAATTCAAAGAAAACCCTCGCATGCATGTTTATCAAACTTCGAACACTTTTGAAGCATGGTTAAAGGACAAACCCTCTTTATTCTTATTTTTAAGTAAGTCTGTAAAATATCTATTAAAATATCGTTAATTACAACACTTAAATTAGAAATTTTATATTTTATGTACGATTTGACAATAGGCATTTCCGGTTCGCGAAAATTAAGATTTCAAATCAACAACTTGATATTTTGATGCACTTAGGCCTCGTAAAGGTAAGAAACAAACGTTTTCTAGACATGGGGAATTAAAAAGGATGTCTAAAGTGATAAACTAAAGCGAGCAGGAGATTAAGTTCATCCAATCTCTTCAAAACAAGCAGTCGTCTGAGCCGAATGTCGGGCTAATTTCCATAATATGTTTATTATTCAGAAGAGACTTTGACGATACCGTCAACATTATTAGCCGGAAATTCATTTCACGTTAAGCGCTGTAGATATGTTACTCTATCAAAAGATTTGCGTTTATATTACAACCTGTTAACTCGAATTCTCCATATAGGGCAGACTACAAATCGCTATATCTTAGATACGTTTCATAGTCATTATGAAAATTAAATTTGTCTAGACTTAACTGTCTGAATAGGTAATGTATGTCATTGAATAAAGAGAATGGAACTTTATTACTAAAGTTTAAAACATTTGTGGTGTGTTTTGTTTTCGCTATTAATGGGATGAATTGTTTAATCTTGTTCATTCTAAGCATAAATAAACAATTACTAACGATAAACACATGTATTTTAGCTCTAAGTTTTGCTTCAACATTCAAAATGTAAACAAAAGCTTTGCTTACATAGCAAAGAATTGTAAGCTCTGTAACTCGCTTATAACGCTTATAACGAATGACATTCACATTTTGGCTGCCTATTAAAAATGCCTTACTGAAGAATTGTACACATTAAAATTGTAAAAAAAATTTTTGACCAAAATCGTGACCATTCCCCTTTAAACTCTTAAAAGTTGCGTAAACTTTAAAATTTACGGATGCATCAAATATCCACGCTGTTGCTTGGAATTCTAAGACTTTTCTCGTTAAGTAAAATTGAATATGTTTATTTTCAGTAATACATTTCCAACATAATGCAAGAGAGAGAGAGAGAGAGAGAGAGAGAGAGAGAGAGAGAGAGAGAGAGACAGAGACAGAGAGAGAGACAGAGAGAGAGACAGTGAGAGAGAGAGAGAGGTGACGAGGAGGACTGGGGAGAGAGAAACAAAGAAACAGAGAGAGATAGAGAGAGTGTGAAAGAGTTATAATTAAGAGTCGAAGTGAGCTAAATAAATGCAGTGATTCTCCAATTCATCGTTAGTCAAACAAATTTATGTTCTTGACGGTTATAGAACTAAAAACAATGAAAAAATTAATAATCCTTCTAAACATCTTGGTTATTACAGTTTCGAATTATTACACCTAAACGTACCTCTTTTTATTCTATTTGAACAGCCAACATATGGTATCGCCATTGTATTTGTGATCAATTCTTAATGCGTTTAATATACTTCATGATGGAATATTGACCTAGGGGTTTTGTTGTGTTCTAATTTCAGGAACTCTGTTAAATGTCTCTCTCAAAGATCATTACAGGCGGCCATCTCTTCAGGGATTCTGGAACGGAGTTGACTGGATCTTGGAAAACGGGAGTCCGTTAGTGTATACTAACTGGGACATAGATCAACCAAAAAAACTTGACACAAAACATTACATTAGATTAGTCGATGGAAAATGGAGAACAACAATCCCCACAATTATAAGACCTATTTTTTGTAGTTATAATCCATAGGTCTGTTTAACATGGATTCTATGTACGAGTTGAAGTTGGTGTAAGTTCACGCTATTTCTTTTTGTGTTTTTTGTTATTAAATAAATCAAAATAGCTTTAATAGAATTTGGGGATTGTAAAAGATTTAGTCACATTTGGAGCTAACAACGTCATGGTTTGTTTTTCATTTAACTTTAAGTAGTATGAGATATAAAAGTGGATAAAAGTACTATCTTTGCTTAAGAAATTCCAAGTTTAACAATACTTGACAAAATTTATGTTTTAAACACCTTTAGAAAGGTAACAATAATGAAAATAAAACCAAGACTAGTTACGTAATGTATTAGAATTATGTTTTTAACAGTGTAAAATTTGTTATGTCGTCTGAATATCTATCAATAGTTTACAGAATACTTGTATTAAAATGCACAAAAACTGGTTAAAAATGCATATGTATGTTATTGAAAATGTCAACAGGTCGGATACATGTATGATTCTTCTTTGTAAAAATATAAAAGCATCGTAGAGTTCCGTAAGAGAACACTAGATAGTAACACGGCAATTCACTTTCACCAAATCTGTAAAATAACATTTTGCATAAAATCATAAAAAAATAATTTGCCCCATGTGTACCTTGTTAAGTAAAAACCAAACCCCCATTTATCAACGAATTGTCTACGGATTTTTCCGTTTTCTCAATTACGACAAAGAGCACACGGCGGGAGTGACCGGTCATCAAAAAATTCTTACTCGTCCATAACACCTGATCCTACCTTTAATAATTGTAGAGGTCCGTGTTTGCTCTGGCCCTGTTTCATATTTTTCCTTTGTTCGTTATTTGTTGGTATGTCATCTTTCAAGAATAATAGTGTAAAATGGTTCCGGGCAGAGTAATGGGAAATCTGAGTATTTGGACTTCTTAAAGCTAAACACCGCTCGTAAATAGGCACTGTCCGCCATAGTTCTCCTTCATCACTGCTGTCCCTACAACCCTTATATAAGGGACAGACCTCTAAACAATTCAAAGTACTTCGCTGTAGAGGTCTCACCTGTGTGGACGTACATCATGCCTCGCCGTGTTACTCGGTCGCGATGAAATTATCAAATTTACGCACTTTTTTCAAGATAAGAGTATACTAACATCAATAAATTGGTCAATCCATCATTTACAAACAGAATATGCACATAGTTTAAGAAATAAATGCATAAAATCCAAAGACGACGAAAGGAATACTACATGTCGGCCACGAGTTTCAGGTGTGCTATACCAGGTACCTCTTTGACGGTGCCTATTTACGAGCGATGTTCAGCTTTATGCATTGTAACAAGTCTAATCCAGTTGATTTGTAAGGTCATCGTTTTATTATTTCTGGAGACAACTAAAGTTTTATGTACAAATTAACAAAATAATAACTAATACAAGATTTATTAAACGTTCTGCCTGTACATATTATTGATTTACAACAAAAGTGATAACAATATATGTTTAGTTGCTCTTATTGTTGTGCTAAAATATAATATTATTGAGCTCTGTAAAAATTCTGAATAAAGTGTCCACAGGTTTACATTTATTTTGTATCTATGCACCGTGGTTTGTTTTTAATAAATGAAGGAAAACATATATGCCTTACCCAAGTAATTTTACATTTTTTGTAAGGTTTCAATGACTATTGTGTTGTATATACTAAAATACATTAAAAAATTTCTTTAATTTTTTTTTAAATCAACAATCTCAGTTTCTGTATACTAATTTGTGTGTTTCAAATATTGTTTTCAAGTAATTTGTTTTTGTATTTAATTTTAAATCGTTGTTGTTTGTTTACTTTTGATCAACTTAATTTTCTTTTACGGTATATGTAAACGATTACATTTTAAAAGTATCGATCATAAATATAAAAAAATTATACATTCATTCTATTCACAAGTCCTTCACGCATCATCTTAGTGCAAAATTGTAAGCTTAAATTTTCAAAATTAAACAATTCAAAGAGGAATCCATTGAAGTTTAATATATAATGGTTACAATTTCGATATTGCACATTCAAAGAAAACGAGAGTTTAGGTTAATCTTAGTTGTCATCAAAGGATAGGGTCCTTCCTTTCAATTCCTCTCTAGTTATTTCGAAGAACATCTGCAAGTTAAATCATTCTCCACATTTGTAACGAAATCTAAGCATAACAGATGTGAAAGAGACAGAGTCTATATTTGAATTGCAGTCGACAAAGTAAAGTCGTGTTTTATCGAGTTTATCACACTATACCCTGTGTCGATGCATGATGTGTAACAATAAAGCTTCATTATGAATGATTTTTTTCTAAACCGCTTTACCAATATTGTTCCAATATGTAGATATTAAAATTTTTAAAGACTAAATGTCTTGAATATCATATTGTATCTATATCTCAGTTTATCATCAATGTTTATTGAATGTTTTTGAACCAGAATGCCTTTTGGTCCTGCATGTATATTTCACTTAACTTCTATTTGAAAATCTCCTTTAAAGGGGCATGGTCACGATTTTGGTCAAAAATTATTTATCTAATTTTAATGCTTACAATGCTTCAGTAAGGCATTTTTAATAGGCAACACAAATTTTAGTATCATTCGTTGAGTTATAAGCAAGTTACAGAGCTTACATTCTTTGCTATGTTAACAACGCTTTTGTTTATATTTTGAATGTTGAAGTGAAAATTCCAATTTTATACCCAAAATGAATGTGTTAAACGTTAGAAAGTGTTTATTTATGCTTAAAATGAATAAGAACATAGACAAATCAACTTGAAAAAGATTTTTACTGGAATATTGAACCTATGTAAACAAAAACAGGGCACGAGCCTTGTTTACATGACAAAGAATTGTGAGCCCTCTATCTTGCTTATTACTCTACAACTGACTCTCAAATTTAATTTGGTCATTAGAAATGCACCCCTAAAGCATTGTTAATAATAAAAACAGAAAAATAGAATTTGACAAAAATCGTGACCATGCCCCTTTAAACTATACTATAACTTTCCAAACATTGTCTACACATTTAAACAAATATACTTTATATTAATACATATAGTAATAGAATGTTCTTGAAATTAAGTCTTTGAATTAAAGGTGATAAAATACTCCTACAGCTCTTAGTGTCGTTAAACTGAACTCTTAGCGCCATTGGATGCACTATAGTTTATAAATTGATTCAAACAGCTAATCGTTAAAAGAAGGTATCATCTTGTAGACATTTATTTAAAGCGTAAATATCAAATGTACAAGTTTTAAAAAAAATCCATTTCTAGAATAAACAGAGAAATTAATCCGGTGTTTTGAGAGAATAATCAAACAACACTTACACGTACAGTGCATAAATAGATGACTTGGTATCAGTTATGCTTTAATGTAAGGTATTCTATACAACAGATTGAGTTCGCTCTGTTTTTTATGTATAATGTCCAGCAGAGTTCAGATGTGGTTGAGTCTTGGACTGATTGTGGTGCAGACCCTCCAGACTGCTAGCTTCCTTGGATCAAGTTTTAAAGTTATCAGCGAGATGGACAACATCATATTTGAACTGGAGATTATATTTTCATTGTCTACACGGAGTCTTCTGGACTGTTCCAGGAAGTGTGAAACAAATGGTACATGTCTGTCCTTTCAGTACTCCCCCCTGATCGGTCAATGTCGACTTTTCAATACCATTTTTCTACATCGGGATGCTGGAGTGTACGACATCGGGTGGCAGTATTATATCGCATCTAATAGTATGTATACGTTCCTTTAAGAAAAGAAATATAAATAAAAAAATTAAAAAATATACCAAACATTTTCTTTAGTATTACATACACATAGCTCAATGCATCTACAACTATAATAACTTTACAGGCACCGACAAGTTTTTCAGTTTGTATTTTGTTTAACTTACAATCATGTGGCCATTCTGTACTTCAACAAACAAATATCGTGATGTAAACAACATAAAGACGTCCAATGCATTTTCAGTTGAAATGATTATATTAAAGCTTTTAGGATTATGTTTTAGAATATTACATATCTTGGTTTTGGTTGATTACCTATCAATCTTGTTACAGATTTTCAACAGTTTATTAAACAAGACACGCCATCTCGTGAGATTTTTGTGAAGGAGAGGAAATTCCATCATATGGGACTTATAACGCGTAACTTTCGCGAATAAACGCGAAACTTTCGTGATATAACGCGAAGTTTTCGCGAATAAAGGCGAAACGTTCGCAATATAACGCGAAACTTTCGCGAATAATCGCGAAACTTTAATATAAATAATGTCATTTCATACAAGAACCCGTATAAAGCACAGTGACTGAAATCAAACACATCTAGTTTCAAATGAAACAAGTTAATCTTTTTTATATATAGATATAAATAAATCTGATAAAACTTCATACATTTTATAATTAATGAATGCCTGTTAGAACACAGAGTCGGCGCTCTACCTCCTTATCTACTTAAAACATCTAACAGCTAAACATAAAACAGTCTTATAAAGTTTTATCAGATTTATTTGTATCCAAAAAGATTGATTTTGATTTGCTAAATAATACATAATAGGTATCTATTTAAAAAAGAAATGTGTTCGTTTTCAATCATTGTTTTTCATAAG
This sequence comes from Magallana ariakensis, assembly GCA_020458035.1. Lineage (NCBI taxonomy): Eukaryota > Metazoa > Mollusca > Bivalvia > Ostreida > Ostreidae > Magallana > Magallana ariakensis. Next base: position 50,749,432 of record CM035819.1, read on the forward strand.
GGTTCTTGTATGGATGACAATATTTATATTAAAGTTTTGCGTTAATTCGCGAAAGTTCTGCCTTAATTCGCGAAAGTTACGCGTTTATTCGCGGAAGTTTCGCGAATAAACGCGGAAAAAATATTTTTTTTACCTACGAAAATGAGCTCAATGGGCTTTCGTAGATATCAAATTAAAACTCTGCATACGAATAGACAAACATTTAATGTCTCATGTAAAAGTAAAAAAAAGTTGGGGTCACATCTCAAAAATATGAGATATTGCATGAAATAAGCTAAATTAAGGCCAAAATTGTAGTTAATTTTTTCTAAACTTCTATGAACTATAAGCTAAATATGACAGAATATAACGATAAAATTAAAATATTGTTCAAATATGTTTTTCAGAGCATCATGAATTTATAGTAATACACAAACTATCTAGATGATTGGTCTACGCTGAAAATTATGAAGGTAAAGTAACAGTATTCTAAGACTAATGAGTTTTGAAAATTGTTCATTTTCTTCTTGAAACCCTTCTTGAACGCCACAGATATAGTCCCTTACTAAACTCTGTAAATATGTAATATTTTTCAAACAATTTTATTCAATAAAGTTTATTTGCCATAATTGCGAATAATAAATATACTACTAGAATTAATATGTGATGCAGAATTTTCAGACTAGAGGTGACCCAAAATGGCTATCCAAAACCTGAGGAGCGAACCTCTTTAAGACTGGTCAGTTTTGTATTTTTTCCACACATTAACGCGATTAAAATGTAACAATCCGTAGTGAATATTTCAATTTTAAATGTATCCTTAGTTTATAAAAAGTATACTAGTATTACTTTTGCCATGACCCAACGAAAGTTGTTATTATTTTTTTCATTCCATTAAAAACATCAATTGGACTTATGACCCTTGGTTTTTAAGTACGTTTTCTTTTCAAGCTAACGCTAAAAAACTATAGAATAAATGCAAGTGAAAGTTTAAAATACTTAATATTTATTTCAATATTTTTTATCCATTGACAAAAATATTGAAATCAATATACACATTAAAGGTTGAAAATTGATCACGATCTCATGGTAAGTCTAAAGATATATCAGAAAAATGGAAGAATCCAATACTCACCTTTCAGCACACATGAAGAATCTGGTGACGCTAAACGCCCCCTTTTTTAGTGCCATTTTTACTGTTATTTCTTTTTGAAAATAATCATTTTAATTTTCGATGATTGGGTGGGTCTACTCCTAAGACGCGTTTAGTCTATTCGTGGTTGATGTGTCTAGATTTGCAAAACTCTGAACAAACTCAAAAGTTGGATGTGATACACTCTCTAGTCTTTTGAGCGGGTTAATATTCTTTAACCACATATTTGGTGTATGGCAGAGATTGTATAGCTATGTCTCCGAGATGTTTTCATATAATAATAAAATAAATAATATTTTGATAATAATGCATAATGTGTATGCAATGAACTTTTACTTACGACTTTTCTCGCCAAAACAGCCTTCTTGAAAAAATGCTTATATTAGCTTACATTGTCTGGCATGGTTTGGTCGGCCACAATCTGATTTGTTTGTTAGTGTACACAAACTGGGGCGCAAACCAGCCGAAGAAACTTCATTTGAGAAAAAACTTAAAATTACAAGATGGGAAATGGCATACGATAAGTGGTTCAAAAGTTCGACCAGTTTTTTGTAGTTATCTACAATAAATGAAATAAATTGAATGATGTTATATTTTAATGATATGGTATTATACACAACAGGTTGAGTTTGCTCCGCTTTTTGAAAAATGGGTATATGATGATATATGATTCTGACTTTGATAACACATGGATAATTTTTTTCAATTTATGTAAGAAAAAAGACTTGAAATATCTATCTGGTCCGCTGTTTAATATCTGAAGGGAAAGTTTTCTTAATCATTTTAAATTCATACAATTTTCATATATTCTGACCTTTTATTGGGGGTTGAATTTTATTTAAATGTAATTGTTGTAAATTTCGAAATGTTATAACATTGTCACTATTTGTTATTCCGTGCGATTGATATTTTATCTAAATATCCAAAATGGATTGATTTTAATGGTTTTTACCACGTTGATGAATATACATACATTTGCCATTTGTATGATAAAGAGGGTATGTAGATAAAGTTAAGATCTTCTTCAAACTTCTTCAAACTTAACATTGATAAGCCAAAATATGCGGTTTTAAAGGCTAAGAATTGTTTCGTTTTGATGGAACATGGGTACAATGTTTTTAATTGAAACCATTTTAAAATCGATATCCATCTGATAGTCGCAGAGCTGCTCAAAGTAACAATGATGTTTCAATGCAATTGCTTTTAAATTTACGTATTTGTTGATGAAAACAATCATTCATGGGAAAGTTACATTTTAATTCACACTTATAAATGACATCAGAACTGATTAAACAATATATACCACACCTTTTTAGAATAATATAATATACAATGCAAAAATCTATAAAAAGCAATGAGTTTTAGCATGCCACTTCAGCAAATGGCAAATGGTATTTACTTAACCTGTTCAGTTTGAGTCTATTTTGACATATAGGAAATATGGAGCTAACATTGGCCCTAAAATCGATATATTCATTAGCTACTACAGGACAAAGTTTTTAAAAATGGTCAGTTAGATGCATATACGATATTTGGACTGCGATGAAGTACCTTTGTTTTGTAACCAAAATAAATCGTTTAAAGAGTCCTTGGAAATTTGACTTCAATTTTTGTTATCACTGTTCTCTGTGAGCTGTCAATGTCTAATAAATACATTTTGCTTTACATCACTGCGCAATATTGCGCATATATCTTGGCTCTATTAAAGCTGAAGCATTTGGTCGCCATATTAAATTTGATCGCTCCTCAACTGCCACTGGGATATACCGGCCGAGAAAGTTACGATCGGTTGCTTTCCGATCAAGGCATTCGGGTTGCACGAACTTCTAAATGATAGAACAGCACATGTTATAAATATGTTTGTTAAAAAGAATAATTTAATTCTGATTGTAACGCGCTTTCTGATTGGCTAAAAAATTAGTTTATATTGTATAAAGAATGTTGTCTTCGTCATAGTAAGACTAACGTCAAGAATGTATCAATCCGCCTGACGTTACGTTTGTATTTTTTTACGATTTAATGTCATTTTAAAGGTCAAAAGACTGTTTTTATCTACAAAAAATAGCAAAATATTAAATTATAAGCAATGAAATCAATATTTATTAGTTTTATCCGATATAAAATGGTTGGAAAAATTTATGCTTTTTATAAACCGCTTCGCGGAAATTGATAGGATATTACTTTAATATACTGATAGATAAAAATATTGTATAAAGCATATCTATTAGAAGGTAAATTTGCAAATATATTTGTTATTTTGATTTTATCCATCTGCAATGCAATATAACTAATACCAAAGCAGGGTACTCATGACATTATTAAAAAGTTTTTTTTTTACTTTCGGCCAAATTGTTTCAAGATGGTCACGAAACAAATACTTACCTATGTAATATGATACAACATTGTGTCATAAAAAGAAAATGCCTTTCCGCAAAACCAGCGGTCAAAAAACAAAATATACAAGCCCTACTTGACCTCATTACACATGAAAAAGTTATAGTTTATACATTTAAAAAGGAAATGTGGTAATAACGAACAGTGTTCAAAATCAAAAGTCCAAGGGAAGAATACAAAACGGACCTCTATAAAAATTAGAAGTAGGATCAGGTCCCATGAAGGAGTGAGCATCATCTGCTTACATTTTCTGACAAAATGACTCGTGGAAAACAAGGTAAACTTATTCAATGTGTTTATAAATATTACCAACAGAAGAAAGCAACATTAGATTAAAACTTATACATACAAACAGACAAAATGTGATCAGAAAAATCACTTCAGCTTTTAGCTCACCGGGGAAAATAAAAATCCAAATGTTGGAGCTCAAATCGTGTCTAAGTCCCTTTAACGAAATGATTTTGTAGACCATCAGTTATGTGGATGGCAAAAATATGCCACCATAAGCCTTCTTAATCACGTAGAACTGGGTAGATACAGACCTATTTTGAAAAGAACTACATGTTTATGCAATAAGGACCTCTCCCGTGTTTTATAAATTTGAAAAGAGTATCATAGCATAAAGATATTTCGATAAAACATAAAACTTAATATGCTAGTTACAGAAATCTAAAAGTTTTTCAACATCGATCATTCCTCGTTCTTCTATGACGTCAGGTAAATGGGCCATTTCCTGCATTTTCTCAAAAGCATGAAAATTTCATCAGTTTTCCAAATATTCAAGAGTGGGGGGGGGGGGTATATATCGCAATCTTGCTACAAAAATATTTTTACATAACTTATTGTAAGTATTATTTTGCATATCATATTAAAAAATGGTATAAGAGCGAGCATGCGCTCGATGTTTCCTTTTCCAAAAAATAATAGGAAATCCGTACTAAAATACGTACTTTTTGCAAAAATTAGTTCATTATTAACATATCATATTTCTATTATGATTTCGATTAGACAAAGACAATGTATCCTTCTAAATCTGAACTATATATATATATATATATATATATATATATATATATATATATATATATATATATATATATATATATATACACCTATCATTTAGCAAATTTCTAACGCTCTATTCATAACTTTGAATTTTGGGGCAAATAAAAAACACTTTATCCCGCACATCTTTATTTTAAAATCTGAAAAAGTATAATATGAGAGGTCATAAGCGTCCACTCTACAACCATTTAATTTGTTTTAAAAAAAAGTTAAAATTTAACCATTTATTTTAAAACCTAAAAATAAGGTGTCCTATTTTTAGAATAGTTCTCAAAATCTATTAGTCGGACGAGATATATTTCTCTGTGTCGATGGAGGTACATTAAAGTTATATTTCATTTAAAAATATATGTAGAATTTTTTTTTCTATACAACGGTTTGTATAGAGTTCTATGTAAAGACTTGAGTTTTCAAAATAGATCTAATGCGGACTGAAAAAATACGGTACCTTTTTTTTTTAGACAAAGTTACACCATTGATTAAAAGATTTAAACTTTTTCTTTAAAATGGTGGTGTACATGTAGTTAATTCCAATGAACCACTTTCATATATTTTTTTGCAGATTTTTTAATCTTCAAGATACATGTATGTCTGCAGCTGATCAGGTCTGTAGCTGACGTAAGCGAATAAAATATGCATTATTCTGCACTTGTGTGCACAATTTGAATGCAAAACAACATATAAAACTTCATATTTATTGTTTTATTATAATTTTTCTTTTAACAACAGTTTTGATTATTTTTGGTAAAAATAAGTCAATCCAAGAAATGTTTACCTTTTGGTCCATACATATATGCGTAAAATATGTTCGGACATCCCTCTTAAGAAATTGAAAATATATTATAAAAAATGTTAATTCAAGCTATTATTAAGTCTTTTTCGAGACTGAAACCTTTCAAGCGTACTATGCTTTATACGATGCATTTGACAACGGCAATTGAAATTAAACTGCCATAATGTTATTTGCAGAACAAGACATGTAAATTATGCGGAAGAACATATCTATGGTTTGTAACTACAAAATATCGGTCTAATGGATGAGAGAAATTTTGTTTTCCATCCCTGACTTGATAATTTTATGTATTGTCTGGCGATATCCGGTTGGCCATTGGCCCAGTTTGTATAGACCAACTGAGTCCCATTATCCAAGATCCAGTCAACTCCATCCCAGAATCCCTGAATGAAAGGCCGCATGTAACTGTTTTCCGGCAGAGAGACATATGATAACGTCCCTAAAATTAGGAAAACACAACAAAACTATCAGATCGATATCCATGCATTATTTATGTGAAGAACAATTATACTTAATATAATGATTACAACTGCCAAGACTCTATGTTTAGATTTTGTTTATATAATAAAAAGAAGTTATAATACTTTAAGTCAAAATAAACATCAATGTTTTGTAAGAAACAAGACCTTTTAAAGAAATTATCTTCAGTTCAAGAACTGTATGTCATACACGTTTATGTCTTTAATGGAACCAATATTTACACACACTCTCTTTCTCTCTCTCTCTCTCTCTCTCTCTCTCTCTCTCTCTCTCTCTCTCTCTCTCTCTGTGTCTCTCTCTGCAGATTAGACACACAGTGTGAAACATGTCCCGATATCAAGGACCAATGAACCTAAAATGTATAGTCTTTACAATCTGTTTGAATTATAAACCTACTACTGTAGAGTCCATATTCTACACGAGTACTTTTAAAAATTCCGCAATTCAACGGTTTTGCATCAAATAGAAAGAATATAAAATTGCGAACGCCAAATATTATTACATTTTTATTAAGTTTACATCTGTCAAAAAAAATAAAAGCGAACCAGTGAGATGTGCTTCCTGCAATTTTACGCTAATATTAAATCATTGCGTTTAACTATCGTTCAATTAGGAATCGACAGTGTGTCCCTTTAAAAAACATATTCTTTTGGAAAGCACACGGCTCAATGGTCAAAGGTGTTAATACTACAATGTTTGCTGGTTTGAGCCCTGCTGTGGTCATTAAATGTTGTGAGTTGAAGTCTTAGATAATGCCTTTTATCTATATTGTCTCATTGTTGTCTCAGACCAGCCAAATGCAGATTTTATTGACGGAGAGTTAACCTGCAATGGAATGATCCCCGTCGAGTGGAAGTCAATGACTCTCATTTGCTTAGCACCGGAAATCATAAACGAACACCGGCCATCTGCACCCTCATATCTTGCAAAAAGATTTACTTTTTTATGAAGACATAATATAAAGCTTCATCAAAACACTGACTGCAAAAATTGTGAGTGTTATATCTGTTTACTGGTTTAATGTTTTCCTGTTGATGCAAACATCATAACTACTGAGTATTGACATTTAATTTAAATGTTTTGCAATTAAAATGTAACAAGTGTTTCAAAATACCCCAAACGACTCAATATGTTCTTGATTAATGCCCAACATTATGGCTAGGTTACTACCATGATTGCAAGTTCCTAATCGGTGCGATCTGTTGGTCTTTATTTAAACATTATTTGTTTTATTATTATAGATAACATGTACTCAGGTTCGATCATTACATTATCGTTTGTTTTCTTGCATTTTTGTCTGACAAAAGTTTTTCATTTTGTTTTATTTATGTTTTGTATCTTATAATAAAATTGTACAAACAAAAAATATGAAATTATTAAAACAAACATTGAAATTATTAATTATTTATTTATTATTTATTATTATAAAATTATTAAAACAAATTTATTATGAAATTATTAAAATAAACATTAAAATAGAGATGCTAAGTGTTTTATTATACTTACATGTTAAATACTGAAATCTGATTGGTTTAGACGAAGTTGACAATCCGTTCTCATACCATCAGCGTTAGCAACACACTTAGCAATGGGCCGATAGAACATATTGTTACATGCGCGTAAATTTTGCGCGTACGGTTCGCCGTAGAACTCACGTCTTTTCTATATAAAAGCAGTAAAATTGCTATTAAATTAAGACATTCAGTATAATAAAATAAATAGTGCCTGTTTGGGAGGGTACCAGTTGAAATTGACACCCCGAGAAAACCATTGTCAGCCGACGCAAAGCGGAGGTTGACAATGGTTTTCGAGGGGTGTCAATTTCAACTGGTATTCTCCCAAACAGGCACTATTTATATATTGTTACCTGCTAATCTCTTCAGAAAGTAATGTTCTTCTGATGCAATAGAGATGATACTTGACTGGATTGCCGCGAATTCCCCCCTACCATCTGTTAAATCATCCTAGCCAGCAAACATAAAGCATACATCCAGGTCTCGACCATCTATAAACGGTTTTCTACAGCGTCCTTAGATTAGAGAAAAACATCTCTGAGACTGTGTCACTAAACTAGTATAAAGTATGGGAACTCAGAAAATGCTATCGAAATAAAATACATGATTAAAAAATAGTTAAAATCTTTGCCTTGCCATAATAAATCGTTTACACTGGCCATACGTTTAGATGTGATATAATACTGCCATCCGATGTCGTACACTCCAGCATCCTGATGTTGAAAAATGGTATTGAATAGTCGACATTGACCGCTCAGAGGGGAGTACTGAAAGGAGAGACATGTACCATGGATCTCACACGTCTTGCTGCAGTCTAGACGACTTCTTGCAGACAGTGACCTTATTATCCATTTGTCACATCTAATATCCTTCATTTCGATGACAAAACTTGCTCCATGGTAAGTGATGACCTGCGTGATTGGTGCCAAAAAAATACACAGTTTTAACAAGAGTTTCACTCTGCTGGACATTTTACAAAAGAGACCTTCAACTTAAAAGTTGATGAAAAAAAAACAATACTAATCCAATATATATTTTTTGTTTGGTGTCCGAGACCTCCCTCAACTTAAATTTGACTCGCAATATAGAACTTTTTACATTAATTGTTACTGGGGGGGGGGGGGGGGGGGGTCACATAGTAATATTTACACAGTTTAGTGTGTAATTGATCATCACATTTATTTTCTATCTGGCTGCATTTAAAAGTTAATTTATCTATTGATTTAAAGGTGCTAGATCAGAATTTTTATCAAATGATATGAACGTTGTAAAACTATGTTTTGTTGGTTCAAGTAAAATACAGTACTTTTAACGATCATTTCAGTGATATATCTATGGCAAAAAATTGATATATCTGTTTACCAAACATACTTAACATAGCTAGTACATTATTCGCTTTCGAATATTTAGAGGTCTTTCAACCTTAATTTTTTTTATTTGAAACATTTCTTTTCCAATATAATTGATGAAATGTTTTCCCTTGATTTTTTACATAATGAAAAAATGTCAAAAGGTGTTATATGCTTTCCTTTTAAAGAGACGATGCATCTTATTAAAAAAACGACTTGAACAATTTTTCCGATCTGTTTAGGTATATTTGTAATACTCATAAATGTATAAACTTTCAGAAAATTACAAATTTCTCATTTAAATCAATTTAATAATTTGATTAAATAACTAACTATTTATAAATATGTACATCGCAACGTGATACGGGATTTTGATTTTGCTGTGAATATATTCAAATCTCCTTAATGTAAATATATTGGTAAAATTTTCGAGTCTCTATCTTTTATGGTTTTAGAGTAATAACAATAGCAAGCAATTCATATTCTCAATAACTATGTCAATGTGGGGGCTGATTGGCCATAATTTGCAATGTCTTTAGAAGTCTTACAAACATCAATAAAAAAATATGTTTCACCCTAACCAATAGGGATATGAAAAGTTAACAATTCACAGATTTTAAAATGTCCTTAATCTTTGACCTTTGTGTTATTTTGATCGGCCAGAGTAGACGCCTCCATCCCTGATGGTCACCAATGTATAGTTCAAAAGTTGAATGTGATGTTTTTAACAAATTAAGAGTCAGAATATTAGGGGCATTGGGGCCCTCTTTTTTTCAAAAATTCGTCTTAAGGTCTGATCTTTTGTCCATTGTCGCAATAGAGTGTAAGAATGAAGTCCAATATCGTAACTATTAATTAAAATCAAGGTCTAATATCGCGAAAAACCAGAAATGGGCTAAAGTAGAGAAAAAGGTGCTTTCAAAGTTCTCTATGTCTCATGCATACGAGTATTCAAACATTAACGTGCCCAGAATGGTTAAGGGTTAAAAAATTTATGGCACAAAGTCAAAAACAATAGAGCTTTATCCAGTTCTCAATGACCTTGACCTTTTTAGCATGCGAAAAGACCAAAGAAACTATCGCAACTGGTTTCGGATTTCTATAATCATTCGTTTTAATACTTTGAATTTTTAGCGAAATCTTAAAAAATTCTCTGGACTCTTAGGAGCTACGAAATGTATTTCATTTCAAAATTTTTTGTATTAAAATTAATGCAGATATACAACCATTGTTTCGTAGATTGTCTAAGAGATAAGAGAGGAATTATGTGCTTATTAGTTAAAACTCAACGAACATAAATAATTTATAAAATAAATAACAAAACTTATATAGATGCAAAAGCGCTCTCAGAAGTGCAGTTTATTAATTATACAAGTCACACAAAACCATTTTTCTTGTGTTCTTTTCTATCTACAAAAACAAAACAACACATATTAGCAAAATATATAAACAAGCATTTATGACTTATTGTAAGGGCGGGTGGTTGGGGAAACTTCTGATTTCACTGAGAGAGAGAGAGAGAGAGAGAGAGAGAGAGAGAGAGAGAGAGAGAGAGAGCCATCGAATGACTAAAAATTCAATTCTTTACCAAATCGCGCGCACCTTACGATAATACCTGTAGAATGGACTAATTTTTATGTTTCCCACTTAATTTGTGAATCTTCTAATTCTTTGCGCTGGTGAAGCATGTTTAGATCTCAGGTTCTCTTGATCCTTATTGTAACTGTTGTTGTTGATAATGTTGGACCTTTTCCGACTTTTTTGTTTGTTATTCTTTATCTGCTTGCTTATAGTTTGAAACCATCAAATACATAAGTTTTTATCTAGGTCTGACGTCAATGTCTTTCCATAACATTCCTTTTTGGCTATTTTCAGATTTAATGTAATTTTCTATGTGTTTTAACATATCATTTTGTAAAATAAAAATAGTAAATAAAATAGTATTGATGATCTTTTACACACTAAATGTGCAACATATGTTTTAAGTATGTTAACCATATGCTAAACACACGTGTCTTCACGTATGTGAAAGGTATAAAAAACATCCTGTTTGTTTCACTTTTGTTTTTCTATACATTAGGATTAATGAACATTCTTTACATTTTAATACTTAACAAGAAAAAAATTATCAATACCTACACCAACCAAGTTCAGATTACATTTAATTTCATTCAGTTCCATGACAAAATCAATCTTTATTTTTTATCTCTTTTCTGTATTTCCCTTTCTGAACAAAAAACAATAAAAATATTTTTGTAATTCTAAATTCATAGCAATTATTTATGGATATTGGGACAAAATAGAAAGTCAAAAACGTCACCAGTATTAATTTAAGAATATAAACTTTTCACCTCTAGAATATTCGTCTTGATTTATGTCAAGCTACAACTTCTCACTCACAATGTTTTCCCTTGACAATCCATGTGTGGACTTTGTTCTATAATGTTAATTCAAACTTTGATACAATCATCAGAGTTCTAAATTCAACATGATATAAAATTACAACCTACAAGTGGATAACAATTATATGCATATGTATATAATTTCTTGTTGCAATTAGTCAATGACATGTGGTGATAACGAACATTGTTCAAGTTCAATAGTCCAAAGGAAAATTACAAAAACGGTGCAGAGCGAACACGGACCTCTTAAAAAAATAGAGGTATGGATCGGGTGCCATGGAGGAGTGAGCATCCTCTGCTGACCTGTCACAACCGCTGTATGCTCTTTGTCGTAATCAGGAAAAACGCGTGCGACCCAGTCAGCATTCGACCCAGTGGAAAATTGTATTAGCTGACAAGGTCGTTGTATCCACCATAGAACTTTCAAACGAGACTGTTGATAGACCTGTTTTATCAACTTGTTTGTAAGTAGCTTGCATCGCCTTAGAAACTGTTCATACGAAGAGTATGCCCTTGCGTATCAAATTAACTGAGAAACAAAAACACCATATGCAAGTGACGAAGGTATATTGCTTTATAAGTAAGGAAAGTTGACAATAGAAAAATTGAAGTCATCACGGTTATCATAAAGGTTTGTTGTTAGGTTACCATCAATGTCAATTTCCAGTAAAATATCCAAAAATGAAACAGATGACGCAGACTCTGTGCTATCTTTAATTTCAAGGTCATTGGGATAAATCGAGTCGACGTAGATATGGAAGTAACAATTGTTAATTGATAATACGTCGTCGATATACCTCAATGTTGAGTTGAAGGCCACAGCGAGTGATTTATTTTGTTCACGTACAAGTTTTCGAATAAATTCTGCTTCATATGAATACAAAAATATGTCTGCTAACAATGGGGCACAATTGGTAACCATGGGAATTCCAACAGATTGTTGGAAGACCTGATTCCAAAAACTACATAGATGTTGTCTATGAGAAACTCAAATCATCTTTTTAATGTCAACTGAAGAGTAATTGTGTGCATAATCTGAATGGCTTTTAACAAAATAGTTTAGCAAATGACCGATGACAATGTTGATAAATATACGTGATCCATTTTATTAAAAAAGCAGCTGTAAATGATGTAAAAAAGATAGGACTTTAATTTATCGTGGGGGATGGTTGTATAAAGTGTAGAAAAGTCGTAAGCTTTGTTGCTATTGATTTTGGTAAAAATCTTGGGATTTCAAATATCTTAAAGTTCCTCGGAATTCTTAAGTATCCACATCTATCCACCGCTTCTTTAATATACTGTTGCACAGTACTCTTGAAGTTTCAATGTAAGAACATTCTTCATAATAGTAATAGAGCCTTATCTTAAAGTCGAGATCTAGTAAATGAAAAGAGCATACGTGTCTATGAAACTCAAGATATAAACACTTTAATAATGCTTCATAACAGTAGCTTTGTTTGATAGGGTGTACCGGGCATAAAGTTTTAGTAAACACAATAAACATCATGTTTAAACTGTCACTTTTATGAAATATGAAGGATAAATGTTTCAAATCTTGAAATTTGTCCATTTTTGACTTATGTAATATATGTATCTAGAATGCGTATAATCTCTATATAAACGGGATTAAACAATCTCTTAAAAGTGTCAAATTAAATTTTGGTATCGTGATTAATTTTTCCATGAATTGATTTAGAATGTCAAGAAACTGTTTCATTTTCTACATTATTTCTTTAAATCCGTAAAGGACAGGGGAAAAGGGTAATCTAATTAATTATGACGTCATAACACCAAAAACACACTCTGAAATCATTTAAGATGTTGTTTTTTGGGGGTTTGCATTGTCAAATTCGAATTGTTATAAAGTTCAATGTCATGAATAAATATGTTCTTGACACAAAAGGTATTTATAAAATGATTTATCATTGCCATATTCGATATTTTTACTATATTATGAAAATAGTCTCAAACAAATATCGACTTAAAGCAAAACAGAAAAAAATTGGACTAAGTTTTTCTGGCTTTGTTTACCGGTTAAACATTGTTTGCAGTACCATAATATCAAAATTCAAGATTTTATTTATAAGTCAAAAAGGTTTGCATATTGCTCTTGGTTTTATTTCACTTGTTCATTAAAATATTCGTGTGGAACGCAATGCAAATATATTACAAATGATAATAAACTCTCAATATCTCAAAATTTTCATCATTGACCTCATATAAATTTTTTACCAGCAGAATATTGTCAATATTAGTAGTTCAATACTATAGTGTTTTAGTGTTATCATCATTCAGTTTATTAGTTAAATTTATTCAAAAACGGGATTTGAAATCTGATAGAGAAAATTCGCACCTGAGGTTTTTTTTTAAAATTGTGACTGAAAACTTTTAAATGCGTTGTATATCTATTTTAAAATTGGATTTCAATATTATTTTTTCTCATTCTGAGTATACGTAATCCTTCATAGATCTTGGCCTTAATTTGATTAAGGTATTCCGTTTCAACTGTAGACCTGACTGTTATTACTTTGTTTCTTTACCCCTATAATTCTATTTTCTTTCTGCCACATTTTCTCAAAAACGCTTCAGTCGATTTCAATGAAACATTCAAATTTTACACTAATCAAAATTTGTAAGACATTTATCGATCAGGGTTTTTTGCCATTATTTCCGGTCCCCAGATATTTTAGAATTCATGTTTTTTGCTTGTTTACAATTTTCATAAAAATGTATCAAAGATGGACAGTCTATAGCCGCAGTCGATAAAGTAAAGACCTTGGGGTATTCTTCAAACTTCTGAAAACCTAAAATCGGCATCTGCAAATTGATTAGCTAAATTATGAGAATTTTAAAGCTAATAATTGTTTGGTTTTGATGGCACATGGCTACAATGTTTTTTCAATTGAAGCCATTTTAACGTCGATTTCGATCTGAACAGAGCTGTTTAAAGAAATATTGCTAATGCTTTTAAATTGACGTATTTGTTGATGAAAACATTTATTCATGGGAAGGTTAAAGTTCTATTCACGCTCATCAATGATATCAGAACTGATGATTGAACAATATATATCACATCTTTTCTGAGAAAATATATACAAAAATCTATATAAAGCAATGTGTTTTAACATGCCACTTGATTAAATGCCAAATGATTCATCTGTATATTGTCTGTTCAGTTAGAGTCTGTTCTATTATATAGAAAATGTCGAGCTAACATTGGGACCGGCTATAAAAACCGATACATTCATTAGCTACCTCAGTACAAAGGTTTTTTTAAAAAATTCAGTCAGATGCAAACTCGATATTTGGACTGCAATGATATACCTTCTGTTTGCAACAAATTCGTTTTGAGACGTCAATGTCGTCTAATTAATACAGTTTGTTTTACATCACTGCGCAATAGTGCGCATAATAGCCTGGCTGTATGAAACTTATCCCATTAAACTGTATGAGTATATGTACATGTACATATCGAATATATAAAACATAGAGATGTCATGGAATAATATTTATTTATGATTTTATTTTGATTTCACATTCAAATATACTCCAATGTTTTGTATTTTGACTTTCTGAAAGTTTCTGAATACTTAAATCTCTAAAATGCATCTAATATATAATGGTCCTTTTTTTAACTCCTTCTGTCTGTATGTGATATGATACCGGAGATTTCAATCCGTCTCTTTAAGAGGAGATTTTTTTATTGATGGTCTGTGATTTAAATCGGGCCACTTTAACTTGGGAGTGGTATTGCAAACCAATCGCCTATCTTATTTTATCAAATTTTAAAATCGAATTTTCTTTTGAACTTGTCTAGTTAGGGTGTGTCACGTTCTTATTCCCCTTTAAATTTGTCATTAGAAATTATCTAATTACCTTCTATACTTTAAAAATCGCGTAAAAAGTATCCATATTTTTATAATTCGAATAACTTGACATAATGCTAGCTATAACTAGCAGAGATTATCTTTCCCATTTATGAAATAAACTGGGGTTTTTTGTATTTTCAAAAAAGTATTCAAAACTTTTCAAAAAAAAAAAAACACTACACAGTGATTTGAGAATTGCAATATAGCGATCTTATTATGATATTGCTTAAGAGTAGGGGTTTTTTTTATGACAAAGCTCATTTTCAACTCATACAAAATATTTGTTTCTCATTTTATGAAAAGTTCTGTTAATGAATGTGAGTAATACTTTGCAATATCAATGTCTATGAAAGTGTATCATACATGTATCTTTATACCCAATGCAAATGATATTCATCGTTTCAATTAATTTAATTGTGCTTTTTATCTTAAATTTCGTTTTCAACAAAGTCCAAAAGCGTCGTTTTAATAATCGACACATTTAAAGATCACGTTTTAAAGCACGTTTTGTAATACGGGGGTTCACAATAGATGTGTAAGAAAAAAAAAACTAGTATATCCTTATTAATGTTTATTTCATTGTTTGTATATAATAAAGTTTGCAGCTATACAACATAGTCTCAACATTTTCAAATCAACATTAATAAATTTCTGTACGCAATTACTTTTATTACGTCCTTATATACTATTAAAAGTAAAAAAAAGTATGACTTCTTGGCATTGTTTCAAAAAGATCCAACCCTTTTCACTGGAATGAACGGTCAGAATTATATCATTAACTGAATTAATGTAATCCCATCCTTCCCTAAGTATTACATTTTGAAATCTACAGAGTTCACAATTGATTTATTTAGGTTATTGTTTATCTAAGGAAAAAAGCTTAAATGCAAACATCTCTTTTATTTACATACACATCATTTCAATAATCACAATGTAAACAAAGACGTATTTTTATAAGCAATGCGCATTTTGTTTTGCATTGACCCTTTTCTAAAGATCAATAGGGCAAGTTTCTAACTTCGCTACAATGTGTTAACAATAAATTGCTGAAGATAGATATTATAGTTGACACTGTATTCATTTTACCATAACCCTAACAATTGCCTACTAAAACCGTAGACAAAATTGTAATGGATTAATTTTCTTTTTTCCACATCGATATGTACATAAGATAATATAAAAGCTGTGTACAAAACATGGTATGTGATTGGCAATACATAAAACGCTTTACAATGAGATAATAGCAAAGTACGTCTAATAAAACACAACCCGTTAACTCAAATTTAGTTGCATAATTAATCAGCATTTTTATGTAGGTAAACAGTGAGTAAAAAAAAGAGCTCGATTCAATCAAAATGGTAAATAAACAAAGCTGAATCAGCGTTAAAAAATAAAATATAAGCAAAAAATACTGTGCCGGATAATTATGCCAGTGCCAAGGTGACGTTTTTGCACCCGCTTAAGATACAGTTTCCGGAATATCCATACATACCAAATGATAGACCATTGTCTAGAGAGTATATAGCCACATTTGTTTTTAGTGTGTTTCACCTGACAGGTGAGGTATTTACCTTTAAAAATGAATATCCCATAAGAAACTGAAAACTCCCATAGGAGAAACGATTCTCCTACACGAAATATTGACAATCCCATAGGATTTTCTTAAAATCCTATATGAATTATATTTCCTATAGGAGAAAGCTATTTCCTATAGGAATTTGACCCAGACAGGTGGTTTTCCTAAGGAAACTAAAATTTCCTATCGTATTTTATTCAAACCTATCGGAATTGAAATTCCTATAGGAAGTTCTTGTATTCAGATAAAAAATTTCAAATTTCATATAGGAATATTGTTTTTCCTATGGTAAAAATTATTTTCCTGTAGGAATTTAGTTTTGAAAAGTAAATATATCACCTGGCAGGTACATGGAAGATACAATGAAAACAAAGGTGGTTGTAAACTCTTTTAGCAAAGGTCTATCATATGGCATATTTGAATTTTTCGATATATGCAGCTTAGACGGGTGCAAAACTGCCACCTTGGCGCTGGCACAGTATTAAAATACAATATGTGCATTTCTTTTAAATACAGTTAACACATGCTTCTAGTTAGACTTATTACCATATCATATTTTGTTTTGCCTCGAACTAGAATCTCTCGACGTCATTGGATGAAACGCGTCACGTGGTTGCCTTACAAATTTCTTTAAAAGCGAGCGTCAAAATTTATAGGGCAACATGGCGGACGTAACGTTATTTGAACTGATTTTTTACACAAATGCTTGTTTACATATCATACTTTAGGTCCTCGACAAAACAAAACACTTATTAGCTTTGTTACTGACTGTTTAAAGAAATTTGTGGGGTCGGTAAAGTGCATAGAAGGCTTGGATTCTCATCGCCTTCCATGGACTTTACCGACCCCACAAATTTCTTTAAACAGTCAGTAACAAACCTAATAAGTAATAATACTACAATTGTATTCTAACATATCATAGCAATTCAGAGCAAATGAACGAGATAATCAGTTATAAAAACATTAACAGGTATTCACAGAAGCTGTTCTTCCACAGTTACATAACAAAACTCTTCGATACAATAGGTTTACTCTCTGAGAAATTGCATATATATTCAACATGTTGCAGTTATGATTCACTAAATACACAAATTTCTAAATACGCCTACAGATCTTATTTTCACTTAGGATGGGGAGCTTTTTAAAAGATTTTAATAATTGGGATTATATATAAAATATATTTATCTATTATTTTATATATAATATATATATATATATATATATATATATATATATATATATATATATATATATATATATATATATATATATATATATATATATATATATATATATATATATATATATATATCACTATTCATCAAATTGTTAGAGAATGGTACATGTATAAATAAATAACATTAAAAGATCAGCTAAGTATAATGTGTTAGGTGTGTCTCATGGAGTATGAATATCTAATGTTCAATGTATTAAAAAATCCATTTTCTAGAATAAACAAAAAATTGAGCCATATTTGATTTTTTTAGCCAATAATTAAACAATAATTAAACGGACAACGCATGAAAAGATGACCTTGTGCCATTTTTATCTTCATGATAAGTTCACGTCTTCTACACAACAGATTGAGTCCGCTCTGTTATTTTGAAAATGTCCAGCAGAGTCCGGATGTTATGGAGTCTAGGATTGATCATGGTGCGGACCCTCCAGGCAGCTAGCTACCTTGGATCAAGTTTCGAAATTTTTAGCGAGATGAGGAACATTAGATTTGACCTGGAGATTATATTTTCACTGCCTACATGGAGTCCTCTGGACTGTTCCAGGAAGTGTGAGACCAATGGTACATGTCTGTCCTTTCAGTACTCCCCTCTGAGCGGTCAGTGTCGACTATTCAATACCATTTTTCTACATCAGGATGCTGGAGTGTACGACATCGGGTGGCAGTATTACATCGCATCTAATAGTACGTGACTTATATTATTATCATTCGTGCTATAATATCAAACAATACTTAGGTAAATGTATCACTTTTATTGCATAGTTCAAGGTCCAACTCTTTTTGGTGTGTCATACAGTGGTGTTTACAGAAAATAATGTTCTCTGTGTCTCGAGTAAATTATATTGTAGGTTACTTATTTTTTTTTTGACTATTTTTAAGTTGAAAATAAAGGTGTAAATGTATGTTTCCTCTGGATGCCGTGCTAACAAATGTCCGTCATAATGGTTACATTTTTACTTATTCATAGCAATTTGTTAACAAGACTAGTAATAACTTTAAAGAGAGTTGTTCCTTTTTATCTAGGGCGCTGTAGAGACCCGTTTATAGATGGTCGAGACTTGGATATATGTTTTATGTTTGCCGGCTTCCATGATTTGACAGAAGGTATGGGGGAATGTGCGGCAATCCAGTCAAGTATCATCTCCATCACATCAACCGAGGAGAACGAGTTTCTGATCAGATTAGCTGGTAACTTAACTTCCATTGTTTCTCTGTTTTTGAGTTTTACTTTCAGTTGTTTTCATATTGCTAAAATTGCTTTATATAAGCGCAATTTATATGATTTTTTATTTACTTGCAGGAACCCTGTCCAATGTTTCTCTCCCAGATGTCAGTTACAAGCGGCCAATCATTCAGGGATTCTGGGACGGAGTTGACTGGATCTTAGACAACGGAAGTCCACTGGTCTACACAAACTGGGACATAGACCAGCCAAAGAAAGTTGACTTAAAACAAAACATAAAATTGGAGAATGGGAAATGGCAAACTTCAGTTGGTTCAAAAACTCGACCTATTTTTTGCAGTTATATATTGTAATCAACTTTAGGTTTTGTATCAGGAGAATAGAGTATTTGATGTGCCATTAAGAAAATAGGTAGGATAGAGACACCATAGTAACTTGTATAACAGCAGATAAACAGAAAACCTCTTCAATTAGGTTTAATGAAAAAAAAACATTTCTATTATGCACCTTTAACGTAAAGGTTTTTTTTTTTCAATTACAAAAATGGCTTTGTCAAAAAATTTGTGAATTAGCGACGGTTTTGATTTCAGTGTAATGAATTGGATTCTCTATCAATTTGAAAATTACATTGTATTTCTTATTTGGATGCATTGGATTTTTATCTATAAATAACTATTTTTGTTTTGTTTTATTTGGGTTTTATTTTATAATAAACAGCAAGTAAATAATTACTTGGTTGGTCGCGTGCTTAACTCCTATGAAGCTCAAAAGATTCAATCACGTACAAACCAAGTTTATATCCTTTATAACTCTTTAATATTGCTGTTTATTACATATTTTTACAAGAAAGGCAAATTGTTCAGAAGTATTAACATAAATGTGTTTTCATGTTTTCAATAATGTACTAGTAATCGTCAAACAAAAAGCGTGTGGTTATCATTAAAAAGTTCACATAAAAATGAAAGGTTTTTTTCTATTCGATATAGGTACAAATAAGGAAACATATTTGCAAATGTAAATATTTTGTTGTGTTCCATGATGGTGCGCGATGTTCTACCTAAATGCAACTTCTTCACAGTAAAGAAAATATGTCAAGAAGGCAGCAACTTGTTAACTATTTTCAAAGCTAAAAAATTAAAATGTTAAAATAAAACCATCCAAAACATTTATAATGTGAGGGTGCACATGTATTAAAGCCAATTTGTATGTGTCCAGAAACGTTGTCCAAATTCTAATATAAAATTTTAAAAGCATCTTTCTTTTTAAAAAAAATCACGTTTCTTTTTAATTCTATGTCACAACCGCTTCAGAATTTGTATTTTACGTATTAACTTTAATGGAACTAAATAAGTAGGTCTTTACATTAAAGTTTTTACGATCGATATCAAAGTGATGGTTAAAGACACTGGTCAGAGTAACATTGATCTGTCATTGAAAATGCTTTTAATTTGGTGCATTTGTTTTACATTGTAGAAACAATCATTCATTCAAAAGTTACATTTTAGAGGACACTGCTTAATGGCATCATACCTTTTTAAAACAATGTATACCTCACTTTTCTATAATGATACAATCTATACAAAATCAATGGATGTTTAATGGACCATTTGACCAAATGGCAGGTGGTATTTATCTAACCAGTGACATGCTGATGCTGACATTGGGATACAATGGTTCAATGTTTTATTTTCAGAGAGTTAAATGACCCGAGATTGGGAGCGGTTAATGTCGACTAATAAACGCATTTTATTTACATCAGGGTACAATACTGCACAATATCTTATGGATGTATAACTAGTACATGTATAGTGCATATAGCGCTATTGTGGAATTAAATAAATCTAGAATTAAAATTATATGCTATATAAAGTTTCTGAGTCATAAATTTGCAATTAATGTTGTGGATTTCTGGGTCGATGTGTGGGTCGGTGTGTGGATTTGTGGGTCAGTGTGTGGGTTTGTGGGTCGGTGTGTGGATTTGTGGGTCAGTGTGTGGGTTTGTGGGTCGGTGTGTGGGTTTGTGGGTCGGTGTGTGGGTTTGTGGGTCAGTGTGTGGGTTTGTGGATCGGTGTGTGGGTTTGTGGATCGGTGTGTGGGTTTGTGGGTCAGTGTGTGGGTTTGTGGGTCGGTGTGTGGGTTTGTGGGTCGGTGTGTGGGTTTGTGGGTCAGTGTGTGGGTTTGTGGATCGGTGTGTGGGTTTGTGGATCGGTGTGTGGGTTTGTGGGTCGGTGTGTGGGTTTGTGGGTCGGTGTGTGGGTTTGTGGGTCGGTGTGTGGGTTTGTGGGTCGGTGTGTGGGTTTGTGGGTCGGTGTGTGGGTTTGTGGGTCGGTGTGTGGGTTTGTGGGTCGGTGTGTGGGTTTGTGGGTCGGTGTGTGGGTTTGTGGGTCGGTGTGTGGGTTTGTGGGTCGGTGTGTGGGTTTGTGGGTCGGTGTGTGGGTTTGTGGATCGGTGTGTGGGTTTGTGGGTCGGTGTGTGGGTTTGTGGGTCAGTGTGTGGGTTTTTGGGTCGTAGTGTGGGTTTGTGGATCGGTGTCTGGGTTTGTGGATCGTTTTGTGGGTTTGTGGACTGGTGTGTGGTTTTGTGGATCGGTGTGTGGGTAGGTATGTTGGTTTGTGGATTAGAATGTGGGTGTGTTGGTCGGTGTGTAGGTTTGTGGATCGGTGTGTTAATTTGTTAATCGGTGTGTGGGATTGTGGATCGGTGTCTGGGTTTGTGGATCGTTTTGTGGGTTTGTGGAATGGTGTGTGGTTTTGTTGATCGGTGTGTGGTTAGGTATGTGGGTTTGTGGATTAGAATGTTGGTGTGTTGGTCGGTGTGTAGGTGCATGGGTTTGTGGATCGTTGTGTAGGTCAGTGTGTGGGTTTGTGAATGGTGTGAAGTGCTGTGTGTCGGTGGGTCAGTGTGTGGGTCAGTGTGTGGGGGTTTTGTGTGGGTTTGTGGATCGTTGTCTGAATTTGTGGACCGATGTGTGGATAAGTGTGTGGGTTTATGGGTCGGTGTGTGGTTTTTTGGATCGGTGTGTGGATCATTGTGTGTTTTTTTTTGGGTCGGTGTGTGGGTTTGTGGATAGGTGTGTTTGTTTGTGGACCGCGGTTTGTGGGTCAGTATGTGGGTTATTGGGTCAGTGTGGGTTTATAGATCGGTGTGTGTAGGTGCGAGGATTTTTGAATTGGTGTGAAGGTCGGTGTGTGGGTTTAGGGATCGGTGTGTGGATCGTCGTGTGATTTTCAGGGTCAGAGTGTGGTTTGTGGATCGGTGTGTGGGTTTATTAATCGGTGTGTAGGTCTATGGGTCGGTGTGTGGGTCGGTGTTTGGCTATGTGGATCGGTGTGTGGGTCGGTGTTTGGCTATGTGGATCGGTGTGTGAGTCGGTGTGTAGGTTTATTGATCGGTGTGTAGGTCTATGGGTCGGTGTGTGGTTTTTTGGATCAGTGTGTGTATGTGCGTGGATTTGAGGATCAGTGTGTGGGTCGGTGTGTGGGTTTATGAATTGGTGTGCGATCTATGGGTCGGTGTGTGGGTCGGTGTTTGGCTATGTGGATCGGTGTGTGGATCGGTGTGTAGGTTTATTGATCGGTGTGTAGGTCTATGTGTCGGTGTGTGGTTTTTTTGGAACGGTGTGTGTAGGTGCGTGGATTTGAGGATCAGTGTGTGGGGGGGGGGGTGTGGGTTTGTAGACCGGTCTGTGGGTCATTGTGTGGGTTTTGGGGTCAGTGTGTGGGTTTGTGGATTGGTGTGTGGGTTTGTGGACCGGTGTGTGGGTGTTTGGGTAAGTGTGTGGGTTTGAGGATCGGTGTGTGAGTCAGTGGGTGTGTTTGTTGACAGGTGTTGGGGTACGTGGGTAAATATGTGGGCTTGTGAGTCAGTGTGTGGGTTTGTGGATTGTGTGTGGCTAAGTGTGTGGGTTTGTGGACCGGTGTGTGGGCGTGTGGGTAAGATCGGTGTGTGGGATTTGGGGTCAGTGTGTGGGTTTGTGGATTGTGTGTGGCTAAGTGTGTGGGTTTGTGGACCGGTGTGTGGGCGTGTGGGTAAGATTGTGTGTTTGAGGATCAGTGTGTGAGTCAGTGTGAGGGTTTGTTGACAGGTGTTGGGGTACGTGGGTAAATATGATGGTTTGTGAGTCAGTTTGTGGGTTTATTGATCGGTGTGTGGGTTTTTTGATCGATGTGTGGGTTTGTGGACCGGTGTGTGGGTCGGTGTGTTGGTTTTTGGGTCAATTGCCATCATTTTTGAGAATTTATAGAAGTTAGTATTGTCAATACATATTATCTTAGTTGTTTGTAAATCATGAAAATATATTAATTTCGTCTGTAAATTAAATTTTGATTACTTTTAGCCTAAAGTACGCCATGACATGTTTATCCACTTAAGTATCGACAGGTGTCTCATACCATCTTAAGAGAGTAAAACTTTTTAAAAGCTGCAGCTCATTTTCTTGTTTTATGATATACTCTTCTATTAATTTAATATGAAGAATTCAATAAACTACACTCTAAAAAAAGTTTTACTTAGTAATGATTTTTTACTTGAAATCATACTGATAAGTAAAAAGTTATTACTGAACATTTACTAACAAATTTAAAACAATTACTTAAATCAATGTCAATTACTAGATCAAAATATTTTACTTACATTTACTTAATATGTAGAAATCTTTTACTAAGTAATTCCGTTTTACTGATATTTTTGTGAAGAGGAATAATCATTTACTTAAAGCAGAAAATGATTTACTAAAAGTTAACAGAGAGAGAGAGAGAGAGAGAGAGAGAGAGAGAGAGAGAGAGAGAGAGAGCCGATATCGATTGTACATAAAAAGATTGAAAAAAAGGAACGAACTTTTCATAAATGAAATATGAATGTTTTGAGAAGATATGGTTTATTAGAATTTACAGTCACTGCGATAAAGATACACAGAGAGTCCTTGAACTCTGACAAAAAGAAATTACGCAGTTGTGAATTCTTCAGATTTAAAAAAAATAAATTTTGGATTCATTTCTAGGAATGAAATACATTGTTTTATAATATTGAATTTTTGAGTTGTTTAGAAACATTTCTTCACGTTTACCGTGTTGTGCATTTCAATTGCGCGACTAATCTAGATACGAATTAGTTTGTTTTTTCTCCTCCGCAACACACTTCCGGTTAGCGCCAAAAGTGAAAAGATGGAAAGTTTTGAAGACTTCAGTGCATATGGTTGAAGGAAATGAGTGTACCGAAGGAATTACAAGTTCTCATTGCAGGTATATTAATAAGATAGAAACATATTAATAACATGGTATATTAAATTACCTGGGAATATCAAATCTAATACTCTATATAGATCTATTATGTTTTTATGAATTTGTCTCTGTATTATGCATTCAAACATGCCAAAGTAAGGTATATATCAATCATGATATAAATAGGATATGGTACAATATATTAGTAGTTATGATAAAACCACAGTATGGTGTTATTCCCCCCCCCTCCCCCCCACACACACACAACCACACACGTCACCACAACCACCACCCATACACACAAATTGTCAGATTTTGGGGGGTGGATGGGCCAAAACAAATTCAATAAAAACGCGTGTATATTCCATGTCTATCAAATTCATTAATTATAGGAATCAAAATATGGATTTCAATTTGTACACAGATAATAGACAGGGCCGAAAATGCACATATGATCAGGAATTATTTCCACTCCCAAAAAAATCTGATTCGGAGGATGGGGGGACTTGCAGGCACCTGAAATATGGTGTTTTCAGGGAGCACCATCCATATTTCATGTGCCTGTGGATTTATTTGCACGGAAAGCTTAAAATTTAAATAGATATAGATTACCAATATAAATTGCCTCTGGTTATACACACACTGCAGTTTTGTTGAAAAATGAACTCATTCATCAAGGTATAGTACCGTGTGTTTAAAAAACACTATATCGTTTCATAGTGCAGGAATGGTATCGTAATATTTCAGCCTTAACGATATTCAACCCTACTTGATTCATGAGTTGATATATACCTTACCTTATTTTAAATGTGCCGGTTGAATATTTTTTTTTATTTAAGGTTTTGTATTTATTTCTTAATAGAATGAAATAGATGGAAGGATGTTCCTTGACTTGAATGAAGTCGATCTCAAAGATTTTTCAAGTTCCTTCAAAGTGCGGAAGGAAGTACCGAGATGTTTGGAAGAGCTGGTAAAATTCCTTCATTAATTTGTAAATTTGGACTTCCAAATCACTTTGAGTGACATAATCATCATGCTTGCAATATTGACACCAACATTTAACTGAATTAATACATATTATCTACAGTACTTGAATGTACATGTATTGAATTTTGATACATTTTAGGCATTAATGAAAAATCCT
This sequence comes from Magallana ariakensis, assembly GCA_020458035.1. NCBI lineage: Eukaryota > Metazoa > Mollusca > Bivalvia > Ostreida > Ostreidae > Magallana > Magallana ariakensis. Next base: position 50,774,789 of record CM035819.1, read on the forward strand.
TTTTTATGAAGTATGAAAAAACATGGAAAACTTTGGCAAAAACAGTTTTATGTTCAACCCATGTTTAATGCAATTTATTTAGTAACACAGGAAATTGTGTACATTCTACTGTCTTCTATGTTTATATTTAGATTTTAATCCATTGTAATATTATGAAAACCTTTATTAGTAACTTAATATTAAATATTAGCTTTAAAATTTGTATGTAGATCAAAGACAAAGAAACCTAGTGGCATTGTTTCACCTGCCAATATGTGGTTACTCCAAAACAAAAGGAAAGTTAACACCAGGGAAATTTCTAGTCCATGTTGTTAAGGTAATGTACTAATTTTTTTGGAATTTGAAAATGTCGGATTTCATTCTTTAAATGTTTTTAAAAAATGGCATTCAAGGCAGAATCATGTATTTTTTAATTGATAGAAAATTCTGGTTATATTGTTGAACATGGCTTTGGGCAGTTTACACTTTTATGTATATATACATGTAAATAAAACTGCATTGTACAACTTTGATAGATATTGAAATCATTCCTTAAATATATATGTAAAATCAAAATTATTCTTGATCACTTTTTAGAGTTGAGGCCCAGGCCCACAAAACAGCATGTGGTACATGTATATGGATTCTTCACAACACAATCGGAGACAAGACATCATCTTTGGTAATGGAAAGAGACAATGCTCTTCTTAAATGCACAAGAGCAGAAGCAATTTTGGCACTGATGGAATTTTACCATTTAGGGATTTTGCCTTATCCAGCCCAGGTAACTGGACCGCTTCTGCTTCTACAAGAGTTTGTACTACATGACAGAATACAGAGTGCAGTGACAAATCCTCTAAATAAAGCTAAAGAGGAGTTTAAGACCTACACTTCAAAGAAAAAGAATGATTTATTGGATAGTTTTTTTTTAACTTTTGCCTAAGGTCATAATTTAATTATAGTATAGATCTGGACATTTGAGAGTATTTCCATCTTATCTGAAGAATGTTCGATTTTTTATGATTTTTTTTAATAATTTGAGATATGGGGGGGGGGGGGGGGGCGGAACCAGGCTTTAAAGATTCATTTGACTTCCAGTATATTTTTTTTAAAATTTGAATTTTTTTTAATACATTTTTTGTCTATGTTATAAAGTATTTTGAGTATGAATATATTTTGTTTTTTCATTTATTTTTACTTTTTTAGATTTTATTTCTGTACATGGTTAACTCTTGTTATTTGGGGTTTTTTTCTGAAAGGGGGGGGATATATCAGGCTTTAGAGGTTCATTTTCAATTTTTATCCATTGGATCTATTTTCAGTACGTACAGTTTTATGTTATTTTGAAATTTCTTTTTTAACATTTTTATTTTTTATGATTATATATCTGTACATGGTTGACTTTTTACAATGTACATAAAGTTGTGAGTCACTTTATATTTGCTATGCATATCCTGCCAAATGTTTTTAAAATGTAATATTTAGGTATGCTTTACAGCTAATATTTTTGTTATCGTGAGGGAGACCAGAGATTCAGGAATCTCTTTTCTATCATGTGCATAGAAAAAAGTGAAAGACAAATTTTCTAGCCATAAACTTATTTACAGTTAAGTGTTTGGTAAATTTTTGCTCTTATTACGAACGGATTTTCTATATAGCTTTATTATAAAAACTTTATTTTCTTGGAAGTTAGTTTCAATGCTTTTATGATTAACCAGCTCTCTGTTAACATCAAATTGCTTGAAGTTATAACGTTTTCTCAAGTGCCCATTCATTGTAAATTCACAAGATAGTCTTGTAAATCTTGTAAACATAATATTTTGCTAGTCGGAATATGTATATATGTGTTATCGTAATACATAATTAATGATTTACACTGTTGTCTGAGTTTTCTTGTTTTTTTTTAAATAATTTTTATTTTCGTCGTAATCTATGTGTGTAAGGAATCAGAATCGTTAACATTGAACTTTTATTAAAAAAACAATGTGATTTCGTCTACAACAAATAATTAAATTACTTAAAGTTTGAATAAGAATTTGATTACTAAAAATGAGAAACATATTTATTAATTGAGTAAATAACAGTAAATAGTAAAAGAAGTATTAAGTAATTGTGTTAGTTGAAATGAGTAATATATTTGACTACTTCAAGTAATTAAATTACTTATAACAAACCATATTAGCTAAGTATTGTAATTACTTATTTTAAAAATGATTTTAATTACTAAAATAAGTATTAAATTGAGTAAATAAATAACCAGTCTTCATATACATTTAAGTAATTGCAGAAATGATTAGTAAAAGAATTTATAAGTAATTGTATTGGTGGTATTTACTAATTACTTTCAGTTGTTTTCATATTGCTAAAATTGCTTTATATAAGCGCAATTTATATGATTTTTTATTTACTTGCAGGAACCCTGTCCAATGTTTCTCTCCCAGATGTCAGTTACAAGCGGCCAATCATTCAGGGATTCTGGGACGGAGTTGACTGGATCTTAGACAACGGAAGTCCACTGGTCTACACAAACTGGGACATAGACCAGCCAAAGAAAGTTGACTTAAAACAAAACATAAAATTGGAGAATGGGAAATGGCAAACTTCAGTTGGTTCAAAAACTCGACCTATTTTTTGCAGTTATATATTGTAATCAACTTTAGGTTTTGTATCAGGAGAATAGAGTATTTGATGTGCCATTAAGAAAATAGGTAGGATAGAGACACCATAGTAACTTGTATAACAGCAGATAAACAGAAAACCTCTTCAATTAGGTTTAATGAAAAAAAAACATTTCTATTATGCACCTTTAACGTAAAGGTTTTTTTTTTTCAATTACAAAAATGGCTTTGTCAAAAAATTTGTGAATTAGCGACGGTTTTGATTTCAGTGTAATGAATTGGATTCTCTATCAATTTGAAAATTACATTGTATTTCTTATTTGGATGCATTGGATTTTTATCTATAAATAACTATTTTTGTTTTGTTTTATTTGGGTTTTATTTTATAATAAACAGCAAGTAAATAATTACTTGGTTGGTCGCGTGCTTAACTCCTATGAAGCTCAAAAGATTCAATCACGTACAAACCAAGTTTATATCCTTTATAACTCTTTAATATTGCTGTTTATTACATATTTTTACAAGAAAGGCAAATTGTTCAGAAGTATTAACATAAATGTGTTTTCATGTTTTCAATAATGTACTAGTAATCGTCAAACAAAAAGCGTGTGGTTATCATTAAAAAGTTCACATAAAAATGAAAGGTTTTTTTCTATTCGATATAGGTACAAATAAGGAAACATATTTGCAAATGTAAATATTTTGTTGTGTTCCATGATGGTGCGCGATGTTCTACCTAAATGCAACTTCTTCACAGTAAAGAAAATATGTCAAGAAGGCAGCAACTTGTTAACTATTTTCAAAGCTAAAAAATTAAAATGTTAAAATAAAACCATCCAAAACATTTATAATGTGAGGGTGCACATGTATTAAAGCCAATTTGTATGTGTCCAGAAACGTTGTCCAAATTCTAATATAAAATTTTAAAAGCATCTTTCTTTTTAAAAAAAATCACGTTTCTTTTTAATTCTATGTCACAACCGCTTCAGAATTTGTATTTTACGTATTAACTTTAATGGAACTAAATAAGTAGGTCTTTACATTAAAGTTTTTACGATCGATATCAAAGTGATGGTTAAAGACACTGGTCAGAGTAACATTGATCTGTCATTGAAAATGCTTTTAATTTGGTGCATTTGTTTTACATTGTAGAAACAATCATTCATTCAAAAGTTACATTTTAGAGGACACTGCTTAATGGCATCATACCTTTTTAAAACAATGTATACCTCACTTTTCTATAATGATACAATCTATACAAAATCAATGGATGTTTAATGGACCATTTGACCAAATGGCAGGTGGTATTTATCTAACCAGTGACATGCTGATGCTGACATTGGGATACAATGGTTCAATGTTTTATTTTCAGAGAGTTAAATGACCCGAGATTGGGAGCGGTTAATGTCGACTAATAAACGCATTTTATTTACATCAGGGTACAATACTGCACAATATCTTATGGATGTATAACTAGTACATGTATAGTGCATATAGCGCTATTGTGGAATTAAATAAATCTAGAATTAAAATTATATGCTATATAAAGTTTCTGAGTCATAAATTTGCAATTAATGTTGTGGATTTCTGGGTCGATGTGTGGGTCGGTGTGTGGATTTGTGGGTCAGTGTGTGGGTTTGTGGGTCGGTGTGTGGATTTGTGGGTCAGTGTGTGGGTTTGTGGATCGGTGTGTGGGTTTGTGGGTCAGTGTGTGGGTTTGTGGGTCGGTGTGTGGGTTTGTGGGTCGGTGTGTGGGTTTGTGGGTCAGTGTGTGGGTTTGTGGGTCGGTGTGTGGATTTGTGGGTCAGTGTGTGGGTTTGTGGGTCGGTGTGTGGGTTTGTGGGTCGGTGTGTGGGTTTGTGGGTCAGTGTGTGGGTTTGTGGATCGGTGTGTGGGTTTGTGGATCGGTGTGTGGGTTTGTGGGTCAGTGTGTGGGTTTGTGGGTCGGTGTGTGGGTTTGTGGGTCGGTGTGTGGGTTTGTGGGTCAGTGTGTGGGTTTGTGGATCGGTGTGTGGGTTTGTGGGTCGGTGTGTGGGTTTGTGGGTCGGTGTGTGGGTTTGTGGGTCGGTGTGTGGGTTTGTGGGTCGGTGTGTGGGTTTGTGGGTCGGTGTGTGGGTTTGTGGGTCGGTGTGTGGGTTTGTGGGTCAGTGTGTGGGTTTGTGGGTCGGTGTGTGGGTTTGTGGGTCGGTGTGTGGGTTTGTGGGTCGGTGTGTGGGTTTGTGGGTCGGTGTGTGGGTTTGTGGGTCAGTGTGTGGGTTTGTGGATCGGTGTGTGGGTTTGTGGGTCGGTGTGTGGGTTTGTGGGTCAGTGTGTGGGTTTTTGGGTCGTAGTGTGGGTTTGTGGATCGGTGTCTGGGTTTGTGGATCGTTTTGTGGGTTTGTGGACTGGTGTGTGGTTTTGTGGATCGGTGTGTGGGTAGGTATGTTGGTTTGTGGATTAGAATGTGGGTGTGTTGGTCGGTGTGTAGGTTTGTGGATCGGTGTGTTAATTTGTTAATCGGTGTGTGGGATTGTGGATCGGTGTCTGGGTTTGTGGATCGTTTTGTGGGTTTGTGGAATGGTGTGTGGTTTTGTTGATCGGTGTGTGGTTAGGTATGTTGGTTTGTGGATTAGAATGTTGGTGTGTTGGTCGGTGTGTAGGTGCATGGGTTTGTGGATCGTTGTGTAGGTCAGTGTGTGGGTTTGTGAATGGTGTGAAGTGCTGTGTGTCGGTGGGTCAGTGTGTGGGTCAGTGTGTGGGGGTTTTGTGTGGGTTTGTGGATCGTTGTCTGAATTTGTGGACCGATGTGTGGATAAGTGTGTGGGTTTATGGGTCGGTGTGTGGTTTTTTGGATCGGTGTGTGGATCATTGTGTGTTTTTTTTTGGGTCGGTGTGTGGGTTTGTGGATAGGTGTGTTTGTTTGTGGACCGCGGTTTGTGGGTCAGTATGTGGGTTATTGGGTCAGTGTGGGTTTATAGATCGGTGTGTGTAGGTGCGAGGATTTTTGAATTGGTGTGAAGGTCGGTGTGTGGGTTTAGGGATCGGTGTGTGGATCGTCGTGTGATTTTCAGGGTCAGAGTGTGGTTTGTGGATCGGTGTGTGGGTTTATTAATCGGTGTGTAGGTCTATGGGTCGGTGTGTGGGTCGGTGTTTGGCTATGTGGATCGGTGTGTGGGTCGGTGTTTGGCTATGTGGATCGGTGTGTGAGTCGGTGTGTAGGTTTATTGATCGGTGTGTAGGTCTATGGGTCGGTGTGTGGTTTTTTGGATCAGTGTGTGTATGTGCGTGGATTTGAGGATCAGTGTGTGGGTCGGTGTGTGGGTTTATGAATTGGTGTGCGATCTATGGGTCGGTGTGTGGGTCGGTGTTTGGCTATGTGGATCGGTGTGTGGATCGGTGTGTAGGTTTATTGATCGGTGTGTAGGTCTATGTGTCGGTGTGTGGTTTTTTTGGAACGGTGTGTGTAGGTGCGTGGATTTGAGGATCAGTGTGTGGGGGGGGGGGGTGTGGGTTTGTAGACCGGTCTGTGGGTCATTGTGTGGGTTTTGGGGTCAGTGTGTGGGTTTGTGGATTGGTGTGTGGGTTTGTGGACCGGTGTGTGGGTGTTTGGGTAAGTGTGTGGGTTTGAGGATCGGTGTGTGAGTCAGTGGGTGTGTTTGTTGACAGGTGTTGGGGTACGTGGGTAAATATGTGGGCTTGTGAGTCAGTGTGTGGGTTTGTGGATTGTGTGTGGCTAAGTGTGTGGGTTTGTGGACCGGTGTGTGGGCGTGTGGGTAAGATCGGTGTGTGGGATTTGGGGTCAGTGTGTGGGTTTGTGGATTGTGTGTGGCTAAGTGTGTGGGTTTGTGGACCGGTGTGTGGGCGTGTGGGTAAGATTGTGTGTTTGAGGATCAGTGTGTGAGTCAGTGTGAGGGTTTGTTGACAGGTGTTGGGGTACGTGGGTAAATATGATGGTTTGTGAGTCAGTTTGTGGGTTTATTGATCGGTGTGTGGGTTTTTTGATCGATGTGTGGGTTTGTGGACCGGTGTGTGGGTCGGTGTGTTGGTTTTTGGGTCAATTGCCATCATTTTTGAGAATTTATAGAAGTTAGTATTGTCAATACATATTATCTTAGTTGTTTGTAAATCATGAAAATATATTAATTTCGTCTGTAAATTAAATTTTGATTACTTTTAGCCTAAAGTACGCCATGACATGTTTATCCACTTAAGTATCGACAGGTGTCTCATACCATCTTAAGAGAGTAAAACTTTTTAAAAGCTGCAGCTCATTTTCTTGTTTTATGATATACTCTTCTATTAATTTAATATGAAGAATTCAATAAACTACACTCTAAAAAAAGTTTTACTTAGTAATGATTTTTTACTTGAAATCATACTGATAAGTAAAAAGTTATTACTGAACATTTACTAACAAATTTAAAACAATTACTTAAATCAATGTCAATTACTAGATCAAAATATTTTACTTACATTTACTTAATATGTAGAAATCTTTTACTAAGTAATTCCGTTTTACTGATATTTTTGTGAAGAGGAATAATCATTTACTTAAAGCAGAAAATGATTTACTAAAAGTTAACAGAGAGAGAGAGAGAGAGAGAGAGAGAGAGAGAGAGAGAGAGAGAGAGAGAGAGAGAGAGAGAGAGAGAGCCGATATCGATTGTACATAAAAAGATTGAAAAAAAGGAACGAACTTTTCATAAATGAAATATGAATGTTTTGAGAAGATATGGTTTATTAGAATTTACAGTCACTGCGATAAAGATACACAGAGAGTCCTTGAACTCTGACAAAAAGAAATTACGCAGTTGTGAATTCTTCAGATTTAAAAAAAATAAATTTTGGATTCATTTCTAGGAATGAAATACATTGTTTTATAATATTGAATTTTTGAGTTGTTTAGAAACATTTCTTCACGTTTACCGTGTTGTGCATTTCAATTGCGCGACTAATCTAGATACGAATTAGTTTGTTTTTTCTCCTCCGCAACACACTTCCGGTTAGCGCCAAAAGTGAAAAGATGGAAAGTTTTGAAGACTTCAGTGCATATGGTTGAAGGAAATGAGTGTACCGAAGGAATTACAAGTTCTCATTGCAGGTATATTAATAAGATAGAAACATATTAATAACATGGTATATTAAATTACCTGGGAATATCAAATCTAATACTCTATATAGATCTATTATGTTTTTATGAATTTGTCTCTGTATTATGCATTCAAACATGCCAAAGTAAGGTATATATCAATCATGATATAAATAGGATATGGTACAATATATTAGTAGTTATGATAAAACCACAGTATGGTGTTATTCCCCCCCCCCCTCCCCCCCACACACACACAACCACACACGTCACCACAACCACCACCCATACACACAAATTGTCAGATTTTGGGGGGTGGATGGGCCAAAACAAATTCAATAAAAACGCGTGTATATTCCATGTCTATCAAATTCATTAATTATAGGAATCAAAATATGGATTTCAATTTGTACACAGATAATAGACAGGGCCGAAAATGCACATATGATCAGGAATTATTTCCACTCCCAAAAAAATCTGATTCGGAGGATGGGGGGACTTGCAGGCACCTGAAATATGGTGTTTTCAGGGAGCACCATCCATATTTCATGTGCCTGTGGATTTATTTGCACGGAAAGCTTAAAATTTAAATAGATATAGATTACCAATATAAATTGCCTCTGGTTATACACACACTGCAGTTTTGTTGAAAAATGAACTCATTCATCAAGGTATAGTACCGTGTGTTTAAAAAACACTATATCGTTTCATAGTGCAGGAATGGTATCGTAATATTTCAGCCTTAACGATATTCAACCCTACTTGATTCATGAGTTGATATATACCTTACCTTATTTTAAATGTGCCGGTTGAATATTTTTTTTTATTTAAGGTTTTGTATTTATTTCTTAATAGAATGAAATAGATGGAAGGATGTTCCTTGACTTGAATGAAGTCGATCTCAAAGATTTTTCAAGTTCCTTCAAAGTGCGGAAGGAAGTACCGAGATGTTTGGAAGAGCTGGTAAAATTCCTTCATTAATTTGTAAATTTGGACTTCCAAATCACTTTGAGTGACATAATCATCATGCTTGCAATATTGACACCAACATTTAACTGAATTAATACATATTATCTACAGTACTTGAATGTACATGTATTGAATTTTGATACATTTTAGGCATTAATGAAAAATCCTTTTTTATGAAGTATGAAAAAACATGGAAAACTTTGGCAAAAACAGTTTTATGTTCAACCCATGTTTAATGCAATTTATTTAGTAACACAGGAAATTGTGTACATTCTACTGTCTTCTATGTTTATATTTAGATTTTAATCCATTGTAATATTATGAAAACCTTTATTAGTAACTTAATATTAAATATTAGCTTTAAAATTTGTATGTAGATCAAAGACAAAGAAACCTAGTGGCATTGTTTCACCTGCCAATATGTGGTTACTCCAAAACAAAAGGAAAGTTAACACCAGGGAAATTTCTAGTCCATGTTGTTAAGGTAATGTACTAATTTTTTTGGAATTTGAAAATGTCGGATTTCATTCTTTAAATGTTTTTAAAAAATGGCATTCAAGGCAGAATCATGTATTTTTTAATTGATAGAAAATTCTGGTTATATTGTTGAACATGGCTTTGGGCAGTTTACACTTTTATGTATATATACATGTAAATAAAACTGCATTGTACAACTTTGATAGATATTGAAATCATTCCTTAAATATATATGTAAAATCAAAATTATTCTTGATCACTTTTTAGAGTTGAGGCCCAGGCCCACAAAACAGCATGTGGTACATGTATATGGATTCTTCACAATACAATCGGAGACAAGACATCATCTTTGGTAATGGAAAGAGACAATGCTCTTCTTAAATGCACAAGAGCAGAAGCAATTTTGGCACTGATGGAATTTTACCATTTAGGGATTTTGCCTTATCCAGCCCAGGTAACTGGACCGCTTCTGCTTCTACAAGAGTTTGTACTACATGACAGAATACAGAGTGCAGTGACAAATCCTCTAAATAAAGCTAAAGAGGAGTTTAAGACCTACACTTCAAAGAAAAAGAATGATTTATTGGATAGTTTTTTTTTAACTTTTGCCTAAGGTCATAATTTAATTATAGTATAGATCTGGACATTTGAGAGTATTTCCATCTTATCTGAAGAATGTTCGATTTTTTATGATTTTTTTTAATAATTTGAGATATGGGGGGGGGGGGCGGAACCAGGCTTTAAAGATTCATTTGACTTCCAGTATATTTTTTTTAAAATTTGAATTTTTTTTAATACATTTTTTGTCTATGTTATAAAGTATTTTGAGTATGAATATATTTTGTTTTTTCATTTATTTTTACTTTTTTAGATTTTATTTCTGTACATGGTTAACTCTTGTTATTTGGGGTTTTTTTCTGAAAGGGGGGGGATATATCAGGCTTTAGAGGTTCATTTTCAATTTTTATCCATTGGATCTATTTTCAGTACGTACAGTTTTATGTTATTTTGAAATTTCTTTTTTAACATTTTTATTTTTTATGATTATATATCTGTACATGGTTGACTTTTTACAATGTACATAAAGTTGTGAGTCACTTTATATTTGCTATGCATATCCTGCCAAATGTTTTTAAAATGTAATATTTAGGTATGCTTTACAGCTAATATTTTTGTTATCGTGAGGGAGACCAGAGATTCAGGAATCTCTTTTCTATCATGTGCATAGAAAAAAGTGAAAGACAAATTTTCTAGCCATAAACTTATTTACAGTTAAGTGTTTGGTAAATTTTTGCTCTTATTACGAACGGATTTTCTATATAGCTTTATTATAAAAACTTTATTTTCTTGGAAGTTAGTTTCAATGCTTTTATGATTAACCAGCTCTCTGTTAACATCAAATTGCTTGAAGTTATAACGTTTTCTCAAGTGCCCATTCATTGTAAATTCACAAGATAGTCTTGTAAATCTTGTAAACATAATATTTTGCTAGTCGGAATATGTATATATGTGTTATCGTAATACATAATTAATGATTTACACTGTTGTCTGAGTTTTCTTGTTTTTTTTTAAATAATTTTTATTTTCGTCGTAATCTATGTGTGTAAGGAATCAGAATCGTTAACATTGAACTTTTATTAAAAAAACAATGTGATTTCGTCTACAACAAATAATTAAATTACTTAAAGTTTGAATAAGAATTTGATTACTAAAAATGAGAAACATATTTATTAATTGAGTAAATAACAGTAAATAGTAAAAGAAGTATTAAGTAATTGTGTTAGTTGAAATGAGTAATATATTTGACTACTTCAAGTAATTAAATTACTTATAACAAACCATATTAGCTAAGTATTGTAATTACTTATTTTAAAAATGATTTTAATTACTAAAATAAGTATTAAATTGAGTAAATAAATAACCAGTCTTCATATACATTTAAGTAATTGCAGAAATGATTAGTAAAAGAATTTATAAGTAATTGTATTGGTGGTATTTACTAATTACGATTCCAATTACTACACAGGATTGCCTTTTACTTGCTATTCTGACTAATTGTATTACTTAATATTTATAGTTTTTCTAAATTCAAATTCTTATTTTAAAAATTAATAGTAAAACTTTTTTTAGAGTGTATGAGTTTGTGTGTACGTAAGTGACAATACTTGTAAGGACTGACCGTCTAATTTTGCCTGTATTTTATCTGTATTGTTTATCATTATGACTGCTATAAGACGTTTGTCTTTTGTATTAAAGAAATTGAGTTAAAGATGGTAAGTGATAATCTAAATCATTAAAGTGATTGAAAGTACATGCATTTCATATTACAGATAATCATTGTGTTAGTCTTTTGTGCTTTTTTACCATAAAATGCGTTTAGAACAAAGTCCAACCATTGTCATACATTATGTTTTACTTTTTAATTAATGTAATTATTAATGCTCATGTTCATTGATGTTTTTTTTATAAAAATTCTATGACAGCCTAACAAAATTCTAATAATAGACTTGATGAATCTACTTTTTAAAAAAACATCACTGATATATACCATAATATTTAGTACGTAATGTCTTTTTATTACGTTCTTGTATGCCAGAAAAAGCACTTTTTGGCATTGTTACACCAATATATAATGCTTTCTTCTAAAATGAACAATCAACTAAGTCTCAAAAATTGAACGAATGTAACTGTATCCCTCTACAAATAATAAATCTTGAAATGAATGTAATGAGATTAATTCAATTTATATTGATCGCGTTAACCATTGAGTGCTCCCTTTGATCTACCGAGGGCACGATTTATACAGAGGATTTAGAATTGATTTAATTGGGTAAATATTTATATGAAGAAAGAAAAAACACAATTGCAAACATCGTTTCATTTACACAAGTATTATTTCAATTATCATTATAATTCAAAAATTTATTTTGTAAAAAGCATGTTGGTTTCCATTTTGCAGGTGCCTAAATTTTTTACAGTCAAGTGGGGCAAGTATTTTCTTCGCTACTGTGTATTGACAACACTTTAATTTCAACTGATGCAAAATATTTTTTTATTTTTGGAAGTTGTCCACTACGCCTTTATTTTTTCCATCACCCCAAAAATACAATGCAAACATCGAAGACAAACATGAAATGGATTTAATTTCCCCTTTATTCAGGATTTTTTTCTCCACCTATGTACATAGGATAGATTTCAAATAGGAAAGTTTGTGTAAAAAGCATGGAATGCGTTTGTCACATTAAAAAAGGAAGCAGCTGCAAAGTACTAGAAAAACTGGTAAAACGCAATAAAAATGTCTTAATTACTTAAATATACATCAGTAACCAGTATTTAGAAATGTGAATGTAAGTGAAGGGAATGTTTACAGTTCAAGGTGATGAAAAAATCGTATTCAATCAAATGGTGATAATCAACCTAAATCAGCAAAACAGATTGAAGTTCAAACAAAATACAAAATACAATGAGAGATATGTGACTTTTTTCTTGGTTTCGTTTTTAAAAAGCTATACTCGGTAAATTCTTAACCATATTGTATCCAATTACAATCGTGTGTGTCATTAACATCTCAATACAAGGTAATTGTTTGGAAGATTCAGTTGAATAAAGAATTACAGATATACTAGGAAGTTGTATCCCTCCTCTGTAAACTGTTTCAGTAATAGACATGTGATAAACTATTTTATTATACTTTCATGTTAAATACTGAAATCTGATTGGTTTAGACGCAGTTGACAATCCGTTCCCTTACCCTCAGCGTTAGCAATACGCTTGACAACGGGCCGATAGAACGAATTGTTACATGCGCGTAAATTATGCGCGTACGGTTCGCCGTTAAATTCACGTCATTTCTATATAAAAGCATTAAAATTTTCTCTGAAATTAAGACATTCAGTATAATAAAATAAATAGTGCCTGTTTGGGAGGGTAACCGTTGAAATTGACACCCCTCGAAAACCATTGTCAACCTCCGCTTCGCGTCGGTTGACAATGGTTTTCTCGGGGTGTCAATTTCAACGGTTACCCTCCCAAACAGGCACTATTTATATATAAGCTCCTTAAGGTTTCTGGATCAATATCCTTTTTTATCGGTAGTGATGTTTCTTTTCAAAGGATAATAGTGATAGGAATAACGTTCCTATAATTTTCTAGATAAAGTGACTATTATTAGAGGATGATTTGAATAAATCACATCAATAGGTTAGCTTTGTCTCTTGTGTTGGGAGTGTCTCCATTGAGATCACCGTTTGTAGATAGGTCGCTGTATTTGGGTTCTATAGTATATGCGGAGTTGGTGTGGCGCTTGTATTTGAATTGTCTGTATCGGAAAACCAAACGCTTCCGGTAGCGAACTATGAATAAAATCACGGAAAGTGTCAACAACGTTATTGTGGCAGCTATTAACCCGACAAGAACCCGTGATTTTTCAGTCACTGACGATCGGAGACTCATACAGGAGAGGCGGCTGAAATCATAGTCTTTGATAAGAAAGTTCTCGGGGTTATTTGGTCTGTGGCATGTTAACTTCTTGACGTGTTGCTGTGTTTGAGGGGTATCCCACCCTCGGTATGACTGAAGCCAGCTGTTGCTACAGGAACAGATAAAATTGTTGTCATTTAGCATTATGTCCATTATCTGTTGCCAGTTGCACAAATTTTTTGGGAGAATCACCAGGCCATTGTTGCTTAGCACTACAGCGCGCAGCTCGCCCATGTTTTGCAGGAGATTTCCGGGTAGCTCTTTCAACATTGGGTTTCTGGTCATAAATATATCCCTGAGATTCAGTCCTCCAAATGCATCTACCTCTATTTTACTAAGAAGTGGCATTTCTGAAATTCGAAGATAACGCAAATTTCTGAGGCGGTCAAATGCCCTTGTTCTAATGGTTTGGATATTGTTGTCGCTTATGTCGAGATGAACCACATAGACGAGGTCATTCAGTGCCATGGGCACTTCAGTGAGGAAATTGCCTGCGATAGAGAATACTTCGATGTTACATTCCATAAGTGTGTTAGGGTCCGAATGTTTAACCTCGAAAGCCTCGATGTCAAGTAATCGAATTAGGTTATTGTCCAAACTAACACTAGAGACGTTGGGAATACTTGAAAAACTGTATTTCTGTAGGCGTTGTATTCTATTCAAATTCAATCGCAACGTTTGAAGATGTGGAGTGCAGTTAAAGATGTGCGATGGAATCGTAGCCAGACTATTATTGTCAAGATTCAGATAGCGCAAACTCGGAAGTACCAACGAACAGGAACTAAAAGAGTAGATTCTATTCAGGGACAAACCTAGATTTTGTAAGTTAGGAACATTATGAAAAACATCCAAAGAAAGATTAGATATGGAGTTATCGTTTAGAATAAGGGTCGTTAACGAGGTCAGGTTACAAAACACACCGTCCTCTATGCTTTCTAATTTGTTAGTTGAAATGTTTAACATTTGCAATCGAGTAAGCGACGAAAAGGTCCCTTTTTCGATGTTGGTAATGAAGTTTCCGTCCAAGCGCAATTTTTCGACGTTCACAAATTTTTCCAAGTCGGTTTTGGATAAAGAGGTCAGATTGTTGTTGGACAAATCGAAAATCTTGATTATTGAAAAATTTCTAAACTGTTGCGGCACAGAGTTGTAGCCATGACACGTGACGTTGGCTTGACTACAGATACAGTTTACAGGACATCCATCGTCTGCTGCCATTGACGCGGCGATCAGAGTTCCCGCCAAAAACAATAAAAAGGATCCCATCTCTCTTTTTGTATCCTTTTTGTGTCTGAAAATGAAAAAATAATCAATTTGATTTGATTAGGAATAATAGCTTTTACAATGTACTTTCTGCCAATATTAAAAAGTCGATCTGTAACAGATGCATATGCATGCATTCTAAAACTTATTTCAAATCAAACTTCAATAAAAAAAATATTTAACTAAAAGAATAACAACTAAGCATTTTATTTGGAATCCGTTTCCAACTAAATTAAGCAAGCAACGTACCAAGTTTTAGCGTTTTAATAAGGGTAATGCTTGAAACGTTGACTAGAAATAATATGTTTTAGTTTATAGCAAATTTGTGACATCAGGAATGAATTTTATTTATTTCCTAACTCATTCAGTAAAACCATAAATTACTATTTAGGGAAATCAGGAAAGTCGTAAAATTATTGATAAGGGTAAGAATTATGTGTATTTATTTAAACGTTTTTAACTGATCAAGAAGTATAACAAAGAATTAACTTTAAATCAAGAAGGTGAACTTTACACAGTTTGTGCACAAATATGCATGCATGCCTGTCGAATGGTTGATTTATATATGTAAAATGGTTGCAAAGATGCAACAAAGATGAAACAAAATTTTCACAAAACTTAATGAAATCTTGTTCTAGTTGTAATCTCTCATTTTGTGTAATACGATAGAAATTCACTCACAGATTTTATCAGAAGAATGTCAAATAAGACATTCAACATGAGAATGTTAGCATGTGAGAGATTATTAATGATAATCATGGTAATGAAAATTATAATAATGCCAATATACGAGTATCAAATGAAGCAAGTTCATTTATAGCCGATTAATTAATAATTCATAAGTACCATGCTCTCGTCAGTTAATTCAAATACGATCTATAAACTCGAAATGAATGGGTTTTCGAGTTTTATAAAGCTTAACCCGCGTAGTGTTCGTCTAATTGAAAGTCAATTTTTAAAGATTCAAATTGTAGTACATCAACATTTAAGATACATAGCTTTGTAATCTTACCCCCCACCCCCCAAAAAAACCGCAGTAAAAAGGTATGAAATGTTTTAGCAAACTCGGTTAAGATCTGTAATTCCTAAGCACTATAAAAAATATAGTAGATTTATTTCTTATTTATAGGTAATACGAGTACATAAATATAAAATTTCTGAAAACCAATAGGTACTGTATCATATGAATACAAATATCTTCAAATAGCGTCAAGTTTTAGAACATAAATGTCGATTGTTTTATAGATTGGGTCTGTGCGCATTATTTATAGCACATTTTTCAATTAGTATGATGAAAAAATACCAAATTTTAAATACCAAAAGCTTAAAACGATGACCTCCTGTACTTAAACCATAAAATGCTTTCTTTGGTGATTCATGCGGGATATGAAGGTAGCGACGTTGCAGATAATTTTACTTAACCCATCTTTTACTCTTTACAAATACATTTCATGCATGAATGTTTCGAAATGTCAAAGTCAATGCAACGGAACGTGCCCACGATAGTCATACATGTATATGAATAAATCGAAAGTACAACGTGGATAGTAAAAACACACAGAAAAGATTTAAACGCATGATTAGGTCAACTATAGAAACCATACACAACTTCTTTGTGTCCTTTTAGTTGGACATCAGTATTTAGTGAATATTTCAAAATCCCAGTTATTAGTGTGCTTTTACATTGGATGTATTGATTATAGGTTAATTTAAATGTATTTCGCCATCAAATACCCCGGAGTTATAAACTACACTGTACTCGCGGCTACAGTACATAAGCGTTATGCCTGACGTGTATACAATGCACATCGATACGGTCTTTGCTTTGAATTGAATTGAGTGGTATATAGCTTGCAATGCATTGATTTGAACCCAAATGAAAGTACTAACAAACACGGCATGCACAAAGATCCACTATAATGGAGCCGTGTTGTTGAGTAGACGCGCCCTGTAAGATGATCTACCAATGTGACTTTGGTGATTCACTCAACGCAAATAATACGTTACATGTAATGCTTCTATCCGATCAAATGAAGAGTTTAGACTGTACTTACTACATGATAGATAAACTTGTACCAAAAATCCACCCTCGTGTTAGTCCTTTCTTCGATATTTTCACGGAAATCGATTACTTGTCATAACACCTGTTCTTTCGGTATCAAGACGGATATTTACCTGAGTAATGCAAGGGAAGTAACTCGTACTATACACAAGGACAAATGAGGCGCCACGAGGGGTGAATTTGGTTGAAAATGGGCCAACTTATATTTGAGGGGTACATATCATATTTTGTTAGTTTGTTATTGTTTTCCTTTATTGTTTTTTCAACGAAGCAGTTAAAGCATTCCGACATTTGACTTTGGCAACCAAGATTTCAAAACAAGATTATAAAAAAATTATGAAATTACTTCAAACAGAGTACAGAATGTTACGAATCCAGAATAGTTCTTATGATATTTGTAAATAAATTTTTTTTTGGATAATGTCCAAAAATATAAAAAGATAAAAGAATGTGACAGTTAAGGTACCCTGCAAATATTTACAAAGTGTGTGAAGAGTTAAAAACGAACATTCCGGCAGAAACCTAAAAAAAATCAAAGTACTGAAGTACAGAAAGCCGGGCTCTTTTGATGTGTTAAATGCACATTGTGCAGTAAAGACTGACAAAATCTCTCTCTCTCTCTTTCTCTCTCTCTCTTCTCTCTCTCTCTCTCTCTCTCTCTCTCTCTCTCTCTCTCTCTCTCTCTCTCTCTCTCTCTCATATGCTTTTAATGTCGGCAAAACGTCAGATAGTGACTAAATTTTAAAAGCGGCTATTAGCAAAAATATGTCTGTCTAGTAGAAAAAATCAACGGTGCATTGCACATCGAAACAATCGTTATAAACTCAATTCCCTATTTCTTCGATATGCAGCCGAATACCAATGCTTTGTAAAGTAGTTTATGGAAATTCATGCGCATTGTATGTGTCAAAAATGCATACTATTTAAGTCTTCTTTTTAAAACACGTAATTAATAAGAAAACAACCACTCTTCGCTACATTTATTCGCACCCTCCCCCCCCCCCCCAAAAAAAAAACCCAATACATTTCACAAAACATGGCTCTCTGTGGAACTATTTGGTACAGCGAAAGCTTTTACTTTGACGTTGTTCGGTTTTTTGTTTACTTTTGAAGCTGTGTTATTTATAGTAACGTTGGCGATTTGCCTGCCTACAGCCAGGACTCTGCTTTCAGCAGAGCCCGGCTAAAAATGGATACTAATACCTTAAAAGTATACAGTATGAGATGAAATGCGTTACATTTTTATATACAGTTAATTTGCAGTTAAGATCTAGATGAATGTATATATAATTTATCATTCGGTTTCAATATGCATATATATAATTCATGATACATGTATAACACGATTATCATGTACGAAATGGCAGACACAACAAATGTTCAAGATCTATAATGTACCATTATATAAATAGTGCTTCGCGTCGGTTGACAATGGTTTTCTCGGGGTGTCAATTTCAATTGCTATCTTCCCAAGCAGACACTATTTATTTTATTATACTGAATGTCTTAATTTTAGAGAAAATTTCACTGCTTTTAATATATAGAAATGACGTGAATTCTACGACGAACCGTATGTGCATAATTTACGCGCATGTAACAATTCGTTGTTACCCGTTGCCAAGTGTGTTGCTAACGCCGAGGGTAATAAAATGGATTATCAACTGCGTCTAAACCGATCATATTTCAGAATTTAACATGAAAGGATAATAATGTGTATTACGCCTCCATTCCATAAAAAAAAAAAAATTCAATATTTGTTTTTTTTAGACGTGAATGAAAGAATGTGTCGACAAAGTACAAGTTTTAAAGTTACTTTAAGAAATTAATGGATATGGGGGTCAACTCAAAAGCTCTTACAATTATATCGCACTTTTATAAAAGTAAATTACCTTTGGTGTACATGCATCTTTAATGTAAAATTTTAGACGAACTGCATCGCTAGTATTTATACTATCGTGTCGGAAAAAAGCACTGAAATTGAGAGCCATAGTGATTGACGACATATAGATGCGTTGCATGACAACAGATCTCGGGATTCCGTGCTATGGGAAAATTAAGGCCTTTGGGTCGTCTTAATATAATTTGGTAAAACCAATATCATATTTTCAAGAATTCACGAAAACAATATTATTTCTTAAATGTTCATGTAGTCATTCTTAACGCCGGGAAAAAAATTCTGTCCCAGTAACTATAGTATTCGGGTTCACCTGGGACCTCAAACTGTTGTTTAGATTCGCTGGCTGAGTTACTTGACCCATTATCTGAGATATAATACCATCGATTTCATTCCCTGTATTAATACATCACACCTTTCCCCCAACTTTCCCTGGGTTTAATCTCGACTTCGGCTCGGCTTTAAATTTTGAATGACGCAATCACCGAATCTCGGGACAGTCCATTATATTCTGCCCCAAATTCAGGCACTTGTTGTGCTCAAAATCGGGAAATATATGGGCAGCTATTTATCGAGTAGGTTGAATAACAGATCTCCATTTATTTATGATATCAGAGAGCAGATTAATTGGGTGACCCCAACCCCGAGCATACATGTAAATTGTTGACGCAGACAATCATTCAACCATCAGGCATGTAGCATGGTGTTTGAAAATGGTGGGAGAGGGGAGCAGACTCCAAAATTTCTTGACAAGCAAACAAAAACAACAACACAAAAATAACACACAAAAAAGCCCACTAAAAACACAATCAAAGTACTGAAATTACTGGAAAGCGCTAAGCCTGGAAGAAAGTCTTAAAATTATATCGATTGATATGAAAATACATGTAAAGTATCATATTTGAGTCGGGATTTATTACATATATTTACTGTAGTATTTCAAGTAACTCGACAGTTATACCTTTCATAAATTATATTCAGATAATTGGTTTTGGGTAATTATCAAATTACAGATCAATGCAAATTGATAGAAAAATATTCCTGAAATATTGCATACAGAAAACGAAGCCCAAAATAAAATAAATAAAAAGCAGCACAAATTATCGTGGAAAAGGTGTTAATCGAAAAATTTTGTATAAAAAATTCTGCATTTTTATATAAAACATGGTGTTCATTACTGAAACATATTACATATAGCTCGAAATATTATGGGTAAACGTGGGTATTGTGCCCTATGTCAATAATGAATTTTAATTAAATCACCATTACCAAATAATAGGTGATTGCATTGTTCGAAAGGGCTTAGGCGACATTTTCTTTTACAATAATTAACACTTTTAATAAAATACGGAAAGCAATTTAGTGTCTACTGACACTTAATTTTTTCCGTCCGGATAGAATAAGCAATAATCATAGTTTATATATTTGAAACGTTTGGTACGGCGGGCGAGAAATTTCAAGACTATACCGTTTAAAAACACTCAAAACCTATTCATATCGTAGAATTATTCCAATTATTACTTAACACCTAAAACACAACTCAATGCATATAACATCCATTTTTTTCTTCAAAATTCGAAAGAAATTATCATGGTATGTTTTGGAGCACCCGTTTCCGATATATAATAATGATATTAAAATGAAACTTATTGCCAATATAATACTGGTAGAATAAATGTATATATGGATGGATGATAACTTGAAGATATTAATTAAGTTCTCCCTACTGCATAGTTATGAGTTTTCCAGAGTATGACTTCTCCAGCATCCGCCAGTAGGTGGCGGTATTTCGGAAACGCGAAAACGAAAGTGGAAGTAGGTTTAGAAATCTGGCGACAAAAAGCGCTGCAGCTATGCTTAGCGCTTTAAAAAGGGAAAGTTCGGAAATCGTGAAAAGCCTATAATCCGGTGGGGGTATGAAAGAAAACCTTCTACATGTATAACTTCGAGTTTTACTGTGAGTTTCCTATTTTTCACTTTTCCAATTTTTTGCATGCTCCCAAATAGTGGGGGACAGATATTTCCTGCGATAAAAAAGGGGGGCAGGCCCCCCCCCCCATGTCCCTTCATGGAGGAAAATGTTTTCCGTGCATATGGGTTCGCTTTCGTAAACATATTATTGCTGTGAGATGCAATGTCAAAGAGTGACAGTCAATGAAAAATGATGGCGGGTCTTATGTCAAGATATTTCAGAAGTTATCAGAACATAGAACCTTTTGAAACACTGCGGCGTGAATCAATATTTCAGCCATTTTCCAGTTTAATGAGATAAAGAACTTATTTCTAAATGATTGACAGATGATACTAAATGTTAGGAATTTCCTCATTCAAAATGGCCTCGGTCTGGACTCCCTTTGTTCACAATATTAAGCAGATTAATGAGTAATGCATGTGGACTGTTTGTTGAATTCCTTGTCAGTCATTAGCAGGCGAGTACTAATGTTGTACATATTGTAAAGAGTTCACAATTCATACCTGCATGTTTATTAACAAAATGTCGACGACCGTTTAGAGAATTCAAGCTCGTTAAATATTTAATCTCAAGTTCGTTTCGTACATCCGCTTTTCCCTAGCAAGTTCATTTTGTGTGTGCTCTTACTATTAACATAAATGCATAATACATATACTTTTGGTCCAACAACATCATATTTGTAGGTTCACCCACTTGTATATATCCATACATACATACATCCAGGTAAATGTAGGTGTATACTGTTTACATGGAAATATCCCCCCCCCCCCCGTTTTATTTTCGCCACTTTTGCGAATTAAATACTGGACAAATTTTTATGTTTCAAATTATTTCTCTTCAAACACAACTGTCTGGGCGAATTCAAGACGGAGCGAAACTGTTTACAAGTGTAGAAGTGCGAAAATTACAAAATAACCCAGTATACAGTACTGGTACTGTACCAGTTATCGGCTAAGACCAGTTATCGGCTAAACTCAGAGTTCGGGTTTATAGCACGCGACTATCTGAGATTTTTAATTTAGTCCTCTGTTTTGAATAAAGAAAAGTAAGTTTGCTTGAAAACTTTCTTGAATATGTTTTAAACATGAGCTTAAACGATCATTGTTTACCGCTGATTTACATCTTTGCACTTTCAGCAGTGGGGGAAGTGACGTAACATGTTAAAAATAGAATGTAACCCCTTTGTGATACATTATCATCTCCCTTCTTTGATTTGACATATAATATCACTACATATAACATGTAGAAACAAAAGGAATTCACTGAATTCTGAGTGATTCATAGCGCAGTTGAACGCCTGATTGCACAATATTATGCATTGAATAGTCTACGATTTTGTGTATTACCGTATGATAACAAACGAATAATTTTATGAGATTTGTTTATGCATCATAACCCCTACGAACTTTAGTCTGACCCCAAAAGGGGCATAATTCAAATTACATTTTGTAGAGTATCAAATCAACATGTACAGGGATTTTACTATGTTATTATCGCGAAGCCGATAACTGGTACAGTAAATCGTAAAAACTCGGCAAATTCTGGGCGTGCTAAAAAAGCACACAAAAAGATGTTTTGGGTTCTAAATAATGATTTAACCTAACAGGTGCATAAACAAGGAGTATGCCATTTAAAGCATGTCAAGTTTTATTCAAAAATATCAAGAAATAAGGAAGTACGAAAAGAAAACGTTAAATTTTAGCCGATAACTGGTACAGTGCCAGTACATGTATTTATTTACATGACTATACACATGTACTATGCAATTTGTTCGCTAAATGGAAAACTATAAAACGTTGGGTTTGTTTTGTTTACATCAACTAGATTCTCACAATTTTTAGACATAAATCACATTAATTATATCTTACAACATGTACTCACAGAAAACCATGCAGAGCTATTTTATCTCGAGCAGTGCAAATCTATATTAGAATCTCAAACGTTCTATTTTGCCGTCAATTAGGAATATATTATATAAAAATTACCATTTCAAACGTAATTATATTACTATACTGATATCATGATCATTGCATTACCATCGATTGCAACCAATGGAAACATAGTCTTACACCATCGCAAACATAATCATACCATCAACCGTAAATACACCTACCGGGTATCACCATCGTAAATAGAGGATGTTTCCTGTACAGTGTAAAAGAACAGATTATATTGTCGGGAAACAAACTTAAGAATATATATAGCAAATATATTATATAACTATAGCAAATATATCATATACTAAAACATTAGACCGCAACCGTAGCTATTAGACCAAAATTTAAAAAAAAACAAACAAACAAAAACGTTTCATATTACAATCGCAAACATTAAATCTACAGGGTTTCCCGGTAAACTTGTTCGATATTAGATAGATATTATCTCCGTCGAGTGTTTAATGCTCCCGGCTAGTCACGATTATCTCAACCATCAAATGGCATAAAGTCCTGATACATTACTCTCAAGTTGAGAATAGCTAGGTCACTTGGCTACAACAAAAAAGTCACAATCATATGGATACCGCTTAACCATGACAACGTATAAAAAAGATTAAAACGCAATTCCTCGCAGACTTCTTAACAACCAGAGCCGGCAATTGACAGAGATTAAACAAATTAGGGTAAAAGGTTGCCATACTCAGAGGTAAATTGCTAATGACATAAGCTCACTATTTGTTCAAAGAGGAAATATCGAGATATCATCTCCTTAGAATAGTTTTTGCAAATGACGGATGTGTCTTCACTTCAGAAAATAACTAGCGATATTGCGTATTCATGCTTTCTGTGGACTTAACATGTAACTGTACGGTGTCCACATCTATACTGTACATCCAAACTTACCCTATTGTCAATACTAGTACGTGTATTTACTATTATCGGGAAGACCACTGACCCAATTCAACCTTTGGCACAAAATATTCTAAGGTAGAGAAATCAAAATCATTCAAATTCCTTTAGAGTTGTGGGTTGTTTTCTCTTTACCTTAGAAGTATTTTGTGCCAAATTTGGAATCGGCCGAGTGGTCAAGACAGTCAGACAGGACCTGGGTGGGAGTGCCAGACAGTCAGACAGGACCGGGGTGGGAGTGCCAGACAGTCAGACAGGGCCGGGGTGGGAGTGCCAGACAGTCAGACAGGACCGGGATGGGAGTGGTCAAGACAGTCAGACAGGACCTGGGTGGGAGTGCCAGACAGTCAGACAGGACTGGGGTGGGAGTGCCAGACAGTCAGACAGGACCTGGGTGGGAGTGGGGGTCAGACAGTCAGACAGGACCGGGGTGGGAGTGGGGGTCAGACAGTCAGACAGGGCCTGGGTGGGAGTGGTCAAGACAGTCAGACAGGACCGGGGTGGGAGTGGGGGTCAGACAGTCAGACAGGGCCTGGGTGGGAGTGGTCAAGACAGTCAGACAGGACCGGGGTGGGAGTGGGGGTCAGACAGTCAGACAGGACCTGAGTGGGAATGGTCGAGACAGTCAGACAGGATCGGGGTGGGAGTGGTCAAGACAGTCAGACAGGACCGGGGTGGGGGTCAGACAGTCAGACAGGACATGGGTGGGAGTGGGGGTCAGACAGGACCGGGGTGGGAGTGGTCAAGACAGTCAGACAGGACCGGGGTGGGGGTCAGACAGTCAGACAGGACCTGGGTGGGAGTGGGGGTTATACCGACGAAGGGACTAGGATACATCCAGGAGTAATAACATACATAGTATTACCCTTAATTAGATAAGAAATATTCTACAAAAAGGCAATATTTATGAGTTTTCCGCCGATCTAGGAGTGTTGTTCTCTCTAATTAATGCTGAGAATGAAGTGATTTACCACCCATATTGATTCCATTAACTTGATTATCATGTTTAACCCTTTGCGATCAGAAAAGGCTGTCCCTGCTATTTCACCTGTGTGAAAATAGTTATTTCCCATTCCGTGAGAACTGTGCATGAATTCCCGCCAGAGCTGGGGTATCAAGTAAATGCTGATTTCATCTTAATTATCTTTTAGATTTATATTAATTGTCCTGTTTAACCGTTAATCTATCAACCCCATCTCATTCCACAGAGGACCATCAAAGAGAGCCGATTTCCAATGACCAGTTGTATCATATGCGGATAACAATAATTCAATATTTATTTGGTCAGGGTGGTGGCAGGCAAATCACTGTGGTTGGGTTTACGCCGATCTTTTAAATAGCATATCTATGCAATAAACAACCGTCGTCAATGAGCTTAGCCTTATGAACAGTAATTTCTCAGCTTCTGACATAGTCCACGATATAAGCTAGTGCATTTTGGTAATAACTGCAAATATATGCAGTTCATAAGGCCATGATAACTAAAACAAATTGTTTACTTCTTGTGTTTGCACTTTTTATTATTTTCGAAAGGAGCAATTGCGTTTATGGGAATATGAATGCAACTAGTGGCTGTTAGGAGTACACAGCAAAAGGCAAGGGATATAACGTGCATGTAACTTCTTGAAGAATTATAAACGAAGCAATGACAAAATTATAGTTACATGTACCATACACACCAAGTACGTATATCTGGTATAGAATGATACCTGTATAGAGCCCGTAACGATGTATATCTGGTATAGAATGATACCTGTATAGAGCCCGTAACGATGTATATCTGGTATAGAATGATACCTGTATAGAGCCCGTAACGATGTATATCTGGTATAGAATGATACCTGTATAGAGCCCGTAACGATGTATATCTGGTATAGAATGATACCTGTATAGAGCCCGTAGCGATGTATATCTGGTATAGAATGATACCTGTATAGAGCCCGTAACGATTTCCTTCTAGACTGTAAAACTTGCAAAAATGCGTTAGCGCGACGGCGTGTTGTGCAAAGGTATTAGCGCGACGGCGTGTTGTGTACTAGCGCGACAGCGTGTTGTGCTAAATCGCGTTAGCGCGACGGCGTGTTGTGCAAAGGTATTAGCGCGACGGCGTGTTGTGTACTAGCGCGACAGCGTGTTGTGCTAAATCGCGTTAGCGCGACGGCGCGTTGTGTGTTAGCGTGACAGCGTGCTGTGCAAAGTTGCGTTAGCGCGACAGCATGTTGTGCAAAGTTGCGTTAGCGGTACGGCGCGTTGTGTGTTAGCGCGACGGCATGTTGTGCAAAATTGCGTTAGCGCGACGGTGGCTTGTGAGTTAGCGCAACGGCGCGTTGTGCAAAGATGCGTTAGCGCGACCCCGTGTTGTGTGTTAGCGTGATGGCGCGTTTATCTGAACATGATGTCTCGCAAACGCAAATGGCCCTATCCGGACACCATAAAATGTAGATAATGCGTGTATAGGATGTGTGATACAATTAAATTTAGACAGAGACAGTTACTCTCTTAATTTGAATTCTGATGCAAGTCAATAGAACCATTAAAATGCCTTCTTTGTTGATTTTTACGACAAACTAAGGTAATGGCCATTTCAAAAAAAAATACAAAACCCCCCTACAAGATTTTTGTATTTATTTCTGCTAAGCCCAATGCCTTTTTATCATTTGATCCACCAATAAACGCGTTTTGCTTTTCTAAAAAACATTTTAAATAGAATGTAGATATACTAAATGGAATTATTAATAACAAAGATACATGTATATTCCTGCATATCACGAAACTATAGAATAGATCTATTTTGTGTGTGATAGAACATATGACTATTTTGCATAGGATAGAAAAAAGAATAGTATTAGAGAACTATTTTGTGTGTGATAGAACAGACCTATATTAGAGAATTATTTTGTGTGTGATAGAACAGAACTATTTTGTGTGTGATAGAACATATGACTATTTTGTATAGGATAGAAAAGAACTATATTAGAGAACTATTTTGTGTGTGATAGAACAGAACTACATGTATATAAGAGAACTATTTTGTGTGTGATAGAACAGAACTATTTTGTGTCTAATAGAACAGAACCATTTTGTGTAGGATAGAACAGAACTATTCTGTGTGTGATAGAATATATGACTATTTTGCATAGGATAGAAAAGAACTATATTAGAGAACTATTTTGTGTGTGATAGAACAGAACTATTTTATGTAGGATAGAACAGAACTACTTTATGTGTGATAGAACATAACTATTTTGTGTAGGATAGAACAGAACTATCTTATGTAGGATAGAACTATTTTGTGTAGGATAGAACAGAACTATTTTGTGTAGGATAGAACAGAACTATTTTGTGTAGGATAGAACAGAACTATTTTATGTAGGATAGAACTATTCTGTGTAGGAGAGAACAGAACTATTTTGTGTAGGATAGAACATGACTATTTTGTGTGTGATAGAACAGAACTACTTTATGTGTGATAGAACAGAACTATTTTGTGTAGGATAGAACTATTTTGTGTAGGATAGAACAGAACTATTTTGTGTAGGATAGAACAGGACTATTTTGTGTGTGATAGAACAGAACTACTTTATGTGTGATAGAACAGAACTATTTTGTGTAGGATAGAACAGAACTATTTTATGTAGGATAGAACTATTCTGTGTAGGAGAGAACAGAACTATTTTGTGTAGGATAGAACAGGACTATTTTGTGTAGGATAGAACAGAACTACTTTATGTGTGATAGAACAGAACTAGTTTGTATAGAATAGAACAGGACTATTTTGTGTAGGATAAAACAGAACTATTTCGTGTAGGAGAGAACAGAACTATTTTGTGTATAATAAAGAAGAAATATATTGTGCAACATCGTATGAATTTGTTTAAGGTGATATTTGAGGACACAGCGTCCTACAGACGAAACATTTTGACGCACTTGTTATAAACAATACGGCGCAGACAAATCCATTTTCCTTGTAGTAAAAATTGACAAATAATGACAGAAAAATAGAGAGAGATCAAGATCGATTCCTTGAGACATTTGACCTGGACGTTTCTAAGAACTGTCATACAAAAAGACAAAACGGCTGCTAGATGTTTATTTAAAACACATTGAAAAACAACTTGGGACTTCGTGACACGCAAGTTGCTGATAGATAAATGGCCCCTACCGCCAAAAGCAAATGTACTATATGTAGCTGAGCCATTTCACATCTTGTGAAAATTGGAGCTGGTCCTTAGAGAACGGAGAACGTCATTATGATAATTATCGGTGACAGTCCCGTGTCTGCGCTGAATTATGAAATTGACTTAAATTCGACGTTTGGCCGGCGATTCCATCAGTTGGTCGCTTTCTTCTGGCAGGGAAACGAAATCTCCGGAACTTTAAAAAATGGTAAGAAAAAAAATTATTGTTAATATTTGAATATACACTAAGTATATAAATTGATAATATAATGAGATTATTTTCTTCAGTTATGGCTAGTAGTGTCAATGCTCAATAATTTAGGCAAATAGATTCTATTTGTTTAGCGCTCTAAAATTAAGTGTTCAGCATTGTAATAATATCCCAGTTTAAACTAATAAGCATACATATATGTCGATTTATATTTAATGTTGTGTGCATTATTTTTTCTTATGTCTACTCACCTACTGCACATTGCAGATCTGTATATATTTAAATGTACTGCACTGTGTATTCCGATGAGTTGTACAGCTCAAGGACAATAAATTGAATTGAATTGAAAAAAGTTCAGTATGTTGAGATTTATTTTCGAGCCCAGATAATGTTAATCACATAACGAGAAACCCATGTCATAAATTACTCTAATTGCCCGATTTCGATTAAAACCGTCTATTTTACTAGAAATTTTACCGTCGTTTGTTTGGTCAGGCATTTATTTAACAAAAAAAGTAGATTGCCATTTATACGTCATCAATTCGAATTCATCCAAACGGAATAAGACTTGACTACTTTTTCTGCATAAACTAAAGGTTGAACACTTATTTCATTTGAAAATTAAAAAAGTATTAATGAATATAATTTAATGACAATAGCAAAACCTCATATTATTCAAAACTTCTTATAAACTGACTGGTTCAAAACTTCTTAGAAATCTTGACAGGAAAATTAGAATGAAAATAATACAAATCATAAATGATTAAGTTCAAGATTATAAAGTATAAATGTTTTCCTCTTAAACACCTTTAGCAAAACAGGCGCGCGTGTGAACGCGGTTACCTATTCGTTCCAAAGGAAACCAGAGCTACGACTTAAGACAATAAATACATGCTGCAAGGAATAGGAAACGGTTTATATGAAGGTTTTACTTGTGAAAAACTTCGAGACATGTATTATAAACTCGCAAAAACGCTATCGAAATGAAACTTATATCAATTCTTTATTGAGTAAATGAAGGGGAAAAAAGGCAAAGAACCGTGCAAATACCGAACACAAGACAGCTGTCTAAAATGTCGTATACTCTCTCTCTCTCTCTTTCTCTCTCTCTCTCTCTCTCTCTCTCTCTCTCTCTCTCTCTCTCTCTCTCTCCAGGAAGTCGACAAGTAGTATAAGGAGTGTGAATACATTGACGGACGAGAACTTTCTTTAATGAACCAGGAAAAATACAAAATAGAAAAATCAGTCGTTGAATGTCGTAAAGTAATTTTGTCTAGATTAACTCCTGGTTAACAACGAGGATTCGAAATGAATGTTATTGTCGACAATAGCTGGGTCATTGTGATCACCGACTGCACGATACATGAAATTCAATTTCAGTAATGATTCCGAGTTTTATAATAAGTAGCATTCTGTCTCCTTGGTTTGATGGTTATATAATTTTTGCAGACAATTCAGTTGGAAGACGTTATGGAAGATATATCTGTAAATTGCTCTATTCTCCATAGATTTACCACATGCAAATGAAAGCACTTCTGACGCTCATTTTGAATATTTAAAGTAAAGATGGAAAATAATAATGGAAATCATATGCATAAAGCGGTGATTGTTTTTGAAGCAGTCCGGGAGGAACAGTTGGTAGAGTGTATGACTCTAACTGTCATGATTCATGTAACTAAGTATAACACAATAATTATCAACAATTTTATGTTGAATTCATACAATGATATCAATGATCATTTAGGAACGCATTATTACAAAGGTTTTTTTTCTTTTTAGTTTATGAGAAAAATAGTATAACTTATTTTCATTATAAACGTATTGCTGAGTTTACTATTTGTATCTTCCTGTATCAATACATTTAGGTTCATAGCCCCCCCCCCCCCCCTTCCATATTTTTGGCAATCGATCCTTTTTCATAGTTTAATTATACACGTATAACAATTAACTGACCCCTCTACACATTTTTTCTACACAGTATAAATTGAAATTGATATGGAAAGATTTTATTTATATTAGATCATTGGTTTAACATACAGGGGTGGATCTGCTCCACCACCCCCCCCTCCTTAAAATAATGACTATAGTATACGTGCTTCAGTGGAAATTATGTAATGCTAAGAAAATGAAATTGAAAGAAAAAAAAACAATCTTTAAAAATATATGTGGCAATGAACACAATTTGGATAAAACATTCATTGAGTTTTTAGTTTTTACTGTGCATATTTCTTTTTTTTTTTTTTAATTAGACATTGGTTTTAACATTTATCATATAAATGTTCACACAAAGTGCGTACGATTTTTAAAACAAATGAATTCTTTTTTAACATTTTCTATAATGGAAAAGTTTTTTCGGAATATATCTCTTTGCTCATAATTTATATATGTTAAAGTAAAGTTACGGTAATAATCACATACCAGGGTATCTGCCTGAACCTTCTAATTTGATTAATTCATTATTTTATCAATATGTTCCTCTATTCATTATTTTCCTATGAAAGACACGGGATTTGTTTTTATTCATCTTGATCTCTAGAAATGAACACATGAATTGTTTTTATTTATCTTGATATCGGGTTAATTCGGTAATGAAATTTATCACACGCAAATACTTCGCAGATTTTTTATGACAAAAATCGTAGAGATTGAATATATACTCAGGAGACACGTGTGTTGATCCCTATGCCCTTAATACCCCCAGTTCAGTCACGTGACCACTTAGAATAAGTCCTTAATTGAACATTAATGAGGAAAGCTCGGAGATGAGGAGGCCATGAGACCTTTGATCCTGGCCCGGTTGAAAGGAGTTGACATCACTGACGGTCCCTCGGTGGACATGAACCAGTGGAGTTCTCCATTGTGATACTTTTCGTAATTACCGTCCATAGATTCAGATGTGGGGCGTTTTAAAGGTTTATGGCACTTCATTCTTTATTAATTCCTATAGAAGAGGATGCGGTTTTAAGCGGAGATTTGACATTACAAAAAAGGCATCAAATTTTAAAACGTGATATATTTGAGAATGCTTCTTTCTTGATTTCAAATTATATTGACAATATGAGGAATTTCCCTTTTTAATTTTTCAGTCATCATCATTTTAATGTACACAACTACATACCTTTAATTTACTTTAACAATAAAATGCTTTCTTTTGTGATTCATGCGGGATATGAAGGTGGCGACATTGCAGAAAAAGATACATAACCCGCGTTGTTAGCGGGTTATTTTTTTTCTGCAATGATCGCTACCTTCATAACCCGCATGAATCATCAAAGAAAGTACCGGTATTTTATTGTTTATATTTAATTTACATATTTCTTTTAACAAATTAATAAATTGATTGTAAAAAGTAAGTTAAATTAACTAAACTACTGTTAATGTACATCAGTACGTTAGCTAGAAGAAACGGCCAAATCGTCCCCTTTGGGAATTTGAGTCTGACATCATTATGATTATTTCGTGCAGTCTGTGATTTTTTAAAGTCGCTGTAGGTTTCAACCAATCGATAAACGAGGCGTGTAGATTGCATTTCTGTCAGTTTCTATAGAGCTTATAATTAACAATAAGTTCCCTAAGAAATAGAGGGAATCATATTCGGTAGATGTAAATTGATTAAAATGAAGTACTAGTAATATTCAATTGAGATGAAATAACAGTAAGACAACGTGTTGACATGGTAACATTGAGATGGCAGACAAGCTTTAACTAAGTTGGTATATGAAATTATAGCCTGATGGTAAATTAACATTGAGGTAACATTTTGGCATGATGGTAAATTAACTTTGAAATTACATTGTAATATTATACTTTCATGTTAGTTACTGAAATCTGATTGGTTTAGACGCAGTTGACAATTCGTTCTCATACCCTCAGCGTTAGCAACACACTTGGCAACGGGCCGATAGAACGAATTGTTACATGCGCGAAAATTATGCGCGTACGGTTCGCCGTAGAACCACGTCTTTTCTATATAAAAGCAGTAAAATTTGCTATAAAATTAAGACATTCCGTATAATAAAATAATAGTGCCTGGTTGGGAGGGTTCCAGTTGAAATTGACACCCCTCGAAAACCATGATGGTTTTCGAGGGGTGTCAATTTCAACTGGTACCCTCCCAAGCAGGCACTATTTACATATTATATAAATTATATTTCAGTATGATTTCATTGACATGAAAACCCGGTAATCATTTGACACTTTTTTATTACTCCATTAGATTGTGCGTTGACATACCCCTGGTATCAACAT
Source organism: Magallana ariakensis (assembly GCA_020458035.1). Taxonomy (NCBI): domain Eukaryota; kingdom Metazoa; phylum Mollusca; class Bivalvia; order Ostreida; family Ostreidae; genus Magallana; species Magallana ariakensis. Next base: position 50,807,053 of record CM035819.1, read on the forward strand.
GGCAAAATTGAGATATCTAATATTCTGATTTCCAGATGAATTGTGTGCACTGGTACTGTGCAACATTGTCTTGATATTGAATTGTGTACATTGCTATTTTTTAGCTCTTTTGCAACATTGCCTAAAATTTTACATTGAATTGGGTACGTTGCTATAATATTACTTTGATGTTATTATGCAGATTCATACAGTAAGAATACAGCTGTCATCCCAGTCAACAATATCATTACTTTCATTGCTATTCAACATTGTAAATATGTGTTTCAGATAAAGTTAGTTGTGCTCGCTCTCCTGTGCTTCACGGTTCTCTTCCATCAGTCGCACGGGCTGGGATTCCAGAACATCATCTGTAGCGACCGGTGTAGATACAGGTTTAAACAGTGTATGGACTCGTGTGTCTTAAAGAATGGACTCGAGAAGGACTTTAATGGTGGATACGAGGAATGCATGAACATGTGTACTCAGTATCTGTCACAATGCAGCTGTCCCATTTCATACCGTTAACAAAGATCTAGCCTCGGGACCGGGCCTCGGTCAAAAGTATATCAATTGCAAATGTATGACGCACTTCCATTTGAAAACATAAAATCCGCCTGAAACTTTGACTTTGTTTTGAATTAAACATCAGGTGGCAAGAATCATTTTGATTTAGAATTGTGTATTTGAATTAAACCTGTACATTCTTGGAATATTGTTTAAATTCTTAAAAGGTGTCAGTAGATGATTGTTGGTAAATAAATGTCTCATAGTTTCATATCTGCAATAAACATTTGTAAATAAACAAGCCTTGATTTCACGGGAAAAAATTCGTTGCACTTTTTCTTTCGCTTAATTAGATACATGTAGTTAAACTTTTAAAATTTTTGGATTGTTTGTCGAATTACGGTATACTGCAACACAATCGCAACTCTCTTTCAGGCAGAGCTCCAGCTCTTGCGATTGCCCGTAACAAAAGCGTTGTACTTAATACAATTAACAATGAACTTGGAAGAAAGAATTTTTTTTTAAGTACAAGGGGTCTTTTTAGCTCACCTGAGCTGAAAGCTCAAGTGAGCTTTTCTGATCAAAATTTGTCCGTTGTCTGTCGGCGTTGGTGTTGGTGTTGGCGTTGGCGTTGGCGTTGTTGTCGTTGTAAACTTTTCACATTTTCATCTTCTCCAGAACCACTGGGGGGATTTCAACCAAACTTGGCACAAAGCATCATTGGGTGAAAGGGATTCAAGTTTGTTCAAATGAAGGGCCACACCCTCTTTAAAGGGGAGATAATTTAGAATTATTGAAAATTTGTAGGTATTTTTCAAAAATCTTCTTCTCATAAACTATTAGGCCAGAAAAGCTGTAACTTGTATGGAAGCATCCTCAGGTAGTGTACATTCAAATTTGTTCAAATCATGGTCCTCCGGGGTAGGGTGGGGCCACAATGGGGGATGAATTTTTACATAGGAATATATAGAGAAAATCTTTAAAAATCTTCTTCTTAAAAACAATCTAAAATTTGAGTGGAAGCATCCTCAAATATTGTAGATGCAAGTTTGTTTAAATCATGGTCCCCGGGGGTAGGGTGGGGCCACAATAGGGGGATGAATTTTTATATAAGAATATATAGAGAAAATCTTTAAAAATCTTCTTCTCAAAAACTATTAGGCCAGAAAAGCTTAAATTAGAGTGGAAGCATCCTCAGATAGTGTAGATTCAAGTTTGTTCAAATCATGGTCCCCGGGGGTAGGGTGGGGCCACAATGGGGGGATGAATTTTTACATAGGAATATATAGAGAAAATCTTTAAAAATCTTCTTCTCTGAAACTGATCAGCCAGAAAAGCTGTAACTTGTTTGGAAGCATCCTCAGGTAGTGTACATTCAAGTTTGTTCAAATGATGATCCCCAGGGGTAAGGTGGGGCCACAATGAGGGGTCGAATTTTTACATAGGAATATATAGAGTAAATCTTTAAAAATCTTTTTCTCTGAAACTGATCAGCCAGAAAAGTTGTAACTTGTGTGGAAGCATCCTCAGGTAGTGTAGATTCAAGTTTGTTCAAATGATGATCCCCTGGGGTAGGGTGGGGCCACAATGGGGGGATCAAATTTTTACAGTTGAATATATGGAGAAAAATCTTTAAAAAATCTTCTTCTCAGAAACCGATTGGGCAGAAAAGCTGCAACTTGTGTGGAAGCATCCTCAGGTAGGGAAGATTCAAGTTGTTCAAATCATTATCCCTGGGGTAGGGAGGGGCCACAAGTGGAAGTGGAGGGTGTCAAATTTTTACATAGGAATATATATAGGGAAAAATCTTCTAAAACACAAATTGTCTAGAAGAGCTCTAACTTTAGTCAGTTCAGTCTTCAAATAGTCTAGATTAAAATTTGTCAAAATCATATTCTTCAGGAGTAGGGTTGGGCCACATGGGGGTGGGGGTTTAATTTTACAAAGGGAAAAATTTAAATTGTTCACAAAAATTCAAATGTTTTTATATATGGTTTTACTTATATGCAAGCATTTTGACATATTGTTTTTTCTTTAAAATTGTTTAGACTCTGGCCCCTGGACAATTCTTAGACCTCACAAGGGGTTCAAAGTTTGAAGTAGGTTTATAATCATTATATAAACAGTTGTTTAAGTCTGATCATCTTCTCGAGAACTGCAATGCTCAATATGTGATAGGACTGTAAGATCACCCTGTTACAAAGGGGCTCAATGATAAACATAAGAATATGCAGGGGAATTTTTTTTTTTATATACAGGATCTATTATGCGATATTGTTCAGTTATTTTGTATATGACTCCATAAAGCTGATTTTATTATGTCTGTTGTTGCTCATGTGAGCGATGTGGCCCATGGCCCTCTTATTTTTATTTGTGGGTGTTTGTTTGTTTTGGTGGGGGTTTCTTGTTTTCTTTGGGGTTTTTTTGGGGGGGGGTTGTTTTTTTTTTTTGGTTTGGTTTTTTGGGTTTTTTTTTTTTTTTTTTTGGTTTTGTTTTGTTTTGGTTTTTTTTTTACAATTTTACCTATTTATTATCGCCCCAATACGCTTCAAGTAAAAAAAATATGATCATAAAGATACAATAAATTAAAACCATGTACATAGTCAAGAAATGAAAAAGTCAAAACTTCAAGTATAACGAGATCAAATTACTAAATTTGCTCACGAGTATATTGGGTGCGTATTTCTTTGATTATTTCATTAAATTAAAAGAAAAAGAGATTAAATATAATTGATTTCCTTTTTTTAATTCATGACATTGAGGTTATTGTAACGGGACATCACTTTTGAACCATATTTAATTTGATATTCCATCGTGATTATACGCCATTGTTGATCCAAATCGATCTAACAATTCATTAATCTGCTAAAATTCGGAACATCCACGTGGGTGATTATGTCATTTCGGAAATGTGCATTTAATAGCAAAGTCGATATGATAAAACTGCCAATCAAACAATTAATCTGTCCTACGCCATCCAAGGTGAAGCAATTTCTCGGCCCCCATGCGTCCCTGGATTCAACTAATCAGTCCATTATGTTAATGAATCTCATAACAAATAAATGGCGATGAGCCAATCGCAGGCCGTTACTGGATACTGCATCCTATTAATAGCTATGCTATATATCCTTAGTAATATAAGTGGCAGAAATGAAAATGTTAAACCGAACAATTAATTCTCGAAATGAGGCTAATAGCTTTATTTATTAAGCTTATTAAGTAAAACTCCGCATATGTAATGCTGCGGACGATGAATTCTGAGAAAATTACTCCTCAAAAGCCACATTATTACTTGTAGATGTATAATATGTTACTACTTTGAAGGGAAATCGAACTTGCTGCTTTAGTACACATACAGAAACTATAGATTTTCCATGATATCGTGTAATAATGCATGTTTTATCTAAGTTTGTGAAATCGCCAACCTTCCTGGGATGAGACTGTTCTGTGATTTAATTTATTTCGCCCACACCTTCAATACTCTCCGAATCCTACTGGCTTCGTATTTTGCGTGCCTCGCATATGTTTTCTATGGTGGCATATCTCTGCCCCTTGTGTGCAAGTTATTTTTCTATTAATTATGTCGACATGCAAGATAAATATGTTGACATGCAAGATAATTATGTCAACATGCAACATAACTATGTTGACATGCAAGAAAATAGAAATCAAATGAGAATTATAAAAAATCTTTAAAAATCTCAAATATTGCTCACAGTGTGACATCCAAGATGCTAGATGCTACCTATTTATGTCGACATGCAACTTATTGATGTTAAAATGCAAGATAAATATGCTGACATGCAACTTATTTATGTCGACATGCAACTTCTTTATGTCGACATGCACCTTCTTTATGTCGACATGCAACTTACTTATGTTGACATGCGAGATAAATATGTTGACATGCGAGATAAATATGTTGACATGCAACTTATAAGTTGTATGTCAACATAACTAAGTTGCATGTCGACATAAATGTCAACATTTTTATCTTGCATGTTAACATAACTAAGTTGCATGTTAACATAAATATGTTGCATGTCAACATAACTAAGTTGCATGTTAACATAAATAAGTTGCATGTCAACATATTTTTATTGCATGTTAACATTAATAAGTTGCATGTTGACATAAATAGGTAGCATCTAGCATCTTGGATGTCACATATTGGCGATATTTGAGATTTTTTATAATTCTTATTTGATTGCAATATTCTTGCATGTCAACATAGTTATGTTGCATGTTGACATAACTATCTTGCATGTCAACATATTTATCTTGCATGTCGACATAATTAATAGAAAAATAACTTGCACACAAGGGGCAGAGATATGCCACCATAGTTTTCACTTCGAACTTGTGTACAATACTGAGGAGCTTATGGCTCAAAGTTGAAATAAATAATAACATAATAATATGACGATACATGAGGTAAGTAATTGGGATGTTTATAATTGTTGATCAAATGTCAGAAGTACGGTATAAATTATAGAAAATGCTAAAAATGAACTGATATTCAAGGAGGACAGACTGATTCATAAATCTTAAGTACATGTATAAATAAACAGAGTTCATTGAGTGTTAAAAACAATTCACAAAAAAGTATTTAGTTTTTCACAAAATCTACATGTAGGATCTAAGTCTATGAATAAGCATTACGTTATAGCATGACGTTCTACCGTCTCTATAGAAGTTGGTGGTTTGACGTTCGAAATTTAGCAAATACTTTTCGAAATGTTGATGGCAAACTGCTTAAGTACTTTTCATATCCAAAAGTTGATTAAACGACTCTTGGGGAATTTTACAATATCAACTGACCATTTTTGCATAAACTGGTCTTTCAGTTCAGTCTTTGTTTGATAGCATTAGTAATCAACTTAACATTTACAGTAAATTGTTCATTCAAAAATTAGAAAATCCATAGGTATCAAAAGCAAATTGAAAGTTGGCGGGGGGAGGGGGGCTAGACTTATCAAAAATCTTGACAAGCCAAAAAAAAGGTCTTTGGTATGTATAAATTTGCGAACAAAAAGTGGCTAAGCCCCCCCCCCCCCCCCGGTTCCGACGCCTATGAACCTCATACGAAAAGATGTAGCTGACAGTCGACAGGTAAATTAATTAAATAGCCTTATTTTACTAATGCTAGAAGTAGCGGTAGGAGTACGACACGACCCGGCCCAAGTTCAAGTTCATTTATCTCACTCAAAACATATAATGTTACATGAAATGCAGAAGAATTATATACAAAAGTATCAGAAAAGCAGGAGTTACAAGTAAACAATGTATTTTTTATAGTTGTTACGTAGGATGACCGACCAAATCAAATATTTTACTAATTAAAGTACACATTTTCATAAGAATTACATGGTTTGAAGATGAGAAAAGTGTTCTAAATTTTAAGGTGTTTGAGATTTTAAGATAATAATTACTAAACATTTTTTTCTTATATGTGACAATGTACTACATTCTAAAACATAATGGAATTCCTCGAGCTACATACAACACCACTTAGGGTCCTAATAACAATTAAAACCCCGTCCAGGTGTAGAATGTAGCGATGCATTTAGAGTGAGAAAGTGCTAGAATGTAAATTGATTGACCATTCACATTACAGTATATAAAACTAAAGGAGCCGTGCTCCCCCTCTCTCTCTCTCTCTCTCTCTCTCTCTCTCTCTCTCTCTCCCAAAAAATGAATGAATTAAAATATTGAGAAAATAAATACCTATACCATTTTTTTTTTTACTAAATTACATGTTATAACAAAGATGGAAATTTTTACGATATCAATATCCAAACTTGCTACAATTTTAATAGAATAACCCTCCGTTATCAAGTTAAACGACGAATTATTATTGTATAAATGCTTAACATTTGTGACATTAAAAGGCATTCCAAAACCATGACTAACAAAGAGTACGTGCATTATTTGACCATTTACCGCTTATTTGTGAATCATGGCCGATTTGAATGCATGCAAGGGTGTATTAAAACCAAATTAAAGCGAATGCAGAACAGTGATAGTCATCAATTGTAAGGGAGAGAGATGTAATTTTCCTCGCTGGCACACATTTATATATATCTTTGCCTATTTGATTTCCATTATTTGGCGTCCGAATCCAATTGGGCCTCTAATATGATCGTCGTTTTTTGATGAAAATTAAGGGTCATTTCATGACCTTTGGCCGGAGGAGGGTTCGTGAAGCGTGACATGGGTTTGAAGGTCACGGTTGATTGACAGACAGACAAAAGAGTATTCCTCAAACCCAGAATCAGCATTGATATTGAATTTTCGGTTTTCTTTCAAAAGACGTCAGTTTATCATCCCATAAACGAAATTATCAGGGAATTTACTTTGTTTAATATTTACAATTGAAAAATTGCGGACATTGTTTGATTGCGCGAGCGTAATTTTCCCGCAGATATTTGACACGCGCACTAGGGTGTCGTGTACGAGATGCACAGCTGCACGTGCGCGTAGGTCAGCATGAAGTGACGTCTCATGCATTAGGGGGTCAGTCGTATCAGGTGATAATCCACGGTGACAACACATCCGGGAGGGAATATACGGGTAGTGCACCGCGACTGAACTGTTGCTGAGCCAGGGTGATTAGCAGAGCGGAGGCCCCAAACTGACAATTTCACTGACGACCAAATTAATAGTCCACTCACGACCAATTATATTCTCTCATGTAGCCAACTTATGGTGCGGTGTGGTCGCTACCATAATTAATTTAACTTCCCAATAATTTGTCAATTATATCTCGTTAACGCATACATAAATTTGGTTATGACCGACAAATCAGGCCCAGCAATGAGCTTTGATGTAGCGGGACAGCGACTGCAGTTAATTTAAATGGTTACATGGGTTTGGGACAGAATACGAGAAACCGAGGAACAGATCGGAAGATGAAGGCAATGGAAAACATCAGTAAGTAAATCGCCATCGAGATTTTAATTTAATTTTTTTTTTTGATGGAGAGGGGTAGGTCTTATTATTTAACTAGGCCAATGATATATTTTCTCTATCGTTTTTAAAAGAAGAAATTTGCATGAAGGCGAGCAGATTTCAGACAAAGTTTTATTTTATTTTGTTATGTTTGTCTAATTGTCAGATAAACATGTACGTGTATATTATGATATTTACTCTGTGTACTTTCCCCTTCCTCCTGTCTTATTATAACAGAAGTACAATAATGTAATATGAAGTTATAAAGAATTTTTCTTAGTGAATATGCATTGTGGCACATATATATAATTTCTATGCCATATAATATATAAAACACTTTAATAAAATCGCGATATTTGAGGCGAGATATAACGTATAATCCGAATCATTTCTACATGTTTATAGGTTTTCACAATTTCAACAAGATGCAGAATTTCTCACAAAACACCGCGCTAATGAGGACTTCCGAGGACGTAAACAAAACTAAAAAACCCAGACACAGGTAGGTCCAGGTGCACTATTTATGCATGTGTTAGTATTGCGTATCTACATTTATTTTAATAACCGCAGACAGGTCCTTTAAGTTTTGTTCTGGACAAACCTTTAACCCTATAATTCATCCGAACCCCTTGCTTTCTGAATGAATGTTTATTTCTCTCAATGGTACATGAGGTACAAAAAACTATTTGCAAATGTACAAATGCAGGGTCAAGTTCGGAAGAGTACAGGAATTGAATAAATCGAGCAAAATTTTTCTAACAAATATGGCCAATTTTTTTAATGAATCAATATCTATAGTATTCATAAGACTCCCAAATTTATAAGTGTTAACATTTGATGAGTATTTTTCTTCAATTAATTTGTTGCGGATATCTTTCTAGATATAGAATTATCAATAGAAAAGTTAATTGAGATGATATTTGATTAGACTTAAACTTCAACTTTCCTTATTGCGTAAGACATACACCTTATTGCATATGAAATGTTTTTAACAAAATATGTGCAGCACAGTGCTGGGATTTAGTAACGACATGGTAATAGCAACAATGAGTATGTAGTAGAGTAATAATATCAATGGAGAATGTACAACACATCGATTTAATTACAACAATTGTTGAATAGTATATCAATCATTACGTAGTGTGAAGGCTAGTGCAAGAACTTCCCTAAGTTACAGAGTTCTTTAACATTGTTGATTTGAACATATTTTATTGCATATATTACAATGGGATAAGGCACAAGTTATAAAAAATTAATTCGCCCTCTCCCTACATGTTTAGCAACAAATACAATGTTACAGCAAATACGTCACAGTTTGTACTTATACAATAACTAGTACTTAGATATTTGACAGTAAAAATTAATCATATTTAATTTCAGTGTTACATGTACGCAAGGATGAACAAGCTTAAGATAATAAATTTAAAAAAAATAAGCAAAATGTTATCAACAAAAATACTCAGATTTGTGATTATTCAAATCTGCCAGTACCTTGAATATAAATTTGAACAATTGAAAAAAGGTATTTATTATCATCCACGCTGAGAGAGTCGTCTCCCCAAAGTAAAGTACGTGAGTCAAGAATAGTTTTGTCAAATCTAAGAAATTTATTAGAATATTCTTCCCTAACAGTAGCATACTTAGGACAAGAGAAAAAGAAGTGATGTGCGTCTTCAATCATTCCACATGAACAGAGGGGGCTTGATATAATATTACATCTATGAAGATCTATGTTAAGCGCACAATTATGACGGAGTTTTGTGTGTAATTAAAATATTAGTACTTCTTTTGATTTGATTTGAACATATTTTTATTGTACAAAAATACAATTGGGATTGGGCACAAGTTCCATAACTTAGACCGCCCTCTCCCAATACAAAGATGTAATACAATATATGTGTACACAACATAAATAAAGGTCAGTGGATATAATGGCGGTATACATATATGCAATTGACATGTATATAATTTTCAACGGTGTACAAGAGTTTTAAGATCAGTTAAATCTTTCAGTGTTTTTAATATAATTATAAACTAATGTAAATAAATGATTGTTTTCATTGTCACTTATTGCACTGTCACCCCAAAGTAAAACATGAGTGTTGACAATGTTAAGATTTACAATTTGAAAAATGTCATTAAATAGAACATTTCTAGCATCTTTATATTTATTGCATGTGAAAAAATAATGGTAAGTACTTCTTTTCCCATTACTGAAATAAGGTGGAGCTACTGTTAGAGATTTAGACGTTTTGTTTTTAAATAAAGATAAAGAGCTCGAATCTCTGGTATCCAAAGGTAAGGAATTGTTTACACATAATAGCTGTATATAAATTTATATATTGATGGTTTTTCCCAATATATTTGACTCGTAATTGCTGATAGCGTGGACATATTAAGACAAAGTGATTTTCATCCTCAATTTCGGATCTTCAAAACTCACATATTCTGTTATTACGCAAAATATTTCTATGGCGTCAACTTTCTATGGATAAATTATGTGATGGCATTCTGATTTTACTGAGTTTTTTTTTTTTTTTTTTTTTTTTTTTTGTTTTTGTAAATACAAGGAATGGGTTTCAACAAATACTATTGTAGTGAAAAATGATCAATAATGTTTATATAACATACTTCGCTTTATAAGTTAAAAGTTAAAAATGGCTTTTATGACAAATTTTGTCTTGGTCATCCCAGATGTAGCCTAAACCAATTTCAAACAATTTGTCCTTGATATGTGACACCCAGTTTGATATTTTTCGATTTTTGTTCACACTCTTCTAACATTTTGTCATAATGCTACAATTTCTGCTTTGTAATAATTTAAACCAAAACTTAAAAATCCGGAAATAGCGTGCAATCAATACACCATAGACGTCTTTGTATTTTTCCTAACACAAAACATTTCTATGAATTCTAAATGAATTCTAAATCTATTTTCTCAATATCACACCCACTGTGGTTTCCCCAAACTTCACATCCGCAATTGCTACATAAGTGTCAAAAAGAGAGAACATACTAGTGTCAACATTTAAATTCAATTGACAAACCTTAGATCTAATACAGAACATTGCTTTTCTACCTTGACTGGCTGATTTGAACATATTTTATTATGCAAAATAATATTTACATAATAGGATTGGGCAGCAGGCAAAGCCTATTTAAGCCTTCTCCACTAGGTACAAGGTAGTCATATGTATAAAATACAAGAATTGTGGAGTTAAGTGGTACAATTAAGAATATATGATTTTTTTGTGTAGCAAAGTGAACAAAAGAAAAAAAGAGGGGAAAAAAAAGATAAAATTGACAAAACCGGTTATAACAAAAGTAGAACAGAATTATCAAGTTTTGTCAATAAGGTTACAGCATATATATATAAATATAGGTATATGCATAATTTTGTTTACATTTTCAGTATATGTGTTAATTACATTATTTTCTTTACACAAATCTTCTGGATTTTTTAATGTATTCATGTACAAGCTTGAACAATTTAACATTTTCATCATATGAAACATCATTATCTCCATACAGTAATAGATCTAAGGTAATTGGTTTTTGGAGATTTAACATAGATATTTGATGAAAGAAACAATTTCTTTCATCATTATATTTTGGGCACTCAAAGAAAAAATGATTTGCATTTTCAGTATGAAAACCACAATAATCACAAACAGAATTTTCTCGAATAAAATCACAAAATAAGTCAGCATTTAAACTGCTAGCATTATTTCTTAGTTGACAATGTATAATGTTTTCCCTCCGATTCCCTAAATTAAAAAGTTTTGTTGGAGTCTTAAAAAAATATTTCTTAATAGCATTTGAAAAGCAAGCCAACTTTGGAAGACTTCTAATAGCTAGTGGAAGATCATTCCATAGCTTAACTGTAGATGGTATGAAACTTTTTAAATAAGATGTTGTTCTGGCTTGAGGGATAGTGTAAGTAGATTCATCATGATTTCTTATAGGATATGGGGTTATAGGTGGAATACATGGTTCTAAAAGATTTTCAAGGTAAGTAGGTACCATGTGGTTTACCATCTTATAAAACAAAATTAACTTGTGCACTTTTCTTCTTTCTGATAACATATCCCATCCCAATTCATAATACAACTTTGTTCTAGAGGAATTGATTCTTAAGCCTGTGATAATTCTAGCTGCTGTGATTTGAACATCTTCTAAAAGATCTGATTCCCTGTCATTGCAGTTGTCCCAAATAACATCGCCATATTCTAAAACAGGTCGGATAAAGGACAGATATATTTTTATTAATGCATCGCGACAAAGTGTGTGTTTGAGCATACGCAACATGTTTATTCTACTACAAGCCTTTTCATATATGCCTTGTATATGTAATTTCCAGTTTGCATCAGACTGGAAATTAAGTCCTAAATGAACATGATTATTTTGTATTGTAATATCAGGACCATTATTACCAAATTTAATAGTAGGATGTGAAATATTTTTACGAGTAAAGTTTAAGTTTATAGTTTTTTTAGGATTAAAATCAACCATCCATTTTTTGGACCATTTATCTAACTTGTCGAGATCCTTTGTTAGAGAATCTGCTGCTTCCATAATATCCTGATCAACAATAACATAGAGTGATGTGTCATCAGCAAATAGTCGAACATTATTGGACAAGTCAGAGGCAATATCATTAATGTACAATAGGAATAAGAATGGCCCTAACACTGATCCTTGTGGGACACCAGAGTTAGTAGGACCCAATGAAGATGTAAAACCATCTAAGACTACCTTTTGTTTTCTATTCCATAGATAATTTTTTACCCAGTTAATAATTTGACTTGAAATGCCATACTGTTTTAATTTAAGAATAATACCCTCATGCCAAACCCTATCAAAAGCTTTGGATATATCACAAAATATGAACCTTATGTCTTTGCCTTTGTCTAAATTGGAAACAATGGTGTTGTAGATTTCAACCAGCTGATTAGTGGTTGAGTCTCCACTTTGGAAACCTGATTGATATTTGTACAAAATGTTATTTTCAAGAATGAAGTTATTGAGATGCTTGACTATAATTTTTTCTAATAACTTACATATAACAGATGTAACTGATATGGGTCTATAGTTATTTACATCATCAGGAGTACCCTTATTTTTAAAAACAGGAGTAACCATTGCTATTTTCCATATGTGGGGAAGTACACCATTACTTAGTGACATATTGAATAGTTTAGCCAAAGGTTTGCAAATAACATGTGCAACCTGTTTTAAAATTCTTGGTGTTATGGAGTCAGGACCTGATGGCTTAGATATATTGATAGCTTGTAATTGATCCAATACTTCATTGTCAGTAATATAGTGAGTGTTCATGTGATGTAAAGGTGGGTCTGGTACATTGTGTGCTAAGTTTTGGGACACAGATATGGTAGAAATATTTGTAAAGAAATTGTTAAATGCATTAGCTTTGTCTATGGGATGAAATAATGTCTGACCATTGACTTTCAATGGAGGTGATGGTTTGTGTTTGTTGTTTAATTTACAAAGTGATTTAACTATTCGCCACCATTTACCAGGAGGAATTGACTTATTAATTTGGTCTGAAATTTTTTTATTATATTTCTGTCGAGAAGCACGTATTTCATCTATAACTTTATTACGCAAGTATCTATATCTTTCCCAGTGTAGAGGATTTTGGGTTTTTACAGCTTTATGGTGGATACGATTGCGCTTCCTCATTAAAACTCTGATAGTGCTATTCATAAATACTTTATCCCGTGGCCTTATTGTGACAATTTTCTTGGGTACATGTTTGTCTACAATAGTTTTAAAAGTGTTTGTAAAATTTGAGTATGTTTTATCTATATCTGTGGAATTGAAGACTTCTACATCCCAATCAACATTACTCAACTCGTTATTGAGTTTAACAAAATCAGCATTGTTGTAGTCAGTAATTTCTCTCCTATAAGCATATTGTTTGTGTGAACAGAAATGCAAGTCAATGCCTACAACTGAGTGTGTACTACAAAATGGAGGAGATACAGTTGTATTTCTAACTAAGGCTGGGTTGTTTGTAACTATTAAATCAATACATGTACCTTCTGTGATTGTAAAGTTTGTCGGTGTATTGATTAAATTGTGTAAGTTGAGTTGTTGAAGTATTTGTTTGAACCTTGTACTTTGATTTGAAAAAACATTGGTATTAAAATCACCCAACAAAAATGTTGGGAGATTATGATCAAGAACTTTGTTAAGGTTTCGGGCGAGTAAATCCCAATAACTAACTAAAGAAGAAGGCGGCCTGTATAATGTACCTATCAGGAATTTTTTGTTATTTGTCTGAATTTCTGACCAAACAATTTCTAACCCTTGCATTGATAAATCAGTACGTTCGTAATAACTTAATTTGTCAGAAATATATATTGCAACACCACCACCATATCTATTTCTATCATTACGTATAGGTGGATGAAAGCCATCTATCTGTATACTTTCGTTATTAATAGAATCATCAAGGTGGGTTTCACTAATTGTAATTATATCATACATTGATAATTCCGCAGTAATAATATCTAACTTGGGTAAGAGGCTACATACATTATTGTGTACAATACTAAGAGGTTTCGTAAAAGAAGTATTGTTATTTGGTCCTGGGTTGGTTTCAATATTACCTAACATGAGGAGCAAAAAAATAATGCAGAAGAAGTGTAAATTTCTCATAGAGTGAGAATGAAAATGAACCCCTGTCATCTCAATATAGGTTGAGTTTACCTTAATCATTTGTATCAAAAATATAGCTTAGGTATGAGAAGTTTGGTGACAGGAGCTCTCTATACATCGGATATGCTGTGGAAGTACATAAAAAGAAAACCGGTTTGAATTGATCGTAAGAATACGGAAAGAAATTGAAAATACAGTCAAAACAGAACATATATACAAAATAATATGTAAACTTTGAAATACATGCAAGAATGGGGTTTTCTTGCGAAAAGCATTTCACAAAAATAACATTCCAAAAAAGAATCGTCACATGAAGAAAAAAAGACGACCTTTGAGTGTTTGAAGTATACAATACAGCAAACAGTACAAATAAAGATATGTAGATATAGATTACTTGTATATACAGACTCATATTTAGATACGAGTAACCAGCAGAAAAAATAAAAAATAAATAAAGAGTTATTTAATAACGTATAACAGTGAAAGTCATTTAGAACGCATCTCTGGAATAGCGCATGAACACGTCAAAATGTATGGGGGAAATCCCATTCTAAAAATAGCACAACGGTATGTAGGATCAGTCACACACATGATGAAAGCGGGGCGCAAGTAAAACAGTTTACCTGCCTGCCGGGGTGGACGTAACCGGTTGTGGTCGCTCACTACGAATAAACTCCTTCAGTTTGTCGATATCTGTGGACCGTGTGATAGTCCACTTCTTCCCGGTGTGAGTTTTCGCCATAATCCGCCCATCATAGGTCCATACCGAGTTGATGCGTTTTTCTTTGAATATCTTCTTTGTAGCAACAAGCAGGTCCATGCGTTTTCTCGTTAGGGACTCATTGATGAAGATCTTGTGTGCATTCAGTTCATTTTGATTATACGTTTTGAGGTTGCTTTTCTTTGCGTATACAAGAGCTCTGTCACGGTAGGAAGTAAGTTTCACTATGATATCCCTCGGACGATCATCCCGGGGTTTCCCAACACGATGCGAGCGCTCAACTTTATCTAATGAGATAGAGGTCTTGTCGGGTCCTAGTATAAGCTTGTTGATGACGTTCAAAGCAACTTCGTCAGTATTCTCTTCCTTACCCTCAGCAACACCCGTAATTTTGATACAGTTCCGTCGCGAGTATTGTTCCAAGTCATCTAGTTGATATTCAAGTGAATCAATGCGACTTTCGAGGGTTGAAACTTTCTCTAATAATATGTCAGAGATGTGGGATCTGAAAGACTCATGATTCAGGATAATGGTCACAGCTTTTTTAGTGGTATTTTCATCTTTCGAGAATGTCTCAAGTAGAGTGTTCAATGTATGAAAGTCCTGGTCAAAGCCAGTGTCTTCTATGTAACTAACGTTAGATTTTGCCATTGTATTACTAATGTCACTTTCGCTAGTGCTGATTTCTGATCTGGGGCGTTTCGCTTGGTGTTGTCTAGGTTTATGTTTGTTTTTCTTGTTTGGCATGATGATTTACCACAAATAACACACACGCATGGTGAGCTTTACTCAATGGCATGTACAATGCAAGTTCAAAAAGCTTATAAAATTCGTTTCTCAAAGTTTAGTGTAGATTTACTCACATGAAACAGAATTAGAATCCAAACCAAATCCAAAAGTCACATAATAATAAATTTACTAATGCAGATTTTTCACTTAAATTTGTTTTTCGCTGGTCAGGAATTTTCAACACCCTACATGGCGGACGACCTTGACCTATATGACTGGCTAATTGTTTTTGTGTTATATTAAAATTTCCATTATAGTTCAATAAAACACCAAGATACATAAATTTATCTACAACTTCTATATATATATTAGGTCAGTATGTATATGCCATTTTTCGTTTTCACGGATTTTACCTCCATTTCTTAATACAACAATTTTTGTTAGATTTTTTGCAAGGGGGGGGGCATTTAATTGGCTCAACAATTATGGTACATATATTTTTATAACACAATTCAAAACGTTTCACAATAGAATAAAAGGCATTGAGGCAGATCAATTATGAATACTTTGGACATGGAGCTAAAATATAATATATAATAGATAATATATCATTATAATAGTAATTTTTGTTAGACTTGCTGAAAATGAAAATCTACAATTGTACAAAAAGTTGTTGAAAACCACCCAAAACAACACTGAATGGTACGGTAGTATGTAAAATAGCTTTGTTAATAAAGAGGAGTCGGTGGTCGTGACCTTTTAAGTCTCCTTGAAAAGAAGAGCTCTGTATAAAGATATAAGAAAATATTCAAATTTTAAAGCTAAAATATTAGGAATTCTATCTTTACTTAATAATAGTTTATGGCAAAAAAAAATTATATTTCAAATTTTAAGGCAGATCTTATAATTTGTGGGCCATTTATCCTCCTTAATAGATGATTAATTCAATTTAAAAAAATCTTTCGTGAAGTCTTTACGTTATTAATAGTTTTGGTATTTTTTAAAGGAGGGGAGTTAAAGAAAGGGATGCTTGTCTTCGTCGCCACTCGGAAATTTAACATTTTGCCTCTTTTTGGTTCTGTGAAACTGAGCCATGAAATTGAACCCGATGTAATACCTATAAATATTTAACTCGAAGCTAGTAAGGAAGATCATTAATAATTAGCGACTAAGACGTTTGATATAATTTATGGCTTGTTTAGAGTTTATTGTGTTTTGACCTTTTTATACTGGTGTTAGTGTGTGTAATTGGCGGGGATATCACAGACCTTGATCTACATGTATGTCTTATTTAATTATTGGTTAATACAAGCAACAATCAGTGTGGTATTTAAATACCCCCCCCCCCTCATCTTAAGAAATCACACAGTACACTGAAGGTCTTGTCTTATACTATATTGACATATTGTGATAAATAACATTTATACTACATGCAGTAATTTTTTACGTGGTAAATTGGTAAAATTTTTGCGGATTATTTTGGTATTAAAAGGATAAAAGTACATTCCCATAGTAAGCATTTCACTCACTCCGACCCGGCCCCTTAAATACATGCATGACCTAAATAATTTAAAATTATACAAGAAAAAAAAATAATACAAGATTGTTCATTTTTTTTTTAAATTGATAACGTACATCTTCTGAATGAAGTTGCACCATAAATTATGATATAAATGAGAGTTCAACTGAAGCCATCTGAATGTCTAGGGAGGTTTGGATTGTAACAGAGAACGCATATGAATAATGAAATCAAATCTCTTCTGACTTTTTCTCGTTGAGTATCATGTAACTGATTTTTATACAATTACACTAACATACATGTACAGTGTGCTCATAGAAATTACCTGACACATAACACCATAGAAGTTCAAGAAGTGTCATATTGTAAAGGATGACTGCACTTAGCGCCGGAGTTTGGGCCCTTTTCGGTCGCTTCTGTTCCGTTTATTTCTTAACCTAATATCACTTTTGTTAAATTTCTTAAAGACTCTAGTCAATTTCCAACATGAAATAAGATTTTAGACTGTGATACAATAAGCTCATTCTATGTTTTTCTCCTTACAACTTTCGAAAAAAGGAGAATTTTCGCTTATCTGCCCTTGATCAAACAAGATTGATATTAATATGCATGAGAGGTGGAGCTGCCATTATCAGAATGGTACTAAAATTAGACTACCATGAATAACAATGCCATGTATAAAAATTTATGTGATCACTCTTTCACCATATAACCCTATCTATTCTATATGGTAGAAGTATACTATTTACTATGGTTTCAACAATTAGACCACGCCCATGTAAGTACAGAAGACTTTTAATCAATGCTTCACAACTTAACGTGTTCGAAAACATTGTCCTAGTTAGCACATAAATTGCTACCTTACACGTCACGTGATAGAATTTTGTATTCACAAAGTTACCTGAGGTGAGAAATCACGTGGTGAATTATAATATTCAACATGCATCTACCCTTGGTTACAACAGGGAAAGCGAAAGTAAGAAGGAGCAGTTTTTTCACATTTAAACCATGAGCGCATGTTTGTCTATTAATCTCCCTTTGACATAACTTCGATAATGCAAATATACAACTACTGTTAAACGGAGAACAATAGACAAACATGCGCTGACTATGTATGAAGTCAGTATAAAAGTGGGCGTCCTCATTATCGTATGGAGACTCAAGAAATAGGGATGACCCCCGCCTATGAAAGCAAATTCGTACTTGGTAACAACATACTTTTATTTAACGCAATTACGTAAAGTTGCAGTTTAGATGTTGACCATTTCTGGAATTGAAAGAAAAATTCTTCTTTTAAAAGTTTATTTTCTCGCAAATATCGCATGTCCTTAAGTGCAGTCATCCTTTTGTACTAAAACCCAGCCAGGAAATTCAAAATTTACAGTATGACAGAAGACTGAAAATATTGAAACTATATATTCATTGATGTAACTTAGGAAAAAAATGTTATGCATTCATTTTTTAAATGATATGAATCATTAATATTTACAATATTTATAGTGAATAAATTAACTTTTTCTGAAAAACAAAAAAACTCTTTAAAAAAAGAAAAACAAAATTCAGATGGATTACACGCAATACTATATTCTGTTCTGAAATCTTAAAAACGAAAGTGAAAATAGATACTAGTATATAGCATGTTTGTAGCAATAACATGTAAATAGATTTCAATTCAATATATAACTACAAAATTCACAATTTACGCATCCTGAAATATTTTTTCTCTAAACTTTTACTAAATTTACAATTTTCTTCAGAATATAAACTTCATCGGTATAAAAATGTATTTACAGAACTACTTTTTCGCCTTTCCAACTAAAAGAAATGGAAAAGGCTTTCAGAAAAGCTCCATATCCAGATGTTATGACGAGAGAGGAACTAGCGCGGCGATTGGCTCTCAACGAGTCACGTGTCCAGGTATAATGATATTTAAATTATAGTGGTGTTCGATTTTAATATTCATGTGAGTAATCTTAGAAATGCGGAATAACAAATTATTTCTCTTTAAATTTAAGATCTGGTTTCAAAACAGACGAGCAAAATGGCGAAAAGGCTATTCTCCAAAATTAGACATCAACTCAAAACGTAAGTTTGACAACTTTTAAAAAATTCATTACACCGGAGTCTATTAAAAATATAATATATAATAATGTATCATAATTATTATCAGGCACGTAGCATTTTGGCCATCTTTAGACCGTATTGATCTCCTTTAGAAGAAGAGCTCTATATAAATATATAGAAAAATACCGAAAATGTAAGAGGCAAAATATGTGGATTTTTACTTTACTAAAAATTAATTTACAGCTAAAGAAATCGCGATGTCTTAAAATGTTAGATAAATCTGATGGGTAATTTGTTGACCATCCATACTCCTTTATGCTTATTGGTTATGTGTATAAGGAAATCGGTAGCCTTTGGTAAAGAGAATCCGGTTTTGAGAGAGAGAGAGAGAGAGAGAGAGAGAGAGAGAGAGAGAGAGAGAGAGAGAGATCAACATTTGTGTAATACTAGTATGTGAATGCTTCTTTACAAATCAATATTTATGTACGCACATTTCAGCCAATGAAAGCGAACTAAAAGAGGACCAAAAACAACCGAAACAAACTCCACCCACCAAAGAATCCGCAGAGCCCAAGAGCATCACGTGGCAGCCCTGGCCGGGTATGCTGAGCGAATACTCGCCCTATCCCGGGGCCTGGATGGGCCTCCCAGGGTCCACTCCCCATAGTCCCTTCGTCTTTAACCAACAGGCAATGTTTTTGCCCCGTGATGGCGCTAATTCTAGACAACCCGAGCTAAACGTGCCCTTAAACCTTGTGCAGAGGGAATATACCTACGGCGATAGCGTGTTCGATTTGTCCAAATACTTGCCGAAAGACAAAGAGTGAGAGCAATTTATGTTGCTAGTTATTCATTGTTTAGAACAAATGAATTATTAATAACGCATCATCATGCCAAAATCTAGAGTACTTTTAAGTAAAACGAATTCCCAAAAATTCTAGGTAATTTAATCATTATGATTCATCATATGATTAAGTCAACTGGAGAATAAAATTCAATCATGTCTATTTTCAATGTGAATAAAGTAAAAAATACTTTAAAAGTATGAAGCTAGATTTTTTTCTGCGACATTGTTCATAAAGCATAATGTACATACACGTAGTTTTATGATTTTTTGTTAAGTTATAGTAACTCGGTGCTTATTTGTGCAATTATGTATATGTATTATATGTATGCAATTATTTTGTGCTGGGCCGTGCAATTATACAGCAGTATTCATTATAGATGAATCTACATTATTAACCAATTTCATATAGGAAGACATGTTTTGTATTAAACCATAATTCATAAAACATATTTAGTCAGCTAAATGGCGAACTGGGACCTGTACTATACATTAATTAGGAATTCTCCGTATTTTTATATGTATATGTACATGTTTATACAGTGCTTGCTGTTAAATAAAGTTGCACACTTTGACAAATATTTTCTCTATAATGTTGCTTCACTAAACAAAGGGATTTTACAGTAAAAAATTACAATAGTTTCATAAACGAGTTTATAAGTGAAAAGATTACGTTTTTTTATTATACTAAAATATGCAAATGCGAATTTCTTTTGAATATCATGGGAAATGTCTATTGTGTCAAGGGAAATATCAAAATTGTCAAATGATATGTCATAAATAGTGTCATGGAAGGTAAAAACATGATCAATTGCTTACTCACTTATATTGTTAAGAGAGATGCCAATATTGTCATAGGAAATATCTATATTGTCAAAGGAAATACAGTCAAACATCGTTATCTCAAACTAGATAGTAATGTTTAAAAACTTTGAGATATTCGAGTATTCGAGATATCAAAGGTAAAATACTTATAAAATAAGTGGTTGGGACATACAAATCACTTTGACATATCCATTGTATTTGAGATATCAGTATTCGAGATATCGAAGTTCAACTGTATCAACATTTTCAGAGGAGCAGTCAGTGCCTATATCACTATTGTCATTAAAAGAGAACGTGGAGAAATGCCATAGAGAGACTTTATTATTTTGTAGAATAATCTGTATTGCTAGCTGCAGTGAATCACATTCTCTTCATTTGTCAATGTACAATGGGATGGCATTTGTCAACACAAAATGTACATGCATATCTGATGCATCAAATCTTAGAGCCCTTCTTACCATACAAATAAAATTATAAAATACATCTCTTTTTGTGTCAAAAAAAAACATCACTTCTTTAATCATTATGCTTTTGTTGCTCACTACAATTTACAATAGTGTTACTAAGCTAGAAAATGATTTTTTTCTACAAGGATTAAAAAATAAACAATTCTATAATCTCACTACAATATCCATTAAAAGCAGATCTGATTTGTAGACAATATCACAGACATGACAATAACTAGTTTCTCCAATAGGTCGGTACACAGAGACCTCCTTTCACCTACAGTATACAACAATCACTGAAATCTAAATACAAAATTAATATTATTCCAAATTAAAAGATTAAAACCATTCTTGTTCTAGCTATGCCCAATTTGGTAAACAATTAAAATAATATATCACATGCATTATGTTATTTGCCATGGCAACACATAAAAAATAAAAGTCAAAATCTGAGCCTTTAAAACCACTAACATTTTCAATTGACTCATGTATAACAATTTTTGTGCATTCTGTTGAAACTAGATTTTGGTGATGGTTTTTTTTTAAATTGATAATATATGTACAATCATGTATATATGTATAATTATACATCTACTTAATGCTGATTTTGATCAGATATGTATATAACTATACAACTGATAAATCCTGATATTTAAACAACTGAAAGCCTGTACATGTAAGCATATCTGTCAATTAAAGTGAGGTAACCGGTTTGTTACTGTTTCACAAACCCACAACACACACACATACTGAACACCATGACTATATTCACTGATATTGATACAGATAAGAAATGTGCTACACTTCTACATACATGTAACTGATTGCACATTGCACCCTAAAATCTGACATCACTTCTTTCAACTAACTCCTCAAAACAAATTCATGTGT
The DNA here is from genome assembly GCA_020458035.1 of Magallana ariakensis. Taxonomy (NCBI): domain Eukaryota; kingdom Metazoa; phylum Mollusca; class Bivalvia; order Ostreida; family Ostreidae; genus Magallana; species Magallana ariakensis. The sequence continues at coordinate 50,829,210 of CM035819.1, forward strand.
TAAACAAAAAGACAAAAACTTCATCTGATTACACAAATCTCCCGTTTAAATATTTGGTATATACTTGACCAATGACCATCATTTATGACAACACTCATGACATGGCTAACTTTGTGACAGCGGTACAGGAACACAACAATTACCCACACCAAACACATTACAGAACGGTCAATTTACAGAACAGTCATATTACTATTACAGATGGTCATATTACTATTACAGAACGGTCATATTACTATAACAGAACGGTCATATTACAGAACGGTCATCTTACAGTCACATTATAGTATGATAAGATAAACTTGTAATATGTAACACCGAACAGTCATCTTACAATCACAGCATAGTATGATAAGATAAACTTGTAATATAAACACCTATAAATTACAGAACGGTCATCTTACAGTCACAGCATAGTATGATAAGATAAACTTGTAATATAAAAACAATAAATTACAGAACAGTCATCTTACAGTCACAGTATAGAATGATAAGATAAACTTGGATTACAAAAACAATAAATTACAGAACAGTCATCTTACAGTCACAGTATAGAATGATAAGATAAAACTTTACTATAAACATCTAGAGCTGCAGAAGCAGCTGGTTTTATCGCATTAATCAAGAAGTTCCATGCACTGGTTGTATCAGATTTGACAATTACAGTTCACTGTATTTACCAATACATATATATTATTATAACAGTAACTTGATCCAAAGTGTCGGATCACGTCTCGTTGCCAGGCGCGGATCATCAGATCAAACGAGACGCGAAGCGTCGAGTTTGATCTGATGATCCGCGCCTGGCAACGAGACGTGTTCCGGCTCTTTGGATTAAGTTTCTGTTATAATGATAAATTTATTATATACCCTTGTCCATTTATAAGTTTTAATTATATACCCTTGTCCATTTTTAAGTTTTAATTACAAAACTATCTTTTTAAAATCAATTGTATGACGTTTACTTATATAACAAACGATTTTTAGATGAACTCTTTTAAAACGCGCTAAAATACTGACGTTATTTTATGTGTACTACGTCATCAGTTTCAGAGAGTGGTGATACGGAATCGGAAAACCACAGTGTGGTGATCTGGAAAATCAGATCACACTCTGTAAAATTGACAGTATCAAGAAAGGAAAATTGATGGGTATATAATAAATGTAATTACAATGTACTATGTGATGTTTTCGCATGAAGGTGCAGAGTGATTGAACAGTTCTATTATATAATTGTATAAGTTAGCAGGAGTCTAGAAAGGTGTGTAAGTCTTGGGGCATTTGACAAGGAGCAAGTTCTCTACATGATCCACACAGTGGTCCCATCCCATCTCCTTGAGTATCTGTCAAAACACAACAAAACAGAGTCCTTCAGTCATTTTACTGTCAATCATATATTGTATGAAATCATATTCATATATTTTTGTATGATTATATTTAATTGTAATATATGTGTATATCATAACTTTATAGTCTAAATGAATAAGTATCAGACATGAGAAAAATCAATACATCTATATAAAACTCTTTCAGCATAAATGTTTATCTGACCTTTAATGCAGTCATCTCCATCTCAGGATTTGGTTTCTCCTGATAAAGTTTCTGTGCAATCTTCAAGGCTCTGCCATACTGCTTCATGCACTGGGTATACATCATTGTGAACTGAGACACCTGTAAGCATGATAAATGTAAAGTAAATAATGATAGACGAGCATAAGCTAAAAGAAATGCTTTTATGAAACATGGCCCAAAGATACAAGACACTGAACCTATTAAAGGAAACCAATAACTAACAGTCCTCATTGCCTGTCCACCTACCTTGGCATCGTTGAGGTCCACCCACTGTTGGAGGGTCTGGTAGGTCTCCTTGATATCGTCAGGGGACACGGTGGGCAGTCCCTCACTGCCCTCTTCCTCCCCCGCCCTGGACTCCAGCACTGTAGCCTGGGCCTTCCCTAACCTACAGTAGCTGTCTATCAACAGATCCTTCAGCTTGTCCTTCTCACTGCAGTACAGATGTACAAAATCATCATTAACAATCAAACATACATGTAAATGATAGATAATTAGTCTCAAGCTTATATTTATACTCTAATGGTTCTAAACTTCATCAATATTGATTTAAACACATTTTACTATAATGTCAAAAAATATATTGGATTATACAGCAGGCATTGCCTATATAAGCCTTCTCCATCACCAATATTAATTCCTATCAATCAATATCTCCTCCAGTTTGTCTTTTCCACTTCAGTAAATGCATGTACCACACATTCCTCATCAGTAATCAGCTACAAATTAGACAATTGGTCTACTGCTTACATATCTATGCTCTTATATGCAAGTTTAATCTGCCTACATCTATTTCAATTCCCTGGTGACTTAATTGCTCACAATTACCAAATCGTTTATTTGGCTCCTCTATTAACCCTTTCACAATAACCGTGGTACTGCTTTTTTGCCGGGCAAATTGATATAGTTTGCCGAAGTTTTTATTTGACAATGTATATAATTAAATGACGTAAATGAAACATTGCCATTATGTCGTAATTCACTGAACTACATGTATATTAATTTATCTAAAAAAGAGCAGAACTACTTACAGTGAAGGGGTTTATAATTATATACGTAGAAATTCAAGCATTTTTGAAATATGCATCAGTTCCATAAATATAGCATTGGTAATAATGATTCAGACCTTTTGATTGTTGCTGCATCAGGTCTTGGGTCAGACTTCATTCCATAGAAACTCATCAAATCCTTCTGGTCGATTTTAGAGATGATCAGATTACTGAGATCTATGATTTCAGCAAGAAATTTTTTCCTATCCTGAATTAAAATTGAAAAGAAATTCTTTATCTATTTTTAGCATACACTCATATTTTTTAAAGTGTTCAATCATCTATTTCTGTTCAATCAGTTCTATTTACTCCTTGTATTTTAAAATATAATGTTCAGAGTTATTATATGAACTTTCACAGTATCTTTGAGTTTCACCAAGAACTAGGATGAAAATTCTGCCAGAGTTTGGCAATAACTGCTGTCACTGTGTACCTTGTGGTTGTCCAGGGCCTCTAGTCGGGCCTTAAACAGAGGTAGATGGTCAGGGTACTGACTTCTCAAGTCATCATACAAGGAATGATCCACGTCCAACCTACAACAAACAATGCAATCATTGCATTCATCAATGTAAGTCACTGACTGACTAAACACCTTAAAGCTGATATAAATTCATAAATATGTATTATTTCCCTTTTATCTCCGACTACCGCCATATTAGTTGTCTATTTCTATTGTTCTGCTCATCGCTACACACCCCCTATATAAGGCCGATAGCACTATTCATGCTTCGCCACATTCAGGTATTTCATTCACCTGAACACGTTACATTGGACGAAAAGACTTGTAGAAATGCGTTTTGAACAAAAATATTATGACAACCACTGCAATGGCAAGGAATATCCAAGAAACTACAAAACAAGGCAGACTGAAATCCCAGGAACACAAATTTCAAAATCCTCAATAATTGTAGAATGTTTTCCTGTGTAAGTTATAACATCGCACATGCGCAAACTACACACTGTGGCCGACCGAGCAATGTCAATGATCGCATGGATTTTAGAAACGGGGTGTTTTTGTAGAAACCTATGGAAACGATGTTACGTTTTTACTTTCTTGGATTTACTATCATTTATCTACTGTGTTGGATGTAGTGCCGCTGTGGTCATCAAAAAGAAGCAGACGTTATGCAGTCTGTACGAACGACACACGTGTTCGATGTGCATGCGAAGTAAGGCAGCACTTTCTGTGCAAAATGATAAGGATACCTTGGAAATTCTTTCAAAGAATAAATATATTTTGTGTTTTATTGATTGTAGTTTCCTTTATTTTTTTTTTACAAACATTTTACTACAATGTGTAGTTCATGCATTTAGAAGTCCGTGCAACCTGAATGCCTCTATCGGAAAGCAACCGACTGTAACTTTCTCGACCGGTATATATACCCTAGTGGCAGTAGAGAAGCGATCGAAACTAATATGGCGACCAAATGCTTTTATGAATTCACGTCAGCTTTCATTTAGCTCTCAATATATGGACAGTGAGAGAACAATGACTGATATACATGTATAAATGCTAATAAAAGGTAACATTACATAATTTTATGTTTAATTTCTATCACAAAAATCATTTGTATTACACTATTTTTTTCAAGATTTGCTATTAAAGTTATTTCTAGAAATTGTTGGTTGGGTTGTTTATTTGTAATACATGTAATGAAATGAAAAAGTGGGTTTCATAATTCATTGGGAATATTATTTCCTGTGTAAAATTTACTCATAAAATGCAGAAAAAGTGAACCCCCTGAGAATTCTAATGATTCCACAGTAAAATCTGTTTAGTTTACTTTGAGATCCATGAGATTTGCATGTCCCTGAGAGCTTCTTTGTATTCTTCATCCTTTGTTTTCTCCTTCTTCTGACTTTCTTTCTGTCCTTTGTCTTTCCCTTCTTTCTTTTCTTTCTTTGAGTTATCCTTTTTGGCTATTTCCGTTATCACGTATTTGAAAGGCACAACACTCTGTATAATATGATAGCTTTATACTGACAATATATAGACACACAAGGTATTTCCAATAATACTCACAAATTCATGAAACATTCAGCTAAAATGTACTATTCAATAAACCTTGTACATACAAATAAGTGAAACATAAATACTATTAAATGTTGTATTAATCTAATTATAAAAACAATATCATTTTTTTCAATACTCTTTCCTGAGTGCATGATTTTACTATGAAATGGCACTGATTATGCCACATGAGAAGACTGGTTTTCTGCATAATGTTATCTCAAAATAAAAAGAATCAATACATACTGCCTCAGTAAGAGGTTCATTTTTCAACAATGACATGCTGCCTTGCAAAAAGTGACCTGGTTTGGCATTTTTGGGAATTCTGAAAAAAAAATTTGAATTTTTTGTTACATTTTCCTAAGAAACAATTCTGTTTATAGAGTCCAAAACTCAAAAAAAAGAAAGCAAATGAGTGCTTACTTGTCAGAGGGCAGAGGAGCCACAAACAGCGGCTGTAAGACGCCCTTCCCCAGACTGAGGTTGGTGCACTTCTTGCCGTTGAAGGCTTTCTGCCAGCTGCTGTACACGCTGAGGGGAATGGCGGATGGTAGCTTCTGCTTGATCTGTACCACTAAGTCCTTCAGCTTCTCTAGCTTCTCTTTCCTCTCATGTCGGACTTGTAGTAACAAGGTGTAATCGCCCTTTTCAACCTTCTTTGTGTACTGTTGAATGTAATGTGGAGAAAATCAGATTGATGTACATACATACAAGTGTAGTATTACCATCTTACTTAAGCTTGGATTGTTTGAAGACATATTGAGAAGATAATAAAATGGGTGTAAATTATTCAATGTATATAATGTTTTTTTGGTGTAAAAATAAATTCAGTCTGTGATTAAATGTACATGTAAATGAAAGTTTATAAACTTTCCTTCAAACCACAGAAGGAATTCAAGTTACCATCAATGATGACAAATACCATATAATGAGTGAGGCTAGGGGCACAGAACTCTACATACCCTGTTGTGGAAAGCGTCTCCACTGCCCACATTCTGTTTGTTGGAATCAAACAGCATCCATAGCTGGCTCTCGTACTCAGACTCGTACAACAGGGGACTAAGTAGTGAGCAGTTAGGGGTCACCTCTCCATCCTTGTCCTGTAAAGAAAGTCCACACTCATTGCTGTAAACATGTCATTAACAACAAGCATGTCAACTATATGATCTCATAAATACTGAATGTTCTACTTTTGTGTTTGCCAGGTCACAATGCAATGCTACTGTTAAAAAGTATTAACAAAGTCAATTGTTACAACAGTTACTTTATATACTTGAGTCTTTACAATGCTATACAATGTGACATATCAAAAAATAAACTTTTTCAAAAATAAATGCACACTGTATCGATAATATTGTGTACATTATTGCCGAAGGCCACGGGCAACAGTTTGCGAGCCGGTCCGACAGTTCAACTGTTGCCCGAGACACAGTCAACAACTGTTTTGTTAAACCCCTACTCATTTATAACTTGTTTTCACGGAATATGATGTCATTGGTCAACAGTCTTTTTCAACAGTCGATTTTAACAGTTCCAATCCAACAGTTCCAGTCCAACAGTCAAAATGCTGGACCTTTTTTGTATAGAGTTATATAGAAACTGTTATACAGGGATATAGCAATAAATACTATCAACATACGAGATGGAAATTGTAGGTCAGTTCTAATGCATAAATGTGTCTCCCATTTGGCAGGGTGTCCCTTGCTCCTGGAAGTATCTTGATTTTGTATTCTGAAGGTCTGAAAGATAAATAAATGCACAAAAATCATAGATACTGTATATATGAATTTTACTTATAGACAACATTCCCAAAAGGATGTACAAAAATTCTACACAATTATGTATTTAATTTGGAATCTTTAAATTTCATGGGAGGGCAATATTCATGGATAGTCATTTTATTACAGATCCATAAGAACAGTTTGGTGGATAAAGGACGGCGGACCCAATTCACTCCTACAAAAGTGATTTTTATAAAAATTTTTATATGTGTTAGAGTTACTACAGATATATCAAAATCAATCAAAAAAGAACATGAAAATCGAATTAAATTTTTTGTAGGGACCATTACAAAAATTGTGTGTACCGGTGTCATATAATATTTTGATACCGCGAAATATTGAACCTGGGTTCAATATATTATGCGATATTATGAACCCGGGTTCAATATATCGCTGCGAAATATTGAACCCCCTATAAAATATTGAACCCCGGGTTCAATATATTATGGCTGCGATATTTTGAACCCCCCTCTAATTTCCAATTCCCTTTGGAGAGGGGGTTCAAAATATTATGGCCGCAATATTTTGAACCCCCCTCTAATTTTCATTGCTATTGGAGAGGGGGGTTCAAAATATTATGGCCGCGATATTTTGAACCCCCCTCCAATTTTCATTGCTATTGGAGAGGGGGTTCAAAATATTATGGCTGCGATATTTTGACTCCCCTCCTATTTCCAATTCCCATTGGAAAGGGGGTTCAAAATATTATGGCTGCGATATTTTGCCCCCCCCCTCCTATTTCCAATTCCCATTGGAAAGGGGGGTTCAAAATATTATGGCTGCGATATTTTGAACCCCCCTCTAATTTTTAATGCTATTGGAGAGGGGGTTCAATATATTATGGCTGCGATATTTTGAACCCTCCTCTAATTTACATTGCTTTTGAAGAGGGGGTTCAAAATATTATGGCCCCGATATTTTGAACCCCCCTCTAATTTTCAATTCCCATTGGAGAGGGGGTTCAATATATTATGGCTGCGATATTTTGAACCCCCCTCCAATTTTCAATGCTATTGGAGAGGGGGTTCAATATATTATGGCTGCGATATATTGAACCCCCCTCCAATTTCAAATTCCCATTGGAGAGGGGGTTCAAAATATTATGGCTGCGATATTTTGAACCCCCCTCTAATTTTCAATGCTATTGGAGAGGGGGTTCAATATATTATGGCTGCGATATTTTGATCCCCCTCTAATTTTTATTGCTATTGGAGAGGGGGTTCAAAATATCGCAGCCATAATATTTTGAACCCCCTCTCCAATAGCAATGAAAATTGGAGGGGGGTTCAAAATATCGCGGCCATAATATTTTGAACCCCCCTCTCCAATAGCAATGAAAATTAGAGGGGGGTTCAAAATATCGCGGCCATAATATTTTGAACCCCCTCTCCAAAGGGAATTGGAAATTAGAGGGGGGTTCAAAATATCGCGGCCATAATATTTTGAACCCCCTCTCCAAAGGGAATTGGAAATAGGTTGGGGGTTCAATATATCGCGGCCATAATATTTTGAACCCCCTCTCCAATGGCAATGAAAATTAGAGGGGGGTTCAAAATATCGCGGCCATAATATTTTGAACCTGGGGTTCAATATTTTATGGGGGGTTCAATATATCGCAGCGATATTTTGAACCCGGGTTCAATATATCGCGGGGTTCAAGATATTATATGACACCGGTATTACTTTTCTTTTTCAATTGAACATAATGGAGAAAAGCGTTCTCGTAAGAGAAAAACTAACTTTTTAAAAATTCTGCAAAATATTTTCTATTTAAATTGAAATATGATACTTACATTATATGATGATTTTGAAGTAATATCATTTAAAAAATGACCATGTCATAGAATTTGTTTTTACGGGGGCACATGTCAAAGTGCGATGTGACAATATTTTTCTTTTATATTGTTCATTAAAAATACTGTGCAAACTCTAAGAAAAAGGCTTTGTACATGTACATCATTTCAAAGTTGATTTATTAAAGCAAAGAACTATAAGAGTGTGCTAAACATTTTTTTTAAATAAAATACTTCAAAACTTAAGAACAGGGACAGTTTTACTATATTTTTTCGATACAAGTATTGATGCAGATCGGTATGTATATGATTTGTTCACTGGCTCAATCTCTGTTAAATAATCTATGTAGATGCTTACAAATAGTGTGAGCTTATATAAATTCACTACAGAACTTTGACATCTCCTAATAAATTAGTGCATGTTAAATTATGTTGAAAAGCGTACATTTATATCAGCATGTTAAATAATAGCAAGGTTGCCCACTTCATGGAATAATAAAGTGTGTATTGATGACGTTGAACAGCTATATACATGTATTACATGTACGTCATAAGCGATTTTCATTGAGTTTTAATGATTCTGACGTAATATTGAGAATTCGATGTACGTAACAATCACTCCTTTAAGGTGCGCAATATATCTGCACAAAGCGAATTAGGTCTGTTGTCCTTAACTTGAAATGTATGACTAATGGATTAATGCTGTGTTTCATTATGCATCAAGGATATAAATTTGTGAATGAAGGCCCCCCACAAAATCCACAACAAAATTATCACCACTAATTCTAATGACTCCACAGTAAGTTAAGTATTGGTAACTCCCGTACCTGACAGGTTGTACCAGAGCCTTCAGTGATATGTTTGGATTGACATCCTCACTTCTTAAGTTTGTTCTCACATTATATCTCACCACCCCATCAGAAGCATGCTGCAAAGACATCACAGATCCTCGTTCCATAGACACATATTAAAGCAAAGAAGCCTGTTAATTAGTGTTGGCTGGTAGACATACATGTAAAATCAGAAGACTTGATCCAGGACAAAAATCAGTTTTATTATTTATTGACAAAACAGTGATTCATTATTTTACGTGATTCCACAATCCTACCAATTAAAATAGAATCATGAGATCATAAAATTGAGAGCGCTGAACTTTTAAAATGATTCCATATATAATACATGTAGTATACAACTATTTACAAAAAAATAATGAGATTGTAGAATCAGCTAGGGATGCTTTTTTGTGATTTTAGGTTGGATATTAATTCCTTATGTTAAATTAGGAATTTTCCCCCTTCTTATTAAATGATAATATTACTATAGTCTGTCCCAAGATATTTATGCAGCACATTTGGCCAATTTTTTACTAAAAATACACATACCTGTGAAAGAAGTGCAATTGAAATCAATGAAAGGGGAAATTTCCAAGATATCTTCACTGACACATTATCATTTTTCACTCGAAAAAATTCCCAGGAACGAAAACAGATTTCTTACGGAGATTTATAATGGGGAATGTTTACGTCTTTTCTCCATTCGGAAGTACTCGGAAAACCTCGCGCAATTATTCAACGTTATCATCCGGGCTTACTGCAATACAAAATCCCCGTAGACATCGCATTTTTTAGCCGTATATTGAAACCTGATAAGCTAACGGGGGCATTTTAACTGAGAAATCTTGGAAATTTCTCATACTTTTGAATGAACATTGTTTGAACCCTGAGGTATTTATAAATATTAATTAATTGAGCAAAATGTGAATCCAGGATATCTTGGGACAGAGTATAGTAAGGATAATAATTACTTTGTGGACAGCCTTACCATGACTGGTTCCTTCGTGTCCAATGTGACTCCATGGAATGTTAGGCTATAGTTCAGTATCACATCACCCAGACTGGCCCACCATTTGGCTACACACAACTCTAGAGTTATATTTTCCTACAAAAAAATCATCACCTCTACACATTCATTTATAGCCACCATTTAGACTTACAGTTAAAATACATGTAGATCACAAAGCTGAAACATTGCATTTGCTTTCACATGGATAGATGGTTCTTTATTTAATAATTATAGCAAAATGAATACAGAATATGCAACTTTATTTTAAAGGCTTAGCAGTTGTTTATGAATTATGGTTACCTCCACTTTGAATGCATATGTGTACTCCACAGAATCTGAGAGTGTTACAAATTTCTCAAACTCATGTTTGGTGTAGGAGTGTTGGGGTAAGTTTTGGAGAGCATGTAGCAACATTCTGCAGCTCTTCTCTTTATCTGTGGATTCTATCTTTAATACTAAACCAATGAAAAGAACACTAAATGACTATGGTATAATCATCTTTCAGAAAAATAACTGTACTGTTAAGATGAGCATCAAAGAAGATTTATAAAGTTGTTTAAAGTAGCTCATTATATCATTGGTATCAAATGATTTTACTGGGGCCATTTACTGCCAATAAATGTGCACAACAGATCTCCTTTAACAATAACAAATTCTTGATAAACTGACAATGCCCATCCCCCAATCAAGAAAATAATGCAAACAAAACAGCACATAATAATCTCTTAAGTTTCAGATAATTTCTTTCAAAAATGTAACAAACTCTATCAAGAAGAAAGAAGAAAAAAACAACAGGGAGTCAGATGAGCTAAAATCCTGATTTAAGTCTGACAAAGACGTATAAATCCAACCAAGCACTACCAGCAGTTTCTGGTGAACAGCCTTTCAACTTGTCAATCTTGATGATTATTTACCTGCAACAGTTGCACCCGTTGGAACCTGAATAAAATGACGATGCACTTGTCCTGGCTTGAAAGACACACTGGGAAAAGATTTCTTCCACTTAATCTCATCATCAACTCTGAAAAACATAATATTGAACACTTGATAATAAGGTATAGAACTAATATTATACAGTCATCTTTTCTACATAATAATACATGAATAATGTTGAATAATGAATCATACATGAGTAATTGATAATGACAGAAAAACTCACTTGCTTGGCACAACCACGGTAATAGGAAATCTAAATACTGGCCCCTTATCTAAACACTTGATATCAAATCCTTTCAGCTAAAATAAAAACTTAAAGTTTAATACTACAATCAATGTAACGCAGGGTAAAAAATCTTTCTTAGATTTTTCTCAATGTTTTAACATTTTTAAATAAAATTACATGTACCTCTGTGAAATGAACCCCCTCGGGTAGCCCCCTATGATCCACTTGAACACTAATTAGCCGTTCTAGATTCATCAGTTCTAGATGGGCCGGGTACTGCACCCAGGGGGCATCACAGGTCAAACTGAACTGCATGCAGAAATTGATCTTTTCCTCTTGCTCAGCACGCTCCTCTATAAACTGCGGTGCTATCGACAATTTGGTTTCATACAGTTTTAGGAAATGGTGAGGTTCACGCAGGTAAATTCCTCTGCTTCCATCTAAACAAGTGACCTTGAACTCAACTTTCAGCTCTGGCTCTTTTGAAAAATTTGTCAGAAAGTCATATGTCTTTTCAACCTAAACAAACAAAAAATTCACAATATTAAAATAGTCAGGTTTCACTCGTACAGAGTTAGACTTTTTCTAGTTTGATATTACTTACTAATTAAGGTACTTATGTTTTGAAATTTGAAATTCTACCGAGAACCTGTACCTGAATTAGACCGTGTCCTAGTGCCAGTTTTTCTATATTGGGTACATCTGAGGCAGTGTTTATCAAAGCTCTTCTGACACTACTGGGTGTGTACTCTATACCATTTGCCTTCAGTCCAGACAAGACAAGAGCTAGCAAGTAACAAGAAACCCATCAAATGCATTACAGTTAAACATTGAGTTACATAAATCTACATGTAAATTCCCTCTCACTAAATACAGTATACAAAGTTATATACAAAGTTCGCTCCCTTTAAAGTACAATCCAAGAGTGGTAATTTCACTATACATCATCCACACTTACCTATACAGCCGCAGGCATTAGGGGAGCTCATACTTGTCCCATTCATCAGCTGGTTTCCCCTCAAAGTCCAGTTTGGCACTGAAGCAATGGCCCCTCCAGGAGCGCTGATGGTCACCCCCAGATCCCCGTCATGTCTGTAATATTCAATTTTTTACTATTCACTTTTGTAGCTTATTTGAATATCAATACAATAATCAATTTAGTAAATAAATAATCAAAATTGTGATAATCCTCTTTGTGCAATCTGAGCAGGTTTACACTTACGTTGGTCCCCTGGAAGACCACGTGTACTGGTTACTGGGAAGTTTCTCCATCAAAGAATACTGCGCTGCCATCATGGCAGGTGAGACCATGGCTCCTACCCCTAGTATCACAAAGATTTCAAATTTATTTCAAAGTTAAGAACAGTTTTTAGCACATTTTAAGAATTTTGATACAAAATCAAGTCTTTCATGGATCTTTGTACCTACCTATTAATGCAGAGGAGGTACCCCCAGGGCAGCCTGCAGTAGAGAGGGCGGGGCCATTGTTACCAGCACTGCTGACAAAGACAACACCATGCTTGTTCACTGCCTCAGAGAGTATGTCTATCACACGACTGAAAGATCGAAAATATCACATTATATATCGATACAAACTGGGGATTAACTCAGCATTTCAGTTCTACAGTACTAAAACTCTTACATAAAGAGGAAAGTGAATGTCAATTTTAACAAAAAAAACCTTGGGATATATATGAGTTAAAATACTAATAACTGAAACAGAATCTAGACACCATGGGATCAAGATACAGTCAAACCTCGTTATCTCGAACTAGATGGGACTGGTACAAAACTTTGATATATCCAAGTATTTAAGATATCAAGGGTAAAATACACAAAGTATAAGTGGTTGGGACTTCAAATCACTTTGAAAAATCCATTGTATTTATATTTGAGATATTACTGGATGAGATACCAAAGTTCAACTGTTTAGCTTTCTATGAAAACTGATTTAAATAACAAAATCACTACTGAAATGAGTCTGTCATGGTTTTTACTGTAAATTCACAAGCATTTACATTTACTGGTACATGTATATGTAGCATAAACACAAGTATTGTGGAAAAACTCTCTTACCCAGAATTTGGCCAGCTACATGCCTCTCCATAGCTGTAGTTGACTAGATCACACTTATACTCTATCACTTTAATCATCTACAAAACAAACATGACTTTGTTAATAATGTTTTTTTGTTCAATACAATTTTTTTCAAATATTGTAGTAAGTATTGACTTTGACGAAGAAGAAGATAACTACATGTACTAACAGCTCGAACTAATGAGGTCCCAGTCTCCATGGATCCTAATCGGGTGTCCCCGATTTTGATTGAAATAATCTGAGCCCCTGGTGCTACTCCATTCCTCTCTGGTTGGTCAGGAAAATACCCTGCTGCAATACCCGCTACATGGGAAGCATGAGCTCCTATGAAAACAAATGAGAGTGAATAATACAGCGCACTGCACTTATAACTAAAGCTGTCCTGAAGGGACAAATTCCTGAATGGACAAATAACCCTTGTATTTTGAATTAATTTTAGGCTGGAATGAAGAAAAGCACCTTAAGCAAGGCATCCCCTTACAAAGGCCTCTCCTAATACATGTAATGCTCACCTGCATTGGTGACAATTTCTAGAGTGTTGCCGTCATTGTAAATGTTGACCCCGTAGTTCATCATGTCCACACGGCTGAAGGTTCCAAACTGGTGTTCCTCATGGTAGCTGGCCAGCAACTTACACTCACAGAGCTCTCCTCTCCCTGTCGTATCTACACAGGCCCTGTGGAGAAAGACGCCCAAGTATTCAGTGCCTTAAGAGTTGTCTAATATATTTTCCATGCAATTGTTGCCATTTTACTTATACATTGTATCCTGTTCTGTATCAGAACAAACACACCTGTCTTGTAACTTTAATAGAAATAAAGTAAAGCCAACATCAACATGCCTGTCAATTGCTTGTTGACCGATAGAAAATTGCTAAAAAAAATCTTACAGAAAACCCATTGCATTTCATTAAAGGACGACAGACCTAATTCACTTTGCTCAGATATGTCACACACCTAAAAAGAGTGATTGTTACGTACATCAAATTTTAATATTGCATGTAGTTGGCAACCTTGCTATTATTTAACATGCTGAAATACACTTTTCAACATTATTGAACATGCACAAATTTTGTTAGGAGATGTCAAAGTTCTGTAGTGAGTTTTATATTAGCTCACGCTATTTATAAGCATCTACATAGATTATTTAACAGAGTTTGAGTCAGTGAACAAATCATTCCGATCCACATAAATACTTAAAACAAGAGGCCCAGGGGCCACATCGCTCACCTGAGCAACAATAGCCTTAACTCTGACCAAATTAGCATTACAGTATCAAAATCAAAATATCTTGACAACTAAGTACAGTAGATCATGCTCAAAAAATTTAAAACATCTGCCGATTTTTATCCACATATTTTTATGGTAAATACATAGCCCCTTTTGTTGTTGTACCTGTAAGAAGATTTTTCTCTATTCCTATATAACCCCCCCCCCCCCCCCACTTTGTGGCCCCACTTTTCTTTAGGGAATCATGGTTTGATCAAACTTTAATCTGCACAACCCGTGCTTTTACACAAGTTACTACTTTTTGGACTGAAAACTTTCCCAGAATATTTTTAAAGATTTTCTCTATATATTCCTATGTAAAATTCATCCCCCCATTGTGGCCCCACCCTACCCCCGGGGACCATGATGTAAACAAACTTGAATCTACACTATCTGAGGATGCCTTCACAAAAGTTTGATCTTTTCTGGCCTAATAGTTTTTAAGGACAAGATTTTTAAAGATTTTCTCTATTTATTCTTATGTAAAAATTCACCCCTCCATAGTGGCCCCACCCTAACCCCCAAGGACCATTATTTAAACAAACTTGAATCTATACTATAGACTGAGGATGCTTCCGCTCAAATTGGAGCTTTTCCGGCCTAATAGTTTTTGAGAAGAAGATTTTTAAAGATTTTCTCTGTATATACCTATGTAAAAATTCATCCTCCATTGTGGCCCCACCCTACCCCCGGGGACCATGATTGAATCAAACTTGAATCTACACTATCTGAGGATGCTTCCACTCCAATTTGAGCTTTTCTGGTCTAATAGTTTTTGAGAAGAAGATTTTTAAAGATTTTCTCTATATATTCCTATGTAAAAATTCATTCCCCCATTGTGGCCCCACCCAACCCCCGGGGACCATGATTTAAACAAAATTGAATCTACCCTATCTGAGGATGCTTCCACTCCAATTTGAGTTTTTCTGGCCTAATAGTTTTTGAGAAGAAGATTTTTAAAGATTTTCTCTATATATTCCTTTGTAAAAATTCATCCCCCATTGTGGCCCCACCCTACCCCCGGGGACCATGATTTAAACAAACTTGAATCTACACTATCTGAGGATGCCTCTGCTCAATTGGAGCATTTCTGGTCTAATAGTTTTTGAGAAGAAGATTTTTAAAGATTTTCTCTTTACATGTATATACCTATGTAAAAATTCATCCCCCATTGTGACCCCACCCTACCCCCGGGGACCATGATTTGAACAAACTTGAATCTACACTATCTGAGGATACTTCCACTCCAATTTGAGTTTTTCTGGCCAAAAAGTTCTTGAGAAGAAGATTTTTAAAGATTTTCTCTATATATTCCTTTGTAAAAATTCATCCCCCCATTGTGGCCCCACCCTACCCCCGGGGACCATGATTTAAACAAACTTGAATCTACACTATCTAAGGATGCTTCCACTTAAATTTGAGCTTTTCTGGTCTAATAGTTTTTGAGAAGAAGATTTTTAAAGATTTTCTCTATATATTCCTTTGTAAAAATTCATCCCCCCATGGTGGCCCCACCCTACCCCCGGGGACCATGATTTAAATAAACTTGAATCTACACTATCTGAGAATGCTTCCGCTCAAATTGGAGCATTTCTGGCCTAACAGTTTTTGAGAAGAAGATTTTTAAAGATTTTTTTCTATATATATTATGTAAAAATTCATCCCCCCATTGTGGCCCCACCCTACCCCCGGGGACCATGATTTATACAAACTTAAATCTACACTATCTGAGGATGCTTCCACTTAAATTTGAGCTTTTCTGGCCTAATAGTTTTTGAGAAGAAGATTTTTAAAGATTTTCTCTATATATTCCTTTGTAAAAATTCATCCCCCCATTGTGGCCCCACCCAACCCCCGGGGACCATGATTTATACAACTTGAATCTACACTATCTGAGGATGCTTCCACTCCAATTTGAGCTTCTCTGGCCTAATAGTTTTTGAGAAGAAGAATTTTAAAGATTTTCTCTATATATTCCTTTGTAAAAATTCATCCCCCCATGGTGGCCCCACCCTACCCCCGGGGACCATGATTTGAACAAACTTGAATCTACACTACCTGAGGATGCTTCCATACAAGTTACAGAATTTCTGGCCTAATAGTTTTTGAGAAGAAGATTTTTGAAAAATACCTACAAATTTTAAATAATTCTAAATTATCTCCCCTTTTAAGAGGGTGTGGCCCTTCATTTGAACAAACTTGAATCCCCTTTACCCAGTGATGCTTTGTGCCAAGTTTGGTTGAAATCTGCCCAGTGGTTCTGGAGAAGAAGATGAAAATGTGAAAAGTTTACAACGCCAACGCCGACGCCAACGCCGCCAACACCGACAATGCCAACGCCGACAGACAACGGACAAATTTTGATCAGAAAAGCTCACTTGAGCTTTCAGCTCAGGTGAGCTAAAAATGTAGTAAAATTGTCCCTGTCGCTTAAGTTTTGAAGTATTTTATTTTGAAAAAAGTGTATAGCAAACTTTTGTAGTTCTTTGCTTTCATAAATCAACTTCGAAATGATGTACAATTAGCCTTTTTCTTAGAGTTTGTGCAATACTTTTCATGAACAATTGAAGAAAAATAAGTTAAACGTCACATCGCACTTTAACATGTGCCCCCGTAAAAACAAGTTCGATGACATGGTAATTTTTTAAATATTAATTCAAAAACATCAAATAAGTATCATATTTCAATTTGGATAGAAAATCTATTGCAGATTTTTTTGTAAATTATTTTTTCTCTTACAAGAACATTTTCCCCATTATGTTCAATTGAAAAAGAAAAGTATAAATACACACAATTTTTGTATTGGTCCCTACAAAAAATCTAATTCAATTTTCTTGTTATTTTTTTATTGATTTTGATATATTTTTAGTAACTCTAACTCTTATAAAATAAATTAATATCACTATTGTAGAAGTGAATTGGGTCTGCTGTCCTTAATACATAAAATCACAGCATGTCAAGATCTTATTCTTCTGCTTGAATAAAATTTCAAAACAATTGAACCCCTACCTCCATGTGGCTCCATCATGGAAGACAACACAGTCACACATTGGTCCAGCCTCCTCATAAGTCTTCTCCATGTTGTTCAGAACATCAATACAGCTCTGTAAATTCTCCTTCTCCTGCTTATCATCCTGATGAAAATCAAACCATAACTTTTACATGCATTAATCATCTAAAATCCAGCTGACTATGCTCAATCAGGAAAAAAAGGTAGAAAGGAAAGATTATAAAGAGAGTCAATTTGCAAAATTGAATGGTATTGGTGAATGCTGACAGTTTTGTTAATACTAGAAGACTTACTTGACCAGAGGCCTCATACTGCTCTAGTTTTCTGGTAGTCTCTGCTATAGCCTCCCTGTGGGCTGGGTCCCAGTTTTTCTCCTTCCTTTCTTTAATAAACCTCTCCTGCAACTTCTTTGGAAACAAGTCAAAGATGGGCTTCACTCCTACATGGTACAAACCACTAGGGTTGTTCCAAGTGTCTGGTATCTATAAAAAATATCACGGTTATAATTCACATCAGCATCATTCATTAAATAATTGCCAAAACATTATTTTTTACATGTACTATACATGGAATACTTTATACCTGTTTTCAATGCCCCAAATCTTTATATTTCATCTACATCTAATGATGCCATTGATAGTCTATATAGAAAATACTGTACCTTGAGTTTACGTCCTGTAACACCAGTTATTTCTCCATCTTTCACCTCTTCAACTTTGGAAGTGTCAACGTCACCCGACCCAGTTGTGTCAATTATGTCAACAATTTTGGGACTTCCATCTGGAGTTTCCTTTAACAGGTACATTTCAATTCAATATTTTATGCAACATGTAAAATTTAAAATTATCTCCAAGTACATATAACATGAGTAAAGTGCATTTAAGCAAACAGTGACTAAAATTTGCCATTTTTTTTTGGCCTATTGATGTGAGATTTTTCAAACTGATGTCTCTAAAATGACCGACTGCTGAAAATGATCATACAGGTGCACATTAATCTACTGCAAATTGATAGTGAATACTGGATTCGCCGTCAACACAGTCACACCGTTAAACAGATTAGTAATAGTATTTAATGAACATCGTTTGAACCCTTAGGTTTATATGAATATCAAATATTTTAAAAAAAATTGTGCTGTAAAAATATTTTGAGAAAGAATATAGATGTGATAAATCTGTAATGCGATTTTTCTGAGATTTATAGTTAGGGTAGACTCTTTCGCATATGCCCTACTTTATGATTTTTTTTTTTCAGTTATATTTTCAAATATCTTAATCGCGCATTACTTCTATTCTGTTACGGAAAGCGAGCACATCTGCTATTTGGCTTATTACAAAATATTATGCAAGTCATTCAATGTGAATACAAACATTAACACTCGTATAGGGTTGCTATGTACCTGCAATCCAGGTGCACCTGGGTCTACACCCGTGTCAAGAATAGCGATAAGAACTCTTCTACCGTCATAATTCGGGTATTTCGTAAGAAATGAATAAGCACCAGTCTCTTTCTTAGGTAACAAACCATCTTGAGGAAAATCTTCTATGCATTCGGACGCCATTCTCGCAGACGATTTACTAAATCTTTAAAATGTTTGAAACAACCCGAAAACACAGTGACAATATTATTTAATTTGACGTTGATCAAAACTAAAATTAAAGGTTGTATGAGAGACCTATATAAACCCGATTAAAATTATTGGTTATGTTTTTATATTATTTTCTTTAATCATATAAACGACTATGCCACACTTACAAATACCGTGGGTTTATCATGCCACGAATATATATATATTTCTTTCTAAATATTTTTTCTAAAAGTTTACCCAATAGTTATATATCATTAGTCTATATAATACTGAATAGGGTTAACAAGCTGCCTATACACGTGAGAATTTCGGGGTTGCAATATTACACCCTTCTCATCCTCCCAACTCCCACCTTAATCATTTGGCTGCCTGTGTCCCCCCCCCCCCAAAAAAAACCCCAAAATTATTTTTCGGTTTTTCAGTATTACCATAATTACCGAGGCACCAGGTATATATCAATTCAACATAGACTATTTCAAAATTTGTAAATCAATCACCGAGCAATAGGGGTGTAAAACAGTCTAAGGAAAATTCATATTTTGTTGTCAATTAAATTAAAACAATTTGAAGAAATCAAAAAACTCTAAAAATAAATTATGTAATTTTCGTGCAGTTACGCAACTAAACAATCAGTTACACGTGTAAAAGAATCTAGACGCATTAGCATTTTTTTTACAAGTTAATATATGTATGTAAACAAAATAAAAACTCCAATTTTAATATATTTTTTTTTGACAAATATCATGTGTCATGTTTCCATTTTTTGCACAAGGACACGTAAATAGAAAGATTTAAACCAATCTTCACGAACAATCAATATTTAAAGTACCATGCATTATTCCATATCGATACAGCTGTATATATACATAGAGATAGACAGAAATTCGGTTTTTTATGCTCTCCACGAATTTGGTTTAAATTTATGAAATCACGTGACGTAGAGCATGTGTATGCGCCCCGTGATTTTTTTTTCACGGAAAAGAAAATGAAACTTAAAACACATTTTCAAGAAAACTTATCCTTTATCAATTCTTCTTTTTCCAATAAACCTTTTAAAAGCATTTTTTATATTTTTTTGCAATTTTATTTAAAATTGAAGTTACTCTCTACTCTCAAGTTGAAATGAAGCATCAAATCGATGTATGTCTATTTTCTAAATTCTTTAATTCAAATGTTTTTACAGCATATTTCTAGTGTACATATAATTTTTTACATTGATTTTATTACAATTTGTAATTTATTCCCCATGCATACATGTATATGATTAAAAAATTTATTACTAAGGTGATACTGAGAATATAGCCGTGTTTCCGCCATCGTTTCATTGTTTTGTAGTTTCTGAATTTAATAGTAATCAATCCGTGGTTAATTTATTTTCAACATCTAAAGAAAGAAAGACTGTACGGATCTTAATTATATATTCAAATTTATATTTTTGACGTGGAAATAAATGAATAACGTAAATGAATGCGACAGTGTTTTATACTGTTCGAAGAAGTTGTGGTTAGTGAGGTACATTTTTATAAATTAGAAAATGATTGCATGTTCATGCGCGGATCTAGATGGGGCGGGGGGTCAGGACCCCCGACCCTTTCCCCTCCCCCTGGAAAATAGGCCTCGGACCCTCCCCCCTCAGGAAAACATGTTTTAACTAGTGATTGACAACTCAGCCCCAATAAGATACTAAGAAATATACAATTGACATTCAATATAATCTCAATGTTTCCAACGTTTCGTACCATCACTATATAGATCACTCCTACCGACGATTCATAAAAAACAGGCGACTTATGACGTAAGTTTGGGTGGTCTGAATGGAAATGTGTGACTTACTAGTATATGTCATTTTTGTCGATAGTAGAATTCAGAAGATTTTTTAAAACGCCACTATTTTTTTTTTGTCGTTTTTGTCGTTGGCTCTTAATATACATGAACTACAATATTTTTTTTTTATCAAATGTAACTAAGTAGCTCAGATTTAAAGTTAATTTGACAATTTTGAAGTTTTCACGATTTGATATGCAAAAATAAGATATGACCAGAATTGAGAAAATGGAAAACACTCGTCAGTTAATACATGTAGGTATTTACTGGTATATTCATATATACATGTAAATTAGGCCGATCGAATCTTTTGAGATGCTATCTCAACTACAGTTCACTGTGTGATCATCTCAAGTATTTTCCCCATTTACGGCGAACATTCCTAAAAATAGATACAATTTTTGAAGTGTACTTTCGTCACTCTGAACTTTATTTAAAATTGGTTTTCTTGAAAATGGAAATCTGTATTTCAGTGAAACAAAAATGAAACTGGGCAAAAATACCTAAAAGGCTAAAACTAAATGGAGCACCGACCCTTATGTAATATGGATTGCAATTGAATATGAAGTTCGACTTTATATTCGTGTGTATACAGGTGCTACGTTTTCTTGAGTCACAAGGAAACAAGGATTGATTTTTGAATTTTTTCTTTATAAAAATTTCAGAAACGTTTAGCGTCATCATTACAAACGCACTCGGAATTTAAGAGTGGCAACAAACATATATTTATGCATACTTTTATACTTATCAAGGAATATAGGCCTTTTCGTCATTGCTTTCTTTTTTCTTTTCTTTTTTGTTCGCATTTTAAAATTTTGAATGAACAATTCCACATAAACACTTTTCAATGTTTTTTAACGGCAACATTTAAACATGAAAATCTAAGATTTGAAATATTATAAATGCGCCCCCAATTCATCCTTAGAAATACATGTATTAAAATTAAATTACAATATTAAAGCCGTCACAAATAATTTAAAGCATGACAGTTTGGAGGATCTACCAAACACTGGCAGGTTCTCATCACTTCAGCATCTAGGCATACCAATCGTAGAAAGTATGTGTTAAAATCTCCAGTATTATTTATTCATATCAATTATGCATCATATACTGCAAACAACTGGATATATGATAGGTTGAAATGAATAAAACCACTCACATTTGAATGGACATGGGTGCCGAGTACCTTCACCGGCATCTGATGACGTCTTATATAAGGGAAAAAATGCTCGAACAGGACGTAAACAACAATCAATCAATCATTGTAAGCATAAACTCATTCAGTATGTATTGCTATTTCGGTCGGATAATCATTTATATACATGTAATAGTAGATCAAACGTGGTTAAGCAAGCAAACACAGGATCTTTTAAGTTTATATATTGCAATCATGTAAGGCCATTCCAAGTATTTTCTATGTTTAGCGTCCACCCCCAAAGCCAATAACCTATCTTTGTTTCAGGAATAAAACCTACACAAATCCATTATCATTTTTTATTTTACTTGTTTATCCCAACCTTGGCTCAAATGATATGGTAAAACAAAGCAAATTTAAAATCTTAGTGCATGTATTTTCAAACTTGTAGAGTACATGTGCATTATTTTGTGGTACACGTAATGACGTTTGTGGGTTTGTTGGTTTTTTGTTCATTTTCATGCTTTAATTCGTCCGCGGACATTAAAGTTAAACATAGGAAAAAAATCAAAGTACTGAAGTACTGACGGGAGTGGATTTTATCGATTATTATTTATTTTAGAATCAACGATATGTTATTTATAATTAGCATGACAAGTAATTTCTTATCTCTATTTAAATTACGCACATATTTATAATATGAGTTCTCGAACTTTTACGACAAGAATTTCGAGAAAACCCCATATGAATCATGTTGTGTAATATTTAAATATATAAATAATTCCATCAAACTATGTATCAGTAATCGAAATATTTCTAAAAATTGTACACATGTCTGGATTCAAGCAATATTGAACTCTAGTATCGTTCAACCAGACGCTCAGCTGTCTCCGTTAATCTCCGACTACTAAGAGAGACTCTCTGCTTGTCGGAGATTTACGGAGACAGCGAACGCTGTGGCGTAGGAATACATACGACTACAAAAAATATCTAAATTGTTCGTACTATTTAACATCTATTTTCAAGGTATTTATAAATACGTTTTCTTGAAAAACAATGGTTCAGCATACATTACACCGCATTTATCTATTATTTCAAGAACTATAACTCTTGTCAGCGGTGATGATTTGTGCTTAGGTCCAAACACTGTTTCACTTTCGGTTTGCCAGAGTAATTGCATAGGAGAGTTGATTAAAATCAACTCCCAAAAACATGGAATGGACTAATTATATGCATAATTATATGCATGCTACTATTTTTGAAATGTTTAAGGTCAAAAGTAAAAGATTCCAGAATTTCTGTTTGGTGCTAGAACCATTAAGACGTCAAAGTTGATTTGATGAATTTTTCCCCGTTCTTTGCTGTTTAGATATATTTCATTTGTTAGAAATGGACAAAACTTCCAATTTTTTATTTTTATAGAAAATACCGGGTTAAAACACGATTTTGCATTGTGTTTACCAAAAATTTAAGCCCCGATACACCCTATCAAACAAAGCTATTGTTACGAAATATAATGGAAAGAATTTATAAATAGTTACCTTGAATTTCATAAACCTGTAAGCACTAGATCTTGGCCTTAAAGTGTTTTCAGACCAAAAAATAGACAGAAGGACAGAAGTGATCAAAACACTATGTTCACGATCTTATTAAATATATATTGAGTTTTTTTTTTTGATGTTTTTTTTTAAAAAGGAACTTGCCATGCAAAAACCAAGTTGTATTCAGAAGTACATGTATCATGTTTATAAAAATTTATATCAACTGTGCAAGTATTAAAATCACGAATCCCTACAGAAGCACCAATCCTGCAAGTGGGATCGTTGTAGATCTATTGATATGTCGTATATTCTGAATTGCTTTAAAATATTTAATTTTTTTCAAAGCGAAAGATCCAATCTACTATGTAATTCGAACATGGGACTATGGTTAGTCAGCCAATCATTTAGTTATACTGGTTTCTTGGAAAAGAAAATGAAAATGAATTATTTCTAGAAAACGTACGTTAGGATTTATGATGGCTATTTTATTGTTTCTTCCATCATTTTATGAGAAATTCTGACAAATTATTTTCCTAAGAAAATAAGAAGAAGCTTTCATTAATTTCGCTGATTATTTGTGGTCTTTTATTTCCACTACATATACTAGTAACTGAAGTTTCTCATTCGTTTCGCATGCTTATTTTCCTCCATTTTGATGTCTACACTCATAAACCATATAAAATAAAGTTACGGCATCAGTTTCAAGAACTTCTGCCCACCCACTCCAATTCCTCACTTTATCTGAGTAGAGGTTTCATCTATCATCTTTGAATGTTTTTTGCAAGTTTGGCTGCATGTGACACTAAGTAAGTTGCGATTACTTTTAATGTACATACATTTACTAGATACATTACATATACAAAGATACAGAGAGACAAATGTTTTAATATAGAAATCATTTTAATTCATTTGTTATTCCATAGTAGATTATGCCATTCATTATCGATTACATAAAGAATTGCCCTGGATAATTTCTCCCTTGACCAAGATTTGAACATGTCAGTATGACAACATGTGTAGCTCGGTTATTCGGAAAACAAGAACGGCTGTAAGTTACAGAGGATGAATTTATTATAACTATTCACAGAAAGAAAAATGAAAGTTTAGCATGTTTTCTAGAATTAAAGCAGAATCCATGAATTACATGCGTCAATGTACTTGGAGGACAGGTTTTGCGACATTTTGAGAAAAAACCCGAAAAGAAAGAAAAATCACATTCATAGTTCTTAGAATTTTCTGAAACATGTAAGAACGCATGGTGCATACCACAGGCACCTGACGTTATATATTTTTTCTCATAATGAAAATAAATACCCTATATCTAATAATACATTATTAGATAATTGTATTTTCATCTAATTCACAATAGTCTTACTATTTAAATATTCTGTTTTGATAAATGACTGTAGGAAACAGTATATTTACATTATCACAATCGGGACGTTCTTCTACAAAAACTTCATCTTCCTTTCACCGTTTGTGAGAAGCTGAATGTCTAACATTTTGAAAGTCGTGTGAGGTGGATGACAATATTGAGTTGTAACCAAGCACCAATCAATATCGAATTCTTCGCTGTTGAAAGAATTGTCTTTGAAACAGTATGTATACTTTCATGACTTGCAGATGGTTACGGATTAAAGTTTTCCGAAATATACATGTACGACAATAGTTAAGAAACACATACTGTTAAAAGTAAAAAAGGTGTATATTTTTTTTTACCCCTTAACGATCTCCGATCCTCAGCAATGTTCGAAAATTCTAAATTATCCGGATTTCTTTTATCCGTATCATAGATCTGACTTTTATGGTGTCCGGATAGGGCCATTTGCGTTAGCGCGACATCGCGTTCAGATAAACGAGACATCGCGCTAACACACAACACGCCGTCGCGTTAACGCAACTTTGCACAACACGCCGTCGCGCTAACACTCAACACGCCGTCGCGCTAACACACAACACGCCGTCGCGCTAACACAACTTTGCACAACACGCTGTCGCGCTAACACAACTTTGCACAACACGCCGTCGCGCTAACGCATCTTTGCAAGTTTCACAGTCTAGTAGGAAGTCGTATCCGGAAATATCAGACTGCGCATGCTGAAATATGTAGGCCTGCACGCAAGCATGGATGAAAAATAAATAAAATGTTCTTTAAAATATATATATTATTTTCATTTATTATCAATGCATATGAATAATATATAATATAGTTACTAGTATGTCACTGTATAAGGATATGCTAGCATGCATGTAAATTATTATAAAATCTAATAATTGACAAATTTACCATAAATATGTAATATAATTCATTAATTCAACAATAATATATTCATGACATGTTATATACCTGTAATTTTACATTTTAAAATTTCTTTGCTTTGGTAATATACAGAGCACCTAATATAAATTTGTGACATGTACATGTTATAAATAGAGCCACGCGACGGCGTGTTGTGTGTTAGCGCGACGGCGTGTTGTGTGTTAGCGCAATGTCTCGTTTATCTGAACGCGATGTCGCGCTAACGCAAATGGCCCTATCCGGACACCATAGACTTTTATACAGACAATTTTAATTAGTATTCTAGTTTTAACATTACCACTAGTCACAGATCTACATGCTTGGCGTAGTGGATCCACGGAGAACTACTAATCAAATACATGTTTGTAAAGAGTTCGAGCCATGCACCGGTGCACCAGGAATTTTTTTTTATCAAAATCGTTTATTCCATTATATCCATCGTTGGCAAATTTGCAATAACGTTGTAAAATGCATGGATACCATCTAAAATTTTCATTTAATTTCATTTCATTTATAAAGTTTAAAATAGATATAACAGTTTTATGATGAAAAAAAAATACTTTGAGGCTGCGGATCGGAGAACCTTAATGGTCAGATAAGAAAAATCAGAGACAATTAATTTCTGCAAAGTTAACTTGGGGAAGTACATTTTGTAATTAAGATAGAGTCCATGCAGTTGTAATGATTCAGTGTGAGTTGCTGTAGACAACCCTACAAAGCTAATGCAGATACATGTATTTATCTTAACGACCTTCGCATTACGCAAAATGCATGTTATGGATTATTTAGGTCACTGAATAATGATTGTAAACATTGCGCAGCTCCAGATAGGGGTTTTTAAAAATGCAGTTGTATTTTTTTCATTTATCAAGAAATAAAGGACTACTTTCGTTTTCTCTTTGTGATACAATATAATTATTATTTTCAAGCATGTCGGGCAGAATAGATGCACAGATACTGGATCAAGAGAAAAGCGAAGAAGAGGAACAAAAAGAACCATTGCGTGTAGAAATTGACAATGACCAAAAAACGATGAAAGTAGACATTTGTACAGATTCATTAAAAAGAGACGCAGAGAAAAGGAAAGTGTATAATGATAGGATTAATATCGTGATGTTTGACCAACAAGGCTTAAAATCATGCTGTGTGTTTATGCGCAAGAAAAAGTGTTCAAACTATGAGTTGTGCAAGTATATTGCGCTATTTCTGTCTGTGTCCACAAACGTAGTTCTCGTTGTTTTCATCGTTATCGCTTTATACGACAGATCGTACGATGACCCGTCGGGGAAATCATCGCAGATTTCATCGCCACAGAAACTTGTACAAAGCGAGGAGGGAATTGGAAACCACAGCGTGTGCGTAAAGTGTAACAATGGCGATCAAAGACTGCATAGACCGCTACATACAGTTTCGCGACTTAGTTCAGATGATCATCTTTGTTGTACGGAAGATAGGAAGTCTATTAAGATTCTTACTACTTTGGTGAGCTGAATTTATACGATATGAGCCATATAAAAAAATTCTACATGCGACAGTATCAAATTGGCTTTTGTTACTGCATTGTTATTTGACTCATTTTGGAATTCTAGTTTAAAAACTATGAACAATAGTGTTTCATCCACCATAGTAGATATGCATGAATATAAAAAGGCATTCAATGAACTAAATGTCAAAATTACCAACAAAAATTTTATTCTGGTTGCTAAAAGGATTTAACATTATACAAAAATATCATCAGTGCATAATCCATGGTTTAAAAATCTGTTACTTCCTATTTGAATTCGTAGAATAACCCGTTTGCTTAAAAGAAGTAAACCCTCAGCTTAGCAATCGATTGAACAGTCGTGAAAATATTTAACGCGCGTTACCTACATTAAAAACCAGATTAAGATAAGCATGCAGTAGTTATGTTCTAATTTGTTCATCGCGTTCAAATGTATTACAAAATAAGAAATACATTAACCTAGAAATCTTCAATCTATTTTTGTATTTAATGCAAATCGATAAAAAGCTGTGACATGCAATTTTTCATCGAAGTCGTGCTCCATAGCTTTTTAATTGCGATTAATTAAAGAAAAAATGAATGCTGGTTCCACAGCAATTGCGAGAAAGTAAACGATTTTTCGCAATTTCACATAATTTATAATTACTTTATTAAAACAATAAATTGCAACCTATCGAAAGCTGGAGAAAACATCGAAATAATTTATTTTCATTTTAGTTTTGCTGTTCTGTGATGATCTCTGTTATAATGATATCAGAAATTTGTCTTGTACTGAAATTCATCGTATCATTTATCCTAAAAGTTTACATGTAGATTCCTTATAGCCTCATTTTACCCCCATGCACTGTTATTTATTTTTACATATTCACAGACAGT
Organism: Magallana ariakensis; assembly: GCA_020458035.1. NCBI lineage: Eukaryota > Metazoa > Mollusca > Bivalvia > Ostreida > Ostreidae > Magallana > Magallana ariakensis. The sequence continues at coordinate 50,857,562 of CM035819.1, forward strand.
AATGGCTTTTGGAAGTCGACTTAATTTGTTTCAAAACCAAATTTTAACCTATCAATGACACATAACTTTAATATTGATCAGTAGGTACTTATCCTGTAAAATACACGTAAATAAAATGCATGCAAATATATAATGGACGTCAATTCAATACTAAAATAATGCCAAAATCAAATATATTTCTATAAACATATATGTATGTTTAAAGTGTTTTGATTTTGCAAATTCGTTAGTCCATACACACATGCGTCGTCGTATGATGTTATACCAACTTTTTGTTGATGGTAGCTAATTCGAATTTCAGATTGCCTCCGAGAGAAAGAGACAGAAAACAGAAGACTACCTTTTCTTGTATTTCCCATCCTACATCAACAGTGGTAAATTGCCTCACTAAGTAGTTTCTTTATTAGTTTTTATTTGTGGAGCATTTTTATAATTCACAGACACCTTGGAAATTGATTCCTCTTCACCCTTTTCAATACAATTTTGAAAATACATGTACTAACGGCATGATTTTTCGCTTTTTAAAAAGCCCGAATAATTGCGACAGAATCGATATATTAATTATAAATCGCCGGCACTTAGAAATAAAATGGAAGAAAGAATGCTAACAAATTTATTCATTTATTTTGGTCATACAATCAATCTTTGGTGGTTTATGCGGGATATGAAGGTAGCGACGTTGCAGAAAAAATACATAACCCACATGCATGGCCAAACTGTCTGCGGTACACGTATAGCCTGTCATATAAAGATGTTCACTGCTGTATATTTGTTTTCTATAGGTAAGCCGCGTAGAAACAGCAAAGACGCATTAAAGACTGTGCTAAAAAGTGATTCTTTGGTTTCTTACCCTGGAAACAAGATAATCGTCGAGAAAACAGGTACCTACGTCATCTTTTTTGCTCTGACGCAGACGTCCATTCGTCATGGTGACGTAAGTGTCTGCATCATTAGATTCAGAGAGAGGGAAGAAAAACTGTTGAGAGTTTCCATGCAAACCAAAAGTGGGATATTGAATTATAACGCTCTGCATGTATCCGAAGTGTTTCATTTCAACAGTGGTGATTCTATTGTGATTCAAATGAAAGGAGAAGAAAACTTATACAGTTTTACAAAGTCCAACTATTTTGGATTGTACAGAGTTAGCTGAACAAAAGAATAAAATGAAAACAACTTTAATTGCAAGCATGTTTGGTCAGTAGCTGGTAATGGATCCGCGGACGTCCCCCATTTGTTGTATAACTGCGGTCTCATTAGAACGTAAGAACAAGTCAAAATTTTACGGGATACTGCTGGATTTCTCTCTCTCATTTCAACAGAATGCTGAGGATGTAAAGTGACGAAGGAGGAACAAATTAACAGTATTAGCGCTTCCAGTCAATTGTAATCTCATAATATAAAATGATCTCAAAATATAAAATGGCAAGTTACAAGTATTAAAATGGCACGAGCAGCCCAATCAAAAACAAACTATTTAAGAAATTAGAATTCATTCTTTGAGTATTATGAAATGATCATCACGGTTGGGGCGTGATCAAATCTAATAAAGCCCGAAGGCTTTACTATAGATTTGATCAGGCCCCGATCGTAAAGATCACCTCATGATATTAAAAGAATGATTCTTTATTACTTGTATTCATATGATTTTCATTAATTGTACAATTTGATATTAAACTATTGACATTTAGCGTTATTTTCATTTCGTATAATTATGCAAACCCGGCTTGCGCCCCAACACTGCGTCATTTGCGTCATTGATGAAATGTATTGACCTATACGTTACAAATTTTATTCGTAAGGTTGTCAGTTTTATCACTGACAAAGACGCCTAAAATTGTAAAGAATTAAAATACATTGGTTTACACAATGCGGTAAAATCATCTTTTTACATAACAACACGTATAAACACACACAGAGAGAGAGAGAGAGAGAGAGAGAGAGAGAGAGAGAGAGAGAGAGAGAATGTGTGTGAGCGCGCTTAATCAATATCTTGCATGAACGTATTCATTTTAGCCTTATTGAATTTTTTGTTGTGCATAATAATAAACATATATTGTATTAATATACTTGTATTTAAGGAATCGTTTGCATTTCATTTTTTGTAAATATTGCATAAATAAGAGCTCAAAAACATTTTGTAATTTTGTTTATAAATACATTATGAAAACGAATGGCTTCTTTGCAAATAGTTATGTTTAATTGCTTTCTCCCTTTTGTATAAACAAGTATCTACTTTGCGCATATGTAGAATCCACAATATTGCAAGAAAAATAAAATAAACCCACAACTCTTTATGTCATTTAATCATTCTTCTTGTGTTTATTTGGTAGATTTATAATTGTTAAATCTATATTTATTTCAGGTTGTATGATATAAAAATGTAAAGTGGTCGTATTTTTCTGCAGAGTTAATTTGAATACTTCGTATATCATGATTTGGCGTTAAATTTCTTGTCTCGTTTTTATGATTCATGTCAACTATCTGAATACAAGAGATGCATGGCGCCATTATGCGTGGTGCGCTTCAATACAGGATTTGTGTAACGGGGAATTGTGGACTTCCGAATTTACCTTCCCATCGGGCATTGAATCAAAAAAAGTTTTATTATAGATATTTTCTCACTCATTAAAAAAAAGAATAACCGTGAAGTTAACTAAAATCTGCCAGTGTACACAGTCGTATGAAAACTTTCACACATCAACCCATCCAAACAAGCAGAAAGGCAGTTTTAATCAAATTGCTTTAATTTCATCAAAAAGCATCATTAGATGTATGCTTTAATTAATTGTTAAACACTTTCGTAAAACCGTTCAGTGTGCCTTGAAATGTTTTCTCTTCAAATGTTTTTTTTTCTTACTCGAACGTTGATTTAGTCTTCATTTTGTATTATTATACTTTCATATTAAAAACTGAAATCTGATTGGTTTAGACGCAGTTGATAACCTGTTCTATAACCCTCAGCGTTAGCAACACACTTGGCAACGGGTAACACAACGAATTGTTACATGCGGGTAAATTATGCGCTTACGGTTCGCCGTAAAATTTACGTCATTTCTATATAAAAACAGTAAAATTTTCCGTAAAATTATGACATTCTGTATAATAAAATAAATATTTATATAATGTTGCTCTCACAAAAGAAATTTAAGATACCTTGTTATAACTTTTAGTTGAACAAATTTAAGTTCTGTAATGTGATACCAATATCGGCTATCTTTGTTACATGGCCGAATGAGAAGATAAGAGAGGATCGGACATAATGACAATGGTTTGCACCGATGGATCTTTCATTAATGGAATCTGTTCCAGCCATTTGAAAATCTAACTTCAGTTCGTGTTCTCAATTAAATAGTAAATTGCTTTCATTGTTGTTTCTTGTGGGTATAAATAGAGCGAGGATTTCAAAAAAAATATTCAGAATCCTGTTGAAGACTAGGCCATCTTATCTATGTCGGACCCTAATCAACGTTTGTGTACACCAACATTTCCTGGTGTTCTCTCATTGTGGCAATGTCTTAAAGTGTTCCTTTTCCAGCAAGTGGTATCAGTTGCTGCATCATATCTTCAGCTATTTCAAGTACGGTCCACTTTCTGGAATTTATCCAGTTCTTTACAGTAAATTGATGCCGATGACACCGCAGAGATAAAGCTCTCAAAGAAAGTATTCTTTGCATCAAATATAGTCGGAACTGGCCTTTTTTCTGGCCATTACCTTACAAGTTTTATACCTTCATCCTGTTCTTGCATTTCCAAAACTGAGAACATGAATAATTGGCTCGATGTCTACACAGAATTCTATTTATTTTATGAAATCGTCCTGATCTAAGTTGGATTTGCTCTATTAATCACCTTCAAAGAACTGTTGTCGAATGTACTTGTAAAGAAAGGTATGTGGTACAGATGGCGCCTAAAATATTTACAAAATTATCTATCATTAATATGGGTACTAAAATGGTATTCTCAATGTACGTTGCGTCCGAGTTTACGTCTACGAACTTCAATTAATGTGTGCTTTTCCTTCGGAGGGGAGTCATCCAAGCTCAATGTTACTCCTTCTAGTTCTTTTTTCTTCACCTGCAAACAAATATAGTGCAAGTTTAATGTAAAAATCAAGATTGCCCATTTTAAAGGTTTTTTTTTTCATACCATGCTATAATCAAGTGTTGGGTATAGCAAATTTTAATGTTATGCACAAAAGAATTTCAATATTTGTTGAACAAATGTAAACATGAAATCGAGGAACATGTGGTGAACATTTAGTAAACATTTGAAATATTGTGCAGAATTGACTATTTCTTATAACGTCCCATCTTAAAACCAGATCCACTTACCTTTGGACCATGAATTTCATAATTTTGATACAGGCATTCTCTCGTATTATAACCCTGTACACATTTTGTCTGCTGAATCGCCATGATTTTTTTAAAGATTACATACAAGTAAACAAACAAGCGTGCATGTCCAAGGTGCACATCTTGAGATCACGTTGAAGTTCTTTTCAGACATTAACTGAATATCGTAATTTTTATATATCCATATAAACCTATGCCTATATTACACAATAATGAAAATCTACGTAAATGACCAATTCTGAACAAAAATGGTAAACAGCACAACTTACCAATGACATAATGTCTTCCTGTCACTTGTAAGATGCGCGCGCTATACAAACGTATGGAAATTCCGAAGATGGCGAAGAATTAACTGGGTAGTGTAAATGGGTAATGAATTTGAAAAACTTTAGTTTGTTTTGAAGTGGCACTGTAAAACATAAAACGTAAAACATTATTTTTTTATTAGATTTGTTAATATTTAATTATTGCACTTAGGAGTTCTATCATTTTTTCGACTGTTACAATTGTCTGTACCCAAAGGCAAGTCGAATATTTTACAGATCATCCATGTACTTTGTCCATTCGATTACCGTGAATTCAAAATTTGCCATATTATCAGTTTCGAAGGGTTTGAGACTACTGGACACAAAGAGCACACGGATCACCAACACAGAGTTTGACTACTACAGTAACGGAGTTGTCCGTGCGGTATTTATTTTTGGAAATACTTGTTATGAATACATGTACCAACAAAAGTCGTGATCGACCTAAATTTCTCCCGTCTCCAAAGCGGAGAAAATAGGTGTAACTACTACATGTTTATTATCCATTGAATACTGGTGCGTTATGGAACATCATCGTCAGTGAAACTAGGAGATGAAGATGCCATCATCTTGGTTAAATAAGATCCGTAGGATTTGTGTTAAGCAATAAATCTATTAAATCAAAGGGATCATGAATGTGTATCTTCATCATTGTAATCACACTCTTAAAATTATCACGAACTATTTTTTAAAAAACAAAACTTACTTAATTTAGACAACTCATACACAGACCATCTCGTATAAAGACCGTCCTGTGCATGTTCCCCGGTTTACATAAATTTAAGTTTAGAAAATTTATTATTATACTTTCATGTTAAATACTGAAATCTGATTGGTTAAGACGCAGTTGACAATCCGTTTTCTTTCCCTCGGCGTTAGCAACACGATTGGCAACAGGCCGACAGAACGAATTGTTATATGCGCGTAAATTATGCGCGTACGGTTCGCCGTAAAACTCACGTCTTTTCTATATAAAAGCAGTAAAATTTGCTATAAAATTAAGACATTCAGTATAATAAAATAAATAGTGCCTGTTTGGGAGGGTACCAGTTGAAATTGACACCCCTCGAAAACCATTGTCAACCTCCGCTTCGCGTCGGTTGACAATGGTTTTCTCGGGGTGTCAATTTCAACTGGTACCCTCCCAAACAGGCACTATTTATATAATGTCATATACTAATAAATTGTTAAAAATAGGCCGAATTCTTTTATATTACAGAATGAAATACGTCCATTGTCTTCCAAGGAGTGCAAAATTCATACATATACATATAATTTCTAAGGACGGAAAACTCTACTCATAGTGAACCCTAAAATTATTAAGTATAAGATAATAGTGATTCGTGTATTGCTTATATTATACAGACTAATTTATTAAACGGAATATACACATGCGCAAATAAATTGAACAGATACGTTTTCTAGCGTTTTTGCTCTTTCCATTCTATGATAGAGGAATGGTAAGTACAAAACTAGGATCTTGTAAAGTAGTTATAGAAAAGAAAAATAAGTTTTTAATTTACATCTCGTTTATATCAGAAAATGGAGAAAAAAAAGGTTACATAGAAACAAATGGACGACTATAGTAAGAAAATTAGCTCAAACATAGATAGATGTAGGTAAGACGGCTCTATATTTGATGTTTAAAATGACCCTTATTTATGGTCATTGTATACCGTTGAGCCAATAAACTCTGATCTGTTGTTGACTTTGGATACCTGAGGATCACTGGAGATCATCGTTTTAAATCCCTATCTACATATACATATAAACTAGTATGTACATGATCATCAACTTGGAAATTAAGGCGAACAAAAGTGACGAAAAATATCGCAGAAGTCTTCGAAAGTTGCACGGAAAATGAGTCTACAACTAATTATAAAGAATTTGACTGAAAGCTAACGCAAGTGACTAGTTCTTTGGATAATATTGGTTTTAAAAGCACGAGACAGTATTACAAAATTTCGCAATTCGTTTAAATTAAATTTTTCATATTATAATGGCTTTCCATAATTTTGTGAATTTTTCAAAACTTCATTTTACCAAACTACACGTAGAGCAGGAATGGACGTTCACACATTCATCAACGGTCTCAAGGAAGACAACAAAAATAACAAACTGCTGAATGAAATCAAAGAATCGATCTTGACGAGAAAAGAAATCAAATGTAAAGAGTTAATTTTGGAAACCCCGCCTTCTCCGGAAGATTTTCGTCTTAAACTGAGGGCCAAATGTCTCCATGGAAACATCTTTGAGGACATGGTGTTGAAGACGACATTAGAAAACTGTAATCGCAATATTTCTGTTGTTGGGAGCAACTCTGAAGATGCCAAGAAAAAGGCCTCCAAAAACCATCAAGATTTTCAAGAACTATTTGGGAAAAGTCCATCGGCAAAATACTCAAAAGCAATGAAAATGGCTGGCAACACGGCTTGGGGTATTTTGAAAGCAGAATGTAAGGGGAATGCAAAAACTGGAGGAAAATATACCTTTGCATACGAGGAGTGGGTTCCCAACTCAATTTCCAATATTTTAATGAAATCACTGCGCGCTGATTGTGTTTCCAGAACCGGGGACTTCACGACAGTTGTGGACTTGAAATTCTCTACTATGGGGCAGGAATCTTACGAAAGAGAATACCTGATTGACGGCATTACCCAGGTACTTATCTACTCAGCACTAATGGACCTGGATCCCAACAACCACGCTGCAGGAGTTCTCGTGTACTACGGGAAAGATGGCGGAGTGGTGTATTATTCTACTGATAAATACAATGACGAAAGCTGCATGAAAAAGTTGTATAAGAAAGCAGGTATTCCACTCAGCATTTTCAGAAGGAGACAGTCGAAGATAGCAAAGAGTGATGACAATGTAACGAAACATAATTTTGAAAGCAATGATGTATTTAAAAAGAATTGCAAGGCTTCTAGAGAAAATCAACGAACAGAGAACCCCGAGGTTTCAACAATAGAATTTTCTGATGCTGAATTCGACACACTTCAAGATGTATACACAGTGAAGGAAACAATCACTGCAACAAAAAGCGAAGGACAGTACATACAGTTCCGAATGAGCATCCGGGTTTTTGAGATCTGTTTCTGTGTTGTTTGTCTGTTGATAGCAATCTTTGCCGTTTGGCGAACATAACCTGAATGACAGCTCATATTCCGTAAAACATCACGTAACGGTTACTTGTGAATATGCACCATGAGATAAAAAAGACAATTATAGACTTTTCCGAAAAATGTATCCAAAAGCTCCACCAAAAAGGCAAGATAGTAGAATATAAGGAAAAAACAGGGAAGAAATGTTTTCATTACATTTAATTTCGAGGCATCTTAAAAACGAGAATTGTAACAAACGGTGTAAGAATAGAGAGTCTGTCTAGATCACGAGTCAAAATGTAGATGTATATCAGTTATTGTGATGTCGTCAGTCCTACCACACACATTGCTAGTTTGCCACATTGAAATACAGCTGTACTGAGGAAGACCATGTAGTGCAAGACGATACCCAGCAGATCTGTATTTATTATAAGTAGATACGATGTGTATAAAACCACAAAATTTCTTATATAAAGAGTTGTAGAACTTAGCTTAAGAGTTCTGGTTTTTGAAAGAATACTGAGCCAAGATTGAAAGAATCGATGTATCATAAAATATTTGTTAAAGTAAATATGCATGTTATATTGTCTTTAAATTTAATCTTAATGAATGCTTAATCTAAAATCTACCAGTATACAATGAATTTCATTTTTACTACATGACTACTGTACACAGATTAATTAATGTATTGCAAAAGAGTTGGAAAATGACCGTAATTGATAGTTGGGTTGGAGATGTAATATGTTAGTTAATACATTTATACCTAAATTCTTTTACTTGTATCTTTATAATTTAAATAAACATAATATTTTATAATCATAAATCCCGATTTATATTATAATGTATAGATGCATTTTAATTTAATAAAAGAGATTTCTGTTGCTGTTGTTGATATTTCTTTTATATAAATCACAAACCTAAAAATATTTCTTCATTAATTGCATACTTTATGACAAACATTCTCAACTAAACATTATTCAGGTTAGAACAGAACAATAAAACCTTGGATGAGAGCATGAAAGATAAAATATATGATCAGTAATGACCAGTCAATGACAACGTCTGTTAGTTTTTGAAAATATACCATGTGGTTGCATTTAAGTGATATTTTTCTTGATAGATGGGCCTAATGTTGTGATGAAATATGTTGTTAAATTTTAAAACTTACTGATTATACAAGACTTTCTTAGATCCGCGTGAAATAATTCTCGGCTGACTTATTGATATCATGTACTCAGGTACATGTAATTATAATAGTTTTTATTCTACTTGTAACAGAACCATTACTTTTTTATCCCTATATTAATAAATACAAAGCACAAAACAGTTTTTTGAAGCAACAAGAAATCAGATATATTTTTCAAAACGTTAAAAGATTGTGTATTGTTGGTCTTGATTTAAAATACGTAATTAGATTTGGTTTTTTTCTTTTGTAGTCATTTGATGGCGAGATACTTAATTTTTCAATTACAATCACAGGGTCTTGTGTAGAAAAAAAAAACATCGTTAAAAAAGTGGGTACCTCGGAGAAAAAAATAGCAAGGGCCATCTTGGATACCGCCTCGCTTCATCAGCTCATTTCTCATTTAAATTGTTAAAGTGGACATACGCGCCGATTCGTATTCCTTCGTAAATGATTTTTCTTTTAGATATGATCCCGGTTTAGTTCTTTTTTACGCCAACATTAACAAACTTGTTGATTTCTGGCGTAAACATTCAAAATCGACAACTCCCTGGCTTCTTCTGAAAGAGAAAGTACGGCACGTGAAATCTCTGTCATACAATTGGTTATGGAGAAAGCCAAGGAGTTGTCAATTTCGGATGTTTACGCGAGAAAAAGATTAATTTTGTTGCTGTAGACATAGATAGAATTAAATTGGAGGTGCAATCTTAAAGAAGAATCATTAATGAAGGAATATGAATCGGCGCATATGTCCAGTATAACAATTTAAATTAGAAATTAGCTGATGAAGCGAGGCGGTATCCAAGATGGCGTCCTCCCTTGTTATTTTTCCCCCGAGGTACCCACTTTTTTTTAACGATGCTTTTTTCTACACAAGCCCCTGTGTTACAATCATATGCACTTCCTTTTCTAAGATATACATTTGGAGCTTGTCTGACAAAAGTATTTGCAGCGATTTTTTTAGATGGAAAAAATACACGTTATATTAAGGGCATAGGAAATCAAATTATAATAGAAGATCATATGTTTGTAAGAATGACATTTTTTGTCAATATGTTTGGCATAAATATGATTAATTTCAAAAATAACAATCTTAGATAATATTTACATTTTCTTTGCATTAATTATGACAGGAATATTTATGTAAGAAAATGCAATTTTGCAGACAAAGAAACCTTTACGCTTGGATGAATCTGTGATCTAGCAGATCTAGAGCGATGAAGACTTTAAAAAAATCTTCGTCTTTGTCATTTAAGAAAAATAGGTTATGTATCATGTTTTGAAATACATGCTTTCAGTGTCTGTATTTCTAAAATTGTAATTACTGAAAATTATTGGTGGATGTAAATTGTCCTATATCCTAAATTCCCATATAGCAACCAGTGAACACAAAACCTACTTACTTATAGATACAGTATGATGCATTACATTCATTTAATTGTTATGTAAATATGCTGGCATTATCATCTTCCTAGATACAATCAAATATATCAGTTTAATAAACAGTTTGACTTCGTTTGGATAATGGTAACCAACACGTGTTAAACATCATACATATATATGTCGTAAAGTTGTTGTTTTCAAGTCAAACATATGAGCAAACACATACTTACGTATCAGACGCTGTTATTGTGGAGATAATGAATTACGGTATTATTTTTTAAAATATAACATAAATAGATAAAAATGTAAAACAATACACCATCAAGTTATATTCAAATAAAATATTTTATATCCAAAATAAATAATGAAAATAAATGACATATACAACTACAATACATGTACTTATATATATATATATATATATATATATATATATATATATATATATATATATATATATATATATATATATATTAATTAATACACATGAACTATAAAATGTCATTCTACATATAGCATTATGTATATGGCATCGTTAATATTTCCTGTGAATAAAGCATTTTTCTCGCAAAAAAAAAATTCCATTGAATCAGTTTTCCTTTCTGGTAGCATTGCTGCAGACATGAACGAATATAAATTATCATTGTCTTCAATAAATATCAACCAATTGAAAGTCCATAAATTTGTTTAAAACAATCCCGTTTAAAGCTGTGCGTTATGTTTCTCACTTGAAATACTGCAAGAAAATGGAATGCATTTGTTTAGTACTGTAACAATTCTTATTATATAACGCGACTCAACTTTACCAGCATTGGAATTTATAGAAGTTTACTGAACATCATAATTGTTAAGGCTAATTTGAATGTGTCAGTTAAATAAGAAATTTAGATAAATACAATTACTTTGATATTTATAAGATATTCCCTTATTTCTGTTCTCTCAAACATTAACTGAGTTGTCTTTCGTTGAATTTCAGTTGTAAGCTTATCATAATGATGTTTTTGTAGTCATTGTGAGACAATATACAATGTTCATACTTTGTAAAGTATTGATTGTTCTTTTACATTATTATTATAAAGGATGAATCTTTGACAAAGCATTGATATGATTTTTTAAATCATTATATAATTCATGAATACAATCTGCCAGTGGAACAATCAAGTTTTACAGCATTAACAGTTATTCGTTTTCGCAGAAAAAAAAATATGATTTTATTTTTTTCTAAAAGAAAGATCTCATCGTCTGTTTGAAAGAAAAAAAGTTTGCTTAAAACCTTGTTTTATATTTGTACATGTATTTATGGTTTTGTTATCATTACTTCTAATACAGAAAGTATTTGCATAATCTATAACAGGATTTCTTTTCTGATTGTACATCAATTATTTATGAAGAATAAATTGGTCTAAATATTGTTAGTTGTCAACTGTCTCTTATTATTATTATTTTTTATACTGCAGTCTCTTTTGTTGACATCACCATGGTATGCACTATTTTGTCGGTTACCAAATATGATTATTTTCTATATTTCTTTCTCATGTTTTAATCATGAATATAAGACTAAGTCAAATTTCCTCTGTTGTTTGTATATAAAATATATTCAAACGTAAACGTGAATTTTTGACGTATTAAGCTGTGGGTTTTATAATAAATTTACTTAATATGCAAATTATTTGCTGCAAAATCCTGATTATGTTTAAATCATATTAAAATATGGTTTAAATCAAACTAAGTAAATGTTTATTAAAAGTAATCAATTTTTTTTAAACAAAACAGCAAGACTTTGATGATTGCGGGACAATTTAAATATATTCATTAATTTTGTAACATCCGGCAATTAAACACTCCAAAATATCCGGTATGAGAAAGGACATCAGATTAATTTTGTTGAGAGAAAAGCCAGAATTATTATGAAAGTTTAATACACGCATGTGTCGAATTGTAAGTTTTTAAGTTGCTGGTAGTGTGTATATCAAATTTACAATACAACAATTAAATGTAGGAAATAGAATCATACAAATGACAAATAATAAAAATGAAAATACAATATACCAATCAGTTGATACAAAATATAAATATTGACAGCTAATTATCACAAATTTATAAAATACTTAACCAAATTTTGAAATTACAATGCTACATATAAATCCAATAAGAATATATTAAAACATTTCAGGACCACATAGCACATGTGTGACGTGACAAAAGTATACAACTAAAATAACACGTTTTGGTGAAAAGAATCACATATTTTTGGTAGAATTGTTCATCACGTAATGCATGAAGACATGTTTTATGAAAAGAGCATCTTTATATCTTTTGATTTTAAAATTTCTAACTTTATTTTTATTTTTTTAATTTTTGTCAAGGTGCGAGCACGGCTATTTTATTTTATTCAAGTGCATTTTAGGAAAAAAATAATCAATTTAGCTATGGATAATATATATTTAACATAACTAATTAAGGATTATGGCATACAGGAAATAATTAAAAACACAAGCTGTTATTTAGAAATTAACATGTGTATACATTTTGATATATTGCATGCCTTGTTTTATATCAAATTTCTTTCATATACAAATAGATTTATTCAAACTTTTATTCAACATAAACTTGAATTTTGTTTTTGTCTTTATCTAACTTAAGAGTGATTAATTGCTAACTTTGTACTTTTATCACAATTTCACAAACTCAGTAGACCGGTTTGTTTGAACATTGAGAACTCGGAATGAAAGGTTTTAAAAACGATGAAATTAATAAATCCCATTAAAAATCGCCCTAAATATTTCAAGAAGTGATTACATTCATTGATTACCACTTCAAATAATCCAGAAATAAATGAGATTCATTAAACTTATTTATTCACATTCATTCAAAACAGAATAACCGTCATTCAAATTATAGATCGAATTTTGCACCGAACCTTTTGTTGGTGTTTTCACATTGGCTTTTGAATATGACAATCAATTATCGTTCACTATTTATTCTGTTGTTTTAAATGAAAATCTCAAGATTAATCGTAAGATTAAATTACCTTTTCAAATAACATTTAATAACAAATTTAAAATAGTTTCGCTTTTACAATTCATAATTTTGTGCATATATCAAAGATGAATAAATGTACATATATAATACATGTAATACTTTGAATAAAATAACATAAAAAATTAATGATTCAAAGAAATAATAAAACAACAGTTATACAAAACAAATTATATTTTCAAATGAATGGCTAAAATTTATACTGAAGTAAAGTAAAATTAAAAAAAAATGATGACGATATAATCAATGTGATATTTTAAAAGAATCTACATATTGGTTCTGAAAAAAATTGCTAACTTCTATTCCTTAAAGATGGAATAGAGTTTTATTTCTATCAAATATTTAGTTAGACTGCCTCTTTTTTTAGAAAACAAATATGAATAACAACTATATTATTACAATAAATACATTTTATAAATAAACCTTTTTCTTGAATAATATTCAAGGGTTAAATAAAATTCTCTTGGAATAACACATAATTCAGTTTATAAATTTACCTAATGAAGCTAAGCTGTCCGAGTTGTGACGTCATCACAGCAAAGATTCATTACATTGATACAAAAACCGCACATAAACAAGAGTTCTTTTTACAGCGTTGAGACACTGGGACCAGTTAAATCCTGGCATTCCAGAAACTGGGCCGGTATCCACCCGATTCAGATGCGCTGTCGAGAAGTTTTCATCGCAGGCGCCTACCCGTAAGCACCAGTGCTGTGTTTATCTTAGATGGACTACTATCGCTGAATATTTCAAGTAAATTACAATCTTAATTACAACCGAAGGCGGACGCATTGCTTGATGACTCGTCCCCCACTTCATCCGATAGTCATTTTCCTTTTTACCTTTCCAACTTTATTGTACAATTTATCTATTTGTCTGTCGAGTTTCGGATTTTAAGACTTTTACGGATTTAAATAGATTTTCCAGATCTATTAGCGTGATCTGTTTATTTGACGGACGTGGAAATACGAAAAAAATTCAGTGAACATTGTACGACTGCTAGGGATAAATTTAATACACTTGATGACTTAGACATAAGATTTCTTTGATCTATATTTTATAGAACCCAATAGATTTGTTGTTCCCTTTATAAAAGTATTTGCAATTACTTTAATTATATCCGCAACAACAAAACCTTACAAGAAAGCAGTTTGGATTCATGCATATTTGAAACAACAGAGAAAAGTCGGATTGACTACGTGATGCAGGGGATCAGGTATGGCTCCAGATTTCCTGAGGATGGAATATTTATGGACACTTTAGCCGCTAAGGACCGACTTGATCAAGATAAATGGCGCGCCGGCAAACAATCGCCATAGCAAGAATACCTTTAAAAACGCTATCTAAACCTATGTCTCCCTACGAGGACTCTCCAACTTTGCTCCATTCAAATAGAACAGTAGAGGAATAAAACGCCAATTAACCCTTAATACTTCTTGTCAAATTTTCTTTCAGTTTTCTCAACATTTAAAACGCCAATAATTTGTGGATAAGAAACCAATAAATCTTAAAAACGATGAGTTTATGGTGTTTTAAGGTATAGGCATCAGTTCAGTAATTGAAGGGGCTTTCTAAGCACTTATAGAATAATTCCGGCTATGGGTTATCAATTCACTGCTGACTCGTTCAAGACTACTTAAAATAGTTTTGTTAAGAAGAGCGATACAAGACAATAACAAGGACTATCACATCGGACATTCCAATACCCTGTGAAGTGTTTTACAACAAAACTCGCTTGGTTTCAGAAAGATAGGAGACTGCTAAATTCTAAATAAATAAAACGAGTAGGTTTCAACGCCCATGCTGCCTGCGATTGCTTAAGTTCGATCTTCGTCGCTTTTGAAATATAACCTTAAAAACAGCATTAATGCTAACTAATGGTAAGTTTAAGAAAATAACCCCGCCAAACTCTCTGTGACAACAACACAGTAACGGATGGACTCTAAGTGTCAAAGCTTGTTTTTGACAAAGATGAATACCCAAACGATTAGCGTGTTTGAGATGATCTTAGAAGCGCTTTGCGGTTTGACTAAGTACCACCGACACTTCACGTCTTCCTTCAAAGCCACCGTCTTCGTGCTTTTATTTGATGATCTCCCTTAACTATACCCAGAGTGAGCAATTAAATGGTAAAATGGTGTTCCAATTGCCCCAATTTATCCACGCAGCCCCGCTCCTTCAAGCACCCCTCTGCATAGAGTTAATTACACAGTAAATATGACGTCCAATTCTATCCGGAGCTATTTGTTTGATCAATTCTATCCATTTGGAGTGAGAAGTGGTGTAGAACTCGTCTGTGTGAGTCTTTCTACTTTTGGACATACCTGGGCGGTGTCTGGTGTCAGCATGGCGGCTGATACTGACCACTTACGGAAGGGTCACGCGTGGTCACGCGGGAATTACCAATTTATTTACCCTTAAAACACACATCTTAAAGTTAAAAAGTTTTAATTATAATGTTTACTTTGAATAATTTAAAGAAATGCATCTATAATTCAAAAAGATTAGTATAAGTACATATATATTTACATACAGCGTTTTGGGAAATATTTGCGAAACACTTCATAAACATTGAGATTGGTGAAGATCGAGAATGAGGAGAATTGAATTACATATTTGCAAGAACACTGAACGTCCCCGCCCAGGCCGCATATGGTACATGTGTAATTCAAATCCAGCTCGTATAATGTTGAAACAAAATAGTGCTGTATTATTACGAAATTGTTGCATTTTTTAACTCTATCAATGAATATAAAGTAAATTTTGTGACGCGTGTTATCAAAACATGGAAGTGTGTTTGCTCATCTGAATGCATTTTATTGATACTTGTACAACTCACTTTCTGTGGCGCATTCTATTAGCATATTTTAAACCATTGAATACTTAATTCATAGTGTCATATGTTACACTGCTTTCACTTGATATTACCATACAACGGGTAGAATTACATGTCGTACCATTTCTCTCTTTTATTTATTTGTTAAATCGCTTAGCCTTCCTTTCACCCCCAATGTTTTCTTCAACATCTTATCTGTGTGGGAAATTCGGGGAAAAAATTGCGACTTTAAAATTGTTGCTCTCCCATCTCTAAGAAATATATGACTTTGAAACAGGCAGTTGTTTTCAAGATAAACAATTAATTGTGTAATATTCAATAAAGTGTGATACTGGTAATAGACAAAAAAGTTGTTCGTCAAAAAATTAATCCACTCACATTCTCACCATTAACAAATCCACCAATGACATTTCACCTGAAACAACAGATATTGTTTTCAGTTTAAATCGAGTGTTTTAAAAGCATTGTTTAATGGAAAGTATCCTATACATTGTGACACCCAAAGCGTGGAACTCGCTAAACCCCAAAGCAACAGTTTAGTTCCTTTTGCAGGTTCGGTACCGTGTAATGTGAAACAACGAGAGTTTGATGGGAAAGCAGCAAAAGTTAGTGCTAAAATCTAATCCGTACGAATACTGAAAGATCTGTCACAAACAGCTTCTATGTTATACAATTCAAAGCTCGTAATCGAATCTTAAGCCAATTTGAACAAATTCTCACGCAACAACACAAACATTAAATTTGTAATACCGACCAATTTGCTTTTTACGCCAAAATTTATCACCAAATAGGGCATCATTTAGCAATTGGGCGCCCATGGAAATGTTTTGGTAGACGGTATCGGATACAAAACGGGGTTTCGGGCTTAAAAAGGTCGGCCAAACATTACATTAACTAATTATAACAGCGGTAAACATTTTAAAAAGCATCCCGTATCGTTTCACAACATTTTTATTCTAACACTGTTAGCGTGTACACTAGATAATGGAGTTTTCGCATCAAGTTGTCAAACAGGAAAATCGGGGTGAACGCTTGCCTTCTATAAGGGGGTCTGTTGCACAGGCTTTCCTGCTTCGTTACGGTGATAGAAGTAAACGCGACGGGATCGAAATGTGTAAACTTGGGAATTACAGCTAATGTGAATGAGACAGATTGAGGATCTGGCCTCTTCCAATTCGTGTCGCGGGACGTCAGAGGTAGTTGACGGAACCCCGTGTGAAGAGAGCTGTTGGTCTCTGATGGTCTCACTTGACGGACAAACACATCCATCCTGTGCCGATTTCGGGCTATGTATCGATAATTCTGACAAATATTCAAAACGATGACAACCTTAGATTGGTGCTCTAATGGCTGACAACACTAGGTCGGGGCTGCAATGGAGCGAGTATAGTCCTCTAGTGCCGCGGTATTCAAGGTTTCTGTTCGCTGCAATTCGTGTCCGGTATTCACATTTCGTGTTTAGGTTATACAAGGGAGTCGATAATTTCAACTTTAGTTAGTTGATATCAGATATGCGTGTTATTACCGAAATTTAAAAGACTTTTACTCGTCTACAATAAAACTGCTAGTCTACAGCTAGGGAAAAAGCAAGGACTGCAATGTATAAAACATTTCTCATATAGCACAGTTATGTCTCTATACGTGTACTTAATTTCATTAAAAAATAAGACTACTGTCTAAGATAAAAAAAATTCACGATCATAAAGAATATTACATTTGATTGTTTATGTGTGTAAAGAGTGCACGGTGTATCTATTTTTGCAAAACGCTAACAACCAATATACATGTATTACAATGTATCAGTGAATAAAAGTACCGAATAAAGGGTTTAATCCTGAGAGAAGGATTTAATCATGTTCTCGGTAAAACAAAGTTTCTGGAGGCTTTAAGAGATTTTGTTCTTGAGTATGAGTATAATTAATATTACGATAATATGTTCAACTTTTATTATTAATTGAAAACCGTTTCGGCCATTAATCGTACTTTAAATTTCAAAACTAATTTTTCTTGAGAAGGTGTGTTTTGTTAATAATCTGTCTATCAATATAGTTCACATTTCACTTTTAAAAATCAATCTTGTTACGCAATATTTTATACTTATCTTTTACTTGGTCCTGGGCGCATCTTCTGTTTGTTTAGTTAAGAATAAATAAGATAGAATCGACAAACTTGAAACAAGGTACAGTAATAATGTTGAATTCAAATCCTTAAAATTTATCATTTGTAAACTCAATTTTATCGTCGACGTTTTGATTTTCGAGGCAAATGACAATAAATAGATTGTTAAGTTCAATGTAACGACAAACGAATTTGGTGGATTGGTCAGAGCGCTGGAATGTGGCTCGATAAAGGACCGACGGCTAGACGAGGTAATTGGCAAGAAGAAAGTCCATCAGCTGATCTGTTCCTCTGAACTCCTAGCGGGCTTTATCGGGGTTTAAACGCTAAGAAAGTGAAGACCACTCCAAGAGGGTTTTGATGGCATTACGGCACTGCATTAATTTTATATTACAGGTAATTGGAATCCAAGCATGGGTCATGATAGGGGTGTAGCGCCACGACCGTCAAGGGATGCCGAGATGTAGTCTGCGAATAAGGAGACACCGGAAAATTCGATTATAAAGACGAACGAGTACCTGCTTCCAGATATACCCAATTTATTTCAAAAAAAGCGTTGGTATCACCAACACTAAATGTCAAGCGTCATTCTAATAATTGGTCATTTTCGAAAATAATTCACAAATACAAGAAAAAATTGCTATGGTTGCGGACCTCCATTGCATTCTCAAGATTCAAATGTGAAACATTTTAAAGGCGCAATTTTTGTTGTTGAGAAAACTAAAGAAAAGGTTTTTTTATTTCCAAATTTATGAATATCTGCAGTCAATCGCCAGTTTAGTTTTAGTTTCCAACAGACAATAGAATAGTGACGCTGAGACATAATATCATTTCATGAATTTATTTAACATCTTATATTTGTATTTTAAAGTATGTAGAGATACAATGTAAACCTTTACTATCTACAACTGTATTTCAACATGTAAATACTGATATCCATCAATGTAGACGTAAATACTGATATCCATCAATGCCATTATATGATCCCGTGCTATCTAAATGTGAAAAAACCAAAGTATATAAAAACCTGATCGTTTAGAATATTTCTGAAAAAAAAGGTTACTTTAAATTTAATATTACTAAGTCTAGATATTTGTCTTTTTTTGTTTCATAGTAAACAATATAACGTGAAGTATAATAACAAAGCTTAGCATGAGAGTTGTACGGTAACACATTAGAATATAAAAACAAGACAAACAAACAAAAAGGCTGCAAACATACATATTTTACAGTCTTTATTCGGTCGATGGTATTTACTTTCAATAACAAGGAAAGACATTTTGCAATGAATGTGTACACATGCTTTATTCAAAATCTCCTCTCAATCAAAATATAAATTGAGCAAAGTTCGATTAAATTTGCTTAGTGGCCTCTTTCAAGATACTTTGAAAGTAAAATAGTTATTAAAAGTCTAAGAGATAGATGTTAACTGTGTCAAGAAAGCTGAACAGCGTCATTTTAAAAAGAAAATTTCACTCAAATTGTTAATTCGACAAATCTGTCCTTTCATCCAATGTTAATACTCTGAGTACGTTTTCAGCCAATTTGAGCCGTGTTTGTTGTCAACATAGGAAATTCGGCAGTATTTCCGGGGCTAACACCGACCTCCGCAAGAGAACCGTCAGATTGCCGTCAAAACCGGAAGTCATTCTTTTCTTCTAAATCTCCAAATCAAATAGACAGATTTTAACAAAACGAATCAATTGTAACCGATTCATTGCCACCTTAACGCGTTCGTTTAGATATTGACTGTTTGGCGCTGAGAGTCAACAGACAAAAGCAAACTTTCTTTCAGCCATTATTAATCTTCTATTAGTTTTCTACAAATACAGTAAGCATAAGTACCTAAATCTAAGTCAATAATTGGCGCTTAATGAACAAAGGAGAACCTTTTCGAGCCAATTTGTTACACAGAAATAGCGCTAACAAGATTGGGGGCTCGCGTGAGATTCATCCCCAAACCTTACAGGAAAATGAATAGACTGTTGCGGATTGAGGGGAAATTTGAAACGCCTTGTATTCATGCATAATTCGAGGGTTATTAGAACGGCAAATATATACATCTATATGGTTTGCTAAGCCCAGTTTGTTGACCGGAAACTGTATCGAACTGGCAGGGATAAGTCCTGACCAAACAGTGCTAATAAGAGTGTCGCCATCAGACCAAGGTCTTGTGAAAGGCAAACCGCGGTGTTCACGACAAAAAGTTAATTACTGTTAATTATATCTGACATATTGTAAACCAATCTTATAAGTATTCAAGGGAAACAAGTATTGTGAAAATTATATACATATTGCCGATCAAACAGATCAGATAATTTCTCACTGAATCGGATCATGAGTTGGAGGTGATTGTTATTAACGCTTTTGTGAATTGGAATCACTATTACTGAAAAACTTTACAAAGTACTAATTCAAGTTATTGAAGCAAAATAAGAACATAAAAAAGTTCATTGGAAAAAAATACTGAACACTATTAATATTCAAATTAAATCATCAATATTGATAAGTACTTGAAGAAAAAACCTTTTTAAAAAGATTTTATCGACATACCGATTTTGTGTACAGTTTGTTTGGGTTTTTTTATTATTTAATATGGCATATTTCATAGTTATGAAACAAAAGTTATAAATATAAAAGTTAACGTTTCGGACGGCAGTTGAAATTTAAAAAAAAAACCGATATACGGAAAAACAAAAGAAAACGGATAATTTTGTTCCTGTGTATAACTGCCGTTAAAAAGTAAAATGTCAAATACTTTGGTGGTTCTGTACATATTGCTTTAATTCAGTGTTAATTTTGTCGTAATTATTCGGTTTTCCCACTTGCCACATGTACATGTATATCCCCCCGTCTTCCTTTCTCCTCCTCCACGGGGCCTGCCATTGGATCGCCAGTCAGTGACGGAGACATATCATATCTCATTTCCTCTTTGTTTGAAATACAGCGCTTTTATTGTATCAAATGAGGAGGATTTAAAACAAAATCCGCTCTTCTACATTACACAAAATAAACTTACTTCATTAATCTTCCGGGGGTAATGAATTACCTGCGCGATCAATACAACGGTGTTATAATTGAAATCGGATGGCGCGCGAGGCGGATAATTGCGAATCCTGACCATAAGTTACAAGGTAGCTCAGCTATTGTGTATTAGGGCTCTTGGTAGCGATTCCACCGGCCTGTCATTTTAAGCCATCATCCCCCCATAACGTATTAAACACACTGACAAAGTGGCATTTTAGTGGAAAAGTAAATCTCTCTACATTATAAAAGTGCCTAAACTGTATTGATTAAGCAGAGACCGCCATCGGTTCGGCGCCACGGACTTACCAAAGCCTTACAAATGAGGATTTGATAAATGTGTATGAAGTATTATTGGACAAGGGGGTTTTCTGGAGAGTGCCAGCTATACAAGAGCAATAACGGAAAAACAATCGCTAATAAACGCGAAGCGGCCGGGCGCTGGCAGCGCGCAGGTAAACACAAGTAAACAAACGGGCGATTATTTTTTCATTGTGCAATTAAATTAAACATAGGTAGAAAACAAGAACAATGCTACCGCGTCAAGTCGAGAATAGAGACTGCAGAGTCTTAGCACAGGGAAATTCACTATATTGGAGCTCCACCTCCGCCCCGGCCGTGGCTTGAACTCGCGACCTCCGGAACCCACCCTCTTAGCAGTGAGCGGCCACCGCGCTAACCACTCGGCCATCTAGGCAAGAAAAAATTCTCGCTTTCGATGACGACCGGAACCTAGCGCGCTGGTCGCTCACTACACGGTCGTTTGAGATACAGGTGGAATATTAAACGACAATTTGAGACGATCGAAACGATACACATTGCATAGATATATACATATAATAAGCACAAACATTGCAATAACTCTCAAATTGACATATACCTGCCCATAGTGAATGATATAGATATACATAAAGCACAGGGAAATTCACTATATTGAATTACTACTACTACTACTACTTTGTCTACTACTATTCTACTACTTTTACTAGGCCCTATTAGAGCAATTTTACTACAACAACTACTACTTTAACCACTACAGTGTACCCTTACTAGGTACTACCTCTACTGCTGCAGCTACATGCAATGTTACTGCTATATAAGATGAATTTCAGTTAATTTTCTACCTACTTAGTACTAACTTTAACTATATATTTTTTTTACATTTATGGGATTATAGTTTCAAAAATGATTTTCTGTGCTATAAAACTATGTCATTTATTTATTTTTAATTCGAGGTTAAAACTGACGAATATCACAATTTTCCAACACGAGATAAAAACAACGAAATAATAATTCAGCTCCCTGCTGGTTTTCATTGCCTTTCCCGTCGACCAATGATTTCTTCTCAAAATTTCCGATAAGAAAAATTAATGCGGCAATGGGCATCTTTTTACGAGATCAAAGTGCATGTAATAGGTACTTCCGTCCGTGCTCTAACATGCACCCAGAAAAGGAAATAGAATAGGCCTGTAAATTGCTGATATTATGTTACTTCCTAATAAGTATAGGATGAAAAGGAGAGTGAAGGAGAGGGTTCTACATGGAACGATTGCTCGATAAACATTTACTATATTGACAACTCCAAAAAACCATTATCTCATTAAATAAAAATGTTATATCATATCCACCAATAATAACGATACTGTTTTTCATAATTTATTTAAAACAGAATTCTTAAACAGTTGCAGAGTATTTCCTATCTGAACATCCACAGTGTTTCTGATATTACAATTTTGAAGTATACGTTTGTATAAATAGATACCGGTATCTGTCAGTGATCTATACAAAAACAGGGTCTGTTTTCTGCCTGATATAGGATGTTATTGAATATTGCCGGTAATGATAGAACCAAACTGTCCACGGATGTGTCTCATTATAAATCCAAATTCCCCGTGTCGGGATAATCCAGACATCTGGTAGAAATGATAAAGTCCTCGTAAAGAAGGCTGGGTGATTGATGCCATTTTTTTTGCTACATGTATACTGATCTCAAAAAGAAGAAGAAGAAGAAGAAGAAGAAGAAGAAGGAAATATTAAAATTTAAAATCTAAAATATATATGTAAATTTCTATACTAAATAATAGTTTATAGCTTAATTCTTCTTCTAATCTTGATTAAAAAGTTGTACGAATGTATAACTTTTTCTCTTTCTTAATTCATTATCTACTGCTTATGTTTTGGGAGAGTTAGGCAGATAACTCTTTAAAATTGTTCGAGGGAAAAAAAATCTTGAACAGTTTTTATCTAGTGTCTTTGCGATCTGTCAAAACTCTGAATTCTTCCAATTCGACCAATTTCATAAAGATAGGAGATAAATTTTGTTGTTGTTTTTTTAAAGATCCGAATTTTACTACTAGTGCCCAAATGTCTCAAAGTCATGTTTATTTAACTGCAGACAAATATTTGGCGAGAGAACATGGACCAAAAATGCTATTAATGATTTTGAAACCAACAAGTCAAATATTAAAACATATTTTTCAATTACTAATTCAACTTCAGGTGGATTTAAACATTTTGATGCATCACAATGAGAAGTAGGCAAACCAAATTAAAAACGTTTGGTCTTAACTATCCATCGAATCTCACTATACATCACAATTAAATATTTAAATAACTTGATAATTTAGACAATTTTTTGACTATATTAATCTCCTTGAAACGATAACGCTCTGTAAAGAGATATGAAAAATATCAAAATTTTAAAGATAAAATAGTTGGCATTTCTTTACATAACGAGGCCGAGTAGAGATCAAGTGCGCATGACTTTGCGCTTCTTTTTATCTTCATGCAGCCGGATAGCTGCACAGTTATAATATTATTTTGTATTGTGTTTTTACACAAAATTAACATTATATGTAACGGTTGAGAAATTGTGACTTTATGACTTTAAAAGGGTAAAATTTAACACATCAACCTTCTATTTTTAGATATGATTGTTAAGCTATAAACTGTTATTTAGTAAAGAAAGTTATATATATTTTAGCTTTGAAATTCTAATATGTTTCTATATTCTTCACCGGAGCTCTTCTTCTAGAGGAGATCAGTATAGTCTAAAATTACCATAACTAACTAGCCTTCTTAAAAGCATGATCTTCATCGTAAAAACGAATCTTGTACACTAGAAACTTAATTTTCACGTTTAATTCTGATGTAGCAGAAAACAACTCTAATCTGGGCTTCTTTCAATAGTTTCTTGGTGGAATTTTTCAAATTATATTCTATTTGAATACTAAATAATAACACTAATGATATTAGAATGAGATACGTGAAGTGGGCAGATGTTCACTCTGTTTTGATTGGATGCCTTGGCCTGTAGATCAAAAATTGATAATGACATTTTCACTTGCTTGCATGAATTTCCGCATCTCAAATTTATGACGATATATAAGTGGAATTATACGGCGTGGAAAAATCATAGATATTTACTGAAATTAGTATGTCTTGGACTTTCCGTTTGAAAGTGAATGTTGAGAAAACTAGAATTATAATTTTTGGTAAAGGCAGACAAACTTCAAATGTATCATTTCTATACAATGGTAACGAAATAAAAATTGACAAGGAATTTAAATATTTAGGAGTTACATGTATATTTTCAAGAACATGCTCTTTCTACAATACTAGAATATATGTAGTGACGAGAGCTACCAGAGCAATTGTTCTTAACATCGCAACAACAAATGTTTATAAATTAATGTTTCGTATTTCTATTCATGTTAATTGTGTGAGATCAATCAAAGATTTATAATTCCAGAAACTTAATGACATCACCAACAACCCATATTCTACGCTGAAACTCTCCCAATTTGATAAAAAAAAAATATGAAAAGTTAAGATGTGCGATCAGATATCTCTTCTTAAGGTATGTCACTCCTCACGTTTTGATTTCATTGCGCAGATGATAATTATATTTTAAATAAATATGATTTTATTTATTTAATCATAACAAACAGATTATTATTTCATAGTTACACAACATTCATAAAGAAAATCCATCTGAATTCAATAAACAAACAAGTTTTTGGGGAACTATATTTTCGTGCGGAAGGTTTTTTAGACGAAAATGACAGAAACAAGCAATTTCATGAATTTTCAATATACTTTTCTTTTTATTATACTTTATCCATTGTTCACATTTTAAACATTTGATAGGTTTGTAACATATTCTATAGGTTCTGTGTGACATGTACAAAATTAAATCTTGAGAGAGTGATGGATGTTTAGCATAAAATCATATAAATATATAGAAAATGTCTGCATTTTTTTAAGCCAAATTTTGCGAGAATTTTACCTTTGAAGCCATATATCAAAAATTCATCACTGACCCCCATGTTTTATTATGTCAAAATGATACTGAATACATTATCTTGGCAACTTGATTAATCTTATAAAATTCTTGATATTCAAAAAGTTTTTATTTTAAATAAAATTGTAACTATTACAGAAATTTTCTATTTTAAGTGCAAAAAGGCCACAAATAAATTAATGCAGCTTCGTAAAACTTTTTTTCGTAATCCCTCTATTCAGTGTGACCAATGTACATAACTATAAACAATATTTGAAGGAAAGAGTTCGCTTAATCAAAAATACTGACAACAAATCCTAATCAGGCTTAAATTGCATTTTAGGTGCAAAAAGGTCAAATTAAATTGGCCATAACTCAGAGGGATGAACACTGACTCCCCATTTTCTTTGTATTTTTTAAGTATGTTTTGTCTACAGATTTCAATGATATACTTCTCAAGAAATTCTTGATACAAGAACATTGAGGAGTGGGATACCTTAATACTTTTTACAAGCTCACAACTCTAGCTCAATTAATCTTATCCAAAACTGTTCGCGAATTTTTGATAAAAATGTGATCAGTTTAGATAGAGTATACCGGTAGATGTTTGGGCACCGGATGAACAGCTGATAGGTTGTATTAATCAGAACCATCTTTATATCGATAACACAAGGAAATTTATATTATCTAGTCCATGGAATAAGTAAAATGCTACCCCTATCAGATTCAATGCATGATGTGGCGGAATGGTCTACTACAGGGTACTTCATGTGTAGAACAATCAGTATGATACATCGGAGAGGAGGGGGCAACCCACTTTTTCCCGCAACAACCATTTTCCTTAAATTTACAAAATTTTATTTTGGAGGAGTTGCCTCCACACCCTCACCCACTTAATGGCTTCAGATAAATAAATTATATGAAAATTAACCTTAAAATTGAAGTTATCTCATTACTCTTTACTCCCCCCGTGGATTAGGATTTTGAAGATATTTGGATAAGTTCTCCCCCTTTCAAATACGATGCTACAAGCCTGACAATGCACGTGTGTGAACTGGTACTTCAATTTTATGCATATTTTTGGGTGATCGGATTCACCTGTAAACTCTAATCAATTGATGTAAATATCTTTTTTATTTTAAAGAAATGCGAAACAATGATTCTCTGTATGATTTTTTTTTATCAACACCAATTGTAAAACATGTAACGTTACCACTTTAAAAGTATTTCATTTTTTTTATTATAATACTAATAATATAAAAATGTTACATTTTTGTTTAAAAAACATGAATTAGGCACAAATACAGATATTTTCTACTACCTATCCATTATCCCTCAAATCGTCGTAAAATCAAATACTGTAAATTTATAAAGAACTTGCGAAATATGATAACCGCCAAAATGATTTTGTATTTAGCACAGGTACTTGGGACATGGATACACCTCCCCCTCTTTATCTACTGAAAATTTTAAAAATCCGAGGCGAACTCTCACATTATTCTTATTTATTTTATGCCTTTTTAAAAAAAAAACGCTTCCCGGTTTATAAAGCGTAAAATGCCCCAAATCATTTTATTTCGTATAAGACTAATAAATATTGAATTCATTCCTTAAATATAAATATACTTTATCGATAATGTTATTTATTCGACTTTTTAAGCTCAAGCTTGTTTTAAAGATTACGTTTTTCGACTGACACTCTTTTTACATGTATATGTCATCCAAAAAATGCTATTTTTGAAAAAAGCTCATAGAGTCGATATGGTTTCATTTACTATAAAATAATAAGCAACCCAGATTGTTATCATAGGAATAATGTGAGTATCGGTCTCAGAATTAAAAATAAAAAATAAAAAATGTGAAATGTGTGTATGGGGGGGGGGGGGTCCATGCCCCTAGTGCCTGTGGTTTTCAGTAAATGGATTGAAACATTGAACTATTAGAGTTTTGATTTGTAGTGAACTTTTTGTACACGTTAAACAAACCTGTGGATTTTACAGTTTATTGCACGATGGTAAATTAGGAACTTTTATATAAAAAGGAATTTCTGTATGCTTCTTCAAAGATTCAATATGACACAATCATACATATCATATGTGTACAACTATATATTTACAATAAACTATACATGTTGAAGGACGCAAATTTCTTTTTTAACAAGAATTTACACTATATAATTGACAATAAGTAAATATTTCTACGATTGGTTAAACACTTTATATCTACAAGTTATCCGGTATTGGTTTGAATATATTTTATTGACCAAAACAATGGGATTGGAAAATTGTTCTGAAAACTTACTACTAGTAAGGTTGCATAAAACAATAACTGATTAAATCTACAAGTTTCGTTTATAAATTTGTAAACAGCAGCAAAAATATTAGCATTAATCTGTAAAGGCAAATGTATATCACCCGATAACAATAGATTTGTATCAATAATGTTCAGATCAAGCAAAAAAAGGGAAGGAATAAAAAAAATCATTTCTAGAAGTCAGATAATTTCTACATGCAAAAAAGAAATGATACGCATCTTCATGTTGGTATAGGGTTTTCTAAATAAAAATAATTTGGCAGATTTGTGACTTTTGTATTGATGTTTTTCCGAAATAAATTGATTGAGATGGCTGATCGTGCTTCTAGCTTTAGCGAATTCCATTCTTTTGCAGCATCAGGAATGAAAGACGAGAAGTGTTCACGGAATTATCATATAAGAAATTCTGAATAATATATATAAAAGGAAGGTAAGATATATTTATATGATAGAAGTATATGTGATAATATATTATTACAAACTTCTAAACAGTACACTGTGTGACTAAAAACTTTACTTTGATTATCTTTAATAACCACCTGCATCGTAACCGGTAATAGTTAAAAATGTAAAAAAGTTCTTGTAGAATGATAAATAACGTTTTCAATATCCATAGGTCATATTATAGAAGAGACATCGTATACTTTATTTCTTAAAACGTTATTGTTCACTCAAAAGCAGATATGAGGCATTGCTTTTATGTATCAGTATTTTAAATACATTTGCATATTTTTAGTTTCTCATATTTTTTTATTAACAATTTCAAAATTTTGGTTCTATTTACATGTATATATGAATTTAAAAAATGTGAAAAAATTGTGTAAAACAATTCATTAAAAAAAAAAACACCATTTAGTTATTTACTGGGTAGCAATCTGAGATTTGATTATCCTTTGGACGGTCCAACTAGATAGCGTACAACTTTAATGGTTCTTGTTATTGCTTTATTTCTATAACAGATATATGTTCGGAATCAGTCATAAAAGAATACCCGCTGAACAAGACCGGTCATTGTTCCATTCATTTAAAGCAAAGATTGCGTAAAAAATAAAATAACTCAATAATTAAATAAGTAAATAAATAGATTTACTCAATTAAAGCACCCTGAAATATGTCCCATTTTGCTATGTCGAATTGCGATTATTTAAGTTCTTTCTTTTAGGTCTCAATGAAAGTTGCTTGGACAAAGATTTTTTCATAAACGCTACTACCTTGATTATTCTTAGTACACAATACAGAAAATTAAATTCTCTTGATGGCTTGCTCACTACAGTTTCAATGATATCTGCTCTTTCTTATACATTTGTGGTAACGCCATTCACTTACGGTACATTACAGAACAATCTGAAAGCAAACAGTCTTTGGACAGAGTTCTGAAGGGTTGGAGTAGCATTGAATTGGACACTCGATGAAAAAAAAATTGTTTTTTTTTTTAAGATAATCTTTTATTCTATTGTTGCATATTTAGATACTCGATCACATCAAGAGATTATCTTATTGAATCTTAAATTTATTTTTTTTTATTGACCAAAAATAACATGTCTAATTTGGTTTGTCCAGGATTCCCAGTGCTGAATTGAAAAGACTGTCAACACGTTAGCTTATGTACAAATGAAACGGGTTCAAACAATTAATTCCTTTATAGTTTTATTGCATCCAGTAAAACGACCCTTTCCAACACATAAAATCCAAAAAATAGTAATAATAAAAATAATAAAAAATACGTACGATTTCTGTACTTTACTTGTGATATTATTTTTATATTTGTGAAGCGCCAAATGTTTGTTATGTTGCAAATTGGTTTAAACAAATCCATATAAAATCGTCATATCATATTTATTATTAAGCTAGTAAAAGTATGTTCATATAATACAAAAGGAATTGCTTTTGATTTTAAAGTTAATTGATAGAAACTATCGAGGAAAAAAACACATTAATTTAAAAACAACTTTCACTTGGACGATCTACTACTGGAAAACTTAATAGATTAAAACAAAACATATTTACCATAACGTTTAAATTTTATTTTGAAGAGTCAAATGAGTGTCGCTAATTCCCTTGCCGAGGAACTAGCAATATCTTGGTCCTTTCTGTGGAATATCTTCGAGACTATGTAAGGCACTCCAATGGTCTGGAGTATTTCTCCGCCCCGATAATTTACAGATAAACCAAAATCATCAAGTCAACGTTTGTACACTTTGAATAATGGTAGAAAAAACACTACCTCATACATCAAAGTGCCTAATCTGCATATTTGCTCAAATTTAAAGCAAAAACCGAGCAGTCTATTGATCGAGTTTGTTGTGTGCCTAAACGACAAACAATATGAAGCGACCCTTGAACTTGACCACTTTGTTTACTTACTGATTAACGCCGACCAATCTAAAGAAGGAAGCTAGAAATCCTCAAGAGGCTCCCCCTCCTCTCTCAGCGGGCACTGGATAGCTGAAGAGCTCCGCCCCTCGCCAGCACGAGTGAAAGTATCACCTTCTATAACGGGATAATATTGAAATAGCAGTGTATTTGCCGATTGTTAGCGGTGATTGACTGTTGGGATATGTGACAACTATTGCTGTACTATTGCTTGCTTCTGTTGTTCAGACCTTGCCTGTTCCCACCGCTGTCTGTTTTGTGCTTCCAACCGTATATGGAGAAAAACATTGATCAAAACTGACTACTGTCTACAGATCCAACATGTGCTTCTGATTGAATCCTTATTTAACTTGGAAAGAGTTGAACAGGGAACTAAGTTTTTGTGAATGAAAATCGACAACGAACTTACTACTGTAAATTTCCGTGGCTCTACTATGATCCATCCGAACCCTCAACATTCTGCTTTAGTTAGCGCTATGACGTCACTGTATGGACCTCACATGCACCCCTCCATCTCCCCACCGGAGGCCGCACCCTCACAGACTAACACCTCACCCACGGGGTCATCATCGTCGTTCCGTATAGATGACATTTTAAGAACATCGCCAAATTCTTCATCGAGTGCTTCCAATTCTCTTAGTGGACTTGCAAAACCGACCCCCATAAACCCGGCGGCCCTGCACGCCTCTGGGGTGCTGACCGCCCCCTCCCTGTACAAACCAATGTCGATGTACGACCACCCCATGCTTCCCCAGTCCCCCTATCTTCCCTCCCATATGTCTTATACCAACGCTTTCATGAACCACATGTACCCCATGCCATACATGAGACCAGAATATGCACTACTAGACCGACATCATGCATTTTCAAAAGGTATTTATTTTATTTTTATGTTTTTTTTATTTTCCCATGTTTGCGTTTGCATGATATTTATTTTTTTATTTAATTCTCCTTTTTTTAAAATAATGCATTGTAGAACATTTAATGGTAACCAAATTAAAAGGAAAAAAACCCAAATTCTTATTTTCTATTTTGGCTTATTTTTTTTTTTAAAGATTTTTACAATAGTATATTACATAAAATTACTTTTAAACAAGTTATTATTGACAGTGATATTCAACAATCATTTGAGATCAGTTAAAAATATAAATGTGTAATATCTTAGGAATAAAAAAAGATATACATTCAAATTTAAAAAGATAGAAAGAAAAATATTTCTGATCATTGAAGTTCATTTTTTAGTAATCTTCTTGTTAAAAGAATTCTAAAATATTGCCTTAATTAAACCTGATTTACTATTGATTGAAAGGATAGTTGCATTTCCAAACTTATTTGAAAATATTAATTATTCTTTAAAATATTTTATCCGAAGAAAAATATCATAACTATAAATGTACATTGGTGACAAGAAAAGCTACATGAGCTACATGTAAATACATAATTACACGTGTTTCACATTAATTAATAGGCAAAAGGATGGGTGTTTTTGGTTTATGTCATTCCAAATCCGTTTAAGGATAACAGCATTTAACTTCAACGATCTCCTCCGAACCATCAAAACAAATAAAACCAATTAGGGCGAATTAATAGAGTACCGTTCCCGTCTAACGGAAGCTTAACAACGAGTGGTCCTGATCCCGTTAAATAAAGCCGCCGTATATCTGCCTTAAGAAGGAAATCTAACAGTATTAGGAAATCATGAACGAGCCCCAATTCATTATGTCGATCTAATTAGCATCTTCCTGTCCCTTTTATAGATGTCCATTCATAAAACCATGTCTCACTTAATCTGCGAGATAGAGGGAAGAGGCCGTGAAATAATCATATTGTACCGCTCGATCGTTTCATATAACACAAAATATATTAATCAACAAGAAAAAATGCATTTCTAATGTACCAAAAAATTATTATTATGAAGTTAATCTTATTAAAAATTACTTTATGTTGTCTATTTCATTTTCATAAACGCTGTCCATGCTTTGTACGTAATAATCGTATATCATCTTAATTTACATTTTCATATTTTAAAAATATAACAATATTAGAGTTAAGATATTCTATCACATGTATCCATGGCTGATTTTTTTTTAAAGAAAACAGTTTTCGTAGTAGTAATGTGACAAAAAGCAATACAAACAGAGCTTGATTGTCGAATACATAGGACTTAAA
Source organism: Magallana ariakensis (assembly GCA_020458035.1). Taxonomy (NCBI): domain Eukaryota; kingdom Metazoa; phylum Mollusca; class Bivalvia; order Ostreida; family Ostreidae; genus Magallana; species Magallana ariakensis. Next base: position 50,890,043 of record CM035819.1, read on the forward strand.
ATGCAACAAGAAAAATCACAGAAAATGTCCAACTCATATCTATTAATACAAAATACAATGCTCCTTAAGAGGGCAAGATGCTCGTGGCATTTTTAAACTATATCAATCTGCTTAATAGAAGAGGTCTATATAAATATATATATATAGAAAACATTCAAATTTTAAACTAAAATATTTGGATTTTTTTCTTTTCTGAACAATACTTTATGGCCAAAAATACCATGAAAAAATTTTTAAAGATAGAACTGTTGACTATCCAACCTCCTTAATATAGTTCTCAAAAAGGCCATTGACAGATGTCCGATTTTTAAAGCCTCTTTATATGAGTGAAAATCTGGTCAGCTAAAATTAAATCCTTCAATTAAAAAAAAATTCTGAAATGGCCAACGACAAAGTCCAGCAGACGGTCTGAAGACCCCTATCTAAAACAGCTAGCAAAAAGAGTACCTCATAATGATTCGCGAATTGGACTCAAAATATAAGTTCAAGAGACCCAGGTCGAGAGAAGGTATAGATAATCAGTAAAAGATGTGTAAAAGCAAATAATACTAATGCCTTGATCAGAAGAATTAGAGCTATGTGTCGCCAAACCGAAAATATCTGAGGATCTAGCGCCGATATACGGGCTCTGAGTTAATCCCGAATCTGATAGAAGACTGCAAATTATAGAAAAGACATCATGCAGGCTTGATTTCCACCTGAACAGACAATCATATCTCACGGAAAGTGTGCCCAGTAGCACCGATGGGCGTCAGCAATATTTAGGGAGGAATTACAGACGCAGGAGTCAACAATGAATACTGTATTTTATCCCCATGTGGAATTTGGTTTCCATTTCCATGCTAGCAATTATAACTGTAATTTATATATGGACAACCGGTTTCCCTTAAATAATATGTACTTGGGAATAAGCTGGTCTTCTTGTACAAAACCTTAACTGTATGGATGTTATTGGTTTTCAATCGTAGTCGAAGGAAACTACCTACTAGTATTGCATGCATAACTCCACAACTATAACACTTTTTAGCACGCGCATTCAGTATAAATCCTATCATGGTTAACATTTTGCAAAAAAATATATTAACCCTAATTTATTTAATTCTCAACACGGTTCCCTATAAAGCCTCTTATACAAATTCCCTGACGTTATGTAAGTTAATTTCATCAAAAATAAAAACTCTTTAAAAATCAGTTTTAAACTCTATGAAATACAAATTCACTAAAGAGAAATAGAAGGAAGTTGCTTCTATGAAACCACATGAAACAAAAACGCACTTGCAAAATTCTCCTCTTTCATTATCGAGAGCATACAAAGCGATCAAGTGGCGAAATAATTAAGGACAATTACTATTTCAATTGTCTTAAACGACTTGTCTGCCGAATTTGAAGGGTCTTCCTGATGAAAGACGGTGAACCATTTGTTTCCAATTAGATTCAAGTGCCTTCTCCATGTCGTCAAAATTTATGTAACAATTTAAGAATGGAATAAAATTGACACAAAATATAAATTCAGTCAACAGTAATAATATTCGCTATTCATTTTAAAGGTTAACTTACTTGCAGTTACTCCAATCTTGAATGGGGATTTTTAAAAATAGTTTTCTTAGTGACACAAGATATAATTTTAATCTTAAAAACAAGGAGAAAATAAAAAATCGAAACAAGGCAATGCAAAATACGAAATAAATACCAACACATTTATACTTTTTTTTTTAAACTGAATTCTGTTAAAATTGTGATATTTAACTTTTGTTATTATTTTTGGCCGGGTAGAGTACTACTCGTTAGAAAATCGGAGTGAAAGTCGCGCCTTGACATCCGCTAGATGGCAGTGTTTTCCGTCTAGGTCCTACATTTACCGGGTGCCGCTAAGGCGATTAAACGATAAAGATATCTTACTAATCGATTTAAAACGAGGGATGGTGATAGTCCACGGAGTGTATAGAATACTAACTACTGACCGGAACACACAGCACACCTAATATGTATTTTCCATATCAAAATTTCAAGAACGGGTTTCTCTCTAGTCTGCATGTTAATTTTTTAAAAGCAAAAAATTAATTATTCGTATGTATATTATTAAAATGTTGTACGTCTATTATTGTTGGTAAAAATGACATTTTAAATTCATAATTAACTTGATACAACTTCGGTTTTTACATAATGAAAATATAATTATCTCTTGAAAAAAAAATCACAAAAACTAACTAATTTGCAACAGATCTTTAAAATCGAGTGTTTAAAGAAATGCCTACAATTTTGAGTCAATAGTTTGTTTCAACCGAAAAGAAACCCAAAGAAATGATAATTAGTCATATTATTATGAACTTGATAATGGATAGTAGATATTAATATTAATTTCAAGGATTGCACGAAACTCGCTATAAAAGAAGTTGATATTTAAAATTTCAAGTCAAGTTGACGGAAAGCTTATGTCCGATTTCTCTAGGTCAACGAAAAAATGTTCTCACAATTTTTTCTTTCAACTAATTGCTTTTGATTTGGATGAACGAATAACAAACGGATTTTTATCATTTTTCCCGCATTAGATCTAAATTTCTCATATTTTGTTTTCTTTCTTCGTGCCATGCGTGTGACCTATGGGAGTCATTGAAACGTTTGTTCAGATCTACATTTGTATGACCCGTAAAATCGCCCTGGCGCTTGAAATAACTCAAATTCAACCATTATGGGACAATGTCTTGGGAAAGAAAAATGTGTAGTGTTTTCGCTTTCAATTGACAATAATCGATCAAGATGAGATAGGACAATAAAGGTTTGATTTCAAGACTCAGTTGGCTATCTAAACACAACCATTAAGCCCTCGTTTGTTGAATTTAGTCCTTCTATTGTTCTAAATCAAAGCTTGCTAATGTTTTTGATTAAGTAAAATTTGCGAGACATTTGGAATTTAATATTGTCAAAATCGTTTGTGAAAGGTAAATAAAATTCCACTTAAAGGAATATTTATACATGCAGCATGTACCCGAAACAGGTCGAAGCGAAGTTCTCGGAACTTATTTGATTTTTTTTTTCAATTTTGTCATATCTTTGGTTCGTTTTAACCAAAATAATATCGTATTTTATTTACAAATTTTTATCGCAAATATGATAATAATATCATAATTTTCTCAACAGGTAATTATCATATTTGGTATTTTTATTATTTTATTCACGGTAAAATTGTGAACGGATTTGAGTTTCCGTTTTTAAGGCTGCTATTCAAATGACAATATCAGTAAGATGAGTTAAGCACATTTTGGATAATGGAAAGAGTTTCCGATGTGTAAACACGATCTGATAAATTTGACGAATGAAAAGAAGAATTGGTTTTTACTGTCCATTTTACTGTCCAATCATCCAATCATCTCTTTTGAAAATATAATTATCATGTAACTTTTTAAGTTCCTGTTTATATAAATTTAAATACATGTATACCTCTATGTTTCAACGAGCCGTTTAATTATAACTGTTAAAGTTCTTAAACGATATTTTCTAAACTTTTTGTTTTCTTTTAAAGTTTGATTTATCTTGCAATACTATTTTGAATCCCTTATTATTTTACTAAGTTTTTCTTAATATTTTCAACTTTATAGTTATTTTCCATACGTATACATGCATATCTTTGGTCACATATTCATTCATTTAATTTATTTGAATTTTTGTAAAATGTGATGTTATACAATTTTTTGTCAAGTGAGTCACAAAAAAATGTGTGAGGTTTAATATCATTTTAAGAAAAAATAATTATATTACAAAGAAAAAACCCAGTTACAGTTCCATATTAAAATAGAGTTAAATTTTTCAAACATTGCCATTATTTACAATTTGCCACGACTCCTTCAAAGCAACTGCGGCATTTGCAATCGGGCTCGATGTCCAATGTCCGAAATAATCCCTACGCGGCGTCCGGCTGATCTCCCCTTAATCCGGTAAACCCTCATCTGTCCGGAGACTGAGTCCCCCTCTCTCTGGCGAAGCCTTCAGGAGGGACCCAGTACTCCAGGGGTGCAAACAAGGGTCTGAATTACTGAATAGACAAGCCCTCGATAACGAGAAATAATGTAAACTAGGGTATCAATGACCGGGGTATTTCCGTAAACAAGATTGCGGATCTTTCCGATTACTTCCCTTTGTAGTTACTGCCGTTATCTGCAATGAGTGAGTTATAATGGTCATTTGCGGAATGAACAATAGCCGTGTTTAGTGCTGGGACAAGACAACGTTTATGTAAGGTGGTTTGTTGCCTAAGACTCCTCAGTGGGGTTAAATTCACTTTGATCTCGTTCTAAACAATGGGATCAATGCACTAATCACGTTAATTCAAGAATGGAACGAAATCTTTTGTTTGCTGGGGATATATGGTACTTTTAGATAAACAAATTAAAGGGCTTTATCGGGACTTCATAAATTGCAGAAAAATATTGTTTACTGTGCAAGGGCGATTTCAAAAACTGGAAAGTTTATCTTAGGCGAGATCTCTCTGCTGAAGTGCCATTGTTTTTTCATAACTTTCTTGTTAGTTTCTGCTATCAATTGTCCCACATGTGGCAATTAAAGTAATTTATCTTGAACTTGTTGCAGTTGTCTAACTTATACTGCTTCCGGTATTTAGATGGCGGGAAAGTAAGTGACTCTTCACATTAAAGAGAAGGCATCGACAATCGTACCGACACGTGTTTCCTGGGTAAGGGCCGCGGTGTCGTGTGTCCATTTCAATAATTATACAAACAATTGTACCATACTAATTCGCGGTTTTATCGTGGCGGAAACATATTCCAAAATAAATGAGCTTGTGGCAGGATAGGTGCATTATGAGCACCCTTCATGGCCTCATCGTCAGCCTTCCGAAAGCCCGGCAATCGGAAGAACTTATGCGGATACCACTTGAGTTTTTTCTTTAATTAACCCCTTTGTCGCCTTCTTAAGGACTGTTATTGTTTTCTGGATAAGAATGAATAATAGACTGTTGAAGACTCGTGTGAGATGAATGACTCGCCAATTCAAAGCTGGTACGTCCGCCAGGCGGCGCTCTCTGGATGTCGCGCGAGCTTCTCACGGCACAGCCTTGGTGCGCACGGTTTCTCTAAAATGTACATTGTAATGTACTGCAGTTCAGAGGGCTTTTCTCACATCTAAATACAATTCATTTTTTTTCATCAACCAGAAACAGAATCTTTAAAAGAGATTTCAATAATTAGGGCTATACATTTATTTTGTATTTTATTCTGCTGCCATAGACAAAATATGGACAAACTTTATTCGTTAAATCCACCAAAAAAATAGGTTTGTACTGTGATACATTTATCTACTCTTTTTCTAAATATGGAAGCATTTACTCATTTAATCCAACAAGTAAAATACTTAATATGGAGTACTTTGTTTATCACGATGGCCGTCATCTTCTGATTACATTGAATGGTTGTGAAGTTGAGTGGGTATCCTCAGCCTCACCCATCCACATGATCAACACGAACTACAATACGGTATTATCCAATTAGGAGGCATGGAATACCGTCACATGCCAACTATTCAGGGCGGACAAAGTTCGGTCTGCGTTGTCTGTGGTAGCCAGCTGGTAGATGGCCCTTATAGAGGTTCCCTATGATCTACACTTCGACAGAATAATTACAATTATATTACTTCCTAAATCTAAGCACATAATAGGTTACGTAAACATACAGTGATTTATTATAGGACATGTCATCGAATTAAAAAAAAATTAAGAACATGGTCGATAGTAATTTTTTACATATGAAGTTGTACTGATATTGCAGACTGCGTCATCAAACGTTTGGATAATTTACAGCAAATACATTGGGTTTCCATCTATTCAATATGTTTCTGTTTCTTTCAGTAGTACCCAAACCATTTTTATGGAACCATTTCATGCAGCGTCCTCTTCATAAGAGAAAAGGAGGGCAAGTAAGGTTCTCCAATGACCAGACAGTGGAACTGGAAAAAAAGTTCGAATCCCACAAGTACCTGTCACCCCCAGAGAGAAAGCGACTGGCAAAGACCCTGCAATTAACCGAAAGACAGGTATATAACGACTGCATTTACCTACACCTTCTAGTTAACATGGAAAGTTACAATAGAACCATTTTAACAAGACCTTTGACTTTTGGTAGAATCTTGCATCAAACGAAGTTGAAAATGACGCTGGTTTCGAGTGGAACATGCATAGATTGCGTAGTCTTGGCTCAAAAGCCAGACAAATCTTGTGATCTCATAGACCCATGGCTGAGCGGCCAACAATGAAATAGACAGGCCTACGTCAAATTGCTGTTTGTCACACTACCCAAAGTCCAAGCTCTTGTTAAAATGGTTCTAATTAACATGAAGCGTTACGACCCAATAATAACAATTTAGAAATATGTGTGTCCGTATATAAGCAAACTACAAGATTTGGGATTTATTCGATGCCAAAATAAAGCAATTTCTTTTTAAAGAATGAAACAAAGAGGTACATGAATAATTATTTCAATTAGAATGTATACAGACTAAACATAAGTGTACTGTTATTAAAAATTCTAGACGATTTTAATTCATTGCTTGCTTTTCTCACCACTCAATTATTTATTTTAAATGCATCGAAATCGGTTTGAAAATTGAACACAAAGAACATACTAACACCTTGATTAGCATGAGTCTTTCAGTAATTAACATGGACATATGAAGTCAAAGCCGCCCAATTTATTATCGAAGTTCAATCACTTTTTTAATTTGTACCATTGCTTGAATTATGTGTCCTGTTTTGTGTATTATAATTGACAATATTTTACCAAGTAGTTTTACTTTCGATAATGAAATTTTATACAAACATTACTTTGTTGACTTGTTTTTCAAAATAACCCCCTCAATCACTCTCGGAGGAACTTCTTCGTCTGTGAATTCTTGCAAGTACACGTGAAATGTCGTAGATTGAAAAACTCCCTTCGCGGCAATATTTTGTTGGTCTTTAATTGACTCTGAGCATGGGCATATAAATAGCTGACACTTTTCAATTGCACCAATTCTAGATAAAAAGACCTGACATTTTAGCGTCAACAAACAAAGAGTCTTCAACATTATTGGAAAAAGTTCTGTTGAACTTGCTGTTAAATGAAGATTTATAAAAGATAATACAGGCAATACGTTTCATTTAATCGCGGGCATTTTTTCTGTATCAACTCGGTGAACAAATTAATGAATATATTGGACAATGCTAGAAAGTTTAGTGATAAGAAAACTGTGCCGCAGCCAGCGTACAATTTTCATTCAATATTTTGTGTGAATTCTTAAATATGTAAATTTAAATAGTCAATGAATATTCATTCATTGTACCGCTATTTCCAAACAACATTGTTCATAGTGTCATAGTTCTTACAAGTGTTATGCATAATTAAATAAATCATATAATCGAAATCTTAAAATTCAGTGGTCGTTTCATTTATTTCATTCATTTGTTTTTATTTATTTCAGGTAAAAACGTGGTTCCAAAACAGACGTGCAAAATGGAGAAGACTTAAGCAGGTAATTTCTATTACATGTATAATAGTAAAATATAAAATGATATGACTGTAACATATATATTTAATTTTTAAATTTTAAGAAATGTAATATGTTACGGATTTGGATTTTTGTTCTGGTTCTTAAAGATAACATTTTGTTTCACACAGGAATCTCCCACTGGAGAGAAACAGGGTGAATCCTCAGAAGACAAAACCGGAAGTGACGTTGCTGAAGATTCCGAAGACAGAAACAGATGTACCACGGACGAGGAGGACTTTGATATGGAGGATAGTGATGATGAAATAGATGTGGAAAACGAAACGACGGAGAAATAAGGACAGGTTCTCGGTACCGAATGATCTGTACGGAGAAATCACAATCAGATGGAGACGCTTTGCTAAATAAACTAAACTGGTTCGGGAACAACGAATGACAATACGTATATGGGGATGTCCGATGTGGAAATCTAATTTCTTTCAGAAGGAGGGTTTTTTTGCGCGCATGCGTGATATACTTTGTTTTAAAAAGAAGACGAATGCGTGTATCAGTATGGCGAATAGAATGGTGCAATTTTCACAGACTATATTTATTTTGGTTTCTGGTCTTCCCCTGTTTCATGTCTTTGTCAATCTATGCAATAAACAATTAAAGAAGACCTTGGAACAGGTGGACATGTGCATGTTGATAATAAAAAGCATTTACATAATCCAAGTTGCTTTTTTGTAAGATTGCACAGCCTTATGGTCGTTTGGTTATATCATCCTCTATAGTGAATTCTCTTATTCTTGACCTTTTCTGTTTGATTCACGGAATACATTGCTCTCTAGTTAAGAAAAGACTTTAATAGCGTACATGTAAATCCGTCGTTGTCCTCAGAAGAAAACAAATATTCTTTATATAGGTTCTAACTTTGTTGAACTTATCGCAAAAAGATTCTAAGAGGTTGTTTTACAAATAAAACAAAACAGAATCAAAATTAATGATCGCCTAACCTAAAAACAAAGATATCAAGTATCTCAAGACACAGTTAAGAGATACCTTTTTAACTTAATTTTACCACTTTCGTTCGTTTTAAAACAAAATTTTGTAAGAAAACATCATTTTGTGATCAGTTTAAATGAATTTAGCGGACGTCTATATCATAAATCTAATTATTGCATTCTTGGAAATATCGATACCCTTGGCTGAAAAGGGAAGTCATTTCTTTTAAATGGGGAAATTTGCACGTAAATGCCGAAGAAGTTAAAATAAGCAACACAAGTACTGATTTAGCAACTGGGCAATAACAAGCAATTCATCCACAAGGAAAAGAGAAAAGAAAACAATCGGGAAACCTATTGAGTTTTCTCATTTCGATGTCCTCCTCTAGGAGAGTTCGTGGGACGGACTAAAGTAGCAGAAAGTGGCTGAGATCTTGAGAGAATGGTGACATATGACTTTAATACTAACAAAAGTAGTTAAAAAAGCTTACTGTTAATTGTCAGAAGACGCAGACTGCGATAAGTAGCACTATGAGATAGTGACACATCTCGGCGTGACAGTAGAGGGGTTGTAGGAAGCTATTGACGTGGTAATTGTAAAAAACACTCTTGATACTTCAAGTAATATCAGCTTATTCGATTTGTAATACCCTAACATATCATGTGATTTTGAAAAATATGACCCCCCCCCCCACGAAGTCAAGGTTTGCAGTGTGTAACACTTTCAACCAATCGTTCAGCCCGACGTTTTGTTTTGTCAGAATATTTCGTTTATTATCTTGTTTATTTTACGTTAAGATACTTACTGTGGAATAATCATTTTTCGTGGGGGGGGGGGGGGGTATCAATATTCGTGGCTTTCGTGGGTAAACCTTGCCCACAAATTTACAACCCACGAACGTATATACAAGCGATTGTTTAATACATATTAAAATTATCATGTACTTGCTACCAACAAAATTACGTCCCCACGAACCAGGAAAATTTGGCTGCCCACGAACATTGACACTACGAAAAAAAATAATAATTCCACAGTTTTTGAATATCAACGATTTCTGAATTTTCTCTCTTCACAAATGGATAATTACGGACGTTGAATCTATGAATTCTAAATTTTCTATGTTCTCAAGCTGGGTTGGTAATAGACTTTTACAATATGGCAATCGTATTCTGTTTATCAAGAATTATTGTTTACACTTTTGCGTGTAACGGTTCTTAATGACTGCAATATTACCATACGAATACACGCAAGTGTGAATCTGTTATCAGGAATCTTGGAAACAAACGAGTGGATACTTCGTAACATTGGAGCCGTGGTCACTCCGACAACCAATTCTTACCGCTAGCAAATAACCGGAAGTGAAGTGTTTAAAGTCCTTATAGAGGTACTTGACGCGGAATCGACGACAAAATGTTCAATTATTGCCTCATATGCAAATTTTTATGATGATTGTACGGTAACTCAATGATTTAATGGCCTTGAACTTGCTCATAAAATAAACTTTTCATGAAACCTAAATTTTCATAAAGTCATTCAACATGATTATAAAATGTTGAGCAGAGATTTCAGTGTAAGGTTGTAGTATTTTTAGTTTTATACAAAAATCAGATATCAAAAACGTATTGAACTATGATATCAAACATCTAGAAATCTATCAGTGGCTCGTGAGTTGTTTAGCAGCATATCATTAAATCTTTGTGCAAAGAAAGTAAATATCAATTCAATATACACAGAATTAAGGAAGTGCTAGTGTATCAACTCGTTATCAATATACATAGAATTAAGGAAGCGCTAGTGTATCAACTCGTTGTCAATATACATAGAATTAAGGAAGCGCTAGTGTATCAACTCGTTGGCTGCAATCGACAGATGCTATCCTCCAAGCTTTACGTCGAGTTTATGTTGACAACGAGAATGGGGAACCGTTCAATCTATCTACAAAATGTTTCAACAAGGGATCGGGGTTGGTCTTGGATTTAGGAGGCAGTGACAGAGTGTAGGGATGCACCAGCCGATAGCTCGGCATTCCGACAGGACCAGGTACAGCTAGGCGTGCGTCAACTACGAAGATAAAGTCACCTTGTTCAGTACTCCAGGACAATTTATAACGAACTACCTTCATTATCCGTCGTTTTACAAACCAATACTAAATGTTAGTAAACAAAAACTACCGGTGTTTTACATCCCGCAGTCGTTATCACTGACGGCCAAATAGACAATGCGCAAACAAGCAACGCCATCTAGCGAACTAATGTCAACATGGCCGCCGTCTCGTGTGCGTCCGCGGACAGTTATTGCGGCGACACTGTTGTCATCGTTTAACAATTTGCCTCCGTACAACCTTATCTGTAAAACCATTCGCTCTAATTTATTTCCAGCATCTCTAGAAGGAAATGACAACATTCCCCCTTTTAGGGCTTCGATTCTCTTAATCTGATTCTGTTGGAATGTCTATTAGTATACCTTTTACACCCAGATCCCGGGTAATCGAGAATGAATTAAGTTCTTTGTTCAGTATCATGATTTACAGTTATATTGTACATCAATTTTCTTTAAATTGCGGTTAACAAAAGATGCATGGCGAGCGGTTTTATCATTTACAAAACATAGATTGCCGCTAATGGGTATAAGAACTTCTACTACTTTAAAAGATCAGAGATAAAATGTACTAGTGGTATAATAAATCACTTGATTATTTCCTCATTAGACAATTTACTGCAAACATATACATATAACTTAATACCTCACCTTAAATCAACAAAATATTGAACAATGATTGGATTTTTGTTCGGTGAGGTCATAGCAATTAGACATTTTTTATTTGAATTATTTCCGACATGTTGTTTACTTGTGAAGAGTTCGGGTGGTTTGGTACATTAACAAACAAGAGCTCCGACATTTGCAATAAGCTTTTTGTGGAAATATGGGATTTCTAAATGACTGGGTTTAGTATGTAACAGAATCTTTCTAGTATTGAAAGTATTATTCTCATCTTATTCATGCTACAGTACTGGTATATCAGCTGGTTGTTGATTTTTTTTAATTTTTTTTGTTTTTTTGTTTATTTCTTGTTTTTCTTTTTCATTTTTTTATTTGGCGACAGTTATCAGTATATCGGTGTATATATACATTTTGTATGTATCAACATTTGTATACTTTTGATAAAAAATAATATTTCTAAGATTAAAAAAAAAAGATAAAAAAAGACAAAGAAAGGTTTTAGATATATTAACTTGTAACCAGACAGAGTTTTATAATTTTTGTAATCCCGTTGAAAAAGTGCAGATAACAGTATACATACCAGGAGTATGGTGAAAAATGAAAGTTCATATCTAGACCTGCTAATCGATTTATGGTTCTACTTCTTCAAAAGATGTTGACCCTGTAGTTTATACCTATATTATTAGCTATATATAACTCCTCTAAAATGGGCCGATTTATGAGTAAACGTCATAAAATTTATAAAACATAATGAAGTGGAATGGAAGGCGACACGGATTTCAAATTATTCTGTTTTAGGGCTCTGTGATACAAATTCATAGTGTCTCTATTTATTTACCAATCGTTAGTAAAGTATGGTTCATAAACGATATTGTAATAAATCAGATGATAATAACGCATTAAATGGACGTCAATTGAGAAAGGAAACAGTTAAAAACAATGGCTGTCAGAGACGTCTGGGCAGAGAGGGTCCCTCTCAAAGGTCAACAATTCACGAGGGCGTGTCAAGCTTTCCTCGTATTTTATAGATATCATTAAAATTGTGGAAAGATGACCATAAAATTCATTTGCTGCCTGTTGTTCAAGTAAAACTTTTAAACCTGTTTGGTTTTCAATTCATTTTCTAAACGGCCCTAGATAAGGGAATATACTGTGAGCATTGACATACTGGAGTGAGCACTTCAGAAATATATAAAATCAAGTGTTGTCATAAATCTGAATACGTCTGAGGGGAAAATGAAAGGAAAAATGTAAATAATTGTATACAGCACACGATGACTTTCTGAGCTTCATTTGTACAGAGAACAACAAGAACGATATCGCTTCATTAATTGCGAATTTTATAATTTATGCATCGTGGTATCGTTATCACACATGTAATACATTATTTACAACAGACTGTGATATACTAGTAATTGTTGTGTCCAGTGTATGCTGAATAGAATACATTTTTATTGTTTAAACTCTTCTAAGAAATTGACCCAAAACAATTTAAACCTTGAATAAAGTTAAAAAAAACCCATATACATCTAAAAAGTACATGTACTTGTACCATAACTTGATTATTTGTCGTCAAAGGAAATCACAGAGTCTTTATAAAATACTTTCCAGGTTTTTACATTAAATGTAAGAAAGTAAATAGTTTCTTTTCCTTAAAAAAAAACCCCCAAAAATTAAAACACAGACAGCTTTACAACCATTCCATCTTTACAACCATTCCATGCAACAGGAGTGGTCGGGATCACGGACTCAGTACTGTTGTATATTGGTGATACAACAATACAACACTTGTGTTGTTCAATTTATATCTTAAAATAAATATTCTAAAAAAGATCATCATAAGAACGAAAACCAGATGCCTACAGAAAGTGACAGTTGCAATGAGACTAAAGACCTAATCTGATGTTTAGTGATTTGTTAAAAATCTAATATTCTTTTTCCATTTCAGATAAAACTAGTATGTTCGATCTTGATTTTGGACGTATGTTATGACTGTAATCGAACACACAAAACATAATTACGAATAACGAAAAGTATTTTACGATCTATTGTTGGCCCATATCGTCAGTAAAGTGATACTCTTGGATAGACATTAGTAGTGATAGTCTCTTTCAGTTTTTTATTTGACATTTTTATAGAATCGTCCTTGGTATAACACAGTACTTGAAGTTTCTGACATAACGCGGATTCGATTAAAGTATAATTGCTCTGAAACGATTGACAAGTTTAAAAGTGCAATAAAAGAACCACATTCTAAAACAACTAAAAATTACAAATGCATGATATAGAATCATAAAATGGAAATTGTTTCATTCGATTCTTTTAAACCTTAAAATTTGAAATAAAAACTTAACTAAAAACTTTAAATTTGTGTTCGTAAAAAACAAAACCAGAAATAAAAGTAACAGATTAACAAATACTAAACACGTCATCAAATTTCAGAAAAAATGGTTTGTCTTATGACGACAATTGCAGGAAACAACAAATTCGATAGGATAGCTTTCGAATTATAAAATGATCGATTTTTAATAAAAATATTATTGATTTTTTTAAGAACGAAGTAAATGGGCCATCTACTTTCTAGATAAATCACGAGTTAAAGAAAAATTGAAATCGGTCCTCTCTTTTTTATCCTATTGCTTTGCCTATATTCATAGTCGTTGAACAATAATATCTACCTCTGAAATTGTTAATTTATAAGTTTTAAGCTTATATACATTTATTGACATGACGTATCTTGAGAAATAAGTATAATTCGTGTTACCGACAGCTGCCTTTTTTGACATGGAAGCTGAGTATTCGTCAAACAACATGTAAAATCCACTTAAAGTAGTCCGAGTATCGCACTACGTCATAATACAGATTTTATAATAATTTATTGGTTCGACTTTTACATAGCATTTTAGATACCCGATATTGATTTTGCTCTACATCGCTGTTGTAAACAATGCCAACAATAAGCAATTAGGACGTTAATATATGTATTCTATGAGAGATAGAAATAATTAATGTTGAGAAACTTGATTCTGTTAAAGTAATGAAAAACGAAGTTTCTTATTAACCAGGATCTCAGGTATGCTTATATCTTCTTTGTTTTGACCCCCCCCCCCCCGAATTTTTCTTTTTCTTTTACTTAAACCGGTTTAAATTTAGATACAGAAGCTATTTTGAGTTTAATCAATCGTCAATTAATTAAATAGTATCTAACATTGTTGCCAGAAAACTGTAGCAAATTGAGATTTTTACGGATTTTTTCGTCGGGGTCTACTTGGTTTAGAGCTTATAGCGTGAAAAGTTACCCGTCAACATATGATTCATTTTACCAAATCTTTTTTCTAAGATGTTATTCTATAGAATAAATAATATGAATTTAAGTTTGAGTCCATAAAATAGTAAAAAATGACCAAACACGATACATTTTTGTATTCTACAGTGTATTTTGATACATCAGGCCCATAAAACGTACTTACTTACAACAATTTGCGCAAAATTATTGATGAGATAAGGCTTAAATAAATGTTTATACTCTATTTTGTATGTCCAGTTCTATTTTTCCCAAAATTGGTAATTATTTTTAGGAAAAACGAACATCTGGCAAATTTCATCATTGTCAACAATTTTTGCAAGGGGGCACACCCGTCAGAGAACTGATAACAAACAAACTAGCATGTAAACATACATACTTTCTTTTGAATATGTATTGCTAAAATTTATATCTATCATTCAAAGCTAAGCTTTTTATGATTGAGCCCATTTAGTGCCGAGTATAAGACTACCTTAAAAGTTTTCGATACGATTTTTTTTTAACACAACCTATTAAAATTATTATAGAAAAACAATGATTTGAGTTTAAAATATGATTTACTTTGAATATTTTTCTATCTATATATGCTGACTTCTTTTTGGTAGGTTCAGACATAGCCTTACATTGGCCGCAAAAAATCAGTCATTTTTTAAGACTGCTTCCTTCTCGATAAAATGACCAAAAACAATAGTAAAGCATGAACATGAAAAATAAACTTAAGAATTAGTAATTATTCATTTTATCTTTTAATTCCTCACATCTGCGCCCGTTATCTAAATGGACAGTGCATTTCAAATATAAATGGCTTGGTCTACTATAATCTTCCCTTAAAAGGTACCTCACTACACCTTGAAATAGTTTCTCAAATCACCAGAAAATTACTTAATTATGATATAAAACATGATGGATAAGAAGTATATATGTCAAATAGTCGAAAAAATGTGTAAGTTTAGATAAAAAAGATATTTTCAAAAATTTCATTCAGTAAACATGAACAAAAGCCGCAGGCGGATTCGAACTAATGATCTGCGGTTCACAAACCTTATACCTTAACCACTGAGCTATGACGATATACATCTGAATCGATTGATACAAACAGTTTAACAAAACATTTAAATCGCCATTTTGTGACGTAGTGAATTAAATAGTTTAAGTCTAGGTGTAGTGAAGTACCTTAATGAGCTCATAGAATACGAATCAACATATTCTTCTTAAACACATTGATAATTCACCAAATAAGACTATAAAGATATAATGATGAATTAAAAGTTTGGAATTAATTAATTTACAATTGAGAAAGAAAACCGAATAATAAATTTGATCACAGACCATTTATTAAACTTGAATTTACACAAATCAAAATTACCCAAAAGTGCTTCAAACAACAAAATAAAAATCTTGCCAATTTTTGGTTAAGCATAAGAATGAAATTCATAAATGACAATCTGATAAAAAAGCCAGCTCAATGTAAAACAGCAATACAAACTTGATTAATTACAATTAGAATTAACTTTCTTCCATGAAAAAGTGATTTGTTCATAAGCGCTCGTGGTTTTCGGTGCTTCCATTTAGTTCCACAAACATGCCATCCTGAATAAACAAATTAGGCATTCATAATGCCAATTTAATGTTGTCAGCCTGTTGATTACATTAAATGTTGTCAGCCTATTGATTACACTATTTGAAAGCAAAGAATCAGGGCATTTATGATTGGTCTATCGTTCATTACATTCCATGATTCCGGATTCATGTAAGGTTCTAACTAATACACTACCTGTCGCCTTTTTGCAGAGGGATTAGCGCAATCAAGATAACAAATCTGGACAAATAGCCGAGAAAATACATAATATCAATTGACTGATTTCTGATAAATTACACAATCAGGCAAAGGGAGAGTAAATACAGCGGTTCCAAGCACCTTCGTGATGGCGGGTTAATGTGCCGTAATGACTGCCGCGGCTCCAAGGGGATCTGTAATCAGCCTACCTCGGGGTATGGCC
The DNA here is from genome assembly GCA_020458035.1 of Magallana ariakensis. Taxonomy (NCBI): domain Eukaryota; kingdom Metazoa; phylum Mollusca; class Bivalvia; order Ostreida; family Ostreidae; genus Magallana; species Magallana ariakensis. The sequence continues at coordinate 50,906,543 of CM035819.1, forward strand.
GCGAGCGGTTGTTAGGGGCCTCCGGAGTTTATTGCTCGAGTAATGTGGTTCCAAAACCCCCTCACTGATAACAGAGTGATCCCCAATACAAATGTTAGCCGTGGGCAGGCTGAAGTTTATTGAGAGACTATCATTATTTCTGGTTTAATAAAGCCATTACTGAAACACCCTAACAATGAGTGACCCACCGACAATGGGAATTCGGGTATATTTAATTCTGTGTATCGAAATTACATTGCTCATCTAACATGGCAGTTGTAATTAATTGGTTTTTGCTTTTAAATGGGATTATGTCGCGATATGCTTTTAACAAGGAAATTCGTTGTCACCGGTAAAAGTTTTCATTAATCTCGGTATTAAAGGTTGAACTTTTCTGTCGCTTTTACACGTGTCACGACGAAAGGTAAAACTTATCTAGATAGCTGGTGATAAATGGATATTAACACCAAACTTTGTTTATAAACACCCTTGATTCCTTGTCCATTCCGACTGATTACTAATGCTGAGCTGTTCGGTTGTAAACGTTCTACATGGTATCAGTTCTACATGGTATCAATGATAAATAACTAACCCTTGTAGTCGTTGCTCACTAATGATTCAAGGTAAAAACAAAAAGTCAACTAAGACCGATAGAAAATTACGCAGTAAAAGCATGTTCCTTTCTAACGATTATTTGTATAATTAATCATCGAGTGAAACTAATTACACTGTAGATATTCAGACTGTATGTTCCAAAACTGAAAGTACACATTCTTCATGTGCAGCAATTCATGTTTTCAACCTTCAATCTTTTTATATTTTTCTTTGTTTCCGATTGGCATTCAGCATACGTCACCAGTCTATCCTGTTTTCAATCTTGTCCATCCAAATTTAAGTTACCCTATTTCTCTTCCTTTAGAAGGCAGATTTTATCTCTGATTCTTTTTTTCCTTCAATGTTATAGTCTTGATTGTTGATTAACAATATTTGGAATCAATGATTTTCCATAATTGGGTCTTTCTTGACGATGTGACGTCACCAACAACAAGGACGTCCTGTCTATTTATAAAGATCGTAATTATAAGCTACAAAATGATGTAAAGTATCCATGGAAATATTAGCCATTCTAAACACAAAAGTCTTGTCGCAATATTTACACAAAATCATGGTCAGGAATACCGGTATCGCCTACTAAATTTAGTTCAATAAAATAAGATTAAGAAAAACAACAGTGATCTGTTTTAATTTTTCTTTTTGATCATTGGGTCAGTAAGAATTGATAATGACGATCTTCTTGTTTTGAACATATTTTTTTGCACATATTACGTAAATATAATGTACAAATGGTTGGAATAAACGATTTAATAACTTACAAGGTTCTCATATTATAAATATATATATGATTAATGAGAGAGGTCATTTTGAATATTATATACAATATCATGTACTATATACAAAGGAAGCAAAACTTTTAAAATAGACTTATATTAAAAAGTACACAATTAGATAAATGTTCTTGTAGTTTGTAGAAATTTTTAAACAGCAGCTTACATTTTGCATTTCATATTATATGTTAGGTTTCAACTTCCGAAGTAAAATGTGTGTCAAAATAAAAATGTTCAGCAAAACGGTATCAAACATCAAAAAAGTAATTTTAGCAGTTACACGTAACTATTTGGACATGAAATGAAACATTCTAAGCATTTTCTTGTTTCCTACACGAAAAGAAGTGTGAATACAATATTTCTTACCTATTAATCATAATTTACATATAGCAAACAACATTTACTGAAAATATATTTACAAGCATATCATCTTCAATTCGAGTTCTGTATATACTATCTGTTTTCTTAACATTCAACAGGAATATCACTGAAATACCGAGGTACAGCATTGATATGAATTTTGTACACTGTCTTTAATATTGCTTTTTCTCTTCTTTTGTGAAAACATTGCAATCTGTTTCAATGTATAATGATTCTCTTGATGCCTAATAGAAGATCAGTCATAACGATTGCAGCATTGAGCGGCCGGGTTAAACTTTGTTTTAACTATTCTCAAATGTACGTACATCTCATCGGCCTCACCTGAAATTTCATCACTAATGAGTAACTAATTAGTCCATAATAACAAAACTTTCAACTTCGATCCGCTCAAACAAACTCCGTGAAATCTATGTTCTTCTCCTCATTTTAAAGACTACGCTAAATATGTTTTCTTAATAATTAGTTTAAACCAAGTTACACTATACTTTAGTAAATTTATTAATATATCTGATTCATTAAACAATATCACGATGTAATTAGCATAATGTTTATAGTGTTGGAAATCAATGACATTCATATTATTAATTTCTGTACACATTCATGAAATATAACACAACGACTGATTTAGAAATATAATTTCATAATTTCCTTTCTAGAAATGAAATTACAATGCCAAATCAATATGTGGCAATGTTCCTCTTATCATTTACATGTAGATCCTACGCTGTTCTTGCCTTGATCCTGTTCACCTGATACCCTCTAGAATCATTTGTGAGGAAAATGTACTATAAGGAATTAGGTATCATTTGTTTCCCTTTATGTGGATATTAAACGGGTGAATTAATGATAAAATTTACCATTAAGCCCAACGATGTTCTTAAACATAATCGGTATCAAAACTCGTTCATAACCGCTGGACTTTAGTTAATGTGCAGTTAGGCCCATAAAAAACTTTACCATGAACACATAGTGTCTGGATTTGAAACTCTTATTTACATCAACAGAAAACAATTATATTTCATTTTTATTAGTTAACGTTAGAATATTTTTTTTTCACAAATTACGTGTGTGTTTTAATGTATTTTTAATTTTTGGTTGGCACTTGAAAGCAAATTTTGATTTGTTCCTACTTGATGCATACTTGGGATAACAACTTTATTGATTGAGGTGTTGTTTTAAAAAGCAAGTACAATTCATAATTCTGACTTTCTGTACATACTAAACATAAACCCTGGCATACATGGGACTTGATCATCTAAGGGACACCCGCTCTGTTTCTCAGATTGCTAATGTTGTCACTACTGGTAAGCTTCTTTCGGCGAGGGGACGGCAGCTGATCGAATAACGAACTTCATTTAGTATGTCTAAACACAAAGAGAAGTATTTTCGCTCATTGCACAAGATAGAGCACAGAAAAAATCTGCATAGAATATTATTACTGTTCTAAATGAACAAAGAGAGATAACTTAAATAAAATGGACGGCGTATATACACGTACTATAGCCATAAAAAGAACCAGACGATAGATTTTCAAGACACTTAGGAGGTACACAAGGGTCGGTGTATGTTACAAACTGTTTAACAATAAAAGAGTGTGTCTACTGTAGTTATTTTGCCACCACCCCACCCCAAGTCAACCTCCTTAAAACAAGTGAATGTAGGTTAATTGATGTCTCTGATTTATCAACAATTATGAAATAAGCATAATACTTACGTACAGTGTTTGAAATTTCTAACTTTCTGTATAGTACATTCATCAAAGACAGCATAAAGGCTGACGCATATAATCAATATAATTTCAAAACTTTTTAGATACTATTTCAAACCTAATTTTTCTTTATCTATATCTGACAAAGTGGGGCCTTCTTGTTCTTACAAAGAATAGGTCAAGTGAAACTCATGGCCTGTATGTTCCTTCTTAACCTTCTGATTCATTCGTTAGGAAAAATGTACCAACTTTTTTAATCATTAGGATTAATGTTTATGTGGATATCAAACTATTGCATAATGGTTCGAGATCAAGTTTAGAATTTACAATTAAACCCAACTATGTTTTCTAATATAACTCAGTATCAAATCTTCATCCGCAGGAATGTTGGAATGTGATTGATGTGCAGTTAGGTTCATTATTTCAAATTTTAATTCTCGAGACAACCCCAGCACAAAGGAATATAACAAAACACACATACTTTGTGAAAAGAACTATTCTCACATTAACAAACTAAATATCAAATGATTCTCTGTTTATGTTTGTGGTTTTAAAACCATTTACTACGATTTCATGAAAGAGTAATTTGACGGCTCTTATCAATACACAATAACTATAAATCTACCTATATATGCATCTTCTTACTAGTAATGCATATTCGGCATAATGCTTTCATTCAATGTTGGGAGTTTTTTATTTTAAATTTACCATTACAACGTTCTGTACATACTAAAATTTGGGACTTGGTCATCTTTACTTTTACAGAGAGCAATTGTTGTGGGTTTTAATAGAAAGAGGAAGGGGGAGCTAGCTGAAAAACACACTTGTCATAGGCGTCGGAACATGGGGGCCAAGGGTGGGGGAGGACTAGCCACCCTCTTCTTTTTTGCAAAGTTAGACATAACCTTAATCATAATCCCTTTCAATTTGCTTCCGACGCCACTGCTTGTTTCAGTTTGCCTAGGCATAAGGAGATATTTTGGAAATTGGAAATGACCTACAAAGAACATTACTGTTCATAATTAACAAAGAAAGATAACTTTCAAAAAATATTTTATTTAAAAAAAATGAAATAAAATGGACGGCATATCTATAATGATCTAAAACAATAATTAAATATATCTCAGTTGAAAACATAACAAATTCAAAGTTGAATTATGACGATATTATAACACGTACTATAAAAGCAATGAAAAAATGAATATCAAATCATCAGAAAAATTAATACATTCATTTGCATGTGAACTATTGATCTGATGAATTACATATCAGTGTCAATGCTAATCTCTACAATCAATCAATGAAAAATAAAATCAATCAACAAACAGAAAAATAACCCTGTTTCTTAAAATGGTTGTTGAGTCATCTGGCGAACAAAATTATTCATAGCTAGCAAACGTGTTTAAATTTCAAGCAAAACAATAAAAATGCACATAAGAAAAGCTTACATACCTTTGAAATAAAATAAAAGCTAAATATTTTCCTCAGCGTACCTTCTCTTTTTTTACATTGCAACCTGGTTAATTATGTGATAAAACACTACGGGAGACTACTCTTGTCATTAACGATCTCCGATCCCCAGCAATGTTCAATAACTCTAAATTATCCAGATTTTTTTTATTCGTACCATAAATCTGTCTTTTATATTGACAAAATTTAAATAGTTTTGAAGTGTTAATATTACGCAAAGCCATTCAACGAACTGCTTGTCTTAGTGACTCCACGGAGTTCAACTTCCTAGAGGTGAAGGGATTCGAGCCACCGATGCAACGGTACAACCTTTTTTTCTAATTTGATTTCAACTTGTACACGTTATTTATTCCATTTTATTAATCGCAGCCAAAATTGCAATAACTTCGTAAAATGCATGGATACAATCAAAAATTGTTTAAAAATTTTATTTCATTTATTAAGTTTGAAGGATAAATAACATTTTCATGATGAAAAAAATACTTTTGAGGTTGAGGATCGGAGAATCTTAACGATGGCAAATCATAAAACGATTTGATTGCAAGTCTTGGGCGTTTCTTAAGATAGGTTTGATTAAAAAACACCAAAATTACTTCAAAACTCTTTATATTTATTCATCGTCATCATCTCTGTGTCCAACTTGGTTCCTGAAAATAGCGATCGACAGATGTTTTGAAATGACTTTGTTGAATGTAAGCACAGAAATTCGAAATTATTAATTGTAAAAGAGCTATTAGTTTTTCTTACTTTTTAGTACGCTTTGATTTTCCACTCCTGTAAAATATTCATAAACAAATAAACACATTCTCATAAGGTACTAGTAATATTTTCGGAAAAAATTATCAACTATTAGAATAAATTTTCTTCACATATATGTACTTATTCTGTTTTCAATAAAGAATCTAAATGGTATAAATGTTGATATAAACAAGCCATTCCCCGTTGTCAATGAATCAAAATTGTCCATTAGAACTCTACAATGGTATTGGTTTGCAGGAAATTATTGTAATGGTATATGAGGTTAAACTTGCTTTAATTTGTTATATGACAATTAATGCGGCCATGGATTCCGCTCTGACTTACTCGGCGTCATGGTTGTTGTCGTACACATACTTCACATCGCGGAGGAAATTCGAAAGTTTTGTTCCAACCACCGCCCCCGGAAGTAAGAAGAAAATACACCAACCAATCGAAAACCAGAAGCCGTTCTATCGATTGAAATGACAGCATCACAAAAAATGTTAAAGCAGATTAATGTATTATTAAATCAGCCATGTTGTGCTATACGTGATCTTTTTAATATTGTAATACATGCATTTTGAAAATATGCAAGGTAGTTTACATTTCTGGATAGGAAGAAATGATAAACCTCACATCATAAAAATACATAAAAGTAGAATAAGGACTCACAAACGCGTCCACTATGTACTGACAGAGCGATATTTTGACGATGGAGTTGTAAAGATTCCACAGGGGCTGACATTGTCCTATTTCGTTGTGCAGCTTAAGAAAAAATCATATAATACATAATTCATATGAATTGCTTCATACATGTACATCGTTTGTTGTTAAGTAAGAGTACTTAACCTAAATATCCAAAAAAATCTGTTAGCTTTGGCTTATTAAGACTTAAGTATTTCACATCTAGATAGTTGTAATACTAGTATATCATATAGTGTTCGAGGAATATAGACGGATTACAAGTTTTGCATTCATGCCTATTGATAGTTAGTTTTGTAAATATATATAATGCTTGCAAACAAGTACAATCACTTACTTTGCCTTTGACATCTTTAAAGTATATATCGATGATATTCACAGTGTCATTGACAAATGATTGAGCAATCTGCCAAAAAATGTATAGCAAATCGTGAAAGGGTAATTAGCAATAACCGACAAACATGATCAAATAAGATTTTACACGTCACCGTTTCTTCTCACATTTGTCATGCCATTGGATTGCATGTTAGTGGTGGCGTCAGTTAACTGTTGTTTAACATTGTCCACAGCAGTCTGTAAGAAAATAGCATGAAACAATATGGTGAACATGTTATTAAATCATAAGACACTCAGTAGATCTACCGAGTAACAAATAAATGTAATTATAGAGTAAATGATGCTGTCTAGAATATGTTGCCCAACGTTAACAATTAATAGGTCTTGCTATATAGCAATTTCACGAATTTGAATTTTATGTTTAGACAGTATTTGGTTCAATTGATTAGACTTCATTTTGTATATTACTAAAATTGTATCATCTTCGATGCAATGTTAAGAGGGTTCGATGGCAGTGACCATTTTAAGACTGTATTGATCTCCTTTAGAAGGAGAGTTCTGTACATTTATATAGGAAAATACCCTTTTAAAGGTAAAATATATTGACTTTTTCTTTACTAAACAATAGTTTATAGCTATACAAATCGTATCTTGAAACTTTAGACAGATCTGTTGGTTAATTTGTTGACCATCCAACCTCCTTAATGTGTCGGAAAGGTCAAAGAGGTTGCGACCGTTTTGTCACTAGACGTTTCCAGTCTGACATGTAACTTAGGGTGTCTGATACACCCTCCCTCCCTCTCTCTCTCTCTCTCTCTCTCTCTCTCTCTCTCTCTCTCTCTCTCTCTCTCTCTCTAGCTTCTTACTGGAATATCTGTTTTGAGCCTGGTAAGCTGAGTTTTTGCAGTGTTCAAGGTATTCTGAGCAACAACAAAAAAATAAATATTGAACAAAATATAAAAAAGTGTCCTCATTATTTTTACCATTTTTATGCACCATGCAATACAATTGAGTATTTTATACTTGTTTAACGCGACTGAGTTAAGACTATATATTTGTACATTTTTAAAGTGAAAAAAAAAATATTGTAACATGAAGGAAGATTGTAATTACCAAAGATGTTTGCATTGTTGCAGTCGGTGGACCCTGTAGCAGAATGTGAATAGAAATAAGCATGTTAATTACATGTCTCAGTCGATTCTCAAGTTCTAAAATAATATGAACATATTTACATATATACAAACAATCAGAAAGAAAAAAGCTAGATCATTACGTTTGTCAAGAACAGACAATCTTAACATTCAAACCATGATCAGAAAATATGCTATTCTTCAACATCGGCAATGTTTATATTATTAATTATATTAAAAATGTTTGTTATAAATGCATTTACTTATTAATTTTATTCATTAAGCATGTAATGTAAAAGAACAAAGTTCTAACATGAAAAATCAAATGGCTGATATTTTATCAATTTTTAATGACGGTGCTCTACAATTTACATGGTGTTGTGTACTTTTATGTCGTTTTCAATTGTTTAATAAACACTGGTTTTTTTTTTTAAAACATAGAAGTAACATCTATAGGCCTTCAAATTGTCTGTTCTACATGTACAGGTGAAGCTTTTAAGATTCTTCTTGCAATTATAAAACAGATATACTGATACTTACTGGAGGAAGACTCCTAATTGCTGCCTCCATTTGTTGTATCTAACGGTATATAATATTTGGAAATTATGGAAAAGGTTGGATGTACAGTTAAAGGAAAAGGTTTAAAATTATGTAATTCCTGTATAAATGTATATAAAAATCAATCTGAGTATAAAATAAATATTCTAAAGACATAAATTGACCTACAGCTATGTTCAAACTGTTGAGGTCAAGGGCGCTAATCTTGTTCTTTATGCTATCCAAATCGTTTACTAGGGAGGTTGGTAGTAAATTGGCACCACTAAAGGCTGATTTGTCATTCAGCATACTTCCCATTCCAGTGTTCATGTGCTGTTAAATGTTATTTTAAATTCAAATTAAAATATGTTTCATATTTCTATCACTCGTTTGCAAATTAACGTAAATCTATTTTTTAATGTATATTTATTATTACATGTAGTGTCTTAATCAGAGAAATATATATATATAAACCGCAAGGCATCATTTACTTTATGGAAATAAAAAATTAAGTAAAATAAAGATCATTTCATTTGACAAAGCACATATGTTTTATTTAAAAGGAAAACAGGTAATTGTTTACAAAGTAACACAGTCTAATTGTTCATTTCGCACAGTGAATTAACCAGTTATAAATAATACTCACACTCATGATATCCTGAACTTTTCTTTCAAGGTCAGAAAACTTGAAAGAGAACAAGGTCAGGTGTTCCAAATCCAAGGCCTGATAAATAGCCATATTATTCTTGCAGTTGCTAGAACAAAGACAGACCATTATAAAATTATCAGCAATTACTCTATATAACCAAGGATAAAAGTATTAGTACTGCGTTTTGACGTACCCCAAGAACGATTTCAATGACATCTCATGACCCGGCTCATGCTTGACGATATTGTCAAAATTCATTTCAAAACTATCCATCAGCTACAAAGTAATATACAAACTGAAGTAACATATTTTTTTCCATTAGATTAAACCTACTGTTAATGAACTAGATACATGTAATTTTATAGATAATATTTTTTTATTTCAACGTTATCTATAAAACTATGAAAACTATATAAGACTTCAGAACTTAAAACTTAAAAATCGATATCTAATTATAAGATAACAAATATGTAGTACTTTTTCAAATATAAAAATTAGATATATTTCATTAAGAATTTGAGTTTCGTAATTGCTGTATAAGCTTTGTACCTAGTTTGTTAGTTATGAATCAAAACCAACTCTATACAACTTTTCTTTATTCATTTTTCAAGGAATATGGTGTTTGAATTTTATTTTGTTCACTATGATGCCTACTTGAGGTTTTTTAATGCACAACCTTTCAATGTTTTTACCTGTATACTGTTGGTTTTGATTCATAACTAACATACAAACCTGATCCAGAAATTCCAGGTTAGGGTCGGTGAATGGTTGACAGACGTATCTCTCCAAAATGGCTCCAGGTATGTACATAAGAGTGGTTATCAACATCAGCAGTGGACAAAACACGAAAATGAAAACCAGAGACCTGTGAAAAATATTGTCGGTCTTCTGAATTTTATTACAAAAACAGTCGATAAAATCTTTTCATTGTAGAAAAACATAGCAGGAATTAAAAGTTATATTGTATAATGAAATGGCTATTACAATGAAACATATGAAATATGCCTAAAACATCTGTGTATTAAACAAATTGTAATAATTTGGCTTACCCAATCATAAGACGGCCTGCACAGTTTGAGACACAGCCCTTTTCCAGGGGATCATTGACAGACCTCCCACCGCAACATCCACAACATATCCCACAACAGTAGAGAGCCAAAATAAGGGAGACAATCCCCCCACAACCAATTCCAGCATACCACCTGGAATTCAGGTAAATCTTTTCAGATTTTAAGAATTGGGTAAATATAATCTTTCTTCAATGTGACATTAATAATCAAAACATGTGTATATAAGATATAAAACTAACCTATATTTATCATAAGGTGTGATAAAATCCTTTTGGTTCTTCACCATTGTTTTAGTATCTTTAATGTTCACTACATCCCCCTTAGATCAAATTATTTGTTTAAAACAATTATAAGAGCATATGACATTATACAGAAGAAAATATTGAAACGGTTTATAGTTGCAAAGAGTAATTTAAGTTATTTCATCAATTATCGGAAAATTCTGCTAACTAACAAAAAACTACCTTCTGAATGGCATCCTTCGTATTGTTCACAAGATTACTGATTTTAGTGTCTGCTTCATTCAGCTGAGTTTTTGCATCATTTATAGCTTTAAAATAATTCACGTCCCTCAATAATACATTTTCGGTTTTTTTAATATACAAGCCTTATCATATTTGCAATTAGCAGTAAATCAATCTGAATTTAGTCACTCAAACTTGTCCAGCAATGTAAAGTTACTTACCACCGGCTGTCGTACCCAATACGTTATCTATTCCTGTTTTGATACTTGTTGTCGCCTTATGATACAAAATAAAATCTCCACTGATACATTTTATTGGAAATCAAATTAAAAACAGAACATAGTATATTTAGAATAGAATTATAACTTTAAAAAACAGTTATATGCATTTTACAAACCTGATTTGATATATCAATATTTGGAATTGTTGGTAAGTTTGCCTGTAAAAAGAAATCATACAAATGGAAAGGGTTTAGATTTTCTAGCTTTCGACAGCTTATCAAACCCAATCCAAGTCATTAGCATTTGCTTTCTGTTAAAAACACCTTTACATGTAACAAGTCAGTATAATAATTCACATGATAGAATTTCCTTCAAAATGCGTTCCTATTTAAGATTTAATGGGCTCCGTTAAAACCCATCCACTTCTTGTATGAATTAATTAATTTTTGTTATTTATTTATTTCATATTCAAAATTCTATCATGAGAATTTTTTAATTTGAAATGAAAGTTGCATGGTAATCTTGGTAGTTAAAATTTAAAAGAAGTGGGAGGGGGGGGGGTGCATGTTTGTAGGGGAGGAATGGTCGGGGTATGGGAGCATTAGGGGAGAGGGGTGATTTGGTAACCCAACCAGGCACTAAATTGATTTCAAATTCAGTCATATATAGGTTAGAAAACGTATACTCAATATTTATAAGAGGTATTTCAAATACATGTATATGTATACCCAATATTTATAAACACTAGTATTACTGCTTTAAGGTGTAATTTAAAGCTAACAAATCTGATCTTTTTGTAGCGTTTATACTATTTATATATGTACAGAGATAAATAAATACTATATAGAAAAAAAACCTAACTACTCTAAGGAGGCTAGGTGGTCAACAAATTAACGTTTACCTTTATATCACCTTAAATTTTTTAATTTTAGATATGACTTTTAGCTTTAAAATATCATTTAGTAAAAAAAAAATCCAAACACTTTATTTTAAAATTTAAAAATTTTTCTTCATATATACTGATATTAATCTTTTTATTTAAGTCTAAAAATTGCCATGACCATTTAGCTCTCTTCGATCCTTAGAATATCAATTTACTCGGTAAGTTATAGTGTATCATTAAAAACATGTGAACGAACTCACCGATATAGGAGATGAGCAGATTGCTGATGGACAGGCCGCATGGAATGCAGTCATTGCTGTGTTAACATTGGATATTGTAGAACGAACATCATTGATATCTAAATATAAATAGCAATAAAAGAGAGATTACATATCTGTCAGATTTATCATCATTTAAACATAATATATTCATTTTTATGTAAGAGGTTTGTCTACTTATTGTTTCATTTTATCGATTGAACGGACAGTATACCAAGCTCTTAAGGCGCCAATTACACATCGCCTATCTTGAATATATATATATATATATATATATATATATATATATATATATATATATATATATATATATATATATATAAATATATATATTATGTACGTTCACCTGAAGACGGATGTTAAAATCTAGAAAGCGCTTGTGAATAGAAACATTGGAACTGTGCATTTTCTTTTCCTTTTTTTGATTATTTATACTGTGTGATATCATCTTTCACTCTTTTTGGATTATATATATATATATATATATATATATATATATATATATATATATATATATATATATATATATATTGTGTAGCTGTTACAGTTGTTCTACCATAAAGTTGATCTTATCCTTAGGATAATACAGTATTTGAGGTATAAATGAAAAAATGACAATAACAAACCGTAAACCATCTCAAAAATCCATAAAACGAAATACAAATTCAAAGCAGATCAACACGGACCTCCAAAAAGAAAGAGGTGGGATCAGGTGCCTAGGAGGAGTGATCATCCTCTGTTGACCGGTCACATCCGCAGTGTGCTCTTTGTCGTAATTGGGAAAAAACCGGAAAAGTCCGTAGACAATAAGGTGAATAATTATGGTCTAGCAATTAGTAAGATATGAAAAACGTCAGTCAGCATGCGACCCAGTGGAAGATTGTATTTGCTGACAAGGTCGTTGTATCGACCATAGAACTTACGAAAAGATGACGTCAAACGAGACTGTTGATAGTCCTGTTTATCAACTTGTTTGTCAGTAGCTTGCCTCGCCTTAGAAACTGTTCATAAGAAGAGCGTGTCCTTGCGTATCGAATTAACTGAGAGACAAAAACACTTTATGCAGGTGATGAAAGTATATTGCTACATAAGTAAGGAAGGTTGACTATAATCGCGTTTATCATAAAGTTTTGTTATTAGGTTACCATCAATGTCCATTTCCAGTAAAATATCCAAATATGAAACAGATGACGCAGACTCTGTGGTATCTTTTATTTCAAGTTCACTGGGATATATCGAGTCGACGTAAGTATGGAAATAACAATTGTTAATTGATAATACGTCGTCGATATACCTTAATGTTAGTTGAAGGCCACAGCGAGTGATTTATTTTTTTCACGTACAAGTTTTTGAATAAATTCTGCTTTATAAGAATACAAAAATAGGTCTGCTAATAATGGGGCACAATTGGTACCCATAGGTATCACATTTGCAGACTAGGCAAGAAATTTATGAAAAAAAGTAAATAAAAGCACTGAATGTTTATTAGAACGAGTTATTGTGCATGGCGTCTATTGTTTTGCAGTCATGTGAACAGATTACCTCTTAGTCATCCATTACCTGTTTGAAGAAGGTCAACAGCGCCCCCTGTCAGCAACGAGATAGCCTTCTTCTGCAGAGCCTCGGATAGTTCTGTTACAATAAAACCAAACATAACAACATCAACGGTTATTAATAAATTTTAGAACTTAAGTTTTGCATTTCATATCTTGCAATTTTTAGCCTTTTTAACCATTACAAAATTATCATTCATTACTTTGTGTATACATTCATTAGCCATGGTTTGAGTTTAAATGACATACTTTGTGTATCCAAATGTTTATCGATTTCAGTTTTAGCCGTCTGGAAATTTGTTCGTATCGAATCCACTTGCTGTACAGAAATGAAATGATAAAAACAAAGTTTAGTTACAACCAGCTAACTACTATGGATGTAATTTAAAAAACGTGATTTTCAGGACAACTCATTCCGTGGTCACGGCTTTAACATAATAAACAATTTCAAATCATTTTCAAATAAAATTTACATTTTTCAAATTAATTTTAAATCAGCGATTTAGACGAAGAAGAATGTATTCACTGTCATAATTAATGAGGAAAACCATATTATTGCTATATTATCAGCTAGTGATGATACGTAAATATAAACACATATACACATCAACAAAATGTGACTGTAATTTAAAAATCGGAAAAGATAAACATTGTTTGCAATTGTTTTAAATCATTTTTACTTGCGGTATATAAAGGACATCTTGACATTGGACATTTACTAACTGATTTTAATTAAACAATTTCTCATACAGTACTACATAGTATTATGTGAACTGAAAAATCTATGCAGTTCATATATTTCTTGTCTGCAAACTAACCCAAGCTTTAAAAATCATTAAATTGGAAAACTTCAACTTTACGCTTTGCATCGATTTTCACTGATCGATGATTCAAAAATACAGGTATCACGTCATATATCCTCCCTTCAAAAAACTAAATAAATAAAGCATATGCCCGGCAGATTGATAACGTTTTCGTTTCTTGAGCATAGCCATAACACATGCAAATCACAACACCAGTTATTTGATTTTTTATGATAAAAAAATTGATACATGATTGTTTAAAGTGTGGCAAGGTTATGTTTTAGGGAATACTTGCAATGTTGCTAGTGCCAGTAGTAAGACGATGGCGCGAAACAAATCTGTTATAAAAAACAACATTTTTGTAGTGATGTAGAAAAATGCATTTACTGTCAATATTTATAATTCGACCAAGTTCTTCTTATTTTTGTTCTCATATACAAAAAAATAAGTCTTTGTCAATGAAATAATTTTATAATCAAAAATAGAATCAACTCTTCAGGTTGATATAGACTGTTGTAGTTTTGTTTACATCCCGTTTGATATTTTATGTTTATCTTCTCTACTAGTATTTTGATTTAAAAATCAAATGTTAGAATAAATAAATTAAATGTTAACTATGACCCCTTCTTGGGGTCCCAGCACTTCTCTGGTGTCAAAGCTTTAACAATTTAGAATCTACACTATTTAAGGATCCTTGCATAGGTATCTGACAAATCGTATCACTGTAGTACTTGAGAAAAAGATTTTCCCTATATACTTTTATGTTAAACTTTTAACCCCTCTTTGGGCCCCAAAATTATTCAGAAGGTCACGATTTTACCAATTTAGAATCTAAAATAGCCAAGGATGCTTGCGTAGTAGTCCCATAAACTGTTGCACTTTAGTTCTTGAGAAGAATTTTAAACATTTTCCATATATATTTCTATGTTAAACTTTCAACCCCTTTTAGGGCCCCAGTATTAGTCTGGGGGTTAGGGCTTCCACAATTAAGAATCATTATTATTTGAAAATGCATAGTAATTTGACAAAATGTAGCATTGTAGTTCTTGTAAAACTTTGAACCCTTTCTGGGGCCCCAGTGTTGGTCCGGGAGTCACGGCTTTTACAATTTAGAATCTTCACTTCGAGGATCTTTGCATATTAATCTCACAAACTGTAACATTGTAGTTCTCTAGAAGAACCTTTTAAAACATGTTTCCTGTGTACTTTTATGTTAAACTTTGAACCCCTCTTGGTGCCCCAGTATTATTCCAGGGGTCGCGATTTTAACATTCCAAAGATGCATGCATACTAATATCCTAAACTGTTGCATTTAAGTTCTTGATAAGAAGATTTTTTAAAAATGTTCCAATATATTTGTATGTTTAATTTTGAAGATTCCTGGGGCCCCTGTTTTGGTCCAGGGGTCCTGATTTTTACAATCTAGAATCATTACTATATATACAAGCTTCTGTGTAAATCGTGGCATTTCAGATGCAGTGGTTCTTGAGAAGAATATTTTTTAACATTTTTCCTATATTTTTCTATGTTAAACTTTAAACCCTGTCTGGGGCCCCAGATTTGGTCCTGGGGTCAAGATTTTTACAATTTAGAATCTACACTATATATACAAGCTTTTGTGTAAATATTGGCATTTCTGATGCAGTGGTTCTTGAGAAGAAGATTTTTAAAGACATACACCCTATTATCATTGCTTCAAATTATCCTTTTTAAAAAGAGTTTAACCCTTTATTTTGACGATTTAGAATTCCATTACCATAAGGATGCTTTGTACTTTGTTTGGTTAAAATTGGTCCAGTGGTTTTTAGGAAAGAAGTAAAAAACGTGAAAAGTTTACAGACGTACAGACAGACGAACGGACGACGGACAACAGGTGATCAGAAAAGCTTACTTAAATTTTCGGTTCAGGTGAACTAAAAACTGTATTTAGTTAGAAATTCTTTTTTTGCAAACTTGCATTATAATATATTTAAATAGATTTAATTGGAAAAAAATTCGAAATTGTTTTTTTACGACTAAACCGAATGGGCATTTGCGAGATCTTATCCTCCATCTTCTTTACACTTCACAAATCAATTTCATATATAAAAAGAAAACGGCGTTAACAAAGAAAACATGATTATTGTCATATTAATACCAAAGCTTTGTATGAAATATGTACGTAATAACAAATATACAAGGTCATGTAGAATTAATAATTAAGAAACAATACTTTAAATAGAGTAACTCAGTAAAGAAGAGTCCACTCTTACAAGTGTGTTTAATTACCTTTACTTTGGGTTTATATATATATATATATATATATATATATATATGATAAGCACAAACATTGCAATAACTCTCAAATTGACATATACCTGCCCATAGTGAATGATATAGATATATATAAAGCACAATGAAATTCACTTTGTTGGAACTCAACTTCCGCCCCGGCCGAGGCTTGAACTCACGACCTCCGGAACCCATTCTTCTAGCAGTGAGCGGCCACCGCGCTAACCACTCGGCCATCTAGGCAAGACAAAAATCTTGCTTTCGATGACGAACAGAACCTAGCCTTGTTCAAGCCTCGGCCGGGGCGGAAGTGGAGCTCCAACAAAGTGAATTTCCTTGTGCTTTATATATATATATATATATATATATATATATATATATATATATATATATGATAAGCACAAACATTGCAATAACTCTCAAATTGACATATACCTGCCCATAGTGAATGATATAGATATATATAAAGCACAAGGAAATTCACTTTGTTGGAGCTCCACCTCCGCCCCGGCCACCGCGCTAACCACTCGGCCATCTAGGCAAGACAAAAATCTTGCTTTCGATGACGAACGGAACCTAGCGCGCTGGCCGCGCACAACACAGTCGTTTGAGATACAGGTGGAATACAGTTAAACGACAATTTGAGAGGATCTATATATATATATATATATATATATATATATATATATATATATATATATATATATATATAAAAGCAACTTTTTAGAAATGTGTCAACTACCGGTGTTCGGGTAAAAACAGGTGCGTTGTCTAAAAACTAGACGAATTTTATCTCATTGGTTATAGTTACAACATATCTTTAACATATTAATATGAATGTTCAGTGATATATATAATATAATTCAGTCTGCGAAGTAGCCCGAGCTTGGAACATTTAATCTGAAAACTTCGACTTGTATCGATTTTCACTAATCGTTGATTCCAAATTACAGACATGCGTAATATTAAATCATATATCTTCCCTTCAAAAACTTAATAAATAAAGCGAATACCCGGCAGATTGATAACGTTTTTTTGAACCTGCACAAGACATGCAAAAGACAAGGCTCCTTATTTTATTGTTTATGATTTAAAAAATTGATACATGAGTGTTGCTTAGAGTGTGGCAAGATTATATTTTATGGAATACTTACAATGTTTTTAGTGTCGGTAGTAAGACGATGGCGCGAAACAAAGCCGTTATAAAACAAACATTTTTTATTTAAAATTTTGTGACAATAGTGAAGTAAAAAACAATCAATATATAATTCGACCTAGTGCATCTTAGTTTTTGCTCTAATATACCAAAAAAAAATAGTCTTTGTCAATAAAATTAGCAAATTCATTAATGTAGTCAAGAAGTCAACTCTTCAGGTTAAAGTAGACTGTTGTAGTCTTGCTTTTTATCCTGTTTGACAATGTAGGTATATCTTTTATGTAATTATAAAAATGTAAGTCAAAATAAATAAATTGAATATAACTTAAAGTAGACGTAATTTGATTATTCAACAAGTAACAAATAAATAATGTTTAGTGGTTCCTGTTTGTGTCGCTTTTCGATCATTGCTGACCCTTTGCTAATCGTTGACGTCCAGTGAACCTGATATTCTGATAACTAAAGTATCACAAGATCAAAGAAAGAAAGAATGTCATATCTTTGTATGCTATCTGGAGAAAATAGACCGTGTAATCTATCTCTTCTATAGAAAAATTCATCAAATTTCATAAATATTCATTGATATTAGTGTAAAGGGACCCATCACCATTTCTATATCATATCAAGTACAACGATGTCAATTACGAGTGTTTTTTAATCATTTCAATGATACTGTATACCATCTTGAAATCAAGCCTATTAATAGTATGAAATTGTTGGTTATATTACAAAAATCAATGAAGCACACAGAATTTTGATGTGAAAAAACATAGGTAAAACTACTTAATGTAATAAAAATGTATCTTCCTAAATGAAACTTGAAAAATCATTTAAAATATCATAGAAGCAGTATCATTATATTACACATTCATTGTAGAAGTTGAAAGTGAAAGATGATCTTGCGCATGTGTGAAAGTTAAACCTGACGTGTAACATGGAGCCTGTAACTTACTTGGGAGCTGTGGTCCATAAATAGCTTAATGTCGTCTAGATTTTTGTCCACGTTGTCAACAATTTCTGTCAGGGCCAAAGAAATCCTGTCGTTTGATACATACACACAGATGTTCCCAGCTCTGCAACAGCAAAAATTTTTTAATAACCAAACAATAATTTTGAGATACATGTATTAAAGATTCACATTCAAACAGCATTAAAATATTTCAAACTTTAGAATATATGCACACTTTAATAAAAAATAATTGAAATATTCTTTGTTTAACACACGAATGGGAGATTATTGAAACAAGACTTACGCGGTAAATGCCACAATCACGAACAGAATGGTTCCATAGATAGCCTTTTTACAGGACACACTGGGGTCCTCTTCGTCGGGCTGAGCGCAGCAGGCCTTGCAGCCTACTCTACAGCAGCAGAAGCAGCAACCGACGATTGGGAAGATGACGATGAAAAGGAGACCGACCACCACAGAGATAGAGAAGCCCAGGAAGTTACTCCGGACCTACAGGAAACAATAGCGCATGGCGCCGTACAAAAACGTCCACACATCGTTCACTAACGACTGAGCATGGCTGCATACAAAAAATGTCTACACATCGTTAACAAACAGAACTTCGACCTATACAAACAAGTTCACATAATTATATTGTTAACAAATAATAGAGCATAGTGTTATACACAAATATTTCCATAATGTTTGAACAAAGTTTTATCTATAAAGAAAAATAGCTATAGTTTTTTTTGTTTGTCTCAAATTCTTTTTAATAAAAATTTTTAATATGAAATCACAATCATACATTTGTATATGTACTTTTGTCGAAATTTTATGCTCAATATTTGTATTCATATCATCAACAATAAACGTTGTAGCGCTCCAATGCTTTAGATACCAAGCGTTGTAACCATGAGATTTTCCGCCAAGATTGCATTCTTTCCACGTAAAGTATACAAAAGATGATACGATAGAGAAAAATCACTCACCATTTGAAGAATATCTTGCACGTTGCTTCCGATTTTGCCCTTGATAGCATCTTTAATAACTGTTGGTATAAACCGTCATAATTTGATTTACTATGCAAAGACATGCTTGGGTTATCAACATCAAAACATAAAAATGTACAGATTTTTATAAAGAACCTATTGCGTTTAGTGCTCCAGTGTGCACGATAAGCTTATCAATTACTTTATGTCTCGGTTTATGTGCTAAGATTACATTAAAAGAAAAAATAAATATGTTGTACTTTGATTGTTTCACTTTTGATGACAATGATATAATTGCTCTGACGGTTAGAATTGAATACGGCGTAGTATAACTCGGCGTAGGTGTAACAAACTTGCCCCTTGCATCATCAGAATACTAAGAAAGATTATAAAATCATTGTACAAACAGGCTTACAAATAAAATTGTGCGCCCTAAGATTGCTAGTGTAGGATATCTAATTAACATTACTTAGTATGTGGTTTGTATTTTAAAACTGCATACTGACAATATTTATGCAAAGGTTGCATGTCATAATTGTCAATATTTTGGGTGGTTTTAAACATTTTTCTGTTGGTTGGGAATTTCTGGAAGTAGAGCCGGATTTTTGTGTAAAATAAAAATAAAATCGCAGACGACGAAGCAATGTCGTTATCTTTACTAAATAAATAAGAGATTTGTTTTATTGATCTCGCCGGAAGAATGCGTAACCCTGTATTGATCTTTCGGAGTTTTTAAAGCCTTCTGTATTTTATCAATAAAATTCTGAACTTTTTTAAATCTTATATAGGATTAAACCTCAGTTTAGTGTAGATTCCCAATCATCCGCATTTATCATACAGTACTAATTGAAATAAAAGTAATATTTAAAAAAAATAATAATACATGCATTGTAAAATAAGATAATTTCCTGATAGATTAATAAAACTTTTTATAAATTATAATACTGTCTATTTTTAGCAATTATTGATGTTATTGGTTTTCGGTATATTTTTCTTTCTCTGAACATTTAGAACCATTTTAACAAGACCTTGGACTTTCGATAGGACGTAACTATCTATTTCTTGCGCCAAAACAAGTTTAAATGACGCTGGTTTCAAGTGAAATACACACAGATTGCGTAGTCTTGGCTCAAAATCCAGACAAATCTTGTTGATTTCACAGAGCCAAGGCTGAGTGGCCAGAAATGAAATAGACAGGTCTACGTCACATTGCTTTTTGACACAACTACCTAGAGTCCAAGCTCTTGTTAAAATGGTTCTAAGTTAGTTTCATACTATTGAAGATCAACCCTTCACATCAATATAAACTTATGATGGAGTGTTTTCTTTAACGTCAAATAGGCCAGCAGGTGGATTTCTCATAGGAATTTAAATACGTCAAATTTTGAACAAAAATGGATCTTTATCATGCCAGCGCCAACTGGGCCACGATACCTTTTCGATAATACCTGGCACATCTCATCTAAAGTGATTCACGAGATATTCTGAATGTCAATTTATTGACTGGTATTGGATTGTTAAAATTATGATTATTGATGAAATGAACTTAAATTATTTTTATAAAGATTATCAAATACAACATTGAACTACCCGACTCAATGACAATTCTAAAGCTTCTTGGGTATGTTAATTTTATTAACAAATACGATTTAAAAAATCTTTGACGGTTAAGTGTTATTATGAGAAGAAAAAACTTCTAATTAATTAAGGTGGAATAACACACACGAAAGAAGTCACTCAAATTAACAGTAAATTATTTGATTATGAAAGATATAATGATTTATAAACTGTATACATGTATATATATGTCAAATAAGCGAAAAAATTCCAGTTTGGGGATAAAAAATGAATATATGATCAAATTAATTAAGTAACAACAAAATCCCCTGCGGGATTCGAACTCGGGATGTACGGATCATAAGCCCGACACTTTTCCCACTCGGCTTTGGAGTAAGTTACTTCTTACCGTCGATAAAATCGTTTTATTAAAACGAAATGTCGTTTTGATCAGAGGTCAGCCATTTTGTGATGATGTGTTATTCAACCTTAAATGTCAATGAACTTTTCCTGTCCATTAAGATGGTTTAACTGAGAGAAACAGGCTGATATTCTGATGAGTTTAGTTCCTGAACTTCCTGAACATCATATTGTAAGAGCCTCAATGATAGTAGATCCTCGATCGGCTTCTTGTGACAATAGAAAAACAAGGAGCGGATCAAAGGTCTAATTTAATTATCTGAGTTTGTACTTTTTTTAGTTTTGAAATCTAAGCTTTTCCATAATTTGGCATTGAATTATTTATATTAAAAAAGGAGAAATATATAGTTTTTTATACTAAAATTAAATCATTTAGTACCTAAATAATAAACAGGAAAAAGTCAATAAAAAAAGAATTTAGGAGACAAGTCTTGACCAATTTTCTGTCAACCCGTACCAATACGTATTTCTGTTCGGTAATGGTATGTACATATATTTGGAAATAGTCTTACTTAAATACTTGTATGTTATAAAGGTTTCTTTTTTATATTTCTATAATAAATAGTGCCTGTTTGGGAAGGTAACAGTTGAAATTGACACCCCTCGAAAACCATTGTCAACCGACGTTGACAATGGTTTTCGAGGGGTGTCAATTTCAATTGTTACCCTCCCAAACAGGCACTATTTATTTTATTATACTGAATGTCTTAATTTTAGAGAAAATCTTACTGCTTTTATATAGAAATCACGTAAATTCTAGGGCGAACAGTACGCGCATAATTCACGCGCATGTAACAATTCGTTGTGTTATCCGTTGCCAAGTGTGTTGCTAACGCTGAAGGTAATAGAACGAATTATCAACTGCGTTTAAACCAATCAGATTTCAGTATTTAAAATGAAAGTATAATTATCTGTATTGTTTACATCACCGACGATTTCTTCTATATAGAAAAATACTAAATTACCAAAATTTTCAGAAATGATAAGAGTTATGTTTCCCTATAGTTATTAACATAGAAAATCTCTGATTTTGGTAGATTATAGATTATAAGTAGACTTTTTTTTTTCACCCCCCCCCCCCAAAAAAAAAAAAATCTGTCGCGATTAGTTTGACGTTAAACAATAATTTGACTAGATAATTATATGTACAAATTTCTATTTTTTATCGCCAATGTTACGCGCTTCAGAGACATTTTTTTGAAATAATTTTTTAAAGATATTGTGAGATATTAAGTCATATATTTTTTTTACATGTAGCAAATTATCCAAACTACTCAACATTAATTACCAAACATTGTCTATCATAATAACAAATGGTATGTTCGATAGACTTATATAACTTTTTAGTAAAACCATTTCAAAAGCATTATGTAGGACAATTCATAAGATAATAGTATAGTCGCATCACCTTCAATAACATCTTTGATGTCGGACAAACACATGTTGATGAACTTCCGGGCGAAGTTGTACAACGGTCCCATTCCTCCATCTTCGTATTTGACGTCATCGGCTTTGTAGTCCGGGGAGGGTGGCCCCGGGGGTAAGGTGAATCCGCCGTTAGCCCCAACCACCGTCCAAACACACAACGCACCCAACACACCAAGATATAACCATACTCGTAATTGCATCCCCTCCATGACTTATTTTATGCTCAGACCATTGTGAAATGTTTCAATTTAATATGTTTAAAGCATTAAACGTTTCACACAGCGAGATAAGACACAACGAGGGCCCTACAAAATACCCAGATAATAAGATTCCTGTAAATCAATCAATGCGACTTCCGCATACGTCGATTTCTTGAATTGTCATTTTTGAAATATGGTTACATCTGTCGTAAACACCTTGGTTTAAATTAATGAAATAAGAATTGTTTTGTTAACTGCCTTTTAAGGCAATTTTGATTTTATTAGAGTTTTTTCTTGGGTCAAAATTAAAAACCTTATCGCAATTGTCTGTCTATAAGTAAATAGTTTCCTGGCTGGATCAATATTGTCAAACCCGGGGATATATAGATATATATATATCAAAATTTCAAATCCATGTTGTCCTCAAAACTTCATTCGGTACAAAGCTGTGTGCAAATAAAGTCCAGGGTGTGAGCTTCGCAATCAGCGTGTTTAAAGAAGATTGTACTTTATCTAATAGAGAATATAGAAATGTTCTTGGTGACACCGTGATAATAGTGAAAACTGAAGCTATACAGAAAAACTCGGGTTAAGATGTGCCGTCAATTTTCCTGTAGAGATATGCAGCTATGAAAGTTATAGAGAGACTTGAGTATCGCAAAAATATCATAAAGTAAAACAGTTGCTGCAATTTATCTTTACAACTGCTATCATTTGGTTGTGGGTTTTTAGCTCACCTGAGCTGCAAGCTTAAGTGAGCTTTTCTGATCACGTAAACTTTTTACATTTTTTTTTACATCTTTTTTAGAACCACTGGGCTAATTTCAACCAAACTTGGCACAGAACACCCTAAGACAAAGGGGATTCAAAGTTTTCAAGGGAGATAATTAGAAATTATTGAAAATTTTTGAGAAATTTTCTAAAATCTTCTTCTCAAGAACAATTTGAAACTTATATGGAAGCATCCTCAGGTAGTGAAAATTTAAAGTTCCTGAAAATCATGACCCCCGATGGGGGTTGCAGTTTTACAAATGATTATATATTGTAAATCTTTAAAATCTTCTTCTTCAAATTTAATCAGCCAGGAAAGCTGAAACTTTTGTGAAAGCATCCCAAGGTAGTGTAGATTCAAGATTGTTAAAACCATGATTTCCGGGGGTAGGGTGGAGCCACAATTGTGGGTCGACTTTTTGCATAGGAATATAAAGAGTAAATCTTTAAAAATCTTCTTCTAAACTAATCAGCCAGGAAAACTGAAATTTGTGTGGAAGAATCCTCATGTAAAAAAGATTCAATTTGTGGAAATCAAGATCCCTGGGGGTGGGTCCACAATGCGGGTTAATTTTTTACATAGGATTATATAGAGTAAATCTTTAAAAATCTTCTTCTCAAAATCCGAATGGCCATAAAAGTTGAAACTTGTGTGAAAGCATCCTCAGGTGAGGAAGATTCAAGTTTGTTAAAACCATGATCCCCCAGTGTAGGGTGGAGGCACAATGGGGAGTCGAATTATTCATAGGAATATCTATAGAAAAATTCTTTAAAAATCTTCTTAAACCCATTTGCATAGAAAAGCTGTATATTTAGTGAAGGTAACCTCAGATAGTGTAGATTCAAATTCGTTAAAATCAAAATCTTGCGGAGTAGGGTGGGTAACATTGGGGATTCAATTTTACAAAGGAAAACATTTTAATTATTCACAAAAACTGAAATGCTATAATATATGGTTTTACATATGTGCAAACATTTTGACATATTGCTGATTCTTTAAAATTGTTTAGACTTTGGCCCCTGGACGATTCTTGGGCCTCACAAGAAGTTCAGAGATTAATGTTGATTTATATTCCATATATGAACATGTTTAGAATCTTTTTGAGAACTGAAACGCTCAACATGCGATATGACTATGAAATCATCCTGTTAGAAAAGGGACTTGACAATATACATAAGAATATCCAGGGGGAAAAATAGATTTTTATTTATATAGGATCTACATGCATTATACTATATTGTCCAGGTATTGTGTACTTTGACTCCATTAAGCTTATTATAGCATGCCTATTGTTGCTTAGATGAACGAAGTGGCTCATAGACCTCTCGTTTTAAATTTTTTACTTCATTTCAATTTTGGAAACAAAATAAGCGAGAAAACATGTATAAATACAATGAAATTAAGTAATGAGAATTCGGTTTCTCGCTATCGGGTAGGAGAAACAGTTTTATATGGCGTTTTATCCTATAAACGATTTTTTGGATTCGATTTTTTAATAGAAGAGAACCCAACACACGTATTTGAAAATAGTCCAATATTTTTAAAATGATTTCAAAAAGCCGACTATTAATACGACTATTAATAGTAATGACAATTAGAAATAAGCGGTTTTCACTTTTTTCTCTTCGGTTTGCATTGTTTTCTATATAATTGCTCGTTTCTTAATTAGATTGGAGAAACTCTCTTATTATCAGATTTATGTATCACTCTGACTCTGTCTTCACAAATCAGTATAAAGGGAGCAAAGGAACCTATATTACCGTTTTTTTCTATTCGTATGTTGCAAAGAAGGACGTTTAGAGAAAGCGGGGGGGGGGGGCTTATCGTTTTATAAATATAAGTCTGAATTGAGTTGTATGAGAGCAAAAATTTATATTAACTTAATTTGTTGTTTTTTCACGATGTATTTCAACATTACAACATACTACTAGAATATAGATTTCTATTTATTGTGTTAAATTAAAAAATAATTTAAATTTATTTTGAAATAAAAAATCTTACAGCTATATAATTGAAAATATTAATAAACGTTTATACCCAAATGATTAGAGAATATTTTCATATTTTAAGGTATCTCACTTCTCACGTGTTGATTTCATTGCGCAGATGATCATTTTATTTAAAATGAATATGATTTTATTTCTTTAATCATCACAAACAGATTAATATTTTTTCATAATTACACAACATTCATAAAGAAAATCCATTTTAAATTCAAGAAACAGACAAGTTTTGGGGGAACTATTTTTTAGGGTTTTTTTTGACGAAAATGACAGAAACAAGAAATTTTATGATCTTTCAATATACTTTTCTTTTTATTATCCTTAATTAAATATATTCACATTTTTACACATTTGATAGGTTTGTAGGTTCTGTGTGACATGTACAAAATTAAATTCTTGATACAAGAACATTGAGAAGTGGGATACCTTAAATGAAGCATACTAAATAAAACTTATTTATTCCTTGTATTATCAACGGTGTAAGATCAGTTTGTCCAGTGTGAGACAGCAGTGTGAGATTTTTCTGTCTTACACTGTGTATTACGGCGCTGTAAAATGTAAACAACCATTGTATGCTGTAACGAAATGATAAATGATGGACTGAGCAAATCTATAAATCGTTGGGTGTTTGGGTGGTTTTTTTTACTACATTTTATCATATTTTTATTGAAAAAAATGTCGTATGCTCTGTTTTTCACTTGCAATATTTGTAGCACGCGGAGGGATAAACCGAAAGTAAAGATTTAGACGTCAAAAGAGAAAGTTGTCAGACATCGTTTTTTATGCAAAGATAATGCGAGAAAAATAATCATACATTACATACTCTTGTTGGATAGCGAAATTTCACCTCGGCCGGGTCTGTCCCCTTAGTGGAATTTCACTATCCCACACTCGTAATAATGAATGATTCTATAAGTATCAATTTTGCTTGCTGGTCAATACTTCGGTATCAAGATACAAAACAAAGAAGTATATAATACAGATAATATGGTTTTTAATCAATCCTAATACTGTCTGAAGTATAAATTTACCAAAAAGAGCATAAAAGATTTTCTGTAATATTTTTCAAGGTAATGTGATTCCGGAGTTCAAAGCAATATGCTTAGCGACATGAAGATGGAAGCAATATGGGTTTACATGTTGAATAAACAAAATATTATGTTGCAATTTAAATATGAATGAGACTTATTTTTCTGTATAGTGAGGTAAAATTCGGGTTGTACTTGTTTAAGTTTTCAAAAAAAATAAGAAATTTCCAGAGAAGGGGCATGTTGTATATTTACAGAAATCAATGACGTTGTGTTTCCAAACTACCACAATTTAAGATGGATCTGTACACCAAATAAGTGTAGGAAATTTTTGTTGCATGCATTTGTTACTAATGCTAGGCACAGTATTCAACAATAATAGACCTCAAAGTACAATACTCTTTTTGCTAGATGATTTTTAAAATATCAGTCTGGTTCCCGATAACCCCTTATTTGTCAAATATTTAAAATTTCTGTTTTAAAATTCTTTTAAAAGTGAAATAAAATTTAATGAAAAACAAAATAATCATGAATGAAGTTTGTATGATTTTTATTGAAATCCAAAATAAATATTAAACTAAAATATAAAAAATTCTTTTAAGGCAAACTGCTGGCCGATATCCCACAATATTTGTTGGTTTATGAGATGAAGAAAAGAAATCGAATGACATTGAAAAATTAAAAGACATACTGAATTATTGAAAAAAGTTTGGTATGAAAGATCCTGTTAAAGAGTTGTCTTTCTTTATTTTACATGGTCTCAAATTTCTTGGCATCAATTTTTAATAAATTAAAATCACGAAGACAAATGAAAAAGGAACAAGTCTATGCTAAATATGTAGATATTAGGATAGTTGTGCTTGTGATAATGTTTGAATCTGAAACAATTATACTTTTGATTAATACTTTATATATATTTAACTCTTTAAAACAAAATGTTAGTAGTTAAATTGCCTTTTACTTTTTAAAATACAATAGCAATTATGAACATTGGTTGCCCATAGTAATAAACATATCCTATGGTAATGAAAAACATGCTCCTTTTTAGAATTCTGTCGTTCCCTCATTTGGCTTGCAAATTCGGGCTTCCACTGCTATTGCTACCTAGCTATACTGTAAAACGAGAATTTTTTTTATCAACGCCTGGATATAATTTTGTGTTCTCAAGCACGTAAAAACATTGGCATTGATTTATAACACACGTAAACAAGTAATAATATAGTTTAAGTAAAAATATGATATCTGCTTACCTTAATCGATAATCAGTCCCATATGAATGGTCGTCTGTTGAAGATACAAAAATGTATTGCCAATTGCAGGAAACAGTATATTATTTAGATTTCACATTTTCCGTACAAAACAGCTGATAATCAATGTTAGATGAAACCTTTAAACAAGAAGAAAATTAACATATTTTTTCTAAGCGTATTGGTGATTTCATTCCTACCTCATCTCCCTCGTTAGAAGGTGTATAGCTATTTTACATTGACATAATTTATCAATCCGGAACAAAATGGCGTTTCAAACGAATGTCAGACATGTTGTGTCGATGGAGCCTTTTGTCTTAAAGGTTTTTTAACCCTTCCACAATTCTGATATGTCTTGTATATGAAACCCAGCCTTTTAGATTGCTAGATGGTCGTTGCCATTTTTAGACTTTATAAATCTCCTTTAAAGTAGATATATAAAGTTATAGAAAAAAAAAAATCAAATTTTAAAATTAAAATAAATAAAAATTTTCATTACTTATAGCTGAACAATTCATTTTTTTTAAATATGAGGTGGATTTACCGGTTTTAATTTGTTGACCAACGAGCCTCTTTAACATAGCTCGTGGGTTTGCTGACGTCACAATAGGATTCGAGGTAAAGAGTTGACCGTCGTAGTAAACTGTAATTTTTTTATGACATAATCTATAGAAACATAAAAGGAAATATTTCAAAAAACTTAAATATTGTTTGTACAAACATTTTTATAATTATCAAGTGCTAAAAATTTAAAGATGTGACATACATTGTCACATTTTGTTCTATAAGGTATGAGTGTGCGTTGGAACTCTTCTATTTAAAATCATGTTAAGACAAGTAAATAAATTGAACCGTATGCATTAACTTCGCTTCTTTTACAATTATATAACTTCTGTATTTTCAACTACCAATCTAACTAATAAACATCGTTTGGCTTAAGCTAATTATCGTATACGATTACAAACTTATTACTGTATACAGGGAAATATTCGCCCCCGTTTTATTTTCGCCCCTTTCGCCCTTGTTGCCAGCGGGCGAATTTAAGACTGGGCGAATAGCAATTTCTCATATTATCTTTCTTTAAACACAACTGTGTCTGGGCGAATTCAAGGCGGGGCGAAACTGTTTGCAAGTGTAGAAGAGCGAAAATTACACGGGGCGAAAATAACCCTGTATACAATATGTCAATAGTTGTATGGTAATTATTTTTGCATTGATTGACTCAGAGTTTCATGAAAAGAAAAATAGTCATTTTTCTTCTCTTAACAATCTTACATTAATTTTATTTGTGCATTCGATAACATTAATAATAATATCCAGTAAGTATTTACATGTTCTAATAAATTATGTGTTAATCAGCTAGTCTTGTCAATGAACGCATTTTCATTTTTTGGTTCTCAGATGTAAGAAAATGATGACGTCGGGCTAACGTCATAATGAAAACAATAAGGTTTTGTGAAATCTTTTAAATCTTTAACGTTGTTTTGCAAAAAATTGGCCGAGAACACATATTGATTATTTTTTATGAATTGATTCAAAATTATCTCTTCTGTTATTGTGTTGAGTACAATTAAGTTCGCCTAAATCGTTTAAAAGTTTGAAGCATAATTTTGAAGTGCGTTTCCCGACTAAAATATGCATTTTACTTTATATTTCATTGAAATGGCGTTGCTTGACTTTATCAGCGACACTGTGTTTGAAATATGATAACATTATTACCAGACGAATCTCAAATAAATTTTAGAAATAAAACTCTGAAACCTATATTATGGATCACGTGGACAAATTTTCAGGGGAGGTTTTCTCACAAGCAGTAAACCCGCGAGCTACCTTAAATGCTATAAAAGT
Organism: Magallana ariakensis; assembly: GCA_020458035.1. Classification (NCBI taxonomy): domain Eukaryota; kingdom Metazoa; phylum Mollusca; class Bivalvia; order Ostreida; family Ostreidae; genus Magallana; species Magallana ariakensis. Next base: position 50,936,698 of record CM035819.1, read on the forward strand.
TAAACCTTTTCTCTCAAATATTTATTTGATTGTAATCAACATACACTTAAAAGTCTACCTAATGATCTGACCTAGTTATAACAGGGTTTTCTTAACCTCTTTCAAATAAATCAACTGCTAAATTCATAGTGTACTTTTGATTTAAACATTCTTGCATAACATTTAGATAACATTTAGATAAAGCGAAAACTAACAAAACCCAAATAAAATTTCATGAATGTGTAAATTGATCATTATTAACAATCTTTCTGTTTTATTATAATTGTGTTATTTATCAGATTTAAATTTCCTTTCAGTTGTATGCATTATGTTCGAAGCCATAAAGAAGTTTCAATCATTTATCTTGATATCCCCTGCAAGCTGGCTGAAATGGTTGAATGCATTTATCAACTCTTATTGATCTTATAACAGTTTCTGTTAAAATTTTACTTTTCTCAGTCTACCAACACCCTTATTGTTTTAGTCATAACACTTTAAAAAAAATATTTTTATATTTTCCAGAACCTCTGACCAATTTCAACTAAACATACTAATAAAACAAAGCAACCTGCTGAAAATAAGGATCATGTCCATTTTTAAAGGGAGATGATTCGAAAAACATTTATTGGAAGGTTTTAAAATTTTTCTTTTTAAGAACAAAAAAAATACATAAATAACTGAACTATTAATAAAGATTCCTTATAAATAGATAAAAGTTTGTTGCAAGCAATTATATAAAATAGTATATATATTTTAACCTCTGATTGTTCAAAGGAGAACATACTAGTACACACGCTTTAACGAATGTAAGTTTATAGTTCAGTTACACCATGGGATCTTATAGGAAGAGTATCAACCAATATGGACAATAAAAAGAGTACAGTAACTATATTTATAAAGGAAAAACGGTAACAAATACATGTACAATAGTTAAACAAACGAATCTTGAAGCAAACTAAAAGGAATTACAGACGAATTTTTTTTCAAACAACAAAAACGAAAAAAGATCATAATGTGGATTCAGAGTGAATAAAGAGATTTACACTGCTCCGCCCCCACCACTACCATATTTTTCGCGTTAAGTTACAGGACCCCATTAGTATATCTTAACATGATCGTACATAATACAATGTAACAAGATTAGATAGACTTTTCGGGTGACAATGTGACCCATCGGTCTTATGTCAGAAGGTCGAACAAGGAAAACTTTTTTTTATTTTCTTGTCTTTGCCTTTTTACCGATTTTCCTGCTTTACACGTTTTTTTTTTAAATTTCTTGAGAGAGGAGAGTGAAACATTGGTTTTCAATAAAACTATTAAATTACATCGTAAATTTAGAAGGGGATAAACTTGTGTTCAAAAGACTTTATTTTTAGTAAAGATAAACTTTAGTATAATATTTCAAGGTGGGTTAAAGGGATTAGACTTATCGCAATCAGTGAAGTGAAGCGTTTCATAATCGTATCATAAAAAATGCAATAAGATTTGCAGATAAGGTTATGCATGGACAACCATCGGGTCCTAGATTATATTATTAAATGATTAGTGTAACAAAGGATGCAACTTCGATGCAAAAAATGTAGAATCATTCATTGCAATTAGTCATATATTATTTGGGTGAAGTTTGTCGCATCCACTTATAAAAAGTCCATGGTATTTTAAACTCCAAGACCATCAGATTTGATGACCTCAATGCATCTACCATTGACCATAATGCAAAACTGAACCCTAATTCTCCAGATAAATGTTGGTGAGTGAAAGAAACCTGGTGGCTGAAATGGGATGTTTATTATCAAAATACTTAGATTATCCCGACAAAAACGTATTTCCAGAAACATAAGAAAATATTGTTTAAACTGGATAGCTAATACGTTTTCTGTCATAGAAGGAACAAAGGAGATAACGTGCATTTTCTTGTTGGTTTTTCCGCTTTGTAAATAATTTGTAGAATTTCCGAGAGGAAATGATGTTTCTAGAGTGAAGACAAAAAAAAACCTTCAATGTTTTTCTGACTGCGATTTGTGAGACTGATAAATGGGAAATACAACAAAAAATATCACAGATAGCTGTATCAATATGTATACGTAGGATATTGTTACGTATATTTCCACTCATTTGTTATCTAAGTAAAGGATTCATGCTTGAAGAAGTTCGTGTTATTTTTTTTTGTTTTTAGAGCATTGGGAGGCAACTAGCAATTAGTCACCTGAATGTCACGTGGTTGTAGTCCTTAGTCAATCAAACCTATCAAAGTTATAAAATAAACTTTATCCGTGCAGCTACAGAAGTGTCATCCGGATGAGAGAGGCAAGATGTGGAGAATAACTGGTCTCCTGCTGGTCTGTCTGTTAGGGGTATCCCTCAGTGACAACTCGGTAAGTAACAGTTAAATCTGAGAATGTATAACAATTGTTGAATGTAATAAATGCATTAGAAAAATATTAACATATGTATCTGAAAACGTGTAACAGCTATTACAGAAATGGGTAATAGTTCCATCAGAAAATGTGATATAGTTATACCAGAAAATGTGTAATAGTTATACCAGAAAATGTGTAATAGTTATATGAAAGAACGTGTTAGCAATACTATAATATCAGAAAATGTGTAATAGTTATATCAGAAAAGGTGTTAATTAAAAGTAATATCACATACTTTTTAATTTGAAATGTCAAAGAATAAATACAAAGTACTTAGTACATCAGCTAATTTGTAATAATTATAAAAGAGAAGATGTAATAGTTTTTTCTTAAAGATCGCGTCACAATGATATCACAGAATATGTGACATTTTGTGAAAGTTATATCATACGTGTAAAGTGTGTTACAGTCATTTAAGAGACAGAATAACAGTAATACTGTAAAGGAGAATGCGTGTTAGTTTTATCAGAGGATGATTTACTCTAATTTTAAATACGGTGTAACTGTTGAAAAAAATGTGTAGCATTTGTTTCAGAAAAAAAATATTAAGGCTGAATCAAATATGTTACATGCATAACAAAATTAAAATATGTATAACAACTGTAACATCTTAACTCTGAAGAATTAAATAAAAAAGCAAAACCAAAAATGTATGACAGAAAACAAAATTTTAAAAACATTTTGTAATTAATGATAATTATATTTGAGAATTTAAGACTTTGAAGCATAGAAAATGTTTCAGAAACTTAAACACATGATCAATCGGGTTACGTATTACAGTTATATCAGAATCTTGTAAAAAAAATTTACAATAATATAAGGATTGTATTGGAATAATGTCAGAGATTACTTTACACCTTTTAGGTTGTGTTATATTAACGTCATATCTTCATAATGTTAGAATATCAGAGAACAATAGTCACTATTGTAGGATAAACCATCAAAGTTTACCATCAAACCATCAAACTTGTATCAGTAGATACAAGTCTCAGTGATAACTGCGCACGGTGGTGATTCTCACTCATACAGAGAGGCAATCTTCAAACATTGTTTTCTTATTTAACACTGGGTAAAAATTTATAAACTTTTATGATTTTTGTGAACATTTCAGGTTTCTGAAGAGAAGAGTTGTGAATGTTTCAAGGAGGATGACTGTAAAACGGCCATTGAAATTTGCATAGAATCACAATACCAGGAGTGCAACGGTACAGCCCTTTATGTACATTTATTAATTGTAAATATTCTAAACTGATTTCATACCATCATATGCAACTTAAATATTGTTTACCAAATAAAACTCATTAATAAGAATTAAACTTTAGCCTGGCAATTTATCGGTTCTTTGAGTATATAAGGTGTTTTTTTTTTAATTTTGATATATTTACATATTATAATATGTACATTTATTGATTGTAGATATTCTATATTGATTTCATACAATCATATGCAACTTTAAATTGTTTACCATAAATCTCATTAATAAGAATTAAACTTTAGCCTCACAATTTCTAGGTCCTTTGAATATATAAGTTGTTGTTTGTTTTGTTTTTTTTAAATTTGATATTTTTACATATTATAATATGTTAAAGGCAATATGACCTGTATTTTGAAAAATTATATTTTGCTGCAAAACGTACTGTTATTATAGTTCTGCTTATGACATAAACCTTCATGAAAAACATAACATAATAATTATTTTAAAAACTCAACTAATATGCATAGGGCAAAAATTTATTAAATATATAGCAAATAAAGTTTTTAAAGGCCATGCTTTCATTTGAAGAGAGTCTTCAAGACTCTCTTCAAATTAAAGCATCTGCACACAAAATATGAATGACAAATGTTTATTTTAAATGCAAGTTTACTCCTTATATGCTTTTCATTGGCAAACAATTAAACTATGAACATACAAAGAGCACATTTATCTTACTTTAACTATTTTATATGGAAAAGAGCACATTTATCTTACTTTAACTATTTTATATGGAATCAAGTAAAAGACTGTGTGATTATTGTAGTGAAGTTCTTAGTATCTTTCTTATTCGTATGACCTTCAAGAAAAAATAACAATATTAGAGAGTTGTTTAACTGCAGATATGTGGGTTTCTTTGTCTTTACCGACTTGATCGTCATTCTCCCCCAGTAGGCACACAGAGCAATACATTGACTACAAATAAAAATCTGATGCGCTAATTCGAAATGCTGATTTCGCTCAAGTGTATCAAAAAGATTATGATAATAAAACTAGAATGCACATATTTAAAGTGGGCTCACAGTTTACCTAATTTTGTTGCATTAAGTGTAGTGATTGTTCTACAAGCATGTTTCGTTAACTGTTCTGCACTGTTGACAGTAACTGGAACGTTCAGGTGCCTGAACTGTGGGGACGACAGGTGTCTGTGTTTATATCAGTATGACCAACAGAGAGTGCTGGAACTCTGCCAAAAGGACGCCACTGACCCGCATGAAGGTTAGAACACAGGGTTTTTTTTCTATCTTTTTAAAACCAAAATTTAAGCCAGCTTTTCTAGATTGATACAGAAGTTGTTCTACATAGACAAAACTACTTTTTTACTATTATAATCAACTACATGTATTATAAAGAAACATCGATGTATGTGTGTTTAAATATAATTTTTTACGTAATGAATCTGACAAAAAGCGTATTTTATTGTATCAAGTTAAAGTGCGCATTGAATTTCTAATCAATATCGAGTACAAATGGTACTTAAACCTATAAAAGAATCATAACATTTCGTAATGGACATCATCCAACAGAAAAGCACTTTTTTCTTATCATGTAAAGTGTATTACAATGGAAACAGGAAAACATAATGTGAGTGTTTCTCTAATTATTTTCATGTTATTTATTTGACTTTAATCTGTTTTACTTTGCAGGTGACAATTCTGAAGAACCAGTTAGTTCACTGCACGATGTTGACAAGCGCACTTTCCGCAATTTTAAATTTTCAAAACTGAGAAAACCCATATTCAATTTTAATAAGTTGAAGCTTCTCCCTAAGCTTAATATTCCAAAGCTTGAGCTTCCAAAACTAAACATTCCAAAACTTGACCTCCCTAAGCTTAACATTCCAAAGCTTGACCTCCCAAAGCTGAACATTCCAAAGCTTGACCTCCCAAAGCTAAACATTCCAAAGCTAAACCTTCCTAAGCTTAACATTCCAAAACTTGACCTTCCTAAGCTTAAAATTCCAAAGCTGACGCTACCCAAAATTAAGTTTCCTAAATTGAAATTCAAGCTCCCAAAGATCAATCTTCCTAAAATTAAGCTTCCTAAATTCAAATTTCCTAAAATCAAGCTTCCACATTTCAAGCTTCCAAAGTTTCCTCATATCAAATTCCCTACAAAACCAACATACCCGTATCCCGACCATTATGATGATGATGACCCTTATTATGATGATGATGATGATTATGATGATTATTACGATGATGATTGTGAATACGATGATGACCCGCCAAAACAATATCGCGTGAATCAAGGTTTTAATGTGAAGATCAGTGACCATGACGATCCAGGGGAGGAGGATGGGAAAAAAAATGATGACGATCCAAAGGGACAATCATCAGAATAATGACGGTGAATGATAAAAGCCGTTTAGACTTCAGTCTAATTTATTTATTTTTGTAAAGTCAAGGATTTTGTTTTGTGAGAAAGATACATATATATTTCCACATCGTAACATTTTAAAATCATTTCATCATGAAACTAAAACAAATTTACACGTATTTTAATCCTTTTTTATGATTTGCGCATCAACAAAATTCCTAAAAATATGAAAATATTGTTCTTAAATTATATCGACAATGGTGATATTTGGAAGGGTTTCGACAATAAAAATAATAAAATCTTGTTACTGTTGTTCTTTTGGGTTGTCAAGAAATTCCTGTATCGGAAATGCCAAGAAGACACTATTTAAATAACAATGCTTTAAATTTCGTTTTGCTGAACCATGTTAACAATGCATGATAATGTATGTGTCAAATAAAGAATAAGTATTTTGATTAAATAGGTACATGTATACATTATTTCAATGTCGTTGCTTAGAATTGATATTGTGTGACTACGGGAGAAAAGAAATAAGAATCATGAGGCCAATGGGCCACTTCGCTTACCTGAACAACAGTTCTTGTATCTATGTATAAATTTTAAATATGAAACTCATTTCTTGAATATAAATAACTTGCAAAATTTTCAAATGTTTTAAGATTTAAAAAAATCGTATTATCCTAGGATTAAACAAATCAAAGATAACAATATTAGAACATAAATAATGATATTCAATTCAATTCAGTTTTTCTCCTAAAACCATATGAATGGTACAAGAGGTAAAAACATATACACATACATTGTATTTACATATATGCAAACAGTTGGATGAACAGAGCTGTCTCATTTTACTTGTGGATAACATGTCTAATACATTTGAAAATACATAGTTTTGGGTTTTTTTCAATAAAGAGTTGGCATTCGACAATACATTACAGGACTTTATAGTATTTGGTTGGACATAGTATTTCCTTGTTAAATCTTTTCTAATTGAAGTTAATACGTTACATCCTAACAGGTAATGAAATTCGCCTCCAATTTGATTATTATTACACAGATTGCAAACTCTTTCGCGACATTGTAAATTATTCCATCGACCAATCTCTATTGGGAGACGGTGATTACTTGTTCTAAACTTCACAAGAATATTTCTTAATTTTCTAGGTAATGCATTTAAGTATTCTTCACAAACAAACTTTGCTTTAAAATTTGATAAAGTAGGTTACTGTTAACTATTTTAGTATAAATATATAATGTGACTGTTAGATATAATAACGAGCAAGGCTTGATGACCCTAGATCTATGGATATTAAAGATTTGATAATAAATAATTTGAAAATACCCAGACCTTTCTTCTGAGCCGTAATATCGCAATTGTTGTTGTAATGAAAGTACAAAGTCAAAGTAATTTGTACTGAAAGGCAATGAAAGATAATTATTTATGTTTAAAATCATTGGCAGATTCATAATCATTTAAAACAATCATACTTGAAAACTATACAAAAATGATAACAAGAAATAAATGTTAATATTTTATAACTTCAGGGGATGAAAAGAAACAAACCTGTGGCGCACATTACTTCGGTGAATTGAACGTTGTGTCCATCCTGGGGTCCCACTTTTTGTCCCGTCGAACGTTTTGAATGATTGATAATTCACATCGTTTCAGAATAGATTTATAGTAACTCTGATATAAAAAAAACAGTGTTCTTTTTTTAGAAGAATTTTAAATATAAACTTCTCTATATTCCTATGTTATAAATAACACTTCTTTTGAAATCCCATATTGAATCAGGAATGAAGTTTAAACAAGAAAATAAGCTATACTAGCATGACTGCTTCTTATCACTAAATGTAGCATAAAGAAGATCTTTTAAAACTAAAAATATTTCTTTCAATGAACATCGGGTCCCTCTAGAGGACACGACTTTTCTCGAAGGATAACGATTGGAACATTTTTTGAATTCTTACTTAATTTAACGAGATACGCTAATCAAAACAAATAAGGTGTTAGTGTAAGGCCATTACAACCTCTGAGACAAGTATGGTGGCAAATAATTAATTAGTTAGTGGTCTTAGATCGGAGTGTAACAATACAGTCAGTAAGAACACTAAGAATGCAATGATATTTATTACAGATAGGTTTTTTTTTTAACACATTCTGCACAAACCTCGGGTAACAAAATCTAACTTTAACATTCTGTGACCCCATTTTTATTTTAATTATAGTATAAACCCTTTTGTATCTTTCGTGAAATGAAACTCTTATGTTTTTGAAATACAATCTTATTAAATCGTCACACGATTTATCAAACTTAAGATAGAATTAAAGACCTGTAGATACTGATTATTGGCTACTGTTGAGGAACATCTCTTCAAGGACGGTTTAATTTAAAAGTTTGTAGCAAGTAAAGGAATAACTAACACCGGTAGTCCAATTCATATAATCATTTTCCTATCCAATATTTCAGACGTGGTCTTAAAAATGGAAAGATAAGATTTACGCTCGAGTGGTAATGCAATTATTAACAATTCAACAATTTTTTGCAAAAAAAAAAGAAGCATGTATGAAAAGAAAATTGTGTGAAAAAAATATAAAAAAGATCTGGGTCAAGTACGCAAAAGTGACCTCTTAGTTTAAAGCAACTGATAAATAGGACGAGGTGTTTCGCATAAACAATAGGAATTGTAAGGAACTGGACTACGCCCGTCTTTATTGAGGAAAGGGCTTTGAGTAACTTATACCACTCAAGGCGTTGTCTCTTAAAGTGTTCACAATAGACTGTTTAAACATTTTTTAAAAGGCGATATATTGAAATCGAAAAAACATGAATAGGTATTAAAATACTTTTTGTTTTTTAATTACTTTAAATGTTTACTTTTATATGGAATATTTTGTGCAATTAGGATGCGTGTAAGCATATCAATCAGTCAAAAAAACATAGACAATTTAAACAAGCAGGAACTGGGATTTAAATTTCTTAAAAAAAGAGAGTGTCTTGATATTCAACATCTTTCTTTTTTTCCAATTTCAAGCTGTGGATAAACATGAACAGAAGACAAGGCTTGTTTGGGGTATATTTAATTTTCATACATTTTCTACAACAGGAACTTGTTTTAAGTATCATTCCGTCTGGAGTAACATGGATACCACCGAGGTGGCACGGTTTACCATTGTACTGTCCAGAATGGTGTAACAGGGAAGAACTGTGCTGCAATTGTCATTCGATTACCGTTTTTGATTTCGATAACAATCCATGTCGAGCAAATGTTTCATCTCTTGGTGATTTGGTTGATAGTGGATGCAAAGGAAACACTGTTTTAGACCATACGTTCCAAAAACTCTACAAATTCCCGGATAATATGTGTGATTATCCCGGAATAACAAAAATTATTTTGTCAGGAAATTTTATTCTCGATATTCCACATTTATCATGTCTTTCGAACCTGACGTATGTAGATTTATCAAGGAATAAAATAACAACTCTACGGCAGGCCTCTTTGATTGGGAATAGAAATCTTAGGTTTGTAGACCTTTCTTTCAATTCTATTACTTACATTGATACAGGGGTCCTGGAATCGCTCTCTTTCCTCACCATGAATCTGAAAAATAACTCAATGACAACTTTAGACGTCACGGATTTGATGATATCAAGACCACTCTGTGAACTAGATGTTTCGTACAACGGACTGGAATCCATCGTGAACAACAATAACTGGACCGTCAACCTTACGCATTACTATGGATATGGAATGTATAACGTGAGTTACAATCATTTTAAATCTCTTCCAGATTGGAAAAAGATCGGATTTTCCTCTTTGAACTATCTAGGTAAAATATTACAACGTGGATATGACATACGACATAATCCAATTTCTTGTGACTGCAAGTTAGCAGAGCCTTTGGTTTTCTTCCGACCACTTTTAGCATTCGATCAGGATTTGTATGATATCAAATGTCAAAGCCCCAAAACACTGATGAATTGGGCAATGCGAAGTTTTTTCGAAGGGAACAGTATAATAGAGCTGGTTTGTAACTACACCGGGAATGGTCTTTGCCCTTCACACTGCACATGCGTCACAGAGCCAAGATATTTCAGCAAAAATCAAGGTAGAGTCATTTTTGCTACTATCATCAATTGTAGTCACTCAACTCTGCAGCGCTTACCGCATATTTTACCAGAAAGTGACGAAATTGAGTTTTATTTCACCGGAGATAGTATCAAGAACCTTCTAAACGAACACTACCTGCCTCGTGTGACGGTTTTAAAATTGCAGTCAATGCCTTATTTTGGAAAAATTGCATTAAAGAACTTAAAGAGTTTAAAACAAATTTATTTACCCAGGACGGCGCAGATTAATGGAATACCAAAAGAAATGTCCTTTTTTCATCCCTGTGTATTTCTTCACGAAGACAATTTTGTTATGAATTGCACCTGCTCTCTTCAGTGGATGACTGAATGGTTGTCATTGGCTGCATCTGAAAAATGTCGGAACAATTTTAAATTTCAGTGTTTGAGAGGAAATAAAACTGAAACTGCAAGTACATATCTACAAAACATGAACTGCAGTGGCCACACTCATAGATCAACATATGTGATTATTACCTCAATGTTTCTTGCAGCTCTCATTTTCGTATGTTGTGGTGTTGCAGTCTGCAAATTGAAATGCGAAATTCGAATATTATTAAGAGAATCAAAATTGGGAAGACTGATGAGGTTGCAAACAGCTTTGGACCAGGACCGGGTTGTTTTTATTTCATTTGATGGATCTAATCAATGCATTCACTCATTCATATTCACAAAATTAGAGCCTTTTTTGGTCAGGAATGGGTTTCATGTTTTCATACCACCACGTGACTTAGCCTTAGGGAGCGTTCGAAGTGAAGAAGCCGCATGGCAAATTTCCGCTTCTAGATACTACATAACGTTCCTCTCTTTACGTTATCTGGACGAAGACGTGTTCGAAACACGAAACGAGTGGAGGTGCATTTGGAATGGTTACTTGTCAGATAACAGAAAAGAATTGTTGGTATTGAATTACGACTTGCTGAAACTCTCCGATGTACCATGCAGCAAAATGAGAGCAGTCATGCGAGCAGGAAATATCGTAGACTTTGATGCAGGGGAAAAAACAATTTTATCTAGGATAGTAAAAACCTTTATTTACTAGTCATATTTTCTGGAAAATATACTTATGTGGGTATTACTTTATATTGTTGCTATAAAGCACAAGTTCACAACCATAGAAGATGCATTTTATTTCGGTAAGATACGAACGAAGGATTATTAAATTTAAAAAAATATATATATTATAGGTAATGTTGTCCAAATTAATCCCCAACAAATCCAAACAATTTATTTCCTGTGATAACTATAGTTCAATAAAGACGCCAGTAAAGCTCTTATAACCATAGTTAATTTTGTTTTAATCTTTGGAACTCCTCATGGGTAATTGTATTATGTAATTTTCCCATAAAATTATTCTAATATCTGTTCATTTTAAAAAACAATTTTATCCTCGGGTTTTTTGTTGTAAAATCTTTAGCTTACACATTTGTTTCTTCGTGGGAATTAATGTGAGTTAAATGTACGTGTTATAAAGTTCGCCATATGTTCAAAAGAACCACTTGCAATCTTAAAAACCTAATGGCTCTCTTCATCTGTGTGCTATTGCATATATTTGTCAATTTTAAATTCTTTTATAGGTATTCCTACCGAAAAACCTTTGACAAACAAAAAGATTACAGATTTTTTTTTGAGGAATTAAAACTATCTGGATGTTCAATTTAGCCCTTCAAATATGCGTAAAGAATTTTAGTTTCACTAAGCATAGAATTGATCTCAATTTATCTACCATTAAAAATTTCCCCCTACTCCTTTTCTTATTCATTGCAGTGAATAACCCAATAACATGTCTATTAGGGGCTGCCGATCTGTTAATATCAAAAATGCCTGGATACACTTTACTTTCAAAAAGGACAAACAAACAAGCACAGAAAGAAATACAAAAAAATATTTAAATTCGCTTTCTCAATGCTTTATATAACATATAAATAATGCATTATGGCACCGCATATGCGCTCACTAGAAGAAATGGTTTGTGTTATATTTATTTGTTTTAAATTAACAATTTCAAATTGATTTTCTAAAGAGCAATTTTACAGGTATGTTTATTTTTTCATTTGAATAAAATCATCATTATGCAAATTTTCGAATTGAAATCACTAATTCATTCAAATTAATCTGCACATCATTTTTGCGAGCATAAATTTTATCACATTTTTAAGCTCAACAAACAATTAAGTTAGTTAGATAATTACAGGTGGAGTTTACCTGTATCTTACCTGGATAATGCAATAATACAAGAATCAATAGAGTAAAGAAGTAATGTGTCTTTGTATAGGCGAATATTTATTTTTTATAAGTCTGCAATAATCCTGTTCGTATACTCAATTTTATTTTCAGTGATCTCACTCATCAATAATTCTAAAAAATCATTTATGGCCAACATGTTTCATCCAAACATGTTTACCTAAAATACTTTAAAAAAAAATCGAACGTAATGATTAGTTTATCTGACAAAGAAATCTATTTTAACATCAAAAATGTCAGTATACAGCAAAGCAAACATGTACATGATAATTCCGGAAACTATACTTAAGGAGGAAGTCTCGGTAAATATAGGAAAGAATGGCTAGCTATATATTTATACATCCCGGAATAAAGCTCACTATGTAGCCAGTCTTCTGTGGGAAGTCTCACTTTTGGGGAATTCTCACTTGACAACGACGGGTCCTTTTCGTTTGTTCCTGATCTTCCTTTCGGTTGATGTACTGCTGCTGTTTTATTTAATATCCAGCTCTGTCACTTGTTTCTTGTACACAATCGCCATTTCTCAAATCAAATCATTTTAAAATTATACTGGTATTCACTACAGTTCAAAGTTATTCTTTGGTAATGATATTGTATCATATGATACTTTTACTTATTAGTTTTGTTACTGACTACAGAAATATATCAGTATATATATATATATATATATATATATATAACCTAATAAGTGTTTTGTTTTCCCGAGGACTATAAAATGAGACATTTATTTCACATGAAGCGATGATCTTTAAAAATTGATGTAAAAGAGACCTTACATATTGTCCAGTGTAACACGTACGAACTCTTCAAAATTCTCATTCTCAACTTTCTTTCAAATTGTCTTTAAAAATCTTTGCTGCACCTTGTTCACTTAAAATGTTTTGTTGCTATTTAATTTTAAACGTTTTCTCCCTTTCCTATGTAGAGGTTTGAGTAAAACGCCGTCAATATTATATCATGTATTATTACAATATAATGTATAATGTAATGTATAATACAATACATAATAATATAATATAATATATCACCATTTAATATGTTACAATATAATACTATATAGTACAATATCGTAAAATATAATACAATACTGATTCAGAATATATAAAAATATACAATATAACTAGACTCTTGTTGCTATAGCAACAAAAAGGTCTTCCGTACCTTATGTATTAATCTTAAAAAAAATCATTTGTCTTGTAAAACGAAAATGGATATAACAGATACTGGATAATGGAATTTCCCACTTATCATTTCTATGTAAAACAAAACAAAAAGACAAAAAGTCAATTTTTGAGTACTTTCTGTGACGACCGGAAGTTACGCCGGATCAGACAGAACATAGAAGACATATCCTCATACATTGTTCTGTCTTTCCTTAAAGTTTTGATGTTCAAGTTTTATTTACTTATGAGATCTCGCTGAGAAAATGTTTGTGTTTCAGGACCGGAAACGAACAAACGGAAGTGATTAAGGAAATTAAAAGTAGATATTTTTAGTACATTTACCTACGGTACGTTACTGTTCATCACACTGAGTAAATTGTTTAAAAAAATCTAAACTTTAAAAAAAAACTTCATTTTGCTTGAACGCTTCGAGTGAGAACCGGAAGTGACGGACGACCAAATGAAACCCGTTAAACACATGTTCAATCAAATGTCTTTCATCTATATAAGTTTTGTATCTTGGTCTCTTACAGTTTCTGAGATCTCCGGGTACAAAATTTTTATAAAAGAAAACTACCTGAGATATTTGAGATGTCTCACCGGAAGTAGAATTTTTTCGTTTATTTATCCATGTGTAGATGAACTTTTGTATTTTTGTTGCTAAAATGTAACTTCCATGCTAAATAACCCAAATATTATTAAAAAATCAAATTTTGGTGTACTTCCTGTGACGACCGGAAGTTACGCCGGATAAAACAAAATATAGTAAATACATGTTCATACATAGGTCTATCATCCCACAACGTTTGGTTGTTCAAGTCGTGACCGTTTTTGAAATCTCGTCGAAATCAGTTTTTTTGTCTCGGGACAGGAAACGGACAAACGGAAGTGCTCAATGAAAAATTAATTTATTATTTGTTGTGTACTTGCCCATGGTACATTATTGTTCATCGAGCTAACTAATACTATCAAAGGAAAACAGTTAAACTGATAAATAGCTTGATTCGTTTGAACTCTTCCGGTGTGGACCGGAAGTGACGATCGACAAAATAAAACCAGTTAAACACATCTTCAATAAAATGTTTATCATCCATGAAAGTTTCGTGTCTTCATCACTTATAGTTTTTGAGATCTCGTGGGAACAAAATTTGTTATAAAAAAGTTACTTAAGATAATTGAGATATCTCACCGGAAGTAGAATGTTCTTGTTTATGTATCATCGCTTAGATGACACATGTAAGGATTTATACTATCAGATTCATTCTATGTAAAATAAGTTAAATACATAAATATAATAATTTTTAAGTACTTCCGGTGACGACCGGAAGTTACGACGAACAAAACAAAATAGTTTAAACACATCTACAAATATAGGTCTATTATCCCACAAAGTCTGGACGTTCAATTGTTAGCCGATTCTGAGAACTCGAGGGAACAAGGTTTTTTGACGCGGGACAGGAAACGGACGACCGGAAATGATTTTTGAAAAAATGAAAAACATGCCTCGAGATATTATCATTCTCTATCATCTCTGAAAATTTCAGGAAAATCTATCCAGCCATCTCTGAGAAATTCTGCCGACAAAAAAGGAGAAAAAAAAAATAATAAGAAAGAAAGAAAGAAAGAAACAAAAAACACTACAATCACTATAAGGTCTTCCGTTGGAAACGGAAGACCTTAATAAAATATTAATCAGATGATTCAATATCTGGTGAAAAAAATCATGATATATTGTACAACAAACACACATATCAAGTAAGTTTGAATGAGATATCAATAACAAAGTTTTCTTTGGATCCTTGATAATGAAGATTAAGCTCTGTATCTGAAGATACATGTAGCCTTATTTTCAAAATCCAAATTAAAGTCACAAGAACCATGAAAGTTTGTCAGAATAGTATTTTTTTCAACAGTCAACCTGCATTAACCTCCTCAAGCATCCTAAACCTTTGGCTCAGATTCAGTAACCAAGTCTGTCAAGTACATCAGTATCGCGAGATGCTTCCAAATTTGGTAAAGATTACAGTAAAACACGCTTATAACGAAGTCCCAGGGAACGGCAATTTTACTTCGTTATAAGCGTAATTCGTTATATCTGTCAAGTTTACAGTATGTAATAAAGTCACGGGGAATGAAAATCACGTCGCTGTAAGCGTCAATTCTTTATAAGCGTGTTCGCTATAACCGTGTTTTACTCTTAACCTCGTCCAGCATCCGAAACATATGGCTCAGATTCATCATTCAAGCATGTTAAGTGCATCAGTATCATAAGATGCACAATCCATACAAGTTTGATGAAGTTAGGACCAGTAGTAAGTAAGATATAGTCATCAAAGAGCACCTGATTCAAACACTTTAACCTGTTGCAAAAATCAAACATAACCTCTACAGCATCCAAAACCTATGGCTCAGATCCATGGCACTACTTACGTGAAGTTAGGACCAGTATTAAGATATAATCATTAAAGGGCACCTGCTCGAAAATCCTTAACCTCATCCAGCATCCAAAACCTCTGGCTGGGATTCAGCATTCAAGCCTGTCAAGTGCATACTAGTAAGTATCATAAGACGCACCATTCATGCAAGTTTAGTAAAGTTAGGACCAGTAATAACTAAGAAATAATTATCAAAGGGCACATGCTCCAAAAAATTTAACCAGCTCTTAAAACCTTAACCTTATCCAGCATCCAAAACCTTTGGATCAGATTAAGCATTTAAGCCTTCAAGTGCATCAGTATCATAAGTATCATCCATGCAAGTTTGGTGAAGAACCAGTAGTAGGGCAACTGCTCTAAAACACTTGAACCTTCTCTAAAAACCTTAACTTTCTCCAGCATCTGAATTTCATTTTTTTATGTCCATAGATAGGTCCAGATGAACATTCATGCCAGTTTTGTGAAGGTAGGACAGGTAATAACTTGTATTTAAGATTCAGGACCTGCTCCAAAAACTTTAACCAGGTCCGGACGCCGACGCCCGGGGTGTAGCAAAAGCTCCCCTGACTTCGTCTCGGTGAGCTAAAAATGAAGATTAAAAGTACTAAGAGAAATAAAGATGTATTCAGTACTAGATTAATTACGATATACTTAGTACAAAGAATTAATACACACGAAATGATAAGGCACATACAATTAAAGGACATCTCTACAGTGTATTTAATCATGTCTGATCTTTCTCCCTAAAACATTAAACCGTTTAAGTAAAGGACGTAAGCCTCAAACTATCCATTTTGTGAGAGAAAGAACTAATTTTTAAACTTGAAGTTTATATCCTTCTTGAATATATACTTGTTTTGTTTTAGGAATATACATAATCAGATAAACCTGTTGACAATAATGGCAAATGAAGTCTTTTGTACATTTTTGTGTATATTATGAATTTATTCACTCTACTCCTGACCAATATCTCCACGCATTCTGATGTTTGAGAGAGCCTTTTCAATTACTCAAACAAAATTCAAGGAAGTAAATGTGGTTTAAGTACTGGGAATACTGAATGTACAGTTTTAAGGTGGAATAGCACACCTGGAAAAAGTCACTTAAATTAACAATAAATTATTTGATTACGAAAGATATACTGATAAATAAACTGTACATATGTCAAATAAGCGAAAAAATTGTTAGGGGATGAAAAAATTAATATCTAAAAAATTCAGTTCAGTAAGTAACAACAAAAGCCCCTACGGGATTCGAACTCGGGATGTACGGGTCACAAGCTCGACACTTTTTTTTTTATCTTTTATTGATCAACAATCAATTATCACAATCATCACATTAACTATCACAATCACAGTCTACATGTCAACACTTCATAATAAAATCTTTTAAAAAATAAACAATAGTACACCTTCTGTTTCCTTTAAAAGTGGATTTTTCTTCAAAAACGTTTTTGAAAACATTTTTCTGTTGTCTTGTAATATACACATATAATGATAGTTGTAATAAATATAATGTCTGAGTAAATATTTGCAAAATCTTTTACAATCCATTTTTTGATTATTTTGCAACAATATTTGTCTCCTTCTATAAATAGTAAATCTACATATTGATATGAAAAAATTCACAAAAAATGTATTCACATTTTTCATGACATTAGGAAATGCCGTCACCAAAATATCATCAATATGTAATACATTGTATACACTATTTTCACAGTCCTTCAATAGCGATTCCAAATGATATATTATAAAATCTTTCTTAAATTCCTGCACTTCTTCACATTTTACAAACATATGCAATAAATCTTCGCATTCTTTTTTACATAACGGACATTTGTTTGAATCTGTTTTACAGATTTTTCATATGTAAAAATCCCATTATGAAAAATCTTAAAATCAAGTTCTACAACATCTGGAGGTTTGCCAACTCCTCTTAATATACTCCATCTATTATCCAATATAGATGTATTATCTATTTGCAGTTTTCCTTTCCAGTATTCGTTTGATATTGGAGGGTTAAACAGCTTTTGTATTAACATTTTGTAAAAAAAATCTTTACTGTACATGAAGAAAACCCATATTTGTTGTTTTCTACACAAAGCGAAACATTTGGAAGCAATGCTTCTTTCACATAAACAGAATTTTGTACAATATTTTTCCACTCTTCTGGTAAAACAGATAATAATGTTGCATAATCATCTTTAGTGGGCTTTACTTTAATTTCTGAATCATATTCATGTATCAGTTCTACTATACAAGATACAGGCAAAAATCCTGGTATTACTTCATATGAAATGTCTCTGATATGTGTGATACCTGCTTTTATAAAATATACCCACAATAGTGTTTTGTTCTTATTAACATTTTTAGGATTGAAAAACAAACAGTAATTAAACACATCGTTTCTATTTTCATTGTAATCAACATTATCCTTCACAGCATACCATGCACTAAACATTTCAACATAAAAAGGAGGCAGACATTGCAAATCCTTTTTATTCAACTGTAAAAGAAATATTTCAACACCACCTCTCAAATCACAAATTTTTGATAAAAAATAGCTAAAAGTATGTTTCCATACTAGTTGTTTTGTAGGACACAAATATTTGGCTAAAAGCTTAAGTCGATACGACAGCATTTTCAAATAAATATCATCAATCTTTAAACCACCATTTTTATGTTCACCAACAATTGTTTTATATGACACTAAATGCGTACCATAATTCCATAGAAAATTAATACATTCTCTTTGAATTGTATCTCTAGCCCAAAATGGAATAGAAATCACAGACAAGGAATACCATAATTTTGACATCAACAAGGTATTTATAACACTACCTCTTCCATGTATTGTCAACTGTCTTTGTCTCCACATATTAAGAATTTGTTTTATATTTTGTACTTTGTGTCTCCAATTCAAATTTTCACACTCTTCTTTGTTTCTACCAAAATAAACTCCAAGGATTTTCAAAATATTTGTTTCAATTACATTAATTAATTTTCTTTCATTTTCCAATAATCTTCCTGAACCTATACACATAATTTCAGACTTCTGAACATTTATTTTGGCACCAGAGGCTCTGCCATACAATTCAAAAATCTTGAATATCTCAAAAAGTGACCTTTTATCACAAACCGACAATGTTGTATCATCTGCATGTTGAAAAACCAATGCAGTTCTATCGGACAAAGGAATATTTATACCCCTAATATAATCATTACATTTGACTGCACAACTTAAAGGTTCTGAGCATAATACATACAATAAAGCAGATATTGGACAACCTTGCCTTACCGAGTTTTTGATTGGAAAATATTTTGTAAGATGACCATTACTTTTAACACTACTATAAATTCCTGTATAAAATATTTTTACCCATTTTCTAAAATAATCTCCAAAACCAAATACTTTCAATACCTCTTACATATATTCATGACTAACTCTATCAAAAGCTTTTTCTTGATCAATTTTTACAATGTAACCTTCCATTTCATCTATTTCAGTCATTTCTATAATATCTCTTATACTTACTAACGTGTCAGCAATATCTTTTCCAATAATGCAACATGTCTGACTATCAGAAATTATGTTTGGTAAAACATGCTTGAGTCTATTTGACATAATTCTTGCAATGATTTTGTAATCAACATTCAAGAGACTAATAGGTCTCCAGTATTTTAACAATCTTTTATCACCTTTCTTTTTGTATAATAATGTAATGACACCCATTTTCATAGAATGTGACAATGTTTCTTTTTCTTCTATTTCTAAAAAAAGTTTGTACAATACATTTTTCAACTGTGGTAAAAACCTTTTATAAAATTCGACAGTCAATCCATCAGGACCAGGACTCTTATTGCTGGCCATTTCTTTTAAAGCTTGCTCTATTTCTTTAACACCAATATTTTTGTCACACAGTTCAACATCACTTTCATCAAGTTTTGTATCGACTAATGACAACAACTTATTTTTACTTTCACATTCTATAGTTACACATGAATACAAATTGGAATAAAAATTGTATTGCATATCTAAAATAGAGTCAGCATTTTTCTTAACTTCACCTTTTTCATCTAACAATTCTTTTACTTTATTTGACTCTTGTCTGCTTTTTTCTAAATTCAAAAAATATTTCGTACACTTATCTGATTCATTCGCCCACTGTGCCTTAGACCTTAGTATGGCACCTGTACATTTTTGATTTTCATATTCACAAAGATCAGTTTTAAGTTTTCATATTTTTCAATGTCTATACAATTACCATCAGCAATACTTTGTGACAATCTTTGCAAACTGTTTTGATTTCTAAAATACTCCTTATTTCTTTCTTTTGCTCTATTTTTACTATAAATTTGTGACAACTTTTTAATTTTATACTTCAAATTATCCCACCAGACTAAAATTGATTGTTCAAATAATATACATTTCTTTTCTTTTTCAATAAGTTCTTGAACTTTGTTAACATACATTTCATCGTACAATAACAAATTGTTATGGATCCAAACACCTGGACCTCTTTCACAGACTTCTGTGTTAAAATTCATTACAATCATAGAGTGATCACTCATTGTTGTTTCTACATAAAATATGTTTCTCACATAAACACAAAGAATTTTTGCAAATAAAATAAAATCAATTCTACTTTGTACAAGCATCCCTTCTCCAATAACTTTCCTAGAAAAAACCTTTTTTCTTTCAACCACATCATGCTCAGTCATCATATCTGTCAATGCTTTGTAACTCTGGTCATACTTATGTACTGTTTTACCACATCTATCTATCTCAGCAAGAGTATTATTAAAGTCTCCCATAATGATTAACTCTGTAGAACGTGACATAACATTTGTAATATTTTTTAAAAACAATACCCTTTCTCTAACATCATTAGGTGCATCTACATTTATAATATCATAATTGCTGTTATTTTCCGTGTATTTGACATGCAAAAATCTACCATCAAATCCATTTACCATTTCAATATTTGATTTAATATCATTTCTAATTAAAAATGCTACTCCTTTGGATGAAACATTTACACTATTATGATAAATAACACCATTCCACAAATGTTTATAATTATCAATAAAATCATCTTTCCAGTGAGTTTCTTGCAATGCAACAATATCATATTTTCTTTCGTCAAATAAACTAAACACCATTTTCATTTTATCAATGTTCACCAAACCTTACAGTTCCACGAGGTTATGAAAACCATTACTAAAATGAAAAATGTAATTATTCGCTCCATTTTATTTGTTCTTTTTCGACTTGGTTTTGCTTTTATCTTTCGTTTTCTTTCTCTTCTTTTTCCCCGTTATCATCACTTCTGTATCAGGATCTGATTCCGAACTTTCTTTATCTCTGTCACTTGTACGCATTTCACTATCGATGATTTCTGAATTTTTATTTTCCTTTACTTTTTCTTCGGTCGGAATTTCACTTTGAGTTTGGTCTTCGTTTTCTCTCGTTTTCTCCTGATCTAATTCAACTGAGGCCTGTGTTCCTATAACATCTACTGGTGTTTCCGTTTCCCCGTCAATGGCCTCTTCGTCCTTGTGTACTTCGTCATCGTTCTCTATATTCACCTCTCCAGAGTGCTCTTCCCATTCACAATTTTCATCGTCACCCGATTCGTTTCCACCCTGTTCACTCATGCGACACGAACACTTGTGTTCCCATTCACCGCAATCATCACATCGAAAAGACTTGCATGTTCTTGCATAGTGACCCTGGCCCTTGCATTTAAAACAGACGAATTTTGGACACGCTCTAAAAAGATGATCACTTGCGTAACACAAAGAACACACTTTTAACTGGCCATTATGAATACATCTGTAATAATCTTTCTGGAATTTCATTGTATAGGGCAGTGATGTAATGTTTTCAGGTAGTTTGATTTTTGCGTACCTAGTACCGTCTGCTATTGTTGTTCCAGGATAGAATCTCCTATTGATTGGGGACAAAAGTTCAACCCCCATAGATCGTAAAGACATTTCAATTTCTGCATCGTCTATATAAGCAGGCAGGTGCATGAAACTAACTACGATTGAACTAGGAACAACTTCATGGCATTCGAATGTGTTTTGACCTATTTTTATCCTCTCTAAGAGGTACTGTAAGGTGGCTCTCCCTTCTAATGTTATTTCATAAAAATTTCCCGATTTCGGGACACATGCAAGCAGACTACCAACACCACAGTTATCATGGACAAATTTGATAATTTCTTCAGGTTTCACTGAGGAATTATCTTTCACATTCACAAATAAAGTGTTTTCTTTACGATATTTCCTGTTCACAAACAAATTCTGTGATCCGCCAAGATGGCGACCCCTAGACGTGGCTGCCATCCCCGCTTGAAACGTTATTTACACTTTGTAATAATTCACTACTATATATACAGTACAAGTAAAAAAAAACCACAAGTATAAACATAAAGTTTGTCTATAGAAGACACAGTTCGGTGGTTCACTTCAAATAGTAAACACGCTCGGTTGTATTCGATCAGCCAAAATATACGTGCTCACCTTGCCATTTGCAAACCGGAAGTCCCATAGATAGGTCCAGATGAACATTCATGCCAGTTTTGTGAAGGTAGGACAGGTAATAACTTATATTTAAGATTCAGGACCTGCTCCAAAAACTTTAACCAGGTCCGGACGCCGACGCCCGGGGTGTAGCAAAAGCTCCCCTGACTTCGTCTCGGTGAGCTAAAAATGAAGATTAAAAGTACTAAGAGAAATAAAGATGTATTCAGTACTAGATTAATTACGGTATACTTTCTCTACAGTGTATTTGATCATGTCTGATCTTTCTCCCTAAAACATTAAACCGTTTAAGTAAAGGACGTAAGCCTCAAACTATCCATTTTGTGAGAGAAAGAACTAATGTTTAAACTTGAAGTTTATATCCTTCTTGAATATATACTTGTTTTGTTTTAAGAATATACAAAATCAGATAAACCTGTTGACAATAATGGCAAATGAAGTCTTTTGTACATTTTTGTGTATATTTTGAATTTATTCACTCTACTCCTGACCAATATCTCCACGCATTCTGATGTTTGAGAGAGCCTTTTCAATTACTCAAACAAAATTCAAGGAAGTAAATGTGGTTAAAGTACTGGGAATACTGAATGTACAGTTTTAATGTGGAATAGCACACCTGGAAAAAGTCACTTAAATTAACAGTAAATTATTTGATTACGAAAGATATACTGATAAATAAACTGTACATATGTCAAATAAGCGAAAAAATTGTTAGGGGATGAAAAAATTAATATCTAAAAAATTCAGTTCAGTAAGTAACAACAAAAGCCCCTGCGGGATTCGAACTTGGGATGTACGGGTCACAAGCTCGACACTTTACCCACTCGGCTATGAAGTAAGATACATATCACAGTCAAAAAAATCATTTTAATTAAACGAAATGACGTTTCGATCAGAGGTCAGCCATTTTTTGATGATGTGTTATTCCACAATATATCCTGGCTGTTGAGAGTGGGAATGCAATCATGTCAGTAATATATGAACTTCAGTGCTTTTGGAAAATAAAGCTGCGTCTGGCACATTTAAATTCGTTACAGGCAGTTTGGGTGGATAGAAGTAGGGTGATGTCACAATAGACATTATGCCAATGATTTTTTATTATAATTTGTTCTATATTTGTCTACTATATTTAACGTAAGAGTTATCGTTTATAGATCTAAGTTATCGTTCATTTATTTACGCTTTATTGGTCACTGGGTTGTTCCGTTCTCGATGTTACTATATTTAGATTTGGATTCTCTTCGAACCTGTTTGGTAGGTTTACGTAGTAGCTTATGAGGGGTGTTGCCGGATGTCGCTATATTTAGTATTTTGAGTAGTAAAACTTGTTTGGTTAGTTTGATGGCTATATATACGGGGTGTGGGCTGTTTTTTACGAGAGGAGGTCTGGACGCCGAGCAGTTCGAGTTTTATTTTAGCCCTTGCTGTGTGAACTTGGGTGTGGCTCCCTTGCTGTGTGAACTTGGGTGTGTCTCCCCTGCTGTGTGATCTCGGGGACATGTAGCCTATGCGGACTCGATAGTGTTGCTGATGCAAGACCTGATTGCCTACAATATCTGTATTTTTATTGCCACAACTCAGTAAGTTAAACTTTACGATATTTTTGTCGGCTGATGAATTGTATTGCTATTTATTACATAAATTGTCTGGAACGTGTTTGATCATATTCACCTACAAGAACTAGAACGTATTACTATGTGTACTATAATGTCTTTAATTTACTTGTTTTTAAAGCAATAGCTATTAGTGGGTTTGCATAAAACTTATGTTTGTAATGATTTATTAGAAAATTGTGTGTTAATTGTAGGTGACCAATTTTGTAATTCTTAAGTTATTATTAACCTGAGGGGACGGGGTGGATTTTGGTGGATCGTGGTGGAGCGTGGTGGATCGTGGTGGAACCTGGTGGAAAGTGGTGGAACGTGGTGGGGCGTGGTAGAAAGATGTGGATGATGCAGGAGATTATGGAGGCCCGTTGAGAACTATGTTTAATTATTTCTTTGTACATATGTAGATAAATTTATTGTTTATTTTTTTTATATTGTTGTTGTTTATTGGAAAACAAGAGTCATCCATATGATTTAATAAGGGGTAAACGTTAAAAGAACCCATCACAACAGGTCAGTTGTGACAGGTGACAACGCACGTTTTCCTTACTTTACTAGGTAACATTTTCAAGGACACCGTGCCCACTTACTGGAAGAGTGGATTGTTTATAGTCAGGTTACTTTGACTTTTACGTTAGTCAAAATTGTAAATTCAGAAACACTATAACGGAAGATTTATTTTAGTGTTTCCCTATTGAGCCACCTTTACCCGTGTTATTTAGGGATTTTGACATTACATGTGTTTCTGGCAAATGTATCGTTTTATTCTTGATTCACCTTAAGGCTATATTATAGGGGTTCAATATATGCAAGTGAATAATTTTCCCTGGCATTGTCAATTAATGTACATTATCTTTAGAAAAGAGTGGATAGCTTTACTGTCCTTTTTTTTAAAATGAACACTTACAGTCAACTTTATTGGATTTTTTTTTTAATTTGCATAGATTCTATCAAATACCATTAAGTATTACATAATACATGTAAAACTATCCTATACGTCCGTGTGCAACTTTCTTGCATCTCTTTTGATGTCGTAATTGACACATGAAAGATTTTAAACAAATTTGGTTTAACCTCACTCCGTGAAAAACTCTCTTACATGTAACTTTACAAAAATAAGATGTGAACCTTGCTGATCTAATAGACTGATACCAAATAAGTGTTGTATGGTCTAAAGGAAAGTAGAATAACAAGAAAGAATTAAATGTATTGTGACGGGGAAAGTAAAAGCAAGAAGGACCAATTTACTAGCATTTTTTAAAACAAAAATTCAATTATACGTAATATAATAAGATGTTAATTTAGGATTTCATTTTGTAAAATACATACATACCACTATGTATGCATGTGACATGTACTTGAAATTTATATTGAAATATAAGAACAAGCAAACATAGCAACAGGGAAGTAACTTTTAACGCCCAAAGCGAGCGTATAACGAGAGGTTTCAGAAACATGACGACGTCTTTCTTCGTCTGAATAGCAGGTCTTTCCTTTTCCTAAATCATTACAAGTCCTGCCTGTTGAAGGTGGCGTATTAAGCTGTCGTTGTGTTTGAAAATGGCAGTTTACACAAAACAAGATAACCTCTATTAGTCTTCTAAGTTTTGTTTTGTTTGGAATACTTACTTTCGTATGTGCGAAATTGATATGCGCATATGCACATTACGCTTTACGTGTTTAAATCAATTTAAAACGAACAAAGAGGGTAAAAAAATTAAAAGCTCAAGTAAATAGACAAACAACAACGTGCGCTGCATAACAATCAGAGGTACTTCGATTTGCAAAAATTCAATATTACATTTCTTCGGTATAAAAGAGCGGTCTTATTTATGGAATACGTTACATTGACGACTGTGACGAAAATTGCTGCAGCGTTAATTACATACAATCATAGCATGTTCATTTTTTGTCAGGTTTGTAGGGAGGATCATTGTATAACACCACCAGGAAGTGCACGCAACGAATAGATCTAAAATTACTGTCCTAAATAACTGGTTAGTTTAAAACAGAGTGGGCTTGTTATATGTATACCGGTACATGTATACATGTCAGCCGTTCTTATTCGTATTGAAAGCTGTTGCTCAATATGGAGGTAAATATCTTTTTAAAGGCATCCTTCCTTTTCCTATATGTACTTAGACAATGTGTTGTTCTAGGAAATAATCCGTTTGGAGTGGAATGGATGCCGCCGAATTGGCACGGTTTACCGTTATACTGCCCGGAATGGTGTGAGAGTACCGGTAATCGGTATATGAACAGTATAGAACTGTGCTGCAATTGCCATTCGAATAGCGTTTTTGATTTCGATAACAATCCATGTCGAGCAAATATTTCATCTCTTGGTGATTTAGTTAATAACGGCTGCAAAGGAAACACTGTGTTAGAGCATAAATTTCAAAGACTGTACAAATTCCCGGATAATATGTGTGATTATCCCGGAATAACCAAAATTATTTTGTCAGGAAATTTAATTCTTGATGTTCCGAATTTAGCATGTCTGTCCAACTTGACGTATTTAGACTTATCCATGAATAAAATAACAACTTTACGGCAGGTCTCTTTGATTGGGAATAGAAATCTGAGGTTTGTAGACCTTTCTTTCAATTCTATTACGCAGATTGAGACAGGGGTCCTGGATTCGCTCTCTTTCCTCACCATGAATCTGAGAAATAACTCCATGACGACTTTAGACGTCACGGATTTGATGATAACAAGATCTTTCTGTCAAATAGATGTGTCGTACAATAGACTGGAATCTGTCGTAAACAGCAAAAATTGGACAGTCGACCAAACTAACAATTATGGAACTGGAGTTTACAATGGAACTTATAATCAGTTAAAATATATCCCAGACTGGAACAAAATCGGTTTTTCCTTATTAATAGGTAAAATGTTATATCGTTCATTTGACATACGGCATAATCCGTTTTATTGTGACTGTAACTTAGCACAGCCTCTGGTTTTCTTTAGGCCGATTCTTGTAGCAATTGATCGTGATTTCTTCTATGTCAGGTGTGATGGTCCACAACAACTGACTGGCCAGACATTGCCCAGCTTCGTGAAGGGGAACAATATTACACAGCTCGTGTGTAACTACACGGGGGTCGCCCTCTGTCCCCCACAATGCGCATGCGTAACAGAGCCTAGATATTCCAATAAGAAAAACCTCCATGTCATCCTTGTCACTATCATTACTTGTAATAACTCGTCATTATACCGCTTACCGCACATTTTACCAGAAAGTGATGAAATCGAGTTTCGTTTCACCGGAAGTGGCATCAAGGAACTAACGAACGAGCATTATTTGCCTCGTGTGACGGTCTTGAAATTGGTGTCAATGCCTCGTTTTGACAAAATTGCATTGGAAAACCTCAAGAGTCTAAAAGAACTATCTTTACCCCGGAAGGCACAGTTGAATGGAATACCAAAAGAATTGTCCTTTCTTCATCCCTGTGTGTTTCTTCAAGAAGATGATTTTGTTATGAATTGCACGTGCTCCCTTCAGTGGATGATTGAATGGTCGTCGTTAGTCGTCTCTAGTGAATGTCAGAAAACTTTCGAGTTTAAATGTTTGACTAAAAACAACATTGAAACTGCCAGGACTTATCTACAAAACATGGACTGCACAATTCCCACTTCTGATACCATCTATCTGACACTGACCTCAATGTGTCTCGCTTTGCTGATCCTGCTTTTATTTTTGACTGCAGCGTGGAAACGGAAATGCGAACTCAGACTGCTTATAAGGGAAACAAAACTCGGCAAACTCTTGAGGTCGCAAGCAACTTTGGACCAAGATCGTGTGGTTTTCATTTCATATGATGAATCTAATCAGTGCATCCATTCATTTATTTTTAAAACATTGGAGCCTTTATTGGTCACGAAAGGGTTTCACGTTTTCATACCACCACGTGACTTAGCCTTAGGGAGCGTTCGAAGTGAAGAAGCCGCATGGCAAATTTCCGCTTCTAGATACTACATAACGTTCCTCTCTTTACGTTATCTGGACGAAGACGTGTCCGAAACACGAAGCGAGTGGAGATGCATTTGGAATGGCTACTTGTCAGATAACAGAAAAGAATTGTTGGTACTGAATTACGACCTGCTGAAACTCTCCGATGTGACATGCAGCAAAATGAGAGCAGTCATGCGAGCTGGAAATGTCGTAGACTTTGATGCAGGGGAAAATACAATATTATCCAAGATAGTTCAATTATTTCATAATTCATATTTTGACAGATAATAAGTGTTGAGAACAAATTGGAGAGTACACGTACAGTTTGCATGCAGTTTAACGTATGGAGAGTCTTCCTAATCCGGCACGCAAACATAGTGCAGTGATTTTGCTTGAATTATATATAGAATTTTCTCTATGCGCTCATTTAATCGCTCGAATGCAATGGCACTAATGTATAAGTATGCACCTTTTTATGGAATAAAACGTCAAACATTCTTTAAATATTTCTACAAATGGTAGAAATTGTGTTTAGAATGTTTAATTATTATTGTTTCATCATGTAGTCAAAGTAATGGATACTCTCACTTTCAATTTTATAAGCATCATACTAAAACCGCGAATCGCGATCGTTTTTAAAACACTTAACAGACTAGTTGACTTGAGGGATGACATGTTATAAACTCTTTTCCACGTGCTACATATTCTGAATAAGTTTTGTCTGTACATACATGTATAATATTTACGTAATAAATTAATTCAAGTTTCAAATTATGGTGTTTTTAACTGGTTTGGTCGTTACACATGTAACAGAGACCTCTAGTTATCCTTTAGAAAACGATTTTGTAGAACTTTTGTCGACAATTTCTGTTTTAAATATTTCAACAAGTCTTACAATATATTAGCAAACGCCTTCTTCAGGGGGAATTTAATAGGAATCAAGTGCCTTTACTATTTGTATGCACTGAATAAGATGTGTTCATTATCACAGCTGTCAAGTTCTCTAATAATATCCACATCACAGCTGTCAAGTTCTCTAATAATATCCACATTTAAAAGGACAGTTCTGTTGAGTCTATTATTTAAATTGGTAAATAGGTGCATATTCATGAACCTTGTCTGGTTTTATTCTGTAAGAGGGTCGTGGCCATTTTTACACTATATTAATTTCCTTAAAAAGAATAGCTCTGTATGGGTTTTGTTTCTTTATTTAATAATAGTTTAAGCTAAAGACATCGTATCTGAAAAATACAATGAAGATCTGGTGTTTAATTTCTTGACCACGCTGCTGCTTTGATGTTTGATTATATTAAAAGCGATTAAGATTTATCAGTGTATCTTCTTTTATTACACCTGTATAATTAAAACATGACTAATCTAATATCAAGGCATGACATAAAAATTTAATATAAAAAATACACCTGTACAGATTCCTTACACATGTTACAAAATAACCTCAGCACTGTGCTGCTCTTACGTAAAAATATCTCTCCAAACAATTTAAAAGCTGACATGAAGCCTTCACATCGGATGCCCTATATAAGGGTGAAAGCACTATTCATGCTCCAGTGCTTTCGTGTATTTTATTTTCGTGCTGTGAATACATCACATTGGATGTAAAGTATGTAGAAAAACATATAACAGAGCACCAAAAGGGAATTTACTATTAAACACCGAACAAAACGGACTGAAATTTCAAAAATGTGTCTTTACAGAACAGCCCGTTATATTCCTCTGTTATGACTTTGCACACGCATAAAACATAGTCAGTAGATCGTCCAGATATAGGGTGTTATTTTTTGAAGCACAAAAAATTATCACAAGATGTTACCTACTTAAAACTATCACATATACTTTATATACTATGTGCCCGGGTCATCAATATAATTAAAGCGTTATTCACTGTTTGAGAACTGCACACGTGTTTGGTGTGCACTAGAAGCAAGACAACGTGCCGTTTTTGTGCACGATAATGGGTTTTTCTGATTCTTGCAAAGAGTTTTACTTCCTTCTTGAGGGTGGTTATTTATTCATCCCCCCCCCCAAAAAAAAAGGTTGTGTATTTAGAAGCCTGCGCAATTTGAATGCCTCGACAGAAAAGCAATCGACAGTAAATTTCTCAAACGCTTTACCGGTAAATTTAACCGTGTAGCAGTAGAGGACCACTGAAATAAAACAACGACAAATTACACTTATGACTTCATATCAGCTTTTTTTAAGATGAAGAAATACTGCTCTGTCTTATTTTGGCAGTGATTTTAAAATATACCTGGACATAGCTTTCTCTAGATACATGTACACAAGTATAAAAATGTTGATTTGTTCTGCAATATCATGATACTTACATGTATCTTTTTGGTTATGCATCCAACCACATGACTACCAAAATCTTCCATAAATTCTCCCTCTCTATCTCTCTCTCTCTCTCTCTCTCGCTCTCTCTGTCGGCTCTCTCTCTCTCTCTCTCTCTCTCTCTCTCTGTCCCTCTCTCTCTCTCTCTCTCATACACACACACCCAATCATATACAATGTATAAAACAACTACACATTCTCGGTATTTTTGAACTACTGTATACAGGGTAATATTCGCCCCCGTTTTATTTCCGACCCTTCGCTCTCATTGTAAGTGGGCGAATTTAAGACTGGGCGAATTCCAATGTCTCAAATTAACTCTCTTTAAACACAATTGTGTCTGAGAGTATTCAAGACGAAGCAAACTGTTTGTAAGTGTAAAAGGGCGAAAATTACACGGGGCGAAAATAACCCTATATACAGTATATCACCTGATCATGAGGTATATTGGACGGACTATGACAATGATTTCACAAGTTCCTATCAACACTATACTTAGTGACACCTTCCATTGTCATTCATTCAGTGTGTTCTCGGGATCACCTCTTGGTTTTGGGTACTGCCAGCAGTCTGTCCCGGGTCTTTTTCTTCTGCTCTTGCTCTTCCATCAGCCGGTTGATGTACTGTTGCTGTTTTCTTTCAATCTCTAGCTCTGTCACTTGTTTCTTGTGCTCGATTTCCTTTTCTTTTAACTTCTTCTCCAACTTTTCTATCGCCTCCTTCTTATTGCTCAAAACCTTCTCTTGTTGCTCTACTTTTTTACTTATTTCTGAAAAAGTTTGATTCAATGCTAATAGTAGTCACAAAAAAAGATAAGTTTATGCTTGCTCTTTGCACAAGTAATATTGCAAATTTAACTAAATTTAACTAAATAATTTTGAAAAAGCACCTTATAGTTGTGTGACCTATTAATGTGAGCTTTATATACATGTCTATTTACAGTATATTTGTAATTAAATGCAAGGAATTACTATCAGCATGAAATCATGAAAAGCACCCTTTTTGGATTATGAAATCTTGCTATTTTTTTCCGACAGTAACTGTTGTGACCTAAATGAAATTATCATATAAGTTTGGCGTTCATGATTTTATATATCCATGATGATACAAAACTGCAGAATCACGGAATTGAGAACTCACATTAAATAAGAAATCTACATATGCACAGTACTGAGAAACAAATACTTATTACTGCCTGCAGGACCTTGTAGGTCTATCTGATTGTGTTTCTGTGTTTGTGTGTGCAATGTTTTGAGATTCTGATGTAAGCTTTATTTGTTATATTAGTTTTCACTATCTAGTATTACCATGGATTTAAAAATATGTATACTACATAAGAATCTTTTTAATGAAATTGCATGATTAAACATCTCTGATGATGAAACTACAGAACACTTTACTGTAATACTCTCACAGCTTCAAGTACATTACCTGTACATTTTGTTTCTAATTTGATATTTTTTGATGTTTCTTGCATTGCTTTGGAACGTACATCACCAAATCTAAAAATAGAGTAAATAGTTAGATTATTATTGTTTAAGGATCCTCGACACCCCGTGACTTCTACTTTTTATGACAGTACGTCACAACATGGCGATTTCAACTCATTCAGAAACAGTTTATATCGCTGAAACTTCGTGACTATCTCTGTGGCGCAACGGGTGTAGCGTCGGTCTACCAACCCGCAGGTCCCGAGTTCGAATACTGCAGGGATTTTTATTTTTTATGAAGAGCGGTAAAATTTTTAAAAAGTTGATTTTCCCCCTAAATTGAAATTTTTGTGTTCATTTTCAAGTCGAACACATACTAAAAATCCATATCTTCAAGTATTTAAGAAGCATGGGCTTGTATGCAAAACTCTTTCCAGGTGTGTGGAGGATCCTTAAATAACATGTAATACAAATGTAGTTATAACTTCTTGTCTATGAATGTATAAATCATACATGTATACATATTTACAATTAATGTACAATGTAATTTTACAACCTAAATCCAATAACAAGGGATACCCCTTTCTATGTAGCCATTGACACATACACATTGTAATTGTATAACTACCATTTTTATTGTTTTATTACATGTGTGAGTATATAACTGTTTATACAAATATGTAGTATATGCACTATAAACCTACATGTGTACTAGGATATGCATATAAAAAGCAATCAATTCTACTACATGTACATGCATATACTATAAAAAAAGAATCTCTTTCATTCAGATACCTTAACAATCTCTAATATACAATTAGGTATCATTTGAATGATTTTTAAAATTCATCAGGATAGATTTTAATTATCGGTATACAATTGTCAGCACATATATATATTTATAAAAGTTACAGAAAACGTGTGTTTGTTTTGAATTAAGTGGGCGTGTCGATATTACATATCGATTGGATGTTTACGGGTGTTTACGGGTGAATATGGTGATTTAATCCGTGCAACGCATGACTTGTACACATATAAAGTAGAATTCGGGGTTTTTTAAGTTATTCGAAGTTCGATGCCACTTTGCAACAAACTATCCCCACCCACCCCTCCCAAATGATAACATTGAATTTCTGTCAGTTTCGTTTTTACATGATATGTTTTCTTCTTTTGTAGAATAAGTATGCTTGTACATGTTTATGAAAGTATAAAGAGACTGCGAGCCATGTACTTTGTACTATATACATGTATATGATTATTAAAGTCTGTTGCATTCGCGCATGCAAGCTCATTCTATAAATTATGTGTTTGTGTTTTATTTTATAAATAATTTATGTTCGGTTGAACTGGTGAATAAGAACATAAACTGATACATGTAGCAAAGTCCTGGTAACTTACGCTCTTTGGAACGCCTCTTTTTCTCTGGCTAACTGTTTGGTTAGAATTTCAACTTCTCCAAGAGCAAATTCTAGTCTGTCCGTCACCTCTTGCAGAGCTGTGCGGGTCTTGGAATGTTCTTTTCTTTCCTCCTAAATCCCCATAAGATTGAAATTGGGTCAAGTTTAATGAGCTATAGAAAGGTCCTTCTTTGTTACCTGTATGCTTTCTTTTCTTAAAAACAGCTCATATATTACAAATAACTTTGGACAAAATGTCTTTTCACTTTTCAACCAGTTAGATGAAAAACGATTTTCAAACATACATAAAAATGTGCATGTACATGTTCAGTTGTCTCAATGTAAGTGGGTTTTTTATAAAGTTATGGTAATTTTTGGATTATTGTTATCTAAATTACCTCTAGCTGGGATTCCAGTTCTGTGTAGTCTGCTTTGCTAACATAATCCTCTTGCACTGATCGCTAATAATTAAATTAATTTATAAATTCAAATTTCAAAAACACTTAATTATTTTTCTAACAAAAATTACTTAAGACTGAAGAAAATCCAAAAGTTGCAATTAAAAGGTATGACTTTTTTCTTCTTGATTCTCATGCATGCATCATGATAGCAAATTATGTCCAGGATAGAGTGACCTACATTTTGTGACATAACTTTTTTCCCAAAGAACCAAGATGAAGTCAACTTTTACTATCTTTATGTCTTTTGTTTTTCTAATTTGTTTGTCACAAAAAACAAGAACTATTAGAATGAGTGCATTTCTTTTTTATTTAAATATAACATAATATGAAAATCTTATAACAGTGCTTTTAATTTGAATGTACTTTTATCTATCTTAAGATGTCCCATTCTACCTAAATTGCCTGTATACAACAGAGCAATGTCTGATGGACTACTAACCTCCAGTTTGCGTAGATCCTCCTCATGAGTATCTCTGGAGAGGAAACTTTCCCTCAGGGTTGTCTCTTGAAGTGAAAGCTGCAATAATGTAATCAATGAATATCATTACATGTTATACCAGTTACATCTACATGCACCGTCTACACACTTATTGTATTGAGATGGAACAATGATATAAGAAAGATAAATCAATAATTCAAAATTATTATTACACCACTATGACAATACATGTACCATTAATATGTTTACTTGATGGACAAGAAGCTATCACTAGTACATATAGTTTCCTTGTTGAAACAATTTTGACTGAATAAAATTTCGTTGGTGTAGAAAAATTCAACTTCAAGGATATTTCTAATGAAGCTCGAGCCCTTACGTCATGTTTCAAACATGAGTTATTAATTTTAGGGCTGGGACGATATGCATTTTTATATGTGTATAAATATTGATACAAAAAATTTGATTTGCGCCTTTTTTGTTAGGCCTATTTGCTTGAAAATCATTTAAATATGAAATATGATCCGATGAGAACTCAATTTTATATACCTAAAATAAATGGCAGTGTAATTTTTTTTCTTTTGCTTCATCAAGTTTAAATAGCCTAACAGGTCCAGCACAATCTCCTGATTTAGCTATATGGCTTGAAAAAGCTATATAGCTTGATAAAGCTATTCAGAATAGCTTGATTTAGCTATTTTGTCATACAGTTTTCATAAATGTGTATTTTTATCAGCTTTTAAACAAAATCGCACTTTAGTGCAGAGATAGTTATAAACTTTAAACTGTTCTGTAAACAATGCATGTAAAGATTACTCATCAATCTATGTCTCAATCTTTTAGAGACTTTGCATTCAAAGTTCTTAAAGTTTTGTGGCAATTGATTCATGAGTTCACAGTTACTTCTTGAATGAAATATAAAGAAGGTCAGTTATGGTAAACAAGATAATTGATTGGTAATAATTGAGCACAATGCAAAGAAATCATACTTATCCACGCCTCACTGGCCACAAGGGGGTGGACAGTTACCCAAACAATGGAAATATATTTTTGGCTTAAAAGTGTTCAAAAGCAGCAGTGTGAAAACTAAATTTAATTAGGGCTGCTTTTTTAATGGTCCATGGTATAAATATGAGCGGTAATTAACTTGCGAATTTTTGTATATATCTGACAATTAACATTTGTGTGAAAAACTGCATAAAAATAGCTTTATCAAGCTATTCTGAATAGCTTTATTAAGCTGTATGGCTTTTTCAAGCTATATAGCTAAATCAGGAGATTGTGCTGGACCTGCCTAAATCAAGTAAAAAATACATGTATTTTTTATTATAGAAAACATGTTGATGTTTTAATTTTAATTGGGAACTTTTTCTCCATAACATATCACCAATTCCTCCCATGTGTTAAGTTAAGCCAAATTTGGTTGGTATTATCAAAATAATATCGTTTTTTACACATATAATATAATTGAAATGTATCATTGCTAGCAACGCCTCGACAGAGAAAATTCGAACAGTAAACA
This sequence comes from Magallana ariakensis, assembly GCA_020458035.1. NCBI lineage: Eukaryota > Metazoa > Mollusca > Bivalvia > Ostreida > Ostreidae > Magallana > Magallana ariakensis. The sequence goes on from CM035819.1 coordinate 50,972,351, forward strand.
AACTTGACTCACGTCGTCGCTGAGCCTCTCTATGACTGATTTCTGGGTCAAAATGACGTCCTGCAGCTGTCGCTGGACCAACACATCCGTGGGAATGGAGTCCTCCTCAAATGTCGGGGATTCTTCCAAAACTGTCAAGGTTTCTGTCGGCAACATCGACTCAGCCATTCTGTCAGATTCCATTATTCCGGAATATAAAATTCCATCGTGTTACATTTTGCAGGTTTCAGCGCGATTTCTGTTTCCTGCGTTCTAATTGTTATACGGACCTTTATAACTCTCAGCAACAGTTTGTTTGTCTGACTTGTAAGATAGTTGATCACTGAAAAAAGAATAATTCATACAAAATAATAGTTCTAGTGTCTCGGATGTGCAATATATTCGGTCAATTTGACAAAACCAGATACATGTTAGCTTGTGCATCTTATTAAGCATGTTAAGCATGGATTAGTACGATTAGGCATGGAATTTCCAAATGCCGACGGATCAAAGAATGGTCCATTAACAATTGAGTGCAATGAAAATGGTGATATTGACTATGATCTCCTCAGTCCAAAAGACAGACCTAAACCAAGTAAGCATTGATGTCGGCTCAAGAGGTTAAACTCTTAATTATTTTATTGATAATATGTAAACGGTGTGACCGTTGGACCGATCGCAGATTTAACACAGTGCAGTTTGATTTTTGTACAACAGTTTATTTGAAACTCACACAGTAGGATCCGCCTACTCAAATCATTAGCCAAATTTAAACTAAACGTTGCGTGCTCAGTCTACATTATGGCGTCATGTTTTGTATGTAAAACGTACAAGTTTTGTCTTCGGAAATAGCCGAAAAGACTTACGTGATTCTGACAAAAAATTATTTCTTCTTTCATTGTTTATCAATTTAATTCATATGTCAACTACCCATAAAAAAATTGAATATTTTATTCAGTATGTAAAAGATCAGTTCCTTGATGTTAATGTTTTTATTAGCTCACCTGAGCTGAAAGCTCAAGTGAGCTATTCTGATCACCTTTTGTCCGTCGTCCGTCTGTCCGTCCGTCCGTCCGTCTGTCCGTCTGTCCGTCTGTCTGTCTGTCCGTCTGTCCGTCTGTAAACTTTTAACATTTTGAACTTCTTCTCTAAAACCGCTCGGCCAATTTCAACCAAATTTGGCACAAAGCATTCTGATGGGAAGGTTAATATAAATTGCAAAAATGAAAGACCGATCTTTATTCAAAGCGGAGAAAACCTCGAAACTGTAGAAAAAGGGGGGTGCATTTTTAAAAATCTTCTTCTCAAGAACTACCGAGTCAAATTCAATGTAATTTAGCATAAATAATCCTTATGGAAAGGAAAATATAAATTGCAAAAATTATGGGCTAATTCTGTTTCAAATCTGAGTTATTACGAAAAAAATAATAAAGGAAAGGCGTGTTTCAATCAGTTTATAGCTTCGGGTTCGGTATTCCATGAGCATGATGAGTCATGGTAAAATGGGTAGGCAAACGCGGGCCGGGGCAAAACAAAAGATTGGCAGTTATTAATATGCCAATCTCATTAAAATTTTGAGGATATGTTACGGACCAGTATATTTGTATTCGCTGTAAATATTGCTGCAAAACAATGCGTATTTTGGAATTGACGATTGCCGATCTGCCCCGGCTTTTATTTTGCCCCGGCCCGGGTTTGCCCACCCATTTTACCAAGACTCGTGTTTAAGATAAACGGGTCGATGACAATGTTGTGCAACAGTTCGCGTACGAAGGGGATCTTTGAAACATGCAAAATACATTGGTGCCGATTTTGTGAAGTAAATTGAGGTGAAATATTTCAATGCGTTGACAGTTTTCACATATGACGGTGGTGTTAGCTTGTTTTGATTTTCGTTTCGTTTTCATTATCTATGCTTTGTAACCTGGGAACTTTCGCCTGTATTTTGTAAATTTTTACGTATCAAATCACACAGAGACTTCGGTAAATCAGCCAGTTAACTGTTTACCTGCGCAAATTAAGCAAAATCTGATGTATTAAAAGAGTACTAAAATACTATTCATTCTATCGGTAATTCGGTATGATCTTTTGCGTAATATTAGATTAATGCAATGTGTTTTGTTGAGATGCTTAGCATTTTCTCGAGTTTATTCATAAATTTAAATAGAGTTTAATATCGCTGACGGAAATATGTAGGTATATACATGTATATGATTCATTTTGAAAAATAAATTGTGCACTTTATTTGTTATAGTGCATGTTTCTTATGTTTAATTGTTTACAATTTCTATTTACTAACCATATTTGAGTGTTAAGCTTCGAATGACAAGCAAGATACAGAGATTTGCTCACAATTCTATGTACACAGATCTGAGGCCATTCTTTTTTTTTTCCACTTTAAATGCTGAATAGGAAATACCAAGTTAAAAATCTTAAGCTGAATGTAATAATTTTTAACTCATGTGAACAAAATATGACTCAAACCTAGCAGAATTGTGAGCTCTGTATCTTGCTTATAATTCTACGATTGACACTGAAATTTTGGTTGATCATTAGAAATGTCTTGCTAAATGTTAAATACTTGTACAAAAAAATTAACGGATGATATGCTGTATATAACTACTCTCTGGGGCCCCCTCTTTATACAATGAATAATGTGAAATCTACATCAATTTTGATAGTTTTTCAGACACGAGTAAATAAAAATGACACCGTTAAACAATTTCCATAGTTCTGACACATTTTTTTTGCGGGGATAAAGGAATTATTGCTATTCCTTAGAAAATATTACAGCGGAAAATTATCCTGGTCTGTAGCCATTTTTATTTTTGAATAAAGATGAAAATAATGGGTGTGCCTTAGTAAAATAGAGTGATGTGCCTGTCAATACTGTAACATTGATTTTTATAGTTCTTTAACATGTCACGTGACAACAATTTCATTCCAGTGTATTCATCACTAAAATGTGAGTAAAGTTATAAAAGTCACACAAGTTTACGCCAGGTAAACAACAGTCATTTAATTATAATGGAGAAGACAAATTAAATTTTTGAATGTTTTTAATTTGAGGAATTGAGCGGATTGGAGTACAATTTTCTTCTTCACATCTATAGGATATTTAATAAAATGCAATAACTATTATATGATATTTAAAAAAAATACAATAACTAGTAAGTAGTTAAGGAAGAAAATGTACCTATATGTTCTCATATATTTTGATCGCTTTATAAAGTGGGGGAAGGGGGTGGGGGCAGAACGAAATTATAGGGAATTGGAAGTTAACAGTGTAACCCCACCAAATGTTAGTTTTATATCTTGCGTAGGATTTTCTTATTCTGGGTAAAAATAGTATTCCATAAAGATACAATGTCAAAGATTACGTGTATATATGCAAAAATAAGTGTAAAATTCGAATACTTTACAATATTTAATTTTTGTTATTCTACTGAGGGGCCATATGGCACAATATCTTTTGAACGCCCATTGTTGCTCAGGTGAGCGATGTGGCCCCATGGGCCTCTTGTTTTCCATCTGACAAATTGATAAGACATACGTAAAACTAGTCGTGTTCGAACTTGATTGAAGCACTATTGAAACTTATCTGGTTTTTTCTTTAATTTTTAAAAATTTAAATTAATACCTCCAATTGAAACATAGGAAAGTTTTTCATCAAGTTTAGGAGCAATAAACATAGATAAGTGCCAGTCAATCAATGATCGAACTAACTTTTTAAAAACAAAATAGCAGCCAATATGGCGGCGCCCAGGACTGGAAGAAATTTTTTTAGCCCATAGTACCCCTGATTCAACTCTCATTTTCCACAAATTTTCATATATATACGTGTTACCATTAAGCCTCGCTTTGCGAGGCGGGCTATAATTTTCTATCAAGATTTTAAAAAATTGACATTTAGAAAAAATGGCATACTATTATATGAACTCTTATATTGAATTTGATTAATTAAAGTGCATTTGTATTGTGAGGGTTTATTTATTTTATTTGATTAACAGTTTACTATAATTCTTGCCAAAATGAAATGCTTTTGTGATCCTCATTAATTCACTGGTTTACAATTGCCATGACATTAAAGTACTGTTGATCACTTTAGGTATGCCATGGTTTGGTCTCGACATTGGAGGAACACTAACAAAGCTCATATATTTTGAGCCAAAAGATTTCACAGAACTAGAGGAGGAGCAAGAAAAAGAGACAGCCAAAACTATACGAAAATATTTGGTAGGAAACACTGCTTATGGAACCTCAGGGTTACGAGATGTTCACTTAGAAATGAAGGACCAATTAATTGGGGGACGCAGGGGAAGCTTGCATTTCATACGATTCCCAACCAGTAATATGGAAGGATTCATAGAGATGTGTAAAGCTAAACACTTCAACAGTCTAGTCACAGAGATTTGTGCAACAGGAGGAGGAGCATATAAATTTGAAGAGGATTTCTATACAGTAATATGCAAAATTAATTTGATTATTTGATTTTTTTTAATGATCAATTATTTTGTTCACAATTTTCCATCTTCGCTAGCCAAGGGTTTTCGGTCCACTCTGCTCCCCATAAACCCGTGGCAGATCTCATTACGAAAACTCGGTGACAAGCTCCGTTTAATGATTGGCTGCAGCTGCGAGTAGCTGATCCAATCGCAGCATTGTTAACAAGCGCTTATAAATAAACTTTTAAAAGAAACACATGTGATCTTTAGTAAAACATTCGGTGCTTTTCTCAAGTTGAGGCACACGTGCTCAAGTACAATATCTCCACAAGGATGGTCTAACCAGATCACTTTAAAAAATGATATATTTTACTGGATTTAATAGATTTACAAACTTGTCAAGGCTCGTGTGATCGTAGTATGGGAAGTAAACATTGCGAATGAAGAAGTTGCCTATCCCGTTAGTATATACGTCCCTGCTTATGGCTAGAGGTTCAATTGTTCAATGAGCTGTATTTTATTTAATTTCTTTTGACCACAATAATTACGACAACGATACCTAGTTTTATGGCTTAAATGCATTTATGTATAGCGACTTTTTCACTCCCGGTACGTCTCTACAAACACTAGGCCTATAAATAAAACATTCCTTGCTTTCTCTGATTATATCTTCATTCCCATTGAATAGCATTGTTATTTATGTTCCTATTCTCGCTAGTCAACATGTTTTCAAGTTGTATTTATGCCGTAGCGTGTATATTACCCATTGTTTCATTCGATTAAAATGTAAATATACAAGGGGCGCAACTCAAGTTGCTCGCTAGATAGCGCCGCCGCATCACCAAGTTTTCGTAATGAGATCTGCCAAGGGTTTATGGGGAGCGAAGTGGACCAAAAACACTTGGCTAGCGAAGATGCAATTTTCATGCATTCAAATTTTAGGCAAAAAATGTTGACAAAACATTATAGGCTCTGTTTTTTCTCTTTATTTAAAATTCATTTTTAAAAATTCCTAATTTTTTCTTGTTTTCTTTTTCCAGAAAGTTAGTTTGCACCTTCACAAGTTTGATGAACTGGAGTGTCTACTAAAGGGTATCCATTACATAGATCGACATAATGAGAAGGAATGTTATTACTGGAAAAACTCTCATGATCCTGATCAATGCGATAAAGTTCCTTTTGATTTTAAAGACCCTTATCCCTACATGGTTGTTAATATAGGATCAGGAGTCAGTATATTAACTGTACACGGACCAAATAATTATCAGAGAGTGAGTGGCACAAGGTAAGTCTCCAGTCAAACAGTCTGATTCAAGTATTTTACAATGACAATGCTGGTACTTTCATTTCACTTTCATATCAGCTCTCTAAGTTGTATCAATTATTTAGTTTTTGTTGTAACCAATAAAAAATACATGTTTGAGATTATAGAGGATGTATGTGATGATGATGATTTCGATATCTTACAGTTTAGGGGGAGGTACTTTTCTGGGCCTGTGCTGTTTATTGACTGGGTGCCAGACGTTTGAGGAGGCAATAGAACTAGCATCACAGGGGGACAACAAGAAAGTGGACAAGCTTGTCAGAGACATCTATGGTGGAGATTATGACAAATTCAAACTCAGTGGGGAAACTGTAGCCAGCAGGTATTCTCCAAGCATTCATATCATTTTTTAAATAAAACATTTCAGTTTAAAAAACATTTAAAAAACAAAAGTATCATGATAGTTATTGCTTTAGTGGTACTAAAAAGATGGAAATATTAATGAAGGGGATATATAGCCAAGTTTTACTATAACTTTAAGTTTTACTAAACTTATCATCAGATATACATGTACAACTGTACAAAGAAAAAGGAAAGTTGCTACACTATTTGAAGCTGAAGAAGCAATTTTGATATTTGTATCCTGTCTCATTTAGTTTTGGTCATATGAACCAAGCTGATAAAAGAGAGAAGGCCAGTAAAGAGGATCTCGCTCGAGCTACACTCACCACATTGACCAATAATATAGGATCCATAGCCAGAATGTGTGCTCAAACTCAGGTAAGTGACTGAAAAATAGCTACTCAGGTGAGTCACATAGACCAATGATATAGGACCCATAGCCAGAATGTGTGCTCAAACTCAGGTAAGAGACTGAGCTACTCAGGTAAGTCACAAAGAACTGCAATGATGATCCCACAGTACATGTATTTATACAGTACCTTAATATAAAGAACCATTGATTTAAGATCTAAGAAGATACTACCTGACAGATTGATCTAGACTAATTATTGAGTTCTGCTCTCTTCAGGGTCTCGAGCGTGTGGTGTTTGTGGGAAATTTCCTGCGTGTGAACACAATATCCATGAAACTCCTTGCCAATGCTATGGACTACTGGTCTAATGGAGCCCTCAAAGCCCTCTTTCTAGAACATGAGGTAATTCTTTAAGGTGGTATGGGACACTTCCATGTTGTGACGTATTGTTTATCGAAATAAACAATAAAATTAAGTGAAATTATATAAGTAGTTTCTTTCCCAATATTGTCACCTAACAGCGTAGCGCAGTGGGTTAAAGGGTTCACTACGAATCTGTAAGTCATGAGTTCGAATCCTGTTGGGGGTTTTACAATTTTTACCTTTCCAAATATTTTTAAAAGCTAATTTTGGTTAAATATGATAAAATTTGACAATTCTAAACCGGTGAAAGTATTTCAATTATAATGTACTGTAATCCACATTAATATTGACAGATGTCCCATACCACCTTAAGGTATTCATATACATACATGTGTATAAACATTTGTATTGGATTTTAAAAAAGGGCTGGGAAAGATAAATGATTTGGAATATTGTCTCCTTGCAAAGTGATTATTACTTCTTGGATTTTTCTTGGGTCTATATTTTGCCTAAAGTAATATGAAATAACTGGGGTATACAGTGTAATAACTTTGAGTGCTACTCAAATCTCTCTGTCATACCATCATTTTTAAAAAATTCCAGACCCTTTTTGCTATGATTCCAGATAATGAATGGTTTTTGGTAAGTGTTTCAGTATTAGAGACTTCACCAAAGTCATTCTCACAGACTTTGACAACTTCTATTTGTTCACAGTCTCATGCTTGTAGATCATTAGCCTGTTTTTTACATGTGTCATTGTACTGATGACTTACAAAATTATTGAAGTGTAATTTTCACAGCTTAACTAGTGATTGAAGTATTTTCACCAAAGTTATTGCCCTTAGACAGAAGACAGAATATCTTAGTTTTTTCCTGTCCAAAACACAGTGAAGAGTGTTGTAGAAATTAAGTTTGATAACTAAATTCATCATCGGTGTGATAGAAAAATACAATCATATTTTACAATCTTCTCTTCAAGTAGAAAAGAATATTTTGTAGATCATTAAGATATTGACCAATGGAATAAAGCTTAGTCAAAGATTGACCTTGAGGTGACCCTGGATTATACAATTGCAGTTTACATAAAACATATTGTTTATTGCTGATGCAGTCACATCACACTGTGTGTAGAATTTAAACAGGTTTAATGTGATGTCACATAAGAGGTTTGAATATTAAAACAATATGTGTATGTGATCAAGAAGCCATGTGTAAGAGATCGAGAGCTACACAGACTGGGGCTAATTTAAGACAATGTTGTAAGGTCAACTTTGCAATTCTGTGTTCTTGGAAACTAAATGTGTAATAAAATTGTCTTTACAATAAACTCACCATTACAGCAGCTGCAATGTGATACTGTAAACCAACAACATGTATATTTACGTGCAATCAAGTTTTGCAAGGTTCACGAGAGCCTAGCCATTGCGAAAATTTAAGGCATCTCACTCGTCATGTTTTGCATTGATTTCATTGCACACAAGTCATGATCATTAAATTTAAAATGAGTATGATTTTATTTATTAAATCAACATAGAAAGATTACTTTTTCATAATTACACAACATTCATAAAGAAAACCCATTTGAATTCAATAAACAAACAAGTTTTTTGGGGAACTAATTTTTCATGCAGAAGGATTTTTCGCTGAAAATGACAGAAATCGAGCAATTTTATAAAATTTCAATATACTTTTCTTTTTATTATAACTTTATTAACGCACATTTTTAACATTTGATAGGTTTGGAACATATTCTATAGGTTCTGTGTAACACGTACAAAATTAAATCTTGAGAGTGTGATAGACTTTTAGCAATAAATCATGCAAATAATTATAAATAAAGTCTGAAATTTTTAAGCCAAATTTTGCAAGAAATTTACCTTTGAAGCCCTCTGTCTAAAATTTGACATCGCTGACCACCATGTGTTATTATGTAAAATAATACTGACTACATATCTAGGCAAACTGAATTAATTTTATAAAATTCTTAATATTAGAAAAAGTTTTTTATTTCAAATTAAATTGCAACTATTAAAGAAATTGTCAATTTAAGTGTAAAAAAGTCATGAAAAAATTTGTGCAGCTTTATACATATTTTTTTCATAATTTCTCTATTCAGTCTGATCATCATGTGCATAATTGGAAACAATATTTGATGAAATAACTTTGCTTAATTAAAAATACTGGCAACAAATGACAATCGGGCTGAAATTGCATTTTAGGTGCAAAAAGGTCAAATTAAATGTGCCATAACTCGGAGGGATGAAAACTGACCCCCCCCCCCTTTTTTTTTCTTTGTATTTTTTAATTATGTTTTGTCTACAAATTTCAATGATATACTTCTCAAGAAGTTCTTGATACAACAAAATTGAGGAGTGAGATATACCTTAAGAAATATAAATCTTGATAATGAAAATTAATTGCTGCAAACCAGTTTATCTCCTGTAAACCGCAAAATAAGTTGTCGCGAATAAAAAATGATTTACAGAATTCTATTTTAGCTTCATTTGGACCCAGTTTTGTTTTCACATTCTCAGACTTTCAAATATTTGAAACCCAGTGTAAATGGATCCTACACGTCGTACCAAAACATTTAGTCTTTTATTTTTTATATCTGTTAGCCAAAAAAATCAAACATTTCTGAATGAGCTGTAAAGGAGTTACATAAAAAATGAATATTTTGATTACCGGTAATTTTCTTTTGAATTTTTAATCAACTCTCAGGCTGGTGGGAATAATTTTTTAAATACATCAGAGGGAAATTTTCCTTTTATTTCAACAGAAACTGATAGATTCTTTTTGTCAATCAAAGATTTACACTGGATTCATATACATATTATTTGAAGCCACCTCAATTCTTGTATTGGACAATAAACTTTAATTTAATAAAATGATTTCTGGTGAATTTGGAAAATCTGCAAAACTAGAAAATACATTGTGTGAGTGTGTGCAGCAGACATTTTGTTTTTATTTAAGCGAACGCGCGGTTTTCAATTTGTCTGCACTGCTTGGTGTGTTACAGGACTGACGACATCCAAAAATAAGCATTCAATGCTTATATTTATATTCATACTGATGTCTATTTGTGTGAAATATATGTGTATTGTCGCTGTAAAGCCATATTATACGCTCTCAGTCAGGGATATGAAATATACATGGAACACCATATTTAAAAACATGTTATTTAGTTTGCTTCCGCAACTTAAAATATAGTGCCAGAAACTTTGTAGAGAAATGCCTTTTTTATTAAGGAGTAGATATAATTTAATGATTATTTTTCAAAAGTACATATCAAATTGGTTATGTAAGATTGAACGTTTTATTTAATCTTACAAAAATAAATATACTCAAAACACATGAAGACATTAATATTTGTGCACATGGCACATGAATTATCAGTGTATTCATAGAAAATTGAACGTCACAGATTTCCAATGAAACCATAAGGGGAAATATACACTGAATGTAAATATGTGTATGTTGTTTTATTTCTTGCAGGGATATTTTGGTGCTATGGGATGTTTGATGGAATATGTGGGCTCTGGTGGGTCACTTAACTTTGAGGCACCTCAGCAAGCTGACCATTGAAGTGTCAAGGTCATTCAGTCCTGGACAGGTGGCAGGTGTACATATTTCTGCTTTCCTCATCGGATTCATCATAATTATCTAGACATATCATCATTATCTCCTCAATCTTTTATACAGTTCATTTATAGCAATTCTGAAGTAGATTCCTAATTCCTGTCTCCTCTCTGTTGTAAACAAAACTTGTAGAATTGTCTTGCATATCTTTTACTTGAGATATTTATGGGTAACTGGGCTTGGAAACAACATGAAAGCACAGCTTAACATGTGGATGACATATGGCTTCATTGAACAAATAGGTGGTGGATTTTCTTGTTTCCTTTTTGTACATAATATATATATTTTTATTTCAAATTCTTTTGTCAATCTTTCTTCATTTTTATGCAATATTCAACTGTATTACAAGTTAAGAAAATCGTTTCTGAGTATCGAGTGTAACATGGAAACTTAAATGCTTGGCAATCTTTGATAATAATGTTGCAATTATCAGGTATTCAATATTTCATAACAACGATCTTTGTGAATAAGGAAAGTATATGTATCTTCAGGACCAACAACTCTATATGTGCACTTGAGTTTTTAATTTTGATTTTTTGTGTACATTATATTTAGTTTGGACAGTAGATATATTAGTTTTGTATGAGAAGGGAGATAAATTTGATGTGTACATATTTAATGTTGAGAAGTGCTGTGTTTTAGATTCAGAAATTAAATTGTCCATTTTGTGGCCGTTCAGACGGAAGACGATGATCTTCTGTAACAAATCTTCCAGAGTTGATTTTTTAAAGAGAATACATGTATATTAATTTCCTATATAGAGGGGAACAAAGTGGTGTTAGGTTTTAATTGTGATCCTAAATCAGACTTGTGGTGATCAGAGAGCTGCTTATTGACATGTTAGACAATTAATAGTCATTCTGTCGATAGTTTGTCTTCACATTTCCGCTGATTTCTGTAAAAAGAACAAACCTGTACCTGTTAATGTGATACTTATGTTGATTTCAGTCCGCTGATTTATCCAAACATTCCAGGGTCAATATTGAGATTCAGTAGTCTTACGTAGTCAAATTGATGTTATTGTCTAATCAATGTAGTCTTATAAATGTTATTGTCTAATCAATGTTGTCTTACAGGTGTGATTGTCTAAACAATGTAGTCTTAAAAAGGTCATTGTCTAATCAATGCTGGATCTTCACATCACTGTATGTTGATACATGTGTAGTGATTCACGTATATGAATCAAAGGTTTCAGGTTTAATTACAGTAAAACACGGTTATAGGGAACATGCTTAAAATGAATTGACGCTTACAGCGAAGCAATTTTCATTCCTCATTACTATATTACATATTGTAAACTTGACGAATATAACGAAATAAAATCGCCCGTCCCTGAGGCTTTGTTATAACCGTGTTTTAATGTAGTATGTTTTAGTATATCTATCAGTAACAAACCTATATAATAACACATATTATGTGTTTTACAAAACTTTCCTTAAGTAGTAACTTGTTAAGTATGTATCCCAGTTATACTAGTCTAGTATCTATAAGTTACATGATTGTATATATGTTGTTTGTCTCTCATTTAGCTTTAGTGCAGTTACAACATATACATGCCTGAACAAGATAATTTCCTTTTTATATGGTTGAGTATTTAGTATTCTCTGTGTTCTCAGTAAAACCTCTGTAAAGGATGGAGGCAATCAACTACATTTAGTATTTGATCCTGTTAAGGGATTCAATGGCCGACTGAACTTTCATCCTTGTGTTCATACATTATAGTCTATATTATGTATATCAGACAATTTGTATATTTTGTATATATTTTTTTAATTTAACCAGATCCATAGTTGTCGATTTTTTATTCTGTTAATTGACCTATGTAACATAAGAGGTGGCATTAATTTAAATAATTGTGGTGTTTTTTTTAATTTGAATTACTATATTTTTTATTCAGTTTTGGTTTAAAAACATTATTATGTTCTTTAGAGAACAATTTTTTGCAGTGTTTCTTATTTATCAATGTAACATGATATCACCAAATAAAATTAAAAAAAAAAAAAACCAGAATTTTTCTTGCCTCTTTTCTGTAATAACATCATGGAGAACTGAGGGAGCTCTTTAAGTCAAAGTGATAGTATAACAATGGTGTGTCTCTCTAGTGATAGTATAACAATGGTGATAGTATAACAATGGTGTGTCTCTCTAGTGATAGTATAACAATGGTGATAGTATAACAATGGTGTGTCTCTCTAGTGATAGTATAACAATGGTGATAGTATAACAATGGTGTGTCTCTCTAGTGATAGTATAATAATGGAGTGTCTTTCTAGTGATAGTATAACAATGGCGTGTCTCTCTAGTGATAGTATAATAATGGAGTGTCTCTCTAGTGATAGTATAATAATGGAGTGTCTTTCTAGTGATAGTATAACAATGGCGTGTCTCTCTAGTGATAGTATAATAATGGAGTGTCTCTCTAGTGATAGTATAACAATGGAGTGTCTCTCTAGTGATAGTATAATAATGGTGTGTCTCTCTAGTGATAGTATAATAATGGAGTGTCTTTCTAGTGATAGTATAACAATGGCGTGTCTCTCTAGTGATAGTATAATAATGGAGTGTCTCTCTAGTGATAGTATAACAATGGAGTGTCACTCTAGTGATAGTATAATAATGGAGTGTCTCTCTAGTGATAGTATACAATGGTGTGTCTCTCTAGTGATAGTATAATAATGGAGTGTCTTTCTAGTGATAGTATAACAATGGCGTGTCTCTCTAGTGATAGTATAATAATGGAGTGTCTCTCTAGTGATAGTATAACAATGGCGTGTCTCTCTAGTGATAGTATAATAATGGAGTGTCTTTCTAGTGATAGTATAACAATGGTGTGTCTCTCTAGTGATAGTATAATAATGGAGAGTCTCTCTAGTGATAGTATAACAATGGCGTGTCTCTCTAGTGATAGTATAACAATGGTGTGTCTCTCTAGTGATAGTATAACAATGGCGTGTCTCTCTAGTGATAGTATAACAATGGAGTGTCTCTCTAGTGATAGTATAACAATGGCGTGTCTCTCTATTGATAGTATAATAATGGAGTGTCTCTCTAGTGATAGTATAATAATGGAGTGTCTCTCTAGTGATAGTATAATAATGGAGTGTCTCTCTAGTGATAGTATAACGATGGTGTGTCTCTCTAGTGATAGTATAATAATGGAGTGTCTCTCTAGTGATAGTATAACAATGGCGTGTCTCTCTAGTGATAGTATAATAATGGAGTGTCTCTCTAGTGATAGTATAACAATGGCGTGTCTCTCTATTGATAGTATAATAATGGAGTGTCTCTCTAGTGATAGTATAACAATGGAGTGTCTCTCTAGTTGTCTGGTACTTTGTATGTGAAGTATAAAGGACCTCTTTTCCCCTTTCTGTCTAGCAGCTATCTGGTACTCGGTGTATGTACACACTATCTGATATTTAGTGTATGTACACATCTATCTGATACTTGGTGTATGTACACATCTATCTGGTACTTGGTGTATGTACACAGCTATCTGATACTTGGTGTATGCACACAGCTATCTGGTACTTGGTGTATGTACACATCTATCTGGTACTTGATGTATGTACACAGCTATCTGGTACTTGGTGTATGTACACATTTATCTGGTACTTGATGTATGTACACATCTATCTGGTACTTGATGTATGTACACAGCTATCTGGTACTTGGTGTACGTACACATTTATCTGGTACTTGATGTATGTACACATCTGTCTGGTACTTGGTGTATGTACACATTTATCTGGTACTTGGTGTATGTACACAGCTATCTGGTACTTGGTGTGTGTACACATTTATCTGGTACTTGATGTATGTACACATCTATCTGGTACTTGGTGTATGTACACATCTATCTGGTACTTGGTGTATGTACACAGCTATCTGATACTTAGTGTATGTACACAGCTATCTGTTACTTGGTGTATGTACACATTTATCTGATACTTGGTGTATGTACACAGCTATCTGGTACTTGGTGTATGTACACATCTATCTGGTACTTGGTGTATGTACATAGCTATCTGGTACTTGGTGTATGTACACATCTATCTGTTACTTGGTGTGTGTACACATCTATCTGTTACTTGGTGTATGTACACATTTATCTGATACTTGGTGTATGTACACAGCTATCTGGTACTTGGTGTATGTACACATCTATCTGGTACTTGGTGTATGTACATAGCTATCTGGTACTTGGTGTATGTACACATCTATCTGTTACTTGGTGTGTGTACACATCTATCTGGTACTTGGTGTATGTACACAGCTATCTGGTACTTGGTGTATGTACACAGCTATCTGTTACTTGGTGTATGTACACACTATCTGGTACTTGGTGTACAGTGTAAGTACAAAATATCTTGTACTTGGATATGTATTCAGCTATCTGGTACTTGGTGTATGTACACATCTATCTGGTACTTGGTGTATGTACACACTATCTGGTACTTGGTGTACAGTGTAAGTACAAAATATCTTGTACTTGGATATGTATTCAGCTATCTGGTACTTGGTGTATGTACACAGCTATCTGTTACTTGGTGTATGTACACATCTATCTGGTACTTGGTGTATGTACACAACTATCTGGTACTTGGTGTATGTACACATCTATCTGATACTTGGTGTATGTACACAGCTATCTGGTACTTGGTGTATGTACACATCTATCTGGTACTTGGTGTATGTACACAGCTATCTGGTACTTGGTATATGTACACATCTATCTGGTACTTGGTGTATGTACACACTATCTGTTACTTGGTGTATGTACACATCTTTCTGATACTCGGTGTATGTACACAGCTATCTGGTACTTGGTGTATGTACACATCTGTCTGGTACTTGGTGTATGTACACAGCTATCTGGTACTTGGTGTATGTACACAGCTATCTGGTACTTGGTGTATGTACACACTGTCTGGCACTTTGTGTATGTACACACTATCTGGTATTTGGTGTATGTACACATCTATCTGGTACTTGGTGTATGAACACATCTATCTGTTACTTGGTGTATATACACATCTATCTGTTACTTGGTGTATGTACACATCTATCTGGTACTTGGTGTATGTACACATCTATCTGGTACTTGGTGTATGTACACAGCTATCTGGTATTTGGTGTATGTACACATCTATCTGTTACTTGGTGTATGTACACATCTATCTGGTACTTGGTGTATGTACACATCTATCTGGTACTTGGTGTAGGTACACAGCTATCTTGTACTTGGTGTATGTACACAGCTATCTGTAACTTGGTGTATGTACACAGCTATCTGGTACTTGGTGTATGTACACATCTATCTGGTACTTGGTGTATGTACACATCTATCTGTTACTTGGTGTATGTACACATCTATCTGGTACTTGGTGTATGTACACATCTATCTGGTACTTGGTGTAGGTACACAGCTATCTGTAATTTGGTGTATGTACACAGCTATCTGGTACTTGGTGTACACAGTATTTACAAAGCTTAAAGGACTTTTTATGATATTTTTCCGGAGTAGCGGTTGGGGGTCGGAGAAATAATTTTTTTTGCCGGAGGGGGATCAAAGGCCTATTTTTTGTTTCATTTTACTATGTAAATTTGATAATTGGGAAGGGGGGGTTGTGCCTGTCCGGACCGCCCTCTAAATCCGCGCCTGTGGAAGGACCCAGAGAGGCGATATACCGGTATATCGGCCTGTTACATTTTGGCATCCGCGACACTTCAGACCTAGTGTTTGACAAACCATTGCATAAAACTCAATGTATGAAAGTCAAAACATTTCTTGCCTTTAGTGATGCTTACTAAAGCTTTTGCTGCATCGTTGCCAATACGTTTTAGTGTTCTACTCATCACCAGGCTATGTAAATACGTCGCTATTTGGAAATGGTCTCCGTGACAAAAAAAAGGATACGTGTTGCTGTTTGCTTGAATTGTTTTATTGGAATATATATATATATCTATTATTATTATTATTATTATTAGTATTTAATTTATCATTCGAGAAAATCCTGTTTTCTCATATGCAACCATTACATTACTGAGATGAGAATAAAAATACTAATGACTCACACAG
This sequence comes from Magallana ariakensis, assembly GCA_020458035.1. Lineage (NCBI taxonomy): Eukaryota > Metazoa > Mollusca > Bivalvia > Ostreida > Ostreidae > Magallana > Magallana ariakensis. Next base: position 50,988,877 of record CM035819.1, read on the forward strand.
TCACGTAAAACATGAACCTACGATAACCGTCCTTAGTTATGCCTTTGAACATTTCAATCTTTCGTTGTTCGGAAACTGAATGGACCTATTTTGTGTGACTTAGTTCGGTTGATGGGACCATTGTTGTTGTAGAACTTTGTCCCTTTAATGTTTGTTGTTTTAAGTATCTAAAATATAGTGTTGTTAAGTTATGGTCAGTGTCGTAATTACATATAGGTAAATGAGGAATTTTACCAAAAACATTTTAATAGAAATAAAAAATAAAATGATGTCCACTAAACACATGTTGCTTATTTGATGTAAAGGTAAAGGTCGCTCAACTAGCAAGCGTTTATAATATTGATTAGCAAAGAGTTGCATGCCCAAAGAAACCTAGATTTAGGGTGACATGATACATTTGGCCACCGTAAAATTGGACATCGACAATCCTAATTCCTGGTAAAATAAATGAAATGTTTGTTTCAAAGTCTCATTTTTTCCACATCTACCCATGCTAAGACAGTATATCTTTCCTATACCGGATCCTAAACCCTATACTTTATTATACATTACATGTATTTTTGATTTCCATTTTCTATTAAATAATTCAATATGGAGGATATTTGGGGTACCTTTTAGGATGATTGAAGGCCACACGTCGGTGACTCCAAATCTATCACATTATTCCTGTTGTATTTTATAACGATGTTCCCATTAACGCATACTCTGTACAGTAAAACACGCTTATAACGAAGTGCCAGGGACGAGTGATTTTGCTTCGTTAAAAACGTATTTCGTAATTCATTCGCTTTACAATATGTTAAAAACCCAAGGGCAATGAAAATCAGTTCACTATAAGCGTCAATTTTACATTGCGTGTTCGCTATCAGCGCGTTTAACTGGCTGTATCCTTTGTTATTATACATAACAAATAATATATAAGACCTATTGTGAATTAGTTTTATTTAGTTCTAGTTTATGGGGATTCCGAAATACATCCTATTGCCTGTTTCAGTAGAAAAAGAGAAAATAGATTCATAAAAAAAGGATTACAATTAAAGAAAAAAATATGCGTGGAAAGGGCTAGAATCAAAGGTTAAGGTAACTCCAGTGTTTTAAAAAATCCGTGTCAAACCAAACATTTTTTAATTTTAATAATTAAAACAACTTATAAACTTATTATAGAGACCAAAATATTTATACCTTTGCACGTTTGTTTTCCTACATTGAGCTTCAGCTCATTAGGTCCAAAAATTTAACAGCCAAAACTTAACACCATGATGCAAAATCTCATAATTTATTAAAGTATGCACCAAAATACATCATGTTAGGTTATAATTTAAGCAAATCAATTGATTATCATTAAATCATAAAAATTTTATTGATTTTCTACAGAAAATATAAAAAATATTACATTTTTTCTTGGCACGACCTTCCCCAAAAAATCACAAAATTGCATATTTTTGAAAAATTCTAAAAAATTATTCAGTTTACATACATTTTTTAACAAATATTTATTAAGAGTTACATATTGTGTTAACAAAAAAACATAGTTTATCAAAATTGACCATCTAGTTTCTGCTTGATAGTCTCTTGAACATGTGTACCCCCATTTTGAAAATGTAAATTTTACAAGTTTTTTTTGTTGCAAACTTTGGAAAAAAATAATATGTACCAAAGAAACACAATCTAACAGTCACTTTAATTGATATACTCAATGAAAGTGTATTATACATATAAAATTAAGGTCGAGACTGCCAAAAAAACTCGTATATTTGAGTGCAGTAGTACCTCCTTCCCCTTTCTGTCAAATACTTTCTATCCCAGTTTTTTTTTAACATATTTATCTGTAGATTAAACACCAATCAGTGTTATGTAGTCTTAATTACACAAGTACATGTACTTACTTATCCTCTCCTTGTCCCGGAGGACACATGAGGTCGTCAAGCTACATAAACGCAGTGTAATTGTTGGAGGAGAATGCATACAATACGTACAATTATATTACACACTCATTTACCTTTTTACATACGCTGCTTTCCTTGCTTTCTCCGATCCCTCTAAACGACGGAGATGCTATATTTTACAAATTTTCCACTTTTTGACCAAACTATAATTTTTCTAAAACCCTTGTTGTGTGCCAAAATTATAACCGGAAATTTAGCACGCCGTGTAAAAAAAGAACCGGATCCGAAAGACACTGGAGTTACCTTAAGCACAATCTAGGCAAGATTTTCAAAGGGCTTTATCCTAGATGACCCCCGGAATCCCCGTCAAAAATATTCTTTTTTGCCTCATAGAAAATATAACCCGGTTACGGGAAAAAAGAGTTCTTGTTGTTGATTCTGTCGTTGTTGTAGTTAGTTATGGTGTTGTTGTTGTTGTTGGTTCCGTCGTTGTTGTAGTTGGTTCTTTTGTTGTTGTTGTTGTCGTGGTTGTAGTTGGTTCTGTCGTTGTTGTAGTTGGTTCTGTCGTTGTTGTAGTTGGTTCTGGTGTTGTTGTTGTTGTAATTGGTTCTGTCGTGGTTGTTGTTGTCGTGGTTGTAGTTGGTTCTGCTGTTGTAGTTGATTCTGTCGTTGTTGTAGTTGGTTCTTTTGTTGTTGTAGTTGATTCTGTCGTTGTTGTAGTTGGTTCTTTTGTGGTTGTTGTTGTCGTGGTTGTAGTTGGTTCTGTTGTTGTAGTTGGTTCTGTCGTTGTTGTAGTTGTTTCTGTCATTTTTGTAGTTGGTTCTGCTGTTGTAGTTTTCTGTGTTGTTGTAGTTGTTGTTGCTGGCTCTGTTGTTGTAACTGGTTCTGAAGGTTTAATTGTTGTGGTAGTTGTTGATGTTGTGATATATATTGTTGTTGTTGGTTCTGTTGTTATAAGTGTAGTGGTAGTTGTTGTTGTTGTTGCATTTGAATCTGTTGTTGTCAAGGTTGTTGTGGTTAAATTTGTTGCTAAAGGTATTGTTGTATTTAAATCTGTTGTTGTTATTGTCGTTGTTGTGGGTGAATACGTTGTTGCATTGGTCGAATCTGTCGCTATTGTGGATGAACCTCTTGTTGTGGTTGTTGATTTAGAATCTGTTGTTCTATTTGTAGCTGACATGTCCGCTGTAGGGGTGCTGTTCGTGGTTGTTTGGATTGCCGGAGTTCCTGTTGAATTCAACGTTTCTGATGTTTCTTCATGTGGTCGTGTCGTCGACTGCTGTTTTGGTGATGTTGTTACTGAAGCCGAGGCATCAGTTGAAGTTATAGGCTTCGTTGTGTTTTGATCGTTTGTTGTAGAAGCTGTTGGTTCTGATTGGTTCGTAGAGTTTTCAGGCGGAGATGTTGTCAAGGATTCTGTGGTTGATTCAATAGTGTTATTTGTATCGTCTGTGGTGTTTATGGGAATGAATATACTTGACGTGTCTGTGTGTTGTATCGTAGGTGATGCAGTGGAACTACTTTCCTGCATTGCGATAGATGATTGGTCAGTTGCTGATGATGTTGTATTTACTGATTGAAAAAACAGAAAGATTACTTAACGACACACATATACAAAGTCACTATTTCAATGTGGTAGCTATAGTAAACGAAATCTGTTAAGTAAATACTAGATTTTTCTACCTTGTCTTGATTTAAAATGTTAAAGACATAAAACTGAGAATTCTCAAATATCTTAATTGAATCACGTTACATTGTGTACCAACAATGGTTTATTCATATGATTACCTGTATAGATGATAATAAAAGCATCTTATTAAATAACTTTAACGAGTTTAAATAATATACATGACATTGTATAAAAATAAACCAAACCATTACCCGGGGAGTGTGTGGATATATATGCCTGTGATGAAGTTCTTGTAAATACAAACGTTACAGTTGCTGAAAAAGACATATTCCACAAGATTAAGTAGTAGTTATTGAAAACAGTTTTTGTCATTTTACTTTAAGGTGAAAACAGAGTTAAATTGCAAGACTATGTTTATTAAAATTTTTGAAATACAGAAAGTTGCCATGAAGATTTCCGATGTTATTAGCTGCAACTATTGTATGCGAATAATAATACTACTACAAAGATCGACAGTAGAGTCTTACATAGTTCTGGGATGTCTTTTCGGTCCTCTTCAAAACGATGGAAAAGAAAAAAAATCAGCAGTTAGAAAATTATAATCTCTTTTAAGATTTATTTGTACTTTGTAATAAGAAATGCCAACCTACGTTTCCTTTTGAAGGGAATCCATCCCATGCATTGCTAGTACTTTAAGATAAATCTTTTGTGTAACATTAAATTAACGAATAGTGAAAATCGTGCAATCGAAAGTGGTCATGCTTATCATTATTTGACGAATGACGCGCGAGAAATGTCAGAAAATATTTTTAAAATAATGATGTATATGTGTCTTCACAATTGTTGATATTATTTAAAAGAATTCTATTTTTATAATTGAAAACTGAAATACCTGATGACTTAGGGCGCTTTCCATTAATTTTGCCTCGCCGGCGACGTCATCGAGAAACGGTGACGTAAATAGAACGTTTGGCAACGTCAAAATGCCCTAGAAAGGACGATTGCAGCTTAAAACTGATACTTATCTTGAAATTTGATCCAGAAATTTTGGCTATTTGCAGTTTGAATGTATTTCAATGTAGAAGGACAAATTGTAGTTTCAGAAATCCCGGTTTTGTAGAATATGATAACCTCGACGCCATATTGTTTCCTAACCGGCAACGGTATATTGCGTTGCCACAATCGCTCGCCGTCAACGCGCGTTCCTGCAATCGGCGACGAAGGCAACACCGGCAAATCCGGCGATGCCGGTTAAATGGAAAGCACCCTTAATGCACATGTAACCGTTAAAATACCAGATGAATGTGACGTCAATATTTACCATTGGAATACCCGATGAATATGACGCCTAAAAACACCATTAAATACCAGATGAATGTGATGCTTAATGACTATTTACCATTGAAATACCAGATGAATGTGATGCTTAATGACTATTTACCATTGGAATACCAGATAAAAGGGATGCTAAATAACTATTTACCATTGAAATACCAGATGAATGTGATGCTAAATGACTATTTACCATTGGAATACCAGATGAATGTGATGCTAAATGACTATTTACCATTGAAATACCAGGTGAATGTGATGCTTAATGACTATTTACCATTGGAATACCAGATGAATGTGATGCTAAATTACTATTTACCATTGTAATTCCAGATGAATGTGATGCTAAATTACTATTTACCATTGTAATACCAGATGAATGTGATGCTTAATGACTATTTACCATTGTAATACCTGATGATTGTGATGCTAAATGACTATTTACCATTGTAATACCAGATGAATGTGATGATAAATGACTATTTACCATTGAAATACCAGATGAATGTGATGCTAAATGACTTCTTACTATTGGAATACCAGATGAATGTGATGTTAGATGACTATTTACATTGTAATAACAGATGAATGTGATGCTTAATGACTATTAACCATTGAAATACCAGATGAATGTGATGCTAAATGACTATTTACCATTGGAATACCAGATAAATGTGATGCTTAATGACTATTTACCATTGGAATACCAGATAAATGTGATGCTTAATGACTATTTACCATTGGAATACCATATAAATGTGATGCTTAATGACTGTTTACCATTGGAAAACCAGATGAATGTGATGCTTAATGACTATTTACCATTGAAATACCAGACGAATGAGATGCTAAATGACTACTTATCATTGGAATACCTGATGAATGTGATGTTAGATGACTACTTACCATTGGAATACCAGATGAATGTTATGCTTAATTACTATTTACCATTGGAATACCAGATGAATGTGATGCTAAATGACTATTTACCATTGGAATACCAGATGAATGTGATGCTAAATGACTATTTACCATTGTAATACCTAATGAATGTGATGCTAAATGACTACTTACCATTGGAATACCAGATGAATGTGATGCTTTATTACTATTTACCATTGGAATACCAGACCAGATGAATGTGATGCCTAATTACTATTTACCATTGGAATACCTGATGAATATTATGCTAAATGACTATTTACCATTGGAATACCAGATAAATGTGATGCCTAATGACTTTTTACCAATGAAATACCAGATGAATGTAATGCTAAATTACTATTTACCATTAGAATACCAGATGAATGTGATGCTAAATGACTATTTACCATTGGAATGCCAGATGAATGTGATGCTAAATGACTATTTACCATTGGAATACCAGATGAATGTGATACTAAATGACTACTGTGGTTTCATAAATATTCAAGGGTATCAACTTTCGTGGTAAAGTGAAAATCACAGTTTCAAGGATACGTAAATTCGTGGCCAATGACCTTATCAATACAAAATGTTAACAGAAATTGCATTTCAATGAACATTTAATTTCGTGGATCAACTTAAAAACGAAATCCACGAAAATTGGTATTCAACGAATATTGATGAAACCACAGTATTTACCATTGGAATACCTGATGAATGTGATGCTTAATGACTATTAACCATTGAAAAACCAGATGGATGTGATGCTAAATGACTATTAACCATTATAATACCAGATGAATGTGAAGCTTAATGACTATTTACCATTGAAATACCAGATGAATGTGATGCTTAATGACTATTAATCATTGAAAAACAAGATGAATGTGATGCAAATTGACTATTTAACATTATATACCAGATGAATGTGATGTTAAATGACTATTTACCATTGGAATACCAGATGAATGTGATGCTTAATGACTATTTACCATTGGAATACCAGATGAATGTGATGCTAAATTACTATTTACCATTGTAATACCAGATGAATGTGATGCTAAATTACTATTTACCATTGTAATACCAGATGAATGTGATGCTTAATGACTATTTACCATTATAATACCTGATGATTGTGATGCTAAATGACTATTTACCATTGTAATACCAGATGAATGTGATGATAAATGACTATTTACCATTGAAATACCAGATGAATGTGATGCTAAATGACTTCTTACCATTGGAATACCAGATAAATGTGATGTTAGATGACTATTTACATTGTAATACCAGATGAATGTGATGCTTAATGACTATTTACCATTGAAATACCAGATGAATGTGATGCTTAATGACTATTAATCATTGAAAAACAAGATGAATGTGATGCAAATTGACTATTTAACATTAAATACCAGATGAATGTGATGTTAAATGACTATTTACCATTGGAATACCAGATGAATGTGATGCTAAATGACTATTTACCATTGGAATGCCAGATGAATTTGATGCTTAATGACTATTTACCATTGGAAAACCAGATGAATGTGATGCTAAATGACTATTTACCATTGAAATACCAGATGAATGTGATGCTAAATGACTATTTACCATTGGAATACCAGATGAATGTGATGCTTAATGACTATTTCCCATTGGAATACCAGATGAATGTGATGCTTAATGACTACTGTGGTTTCATGTATATTCAAGGGTATCAAATTTCGTGGATAAAGTGAAAATCACAGTTTTAAGGATATGTAAATTCGTAGCCAATGACCTTATCAATACAAAATGTTAACAGAAATTGCATTTCAATGAACATTTAATTTCGTTGATCAACTTAAAAACGAAATCCACGAAAATTGGAATTCAACTAATATTGATAAAACCACAGTATTTACCATTGGAATACCTAATTAATGTGATGATAAATGACTATTTACAATTGGAATACCAGATGAATGTGATGCTTAATGACTTTTTACCATTGGAATACCAGATGAATGTGATGCTAAATGACTTTTTACCATTGGAATACCAGATGAATGTGATCCTAAATGACTATTAACCATTGTAATACCAGATGAATGTGATGCCAAATGACTATTTAACATTAGAATACCAGATGAATGTGATGCTTAATGACTATTTACCATTAAAATACCAGATGAATGTGATGCCAAATGACTATTTACCACTAGAATACCAGATGAATGTGATGCTTAATGACTATTTACCATTAAAATACCAGATGAATGTGATGCCAAATGACTATTTACCATTAAAATACCAGATGAATGTGATGCTTAATGACAATTAACCATTGAAAAACAAGATGAATGTGATGCTTAATGACTATTTACCATTGGAATACCAGATGAATGTGATGCTTAATGACTATGAACCATTGTAATACCAGATGAATGTGATGCTTAACGACTATTTAACATTAAATACCAGATGAATGTGATGCTTAATGACTATTTACCATTGGAATACCAGATGAATGTGATGCTAAATGACTATTTACCATTGGAATACCAGATGAATGTGATGCTTAATGACTATTTACCATTGGAATACCAGATGAATGTGATGCTAAATGACTATTTACCATTGGAATACCAGATGAATGTGATCCTAAATGACTATTAACCATTGTAATACCAGATGAATGTGATGCCAAATGACTATTTACCATTAAAATACCAGATGAATGTGATGCTTAATGACTATTTACCATTAAAATACCAGATGAATGTGATGCTTAATGACTATTAACCATTGAAAAACCAGATGAATGTGATGCTTAATGACTATTAACCATTGTAATACCAGATGAATGTGATGCTTAATGACTATTTACCATTAAAATACCAGATGAATGTGATGCTTAATGACTATTAACCATTGTAATACCAGATGAATGTGATGCCAAATGACTATTTACCATTAAAATACCAGATGAATGTGATGCTTAATGACTATTTACCATTAAAATACCAGATGAATGTGATGCTTAATGACTATTAACCATTGAAAAACCAGATGAATGTGATGCTTAATGACTATTAACCATTGTAATACCAGATGAATGTGATGCTTAATGACTATTTACCATTGGAATACCAGATGAATGTGATGCTTAATGACTATTAACCATTGAAAAACCAGATGAATGTGATGCAAATTGACTATTTAACATTAAATACCAGATGAATGTGATGCTAAATGACTATTTACCATTGGAATGCCAGATGAATGTGATGCCAAATGACTATTTACCATTGGAATACCAGATGAATGTGATGCTAAATGACTATTTATCATTAAAATAAATGACAGATGATTGTGATGCTAAATGACTATTTAACATTAAATACCAGATGAATGTGATGCTTAATAACTATTGACCAGTGGAACACCAGATGAATGGGGCTATAATGTGACTCCTATGACCATTTACAATTGAAATACCAGATGAACGTGACCTCTATACAGGTATTTAACATCAAGATTCCTAATAAACGTAACGCCTATGACTATTTACAATTAGAATATTGTCTGAATCTGACGCCTATGAAAACATGTATTTACCATTGAAATGTAAAATGAACGTTACACTTATGATAACCATTGAAATACATTTTAAATGTGACGCCAGCGACTATTTACACATACCATATCAATGTGACGCCCATATTGACCATTGAAATACCAGATGAATGTGACGCCCATATTGACCATTGAAATACAAGATAAATGTGACGCCCATATTTACCATTGAAAACCAGATCACTGTGACGCCCATATTTACCATTGAAATACCAGATGAATGTGACGCCCATATTTACCATTGAAATACCAGATGAATGTGACGCCTATGAATATGGCAACCATAGAGAGCAGGATAAGAAAACAGTTCTGGAGGGACAGTCTGGGGCTGATTGTCTTTGGTGAGTGATCGGTCACGCTGGAAACACCTAAGGAATGTTTAAATAACTCATTGAGTCTCTCAAAACCATCTATAACATATTTTCAAACAATTTTGAAAACCAATAAGACCAACTTAATATAAGTGCTGTGAAGAACAGGCAATAATATACTGTAAATTTTTTTTTTATTCGTGGGGGTCAATGTTCGTGGGTAGCCAAAATTTTCCTGGTTCGCGGGGACGTAATTTCGTTGGTAGTGTAATCAGGATAATTTTGATAAATATTAAACAAATGATTGTGTGTATAGGTTCGTGGGGATATAAATTCGAGGGCAAGGGTTACCTACGAAAGCCACGAACATTGTTCTCCCACGAATAATGATGATTCCACATTAAACAACGTTTTCTAAAGAATACAAAATTGATAGGTATAATTAATTTTTTTCCGATTCCTAGACAGACCATAGCATTCTAATGGACTCTGTCAAACAGTTGAACTCATCCACAACTGGGTTCTTATTACACAAATGGAAACCTTTCTCATTTTGATGCACATTATTCTTTTAGTAAAGGTAGTATCAAACTACTGTAAACCAACTTTTATTCGAGTGCGAGAAATTTTCACGAGGTTCGCGAGGGCTTCAATGTCGCGAATATTTCTCGCTGCGGACCAGTATTTACCATATAGTTGTAATAAAAGAAACGGGTGTGGATAAGGCTTGGTCGCGAAAATTAGTCGCTGCGAACCAGTTCTTATCGGATAAATCGCGAAATAACGTCGTCGCGAATAATAGTTGGTTTACAGTACTTCAAGAAGTTGATTTTTGAAGACTTATGATTGTTTGACCATGCAATGTCTGGACATTGTTTATGCAGAGTCAGTCTCTTGGAAAATATCAAAAGAGCTGGTTCAGTCTGATGCTCTTAAAGCAAAAACAAAAGAACCCCTAAACAACACCCCACCCCACCCCCCTCGAATTGCTTACATTGAACGATTGGCCAATGAAACAATGAAACAATTCTTTCTTATGCATGTACCATTATTCCTATTGTGTCTCTATGGTTTGTTTTTAAAAATTTCCAAACGCGGATGAGCTTTTAACATTTTTCCAATATTTTGATACAAGGTTCTTTTTAAGGAGATAAATATACTCTTAAAATTGCGACAGCCATCCAGTCTTCTTAAGGTATTTTAGTTGTTTATGATGCAACACTCTTTTGTCACTTTTATGGGTTTCTTTTTTAATTATTGAGAATCTTTTAAAGGAAATTATGAAAAAGGGTTTTTTTCTGTGTAAACAGTTATAAAATAAATTGAGAAATAAGGTTGATACTTTTTCGCTAAATGCAGAATAATAAGCGATGAAACATATAATACAACACGTACATAATGGTGTCACTACAGAAGATATCGTATTTCTTTTTGTTATTAAAATCAGTTCTCGCCGGATAGCCCATCTCTATAGCGTGTCATCTACATGTTGTATTACTAAACATCACGGATTTGTTATCCATATATTTCTTCATCATAGTAATAGTATCAACCTGATATATATGTATCTATATAAATATATCATCGATATTTATCGATAGGTGATCGTTTGACCTCTACAGTAGTTTGACCCCTACCATTGTCCTTACTTCATACAAAATGAGATGAATAAAAAGCTGAAGGTTGTTGGCAATCTTAAACCGACTGATTTTATAAAATTTAAATATTTGATCAACGTCACACACGCATGTCTGTAAAAGTGGTAGTTTTCGGTCATATCTCTTTCTTTTTAAAAATAATTGTTGGTTTTGGTCTGATTAAAATTCATACAGAAAGGCTTTGTGTGGATCTACACGACACCCAACCTAAAACCGTACAGTGATCAAAAGATTCAACAAAGAACAGGGGTCGGCTGGATTTGAATCTTTTATAACTTTCTGTTACACAGCAGTCTGGCTTTGCATTGAACTGTAAGCTTCTGTGTTAAACTTTTTGTATTAAAACAGATATATTGAATAGGTGTCATATGCAATGTTTTGTTTAACTTTATATTTACACCCGCAGTAATTTCAAAATTTACAATATGACATAATGATACAATACTATACATGGAAAAATACTAAATAGCGATACAATCTTAATATCTCATAGATAGAGAAAACACTAAATAGTGATACAATCTTAATATCTCATAGATAGAAAACACACTAAATAGTGATACAATCTTAATATCTCATAGATAGAGAAAACACTTTAAATAGCGATACAATCTTATGCTTATAGATGAACTAACCGCTGTTTGACGATCCTTTACTGGGGGAGGAAGGCAGCGAATCGTTGGAAACAAGAACAACTTCCTCCAAGACGAAAGCTTCGTTACCGTAAGACATGTCGGCCTGTCTCTCTCTGTCTCTCCGGGGAACGACTTGACTGTACACGGCCTCCGGAGTCTCAGTGTGACCTTGAGTGTTACCTTGGGAAGAAGGCCCGTCCTCCACACTGACGGCGGTAACCTCGTTCTGGGAGTCTCGCGCTGATTGTCGGTCTTTTTGCGGTGACGCATCGTAGTCAGTGGAAGCTGGTCTTGCTCCCAGGGCTCCGTACCTCACGAATTCATTCTTGTCCTCAAACACATGGGAAGCAGCACGGTCACCAAACTGTGAGTGAGGGTAGAGAAGTTTTAGGTCAAACATTTTCTTAAATATGTACATTTGTGTATTTTTTTTACCAAAATAGTATATAGAATATGCTATTTAGAGTATTTCATGAGGTTGGAAATGTTTAATTTTTAAGCACTTAAGATCTATGTAACAGACTACGCCCAGTTCAAGGAACGCAGTGTATAATGCAATTTATTACGAAGCATTAAATAAATTTATTAACTATTTCTTACCGTAGTAAAACGCTTGAGTTGTGCCATTTTTCTCTGAGGAGGAATTTCAAGAATGTTCCATGTTGGTTAAATAAAAAGCAGACTAGGTGTGTTATCAGGAAGTAAATTCACACACAAAAGTTTACGAAAATACTAACACAGATTTCAAACAGTTAACTTAGCCACTGATCCAATTCAGTGATTTAAATATTACGCATCGAGGACGAAGAAGCGGAGAAGGTGTGTGATGGGGTATTGTTGCATTTAGGTGTCGACTTTCAAAAGATGATAAAAAGTGTATCGAGGACCCAGATCTTCTTAAAGGATAAAAGTAAAAAAAAACAACGCATGTGCAATATAATTACCAAAGAGTCTATATTCTTCTTGTGAGCAATTTTTAAAAATGCAAAGATCATGGTTAGAAACTTTTTAAGCTATTCAATTTTCTTTATATATCATTAGAATATTACATGAGTATCATGAGTATTACATCATAGTGATTTTTTTCAATTGGACTGCCGCAAACATGATATTCCAAAAAGCTCTAAGGTATCTTTGTTTACGTCCTACCGTAAAAATAAATAAATTTAAAAAAAAATTCAAAAGTACTGAAGTTCTCACGGCTGTTGATTTTATTAATTATTATTTATTTTAAAATCAACGATATGTAATTTCGTATGGCAAGTTGTTTTTAGCTGTATTTGAGTAATTACGCCAGTACTTGTACTTTCTATCTTTAGATTGTGTTCTTTACAAAAATTTAGATTATTGGGAATCAAAATTTAATTGTCATGTACAAATTTTGATTCCCAATAATCTAAATTTTTGTAAAGGACAATTGGATAGTTTGCCCTTGATTTCAAACGTTATCGCTGTAGAAATGGCGTTTTGGTAATCAATGACAGCGAACCAGTCTTACTGAACTCTGGCGTATGAATATATTCGACTACAAAAAATATCTAATCGTTCGAACCATTTAAAACTTGACTATTTTCAAGGTATTTATAAATAAATGTTCTTGAAAAAACAATGCTTCTGAATACATTACATCGAATTTATTGATTAATTTCAAATACTAAGTCTTGTCAGCGCCGATAGTTTTCGAATATTGACTTGTGCTTAGATCCAAACACTGTTTGACTTCTGGTTTCCAGAGTGACTGCATAGAAGAGTTGATTAATAAATCAACTCCCAAAAACGAACGAAGATGTCAACAGAAATATTTTTATTATCATAAATAAGCACTGTACAATAATATACACTATGCTAGTAATATTCTGCAACAATTCGACTCCCGCTTTATCCTTTGGACAACGAGTCTTTGATTCATCAATAGGCAGTTTACATTCAGTTCTTTACATAGCACACAAGTGCATTTTTTCTGAAAATGTTAAAATTACACATCGATTTTCACTGGGGTTTGTTTTGTTTACCATTCCATAAAAAGAAAACACATATTCAAGATCTTTCAACTTCTTCTGAGGTCTGTGCGGCATTAATACATAATGTGCATAGGTAGATAAGTTGTATAACCCTCCTTTAACTAAACAATAATGGTCTATAGTAAACTAATTTTGCACCTACTCTCGCCATATTATAGCATCTCTCCCATATAATATTAACAGTTTGTTAGACCAGCTAACAGTTTTTAGGGTCTACTCCGAGATATGTTTGAACTATTCCCGAGAACTCTTCCAGAGCGGCCACTCTATGGTCGGCAGTACAGGTGATCCCAAAATCTATTCGTATTTTCTCCAAGACACAATCAACAGCAGATAGAATGAAGCTATAAAGCAGAGAGAGAGAATATATACTGTAAATTCCTTATTTTACGCGAGTACTTAATTCCGCTGTTTTGTATCAAATCGCGAGAATATATAATCGCGATCACCAATTTTTTGTTATAATTTTCTATTTCAAAACTGTCTGAAAAATTAAAGCGAGATTTTAAAATCCGCGAGGGCTGCCTCTCGCGATTTTACGCGGAAATTAATTCCTCGCGTTTAATTAGGAATTTACAGTATCAAGCAAGCATATGCGAAGAAAGCTTAAGAAAAGAACAAAAGCATAATTTTACAATGCGGGGTCAATTTGACGATTGTTTTTTTCTGCCACGAGCTATTCTTTTAAAATACACCACACTCACTTGCATTTAACAACATCCGATGCAGATATGATTGCTGCAAATTGATTGTAGTCGAGACATTGGGAGAGTAATGTTGAGGAAAGATAGGTAGAGTTTGTACAGGGGTTAACTGGAAGATATAACACAACAATTAAACACAACATGGAATATATTAATTAAGAAAATAAATCTATTTAAATATTTTAATATGAATAACATTTTGGTAGTACAAGAGAAACTAACTGGTTGTTGTCACCGGCGTTGTTGATTTTATCATCGTTGTCGTCATTGTTGTTGTCACGGGTGTTGTTGTTGTCGTCATTGGTGTTGTTTTCGTAGTGAACATGTTTGCTGTTGTCATCGATGTTGTTGTCATAGATGTTGTTGTCATTGTTGTTGTCATCGGTATTGATGTCATCGGTGTTGTTGTCATCGGTGTTGTTGTTTTCATCGGTGTTGTTGTCATCGATGTTGTTGTCATCGGTGTTGTCGTCATTGTTGTTGTCATCGGTGTAGTTGTTTTTGCTGTTGATGTCGTTGCTCCTGACAATGTTGTCCTTGCTGATGTTGTTGGGGTTATTGAGATGTTGGCCGACAAATCACATGTTTTTAGATCAATGCTGAGATAGGCAAGAGCTAATTCCTCGATCTCGTATAGGGCGACTATTTTTTGTTTGTCGTTACAAGTGATATTAATATCTGATCGTACTCCTTCCAAAACACAATCAACGATGGAAGAAATATAACTAGGAAAAAGAATGAAAAAAAAGTTCATGAGGCTTTGGTTTTAATGTCGACAATACACAATAACAATACTTGTATAGACGAATTAACATCTCACCCTTTGTTTTAGTGATATTGCGGATTTAACATTATACTCACTTGCATTTGACCTCATCCGATGCATTTTTGACCTCTGCTAATTTATTTGAGTCGGCAATACAGCTTGATTGCGATAAAATCGAGGATAAATATGTAGAATTCATGCAAGGATTTACTGAAAAATACCAATAGAATACCAAAGATTGAGTGTTAGGACATGATTTGTATTATAAAAATTCAATCAAATAAACAGAAACCTATATCTTCAGTGCGCGAGATACTGACTTGCTGTTGTCTCTGTTGTTATAGTTGAACTTGTTGTTGTAGGAGCTGTTGCTGTTGATTGCATTGCCGTTGTTGATGATGGTGTTGTGGTTGTTGATTGTTGTTTTGTTGTAGATGGTTGCATTGTTGTTGATGATAGTATTGTTGTTGGTTGTTTTGTTGTTGATGATTCTATTGTTTTGGTTGTTAATGCTGGCGTTGTTGTTGATGGTTGCATTGTTATTGATGATTCTATTGTTTTGGTTGTTAATGCTGGCGTTGTTGTTGTTGATGGTTGCATTGTTATTGATGATGTTGTTTGTTGTTTTGTTGTTGATGGTGGTTTCATTGTTGTTAATGGTTGCGTTGTTGTTGCTGTTGATGATGATGAGGATGATGATGATGTTGTTATATGTATTGTTGTTGTCGAATTAGTGGTTGTTGTCAGTGGAGTTGTTGATGTATAACTAGATGACGATCTTTCCCCTGAAGATGTTGTTTTTGTTGTTGACATTGTAATTGGCAGATCACAGATTTTTGGATCGATACCGAGGTAAGTTTGAACTGTTCCTGAAAATTCTTCCAGAGCAGCCATTTTATGTTCGTCTGTACAGTTCACTCCAAAATCTAATCGAATTTTCTCTAAAACACAATCAACAGCGGACAAAATAAATCTAAAAAAAAAAGAGAAAAAAAATTTCATTGTGGAATCCTAATACTTTTGTGCAATGACCACGAATTACAAAATTTCAATCTTTTATTTTGTAACATTACTGACAACAACCAAATCTTGCTCATCTAAATAAACAGATACAGCTACTTACTTGCATTTGACGTCTTCTGATGAATTCGTCACTTCGTTGAGTCGACTGTAGTCGATACAAACAGAAAGCAGTGTCGAGGACAGATATGAAGAGTTGGTGCAGGGACTTGCTGAGAAAAAGAACAATTTAACACTAACCAAATTTGGACTTTTATCCATAAGCATGCAAAAAAAAATAAGTAGAACCATTTTAACAAGACCTTGGACTTTCGATAGGACGTAACTATCTATTTCTTGCGTCAAAACAAGTTTAAATGACGCTGGTTTCAAATGAATTATACACAGACTGCACAGTTTTAGCTCAAAATCCAGACAAATCTTGTTGATTTCACAGAGACTTGGATGAGTGGCCTACAATGAAATAGACAGGCCTACGTCACATTGCTGTTGACACAACTACCCAAAGTCCAAGCTCTTGTTAAAATGGTTCTAAGTTTGTGTCAATGTCAGTGCTATATCGTCTTACTGTCAGTCGATACAGCTGTTGTCATTGCTGGTTTTGTTGTTGGCATTGTATGAGATGATGTCGTTGTTGTCATTGTAATTTGTAGATCGCAGATTTTTGGATCGATTCCGAGGTAAATTTGAACTGTTCCAGAAAACTCTTCCAGCGCGGCAATTTTATGTTCATCCGTACAATTGATTTTAAAATCTATTCGAATTTTCTCCAGAACACAATCAACAGCAGACAAAATATATCTAAAAATATAAAAATGTGAAAATGTACCAAATAGACCTACAATGACCATAGAACTAGAGTTATGTCCATTGCATGAATAGAAAACCAATCTCAGATTCTTTTAAAGGTATTACTCACATCAAAATTATATGTTCTCTCTAAAACATTTAATTCTTACTTGCATTTGACGTCTTTCGATGCATTCACCACTTCGTTTAATCGACTGGATTCGATGCAATACGATAGCAGTGTCGTGGATAGGTATGTAGAGTTGGTGCAAGGGCTTACTAAAAAGAGCACTATCTAATTAATATCACGCAGATCTTGACTTTTATTCATAAACAAGCTTATAAATAATTTTGACTGTGTTACAGATACTAACTAGTTGTTGACATGGGTGTTGTTGTAACCCTTGGTGTTGTTGTTGTTTGAGGTAACGTTGACTCGGATGCTCTAAACGTTGAGGCTGTTGGTAATGACGTCGTCATCTTTGTTGTTGATGGCATTCCTGTTGTTTCGATGACTGCATACATACGAATAGATACAAAATTACGTGATCAATTGTTGTTTCACGTCCTGTCGAGATTTTTGCCATAGATATTGAGATTTTACAATTTTGAAAACATATTCCAAGCCTTTACCAGTGCTCACGACGATTTTGGCCTCGTCTATGCCGAACAACAGGGTATGTGTTCCATTGGCCTTGGCGTTCTGTACAACTTTGACTAAAACCCCGTGGACGACAGAGAACGTAATGGTTGTCTGGGAGCCACCCGATGGATAGCTGGAACTCGTCATGTGAATTCTAAAGTAAAATACCACGCTACCTGGACTACAAAAACAAAACTACGGTTATATATTTCAAATACATTATCACTACTGTGCTTAAAAGTTTCGCCAAATGTGCTTTATTTGATAATTTTACCAGAAAAGTAAATTGCCATCTTTTTTCCCAAAGTAATTTGTTTCGGTTGTACATTTGTTAATTCTAATTTTTTTTTTTGGTTTAAGTTAATCTAATTCTGATAAAGCTACATACATCGATGTGTTCAAGTATAACATACTTGCAGTCTGCCTATAACCATGCATTATCTGTACTGTACAGAAGCTTACCTTACCGATGTTATCGTCACGTGACTGAATGATGACCCAACTTCACTGTTCTTTATGCCCTCTTCCACCTTTAAAGACAATCGTCTACTTGTAGAGACAAAATTATCTATGTTCCTTTTATGAGTATGATTTTGTACTGAACATGTTAAAAAATGACAGCTTTTTTTAATTTTAGTGAACAATAAATGTACTTTTGTTATACAAAAAAAAACCAATCAATTGATTGTACATTAGGCGCAAAGCTCTGCAGATATACATGTATGCATGTCAAAAACTCTCATGTAAGGTCTTAAACTCACGGCATTTCACCTGTTTCTGATGGTGCGATATATAATTGAATGATTCTGTATACAATCCACCGTTGTTTCTTACCTGGCTGGTGAAGTTTGAGACCAGGTCACGGTATGCATCGCTCGTACTGTTCCGATAATTCTCGTCCCAGGTAACTGACGTCACAGTCATCGACGCGTCAAACATCATGCCTATAACGAAACAACCCGAAGACACTGACCACTATCTCTAGACACTTTATTATTATTTTTTATCATAATTTAATTCTTGATTTTTCATATAGCGCTCATACTCACCAGCACCTTCAGTGTTGTTCGTACCATTGGCAGTGGTGTGGGTTGTTACTTCTTGCGTTGTTGACACAACATTACTGGTCGCTGTCATTGTAGGCGATGAAGTTGTAGTCATGACGCTAGTTGACTTCGGGATAGGTGTGGTTGTTGTTGTCATGGTACTGGCATTTGTTGAACTGGATATAATCGCTGTGGTCGAAGCTGTAGACTTCTCAGATAAAGAATTGGTTGTCATTAGAGATTGGGATGTTGTGTTAGTCCAGCTTGTGGTTGTTGGTATCGTGGTTGATGAGTTAGTAGATATATGGGGTGCTGCAGTTGTTACTGATGACAAGGTTGTCGTTGTCATCGGTTTTGTAGTTGATATCGGTTGCGCAGTTGTTGCTGTTGATGTGGTTGTTGGTGGCTGAGATGTAGAAGTTGTTGTTGACGAAGTTGTCGATGTTGATGAAGGTGTTGTCATTGATGTCGATGTTGATGAGGGTGTTGTCATTGATGTCGATGTTGATGAGGGTGTTGTCGTTGATGTTGATGAGGGTGTTGTCATTGATGTTGGAGTTGATGATGGCGTTGTCATTGGTGTTGGAGTTGTAGAAAACGTTGACAACGTACTTGTTGAGGGATATGTTATAGAAGGACCAGAAGTAGAAGCAGGGGCCGCTGTTGGTGTCGATGACATCATCGTAGTCGATGATGTTAATGGTGGAATAGATGCTGTAAGGATTCACATCGTAACTTAAAGGATGCCAACGAATATACATGCTACAAACTTAAAAATGTTGTAGCAAGATTCAATACAATATCACATGTACATTTGTGCTCAGTTCGAAAGCATTAGAGAGGATTAAGATTAATTTACTTACTTGTACTTGGTATCTTAGTACTTCCTTCTAATGGTCCTGGTTTCGGTGCTTTATAAAGTATATGTTGTATTTTATTAAAACACATAAAGAATACAAAACAAATATAAAAACGCCATACGAATATTTATCAATATTATTCAGGAAATGTCTACTTACTAGTGTATACTTTCTGATGGTCTTCTGAAATGAAGATGATTTGTTCATTAGTCTATTTAATCTTGGTAAGATTCAGTTTGGCAAGGATACCTGAACTTACGTTTAAATATCCTATTTAAACCTGGTATCATCGAAATTATAGTCAATACAGGACGTAAATGAAACACGGCATAATGTAAATGACTATTATTACTATATAATTAATAACTATTTCATTTCATGCAGTGACCATGTCATGATTTGCTCCTGTGTAGATGTCATTTATGTTGTATATAATATATATAGGAAACGTACGTGAAAGTTTGACTATGAGGAATACAGCTAATCCTCCGGCTGCCAAAATGAACAGTGCTATGGCGACATTGACTATGGTGCATCGCTTTTTCCTGGGCTTGAACTTTGTTTCACCTAAATGGCAAAGTAACCATGTCAGTTGAAAAGTGTTATTTTAAAGTCAAATAACACAAACATGTTTGTTAAATTTACTATTAAAAGAAAAAATTCTACAAAACACTGGGAACACATAATGAGAAGCAGACATCCGCCGACTCCTTTACCCTCGAATGTCCATTTCCTTTCGATGTCTTCAGTGTTTTCATTGCCCTCGTCATAGGCGAGGTTTACGAAGGAGTAGTCTTGGCCATCTTCTCCGGAACCATGGGATATCTAAAATATTACAATAGTACGTAAAACTACTCGATGCCAATGCTAAAACATGTCCTTATTTGTTAAGGTTTAACGAGAAAAATGTTAAAGTATTAAAGTTATATCCTTGTCTTGCATTGTTAATGTGGCTACTTGAATCGCATGACGAATAAAGAAGAATAAAAATGATTTTTTATTGGTTTATCATTTTACTTCAGCGTCATAGATAGGTGATTACACAAGCAATAAAAACCTTTTAAAGTTACTCTTTTTATTTGATATACCAGTATATCATTAAGAGTTTTAAAGTAGAAAGTCACTTTCGTTTTGAAAACTGTATATGTGTTTCTGGATAAATATTTGATTTAATGCAAGAAATAGATGAAAAACTAGTTATCAGGTTATTCTTGTGTGACATATTAGAGGTATATTAGAATATAAGATTTGATTCTGTGAAATCGTTAATAAACATGTGAAAATTTTATTCTGACAAATATTAATGTAAAACGATAAAGCTTTAACATACATGTAATATATTTTAATTTCCTTCGAACGCTGCCACAACTCTTTAATAATTCACAAAACGGCCGATATATATTGCACGCACGTGATATTGCATGTTCAACGTCATATATGTGCTTGTAAGCCATGGCATCAGACCCACCCTTAAACAGTCATTCAACAAAAACACCTGCATGGGTTCCAACCCCAAGAAAAAAACTGACATAGTGGTCAGGAGAATGCAAATTAACAACGACTTACCTGTGTATACCTCTGTAACTTGGCCATGTCCTGTCGCTTCTTCTTTTCCTAGATGTCTCTTTTCCAAGTGAAACAAGATTGTTCTCATTGATAACTTCCAATAGATCCACTTTTTACGGTTGATGTGATACAAGAACGCACTTGTTAGATCATTGGAATGTATTTGAACATAAAAACCATCCGGTTCCTGCAGGGGATTTAAATCTATATTGTGTAAAATGAATAACTGTATATAGGCATTATGTTTGAAACCATTCTTGTAGTATTCGCGGTTCACTGCAACTTTAGTTTACTCGAATATATTAAAAAAATTCACTTGTTCTCAACATTGCATTTAGGATCTTTTTTAACCGTGATTTTTAAATTAACTGTCATGTTGTAAATTTTGAATTTACTGGGTGGGTGTAAATACAAAATTTACAACATGACAAGTTGTCATGTTGTAAATTTTGTATTTACACCCACCCAGTAAATTCAAAATTTACAACATGACATAACTCCTAATACGGGGACTTTTAATTCAGAAAACATACAAATAGGAGTATTAAAGGGGGACGATGGGTGAAAAAAGAATACTAAAATCTACTATATTTCTAGTATTGATTATTGGAATCACTGAGTGCTAAGAAACAAATTTCTCTTCATCTTAGATGACCCATAGACACCTCTGTGCATTGATGCACGTTCTTCTAACACATGTTTTTGTATATGTGAAATGATTTGTAATTTTGGAATTAATCAGATACGTATCAAAGACAAAAATTGACCTCAGATATGAAATCGTTTAGAAGATGCTTTAAACCCTGGATTTCTTGCACTTGTACTAGTACTAACTTTCAATTTTTTTTCTACAAAAAGTACTAACTGAATGATGTACATGTACAAACTTGATCTGTTTGGCTAAAATCTAACGCACGTGTACATTTAGTTGTGACGCACATTGTTCCTGGCCATAGCCTGACAGTCTGTCCTAGTCCAAATATCAACCGATATTTATCAATTAGCTAATGAGAAAGTCATTGATAATTTTACAATAATGAGGTAATGTATAGTTATCTCCGAATAACAAGACCGAAGCATACAGGCTTACTTTGCTTGATTGATTTCATCACTACTTTTAGCAGAATTTAAACAATTATTTAGCACTCCCAAACAAGCTTGGGGTTTTTTTTGGGGGGGGGGGGGTGTTCGGTGTTCTTGGTTTATTTTTCTTTTAATCTGATATCAAATATTCGTTCAAACTATTCTTGAAAATGGCTTAAATATATTTTCCGAAAGAACATTTTATATGAAATATTTTAGGTGTTATCTTACACATTTACAAAACAATTAAATGTAAACTCCAGAAGAATATTCTTCGTCTAGCTTTGTTATATATTAGGTTTGACACAAATAAATATTAGTATTCTAGTGAATGTTTTACCCTTGGTTAATTTAGAGTCTTTTCACGAACGGGCGTCCGTATTACAATATCGAGGGAGCACACCGGATTGAATGATAAATGTATTATGGAACATGTCTGCCAGAGCATCACACGAAGGGTGACAATACACCTCTAGTTGTAAATGAAATGAAAAGAATGACATATAAAACTGTTTCCTGATCGACTACTAGATAGTACGAACAAATTACCCATCGTCGTCTTAATTAAACCGAAATAGACCATCTTTCAACTTAAAGCAATATGAGCTGCAATTTTCATGCTGAAATTTTTTTTACGAAAATGTTATTTTCTACTAAAATGACAAAAAATAATATTATCATGGTTTTTAAATTTCTGTTAGCCTTATTTTTGTGGAAAAAGCCGTTAAGAAGCCTAAATTGTAGCAAAATTAAATTATTGTCGTCCTGTACAAAAATTTAACAGCTATATATTCCTTAGGAGAAAAATCTTTCTTCTGACAAAAATTAATGACTTTTTTTCAAATTTTATTTTTCATAAAAGTTTAAGTTGCGTGCAGACTTGGCATACTAGCAGGTTTTTGCAGCAAAATATAAAATTCTAAAAAATACAGCTCATATTGCTTTAAGAAACAAAGCGGCAATTAACATGATTAAGAAGATATATTGTGATTCATCCAACAAATCTTCAATAAAAGATTTTTTAACAATTATACATGTGTATATATTCAAACACATATTTAAATGATAAGAAATAATAACGTGTGAGTCCAGTTTAGGTACACATTTAATAATCAGTCAAAACTATGACAAATAACGCACCTTGAACATACATGTACAGTGTCGGTATACATAAAGCCTTTTTTTAATAAAAGTCATAAAAAATCATAGGAAAACTGTCTCATTAAATAAAAAAGCAACACCATTACTAGTCTTAATCTTTAGTACTTACTTTTTTAACTCACAAAATGATCATGAGGCAGTTATAATCAGATAACATAAATATATGTGAGAGAAAACAATACTACAATGAAGGTTGAATTTTGCAATCATCTGGTACATGTGATTGTTGATGGGCGTTGGCGATTATTTTGGAATATTTACATTTACAACTGTCTTTGTCTGTGATAACATTACGAATCAATTTTGAAGCCTATAAACCAATAATTTCATAAAAAGCTGAGCGACACAAAATGGGCGTTTCTTATAGCATAACAGAAACACGGTATTGGCTGCGCTACGTATTAATACATAGCATGTGCTACATGTAAAAAATAGTGATTTTAAAATGTTGTTTTAAACTGTAGAAATTAGAAATTAATAAGAAATCATTCTTTTCATATTATGAGGTGAGAATTTCGGTCGGAGCGTGGTCAAATCTATCATAAAGCACTTCGGGCTTTATTGGATTTGACCACGCCCCGACCGAAATTATCACCTCATAATACTAAAAGAATGATTCCTTATTCCTTAAATCAATGAGTGCTAACTTAAAGTTTACATTTACTTCCACTTCATCTTAGAAAACGTATATAATTTCGTTAACTGTTTACACGACATCGACCCATAGACACCTTTGTACATTGTTGCACGTTCTTCTGACTCAGTTTTATATACATGATGTTATACATACATTTCTCGAACATCTCAAGCATTTGTAAATGAAGAGTTGAATACGTATGAAACAAAAAAATAACAGCTGATATCAAATGTATCAGATTAATCCGGTGTTTGTTGCACTTGAACAAACTTTCGGTTCTTAATTATTTTTTCATCAAATATTGTTAAATACAAACTTATCTTCTCGGCTAAGAACTTGTTTATGTCTACAGAAAGTTGTGAAAGGCGTTTAACCGGGCCTTTGTTGACCCTCTGTCCTAATTCAGAATCAATCTTATCAACCCCTTTTGTTCAATTAGCAAATGCGACAGTCATTGATATTTTTACAATTTATAGTGAAGTATGGTTTCTATATATATATATATATATATATATATATATATATATATATATATATATATATATATATATATATATATACACACACTTTGGGAAAGTAGTATTCAGGTTTACTTTCAATGAATGATTTCTTGATTACTTGAAGAGGAATCAATACAGTCATTTAGCAATCCAGAAATGGCTTGTTTCTGTTTTTTCTTTTTTTTTTGTTTGTTTTTTTTATTATTATTATTATTTTATTTATTTTTTTTTTTTTTTGTTATTTTATACAGCTTTTCATCTGATATTGAATATTTGTTAAGATCATGTACGTGTCACTGATGTATTTTTAAAACAACAGTTCTATAAGTTTAAGTTGCATCTTTCACAATTTCTTACAAATGGTTTGCTTCAGAACTTTCTTTGTCTAGCCTTGTGATACAATAAATTAGCTTGAAATATTCTGAGGGTTGGTTTCAGCCTTGGTTGATTACATTAATCAATAATTAGTCATTAGTCTTTACGCCCAAAAATTCCTCAGAATTTTTTTTTCAAAGACGGATCCGATATGCGATATCGAGATAGTAACTCGAGAGAAGAATACTACTATCTATCGTCTGGTTAAATGCAGATTGTATAGTAATGTTGAATTGAGGGAGAGGGTAATTTGGTATCTTAGAAAATGTATTTCATCTTGCATTACATTAATTTGCTATCTATCTGCACGAAATTGACTCGCAAACACCTATAAACATTGGTGCACGTCAACCTAACCGCATTTTTAATTCTTACGGAATTGCATAAAATTCTTAAACATCTCGATTATCAATGAACAAAATGTTGGAAACGTATCAAAGAGAAAATGACCTCAGATATCAGATGTATAGGAATATGGGTTAAACTCGGGATTTTCGCACTTTCACAAACTATCGATTGTATTTTTTTTCTTCCTAAGTTTGTAGAGTACTAGCTTGTACTACTCTGCTTAAAACTTAATGATGACTTTCGTACGTGTACAGAAACGCGGGTCTGTTCCTTTGTCTCAATATAAGATTAATCAACCATTTTTGATGAGTTAGCAACTGTGGCGGTCATTGATATTTTTACAATAGTATGAAATGGAAAAGATGTCTAATACTGGGGACAGTAGTATACAGGAATTATTCCATAACTGCTTTCAGCGGAACTAATCAAAGTGGCTTGTTGTTTTGTTTTGTTTTTTGGTTTGTTTTTTTTTTTTTTTGTTTTTTTTTGGGGGGGGGGGTATTATTTTTCTCTTTTAATCTTATTCGAATAAGATTTACTTAGTTTAATTCATACATGTGTCATTATTTTTTTTTAAAGAGTTTTCATCAAATAGTTTAGGGTTCATCTTTCACAATTACTAACAAATGTAAAATATAGACAAGCACATTCCATGCACATCTCGATCTTTAGTTAATGAAAAGTTGGATTTGTATCAAAGACGGAAATGACCTCAGATATAAAATGTATTTCCCGGGAATTCTTGAACTTGTAAACATTTTCTTTTACAGGATTGTGGAGTACAAATTTGTTTTGCTCGGCTGAGAAGTTGCGTACGTCCGCAGAAAGGAAGCCACACCTTAGGTCCGGGCCAGTTTTGATCGTCTGCTCCAGTTTATGAGTCAATCCATTTTGATCAATCAGAAAACGCTGCAGTCATTGATATTTTTACAATAGTAAAGTATGGAATATTCATCTTATTTTTAGAGACCGAAATGAACGGGTTTCGCTGCGTGAATGATTTAATGACCATTTTCAGCGGATAACCTGGCAATTCCCCCAAAGAGGCTCGTTTTAGTTTTTTCTTTGTTATCTGATATTGAGCATACAGGTAACATTGGTTCATGTTTAAAAAACACTTCATATTAATAAAAAGAATTAAAGTTGCATCTTTTACAATCACTAACAAATGTAATAAAACTTCAGATGAATATATATGATATTTTTCGTTTAGCTCTGTGATACGAGTATACTTAGTAATAGAATTGTAAGAAAATCGCATGATTCTCATTGCATGTATTGTTTATCAAAATCCTAAATATCGACAACTATATCAACAAACATAGAGGAATCTTGCAAAGATAAAATGGACACAATCCCTCTCTCTTATTCATACTTTTTTTTCTTTAAGGATCCTGGTTGTTTGTGCAGAATTTGATCAGCCTTCATCTCCAGGATGTTTTGCTATTTCATTCATACTCCGTGTATCTTTGTTTATGGGTTATGGTTGTGGTTTGAACATATTTTATTGCATAAACATATACAAATGGTTCGAACACAAGTTCTAAACAACTTACGAGGTTTTTACCAAGTATAACAATTTACAACTGTGTAGTAGTTTAGATTGAAAAGTACATAGAAATGGATATTACTAAAATTGTTAAATTATTGAACAAACGTACATGTATCTATAAACAGTTCTGTTTGAATTTGGTCTAGGCAGTAAGACTGAAATTACGAGAATCTACCACAATCTCTGATAAATCTTTGAACAGCTAAAAAATACGTTGGATTGAATTGGGTCATGGTTCATCGCGTCCATCACGTCCATCACTGTATAACGATCTTTCTCGTACTGCTTTTTTTTTTGGCAAAACTTAATCTAACATCACACAAAAATTATAAAAACAACAAAAACTCGAATCGTTACATTAAGATTATTTCGTTTGTATTTGAAGCAGAAATTGATTCTTTTCATTCATATGTCATCAGAAATAAATTATACATGTATCTACATTAAATTGTATACCAAATGTGTTGTAGTGTATGTCCCTTTGGGTCCTTCTATTTTGCAGTATATAATATTCTATATCTTTTGGTTGTAAATACATACACCATTCTACATCAGTTTATATGACACATTTATTAATATTTTTGTTTATGCATAGTTGTTTCTCCTTTAAATTAAGGTTTTTAAACTGTTTGTACTACATTTGTTGAATTAAGGAAAGTCCGTTTCTGATGCCCAGTGGTGAAGTACAGTTTTGTCAATTATTAAATAAATGGATTGGAGTCCTGGGTCTTGGGGTGTGTTGTTGAATGAATCAATAGGAGCACGGTTTTATTCTCAGTGCTGCGATGAAAGAAATTTTCAGAAAATAACGAATAAATTTTCAAGCATGTATTAGTTAGTGTAGGAGTTACTTATATGGTGTTTAAATCTACGAAAAGGGAAAAAATATATTGTAAACTATATGCTCATGTCACTGTAATAAATGATTTATTTACTTATACTTATTATTATAATTTCATATAACAGTTTATATTTACATTCTACTGTGTTTTTCCATTAAATTTTGTGATCTTTAAATGCCTCTAAATGCAACAACTAATCACTGCGTATGGATTTACATGTAATTTACATAAGTAGTTCCCAAACAGTGATTTCTATGTTATCGGTTAAAAAATATATTTCATAAATGTTGTCAAAGCAACATGTTTTACAATTATTCAACAAAAGAGTTGATTCTATTGTTAAAAGCAAAATTTCAAGAGTTATTTTTCATGGATTATATTTTCATACTCATCGATCTCAACTCAACAGTCTATGTGATAACCAGTTTAAACCGGTTTTTGTAAAACAGCTGTTCTTGCTGTTACTTACTCCCTCCGTGATCTGCAATTTTTATCGATATATGTAAGTAAATAATTGATTTCATCAGTAAGGGAATGTAAATATAAGCATTAAATGATTTATTTTTGACGTCGTCGTGTCAATAACTGCCGTCAGTTGAGCAGACAAATTGTCATAACGCGCTAACGCGCGTTATTCAATTTGTCTGCTCACCTGACGGCAGTTATTGACACGACGACGTCAAAAATAAATCATTCAATGCTATAATATATTCATTCGTGAGCGTAACGTTATATGTGAAAAACGTGATAACAATTAAACAGAAAGTATTGACCAGGGGGTTTTCCTTCTCGTTTACAAAATCAACACATACAATGTACATGCATGTAATTTGTTTGATAAATGAGAATTTAAGGAAAATCATGAATCTTCATGAATTTAGGACAGTAAGTCTTAAAAAAAATAATACATTCTCTCAACACTTCTACCATGTGGCAATATAGGACAGAATGTCTTTATGCATAGATAATATATTCAGAATATGTTTGGGGTTTTTTTTGTGTGTGCAATATTCCGTCTACCAATATACTGTTTTACAATTGTTACTTTTTTATCAAATTTAGTTGAAATTTGTTTTATAAACATGCAACTGCAAAGCTTGCATTTTACAAAAAATTGATATCCACCGTTTAAATTAACAAACATTAACCTATAAATCACTCCCTTGAAGAATTGCAGCGCTATGTCATCTAAAACTGATTTCAGATTCTTTATTGTCATCTTAAATTGATTTTAAATTCTTAAGCTATTTGCAATCTTTATCATTGACGCATTAAGATATGAGGGATTTACACATTGCACAACAATATTAAGAAATTACAATACTCAAGGTATTGTTTAATTTGCCTAATTACACATTTCATGAATGATTTTGACAGGAAAATGTCTGATAATGACAGGTGGTTTCAGTGTAGCACATCTTTACGTTGATGAAATATTAAGCAACTTTTCGGGGAGGGGGGGGGATCGTCAAATACAATGTTCTATGTGCGGAAGGGTCTATAAAAAATTGCCCATTGTGAATATTTTTTTCTAGTATATATGCTATAATAAATGTATCTATGTCGCACACACATCCATCATGTTTTGTTTCCAAGGTTACATGTTGTTTGTCAGACTGACAACCTATGTGTTGGGCCTTAAGAAAGATAACCCTTTCAACCTTGTATTAAAAATACAACCAATTGGCAAAATATTGCGTTTCACGAAGACTTTTTATATCCAATTTACTGACTTTAGAATTGCTGCAGAGAGATAGATTTACATCTGCATCTGTCATAATGATTTATTTATTTAATTGTAATTTTTCAAGTTATAGTATAAAGTGAGAGACATGGTGTTTTGCTGTCATTGCTAAAAATACATTACAATAGAAAATTTTCTCCGGATTATGTCTGATGAAATAATACTTTGCTTACCAAGCTAGGAAAGTGTTTATCCAATAGTTTAACCAATAGTTTTACAATAGGCAATGCTGCATTACGTTTTTTAAAATAAGAGAACCAAATAAATGCAAAAGTAAATGTATGTAATTTCATTTCTATTATTATGGTTTTTTCTTTTAATTTTTAAAGTGTTATCAATTTTTTGATGCTGCTATCAATTTGTATTTTGTTATTACAACACACTGTATGCTATCGGGGCATTCAGGGCCCCAAATTTGTAATGATATGTAAAATCGTTGACATTCTTAAACGTTCTAAATCTTTAGCATCAGATTGAGTTATTTAACTTTTTGAAAGGGTATTGAAATTTATATAAAAATTTCCTGAGATGGATTGTGTTCTTGTCAAGAGCATCGGCTCTTTAAAGACAATAGGTTTCAAAATAAATCGAATATAATAGATCACGATTAAAATGCCGCGGTGAGTTAAGATCACATGCTAATACACTTAAGCTTTTATACATATTTTATCAATTCGGTGTACCGCATTTTAGCGTTGGAAAACCACAGCTTATTTTAACATCTGTTTGCAAGTTATATTATCGAAGCTACCGGAAGAAACATATTAGACGAATAGCTTCTTTTTTTCAACACTCCCAGAAATGAATTCGATTTTACACAATATTCAGCAGAATCAGTGTCCTTGAAGCTTGTTATTTGCTGACGTAATCTGACCCTCAACTTGAACTTCCGAATACTTTTAAAAGATTGTATACATATAGTCATGTTAGTTAACAGTATAAATGATAAGATGGTTTTATTCAAGTATTATTCTTTCTTTTTTAGTAATATACGTTCACAACTTATTTGATTTTCCAAGGCTTTATTTTTCATCAATTTTGTCGACGTCATGACAAAACAACCTGTTTTAACTGTTGATAATTGTGTTCGGTTCCGATCAAATTCAAACATTTCAAAACCACTCTACCTCACCTTTGACGTTTACTATCCATTAACTCGACCACAAAACTTATTCCCACGACATGACTCATTCCAACCTTTACATATAAAAAAAGTGGAAAAATCTATCTGAATTTCACACCTTGGGCCTTTTCTCTAAGTTCCTATTTGAAGTGATCTTCTGTTTAACGATATCTGAGTCATGCTCTGAACCGGAACTCGCTGCTCTCCATGAGACCTTGGACTTCTTTGTTTAGATATACCCTGTTTTGTCTCTCCTACTTTAGAAACCAGGTCGGAAGCAAGAAGAGCGCAGATATGTGCAAACATAGCTGTTTAAAGTTCGTAAGAATTTAAAAGACAAAACGTTTAATCTTTTCATTTATTTACAGATTATGACACCTCTATATCCGGATTTTTGTACAGCAATATTCCGTTATCTTACCGCCGAATGTTTACATATCAGTTAGTCAACTCGATTTATATGGAAATCGGAAACGTATTTCTGGTTCCTTAGTCTCCAACCGTATTCGAATTATTTTTAAAACAGCATGAAGCCAATAAACATTTTTTAATAACTTTTATTACAAAATATATATGTAGATCTACTACACTACATAGTAAATTGTATAAACAACTGTTTATACAACCACTGATCAATGATGTAAGAGTGCATTTTTAACATGTGTGCCATTTAATAGTCAATGCACCAGGCATTTATAAGAATATAAGAAGAGACCCGTTTTATTTTATAGAACGGTCATAAATGAAACAGCATTCATTTGTATTTTGAGACTGTAAGGGGTACTTGTCCGGTTTGGACTAACATACTATCAACAATAACCATCTAACAGCATTGTCTTCAATCAATCATCTGGAACACAAGTTAGGCAAACTTAATTAACTCTTAAACACTAAAAATTGATATAATTATACATGTCCAATTCAAAATCAACAATGGAAAAATCTTACAAAAATCAACAAAGTTGCATACAATACAATTATCAACAAAACAATGAAATTTATCACAGTGACGTAATACATTTATATCGACAATCCTCGGGGAGATAGTCGTATAGCACCAGGAGGGAAAATAACAGGTCCTCGGCCATTTGTCCCTTTGGTCTTATTATTTAATTTGAGCATTGTACATTGTAGCATAAACATGTGCATGGAGAATATGGTATCAACCCCCTCCCCCTATTGAGGGAAGGAGATAAGCTTTTTAAAAAATATTGTATTGTCGAATTTAACATTGTACAATAAAAAATAATGATTAATTGATAAAATAATTATGTTCGTTGTGAGAGGTGTCATGTATTAAGTACAATAATTACATATGAATTTGGCTTATAGGCAAGATTACTGTCCATTGCATCAAAACGCGTGCCGTCATCGTACTTAACAATGTCGCTTGGTGATTTTCAATGTGTTGAGGTGCGGATCAGGATATAGCATCTGTAAATTATGGACAAACACGGACAGATTTTGTCCGGAATCCACGCTGACTTCAGCGTTGACCCTCTGCGTCAGCCTCATGTGTCTGCCGAGGATGAGGGGCCGGCACACCTGCGTCCTCCCGGGGATATTCAGGCATAGGCTCTGTTGATGGGGACCATTGTCCGGGAGACCGTCCACGGAGTAGGTGTCCATGATAAATTCCACGTCCACATGGTAATCACCCAGTTCATTGAAGATGACGGTCCGTCTGTCCGCCGACAGACTCACGATCCCGTCAGAGGAGGCGACAATCTTAAAAGGCACGGAGCTCGTGGGCTCGTCCGGGTCTAAAGGAAAAATAGGAAATACAGATCCATTTAGTAATTAGCATAAGCATGTTTATATATAAGTGATGAGTCAGTCATTGCTGTCCTGTCATACAATGTATACTGAAGCTTACCGTTTTGTTCCAGTCTGGAGACATCTAAGGCGAGCACAGTTCGGGAAAAACAGTGACGGTGGTGAACATGCGGGGCAACTGAAACGGGGTAAACGGTAATTAGATCATCGAAAAAAAAATAATAGATGGTTGCACAAAAGCTGCATGATCAAATTAAAGTGATAGCAAATACAACTTGAAGTTACTGCTCTTAGAATAACGTTCTCTTCATGAGATATTGTATCAATATAACTACAAAAAATGTATACAAATTTGCTGATATCGTCTGTTTATTGTAACAAGTCGTAATAGCAACGTTTACAGGTAAACCCAGCCAGAGATCTCGTTCAAGGTCGTTCACAAGCTACAGGTGATTAGTCAGAACAGCGTGTGTACGCTTCCAGAAAATTGTGAATGAAATGTTTACCTGTCGCATTCCTGGGGAGCTCAGAGTTCACAGCGGCCTGAAAAATGGATTGTGATTGGTTAGAAATAAGATTTTCGGCGAAATGGGATAAAAATAGCTATGACAAAATAGCTTCTGTTAGCATATAAATAAAGGTACCATAAATAACCATATCAAAGAATGAATGGAAAAGATAAGGGAACAAATCAATACATACGTAAAATATGTAACAACTGACAAAGGCCTTAAATGAAAGTAATATTAATTTGTATAACTTTTTGTTGTCTTATTGCATCAGATACAAAACAAATGACAATACTCGATAGACCCTCTCGAGCTCTTACCTGGGGTTGATGGTGGTCGTTTCCTTCCCTTGTTGAACGTCCTGATTGTGCGACATAGATGATTACACAAAAGATGATAAGAACAGCCAACAAAACACACACACAAACATTGAAGATGGTCTGTCTCTTGGCCCGACATGCGGGTTGTCTTGGTAACGGTTCGTTCTCCTCACTGATTGAAATCTTAGTGTCACTTGGTTCGGTGCTGATATCGTCGCTCTCCCTCCCCGACAAAAAGTCGTTGAGTAATTTCCCGTCCTCGGGTAGGTAGGACACGATTGCACCCTGCACCGGGCAAGATACGCTTCTGTTGAACGAGGGTCGCTTGCGACATTCGGGTACCTCCTCGAATGTTTTCCGGAGTTTCTTACAGGACATGCAGGGCTGGTCAATTAGAGGTTGTCCGGACTCCGGGACGGGGGCAAGGCGATGTTTTTGTTGACATTTAAAGCAGCCCGACATATCATCCTCCGCCATGATCGGACTGCGCCCACGTGTGCTATAAATAGACGGCTGGGATTTCCATTGACGTGGGTGTAATACAAGACGTTATGGAAATGGGAATGTACCGTGCAAGTCCTGAGTTTTATCCTCTGTTCGTACTCAGAAAGATTTTAAAAAAAAATACGCAAGTAAATGACCCATGGGTAATAATTATATAATTTGCAGGTTAGGTCTGCATAAGCTATTCGATTGCATGCGCGGATCCATAAAATTTTTCCAGGGGGAGTCCGAAGGATAATTGTGTTTGCCGGGGGGGGGGGGGAGGTCCGAGGCATATTTGCGATAATTTTACTATGTAAATTTTAAATAAATTTTCATTTTACTGGGGGGGGGGGGGGTCGGGACCCCGACCCCCCCCCCCCCCCCAGATCAGCGCATGGATTGTGCAGGTTGAATTTATATATCTGTTCTGTACATGCAGTAATTTATAAGTATATCAAACTAAAGGAAAATAATATTAGATATATTTGAAAGTAATAATCAGTACAAGAAGTTTAAGATTTGCGATCGAATGTTTAGATGATTTAGTGAAGAAGTTCTAATGACACACCAGCAACGGTTTTTAACGAAGTTATAAGATACCCGGTACCCCTGGGAAACACTAAACATTTGTATGTTGATTTCTTTTAATAGATGACCAGAACTGACATAATATAATATGGAAAAGAAAAGACAGCGAAGACAAAAATCTGCATACATATCAAGTTCAATTTTAAAAGCTATTAATATGCATAATTTATCACTGCGCGTGTGTGTGTATACATACACGAGATATAAAACCGTTACGATGATCACGATGATGAATGTAAAATCACAAAAACCGTTGTAATATAATGTTGAACAAATGTTAACTCGAGCCAAAGAGTATCGAAATCCTTGACAAAATAGTTCAAAGTGTATTATGCTCAACATTTTTAGATGTTTATACCAGAATGCATGTCTGCAAGTTTTCTTAGTTTGAACATGTAAATCAACTGCAAACCTTCGAGTTTCGATCTCGTGCAATGTACCAAAGAGCTACCTTTCGAGTTTTTAAAAGAGTTTGAACTTTTCATACTTATTTCCTGGAATTATGTTGTGTAGAACATTAAGAATTATTTTTTTTGATTAGCAATGTATTAAACATCCCATGAGTCAGTCAGTTTTCCGGTCTGTTCATTATATCAAGATTGAATGGGAAGAGCCAAAGTCCTGAGATCAGCGCATAATTTGTACTTTCATAAACGTTATGCATAATTTTCGAAATCTGATAATTTACGCACACTATCAATGGATATTTTAAACGGCTAGAGGTATAGAGCAGAGCATTGCTAAATTTTGTTTTTATTGATTGTTCCCTGAAAAAAAAAACCCAAACAAACAAAAAACACACACGCACATTTTGGTTATCATTAGAATCTAAAATACCTTGCATTATGCTATAAAATTTAAAGCCTTTAATTATTATAGTTTAATTACATGTTGAAATTAAACATTTAAACAATAAAATGCTTTCTGTGCATTAATTGGTGATTCATGCGGAATCACTGTAAACGCTGTGTACTTTGTTCTCGATGTTGTTTTAAGTATTAAAGGGACCTGGACACGATTTTAGATGAAAATTTTATTTTTGATTTTTATGTATTAAATACCTTACTTGTGTATTTTGAATGATTTACCAAAATTTGAATGTTAGAAGTCGTGTAACAAACGAGATACAGAGGAAAGAAGTCGTTGTTATGTAAACAAAGCTCGAGTCTTATATTTGTTTACAAATGATGTAAAGTAAAGAAATTACCATTTCTTTGACAAAATAACTTGTGAAAACAAGATAAACTAATTAAATGTGTTCATAAATAAGTTTATCAACAACAAAATGCAACATTAGATTGAAACTTTTACCAATTCAAAACATATGTAAACAATAACAGGACTCGAGCTTTGTTGACAAAACAAAGCATTTTAACCTCTGTAACTCGCTTGTAACTCGCTATTTGACTTTCAAATTTTGACAGAGCATTGAAAACATCCATATTGACCATTCTAGACATTACAAATGAAAAAATAAATTTTGATAAAATTGAGCTCAAATCGCGTCCAAGTCCCTTTAAGCAATCCGAAGAAAACGTTATTTTGATATAATTGTCATGTTGTAAATTTTGAATGTACCGGGTGGAAGTAACTACAAAATTTACAACATGACAGTATTTTTCTCTTCTTTAACAAGATTCATTACAAAGTATAGATTCCTTAGCAATTGAGTCTGGAAGATATACAAACATTGCCAGAAATGAAAGAAGATGTACCTTTTTTAATCACAACAACATTGAAGATGTTTTTCACTTTGTGTTAAAATGCCCACTTTACGATTCATTAAGATCAAGATACATCAGAATTATTATGTTAAAAAACCATCTGTGTTCAAACTTGTCCAATTATTTGGTTCAAACAATATCAAAGAGTTGTGTAACCTTGGTAAATATCTTTACTTTGCAACTATGTTCAGAAATCCATTAAAATTATACATTTTTTTATCCCAACTGTTAAAATCATATTTTCAGTATCATATATATCTACTGAATCTCACAATATTTTATATGATGTTATTATATATAAAAGTTGTATGTTGTTCTCCATAGCGAGAATGCACGCTCTGCAGAGACTCTCTGAGGCCTACTGGCTTCGCATTTTGCGTGTCTCGCATAAGTTTATACTTCGTATATGTGTACAATACTGATGAGCTTATGGGTCAAAGTTGAAGTAAACAAATTTAAAAAAAACATTCAGCAAAGGTCAAGGTCTCGGAAACCAGAGGTCATGATCGATACTTCTTACGTACTACTTGAAAGTGATGGGGAAAACATTCTCCCCGACGGCAAGACAAATAAATGTGCTTATTTCATAATAATTTAATTTTGGTTGTAACACCTCATTTGATTGGCTGATACAGATGGAGAGACATGTATTATATTGTATAACATTCCTTGGTATGGGAGCACACTCCCTTGACAACATCTATCCGGAACTACTTTTTTTCACATGTAAAATGTACACTTGCATGCATGTGTATACCAAAGTGAATAAATAGAATATGATTAAGTTTATCTCTTTCCATTTGAATTATATAAATATGTATCAACTATTTTTTTAATTAAAAAAAATTCTACTCCAATCTTTTTCAAATAAAAAAAAAAAATTTAAGAATGTCACAAAAATGGAACTGAAACAACTTCACACACGAAGAGAAGCACGAAATGGCTTGGGGGGGGGGGGGTTGTTAAACTTTTTCAAGGTATGTAAAGGATAAATAAATGCACATGTATTTTTAAAATAAAACATATAAAAGGCCTATGTTGAAAAAATATCAATGAATCTTATGTATAGAAAAGTAAACTACCCTAATTTTCCAAAACACCAATTTTAATCGCTGGGTCACCTGTTACTAGGGATGTTGTACTAATGCGCGGGTAGTTTAAAATGTCATTAACGATTAAAACAAAAGTATGAAAATAGCACAGAGAGTTAGTTTTGTTCTATGTATTAAATTATAAGGAATGAATTTAATTTTGACGTATGTTATACGATATAACATAACTTGGGGCAGTTTATGCTTTTTTATAAACCGCATGCGTCAAAATTAAATTCATTCCTTAAAATAGTAAAAATACTATACTGGGTGAACACCTAGAACTTTAGTTCGGTGTATACGCTGGCCCTCTGATATCTCCGAGGATTCCAGCCCAATATTTCACCGCATTTTGAGTCATCCTGGTTTCATATTATTTTGGTTAAAGGAAACGTTTCGATTACGTGGAGGATAAAATATTTCGTTGTTCAATGTTTAGACTATGCTCCCACATTCGAAAGCATGTAATTAAGTTTATCTAAGCTAAAAATCAGGCTGGAACTGTACCGGATGCAGCGAGTAATACAAAAAATGTAAATTATTTTTTCTATGATAAAAACATTTTCTCCTGGGTCCTAATGATTCAAACTCTAGTCGTATTCTTTTTAACCCTCAAACGCTCAAGCATATCTGTATAAACTATAAAAATCAAAGGTTCTAAAGATTACACGAAATTTTCTATCGTGCATAAATTATATTGGTTACACAGGACTGACATCCACCTGTGTTAAAGACGACTCCAAATAATATACACGAATTAAAATCTTAAATACATCTGATTCATCATTATCTATAAAAATATCTTATTGCTGACCGTCAGGCCAATATATCCATATTACAATACAATGTAATTATCATATTTCGAAAATAACGTTGGACTACTTGACAGTTGTTTGAACAATTATATGGAACCGATAATCGTGCATATAGAACCATTTTAACAAGACCTTGGACTTTCGATAGGACGTGACTATCTATTTCTTGCGTCAAAACAAGTTTAAATGACGCTGGTTTCAAGTGAATTATACACAGACTGCACAGTTTTAGCTCAAAATCCAGACAAATCTTGTTGATTTCACAGAGACTTGGATGAGTGGCCAGCAATGAAATAGACAGGCCTACGTCACATTGCTGTTTGACACAACTACCCAAAGTCCAAGCTCTTGTTAAAATGGTTCTAAATCTGTGTTATAGTTGTCACTTCGGACGTGTACATCGTTGATAAAGATGACAGTTATCAGAGTTAACTTTACCTACGACCGACAGCCGTGCATCATCTGTGGTTTAGTTGTAAGCACGCTTGTTACTCGGTAATCAAGACCGAGTGGCGAGTACTATACCGCGGATCCATGCATATATATACATCTGTGTTATGCTTGTAACCTTGGATGTACATCGTTAATAAATTAAGTTGACAGTTATCAGAATTAACTTACCTAGGACCGACAGCCGTGCATCTTCATCTGTGTTTTAGTTCTCAGTTATACACGTAAGCACGTTTGTTGCTCGTTAATCAAGACCGTGTACTATACCGCGGATCCATGCACGCTGTCAGTTCGGTGTAGTCTTGGAACTGTGAACAATAGCACAGCTGAGTATGTATACGATTGTAATGTAATTGTTAAAACAAACAGATATGCACGAATGATAAACAGAACAGATGTATATGCACGAATAATATATAAGGAACAGATGTATATGCACGAATGATATAGAAAACAGATGTTTATGCACGTATGAAATAGAGAACAAATGTATATACAGGAATGATATAGAGAAAAAATGTATATGCACGAATGATATAGAGAAAAGATTTATATGCACAAATGATATAGAGAAAAGATGTACATGTATATGCACGAATGATATAGAGAAAAGATGTATATATATGCACGAGTGATATAGAGAACAGGTGTATATGCACGAATGATATAGAAAACAGATGTTTTATGCACGTATGATATAGAGAACAAATGTATATAAACGAATGATATAGAGAAAAAATGTATATGCACAAATGATATAGAGAAAGGATGTATATGCACGAATGATATAGAGAACTGATGTATATACAGGAATATTATAGAGAACAAAAATCTTTGATTTTAAACTTTTAATGTAACAAAAGTTCGAACCAATAATTTAACACAAATGTGCATGCACGATTATCGGACTCAAATTAATGTTAAGAACTGACAGCTAAAACGTAGATCTATGTGTATGCACGATTGTCAGTTCAATATTCATTTAGTATTTAAACAAACAACAAAACGAGAGATAAGCATGCACGATTGCTGGTTGAATGACTTTATACACTTGTAAAAAAAAATGGCGATAACATATAGATCTTTGTATATGCACGAATGACAGTCCTAAACTATTTAATTTAAACAAAAGACCATATTTGCGTGTACGACCTAAAGTCCTTATCAATTGTTACATGTACACATCTTGTTTAGGACACCTGCCTCGATACCATTTATCATACTAACGTACACGTGCATCAATTCCCTTTTGCAGAAAGGTAACAGTCAGTGCTTATACTCTATGAGTAATAACGACATAATCTATTATATAAGTTATCCCACATGTATTCCATATTTATTTATGACACGAGTGTATAGTACCGGTACTTGTTTATAGAAGAAGTACGTGATATTTTATAAGTGCTGTATACAAAGTTCTTCCTGCTATGCTTCCGGTGCGCTCTTCATAGAAATTGTAGATGTCATATTCCAATGTTTCCACATTGCTTCCTGTAGTACATGTAAGTTTTCAGAGAAGGATCAACCTGTTCCATGATCATATATGGCAGTCAAGTATACTGAGGGTGCCAAATTATATGGACCCCCATGGCACTGATACAAACCCACCTCCCACCACCTCCCACCCACTTCGCATGCCCGCGGCGCTGAAGTCCCGGACCTATGGCCAATACCTCATGTCAGAAGATCCTGCTAGACAGATTAGGGGGGGGGCGGGGGCGGGGGAGACATGCTGTATACTCAGTGAGAAGAATCTTCGTCTAAATATTTCCCGAAACGTGCATGTACCTTGTAATTAGCAAATTATAACGGGCACACTCGTATGTCATAACTTAATTTATTATCATTTTACTTAATATTTGTTCAACAACGGAAATAAAGTTAAGGTAGCTCACTGCATCAAGGCTTATACTGTCATAAGATTGCGATTTGAATGTTTCATTAAAATTGTTTGTATCAATCGTTTTGATTAAAAATGATCATAGCTCAGTGGATACAGTATCGGGCTTAAAATAAAAAACTAAAAAAAAAAATAATAATAATGTGAACCGCATAACGGCATACCACGGGTTCGAATCCCCATAGGGTTTTTATTCATAATTTAGTGAATCATTTTTTGGAAATTGTAA
This sequence comes from Magallana ariakensis, assembly GCA_020458035.1. Lineage (NCBI taxonomy): Eukaryota > Metazoa > Mollusca > Bivalvia > Ostreida > Ostreidae > Magallana > Magallana ariakensis. The sequence continues at coordinate 51,029,548 of CM035819.1, forward strand.
CTTTTTAAATCCAAAATTGCACATTTTCGCCTCTTTGACTTAAATGCTTTTAATGCATTATGCTGTTCTGCGTTATCAAGCTATTTTGTGTTGACTTGAGGAAGTATTAGGTGTACTGGGCCACCATAAGTGTAATTTATATTAAAGAAGAAAATTAATTTATCACACCACGGTTCTATTATTCATGGAGGAAAAAGTGTGTTCTCATTTAGCATGATATGGACGTAAACTTCTTATTTTGCTCTCTCTCAAAAAAAAAAAATAATAAATAATAATGCGATTATCTTTTTTTCATTTTTTTTTTCATTGTTTAGTCAGATATGCCTCTTCATTTACTATATATGTTACCTACAAAGTCGGCGATTTTTTATGGAAACTACTGACATTTAAATATTATAGAAGTTAATTTCTGTGGTCGGTGTGGTTGTTATGTAGGAAGACTCTTAACTTGACAAAAAGGCTTTAAATAACCACACCACCATTCATACTATATACATTCTTTCATTGATAAAAGCACTTGAAACCATTAAACAAACCCGAACCATTCACTATGTACACAAATACACACTACATTGTAGGATCGCGTTGAATAAGTGCCTACGGTAAACATTGAGCCCTTCCAAATCTGCTATTTACGATGTTTTACAAGTTGTGGTGTAAAGTCAATTAATCTTGCGTGAATACTCAAACTGAGATCCAATTCAAGAGACCTAGCCTTGACCTTCAGATGCTTAACGTTGAGATGCCTTCGTATATAAGGCACAGTAGAATCAGTTTATTAATATGAGAATTTTTCCCGTAAGATTAAATTTAAATATCTAAACAATTGGAAAATGTTTGCTTAACCATTATCTATTCGTCATAGACGTTAACAAGGCCTACCCTTTGGGTGAGGACCCAATCAAGGTCGACCCATGACCCAAATTTTACCACTCTTACTGACCTTGACCCGTTAAAAAAAAATTTTCGAAAAATATTTTTTTTAAGAGAGTATTGTAAATTCTTCATTCTTAATTAACAATATTAGAAACTTAACCCTAATTAGAGATCAAGCGACGAAATTACTTTAGTGAAAATGATTGTTTTATTAAAAACATAACAAAATTTTCTATGTACAAAACTAAATATCAAATAAAAATAACAAACAATATCACAATATTTTACATGGACTAGCACTTCTTAGAGGCGATTTCAATCAGGTTATTTTTGTCTGTTTTAAGGTGGTAAATCATGTCCAGGGTATTCACTCCAATGGTCACGTAGAAACTCTCCCCCATCTCTAAGAACACCTCCTTATGTAGCTGCTGCGTACTCACAGTTCGTGCATTGTATTTGTTTGTGATGCATTTCTTGGGATAAGAAGGGTTCATAGGAAATTGAATGCAAAGTACAGAAGAAAATGTCTTTTGGAGATCTTCCTCTTCAATCCAGAAGTTTGTGTCAATGTGAACATCGATGTGCACTGAGAAATGTCCAGGCCTCGTGGCATTAAATGTCAGAGTTTCCGGAGAATACAATATGGCGTTGCTTGCCGAAACTAAAGAATGGGGCCTCCAAGGAACGGTGTAAGTCTGGAAGTCTTGGGATCCTAAACGACGAAAAACAGACACATTACGTCATTGAATCTTAGATCTATTCCATAACAAAATTGATAAAAAAAATTCTACTGGCTTTGGGAAGTTAGGGTAAAGTCGAAAAACATTACGACATCATTTTGAAATTGTTACTTTAATCGCTATTTAAAGCTTATTTTCCTTAATCCAATGACAGCGTCAATTGTTCCATCTCAATGACGTGCTTTGCTAGGAAATGAGCCCAAAGTGCAGACAAGCACTTGTTATTTACTGGTGACAAGTGCCCCCTCTGCAAGTAGAGGTCAAGGGTCGACGACCCACGCGTGATACGGAAGAATGAGATATGCTTACCCCCTGGGATAGCGTTCTTATTCAGCTCCATCACCAATGTGCAGTTCCTCAGCGGGGGATGAGTGTGGAACTCTGAAAAATACAGTGAAACAATAACTAATTTTTATATATAAAACTCATTTACAATAACAAACCAATGCTTTCGTAGACATATATCGTGTTTTAATACTTTTGGACAAAACTCATTCATATTATAATTAAGGACTCTAACAATTCTTTTTAGACAATACTTTTTTTATTCAAAATACTTTTTTTTATTTTTAATATTATTTTTAAGAGCGTCCGGCATCTGTAAATTGCTGATTATTAGGTAGTGTAAGTTCTGACAATGTGTACCTACCTGTAACAGGTAACGGGGTTGAATTCTGATGTAACTTCTGACTGACTGGCGGACCGTCACCCTGTTAGATAGAGCACACATTCAATCATTTCTCCAACGAACAAATATATGCATACAGAAAATCAATAGTATTAGTAAAAGATGTAACCTCTTTTAGAGGAGTGGACAAGCATAGCCTTCATCATCCACTTTACCCTACAATCGCTAAGCCTGACCACTTCTCTAAAGAAATTACTTCAAATTTGACATTTTTTTGGATAACGGATTAATTCATTGTTAGTTCAGTATTATAATTTGTTCGGTATATTGTCCTTGGTAATAACTTTTTATTATGTCCTTTAAATTCATTATCTAATCTATTTATAATTCAATTTCATTGGATTTGGGGATGTTTTATTACGTCACAGACTGAAGGTATTCCAAAATAATACCCGCTTGTCAGGCCAATCCTTTAAAAAACCCCAGCTATATTTACACCTGTAAAGGGTACATCTAACGTGTATCTAAGGTGTATCTAAACGCTACCGTCCCGTCTTGTATTGCGAAATACTTTAAGCGTTCATGCATGTATTTTACTGAGAGTTCAATGAACGGTTTATAAAGCCGGTAATACTTTGTCAATATAATAATAATATAAAAAAAAAACAAAACATAAAAGCAATCGGGCCCACTTGATCTACAAAGACCCACAGTGCGATTCTAACATCAACTGTAGGACATCTAGAGCGTATCTTACATCAATAATGAATACATCCATCTTACGGTTGCCATATCAATAACTCAACATCCAATAACTGATTCCTACCTTTGGTGGTCTGTTCATCACGCCGAGTACGACTCCTGTTATAGCTAACGCAATCACAATTACACCTACAGTTATTTTTAAAGTCAGTTTCCTCCGTGTCCAGGGTTTTCTCGCCGGGGGGCCGGGCCCTTTTTCTAGGTCACAGTCCCCGGGAACTTCCACTTTCCTGATATTTATATTGTTTTCATATTGTTCATCGTCAGTGTTTAGAAGATTCTGTTTCACCTCCATGTCTGGTTCATTAACCAACAAGGTCCCTCCCATCCGGTTCTCCACCACCCTCGTTCCCCCCAGTCGATCTCCATCAACATGAACACGACCCCCATCCACATCTTCCGGGATTTTTTCATAACGAACGAGCTTCGTTCTAGTTTTTTCTTTTTGACACTCGGCACATCGGTTTAAAAGATCGGGGTCTAAAGAACGTGTTCTCCCGAACAGTCTGCCACTGGGAGTAAACTCGTGACACGAGCATTTCTCATGAGTATACAATTCCTGTGATAAAAGTTTGTCTTTAAGATCGAGCGTTGAATCGTATCCAGATGACGAAGCCCCCGATTCCTCGCAGACGGTCGGCATGTTGGATTTTTTTATCTGTATACACGAATACGGTCGCCTTATACAGTATATATAAAGTTACATTCTGTAAATGGGTTTTCCCGTTATCGACTAGGGGAAATACCTAAGGTAATTCAATTCGAAACAACACTTTGCGCATGTTCACGGGTCACCCCCGGCCAATGAAAAATCGCGAGGTAACTCGAATTGGACATGGCAAAAGGGGAGGGGGGAGGTGTCGTACGTATACCTGTGCGAATACCCCAGCCCCTCTGTGAATGAATGTAAGCATGAATTAACACGCTGTTTAAACTTTAAAACTCGCAAGTTTTATTCCGTCAGTTAGAGGTCCCGTTCAGCCATATATGAAGTATTCAATAGTATATAGCCTACAAAGTTGAGAATAAGATGATCTATGTTATAAAGCCACTGTTGTTGTTGCACATTGAAGTGATTGAAGTATCACTTAAACATATTTATCTTTTTGGAATTTTATTTTGCATACTTTGTTCAGATTTGTTTTCTTTTAAATATATTGCAAATTTTAGGATATCTTACAAGTAGTTCCATAACTAAATTATTAATAAAATTCTTTATATGGCAAAAAGGATTCTAATGAATTTAATCGTACAGGATCTAACATATTGAAACAAATATTTTAATTACTTCCTCGTTTTATATTGCATTAAGCGTTTCAAAAAATTATTCAATATTAGGTTATTTTAATTCTATTGTTTAATTGCATTTGGAAAGGAAGCATAAAATATCTAAAACACAAAGCTCAATTTCACAACGGCAGATATATTTCCGGTGTATGAAGTCCCTGATTTATTTGATGAAACTAGTCTTTCCTAGTGTTTGATCCTCTATCTCAACTGGTACCGATACTGCATGGGCGTCATTCAGAATTTTATTTCCCCCCTTTTTATACTTCCACATACTTGTAAAGTATTCAAAATAAACCTGGCGAGTTACTAGGTTCATTGAAAAATTCTTAAATGGGATCGGAGTGTTCACCCCAACGACGAACAAAAAATATAATTTAAGAAAAAAGAAAAGAAAGTCCGTGATGATTGGCTGACGGAGCTGCTATTTCGATGGTTTACGACGAAGGATCCAAAAGATGATACAAATCATCGTCATCGTCCGAGTAGTTTTAATCTCAAAACCAGTACCCTGATAAGTACCAAGCTTAGTCTCACTGATATACACTTCAAAGTGAGTATTACATTATATATCTCACTGATATACACTTCAAAGTGAGTATTACATTATATATCTCACTGATATACACTTCAAAGTGAGTATTACATTATATATCTCACTGATATACACTTCAAAGTGAGTATTACAATATATATCTTGCAAATACTTACAGTAAATTCTGATGAAGTATTAGATAATGTTTCATTTAATTAGAATAAAAAAGTATCAGGATATTTATTGGAATGTTAGTGTTATAATTTAATTAGAGGATGGTAGTTAACAATAAAAATGATCAGAAATGCTGAGTCTTCAAGTGTAAATTTGTGATCATCTTACGTATACATTTATACATTATGGTCCTCATTACAATAACGGCGACACTTTATCACAGAACATCATGAAACATCTTCGCGGATGTATACAGCATAATATGCCGGTATTACTCAGCAATATAGGTTAAAATAGATTTGCTGTATTCGTTGAAATAATCCGCGAAATTTCCCCTTTTCATCTGGATGGAATAATGAGGACATAACGACGTCCGGATCCCTATCCGTCAGCCCTAGTTCCTGTTGACAGGTTTTACGAAGTTCTTCTCGTAAAGGGGAACTCGCTGTTGTAATTAGCCTTACGCCCGGACGTATATGGTTAGAAACCTTATAAACCTGAATAAAGACAAGGTCGAGGATACAATGTACATATGATGTTTATTCCTCTGTGTCCCAAGCGTAAGTGACACAGTATAAAAATGAATATTAATTACAACATATTGACAATTAAATTTAAATTGAACATTATTAAAGAACATGATTAAAATAGACATTAATATAACATCACTGGTCCGCCATTTAAAGAGTGGCGGCCATATTTAAAATCAACTTCCGGTATCAATTCCCGGCCGTTGATTGACAGTATTATAATTTTAAAGTAAAAATATTGACTAAACAAATTTTCAAATACTGAACCCAATACCCAAATTAGTATTAAATTATCATTAAATTAAGTGAATATGAATCGGATTTACTGTACAAAATTATGTTTAAAATTATCTTAACACCCAAGTTAAAAATGTTATGGAACTTTTACTAATTTCTTAATGTTAATTTAAAGCTATCACTTTAACTTAATTTTTAATAACTTGATTAAATAATAAAAATACCTATAATTCATATAAACAATCTAACTTATAAAACATAAAAATACTGACCTGAATAAAGACAAGGTCGAGGATACAATGTACATATGATGTTTATTCCTCTGTGTCCCAAGCGTAAGTGACGAGAGGGAGACGGGGGAATAAACTTAATCCTCGACCTGTCCTCAGTGAGGTCACTCAAAGGGGGTAATTACAGTGTAATTAACAAATTATTATAATGACTTTATTGAATTTCCTTTGGGGAGCCTCGCGAGGTTAGCGTCCCCTTTTACCTTAATTTTTATTCAATTAGCGGAAGAGTTTCTCACTATCCCTGGCATCTATTGTTATGCGTTAATCCTAAAGTGATAGTAAAATTAACTCAAATACCTACGTACTGACAGTTGAATAGAAAGACCGACTTTTGTTTGCATTACTTCTTAACTTGAACATTTGATAATTGCCGAAATGTGAGAATGATTTATTCCAAAATAAATTGTTACTAACTTTCTAGATCCGAACAAAAAGGAAACGTGTAAACGTTAATCCGAACCCATGTACATTATTTATCTAGCACGACGCTTTCTTCTTAATATTTCTTTAGCCCAGAAATTCTTAACTTTCACGTACCTTAAATCTTAAATTGTAAAATATAAAATAATTAAAACATTTACGAAATATTATAGACTATAAGTAATTATTACGTAAAATATATAAAAATCAAAATGTGCACCGTCACACTACCCCCTTCTTCGCCTAACTTCAGTCCTCTGTATGCTCGGTGACATGAAAAATAAAAGAAAAACGCACAGAAACGGGGAAAAAAAAAACCAACATATATACAAGTTAATGTTTTTGTAAACAGAATTGCAAAGAGCCATGATCAAAATCAAATGAAAACGATTTCAGTCTGATAATGCGTAGTAATAGTTATCATGGATCAGAATCAGATAAGCACAAAATGGTTGATTGAGAATTTTACGGAGTTTGTAGGCTTGCCAGTACGACAGAGAAATAGTAGATTTTACTTTAATTTGTTTTTCTGAAAGTTTGTTTTTAATTGCTAAATTATCCCATTGAAGAGTTAACATTGGCCGAAAATATCCCGAAATTTGAATGTTTTCTATATCCGAAGGAGGCGTAATTTCCCAATAGGATGGACACAAGGACAAGAATGTAATAGGTACCATAGCGCATAGGGATCCTGTCGTAACTTCAAGAACTATTTTGCAATTGTGACGATGTTTTCGCAGATATTTAATGACCATTATAACAATAAACAGGGTTGAAATGGATACTAAGAGGAAAATGCCATGGTCCCAACTCAAAATATCAGAAATATTTGTAGATGTTGCGTCATGTTGTAGTGTATTGTCTGGTCTTATATAACTAAACACTGGAACCGCAGATGATTTGACTGAAGTTGCTTTGGTTAATAATAATGCTGCTGATAGTGCTCTAAACTTATACACTATATAAACAATACCAACAAAAGAACATATTGATAAACACAGTGAAACTATTGTCAAAATATTAAAGGTGTCAAAAATTGATGTTGGTACCGTCAGATCTCCATTGGCTAATGGTTCAGCTAATGACTGAAAAATGACAGAATCTTGCTCAACAGCTTTGACCATCTTTTTCAAATTCAAGTGCTCTTTTTGATCTTTAGCAAAAATGTTTGACATAGAATGATTATAAATTTGAAATGCAGGAATGTCAATTATAACTTCTTCGGGAAACATAGTATAACCTGAGATAGATTTTATAGACGATGCATTGAAGAACTGCTGTAATAATGCTAAATTTTTATACTGTGTCACTTACGCTTGGGACACAGAGGAATAAACATCATATGTACATTGTATCCTCGACCTTGTCTTTATTCAGGTTTATAAGGTTTCTAACCATATACGTCCGGGCGTAAGGCTAATTACAACATATTGACAATTAAATTTAAATTGAACATTATTAAAGAACATGATTAAAATAGACATTAATATAACATCACTGGTCCGCCATTTAAAGAGTGGCGGCCATATTTAAAATCAACTTCCGGTATCAATTCCCGGCCGTTGATTGACAGTATTATAATTTTAAAGTAAAAATATTGACTAAACAAATTTTCAAATACTGAACCCAATACCCAAATTAGTATTAAATTATCATTAAATTAAGTGAATATGAATCGGATTTACTGTACAAAATTATGTTTAAAATTATCTTAACACCCAAGTTAAAAATGTTATGGAACTTTTACTAATTTCTTAATGTTAATTTAAAGCTATCACTTTAACTTAATTTTTAATAACTTGATTAAATAATAAAAATACCTATAATTCATATAAACAATCTAACTTATAAAACATAAAAATACTGACCTGAATAAAGACAAGGTCGAGGATACAATGTACATATGATGTTTATTCCTCTGTGTCCCAAGCGTAAGTGACGAGAGGGAGACGGGGGAATAAACTTAATCCTCGACCTGTCCTCAGTGAGGTCACTCAAAGGGGGTAATTACAGTGTAATTAACAAATTATTATAATGACTTTATTGAATTTCCTTTGGGGAGCCTCGCGAGGTTAGCGTCCCCTTTTACCTTAATTTTTATTCAATTAGCGGAAGAGTTTCTCACTATCCCTGGCATCTATTGTTATGCGTTAATCCTAAAGTGATAGTAAAATTAACTCAAATACCTACGTACTGACAGTTGAATAGAAAGACCGACTTTTGTTTGCATTACTTCTTAACTTGAACATTTGATAATTGCCGAAATGTGAGAATGATTTATTCCAAAATAAATTGTTACTAACTTTCTAGATCCGAACAAAAAGGAAACGTGTAAACGTTAATCCGAACCCATGTACATTATTTATCTAGCACGACGCTTTCTTCTTAATATTTCTTTAGCCCAGAAATTCTTAACTTTCACGTACCTTAAATCTTAAATTGTAAAATATAAAATAATTAAAACATTTACGAAATATTATAGACTATAAGTAATTATTACGTAAAATATATAAAAATCAAAATGTGCACCGTCACACAGGCACAGTGGAAGAGAAATGGAGCCATGGATCTGAATATATCTTGTAGGTCAGGCTGAAAAGGGAATCTCGGATATTCAAGAAGCATACAGTTTTCACTGAGCTACATGTATGTGTATAAGTATGACAACTTGCCTACCAGCAGAACTATACCATACATAGGCGTCAGAACCGGGGGGGGGGCTTTTTTTGCAAAGTTATATATTACCATAACCAAAGACCTTTTTTTTTTGCTTGTGAAGATTTTTTGACACCTTTAGTTTGCTTCCGACGCCACTGCCATATAACATTTTACGCTCCGTCACCCCGGTCTTTTTGCCGTGGAGCGACTACTTCTCTCTTGTTCACCTGTTGATGACGTTTTGGTCGGACAACAAACGTTTAATATGAACTAATTAGAAAGAAGTATACAATAAAGCGAATCATTCACAAACATCAAACAATGCTTCATGATCCGCCGGTAACCGTATATTTACTGTTTGTAACTGTAATGAGATAGAAGACGAATTTCATTATTTTATTTTATTGTATACTAATGTAATTTAAAGACAAGAGAGATTTATACACACCTTTTACTACACACAACCAAATGTTTACAAATTTCAACAAATACTAAATGTGACATAGACAGGATTTAGGATGAAAATTTTCTTTTTATAATTTTTATGTATAAAATGGTTTACTGGTGTATTTTGAAAGATTCACCAAAATTTGAAAGTTAGATGTCAAGTTACAACCGAGATACAGAGGAAAGAAGTCGTTGTTATGTAAACAAAGCTTGAGTCTTATATCTGTTTACAAAAGATTTAAAGTAAGTATTACATGTACCATTCTTTGACAAAATAACTTGTGACAAACAAGATAAACTGGCTCAATGTGTTCATAAATAATTTAATCAACATAAAAAAGCAACATTAGATTAAACAACACATATGTAAACAATAACAAGAATCGAGCTTTGTTTACAAAACGAAGAATTCTAACCTCTATTTTACTTTCAAATTTTGAAAAAGCATTGAAAACACCCATATTGACCATTCTAGACATTAAAAATTTAAAAAAAAAAACCAACAACCAAATTGTGAAAAATTTTAGCTCAAATTGTGTCCAAGTCCTTATAATATCATTTATAAAAAATTGTTAATCTTTGTATATTCATTACAACTCTCTAGTTCAATTGTCGATTCCCCCCTTTTTTTTCACCTGTCAACGTATCTATATATTGTATCAAATGATGTCGACACAATGTTCACAAGTAATGGAAAACTAATGAGTCCAGGAAACTCACCAATCTAATTAAAATAAGTTATGTTCTTCGTTTCTCTCATCCGAACATCAAGTATTTCTATTCTAAATATTTTATAAATAATAACAACACAGGTTTTAGAGTGAGTGAGCTATCAACCAGTTTATTCGCCGTAATATACAATCAGCAGTGTAAATTTTAATACAAATCAAATATACTGCAACGTACGCATACAGATGTACCGATAAACAAAATAAATCGTGTTCGAAAGGGTTGATTGCTCTTCAATGACCTGTCTATACCTGATCGGTTCTAAATATACTAAAGCCAAACAACTACTTGTATAACTGCTCTTAAAGAAGTAGTCCGTGAAAATACAACTTACAGAAATTAATATCTTGTGTAGCGATCTATTAGGGGCGGATCAAGGATCTTATTGTAATAAGATTGGGAAACTCACATGACTTACTAAAGCCAGCGCAGTCTGGAACAGTTATAAGGTCTTTGTGTTAATAATGATTTAATTTCTTTAAAATTAATTCCACATAAACTACATATTTACTTTTATAATGGAGTATCCGAAACAAACATATTGATCAAATAGAAAGCCGGTGTCTGTTGGTAAACACTAGATGGCCTTCATACACTTACTATAATATACTGCAAATAATCACTGAATAGGAATTAATGAGAGTGTCTTGAAAATAAAATTATTTCATTTTTTTTAATATTTTTTATTTTGATGTTAGATTTCTGCATACATATGATAGTCAACAAAATATTAAAATCCACATCTTCCCAAGTCAGGGGTTTCTGATCCGCTCCTAGAAAACTTCGAAAGAAAGAAAAATTGACAGGTACAGTGGACATTTGTTTTCGAGAAAAGGATACTTTATTATTGTTCAAATAGCCTGCATTATTTCTTTTTTAAAAAAATAAGATGGAACTAGAGAGTTTTGGAATTTTTAAAACTATCAATGGAATTAGTTTTTTGTATATTTTATTCCCAAATATGTAATATGACAACTTTAGATTTTAATCCAAAAAATGAAACATGTTGAAGGAACATAATATTAGATATTGTACGGTGTATGTTTTAGTTAATCATAATAATTGAGTTCAGTATATCGAAGATTTGGCGGTAAATGATATACAGAGAGCCTGACAGTGGGGGAGACCTCGAGCTCTAACTCTCACGTGTTTAATATATTGACCGATGAGGCACGCCATGCTACGATCACTCTTCATATTTGTGTTATGTCCCCAGTGGGTCTTTGATTAGAAATTAAACCGTTTTGATTCATAATGTTGCGTGTTCTATGTGTCTAGTTGGGACACGACTCTTTGAGTGGTGTTCGAATGAGTATACACATTATTGATCTTCAGCTCAAAGTATTGTACCATTTACAATAATGTAATATTTAACAAAATCAAAACTCTTCCATTTTTTAACAAATACAAACTCTGTGGATTTATTTAGGAAGAAAATTTTTTGTATATTTATTACCATTTATAAGATTATCCGTTCTCTACAAACATAAATTTGTAATAACATAGCTCTGCTTTTCCAGTCTGGTTATAAAAATGAAAATGTAACTTAAACATTTTGTATCATTTAAACATGCGGTTTTTGAGTGTGATTGTTTTTGGGTTTTTTCTTTATATCATGTGTTTGTGCAAGAGTTAGGTCATGTTTGACCCCATTTTAAATGATTTGTACTTTGGCTTCTTCACACAAGGACCTACTTGCTATTTCAATTGTAGAATTCCAACCCAATAAACGACTCCTTATTTCATCATGTAAGGGCAATAAGAAGAAAAAAGTAGTTAATTATTCTTTTTCACTAATTTATTCATAAAAACATAAATTCAATAAGTTAAAAGAAGACGTCAATATACACATATAAACATAGTTACATCTATACGGCAGACAGAGGTAGCGTAGTGCTGAATGAACAACCGCACTTCAGTAAAATCAATGATAGTGACGATGACAGATGATGGACGAGGTTCACACGATAGCATGAATGAAACACAACATGGCAGGTTGAACTCGATTCGCTTTGAGCGTAACACGACGGATGAATGAGCGTCTCTAACATTCACATATATACATGTATCAACAACCTTAACATCATGGGCAAGTATCGTTGGCGCTCCCATCTATATATGTACCACTATACTATAAACTGAACATAATTGGTAGTTTGATATAGGGGTACTGATTATTTCTGGATATATACAGTCATTAGTTTATATATTGCGGGGGGGGGGGGGTACGGAAGGAAATTAAGAAGTGCATTATACTAATAAATATTAACTGGCAGTAGTGTTTTGTTTTTCAATAAACAGTTGCAATTTGACCGATTACCATGTCAAATGGCTACTGCTGTGAATATCAATATGTCACATGGCAAATCATAAAAATAAAGTCTTTAGGTTCTGAAACATGACCAGCATGTTAGAGATGGGGCATACACGGTTCATGATCAGACTTTCCATTGTGTTGTTTCTTCTGATATTTCAATCACTCTATTTTCCTAATTGCGAAATAATTGTCCTGGGTTGGATACACAAACTGAGGCCGTAGTACGGACACGTAAACAGAATCATTAGCCTCTAGCCGGAACACTGTGGGACCCAGCTGAATCCCCCGGTATTCCTTTGGTTCCAACGTGCTCCTCTCCGACATGAGATTCTTGTTGTCCAGGGAACGTGTGCTCCGTATCACCGAGAAAACCACGTTGACGTTGACGTTCCCGCTATCATCTGTGATACTGTACCTATCAAACTGCAGACGACACTGTACTTCGTAATAACCAGGAGTGTTGATGTAATATCGTCTGTCTTTGTATGTGATGTCATTTCCGATATTATATGAATCGGACGTCATTTCCCATTCTAAAAGTTCTGGATATAAAATGATGAACACATATATTAATAAATAATATATTTATGTCTAATCGTGAATCTCATTTTATTTCAATTAAGATAAGTTTCCAAGTTTCTGATAACCTCTGTATATACTGTACGTTATATGTTTATAGTTTACATGTGTTGCACTATTAGATGATAATACATACATGTATATATAATAGCAACTGCTACTGGTAATGACAGAAGTTCATAGCATCTTTTAAATCTACTATTATACATTCATTTACAGAGGAAGTATTAAAGAAGTTGCTTCATAATTCCCCGAATTATATGTTTATTAAAAAATATATTTATAATGACTCAATGTAGACTATTAACATAAATTGCATTTACTTCTAAGTAGGAAGTGCTGATTTTGTACGTTTTGTTTAACGTATTACATCTGTCAAGTTCACATTCCGAACGTACGTACCTCACACGACTAAAGCGCAGGAAAGATTTCTCTAAATTTTCTCCTAGCAGATCCCTTATCACCACCCCCCCCTTAATCGACCCATTGACGGGTTTCTAGGGTATCCCCAGTTGATATTATTGATATGATAGTTTACAATGTTGCGATGACTTACCTTTCGTTGGCTGTTTAAGACTGTAGTGTAGTAGAGCTTTAGAACCCATTGCTCCTCCTGGAACAGACCAACATACGAACAATTAACATGTGTCATGTACACGAAGGTGTTAGTAAACAATTTCATTGTCCCCGCGACCCGGGGAAACCCTCTGTAAATCCCGATTTAAACTCCTACTTACCGTTATTAACCAGGGCACTGGGTGAAGCAGATACACGTGCCTGGTGCTGTAAAATAAACAAATATATGTAATTAAACAAACAGACAAGCGAGTAAAAATTATGAGCAATGCAAAGCGGATTTTAATGTTCAAGATGGCCTAGATTTTATTTTCACATTTTCTGTAATTCAAATGCAACGGTTTATTTTTACAAGTAAAGGAATCGGACTAAGAGTACACTGTAAAAAAATATGAGGTGTTTCCGGTCAGTTTCCGTTTTGCACCCATTTGGTAGAGGAAAATGTGTACAAAACGGGAATTTGCCCAGGTAGGGTGTTTTGTGTCCAAACGGTCGATCCGAGTTACCTTTATAGGTGCTCTACACCTATTGACTGTTGGACCAAGATCAAGAAATGAAAAAAAAAAATCCTGCATGCCGACTGGCCCAGCCTACCCCTGCTCTGAGTCAGAGTTGGTTCGCCACTCTGGGTTCTCCTCCAATCAGCAAAATTTTAATGCAGAGTCAGAAGTGAGACATTTCCTAAATATTTCAGACTGAGAACGAAAACTTGCACTACATCGGACTGAACCTTCTCTTTGTTTCAGTTTAAATTGAAAAGCAAAACAAAGACGAGTCCCTTTCCAAAATATTTTGTTTACAATATTAAAGACATCCTACTAAAAAGATTTCAAAATAGTAAACAGAATGGAATTATGCTTTGGTCGTTTTTCTTTAATTTTCAAAATACTAGCTTCTTCTGTTAGGAGACTTTACGATGTACATCACATCAATGTTGAATATTTGAATGTGCATGTATACATAAAATAACATCAGTTAGCATGTAAGCTAGAGAATTAAGTTTACTAATATTGTCGACAATTACAGTCAAAAGCAAGTACACTCGATGCGAATTTGTATTAAGTCACTGTGACCCGTTATATCAAATGACACTTCTATAGTTGCATTCACTATTTCGATTAGGTTGTAGTGGAGATGAAACAAAACAGAATTATTAACAATCGAGGTAAATTCTACAGGTACAGGTGCATGTAAACAGGCGCATGTCGATGATCTTACCTGGTACAAAGGTGTGTCCTTCTCCTGAGACTCCCTGTACTGATGCAGGGCCCACAGGATGAGCAAGAGGATCAGAACCAAGTACACAAAAGAGGAAAACTTCAGCCACAGCATCCAAAGCGAGCAGCGCGATTTCCCGCGAGGATAGAGGTTGTCCCGCCCCTGGGGGTAGAGACTGTCCTGACCCTGCACAATGGTAATTTTTGAGTCCCCTGGTATCCCTGAATGTTCCCCGTTCATGGATGAGTCTGGTGGTGAAATGATGACGGGCAATGACCTCCTCTGATAGTACAACTTCTCCCTGTCTTCAATGTGACATGCTTTATTATCATCCATTCCGGTCATTTTCACAAATTCTACTGCTTCTACTCTCTCAGGCATTTTCAAGACGATTTACTGAACTTGCGACACGCCAGCATTTTATATTGTAAGAATACCCGTTCTATTTTTAGACATTGCGAAAGACAACTGACGATTCCGGTCGGATCGAAGCAAGCGAGGTAAGTCGTAAAACCCCTGACGTATCCCCCCCCCCCCTCGTCTCAGGTCATCAGTCATCGGACGACGTGACATAGTGGGCAGGCACTGAGAGAAAGTGACGTAAATTAGAGAGCGTAAAAAATAGAAATAAAATTTTCCAATTCTCACCTGTACCGTATTAGATGAGGATTGGGTTTAGCATTAATTTGTCAAACTGGAATTTTTTAAAAGAAATTCAATATTACACAATATGAACAACAAGAGTGAAATCGGAAAGTTATTACATCCGCCATTCACCAGCATACTGCGAGATGGATTTTTCTGATAATTACACTATTTTGCAACTTATGATTCATAGCAAAAACTTTCCGACAGGAAAAAAAAACCGTATCAAATATCGATTTGCATTTTTTTAAAATTCAAATTGAGGGTCAACAAAATGTTATACATAACAATCGCATAAAGTAGATTCTGTTTAAAACAGATCATGCGAGTTTGAATTTGCGGGTATTTAGGTAATGCATTTTAATTTATTTCAATATTTTTATTCTCAAAGATTGCAGAGAAACGTACTTTATGATGGTAGTGTAAATTTTGGGGGAAAGGAAGAACAAATATTGTATCCCGGGTTCAAACCTAGTACAGTTTTATGTACATAATGTTTATTTTCCATCTTCGTTCCGGTTCCCAAAATAAACATGAATAAAGCCCCCCCCCCCCCCGCTATATCTCTACATTGACGTCATAAAGACTTGAAGAGGCGGGGTGCATTAAAAAAACATTTAATTGTTTCACTTTAATGGGGAAATTCCCTAATTCACCACTGCTTCTACTGCATGTCGGACAGACGCACTGTGTGATAAAACAGCAAAGCTAATTGCTTTTACTGATATTTAGTCATACATGTATATTCTTTGCCACCAAATCATTTTGTCCGACTTTCGTTCTTGAGTATTTTTTCCACAAAGAATAGCACATACTAGTACATGTATTTGGAAAAGTCACATACGACAAGTATAAGCAAAGGGAGAAACCATTCTCATGAGTACTAAATATGCAACGCCCATTTAATTTTAGATCATTTGTCTTTTATTAATGCTAATTAATTAGTTACGTCAAATGCAATAAAGAGACAAGTGGTGCACCTTAATCTAAAGAAGCTATTTTATTTCAAAAAAAAATATTTTATTAAATTGGAATTTTTTATTAGTCATTAACACATATTATT
Organism: Magallana ariakensis; assembly: GCA_020458035.1. Classification (NCBI taxonomy): domain Eukaryota; kingdom Metazoa; phylum Mollusca; class Bivalvia; order Ostreida; family Ostreidae; genus Magallana; species Magallana ariakensis. The sequence continues at coordinate 51,046,262 of CM035819.1, forward strand.
TATGAGATATAAATGTCAGTTTTAGAAGTTTACGTTGACACCATGGATACGACAGTACATTACAAAGAGAGAGAGAGAGAGAGAGAGAGAGAGAGAGAGAGAGAGAGATATTTTACCTTCATTAAAGACATGGTAGAAGTAAGTTTTTTGGTTTTTTTTATTACTTGACACAATGAGAGAAACGAGTTGTGCATAGCTCACAACTTAGAGGTTTAAATGACCAAACCTGGAATATAACTAATAAAGCCTTAATTAAGAATCTGATTGACCCCTGAATATATTGCCAGGTTTACGGTAAAGGCTGGCTCACTTACTATGCATATTGTGGTCAGATTATAAAGAAGTATTGTTAAACTAAATTAGAATCTCACCTTGTAACGCATACAGCCACACACACTGTGATGCCCCACCTAAGATTACTGATTAGAATCTATAAGAATATCTATACGGGGACGAAACAAAAGGATCATTGTCTTCTAACCTTTTTAAAATGTATTTTATCAAACAATTTAAGATATACGGCATGTAACCCTAATTAGAGATAGTTTTAACGTTGCAGTTTTTAAACACTTTTAAGCAAAAAATATATTTCCATTGTTTGGATCCCGTAACTGTCCACCACTTTGTGTGCATGGGTAAGAATGGTTTCTCTCATTGTACTGAATTATTACCAATCAACTATATTGTTTACCATAATTGACCTCCTTTATATTTCGTTCAAAAACTGTGTGGTCATGAATCAATTGCCCCAAAACTTTTTAATTAGAACTCTTATAAGGAGGCACAATTTGATGATAAATCTTTACATGCATTGTTTACAAAACAGTTCAAATTTAAAAACTATCACTGCATTAAAGTGCGATATTTTTATATATACTGAAAAATTATATTTAAGAAAAATGAATGACAAAATATCTTAATCAAGCTACTCTGAATAGCTTTATAAAGCTATATGGCTTATTCAAGCTATGAAGCTAAATCAAGAGATTGTATTGGACCTGACAATATGTATGTATATACGCATTCGTGTTGGTATATAATACAAACAACACAAATAAATCAACAACCCGAGTTGAGAAAGTAATCAAACTCGGTTAACATCTTTTGCACCCTTACATATCAGGGGCCCTGAGTCACAAGTACACGAGTGGACTCAGGACCCCTGACGATGGGAAGATGCGATATACATGTTGCCACGGATAATTTTATTAACTTAATTAATAAAGACCATAGGCGTCGGAACCGGGGGGGGGGGGGGGCTTGGGGGCCTTACTCCCCCCTTTTTTTTTGGCTTTTCAAGATTTCTGATGTCTAGCCCCACCCCACCCCCACTTTCAATTTGTTTCCAACGCCAGTACAGACAATCCAATTGAAAGACGAAAGCCATCAAGTTATTGGAACCTTCGGTAAATAGTTTGATATAGACTGCTCCAATAGTTTAATATTATTTACTATACAATGTGTTTAATGCTGTTTTACTGGACATATTGACTGCTTTGCGTGTATTATGACGTCATTGGCCAGCAATTGCTTTAATCTGTAAGATTATGTAATTTTCTTGCATCTTTTACATCAGCATAGATGTAGCATTGTCATTTTAACAAAAGTGAAATCTTTATATTTTAAGACCACTATATTACTTTTGTTTAATTATATCATGTATAAAATAATGTTATGAATTTACTTTATGTACACTATTTTTATTTCTCCCAGGTATCTGTAAATATGATATATTCGGGACCACAATGTAAACTTCTCATTTGTTAATAAATGTGATATCCCGACTTTAAAAAAAGAAAAGAATGTTTTCCCAAGATCCTGCCGGGTTATGTCTGTTTCTTCTGCTATCCTGTTGACGTCATTGATAACCAATAAGATCAATGATATTTTGAATTCTGTAAGACGTTGATTTCCTGTTACCTTGTTACTGAGTAAATATTGTAAGACTGCCCCTCTCCATGTGTGTCCTGAATCCATGCACTACAATACCTGTACAATTGAAAACATTTTTGACTAATCAACATTACCTCATTGGTCTTATCAATGATAACATCAGGAAAGACAGAAGGACGAAAATAGATACTAGTAACCAGGATGTAATTCATCTAACGTTTCAGAACAACAAGGAAACACAAATATTGCCAATTTAGTATGTTAATTAAGTTATGTTATTGATTGAACTGTATCACTAGGTCATCGGATAAACTGTAAGCTATTGGTCATTGGATGAACTGTAAGGAATAGGTCATTGGATGAACTGATAGCAATAGGTCATTGGATGAACTGTAAGCAATAGGTCATTGGATAAACTGTAAGCTATTGTCATTGGATAAACTGTAAGCAATTGTCATTGGATGAACTGTACGCTATTGGTCATTGGATGAACTGTATGCATTAGGTCATTGGATGAACTGTAAGCATTAGGTAATTGGATGAACTGTAAGCAATAGGTCATTGGATGAACTGTAAGCTATTGTTCATTGGATGAACTGTAAGCAATAGGTCATTAGATGAACTGCAAGCAATAGGTCATTGTATGAACTGTAAGCGATAGGTCATTGGATGAACTGTAAGCAATATGTCATCGAATGAACTGTAAGCAATAGGTCATTGGATGAACTGTAAGCTATTGGTCATCGAATAATATAAACACATTATTCAAATTGTAAGTTAGGAAATTTCTTGCACGAACTTGTGGATAGTCTTTGGTAAACATTTCTGTACTTAGAATTGGTGAGACTTTACATGAGGTGCTAGTGTCAAGACTTTTATTCAAACGAAATTGTGATTTACTTATGTGACGGCACTAAATTTTGCGACAGAAATCCAGGAATCCGGTATGAAAGTGGTGGCAGGATTGAAGTACAACAATTAGAAGCAAATTGCTTCGGGATTTGAAGATACCTATTTCAGTTGGTCGTCATCCTTAGTACATGTAGCTTGTACGTCATAAGAGAGGCGTTTTCTTCACTTTGTCAATACCATATATCACGCTTAATATCCGACATAATTATCAAACAAACTTTTGAAACGTTGAACGCAATTCATTTTTTCTGGATAAATTATTCAAAAGATATGTGATTTAGGTTTGGAGTGTCATGAAGCATGATGTTTACAGAAACAGCTGTTCGGTCCCTCGGCGAGTCCCCGGATGTGTACAATTGCAACTAACAGCTGATCGGTCCCTCGTCGAGTCCCCGGATGTGTACAATTGCAACTAACAGCTGATCGGTCCCTCGGCGAGTCCCCGGATGCCTCGGGAGTCCCCGAATGAATGAAGCGATGTGATAAGTGCTAGCTAAGCAGAAAATGAACCAAGACAGGAAATGATTTACCTGAAGACTTAAATAAATCTTCGGGGTCATTTTAACCAGGTGTTTGTTAAACGAGTGAATTTTAATGAACTGAATTGTCTGTTGAAGTATACGTTATCTGTTGTTTGTTGTTAAGTAAAGTATGTAAATTAACCTGTGTCATCCTGAACTTAATTTCTGGTTAATGTCCGATTTAGGTCTGTAAAATCTATCAAAGATTCCGCGGAATTCCGTGCTCTTCTAACACGATTGTGCGTGCATGTACCTTGCACCACGCTTAGAGCTAAATCTGTGTGACTTTGACGGGGTCAATAATTTTGTCTCATATTGTTCTATACACAGCTTTATTATATTTATTAACAAGAGGCCAACACGCCTTACGGTCACCTGAATACCATAGCCCATACACAGACCTGCCGAGGAATCTCATATATGCATTTTATTAAGTTTCATTCTGGATTAAAAAAAAATATATCTTAATGACCTAACCCCCTCCCAAACAGAAATCTTGCAACAAGGACTATGGAACCTATAATTTTGGTGAAAAACTTTCAGATCATAATGGAGTGCATGACCTGATTTTGAAAAGGTGCAAGAATCTGATAGTAAACAATTTTCCCAATCATTTCAAGATACATTTGTAGCTTTAATGTGTATATGTTTCCATAGGTAATAAATAGATGGCTAGTATACATGTTTCAATTAAAACACCCCCATCCCCACCCCATTCCAACGGGCCATTAAAACCCCCAGGGCATTTAAACAAAAAACCATGGTTAACTCTCATCTTATCTCAATTCTCATTCTTCAGCTGTTCAATGTGACACTATCTAGCATACATGTATTATCCAAAAATCATTGTACATGGCATGTACCACACATCAGTATTTTTGGCTAGCCAACTAATTATTACTTTACTATTAACAAGTCTATTTTTATTTAGAAACTTCAAATTCTGTTTTAATTGTTTTGTTGTGTAAAATAAAACTTCTTGTTTAATTTTTTTATTCATTCATTTCCATAAATTAGATTATTTACAATGATTAAATACTAAATACGAACAAGCAAGGGGAAATAACTCCATTACCTGTTACAACACAGCATCAACACCCCCAGAACCCCTGCCAACGGCTTTCACAATATCTTAGCTTTAATATACAGCTTCATTTGTTCTCTTTTCTTAATATTTACTTATTTCTTTTATTAAAATTCAAGAGCAGAATGAAATAATAAGATTTTAAAACATAATATAGAACACACACAGCTCCCCCCCCCCAACTCAAGCCAGATACCCTGCCTTAGGTGTCATGAAATATAATTAATCAAAGTACTGAAAGTACTGAGAAGCTCTAAGCTCTCCCTACATGAGCAAAATATTAATTGCATTATACATGTATCATGATGAATGAATTTAAAAATTTGCATACGTCATCTATACAGCCAAGATTTTGCATTTTTGTATAAATTGAACTACAAACAATATCCAGGACTGCGTTCAATAACCGAGACGCGTGCATAGCTGCTAGGTTATAGATATCTATATCTAGCAAAGCCTCTAGTTCATTGATTTGAAGTTTAAATTATCAACAGATAAATAAATTCACCGATATGATTTGGTAATTGCATGCCGAAATATATGTGTTAAAATTCATAATAACTTATCAAACGAACGAAATATCATTAAATAATATAAATTTTGTGTTTGTTGCAACTTGGTAACTAATGCAGTCAGCTTGAATTTGATGCTTAGTAATAAAATTTTAGACTAGGTATGTCTACATGTACCTAGCGGCTAGCTAGCTAATCGTTGAACAACCTAGTTGCTACCTAGTCACTACAATCATGAACGCAGAATTAAGCGAGATTTGAACTCTAGGATCTGTGTTTCACAATCTTATAGCCCCTAGACTAAAGCGTTAATTGAAAACAGTTAACTACTAATGCAATAACAGACGAAACAATCCAACTTTATATGAAATAAAAGACTGACGAGTGTAAAATTGCATGCAACAGAATTTGTCATTGTCATATGCAAGGTGTAGCTTCAGAATTTGCGTTAAATCATAACACCATAGTCTTTCCACAGAAAAGTTTTTATGCCTATATCATACACTTGAAACAAATCTTTTTTCTTCCGACACTAAGTTTCAGTTTATTTCCTTATGAAATGCTTTACTGTTGATCGACTTTATATTATAAAAATTTGAAAGTCTGGAATTCTGTTCATATTTCCCCAAAAGTACTTGTACTACTTTTGAAATACATAAAACACTATGCTATCCATCTTGTATTGTCAGTTCTGTTCTAGGAATTATTTTGCCTTTTTACCGACATCACAGCCGGTATACTTATGTAGGAAACCCCACTGCAACATGCTGTTTACAAAACTACGTATGCTCTTTGACCTTTCAATGCACTGACAAATATTCTTTTATTTAAAATCTTTGATGTTTAAGAAAAAAAATGTTGTGATAATTTTTGCGCTGCTGCAAATAATTAGAATTATTTTGTCTAACACCGATACCGCAGCCGAATACTTCTCTGCATTTTATAATTAGACATCGAGTCATCAGATTATTTTAGATGATTATAGGTGGCACTTATTCGGAAGTGACATCCCCGAAAAGCAATGCCAATAAGCGCTTTGCGTACTGCGTACGCTTAGCGCTTAAAAATGACAGTCTTTCTGAAAATGCAGTCATCAGTTTCTATTCTGTGTCAGTGGACATACATAAAAAAAACCTGTCACATTATACATTAACACTACATGACATTTTGCCACACCCTGCAGTAAGAACCCCTACCCTGGGGGGTCATTAAATTTACAATTTTGATAGAGGGCTTTATAGTCTATCTAAATATGCAGTCAGTTTCAATTCAGATTCAGCAAAGGTAAAGAGGAAGATTTCTAAACATTGTATATGATATAAACCTACATGACCATTTTGGCCCCGCCCTAGAGTCAGAAACCCTACTACAAGGGACATAAATCTTGGTAGAGGGATTAATAATTTTACTAAATACGCAGTCAGTTTTTATTCAGTGCCAGTAAAGTAAAGAAGAAGAAATGTAAACATTACACGTATATACATTTAAACTCTAGGATTGTTTTGGGCCCTAGATTCAGTACCCCTACCTTGGGGGACACCTTGGGGGACATGAAATTTACAATAAATTTACAATTTTGGTTGAGGGCTTCCTGGTCTACATATTATGAATTCAGTATTTCTTACAGATGTGTGGGAGTAAAGAAGATTTTTAAACATTATATGCAATAACACTATATGAACATTTTGGGACCGCCCCTAGATTCAGTACCCCTACCTGAAATTTACAATTTTGGTAGATGGCTTCCTGGTTTACATAATTATGAATTCAGTTTTTCTTACAGATGTGTGGGAGTAGAGAAGATTTTAGAAAATTGTCAAATTTTGACCATTTTGCCTTGCCCCTATGGGGCAAGAGTCATGAAATTGATAATTTATGTTCTCCTTACCCCAAAGTTGCATCATACTAAATTTGAATAGAAATGACCATGTAGTTGTTAAGAAGAATTTAAAAATGTTCAATTATTAACACACGATGCACGACGACGGACGAAATACAATTGCAATAGATCACCTGAGTCACTCAGGTGACCTAAAAAAAATAATAGAAATAGAGAAACAAAATGTTAAAATAATCAATAAAAAAAAAAACCCATGAAACACCAAAAAAAAAAACCCAAAATCTTTATTTTTTTACAGAAGTTAGATATACTGCGGAGATTTCTTATCTAAAAAAAAAAGCCCCGTCGTGGACAGGTCTTAAAGGGATCCTTAAATTGTGTTTATTATTTTATGGAGACCCTTCTAAGATTGGTCTTATTTTTAAAAAAAAATATTCATAATGATTTGGAATGAATACAATAACTTCCTAAATTTGTAGGAAAACAAATATACGTGGCTGGGACAGTTAAAGCTTTTTATGACCGTATCATGCCGTATACATATGTATACATTTTCACTTATTTCTTTATTTTCCGGTGTGGTGTAGGTCGGGAATTTGAAGTTTCAGTTATGTACCACACGTTGATCGAGATTTTCAGTTAAAGGTGTATTAGAGAATTTCTAGATCTGGTCCACCAAGGTGTGTGCACCTGAAGCCAGGTAATACAGAGCCGAGCGCGGATCTCTCAGTTCCAGACACTAACAGATCTGAAATTGGTCGATTAGTTGGTGTTGAGACAACTGCAATATATCCGGGAAAGCACCTGAAACTTTACAGACAGGTGGTTGTCTTACCTGTTGCGCCGGGACTTCACCCCGAACAAGGATGTTGATTGAATTTCCCGCCGAGAAGATAAGATATTTTTATTTGTTTCGGAATTCAATGCGGAATTACCTGCAATTGGATAATAACTATCGAAAGACAAAGCTATCCGACCAACGATCATGACTGGGAATTTATATTTGACAATGAGTATACTAATGTAGTCGTGCATGATTTAAATGACATGAATATCAGCATGTCCACCCAACAAGTTGTCCAACAAGTATTTAGATTTTGTTTTTCGAACTCGCTATAAGGAAACTATTTTCGCTATTTTCGTTAACCAATGTTGAGTGGTTCGAACTTCTTGTAATTCATTGTTCCACCCATGGCATGTCAAAGATGTGTAACCAAGTATAGCTCGAAATCGCAAAGGTCGTACAAATACTCTGAAAAATATAAAATCGTTATGTTATTGATGCTAGTCATTTAGATTTCGTCCAAAAATTATACATACAACCCACTTTACATGTACATATATCAACAAGACGGAGCCCCCCACCCCTTTTCACCCAAATAATTTTCAAGATAATTTAATGTTTCCCTCCTTTCCGGCATTGATATTATCATCAGTTTTCAATCACTCTAGCAATGGTATTTGATACATACACGTGTAATGTTGATTTTTACGTCATCAGCAACACCATAAGGTCACAATGAGTGATTTACAATTCATTACAAAAAACATAATTCATCACCGATATTTTCTAGCTCTATGCACAGCTGGGGACGAGGTATTACAGCTGGGAAGTTTGTTTTTTTTTCGTAAAGTTTGTTTTATTTATTTATTAATATATACATTACTTTGGTCCCTGGTTTGTCTAGCTAATATAAACTTTCTCACAGTTCATAGTTTCCTTAAAACACAAGAGAAACTGAAGACAAAAACCCTACATTGGAGTTAATTTAGTTGTTGATTTAATTTTAAATCAATGAATACTCCAACTACACAAAGGTTCCCTGTAATTAAACCTGAGTGAAGATTTTGTAGTGTTCTTAAGATGGCTGGGTGATTGTAGCCTTTTTAGGCTTTATTTACCTCCTTTTGACAAAGAAAATGTTAAAATTCTAAAGCTAAATATTTGAATTTTTTCTTTACTAAATAAATAGTTTATGGTCCAGAATGTCATATTGAACATAATAAGGTAGATCTGATGGTTTATTTGTTGACCACCCAGACTGCTTAAGAGACAAATATTTCACTAAAATCCTAATCCAGAAAAAAAAACCCAAACATTTCATATCTAAAGCATTCATCATTTAATGACTTCATTATCTACAAGTAGTTTGCATGAATACTACATGTAGCTTAAGACCATTAGTTATAAATAATTTATACTAAATCTAAATAAAACAATAAAAAGAAAATACACCAACTGTACATGCAATAGGAGAACCATACTATACTCTATCAACATACTGATGCTAATTCTACAGATGTCTTTAGGCTATTGTGCTATGTACTCAAAGCACTGATGAACTATACATGACTGATATAAAGTCAAAAACTTCTGGTCACTTTGGTTTTGTTGTCCTCCATAGCTTGTTCAGTATATGCTCTACATCCTCCTTATTACATGTACCAGTATTCCGTTTACATAAAATAACAGCCAGTACCAGCACTCACTCACCATACAAGATGTACTTCCTTGTTATACAGACACACAAAATTGTTATCTACATGTTATCTATAAAATGTCCTTTCACTCAACAACTGGCCGGGCTCTCCACATTAAGGCTGGCTTTGTTGTACATATGTGAATATCTATCATAGTTTAGCTATGAAATACTAGCCAGGTTACCTAGTTTCTTAATGGCTGTTGTACATATTGAACACATACAATGATCTATTAATGGCTGTTGTACATATTGAAAACATACAACAATCTATTAATGGCTGTTGTACATATTGAATACATACAACGATCTATTAATGGCTGTTGTACATATTGAACACATACAACGATCTATTAATGGCTGTTGTACATATTGAACACATACAACGATCTATTAATGGCTGTTGTACATATTGAACACATACAACGATCTATTAATGGCTGTTGTACATATTGAACACATACAACGATCTATGAAATGAGATTTCCCGCCACACACTTACTAGCTAAGCTGTCTAGTGTTTTGATGACTTCACTGTACATATATAACAACCTACTGAGTTACTCTGCCCGTAACTTACTAGCAAAGCTGTCTAGCTAGTTTCAGGACGATTTTGTTGAATGGTTTGTTATACATATATATACATATATATTTTTTATTGTCACTCATTTACTGGCCAGACTGTCTAGCTTCAGGATGACTTTGTTGAATTGTTTGTTATACATATATATACATATATATTTTTTTATGGTCACTCATTTACTGGCCAGACTGTCTAGCTTCAGGATGACTTTGTTGATCTGTTTGTTGTATGTGGGTAGCAGGGAGCTGACAAAATACTCCTCACACTCTCTCCTCAGTGCAGAAAGGTCGGGGATCTCCTCACAGCTCGGGATGTTGAGCAGGGTGTAGAAGATCTTCCTCCAGAGCTGTTGGTTAAACTTCCTGGAATTTATAAAGACTTGTCTTCAATGACAGCTTTGTTTTCTGTAATATGATTTTGTAAGGACTACAATATTTCCTTTTGTTCCATTGCTTCCCAATTTACACAAGTTGAACTGGGTGGGGGCAGTTTGCATTTTATAACTGCAAAGTGGTTTATAAAAAGCATAAAATGTTTCAACCAAGTTTACAGGAGTATAAACTAAGGTAGCTTTTAAGTTCATTTTTTATAACAGGTGTGGGTTTTTTTGCTATAATTAATTGTAGAAAAAAAACAGACATTTGACTTCTAAAATAAATTGGACAAAATTCAAATGTAACGTCAGGTGGATTAATTAATTATAAATGTTAGTCTTATTGTGACGTGAGTAATATTCTTTATACGATATAAACAACTTTTACAGTCAATCAGAAAGCATATTTCAACCAAAATTAATTTAAATATATCTGTGCCACTGGCTAACAGTGTATTGAAATAGGGCTGTGTCAGTGTCATGGTGTCAATATATAGGGTACCTGTTGTTTTTAATTACCTGTATAGTATGTAGGGTACCTGTTGTTTTTAATTACCTGTATAGTATGTAGGGTACCTGTTGTTTTTAATTACCTGAGTGTATAGTTTGTAGGGTACCTGTTGTTTTTAATTACCTGTATAGTATGTAGGGTACCTGTTGTTTTTAATTACCTGTATAGCATGTAGGGTACCTGTTGTTTTTAATTACCTGTATAGTATGTAGGGTACCTGTTGTTTTTTAATTACCTGTATAGTAAGTAGGGTACCTGTTGTTTTTAATTACCTGTATAGTATGTAGGGTATCTGTTGTTTTTAATTACCTGTATAGCATGTAGGGTACCTGTTGTTTTTTAATTACCTGTATAGTAAGTAGGGTACCTGTTGTTTTTAATTACCTGTATAGTATGTAGGGTATCTGTTATTTTTAATTACCTGTATAGCATGTAGGGTACCCGTTTTTTTAATTACCTGTATAGTATGTAGGGTACCTGTTGTTTTTAATTACCTGTATAGTTTGTAGGATCTCCCTGTGAAGTGTGGGAGGGTACCTGTTGTTTATATTAAGTAACATCTGTATAGTGTGTCAAGTACCCGTTTTGGGGGTTATCTACCTGCATAATGTGTAAGTAGTACATGTACGTGGCACTATCAAACTGTTTAGAGTACATGTATGTGTTACAAGTTGGTAATGCTTTCTATCTATTTGATTAGAGTGTATGGTCTCTGTTTATAACATTGTGTATTCATCCGTATAATGTGTAGGTCACCTGTTGATGAACCTTTGTCCCTGCATGTAAAATGTATAGGTCACCTGTCAAAGAAGCCATGTATTTACCTGTATAGATTACCTTGATAGATGAAGCTGTGTATTTACCTGTATAAGTTACCTTGATAGATGAGGCTGTGTATTTACCTGTATATGTTCACTTGTTAGATAGAGCTGTGTGTTTACCTGTATAGGGTACCTTGATAGATGGAGCTGTGTATTTACCTGTATAGGCAACCTTGATAGATGAAGCTGTGTATTTACCTGTATAGGTTACCTTGATAAATGAAGCTGTTTATTTACCTGTATAGGTTACCTTGATAGATGGAGCTGTGTATTTACTTGTATAGGTTACCTTGATAGATGGAGCTGTGTATTTACCTGTATAGGTTACCTTGATAGATGGAGCTGTGTTTACCTGTATAGGTTACCTTGATAGATGGAGCTGTGTTTACCTGTATAGGGTACCTTGATAGATGGAGCTGTGTTTACCTGTATAGGTTACCTTGATAGATGGAGCTGTGTTTACCTGTATAGGTTAACTTGATAGATGGAGCTGTATTTACCTGTATAGGTTACCTTGATAGATGGAGCTGTGTATTTACCTGTATAGGTTAGCTTGATAGATGGAGCTGTGTATTTACCTGTTGACTGACTGTGTAATCCTCCACTCTCCCTGTTCCTGATACACTTTCATGTATTGACCAAACAGCAGCACGTGAAGGGTGCCAGCCAGGCCAAACAAATCAGTCTGAAAAAAAAAAACAATCCAGAGAATTAGTTAAACACTTCACTTGATAGTTACATGTATATGGGCCTCATTTCTTAATACTGATGTATGTGAATGGTCTTCTATATTCACCTGATAAGTCCAGGGTCGGTCGGTCTGCATCTCAATGCACATAAAGCTGGAGGTTTTGACTTTGGCCAAGAACGTGGTCCCCGGGGGGTAGCGAGTCATGTCTATACTCTGTCCAAAGTCAATCAGGAGGAGCGGGCGGCGGTCACCACTGAACACCACATCTGGGTCACTACTGTCTGGGAGGGGGGCACTGTAAATAGGTCAACAACATTACATCAATCTCTTTGAAAACATTCAATGTAACAATGTCCAGCAGATAGGATATATAGTTGTGGATAAATGCTACCGTTATCTTTTAAAAGTATCAATACCATTGTTGATTCTACAAGGGAGTTAGTTGCTACAATCTATGGTGCTGAAGACTAAGCTAATCATATGGCCAACACAAATTTAATGTCTTTAATTTTGATCTAACATAAAAACACATGCATGTTTAAACTTGATGTCTTTTTTATTATAGGGATTGTAATATAATATAGAATTGCTAATTTGTTTCAAAGTACATGTATTAATAGGTAAATCAGTAAAAACAACAAGTACCTATTAACTGGGTATGTTTCGCATTATTTTGACACGTTAGCATAATTTACAGTTTAAAATTTAAAAAAAGTTGATGACTGACAACAGACTTGTAGTAAAGACCTATTGATGACTGACAACAGAATTGTAGTAAAGACCTAAAGGTGACTGACATCAGACTTGTAATACTGTTCAATGACTTACAATCCTTTGACGAGCAGGTTGTCGGGTTTGAGGTCGCCGTGGATGATCTGACAGCGATGTAGCTGTTCCACCATGTGCATCAGTTCTATGGTCAGGTACAGAGTCAGGAACTCCTGCGACTTGTTTGCCTCCCCAAACTTGTTGACCACATCCTGCAACAGAATCAGAAGAGCTGCTGTTAGGTGTCCATTGGAACAGAAAACATACAGCAGAATTGACCCAACTTGTCATTCATTTCAAATTAATTTTTTTTGTAGAAGAGGAAAGATGTTTACAAATTTTATATCTGTAATAGATAATTTGACTCTATTAGATATTTTATGCATGCTTATATCCAAAAGTATTTGTTTCTGGTATATTCAGATTTCATAAGTAAGTGCATACCCCCCCCCCTTTTTTGGGGATAAAAGTATAGTGGGATTGTGTTAAGTGTGCAACCTCAGTATTTGATACTCAGACTATGTCAGTGATGATTCTGTAAATTGTTTAAAATAACTGAAATAGCCTTGGGTTTAAGGGGACAAAATTTAAGCTTTAGTAAACCCAAAATAGTTTTCCTCTTCATCAACTCACGATAGCCAATGCCATTTCCAAGCGTTTTTAACACTCTACAACTTTAACATCACGGCAAGCAGGATAAACCGCGCCATGTTCAAAATTCTCAATAACCCTGATGTTTGCATTTACCATACTAGGATATAAAAGCAAATGTCTGGCTGATGCAGACAAGATCACAAACTAAACAACTTAATTTTTTTTCAAAACACACAAAAAAAGGAAAATGATCAAAAAATGAAGAAGAAAGAACTGGAGTATTGGGGAATACTTGTAAAATCGGATTCTTTGATTCAAATTAGCGGAATTCTGCTAGATATTGGAAAAGAATCATCACTGCTATGTACAAAGTGTGTCCCCCCAGTATTTGATACTCGGACGATATGTACCCCCAGTATTTGACACTCGGACTGTGTGTACCCCCAGTATTTGATAATCGGACTGTATGTACCCCCAGTATTGGATACTCGGACTGTGTGTGTCCCCCCAGTATTTGATACTCGGACTGTGTGTGTCCCCCCAGTATTTGATACTAGGACTGTGTGTGTCCTAGTGTTGTCAAATCGGTTGAAAATCATAATCGATTAATCGGTATAATCGGTTAACTATAACCAACTGATGATCGGCCAATAATCGAATCGGTAATAATTTGTATTAAATTCATTAAAATGGGTCACTAAATTTTAACGTATTGTTTATTTTTAAGATATTCAAGTGGACCCCGCTTAATATAATAGTTATTTTGTCAGGAAAAATTGTGATATTAACCGGACTATATTAATAACTGAACCCAGCTAAATTCAATGTGTACCAGTATGCTAAGTGCCTATTCACGTCATGTATTATTACTATCTATTTCTAGACTATGTACTTTCCACAATAATTGATGATTTCTTCTAATACTTTACTTTTAATGCTTCAAAAAAGTTAATTTCATGGATAAAGTTAACTAAAGTTAACTATTACAAGCTGGGAAAATTGCAAGATCCACCAATATGCTTCCGATAAGTTGACATGCTTTCATTTTGTTTTCTTCCTGTACTTCCGGTGTTTACTAAATCTTATAAGGCATTCATGAGACAATTCGGTTTTAATAACTTCTTTCAATAAAAATCAAATAAACAAGGTATTTACATTTACTTATTAAAAATTATTAGAGGTTGGTTGCCCCAATGCTTGTGTTTTCTTAAAGAATCCAAAGTGTTTTATTTTTGTGCCTCGATGATCGTAGAGTTTTGGCACATGTGTGTTTTCAACTTCGGCCATTTCGTTTTTAAAACGTGAAACTGTGTCAGCATAATTCCGTAATAAATAAAACAAGTTTCTATCAAAATAATGATTGACAATTGTTTTTTATTTATATCGAAAATTAAAGATCTTGACGTTATTAAATTTCATTGTACCCTTTGTTTAAAATTCTAGCATTGGTCTGATCCGACACAATATCCTTCTACCGTAACTAAAAAGTTGTTAGTATTTCAAAATGGCTGATGAAAACATTATCCGAACGCAGATACACATGGATTTGCAACAGTTTTCAACTTTTAATTGTATAAAATACAGAATAATAAACAAAATGATAAGTATAGTATTAATGTAATAATCCGATTATAATCGATTATAAAATCTCAAATCGATTGTTGTAAATCGACAACCTTTCCAACTGATCATCAACTAAAATTCGATCATCGTGACAACACTAGTGTGTCCCACAGTATTTGATACTCGGACTGTGTGTACCCCCAGTATTTGATAATCGGACTGTATGTACCCCCAGTATTGGATACTCGGACTGTGTGTGTCCCCCCAGTATTTGATACTCGATACTCGGACTGTGTGTGTCCCCCCAGTATTTGATACTAGGACTGTGTGTGTCCCCCCAGTATTTGATACTAGGACTGTGTGTGTCACTCCCAGTATTTGATACTAGGACTGTGTGTGTCCCCCAGTATTTGACACTAGGACTGTGTGTGTCCCTCCCAGTATTTGATACTTGGACTGTGTGTGTTCCCCCAGTATTTGATAATATGTTTTACGGTGCGACCGTTGGGGTGAGCGCAGCATGTGATCAAACAATGAACTATGATAAATCAATAAAAATAAAATTAACAACGTAAATAAATTTGATTGCAAAATAAAATAAAACATACCTATTTTTCAGTAAATTGCCATTATCCATAGTTTATAAGATTTCATATGTTATAAGATTTGTTATTTATTTATTTATAAGTAGAACAATAGCTTAATCTCAGATACATACTAGGATATAAAAGCAAATGTCTGGCTGATGCAGACAAGATCACAAACTAAACAACTTAATTTTTTTTCAAAACACACAAAAAAAGGAAAATGATCAAAAAATGAAGAAGAAAGAACTGGAATATTGGGGAATACTTGTAAAATCGGATTCTTTGATTCAAATTAGCGGAATTCTGCTAGATATTGGAAAAGAATCATCACTGCTATGTACAAAGTGTGTCCCCCCCAGTATTTGATACTCGGACGATATGTACCCCCAGTATTTGACACTCGGACTGTGTGTACCCCCAGTATTTGATAATCGGACTGTATGTACCCCCAGTATTGGATACTCGGACTGTGTGTGTCCCCCCAGTATTTGATACTTGGACTGTGTGTGTCCCCCCAGTATTTGATACTCGGACTGTGTGTGTCCCCCCAGTATTTGATACTAGGACTGTGTGTGTCCCACAGTATTTGATACTTGGACTGTGTGTGTCCCCCAGTATTTGATTCTAGGACTGTGTGTCCCCCAGTATTTGATAATCGGACTGTATGTACCCCCAGTATTTGATACTTGGACTGTGTGTGTCTCCCCAGTATTTGATACTAGGACTGTATGTACCCCCAGTATTTGATACTCGGACTGTGTGTGTACCCCCAGTATTTGATACTCGGACTGTGTGTGTCCCTCCCAGTATTTGATACTAGGACTGTGTGTGTCCCCCAGTATTTGATACTTGGACTGTGTGTGTCCCCCAGTATTTGATACTAGGACTGTGTGTGTCCCCCCAGTATTTGATAATCGGACTGTATGTACCCCCAGTATTTGATACTCGGACTGTGTGTGTACCCCCAGTATTTGATACTAGGACTGTGTGTGTCCCCCAGTATTTGATACTTGGACTGTGTGTGTCCCCCCAGTATTTGATAATCGGACTGTATGTACCCCCAGTTTGGGATACTCGGACTGTGTGTGTACCCCCAGTATTTGATACTTGGACTGTGTGTGTCCCTCCCAGTATTTGATACTTGGACTGTGTGTGTCCCCCCAGTATTTGATACTAGGACTGTGTGTGTCCCCCCAGTATTTGATACTAGGACTGTGTGTGTCCCCCCAGTATTTGATACTCGGACTCTGTGTTCCTACCAGGACTGATCCATGTTTACAGTATTCTGTCACCAGACAGCTGGCATCAGTGTAGAAATATCCCTTCTCCACGGACATCATAGCAGAACGCTGAAACACAACATCATATATAAACAACCAAAATCCTGTTTAAACAGCTTTAATAGATAAACTGTGGAATAATTTAATCTATAAGAAATGTTAATCTTTCTTGGGTTTATTGGGGACAAAATTCTGTGGAATAGTTTCTATACATAATGAATTAAGACTGTTTGATAATTCTAAGAAAATGTAAATTTGTTGATGGTAGTACCCATGTAATCCTCCAAACATTTGGGCTCCCACAAACACGAATAATCCCACAGCATACAGAAATACCTCATGTTATTAATTCTTATATTGTAAGATGTAAAAGGATCAGTGTAAACCAAATTGACAGATTTCATAGAAATCGACTGAATGATATAGACCACAAAGTCCCTTTGTCTTTTAACATACACATCATAGAGTCTGTTGTTAAAGGACAAAAATATATAGACATACTTCCTAGAAAAAGGTGTCCTATGTCTCATTGTCTATTGATCAACATCTAACAATGCGTACTGTGTCAGCACAAGGGTCTACATACACACAGATCAACTTCCGACTTACCACATCTACATCCTCCTGTAACCTTGACAATCGCTTCTGGATTTCTGTGCAGATGTAAAACTCCCACCCGTTGGCCGGCTTCTGAACCTACAGAAATAAAAGCCAACACGTAATAGGAATAGGATTATTACATTATTTCTGAACCTACAGAAATAAAAGCCAACACGTAATATGAACAGGAATTATTACATTACTTTTGATGAAACAAAAGTACCGTATTTTCCGGGGCATAGGCCGGTATTTTTTTTCAACGATGCGGGAGCCCCGGCTTATCCCCCGGGATCGGCTTATCGTAGGCTCAAAGTTGAAAAAAAATTGAACAGTAAAATACAAAATCCACTGTTTTTATCCATTGTACTGTTGTAGCAGTTTATTATGAGGTTTGGTTTTTTCTTCCGTTTGAACTATTATCGATAATTGTCCCGATGATAATTTGTGTAATGACATCGTGAGTAATAAAATGTACGATGTATTTCTTTACAATCCAAATCAAATCATATCTAAGCCAAGCGTTCGTGTCTGAACTCTGGAAACTGGAAGCGTAGTAAAAAAGAAAACGAAACTGTGTAGAATGTAAAATGACGGAATTTTTTCATGTCTGCGATCGTGGGAATTGTATGTGTATGATCAATTTGAAATGCTTTGGGGTTTTTTTACAATTAATTTGTATATGTTCAAACCTAAATTAATTTCCTGTTGGATGAAATAACGGTATTCCAGTGTCGTGTGTATATACAAAGGTGTGAAACCCGTGACTTAAACACAGCCAGGGGGCACGTAGTGTACACCGTTACACTTCATTGCATTGACTGTGTTTGTTAGCATAACTTCTTTGCGTAACGGCAAGTCACTATTTAATTAATTAATGGAAAAGAACACAAATTTAATATTTTCTATGTGGTATTTCGTTTTCTCAATTATATCGATTACGGGGGATAACTCTATTTGAATATAAAACCACGTGTTGAGCTAATGGACGCCATACCCCGAATTTACAAGTAGCTTTCAAAGTATAACTTGATCAAATGAAATTTAGCAATAAGGTATTGATAAAATATAAAATGTTTGGTAAAATATTATACATAATCTATCAAACAGAACCACGGAGGTTGGTGTTGCAATAAAATTTACAACATATATGTAACTGTGTAAAATTACAGTACGTAACGTTAATATATACCGACGAATACGGAAGAGACCAATCATGCACAAAACGCAGATATATTTTTAAAAATTACTTAAAATATAAATGTTTAGCAAATCAAATAATTCTAATTACTCTTTTGATTTTCTACATCGATATTCTGAAAGTATATATTCGATGACTTCCTTGATCAGCGGTCATACTTTCACTATAGTAATCATCGATTAAAAATCGGCTTATCCCCCAGATCGGCTAGTCTAAGGATTTTTGGTGAATTTTGTCTGAAAATGAGCAATTCGGCTTATGCCCCACATCGACATATGCCCCGGAAAATACGGTACATCTAAGAACCTGTGTATACTTCATTTAAGCAAATGTTGATATGTCTCCAAGTTGTAACTATACAGATTGATTGTGAAAAGATATCATTTCCAGAATATGAATGTTTTTATAGAAATAGATAATGCATATATAGGTTAATCAGACTTCTTTCTTCTGATCCCTGTCCTCAGACATACCTTCAGAGCTACCTGTCTTTACATACTTACCTTCAGAGCCACCTGTTCTCTCAGACTTACCTTCACAAATACCTGTTCTGAATGACTTACCTTTATAGCTACCTGTTCTGAATGACTTACCTTTATAGCTACCTGTTCTGACAGACTTACCTTTAGAGCTACCAGCTTTGACTCGAGGTCAGCACTGTCCAGGTAGTCAAAGTCCAGGATGTCTGTGTTACACGATGACATCATACAGGTGGCGCTGTACACCTTGGCAAAGGCTCCCTTACCCACGATCTCCTTCACCTCGTACATGTCCATACCTACAGCACAATATCACAAAGATTACAGCACAATATCACAAAGATTACAGCACAATATCACAAACATTGCAGCACAATACCACAAAGATTACAGCACAATATCACAAACACTACAGCACAATATCACAAACATTACAGCACAATATCACAAACATTACAGCACAATATCACAAATATGAAAGTGTTGTACACATACCTACAGCTCAATATCACAAACATTACAGCACAATATCACAAACATTACAGCACAATACCACAATCATTAAAGTGTTGTACATGCCAAAGAGAAACACTGTTTGGTTTGTAGAAATAGAAGAAAACTCTGTGATGGTTTACTAAAAGTTAACTTTCATATGATAGAGAACTGATTTCTTGATTGATATGCAACTAATTAATATGTTCTAATCAACCAATAATTCTTGACTCTAAATAGATACATGTAAGCATAAACAAAGTTCTATTTAAGTCTTATAACTTTCCTAAATGCTATTTCAAGTTTTCAAACAATTTTTTTTCTTCCAGCTTTTTGTGGTAAAAGTAGTCCCTCAATTTGTAAAAAATCAAATCGATACATGTACAGGTGTTTAGGCTGATGATACTGATGTATCTCCTTACACTTACTTATTCACTGACCATGAATTTTATATATAGGTATACAGCATTACATACCTAGAGTGATGTTGATTCCACAGATGATGCTCTGAATTTGGCGGGTGACCTCGTGGTAGCTGGGGTGGAGCTTGATGGGGGTTGGGAGTTGCTCCAGTATGTGTCGGACAGTGTCGACATCAAACGGGTTACTGGTGTCGATGTAGACGGACTGGTCAGCTAGCCCGGGGCTCTCCTCAGGGGGCTGGTAGGTAGAGGTGTCCACTATATGGCTGGAGTGGTTTAGTTGGTCATGTTCTGCTGGGGGCTCCTCCATTGGTACATGGTAAACATGTGGGTCTGGATGTGAGTGGTCAGCCACCCTGTCCCCCAGGGGATGGAATGCACTGTGCTGGGCGTGGGGAGCACTGTGCTGTGTGTGGTGATGGGAGTGAGCACTGGGGTCTGATTCCTCATTGCTTCCCTCCATTATGGGGCTGTGTACAATGAAGAGAAGTGGCATAAATTTTATTGCTAATTTACAGAATTTCCTTGGATAAAGAACCATAAAAGCAGCATAAATTACATAACTTATACACAGAATGTCCATGGATATTCCATGCCTTCCATTTCACCAGATTTATAATCAACATGTAATAATTATTTAATCTCTCCCCCCAATTGGCAAATATCTTATATACTTGACTAGCACAGAGTTATCTCTCTTTGCATTGCCTAACTGAAAGTAAAAAACAATATATCAAATTAACTTTCATGTCACTGGGCCTAAAATGTATAAATAGTTTTGTATGTACCTTAGATTCTGCTGATCGGGGAAGAAGCTGTTGGGTCCCTGACTGTCTGCTGTGTTAGAGAGGATGGGCGTGTGATTGGCTGTCTTATCGGCCTGAATGTTAGATAGATTTGGGATCGGGGGCGGTCCTTCGTGGTTCTCACTGAACGGTGTGGAGGCACATCGGGCCATCGCTGCGAAGCTCTGGTGGGAGCCGACTGGTGCTATGGTGTAATCCTCATCGCCTCCCTGCGACTCAATACCCTCCATCTTGTTCTCCAAATCCTATTTATAATCAGCATCATCGCATCAACATGAGTTCAGGAATATGTAATGTAACACAATTAGCAAGATATACATGTAAATGGGTTCTACAAGAAGCTACAGTGGATCTATTTGACAACAAAGCTTGTTTGCTTTCCATTGCAGTACTGGAGAATACTGTAAAGTATACAGGGTTGGCATTACAAACTTTATAAAGACTTTAACTGCAAAATAATTTTGTTATTGATATTCCGGTGGCAATGTGTGCTTAATTATTATCAGGTAGAGTATAGTTTTTTCATCATGAGATATATAAGCAATGCCAGGCGCTTGTGTTCAAAGCTTGTATTTTAGGACAAAACAATTATGGCTTTCAATATCATTTCATTAAAACAGTAACAGCTCTTACAAAGGTATCACTTGGTCTGGCCTTCATGAGTCCCCCCGCTTTCTTGGTCCTCTGCCCAAAAGACTGTACAGGAATGCTTCCACTCTGCTTGTCTGACCTACAGGAAAGTCTTAAATTATTTTTTATATATTAATTTTATTTAATTTCAGTAAAAAGCAAGAACTATTTTAGTAGGCATCAGCGTTACTAATTCAGTGTCACACACCGGTCCTGATTGGGGAGGGCTGGCCGATTTTCTCTGTCGGTCTGGTCCTCATATATTGGTATCTTGCTCTTTTCTTTCTTCATCTGAGAGTTTTCATCAAATATAGTAAAGGGCACACTGGCTTTTGCAGGGGTCTCTGAAATAGATAAGCTTGGTCTTCACAAAACAAGGTCCAATAATAAAAATAAATAGTTAAAGCTAACAGCTGATCTTTAGAAGCTGTAAACATTAGAGATGTCTATTATAACACAAAGTGTTTGTCAAAGGTTGAAACTTGCTGACCATTCTGTGGAGGCAGGGACACGTTCCCCTGTCCCCCTTCCTCCCAGCCCAGGTCTTTATCAATGTCCAGGGAGGAGTTAAACATCCCCATCACAATGTTCATGGCCTCTTTGGTACACACGGTGGGGGAGGGGGCGGTGAGAGACTGAAACACAAGGTCACATCAAGGTCAACATATACAACAATGATCAGATCTTACAACCAGCAGACTCACAACTGAGCTACCACATGACTTGTTTTACACCAGTCTTTGAGCTTCAAATCCTAATAGATGTTCGAATAACCTCTTTAAACATTCAAACCAATATGAAATGAAAATTATTTGAAAGATTGTAACAGGTACAGTTTCATACTAGCCTTGCTTGAAAGCTCAAGATTAGACCTTTCATGTATACATGTAAACTAGTCAAGAAAAAGACCAAAACCAAAATGAACAAACAAATAAATATACATGTACATGTACAATGTACAAGTATAATGAAATGTGGCAAGGGTCTGACTGAAGCCTCACCCGTTTGGAAGTGTCAGGGGTGGGTCCTGTCCGTCTACCCCCCGAACCGCTGGAGTTTAACCATGATCTTTCACTGGGTGTGGATGTGGATGTCTACAAGGGTAAAACACGTTAAGCATTTAAAGAAAAATATATTTCATACCTCAAACACTCATCATTAATGTATTTACATGTAGATTTTCAAATAAACATTGGTCATTCTCATGTATTTATATCTGCACCATACACTGGTCACACTCATAGATTTACGCCTAACTGTTTACACCACACTGTAGGTTACCATTAAACCTCACACAAACCTGGAGCACGTTTCCACTTTGGGTCTGAGGCTGGGTGTCCATTTCCTCCTGAGGGGACAGGGACCTCTGCCCCAGAGGTCTGGTCTTTGCTGCCGCTGGGTTGACCTCGGACTTTGGTCTCGAGGTCGACTTTGGTGACTGGCGGGGAGCAAGTTCCTGCTGCTGCATCCTGCGCTCGATGTCTCTCTCTACCTGGTCTCTCTGTGTCCGCAGATGTTGCTGGCTAAAATAAACCACAAGCTTAGAATTAGCACATCTTACCTTACAATTATCAGCTGTGACTGTCTGTTACAAGATAGATTTACCTTAAAGAATTATTAAACTTACTTCTGGTCAATTATCATTTGTGTAATGATATACCCACGCTAATATCAGCATTTGAAAGGATTGTATTTGATAAGTTCCAATCTCTGCCCCCATAATTACAAAAGTTCATATTATCAAATTATTCAGAAATAATACACAAAACCAAAAATTTCTGCCAAAACAGTCTATCAATACAACAATCTAGATGCCAGTCAATTTCTGTGAAATCAATAACATGCATATTTTCCCACATTTTTTGAAATAATAAAAAAAATATTTGTTCTTTCTCATATCGTTCCTGCAAGGCTAGAGTGCACAGTTGCTTTGCTCTATTTTTGAATTTAAGGGCATAAATTACTAAATACTACATACATGTATATTATAAAGATTTTTGTCATTTCATTGCACTGATCTTCTTCACTTGAATAATGTCAAATGTTCATATGATTGCTTGGACATTTCCAAGTACCTGGCTTGTTCCAGCTGTTGGTCCCTCTCTATGAACTGTTCCTGGAGTTTGGACAACATGGACTCCTTCTCTCGCTCGAACTGCTCCTGCTGCTGCTGGAACTCCATCATCCTCTGACGCAGGATCTCCTGCTGCCTCAGCAAGTCCTGCTGTTGAGCTACAGTGGATCAGATGTTGAGTAGGAGATCTGAGATCATCACTCAAATGAAAAAATTCCAAAGAAATGACATATTTCTAATATTAACTTTGGAATAGAAATACTTTAAATGTACACATATCCGTTTGCACTTCATCTTGTTTAAGGAAGGAGTCTTTTCTGGTTTTCGACTTGTCAAAAGTAAATTTGATTAAACGGTCATTAAATCAAGATGAAAGGAAATTAAAATATCATAATTTTCTTTCTTTTTTACAATTATACAACTTGGCATAGAAATAGTAATCAAAGTTTAGAATTTAACAAGGACTATATTTTTGACGGAAGATCTGCCTAGGTAAATATCACGTTTTTGCAATTCAGAATTGCTGTAGATTCATGAGTCTATTTAGCATTTTTAAAACAGTAACATTAATGTCAGATTTCAAGTAATGTGAACTAATGATAAGGTACTTGGATTTCAGAATATGTTTTTAAAATATGATTTGTCTATCAATTTACATTTTTAATAGCTTTTTAAAGCACTCATTCTATAAATAGATTTGTGTGAAAAAAATCACTAAAATTGAATTTTCTCTTTTATTAAATGGTCAATATATTAAGTTTATATCTTTATGTAAGGTCTTCATAATGTGTAAAATTCAGAAATATTTTGTTATTGGAAGCATAAAAAAATAATCAAAATATCTTCAAAATTTAAAAAAATTAGAAGCTAAGCAATATTAATTTTAGTTTAAATATTAATTCCAATTTCATAGTAAAGCTGATAAACATTCTGATATTCTACCATTTTATTGAAGAATAGAAATGTCATATCTTAAACAGATGTCTACATAACTGCAGATAAGTACATTTATTTTTATCATCCTTTAAAGCTGAACACCGCTCGTAAATAGGCACTGTCCGCCATATTTCTCTTTCAGCACCGCTCTCCCTACAACCTCTATATAAGCCACAGACCTCTGAACAGTTCAAAGTATATTGCTGTAGAGTTCTCACCTGTGTGGACATACATGTACATCTTGCCTCGCCGTGTTACTCGGTCGCGATGAAATTATCAAGTATACGCATTTTTTTCAAACCAGGAGAGTACCAACATCAAATGAACTGGTCAATGCATTATTTACAAACATAATATGCACATAAATAAGAATTAAATGCATAAAATCCAAAGACCACGAAAGGAATACTACACATCGGCCACGAGTTTCAGATGTGCAATCGGTGTAACGAAATCGAAGGGTTTATTTACCAGGCACCTGTGTGACGGTGCCTATTTACGAGCGGTGTTCAGCTTTAAGTTGAGGAAAGAGGTAGTGACTTTGACCTGACCTTGATGCGAAATCAAGGTCAAATTTGATTAAACTGATAGAATCATTTGGTTATATGATCTGTTTGACTGTGTCAAAATTTTATGAATTTTTTAATATTAGAAGGATGTCTGATAACGAGAAGACTCCTTCCTTAAATGAAATGTACAAAATGTACATGTAACTAAATGTGATGGGGATTTTTCCTCTGTGACTAGATATGACAATAAAAATGTGTGTTTTACTTAAGTATTATATTTGTCCAAGATCAATGTATTGTGTTATCATACATGAAGTCTCTTAATAAACATACATATTTTTTTTGTACAGATTTATGTTCATATTTCCAGTAGAACCATTTTAACAAGACCTTGGACTTTCGATAGAACGTAACTATCTATTTCTTGCATCAAAACAAGGTTAAATGATGCTGGTTTCAAGTGAAATACACACAGATTGCATAGTCTTAGCTCAAAAGCCAGAAAAATCTTGTCGATTTCAAAGAGCCATGGCTGAGTGGCCAGCAATGAAATAGACAGGCCTACGTCACACTGCTGTTTGACACAACTACCCAAAGTCTAAGCTCTTGTTCAAATGATTCTAAAACTTGTGCATAAATGTGCCTTGTACTGAAGCCTTGTGTACACAGGTGTCTTATCCATATAGGTGTTATACATATCATATATGAATACCTGTATACTTTATGTACATGGATGTCTCAACTGTAAACCATACCTACTTGGGTATTTTTAGCTATTTTCTACATCCACATATCTTACCTGCCATCAACTTTTCTTCCTCCTTTCTCCGACGATTTACTGCAGCCCGTTTCTTAGCCTTCCAGCGTAGAGCTCTCAACTCCTCGAATGAGAACTCTTCAATGCCACAGTACACCTTGTCCTTACAGTACATGGGTACAAACACACCTGCCTCCGTCTCCGTGGCATGTCGCAGGTTGTGTAGTGGGTCTGTGTGCTTGGGGGCCTTCCTAGCACTAAGAAACATGCACACATTGTAAAGTCAAAGCTTGTGTACAAACCAATGCAAACAAATGTCAATGTTTACTAAAGAGTTGTGAATGTTGTTACCTGAGAACTTGACTCTCCATCCCTGGAGCTTTCCTTGGGGTCCTAAAAACAAAGAGGAAATCCAGATACATACAATTAACTAAATAATTATGTTACTTTATAAAACACCTGTGCAATACTTGTAGATTTAGAGCAGAGCCTGTTCAACAGGTAATATTTACATTTCAACTGTCTTTGTCTGTGATAACATTATGAATCAATTTTGAACCCTAAAACCCAATAACTTCATAAAACATGAGTGACACAAAATGGGCGTGTCTTATAGCATAACCGAGAGACGGTATTGGCTGTGCCGCGTAGTAATACATAGCATGTGCTACACGAAAAAATAGTGGTTTTAAATAATGTTGTTTTAAAGTGTACAAATTGAAAATAATGTAAATATAAGTAATAAGGAATCATTCTTTGAATATTATCAGGTGATAATTTCGGTCGGTGCGTGGTCAAATCTATCATAAAGCCCTTCAGGCTTTATTGAATTTGACCACGCCCCGACCGAAATTATCATCTCATAATACTAAAAGAATGATTCCTTATTCCTTAAGGTATCGGATGTACAATTGAGCCTGAGAGCTCGGGATTTTCCGGGATGAAATCGGTAGATTACGGAGATTGGAATAAAGTTTTAAAATTTCGAAATATTTTTGATTTAACATAATAAACAGAACAGAATAAACAATTGATGCATAAAGTTAAGCAAGATTTTTTTTCCTTAATTTTAAAACAAAATATTTTAATTTTTTACCCTTACGTTTATTATGACGTCGTAGCAGTTTTACGTCATTTTCCGTTATATGACATTATTCTTTTCCCGCGGCGCAATTGCGATATGTGAAGAAAAAAAACCTTATCTATAGAGTTAAGTTTGCAGTGCGTGTGTCACGTTTTCCGTCAAACATAGGTCGTTTCTATCATTTATTTTGTAGATTTTGGGACTGTGCATAACTTGAATTTGGGGTATTCCGGTAATTGTATGACCCTATTTAATTTGTTTGATTTTTGTATATCTAATTTCATTACTGTGCATTTAAAAAAAATTAAACACATAATATTTCAGTCCCAACATTTGTATAACGGCGTAGTTACCCCCAACTATTTTTAATAAGTACCATGTATACGGATTTCCTAGTTAAACTGCTTGTACACGTTTATTGTTATCATTGTGTTTAATTCCGTTAATCGAGTTCATAAAAGTCAAATAATGACATCAATAATTGATTGTTTTTTTATCGATGTTCTTCCCTCGCATTTCATAGAAATTATGAATGTGGACAGTATTTTTTTCACTCTTAATTGCTGGATTTCGAACCATTCAAATTGTACTATTAAATACTGATTCCGACTGCTTTACAGTCAATTTCGTTTCAATTGGCTGTTGACATAAAAGAGACGCGTGACCATCCAATGAAATCAAAGGCTAAAAGTTTGATTGACAGGTTCAGCCAGTTAGCCGATGGTCGAGACTCGGAGGATATGTGTGGTAATTCTATACAATCTAATCGTGTAAAAAAAAATACATGCTTATTACAACATCACATTGTCACTTATAGTTGATTTGGATTTTTTTCTATAAAAGTCATATTTTGTTAACTGTATAAAACATGTTGATGTATAGTGTTTTCACTATTGTACCGATACAGAAACATAGACAGGCTTTATAGGCAGTCTCCGTATTCTTTTGTTTGTTGAAAAAGAATACAGTTTTGATTAAAAAATAATACGATGTATATTTTTTTTCAACGAGTTAAAGGTTCCGAATGAATTCCGATGAAACATTTCACATGGTTTTCGCACGCTTTGCTCGTAATGTTTTACATACCTGATGTGACCCGCAATTCACGACTTCGTTGTAATAGTAATATAAGTAACAATATTTTTCATGCAGACATATTGTTGAATGAAAAACACTCAACAATTTTAGATTTTTAATTTTAAAATTACAAGTTCTCAATCGTAAAGGAATAGAAAACAGTAAAATTACCGGGTAACGAGAATGTGCGTAAGATTATGATTGTGATGGCCGACGATGGGGGTTAAAATCGCGTGCCGTCCTTATGGTCATTGTAAAAAATATTTCTAAAAAAAAAAAAAATATTGTAAAGGTGTAAAATTTAATTCACAACTTTATTATTATTAAAATATGTTGGCAATTTTTATTTATTCAATATTAATCATGTTTACACACGTCCTCGTCAAAGAAAACTAGTATTTAACTGTGCATGATTTGCAACGCTAGAGTTACTTCCCCATAATGATTTGGCGGGAAAAAATTCTATTTTTAGAAATTACATACCTATCAAATGAGTATATTAGATATGTACCTTACCAGGCATCATTTTTTGGTCAATTGTACATCTGATACCTTAATAAATAACAGAGAACAGGATACTTAAACATGTAACTCTGAGGAAGACATCAAATATTGGCCAAGATTGAATACATTAAGAAAGAAAAATCTCCATCGAGTAATTTTCTTCCAGCAATATGTTAATTTGGACACTGTAAGAGTAACTAGTTCACAAATTATTGAGTTCTCATTGACGCATACATGTACACTGTTTAACAGACTTACATCATTGGCTGATCCGAGTTTTCCTCCACGTGTATACTGAAGGAGGGTTTACTGGGAGCGATTGGTGCCACCGCTCCTCTCTGAGGAACCTACAATTCATTAAACAAGTTTATTAGAATACATGTGTATGACAACATTAACATACAGGTCCAATCCTTGGCAAATGACAAGACTTCTGACTTAATTTTACTTTAAGTTTAACAGAATCTCCCTTCAGACTAGCTGCTTAATACATCTCTCATCTTAAGTGACCATTAAAAATCATGTTTTCCTGCTGTTCAAACCTTGATTGATGACCAAATCCCTGGTGTATGTACTGTCCCTTAGCTGATACCTACATGTACATCCATTGTTAAAGTACTGTACCTTGGCAGATGACCACACCCCTGGTTTCTGGCGGTTCTCCTTGTTGATGGCCGAGGGTTTGGGGATTTCCTTCCACTCCCCGGTAGTCTCTGGGATCAGAGCAGGGGCTGCGTTCTCATCAGAGTAAATCTGAAATCCTAGTCCTGCCTTCTGGTTGAGTGGACGTGGCTGTAGAGGAATCCCCCCTCCAGACCCTACATAAAAACACCCAAATTACATCATTTATAATAAAGATGGATATCATAGAACATTTTAGTGAAGAGGCAGAGCAGGACCTTTTCTCTCTGAGATTTCCTGTAAGTATTTTCTGATATTGAATGGTAGCAAAAATTGTTGTGTGAGCAGCTATTTCACATGACTAATACATAACTACATACATAATATGGTTTTGACTATAATATTGGATACAACAGATTTAAGACTCTGGTTTCCACACTACAGTACCTTGATGGATGTTTCCCACTCTTGAGACAGGAGCTTGATGTTTTTTGCCAATGGTTTTTAACTTTGCTAGCGCAGAGCGAGTTTCTGCGGGATCGGTTTCCATCTCTTCCTCAACTTGACCAACCAGACCCTGGGCGACTCGGTATTGAAAACGCCTGAAAAACCAAGCAAGGGATAAACATTTCTTGACAATTTAGACAGAACAAAGACAGGGAGAGAGGAGAGATCTTATACTGAGAGCTCAACACAACAAACTCTATTGATAACTCATCTTGATTTATTTTATCCCAAAGACAGGATGCATGTTATGACTTCATTCAATACTTACATATCCAATACTTATGACATTTTATATGCACTATAACTTATAGACACATACTCATGCTTCCGCTGTAGCTGACTGAGTGGCTGGGCTGCTCGGTTGATTCCGAGTTGATAGATACTGTCCGCTTTCTTTGTGTGTCCTCCTAACTCTGTAACATTGGCCCAGCTCTCATAGAAACAACTAAGCTCGGTCCCTATTCCCTGGTCATGCATAAACTTGAAGATTTCTTCTGACTCTGCTGACAGGTTAGCCTGCAAGTAAAATAATCAGCATTAAAATCTATCAAGGGCTATATACTTTGATAAGTTCAGATGTTTTTGATACAAAGACGTCAAGACAATTTCTTCTTAAGGTCACATTGAAAAAAGTAGCATTGTTATTTTTGCTGGCTTACAATGTACATGTAGCATGTTAAATTATCTTTCTCTAGAAGCACTGATGATTTCAAAACTCATATACCACACAACTCATATATTGCTTTATTAAAGAAGTTTTCTTTTGATGGAAAAACAATTTAAATTAAACAACTCACATATCACTTTATTAAAGAAGTTTTCTTTTGATGAAAAGACAATTTAAACTAAACAACTCACATATCGCTATATTAACGAAGTTTTTCTTTTGATAGAAAGACAAATTTCAACTACACAACTCACATATCGAATCCAGATGTCGACATATCTCTGGTCGTTTTTGTAAGCGTCTTTCTCATTGAATTCTCTGATGCAGCGTTCCAACAGCTGCCATAGCGGACTCTCATTTCCTCCTTTGGGAAATGCTTGCTCTGTCCACAGAACATAACTAAAAACAAAGATAGTCTAGAGAATTTCAGACTAGAAATATTAAAAAAATTATAGGTCAATAACTTAAATTATGATTGTAATGATACTAATCTGAATGTGGGACAAAAAAGACATACTGTGTATTAAGTAATTTCAGGAATTGGACAAATTTGGGTGCAATTAGTATCAAACAGCATTGACAGGTTTTTTATTAAGGTTTTCACATGTTTGATGTTACATTTTATGTAATTTGCAGTTTAAATTTTGACAATATTTTCTTCAACCACAACAAGCCAACATTTTCTAGCACATCAAAACATAACCAACTTATAGTATGTGGTACAGAAGTCCACCATTAGATAATTCATTATATGACGTTCTAGCAGATGTCACATGTGCCTGTCTCGATTACTACTTTAATTAAGAGATTCTTGTCAAACCTTTAGCTGATGGGTTTGAGAATGAAGTAACCAACTCACCTGAACCACACTTCTAAAGGATCATCTCCACTATAACTTCTTAGTGCTTCCTCAAAGTTCCTAACAAAAACATCAAACATAATTATGTTAATGGTTGTGTACGATACATATATATTCTAACTAGCTTTCATGAAACTTTAAAGGTTCATCAATCTAGCTTGGTTGGAGTGACTGATTTTAAAAACAAGGGTCTAGTTGACTTGTATTTGATATACAGAATAAAATTAAATTAATAGGAGCCAGGGATTTCCCTTGTTAATATTAATCATTACCTTATGGGGAGAGAGACCTGCTATCCATACCAATATATATAGCTAGTATTTTGCAATTTTGTGAACATGTTCATTGTTATTAATGTTATCTGATAAAAAGCAGAATATATTATATGCTAATGTATGTGTGGAGGTTGGAATTTAGGAGATCTTGTAATTTATTTTGAGTTGTAAATGTTTTCTTCTAAAGAGTAACATTTGCATATCAATTTATTAAATGCACATTTTTTTTAAATTTCGATAATAAAAATGATGAAATAGAATATAACAAGACACGCCAATGTTAATGTTCAATGTTTACATGCAAGTCACTGATATTCATTATGCAGCTGTTATGTTCTGATGTTCGTGTAAAAATTGTTACTTTGACATTTTCAAATTGACAAATCCATTATGATCCCAATATCACACAGGCCATGGTGTACATGTATGGTATAAAAATGAAAAAATATCAACAACACATTCCACTAAAACTAAATGCTTTTGCCTATTTTTTTCAATCAAGAAATATTTATGCCATGACAGGCATCTGCATACGTTAACTCACTGTTTCTGGCGTTTAAGCGAAGAGTGGTCAATATTTGTTTGAAGTGCGGCATTTAAATTAGCAAAGTGACGCCCTTGTCTAATCGGTTGGACATTTTCCTTGCTTAGTTCCCAATTACTTGTATCATGATCCATTTTCAACCATTCAAAATTTTCCGCCGCACATGCGCACTATAAAATGATGTATGTATGTCGAACCCGATGCAAGATCTCCCTTAGTTTCGCAACATTTTCAGTGCACAGCTTAGCGTAATCACTGCCTGATATCTGAATCACGAAATTTAACAACCGTAATGTCTTTGTTTTTCAAAGAGATTTTTTAAAAGTTTGACTTGTAAAATGATAAAAAAAAAATATCTGTATAAATCATTTGTCTTGATTTGAAAATTATTTGATCACCGTCAGAGACCAATACGTTCTACATGTATATAGTATATATTATCTAGTCTCTAATCTGACTAATTCATGAAAAAAAATTCCGTGCAAATATATATTTCTGGATTTACAGATGTCCATTCCATTCTTCTTGAACGTCACAAATTTTTGCATTCTAAAATGGAGTTTTGTTTGATTTAATTCATGCGTTGTTAAAATGTGAAACATAAATTTAAAAATGGCGTTGTTTTGTGAAACACACCAAAAAAAATCTTAATGAAAGATTGCAAGAAGAAAGAATGGAAGAATCGTTCTTTTTGTAATTTACATTGTATACTTTAAAAATAAAAAGGTGTTTATAGCTGAAGAACCCAGTTGTTTCACTTTCGTTTGTAAATTCTTTCTGATAATGGCCTGTAAATGAGTTTTATTGTGCAACTTTATGCTCAAAAGAAATCTATTTATATCAACACACTTCTTTCTTTCTCAAAGAATAGACAAACGATAATGATACCAAATGCGCGATAAATGATCTTGTTATAAATGTGTAATGGATCACCTGTCAGAGCAAATGACTTGTCTACCTTGGCCTGAGATCCATAGTTACCCCGTCTGCAAGTACATGTATAGCTGACGAATACCACTGTATTCTTGAATGTGATACTTATTTGAATGTCATAAAAAAATTGCATTACACCAAAATTTTAAATTTTTTATATAATTTTCCAACTGCCTTATTCAATGTAATAACTAAATCATGTAATTTTATATCTAAGAGCATGACTCTTTGTGCGGACCATCTGATACCACGGGTCTGTTGCACGATCCATCTATCTTTGTTTGGTCGGTTTATAATTTCTGTTTTATTCATCATATTCAGCGCTCTATTCGTGTGATCTTTGGGTTCAATATAACGGTAGTGAGTTCAACCTATGTAACGGAGAAAACACGCAATGTTAATTAAGCTAATTTTCGAAGTAATATTTTACGACATCTGTCAATAGGATTGTCAAGTATCGGAATATTGATGATTTGCGAAATTTTTCGCACTAGTATGTATAAAAAGGATGTTGAAAATGAAAAGCAACAAGGGGCGCTCTCTGACTCGACTAATTTTGCAGATCGATTTTTACTAAAATTTACATCCATCCATTTTTCTCGTATAGAAATGATTCACATGAATCAAAACTAAAAGGTTGAAGTATGTGCACCCCCTCCCCAGTATTTTTTTAAACATCTCATCGTTATTTCTTTCTCCGTCCTTTGCAAAAAATTAACCCCCGCCCACCCATCCCCCAGCTTGAACATACCCTTTGGACTTCGTTGGGTTATATCAGTAAACTATAGTCGCGCTTTAACCAGAAAACTCCATCTACAGAACCGTCTAAAACACTGACATTGATCCTATTACTACAACTGAACGGGCGCTTACAAGTGAATAAAATCTGATCTGTATCAGGTATTCAAGTTTCAGTAGACGAATTTCAAAAAGACTAAAAGAACGTCAAAGAACCATAAAGTAGACATGGCTCTATAGGGTGACATTTTAATGGTAGAAAAAATACTGTTCACATGGGAAAAAAAACCGCCCAGTTTTCCCTCACAATAGCCATTAAAACTATTGACTCGACATTGAAATATATTTGTACATTCTTCCGCAATCTTATCGTATCTTTCTCATGTAGAGGCTTATAAATCACGTGGCTATCGATCTATCGGTCTGACGAGGAATTGCCAACACCTCTCCCCGAAATCGGGTCATCAAATCCAGTTACACCATCTCAGTTCTCCGAGATGCAGCACAGCGTTACTATGACTGAGCACAGCAGTTTTACGGGGATTTCAACATTATTATCCGATTTGTAAACCATTGAAACTTTAACAGAAATTTAATGACTGGGTTTATTTTCGGATTTATATATATAGAAGAGATATAAATCGACTAGTTTGTATAGAAGAAGATATCAGACAACCATAACAACACTTGCACGCTCGGATTCCTGGTATCTGTAGCATATTTTTACCAGTCGCAGACATTCAATCTTTGACTGTCCTAGACTGTCTATCCGTCCGTCCGTCTATCTGTCTGTCTGTTTGCCTCTTTGCCTACCTATACGTCCGTCTGTCTGTCTATTCGCCCGCTGTCTGTCTTTCTATATGCAATATTAAAACGCATGTTGTTGTTTTTTTAAACGACCTATACCGATTGTGATCTGAAATCTGATTTTTTTTCTCATGGACATTTAAAAGTTGTTACAATTGGGTCTGCTATCAAACCGAATTCTATTTTTCATCGTTAATATTGTTAATTGCTTGCTTAAGAGTTTTTATAGACCTTTAAGGAGTGTACAACAATTTAGTTGTTATCGAACCAGAGAGATTAAGTTTTTATCACTCCGTACACAGGCATACGTTTATGAGAATCATACATTCTCCATATTGGAATTTCATCGTAGATTGAAGTTTTTAAAATATTACATAAACCTATATATATATATATATATATATATATATATATATATATATATATATATATATATATATATATATATATATATATATATATATATATATATATATATATATATATATATATATACTTTAAAACAGGGTATTCATGAATCTCTCTTCTTAATGTCGCAATGCGTAAAACAAGGTGCATGGTCAATAAATTAACCATTAGTTTTTCCTCAATTTTTCAGGAATGATTAGTATAGTTATAAAATATCATTAAGTATAAGAAACAATTTCAAATATCTTAGTTTTAACATTAGAATATTTGCTATAGCTTTATACAGAGCTCATCTTCGTAGAAGATAAAAAGTTCCCCAATGTAACGTAAAATTTATATTGACTGTATTAATCTGTGTATGCGATAAAGAAATTGTATAAGTGCATCCACGATATCCAGTGACATAATTCAAGCTTTCCCTGGGTATACTTCATCTTTGTTTCTCATTCATCAAGAAGGACACCAGTCGTTTCCCTGGTCCACGTGTCTGGCACACAGAGCCTCAATGCTATCAGACGTCTGTCCAATAAAACTTGTTGGTGGGATTTGACTGCGGAATTAAATCGAGGAGTTGTAGAATTAATTCCCTCACATCTTTGGATTCACTTCCCAGCCTCTAGATCAGACGCAGTTTTTGCTTTTGATTGATTTATAACTCATAAAAAAATAAACTAAAACTGGCTGACCACACTTTTTAAAAAGAATATATACCCATCCTAATCATCATTAATCAACACGAGAAAGAAATAGTATGTACATGTATTTCAATGGTCGTACGATACCCATTTTAAAATTTTCAATATGACTCGAGAAGGACCTATGTAAGTAAGTCATTGGTTATAGATAGGAGAATGTAACAGTTATGGCACGCCAAATTATAGCTGCAGCTCTGTAGCTCCCGGTCTGAAAAAAATCGGATGGGCTACCTGGGAGCTACAGTGCCGCCCATTGAAACAAAAAATTGAATATTTATTGCGCAGAAAAACGTGCGCTAGTTTGGGACTAATTAACCCTATTTATACGCAAATTCTGTGAAAACAATTACATGCAGTACTATTAAATTCTTATGCAATTTACTACTGATATCGTCTCTTTACTTGCCTCGGATAGTTTTTTTTAAACACCAGCCCCGTAAATTGAAGTAGTGCAGTTTGTTACATGTAAAAATGGAGACTCTCGATCTCGATGCAAATTTATCATACTTGATTTTCCGAGGTCGGTAGCTTGTTACGGAGAAAGTCTGAGGCAAGTAAAGAGACGATATCAGTAGTAAATTGCATGAAGAATTTAATGGTACTAATTGTTTTCACAGAATTTGCGTATAAATAAGGTTAATTAGTCCAAAACTAGCGCACGTTTTTCTGCGCAATCAATATACAATTTTTTCAATGCGCGGCACTGTAGCTCCCAGGTCGTCCGTCCGAATTTTTTCAGACCGGGAGCTACATACCTGCAGCTAGCCAAATTCACAAAAAATGAGGTAATCATAGTTTCACAGTCGAAAAACTAGGTTTAGTTAACACTGAAAACAACCATTTCTGATTGCAAAACATAGATCATCTGATAAATATAGTTTCACGAGTGTGAAATTGTGATTAACAACTCTTAACCATAGTTAACGAATGTAAATTATACTTATATATGTGAATCTATATTTATCTGCAAAATCGATTATTAACGTTATTTGCAGACAGATAAACTTAGATTATCATTCGTAAACTATAGTTTACAACCGTTAAATATGGTTTTGCAGATGAAAACTATAGTTAACGGATCGTTAATTAAAGTTAACGAATCGTTAACTATAGTTTACGGTTCGTAAACTATAGTTAACAATAAACTATTGTTAACTATAGTTTAGCGTCCGTAAACTATTATTAACAGTCGATAAACCTAGTTTATCATCTGTGAAACTTTATTTAACACCGTTAATCTATATTTCACATCTGTATACCATAGTTAACGCGATCATCTATGTTTCAGAAGTGTAAAACTATAATTAACACTGAAAACAACCATTTCCGATTGCAAAACATAATTTATCTAATAAATATAGTTTCACGATTGTGAAACTATGATTAACAACTCTAAACTATAGTTAACGAATGTAAATTATAGTTTACAGATGTGAATCTATATTTATCAGCAAAATCTATTGTTAACGTTATTTGCAGACATATAAACCCAGATTATCATTCGTTAACTTTAGTTTACAACGTTAAATATAGTTTTACAGATGTAAACTATAGTTAACAAATCGTTAACTATAGTTTGCGGTTCGTTAACTATAGTTAACAGTCGATGAACCTAATTTATCGACTGTGAAACTATGTTTAGCCCATTTTTGTGAATTTGGCATGCCATAAACAATGGTAAAACTTCTAGGCTATATCATGCAGTGAATGATGATAATAATAAAATAAATAAATAATGCATATCATAATTATTAAAGTTCTTTCTTTTTGAAAATAATAATAAATTCGATTGTTCATCGCAATTCTTGAACTGACCATTCGAACCTCGTTTGCTTTTATCGGCGTCAACGCTACATGCACTTGAACAAGCCATCGACCTTATTTGAAGACGCGCGTACATTGTTATACACCCTCCTCTTCCTTTGCATTAATTTTCTTTAAGACAACATATGGTCTGTCCCAAGTTATTGTTTCTTTAACATTTTGACGATATTTTATTTTAAAAAAACCCACCAACCTGTGAAAGAAATACAACTGAAATCGATAAAAGAGAAATATCCAATATATTTTCATAGACACATTATCATTTTTCCCTCAGAAAAATTCACAGGAACGAAAACTGAATTCTTACGGAGATTTATAAATGGAAATGTTGACATCGAGTCACTCGGAACATCTCGCACTATTTTTCAACGTTATCATCCGGGTATTTTTCGTGTCGTTTGCAATACAAAATACCCGTAGACTTTCTCTATTTTTGGATGTGTATTGAAACTTGAAGCGGACAGAAAATCTGGACTTTTTTCAGTTTTAGTGGATGAATGTAGTTTGGGTACAATGGTATTTATGATTATCGAAATATTAACCAAAAAGCTATGGAAGCAGACACTTGGGACAGAGTATAGTACATGTACTCATTTTTAAAATATCGTAACTGACATTATAGTACATCCACGGGGAGGTATGAAATCGTTCTTCAAAAAAATCCATTCACTATAAGTACTTTAAAATGGAGAGATATGGAATAAGGGGATATAAAAAACCGATATTTCACTAATATCGACTTAAATAGAGTAAAACCTATCAATAACTACAAATACCTAATAACCATACAAATATTAAGGGATTATTTAATCAATTTGCAATCTTGCTAGCTGTCTTTCAGTACTTTCAAAACTTTGATATATTGCTGTAGTTTGCATACTAAACATGAACTAGCTTGATGGAATATGCACCCTGTTCAAAGAAACTTATCTGTTGATTTTCTGCATGTCTTTAGTCCATAACTGGAAAAAAACATGTTCGGTAAATATCGGTAACAGCTTTATCATGACTATGAATTATGTAATGCTGTCGAGTGTAGTTATTGACCTATCACTGGACGTCCACGAATATATAAACTGGAATGTGATCAAGCATCTCGATCACACAAGAATTCCCTATCTTTTTTTTTTTTTTATAACTTTTTTGTTTTGAGTTTTATTGTTGTGATTTTCTTGTTTTTTTCTTTCTTTTTTCTTTAATTTTTTTATTGTTTGTATTTTTGGTTAAAATCTCCCCCTTACTTAACATAAAATTTGTATAGAATTTATTATAAGTAAAATGCAAATGACATATTAATACTCTTATAATTATCAGACTTAGGAGGAACAGAATACAGTTACCAATTTGCAATTTTAGAAAAGAATGGCAATAAATGGGTTTAAAAAACTAGACTTTTAACCCCCACTTATTCACAGTAACAGCAGCGATGCTCATCTTGTCATTTTAATATCTCTGTTTGTTGGTTTTTCTATTGAACTATGAGCAGCATGCATTAATTGTCCCCTCTGGATGTTGTCATCGTGCATGCAGGGGATTAATCGATTCCCGGGGTCTGCTGTTAAGTTACGCCCCTTTTAATTGCCTCCCACGGTCTTTGTAATTAGGGACAGGTGCGCGCTTCTTAGGAATACACACAAACTTCCTGTTTAAGCAGAAAGTGGAAACTACACTTGATTTGGATATTATTTAGGAAGTCTATAAACAGGCCCCTTTTTTCTGGAACCTTAATTACTAAGATACAAAGTACTTGCTTCTCTTCTAATAATAACTGATTGATAATCGACGTCGGCGATAGATGTATACGTTGAAGACAACAAGATCCCAGCGCTATTTACAGTGGATCGTTACACACCCACCCTTCCTTAGAACTTTACTACTGACGCAGTGCACAGATCGATACCAAAAGTAGTCATTTCCCACCACTTCATCGCAAACTTTAACTGTAATGAAGACGTCACAATTGAATTCTTTTGTTTTCGTGGTATAAGTTTGATAAATTCGGTGACAGCCAATCGTTCCGTGTGCGAGGACAGGGGAGATAAATCTAATAGGTCATTCACGTTGATGACATAGGCGACCATAATACTGATGCAACGTGCAGTGTTTTTAGTTTTCTTAGACAATTCTTTGATTACTCTGTTGCTTTAAGTTTGTGCAGCTGCTATCTTTGCAAACAAACGAAAATAATCAACACCAGTGTAAAACATCCATACTGTACCCCCGATAAATAATACTGCTGCAAATATTTTCTATAAAACTACTAGTGCTACTACAGATTACTATTACTATATACTACTCCTATCATTACTTGTACTTCTACTACTGCTATTTGCAAATTTGCTATTTGCTAATTGAAAATAATTATATGTACTACATTCACTTCTGTTACTGTTACTACTACTACTACTACTACAACTTTTACTACTACTACTTCTACTACTACTACTGCTACTACTACTACTACTTCTACCACTACTACTATTACTACAACTACTACTACTACTACTACTACTACTACTTCTACTACTACTACTTCTTCTACCACTACTACTATTACTACAACTACTACTACTACTTCTACTACTACTACTACTACTACTACTACTACTACTACTACTTCTTCTACCACTACAACTACAACTACTACTACTACTACTACTACTACTACTACTACTACTACTACTACTACTACTACTACTACTACTACTTTTACTATTACTACTACTTCTTCTACCACTACTACTACTACTTCTACTACTACTACTACTACTACTACTACTACTACTTCTACTACTACTACTACTACTACTACTACTATTACTATTACTATTACTACTA
This sequence comes from Magallana ariakensis, assembly GCA_020458035.1. NCBI lineage: Eukaryota > Metazoa > Mollusca > Bivalvia > Ostreida > Ostreidae > Magallana > Magallana ariakensis. Next base: position 51,086,559 of record CM035819.1, read on the forward strand.
CTTCTTCTACCACTACTACTACTACTTCTACTACTACTACTATTACTACTTCTACTACTACTACTACTACTACTACTTCTACTACTACTACTACTACTACTTTTTCTACTACTACTACTTCTAATACTACTACTATTACTACTACTACTACTACTACTATTACTACTACTACTATTACTACTACTACTACTACTTCTACTTCTACTACTACTACTACTACTACTACTACTACTACTACTACTACTACTACTACTACTACTTCTACTACTACTACTGCTACTACTACTACTACTTCTACCACTACTACTATTACTACAACTACTACTACTATTACTACTACTACTACTACTATTACCACTACTACTACTACTACTACTACTACTACTACTTCTACTACTACTACTACTACTACTACTATTACCACTACTACTACTACTACTACTACTACTACTACTTCTACTACTACTACTACTACTACTACTATTACTACTACTACTACTACTACTACTACTACTACTACTTCTACTACTACTACTACTACTACTTCTACTACTACTACTACTACTACTACTACTACTACTACTTCTACTACTACTACTACTATTACTACTTCTACTACTACTACTACTACTAATACTACTACTACTACTTCTACTACTTCTACTTCTACTACTACTACTACTACTACTACTTCTACCACTACTACTACTACTACAACTACTACTACTACTATTAATAATAATAATACCAATACTAATTATAATAATAATACTACACTAATAATAATACTATACTAATAATAATAGGATGTTCAAGTAGCGTAGTGGACAATGAACTCGCTTATCACCGCTGCGACCAGAGTTCGATCCCCGTGATCGACAGTAGTTGCATGTGAAAGGGTATGGACACGTGGACCTTCTACCGGATTGTATTCCATACACCCCGGGATAAATCCCCGTACACCCTTGGCTGGACCTGGATAACAAATTTATTTCTTATGTTATACTTTTATAATTATATTAATTTACCACTGAAATAAGTTCAATGCAAAGAACCAAAAATTAATATTAATTGAAATTGTGCTGAAAAATCATTTATTCTAACCAATAGGTAGAATATTAAGAAATAGGGATTTTGACAAATTATTTAATATTATATTCATTTACCTCTTTTAACGTTACATTTTGCGCAGATGTAAACAAGAATTGCATTGTGACGTCACATTTTATTTACACCCGGCTTCAGCAGGGGATACAGTATGGATTTACAGCCGGCTTGTTAGCCAATCAAATCTCGTGTCACGATCGACGCAACGAAAAGTGAAAACAGTATGGATTTAACTCGGAAAAAGTCGATAAAAACTGTGAAAATGCTCAATGGTGGAAAAAAATGAGTTAAAAATTTGCACATTTGTGATTTACTCTAACACATTTTATGGGTGTTGTGGTAAATGTATTTTGAACATCAAACAGTACGAAAGAGAGTAGAATATCTGTAAATATTTGATCAAAAAACAAACGACGTCATCTGACATTCGGGGATTTTCTTACTGTAAACGAAGAAACATGAGGTAAAAAATAAGAACACTTCGAGGAACTAACTTATGATTTTAGAACAAATGTGAACAAATTAGATGTCAAGTGATATACTGCCGATTTAAATTGTATGGTGAAAAGCACAAAAGACTCAGGGTGATATAAAGATTGGGTATTTCTAATAACTATGCGTGCGTATTCTTGACGTCATGTTTTCATGCACGTTACCGTTACCGACAAAAACTTTTTGATTTTAAAATCGGGTAACAAAAATACCTTTTCATCAAATGGAATGAAACTTCATACATGTACATGTATATTAATAAAATAAGTGTTGTTGCATAAATTAATCTGTTAATGAAAAATATGATAGACACCCACATTGTCTTCGTATATTTTGATTGACCCTCTTACCCGTTATTTCAAAGCAAAAGGACCCATGCAAGGATAATGTTTAATAAACATTCATATTACTATCCTGAAATGTCATATAACCGTATTACATAAATACGAAGTCGGGTGAAAACTTGTCTTATTTTTTTTCCTTGATTGTTCAGCATATTTTTGAGCAGACACCTGGTTTTTGTATTTTAAATCTTGAAAAGGAGAATTGTCATGGAATGCGGTGAGGATTGAACAGATTATAAAACAAGACCAGCCACAGTGTTAACTCAGTGATGTATATTTAATGCATTTCAAATGAAGTTGTCGCAAACATTTAATAAACATGCCTATCTTCCTATCGGTAGAATATAAATGATTAGAAATAAAAAAAAATATTAACGAGTTTTTAATGAGATTAAAAATTCCTGGCGCAAATATCGATTAAATTTGAAACTTTATGGTTCTATCGAATAAAAACCGAATTATTCATAAATAATAAATTAGCATTATTTTTTCGTAAATGTACAGTCGATGACAAGAAGAAATTTTATGAAAATCCGTATCTGTCTAATGTGAATAACCTTTGCTCTGTGATGATTAGTTCTATAGTGCCTTTATATGATGACACTCTTTAGTTATATGCTGATAGTGTGTCGGTACGTGTTGATACCTCTATATATTTATAGTTTGTTGGGTACACAGCATGCGCCGTGGTCTGGAATGCAGTATTGGCTGGAGAAAAATAGAAATTACAAGTGAATCTATTTATTACGATTTCTATTTCAATCAACTTTTGGTGATTTTTATTTTATCCAAAAATAATATTACAAATGCTACCATATCATATGACCAATCTATTATAGGAGAGTTCTATAAAATCTTCTGTGAAGTCGATCGACATATCTACTGATCGACCCTATGAAGGGACTATAGATTTTTATGATATGATGCCCCTCTGTATATTTATTGCACATAATTATACATTTGACATAATATGCTGAGATATTGACAGTTGATGTTGACAGTCTTTCTTCATTGTGCTGATACTTTTTATTGTGATGATAATACGTCATGTTTATATATCGATAATATTTTGACGAATTGTTTCAAAACGGACATACATATTTTTTTTTTATAAATTACATAATACAAAATTTTATGAGCAGATTTATTGTTGTTGGGGGTTTTTTTCACAAGAAATTACCCCGTTAATTGAACGAAATAATTTGCATGAGAGTAGTGCACCACTTGAAGTGATACTGGATTAAGAGTCAGTAGGTATAGGGCTTAAGGGAGGGGTATGGGGGTGTTTCTTTCCTTAAGTGTCCGAAACTCCCCCACCCCCGGAATTTTGTAAACTAGACCAAATAGTCTTGGAATATATTCATTGTGGGGTTTTCGTTGTCCCTTTTTTATGCTTTTTCAACAGTTATGCGAAATTGATCATGAAAAGAATGTATAACATTTTAATCTAAATATTAATAATTTATTGATGTTTTCCATGATGACTTTCTCCCAGAATTGATAATCTTTATTACTGCTCCCAGAGAATACATTGATTAATACACGAGAGATTTGAAGAGACTTGTTCGAGGTCCATTGAAAATAGAGATGTTTTATGCCCTCGGCGTTGGTAAAACTACCCCTCTCTCACGTACTACCCGGCAGTGGCAATCGACTAAAAGTCAAATTGACACCGTACATCAAGTTGGCCTGATTTACGGCGATGTGCGTCACCTCACCGTATTAAATGACGCGTTTAATTATACTTAGTGATTTTTTATGTGTATAAAATTTGATCAGGAAAAAACCCACAAATATACTTGATTAAAAATGTCTGAATGAAATAAACCTGTTATTGATAAACTCCATCCTCTTTCTTGTTTACTTGAAGTGGCCGTTTTGTGATAGAAAGAAAAACCCCAGACATACCACCCCACCCCCCAAAATCCCTGATTGCAGATATTTGGTATGTGACCTCTCTTCAGCCCATCACTTGGTCATCGAACTAAGTAAAGGTTAGATCTACCCAAAGTCCCCCTTCTTGGGCTGGGCTTTTCAACAAGATACCTGGATCTGTCAACATGGATGAGTACATTATCGCCTTTCTCTCAAGCAAATTTCTTTTGAAAGTTCGATATCAAACAAAAAATATGATTTAGAAGGTTCATGAATATGCATGTACTTTAAGACTTCTTAATCTAGGTATTATTCCTTTTATTCATAAACCAAAAAATCTATACATATTTCATTACAATATTCCTTTTTCCCCGGATACGCAGAAAAGATCAAAGTAGAGCAATCAGGTGAGAACATGAAATTCCGGAACCTAAACACTTCTGACATGATTGGGTATGTTTTTTAAAAGTGTATTGATCTGCCTGAAATGATAATCGATATAGGTAACTGTAATAGGCGACCCGATTCAGTTACAGCCGGTAAATATATATACAGTATATATAGAGATCTATAGGTAGTCTGTATATGCTTTTGGGGATATAGTTTTCCACAAAATGGTAATTTGATAAGATCAAAAGGAAACAAAAAGCATGGTCTTTTTTCATGGCAAATGTAATCCAGGTCTACTAGAGTAGAACAAAAGCAACCCAACACTCGTTAATTTCTCGTGTTCATGCTCTGTGATCATTGCTTTTGGAGTGAAGGAAATAAAAAACCTTGAGTTGATTGTGCACATCTGTAGTGAAGAGTGGGCGACTTTTTACATAATTAGGAGCACTTTACAAAAACATTCGAGGAATGTCCAATAAGTAAGACCTCGGGAAAAGAACGGAGGCTTCCATTGGCACACGCTGGCTGCTGTGCAGTGGCCCGCTGATAAATTTATCCGTCTTCAAAGATTCCCAACACCTTGGACGATCCCCGTTTGATCCAGCTCGCTCGATCTCCCACCAAAGGTGTTAACTATAAGAAAGAAGATGCAATGAAATTCACTATTGGAGCATTAAATTCCTGGAAGACCATAATAATTACATTTGATAGCAAAGCTTTGTATTAAATCCGGTGATCTCGGCTCAGTTCGAAGCGCTGCAGAAATTGATAGAAGGCAACGAGAAACTTATAATAAGAGAATAAATAGCCTCACCTCTCATCCTCTCTGGTACTACGCTATCAGATGGAGGCTTTTTGGATGTAATGATGCTACTTGACTCTGCCAACACGAAGGATAGAGAGAGGAATGCAGTCACTGTCATGATCATTAATGCGTTTGTTTGATTGTACCAAATGAAGCACACTAGATTCTGGCTGCCACGGGCTCAAGTACTGTGATTATTCTTGGTCTACTCCGGAATCACTTGTAGTTCCGCTATATGGTGTAAGTACTTTCATCATAACTTTTTAAACACTGGTATTTCCTGACTTTATCACACGATTTCCAGAAATTCGTTACGTTTTTTGTTTTAATTGTAATGGTATTTTGATAAAACGCTATATAGAGGGGCATGTTGACTTGTTTAGCGGCATATGATGCAAGTGTAGGCACGTGTCACCACTGGTACTACCTGGTTCGCGATTGAATAATAACCTAAATATTTATTTCATCATCACACGGAAATGGACTTGCTATTAAACAAACAGACATACGTGTATGCAGGGGGTGCCCCAGTAACGGAGTTATAAATTGGTGTTCTCCTGCAGAAAGACTAGCCATCTGTGCTGGATTTGTTTTGTATCACTCTGCGTCTGTCTTCCTAAACTATCGCCGTTCCTATAATTGTATTATATGTCAATGAAGCAGCAATCTAAAGGAACAGGTTTTCTAAATAATGCAAACATTGATGAAGCGAAGCATCAATCTATTTTAAGGAAGGGATGTCTGTACACCTTGACGGGAAAACCCATCCAGATAAATGTCAGAATATTACATGGGTACATGTTTTGTGTACAACTTTTGAAAGAATTGTAGTGTTTTAAACTTAATTGCTGGACTCACTGATTTTCTTGCAAATTCTCAAGGATGTACATGTAAAAAGGTATGTTATTATAGATTATCTGCGATTGATTTGAAGGCAGATCACGAATAGTTAAATTTTTGTTAAAACACTTTCAAGATCGAACACCAATACATCAGTATAGTAGGTTTTTATCATCTTATCAACAATAATGTTTTGTGTATCGGTATGAACAAAACTTTTGCGGTGAAAAATAGGTAGGGGGATTTCCGATTAGTCTTGTATGGTCGCAGACGTACGGTCATTCATCTGATGGTCACAGAAGGTTCCGTGACATAGCAGGCATTTCGCCAAGTACTGGAGAGTTTCTCTGATATCACGCTTTAGGTCATCTGGCCCCAGGATCAAGAATCTGTCCTAGACTTAAGTCAGGATATGTTTGCGGTATCTTAGTTTTATCATAACATACAAGCAAAATTCGAAATAAATATTAGGATTGTTACCGTATTTTGTTGCTTCCTAAACATTTTAAGTGACAATCTATGATTAAAGGGACTTGGACACGATTTGAGCTCAATTTTTTCAAAATTTATTTTTTCATTTTTAATGTCTAGAATGGTCAATATGGATGTTTTTAATTCTCTGTCAAAATTTGAAAGTCAAATATCCAGTTACAAGCGAGTTTCTGAGGTTAAAATTCTTTGTTTTGTAAACAAAGCTCGAGTCCTGTTATTGTTTACATATGTCTTGATTTGGTAAAAGTTTCAATCTAATGCTGCATTTTGTTGTTGATAAACTTATTTATGAACACATTTAATAAGTTTATCTTGTTTCCACAAGTTATTTTGTCAAAGAAATGGTATTTTCTTTACTTTACATTATTTGCAAAACAAATATAAGACTCGAGCTTTGTTTACATAACAACGACTTCTTTCATCTGTATCTCGCTTGTAACACGACTTCTAACATTCAAATTTTGGTAAATCATTCAAAATACACAAGTAAACTAATTAATACATAAAAATCAAAAATAAAATTTTCATCTGAAATCGTGTCCAGGTCCCTTTAATAAACATTTGGTGGGTGATTGTAATCTTTCATGCATCCTGTAGCCTGGCCGCATGGAGGAACTCTCTATTATTGGGGGGGGGGGGTGTTAAGTAAATTACCGCGGTACTAGATAGATGAGTAATTGTTTACGAGCAGTTTGTTACCAGGACAAACACAATTTGGCGTTTAAAAGCTTTCTGGAAGGAAACAAACTCTCAGTGAGATTGTAACAGATAATTCTGAAACAGAACATCGGTTATAAGGTATTTTTATTACCTAACAGTTTTAATGCAACCTGGGAGCTACGTTATGTAAGCTGCATGCCTAGCCACGCAGAGAACGGTTCTAAATTTCGCAAGTTCTCATTGATGATGCACGGCTAATTCTGAATATAACTTATACACTGAATGTCTTCGATCCAATTTCAGCCAGAAGCAAAAATAAAACTGTATTAAAATAGAAATTAATGCAAGAAACTTTGATATATATATGAGAATTCTTAAAAGACTTAAAATTGTCTTCAGCAAAATTGGTAAAAATTGGTTTCGTTCATTGTCTGCATTTCAATAGCAAACCGATGTTTTCCTGTTATCTTTTATTTTTTTAAAAACAAATGTTAGTATAAGTTTTACTCTATTGCTGTATATTGTATGTTAAATTAAACTTCCGGAGATCATGCAGACCAAATAACGAGCCGGTATCTGCTCTATATACATGTACAATATAAATGTACTTGATTCGTCTGCGTATTGTCCAGCATCTTTCGATTGTCTCCTGTAGAAAGTGATTTATTTGTAGTTTTGTTTCGTGCACCAGGACCAGCCCCTCCCCTCAACCAATAAATGTCCCCTGCCTGATAAATTATGCACAAGACGGCACCGAGTGGTCCTGTCTGTTAGCTAATTGTATCCAAGACTCGGTATATTCTCAGGAACATTAACAGTATTCCTTGTATTGACTAAATTAGCTCTTCGTCTTTGCCAATGGGGTATTAATTTGATCTCTCTTGCTTTTCTTCAAAGATCAAAACTGCAAACGAATTTGCAATAACATATCTCACACGTAAATCTTCTGTTGAAATAAAACATAATCAACTCCGAAAACTTTATCGCCGTTTAATTATAAAAATATGTCAATATTTCTATAATAAAGACGATGAGTAGGCAGGTGCACTCGATTGAAGTATACGCATCCATCGCTGAAACAACTAATAAATGATGTAATAAAGGGTTTATATTTTACACCCATCTTGACTCCTATCCGACGATCGGCAGTGAATCGAGCGCAATAAGCTGCGAGGATTAAAGAATGCATGCACGTCCAGTAAGGAAACATGCCGTTTTAGTTATGACGGAGTCTGGTATTAGCATTCGAACACTCTGGTATCTGTCAAGGGGTCGCACTAAATGCATACACCGTAGGAAATGTGCACTATCTTCCAGACAAAATGAGCACTGATAAATAAATCCAAGAAAAGAGCGCCGCCTGGTGAGTGTCAAGGTACTCTGTAATATAATTGCACATCGAACAACCTCCCATGTAGTAACGTCAAATTCAATTTATAACCACCCGGTATTCTTATTCATAATTTCAAATGGGAATAAAATGAAAAAGATAAATGCACGGTGTTCAAAGAAATACAACGATTATGAATACATGCAACGATGCAATTTTAAGTAATTTTTAATCATTTTGCATCAAAGCGGAGTTCGAAGATCAATCCCTCCCTGCTGGAATGTTGATATGGGGTTTTGATAACCCCGTTGTCAGACTAGACGATTCTGATTTGCAAGTAACGCTGCATTCGTTTTAAAAAAGAAAAGTATTTTGTGATTTTTGTAGGAACCTTTTTTTTCAATTTCAACAACTTGCACGAATCTATTTATCTGAGAGTAATTTTCTCGAAGTTTTCTAAACAAAGTTCATGCCAATTTTTTTTTGAATTATTTCATTGTGATAAGAAAAAACAAATACAATCTTGCCCTATTTAATCTATACATACAGGGATTTTTTTCGGGATGCGCCTGTCTATTAGCATCTCTCATACAGTCACGTGGTTGCCATAACGCAACCTCTATATACTTAACTGGTCCCAATATCAAAGGGGCGTTTCTCTGTACTCCATGTCAAAGGGGATATGATTAACATTGATTGATATACAGAAACGTATCCTTCAAAGAAGGGACTTTATCCAAAACATATTGGCAAGCAACCTCACCCCCCCCAAAAAAAAATACTTCAGAGGAGGGGGTGCTTCCCTGCCCCTCTCTCATCGCTGCGTGCCTGATTTATTCACATACCGGTACGTTTTTTATGGTGAGAAGGGTTGCATAATTTTGGGCATTCCAGGTATTTAGGGTTTCACCCGGAGTCTTTATGAATCCCAGCCCTGGGTTTTTGTTGATGGTCATAAATCCGTTCCACCCTGTGTGATATTGGTTCCGATCCAAATTGGAGTTTTTGCTTGATATGTTTGCGCTAAATGTTTAACACAATGATTAAAGTGTTTATAATCATCGGTTTTCTTAAAGCAATATTTTTATGATGAACAACAGATGCTTACAAAACAGCAAATCGACATGTCATGGATACATAAAAGATAAATAAAATTAAATGCAAACGATTTGATTTCTATATCTTCCCAATATCGGAGCAGATGGTTTGCCTAAACAAAAGCAATACGACACTTGTAAAAACGTTTTTATTCACATCTTCTTTAAAAAAAAAAACAAGGGAAAAAGAAATTGCCCAGTTTTTGGAAAAAATCAGAGATCCGATGTTTAAAAACCTTCGGAGGCTACATTTTAAATACGTCATTTATATGCTTTCATCGTCTGTTATTAAACAATATGTTATACTTTTAATTCTTTGAAAGTATATACTTTATATTTAGACGTAATATGTACATAAGAGGAGTTCCGATCTTTCCTCATGCCAAACGCCGGAAGCGAAAGTCCCACAAGTCATATGTTGCTCTCTCTCTCCCTGTCAACAGCTATTCTATTGTACCATTCACTATAGATGCATGTTTTAGTATATAAGTACACTGTAGCAACTAGTCATTACTGAAGCACTGAACTTCGGCTATTTTTGGTCCGCCGAGAGCGGATGAATATTAATTAGTTGTGACGTATGTCATGTTGTAAATTTTGTATTGACACCCACCAAGTGAATTCAAAATTTACAACATGACACTAGCAGACCAGTCTTAAATATATACTTACTATTTTCTATACCTTTATAAATATTCTTCGGCCTTGGGCAACATTTCTAATTTCAGATCCATCAAATCATATTTTGCTCTCATCCCCAGCCATTAACTGTATAGATTAGAAGAATATGTGTAAAAGGATATACTCAATGGGTTTCATCCGCTATACCAACGCGTGCAAAAATTTCTGTTATATTGGGGGTTTTTTAATCTCAAAGCAATTTTTTGAAGTTTATGAATACCATATTTGAGGAAAACGTTGGTATCTCTGCAGAAGTTTAAGAAAATCTTTAACGGCTGTAGATGTATAATTTACAGTTAAATATATTGTTTAATTTTTGTTTGTTTTTTCATAAGTTGTAAATGATACACTGTAGTTCAATGTATAAGGTAGTGAGCAATCTTGTGTATTCATTAACAATCTTTATCATTTTCCAAACACATCAGAGGGATTTTTTTTCTGTGTATGCCAATATGTTCAAAGCTGCTTACTCGTAATCATAACTAAGACAGCATGCAAAGATGTCCAAATGGCACTTTTAAATGCAGAAATCTAAATTTAAACCTTATCTCTCTCCAAATAAACAATATACATTCGGTTAAAACAATGAAGAATACCAAAAACAAAATACTCGAACTTGATTATTTTCTTAATTTTGCGCAAGTGTCATAAAATATCTTTCAAGAAACTAGAATACAAGAGAACAAACAATCTGGATATCAAGAGTTCCAGACGGAACTGAACACTACGGGAATCCAGATTATTCAACAGAGTTCACATGTTATTGGCCCAGAGCTCTGCTATTGTCCATTATGATCACAAAATGTATGCATGGGTGCTGTTTTTCTTTCCTGTACATGTATATGTAATTTTGTGTTGTTATCATTATTACTTTTTTGTTTCCAGTTTCATAGAACTTTAGTATCTATTCTTGTTATTAAATGGTATGATATACATATCATGAACAAATAGTTCAAAGAGGTAAACAAGCCATCAAGATCCCGGAATGATGACACTTTCCATTTTCCATTTAAAAAAGAAACTCTTTGTCTGTCTATATACTCTTAGTTTCTGCTGGAGAACGTTCGTTAATTAGCAGTTGAATGTTCGAGTAACCTAAAACTCGTCGTTCTGATCGACGATGGGGAAAAAGAATACTAATTGTACAAAAGCGCAATATTTGTTCATTAGTAGATATGTAATAAACCATGTGGTAACAATTAAAGTGGTCACGTGATTCACATTTCACGTGCCTCGGAAGTATAAATCAAGAAGAATGGGTAAACATTTGGTTCAGCTGCATTAAAGATTGATATTAATCTATAAAAACGCAAGAAAAGTGTGCAAAATGCCTGATCGGAAAAGACGAACCAGGGTGAAAGTATATTCACTAAGATCAATAAACAAACACCCTCTGTTCAATGGCATGATAACAAATAACAGCACTCAATCTCTAAAAGGAGTCGAACTTAATGTTTTATAAATAAGAATAAATCTAGGATGTCTATGAATCATGATTTAAAAGTAAATGAAATATAACTGATAAAATTTTAAAAAAATTACACAATGCGTAATATTTCTTATTGGAGTGTTCAAAGGCAAGTTTTCTCAATTCTGCAGGTTCATGTAATATTAAAAAAATGATTTTAGAAATAGTGCCTAAAACAATTTTTAAAAAGAGGAAAAATGGTCCGGAATACTTTAATCCGCCTGGTACATTTTCTTTTATGTACAATATTACGTCACAGAGTGACTGACGTCAGTAGATATTATGGGATTTTTTCAACATGGCTGCTCTAAACTGACCTAAGGTGTTGAATAGGTATCATTTCATTTTGTAGCTATCAAATTTGCATTTGAAATTCGACACATTCGTCGAAGCAAATGTTGTTGTATTATTAGATATTCTGAATATCAATATGATGTTTGTTTTGATATGGAGATCGAATCTGATATATAGGTTAACGTGAAAGATAATAATGCTTGAATTGTATACTATAATCTTAACCATTTATGTTCACTAAAGATGGAGGGACCATATATCTTGGTCTTTTTAAGGATTCTAATGAGGTCAATGTTTTGATATGTTTCTGGGTCAGACATTACAGAATCAAGCCTTTTTTATAGAATGGTAATTTAAGCTTTTAATGGTGTATGCCATAACATAGTACGCAGTTGTATTGCATGTTGTTCAAGAAAATAAGTTTTATTCTATTTCGTGCTATACATACCAATTCCATTTGCCATTTTGGGGTTATTAAATGAAGTTATGAACAAGTAGCATGAAATATTGATGGTGACATCAAAGCGCGAGAGGAATGTACATGCATCGATAAAAGAATATCTGAGGAAATTCGAATCATCAATTATCTTTAAAAAAGTGAAGTTATGTTTTATTCATCTAACGCAAACCAATTTGTAATTCACGCCATAAGAATTATGGACATTGAGCGGTGCTAAGCTGATACACGGATTTCTTATATCTTGTATTTCTCAAGATATAATTATGGCGAGATTTTTTACAGACATTCCATAGAGAAAAATTCCGCATTCATTTGAAGAAGCCATTAATAATTGATATTTTATATAGACCTTTGGGAAAGGGAATAGTAATAATTGTGTTTGTGTTATTTGCTATTACTGGGTTTTTCATTTACTTTTTTCAGATTATAGTTGGTGTATTGTATTGGGAAGTGTTTTGTTTACAACTTCGGGGGATGCTGACAATAGTGAAGTGAGTATGAATACTGTATTATAGGGGGGGGCATCTTTAATTGATTTAAGATAAATCAACCAAGATTGTAAATATAACCGGATCCAATTGTATGTAAGCATTAGAAAAAAAATCCGTATTCTTTTGAAGACACTTGTGTTAAGTAGTATAAGATTTCAAGAAGGAAAAGATGCGGTGATATATAAATAGACAGCGATATTTAATTGTCCGAACGTTTGAGACTTCGTCAATGTATTTCCAGCAAGCCTTATCTTTTATTGAAGAATACAGCAGGTGCAATATGAAGATATATTTGATTTATTTTTGGCATTATCAATATCTTCAAATCAATGTCATCTTATCTTCCCTCTGTTGACACCGGTCCCGACTTACAGTAAGTACATGTATGTATTCCTTGAAATAATCTGTGTATTCCTTGAAATAATCAACTCGCTGAATCAATGCAATACAAACAAGTGCCTACGTTTCATTTCAATTTATTACATTTATTTTACATTAGATGTAATTTTATCCCCATAAGTAATTAACTCCATCGTAAAGTTATCTCTGAAAAAGATAACATTTACCATTAGAATTATAGAATAAGAACACCATAACATTACTCTGGTAGTGAAAAAACAAGCGAGTTGAAGAGGGTGGGCAAAACATTGCTGATAGCGAGTTGTTTCTTGTTTTGTGTGTAAATTTTTACAGTAACATTGGAGCACCGCGACAATTGTGTAATAATCTCCAGGCAACAGGCACAATACATGCTGCACCCTCCTTCGCATAAACGCACACATAATTCTGGTAATAGGAAATAAGCATTTCATCTTAACTATTCCGTGTAATTAAGAGTTTTTATGTTTTTATTGCACAGTTTCTGAGCCCATTTCTGTGGTATTTTGTGATTTACTGTAAGAGGTTGCCCAGTTTTTGTAATTGCTAAGAGAGGTTGTCCATAAGTACTTCAACTTCTCCAATCACGCATAAAGGTCAAGGTTGCGCATGAAAGAAATGACGGAACAAAAATTCTTGCATAAACACCTTTTTATTGTATTTTAATTTTATTACATTTTGATTAGATCAAAACAATCAGAAAGTACATCTTTATTTATGATAAAATTTCTTTACTGTATACATCGTTTTTGAGACGCACTTTAAGTCTACAAAATAAAGAAGAAAATGAAAACCCATCCGATGTTTGAGGAAAACCAGTTGCCAAGAGTTTTGTGGAGCACATGAAATAAGCAAGATGATATCAAGACTTTGATCATAGCGGTACATTACAAGTCTGCTGTTTAATCCCCAGGAATAATGGATTCGTTATTAAAGATTCCTCTCACTCGCACAAGGGCGCAATCTAGTTTTGGTTAATGATCAAGAAAGTATTTGAAACCTTTGTACGTCTTTTAAAGCAACTAGACTTAACTTTACCACGCACTGGTTTACTTTATAATGATTTGCTTGAAACTTATCTACATTTTTCTACATTTTGTACGGGGTTATAAAACAAGAAAGAAATAGAACCGGAATCCGGAACTATGCCGATAAAATACCGATTGGACAACGTCATTGCTTTATTTCCGTGATACATGACCGATGTTCGGCGGGATGAGACTCTATAATGGCCGTGATTAGAGTTCCACGGTGTTTAATTTACAATTAATACTGGTATCTATTAATCACTGTACACGTTATCAAATTTGACGATAGCTTTGAGTCCTTAGGTTTGTAAAGGCCGCATCGATCTTGATTTTTGATATTTCTATGCCCAACAACAAATTACAGTGCTGGTCGGTCGAGTGTAACTTTCTTTGTATCCTACTTTGTGTCACCCCTGCATGTTACATAATTACGTCCGTTCTATTTGCAATTGTGCAATACTTTATCTGTTTGGTATGAAAACCTATTGTACTGCGCGAGGATTTCTGGCTTCAAGGTAGGATTTGTGTGTTTTTATTTGAATTTGATAGTTGCCCATAAAATTCCGACATCTTATCACCGTCAGGGGTGTGAACGGATCACACACATTTTCACAAAACAATGCTACGATATCATTATTATTATCCAATTTGTTCAAATACGACCAGAGACACATGATCAGGAAGGGATGGGGAGGTTGACGTCTTCTACAGGGTTATTAGTGCATTTATGTGTCTACAAGAATTATTTCCTATTGACAAGATGTAGTACAGTGTAGTATGGGATTGCAAAGAATCACCTTAAAACAAAGTTTTCTAGATTTTCTAATGAACTGAACCAATGGTGTTAACTTGCTTGTGTTCTGTGGCTTCATCAATATTCGTTGAATACCAATTTTCGTTGTTGAGATGATTCGCGAACTTCGTGATCATCTCAAAACAAATATCCACGAAATTTAATATCCACTGAAGTGCAATGTTCATGAAAAACTAGTCATAATATTTTTTTTTTACTTTAGCCTTAGAATTAATTCAGGACTATTTTTTCCACAACTTCTCTCTGTTATTTATGTAGCAGGGATCTTGCTACGTTTACAAATATTTTAAAATGTTTATGGAATGCAGAACTCTGAATTTACTTGGTTCTGGATTACATCATTTTAATGTTATAGAACCCAACTACTATTGTCTAACATTTATATCTTAACGTTTAAAATCTCTAATTTCAACACCAGGGTGTAAAATTTGAAAATGTTTTGAGTATCTAAGCAATGTCATGCTTTAACGATTCGATAGTAGTTTCTTTGGTGTAAGTGTGTATGTGGGGTTTTTTTGGGTGGGGGGGGGGGGGGGGGGGTGATGTGTTTCAAGATTTAAGGGGACCGAGTATAGTATGAAGAAATGTACGTGTTTACTTGTAAATATAGTATATATTCATAGAACACTGCAGTGATGCACCGTATAGATTATTAATGAGGACTGGGAATATGTAATCAGTACACTCTATATAAGATATGTGGTAATCAATCTATATCTATAATCCATTTTAAATGTGACACCTCCCAATTAGTCTGAAAATGCTTAGTTGTATAGCCATACAGCGTCGGTAGATCTTTTACACACGCGCATGTATTCTTCCTGTTACGTTACGATACATTCTCAGATGCAATTATACCTTTCCTGCTGTAAATATACTATAAAGCCCAAGTATACGGCCTACCAAGTACTATTAGATCTGATCATGAATGCCCGTGATTCAACATGTAATTTAATTTTCTCGGAAGTTTAAATAAAATGTAATGGTTTACTTACCTTTAAAAATTTAAAAAAAACTGTGCGTGTTGTGGTAAAAAGAATACAGGAAATTAAACTGAAAGAAACGACGACAGAGAGAAAAGATTTCAATATACTTCTTGATTTGGACTTTTCAATCTTGGTATCGACCGTTACCTGTGTACCAGCGGCTGCTGGTGCGAGGACATTGGTTCACTGACGCTAACATAGGAGCGCTCGGCATAACTCGTCTCAGAGCGGCCAGATTCCTTGTTACCGCATAGGATTCATTTTACACGGCAGCGGGGCTTATTTTTGGTTCAGGGAATATTCATAACACACACACGGTGAGTTCTGAGATGAATTTTAAGCGTCGTAATCAATTACCGGAAAAAGATAAAGATTGGCTCTTTTGATTTAACATGTTTATTTGAATTTGAGAGTAACCCATAAAAAAACCCATAATTTGTAAGTAAATTTAGGAGTGATTAATGGTAAAACGATCCAAGTTGCTTGGTTCGGTAGACATGATACTGCATCGTGAATCACATAGGCGTTTGGAGGGTTCTCATTTAAGGTCAGACGACACGTTCCTCGAACATCTGTTTGTATCTCCTCGTAATAAAGAGTACCAATAAAAATAATCTGGATTTTCATCGAAATTGGTTAAAAAAAATTGTGATCATGCCCCTTTAAAAAAAAAATATATATATATATACTGTATTCGTACTACATTTGTATTCTATTTAGCGCTGTTGGCGGAATGCGGCTTCCGCTAAATCAAGTATATCGCTAAATGTCATGCATATATACATATATATATAGTCACATTCAAGAATACGCTAATTCAAATCTATCTTGTACAAATGCCTGGTAAGGTACCCTAATCTTTTGCAAGAAAGCTTGTCAAAGTAGTAGTAAATCAATAACAAATTCCTGGAAAAAGTTATATAAAATTGAGGAACGTGTGGTCGTATTTTGTAGAGAACTAATATTCTTAGGACCTGCTGATGAGATGTTTTTGAACTTGTCCATTAATTACAATTGTTCCATTATCTTATATACAGGAGCAGAGACTCCGTACACGGCTGAAGGCTGAGTGTCTTTCATGTAAACGTTCAAAGCAGGAAGTATAGATTAAAGTAGGATTGATGTAACGATAGGCTTGGAGGGTCTTGTGTCGTGGTAAACGCTGTACAATCTAAATCCCATCTATATCAATGACAGGGTCATCAAATACAAATTAGATAGCTCCTCAGTTTACATAGGATTAAACTCTGACCATTTACGGCACGTGTGAACGTAAGATTTTACGATGGTCGACGTTTTTAGAAACAACAATATAAAACACTTGGAAATACCGGTATTATATTTAAGAGAGAATTCCCTGCTTTGTAACTTTACATCAAAGTTTCCAAGAAATTCTCGGCATTCTTGTTATGATACACGCTTGTATCTAATCAGTTGTGTATTGATACACGTGTTCAATGAACCCCCGCCTGGCACGATCCTGTATGGGTTCAGCGTTCATCCTATCTTAAGACGTTTTGTCGATAATTTTATTCAGATGAGTTTCATTGATGACGTAACGTAGCTAAGGACGCCTGGCGTTGTCGTCCCCATTCCTCCGCCACCACTTCAAGTTATTACTTCTCGTTAGGATATCATTACCGCGTTATTTGCTCGTCACAGTAAGCTGTTACAACTCGCCGTGATTTATCATAACACGGAATTCCTATCTCCGCACACAATATCCAAATATACTGCGGACTACCGATGCTCCGTCGATTGTCAGTATCTAAGCGTACTTACTCTGTGATGGTCACCGATAACTGGTGCTCAGGTGCCCTCTCGCGCGATCTATTAGACTTTGTACAATTACTGAAGCATTCCCACCATCACCCGTAGGGGGTCTCTACTTGAAAAGGATCTCAACGACACAGAGGTTCTCATAAAAATCAAAATGGGGGTACACAGAAAAAAAGGAAACCAGTTGCTATTTGTTCAAGTTGTTGCAGCGATTCCAGGTGTGTGATAGATCTAAGCCTACCTAGGAGGCGAGATGCCTTGTAATGATACATCGTCTGGGAACGGCTAAGAAAACATAATATTAGCAATTGACCTAGTTTTTAAAAGTTTGTTCCCCCCTGAATTCGATCTCCAGAGTACAAGTAATTTGAAAGTACTTGTGTTACAGAGTATATCTAGATTTGACATGTCAACTCCAGTCTCTGTTATTGAGATCGCGGTTCTCTGTGCATCGTACTTTATAGCTGTTAGATTCAGTGTTTACTGACATGTATATACAAAACAATGCAAGCAGATTTTCTCTATCTTTGAATATTCTTTGGGCCTAGGGGTCCCCAGAGTGCACGGTGTGTGTTAATTTTCCTTTAACTTGTCGGGTTGGTCGATTTACATCGTGGGTTTATCGACATCCGTTAGTATTTAACACCGGCAGACAATCAACATGTCGTTTCTTCTATCTCTATAGCCTTCTGATATTTATTCAATATTTCACCGGATTTTCGTCAGTGTAACATTAAAGCTCGGGGTAAGTGTCTAACAAAATGTAGTTGCAACCTGACAACCTGTTTTACAATGATCCCCAGTACTCAAAAGCCATAGAAGTCCGGACAATATCACTGTGTACACATACACTGAAAGAATCATTTCTTTTTCGTAGGGGTCATTGCTCGTGACGTGTCAATAACATGTACTTTTTGGAGAGAAATATCGTGGATGTGTTCTTTAATGAAATAAATATATATAATATTGAGCCTCTATATACACTGAAGACTCCACAGTGATTATATGTTTCTTCAGTAGCATGTATTACAAGATTCTAATGAAAACGCGTGCATTCTGACAGATCATTAACTATAATCAGTGAAAAATAGATCAGGCTAGCGAGGTGGTCCATCGGCCTCTTAGTTTTGGCCAGAGTGGGTTAATTGATTGTTTACACGACCACACAATAAGTGTTCAGATGTAATTCTACTGTGCAGTACAGGCCAGCAAAAGAATGGATAATGAAACGGTTGGCGGCTGGCGCATTGTTATTATGTAAGTTATGTTGTTGGTAGAAGCATACTGTAGATCCCAGAGTCTGATACCGGCCCAGTGACGTTTTCAGGCTCCATGCACCCCCCTCCCCCCTCCTCCTCGAATCTGTACCGTGGCTCGCTCCCAAGAACAAGGGTATCCAAGTTATGTTTACACAGAATGTGCAACCTTTGTGAGACAGTAATAGTATTTGTACAGTGTTGTGTAATGTATTAATAGAATTTGTCAATAAGCAGAGTATCTGACACGTATTTAATTTCTCAGATCATTGTTAATCCCACAATGCTTCACAAATTGGGGTTCTATATAGATCTTCGCAAGATTGGGATTTCTATGGTATTACGCTTTGGAGAGGCCTTGGTATCAAAATACCGTAGATTGATTGCAGCATAATTATTATTTCAGGAAAACAAGCAATACACAACCACGTATACACATCAAAATATTTTCCTTTGAATATTAGGATCCTATGTTTTCCGACCCAGTGACTTTTAATGAACGTCTATTCATTCGCAAATTGCTGCAAAAACATTTGTTAACCTAGCCGGCACAGCGACCGATATTTGTATCAAATTTTATTTAAAGAATCATTTGTTCTGATTGGTTTCCTATGTATTGAAAATTTAAAGCCAACCGAAAAATTTCATTTCTAGAGAATGTATTTTTGACCTGAACGTTCAAAGCTGTATATATGTATAAAAGACAGGGCCACCTTCATACAATTATCTCTGATTAAGATATCACTCTCTCTTTTGTATAGCTGTTCTTTAAACCGCGCACTTGGTTTGGACTGTACATTGGATCTTCAGAAATTAGATCATGTAAAAATTTCTACGTCTCCAAGCACGTCTTACAAATCTGTCAATTTCCTCGTAAGACATCGTAAAAATAAACGACAGATTTTTTCCCCATTCATCGTTGATATATCATCTTTGCGTGGCCCATAGTTTTGCAGTGGGGAGGAACGATATTCGATATTCATGAGACAAATTAGGGATGCAATAAAAGGAATGCTCCTTATTCAATCCGGAGACACGCTGACTTCTGACGAAAGTAGTTAAGTGATTTTGTTCTGTAGTTTGATTTTTTAAAGATATTTGTTTTCTTTTATTCAAGTAGGATTATTTGGGAATAAGTATTTCTTTTAGCGATGGCGTTAAATGCGACATGAAGCGGCATCAAAGGGCAGGGATTGGTGAATTTTCGGATGGTGCCTCGCCGGCATGGCAGTGTCTTCTTGGTCTAGCTCCCCAAACGCTTATCGCAATATCATGTTTAATGAATCAGACCATTTATATTTGATGTCTTTGTTTTATCTTCCTTGTCTTGACAAAGGTTGCCCGAAGTGGCCCTCGCTCCCACTAAAACACAGGGATTTAGAATTAATTTCAATGGTTAAAATACATAGCATTCATTTTACATAACAAAACAGACGATCTTTGGAGACGAAGCTTTAAATGGCTGTCCTGCTTTATAACTTACTGGTGCAATCGAAAAAATCACGTACACCGCAAAGCCGGGTAAAAGATTTAAAATAATTGTCTCAAAGCTTGCATGGTTCTTGCATACGAATACTTAGAGGGGACCATCGTGTTTAAAAGTGCTTCCAACTTTCTTTCCACCATTGGTCAATTTGTGTTATGGTCAGTGACAAACCCTTACAGATTAGCGAGCCTTTGGATAAATTAATTGTTTGTGAATGTAGTTTTTCGCACGAAAACGGGTTGTTTTGTTCGTCCATTTTTATCCATTATAGCCACATTAATGTTGATTTTACCTTCATTTTCAGGTAAGACGACCGTCTGTACAGAGGAAGGAAAATCGTCATAAAGCCCTGCGGAAAAATTGCCCAGGAAGCTTTCCCAATTAGAGGAACAATCAGCAAGTCGATATTAAAAAAAATTTGCTCAATCATTAGGCGGACTGGCGCGTTAACAAACCACTGTTGTACAAATAGGAACCTTTGCTGCCTAATGGAATCCTTAACATACTGATGAACGTATATTGGAAGAAAATTGCGAATTAAAAGAAAAGTTGGGTTAATGAGCACGCCAGAAGAAAAGAAATGTTTCCACTGTGTAAAGTACCTGACATTAAATCAAGTGTTAGGGGAGCTAGGTTGTAGATAAGCATCGCTCTACAAGTGAAACAAAGGAGATAACTCTGCTGAAGAGGCTGAAGTGGTTCCTTCTGAATGAAAATTAACGTCACCAATAATATTCGACTGAAGTAAAAAGGCTTACCACCGCCGCCGCCGAACTGCGCTACTCTGTTTGTTGTTAGCTAATGATGTTGATGACGGAATGTCCAACGATTCAATCAGCACATCCCCCAACTGTACCGCCGAGTTAGCCGACAAGGCGGGCCCGCCGCCCCACTATATATATGACACGCGTGTCCTGATAGGACTGGTGCTGTCGTTATTTCCGGTCCTGACTCTGATCGGCAATGTGCTGGTTATTGTGGCCGTCTTCACACACAAACGTCTGCGGACGATCACCAATGCCTTCGTTGTATCACTGTCCGTCGCCGACGCTCTAGTGGCCATATTGGTGATGCCGTTTGCGGTGTACCTCCAAATCAACAACAACCAGTGGGACCTAGGACCGACTATATGCACGATCTACACGTGCTTTGACGTGATGTCCACGACCTCTTCTATTATGCACTTGTCGTGTTTGGCAGTAGATCGCTATTTGGCCATCTGTCGGCCGTTTCTCCACGAACGCCTCAACAACAAGATCGTGGCGACCATGGTCGCTTCATGCTGGGTTCTCCCGGCCATCATTGCTTATATCCCGATCCTGAAGAAATGGAACCACATCGGGATAGAGGACTATGTCTACTGCTTAGGAGATTCTGTCTGTGCACTGATTGTTAACATACCGTTTGCTATCATTTGTTCCACTATAGCTTTCTACATTCCCGCAGTGTTTATGATCATTTCCAATGTGAAGATTTACCTCGCTGCAAGGACGCAGGCGCACCATATTCGTAGTTTGGAGGCGTCCGTCCATTGCAAGCGTAGGAACAGTAAGTTCAAGCACGAAACGAAGGCCGCTAAAACCATAGGAATCATCATGGGATGTTTTTGTGTGTGCTGGTTTCCATTTTTCATCATGAACATTATAGACCCTATAATTGGTCATAAGATAGAGTACGTACCTTGGACTATAGCGCTATGGTTGGGGTATCTGAACTCTATGCTGAATCCATTTTTGTACTATAACTTCAACAAGTCTTTCAAGACGGCGTTTCGGCGTATATTGACGTGTAAGTTGTGCCGGGGAGTGAGCGAGTGGGAGGACGAAATGCCGGTCAGCAATTCAGAGATGATGATGAATAATCAGTTTCATCATCACCACAACCACACCGGAAACGGGTTCTCTAACTTACCGAGCGAACTCTCTCACCTCAACGCTAGTACTAATATTAGTTCCAATGTTATATGACGTCACAGAAATGAAGGCAGTGTGGGACATTTCAATTTACGTTAAAGAATATGACGTCATACGTCACATGACGTAGCAGACGACGCAGCAGGATTATGTCCTTGAATGCAACGCACGTGCACGCCACGAGGACCGAGCAAAAAATGGCGTTGAGACCATGTTAATATTTACATGGGAGAGAAAATCATCCAACATGTCATGTTTAAAAGCTGAAACTTGTGATTGGGCTAACACACTCTTCATCATCTTGTTATAATTTAACTTTGATGCATTGTTTTAAAAAACAAATCTTTTATTGTTATCAAAGAATATTGATTTGATAGACTGATTTAAATCATGAAATCAATCTCCTAAACAACGGAAAAAATTCAGACTTGGGTAATTAAACAATATGCATTCAGGCCGACTGATAACGTGCTTTCCGTCCATTCTATCTAATGCTCAGTGCTTTGTTTTCGCTGAAACTACTAAAAACAAAGGAACATAATTTATTTCACTAATTTTTATTTTTCCCTCGAACTTGCTCACGACATCGAGTGAAAATCTAAAGCTTTGTTGGACATTGACCTCAGTTAGTTTGTTAAAGCTGACGAAGTACGCTGGATTTTATTAATTTTTTTTTTGTCATCTCATTAATCTATTAATTTATACATTTATTTATTTTGATTTATACTTGAATAAAAAGTTTACGTTTTTGAAAGAATTGATCAAATGATTCAATTGGTTTTTTTTTTTACTTATATTTTGTTCACCTATGTCAGGACGTGTCCATAAGAATGCATACAGGTACAGTCCGGATATCAGTATCATTGAGGTCTTGTTTTATATAGCTAGACAATTATGTTTAAATAATTTATAACATATACTATACAAACTACTAAACCCTATATACATGTAGCCATAGAGAGCTAACTTTGAAAAATCTTCCTTCTTTGGCGTTTTCTTCCTGAATCGTGTAGAAAAGAAAGGAAAAATTTTTTTCCTTGCCGAAAAGAAATTGAATATATTTATGAAATATACTGTGTGTACAGTGGTGTAGGGTGTAACTCGGTCATAATGTCACCGTGATCCCATCCAGACTGTCCTGTTAGAACAATACAGACGGACACAGTCAGCACACACCAGGAAGTAATGGGGCTCTCCTCCTGTAGAATCCGTGAAAAAGATTAATTACATGTATATACACTCAGTATGTATGACATAAGAACGAACGCCAGGATTCCTTCTCTGACGGCCTGTTAATGTCCTTGTTTATTTTTGTTTTATTGTGAAAAGCTTCCTGAGTGGCCGGACTTGCTCTACTTCTGATCTACGTACAGAGCTCTCAGTAGCTCGTTAAATTCAAAGTAGTGATGCTATAGTTAGAATGTACTTACTTTATTTCAATCTTATCCACCGACAAAAGTAAGAATGGTGTACAAACCGAGGACGAATACGTACAAAACTCTCAGCTGTAGCTCGTTCAAAGCAGCGGATGCTTTAATTAGAAGGCAGTGGGTTTTTTTTCTAAACCCAGTGTCAAAAGAGTAAGAATGGTATACAAACCGAATACAAATATATTCCTTGATATTGTTACACTGCTATCATATGGTATAAACTTATAAACATATCAAAAGGCAGCAAGCTAAAATACATAGAACTATAAATGAAAAAGTACTCGGAATCTAAGAATTCATCAAAATACATCAGATAAAGTCCAGTTGAGTAACAGTAATTACCGTTTGGTCTAATGCTTTATTAATTTGATCACTATAAATTGTACTAACTTTGAAATACCGAACTTAAAGGTCAGGAGAAATAGCTGACGTTCGCCAAAAGATCGAATTTAATCAAAACAGGACGTACTGTACACTACGTATGCAGAGTCAAATCACAACGATTAGCAAGGTGTTATAATGGATTCATTAAATCCACCGAAAAGTCGCAGTAACAGCTACATTAAGGACTGCTACAAAAGGCCAATTGCTTGAAGTTGATCAACTTGATCTATGGGTTTGAGACAGGGGTGGGAGATGACAGGTATGGTGGCATAGATCTGCCACCACTTGTCAGATAATTATGTCGACTTGTCAGATTTTTATGTCGACTTGTCAGATATGTATGTTAACTTGTCAGATCTTTATGTTGACTTGTCAGAAAATAATCATAGTGACTAGAAACTCAATATTTTGTTAACCAAGCCACTAACTGCCATTCACTTGTCATCAATTTATCTGACAAGTCGACATAAAGATCTGACAAGTTAACATAATTATCTGACAAGTCGACATAAAGATCTGACAAGTTAACATAATTTTCTAACAAGTCAACATAATTATCTGTCAAGTTTACATAATTATCTGACAAGTCAACATTAAGATTATGTTGTCTTGTTAGATAATGGTGTCGATTTGTCAGATAATTATGTCGACTTGTCAAATAATTATGACGACTTGCTAGAAAGTGATGTCGACTTAAAAGATGATTATGTCGACTTTTCAGATAATTATGTCGACTTGTCAGATAATTATGTCGACTTGTCAGAAAATATTATGTCAACTGGATGGCACAAATTGGGCGTAGACACGTTATCGTGTTGAATTTTTAAACACGTGAATAAGTGACAAGTCGACATAAAGATCTGACAAGTCAACATAATTATCTGACAAGTTGACATCAAGATCTGACAAGTCGACATAATTATCTGACAAGTGGTGGCAGAACTATGCCACCATAGACAGGAGATAGGGTTGTAGAATAGAACTATGTGACAACTCCGCGGTATTGAGCTTATACACAGACAATTCCAACGGGGCAATAGGAAATGCCTCCATCCATCGTGTGAAATGGTCACCAATTTCGCACGTGGTTGTAGACAATTCCAATTCCCTGATCAACAAGCAGGGGTGGATCCAGAAAATCTTTCCTCCCGGGGAGGGGGTTCGAGGAAGGATTAGTTTGTAAGGGGATCCAAGGTCTGATTTTGGTAATTTCCGAATTAATGTAAATTTTGAAAATCGTAATTATCCGGGGGGGGGGGGGGTGGACTTCTCTCCAACTTTTTTTTTTTTATCAGCCCACGACAAATTTTGAAATAATTCAAAATTAGTTTGATATACTCATAAACTTAGTCTTCTACCGTCTCTTATTTCCGACCAAAGTTCATATACAATAAGGACTGTTACAAAAATAGAAACAATTTCCAGCTCTCGATAATTGGTCTACTGTCCTTAAACCTCTTGTGATATGTATCAAAATTTTGGTGTAAGACACTACTTTAAATATTTGATAAAGTTTTAATCATCCTATAATTGTTCTCGTTGCTTTTTTCCTTATTTGCACTGTTTTCTAGACCTGCTTTTAATTTGATCTTAGTTGGGTATCTTTATTACATAAGCTCCATTGATATTGAGAAATCTATCAACTATAGATATCCAATTTCAAAAATCAAAACAGCCCCTCTAATCTTATCACGGGGAGCGATTGATTGAAGTCCCACGCGATTTTCTCCTTGACTTTACTCAATTTTAATTCTTAACATAAAACTGTACTTCTATATTGAATATTAAGTACCAAGGGATAGTTTTCAATCCGAAATTCAATTTTTCATCCACATCGGGCCTGGGGACTTAAAGCATTAACAACATACCACACGTTGTTTGAAAAAGTAGAAAGTGTTGGCGGCATGCGCGGATCCAGAAAATGTTTCCAGTGGGGAGGGGGGGTCCGAAGGATATATGTGTTTGCCAGGGGGTCCGAGGCATATTTGCGATAAGTTTACTATGTAAATTTAATAAATTTTCATTTTACAGGGGGGGGGGGGTTCAGGACCCCCTCGATCCCCCTCTAGATCCGCGCAATGGCAGGCATGACAATTGTTATTATTTTAAATATTTAATAGCATATATATATACAAAATGGAGTTAACTTTATAAAAGTAATGCATATATTTGATTCAACAATGACTGTGTTACAAAACTTATTTTGTCACTGACACCTGTCCATCCGTTTGTCTGTGTCTGTCCGTCCGTCCGTCTGTCCGTCCGTCTGTCCGTCTGCTCTCTCTCTCTCTCTCTCTCTCTCTCTCTCTCTCTCTCTCTCTCTCTCTATTAACATATATTTTGTATACCTTGGCACAATGGGCACTAACTTGATGAATGTGTCGCGTTATCGGAACGATACCTGGCCAGTATTGAGCCCCTTTTGTAGCTTTTTAACCGTGATAAGATCACCTCATAGAACCGACTGTATTCTTTACGAGCCCCACACCTGATTAAGTTTCTATTACAATATCTCTAAAGGACCAGAGGCTTAGTGAGGTTCAAACTCCGTGAGAAGAGATTTACATAACAGTTAATCTGCCTCACATTATGTGGCTTAGACGTCCTCCTATGTAAGACAAGGGTCATTTTATATCTTTGACGTTATATTTGCATTTTGTTCCAAGACGTGATAGACGTTTAATGCGGACACTTCGCTCTGAACTTCTCAGTATAAACACCGTGTATTATGTTGTAAATATCTTATGGGATTAACGAAATTAGTCCTGAGCGTATTAAGAAATTGCTGCTTATAATTGATATGATTGTTTCGCAAAATGATTTGATTTTGATCGGATTGTAAGCCAGTAGAGGAACTGCTTAGTAACGTGGACAAACTGACCGAAGATCTACGGCAAAAACAAATCATTGAACCCAATTTTACGCCTATATTCAGCAGATTTCGAGTTTCTGCTTGATCGGGATTTAACATGGCTGGGAGACGGGTAAGTGTAGTTATAGATACAGTATATAAGCGGGTTTTTAAAAAAAGAATATCATCATTTTAAAATAGAAACAAAAAATCAAAAGGTGTAGTTTGTTTTATCGAGATTGTTACCGTAATGTATCTCCACTGATGTACATAAAAAAAATATATGATAACATAAATTACCACAATGGGGTTACACTGTACGACCGACACGTTGCTATATTGATTCTGAAGAAGGGCTCATTAATTCAAAAATAAAAAAAAAACCCTGTTGTTGCTATTTTAACTATCCGGCATAATTCAGCTAATCAAACCCCCACATTGTGTAATGTGAATAGCGGGTACATAAAAATCCAATGTGCACTTTAGTTAGGTACAGAATAATAGTTAGTCAATCTAACAGCTATTTCTTTAAATTGAATTTTTCAGAATAATTTGTTGTTCATCCTTCATTAGGGCAAATAAATTCCGTCTTTTATAACATTTCTGCCCCCTCGCATTAGTTCATTAAGTTGCTGTGTATTGTGTAGTTTCTAATTGGATGAGCCAGATGTGATCCAACTCATCAAATTGCAATAAAAGTTTAAATTAATTAACAGTTAATTACCACAATACGCAGAATTGACTGATTCAATGCCTTTCTGTTCTTAACTATGTCAGATCAACTTGGACGAGGAGACTAGCGACCGTATGTCTCCCTGTAGCCATACAAGGGTATAAACTTGTCCAATATGTTCCTACTTCCTACCCCCCCCCCCCGCACCCGACCCCAATGAATTCCCTATAAGCTTTATAACAATTTATATATAATAATGGTTCTTTACAACATATTCTTAAGCTAGTCACTTTCATCTTTTTCATCATTTTGATCCTCTCTATTCACAGTCATCTACCGTAGTTTCTTCTAATTTTTTATTCATACTGAGATCGGCCCTCAATTCTTTGACCTTCCAGCACGTAGCATCAGGGGGAAGGGAGGGATGGTCCACCACTTTTTGGTTTTTCTTTTTTCTTTTTTTTTTTGCTTGTCAAGAATTTTTTGGAAGAACCCCCCCCCCCCCCACATATACACTTTCAAAAACGATGCTACGTGCCTGACCTTCTAATACCGGTATAATGTCAGCTACCCACGATAAATTCTTCCATAATAACAAAGTTAACACGAAAAATAATAATGATAATGCATGTAACAATGATATATACTACTTAATATAAAATAACTATTCTAAAAAATATCCAACTTTACTGAAAAAAAACTGAATGTATGAGTATATTTGCGAGTTGATTATTTTTGCTGTTAACATCGTTTTTATTCATGTTTTCTTAAGATTTGATATCAAATAAATCTTGAAGCTTGAATAGATATTCTTGAAAAGTAATCATCTTTATATTCCATTCTTTCAGACGGGACGAAAAGACAAGGGGAAAAAGGGGGTAAGTAAGAGTACTCGTTCTTTTCATGAAGCTCTTTAAAGATTGGAGGTAGAGAAATTGAATTTGTTTCTAGCAACAAACAAAAATGGCGGCGAAAAGCCAAACGAAAGTTTCAGGAAAATCAAGCAAAACGCCTTTGCCGTCCAATAATTCTAAAAATGACACGAAGGGAAAGAAAACTGTAACAATTGCAGACGTAAGACGATTCTTTTATTGTCAAAAAAACTGAAACAAGTATAACGATATTGTATGAACTAGGCCTCATGCAACTACTAAATTATGCTGTTGGTATTATAATGAATTTATGCTATGATGTAGGCCTAGAATTGAAGTATTTTCAGCACGAATGTAAATTTTAAAGTACTAACGTTTTAAAAATGAAGCTTAAAATATTTCTTATTCATTTTTAATTCCCAAGTCACTTCATCGTCCCTGGTATTCATTATCATGATTATAACTTGTAAAGCTACATGCATACCAACTTTATTCAGTTTATTTATTAACTAAGAAAATAATATGTTCTACTGCACGATGATACTCTAATGAGTCCTGCACATTATCGGAAGAAGAAGGTGGAACCGTTTAAATACACATGGGTACACGATAATAAAATTAAAGAGTGGTTTACCAAATGGATGCATCAACGTGAATGAAAAAAACAATTCTACGCTCCAGTATGCATGTATAAACAGTTATGTTTTATGGTGTTGCGATCTGGAGGGCAAAACCATTAATTAACCATGATCATAACTTCACTATCAGATTCATCAGAAACATGCACAGTTGGATCTGCCTATCTATTTATTGTCACGTTATGTCTCGCCTAAATTTTTAGTTGATTTGTCTAAAATGCCTACATTCTTGCTCTTTTTCAAGTCCCATTTTACCACATTCATTGTTTTTGCTACAAAATCACTACCATGTTTAACATCATGTTTGAAAATTAGCTGTTTACAGTCACCATGTAGATGATAAAATCTGAGACATTCCGAGTGAGATTTCCATAAAAATGGCAGGCAAATTCAAATGTAGAAATAGTGTAGTACCAAAATGCTGTGGTATGATCCATCAGAGACATAAATAACAGAGATTGGCAACTGATCGAAATCTCGCGAAATCTCGCGGTCCCTATTGTAAAGTGTTCCCAGTTTAAATCAGTATATCTTTCAAATAAACAATCATATCGAAATATAAACAGCTAAAACCTATTACCAAAACATTCAAAATATTATACATGTATTTTCATGAGTTTATGTCTTATAAACAATATTAAAAGAGGAGTTTTAGGAGGCAGTTGGCTACCCGTCGTCCGAGATTTCGCTGATGTTTTATAGCTGGCCAATATATTTTCTATATATTAATCTTATTTTTCAATTTTTTGTTTAAAAAATGTCTAAAACCTATGCCTATTTTTCATAAAAACAGTATACTTTTGGTTTAAGATCATTATCTCAGTTTACTAAAAAGTAGTTCTCAAAGGAAGGTTGGTCCCGTACCATTTTTAAACAACAAAATACACTAATGGCGGAGTTGCCAATCTGTGTTATTTATGTCTCTGGATCCATTAAATGGATGTTTTGTGGACTTAACTTCCTATATACATGTTCAAAATGGTTTATAATGTATATTTATGCCTTTTTCCCCTGCAGATTATTTTTAACAGAAGCAGATCCCCTTCGCGCCTGCTACATTGCGACTATATGGGACAAATTCTTACTGCGACCTGAGTGTAGCCTGGTCACGGTAAGATTATTCTTTCTATATGTAACTTGTTATATTTAAAATTTTCTTTCTACAGGGAGATGATGAAGTCGAGGAACAGGCTGAAAGCTTTGCTTACAAGATTCTTTCCCAGGAGCAATGTACAGAACTAATGGGCCTGGAAGTAACTGACATACAAAAGTAAGTACACATAGAACAAGAAATCTTTGAGTACATTACTGTCGATTCCCAATTTGCCTGGAATATGTAGTATATTGCAAGCATTATTTAGTGTATTTTTCTTGGAAACAATGGTGAAATTGCTTGTCAAATAGGACTATAGTCTGTCCCAAGTTTCTGCTTCCACCACTTTTTGGATAATAGTTTGATAATCATAAAATGTCGTTGTCTGCAAACTACATTCATTCAGTAAAATGAAAAAAGTCCAGATTTCTTGTTTTGAAATGCCCCCTTTATCTCCTTTACATACACATCCAAAGATAGAAAGTCTACAGGGATTTTGCATTGCAAACGGCATGAAAAGTACGGTACCCAGATTATAATGTTAAAAAATTGTGCAAGGTGTCCTGAGTACTTCTAAATGGAGAAAAGATGCAAATATTTCCCATCATAAATCTCTGTAAGAAATCTGTTCCTGTAAGTTTCTCTGAGTAAAACCAGATGATGTTATTATCAATGAAGAAATCTTGGCTTCTTCTCCTTTTATCAATTTCAATTGTACTTGTGTTTATTTTCATTAAAAATCGTCAAAAAATGATGGAAGTCATGCCAAGCATAATTTGGGACAGACTGTAGTTCCTTTACTCTGGTTTTTCAAGTTAATAGAAGATAAATTAACCAATATCGTAAAAGAAACCATTTATGAAATGGCTGTGAAACTTTCTGTTTCGTTTCTCTTTAGCAAACTATGTGAAATCTTCAAATTGTCCAACTACTGCACAGATTTACAGGATGCGGCTACATTAGATTACTACACAAGCGCCGTCTGGTGGGGGAAACAGCAGTCCTTTACCACCCAGCAACTGTCTGGGTTCTTCACAATGGTGCACACATTGTTTACAAATGTCAAAGGTAGCGGTTTAATGCTATAAACATATTGTAAACATTTTGTACATGCATATATTTCATATTCACAATTTTTTAAACTCAAAGTTAATACTTGCTTGATTTGCAATCATATATCTTTTATTGCTCTTGTATAAAACCTAGGCTAAAAGAAGATAGCTGCCTGGTTTCCCTCATGATGAAAAATATATATACTTCTGTATAGCCGGTATTTTATTTTTTTTTACCTGTAGATCAACACATGCATTTAGTTGATAACTTGAAGGAAATGCAAAAAATGTTACGTGGAATAGAACCAGAATACTCCGATGTCAAGTCGGCAGGGATGGAGTTCTTTAACTTGCAGCAGGCCAAAAGTATTTCTGAATATATGTTTACCAGGTAAGACAATTACAATAAGTTGGGTAATGCTTTGAATTTAAAACATAAATTAAACTTCTGTTGAATGGGTTTTGACTTGGAAAAATTGGAATACAGTTAATCAGAGGTAGCCCCTCCAGTTTGTCTCACATTTAATTTGTGTGAGAAAATATTTCATGCATTCATATTCATTTGATCTGCATCAAAATATGTATACATACAATAAAGTACACTTGTACCTGTATAATACTTAAATTTTGTTCACCACCAAGCAGTGTCATTTACATGCCAATCAGATGTATTCATGTAAACATGTCTTAAGCATGAATTGATATTAACATTTAGTTTGGGGTCTGTGCACAATATAACGGTAACTTAAATTTTGTTTGATACTGGTATTGGTTTCTTTAAACAAACTGAGCAAAGTTTGTCTTTGTTGATATACAAATTAATTAAACTAATTGAATATGATTTTTGTAATGGAAAACTTAAGAAGATACTGTTGTGAAAGTTATGTCATTATGTCATTCATTGAAAAAAGAAAAGGTAAACTCCTTGTTTGTATTTTTTTGTCAGAATGCATTACCATACAGTAGAACTTCCAATAGCTATTTTCTATATTTGTCACTGTATTTTTATTTCAGTCTCTTTCAACACTACAAATTGTTTGAATTTATGTTCTCACACACACAAGCTGAGGAAATCATTGGAACAGATGTAAGTACACAATGTATCACTAAGTAATAAACAAATAAATATTATATCAGAACAATACTACATGTGTTAATTAAAGCAGCCAAAGTCCTTGACGTTAAGATGAATATTTTATTGAGTCTACGCTACAATAGGTTTGTTCTTTGTGTGCTGCTGTAACTTGGTCAATGTTTTATGTTTCCAGCTGGAGATTGAGGTCGCTAAGCCAGCTGCCATGCCCTTCCCCCCACCCCTGGATGAGGGAGTCGAAGAGAGTCTTCATACATCCTACATAGCCACACCTCCCCCCTCCCCAGAACCCGAGGTTAGTGTGTGAGGTTGAGAGGTTAGTGTGTGAGGTAGAGAGGTTAGTGTGTGAGGTAGAGAGGTTAGTGTGTGAGGTAGAGAGGTTAGTGTGTGAGGTAGAGAGGTTAGTGTGTGAGGTAGAGAGGTTAGTGTGTGAGGTAGAGAGGTTAGTGTGTGAGGTAGAGAGGTTAGTGTGTGAGGTAGAGAGGTTAGTGTGTGAGTTAGAGAGGTTAGTGTGTGAGGTAGAGAGGTTAGTGTGTGAGGTAGAGAGGTTAGTGTGTGAGGTAGAGAGGTTAGTGTGTGAGGTTGAGAGGTTAGTGTGTGAGGTTGAGAGGTTAGTGTGTGAGGTTGAGAGGTTAGTGTGTGAGGTAGAGAGGTTAGTGTGTGAGATTGAGAGGTTAGTGTGTGAGGTTGATCTGTATTTTGTTCATTTTATGTTACATAGAGAAGCATTTAGGTACATGGACCCTTTTTCGAATGGACCCTTTTTCGAATTCTAAAGAGTTATATACATACCTTCAACAATATAAAAATTGTTAAAAAATGTTGTTGATATATGAGCAGAGATATTGATCTTCTCAAAACAAATTTGTTAGAACGTAAGAGTGCATCTTATTAGCCATTTTATATCATAATTTTTGTACTGCTTCAATGCAATACAAATTCATAGACATTATATAATGTACTTGGAAAAGGTAAAAAATAATAAAATGACACAAATCAATGTCAATAAATTGCCCTGCAAAGTTACAGTGAAAGGGCTTATAAATGCTAATACTGATGAATTAAAGAGTTTTTTGAGAGTTATTGGACATGAATTTTATGATTTTATGAAAAACATAATCAAGAGTGTACCGTAACATAAATAAGAGACTATAAAGCTTACCGTCATTACCGTATGTTTGGATGTGTTGATGACATGTACGACCTATACCTGTAGGTGACCAGTGAGACTTGTGTCCAAAATGTAGATCAGGCAGCACAGGTTTAGTTATCTCCCTTGTGTTCAGAATCACCCGTTCTTGTTTTATTCCAATATCCAGATTTCTAATTATGTTTAGTTTAGATTCCTGAAATTAATTCTCCTGATTAACATGTTGACTATGGGAATTTTGATCAAATGTGAAATTCTCATTCCTTTGAATGAGAATTTTACTGTTAAACAGTATATATATCCTCAATACCTGTAACCTTTAATTGAGATATTTGACTTTTGTTGTCCTTTAAACATATGTATTCACAGTACGTTACCAGCAATGTTAATATTTTTGTTATTGTTTTCCTCCGTTCAGTGCATATAAATAATTTTTGAACAACTTTTGTTGTTTTTAAAATTTTAAATAGATTTTGTTAAATACTTGATGAACCAAAGTGAAGTTCCATCATCATATACCGTAGTTTGTTTTCAAGTTCAGACATTTTGTGTTTAGTCTATACCATCTGTTGACTTTTAGGTTGATGAGTCAGCTAAATCCTCGGAGCCACCCCCAGTGGAGGACATTGACGCTTTCTCAGAACTGACCCCACAAGACGTTCTAGAGGTGGTGGAAAGTGTCACAAAGGATCTCATGTCTGGCCTGCAGGTTAGTTTTAAAAAATTGGTTCATGCAAAAAATATTCAAATGTTATGTGGGTTGTCTGGTTGACAGGTATTTCAAAGATTCTTGATCATTCTTGAAGGGTATTAACTCAATGTTAATATCTTAACTAAAATGAAAAAAAATGAGTTATTTCCTTTTTTCAATATAGCAATTTTTTTAAAAGCATATACTGCATTGCCTGAATAACAAAACATTAG
Organism: Magallana ariakensis; assembly: GCA_020458035.1. NCBI lineage: Eukaryota > Metazoa > Mollusca > Bivalvia > Ostreida > Ostreidae > Magallana > Magallana ariakensis. The sequence goes on from CM035819.1 coordinate 51,121,185, forward strand.
TGGCTTAATTACAACAATGACCTCTGACCTCGTAATTGACATTAGAAACAATTTGTATACATTATGTTTATAAAGACATTATTTCATCTAACAGTGAAGTCTAACACCCAGCAAACTGTCCATCAAAAATATGTATATTTAAGAAATGAACTCAGTGTCTACCCAAGTTATACGAGTATAACCAGGGTTGGGGGAGTTTACGCTTAAAAAAGGCGTAAATTGCTCCAACCCATGTTATACGAGTATAACTTGGGTAAATATTGATTTCATTCCTTATAATTTAATTTTCTGTAATTTACTGTACAAATTGAGTGCATTTTACTTTTAAAAATGATATTTATTAATCTGTTCATAATCCAAACATCAAGCGGATTAATAGGTTTTTGACGTTGGTGCATTGTGACGTGTCTTATGACGTTCAAACCAGGTTATACAAATTTAACTAAATTTTTCTATCCAATCAAATGCCGCGTTACAACCAGAATTAAATTATATATATTTACATTCTACTTTGTTTTTCCATTAAATTCTGTGATCTTTAAATGCCTCTAAATGCAACAAGTAATCACTGGGTACTCAAAGGTTAAAATGACGAGTTTTATTATGACGTCACAAACGTTGAACGCTGTAAACTGCAACGTCACAAGCTAAAATAAAAGTTCACGCTTATGGCTGTTACTGTGGCTCTTCCATTAATATTAACTTACCCTTAGGATAAAATAAGAATTTTAAGGTATGAATCACATTTGCAGACAAGGCAAGAAGTTAAAAAATGTAAATATAAGCATTAAATCATGATTTTTTGAAGTATACACTCTCATAACTGCAGCGATGTGTGCATACAAATTTTCATAACGCGCTAACGCGCGTTACTCAATTTGTATGCACACACCGCTCAATTTGTATGCACACACCGCTGCAGTTATGAGAGTGTATACTTCAAAAAATCATGATTCAATGCTATAATAAATACATTTTGTTTCAGTTCAATTATCACATGAGTTTATAGTTTGAATATGCAATACTCTTCATTAATTTGGAGGATATAAAGAATATCTTATCTTACTTATGTGTTTTATATGTTCAATCTGTGCTTGTTCTTTAGCATATACATCACAGATTAAACGAATTTACATTTCTATATAGCAAAGTGAATTCCTTGAGAAAAGCTAAATATTTTTTTTTTAATTACGGAATTTCAAATGTGAAAAAAAAGTTTTAAATAAAATTTAAGTTAACTGTCTTAAAAATAATTATCTGTATATTTCTAGCTTTGTTTCAGTTTTAAATAAAATATAAGTTAACTGTCTTAATAATCTGTATATTTGTAGCTTTGTTTCAGTTTTAAATAAAATATAAGTTAACTGTCTTGAATAATAATCCGTATATTTCTAGCGTTGTTTCAGTTTTAAATAAAATATTAGTTAACTGTCTTGAATAATAATCCGTATATTTCTAGCGTTGTTTCAGTTTTAAATAAAATATTAGTTAACTGTCTTGAATAATAATCCGTATATTTCTAGCGTTGTTTCAGTTTTAAATAAAATATAAGTTAACTGTCTTGAATAATAATCTGTATATTTCTAGCGTTGTTTCAGTTTTAAATAAAATATAAGTTAACTGTCTTGAATAATAATCTGTATATTTCTATCGTTGTTTCAGTTTTAAATAAAATATAAGTTAACTGTCTTGAATAATAATCTGTATATTTCTATCGTTGTTTCAGTTTTAAATAAAATATAAGTTAACTGTCTTGAATAATAATCTGTATATTTCTATCGTTGTTTCAGTTTTAAATAAAATATAAGTTAACTGTCTTGAATAATAATCTGTATATTTCTATCGTTGTTTCAGTTTTAAATAAAATATTAGTTAACTGTCTTGAATAATAATCTGTATATTTCTATCGTTGTTTCAGTTTTAAATAAAATATAAGTTAACTGTCTTGAATAATAATCTGTATATTTCTATCGTTGTTTCAGTTTTAAATAAAATATAAGTTAACTGTCTTGAATAATAATCTGTATATTTCTATCGTTGTTTCAGTTTTAAATAAAATATAAGTTAACTGTCTTGGATAATAATCAGTATATTTCTATCGTTGTTTCAGTTCCGTTACAATATACAACCATCGCTTATAACTCATTACGTCATTATTGTTAGAGTGTCGTGGTTCGTTTTTCTAAGATGATTTATCGATTGGAATTCTTAAGATATATAAATATTGTTATTTTTTGTTCATAGCTGGATTTGGCCGCTAAACTGAGAGAGAAGGAGAACAACTTAATCCAGCGAATAAATAAAGTTCACAAGGTGGCGGAGACAACGTAACAGACGACAACAACAACACACAACAAACAAACAACAAACAGCAACAACTCCGTGCAGTGCTTGTTATCTGATGAACACACATTATACTTTATTTTACCTGTTTATATCGTTATAATAAAAATGTAAAACACTTATATAATAATGTGTTATTTTATTTTGAATATAGAAGCGGTATAGATTGTAAAGGAAAAAAAACCAGTAGTATATTTCAACAATTTACGTGAATATAGAGGGCAAGCTACTGTACGCACTTTATTAATTTCACCAGGATTATTTACTAACATTACAGAAGTGATATTTTTCTGTTTGACCAATTTTGATTTTTTGTTCATGGAATTACGAAATGTGCTCGACTTGAAATCGGGTAGATACAAAGGTTTTGTTTCCGTTTAGACGTCTGATTGTTGAGGCGTCGTGGGCGCGGTGTTGGCGGCGCCGGTGACGCTGATCTGTATCAGTTCATTCAGGAGATTCTGGGCGCTCTGGAGATGAGTGTTCATCCTCACCGTGGGGCTGGACACCACAGGTTTAGGCGGGGGGACGGGTCTCACCCTCACATGGGGGTTATTCCGAAAAGACACCAAGAAATTGTCCGCGCTCTTCCGGTCCTTCCCGAAGCTGACGCTGGTCTGATGACTTGTGTTTGTAAGGCTGTTGGAGTGCATTAGTAACTTCCGATAGGCGAGTACTTCCAGGTGCTTGAGCGCCTCCTGGCGGCCCCTGATCATGGATAGCGCCTTCTCTATATCCCCTTTGGTGGAGGCGTTTTTTAACTTCTTGTAGCAAAGAGGCTCCCGCTTTCGAATGACGTCCTCCTCTGAACTAGATTCAACTGAAAGGAAAAAAAATTGCGTAACAAATTGTGGTATAGGCATCATCGCAATACATGTATGTCTGATTTCTAGCAAGCAAGATACACAATTTCGAAGCCTTGATGTTGTGTTGAAGGATACATGTACTATACAATTATGATAGCTAAAACATTTTCACACAAAACTAACTCTGTGAGCAGAGGGAGGCCATTTCCATCCTGGTTTGGTCAATAGCCAAGTCTAGCGAGAGTGCCTGGGTATTTGCTATGTGCATGAGGCGCGTCAGTTCACACAGTTCACGCTGCATACAGATAATGTCTCTCTGTCGCCTCTTTATCTTTGCCTCTTTCCTCCTAATCAAAAGATAACAAACTCATTCACAAAATAAAATATATATATATATATATATATATATATATATATATATATATATATATATATATATATATATATATATATATATATATATAAAACAATAATAAAAAAAACCGGATCCTACAAAAATCATCATCTTTTCCTTCTAATATATTTCATCAAAAAAAAAACTCACATTTTATGAAAACTGGTTCTAGAGTCACTTTTGGACCAAATATGAATATATCTATATTTTTAAAATCAATACGGAATTTCAAATGCTTCTTTTGCATAAAATGATATCTACACTTAGGTGCCAAAAGTATGTCAATTTCTTTCTTTTCACTATATATTTCATTTTTTTTTAAAGAATCGATTTTGAAAAGACTTGTATTGATAAATTCAGAATGAATTTCTCCAGCTTTTTTAACATCATATTTAGATATTTTTCCAGCCTTCAGTTCTTGAGATTTGATATTTACAATCCAAAGTAAGATTTCTCGGCTCGCATATTGCAAAAGATATATAGTGGAGCACTTAAAAAAATATCTTCGTGTTATTTTTGAAATATCAAATTTTACAAATGGGTTGTCAAAAAAATAATTCAATGTATGTCAAAAAGTGCAAATTGAATCAATATAAATTTCTTCAAAATCTGACAAAAAATAACAACAAAAACCCTTTTCAATATAAGTCTTTTCAATGAAATATATAGGAAAAAAAAGAAAAGTTGACATACTTTTGGCACGTTTGTGTATCTTTCAAACCCTCTATTTCTGAGATATAATGTTTTACAGCCAAAGTGAAAAGAATATAAAAAGCGGATCACTGAAACTTTATTTTTTGTATTTTTAAAATACCAATTTTTACTTAATTATGACATCAGAGCACATGAGGCTTGTTTTCAATAAAATATATGGTTATAAATGGAAAATAGAGGGACTATATGGCATGTGGAAACTGAGTATAAGTATAAAAATAACTTGGCTTTACGTCAACCATCAACGAGTAATAAAAACACTCTATACTGTATGCTACAAACCGTAACTTCTGCATGGCGACGTTGAGTTTACGTGCCGTCTTTTTGTACTCGGCCTTTGTCTCTCGGGTCTCCTCACTCAGTTGTCCATAGTTCAAACTTTCACTGCTAGAACACTCACGTGACCCAGTCGATGCTCCAAGAACCTTCATAGACGCCGAATCGGAAACATCGTCGCCCTGTTCTTCGCCGGGTAGCAATCTTTCCTTCGATATTTCCGATAATCGTGACGATGAAATCTCCAATGAATTAACGGAATCCGTGGGTTTGGGGGTCTTTGTCTTTTTATCTCGGCGAAATATCTTCTTAATCATGGTGATAGATAAATACCCGCAAACTGAAATTATTACAACATACGAGCATCGTTGTATGACAGTTATATTCATCCACTCATTGGTTACTGGAGTATGTGTGGCATTTTTGTCAACTTTCTGTGTGGTACCGATTGCTTACATTGTAGCTATGGAGTTGACGTCACAGAACATTTTCGGTAAATGTAGCGTTACATTTGCAAGAATATGACGTCAAATGCGTTGATAACGCTTTCCCCTGAATAAGGCAAAACGAAGTGCAATTGTTCGGTTAGCACACTGTTAAAATACAGTGTATATCCCCGAGTATCCAAACTCCGTCACCATCAACAGAAAACATCCCGCGTTTCTCTGAGAACTAAATCAAAATTGTATTACATCTTGACCTCTCTAAAAAGGATAGACCATCCGACGGTTAGTGATCGAAGGGCCCATATGTATATCATAACTTTTATGAATCATAATCAGACATCTTTTTATCGACTACATTTACATGTATATGATGAGCCAATAATAACTGTGCCCATGTCTAATACATTCCTCAAACTGTAAAATATTAATTATACGTTAGATAAGTGACCACTTTCCTAAACTTTTTAAAAAGTTAATTTGCCGGATATCTCTTTCATAATTCAAAAATAGACCGATTAGTTCAGTTACTCAATGATATTCCTGGCACACTAAAAAAAATAATAAAAAAAAAGAAAGAAAAAAATGCTCCATCCATAAACGTTAACGTTATAGCAGAGACATAAATAACGTTACAACAGTACCACTGGTTATAGTGTGTCTTTTGTATAAATCATACAATAAGTGTTTTTTAATTTCAGCTATAAAAAGGATAAAAAGTATCTTGTTTTTCTTGATACAACGACCAATAATAACCCTTCTTTATAAATGGTTAGAAATTGACGCTAAAAAAACCCATAATTCTAAGAAAAATCATAATTAACGTTTTAGGTGATCGGGTTTGACATTCCATATCAAAATCTCGAGTCCGTGGATTAAAGTTGAAACAAAATGTCAGCAAATGGTGAAAATGAGAAAAATAGCGAGCCAATCGCTGGATTTCAGGATGTTAATGCGTTTACGCAGGTAGGTTGAAAGCATATCAAACAAGATTAAGTTGTTTTAAGTACAGAATATAAGAAGTCGACATATATCATTCAGTAAATAAACACGTGGGGTGTACTTTCGAATTTCCTCAGATATTTTTCTCTAAAATGCAAAATTACATATATAGTCAGAGACATATATAACAGTAGTATATACGTCCCTGATAATGTATAGGAACAAATTGATAGATGAATAATAAATTCTAAAGCTAAAATGTAGCGAATATATTTTGTATCAGATGGAACTGTAAAGAAGTTTAGCAGAGACATATATAACATCCCTGAGTTTAGTAACAAAAGATAGATTTTAGAAATATATATATTGAATCAAATATTCTAGCAAGCACTCAAGTCGGTGGTTCAAGCGACTCGTGTATCCAATGATCTACCAGCTGCTGGAGATGATTATGATTACTATTCAAGTTTCCAGGGAGTGAGGGACATTCTCGATATTGAGGGCAAACGGGTCCTTAATATGTAAGTACAGTTCCATATATTGTATTTATTCAAACTTCTCCAAAAACCTTAACTATTTGAAATCCATTAACCCCCCCCCCCCCCACACACACACGCACACAAATTTAAATGATTCTTCAGTTATAGTATAGTATGGATTCATTAATAGGATCAAAAATATTGAGAAAAAAACCCACATCGAATTCGTATACAGTTTATTACAACACAGAGAGTTGGTCAATTTATTGACTTAATTATTGCTCACACCTATAAATGGTAGGTAAATTAGTATTAATACTAGCAAGTATTAATACTTTTCAAAATGGAGTGTGCTTTGACACAACATCTGGTAAAATCCAAACAGAAGAGGCCATTTTTTATAAATAAAGCTATTTTGAAAAGCCGTTACTTCAATGAAACGATAAGGCCAAATAAAAAAATACCTGTGGTTCCGGTCACCCGACCGTCCCTATTTTTTACCCCCGACCCTAAACTTTTTTTTCGCCAATTTTCACAATTTTCCGGAATTTTCCCCGCTTTCCATCATCGGCTCCAATACTAGATTTAGTTTCAGCAATGACGGCCTCCAATTAGTATGGGAACATTTTAATTCCTATCAGTTGATTGAAGAGAAGATAAATCAAGAACTGTTTGTACCTTTTGTACCTCACAATAAATAAATTAGGACCAACCTAGGGGGTGACATGCTCGCTTTTCGATCGGTAACTTCGCCAGAATTTCCTTCGAAAGAGATGTTGAAGTCACCCTGTATTCTGAGTTAATAAAACCCATAGGCAATAAAATGAAAATTATCAATTTCAAAAGGCGTTTTCGCAGCCTCAGTAAACCCCTGTTGTGATAAACAACTTGCGATTGTCTTGTATATAGGGGTTATAAATAAGGGTGATGCAACCACAAACTGTGCATTGAAAATTACAACCGATGTTTATTTCTTTTAGTGTTTTTATTATAATTAGTTTGTAGCTTGTAATTAGTTTATAACACCGCCAAATTAATGCTGAAATAATCATAAAACAATATGTTAACAGTTATTTTCAAGGTCCTCTGCATAACGGTTGTAATTGGGTCAAAGGGTTGGACTAATACCTCCAAAATACACCAAAATACAAAGACTGATTTTATTTGTCATTAAGCTAACACAATTGCAAAACATTTTATATATAAAATGTATGAATACATCAAACAAATTAAATTCAACAAATTGGATAATTTAAAAAAAATTACATTGTTGTTTTAGTTTTTATTGACTTGTTTCTAATCAAATCTAAATTATTAAAGACTTTGTATATCATTATTAGCATTATGCTATTGTCAAGAAATGGAAGTCTCTCTAATTTCTCAAGCTTCTCCCTATTTTTCTGTCAGATAGAAGTGAATCTCCCTAAAATTTTGCTCTAAGTTGGTCCCTAAATTGAATTTTTATGGAATCTGCAAAGTGAAAATAATTTTTTTAAATTTTAAAATGAGAAATATTGAAATTGACCTTTGTTTAATTGAATCGAATAGAAAAAAATAACAAATCATAGCATTCTGAATCAAATTAGAACCAAATCGAATGACTTCTGAATCGTCCCAGCCCTATAATTAATACAGAACATTTAATACTTTTTTGTTCATGTTGTTTTTTAAACAGAAATTATTTTTTATTGATTTTTGATTTTTGATTTAAAAATATTTGTGTCATGGTAATAAAAGCTAGATGCTCCCTACCAATCTTAATTTAGTATATTTATCTCACTAAATACAAATGCCATCTGCAATTCAGTGCTAGGTACATGCAGTACTAAGAGAATCATACTATACATGTACATTTCTAAAAAAAAAAAAAAAAAAAAAAATCCCTACCTACCTACCCTAATTTTTTTTTAGACGTTACCGGAACCACACATATTTTTTTATTTGGCCTAATCATCATTAATTTTATGAGTGAATTCAGTAGAGGTATTACTTTTTACTAAACAGCATCCAAAATGTTTTGCGATACCACAATGTAAAAGGAAACATGACGTCATCATCAGAGGCCACAGACCTTGATGATAAATTTGATGTTTTAATGGACGCCAATGACCATATTCTGGAGAAAGTGGTAAGTAAGAAAACTCACGTACTTCAGTAAGTGGTATGTAAAAAGACTGAAGTACAGTAACATTTATGCCTTTTTTTTACCTTTGAAGAATGCTGTATATTTCCTATGTACCGTATTTTTCGTATTTTATTCCTCTGAAGCAGAGCACCTGACGTATCGTCCAGATCGACTTCTCGAAGGCTTGAAATCGGAAAATCTTTGAAAAATAGCTTGTCGAAAAATCTTGGTTTTATCCAACTAAATTTGGTTGCGCGATTGGAAAGTACTATGTTAAAATCCTTGTTCATCTTTATTAAATGTCGTTTTCAATCATTTGTTAACACTAGTATACATAATAATACCGGTAGTTAAAAAATGGTACATGTCTTTAATCAATTAAAACATTTTACCTGTTCCGTTTTTATAAACACATCGTCACATGGTATCCATATATTATGAAAAATTTTCTTCCAGCTCATGGGTGCCGCCATATTGGTCGCCATTTTGTTCGACAGTTAACTCATTCATAAAATGAGTGGCGCTTTTCTACGTTTATTGTCCATTAACGCTATTAAAAGCTTTCCAAGTTTTCAATGGAAAGTAATTTAAATGAAAATGATAGACTTTGCTAACCAGACAAGTTTCAACAGTACATGTACTTTAATAAGGAAATAAGACTAGTTTCATGTATGTCTTATGAAATTATTTGATGGAAAATAAAAACATTAACATCAAGGAACCAATCTTTTTTTGACACTGAATAAAGTATAAATAAATAATTTTATTAATTTACAAAATAGATGAGCATCAAAAGAAGAAATAAAATTTTTTAGAATTACAAACTTTTCTTCAGCTATTTCCGAAGACACAACTTTAACATTTTGCGTATGAAACATGATGTCATAATGTATACTGAGCATGCAACGTTTAGTTTACTTTGACTTATAAATGATTTGAGTAGGCAGGTGGATTCTACTGTCTGCGTTTCAAACCATAAAAATCTGCGCTCTGCCCAACAGTCACTTCGTTTACATATTAATTTACATTTAAAGTTTGAAGGTTTAGGTTAAGTACTGATTTATTAAGTTGCTTGATGTAAGATTATGTTCTAAAGTAAAGAATTAAATCTTACAAGAAATATTATTTTTTCACTCACAATAGATGATCATGCTGTCATGTTGCATGGCTTTATCATTTGCAAATAAAAAGTGCTTTGAATTGACATTTGATTGATTGAAATATTTCTTGTAGAATAGGAAAGATATTAAAGTACACATTTTTTAAGGAATTTTGAAAAAACTAAAGAAAGTTGATATTTATTGTCAAAAATTTGTGCAGGGATCATTCCTAGATGAGTCAGCAGGGCTTAAGAAAAAGGAGGAAAATTTAATCATTGCCACGGCAACACCAAAAGCAAAATTAACCTCAACAGCCAGTTGGAATAAGAAGGTAACAAAGCTAGTATATGTATTATAATTAAGTAATGAAAAAGTAAGCTGATTTGTGAGACAAACTTTCTTGTAACTTTATTTTCAAAATCAATTTTCAAGCTATTTTTTGTTATATCTATCAAATTAACCCAAAGATATACAATCATACAACAACAAATGCAATGTAACTGATAAAATGTGAGTAAGATTAAAGAGAAACCCTATGTAATATTCATATATGTAATTTCAGAGTTCAGGGTCCCCAAGTATATCAGAGTACAAACTGCTCACAGCCAGAAATATCCAGAGGCCACAGGTGAAGTTCCGGGACAAGATTGACAATGAGAACAGACCATTTGTTCCCAGAATCACAGAGAAACCAAACGCCCTCAAGTCACTGGAAGGTAATATTACAGAACCTCCCAAAGTCACTGGAAGGTAATATTACAGAATCTCCCCAAAACACTGGAAGGTAATGTTTCCGAACGCCCTCAAGTCACTGGAAGGTAATGTTTCCTACCGCCCTCAAGGCACTGGGAGGTAATGTTTCTGAAAGCCCTCAAGGCTCTGGAAGGTAATGTTTCCTACCGCCCTCAAGGCACTGGAAGGTAATGTTACCGAACACCCATAAGGCATTGGAAGGTAATGTTACTGAACACCCTCAAGGCACTGGAAGGTAATGTTACTGAACACCCTCAAGGCACTGGAAGGTACTGTTTAAGAATGCCCTCCAGGCACTGGAAGGTAATGTTTCCGAACGCCCTCAAGGCTCTGGAAGATAATGTTTCTGAATGCCCTCAAGGCACTGGAAGGTAATGTTACTGAAAGCCCTCAAGGCACTGGAAGGTAATGTTACTGAACACCCTCAAGTCACTGGAAGGTAATGTTACCGAACGCCTTCAAGGCACTGGAAGGTAATGTTTCCGAAGGCCCTGAAGGCCAAGGAAGGTAATGTTACCGAACACCCTCAAGGCCAAGGAAGGTAATGTTACCAAACGCCCTCAAGGCACTGGAAGGTAATGTTTGTATAACCCAGAATCACAGAGACACTGAACACTCTTGAGTCACTGGAAGGTAATGTTTGAATCACTTGCATGTAAGTGTCTGTGGAAGTTGGATAGCCTTAAATGATAAGAGTTTTTACGTGTAAACAATTTGGAAACTTTTCAGTTTTCATTAAAAAGTAATACAAAAAACTTGAAAAAAGTGAATGTTTAGGTTTAATACATGCACATTTTACAGACAACAAAAAGATAACAGTTATTGCTTGATAACCAAGTTTTGAAAACAGTCTTGCCAAAGTCTATTCATGATATATAAATATGTACTGGTATGTGCTGGGGTTTTTTGCCAACTTACATGTACTTTCACTTTAAACAGACCTGTTTGGTTAATTATGGTACCAAATATCTAAATTTTTTAGCAATATTCTTCTTACAGTGTACAGTATTATACAGACATTTTGTAGAGAATATCCTTAAAGTTATAGCTTCTTGCTCTAGGTCATTAGGTCATATTATATAATGAATGTATATGGTCACTGAGAATTGTATGGAATTTCCTTTTATTTTAGAAAGTCTAAAACTTCCAGACGATGTAAACATGTTAGAGGATCCTGATTTTGTGTAAGTTATTTTAGCAATATTTAGATTAAGATTTATGACGATTGTTAAATTGCTTCAATTAACAAAAGATCATTTAAATGTGATACTTTTTCATTTGCATGAACATGAAGAACAGAAATAGGGTTATCTTTCTTTGTGATTAGCATGCTTTTATTGTACATGTTCCTGTAATTTGAAGATAGACGACCATCAACAAGAAGTCAAGCCATAACTTATGCTGTTTCTTCTCTACAAATCCATGTGTCGCTTCAGATGCTTTATGTACATGTACATTTTATAACAAATGCTGACAATGAGATGACCTTGAGGTGACCTTTATCTTTTTACAGCTATCCACATCCCTACAAATATGAACTGAGTGTTCTGAAACCAACAGACCGTCAGCTGCAGGACACAGAACCACAGGTAAGTTCTAGATTGACAGAACTGTCACTGGGTTTAATAATAATAGGTGTGTGACTGTCAGTCAATATATCGGGTCTCAATAGCTCAGTGGTTAGAGCGCTGGCACGGTATGCCAGAGACCCTGGGTTCGAGTCCCGGTTAAAACTTGACTTTTCACCACCTGTTACATTTGGCGCCCAACATACAAATCTCACGGTCACTCCCTAGGAACATGTTTCACAACATTCCCTTAACTTGAGAATTCTATTTGTGAATTTCGAGGACCAATTTTTAACAAGAGGGGGAGTATGTCCTTGGGTTAACAGGTGTGTGACTGTTAGTCAATATATCGGGTCTCAATAGCTCAGTGGTAAGAGCATGTCACTGTATGCCAGAGGCCCTGGGTTCAAGTCCCGGTTGAAACTTGACTTTTCACCACCTGTTACATTATATTAAGCTGAACAACTTGTAGGTTATGATTTGTTCAAGATACACAGGTTTAAGCTGAACCACTTGTAGGTTATGATTGTTCAAGATTCACAGGTTTAAGCAGAACCACATGTAGGTTATGATTGTTCAAGATTCACAGGTTTAAGCTGAACCACTTGTAGGTTATGATTGTTCAAGATTCACAGGTTTAAGCTGAACCACTTTTAAGTTTTAGAATGTGTTAATTTTACATTCCTGTACAAGCTAAACCACTTATGTCGAAATGTGTTCCTGATTAACAAATGTTAGCAGAATGTGCAGTAATATTACTTTTATTAAAGAATCTTGTGCAATCTTTTATTTCTTATAAAATATAGTTCTATGGCATTTGAATTTTTTTCTTTTGTACAGAAACCTCTTTCAGTTGAGGACACACCTTTGACCTTTGTTTCCACGGTAACGGAACTAAGCTCAGTCATTGACAAACTCAGGAAAGAACCCATAGTGGCCGTGGATCTAGAGGTTAGCATGTCTCAAGATTATTTTGATTAACAAACTTGACATTCATTTGGTACAGGAAAGCTCATGAACAGAAACACAGGGTGAAATTAATGACGTTGTTTGTGTGTAGATCAATATGCTGCATGTCAGTCTATTTTTAGGTCACCTGAGTAAACTCAGGTGACCTATTGCTATCTGTTTTCGTCCGTCGTCGTGCGTCGTGCGTCGTGCGACGTGCGTCGTGCGTTGTGCGTTAACAATTTACATTTTTAACTTCTTCTTAAAAGCTACAAGGCCAATTGTTCCCATTTTTGGTGTGAAGCATCTTTATGGTAAGAGGAATGTAAATTGTGAAATTGGTGGCTCTACCACCACCAGGGTGCCACAGGTGGGGCCAAATATGCAAAAAACAGCCAAATTTTCAAAAATCTTCTTCTCTACTCCCACACATGTGAGGAAAAAACTGATTGCATGGTTATGATGTCCATGAAGCCCTCTACCAAAATTGTGAAATTCATGGCCCCTGGGTCAGGGGTTCAGGCTCTAGGGTGGGGCCAATATGGCCATATAGTAAAAATGTATTAAATCTTAGAAAATCTTCTTCTCTACTCCCATAGATATTTGCTAAAAACTAAATACATGGTTATGATGTCCATGAAGCTCTCTACCAAAATTGTGAAATTCATGGCCCCTGGGTCAGGGGTTCAGGCTCTAGGGTGGGGCCAATATGGCCATATAGTAAAAATGTATTAAATCTTAGAAAATCTTCTTCTCTACTCCCATAGATATTTGTTTAAAACTAAATGCATGGATATGATGTCCATGAAGCCCTCTACCAAAATTGTGAAATTCATGGCCCCTGGGTCAGGGGTTCAGGCTCTAGGGTGGGGCCAATATGGTCATATAGTAAAAATGTATTAAATCTTAGAAAATCTTCTTCTCTACTCCCATATATATTTGTTAAAAACTAAATGCATGGTTATGATGTCCATGAAGCCCTCTACCAAAATTGTGAAATTTATGGTCTCTGGGTCAGGGGTTCAGGCTCTAGGGTGGGGCCAATATGGCCATATAGGAAAAATGTATTAAATCTTAGAAAATCTTCTTCTCTACTCCCATAGATATTTGTTTAAAACTAAATGCATTGATATGATGTCCATGAAGCCCTCTACCAAAATTGTGAAATTTATGGTCCCTGGGTCAGGGGTTCAGGCTCTAGGGTGGGGCCAAAATGGCCATAAAGTAAAAATGTGTTAAATTTTAGAAAATCTTCTTCTGTACTCCCATATATATTTGTGAAAAACTAAAGGCCTGGATATGATGAACATGAAGTCTTCTACCTAAATTGTGAAATTTATGATCGCTTGGACAGGTGTTTAGGCACTAGGGTGGGGCCAATATGGCACAGGAAGGGCCCAAATATCTTGAAAACAGTTAAATTCCCACCCCTAAACCATATATATTCTTATTCCTTGTGTTAAGGGCCATCAAATGGTATGTAGGTCATGGGCCTCAGGGGTGGTTCCTGACCCCCCTCAAACAGGAAGAGCCCAAATATCTTGAAAACGGTTAAGAACCCCACCCCTAAACCATATATATTCTTGTTCCTTGTGTCAAGGGGCATCATATGGTATGTAGGTCATGGGCCCTGGGGATGGTCCTGACCCCCCTCAAACAGGAAGTGCACAAATAACTTGAAAACGGTTGAGATCCCCACCCCTAAACCATATATATTCTTGTTCCTTGTGTCAAGGGGCATCATATGGTATGTAGGTCATGGAACTTGGGGTGGTCCTGACCCCCTCAAACAGGTAGTGCCCGAATATCTTGAAAACGGTTGAGATCCCCACCCCTAAACCATATATATTCTTGTTCCTTGTGTCAAGGGGCTTCAAATGGTATGTAGGTCATGGGCCCCAGGGATGGTCCTGACCCCCCTCAAACAGGTAGTGCCCGAATATCTTGAAAACGGTTAATATCCCCACCCCTTAACCATATATATTCTTGTTCGTTGTGTCAAGGGGCATCATATGGTATGTAGGTCATGGGCCCCGGGGATGGTCCTGACCCCCCTCAAACAGGAAGTGCACAAATAACTTGAAAACGGTTGAGATCCCCACCCCTAAACTATATATATTATTGTTCCTTGTGTCAAGGGGCATCATATGGTATGTAGGTCATGGGCCCTTGGGGTGGTCCTGACCCTTCTCAAACAGGTAGTGCCTGAATATCTTGAAAACGGTTAATATCCCCACCCCTAAACCATATATATTCTTGTTCCTTGTTTATGTTAGTTCACCTGATATATAGTTAAGGACCCCTGGGAACCACATGAAACTTTGTGGGTCATCCCTACTCTATATGATAGCCTCGTTCGTTTGGGAGACTTTATAATCGCCCCGATTATAATTACATCTTGTTTTCCCTTGCTTCTTCCTAATGGAGTTATCTTCCTTTGCTTGTTCATATGTAGTAATTAATCGTTGAATATAATGTAATTATAAAGAAGTTGTATGATCAAAAGAGTTATGCAAGGCTTTTTATCATTTGAAACAAAAACAGTTTTTGAACTTTCAAAATAAACAAATAGACTTGTTAATAGTAAAGTAATAATTGGCTAACTAAAATCACTGATATATAAAGGTGAAATGATTTTGGTATATATGCCAGATGGTGATTCTCAACGAATGTTGAATATTCAAAAACTGGAACAGGAGAAGTGAGTAACTCATGATGGCTTTTATCGATAAAGCTGGTTTTTTTTTTTTCGTTTGTTAAATGCCCATAGGGAGAGTTTCTGTCTGCCCCGGGGGGATGGGAGGTTGTTTTAGATAAAACATGAATAATAGCCACCTTGTTATTATTATTAAATTATTTTCTATCAGAGTCTTGCACCTTTTCAATATCAGGTCATGCATTCTTTTATGATCTTTTAAGTTTTTCGCTAAAATTATAGGTTTAATAGTCGTTTTTGAAAGATTTCAGGCAGGGAGGTGGTCGTCATTACAAATTAAAAATTTTTCTATTCCAGAATAAAACTTAACTAAATGCATATATGAGACTCCTTGACAAGTTTGTGTATGGGTTATGCTACTCAGGTGACCGTTAAGGCCATTTGGCCTCTTGTTATCAAGAACACTAGGTTTCTACTTTAAGTAAGATTTTTGAATTTTAGCACCATTCCTACAGATCTTTCCAAGGGATTACCTGCCTGATGCAGATCTCCACAGCAACAGAGGACTTTCTGATCGACACACTCTCACTGAGGAATGACTTATCTCCCTTGAACGAGGTCTTCACACATCCTGCTGTGGTGAAGGTAAGATTATCGATGAAACTCTAGACGAGTAACCTTGAGCCATCAAAGTGACCTTCAACACAAAAGATGACATTACACATCCCCAGAATTATTATGAAGGTCACTAATTCTTGTTTTTCGTCATTTTATAGATCGATTGATGAAATGAATTTCTAGTGAAAACTATCATATTTAAGAAATCATCAAGTTTGCAGAACAAAAGATAGACGTAACAATTAGTGGTCCTAGAAACATGCCTGCCATATAAGCTACTGGTAGCTTTGTGAAGATATTGTCTCTAAGTAGAATGCTTTTTTGACATTTGAATCCCCTTGTTTGCATCAGGTTTTTCACGGAGCAGACAGTGACATTGATTGGCTACAGAGAGATCTTGGACTCTATGTGGTCAACATGTTTGACACTGGGCAGGCAGCTCGAGTCCTGAATCACTCTCGCTTCTCATTGGCTCATCTGATGGAGCACTATTGTGACGTCATCACAGACAAGCAGTACCAGCTGGCTGATTGGAGAATAAGGTACACACCGCACAGGGGCACAGAAAATTTAATGGAAACAATAGATAGTTGTCAACTCGTGTAGCGAGATAGCAATCAATGACTATCTCATTTAGACATCAATTTCAGCAATTGACGAACAAACACAGAATTTAAGTTTCATAAATTTATTGAGTCTGCATATTAAATTAAAATGAACAACAATAGGACAACAAAATAAATCCAGGCCTTTTAACCACCCGAAAGTAATTACTCTAAATATGATCCCTTAAATTATAAATAGAGCCAGATCTCAAAACTATGAGCCAGATCTCAAAATAATCAAGATATGTGGCTATATAGTAAAACAGAGTTAAATAATTAGAATAAGATCAAATCCCAAAATAATCAGGATATGTGATCCTAAATAAACTTCCCAAACTGTTAAAAATTACACTTTCACTAATTTTAAAAAAGTTTATCCAATTAATAAAATTACGTAGGCTCAATTAATTATCCTAGCAATAATAAATATTTACCAAAATTTAGGAAAAACCCCAAAAGAGACGTTAACCCCAAAATAAAAAAGAGCAGACTGGCGATTTACGGAAAAATCAACTCTTATATACACCCGTAATAAATCTCATACAAAATCGTATAGACCCTTACGGAATATTACGGAAAAATTGGGAAAAAGTATACGGAAAATAGTTCCAATAAAATAATTAACATTATAATAAATATTTCATCATAAAATAACATAACTTTCATTCACACAACATTAATTAATTAATTAATTACCTTATAACGAGCCATTTCCACTGCCAGTAAAATATAGGTGGCGTAAAGATCTCAACGGGGGATCAAGAAAGAAAAACAACCCGGAAGTAAAGGGACGTATCCCACAATTCCATATTCATAAACAAAAATGTAAACAGAAAGAAGATCGAGACAGGCCGGGATTACAATGAAGAAACAAGAAAAATGCATAACATAACGAGTGAAATATGCCATAACACATATGTACCGCAATAATGTTACAATACAGGTACAGTATCGTTATTCTTTAGTTAACAATGAAAGAGTATACATGAATGTACGTATGTGAAAGTAAAAGTTACACAATTTCACAACACGTGTTTTACAGTTACATGTACCTGATAAAAAGGAAATACGCGGTACCTAGAATATATGTAAATATACTAGATACTTTAGCCAATAATGATGCTTTAAAAGCATACATCAGTTATAACACAGTTTAAATATATATGTATTTAAAAATCTCATAACAAGGGGACCATTTCAAAAGTAGATAAAATCTCAAACATTACAGTTGTATCTTTGTTAGATAAATTTGTTCATCTATATATTGTAGTTAGATTCTAATCTCTGTCTGGTTTTCCTTTAATATGTTATCATACGGTAAAATACAGGTAACATCTAACAATTTAATAAAGCATTCACACTGCAGTGAAGTCAGTTTCATTCTCCCTAGTCTTAAAATGATAATAAACTTTTCAGATATAATTATGGAAAATCAAAACTGTTTGTTCCTGTTGATTCCCTATGCTGCTATAAGTGTGTTTTACACTATGTTGTTAAATCTTGTATTCCTATGCTTTTACACACTGTACCTTAATATCAAGATGTCACTGACCTTCAATGTCAGATGTGATATACCGTAATACACTGAGTGATCCTGTTTTAGGCCCCTCCCTGCCGAGCTGATGAAGTACGCACGGGAGGACACCCACTACTTGACCTACATTTACCACAGGATGAAGCAGGAACTGCTGGCCCGTGGAAACGACCAGAAAAATCTCCTGTTGTCTGTTCTCCAGAGAAGCACAGAAATTTGTGCCAAGGTACAGTGTTTGGTCTGCATTTTGAGTAAATTAGTCCAAAAGATCAACCTGGTTTTAATGTCATGGCACATTTTTAATATGAAAATTGAAACAAAATATTTAGAATTCATTCCTGATCTAATATGCTTATATTTGACAGTGTTTGCAAGAGTGACATAGAGCAAAGTCAATACCGAATAACTGAAATGCTTTGAAAAAACAAACCAATATTAAAAAATTGGTATTGTGATGTAGTGCGATTATCAAACTTTAAATCTTATTTCTCTGTTGGGAAAAAATATTAATGTTTAACTCTGACAAATTTTGTATACTGTATTAACAGAAAAAAGGTCAGTGGTTGAAGTTTATTCTACATACAGGTGTACAAGAAACAGGTGTTTAAGGAAGACTCGTACCTTGAGTTGTACAGGAAGAGTAAGAAGGTGTTCAACTCCCGACAGCTGCAGGCTCTACAGAAGTTGTATCAGTGGAGGGACAAGCTGGCCAGGGTGGAGGACGAAAGCACAGGGTAAGGTTGAGGACAAAGGGATGTAGCACAAGGTAAGGTCAAGGATTAAGGAATGTAGCACAGGGGAAGGTCAAGGATTAAGGAATGTAGCACAGGGGAAGGTCAAGGATTAAGGAATGTAGCACAGGGGAAGGTCAAGGATATAGGAATGTAGCACAGGGGAAGGTCAAGGATAAAGGAATGTAGCACAAGGTAAGGTCAATGGTGAAAGGATGTAGCACATGGTAAGGTCAAGGGTGAAAGGATGTAGCATATGGTAAGGTCAAGGAGGAAAGAGTGGATCAGAAGGGTATGATCAAGGGTAAATGGATATAGCACAGGTTAAGATCAAGGACAAAAGAGTGTACATGTAGGGTCATCTCCTGAGGGATGCAGCACAGGGTAGGTCATGTATAGAGGGGTTCGGCACAATGTTAGGTCTATGGCAAGGTGTGTGCACACTGCAAGGCTACTTAAAGAGGGCTCATTGTAAGCTCAAGGACAGAGTATATACATGTATTTATTAATAAACAAGTATGTGTTACCTAACCACTTTGTATATCTATTAACAGGTATGTGTTACCTAACCACATGCTTCTCCAGATAGCTGACATCCTGCCTCGGGAGCAGCAGGGGATCTTTGCGTGCTGTAACCCCATCCCTCCTCTAGTCAGGCAGTTCCTACCGGAGATACATAGCTTTATTCTGGAGGCTCGGGAAGCACCGCTCTTCAAGGTAGGTAACCTGAATGGAGACGATACCACCAAGTACTGCAAAAACATTTATCGGTATGATTTCAAATCAAACAGTTCCGAAATTATGATTTTTAGGTCACCTGAGTAAACTCAGGTGACCTATTGCTATCTGTTTTCGTCCGTCGTCGTGCGTCGTGCGACGTGCGTCGTGCGTCGTGCGTTAACAATTTACATTTTTAACTTCTTCTTAAAAACTACAAGGCCAATTGTTCCCATTTTTGGTGTGAAGCATCTCTATGGTAAGAGGAATGTAAATTGTGAAATTGGTGGCTCTACCACCCCCAGGGTGCCACAGGTGGGGCCAAATATGCAAAAAACAGCCAAATTTTCAAAAATCTTCTTCTCTACTCCCATATATGTGAGGAAAAAACTGATTGCATGGTTATGATGTCCATGAAGCCCTCTACCAAAATTGTGAAATTCATGGCCCCTGGGTCAGGGGTTCAGGCTCTAGGGTGGGGCCAATATGGTCATATAGTAAAAATGTATTAAATCTTAGAAAATCTTCTTCTCTACTCCCATAAATATTTGTGAAAAACTAAATGCATGGTTATGATGTCCATGAAGCCCTCTACAAAAATTGTGAAATTTATGGCCCCTGGGTCAGGGGTTCAGGCCCTAGGGTGGGGCCAATGTGGCCATATAGTAAAAATGTATTAAATCTTAGAAAATCTTCTTCTCTACTCCCATAGATATTTGTTAAAAACTAAATGCATGGTTATGATGTCCATGAAGCCCTCTACCAAAATTGTGAAATTCATGGCCCCTGGGTCAGGGGTTCAGGCTCTAGGGTGGGGCCAATATGGCCATATAGTAAAAATGTATTAAATCTTAGAAAATCTTCTTCTCTACTCCCATAGATATTTGTGAAAAACTAAATGCATGGATATGATGTCCATGAAGCCCTCTACCAAAATTGTGAAATTTATGGTCCCTGGGTCAGGGGTTCAGGCTCAAGGGTGGGGTCAAAATGGCCATATAGTAAAAATGTATTATATTTTAGAAAATCGTCTTCTCTACTCCCATATATATTTGTGAAAAACTAAATGCCTGGATATGATGTACATGAAGTCTTCTACCTAAATTGTGAAATTTATGACCCCTGGGACAGGTGTTTAGGCACTAGGGTGGGGCCAATATGGCCATATGGTAAAAATGTATTAAATCTTAGAAAATCTTCTTCTCTACTCCTGTATATATTTGTGAAAAACTAAAGGCATGGATATGTTGTCCTTGTGTTAAGTGGCATCAAATAGTATGTAGGTCATGAGCCCCAGGGATGGTCCTGTCCCACCTTAAACAGGAAGTGCCAGAATATCTTGAAAACGATTAAGAACCCCACCCCTAAACCATATATATTCTTGTTCCCTGTGTTAAGGGCCATCAAATGGTATGAAGGTCATGGGCCCTTGGGCTGGTCCTGACCCCCTCTCAAACAGGAAGTGCACAAATATCTTGAAAACGGTTAATATCCCCACCCCTAAACCATATATATTCTTGTTCCTTGTGTTAAGGGCCATCAAATGGTATGTAGGTCATGGGCCTCAAGGGTGGTCCTGACCCCCCTCAAACAGGAAGGGCCCAAATATCTTGAAAACGATTAAGAACCCCACCCCTAAACCATATATTTTCTTGTTCCTTGTGCCAAGGGGCATCAAATGGTATGTAGGTCATGGGCCCCGGGGATGGTCTTGACCCCCCTCAAACAGGAAGTGCACAAATAACTTGAAAACGGTTGAGATCCCCACCCCTAAACCATATATATTCTTGTTCCTTGTATCAAGTGGCATCATATGGTATGTAGGTCATGGGCCCTTGGGGTGGTTCTGACCCCCCTCAAACAGGTAGTGCCCGAATATCTTGAAAACGGTTTAATAGTCCTTTTTGAAAGATTTCAGGCAGGGAGGTGGTCGTCATTACAAATTAAAAAATTTTCTATTCCAGAATAAAACTTAATTAAATGCATATATGAGACTCCTTGACAAGTTTGTGTATGGGTTATGCTACTCAGGTGACCGTCAAGGCCTATTGGCCTCTTGTTTCATTTTTCAGGTGTCCTTGCCTCAAGAAAAGAAACCTAGTGTATACCAGCATCCTAGATATGACCCTGCCCATCTGTTGAACTGTCCTCATGACTCTAGCCACATAACAGATGGTCAGGATCTGCCTACAATACCAGGTATTCTCTCTCTCTCTCTCTCTCTCTCTCTCTCTCTCTCTCTCTCTCTCTCTCTCTCTACATATTTTAGCTTCAATAAATTTGATATCTCTTTCAACACTTGTAACTTTAAGAGATGTTTTTTAAAAAATCTGTACTCTCAAACATTTTTTAGATGTGTCAATGGTGACTAAATCTTCAATGCTGTATGGTACCAACAACTCGGGCCTCATTGTGAGGGTGAAGGCCAAACCTCTACTGACAGCCTTTGGAGACAAGGTTAGAATTGTGTCATTTTCCTGCCTTGGGCTTTGTAGAGCTGTAACGGTCTGAAGTATGATTTCTTCAATCTGATTTGTCTCTTATGTTTTGCCACTGATTTTGATCAATGGACCACATTTAGTATCATTTTAGTGGAATCTTTCTTCTTGCTCTGGTATTTCCACAACTACAGTACTTTACAAGAACTCGTCAGTACTAGTACCACACTGATCTTTTATTGTTACAGAGGGACAAGAGGGCAGCCAGCAAAGGACAGAGAATGGCGGCTGCCCTGGCCTCCTCCTTCCTGAGTCCATTCATCATGGTAGGTACAACTCAACCTGTCAAACACAGTTCTCTTCTGAACTTTGGGGATATCATTTCTCTAGATACCTGTGTACTAACTTTGAGTGATTTCATTTCTCTAGATACCTGTGTACTAACTTTGAGTGATTTCATTTCTCTTGATACCTGTGTACTAACTTTGAGTGATTTTATTTCTCTAGATACCTGTGTACTAACTTTGAGTGATTTCATTTCTCTTGATACCTGTGTACTAACTTTGGGTGATTTCATTTCTCTTGATACCTGTGTACTAACTTTGGGTGATTTCATTTCTCTTGAAACTTGTGTACTAACTTTGGGTGATTTTATTTCTCTTGAAACTTGTGTACTAACTTTGAGTGATTTCATTTCTCTTGATACCTGTGTACTAACTTTGAGTGATTTCATTTCTCTTGAAACTTGTGCACTAACTTTGGGTGATTTCATTTCTCTTGAAACTTGTGTACTAACTTTGAGTGATTTCATTTCTCTTGATACCTGTGTGAAGACTCAATGTGATTTCATTACTGTTGAAACCTGTTTACGGACTTTTTGTGATTTTGTTTCTCAGTTCCTGCCTGATCCAGGTGCCCCCAGTGCAGAATCTGAGGTAAAGTGGAAACAACTCTTATCCATAGACTTCTGTGTTTAGTTGATTTAATTTTGTACTGCTTATGGACACTTTTTAAGACAATGGATACTGTTGTTATAGGCACAGAGTCTGGGAAGTTGGATGCTCAAGAAACACACTGTGAAGAGGAAGCGCTCACCTTCTCCTCCCAAAGGTACATTTGATGAGTATTTACATAAACATTTTTTGTCATGTTGTAAAATGTTTGTCAAAATATCAGTTTTGAGCATACAATGTGTTCATCAAATACAGTCCCACTCTTCCTTGTGAAACCAATAAACATGTATCTTATAGAAGATTTGGGGATCAATTATTGTTTCACTTGATTTAAGGTCCTCTCCCAAAGAAAGTGAAGCCTGACCCCACCCCAGAGAAGCCAGACCTGTCAGTCAGAGAGGTAAGAAGTTGGTGTGTCTATGTGTCAGAGTATTAAATCAACACATCTCACTCTGTTGTAGCATGTAAAGGCACCAAAAATAAATGACCTATTTATTGCAAAATAATCTTTTTAACTTGCTTGTGTGGTTTTTTGATTTGAACAAATTTTATTCATAGTTCAATAGGATTTGGCAACGGGCAAAATCTAGTATATAAACTCTTTCCCATGTACAAAGTCAAGTAGAAATCAAAGTACTGAAGTACTGAAAGCTGGGCTCTTTTGATGTGTTAAATGCACATTGTGCAGTAAAGACTGACAAAATAAATCAATCTCTCTCTCTCTCTCTCTCTCTCTCTCTCTCTCTCTCTCTCATATGCTTTTAATGTTTTAATGTCGGCAAAGCATCAGTTAGTGACTCAATTTTAAAAGCAGCATTAGCAAAAATATGTCTGTCTAGTAGAAAAAAATCAATGGTACATTGCAGTTTGAAACAAGCGTGATAAACTCAATTCACTATTTCTTCGATATGCAGCCGAATACCAATGCTTTGTAAAGTAGTTCATGGAAATTCATGCGCATTGTATGTGTCAAAAATGCATAGTTACGTCTTCTTTTTAAAACACGTAATTAATAAGAAAACAACCACTCTTCGCTAAATTTATTCGCAACAACCCCCCCCCCCCAAATAAAAAAAAAACACATTTCACAAAACATAGCTCTCTGTGTAACTATTTGGTATAGCGGAAGCTTTTACTTTGACGCTGTTCGGTTTTTGTTTACATTTGAAGCTGTGCTATTTATAGTAACTTTGGTGATTTGCCTGCTTACAGCCAGGACTCTGCTTTCAGCAGAGCCCGGCTAAAAATCTGTTTTAAGTACAGAATATAAGAAGTCGACATATATCATTCAGTAAATAAACACGTGGGGTGTACTTTCGAATTTCCTCAGATATTTTTCTCTAAAATGCAAAATTACATATATAGTCAGAGACATATATAACAGTAGTATATACGTCCCTGATAATGTATAGGAACAAATTGATAGATGAATAATAAATCTTACAAGGAAGATTTATTATCTGCTTAACATGACGGTTATCATTTGTTTTAATGTTGGCAAAGTGTCAGATAGGGACTCAATTTTAAAAGCAGCTATTAGCAAAAATATGTCTGAGTGTATAGTAGAAAAAAATCAACGGTACATTGCAGTTTGAAACAAGCGTGATAAACTCAATTCACTATTTCTTCGATATGCAGCCGAATACCAATGCTTTGTAAAGTAGTTCATGGAAATTCATGCGCATTGTATGTGTCAAAAATGCATAGTTACGTCTTCTTTTTAAAACACGTAATTAATAAGAAAACAACCACTCTTCGCTAAATTTATTCGCACCCCCCCCCCCCCCGCTAAATTTATTCGCACCCCCCCCCCCAAATAAAAAAAAACACATTTCACAAAACATGGCTCTCTGTGTTACTATTTGGTATAGTGACAGCGGAAGCTTTTACTTTGACGCTGTTCGGTTTTTTGTTTACTTTTGAAGCTGTGCTATTTATAGTAACTTTGGCGATTTGCCTGCCTACAGCCAGGACTCTGCTTTCAGCAGAGCCCGGCTAAAATTCTAGTAGGAGATATTTTAATTTCTACAGCATTATTGGTTAAAAGTGTTATAATACTGGAAGTTTTGTGTACTAAGAGAAAATTGAAAATGTCTTAGTACAGGTAAGTTACATGTATTTCAAGGTGAAAAGTTAGTAAAATAATTATGCCATTATATAAATGTAGATAAATGCACAACAACGCCAGAAGGATCGTCAGAATGAGGGTATGGTCAATCTACGCATCACAGACGACGACAAACCCCAGAAAAAGAAGAAGAAGACGAAAGAGAAGAGAGAGAAGCAGCAAGATGCAGAATTCGCCGCCTTCGACTACAGTCAGGCAGACAAAAATATTTTCCTGGGTATGTGTTATAAGAAACCCTTTCAATGTATCAGCCTTATCAATCTATCAATCTAGATTCTGATAATTTAAATTCCTTTATTGTGACTTTATAGCGTACAAACTGTACATGTATTTACATATTGAGGTAGTGCATTTATGAATATGTTTCTGAAATAGAACACTCCAAGTACTTAAGGGGTAACAGGACGTTGCAGTGAAAAATTATTTGTCAATGAATTTTTTTGCTTTCTTTAATACATTTACATTGAGATGTCCACTACAACATATATCATTTTCATGACTGCTTTCTCACCTTGCAAAGGAGATATTTTGATAGGAATTATCCCCCTTTTCTGGCATTATGAATTTTTTTAACAATTTCAATTTTCTGCAATAATTATTTTATTTGATGGAATTTGTTCGCAAATCATATTCATTAATTTTGAGAATGAAAACAAATTTCGAAATTGTTTACAACATTGGCTTTTTAGCTCACCTGAGCTGAAAGCTCAAGTGAGCTTTTCTGATCACATTTTGTCTGTCTGTCTGTCTGTCTGTCTGTCTGTCTGTCTGTCTGTCTGTCTGTCTGTCTGTCTGTCTGTCCGTCCGTCCGTCCGTCCGTCCGTCCGTCCGTCCGTCCGTCTGTCTGTCCGTAAACTTTTCACATTTTCAACATCTTCTCCAGAACCACTGGGCCGATTTCAACCAAACTTAGCACAAATCACCCTTAGGCAAAGGGGATTCAAAGTTGTGAAAATTAAGGACCACGCTCTTTTTAAAGGGGAGATAATTGGCAATTATTGGAAAATTTTGAGAAATTTTCAAAAATCTTTTTCTCAAGAACCATTTGGCCAGGAAAGCTGAAACTTATGTGGAAGCATCCTCAGCTAGTGTATATTCAAAATTGTGAAAATCATGATCGCCGGGGGTAGGGTGGTGCCACAATGGGGGGTCAAATTTTTACATAGGAATATATAGAGTAAATCTTTAAAAATCTTCTTCTCAGAAACTAATCAGCCAGTAAAGCTAAAACTTTTGTGGAAGCATCCTCAGCTAGTGAAGAATCAAAGTTGTGAAAATCATGACCCCCGGGAGTAGGGTGGTGCCACAATGAGGGGTCAAATTTTTACATAGGAATATATAGAATAAATCTTTTAAAATCTTCTTCTCAGAAACTAATCAGCAAGGAAAGCTGAAACTTTTGTGGAAGCATTCTCAGCTAGTGTAGAATCAAAGTTGTGAAAATCATGACCCCCAGGGTAGGGTGAGGCCACAATGGGGGGTTGAATTTTTACATAGGAATATATAGAATAAATCTTTTAAAATCTTCTTCTCAGAAACTAATCAGCAAGGAAAGCTGAAACTTTTGTGGTAGCATTCTCAGCTAGTGTAGAATCAAAAGTGTGAAAATCATGACCCCCGGGGGTTGGATGGGGCCACAATAGGGGTTGAATTTTTACATAGGAATATATAGAGTAAATCTTTAAAAATCTTCTTCTCAGAAACTAAACAGCCAGGAAAGCTGAAACTTATGTGGAAGCACCCTCAGCTAGTGTAGAATCAAAGTTTGTTCAAATCATGACCCCCGGGAGTAGAGTGGTGCCACAATGGGGGTCAAATTTTTACATAGGAATAGATAGAGTAAATCTTAAGAAATCTTCTTCTCAGAAACTAATCAGCCAGGAAAGGTGAAACTTATGTGGAAGCATCCTCAGCTAGTGTAGATTCAAAGTTTTGAAAATCATGACCCCCGGGTGTAGGGTGGTGCCACAATGGGGGGGGGGGCAAATTTTTACATAGGAATTTATAGAGTAAATCTTTAAAAATCTTCTTTTCAGAAACTAATCAGCAAGGAAAGCTGAAACTTATGTGGAAGTATTCTCAATAAGTGTAGATTTAAAGATGTGAAAATCATGACCCCTGGGGGTAGGGTGGTGCCACAATGGGGATCGAATTTTTACATAGGAATATATAGAGTAAATCTTTAAAATCTCTAAAACTAAGTAGCTAGGAAAGGTAAAACTTATGTGGAAGTATCCTCAGGTAAGGACTAGGTAGAATTAAGTTTGTTCAAATCATGATCCCCGGGGGTATGATGGGGTCACAACGGGGAGGGGGGAGGGAGACAAATTTTTGACATAGGAATATATGGAGAAAAATCTTCTACAAAACCATTTGTCTAGAAAATCTCTAACTTTAGTGAAAGCAACCTTAGGTAGTGTAGATTCAAATTCGTTAAAATAAAAATCTTGAGGAGTAGGGTGGGGCCACATTCAGGATCCAATTTTACAAAGGAAAACATTTTTAATTCACAAAAACTGAAATGTTATAATATATATGGTTTTACTTATATGCAAACATTTTGCCAAATTGTGATTCTTTAAAATTGTTAAGACTTTTGCCCCTGGACGATTCTTGGGCCTCACAAGGGGTTCAGAGTTTGATGTAGGTTTATATCCCATGTATAAACAATTGTCTAGGATCTTGTTGAGAACTGCGATGCTCAACATGTGATATGAATATAAAATCATCCTGTTAAAAAGGGGACTTGATTATAAACATAAGAATATCTACATGTATTACTACATTGTCCAGATATTTTGTATTATGTCGATCTCCATTAAGCTGATTTTATCATGCCTATTGTTGCTCAGGTGAGCGGTGTGGCCCATGGGCCTCTTGTTTACATAGCAATATTATAATTTTATCAATACATTGCTGAAATCAGCACTTCAAATTTTGAAGTTTTTGATTCTAAATATGAACAAAATGTGATGGCACATAAAAAATTGTCAATGAATTTTTAAAAAAAAATTCATATATCAAAGAGAGATACTACAATAGGAATCACCCCTACCCCCTATTCTGGAATTATGACCTTTTGTGACAAAGTCTGTTTGGAACCATAAAAAAAGTATTGCATTATTTAGATTTATCAATTATCATGAACAGATCATTATCAGAATATATATCTGATTATATTAACCGCTTATGATTTTGTATATTTACATTTCTAAAATTAAAAATGTTTAATTTCCACCAGCTCATGTTTTGACATAGACTACTTTAGAGCCTTTAGTACGGGAAAAATATCTGTCAAATCCTGTATGACGTCATAATGAATAAATGACATCATAGCATCATACATTTAAATCAATTATGACATCATAATAGAGTTACCACATCAAAGCATCATTGCAATGATAGTCACGTGATACGTGTCCTGTGTCCCCTTAATAATGAAGGTGGGGGCCATAAAAGTTCTGCAGACTGAACACGCTATCACTTGATTCAATCTGTTCAGTAAATGTTTATGTTGTCTCTCCTTCAATTCTTCTACTAACAAGATGGTTTATTTATAGGTGGTGATAGTAAGAAGAAGAAACATGATGTGTTTAATCCCTATGCTTCATTACAAGGCAAGGGAAACCAAAAGGTAGGAAGCTTGACATGGTTTATTTAATGTGATATATTCTGATGCTAGTTTGTTTTATCACTGTTCTAATATCTGTGTTTTGATTGGTTCTATATCAGTTGTACTGATATCTACGTACTGTGGAATCATTTTTAATGGTGGGGGTCAATGATTGTGGGTAGCCAAAATTTTCTTGGTTCATGGGGACGTAATTCCGTCCCCACGAAGCAAGTTCTATTTTGTAAATAAATATTAAACATATGCTTGCATGTACACTCATGGGGATGTAAATTCATGGGCAAGGGTTACCCACGAAAGCCACGAACATTGGTCCCCCACGAACAATGATGATTCCACAGTAAACAATTAAATGAGTTTTTCTGATATCTACATAAGTTCTGATATCAAATCTGTTGTTTTACTATTTGATAAATTGTTCTGATATCAAATTTGTTTTTCTGATATTTGATAACTTGTTCTGATATCAAGCCAGTTCTGAAATCTATTTAAGTTCATGTGATATCCAATCAGTTGTTCTGATATTTAATAAATTGTTCTGATATCAAATCTGTTTTTCTGATATTTGATAAATTGTTCTGATATCAAGCCAGTTCTGAAATCTATTTAAGTTCATGTGATATCCAATCTGTTGTTCTGATATTTGATAAATTATTCTGATATCAAATCAGTTTTTTCTGATATTTGATAAATTATTCGGATATCAAATCAGTTTTTCTGATATTTGATAAATTGTTCTGATATCAAACCAGTTCTGCAATCTATTTAAGTTCTTCTGTTATCAAATCATTTGTTCTGATATTTGATAAATTATTCTGATATCCAGTCAGTTATTTTGATATTTGATAAATTGTTCTGATATCCTATCAGTTGCTCTGATATTTATCACTGGTACTAGTAATTGTTATGATGTCTAATAAGTTGTCAGACATAATGTCATTAATTGAGTTGTTCTGATATCTCGCCAGTTCTGATTTTTAAGCAGTTGTTTTGATATTGCTTGGATATCATATCAGTTCTTATATATGATATCAGTTGTTGGGATGCATTGTTCTGGCAATTTTAAAGCAAAAATATCTGTATTTAATTTAAATGTTCTGATATTTTAAAATTTATGTTAGAAAACCCACATTTTTGTATGTTGTTTTTTTTTTATCTCCATTTTCTATTATCAAGATATTTCTTTTCTTTTCATTATTGTAATTAATGATAATGTAGGAAATTCTGATTTGTTTTAACTCAGAAATGATTCATTATTATTTGTATAAATTATTATTAATTAAGCTAATCAAATCCTTTTGAAGGTTGGTAGATCCAATCAATCATTTGCCAGATCACAGAAAAGTCACAGCTATAAACAAGATGGAAAAGGAGGAAAACAGAACAGCTGGCCCAAAAAGAAATAAAAGCACACAGGGGGACAACACAACAGCCTATGTGATGGACACTTGATCATTTCTCATTAAAAAACATAGTTTAAAAAACCATGTTACTTGTGGTTTAATTGGGTTTTCACAATTCAGATATTTTGTTTAGATGTTGTTCTGATAACAGTTTTTTCCAATTAAAATATGCTGATAAAAAATCATAAAGGTTTGGATTTACAAAAAGGTTTCCGTAAATTGAAAAGATGAAAATAAAAATCTACAATGAAAAAAGATTGATCTATTCTTAAGGCATACATTTAATTAAATGTATGGCATTATGTTAATACAGTAATTTTTTTGGAAAGTGATTGATATGAATTTGTTATTAACTTTCTAACAATTAGACCATAGAACTTGTTGAACCCCCTAGCTTCTAGTAGATGCGGGAATATCAGTTGGTGGGGTTCATTTTGTCTGTCTGTCTGCATCAGGTGTCCACTAAATGACATTGAACATTGTCT
Source organism: Magallana ariakensis (assembly GCA_020458035.1). Taxonomy (NCBI): domain Eukaryota; kingdom Metazoa; phylum Mollusca; class Bivalvia; order Ostreida; family Ostreidae; genus Magallana; species Magallana ariakensis. Next base: position 51,151,975 of record CM035819.1, read on the forward strand.
AATCTAGGACTTACAGGGTTATGTTGGCCTATATGATACACCAGGGCCTGTTTGTAAAATAAAACGGGTGTAAGCGTCAAAGAGGCCTCGACACTACGAGCTGGATCTGTAATGTACAGGTTGAATAGGGAAAAAGATGTATTATTTACGTCACAGGCAGTTATTGACAAACACTACAACAAACCGTTGTTGTCTAACGGAGAGCGGGAATGATGGATAGTTCTTTGTTTCAATTTCTACACCTCCAAGTGTCAATGTGCTTAAAATAATAACGGAGTAAAGATAAAAATCGGATCATTACGCACTATTCTCTTTTGAGAAGTGGACAGGCATAGCCTACATCCACTTCAAGTGGATGTAGGCTATGCCTGTCCACCACTCAAAAGAGAATACATTACGCACAGCCACTGTGAGCCGCTCATCACCTGTATACTGTAGTTATCTTTGATGTGTGTGTTGTGGTCCTTTCAATTATAAGTTTTATTAGCGATTGAAATTCACACACACAAAAAAACTTCCTGCCTCTTCACGGGTTGGGGACTTTCCCTTCATGTTTGAAATTCAGAAAGTTTCGATTTTGATTAATCGAGACGTTGCGTGATTCAGTAGTTTTTATCGATTTTTAGTGAACAAATATTCTGTAAAATTTTGTAATTAAAACGCACGTGTGCTCGCATATATGACTCTAAACCGGAAACCCGCTTGATAAAGGATTTTATATTAATAGTGTATCAAACCTATCTGATTAATGCTTAACCGCTGGCACTAGCTTCAAAGGGTGACAGCAAAAAAGTTGTCACAGAAATATAAGAAATTCAAGCTCGGCGGTGAAATGGTTGCCAACAAATATTTTCAATGCATTTGTTCTTTATGCAAAAAGAAAAATTAGTATGAAAATTAAAAGTAATTTGCTTTGGTGGTCCAGAACATATGATCATGTTTGTGAGGGAAATATATTTGCGAGTTTTCACAATAACTTTTAAAGTATTACTAAGCTGTTTACAAGTTTCCAAAATAAAAAAAAAAAACATGTGTTGCACTGTTTTGATTTAAAGTTCTATGCAGTTTTAGTATTGGTATCTTTTTGGCAGGAATTATTATCTTTATATCTCAATCTACCTCCAATCAAACCTGTAACCACCTGTACCTCAGTATTTCTTTCATCAAATATTGTAAATTATTGTGATCATTATTAATTAGAATGGTTTTTTTTATACGTAGATGTAAATTATCTTGAGGTTCGTTTTGGTGATTTTGTAATAATGACAAACTGTTACTTTTTCGTCTCAATATTTCAAGAAAATGTTGATGTTCTTTCTCATTGAATATCATAAATCGACAAGCCTTATTAAACAATTGCCATATACGCTAACTGTTTAGTACGTGTTAGATATTTCATCCCGAGACAAGAACTCATTTGAATTTCTTAAGCTTATTAACATGACATGATTATCAACAACAGTGAATATACTAATGAATTAACTACAAATGAGGTGGATGACTTTTTAAAGCCATTAAAAAAAGATAGACAGCATCTTTCATTCTAATGATCTGATGATGTAGAAAAGGTAGATTGGAGGGGAAGAGGAAAGAGATAAGGGTGCGTCAGGCAGCCGGTACGTGTACATCCGACCACTTGCGGTGAGACCCCAATGGGAGGGCGGGGTTGATAGCACCTGTCACAGATCTAGATAAAACGCCCTGTGAAGAGACCAATTCAAGAGAACACGATTAAAAAAAGGGAATTTAGTATGCGCATTTTTAAAACAGATAAAAAATTACTCTTGGTCTATTTTTGTAACAGAAAGTACAAGTTTTAAATTACATAATTTTTATCACCTGAAAAATTAATTTGCGCGTGTTTTTTAATCTATTTATCAAGGTTTGTACAATAACACGTGCTGGTTTTATGTGTACTGCAATTAATCAAAAGATTGTTATTGCCGCTTTTGAAAAACAAAAACGAAGTTGGAAGATGAAGAAAAGGTTTGTAATTTTTAAAAGAATCGTTTGTAACATAGTAATACAAGTACATATGAATTCGAATAATAATTGTTTTTGCAAACTGAGCAATTTTGCAATTTATGAAATTTAATTTTAAAGAAAAGTAAGTGAATGTTTTGTTTGTTAACTTTTTATTTGATAAGTTTAATTTTTCTTCATATTTTTGTAACATAAAATTAATAATCTTTAAAGCCATGCAAACCTGAAAATTAACCTTCCCATTTATGATGAAACCGACATCTAGATCAGGGGATGTCAAAAGAGTGACAGTCCATCGTATTTCACTCAAATTAAATAGAGCAGAAACGTCAATCAAACATGTTAACACTCACAGAATGATCAATATTTAATATAACAAAAATAAATAAATTAGAAACAGGCTTTACAGCGCTTAACACATCTGGTGTAAACCACAGGAACTTGACATTCAGACTTTGCTGTCTCTTCATAATTCTAATCACATTCCTTTGACCTCTCGGGTCATGGGCAATGAACCGTGTCAAATCGTCTCGGGTCATGGGCAATAAACCGTGTCATCCTTATACGATCACCAAAACCGGACAAGAATGTGGATTAACTTAATCCTTTTTTTAAATTTTGCTTTATATGTCCTCAGGCCAATAAATCTCGATGTCTTGACAAATGCAGTTTACTAGGATGATTGGTTAACTGAATTGTTTACTTACAGTAAAAGTCGTGCATGATGACGGTCAGTTTATAGTTTTTACGAAAATAAAAATGGAAGTTGTAGCATCTTTTAATTATGATATGAACTAGGCACATACCGTACTATGTATACTCCTAGCAAAATGTCCTCAAGTTCTGTAGATAACAAGTAAGATATTTCAATTGAAATAATGTGTCAACTCTAATAAAGCCAACACATTTTTTGGTCGACACTATAATAGATGTGTATTGTATTGTTCGTGATGGTTAAATCATAACGCCCTATTTGTCAGGAACAGGATTTTCAGTTCAGAGGTATGGATGCATTTTTATGTGTCATAATACGATGACGTGGTCTATTAATAAATTTAATTTAGCTGTAATTGAGTGTGCTCTTTACCAAAAGGACGTTATTCCTGCGAAATGAAAGTACAAGTAGTCTGTTATACTTCATCGTATGAAATAAGTGCAAATAAGTACATGTATTAAATACTTCCTATGCTTCCTCGCTTCAATTTTGAATGGTGCGCTAAACATTTACTGCACATGTTCCTATACACGTATCTTGTTATATGTAACTTCATGACAAAAATATGGGGAAGCAAATGTCATAAATTTCTAAATAACATCATGTATAAGAACATTTCCTATATTTCATCAGAAAATCATTTTATCTTTATCCTCAATCTCTATAACGACAGGAGGAAATAGATATATTCAGCTTAAACCAGTTACGAAGGTTTGATGGTCAACAACTCACCCTTTAGATCTGTAAAATTTAAATATGATTTTGTTCTGCTGTAAACTCTTAATATGATTTTGTTCAGCTGTAAACTTAAAATATGATTTTGTTCAGCTGTAAACTAAGTTACTTTTAATATGATTTTATTCAGCTGTAAACTTTTTTCAGCTGTAAACTTTTATTATGATTTTGTTCAGCTGTAAACTTTTGTTTAGTAAAGAAAAATTCCGAATATTTTAGCTTTGAAATTTGAATATTTTTCATTTATCTTTATACCGAGCTCTTCTTCTCATGGAGATAAATATAGACTCAAATTGGTCCCGACCATCCATCCTTCTTAATTTGTCAATTGGCCTTTCTACTGCGTCGTACGTATCTTGTAAGGGGTGCAGGATATTATCCACACTATAAGATAGCATAATCATTTTACATATACTGTGAAATCATCATTGTTCGTGGGGGACCAATGTTCATGGCTTTCATGGGTAACCCTTTTCCACGAATTTACATACCCATGAACGTATATATATATATATATATATATATATATATATATATATATATATATATATATATATATATATATATATATATATATATATATATATATATACAACCATTTGTTTAATATTCATTATCATTATCCCGAACTTGCTACCAACGAACGTAGGTCCCCACAAACCATGCAGAAAAGTTTTGGCTACCCACGAACATTGACCCACACGAAGAAAAATGATTCCACCGTATAAGATAATTATGAAAATAGTTTGAAAAATATCCAGAAATATTCAGATACATAAGGTGTGATGACCTAATATTTGACATTGAGTTATTCTCCAAATTTTCATACACAGATGTAACTATACAATGACTTTGATTTATTTCTACGGCCTCGGGTTCGTGTCCTCAAAAAACTCCTGTTAATTAGTTAATGTCCATTTTCTTTTTTAAAGCGTTTTTTTTGGGGGGGGGAGGGTGAGTGATCTGTGCTTTGTAAATAAACGTCCTATTTTGAAGACAAAATGGCCAAAAACAAGTGTCCAATAATTATTTGGCAGGAGTGTTTATATACGTGTTGGCAAAAATGATACGCATTAAATTCCAAAATTTATACTTTCATATTTGGTGGATAATGGATGAAAGACTAAAATATTTCTGAAATTAATTACGGAAGAATGAGACAACTCCAGTTTTTGAATTATAAATTCCGAAAATATTAAGTAGTGGTTTTCAAAAATATTACGTACTCTCATCAATGCATATTGATATCTCAAAGTGTCCACCTTCAATGAAATTGATGAAACCGCGTTAACATGACTGGGCAATTAACAGCACAGCGAATGCAATTGACTGTCACATTCAAGCACATTTCGTTCATATCGAGACGTCACAGGGTTTTTTTTTTTGGGGGGGGGGTCGTTTTTTGCTGGATTTATTTATGTATTTTTTTTTTTTTGGTCTATTGCCATCGTTGTTGTTTTTATCATGGAATCTAATTGGCGTGTCAATTGACTGGTTCATTCACGCGGAAAATGCAATTTTGCGCTACACCTTATACACTAAATAGAGGGATTGATATGCTTGGGGGTTAGAATTGGATATATGACCTTTTATATCACTCTTGTAAATGTAATACATTATATCAGTGTTATAAATTCATGATACATTTGTTTTGCAATTTAGGACACGTTTCTCAATTTTAGATAACTTTTTCCATGAATTTGTTATTGATTTACTACTACTTTCACTTTGTACGTTGACAAGCTTTCTTGCAAAAAATCAGGGTACCTTACCAGGCATTTGTATGCAATTTCCTTATTGAAAATACACTTGAATTAGTGATAAACAAAATTTTTGGCATGAATATATATATATATATTTAATATTTTAATCATTTTAAAAATGATAATAATTTGATTTGGTATATCATCAGGCCGTTGAAAATTTGAAAAAATAATTATTATTTTTCGAGGAACGTGTCGTCTGTCTGACCTTAAAATTACTGACGCTTTATCTGTTTTTCTTTTGCATTAAGTAAACTTAACATGATTAATTCTTTCTTTGAAAAAAAAATAATAACCCGTGAACATAGAACATGCAGCATATTTCATTTTCATTACTGGCCGCAAGAGGGCGATTGGTATATACATGTATTATATATAATATGAAATTAATCAAAGTACTGAAAGAACTGGAAAGCGGTTAGTAAGCTTAAGCTTGTTGTCAAGTTGCTGGGCTTATTGGCATGAATATTTCATATTTGGGTACTGTAGAGTTCCCATACAAGCTCAGGAAAAATCAACATTTTAGTGTAAGACAAGCCAATATCCCCCTTTCCTGGAATACCAAAGTGTTTTATCAAAATAACAATTTAAAGGTATATATGGCGTATTTGGAGTACAATTTTTGACATGAGTTTGAGTAAAAATATACATCATGCTTCTTATAATAAGACGTTTCACAAACTCTAGGTCGATAAAACTTGTTCTTTCTTTAGTTATTTGTCTCTAAACTCTTTGCTAAACGTCTGATGAATATTAATGTTATCCGCCATTTATAACGCCACTTAGAATAGTTTGTATACAAATTAGAATAACGTTTTTCATGTATTAAATTAGATAATTCTTATATCAGATGATACTCGAAGCATTATTATTCCGATATTTATTAATGTAGAACGATATAAATTGTTAATTATGTCAATGAAATTGATGTGTAATAAAGATGAAACACGATTTTAGCATCATCGACACGGTAAACGAAGTAAATACCCCTCTCCCTGAGGGATGCATGAACTGAGAGTGTTTAATATTCATTCTTTATTCAAAAATTCCCCTAAACGAAAATCTACTTGTGGTTTATAACTTATAAAGTAAAGACACGGAACACATGGAGCACGAACCTGACTAGCAAAACCCATACAACTTCATGATGGAAAATTTTCATTCGGCTTTAATTCCTATTCCATCAATCTACATGACGATCTTCCCTTTGTTCCTATCCTTGTCAGTATGTCTCTTTTTTCTTTCCTTGCCAAATCTGTCAAACTAAACGGTGTACCCCTCTTTTCCGTCGTCGCCATTGTTGTTAATAGACCGAGATGGGTGTCACGTTACCAATTTAAGGCGGGGTTATTTAAATCTTTTGTATTTTTTACCGGCACGTAAAAAAATGAAATATAATTTTTTTTATTTCTTGTATCTTTGTTATTCGATTGACTTATACAGCGTAATTTATGTGACAGTCCTATCTTTAAATAAAGTAATGAAGCAAATAATCAGATCTTTATTACTGTTATTCATTAAAAATACGCCATTTATACCTTTAAAAGATTGTGCTGAGTAAAACACTACATTGTGAATTAATCAAATCATATTTCGGGTCGGATAACATAAATACTAAAAACCAAAATATGGAAACCAAGTTTGAACACACATAGTACCGAGTTCAAAACTGCATATTAAATTAATCAAAGAATCTTTCAAGTCGGTTACCATAAAATATAATCACACCACTATTAAAAAAAATCGCGATTTTAAAAAAAATAAAAAAGAGATAAAATTATTCACCATTCATATTAGCTGCAGGTCTGTAGCTCCCGGTCTAAAAAAAATTCGGATGGACGACCTGGGAGCTACAGTGCCACCCATTGAAAAAATTGTGTATTTATTGCGCAGAGAAATGGTGTTTAAAAGACTATCCGAGGCAAGTAAATAGACGATATCAGTAGTAAATTGCATGAAGAATTTAATGGTACTAATTGTTTTCACAGAATTTGCGTATAAATAAAGTTAATCAGTCCAAAACTAGCGCAAGTTTTTCTGCGCATTAAATATACAATTTTTTCAATGGGTGGCACTGTAGCTCCTAGGTCGTCCATCCGAATTTTTTCAGACCGGGAGCTACAGACCTGCAGCTACATTCATATAGGTAATCACCTGTGCGATCCGTCACAAAACACATCTAAATGCATTTTATAAAAATGATTCATCATAGGTAGCGCTTTGACTAATCTTGTTGCTTACATGACATAAAGCGTTTATCGTATCTATGCTAACCGCTAAAAAGTAGCTGTGCGTTTCTGTGGAGCTATTATGAACGTCTAGTTTAACTAGACACATTGTCTTTTTGTCCAAATAGAGCGTGCAAATTCTTAAACAATATTATTTAAAAAAAAAAAAAAAAATTATAAAATAAATATTGGGTTCCTTTGCACGCCCATATTTCTCATGTTATAATTTTAAATTTGATCTTTTTCATTTTAAATATTTTTTTGTTTAGAAAAACAAATGATAAGCGGTTGTTCTTTTGACGCCTACGTCATTTTTTCTTGTTCTAGATTGTATCAGAGTGGATTTGAACCTTTTACCATTCAGCCACATTGCGAAAGAATAAGTGCTTGGCCGAAAAAGCTGTAGCTTAATTTTACATGAACTAGAATTTTCATTGTAACCCCATTCTCTGCCTAAAAGAACTAAACAAGAATTGCTTACCAAATACATGTACATGATTTAAAAGAAAAGAAAAAAAAATGAAACGAAAAAAGAAAATCCAAATTCCTACTGCGTTGGTACAAGTAGGTTGATCAACCGTTCTTTCCTGTCAAACATTATTACTTCTATTTTTACGACAAAAATGACAAAATATTTCCACAAAAATATAGAAATCGCTAACCTACACAGACCAAGAAATAAATTTATGTCTTTGCCACACAATGCAGGTTAATAAGGTCTAATTTAATCCAGACACACAAAAAACTGAGCCAAGAAGTGATAGGGAGTCGTGTCGGAGATGACAGTGTCGATAAATGATATGGTATACTAATTATTTCTGTGTAGAATGGCAAATAGGAGAAAAATATGACAAGAACAAAGGACGGCAGATCATCATAACGACCCATTCAGGCGTGCGGGACTCGATCCTTGCCGGTCTTTAGTTCTCTGGTTGAAGAGAAGAGAGACTGGGACTCACTCTGGTGCCGTCTTACAGAAAGTCATCAATGTTCAAACTTATTTAGGAATTTTAATTATTTTGGCTAGCCTCCGTAGATGACCAGGTATGTACCGCTTATTTTTGTTACTGAAATAGACACGGTCTTTTGGAATAGAACTCGTTATAGTGTCCCTACTTTAGAAAACCAATTTCAAATGGTTAAAAATGAGAAAGATAAATTATTAACACTTAAGGGATAGAGTTTAATTTATTGTAAATATTAGCATAAGATTAAGATTTGATATATTATTTACGGTCCAGGTAATTAAAGTAGAATGACCTTAAAATAAGGAGATCCTACCAAATGGAAACAGTCTTTATGAATGCAAAATTTATAACAAGTGAATTATTCTTTGAAAAATTTGGTATTGAGATGAGGTCAAAGAAAATCAATTCTGTTAATTTCGATGAAGAAAATAGTAAATGATAATATTGTTTCCTGTGTACACTGATCTGTTCACTTTGTGTTAGTATTTAATTATGTATAGCGAATGAATTCTTTTTTTTTTTTAAGCCATCGGTGTTATTGCTACAAAATCATGCCATAATTAATTGACAGCTTTGATTTTATAGCCATCACGGCAGGGCGTTTTTCTTATTCTGGTGATTTATTTACATTCCCTGAAAGGCATACACAATCTTCGTAAAATGTAACGCAGCGGTTAGACGCAGTCTTATATTGTCACTGTTGTAAATAATAAGCATTTAATATCATTCTCACAGTGGGTTAATTGAAATATAAAACGACGTTCGTTGGACAGTTAACTAAACTTGAACATGACATCCCGACAACTCTCCTAATCACCACAGCAACAACTGTCACGTGGCATTTTCATCACCTATGGTGACAGTCAATGGCTATCGTGAACTCTCGCTCGGCCACGCTGCACTATCAAAACGAGTTAATGATAAGATTTGCATAATAAGGCGATCGAGCAGGGCGCCGTGTAACACTGTTTTTATGGACACTTTGTCAGTGCCTGCTTTACGTGCATTGATGTATTACTTCTATATCTCCATATCGATGGCGACCTCACATGCTACACAGTCAATGGGGGAACTTAACAGTGCCAAAGTATGGGACTTCATTAGAACCTGCATATATCATTGGCTTGACCAGTCCCCAATTGCGGTTAGACCGTGATCACCATCTAACAGTATTCAACGTGTGGGTGTATAATTTATTGCAAAACAGCCAGTTCTCTTGAAAAAATAGTTTATAGGAGGACACTCAATTCCCATTTCTGTATAAACAACTGTATGCTAATAAGGACAAATGAAGACTTTTTTTTATGTAACATACAAGTCTTGTAGAATTCTAGAGTTAATTAGCAAAAACACATTTAGAAACCCCTTTTCTAATTACTTGAGACTAAAGCCGACACTTTATGTATTTTACATAAATTATACCAGAGAAACATTTTGGTAATTGTAGCCAAGGATATGTCCAGCCAATGGAAAGTCACAACTTCAATGTTTTTGTATAAATTTAAATTAATAACACACACAAGACAAATGTTCCTATTAGATTTGATTCACGTTATTGCCACATTCGTGTATTTTTACGAGTTCCGTGCTTCGTGTCTGTAGATTAATTCTAACATCACCCAAAACGAATAATTCCAAATTTTGGCGTTAGCAAGGGTTGTTTACTCTCTCGTTATTTTTTAACATTAAATGGGTCGAATTGTTCAAGATGAATTTTGTTTCTCATTGAAAATTGATTATGTTTAGGATGAAAGGATTACATTATTGGAATAATTTTTTGTTCACTAATCATCTTCCCGATAAAGTAAATTTATCTTTACAGATATTTAACTTTTTTTAACCGTCCGATAATAAAAGTCAACTCGAGCCCATTTATTTTGTTTTGTAACAAATACATGCCTTGGTCATAACCTTCTGAATCGTGCAAATATCCAAAGACGTAGGCGCCTGATTAAGTCAACAAGTGTGCTTGTCGTGTATTATAGCAAAATTCGCCATTTTATTGAGGTCAAGGGTCACACTTCCCGCCTTATTAGCAATAAGTAGCGCGTCATTGTTGTTTATGAGTGATGATCGGCAGTGGAATCACAGTAAGATGGCGCAGATATAAAACTACACATTCTAACCATATTAAATAATCTACTTTGTGACATCATAAAAACATGCAAATGTAAGAATATCATTCATCCGTCGTCAGTGGGTTTCCTTTTAACAAACATGGAAAAGGAAATCCGAGAATTACTTGATAGTTTATACTGGGAACGAACCTCCAACTTAAATGCCTAAACTTCTTTAAGACCCACAGGCGATACTTCTGAACATGAATACAGGTGCATGCATTGATATAACAATTATTATACAATTCACTTCTCCAAATTACCTAAAGACCTGGAAAAATGTATGCAAATAAAAAAAACACTTGTTTGTGCTTCGTTAGGACCCTAATGTTAATTACATTCATTATTACGATGATCTGTACATTTGAATGAGGGCGATGTCTTGTATTTGACACTTAGAGAACATCATTAACATCGGGACCTGCATGTTTGTTACGCAATGCGCCTGCCATAGTCACTTTATCCAGTCCTTCATTGCCGACCAATTGGATCTTCTTTCAAGATAAAATAAAAATGACGGAATGCTTTTTAAGGGTTCTTCAGAAGATCTCTGAGTTCAGCTCAATTTCAAATGTTCAAGAAATTAACAATATGCAAACTTACATTGTAATAATCAAGACATGTATTCGAATTCCTATTGTACCCTTATTCCATATACACATTATGTGCGTAATAAATGTCCATGGATCGATTATGTAATTCGTCGATTTAAATTTTATTAAAGATGTAAAAAAAAAATAAAAAGAACAAATGAAAAGCAAGCAGCAAATAATTAATTTCTTTTTCTTTGCAGGATTTCCCTTTTATTTTTTCAGAGAAAAATTCATTGAACAGACAGTTATACACAAAATAAATTCTTCGAAATTGTTCTTAAAGAAACTACATGTAATTTATAAGCGACCATTCTTACTCGCCCTAGATTCACTTGAAACAAAAGAATTTGATATGTAATCATGTAAAGAAACTGTTTAGAAAGAAAACATATCGACATTTTATTATTTTAAGATTATATGTAGAGGTTTACTACGGTGTGATTTCCATTGTGATAAAAAAAGGGAAAGGGAGGCTTTTGTGTACTTGTAGAAGTCACCCCCCCCCCCAAAAAAAAAGAAAAAGAAAAAAAATATATCTAAAAACAAGGAAAGAAAACAAAATCCAGTTAAAAACAAGCATTTCAACTATTGAACCAGCTATCGCTATCGTTGTTAGGTTTGGCGTATATAGAAAAGTTCAAGGGTGTAACGCTTGATGCTTATATTCATCATAGCTATGAAGTTGAAGGACAAAGAAAATGTCACAGAAAGGTCTCATTTGTGTTTAGTATTCAAAAAGAAACATTCTGTTATACCGTATTTCACATAAATCAACATTTTTAATCTTTAGTACTCAACATGTACTCCACATTGTATATTACATAACGTTAGAATTGTCCTTTCTGATATATTTCATTTTATCAAATAAAATATACAACATGACTACTTTTGTATATTTTATTTGATAAAATGAAATATATTAGAAAGGACAGAATCCAGACCATAATTTAAGGGGGTGGGTGTTACATTTCACCATGACCTCAGGTTATATGCAGCGAATTTTTAAATGTAAATGTGCATTGTATTTATTGATTGGTCGGATAATTTTCAAAAAGTTTCAGTGCCACAGACAGTTATGATTAGATTGCCTGCACTGTTGCCTGACACAGAGCCAATAAAAGATTTCCCGTCCAGTAGAAGAAATGGACAAGCTTTGGGCGTGTCCATAAAAAGTTGTGTTTGGTTGCCTACTTCCAAGGCCAAATTAGTATTCTACGGGAGTAAATCGCCATGCCCCACTTCCTACTCCTCAATGATCGTCAAAACAATAATCAACAAACTATTGAATTCCAAACGAGCAACAACACCGAAAAATGTAAATAAGTTGTTCGGCCTGAAGTTTTTTTATCTCTTGGTGCAGCCCAAGTGTTCGATACTAGGGCGAGCCAACTACGTACCGTGTTCAGTCTAGCGTGAGAAAAATAGCCTATAGGACAGCCACACAGTGGTTTTTTGCATAATTTATATAGAATTCCATATAAATATGAAAGCAGGATGTCAAACGATTTCTTAACTAAAACTTTGTGAAATCCACACGTTAAACTGAAATCCAGGTGACTTTAAAGACATTACAAGACATGACGAATATGCGGTAGAGTTGAGACTGATTTAACTATTTTTACCTTTCTTAATTTATTTTATCGTTCGTTTTTCAGAATGTCCTTTCATCACAATCTACTATATTTGTGTTATATAAGTGTTCTGACAATTGGATTAGCTTCTGCCAGATTAAAACGAGGATATTATCCCAATCTAATTGACTTCTGTGCTAACGATGAAGTGTATGTGGGGATTCCGTGGAACTGTCACGGATACCTCCATTGCCAGAATGCCAACGGCTTAAAGATGCCCTTCTGGATCGACTGTCCCGCCTCGCTATACTACAACTACGGCAGTAAAACTTGCACCTGGCCCCAGAACGTCAGCCAACCGTGTCCAAGTACCGGAGGTGAGTACAAGTACAATAGACCTGCTGAATATAAATCTTGCCTAATTTTTGCACTGTCAGGAAAGTAAATTTATTTTGGTATTGAATTGTATGTGAAACTCAACCATCGAATATCATAGATCCTTTTATGGTAGTACTGGTGCATATGTCCCTGTACATTTTTCTTGTTCTTATCACCCTAAGCATTGAACAGTTTTGCTCTCTTGGCGTTTGAAGATAGTGTTGCAATGCTCTGGTATGCATTGCAGATTGTTAATTACTGTCTTTTAATTCAAAAGAAAAAAGACGTCATATGCTCTATTAATGCATAATTTAATAAAAAAAATTTTTTTTTCTCAATTGTGTAACCACGCATTCTCAAACGGCGTCGGGCTGTGTCAAAGTGTTAGGCGAATTAATTATTTTGTAATTAAATTTTGATTTGATAAAAGTTGACTGCTTTCAAGTTCTGTTCTTATCTGTCACACATTATCTCAAAATGCTCAGCTTTTGTCACTTGTCAAAATATTACATCGCATGCAATTTGATTCTAGAATGATGCAAATGACTAACATAGAGAAAACTTTTGCATAAAAATGTAAATATAATTGTATTTTGAAATGGACAAATCTTTTCATAGAATTAAGAATTATCAACAAGCTCTCAGATCTTTTATAGACAAATGATTTTTACAATGAAATATAAGATGTTCCCCCTTCAACATATCACGTCTGCTTGTTATTTACATAGGTGCTCAAAGCAATATGAGCTGTATTTTTTATAAATTTATTTTGCTGCAAAAACCTGCCAGTATGATAAGTCTGCATGTAACTTTTTTGTCAGAAGAAAGATTTCTCTTAAAAAGAATATATAGCAGATCAATTTTTGTACAGGACGACAATAATCAATTTTGCTCTAATTAAGGCTTCTAAACGGCCTTTCCTACTAAAATATAGCTAACATAAATTTAAAAACTATGATATTTTTTGTCCATTTAGTAGAAAATAACATTTTCAAAAAAAAAATTTCAACATGCAGCTCATATTGCTTCAAGGAGGTCGTCAAATTACTTATCAGATATACCTTAAAATCTTATGTACCGGTATGTGATTTTATGTACCGGTATATGATTTTATGTACCGGTATATGATTTTATGTACCGGTATGATTTTGGAGCTATAAAGGATTACATGTATTTAGTATTATCATGTATTTAATTTTCCAACGTCTATTCCTGCGATAACACTACGAATTGATTTTGTAATGAATATAGTCCAATGTATTTCATAAATGACTATTTTAATATTTCATCGTACAATTGCTGAAAATTATATAAATATAATAATGAACCATCCTTTGAGTATTATGAGGTGATCAAATACGTACGGTTAATCAAATTTATCATAAAGCCCTTCGTGCTTTATTGGATTTGATCACTCCGACCGTATTTGATCACCTCATAATACCCAAAGAATGATTCCTTATTACTTTAATTAAATTCCGTAAAATCTGTGTATGTTCCTGTATCTGTAAACAGAGCTCTTCTTTTAAAGGAGATAAATACAGTCTACAAAATGGCCACGACCATTTAGCCCTCTTAAGATATACCAAAACCCTTTATCAACATTGAAATATCCGTCAATTACCTCTGACATAATAGATAAACAAACACCATGATTACATTTCAAGAGGCGTGTCTCCCCGAATAGTTTGATTTATATGTTTGTTATTATGATTCATTGTTTTATAATAGAATAGTTTTTAAATGCATCATACAACATTGCAATTTCGTTTTAAACTTTCAGTTCACGGGACCTATATTTTACCGTGTAGTAAGTAGTCTTTAACACTTTTAAGAACGTGGATTAACCCTTACAGGTTAATTAAAAAAGCGAGCAAAGTGAATTAAAATCACAACGTCTTCCTAAAATATCCTGACAAATCTGACATGTCATAAATCTGGTGTGTTAACAGGCAAACGGAATGAGACAACGGTAATATGTCTCCTACCAGCCAGATCCTGAAAAAATAACCCCCAACTGTATACAGATTTACATGTATATAGACAAAGTTCTAACAGTATATAAAGCTTGTACCGAACATTTTATACATGTATATGTTATATATCTTATAAGACGTTTGGCCTAAAGAATAAACAAATAACTTAAAACAACTTCTAAGTAACGTCTGACACTGTTTATAAAGTATGACCAAACATCGTCATCATTTTACATAGATTAGGATACATCCATTAAGGGGACTAGATGGTCCTGACCATTGTGGGATTTCATCGATCTATCCATTAAGGGGACTAGATGGTCCTGACCATTGTGGGACTTCATCGATCTATCCATTAAGGGGACTAGATGGTCCTGACCATTGTGGGACTTCATCGATCTATCCATTAAGGGGACTAGATGGTCCTGACCATTGTGGGACTTCATCGATCTATCCATTAAGGGGACTAGATGGTCCTGACCATTGTGGGACTTCATCGATCTATCCATTAAGGGGACTAGATGGTCCTGACCAGTGTGGGATTTCATCGATCTATCCATTAAGGGGACTAGATGGTCCTGACCATTGTGGGACTTCATCGATCTATCCATTAAGGGGACTAGATGGTCCTGACCATTGTGGGACTTCATCGATCTATCCATTAAGGGGACTAGATGGTCCTGACCATTGTGGGACTTCATCGATCTATCCATTAAGGGGACTAGATGGTCCTGACCATTGTGGGACTTCATCGATCTATCCATTAAGGGGACTAGATGGTCCTGACCATTGTGGGATTTCATCGATCTATCCATTAAGGGGACTAGATGGTCCTGACCATTGTGGGATTTCATCGATCTATCCATTAAGGGGACTAGATGGTCCTGACCATTGTGGGATTTCATCGATCTATCCATTAAGGGGACTAGATGGTCCTGACCATTGTGGGATTTCATCGATCTATCCATTAAGGGGACTAGATGGTCCTGACCATTGTGGGATTTCATCGATCTATCCATTAAGGGGACTAGATGGTCCTGACCATTGTGGGATTTCATCGATCTATCCATTAAGGGGACTAGATGGTCCTGACCATTGTGGGATTTCATCGATCTATCCATTAAGGGGACTAGATGGTCCTGACCATTGTGGGATTTCATCGATCTATCCATTAAGGGGACTAGATGGTCCTGACCATTGTGGGATTTCATCGATCTATCCATTAAGGGGACTAGATGGTCCTGACCATTGTGGGATTTCATCGATCTCCTTTAGAAGAAGAGCTCTTTAAAATATATCAGAAAATACTAAATATTAAAAGCTTAAATATATGGAATTTTTCTTACAAAGTGATTGTTTATAGCTTAAGAAATCATATCTAAAATCCTAGGGTAGATCTGATGACTGTTGACCATCTAGCCTCCGTAAACGTCCATGGACGCTCCTTGTTATGTAAAGGTGAATGCCGAGCAATACAGACATCGAATACTACACTGTATAGGTGTAAACGTACGTTGTATATCTATATACATGTACCTGTTATACAGGTATGATTCACCAAACTTTACATACCTACATGTTATCAATGTAGTAGTGCGGTCAATTTTGGTAAGAGAAGTTATACTAGTATATTAATGACTACCAAAACACGAGTATTAATGCTGTGTACATCAGTAATTCATACGATATAATAAATATTTTCACATATATTATAAGGTTTATTTAAGCAAAAAGTAGTATTCGCCCCCTATTTCGTTATTGTGCAGAATCTTCAGAGGTGCTCAGCTAATGGTTCTCTGCAATATCTTACGTGTAGGCTCCATTCTCAGTGGTAGGACCACGCACCCAAATGACCTAATTTGATGTTTATTGGAATATCATTTTTGGGGATTTGTGTGGTTATTTCTACATATTCTTTATTTTGGAGCGTTTTGAAAACGATCAAACTGAACCCCCCCCCCCCCCTCAAAAAATGGCCTTTAATTAGCGAAAAGATTTTCAGTTACTTCAAATAAACTACATGTGCTAAACTACTTGGAATTGAAGGAAAATTGAATTTTTACCGTTTGTAAGACATTACCTGTATAATATCTGAAATTATCTAGCTAAGTTGTAATCCATTATTGACTTCTGTAAACAACTTTAGATATACCAGTATACAATAGAAATCTATGGCGGAATGATAGCTGGTTGATGACGTAAGCACAGAGTTTAGTTCCGCGGTTTGTGGTGTATTAATTGTTCTACATGTGTTATATTGATGTCACAAACTAAAATTAAATAATCGTGACAAAAACTATTCAATTAATGTCTACAATTGACCTGATATATGTATATCTTTCCAATTTCTCAATCCCAAATGCTGGAAGACAGAGAGACCTTTATTTAGTCTAAGATCAAAAGCATCGAACTTCGACAGAAAAACAATTCAATTATACAAACCTGTCAGAAGCTCACCGCTCCCAATTGACACTTTTGATTAATGCGAGACAATGGAAATTGATAATACAGTGATTAACTCCATAAGTTCTTATGATTAATGAAATCTTCCAATTTTCTGTCATTCAAAACCAGTCATTAACAATCCGTAGCGGTTGTAAATTGGACGATATATCTTGTACAATTTTTTTTTTCGTTTTTGGAATTGGTTAACTTTTTTGAATCTGAAAGTTCAATACGTGCATTGTATGATGGGATTTTTTTTTTTGAACAGTACGAAAACATGGGAAAGAAATTAAAATATCTAAAACAATATATATATAACACCTGGGGTTTTTTACTCACAAATTATAAAGGAAAAAAAATATATATTTTCACACATCAAAGGATCCTTAGCTCGAATATTCATAAATATGAAAAAATAAACATGTTCCACAAAAAATACTTACAAATAGTAATTGATAATAAGGACCTTTTTGTAACACAGCATTACATCATATTAGATAAAAATGCAAAACAAAACATTATCTTAAAAAAACTTTTTTAAATATCGTATTATATTATCCCAAACACCAGTCAATTCGATCCTAACAAAAATTTCCTTATCATTCATGTTAAATCAAGTAAAATCCCCTAAAAAAACCGTCCCCCAAAATGAATATAGCTATTGTGTGCAGTAAGCGTGATTGGAATGCATTTGGGTGATATAGAACCATTTTAACAAGGCCTTGGACTTTCAGTAGGACGTGACTATCTATTTACTGCGTCAAAACAAGTTAAAATGATGCTGGTTTCAAGTGAAATATACACCAATTGCGTAGTCTTTACTCAAAAGCCAGACAAATCTTGTTGATTTCAATGAGCAATCGCTGAGTGGCCTACGATGAAATAGACAGGATTACGTCACAATGCTGTTTGACACCAACTACCCAAAGTCCAAGCTCTTGTTAAAATGGTTCTAATTGAACACATGAGTAAAAAATATCTACAGGTACTAAATGAGAAATAAAAAGGTACGCAAGGTTATGAAGTTTACCTGTGTACTATTTTTACTTACATCTCCGATGTACTTGTAGATTTGTAGTCTGTACAAAAGTTGAACATGCACTGAATGAACATTTTGTACATCCCCCCCTCTTCGGAATTGCTCATTCAAGCCTGAAGTTTGTCCAATTAGCTGTATGGTATTAAAAACCCTATCATACATGTATTTTGGTAGAGGTTTTGAACGATGGGAGTATTGTTTAGAAAGTTCTTGATACAGCTGCTGTCAAAAATTGAGGTTTTCTCTGCATTTGGCAAAAATATATGTCTTGTAATAAATGAGTGGTGTTTATATTATTCTACCGTTACCTGAATCTACACTGGTCTGTTACCTGAATCTACACTGGTCTGTTACCTGAATCTACACTGGTCTGTTACCTGAATCTGTTTATTAATTTTCCAGATGTGGTGATGTCCTTCTGTCCCGACTACCCAGCCGTGCAGGTGTTGCACCCCACCCAGTGCGCCCAGTACTACGACTGTGGCAAAATGAACAGCCTGCCCAACCAACCGGCCTACCTGAACGAGTGCCCCTACCCCAAGCTGTTCAACGACAAGACCCTCAGGTGTGAAGACTACGCCTCGGTGGACTGTGGTGAAAGAGCGGAACCTCTCTCCCCCTGTAAGATTTCAGAACTCACAAAGTGGTACACTACCCACGCTGGGTAGATATCTATAGAAATGGTTAAATACTGTTTAGGCTGTTTATTGCTAACTTACAAAGATTTGAAACATAATGAATATACTAGACTAAGTACATGTAATTGAAGAATTAACATAGGTGTGTACATAGGTATTTATAATTGAACAAAGCAATACCAGAGAATTTTGGTAAACAATACAAATCGGAACAAAACAATATGCACCAAAAACAAGAATTTTCAAATTCGTTTTGAGTTGCACAGTAGCTTAAAGAACGAGTGTCATTTGACAAAAAGTCGCCAAAAAGCCAGGTTTGACTACATTACATGGAAGCGACATTTACGATGTAATCTTGTGTCTTAAGGTGATTACGTCAGACACAAGTGTTCCGGACCGGGCTGCACGCCGTGTACCGATCTAATACCCGGATGTGAGGGTGTTCCGAATGGTCCTACGTCATATCAAGGGAGACTACTCACCAAGTTTTATTTGATGTGCAGAAACAACAAGACAGAGAGCATTGAGATCTGCCGGGACGGAGTCTTTGACCCAGTTCTGGGCCGGTGTACCCGGGAGGTCGATTCTCGTAAGTTTGATAAATATAATCCGTGGAATCAATATATTTCACAGGGGTTGGGTTTAAAATCGAGTCGTGGATTTCGTGGGTACGAAATTATTACTTCATTGATATTTTCAGTACGTATATTGCTAAATAAAAACATTTTTCTTGTTTTAATTTTTAAAAGAACATTCTATCACATAAATTTTATCCCCTGTAGGATAATGCTCGAAAATTAATCCCCCGAGGGATTCCAGAGTAACATACAAAATCTTGAATAAAACTACATGCACAGTATAATGAAATCAGGATGTATTTAAGTACTACGTTTTCAAAAAAAAAGAAGAATAAATGCAGCTTATTATATGTGACTAATCAGAACTTATTAAAGACATAACAATTGATACTTAGGCGCAGTTGACATTCTGTGTACCACGAACCCTTTCGCAAGGATGGAACATCCGGGTGACTGTACTAAATACTTTGACTGCCGAGACAAGAATCAGATGATAAAGGAATGCACCTACCCCAAGCTGTACTCGCCTACCCGACAGGCGTGCTTGGACTTCCAGGATGTCCAGTGTAACGGCAGGCGGGAGTACAAGTCACCCTGTGAGTACACATTAACTTGTATATATAGGACCAACCAAGTCCTTCTTCATTGGTCATTTTTATCATTTTTCCAGTGTAAAATTAATACCTATTTTTTTTTGGTCAAGAAAGTACATCGCACTTTTGAGATATACATTGTATATATAACTATGTTTGCTAAGAGAAAAACAAAAAGAAAGTACATCGCACTTTTGAGATATACATATGCATATAACTATGTTTGCTAAGAGAGAAACAAAAAGAAAGTACATCGCACTTTTGAGATATACATATGCATATAACTATGTTTGCTAAGATAGAAAAAAAAACACCAAGACAGGCATAACAAAAATTTGTATATTGTATATTCACAACTGTTGCAGATGATTTTTTTTCAGGAAATACATGACCAAAAGGAGAAATTATAAACCTGCTCAGTGCATGTAATTAGCACCAGTTTTAATTAACTGAGTACGTAGAGAAGAAACTTTGCATAAAGAAATATACGCTTTGCAACAGCTTTAAAAAACTTTTTGCAGGTGATTACAAGGCGTATCAGTGCACGGGGGCAAACTGCCCGGTGTGTGAACTAGAGCACCCAAGCTGTGAGGGACTGCCCGACGGTAAGAACGCCTTCCTGGGGCGTGAACAGTCCTCCTGGTACATCGAGTGTCGCGGCGAGAGAACCATCAATAAGCTGACATGTCCAGGCAAAAACATCTTTGACCCTGTCGAGAGACGGTGCTTAGGAGAAAATATCGGTAGGTTTTCATTGAAGTCTGTACAAAGCACTGTGTTTTGAACAACAACCATGGAATATAACTGTAACACGTGTTTTTTTGTATCACTATGATTTAGAAATAAGAGTACTTTTTTCAGCGCCAACTCTTTTCCCGGATAAGGCTCCATATGACCCAGAAGAGGTAGCGATTCAGGCCATAAATGGTATTCCTCCTATGATAAATATCAACGGCCAGAGACCACCTCCCCCAAACATGCTGAACCCGCCAAATCCCGTGAGTCCAAGGAATCCCATGGTTCCGACAAGTCCCAGGAATTCCATGAACCTCTTGAACGGTCAGATGCACGCGGTGTGTATAGGGAACGAAGGACTGCTGATCGCCGACCCTAACAACTGTGCCCGCTACTTCAACTGCTCTGGTTTAGCTGTTAGGTACGAGGGATTTGAACTGAACCAAGACGAATGTCCCTATCCGCAGCTGTTCTCGGTAGAAACGGGATTCTGCGATGACTTCCCGCAAGTCAACTGTAAAGGCCGATTTATCCCGAAAGCTCCATGTAAGTTTATATCTTAATGAAATAAAAAAAAATAACTCAAATTATTTCTCTTTTTTTCGAAAAAAAAATCACGTCTTTGTTTCCATCTAGGTCAATACTTGAATTCCCAGAGAAACTGCAATGGACCAATGTGCGCCCTGCCGTGTGAGGAAAGGTCGCCATCTTGTGAAGGGATGCGAGACGGAAATAACACATTCATCGGAAGAGAGTTGTCCCCCTTTTATATCTCATGTTTCAAGGAGAGAACCTTGTCGGTGGGAATCTGCAGATACGGAGTATATGACCCAAACTTACGATTCTGTACCACTGAACTGGATCCATGTAAGAAATTCTTTCCTAAATTTCAAATACTAGTTGTATGATTGTTTCGTTTAAGCGAATGAAAACTTTTAAAACTGTTTTAATATTTCCAGACTCAGTCGACACTTTCTGCACCGAGCGCCCGACCAAGATTTTCCCCCACATCGCTAACTGTGCCAGGTACTACAACTGCAGCGCTATGATGAAGGACCCGGTGCTGGGCCGGTATCTCCGGGAATGCCCCTTCCCTCAGTTGTTTAACATCGAGAGTCTGAGCTGTGTGCCGCGCGAGACGGCCAACTGTAGGTGGCGCTATGAACCCAAGGATCCCTGTAAGTAGCGTTAGATCTCTTGTATATATGTAGAGTGATTCCATTTAGTGAGATGCTGGAGAGCATGTATTCATGGATTTACATTTACTAAATTACTTTTAGTTGTTATTCTAAGGATAAATTCCAGATTTGCATGAAATAATTCTGATGGTAATGGTAAATATTTTGAATAATCTAGATAAAAGTTGTAATCATTTTTTTCTCTCATAATAACATTTTTTTTAAAAAAAACTATTGCCTAGTTTGCAACATATATCGGAACGTAGTTTAAAATTTTAAATGTAGTAAATAGAACAGTGCGTTAATTAACAAGATATTTCATTGACTGATTGAACATTATAGGCGAATGGAAGAAAAACCAACATTGCGAGGACCCTAATTGTGTCCCCTGCGCTGTTCGGTATAACGGCTGCCGACAAAAACCGGACGGAAACCACGCCGTTCCTAACAATAACTTTGAATACTTGCAATGCCAGAACGGCAATGTACTGAGTATAAGATCATGCGCACCGAACACCTACGACCCAATCAACGCAGAATGCAGTATGCCTGAGTACGACTGTAAGGGCCTCCCTGACGGAAGGAACCCAATGCCGGGGAATGTAATGGCCTACATACTGTGCCAGAAAGGAAACTATGCGGGCAAGGACACATGCTCCCCAAATTTCTACGACGCAGTGAACAAGATATGCCGACTAAGGGCCGACAGCATCTCTTGTGAAGGACTCAGCGATGGAATGCATCCTATGCCAAAAACCAATACCGAATACTTCATGTGCCAAGGAAACGTTTTGGTCCAGTTCGGGTCCTGTAGTCCAGATTATTTTGATCCTGAACTCAGAAAATGCACCAATGCTTTAGCTAACAGAAACATACCACGAGAAAAAAACTTACAGTCTCAAAATGAAGCGATGCCAAGTATCCCCAATCCTCCTCCTCAGTTTACGCCTAAACCCAGATCAACCTCCAATCTGTCACGAGATAAACCATCAAGGAAACTAGACTGTACCGGAAAACCTGACGGATTCAACGTGGTACCGGGGTCGGCAACTGAGTTCTATATTTGTAGTAACAATGTATTCCTTGGATTTGATACTTGTAAACCGTACATCTTTGATTTTGAACAACGAAGCTGTGCCGTTGCACCTTGCGCAGGAATGCCGGATGGGCCCACAGCTATTCCTGGAAATGACGTATTTTTCATTGTATGTGAGAATGAACAAATGAGTCAGCTGCGGTCCTGCTCCCCGGGAGTATTTAGCCCTGCCTTAAGACTGTGTGTCGATAAAAGGAGCTCCCAGTTTAACCCATGTAAGGACTTTTTCTGGAGCGCTTGGTAGCTTCGCTTTGGGAACCATTTGGTGATAATATTGATACAACGAAAGACTTCACGCAACCAATGTATATTTTGCACATTCTAGCATTATAGCTTTAATCTTGTAGATGATAATAACTACTTGTTTGTTTCCGTTCCAGGAGCTAGCTTTGTGTTTGATGGATGTATCCCACTGCATTAACACTCTCAATATACCCAACAGTCACATTATTGAATTAAACTCCCACTGCATCCTCCTGGATCTGTTGCTTTTTCCTTTGCATGAAATTTTGATTTTTGCACATTTACTGTATATTTGCATTTCGCTCAATATGTAGCAACAAACTGAAAGCTTAAAATTGCATACATGTACCAAAATGTCATTCAAAGTTTCTTCGATTTGAGATTTTTGCATTTAAGATGGGTTTACATTTGGTATTATTTTTTAAGTTTCAAAAATCTTTTGCAGCCGACCCCGTGGCTTTCTGCACAGAGAACCCATTGGCAATAATGGCGCACCCAGATAACTGTGCGAGGTATATAGACTGCACGAACAGAAACTCTCGGATTGGTCTGTACCAGCATGAATGCAGGTACCCGGATCTGTTCGACAGCTATAACAACTCTTGCAAATCCTACAGAGAAATCAACTGTGGAACTAGACCAGAGCCGAAAGCGCCATGTACGTAGTCTTTTTTAACTTATCACACAAACCGTGCAATAGCTACTAGTATTTGATTTAAAAAATTAAAATATCAACCATGCATTTGGGGAATCTGTCAAAGAACTCTATCACTGATATTTGTTTTGACAAGATATATTGAGAGAAAAACAACTTCTTGGTTAATTTTTATTCGTAGCCAAAAATATGCTTTCTAACACGGGTCCTTAATGCTTGTATACTTTTGGTGAACTGTGTGAGCATTAGTTATATCAAGTGTGTTCGTTGTAATAGGCGATTACAAAATGAACCTCATCTGTGAGAACCCTGCCGGTTCCTGTCCCCCGTGCGAGGCGGAGCACCCTAGCTGTATTGGTAAGAGGGACGGACCCCAGGCCGTGCCCGGAAGAAAAAACTTCTTCATGGAATGCATGGACGAGCGGACAAAAAGAGTGACTCAGTGTCCCTCCGTGGCGCCTAATTTTGACCCGGCTCTTGGATCATGTGCCATGGAGTTTGATCCATGTAAGTATTTAGCTATGTTTTGACAAATCAATAGAGTCTGGCATTAAGAAGAATGGATTTAAATTACACCATATCATTCACAAATTTTTTGATATGATTTTAAAGCTATAAACTACTAGTTTCATTAAGTAAACAATATTCCAAATATTTTAGCTTTAAAATTTGAATATTTTCTTATATCTTTATACAGAGCTCTTTTTCTCAAGGAGATACATATAGATTAAAAATGGTTATGACCATTCAGCCCTCTTAATGCTTTTAAATTCGATAGCTTAACGTTTTACCTATGGCTATGTTAATCATTTTCTACGTCTTTTTCTGTACCATACAGTGAACCCTAGTCCATACTGTAAGGCCAATCCGTCAGCTGTTGTCCCTCACCCCAACAACTGTCACCAGTACATCGACTGTCGCCAGATGAACACGCCCCTCGGAAACTACCTCCAGGAATGTCCCTACCCTCTGCTAGTCTCGGAGAACGATACCAACAGTGGCACTCCCTGCCAACCTTTTGACCTTGTAAACTGTGGAAGGAGATTGGAGCCAAAGAGCCCATGTATGTGTCAAAGTTTTAAGGCATAATCTTACACGAGAGTGTCATGTTGTATTATGATACTCTCATATTAAATACTGAAATCTGATTGATTAAAACGCAGTTTATAATCCGTTCTATTATCCTTAGCGTTAGCAACACCCAAGCATAAATAGTGCCTGCTTGGGAGGGTACCAGTTGAAATTGACACCCCGAGAAAATCATTGTCAACCGACACGAATTGTTGCATGCGCGTAAATTATGCGGATACGGTTCGCCGTAGAATTCACGTCATTCTTAAAGAAGTCAGTTTATGCGTTTGAAATAATACAAATAAATAATAAAAATTAAAGCAGTTTTCTTTTAAATTAAAACATTCAGTATATTAAAATAAAAAGTGCCTGTTTTGGAGAGTAACAGTTGAAATTGACATCCCTCGAAAGCCATTGTCAACCGACGCGAAGCGGAGGTTATCAATGTTTTTTTTGGGGTGTCAATTAGCTCTATGAAAAAAATTCTGGGCGAAAGACCAACCAAATTTTTTATCTATAGATCTACAGATTTTCAGCTTTTTGTAGTTTCGAAGTCTTTATGTACGTCGCGTTTACTCTTGAATTACAGTAAGTTTATAGTCAATGTCAATGGTAAAATTTATTGTTTGTCATTCTTCAAGGTGATTACGAGTTCTCCCACAAACCGTGCACAGAGATCGACCAGCGGAAGTGTGTCCCGTGCAATGTCCGCCTGCCGAGCTGTAGAAATCTCCGCGATGGCACGCACCCACACCCCACCATCCCCAACAAGTACTTGATCTGTAAGATGGAGAGGACGCTCCGGGTCATGACCTGTTTGAAGGGTGTGTTTGATGAGGCATTGAGGCAATGTCGAGAGGTGGCGGATTCGAGTGAGTACAAAAATGTTGTTCATCACTATATTTAGGAATCACGTGTTGCTAAATTTATATGGGGGGGGGGGGTTACACCATCCAAAATTAACTTTACTGAGCCACAGCTGTGCAACACCACTAATCATCCAAAGCAATCTCCTTTTAAAGAAGAATTCATTATATATTAATTATACATTATCTTTCTTTGTATATCTATATTTAATTAGAAATATCAGTAAGAAACGATAATGTCTGTTTTCAGATAATCCCGTAGCATATTGTAAGGCGAACCCAAAAGAGAGGCTTGCTGACCCGGATAACTGCGCTAGGTTTTACGACTGTTCGCTCCCCAACAGTAAATATGGCGCCTACGTCGACGAATGCGAGTACCCAAAGCTTTACGACTCCGAGCTCAAGAGATGTAGACCCTTCACGCAGGTCAAGTGCGGCAGAAGAAGAGTGCCTATTGATCCCTGTAAGAAGCGACGGCCTGCAGTTTATCTTTTCAGAAAATAGATGTGAAATAGTCAATTTGGGGCGATTAATTATAATATCCTTAATGTTCGGTGACTTTCATGTCATTAGTAATTAGTATATAAAACTGTTATCCGAATATCAAACAGTTATTCGAATACACCACTGAATTCATAATAAGATTTCTTTTGGAAAACCGTTAAAACTGGCACACCGTATATCGTAGCCGTAAAGCGGATTCATGAAAGACACAGGCTCATCTCTTATAAACTTGTTTATAGGTGACTACATCCAGAACGACTTGTGTCCAGCCGGACAGTCGAGTTGTAAGCCATGTCGAGAACGTATCCCATCATGCAACGGACTCCCGAACGGAAATAACACGTACCCCGGGCAGCCAGGCGGGCCCCTGTACATCACCTGCTTCAACGACAGAACCATTTTTGTCAGAACGTGTGAAGCCGGAAATTACGACCCAATCGTCAAATCATGCGTCTCCATTGCTTCCGGAATCAATCCAGGTATCCATTCTGGCCAATTGATTAACTTTATAAGATAAGCCTTACAGCTCGTGCTTGAACTTATACTATTCTTGTTCCGTTTTCAGCCAACCCGCGTGCATTCTGTGACGCAAACCCAGGCGTTAAGGTGGCACACCCCAGCGACTGTTCAAAATATTTCGATTGTTCAAGGCCGAAGGGAGACTACGGACAGTATATGTTTGAATGCAAGTACCCGGATCTATTTGACCAGGGATCCAGACGATGCGAGGCCTACAGCTCTGTATCCTGTGGCTCCAGAGTGATCCCATTAAATCCATGTAAGTACTGACTTTAACCTAAAACATGTATAAGTACTTCACAATGTTGCATACAAAACTGTGCAAGCTTGGCCTCTTATTGGAATAGCCAATATTAAGGAAGAGTAACAACCGTTTTGAAAACTTATTCCATTTTTATGAAGTTTTTGAACCATACACGTACAACAATTCCGTTACATGTAGATATTTAAACTACTTATGTATGTCCCAATTAGCGCGTCACATTCCTTGAGGAAAGTCAGGATGTAAGCTGAAATCACTGATAATCCGTTTGTTATATTACCATTCCTCTTAGAGTTAAAAGAGATGCTCGTTTTCATTTCGAGAAACAATGTCTTTTGAAAGATACACGACCGTTCGGAATGTTTTGGTTTTAGTTAGAGGTCGAGATAAAGTTTATTTTTTGTCTTAACGGTCAGATTTTTATTCAAATGTAAATCTAGCACATAATAGATAAATAGAGAACTTTTTGTGTCTTGCTAGCTTCATTTTGTAACAACCTTGGATCTGCTTTCAGGTGATTCCCTGCAGAACAAATGTAAATCAGGGGACCTCGCGTGTGTACCATGTGCCGAGCGGCTGCCCTCGTGTGTAGGGCGGGAGAACGGCAACAATACTTTCCCGGGAAGAGACATGTCGGACACATTCGTCATTTGCTGGGAGGGGCGCACGGTCAGTGTAGAGACGTGCCCCGAAGGCTTCTTCGACCCAAAGCAGAGGCAATGTAGGACGGAAATTGGAGCAGGTACATAAATGATTTAGATGTATACACAACTCTATCAGGTCTAGGTTCATAGATAGATATGTATTCCGTTTAGAATTTTAATGAATTTATCTTATTTTCTATATCTTATTTTCTATAGTTGCTATACGGGCTTATTGCGAGGCTCATCCTGGCGAAATAAAAGCCAATCCCGTGAACTGTGCCCAGTACTTTGACTGCGGAGAGGAGAGTATCAAAGCACGCACGTTCCTCCGAGAATGTCCCTACCCACACGTATTTGACGACAAATCCTCCACCTGTGTCAACTTTACCCTTGTTGATTGCGGGAAGAGGAGAGAGTATACTTCACCCTGTATGTACAAATATGCAGTTTTTTAATTTAAATGTGTAGTTTGAAGTAATTGACTTTGAAACTTGATTTATTTTTTTTTTAATTTTTGACCTGTCTATTCCTTAACAGGTGATTATTTGCAAAACCGTTGTCCGCCATCAGTTCCCACGTGTAAACCGTGCAATGAGCGCCATTTTGATTGCTCCAATTTAGTAGACGGGTTTCATCCTGCCAACAGTGACGCAACCCGTGATAGTTACGTCATATGTTTTCGAGGCAGAACCATCGCCACAGAGAAATGTCAGGAAGGTGTGTTTGACCCCGTGGAGAGGCGCTGTACGCGAATAAGGTCAGGTGGTACACTAGGACGTGTCACAGACACCGGTTCACAAGGAATGCTAGGACGCGTCACAGACACTACACAGGGAGGCCGAAGAGCGGGTTCACAAGGGTTGCTAGAACGCGTCACAGACACAACAGAAGGACGCCAAAGAGAAGGAAGTCAAGGAATGCTAGGACGCATCACAGAAACTACACAGGGACGCACGAGAGAAGGAACCCAAGGAATGCTAGGACGCGTCAGAGAGGCTACCCAACTTACGGAAGGTAACCACGCAATAGTTAAAAGAGTTATACTTAAATAGGTTAATTTTATTCCAATTTCTTTATGGATTCTTTGTTTAATTTGTCAGATGAACCATAATTGTAAGCACAAACTCAGCAGTATCTTTTTAAAATTAAATTCCTTTCGTTTTTTTGTTATACATACGACAGAAATATGTTCATGTACTTATTTTCACAACAGACATGGTTAAAAAGCATTGCGCTGAAAAGCCCACTGACATTCTGCCCCACCCCCTACAGTGCGCTCAGTACTACGACTGCAGTCAAGCTATCGGCGATAGCCATCTTAGGGAGTGTAGATATCCACAACTGTTTGACATAACCACCATGACGTGTAGAAACTTTAGTGACGTCACATGCGGGGATCGTCTAGAACCCCAAGCACCTTGTGAGTATATAATCCATGAATTCATGAAATCATGTAGTGTAGGTTGAATTTGAAAAAGTATGAAAAAAAAAACATGCAACAGAAGGAAGTTACAGATTGTGAATGGTTCCGTCCAGTCACATGATGCTTGAACTATTATACTCTTTAGCCACTTCTCTATCGACTTGTTTAAGTTTTTGTTTTGTTTCACCAGGCGACTACCTACAGAACCACTGCGAGCTAAACTCTGCGAATTGTGTACCGTGTGAGGACCGCCTGCCAAGCTGTATTAACCTCCCGGACAATAACAACCCGTACCCCGGCAAACTGGACTCGGAGTACTACATCAAGTGTTACCGCAACCGAACCGTGTCCGTGGAGGCCTGTCAGGTGTCCAAGTACAACCCGGTCACGCGCCAGTGCTCAGAGAACTTTTCACCAGGTAGGTTACTTGAACAATCGCAACTTCTCGCGGGCCTTTCCGGCAGACTCGAAAAATCACATCGAAAGTATTACATATGTGTCAATGACACCCCCTTCTTTTTAAAACAATGAAATTTGATATAAAAACAACACATTTTACGATCTGTTAAAATGTGAGGTAAGCTGATACTAGTAGTTTACCCTTAAGGAATGAATTAAAAATTTATTAGCTTTATACGATATAAAAGGCGCTTTATAAACCGCGAAGCGGTTTATAAAAAAGAGTAAACTGTTCCAAACCATTTTATATCGTATAAAACTAATAAATTTTGAATTTATTGCTTATAATTTAATTTTTTGCTACTATAATTGTAGATAAAAACAGTCATTTGACCTTTAATATGACATCAAATTGTACAAAATTCAAACGCAGGCGGATTGATACGTGACGTTTGACGTTAGTCTTACTATGACGTAGGCAACATTCTTTATACGATATAAAATAATTTTTTAGCCAATCAGAAAGTGCGTTACAACCAGAAGTAAATTATTTAAATATAACACTGTACATAAAGACATACAATGCTGTCCAGCTGATACTTAAAGTAACGGGTAGCGACTCCATTTTGTATATAAAATTCTATTATCAGTAATATTAATACATTCAATGTGTTTTTCCGAGCTCTACCGGAAAGGCCCGAGAAGTTGGGATTGGTTACCTGAGTAGTCATCTGCCTGACTGCATTGGAAATCTGCGACGTTCCATTTCCTGTGAATAAAGCCTTTTCACGGCGCATGAGCACTAATATAAACGTCCACATGCGTTTTATATATATATATATATATATTTATTATTGTAAGATTAAACAAAAAGTTCAAACTTATATGACCAATTTGATATGCACTTCAGTATGAAAAATAATCGTTAAATCAAATCTGAATTTGAAAAAGAAATTTCTTGACAAAGTTTCCGGCGCTATATTTTTACTCGCGGATGCGAAATAAATAACATGTTAATATGACTGTTCCGTGTATGTTTCATATCTCTGATTAAGAGCGTATATAATCATGGCTTAAAAGCAACGATGCACAAATACTTCATACAAATAAACATAGGAATATAACGCGCAGTATTCAAATTCTCTGCACAGCCTTGATACGTTATAGGACCGACGACATCCAAAAACGAGCATTCAATCCTTAAATAACTGGCCCCGCTGTCACCAACTTTCCTCAAGTCAATACTCAGCCTCAAGTCTGAGTTTTTACCTCAAATTCATGCACTTTTCCTTTATGGATATAAGTTGAGGACTGAGTTGAGTGATTTTAAAAATTTGGTGACGGCAGGGCTAGGTTATCTCTGCACCAAAGGTTTGTGTCCTGGTATCGTGATGTGTAAAAGATGGCAACATAAGCTCCTCTTGGAGATACGGTTTAAGACTCACACTCAGCTACACGAAGATTTTTTTTACATCATGAAGTTTAAAGATTAAATGCCTTAAAATGTTTGTCCTGATTTTACAGTGAATTTGGAGAAATTTTGCCGAGACAACCCGACCTCCATCATTCCTGACCCCGAGAACTGTGGGCGGTACTATAACTGCAGCGATCCCGCCTCCGTCCAGGGTCTGAACAAACCCTACCTCAGAGAGTGCACCTACCCCAAACTGTTCGCCTCCCCTGCCGTCGGCTGCCAACTGTTCATGATGGTAGACTGCGCAAAGCGCAAGAAGATACCCATGTCTCCATGTAAGTAGGCTCTCGGAATTCATAATCACTGTAAAAGAAATCTCATATAACAAAGTGAATCAAACGAGTAAATTAACATTTGCGAAATTCCGCCCATATAACGAAGTGAATCAAACAATTTAGTGTATTTGCTTAATTTCTGTTTTAGGCGAGTACGTAGAAAATCAGTGTTTTGGAGCAAACTGTGAGCCTTGTGAAAGTAAATTCCCATCATGCATAGGAAAACCGGACGGAAGTAATGTATTCCCCGCCAAAGAAAACACCGGATATTATATCGTCTGCTATCGTCAAAGAACAGTAGCAATCGTGTCTTGCAATCAAGGAGTCTACAGTCATAGTGAGCGCGCATGCGTAAGCGATCCCAAACCCATACTCGCGTAGTGGTGTTTGACTATTAATCAGCGGGAGAGAATATGAATATTTGTAAATACTTTGTTAGAGTATGTGTCTGACTTCTATAATACATTGTGAGATGAAGGTCTGTTCCATTGTTTATATCACTGAATCTGCGCAGATTCGATATCTACAAATCAGAATTGGATGGAACGAGAAAGAATATCAAAATTTTATTTATGAACTCTGCGAATGTACTCGGAGACGTTGGCAATTGGTTTGTAATGCTCAGTTCGTGTGCACTCTTGCGGAATTAAACACCTAATGATATGTTCCAGATTTTTCATTTATTTGCATATTCAATACAGGATAAACTCGTTCCTTTAATGGGAGAGAACTCTAACTACCTCTAGACTGGAATTTTATTAACCAATACTTTGTTTATAATATGTCCAGAGATTTTATCTTCTCGTAACTTTTTTGATCGGTGTTTTTATCAATGAGGGAATAAGTATTGTTTGTTTGTCGAGACAATTACTGCGAGCCCCCTCATTTAAGAATAGAAATTAAAACACGCGCACGCTTTGACCATCAGAGATCACTTACAAAATGCAAATGCTTTTGGAAAATTAATCTAAGAAATTATCTCCTTTGTATTCTCATTCACGGTCTCTATCCAGCTTTATTACTCACTCATTTACCTGTCATCTGTATTTATTGACCATCCTGTTAAATTATGGTATCCAATAAAAAGAATATAAAACTCGTTTCTTTTAAATTTATTGAGCACTTGATTCTATGTCATGGAGCTTCATGTGAAAGATTGTATCATGACTGCGCTAAACACCCTTGTTGGATGCCTCAACCTAAGATCTATTGTTTGAAATAACCAAATAAGGCCTAGGAGTTTTTGGGTAAGTCATCCCTACAATGTCGGTGTTGTAGCATAAACTTTCACACCTGAAAAATGGGCCCGGATTAGACCCCTCGGAAAAACTTGCCCTAAGGAAAATTAACCCGCGCCCAATTTTCCGGTCCCTGTCAGGCACGTAGCCAGAATGGAAATGAAGTGTACGTACACAAACGGTCGGGGGTCTGGGGGCCGTCGTGAGGCCACCAGTAGGTCCACGACAAAGCCCTGGTGGGGGCGAAGCTCCCGGGTTTTACCAATCAAACTTCAATATCTAACATGAAAGTATAATAATATAAATTGATTTGTCCATTGATAGGTGTTAATATGATAGTATCGTGACATTACTGTACATTATCTAACATGAAGATTAAATCTTGACTTCTTCTGTCTATTCAAAATAAATGGGCATACAATATTATCAATAATGAAAGTCACTGGTACAAGAGGCCAATGGGGCCACATCGCTCACCTGAGCAACAATGGCTTTATATTGGCGTTCAAATGATATTGTGCCATATGGTAGAATAACAAAAAAGAATACCGTAAAGAATCCAAATTTTACACCTTTTTTTTGCATACACTTAATCTTTAACATTGTACCTTTATGAAATACCATTTTTACCGAAAATAAGAAGATCCTATGCAAGATATAAAAATTAATTTTTGGTAGGGGTACACTGTTAACTTCCAATTCCCTTTATTTATGTCCCCCCCTCACTTTATTAAGCGATCAAAATATATGAGCATATAGGTATATTTTCTTCAACTACTTACTAGTTATTGTAAGTTATTTTTTTAAAAAATCCTATATGTGAGCGAAGAAAATTGTATACCTCAATGCGCTAAAATTAAAAACATTCAAAAATTTTAATTGGTCTTCCCCATTATATACTGTAAATGATTGTAGTTTACCTGGCGTGAACTCGTGTGATGTTTTATAACCTTACTCACTTGATCGATGAATACACTCGAATGAAAAATGTTGGCATGTGATATGTGCAAACAAAAGCTATTATAATCCATGTATTGACACGCATATCACTCTATTTTACTAAGGCCCACTCATTATTTTCATCTTTATTAAAAAACAAATGGCTACAAACCAACATGATTTTCTACGTACCGATAATGCATTTATCCCCGTAACAGTAATGTGTCAGAACTATGGAAACTGTTTTAAAGACGTTGTTTTTATGTACTCGTGTTTGAAAAGCTATCAAAATTTGTGTATATTCAATATTTCATATAATTAATCGTATAAGGAGGGGGCCCCAGAAAGTAGATACAGCATATCATCCTTTTAATTTTTCAAGTATTTAGCGTTTAGCAAGACATTTCTTAATATCAACTAAAATTTCAGCGTCAATCATAGAATTATAAGCAAAATATAGGAATCACAATTCTTCTTGGTATTTCCTATTCAGCATTTAAAATGTAAATGAACAAAAGCATGGCCTCAGCTCTGTGTGCAAACATAGAGTTGTGAGCAAAGCTCTGTATCTTGCTTATAATTCGAAGCTTGACACTCAAATATGGTTAGTATAGTAAATAGAAAATTGTAAACAATTAAAACAGAGGACACATGCACTAAAACAAAGAAGAAGCACAATTTATTTTTCAAAATGAATCATATATATACCTACATATTTCCATCAGCGATATTAAACTCTGATTAAATTAAATAGACTAGAGAAAATGCTGAGCATCTTAACACATTGCATTAATCAACCATGATTACGCAAAGATCGTACCGAATTGCCAATAGAATGAATTGTATTCATATATGTTGTTAATGCATCAGATTTTGCTTATTTTGCGCAGGTAAACAGTTAACTGTCTGACTTACCGAAGTCTATGTTTGATTTGATACGTAAAAATTACAAAATACAGGCGATAGTTCCCCAGGTTACAAAGCATAATTAATGAAAATGAAACGAAAATCAAAACAAGCTAACACTACCGTCAAAATAATCTCATTCACACCTCCAATGCTGAAGAGTTCCAGTCAAGGTCATTAATAGCCTGTTTCAAAATATGTCGTACTCAAAGATTTCAACCTTATTATTTTATGAATATAACATTATAAAATTAAAAGGTCTAGTTATAAATACTGAAATTTCTTTTTTATTTCTTATAAATTCCATATTTATGCTTTTGGCATATAATTTGACATCTAAATGCATCTGCAAAGTTTCTGTTTGTCCTGGTATCGTTTTCTATGAAAAACTACGAATACGACATATTTTGAAACAGGTTATTTATGAACTTGACTGGAACTCTTCAGCATTGGAGGTGTGAATGCATGTGGAAATGAATTCAAAAATAAACAAGTTCATATTTTGTGGAATTTAACATTTTAACTGTAAGAAACTAACATTTTATGTCGATAGGGAGTTAAAAGGATGTTCAAAGTAAAAAGTTGAAGCAGGCCGTTGATTTAATTCAGCATATTTCTATCGTAACAACCGGCCGAAGTTGGGGCAAATTTTCCCGAATCACTTTGTGTGGCACTGGTCTGAGATTCGGAAGAGACTTCCGTCAACATTTTGCAGTCTCGACGAATCTCACTGAGATTACCGTCAAAAGTGAAAACTGTCAACGCATTGAAATATTTAACTTCAGTTTACTTCACAAAATTGGCACCAATGTATCTTGCATTTTTTCAAAGATTCCTTTCGCATGCGAATTGTTGCACAACAAATTCATCTTTGTCAAATCGACCCGTTTTTCATACGTCCAACATGGCCGCTTCAAAGAGTTTTTCGAGATATGGAATAACGAACCCGAAGTTATAAACTGATTGAAGCCCACCCCATTCCCATTATTATTATTTTCGTAATAACTCAAATTTGGAAGAAAATTAGCCCTTAATTTTTGCAATTTATATTTTCCTTTCCATTAGGATGATTTATGCTAAATAACGTTGAATTTGACTCAGTAGTTCTTGAAAAGAAGATTTTTGAAAATGCACCACCTCCTTTTTTTTTTTTTGCAGTTTTGAGAGGTTTTCTCCGCTATGAATAAAAAGTGGCCTTTCATTTTTGCAATTTATAATCACCTTTCCATAGGCCTAGGGATTCTTTGTGCCAAATTTGGTTGAAATTGGCCAAGTGGTTTTAGAGAAGAAGTTCAAAATGTGAAAAGTTTATAGACGGACGGACAGACGGACGGACGGATGGACAGACGGACGACGGACAAACTGTGATCATAAAAGCTCACTTGAGCTTTCAGCTCAGGTGAGCTAACAAGGGAATTTAAAATAAATGTACTATTGAAATACGCTGCATATACTGACATAATCACAATGTGTCAGCAAATTTTGAAAAAAGATGTTGTGTATCACATTTCATAAGACGTAACATAGCAGAATATTGAATATTTACATTTTCAACTGTCTTTGTCTGTCATAACATTACGAATCAATTTTGAACCCTAAAACCCTATAACTTCATAAAACATGAGTGACACAAAATGGGCGTGTCATAACCGAAAAAAACACGGTATTGGCTGCGCCGCGTAGTAATAGAGCATGTGCTAAATAAAAAAAATAGTGGTAAAGTGTACAAATTGAAAATAATATAAATATAAGTAACAAGGAATCATTCTTTGAATATTATGAGGTGATAATTTTGGCTTTATTGGATTTGACCACGCCCCGACCGAAATTATCACCTAATAATACTCAAAGAATGATTCCTTATTCCTTAAAAAAGAACATTTTTGACAATTTTTAACACATCTATTTCAGTCTCTTGCAGAGATTCAATTCTACACTACATTTTGTATTATATATTTTATAAGCAATAAAATCAATAATCAATAAATTCAAAGATTCAATCTTGTCGGGTTTTTTTTTCTAGATCAAAACCCAAAATAATATGCTTCCATTTTATATCGATAACTAAAATGGATCCTAGTTTTTTTCCAAATATGTTCAACATAATAAATGTTTTGTGTTTTCCATTGTTTTGCATATATTACAGTTATCCCCCTTGTCCTTTATCCATTTACTTAAATATATGCATTGTTGCAGAGAATATTTTGTAGCATTTTATAATTAAATTCAGCTAATTTATTATCTTTTATTTTTCTCATGTATATACTTTTCCAAAGATTTGAGTCATTAACCGGTATTGCAAACGCTTGAGAAAGTTTAGTTTGATAACACGGTTTAACAAATTTCTTGTGTATTTAAAATCTTTTATAAAAGAATTGGCATTTGATACCATTTAGATATGACACCCTTGTTGCGAAATTTCATTTCATTTCATTTTTAATGTTCAAATATTTAGCATTTGAAAATTCATATTTTTTACACAATGGTTTTATTACTGATAATAAAGTTTTATATTCACAAAGCCAATTAGACTTTCTCTTAATAACAGTGGAAAGCAATTGTAGTGTTTTTATAATCCCGTTATCATCAATTAAGTCTTTTAAGTAAAGTATATAACTGTTAACCAGTTGTTAAAATATAATTTTTCTCCTTTTATTTTAATATTGTTATTATTCTAAATGGGTTATTTTAAAATATCATTGGTAATATGTTATCGAAGTTACTCCTTTGTTTATAATCGTTATATGACCTTAGAATATTTTTGTTTCTAGAAAAGCGGAAGCTTGTCTATTCTATCCAGTGCATTTGAATTAGTTTCAGAAAATTCTAAGACGGAATTAAGATTAAAATTCGCTTTTTCCAAAAAACTCTCAAAGATTTCAAATAGAGTGCCCTTAGCCCTTAGAAGATACCAATCGCGATATCCATGCTGCTTTCAAGGCCTTGAACTTACTTCCAATATCTATATTTGATAAACCTCTGTTATATCGCTATGGTGGCATATCTCTGCCCCTAGTGTACAAGTTATATTTCTATTAATTATGTCGACATGCAAGATAAATATGTCGACATGCAAGATAGTTATGTCAACATGCAACATAACTATGTTGACATGCAAGAAAACTGCAATCAAATAAGAATTATAAAAAATCTCAAATATCGCCAACATGTGACGTCCAAAATGCTAGATGCTACCTACGGAAACGTTTAACCGCCTCTCATTGTTGCGTTGGAACGCGATATATTCACATAAATATATTGTCATATATGATTGCTTTAAAGTTTAGCAATTTAATTATGACAACAAACTTTATTTAGTGACACCATTTCGACATGTTTTTGACGTCTTAAGCACTGTAATCTATTAAAGTCGAATTCCGCAATGTCGCGTTGAATTATTGCGTATAAACTATGCCGCCAAAATTAAATGTCGCAGAATTTATTGCAAAATAATTGTTTGTCGAATTCACCTAGGCGACTTATCTAAGTCAGAGGGAAATTTTCACTAAAAATTTGAACGACTAGAATAACTAATTTACTTATATATATGTTGTGTGTGTGCGTGCGTGGGCGCACGTGTGTGTGATTTCTTATATTCTTTTTCGTTACCATCAAATAATTTAAGTTATTATGGTTCCCATCACAAAGGATAAATCTCTCTTTTTTACTTTCAAATTAAAGTTTACGAAATATATATACAGCAATCGGAAATGCATATTTCTTTCAGTAATTTTATATTTAATCTTTCAAAAGCACTTCGAATGATATAGAATCATCATTAATTAGGTTTAGATAAAACTCTTCAAATATACATCCATACATGTATTATTTGAAACATAATTAAAATTTACTAAAAGTTTCCTCGTTTTGTATTACAAATTTAGTTTAAATAAACTCATGTGTTAATTAAAGTATTTACTGAAATAATAAAAAAAAACTGTTTAAATCTTGGTGTATCATCTTTGTTTTATTTTTTCATTCGTTAATTTACACTTTAAAGCTGTTGGTTTTTTTTATTACTAAAGAATGCTTCGCCCTTGTCTCTGTTTACTGCTCTATATTATTGTGTTTATAATTGCCATTGATTGAGTTAGATTGTTTTTTAAACTTAAGACGACAAACTTAAGGTGACATTCCTTGTAAACAGACAAGAAGTCATCAGAATATGGACGCGAAAGCCTCGCAAATTGTACAATTTCAACATAATTAATTTTCAATATAAAAGATAGCGAGAAAATTTCTACGTATTTATATAAATACGACAAATTTATAACGCAAAATAATATTATGACTTAATCAAAGTCAACAAAGCTTGAAATGAGAGGTTAAATCATCAAAGATATATCGACTTGTTATTTACTCATTGTATAAGTCGACATAATTTTGACAATATATACATATTATAGGAATATGGCACTAAATTTAATTTGCCATTAAGAGATTTAAAACAACATCAAGAGGCGGTTATACGTTTCCGTAGCTACCTATTTATGTCGACATGCAACTTATTTATGTTAACATGCAAAATAAATATGTTGACATGCAACATATTTATATCGACATGCAACTTATTTATGTTAACATGCAACTTCTTTATGTCGACATGCAACTTATTTATGTCGACATGCAACTTAGTTATGTTTACATGCAAGATAAATATGTTGACATGCAACACATTTATGTCGACATGCAACTTAGTTATGTTGACATACAACTTATAAATTGCATGTCAACATATCTATCTCGCATGTAAACATAACTAAGTTGCATGTCAACATATTTATCTCGCATGTCAACATAAGTAAGTTGCATGTTGACATAAATAAGTTGCATGTTGACATAAATAAGTTGCATGTTGACATAAATAAGTTGCATGTTGACATAAATAAGTTGCATGTCAGCATATTTATCTTGCATGTTAACATAAATAAGTTGCATGTCGACATAAATAGGTAGCATCTAGCATTTTGGATGTCACATGTTGGCGATATTTGAGATTTTTGAGATTTTTTATAATTCTTATTTGATTTCAATTTTCTTGCATGTCAACATATTTATCTTGCATGTCGACATATTTGATAGAAAAATAACTTGCACACAAGGGGCAAATATATGCCACCATATATCGCCTATCAAGGTATTTCGTTTGATTCTTTCATATTTATGTTGACATGCAACTTATTTATGTTGACATACAACTTAAAAGTTGCATGTCAACATATTTATCTCGCATGTGAACATAACAAAGTTGCACGTCAATATATTTATCTCGCATGTGAACATAACTAATTCGCATGTTGACATAAATAAGTTGCATGTCGACATAAATAGATAGCATCTATCATCTTGGATATCACATGTGGGCGATATTTGAGATTTTTTGAGATTTCTTATAATTCTTATTTGATTGCATTTTTCTTGCATGTCAACATAGTTATGTTGCATGTTGAGATAATTATCTTGCATGTCAACATATTTATCTTACATGTCGACATATTTGATAGAAAAATAACTTGCACACAAGGGGCAGAGATATGACACCATAAGAAACATATAGTTGGCACTTAAAAGCAAATTTATGTATGCTTCCTATCTATGAATGGATATTATTTAGTTTGATAAAAACATTAAATGAAAAGATAGGTACAAAATTGAAAGTTAGAGGAACGGATGTTAAATGAAACTTCATTTCTTACTTATAATACAAGGTAAGTATATCTAGTGCCAATTCAATATTGATAATATTAGTTTGTCAAATAATGGTATTTAACAGGAAAATTGTAAAACATAGTATTTCCTTTTCCTTTCTTAGTCCTATATCTTTTACCTGCCTTTGATTTTTAATTCATGATAATTCCGCTCTATAAAGTACAATCGAAAACAAATATAAATTCATGATTAAAATTTAAATTAGGTCAATTTTACATCTATACGAATATCCAGATTATAGATTTTACCATTTAGGAATGCAAATATTATAGAGGAATTTATATCACGTTTTCAACCTCAGGTATTTTTTGGATTAGTTTTCTTTGCATGTAATACCCACATGAGCAG
This sequence comes from Magallana ariakensis, assembly GCA_020458035.1. Taxonomy (NCBI): domain Eukaryota; kingdom Metazoa; phylum Mollusca; class Bivalvia; order Ostreida; family Ostreidae; genus Magallana; species Magallana ariakensis. The sequence goes on from CM035819.1 coordinate 51,192,779, forward strand.
ATCCAGAATTTTTTTGTCCAGAAGAGCGGGTGGGGTTCCGATGGATATCTATGTTAGCCCCGGAAAGTTTTTTTTTCTCATCATGTTTGTTCTTAAGCACATGAAATTTAAACCTGCAGGACGGAGCCGCCTGTCATACAATTAGTGACCTATAATTAGATGTGCTTTGACAGTGTGAGCATGCAGCATGCATCGGTCACAACGGTTAAACGATGCTTATTTTTAATTTGGAAAAGCACAACGCTCCTTTGTCAAATCAACCCTTTTTCTCCTGGTTAAATTTAATTTCCTTTGTCAAATCATCCTTCGTTCTCCTAAAGAAGTGTATCTATGGGACGTGTTATCAGATTCGAAAGCATGCGTTATATACATTGTTTGCATTTGGTGTCAATATAGCAGGCTTATCTTATGTGACCGACTGCGTCAACCGACCCTCAAAGCACAAACACGCACCTTCTTATGTCCATAAAAAGCGAGCCAATGATCGATATAATATTACACCTGTAGTTATTATCTTAAAACATCATCAACATGTGTTGACTGATAAGCTTATTGGGTAAAATAAATTTTCCCGGCGCATGCGCAGTGCAGGCCTCACCTTTAGCGCCCCAGTCTCTGATAAGAAACCCTAGGTTAGTTGTTATCAGTTTTCTGTGTTCATTTTATAAACAGTTGACTACGTCATGTTAAAATAAGGTAAGAAAAATGTTACATTCTTTTTCAATATCTGTTCTTTTAATGTATTATCCATTATTCACGAAGGTTAATTAAGATATCCACCTTACAAAGGTGAAAACGTATTTCAATGAAAATATGTATAAAGTGCTCTCAATTGTTGATGTTTGCATAGAAAAATATCTGTACATTTATTTCTCTAAAAGATACTAGTTTCTCCAGATATTGATGAATATGAAAGATTAACTTTTTGTTTACCCTGGCAACGCTGTTCGTCAATAAATTATATCTTTATATATTCGAAGAGTTAAGACAGGAACAGGTCAAATGAATCAGTAGAGGGAATCAGTACAGGGAATCAGTAGAGGGAATCAGTAGAGGGAATCAGTACAGGGAATCAGTAGAGGGAATCAGTACAGGGCGCCGACAGGTATCATTTTGGATCTGTTTCTGTAATTTCCCTGTATCAAATTTACACGTTTATTAAGATCCCATTTTACATGTACTTTGAACAAGTTTATATCAAATACAGGAAACGTTACATTATTCTCGAGTCTATATACGTTTTAATTATCAACTAAATGTAGATTTCATAGTCCAAGACCGTCAATTACGATTACCTCATACTTTAAGTCAGTTTTTGTCATTTTTCATTAAAAATGTAAAATCGAGAGACCATTTGCCGACCCCCCCCCTCCCCATTTTATTCAACAGTGATTAAGTGGGGTGGTCGGAGTTCTATGAATCTTCTTGACAGGAGGAGCTCTGAATAGAGATATAAGGAAATATGCATATTTTAAAGCATACATACATACATACATACATACATACATACATACATACATACATACATACATACATACATACATACATACATACATATATATATATAATTTTTTTTTAACCAAAAATAATAGTTTACAGGTTAAAAAAAATTAAGTCTCCTTAGTGAATTATGGTCATGCCCATGCATTTTATAGGGTATCTTTTAAAATCTTCAAACTAAGAAAAGGTTGATTTGAAGAGTTATATTTTTAAATCTGACATCACAATTTTTTTCGAACTAATTTAAGAAGATCAGAGATAATTTTTGCATAAAAATTAAAAAATGTTTATGCAAGGTATGAATTTCGAATAAAAATTACAATTACAGACAATTCAAATTTCGTGAGAAAAACAGGGGTACGTTGTTTTTTTTTTTAGAATCCGAAAACACTTCGAATGAATGTTGGAATTTAAAGCCATGTTAAGTACATGTTTATTATCAACAAAAATTTGGCTGTATATTCTGTAGTGTATTTAGGATTTGTTTCATGTTATGATAGAACTTAGCTCAGATCTTAACCTAGCCACAGCTAATCTTGACCGATAATATTATCATTGTCGCGTATTTTTTTTTTAAGTTTTGTTGTCATGGACGCTAACTTTGCACATTTGAGGTTATTTTTACCGTCCATGACAACTCCTCTGTTAAAACAGGTAAAATCTAGTTTGTTAGCTCAAAAATATTAGTTTTGACTCGATATTAAAGCTGCTTAATTGGTCCGATTTTATATAAAATTGTGAGTACGCTTTTAAACGATGGTTATGTTAAGTATGTGTATAATAATAGACATTGCTGTAATTTTCCCGGTCAATTAAGCCAAATTTCAATGAAAAAAAATTATGTACAAATTTGTTAACAAAACAAGCGATAGAAAAGAGAGTCGCATTATTTCGCCTCATGTTAAAATTCGCCTCTGACATATAGATCGGTATGGTTGTATTACGACTTCGACATCGCTATAAATAAAGGTCATAATGTTCAGGTGAATTGAAAAAAAACTTGTGTACATTTTGTTCGCTAATATTACTTATATTTGCTTTGTTTACAATCGATGCATAACATGCGGGTTGAATAAACCCAATCATCCGGGGGACGAAACCAAACGGTTCCCTTTTCTAAACATTCCTGTGATGCATTTTGGTTTGTTTTTTTCGTTTGCCCAAAAAGAAATGATTTTATTTACTTTAAATATTTCAAACTTTGAAAGGAGACCGATTCTGCTGGTGTAAATAGCAGAAAGTTCATAACTTTCAAAGATAATTGGTTTGTATGGAAACTTATTTTATACTGTAAAAACCAAAAAATCGGACCAAGCAGCTTTAATAAAATTATCCTTACATGCTTAAGTATACCAAACATGCATTTACTACCTTGTCGAGCCAATTTATTTTGGGTTAGATTAAACTTACCATTTAAAGTCCATCGTCGGAATCCACTGCATGCGTGGATCCAGTAAATTTTTCCAGGGGGGGGGGTCCGAATTGAAATTAGGTGAGCTACACTATTCATCAGAAATGTTGGCAAAAAGAACAAAAAAAAAAAAACAAACTCTAATTTCACAAAATCATGAAATTCTTAATCCATGGGGAGGGGGGGGGGGGGAGTGGGGGTGTAACGTATTATACCTTTGACTCGAAAAAAAATTGTACCTATCAAAATTTTTTTCCCCCGTATTCATGAAATTCCTAATCCGGGGGGTGGGGGGGGGGGTGGGTGCCGAATATGCCTATAACTGCCATTTTTTAAAATATCACTCTTAATATTACCGCTTCCGACGCCTTTCCATAACATATATGTGTTTTCCAGAGGGGGGGGGGTCCGACTCAAATTTCCGATAATTTTACTATATAAATTTAATAACTTCTCATTTTTCCGGGGGGGGGGGGGGGTCCGGACCTCCCCGACCCCCCCCCCCCCCCTCCTCTAGATCCGCGCATGTACGGGTTTTCTATCCGTTACACTCACCCCTGCGAATGTGTTCGGAATGTTTTCTTTATCGTTGCTAAGTATGTAATAAATCCAGAAGTGCTCGAATGAAAGTTCACGAGACTTCTCCGAGATTTGTTCAGTTCCTGTGAAATTTCGAGCGGAAGTATAAGTGTTCGGAAAATATTCTCAAAATACGTAAGTACTGGTCGTTTTTTTATATCATATCTTATTTTGATTTATTTCAAAACATGAAAATCAATTAAGATAGATGTCTTATTTCATAATATAGCGACGATGATATTCAGAACAAAGTTATCGTTCGTGTTCAACTACTCTACACGTGGTTGAAAATATAAACATTGGGTTCTTGATAAAATCATAGCCATGTTTTAGGCTTTTGGTGTGCAATACCATGCTTTTAAAAAAAATGGGTGTCTGTTTTTGTATAAAAACTTAGTATATCGAGCCTTTTTTAAGGAACATTCCGCACAAAATAGTATAGTATGTTTCACCTTTAAAGCTATTACTAGGTCAGGCGCGGATCGGAAATTAATCCGTAGTGGGGATCGCTACTAAGCATGTTAATCGTTGCAACAGCAGAAAAAACCTATATATATTTTCTATTGTCACATTTATTTATAGAACTCATTTTATCCACCAATTAATGAAGATAAAGTTTAAAATCAATAAACGACTAGATTTTATTACCTAGATATTAGGAAATAAACTATAAACACGAGGCACGATTTTTACTGCGAAACTGAAAGGGTCTAATAAATCACGTGGTCTAAATTTAAATGACAATAACATTCGCAGGGGTGACACTGCTTTCAAAGCAGTGTAACTGATAGAAAACCCGTGGGTTCCGACGATGTTAAAAGTCATGCCTAAATAGTTTAAGCTATTTACAAGGTCGACCGGTTGCTTATAAAAACCATTTGGTACTCCTAGACAATTTTGTTCTTATCCGGAATACCTCGTTAATATCAATACTCCAAATTTCACAATAAATATGCAAATTATCTAGAATGTTTTGAAGACCCTCCTTAGACTCAGACAGTAATGCATACATCAAGAGAATCAATGAAATATCTTTTAGTTGGGGAGATTCACATACCAGTACACTCTTAAAGAGATCTAATATATATTTGCATCCACCGAGTATGATTCCTTCTTTATCTTACGGAAAATGATTGTAATTCATAGATCTGTAGAAACTGACAGGACTGAAATCTACACGCCCCGTTTTAAATTGGCCGAAACCTTCATCAACCTAAGAAAAATTACGGACTGCACGAAATAATCATGATAATGTCAGACTCAAATTCCCATAGAGTTTCTTTTATCTCACGTACTGATGTACATTAACAATAATTTAGTTAATTTTACTTCTTTTTTACGATCAATTTATTATTTTGTTAAAAGAAAGATGTAAATATAAACAATAAAATGCTTTCTTTGATGATTCATCCGAGTTATGAAGGTATAAAGGTAGGTAAATCTAAACTTTGCGTCAGATATGACATCATTTGATTTTGTGCTTAAATAATGGTAAAATTTTGTTCTAAATATCATAAACATTGTATTGAACTCCAATATGAACTTTTTCCACTAGCTTTGATAAATCCAATATAATTAAAATTAGATCTTTCATATCGCTCTCTGTTATGTACGTTTCACGAGCGATAAGTAATGGATATATATCGAAAACAGTTCTGTATGAAATAAAAATCAGTTTCGAGGCATACTCTAAAACCTGGCCTGGCCCCATTGGTCTGGCCTGGCCTCAAAATTGGCCTGGCCTTACTTTTGGCCTCAAATTTGGCCTGGCCCCAAATTTTGGCCTGGCCTCAAATTTTGGCCTGGCCCCAAAATTGGCCTCTTGAAAAATTTTTGGCATCGAATTCAACTTTTTTTAACTCACATTTTCAAAGAGATTTCATTGAATTTTAATTGTTTTCTTATTGTTTAAGAGATAATCATATGGAAAAGTGACCTGACTAATTGAGTTTCAATTAATTTTATCCATGTTTACACACAAAATAAATACATATGCCATGCACGCACAACACTACTCTTACTATTGCCTAGGAATGGATTATGCTTAATATTAAAGCAATCAGCGTTAAAATTCAGAGTCGCAACCCCCTCCCCACTTCAAAAAGTAGACGAAATGTAGATATTAGAATATATAAAGTAAAACATCATTTTAAGAGACTGACCTGTTTGAAGGATCAATAAATATCTCATTGACAAACATTTGAAAACTGGTTCATAACATTAAATCTCTATTCCTGTGTAATGCACTTTAAAAATGCCAGTTTGCTTACATTACCTGTCAACACCGATCAAGCCCAAATTTCCCTCCCCAAAAGAAATTTGATATCAGCATCCTCTATCGCTAATCTGCTATATTGGGGTCAGATTCATTGCCTGCACTGCCGTTTAACATTCCACACGGTCTAATTTAATTAATGTCATTTGTGAATGACTGCAACATTGTATCCTCTGATAACTTGATTCAGCATTGGTCATTAATCATCACCTCTTGATTAGAGTAGAGTTTCATGCACGTGTTGTTTGTATGTTTAGGAAACAATTTTTATCCTATTGGGGAACTTTGATTTCAGAATTTGAACAAAGCAAAATATTTTGTGACCTTTAATGTTAGTTAGAATAAACAAAATTTTGGGCCAAGCCAAATTTGAGGCCAAAAGTGAGGCCAGGCCAGGCCAGGCCAGGCCAGGCCAGGTTTTAGAGTATGCCCAGTTTTGAGGCCCGTTAGAGCCGAGAACTGTCTGATACTTTTTCATACAGTAGTGTTTGAGGCATAAAATATCGTACTTAAAACACTGCCATTGAATTTCATTGTTGATTTACCTGAGACAGTCCGACTTTGAAGGATATCAGTACTGTAACCACTGTTAAAACACTGCTGTGATGTCATTCCTTTGTTCCAGCAGTCTAAAATTTTACCTGTGACAGTCCGATATTAGTGAGCTTCTTAATATCAGACTGTTACCAGTGGTTACAGTACTGATATCCTTCAAAATCGGACTGTCTCAGGTAAATCAACAATGGAATTCAATGGCAGTGTTTTAAGTATGATATATGCCTCAAACACTTCGGTATGAAAGAGTGATTTCGAAATCACTCTTAACCTAACGGGCCTCGAAACTGTCTGATATTTGTTCATACAGAACTCTTTGAGGCATATATTCATTACATAACGGTCTGATATTAAGAAGCTCACTAATATCGGACTGTCACAGGTAAAAATTTAGACTGCTGGAACAAAGGAATAACAAGTGTTTTAACCATACATAGCAGAGAGCGAGATAAAAGGTATCATTTTAATTAGATTGTGATCAATCAATCATAGGCAAAAAAAGTCCTAAAAATCAGGAATTTAAATCGGATTCAATTTGAACGTATAAAAGTTTGCAATCGCCGATACCTGAACTTCCACTTTATATAGATCGTAAATTTGTACGGTTTTGAAGAAGTATAAAAACTTTCTGCCAATCAATGTATTGAGAATAAAATTTTTTTTAGAGAACACAAAGAGACTGAATTTAGCAATATAATAGCGCACCAACGGTTCTTATTAGCATTGGATTCGTGGGTGTGGTAAAATCAAACTACTATTCTAAATAATAATAAAAATTAATACTTCCAAATACTATTTGAAGTGGCGATGTAATACACATGAAAAGTGTTTGGATGAGGTTTTTATTTGGGGTGGGGGGTAAACTTGAAATGTGTTTACAAACACATGAAACCACGCTTGAGAAGAAGGAAATTACATTTTAGTTTGAACAATTGTGTTTGAATTGTGACTAAAAGCGGTCAAAAAGGGAGAAAACATTATATCTAAGCACATCAGTTTTAAACATAAAAAGAATATTCGGGGGGGGGGGGGGGCGGCGGGGGTGTGTGTGTGGGGCATTCTAATTGTCATGTCCTAAGATATAAGATGCTTTAACTGACCATTCTCTTTATCCTATATATAGCTAGGCCTCAACGAGGCTCAAAGATAACAAAATTGTAAAATGAACAATAAATAATCAAAGTAAAAGAAATCATTGTGACCTTGATATGAGGACATACATGTGCAGTGATACATAGAGATACTTGCAAAGTAAAATAACTATAATACTCTTGTTTTTTTGTTTTTATTTAAGTAAAGGAATAACTAACAGAATGAACTCTGTGACTCTTGTAGCACAGCGCAGTATTTCTAAATGATGTTTTGCAACCAGGTGTAGAATGCGGGCACAAATATCAAAATTGGGAGTTTATAAATAAGTTGTCATATTTGGCGATTCTGTGTCTGTATGCACAGGTGCTTGGGGAGGGACAGGACCCCCCCCCCCCCCCAATATTCACCCTCTCCAAATTCCCGAGTTATCTTTTCATCATTTTTTTCATAATTATATGTTGATGCATGCTACACTAAAAAAATCACAATTAACGCGAAATAAGCTATGTATAAAAAAATATATATACTACTGGTATAAAAAAAAAATAGATATGGGTTACCCCATATCCAAGATATTCGATTTTTAAATTACTTGAATTTTCACCTTGCTCAGCCGATCTCTTCAGTTAAAATCACCGAACTTATAAACTGACGTATATAGTTCTTCATTCAATACTGCCACCCGTCATGAGCAAACAGTGCACACATCTGTGCTTAAACAGAATCTACACAAGTATGGTGCAGGTGTTGCGTAACCATTCCGTTGTTAAAAAGAAAAGAAAAGAAATATCAAACACTCAAACACAACAAATAATTAAAAGAGATTGTGTGATAACTAACGAACAATAATCATGAAAGTAATATAATTATTGTAACAAGTTTATTTTTTAAAAAGATAGGTGAGCTAGCGCTGTAGCCATCATAAAACACAGAATCAGATTTCTAAACCATTAGCTTAATTTTCTGAATCGATTAATTATCAATAGGACGGCACTGAAATTGTGTTGGGGTGGGGTGGGGGTCTCATTTCAGAATGGCGAATCTAGACTGGGCTTCACATCGGCACGGCATAACCATGAACTATGCTTTAATCAATAAGTATTTACTGTAATTTCAATTTTGAGGTGAAAAATAAGAGATCAGTAGAACCAATAGTACTGTTTTGTAGCAATCGTATCTTCTCGGACCTGTCCGGAAGGCTCGGAAAACATATCCGACGTTGCCAGTCTCCGAACTTAACAAAAGACATAGGAAGGTATTTAAGAAAAGATAGCTATTTATTATAATTTAAGAAATAACTTGGTATTATATACAGGTTGAACAACAAAACATAAAACTGTAGATCATAAGTAGATGATAAACCGAAATTGATATGGTACAGTTGATCTACAGAATTTAATTCCCAGAATGCTCTACTATTAATTTGAGCATTCGTATTCATTTCAAAAAGACTAGCGTAGTTGCTAGCGCTCGAGAGCGCTAGCAATTATATAAGCAATATTCATTTAGTTTAGTGAAACAATTGTCAATTGAAGAATGACCTATATTTTCGTGAAAAAGACTGAGAGGCAGCTAGCGTAGGAATATGAATACTTCACATTTACAATTCTTGGGGGGTGAGGTGTTTTTTTAAAATAATTTTACGTTAATTTTGTTTGCTTCCACGTATTACATATACATCGATATTCTAAACATTTATTGTAATGTTGTATCTGCTGATCATGAACAGAACTATATTTTTCAGTGCAATTGTGTAAGGAGTACCTGACTATAGTAATATGTCTTGAATATATAGATAGTAGGCACTGATCGAATATATTAAAAAGAGAAGGTTGGCAACTTCAACAGACGCCATCTTGTAAAATTCGACACCTCGCTAGGAAATCCCAACATTATTTAACTGAAAATAACTGACCGGCTGGAGTAATGGTCGCTGTAATTCCACAAGTTATTAATAAATGAGGTGCAATGCTATTTTGTGACTTTTAAATAAATCCAGTCGTGTTATTTTCACATTTTACACCATCGAAATCTCGTTTCAATTGTCAGCGACGGAAGTATGCTGGAACAAAGGAATTACATCACAACAGTGTTTTAACGATAGCTCTGTTACTCTATACTGAGTCATGTATCGCATGTTTTATATAACCTTTGAAACCTTTTAAACCATGAACTTATGTATACTTTTATATATGACATTTAAATATTGTACGCAAGCGATTTATCATACTAAGGCGGGAGACCCAAAGCCTGCATTCCAATAATCTTAGTCCTAAATGACGTTAATTAATCAGGTACGGAATTCGGGCACAGTAAAATCAAAACTGAAAATATATAAACAGCTAGGTTATCAACAAAATGTCATATTTGGCATCCTGTGTCTGCAATAAAGGCCCTTATATAGTCATGTAATGCTATTTAACCTTTGTAACCTTTAAGCCATGTATGAATTAGATGCATCATACCCAGGTGGGAGACTCAGAGACTCGGAACTCGGAGACTCAAAACCTGCATCACAATATTATATCTGACAGTTCTGTTGCTTTATTTAGAAATGAAATATAACTCTGGAATTTGAACTCATGATCATCGTAGATGGGCCGAACTAGTCAGGACTGTAAATCATAAAATGTTATATAATCCCCTGTAAAATGATGTTGAGCAGATATTAAATTTTTGGCCTTATTATTTTGATTTTGGATTTAGAGAGACCTTATGTTTTTTAACTTTAGAATTTTATTTTGGATTTTGATTAAGCTTATAGAGATCTTTGATTTTGGGCGGCTTTTAATTGATGTTGTAACTTTGACAAAGCTATACGATCACGCTTGTTAATAAACTGCTTGATAACCAACAATTGGACTTGGTGATTCCTAAGTTTGAGTTGAACCTCAAGTAGATCAAGAAGATCAATGAGTTTTCAATAAATATATTCACTCTTTACGTAATCATTCAACATTATTTCATTGCAAGTACATGCATATACATGTATTTTGATGCGAATTCCCACTGACTCGGATCTGCCAAAGCGTGTCCACCACCTTACTCTCATTTTGCTATTTCGGGCTGGTTTATCGAAATTGAAAGTAGGTTTTTAATTATACCCCCGCAAACGAAGTTTAGGGGGTATATTGGTTTCACCCTGTCCGTCTGTCTGTCTGTCTGTCTGTCCGTCTGTCCGTCTGTCTGTAGACGCAACTTTGTCCCCCCTATAGAATTTTTTACTACTGCATGGAACAGTCTGAAAATTTGTACATATGTTGAACACCATCTGAAGATGTGCACCTGCAATTTTTTTTAAGATCAGACAAGATTTAATGATTTTATGACAGTTTTCATTTTCCTTATTCTATATATTGTACACTGATGTTGAAAAGTAAGGGAGGTAATCCTTACAGACTTTATTAATTAATTAATAGTAAACACTCTAAAATATATTTATATTAATACATCCAAATGGAGGTTTTTTGTCTTTATTTCTTAACTTAATTTATTTTTTATAAGTATTTTATCAACTGACAATGCAAAATTTTTGTTTGTCATTGATAAATTCTTAGGAGCTAATCAGAACATCAAAGACAAGTGTGGCTGAATTCAGTTGTCCCAAGGGGGCCATTATCTGAGCCATGGTTTAGATGGAGCATGGGTTTAGGGAAAATTGATAATCTGTAAAATGGGCAGTGGTTTTGGGGTTATTTTAATACTGCTTCATGTAAACCAAAAGTTTCTATCATTATAAGGAAATAAATAATATCATTATTAATAAAGAAGTTAACTATTTTCAGAAGCTGTTTAAATTTATTAGTCAAGTAAATTGATGAAGTGACCCTATAGGGCATTAATTTAAATGAAATTCAAAATTACTGATATGATTGTAGTGTTTTGGCAATTTTATAATTGTTTGTAATATTAAATTTTCTTTTTTTCATATTTTTACATAGTATGGTAATTATATATGGTAATGTTTTGGGAGTTTATTCAATTTAACAAGCTCATCAAAGAAAATCATAGTCCTATGGGATCAATTTTCTGATATGGAGTTGCATTGTACCATAGGAGAAAGTGAGGAAAATTTGAAACAACTAATTGCATCTGTCAAGACCCTGATTAGAAAGATATTCAAAGTGTTATCAACAGAAGAGCATTGCTTGGCTATTTTCATTTACTGCAAAGGGAGGGGTTATTGTCACTTTGTTGGTTTTTCTTTAAAACAATGAAATAAAAAAATATCACCAGATACATAAATTTGTAAATGTATTACTGTTATACATATGTATTTACAGTGAAGTTTTGAAAATTTTGATTTTAATTTTTCTTTGTTAACTAATTTAGTTTTTTACAATTCTAGAATTTTTTTTTATTTATGTGTCGCAAACCTTTATTATACAATTTAATTATTTGTCCCATTTGAAATTAGCCTTGCAGGGGTATTAGTCCCATTAGGACAGTTCTAGTTTATTTAAGGAATAAGGAATCATTCTTTGAGTATTATGAGGTGATAATTTCGGTCGGGCGTGATCAAATCCAATAAAGCCCGAAGGGCTTTGTGATAGATTTGATCACGCCTCGAACGAAATATTCAAAGAATGATTCCTTATTACTTATATTTATATAATTTTAAGCTATTGTACGATTGAATATTTAAATATAAAAGCAAACCCCGATGGCGCCTCAATTTGGCGTCATTTGAAGTTATGAGTTATATACATGTAGTACAAAATCGATACGTAGTGTTATCACAGGCAAAGACACTGGAAAATGTAAATATTTTACAATAATTACTTATCAAGTTAATTTCAATCATAGTTTACGAACATCAACTCACATGTGTTGAAATAACAAAGGTGTTACTATGGTACGGGGATTTCGTAGTTTATTGGCAAATTGTCTCAATTTTATATAAGTATAGATAGTCTAATTGATCTTGATTTGGGCTTATTTTTAAGAAATTACTCAAAATCATTGATATATCATGAATTTTCTGAAGTATGGATTAGTTACATGGAATTAATATTTTAGTAAGACCGTCTTTTAAATGTTTTAATGACTTGAACCACACATGTTCCATAAGTTCCGAAGCATTCTGTAAGCAGTTAGACTTCCATCAACCAGAATAAAACTTCTGTTTTTCTCGACGGAAAAAGCCAAGTGACGTTTTTGAATTAAAGAAAAACGCCATGTGTGATTTTACAAAAATTCCATTAGATGACATTGTATTCTTACAAAAACAGAATCGGTTTATACATGTACCATGGTATAATGACTTTTGATTGTGAATCTCGAAAATTGTTAAATCTTACTTATGTAAATGATTAAAAAAATAATCTCAACAATATGTTGTTGGTTTGATAGAGAAGGCCGATGTTGATTTGACGGAAGTGTGTGTTGTTTTAGTTCTGGATTCATATACCGACTTAGATCTTACCGACTTTGGCTCATGAAACTTTTAAAATGTTGAAATAAAAGAATTAAACTGTATACTGTTAATTCGAAAAGAAAATGAATCATTTCGACTCAAGTACATGAATGGCTTGAAATAACGTCCCAACGTCTAAATTGCCAAGTTCTTAAAGATACCCGATGTCATGACGTCGCAAACATGCGACGTGATGATAGCATAACCATGCTATATTCAATACCTGGTGTGGGGTGGATTATATATCTAACTAAATTTATTTTAATATTTGTTTTTCTACATGTTCCTAGGTCAATATCGTAAAAAAAAATAAAGCTAATTTGAAAGAGGACCGATTTTTAAGAGAAGTGAACCTGGTCCATTATTTTATTATTTTTTTAAATTTAATTTTTGACTTAATTTATAAACATTTAACCTTTCAATTAAACTTAAATTAAAATTTTTATAACGCTGTAAATCCATATTGTCAAGAATATCTAACAATATATCACAGGGGATTTTTATGGTGTCTTCCCACCTAGCCAAAATTCTGAAATTTATACAGGTGACTGGTTTGGGCTTGGTGGGAATGGTGTTCAGGTAAGGGGAGAGAACAAAAGATATCTTAAAAAATCTTCTTCTAAAAACCATTTGCCTAGAAAAGCTGTAACTTTAGTGAAAGCAACCTCAGATAATGTAGATTCAAATTCGTTAAAATAAAAATCTTGAGGAGTAGGGTGGGACCACATTGGTGATTCAATTTTACAAAAGAAAACATTTTAATTATATTCACAAAATCTGAAAGGTCATAATATATGGTTTTAATTATATACAAGGACTTTGACATATTGCTGATTCTTTAAAATAGTTTAATGTACAATGTAGGTTTATATCCCATATATATAAACAATTGTTTAGGATCTCTTTGAGAACTGCAATGTTTAACATGTGATATGACTATAAAATCATCCTGTTAGAAAAGAGGCTTGATTATTAACATAAGAAAAAATGATCGCCGTGAAAAAATAAAGTTAAATGAGAAAAATGTAATTCTAATTTATTTGTGTATTTTAGGTACAGTCTGTGATATATATTTACGAACTCACTTCGGGTAAGTGACAAAATATTACCACTTATTTTGTAACAAAACACTCGAAATTAAAAAGATAGAAATGAAATATATGTACCCCGGACCTTTAATGTTAGGCGGACCTTAAATGTTAACATTAAAGGTCCGGCCGATCCGTTTTACGGGGACAGACCTTTAATTATACGACACCGGTCGCACCGTGTGCTCCTTGTCACAATTGGGCATGTCATAATCGAGGTTAATGTCAAAATCGGAAAAATGTCATAATAGGGAAAAACGAAACGTTGATGATTTGGTTTGTTTGTGATGGTCAAAATACAAACCTTGAGCAAACACGGACCTCCATTACAGTGGAGGTAGGATCAGGTGCCTAGGAGGAGTGAGCATCCTCTGCTGACCAGTCATTAGACCACATTCATGTCAAATATTCTGTATATACATCACTCAAAAGAATGAAAATTGATTATTTAATTAAAAATTTACTTTAGGTCAATAGACTATAATTCACCTGTAATTAATTTCCTTTGATCTTTGACACCCTTACCCGTGCACCATTCCCACCTAGCTCAGTAAAATCAGTCATCCATAGAAAATTAAGAATTTTAGCTAAGTGGGAAGTCACCGTGGGGAGAAGCCGATATTTATACAGGTAGCATAGATTATTATTTGTAGAAATCAATAAATAATGATCGTTGTTTTTTAAAAATAACCAAAATTGAATTAACGTTTCTGGATAAAAACCAAAATAGACTGAAAGGCTGAACCAATCGACTTGGAATTATGGATCTGGTGAACGAGGAACGCTTATATTATTTATGTATTTTTTCACAATAATAAATCAAATAACAACTACTATGTATTTTATTATAACAAAATATTTTCTCGTTATAACGAGATAACCAACTCGTAATATCGAGATAATTATCTCGTAATTACGAGATCTTTTCTCGTAATAACGAGATAATTAACTCGTAATAACGAGATCTTTTCTCGTTATTACGAGATAAAAATATTTTTTCATGTTGCACTATTCGTCTTTCGTAGTTATAACATGATTACAATAAATGAAAATAAGTTATATATGCGAGAATAAGAAACAAGCACATAAACTATTATATTAAACAAATCTACCAGTTTCGTTGATATACAATTGAACTAATGAGAATAATTGCTTGTTAATTTCTATGGGTAATGACTCATCGCCCCATAATAAAAGATGAGTATTAATTATAAAGAATTGTGTCATGTATCCTGCTTATTAACTCTACTACTGACTCTCAAATTTCAATTGGTCATTAGAAATGCATTCCTAGAGCATTGTAAATAAGAAAAACAGAAAAAAAGAATTTGACCAAAATCGTGACCATGCCCCTTTAAACCCGGGGTCGTGAACCAAACCATGGTATAATTAACACATCACAAAACAGTTAAAAATCTATGGTATATCTATAATTACTTAACTTTATTATCATCGCTGCTGTGCGTGTGTATATGTATGTATACATGTATCGGTGTCCATTTCAGCCCTGTGAGCAAGATTAAAAGAAAACCCTCGCATGTATATTTATCAAACTTCGTACACTTCATATTATGTTTTGTTGGATTTAGGCCTTGTAAAGGTAAGAAACAAACATTTGGAAGAAATGGGGAGTTGGAAGGATGTCCAAAGTGAAAAATTGATTAAGTTCATCCAAATTTAATCAAAAACAAGCAGTCTTGCCCGAATTCCGGGTATATTTCCCGAATTACTAAGAGAAGAACATGTTTATAATTCAGAGGAGACTTTGATGAATTGATGAATATCGACAACATTAGTTTTCGAGAATTCATTTCATTTAAATCGCTGTAGATGCATTACTCTCTTTTAAAAAATGGGGTAGAAATTACGTATTATGTAAACTAAAATTTCCCATTAAGCAGACTGTAAATCGCTGGATCTTTGGCTTCGTATCATATTCAATATGAAACTTAAATTTGCCTACACCAACTGTCTAAATGTGTAATGTAGGTCACTAAATAAAGAGAATAAAACTGCATTACTAAAGTTTAAAACATTGGTGGTGTGTTTTCGCTAGTAATGGGAGGAATTGTATGACCACGTAACCCCCCCCCCCCCCCGATACACCCCAGAGCGTTCATGGAGATAGGAATAAACGAAATATTTTAATTTAAAGTGGTTTTAAGAAGAAAGATATTTGGTCTCTTCAACTATGTGTATGTTCCTATAAAGTGGAGTGACAAAACCATTAAAATTTTGATTTTAATGTACCACCCTACCTCACGGCTTATTTGTACTTTTTTGGGAAGATATAATATCAAGTGATCATTTTCACCCGGTCGTAGAAATTTCCACGGTCAAAATTTAAAATAATTAAAAGTCAAAGATCGATGACTGAAATATAACTAAAAACTTACAAACTGAAATAATTTGTAAAAATTCGCGAATTATTTATAAATTTTAAACATTTTTGCTACCTCGCTTGAAGTATGACTTCAAATGTCAATTAAATAATTAAATTTTTCAGTTTTCTTGACGTTTAACCGATTGGACACAGGGCAATCTTCGAACAAGCAGGATATTTCATGCATACTAAGTAATGACAGTTTAGATTTTTAATATGTAATGTATCATTGAGATGCTGCCCTCTATGATTTTGAAATATGCTAGAATATTAATAATTTTTTCAACATTAAAATATATGTTAAGGCTATTTTAATGCAATAGTTTCTATCATTTTCAAACTAAAAACGACGAATGATTGCTTTTCTTCTTGTTATTGGTACGAAATATCAAACACACCGTTTTCAGAAATTATATAGTTATCAAATTGCAATATTAGAAATCTTCAACTATTTGGTGAAACAATTATAAAAACTGTGTCGGATAATTATGCCACTGCCAAGGTGGCATTTTTGCGCCCGTCTAAGCTGCGTGTATCGAAACATTCAAATATGCCATACGATACACCACTGCAGAGTTTTATAAACACCTATGTTGTTAAGGTATTTCACCTGTCAGATGAGATATTTACCTTTATTTAAAAATAAATTCCTACAGGAAATTAATTTTAAAATGGTAAAACAAAGCAAATTTATAAACTTGTAGAGTACATGTACATTATTTTGTGGTGCACGTCTGTGGGCTTTTTGTTGGGTTTCCCCCTCCATTTTCATGCTTCAATCCATCCGCGGTTGCTAATAAAACATAGAAAAACTTGGAATGGCCTCACCAAGTATGTCGATGGCCTCACCAAGTATGTATGGCCTCACCAAGTATGTCGATGGCGATGGCCTCACCAAGTATGTCGATGGCCTCACCAAGTATGTCGATTTACAAAACTAAAAATATTTTTATAGTTTTGTCATTACTTCACTCTGTTTATTGTCTAAACACATATGCATCATTAATGGAGTTGTCTCAGTATCTGTGGATACGATCGTCTATAATTTAGCTAACAAGGCATGTAACACTATCGCATTAAGAATCCTCTTTTTAAACAGTTTATGAATACCAGACTTTGAGTTGATCGATGTTTGTTTTATTTACTAGACATATATTGAAATATATACTTGCATCCGACTTTTAGACAACAATAACTGTTATTAATATCAATACAATATCTTATTTCTTTTTAACAATAAAGAAGAAGAACGGTTGACAACAAAAATCAAAGTACTGAAGTACTGAAAGCCGGACTCTTTTGATGTGTTTTATGCATATGGTGCAGTAAAGACTAACAACATCTCTCTCTTCCTCTCTCTCTTTTTCTCTTTCTCTATCTCTCTCTCATATGCTTTTAATTTCGACAAAGCGCCGGATATTGACTAAATTTTGAAAGCAGCTATTAGCGAAGAAATATATATGTTTAGTAGAAAAAAAATCAACTGTGATTTGCACTTTGAAACAAGCGTTATAAACTCATTCCCCTATTTCTTCGATGTGCAGCCGAATACTAATGCTTTGTAAAGTAGTTCATGGAAATTCATGCGCATTGTAAGTGTCAAAAGGGCATGTTTTTAAAACTCGTAATTAATAAGAAACAAAAAAATACTCCTCGCTAAATTTATTCGCAATAAACCCCCCAAAACAATACATTTCACAAAACATGGCTGTCTGTGGAACTGTTTGGTATAGCGGAAGCTATACTTTGACGCTGTTTGGTTTTTTGTTTACTTTTTGAAGCTGTGCTATTTATAGTAACGTTGGCGATTTGGATGCCTACAGCCATGTCTCTGCTTTCAGCAGAGCCCGGCTAAAAATCAAACATCATTAAAAAACGCTAAAATCTTGAATTTTCGCAATTGAAAAAATATTTGACTTTAGAAAACACTACAACCGGACAAAAATATGTGAAGAGATTGATATCTTTAAGAAAAAACAATTTTTAGTCGTGGGGTATGCATTAAACTCCATTAAACTCGAAAAATGGGCCACTTTTTTTAACCTTAGTAACTCCACTACATTTCCACACACAATTATTCATTTATCGAGGGGATGATCCGCTTTGCGGTGCTCTTGTTGATTTATAGTTACATGTATTTCAATCTTCAGGCATTCAAGCTGTTAGCTGCATACGCCATATAAAAGGCAATAAACCAAAAAATAAAAATAAAAATAAAAATTCAAGCGCATATGTTAACGTAACTCCTAAGGAACTACCACAACACTTTGAAATTTGAACTTCTCAAATATTAAAAAATGAGAAATACGTGTACTTAAAATTGAGTACCCCCCTCCCCCAATAAATCACCGTAACCCCTAATTCATTTTGTATATGTTAGCTTATGTCATGTTTTGGTGATACCGGAGATGTCGCACTGTACACAAGCCATGATGGATGAGTCATTAAAAGTTTCCCGAGTTAACTTAGACATGACATACCCTTTAAGATTTATGAGCATCTTTGAGGATGTACAAAAGTATTTGTTCTGATATTCCCCAATAATGAAAAACAAAATCAAGCAATAGTTACATACAATGGTAAAATTATCAAGCTATAACACAATGTGGGCAGTGACTTCCGCTAGTGTTAGCTCATTTTACCCGTTTTGCGGCATTTAAACAATACTAAACGCTTGTAGAGATAAACGATATGGAAATCACCTTCTTTCTTGACCAAACATTCTCTGTGCCGCAATAATCTTGTTCATTTTTTAATTAGAAATCGCCTTTTATACAATGTAATTATCTGATGACGCGTGTATTGTCACATACACAAGCTTGCCATACATGTATCAATTTATTAATTAAACATTTGATATCATTAATAATGTAAAAATTGTAGAAAAAGAGAAATTTTGTTTTCCCACATACATTGTTGTCTCCGCGATCTTCTCACCTGTCAGCGTCTGATTGATGATGTCCTCAAATTTATCGAAATCTAATTAGGAAATTTTTTTTATACTTTTTTACTCTTTTTGATATGGTATGCAAACCAGGAACGACGACTTGGTTATCTGAGTATTGTACATACTTGTAAAATACATTGTTTGCAGTCTAAACATTATCCGTAATTGGTTCTATTTTTAGCAAGGGCCCTAG
This sequence comes from Magallana ariakensis, assembly GCA_020458035.1. Lineage (NCBI taxonomy): Eukaryota > Metazoa > Mollusca > Bivalvia > Ostreida > Ostreidae > Magallana > Magallana ariakensis. Next base: position 51,212,218 of record CM035819.1, read on the forward strand.
CTATTATAATACCGATGGACCAGTTAATTAACTGGGTAAAATTTGATAAGGATATATCCTCAAATACATGTTCGAGAAATTTAAAAAAAATTCTGTAGGTATTTTATTTATGTAGTGGGGTATCGATCATTACCTTAAAAGCCGATATTGGTCTCTGTTTTGTGAATTCATATTTCAAAAAGATTCTTTATCGATCCATCAAATAAGATTTTGGTATGTCGAGGAACCTTTAAGTTATCTTAATAAGTTAAGTAATCTTGAAAGGCAGAAAAAAGGAAACCTAGGCTATAGAGAAAATCTTATAACAACCATTAGGCCAGAAAAGCTGAAATTTGTGTGGAAGCATCCTCAGGTAGTTTAGATTCAAGTTTGTTCGTTTTTACATGGGAAGATATTGAGAAAAATCTTTTTAAAAATCTCCTGGAAATTAAAGCATTCAGCCCAAAATTAAAGACGGTTTTAACTTACATAATACCAAGATACATGTTGTTTCAAATAACTATTCTTAAAATTGAAAAATATGTCTAGATTAGATGTAACTTTTACAAAACCATGCAGTGGATCGGGGTTTTAAAACAAATACTGCCAACAAAGAAAAGGAATGCAGTATCATAGTACTAAGTCTGTACCATCAAAATACCCGCCAAAATACATACAAAATATATCTTCTGTCGTAAAAGATTCGTTATTCTGCGCTGTTGACGAGTCTTTTGCTTCTTTTTTTTTGTCCTTTTTTAAAGTTTGTTATTTCAAAGGGTTAGTTAATTCCTTTTGGGATCTTATTAAGATAAGACCATTTATTTAGCTCCTTCTCTCTTTGGGCCAAGTGCCTGTAAAAGTCAAGAGGAAAACCCCCGAGACAACGGAGAACTAGGTCCATCAAAATCGACTGTATGATGGTTCACTCCGACAAAGTAAACAAGATGGGCAGTAAAATAGGAGCGATCAGAGTGGGCTTTGTACGATATTTGCTCGTGCGGTGTGACCCGCGTATTAGGTGGATACGGTCAGACATCTGTGTCATGCTAAATCAAAAACGTCCACGTTGCTGGCATCGATTTGACTTTGTGATAATAAGCTTATCACACGCATCTGTGCCTGGCCCCGTCTGTGGTTCCGGGGATAGCCATTGAGGAATCCAACTTTCTGTTTGATACATTTACAAATTAAGAGTTCATGTGGTGCTATAAATCTTAACACATGCTGACACAGTGGTTTTTCATTTCACTGATGGTTGTAGCTCAGATGTAAAATAAACTTTGGTTAGAAATTAATTAAAACTACAGGTATCCGCAATCTGCCTCTTCCTACATGAGATATGAAAATATTTACTTAATCCAAAAACTTTAATATTTTTTTTATGATAGAAACTATGTTATAGTATTAATTGATGCATGGTAATTATACTACCAAAAGTATTGATTATTCACAAATTTAAGAATCAACTACCAAAATTGCGATTGTATAAAAGCATTAAAACAAATTTTAAAACTGAAAATTACCTAGAAATGAACATTTCAAAATCTCAAAGATCTATTATTGCACAATTCAGATGTGGGATACTCCCAATTAGAATTGAAAGGGGCGATAAAAGGGGGAACCTCTCGATGAAAGAATATGTAATTTTTGTGTATTAAAGGGGCATGGTCACGATTTTAGTCAAAAATTATATTCCTGATTTTAATGTTTACAATGCTTCAGTAAGGCATTTTTAATAGGCAACCAAAATTTCAGTCTGATTCGTTGAGTTATAAGCGAGTTACAGAGCTTAAAATTCTTTGCAATGTAAACAAAGCCTTTGTTTACATTTTGAATGTTGAAGTGAAAATTCCAGTTTTAGACCTAAAATGAATGGGTTAAACGTTAGGAACTGTTTATCTATGATTTAAATGAATAAAAAGATAGACAAATCAGATTGACAAAGATGTTATATTGGTATATTGAACCTATGTAAACAAAAAACAGGGCACGAGCCTTGTTTACATGATAAAGAATTATGAGCCCTGTATCTTGCTTATAACTTTACGACTGACTCTCAAATTTCATTTGGTCATTAGAAATGCATTCCTAAGGCATTGTAAATAATAAAAACTGAAAAACAGAATTTGACCAAAATCGTGACCATGCCCCTTTAAATGAAATAGAAGACGAGAGTCATTTTCTGTTGAATTGTACAATGTATTCTGATTTTAGAAGGGAATTATTTAATAATGTCGGATGTAATCCAACATTAGTAATGTCTAATTTAGACTGTAATACAAAATATATAATGAAACACCCGGCCCATTGGGCCTATATGTCACTGCAAATACAATTATAACATATATATACACATATTACGCAAATGCGTTTTTTATACAATAATGATTGTCTGTAAAGGTAAGCTTCAAGTAAATATTTAGAGGTTTGTCTCGGAAAAATTGACAGTAGAAGAGTAATGTTATAATTGTATTTGCAGTGACATATAGGCCCAATGGGCCGGGTGTTTCATTATTTATTTTGTATTACATATTTGTAATTTGTTATAACAGATGTCACTATAATAAATTATTTACTTACTTACTTACACAGCGCTTTAAAGGGGCATGGTCACGATTTTGGTCAAAAATTATTTTTTTTTCTTCAAATTTAATGTTTACAATGCTTCAATAAGGCATTTTAATAGGCAACCAAAATTCGAGGGTCATTCGTTGAGTTATAACCTAGTTACAGAGCTTACAATTCTTTGCTATGTAAACAAAGCTTTTGTTTGCATTTGAATGTTGAATTGAAAAGTTTAAACACATTCATTTTAGGTCTAAAATTAGAATTTATATATATCGTTTTTGGCTTGTTCTTAATGTAGTAAACAATTATATCCGAATTCCCCGTTACGTTCCGTTTTTCGTCACACCTGAGCAAAAACCTATAGATTTCCATTTAGATAGTAGGGATGATTGAAACAATCACAACTTCCTGGGCCTATTCGACAAGCGGAAAAACAACATTGAATGTACATGTAATACGTACACGTAGGCGTCATTTATAAACCACCTTTTCATATAACCCTAAATATACTACAGAAAAAAACCCAGTTAAGGCTCGCTTACCATGAATTTTAAAAATACTCAAATTGGAGAAAAACAACTTCATTTTGTAAATACATTTGAACTGTTTTCCCGAGCCCCGACGGAAAGGCCAGAAAGAAATCTCCGCACAGCCATTGCCAGGGGCGGATCCAGGAATGAAGTTAGAGGGGGCGACTGTTGTTGGCAGGGGGCCGCCCCACAAGGCCCCCAGTGGGCCCCTTTGAGGGCTCCTCAGAGTTCGGATATGTGATATTTTTTCTCGTGATTATAATTATTATTTTAAAAAACATATTCTACTATATTAGTGCGTTCGATTTTGACAAGTTAACCTAGCAAGTCTAAATGTGCACAAGTCTGGCGTATGTATGCATTGAAGTTTTAGCATTTATTAAAATACGTTAACAAATGTCGTTTAGAAATACTTATCAAGATAAAAATAAAATATGATTCTACAACGTTAACAACGATCAATATTAAAATTTACGATTTTCACTATATATACAATCTTTTGTGTAAATATTTGCATTTCTGGTGCAGTGGTTCTTGGGAAGAAGATTTTTAAACATTTTTCCTACGTAATTTTATGTTAAAATTTGAACCCCGCCTGAGGCCCCAGTTTTAGCCCGGGGTCACGATTTCTACAATTTAAAATCTTCACTATATATACAAGCTGTTGTATAAATATTGGCATTTCTGGTGCAGTAGTTCTTGAGAAGAAGATTTTTGAACATTTCTCCTACGTATTTGTATGTTAAAATTTGAACCCCGCCTGGGGCCCTATTTTTGGTCCGGGGGGTCACGAATTTTACAATTTAGAATTTTACACTATAGTATATATACAAGCTTATAACACTGTGCCGGATAATTATGCCAGTGCCAAGGTGGCACTTTTGCACCCGCTTAAGATGCAGTTTCGGAAAAATTCATATATACCAAATGATAGACCATTGTCTTGAGAGTATATAGCCACTTTTAAAATTTATTTTAGTGAGTTTCACCTGACATGTGAGATATTTACCTTTGAAAATTAATATCTTATAGGAAAATGATAAATTCCCGGAGGAGAAATAATTCTCCTACAGGAAAAATTGACAATCCTAGAGGATTTTCTAAAAATCCTATAGGATATATATTTCCCATAGGGGAATGGTATTTCCTGTAGGAATTTTATTTAAGCAGGTACATGTAGTTTTCCTATAGGAAATTAAGATTTCCTATCGGATTTTCTCAAATCCTACAGGAATTGAAATTCCTGTAGAAAGTTCTTGCATTCCGATAGGAAATTTCAAATTTCCTATAGGAATATTGTTTTTCCTATGGGAAAAATTAATATAATTCCCTTCCCATAAGAACGCTTCGTACCAAGTTGGTTAAATTTGGCCCAGTGGTTTTAGAGAAAAAGTAAAAAATGAGAAAAGGTTACAGACGGACGGACAGACGACGGACAACGAGTGATCAGAAAAGCTCACTTGAACCTTCGGCTCAGGTGAGCTAAAAAAAACTTACAAGCATTTAATCAAATGTATTGTGACGCCATCTATACTAAAAATGTTCAGATCATGATGACATAGTTTCAACTTCAGATATGCAAAGAAAATAAGATAATAAGATCCGAGGTGATCCGAATAAAAAGTACAAATGTGTTCCGGAAAGGTGTAATAAAGGATGTGATAAAGGGTGAAGTAATGGGTAATGATACGTAGGTGTGATAAAGGCGCATGCCACTGTTCATATCAGGGGCGCAAAACCCCTGTATTTTATACCAAGTATATTTAAGAAATAAAGTACGAGTTTTCGTGAATGTTGCAGGATAACCTCCGAGGTCGAGAAATGTTGTTTTGAAATATAAAAGCCGAGACGTTAGCCGAGGCTTTTATATTTCAAACAACATTTCGAGACCGAGGAGGTTATCCTGCAACATTAACGATAACAAGAACTTTATTTCTATTCTACTAACAGCCCAGTATTTCTACAGATCGTTTCTCCTATAGAGAGCCGATCTAGGTCATGTTAACGGCTGTTCCGTGTAACCCAAACGGTTTTTTTAGTAATGTTTACATGTGTATCGATCAAAGGAATCACATGCAGACGACAGAATTTTTCTTTGGATTTTTAATAATCTTCACTTATTTATAAAATATCTTTGAATCATATTCCTAATATTTTAAGGGCAATTTTATACGATTATTACTACTACACGTTATATATTTTATGTAAAAACACGCAGTGAAAATGTGCTAGGGAGGTCCTAGGAACAGCCGCATTGATTTCTTAAAAATAAACATTTGAGGCAATACACATCGTTTTGACTGGAACTAACACGTGAAATTGACATGGTTTTAAAACTTGTTACAATTTGAAGTTGTACTTTTATGGTCAGTGGGAGACAAATAGGTATTTCTGATCTGATAATTTACCAATTTTGAAGGGGGAAAATCAGAGGAGTTCCGAAAGGGTTATGATACGGATTTGTATGTTTTCGCATCAAGGTCAGGTCAAGGTCACTACATGTATATTGGTATTGCTTTGCCCGCATTTCCTCTAATTTTCTTAAATTTTGAAGATATTTCGAATATTTTTTTATGCTTCCAGTATTAAAATATTTCTGATTTTTACATATTATGAAGACTTTATATAAAGATATAAATTGACAGAAAAACTAATATATTGACCATTCAATAAGAAAGAAAATCCGATGATAGTTATTTTTTCACACAAATCTATTTATAGAATAAGCATCTAAAAAAGCTAATAAAAATGACATTTGATTAGCAAATCTTCTGGGTTTTTTTTTATCTATTTTGAAAACATATTCTGAAACCCAAGTATCTTATCATTAGTTCACAATAGTTTTATGCTTAATACATGTAGACTCATGATTCTACAACAATTCTGAACTCCAAAAACATGTGATATTTTCCTACGCCAATGATCCGCCAAAAATATAGTACTAGTTTGATTCTAAATATTAATCAGTATTTCTATGTCAAGTTATATGATAGTAAAAAAGAAAGAAAAATATGATATTTTAATTTCCTTTCATATTGATTTAATGATCATATAGTCAAATTTACTTTTAACAAGTCGAAATCAGCAAATTTGGCAAGAATATGTGGTAAAATTTAATGCTGTAGTGACACCTGCATTAGATTAAAATGTAAATGTGCAAGATCGAGCACAATTCAAATTGCTCGCTAGATAGCTGAGATCCGCCAAGGGTTTATGGGGAGCAGAGTGGATCGTCACCGCTTGGCTAGCGAAGATAGGGATGCCCGCTATTGCCTAAACAGTTGTATATATTTATTATCATTGAGGATGAATATTTTCTATTGGAAATAAAAGCTACGCATTTGATTAATACATCATTAATCGTTGTTGATATTCAATTTAAATTCGGGGATTATTTGGGATACATCTAATAAAATTTAGCAGACGATCACATTATATGTAATAGATAATCATATAAAATGTTTAAGTCTTATTCAAAAATGCATTTATAATAGTTTACTATTTCTTTTAGCAGATAACACACTGTATGTGTGAAATGCCTCATCCCTCCCCCTCCCCCCAAAAAACAACATGCATATGTATTAAAATTTTGTATAAGTTTTATGTCAATTATTCAACTTTAAATTCAATTGTTTTAATAAAATTATACGCTAACAGTAAAAGAAGTCAACAAACAGAATTCGACAATCATTATACAAAAAAATCAAATAATTAACGCCTTAAACCCAGAATCATGTATACATTCACATGTAAGTACATGTATGAAAATAGTATATACATGGTTTAATTGTTATATGAATTTCAATTTTAATTTTATTGTCAATTTTTTTGTTCATACAATTATAAAAAATAGGGGCATTGAAAATCTTTTTTTTAATAGCTATGCTTGTTTTCGAATTGTTTTGAAATGTCGAAATATTGCTGAAATATGCCGACTCTTTTTAAAACCTTAGGTATACATGTAATTTACCATTATTTAATCCAACCCGACTCTATATATATATATTTTAAAGTGGGTTATTTATGTAGGTATACATACTATTTTTTCTGGTCTACGACGTAAAAAGATATTAATTTCATGTTCCCGTCCGTCCGTCATTTTGAGTTTGAAATAAAATATTGAACCATAGGTGAATTAAAAGATTACGTCCGGTAAAAAATACGTATAATATGCATTATAAAGACAAACCCAGTTATCAAAAATATTGAAATGCTTTGGCGGAAAATATTTTTAGTTGGTGTGATTTCCTTAGGTTGATCACATTAGAACTGAAAAAAAAAGCTTTTTTTTTTTTTTAATTTCGTCCTAGCAAACAAACATATCAGCAATCACTTTTCTTGAATGAATGCCTTCATATTGGCACAGGAATGTTAACGTTACAGTGCAGTCTAGATTTTTACACAGGAAATAAGGGTCCAATTTAAATCTCAAGTTTAAAATATAAATGTACTTTTTAAAAATGCTTTTACGTGGGCAATTATTTATTTCTTAATTAAACTTTAATTTGATTCATTTATATCCATTTAATCCAAAGTACATGTAGTAACTGACATCTGAAGTAACCGACATTTTTTTCTTCACCTACATGTAGTTTAGATGTCAACAAACTACATGTAGGTGAAGAAAAAGATGTCGGTTACTTCAGATGTCAGTTACTACAATGTGATAAAATGTGATATGAATTTAACAAACTTCGTTAATACCAAACAAATGTTCTAATGATATTTATGTAATACATTTTGACGTAACATTTGATTTTTCCGAATTTTTAAATAGAATAGCTTAATCATAACAATCATGCTCAATATTAAACAGCACAAACACAAAATTGCGTGATATGTCATTTATTAAAATGACATAGAAAGATTATACATATAATATATTTGTACATTATATATGTATAAACATAATTAATAATGCAAAAAGGGGAGATCACAAATATATCATTATATTCCCTAACAATACAGGAGTATAATGATCTCCCCTGATAATAATTAAATCATACAGATAGTAAGCGATGCACTACAAACCCACTGTTAACGTTGGTGTTAAGAGGGGTGGGTGGAGGGGGGGGGGGCATTATTATAACCTCTCTACAAGGATTTTTAAAATAACTAAATGGTAAGGCCTAACGCGTTCTTTGTTAACTTCTAAAATATAGTTTGAAATATTTTCACAGCTCTGTTAATGGAGCAGCCTTCTTGCACTGAGTAAAGCTAATTTTAGTTAATCGTGTGAATCTTGCGTCATATTTGCATTGTGATGACGTCATTTTTTATATCTTTTTATTTCTACACATTTCGAAGGTTAGTTACACGTGTTATGTTATTTCTAGTATTTTACTATTTGGTTGTTTCTAATTTCACACTCAGGGCATTCTAATAATATTTGTAGTAAATTCATGTGTAGGTTTGATTTGAGTGCATCAAGTAGACATTTTAATAGGATGCAGACATGTAGGTCTACTGTACAACGCACAGGAACATGGGGCTTTGAGTAACTTGCGTCTGTAGAGAAAATTCGAATGAAATGCAGATAGGCCTAGTTTTATTCGGGCTCTCATGGTCTGCCGGAAAGTTGAATAATGAGTATTAACAATTATCAAGATTTCTTATCTCGTATACATGATATTTTAAAAGTTTGTAAAAAAAGCTAGGCCTAGTAAAAAAGTTCACTGGGATATAACCTTGGTTGGTCACGTGATCACGTACCAACCAAGTTCATATCCCTGTTATCTTTTTATTTTGCTGTTTATTACTTTTATTTACGTTTAAGAAAGGCAAACCGTTATAAGAATTATTAATATTTAACCGTGTTTTATATGTCTAAAATAATGCAACTTTCAATAGATAAGCGCGTGCGGTAATCATTGTGAAGTCATTAAAAAATTCACACAGAAGCGGTTTATAAAAAAGCGTAAACTGTTCCAAACCATTTTATATGGTATAAAACTAATAAATATTTGAATTCATTGCTTATAATTTAATTTTTTGCTAATATGTTTTACGGGTGACCGTTGGGGCGAGCGCAAAAGGAGTTACACATCTCTCATCATTGTTAAATGTAACCTGTGGACTTGTCCCAACCAAAAAACTTTGGCTTTGTCTCGAAAACTTTTACCACCGCAAGGAACCCGGTTATTAAACATTTATTCCAAATGTCCCACCCTAGGCTAATATACTTAAACAAACTACCACTGATCATTAATTAAATGTTAAACAGACTTATTAAAATATAATTTTAATAAATACGAAGCCGTTTGATATTTTTAAAGTAAATACAATTTATACTCTGTCCCGAGTTTTTGCTTCCACCACTTTTTGCTTGATATTTCGATAATCATAAATACCTTTGTGCTCAAACTATGTTCATCCAATAATATGAAAAATGTCCAGATTATCTGTTTTGAAACGCCCCCTCTACCGCTTCAGGTTTCAATACACATCCCAAAATAGAAAGTCTACGGAGATTTAGCATTGCATCAGCCATTATTAAGCCCGGATGATTACGTTGAAAAATTGTGCGAGGTGTCCCGAGAACTTCCGAATGGAGAAAAGAAGTAAACATTTCCCATTATAAATCTCCGTAAGAAATTTGTTTTCGTTCGTGTGAACTTTTATGAGTGAAAAATGATAATTTGTCAATGAAGATATCTTGGATATTTTCCCTTTTATCGATTTCAACAGCATTTCTTTCACAGATATGTGTATTTTTATTAAAAATCATCAAAAAGTGATGGAAGCAATAACTTGGGACAGACTATACAATGTTTTATCATTCCTTTACTTTTTAATAATGATCATTAAAATCAGTAAACAATATGTTGTGTCTGTGTTATTTCTCTTTTCCTTGTTGTTATCTGTGTTAATTATTTTCCTCTGTAACATCAATTTTGTTTTTAATCTTTTTAAGTTTTGTATGCTATATATGCGTGGTAGACATGTGCCCTCCCCCCTTTTTTAGTGTGTGATATCCAATATTATTTATAGGTTTGACCACATATGAACAAATACATGTAAATATTTTAACAGTTTATTTTTTCTCTTTTTTGTTTTATTTATTTATTACAAAATGACGTGGCTGCACGTAGATCTAATGGTAATTAGACTTTTCCTTTTTCAATATTTTTTGTCACCTACCTAACGTATGCATATATGATTGGATCAATATGACAGTAAATTAAGCATGGAACTTGAATGTGTGTTTACTAACGAAAAAAAAAATATCAAAACAAAACCAGCCGAAGAGTCGCTGTTAACTATTGATAGCGAGCGCAGCGAGCACCATAGACAACGTGTACGAACAGAGGAAATTCGAGTTGAAATCTGCACATTGTTCAAAGAAATTTTTATGAGGCTACGTGAAAAAGTTCTACCTTTGCGGTGCATAGCAACACGGTGGAACAGGAAGCGTTTCTAAGGAAAATTCTTACCTGTAAATCGCATATGTCTTTCTAATTTACCAATAAAAAATCCATTAAAAATACTAAAGTAAGCAACTCATATTCTTACGTTAAAAACTGTACCTATCTGAACTTTTTCTGACATATGACGTCATTTCCTTCCCCGAAGTTTTCCGACAATTTCTGAGAACTATCGAGAGCAAAAGAAAGTTAAGGTAGTACAAACCAGTATCCGAAAAACAAACACTTCGGAAATCCTCGCGCAAGTCAAACGTTTACGAGACGTACGTCACGTTAAGTGTCTTTTTGTGACGTCACGCCGTGCAAGAACTGTTCAAATAATACTTTGTAACAAAGTGGGGGGGGACTGGTTTAAACTTCTTTTTAAAAATATCTAGTGGTGGAATTGTTTTGGTATTTACATAATATTATCTACATATTCCAACAATTTATATGATAGTTCATGGAATTTGAATGATAGGAATTTAAATAAAAACGGTATTTAGTATGGTGAATAGCTCCAAAATAGGGCTTTCTTGCATATACTTTGAACTGATTTTATTGGTACAAAAAATTATCAAAGTCAATGATTATTATTTTTTAACGTTTAACGTGTCTTAGTCTCTTTGTTAATAGATATTTGCCAAAAAAAATATTTTGACAATTTTTTTTTCTTTTTAATCATGTATTCTGATGAGCCTAGTCCTTTTCTAACAGGGTGTCGGAAGCCATAGTTGTGACCTAGATTACGAGAAAACTAATGGTGAAATTTTTTTAAAAACTTTGTATATATACAGTTTAATATGATTAACATTTGGTGCAATTTAAAAAAAAAATGAATTATGGGAAAAATTTTCGCTATCTGTTTTGTACTACCTTAAGTATCACGTCACAATGATCTTGTGCTATATTTCCCGCGATAAATTTAGAGATGGATCAAGCATCTGTACTGGGTGTTACGTGTAGTAGATTCTCGCTATTTCAGTATTAACAGCAACTCTTCGGTTAAGAACAAGGTACAGTTTGCACCAAAATCGGCCTAGTTCCGAAATCAAATGAAGATATTAGTGAATAATATTTAAGATTTCCCTGTTTTAAATCAGTTTATATTTCTTAAATATCTCAAACGATTCTCCTTATACAACTCTCTAAAATTACTAAGCCTGATGACGGAAACAACGCTCGCGACGTCATGACGTCAATTTGACGTTATCAGATTTCAATGTAATAATTTCTGTACTGCGTGAAGAATTGTAGATTGATTAATCATTTTTTTCGCCGCTATTGTGTTTTTTCTATGTGTTCTATTCTTAACATTTCAATTACTTGATACATTGATAATCATCTTTTGATTTGATATAAAAATTATATAGGGTCTTCATGGTAAATTCCGACCAAAAAAAAACAAACGGTTCGATCAAGAAAAGCAGATGGAAAATGGAAAACATCTACCGGTACATGTATTATAGGAAGCATTGTTCTTCTCCCTTTTCTCTGACAATTTAATTATGTATTACAATACCTGTTTATCTTTTACTTCATAATATTTAATTATTAGGTATATACGTTTATGTACATACATGTACAGTGTCATATCTAAATATAGACACATTACGTATAGGCGACTATATTTAAATAGTGGGCATGTTCCGTATGTAGGCAAATACACACGTAATAAGCGCATTTCTATCAAACACGGCAACCAACAAAAACAGTTAGGAAGATGACCATATATTCTGTATTTTGATGTTAACATAATTATATCAAAATAATTTCTACTGTCCAGCATGTTTGAAATATCATTCTTTGGAGCTACATGAATCAATCTGACTCTTGCTCTTCAAAACTGTCAGAGTTGTAATTATGATTATCCCAGGTTTCTATAGTATCTAAATAAACGCCTTATCTGGATAAAAATGTGGATTAAATCAATCCGTACATACATTTTTTGTATTTTCATTAACCTTTTGCTTCATCACCGATTATGGATGAATATAGGTATTGTATATGACGATGATAAATTGTATTGTACAGTTAGTATTTGGTTGTTTTTTTTACATCGATAACTGAAACTTTTCGACAGTGTACAATTAGCACTCGGACATCGGGTAACACGTACCTGCAGCTGACTAAACCTGTCAATCAAACTCTGTGTATTTTTTTCATTGGGTGGTGACGCGTCTCTTCTTTTTTGTCAACAGCCAAAAAAAGATTAATGACTTAAAAGCAGTCGGAATCAGTATTTGATAAAGGACATCATTTTAATGATATAACGTTCATCAACTCAATGAAAAAATTTAAAGAATAGAGGGGGGAAATATAATGACTTATGTTCACATTTTATATATATATATATATATATATATATATATATATATATATATATATATATATATATATATATATATATATATATATATATATATATATATATATATATATGGGGTACTAATTTTAAACAGTTTGTGGTAAAAGCGACGTTATGCGTACACGTAAATTGAGTCTGAAATTTAATTCATTGATTTTGTTCTTTCCGATATAGTTATTGAATTTATTTTACAAAAAATGAAATCCTGAATAGGGATACAAACTTTATTTTTGTTTATGCTAATCGTCTTATTTTCTCTCTGGTTTCATGTGTGGAACGTACATGTATTTTAATATGCGGTTGATACGATACAAGAAAAAAAAACATTGTTTGATTGCATAGCCTTCTTTTAAATTCGGTGACTAATTTACTTCTAAACAATTGTCAATTATCAATGTAATTGAATAATTTTTTTATTAAATATTACGTTTTTAATCTCTTAAACCATTTCAAAACAATTCCTAATGTTAAAAAATAAAAACGCCGAATAACGAAAAATCTATTTACGTTTGTAATGATACGGATTTCAATATTAATAACCCATTTACATTTTTTGTATTTTTAAATAGAACAATTTTATTTTTCCTACGACATTATAACGAGTGATTAATATTTATTTTGAACGATGAATAGATGTACGTTTATGTTCTGTAATTTTTTTTAATTCTGTGAATTAATTATTTTTCATTAAACATCAATATTGTTGATTTTGAAAACAAGATAAATTTGTGAAATATCAGTTTATCTATTATATCGTGCCATTTTAGAACAACTCTTACCATCAGAGAAAAAATCCAAGAGGACCCGATTAAACCGAAAATCAAAGCGTGTCCAAAGCGTGTAAAAAAACGAGCAAACCGTTCCGTGTGAGAAACGTTTCGTATAAACTGTTCATCGTATCGTGCAAACCGTTTAGCGTTACGGGAAATGCGTCGTCTATAGTTCAATTCTAAAATTCATGAGAAGTATTTTTTGTACAAACTAACTACTCTGAGTTTAACATAAACATCTTTGGTACAAGTTAACTATTTAGTTCTGGTCAAGCACTCACTTCCTGTCAGCCTTAATGACCAGTGCGGTCACACTTTGTCAATCTTCTTCCATCCTGTAAGATGCGTGCCTCAAACCACTATGTAAGTCTCTTTTATAGTAGTAATTGCTTTAATTTGTCAGTATTGAATCATATTTTTGAAGTATAATTACAGATGGAAATTTATTATACAGATAAAACATTCTTAAAAGTATGGCACGCCATTATGGTCTTTAAAATAATTTACATATTTTTCTATGGTAAAAAGTTACAGAATTTGATTAAAATCGTTTATTGCACGCAGCGTTGTATAAAAGCAATGTCAAATTTTATCTGAAAAGTTTATACTAACTTATATAAGACCATGAAATAGATTTAAAAATGGTTACACAGACAAATGTGGCAGATTTCACGCCTTATAAAATGGGAATCCTCATTGCTGTGAAAACCGCATCGTTGGATTAAAATTAATTTAATCTTAACGTTTAGAGTAAAATAATTTCTTGAAAACTACCATTTCCGATTTTTGTTGCAAGGCAATCTGATTCAAATAAGATCTCTGATCCGCTCCGACAAATTCTATGTCGCTACACAAAGCGACATCGAATTTGTCGGAGCGGATCAAAGATCTTATTTAATCAGACTGGTTTCAAGGAGGCATATTTCTTAAAAATCTAGTTTTTGAAAAAATCATTCACATCTTTGTAATCTACAGACCATGAAACGTACTAAGTACTACACCACACGCTCGCTAAACGGTTTACACGAAACGCTACACGCTTTTCCTATTCTGCCTGGTGCAGACAGATAGATAACCATGCACAACACGTTTAACAAAAGTCACACGGTTTCATATTTTATTGTGTGGTACACGTTGCCGTCGTGCAGAAGATTGGTAAAAACTACAACAAATAGAAATAACAATTTACAAAATTGGAAAATGTAGAACCATTACTTTATACCATAGAAAAATATGTAAATTATTTTCTTTCAAATGGTCGATTCAGGTAATAATGATGAATGATTAAATGTTTTTTATTGTATGCTATTAGATAATCAAACTTGAGATAGCACTTTGATGACACTAATTTAGTATTGGACTTTAAGTTTTATGATGATAAAATTTAATCCAATTTTCCTCTGTTATAAAGTTCATAACACTTTTCAATTTCATTACAGTAATATAGTATTATGCCAATAAAATTCTTAGTGAGTTTACATCAAAGTAAAAAAGGTATGCAATTTAAGTAGATTACGGTATGCTTTACTAAGTATTACTAAGTATGTTGCTTATAGTCTGTCCCAAGATATTTATGCAGCACATTTGGCCGCTTTTTACTAAAAATACACATACCTGTGAATGAAGTGCAATTGAAATCGATGATAGGGGAAATTTCCAAGATATCTTCATTGACACATCATCATTTTTCACTCGAAAAAATTCTCAGGAACGAAAACAGATTTCTTACGGAGATTTATAATGGGGAATGTTTACATCTTTTCTCCATTCGGAAGTACTCGGAATACCTCGCGCAATTTTTCAACGTTATCATCCGGGCTTACTGCAATACAAAATCCCCGTAGACATCACATTTTTAGCCGTGTATTGAAACCTGATAAGCTAACCGTGGTGTTTTAACTAAGAAATCTTGGAAATTTTTCATACTTTTGAATGAACATCGTTTGAACCCTGAGGTATTTATAAATATCGAGTAATTAAGCAAAATGTGAATCCAGGATATCTTGGGACAGAGTATAGAATATTATGCAACAGAAACAAAGCATCTTGCTTAGCTCAAAACATTCTTTAGAAAATTCTGACAATTTTAATTGTGTTATTGAAAAACCCCTAAAAGAAATTAAATTTTCAAGAGCAACGATCGAGGTTCTTGTTGTAATGGAATGTATGTTGATAAATTAAAATTTTACAAATTATTTGTATATTTATAAATTTTTAAAACTATAAGGACGATAAAACTCTCGAAATAAGAACAACATACGCGTTATGATGTATTCCGGAATAATTAAAACTTGATTTTTAATAATGACCGCAGCAAACGCGATTGACGGGATAGTTATAAATCAAAACATTATAGTTTTATGAAAAACATTTATAAGTTTCATGAATCGCGTTCATTGCGAGTTTTTGCGACCATAGTAAAAACTGTGAACAAATTCCGAAAAACGGCGATATTTAGAGAAAATATTGGTACATGGTAAGGTTTTAGAATCTACGTAGTACATGTGTGACGTTTTGGCGCAATTTTAATACCGTATTTTGATAGACCCAATGGTGTAGAAAATAAATGAGCACTATAGAGCTGATGATGTCGGCGTTTATTTTTTGCAAATTTACTAGGTCGATATAGGTAACAACCGTACTTTGTTCTTAGTTTTGTTTTATTATTTAGGTATATTTTTTGGCTTAGTAAAGGGGATGATACACATGGAAGTTCAATGCTTAATTTACTGTCATATTGATTCAATCGTATATTTTTTTTTTATATGCATACATGTACTTTAAGTATGTGACGAAAAATTTAAAAAATTCTAATTTTAATTAGAACAACATGCACCCACGTCATTTTGTAAAAAATAGATATAAAAAAAGAAGAAAAATGAAACAGTTAAAATATCTATTTGTAAGTTGCATATGGTCAAACCTTTTAAATAATATTGGGATATCACACACATAAAAGAGGGAGGGGGGCACATGTCTCCAATGCACAATTTTATTTTATACAAAAATAAAAAGATTATATAAGATCAAAAATACGGAAGCGTACATGTATTAGTGCCACATTGTAATTTTTTTTTCTTTAAAATTCCAACTTTAATCTTGGAATTTCCAACTTTAATATTGGAATTTCCAACTTTTTTGTTTGAATTTATTTCTTGTAAATATAACAGTATACATTATATGACAGGCAAACTGGGTATAAACTTATTGTTGTATATGTCTGAACTAAAAGTTTTCATATAAATATATAAGATTAAAACGTTTAAATGCATTCAGTATCAGATATCAAATATCGAAATAATTTTGAATCAAATACATGAATATAAATATAACAGTATACATTATATTACAGGCAAACTGTGCATAAACTTATAGTTGTATATGTCTGAACTAGAAGTTTTCATATAAATATATAAGATTAAAACGTTTAAATGTATGCAGTATCAGATATCAAATATCGAAATAATTTTAAATCAAATAAATGTTATCTTAATATGTAAAACAAGAGGATGTCGCTAATCAAATGCAGGATTAGAAAGAAGAACACTAAGAGACAATTAAGATCAAAACAAAGCCTTGGAATTTGTATCTACATGGCGTTAATAAAGATCACTTATTCAAAGAAATTCGTCTGAAATTGAAAAACTTATCGTAATAACAGAAGATTAAGGTTGGAATTTCCAAAATAAAAGTTGGAAAAATCAACTTTAAAGTTGGAAATTTTAAGATTAATGTTGGAAATTCCAACTTTAATCTTGGAAATTCTGGAAAATCCAACTTTAAAGTTGAAAAAATCAACTTTAAAGTTGGAAATTCCAAGATAAAAGTTGGAAATTCCAACTTTAAAGTTGAAAAATCCAACTATAAAGTTGGAAAAATCAACTTTAAAGTTGGAAAATCCATTTGGAAATTCCAACTTTAAAGTTGGAAAATCCAACTATAAAGTTGGAAAAATCAACTTTAAAGTTGGAAATTCCAAGATTAAAGTTGGAAATTCCAAGATTACAGTTGGAAATTCCAACTTTAAAGTTGGAATTTTAAAGAAAAAAAAATTTACAATGTGGCACTAATACGCTTCCGTACAAAACTGATGTAACTGAGGAAAATAATTAAAAGTCAGATAACAACAAGGAACAAAAAGACAAATAACACTGACAAGCAATTTATTGTTTACTGATTTTATTGATCAATTCTTTTCCAAGCATTATTAAAAAGTAAAGGAATGATAATACATGAGTGTATTTGCATAAAAACCAAACTACTTTGTTTTTATCAAAATATTTTAATAAGTCTGTTTTACATTTGATTAATGCTCAGTTGTACATAATGTAGTTGGTTAATTTTAGCCGAGGTCGGGACACTTAGAATAATTGTTTTATAACTTCGGGTTCCTGGCGGGGGTAAAAGTATTAGAGAGAAAGCCAAAGTTGAGGTTGGGGCTCAGATTGCATTTAACAATGATGAGAGATGTTTAGTTCCTTCTGCGCTCGCCCAAACTGTCACACCGTAAAATATATAACTGAGTATATTTACACGTTACATCCAGGACAGCCGCTTGATCCACCTCTAAATGTATCACGGGAAATTATAGCGCGAGATCACTGTGACGTCATACTTAACTTTCTTTGCTATCGACAGTTTTCGTAAGTTGTCGGATAAATTCGGGGAAGGAAATGACGTCATATGTCAGCAAAAGTTCAGATAGGAACAGTTTTTTCTACTTAGGCATATGTGTTGCTTATTTTAGTGTTTTCAAAGGATTTTTTTTATTGTTAAATGAAATAGATGTATGCGATTTAGAGGTAAGAATTTTCCTTAGAAACGCTTCCTGTTCCACCATGTTGCTATGCACCGCAAAGGATTATTGGGATATGTAGAACTTTTTCACGCGGGTCCACAAAATTATCTTTGAATAATGTGCAGATTTCAACTCAAATTTCCTCCGTTCGTACACGTTGTCTATGGAGCTCGCTGCGCTCGCTATTAACTGTAGATAAAAACGGTCATTTGACCCAAAAATGACATCAAATTGTACAAAATTCAAACATAACGTCAGGTGGATTTATACGTTTTTTGACGTTAGTCTTACTATGACGTAGGCAACATTCTTTATACGATATAAAATAATTGTTTAGCCAATCAGAAAGTGCTTTACAACCGAAATTGAATTATATATTGATGATATTTTATCCATTAACAACAGTTACTTTCACGCTTATGTTAACTCGATATATCCAAGTGAGCTTGAAATAAAAGATTCTACAGATTCAGAGACATCTGTTTCATAATTGGATATTTTACTAGAAAAAGACGTTAATGGTAACCTAACAACAAAACAGTATGATAAACGTGATGATTTTTTTTTTCATCGTCAGCTTTTCTTGGCGATATACCATCATCACCTGCTTATGGAGTTTGTCTCTCAGCTTATTCGCTATGCAAGAGCATGTTCTACATACGAACAATTTCTTAAAAAGGCAAGCTACTAACAAACAAGTTGTTGGAACAAGAATATCAAGAACCTCGATTAAAATCATCTTTACGGTACGCAAGTTCTATAGGCGATACAATGACCTTGTCAGCGAGTACAATGTTTCATTAAAACACATGCTGACTGACTTTTTTTATACTTGTTACCGTCTTCCTTCTAAGACGGTATAAAGAGTTGAAATAATTTACAGTCTCCGGGTTGTGCACTTCCTCTCCTTTGTGATTGGTAGAAAATACATGATGTAAAAATTTACATTAATTTCATTGATTGAAAAAATGTTCGGCACAAGGTAGATAATTTTCTGATGATCTTTTTTACGTACGACTTAACAATTTTCGTAGATTTTAGATCTTAAGGGTGTCGTTTACTCAGAATTTGAGTTCTCAAATTCGGATTATTATAAAGTTCAAAGTAATGAGTTAAATTTGTTCTAAACACAAAAAGTATTTATGAAATGAATTATTATTGACATAACATTCGATTTTTCTACTATATTATGGAATTAGGCTCAAACAACAACTGACTTTTAGCCAAACAGAGGAAATTCGGACTAAATTTTGCAGATTTTGTTTTCCGCTCAAACATTTTTGGCAGTACTCTGATATTACAAGTTAAGATTTTATATTTTAGTCTTTAAAATTTTGCATATTTTCTGTTGGGTTTATCTCACTTATTCATTAAAATTATCGTATGGCACGAATTGCAAAAATATTGAAAAATGCTTAAAAACGATAAAGACACCATATCTCAAAATTTTGATCATTGACCTCATATAAATTTTATTTTAACAGAATAAGGTCAATATAAGTAGTTTAATACTTAAATGTGTTTGTGTTATCATCATTCAATTTTTTGTAAAATTTGATGAAAAATGGGTAGGAATTTAAAAACTGATAGAGCAAATTCGGACTGGAATATTTTTAAAAAATGTTGCTGTAATTTAAATGCTTTATATCTATTTACTGCCAATACCATTCATAAACTGTATTTTTTTTAAAGTGATTAATTATCTCTTATATTTTCACAATTAAGAAATTCTCAATCGTAGTGTAAAATTTTATTGATTTTTATTATTTTCTTGATTTTTTAAAATATATTCAATAGCCATTAACTTAAAAACTAGGTCATTGACCTACTTTTTTTGAAAGTGAAAAATAACACTACAATCAAAAGTCTATAACATACAATAGATGGGGTTTCATTATCATCAGTGGATTTTTTTCTCATTCTGAGTAAACGTCATCCTTAAAAAGTGAGAAAACTAAAAATAAAAATTGCTATCAAAGAAATTCAGGCTTTAATTTTTCAGACTAGTTGAAAGCAATGTTCTACAATATCTATTGTAATTTATTATTCTTTTCTTTTTGTATTGTTTATGCAAATACAAAAACTGTGGAATTTGATACGGTATGTCTAATATCAGTAAAAAAAGTTTGCAGATACGGTAAAACTTAGAAAAACTAATATCAGTAAAACAAGATGCTGAATGCTGTGGTATTAACTTTGATTTTATTAAATAAAACGACCCTTCCTAAGATCTCTTTTTCCGTACTATAGTCGATCTCAACTAACAAGCACGCGGTACGCATTTTTCAATTTTAGGCACGCACGCTGAAGGTAAACAAAAGTTTCAGAAGCCATTGTATGTAGAGGAAGGCAACATTTATATAAAAAAAAATTCAATTTTCTTTGATAACTTATTGCTGTTTAAGTTTGTTTTAAAGACGGTAAGCGTTTTTAAAAATCTTAATTTATCTTGTTAGACCATTGTTAAACACCGGAATGACTACGGTTTCTTCCCTTTTTTAATGATCTTGACAATGAGCACACAGCGACTGCGACCGGTCGGCAGGGTATGCTTACTCCTCCTAGGAACCTGATCCCCTCTATATCTTTAAGAGGTCCGTGTTGCTCTGCTTTGAATTTGTATTTTGCTATATTGATATTTGAGACGGTTGACAGTTTGTTATTGTCATTTTTCATATTGAAACCTGGAGCGATAGAGGGGGCGTTTCAAAACAGAAAAACTGGACTTTTTTCATTCTAGTAGATGAATGTACCTCGGGCTGAAAGATATTTATGTTGCAATATGGTGTTTTTTTCTTAAAACACTCCGTTTTTAAATAAGAATTCAGTCCCCATTTTATAACATTTTGCAATATTACACTTTGTGTTGATCTCAACAAAAATATTACAAGTACCTGTGCCGTGGTATGACCATATACTTTCAGGGAATGATAATTTCCTCACTCACCAGGCTCTTTCTCTTTTGCAGGCCCTCCTTAGAGGAGACGATGAAGAAGCTGTTAGCGGTCCTGACCGGCTGTTTCGTCGTGCTTGTGTTCACTATAATTTACATCAACCGGTACCAAGACATCAGGACCACTATGCTCCGGTCCCCGCCCTTAGCCGCCATACGGCACTACCTCTTGTTCCAGCAGGTACCCAGGAAATCTCAAATGTTTCATCTATACTCACGTATTTTGAATTTTTTTTAGGAGTCTGCAGTGAAATGCTTCCTCTATAGATAATACCCCTTTGCGTTTTAATGAACATTGATATTAACTTTCTTTTTTTTTTTCTTTTTTTTTCAGAATGACATGTTTTTAGATACAATTAAAGGAACAAATAGAAGTTTAACAGTAGTGACTGCATTTTTTACCATTGGAAGCTTTCCTAAGGGGAATTTACATACAGTTAGAAAATCAAACACTTATAATGTTTGGATGAGAACATTCCTTTTCATGAGAAACCCGGTGATTTTCTACACAGATAATAGAACCTACGCAGACTTTTTTGTGGCACTCCGAAAGAATGCCTCTCTTCTGACGGAGGTCGTTCACTTAAATCGATCGGAATTGTGGGCATTTCAAATCATTCCGAAAATCAGCAAGATATACTCCACCCCTGGGTACCCCCGACACTACCCGAACACGTTTATTCCGGAATATACCAGTTTGACCCACTCCAAACAGCAGGTGCTCGACAGCGCTGCTCGAAAGAAAGTGTTTGATACCGACTTCTATTGCTGGCTGGACGCCGGATATTTTAGAGACATCGTTCATAGAGAGAAGAAGTTCTGGTTGGAAGTACCAGATGATTTTGATAAATCTAGAATCGGGGTAACTCGTGTTTTTTACACCGATTTAGAAAGAACTAGTGCACGAACAATCATATTAGGGAACTTGAATTGGATAGGGGGAGGACTTTTTTTGGGTACACCGGAAGTGATATCCAGATTCCACGATCAATATAAAAAAGCTGTGATGCGATATCTAAATCAGGGAATAATGAATGTAGAACAGCATATCTTGTACGCTATGTACACAAAACAAGAAAGACAAAAGTACCCTATTGATATTGAAGTACAATTATATATACCGGGACAGAGACAGGTCTTGAACACTAATCCGTGGTTCTATTTGGGATATCTGATGTATAGAGAGGACGCCGCGTAATGATCAAATCTTTCTAAGAACGTCCAAAATCCGCAAAAATGTGCCCCAGACGCCGCTCTGTTCATGTATGGGACTTTGAGAAACTCTTCCAGATTTGTTGCATCCAAACCACAAGAACAATGTAAACCGTGTTAACCCTGCTGAACTAATGATATTCTAAACTAACACAAGATATCAGCTGCTAGGTTGTTGATAAATGTATGAGTTGCCATCATTAAAGAGGACTTTATCATTTGATATGAATTGTACCTGCATCGGTTCCAATAATTCTAACAGTTCTATGTCTATGTTGTATTTTGTTATAGAGTAGTATAGTCTGCCCCAGGTTACTGTTTCTCTCGCCTTTTGATGAATTTTAACGAGAATACACATACTGTCAAAGAAGTACAATTGAAATCTATTCAAGGTAAAACATCCAAGATTTCTTCATTCAAAACTCGCCTATTTTTACCCGGAGGAATAAACATGAACGAAAACAAATTTCTTATGGAGATTTATAATGGGAAATGTTTACATCTTTTCTCCTTTCGGAAGTACTCGGGACATCTCGCACAATTTTTCAACGTTTTCATCCGGGTACTTTTCGTATCGTTTGCCATGCAAAATCCCCGTAAACTTTTTATTTTTGTATTGAAACCTGAAGCGGTAGAGGGAGCGTTTCATAACAGCAGAGAATCTGGATTTTTCCCCATTCAAGTGGATGTAAGTAGTTTGGGTACATAGCTATTTCTGATTATCGAAATATTAAGCAAAAGGTGGTGGAAACAGAAACTTTGGACAGAGTGAAACAGGGTCACTTGTACATGTATAAACAAACAAAGTGCACTGCTGGATTCGTTGGTTTATTCAAAAAGGAAAACAGGTCCTAAAAATAAATATAAGCAATACTAAATATTTTGCAATAATCCGTGTATAAATTATATAATCGATTTACAATATATGCATATAATTAGCTAATAAATTAATAGGAGATTTAAATCAATAAAATCTAAATTACACTTATTATAATTTTACACATCTTTAAACTTCAATCTTAATCAAATAATGTAAAAATAATCATAGAAACATAATTACCCATTTGTGAAATGAAAACCCGCAGCCGGTGATCGGAATGAATTTCAATGAAAGATGTAAGTACCAAAAATATGGACACTCGCTGCGGTGAACACTATACCAAAAAATGGCGCAAAATACAATAAACTGGTTTGACCAGGTGTAATTTCTGGGTAAATACGTAATACAATTATTTAAATCACGTGATCAGAAAACTCCTTATATTTTTAGATATCGATCTACAAGTATACTCAATAATCAAAGAGAGATAACTCTTTTGGGAAAACAGTAAAAATTGAAATGGCAGTAATTACGTTTTAGGTATTTGACAAATAAATATATATGAAAATATGACCCCTATTACAAGAGTACTGCACGGACGTTGTCTGTAATAGTCTGTATAACAGAGGACCCAGACAGTTCTGGGCCTGATGTGTAGTACTGCGACACTTTTTGATTAATTTCAGTTTCATCAACCCCATATGCACTTTTAAAAGCTGAACACCGCTCGTAAATAGGCACCGTCACACAGATACCTGGTATATAAACCCTTCGATTTCGTTACACCCGATTGCACACCTGAAACTCGTGGCCGACATGTAGTATTCCTTTCGTGTTCTTTGGATTTTATGCATTTATTTCTCATGCAATGTGCATATGTGCATATTCTGTTTGTAAATAATGCTTTGACCAATTTATTTGATGTTAGTATTCTCATGGCTTGAAAAAAGTGCGTAAAACTTGAGAATTTCATCGCGACCGAGTAACACGGCGAGGCAAGATGTACGTCCACACAGGTGAGACCTCTACAGCAAAGTACTTTGAACTGTTTAGAGGTCTTCGCCTTATATAGGGGTTCTAGGGACAGCAGTATTGAAAGAGAAATATGGCGGACAATGCCTATTTACGAGCGGTGTTCAGCTTTAACTATGAAAATAAACCAAAGAAATTTTAAATCTTAAAGCTGAAGACCGCTCGTAAATAGGCACTGTCCGCCATATTTCTCTTTCATCACTGCTGTCCCTACAACCCTTATATAAGGGGCAGACCTCTAAAAAGTTCAAAGTACTTCGCTGTAGAGGTCTCACCTGTGTGGACGTACATCTTGCCTCGCCGTGTTACTCGGTGGCGATGTAATTATCAAATTTTACGCACTTTTTTTCAAGATAAGATAATACTAACATCAAATAAATTGGTCAATTCATTATTTACAAACAGTATATGCACATAGTTAAAGAAATAAATGCATAAAATCCAAAGACGACGAAAGGAATACTACATGTCGGCCACGAGTTTCTGGTGTGCAATCGGGTGTAACCAAATCGAAGGGTTTATATATCGGGTACCTGTGTGACAATGCCTATTTACGAGCGGTGTTCAGCTTTAAATTATTACTGAAACGTACAACGTTAAGGCAAATAAAATAGGTCATTCATTCATTTATTTCAATCTAAACACCATTGTAATGGTACACAGAGAAAATAATAATACAATATGTGGTATTTCGTACTAATTAACGACGTATGCGTAAGCGAGAGAGAGAGAGAGAGAAAAATAAAACATGTACAAGATCCACGCTGACTCGTCAATACAATGTGAAGTATAGGGGTTCTAACCTGGGGAGCATTTTTTATTTATTTTTCTAATAAAAGCACATATTTTCCTCAAAGAACAGTGTTTTGTACTAGACATTATAAATTTAAAACTAATAGCATTTTTTATTTTGAAATTTGATAAACATTGATTGCGTTCTTGCTGCAACGAGTTACAGCTAAGTATGTAATGGAATTCATCTCCTATTTCGCACTTATTGCAATGAGCACAGAATCTTTCATGTCTAGGGATATTTGCCCAACGTCCACTTTCAATGGGTAGATGGTGATTACATGTTCGGAATCTACAAAAAGTAATTGCATCTTTTTTTTGATAATGTATCAAAATAATGTTCAAATTTTAATTCTTCCTTAAAAATTCTATAATTTAGAGCTTTTGCGGATGATTGCAGAAAAGATTGCCAATTTTGCTTGAATTAGTCTATCAACGTAAGTTTTAATTTTGCCTTTAGCCATTTTGAGTTATGTAAAGTTTGATCAATCCAGATATTAGATAAACCGCAGATATTTAGAATATGTTTGATGTTTTCATACCAAAGCATTTTCCTCCCAATGTCGTGATTCATACAGATTCCTAGATCATATATTAATTTTGCAATTTTTGTATCTTTTCCGGTAAGTATTCTTGACCAATAAGAAATAATGCGTGTTTTAATTTGAATTTCAAGTGGGTATTGACCAAGTTCACCATATATCATGAAATCTGGAGTTGATTGGTTTAAATGGAGTAGAAGTTAACAAAATTTGAGATAAACTCTTTCTATAATTGCAATATTTGAAAAAAACCCGACTTCACATCCATATAACAGTATAGGTTGGACAATTTTGTCAAATAAATCTAGTTGACACTGTATTGATAGGTTATGTAATCTCCCCTTTTTTAACACTTCATATAATGCTTTTGTAGCTTTTTCGGCTTATTTCTATATTGCTAATTTAAAAGACCCTGATCTGCTGAATACTATTCCCAAATAGTTAAAATCAGTAACAATTTCAATAAGCTTATCGTTATATTTTATCTGTATGTTTTCTTTCCGCCTACCTTTGCTAAATACAATTATTTTAGATTTATCGATATTCATATTCAGGTTCCATTTTATGCAATAAGTATGAAAGCAGTCTATCTGTCTTTGCAATTCTTCAGGAGATTCTGCTAACAGTACAGTGTCGTCTGCATATAATATAGCAAATAATTTGAAAAAAATATTCAACTTATTTTCAAACATGTCAGTAACAGTTGGTAAACCTTGAATATCAGACTCATTTAAAAAGTCCTGTAAATCATTAAGGTACGTGTATATGGAGAATAAGAAGGCTGACATATTTTCGCCTTGTCTTACTCCGTTTTCACAATGAAAAAAAGTAGAGGTTTCATTATTATATATAATTCTTGTTTTGATATGACTGTACATATTGAAAATAATATTAAACATTTTGCCACAAATATTATTGGATAATAGTTTAAACCACAATGCTTTTCGCCAGACGTTATCAAACGCTTTTTCGAAATCTACAAACATATATATAGGTCAGATATCCCCTTATATTTACATTTTCCAGTGACTGTCTATGATAACACTACGAATCGATTTTGTACTATACGGCCCAATATATTCAAAAGATGTATTGTTGGGGACGCAAGCGGGTTTGCATAATTAATATTATAATAATTAATCGTTCAACTGCTGAAAATTATATAAATATAAGTAATAAGGAATCATTCTTTGAATATTATGAGATGATAATTTCGGTCGGGGCGTGATCAAATCTATCATATTTACATTTTTCAGTGTCTTTGCCTGTGATTATACTACGTATCGATTTTGTACTATACAGTCCAATAACTTCAAATGACGTACAATTGGGGCGCCAGCGGGGCTTGCTTATTTATATTCAATTATTAAATCGTACAATGGCTTATATTTATATAAATATAAGTAATAATGAATCATTATTTGAAAATTATGAGGTAATAATATCGATCGGGGCGTGATCAAATCTTTCATAATGCCCTTCGGGCTTTATTGGATTTGATCACGCCCCGACCAAAATCATTACCTCATAATACTTAAAGAATGATTCCTTATTCTTAAACCAAAAAAAATGTTGTCCATAGAAACGACAAAGCGAGATAAGGAACAAAAGACAAATACTAGGATTTGTTGTGCTCCGTTTCACATTTTCTTTATTTTGTTTAATATATGTCTCAAGAATATTTGTAAGAAAATATATTGTGGAAGAAGGTTTCTCTGACGGCATCCACCTTGTATGTCAGCTAGTCAAAAAGTAATGTCACGGGTTGTATATTAAACTCATAAAATGTTGGCGACAGGCGACTTCAAATCGTGTTTAGAAATGATAACCTATTACATATCATTGCATACCAATAAATGGTTTTGTGGGTATCAAACCATAAGAATGCAATGTAAGGGTAGCTTTCGTTAGCCATTACATCATTTGTGGATATTTTATAGTTTTTTTTAATTTAAAAATCAGTCCTTCATAAGGAAGGCTGTCTGATTTAATTAAGGAATAAGGAATCATTCTTTGAGTATTATGAGGTGATAATTTCGGTCGGGGCGTGGTCAAATCCAATAGAAGGGCTTTATTGAATTTGACCACGCCCCAACCGAAATTATCACCTCATAATATTCAAAGAATGATACCTTATTACTTATATTTATATTATTTCCAATTTGTACACTTCAAAACAACATTGTTTTAAACCACTCTTTTTTATGTAGCACATGCTATGTATTACTACGCGGCGCAGCCAATACCGTTTTTCGGCTATGCTATAAGCCACGCCCATTTTGTGTCACTCATGTTTTATGAAGTTATTGGGTTTTAGGGTTCAAAATTGATTCGTAATGTTATCACAGACAAAGACAGTTGAAAATATAAATATTTTCTTTATTTATTTATACATGCAATACATCAAATGATCATACTTTGTATGTGCGTTAGAGTAGTTTATTGGGTTTTATCCTTAGCAATTAGCTGTATCGAATGCTATTTCAAAAGTTCCGAGAGCTGACGACGATATGTCTTTCGGCTATTTATTTTTGGGAGTTGATTTTAATAAACTCTTCTATGGAGTTACTCTGGTAAAACGGTGTTTGGACCTAAGCACAACTCATGAATGGAAAACCATCATCGCTGACAAGACTTAGTACTTGAAAAATATCGATAAATTCGATGCCATGTATTCAGAAGCATTGTTTTTTAAGGAAACTTATTCGTAAATACCTTGAAAATAGTCAGATTTTAAATGGTACGAACAATTTAGATATTTGTAGTCGTATGACTGTATTCCTACGCCAGAGTTCAATAAGACCGGTTCGCTGTCATTGATTAGCACAGCGCCATTACTACAGCCTAGACTTTATTCGTTTGTTAAAATAATTGTTTGGGTACACTTTTCCAAAAATATTTCGATTACCGATACATAATGCATCGAAGAGTTTGAGAGCGTTAATTCTATCTTTAGATATTACACAAAATGCTTCATATTCGGGGTTCCGTCCATAGCTCGGAATTCTTGTTGAAAAAGCCAAAGAATTCGTACTAGAAAAAAATGTGCGTTATTATTCAAATACAGCTAAGAAACCTCTTGCCCTGCGAAATTACATATCGTTGATTTTAAAATAAACAATAATTAATAAAATCAACTCCTGTCAGTACTTCGGAACGTTGATTATCATTAGCTAGGAAGACTTTGATAAAACATTGAACCAACATTTAAAGCATTATGTGTCCTGTTCACTTTCATCACTTTGAGATATCGATTTCAATATAATTTTTTCTGTGATTTCTATCAAAGCAAAAACAATTTGCATCTCTTTCATGCCTGGACCTATTTTAGCCGGGCTCATTGCGCAAGCTTTGACTGGCTATAGTTACGGTGCACGGTTGAGTGAACAACAATTTACATCGTTCTCCGCACAAAAATGTGTTTCATACTTAGAGGGAATTAGACACGGTTTGAGCTCAAATTTTTCAGAATTTATTCTTTCAATTTTTATGTCTAGAATTTTTAAAATAGATGTTTTCAATGCTTTGACAAAAGAAAGTCAAATATCGAGTTAAAAGCGAGTTACAGAGGTTAGATTTAGAAATCTTTGTTTAGTAAACAAAGCTCGAGTCATGTTACTGATTAAGGAATGAATTAAATTTTGACCTATATAATACGGATATATTTTTATTCACCAATCAAGGGCCCTCGGGGGGCATATGCATTATTACAATAAACTGAACAACATACATTTATTTGCAAGTCCACAATCCCTCAAAGCAATGTGTTATTATTGATACAAACACATCATATACAGCCCCACATATGTATTTGTATTTTATATACAATTGTATGAAGACATATTATATGGCATGTCAAACGTTGCAATATTCGATCTTTTCCATTTGTATTATATAAATTTTCAATTGTATTGTATAATTTTCTATTTGTATTCTATAATTTTCCATTTGCATTGTATAAATTTCATTTGTATTGTATAATTTTCTATTTGTATTCTATAATTCTCCATTTGTATTCTATAAATTTCATTTGTATTGTATAATATTCTATTTGTATTCTATAATTTTCCATTTGTATTCTATAATTTCCCATTTGCATTGTATAAATTTAATTTGTATTGTATAATTTCTTATTTTTATTCTATAATTTTCCATTTGTATTCAATAATTGTTCATTTGTATTGTATAATTATAGAATACAAATAATAAATTTTACAATAAAATAAAAAAATATACAATACAAATGGAAAATTATAGAATACAAATGGAAAATTATACAATACAAATGAAAACTTATTCAATACAAATGGAAAATTATAGAATACAAATGGAAAATTATACAATACAAATGAAATTTATAGAATACAAATGGAAAATTATACAATACAAATAGAAAATTATACAATACAAATGAAATTTATACAAAGCAAATGTAAAATTATAAAATACAAATCAATATTATACAATACAAATGGAAAATTATACAATGCAAATGGAAAATTATACAATACAAATAGAAAATTATACAATATAAATGAATATTTATACAATACAAATAAAAAAGATCGAATATTGCAACATTTGACATGCCATACATATTATATAATTATGCATTTGTGATATATTTTCAAGGTAGGACAGTTAGTGGAAGGATAGTATTTTATATAGAGGAGTGAAAACTGTAATTTTGTTGACCTGACCACATAGGCCACCAAGGGACAATTAATGCCTATTGCAGCATATGGCTATGCATTTCGTCAGAGCCATATCTGTGCGGTCTTGTACCCTAAGCACTCAGGCCAGCTTAAAGGAGCAAAAGTTTTTGATGTGTTGTCTTGACTAGTACTACAAGGGGCACCAAGGGACAATGCCAATTGAACAGTCAGTGCATTGTTGGCAACTTGACAGTCAGTCTTGTACCCCATGCAATCAACACAGCTTGTGAGTCTAAAAATGATAAACATAAGTTGAATATAATGCTATAAGATATACTTGTTAAAATCATATTCCATTGTCCTGAATCATCTTACATATTTGAGTAAGAATGTCAATGTTTTCATTGGTCATTAGCCATATGAGCTTTTCATCAGTGTCCATTGTATCAAAGTGCTTACAATATTTCTCTACTAACTTATATAAAATTACTCTTTCCTCCTGAACATGACTACATATGAATAAAAAATGTTTCTCATCATCAACTAAATTATTGTTGGATCTAAGACAAAACCTTTCATTTTTGGGAATGTTTTGATAACGCCCTCTTTCAATTTGAAGTCTATGAGCTGATATACGAAAACGAATAAAATTTCTTCTATCTTCAAAGTTTTTTATTGATCTTAAATAATTCTCAAAGCAAAAATTTTGTTTAAAAGTGCAGTAGCTCCTTAGCTTTTTATCAGAGTTACTCCAAGTTGAAAATGCCATTCTTTGATATAGTGTTTAAGTAAACAGTTTTTAAGTGTCATTTTTAATTTGTATGGTTTGACAGAAGGCAGATCTTTAATTCCAATGATATTAAGGAGAAAAAAGTTGATGGGCCCATACCATTAGGATGTGTTTTGTTGAAAAAGTAAATTTGATTCCAAATAGGCATTATATAGTAAGGGAAAAGATTGACCAAGATTTTCAAGTCTGTCCCAGTAACTTTGCATGCTTCTTAGTATGTCAAAGTGCAGAGGAAATCTTCCCAGTTCGAACAATACTGCAAAATTTGTTGTGGATTTATGTAATCCTAAAATTGATTTGCAAAATTTAAGATGGAGTTTTTA
The DNA here is from genome assembly GCA_020458035.1 of Magallana ariakensis. NCBI lineage: Eukaryota > Metazoa > Mollusca > Bivalvia > Ostreida > Ostreidae > Magallana > Magallana ariakensis. Next base: position 51,243,753 of record CM035819.1, read on the forward strand.
ACACAATAAATTTGAATATTAATCTCTTTCTATGGAACAATTAGAGGAATGAGCTTTCTTTGTAAAAGGATTGAAACAACCCCAAATTTCAGAAGAATACAGCAGTATTGGTTTGATGGTGTGGTCAAATATATGAATAATAGTTTTGACACCAGGATTTAATGAGATTATATCTTTCTTGAGTTTGAATAATGCCTTGAGAGCTTTTTGGTATAGTTGTTTTTGTGCAAAACGCGAAGCGGTTTATAAAAAAGCGTAAACTGTCCCAAGTTATGTTATATCGTGTAACATACAGTGTACGTCAAAATTTAATTCATTCCTTATAATTTAATACATAAAACAAAACTAACTTTAATCGTAAAATTTTAATGACATTTTAAACTACACGCGCATAGTAACAGGTGACCCAGATTAGAACGAAGGAGTGGCTGTCATATTTGAATTTGGTGTTTGGACGCTGGTTCGCGACTTCACAGTTTACTTCTCGAATTTAAAGGTACAGTTGTTAAAAGGTTAATTAGACATAACTCAGAAGAAAGGAATGTACAGGCTTATGCAGCACATGAGGCAAGTTCATGTTCGGAGATCGACTCGGGATTGGGAGCGGAAATGACCGAAAATGCTGAAAATGGGTTGTTTGTATTTTACTGTTTTACAGTAAGTCCACTAAGAGTGTAGCTCATTTGTTTTCTTTGAGCCGTCAAGCAATCCCGATTGTAACTCCTAACAGAGGATTCATATTTACAGTTTATGTTTTATGTCCCGAGATCATTCTTTAATAGTCTATAATAGCTCAATCATATGGAAATTTGTTTGCTCGCCAAATGTTTCTACAAAAAGAGGCATCTGAATATTAAAACCACACCAAAACACCATCATAAACATAGATAGCTTAAAAGTAAAGCGCTCTGAAAAGAGAGATTTGGGTGCAATTCCCATTCTGGGTTAAAATTTGGTGTTTGGGTATATTAGGCGAATAGGCGTTTATTTTATCTATGGTATAAAATTTATTGATATTTTTATTTCAACATAGGTCTTTTATATGTTTTATTTCTATAAATACATATGCATTTATTTATCATTTACATACCTTGAAAAAGATCCACCCCCCTCCCGTTTTGTGCTTCTTTTTGTTAGAAATTCAATTTTTTCTGTCTTGAAGTTTTTTCAGTTCCATTTGTTAGACATTTTTGGGAGTTGATTTTAATCAACTCTCCTATGCAGTTACTCTGGCAAACCGAAAGTGAAACAGTGTTTGGACCTAAGCACAAATCATCACCGCTGACAAGAGTTAGTTCTTGAAATAATAGATAAATGCGGTGTAATGTATGCTGAACCATTGTTTTTCAAGAAAACGTAGTTATAAATACCTTGAAAATAGTCAGATTTTAAATAGTACGAACAATTTAGATATTTTTGTAGTCGTATGTATTCCTACGCCAGAGCGTTCAACCAGACGCTCGGCTGTCTCCGTAAATCTCCGACAAGCAGAGAGTCTCTCTTGTAGTGGGAGATTAACGGATACAGCCGAGCGTTGAACGATACTAGAGTTCAGTATTGCTTGAATCCAGACATGTGTACAATTTTTAGAAATATTTCGATCACTGATACATAGTTTGATGGAATTAATTATATCTTTAAATATTACACAACATGATTCATATGGGGTTTTCTCGAAATTTTTGTCGGAAAAGTCCGAGAATTCATATTATAAAAATGTGCGTAATATAAATAGAGATTAGAAATTACTTGTCATGCTAAATAACATGTCGTTGATTCTAAGATAAATAATAATCGATAAAATCAACTCCCGTCAGTACTTCAGTACTTTGATTATATTATTATTTTTTGTTTAATTTGAAAAGATAGGAGCAGAATTTTTTTTAAAATTAAATTTAAAACTAAATTATTCATTTTATTTTAAATGGATATTATGCAAATGAAAAAAGATAAATTTAATCATATTCTATTTATTCACGTTAGTATATACATGCATGCAAGTGTACATGCAAGGTTTACATGTAAAAAAAAAAAAATAGTTTCGGATAGCTGTTGTCAAAGGGGTGTGTCCCCATACCAAAGGATGTTATACTATATAGTACATGTCTCTCCGTCTGTATCAGCCAATCAAATGAGGCGTTACAACCAAAATTAAATTATTGATATATGTGTTGTATTGGTATAAGTGTCAGTCTAATGTTGCTGTTTGTTGCTGATTAAATTATTTATGAACACATTGAATCACTTTATCATCTTGTTTCCACAAGTTATTTTGTCAAAGAAATGGCAATTTCTTTACATTATTTGTAAACAAATATAAGACTCGAGCTTTGTTTACATTACAACGACTTCTTTCCTCTGTATCTCACTTGTAACACGACTTCTAACATTCAAATTTTGGTGAATCATTCAAAATACACAAGTAAACTATTTTATACATAAAAATCAAAAATAAAATTTTCATCTGAAATCGTGTCTAGATCCCTTTAAAAGAGAAAGTAGAATGTTAATTATTTCAGTTGGTCAGTGTAAGTTAACATATTTATACATCTTATGATAATGTTCTTTGTAACGTTCTAATACTTCGAGTTTGCAGTGTTAAATTACTGAAAAGCGGATTGATTTTACGTAAATAGCCAAGGTCATTCTATGATAATTATTAAAGATCCCGTTATCAAGCTGTTTTAAGAGCGTGACTGTACGACAGATAATCTTATTTGGGGTGTTAAATATGTAACCCTCCCACGATTTATCATATGAACGATATCAATATGAATATGAAGTAATACGTTATAAACTCTGTAAAAATGACTCAATGAGTCTATTGAGTCTGCTCTAATGACATTGCACGAAGGTTTAATTTCAATTCACATCAAATGAACCCGAATATCCGTACTTTGAGTACTTTGATTGTTCTTCGATTAGAGATGAAAAAGATAAACTCCGCGTAGATTGTGAATATAAAAATAGGTTTATAAAAGATTAACATTTTATAGTGATAGCTAGTTAATTAAAAGGATGTTCAAATTGAAAAGTTCCAGGGAGAGGTTATCTAATTCGATCCATTTCTAACACAACAAGTGCCCGAAGTAATCATTCGTCTGGCAAGATATCTCGAATAACTTTAGGTGGCATTGGTACATTGTAGTAGATTGATAATAAACGTCAGTACAACATTTGTAGTCTCGAAGATGTCCATTGTTTTAAGCCTGTTTATTTTTCGTCAAATACACTCCAGTAATACGACGTGCGATCGTTAGCAATGTTCGATAACTCTTATAAATCCGGGAATCATAGATTCGGTCATAATATCAAATTTACAATATTACATTATGTTAGAAAATATGTAATGATGTAGAAATGATTATTTCGGCCAGTGATGAGATATGATGGTTCCAATAAATCGGTCACAGTGACCGGTCACTCGTACACAATACAAGTCCTACCTGACTGAGCACACTTATAGGCATAACAAGCAATTACAATAAAAAAAGTTGCAATACAAAAAAATTATATTTATAGGTAAAAAGAAAGAAACAAAAATAAATGACAAAAATCACAGAAAAACAAAGAAATTATTTTTTTCAAATATATATTCTTTATCGTTTTTATAATTTTTTTTTTTGTTTGTTTGTCAATTTTTGGTTGTTTGTTTTAATTCCCTTAATTTCATCCTTTTTTGCTGAATATACTCGATATTTACATTTAAACATCTATGCATTATATTGTTTTTTTCTGTTCAGTGTTTCTTCCGTAAATCATCGGAAAAAAATATTATGAATAGTACAACTTAAATACATTTTAGCTCTTTCCTTTAGAACTTCCACATAGAAAACGTTATATTACACCTATCAATGAGTTCAAAACAAACACATTCGATGTATATAGCCAGGTACATGTTTGTGGCCTGTCTTGTTCTAGATCTTTTAACAGAAAGGCTAGAATGTGCATTTAATTAATTCGATCGTAACACACAATCGCAAAAGCAAACCTATCGTGTTTCAAGTGTGGATTTATCATCAATAACTATGGTATGCATCAGATAAATATTATATGTACTATACTTTAACTTGTTTGAAATATTTTGTGATCGCGGGAATAGATTCGATTCTTTACACGTGAATCAAATTATTATTCTGGCGACTTATCAATTGAATTAATTAATTAATACACAGTAGGAAGCGAGTTTCACTAAGTATCTCCCTGAGTTGTCTTTCTTTGTCAGCGTATGGTGTCACTACGGTATTAACTGCTAGCGCTCAACTACGTTGGAATACGCATTCTCGGACTTCAAAGTATATGGCATTCTGGGAATACTACTGTAGATAAACTGTACCATGTCAATTTCGTTTTATCATCTACATATGATCTGAAGTTTTGTATTTTGTTTTAAATGCCAAAAAGTAACCGTATCTAAGGTCTTATAACGCCAAGTTTTTTCTTAATATAATAATAAAAGCTATCTTTTCTTAACTACCGTCAAGCTTGGAAAACAACAACGGATATGTTTTTCGAGCTTGCCGGAAAGGCTCGAGAAGGTACATGTGCGATTGCTCCAAAACAGTATCAATGGTTCTACTTATCTCTTATTTATTTTTTTTATATCAAAATTGAAAGTATTTACAGTAAATACAGAATGAATAAAGCACAGTTAATGAGTTATGCCATTGCCGATGTGAAGCCCACTCTAGATTCATGTTGAATACAGACCCCCCACCCCACTCATACACAATTCCAGTGTACCACTGTGCCTTCATATTTTAAATAATTAATCGATTCAGAAAATTAAACCAATGGTTTAGACATCATTATTCTACTTTTGTGTTTTATTATGGCTACAGCGCTAGCTCACCAATCTTTTAAAAAGATAAGCTTGTTTTTACTATATATTCTTACCAAAATTGCGCAACTTTAGATACAGATTAAAAATTTAAAACGAACTTCTGGGGAAAATCCTTTTGACATCTTTATAAACAATACTTTATTTACAATCTAGTAGCAAAAAACACACGTGCATCCAGCAAGGCATGAGACTTTGTTTACGTCGATGTTACACATGTGCTTGAAAATCAAGCCCGGGCCTTTTCACCCCCCCTCCATAACAACATAACAACATGCATCAAAAATTCAAATGACCTCGCATTGTTACATAACCTGAATAGTCAGACTTCTTACACTATGGCATGTCAAACGTTGCAATATTCGATCATTTCCATTTGTATTCTATTAATATTCATTTGTACATGTATTGTATAATTTTCCATTTGTATTCTATAGTTTTCCATTCGTATTCTATAATTTTCCATTTCTATTGTATAATTTCTTATTTGTATTCTATGATTTTACATTTTCATTGTATAAATTTCATTTGTATTGTATAATTTCTCATTTGTATTGTATAATTTTCTATTTGTATTCTATAATTTCATTTGTATTCTATAATTTTCTATTTGTATTTCATAATTTCCATTTGCATTCTATAATTCTCCATTTGTATTCTATAAATTTTATTTGTATTGTATAATTTTTTCTTTGTATTCTATAATACTGCATTTGTATTCTAAAATTTTCCATTTGCATTGTATTAATTTCATTTGTATTGTATAATTTCTTATTCGTATTTTATAGTTTTCCATTTGTATTGTATATTTTTTTATTTGTATTGTAATTTTCCTATTTGTATTCTATTATTATACAATACAAATGAAATTTATACAATGCAAATGGAAAATTTTAGAATACAAATAGAGAATTATACAATACAAATAAAAAATTATACAATACAAATAAAATTTATAAAATACAAATGGAGAATTATAGAATACAAATAGAAAATTGTACAATACAAATGAAATTTATACAATGCATATGGAAAATTATAGAATACAAATTAAAATTATACAATACAAATGAAAAATTATAGAATACAAATGGAAAATTATAGAATACAAAATGAAAATTATACAATACAAATGAAAATTTATACAATACAAATGGGAAAGATCGAATATTGCAACGTTTGACATGCCATATTACACGTTGTTTTTCAGCTCATAAAAAAATCAACTCCTGTCTCGGGCGGAAACGCCCAAAATACAAAGGGGAATTCGGGAATTATTTTGCCTCAGCTATGTTTCAGTGAATTACTGTAGTGACACCTGCATATACTGTAGCTACACCAACAGTCTCGGAGATTTTGTTTTTATTAGTGTCCCAATATCTATTACAAAATAGTTTTTCTCACATTCTTTAGTGGAAACTTTAATGCTTTTAATTATTTTACTTCGAAATTTTTTTAAACTCTTCTGTATGCGGAGGCGTTTTTGTTCAATTTTCATAGCATACCATAGCATTAGCCTTTCATTTCAATTTCTCAGATAATAATATACAAATAACATACAAATCTAATAGCATTGCATTAGAATCCCATTATATATCATTAAATCGCATGCCATAGCATAGCATATAATTGTAAATTGTATGTTTACTCTAGTTAGCTGAATATTATACGTTTGGAAAGGAAAGATGAGGGGTAGGATACCTACTTTTTGTATTTTTAAAGTTGAATGACGTACTTGTGATCGAACGGTTTCTAGGGATGTCCCCTCCCCGTAGTTGGAATAGAAAATGTTTTGTATATTTTAGTTAGGTCATTGAATACCTGAACATACTAGTAGTTGAATAGCAAAGATATTTACCAACGTTACACAACTCTTTAGCATTGTTTGAACTAAATAACTGGACAAGTTTGAACACAGATTGTTTTTTAACATGATAATCTATGAATGATATTATTTTTTTTAAATGGTGTATCGATAATTAAAAAAAAATATTGATATACCTTCATAAAGCACTATAAATAAATTTTGCAAAGTGCGTTGATTTGGTCCCAAATTTAACGCACTTTGTAAAAAAAAAAAAATCAAAATGCGTAATTTTTTCGAAGTGCGTTGTCACATTGGTCAAAAGTATGAATTCAAAATACTAATAAAAATGGTTTTAATGTATTCATGTACATGGTAATTCCACAAAAATAACGCATAAAAAGCCTAAGTTCATTAAAGATCAACAAAGTATAAATTAAAACATGTAATCATAAAATACAATAAGTTTAGATTAAATTTTGATTAATGTAATTTTAAGTGATAGCTTTTTATATGTTTACACATACATGACGTATTTTATTCTCCTATCTGATATCTCCGAAAAAAGGCATTTAATTTTATGTAAATTTTCAATCAAAAAAATGTACCAGGTATTCTCTTACGACTTTTCAAGGACACTGATTTTTTACCACCAGGACACCCTCAGCTACTTGTAGAGTCAAAATAAACTATAAGCGGCCATTCCGCCATTGTTGGGTTGAGTCATTAAATATACATGCGTTCATTCCCTTTAAACAGAGCCTGATTAGGTAAGAAACAAGTGTATGCAAACAGAAAACATCAGGGGGTAGCACGTCTCCGTTCGGGGTCATTACCAAAATATTCGGGCCATCACCATGGTTACTTCTGCTATCAGTCGATCAGTGGTACTGAACTTTAAAATTAAGGATTTATTTTTCTTCTTTTATGATTGGCAAATTTTTAAATAACAATATCGTATTGAAATTATTCAGGGCTGATCTGTTTTGTTCATCTGTCACCTAAGGTAAAGAGCTGGTGTGCGATTTATGCATTTTAAAAGGACTGATTAGCCAGAAAGTTGACAAAGGAGCTATGGTTTGATCATTTTTGAGAAGTGACGGTCTATGCCTCTTAACAAAATAATGCCGATTCCGAAAACAATTTTGGAAGCTAAAGGTCTTACACGTGTTCTTTTTCATATTAAAGACCTAGCGCCGCCCTATATTACAGACAGAAGACTCGGTATACCAGTATATAGGTCAGCTGCATGGACGATATAAATTTTATCGCGGATTATTTAAAAGTTTGTTTAATGTATTAAAATAAGAGCATTAAAGCATTGAATACGAAGTATTCATTAGCTCAAGTTTACAAACAATAGAAATTCAGGGTGTATCAGATCTTGACAAATATGCATACGTATGTGCTGTTGTTTCAATAAACAAAGAAATATACATCATATTTTAAACTGCTTGTAATGCAGTGACGTCTTTTTTTAAATAACAGATTTGAAATGAAGGTCTATATAACCCATATACAAAAGACACTATCAGTCAAACAAAGGCCACCCTCCCTATCTGCTTTGTAGGTAGACCATGTTTAGTGAGATTGCCCTCTGCATTGATTTTGTCCAACTGTCCTTCTTGTATGGGAATATGACCACTGTATACTGTACATTAAGTGTGCTCCCCACAATCTCGGGGTATCTCTTCGAAAGGTATCTTTAAGCTAATACAGTCATGCATTTGGACATTTCCACAGACAGTTAGGTTGTGGTATTAACAGTAAGGGTAATATCATAAAACTAAAACAGTCAGACATGAAATCATGCAAATTTATAAAAATAACCAAATTTGGGAGAATTTTACGTTTGAAGCCCTATATTTAAAATTTGACAACACTGACCCCCATGTTTTATTATGTCAAAATAATACTGAATACATATCTAGGCAAACTGGATAAATCTTATAGAATTCTTGATATTAAAAAGTTTTTATTTCAAATCAAATTGTAACTATTACAGAAATTGTCTATTTTTACTTCAAAAAGGTCACGAAAATATTTATGCAGCTTCATACAATTTTTTTGTAATATCTCTATTCGGTCTGACCATTGTGCATAATAAAAAACAATATTTGATGAAAAAAAAGTTTGCTTCATTAAAAATACTGGCAACAAATCCTAATCAGGTTGATTTTAAGGCTGATTTGCATTTTAGGTGCAAAAAGGTCACATTAAATGGGCTATAACTCAGAGGGATGAAAACTGACCCCCTTTTTTCGTTGTATTTTTTAAGTATGTTTTGTCTACAAAGAAGGTGTTGCAAAACAGCGGGACTATTCCCTAACGTGGAAAGGACCTTTAAATATCCGCATCGCTTGAGAGCCGTATCTAAATATAGACACATTACGTAGACGACTATATTTACAAAGCGGGTATGTTCCGTACGTAGGCAAAAAAAAACATTTTACGCGCATTTCTATCGAACACGGCAACCACCAAATACAGTTAGAGAACCATATAATCTGTATTCGAATGATAACATATATCAATTTATTTTCTACCGTCCAGCGTGTTTAAAATATCATTCTTGAGATACATGAATAAATCTGATTCTGGCTCTTCAAAACCGTAAGAGTTGTAATTATAATCATCCTATGTTTCTAAAGTATCTAAATAAACGCTAAGTCTTGATAAAAATGTAGAACAAATTTATCTATACATATTTTCATTAACCTATTGCTTCATCACCAATTCAATTGTTTTAAAATGATTTTGTTTGGTTTTAACAACCTCTACACGTATCTTTGAAAATAGCATACCCAGTTATTTCATAAAAAGGGTGAAAATCAACTCTACATTGATGCATACTGAGTACATTATTTTAAAATTTCTTGTTCAGTAGAAAATGTTTATCAAGTTTATAACTGGGACTTCACACAGTAATGTTGAAAAAAATAAGCATGCATGCAAAATACTGCATTAACAAGAGTTTAAATAATTCATTCTGATATTCTTAATTATCTATACGTATACATTACCTTTCCATGCGGTTTAAAGAAATAAAATTAAAAAAAATTCCAACTTTCTCGGGATTCGAACCCAGTTAAAACTGCAAGACACGGTAATCATATATTCTAACCGCGTTACCACTCGACTAATCTAGACATGAATTAAAGTTGGGAGATTTAACACATCGTTTTTAGATTTCAAAGGTATTAATGATTTTTTCCAAAAGTCAGATTTACTCAAAATATGCCTCTTTGAAACAAAAATCGGAAATGGCTGTTTTCAAGAAATTGTTTTACTCTAAACGTTAAGATTAAATTAATTTTGTTTCAAGGAGGCAGTTTTTCACAATGATGAGGATTCCCCTTTCATATAGCGTGAATTCTGCCACACCATTTTCAAATTTATTTCATGGTCTTAAATAAGTTAGTACAAACTTTCCAAATAAAATTCTTCACTGCTTTATGTACAACGTTGCACGAAAAAAAGATTTGCATCGAATTCTGTAACTTTGATTTTTCCATTTTATCTGCAACTCCTTTAGGGAAAATTAGCATAGGAACTGCAACATCTTCTTTCAATGATAAACTTCTCAAGAAATTCTTGATACAATAACATTGAGGAGTAGGATATCTTAAGTTGTGGTATCAACAGAAAGGGTATATCCTAAAGCTAAAACAGTCAGGCATGAGGACATTTCCAGTTAAGTTGTGGAATCAATAGTAAGGGTAATATCCTAAAGCTAAAACAGCCAGGCATGAGGACATTTTCAGTTAAGTTGTGGTATCAACAGTAAGGGCAATATCCTAAAGCTAAAACAGCCAGGCATGAGGACATTTCCAGTTACGTTGTGGTATCAACAGAATGGGTATATTCTGAAGCTAAAACAGCCAGGCATGAGGACATTTCCTGTTAAGGTGTGGTATCAACAGAAAGGGTATATCCTAAAGCTAAAACAGTCAGACATGAGGACATTTCCAGTTAATTTGTGGTATCAACAGTAAGGGTATATCCCAAAGCTAAAACAGTCAGGCATGAGGACATTTCCTTTTAAGGTGTGGTATCAACAGAAAGGGTATATCATTTAATATTTATTAGCTTGATGAGATATTGGCGCTTCTGATTGGTCGAAAAATTTCTTTGATACCTGCATCAATAAAACTTTAGCCGGATCTACTTTTCTCAACTGTTCTGATTTAACACTATTTATAGAACGGGAATTTCCAAAATAAACACTGTCAACAAAATGTAAAGTTGTGTCTGTTTAATTTTCAGCAAACAAAATACAACTTTATAAATATAAAAAATTAAAAGTTTAGCCTTGGAAAATAAACAATACACAAAATTTAATTCACTAAATAGAAAATTAAACGTCTTCTGACGATTTCGTCTGCTTGCGATCAACGATCAGCATTTACGGCGAGGCTGGCTGTTCCAGTTCCAGGAATAATTATAGCGGACATACAGGCCTATACACTTCATGGTAGGGCTGGGTATATGGGAGATATTTTGTATTGCGATATTTTAAATTGTTTGCGATAAGTATTGCAATATTTCTTCTTATCAAAATTTGTTATTTTTTTTCTAATATTAATAGACTGTAATTGATTTTGATATATATACATAATTTATTTGCACTATGAGTCTATAAAAAATAGAAGAATAAAACATTTTTGTTGTTAATTTATGAACTGAAACCGAAATGAGTCCATATCTCCGACTTTTCTTTCGTATTTGGAACAAAAACAAATGCATCAGCCATTTTTAATTCAAATCAAAATTATGTAATACCGAGCCCGTAACAAAATTCCGAGCCCGATCAATAAAGTCGGTATACCGGTATTGAAAAAATGTATCGCGATACGATATTTTTCGTCCACGTACCGCAATACACCGGAATACCGGTATTATTGCACAGCCCTACTTCACGGTAACACTGCTGTTCAAATTTGGTAACGATGAGTTTTAAATTACCACACGTACACACTGGTACATGGTCGGTCATCAGAATAAGCATCGTAAAGCAAAGCTATGCGTATTGCATCAACTCCTTCGGCGTATTCCAAGCGGCAGATATATCATTTATAAGATTAGTACCTCACAGGCTATCTAGTTACCACAACATTTACAAAAGTCGCTCATACATACTATTATTTGTCGACATATCAACTATTTCGTCCACGATCGCGTCTCCTTGCATCCAGTTGCATATTCCAGCGATCTAACTCACATCAAAACCAGTTTTAACGAATCTTGCTGCATAGTGAATAGCATCACAAGCCATCGCATGTAATTTCCGTTTGTTGTCAATTCAGCCAGTTCAGATTTCAACTTTCTATTTGTGTTTAATCCATTAAATTCAGCTCAATATCCCTGCATCAGCTGAAGGCGCATCCTTTTTGAATATTTTTGCTGTTACTGTTTTGTATTCATACGCGCTGCTTCATTTACATTATTTACATTTTTGATCAATGACACTTCACATTTTATGATTTGAAAATTTTTTATTAAATGATAAGAAATGAATTTAATAATTTTTTTATTGACCGACGTATCAAAGAAAAAATTGACCGGAAAACTTTTTCATGATGAAGTTTTCCGGTCAATTTTTTCTTTGATACGTCGATCAATAGAAAAATTATTAAATTCATTTCTTAACTCAAATTCTCACAGGAGACGATTTGGCTGTTTCTTTTATCTAACGTACTGATGTAAATTAACAGTAATTTAGTTAATTTAACTTACTTTTTACAATTAATTTTTTAATTTGTTAAAAGAAAGATGTAAATATAAATATTAAAATGCTTTCTTTGATTATTCATGCGGGTGATCATTGCAGAAAAAAATTTACATAACCCTCTAACGCGGGTAATGTATTTTTTCTGCAATGTCGCCATCTTCATATCCCACATGAATCACCAAAGAAAGCATTTTTATTGTTTAAATATATCCCTGCAAACTAAGAGGTACATGTATACCTTCAACCAATGAAAATTATATCCTTAGTAAAACTCACTCTACACTATTGCATTAACATTAAACATTCATAAATGCAACCTTTGCTGACGAGGTATTTGAAAGCTAGGACTACAGCACAGTGTATTTACAAATAACTGATGACCGCCAAGCAATGTAGTCCGTGTAACACTGAATATGGGCGAGTGTGTAAGGACTGGTAATATACATTTAAATATTAAATACCACCGACACATCACATTCGACGAAGTCTTCGGGTTGTGGCGGCCCTGTTTTCTCTCTCAGGTAATGTTTGATTTTATATTTAATTCATTTTGTACATTTCACGAATTTGATGTTTTATATATCAATTTATAGATTAAAGAATTAAAAACCATTCTTTTTTTCTAAATTACAGCTTACATTTAAATTTCGGAAAGTAGTGTGAACATGGCCGATGTAAGTACCATATTTACTACTTAGAATGTAATAATGTAATCGAATTATTATTTGATTTTAGAATCTATAGAATTGGGTGGTGCAATGTATGATTGTTGAAAATCTAAAAGAACGGATGTGTAGCCCGAATAAACCTTCTTAATGATTTAGCAATTAAACAAATATCTTATATTTAATATGGTAAACCGATTATAATTGAATTCAGGATATCTTTTGCTGAAAACCTTTTTACTGAATTTAAAAAGTGAAAATATTTAAACAAAATATCATCGGTTTTTCGTGGTTTCAGCAAAGCAAATTGGAGAATTTTTCGATTAGCAGAAAATTTGACAAAAAAACCAGCGTAGCATGCCATAGCACAATTTAAATGCAGGCCAATTTAAAGTTTTCTTCTACGGAAACACAATTCGGCCATAAACTCGATATTGGTGACAGCTTTGACCGCTGTGAGTCTGTATAGGGCATTGATGTTAATTTGATATATCTCTATCTTTAAGGATAAAATTAACCAAGGAAATGTATCTTTTCTTTAACAGTTGACTATTATAAGAATTACAGAAGATATGCAGTAGTTTAGGATGATATAAAACTACATGAGAATCGCATTAACATAGAAAAACAAGATGGAATCAGATCTCAAATTAAAAGCAGCTTTGGTTTTATTATGCTTGGTTTGCTTTATTTTGGATCTCGCTAGGGTTCGACTTGCAACTCAATGTACGATTGAAAAAACTGAGAGGTTTTGGAATAAAAAAAATATTTATGATGGTTGTAGAGACAATAAAAAAAGTGTAAAATCAAAAGCTGTTGATTCAAATACATGGGCAGATTTTTAAGTTTGAATAGTCACGTATTATCCAGGGAACTCAAGTTAAGCTCCTCGAATTCAATAACCGCAAAGTAAACATTACTTATCAATAAATGCATTTGATATTTTGTGTATTTATTATCAATTATTTACATCCATAGAATATATTTTCCTCTTTATCTTGAACAAATCGATTAGTCTAATTTATTGATTATGGCAAAATCAAATTTAGATCTGTTTCTTCCACTTTTAAATATATGCGTTTATTGAATTAAAAGTATAATTTATACTATGTATACAATAATGTTCGAATTTTTTTTCAAGAGTCATTGCTAACAAAAGAAATCGAACATGACCGTCTTATCTTTTCAAATTGAAAATAGTGTACCAATATGTTAAGTTGACTTTCAAAAGGGAATACTGAAAACAATATTTATGTCAAGCCTAATAAATGAAATTTTAATGTTAGTCTTAAAGGGGCATGGTCACGATTTTGGTCAAACTCTATTTTTCTGTTTTTATTTTTTATAATGCTTTAGGAATGCATTTCTAATGATGAAATGCAATTTGAGAGTCAGTCGTTGAGTTATAAGCAAGATACAAGGCTCTCAATTCTTTGTCATGTAAACAAGGCTCGTGCCCTGTTTTTGTTTACATTGGTTCAATATACCAGTAAAAAATCTTTTTCAAGCTGATTTGTTGATCTTTTTATTCATTTTTAGCATAAATAAACAGTTCCTAACGTTTAACACATTCATTTTAGGTCTAAAACTGGAATTTTCACTATAACATTCAAAATGTAAACAAAGGCTTTGTTTACATAGCAAATAATTGTAAGCTCTGTAACTCGCTTATAACTCAACGAATGACACTCAGATTTTGGTTGCCTATTTAAAATGCCTTACTGAAGCATTGTAAACATTAAAATCGTAAAAATAATTTTTGACCAAAATCGTGACCATGCCCCTTTAAACACTTAATGCAGATGATGTACTTTTTAGCAATTCTCGCTTCGATCATATCTCAATGAACCACCGAAGCAACTCCGCCAGAATTACATGGTCACACAAGTGCAGAAGATTGTTTGTGCATGTCATTTAGCATGAGCAAGCGGCAGCTCAGTAAAACCCGATTTCTTACTAATAGTTAACTAACAAAATTTTGCCTTTTCAATATTTTTTGACAACAATCGCAATAACGTAACAATAAAATCCACCAATGTCAAATAAACAGATTTCCAATGCGTTTTAACGGCGTGTACGCTGATAGATCAATAAGAATGCTCGAGACCTCCCGTAAATCTTAATTTTTGACACATCTTCTTATTTCTGCCGATCAAAAATTCGATCTACAATTTATGTCACTCTAAGTAGTCATTTTATTTTAAGTACTGTATGATAATAAAGCGACTATGACTCATTATAACGTTAGTTTTTTGTTTTTTGTTTTTGCAATGTTTGATACCTTCATACCAGTCTGATTAAAACCATCCCCCTTCTCCTTACACTCGTCAGGGTCTGACAGGTATCAGTAATAGGTCATCTTCATACAACCTTTACTTCTGGCCAATCAAGAAAGGGCTTTCATTGCTTTAGAAACTCTATTGGAACTCTTCAAAAGGAGATAGAAAAATTAATTTATGCATGTTTTATTTATGTTACATCTAGTATTAATGAGTTAACATATTTAGATTGTATGCAAATGAAGAGGTCGTGTGAAGATGACCTCTTATCGTCAGACCCTGACGAGTGTAGGGAGACGGGGGATGGTTTTAATAAGACTGCCTTCATAGTTCATACATATCAATCGCAACTTCGATATCTCGGGTCTTTCCGGCAGGCTCGGAAAAACACCTCGAATATATACCTAGGCGTCCATGAGAACTCCCCATTTTATAAAACTTGATATAAATACAACACATTTTACCACCTTTGAGGTGTGAGCTAGACTTCTTTAAAGTCAATAATATACCCTAAAATATACCACAAAAGCGACACACGAGGCTGTCTAGCCGATACTTATTTTAATGGGAAGCGACTCCATTTTGTATAAAATTCTAACATCCGGTGATGTTAATACATTCGAGGTGTTTTTCCGAGCCTGCAGGAAAGGCCCGAGAAGTTGCGATTGTCATACCTATATGAACCATGGATTTCGAAGTCGGTACACAAATGGTATCAAACATTACAGAAACCTTATATTATTCATTTAAACCTGAAACGTTTAATTAAAAGCGTCTTTTAACAATGTAACATTTTCATCATATGTTCTTAAAAAGTTATTTTTTATTGGTAATTGATAATTCGTATTCATTTAATGTAAATATTTTTAATGTCAATGTCAGCTTACTAAAGTTTTGTATTAGAAAAAAGAGCAGCCTGGCTTTATTATGATTGTTGCAGGTTCCCGTAGTTCTTTAGATCGGTTGATTACTTGACGGCCCTTTAACGTCCGGGTTTGCTTGTTGCTAAGCACGCGTTTAAATCCGAAATGCATTTGTCTGTAACACGAGTAGAGTATAAAATTCTAAAACTCATAAAACTGAAACAAATCGCTGGTGAAGAAATGTTAAATAATACAAAAAAAAATCCATGTCCAACATGAAGTAGAATAATGAATATCCATTTGCGGAAAACCGAATGAAAATGTGTGCAATGTGTACACTATGAGGAAGGTCAGTCATTGGAAATAAGATTTGGGCAACATTGACCATGCCAACTTCGAAATTACAAATAAAAAAAAACCCATCCCAGCTGAGAATATTCTTATACTTCTCTCTCAGAGAAGGAGAAACAAAATGGTAAGCATATTAACTTTATAGGGACCCAAGTGCCCAATCCCAATTGTAAATAAGTACAATAAATATATGTCCAATCAAATCATAATTTTATTTTTCAGCCAGCCAACCCACCCCCTTACGGCCAGCAGGGCCCTCCCCCTCCCCCTGGGGGCTACGGCCCTCCGCCCGGGGGCTACGGCCCTCCGCCCGGGGGGTATGGTCAGCCACATCCTGGGTACGGTCAGCCACATCCTGGGTATGCACAGCCGATGATGCAACAGCAGTCTAACGTGGTCGTGGTTCAGGGAGGGGGGACCACCGTGGTGGAACAGCGAAAAAAGAGGTAAGTGTGCCACCCTCTTGCCCCCCACCCCCCTCCCTCGGTGGATGGGTGGGCAAGAGAACAGTAGCTCGTGGGAAAAAATCGGTTTTTCGGTCTGCCGATCCGTAATTTCCTGTTGAGTTTTTTTTTCTGTGGTGAGTCAGGTTGTAAGAACAAAAGTTTTTTCAATGCACAACCTGGATTTTGTTTACATCGTCTCAACCCTCTCATGCTCTCTTTTACCAGTTTAAGCTTGTTCCTGAAAGCAATGAATCGATAACGAATTTTAAAATTTTCTTTCAACTGTTTAAAGGAATGTTTTGGGTATTCGTTACACTAAGGTGACGCTTTTTTGGTTTTGTAGATTCCACGAAGAAACGTGTCTGAACCTGATCATTTGCCTGCTCTTCTGGCCGTGGGTCTTTGTCTGGATTGGATTGGTAAATAACTCTTCAGAGGTCTCACTGAACCATATAGGAACAAATTTTATTATTCTCTATTGATTTATTTTTTATTGCGCAAGACATGGATTTTTTTTATAAAAGCATACAGATTTTGTAGCTGATTTTACAAAGTATCTAACTGTTGGTAGAAACTTTTTTCTGGTGTAATTATATTTACTTGCAGCGCTGTACATAGGACGAAACGTTTTCAACTACGCTCAAAGCAATTCACATTCAGAGCGTATACCCAGCATAGAATGATGGTTAAAAATGTCTTGTCATAAAAGGAATTTTCATACCATTTCAAACCATGTTGCAATTTAAAAAAAAAAACCATGTAAACAGATGATGTAGATATGGATACAATTTAGCGTTGTAAACAAAATTAGATCCTTAAAAAATCGATTTCTGGCGTTTTCTTTATAATCCAACATGAACTAACCTGAAGACACACACATCTTTTAAATACCAATGTGTAATTTGCATATCACTTATATATCCGGTACAAGTATCAATGCGTACGTAACTAACACACGTTCTCGTGTTTCAATTTGGAAGAAGCAAAAGCCATTCATCGTATACAGGGCTCCTAATTGGTTAGCTGCAGGTCTGTAGCTCCCGGTCTGATAAAATGGACGACCCGATTTTTTCAGACCGGGAGCTACAGACATGCAGCTACTAATTGGTCAATAAATTGATTGATTTGACGAAGTCGAGTCAAATTATTTCTAACCTAAATATTTTGATGAAATTTCTTGAATGTAGTTTTACTACAGTAATTATTCTAAGATCAAAAAATATTTTTTTACCACCCAGATTTTTACTAGGGGGTAGTCTCAAAAGTTAACACATTTTGCTATGGGACCCGAAGGGAATTTGTTGAAAAAAGCTTAATTTTCACGTTTTTCCCATATTTTGTGTATTTCTGCCCTAGGCATTTCTTTTTCTTTCAAATATATGAAAGCTACTGAGAAAACGTCACCGAATGGTGAAATTTGAAAAAAAAAATGTTGTTTGATCCAGGAATAATAACAAAGTATCCATGGAGTTGATTTATATCTTTATATTTTCAATACGTCTAGCTTCACTTAGCCTATTTGTTACACGGGGCCGGTGATTTATTCGTGTGCTTTGTTATTTTCAGTGCATTTGTGACGTGTAAGAAATTCGGGAGTCATGGATTAAGGACTCGGAGAAACCAGCAAATTGTCCAACATCCGACATCACGATCCTTATAATGTGTGTTTTTATAAACAGACCATTTGTTTACGAACGACTTAACGATTTTATCGGCAGAATGACAGGCGTTATTTCGTGGTGTGACAATTGCTTATGCTGTATATATAAACTGCTACCTTTCCGAAAGCTATTCAAGTTAAACAAAGTTTTTTTTTCTTTTTTAATGTGCAGGAATTCCGTCCTAGAATTAACAATGCAATATATATACGTTTGTTGTGATTAACTTTTGTTATTTAATGTGCATTTGTTTTTGTTAATATATATATAATTATGCTTTTGTGGGTGTTTCCTCAATATTACAGGTACCAATTTTTTTTTCTTATACCATTGCATTCGGTTAAATTCCACATATAAAATAATATCTACATTAAAAAAATAATTGCGATTAGGATTTTGATTTGTAATGATTTAATTGATTATCATAATTTTTGTTGTTTTGTCGTCGCCATCTTAGCTGTGATATTTTTTTTTAAAAAACCTAATTGTATGATTAACAAAATATATATGGGTGTTGATTGGTTATGTTGTATTTCTTTTTCGGAGACAATCAGGTAGAACAGATTTATCAGGAAAGCAGTTATGTGTGTAAAATGATTTATCAGATTCGCCTCCTATTTATAACGCAATCTGATTAAAATAAGATCTTCGATCCGCTCAGACAAATTCCATGTCCCTACACAAAGGGAAGCGACATCGAATTTGTCGGAGCGGATCAAAAATCTTATTTTAATCAGATTGATTTATAACGGTGTGGCATTATGTATTGTATTACAAAACAAGCTTTTACTGTAATTGAAGTAATTATTTTGCCCCTCAAAAGTAATGGTTTGCCCTTCTGTGAATGCAATCACTGGGATTTTTTTTTTTGGGGGGGGGGGGATTGTTGTTGTTTTGTTTTGTTGTTTTTTTTGCAAAATGATCTGAATAAAAAAATCCTTAAGAAATATTATTTTTCAAATCTGGGTTACAAATAAAAATATACAAATAAAAATATCAAAATTATGCTGCCTTGTTTAGGTTTTTAGTTTTTAAAATAAAAATGTGACATGGAATTTAGAAACGTTGATGACTCAATTACTCTCTTTGAAATCGGCGTATTTTTCAACGATGAATTTACTTCCTTCATACAAAAGAAAAATCAATAAATGCAATTTCCACTGAATTTTATTTCAAACCGAGATATAAAAATAGGAAAACAATAGTATGACTATCCTCTTACATGGTAAGAAGTCACCCTATCATTACTAATGTACACAAAAGTCATTCTAAACGGCGAAAAGAGGCGAACCACTGCAGAATACAAATGTGATCACATTGTAAATTGATGGAGCAGTTTAACCATACCGTACAATGTCAGCGTACACAATTTACTTGATATCATGACGCAAATGTAATCTTGCCGGTGTTATGTTACATTTACATGTACAAACGCAATCTTGCCGATGTTATGTTACATTATACAAATGTTATATTGTCGATGTAATGTTACATGTACAAATGTAATTTTGCCGATGTTTAGATTCATGTACAAATGTAATCATGTCAAAGAGCGTCATCATATTACAAATGTTACCACAAAGTATTCTACTACGGTACAAAATGTAATCATACCTAAATTGTCATAATACAAAAGTAATCATATTTGTGTATAACATCACAGATGTCACATATGTCCCTCAGCATACTGTGATCTGCCATCATACCAATGTAACTTCATTGCACAATATCATAATAATACAGACGTTATGGCATGGTCGACAGTGATGTTGTAAACACCCTGTAAAGTGCCATATCAAACACATTATGTCACAGTTTCAGTGTAATCACAGCGGACAGTGCCAAGTTCCAGCAATAACTAACGTAAACAGTCAACAAATCCTGCCTTTGTGTAAGAGGTTTCACCTCCTCAGCTATTTTATGTTAGACAAAAACATCTTTACAACTTGTTCAATCATATAATATTTGTACAGCAAACTGTCTGCTTAATTTACAAGGCAAGGTAGAAATACACAATCTACATTTGACCAAATTGAAAGGGTGTTTTTGATCATTAGACTCAGATCTAATATCATATTATCCACACTCTCGCCCACAATAACCCAAAGTAACACAAAAGTATTCAATTACACCGAATATTGTGATCATGCAAAAAAAATATATGTGTATACATGTATAAAGTTTCACATCTTAAATCACAAAGCTCTCCTCCGCATAGCAAAATCTCTGATATTGTTTTCTAATCTACAAAATAAATACAAAACCTGTGGGGCCGAGGGCTTTATACACGATACAATGATGAAGACATCAAAAACTGCAACGCACTGTATTTTTCAGTACATACTTGGTCCTTCACGCTTACACTACATACATGTATTTCACGGAATACCAAGGAGTAGATAACAAGAGGCCTATAGGCCTTAACGGTCACCTGAGTAGCATAACCCATAGACAAACTTGTCAAGGAGTCTCATATATGCATTTAATTAAGTTTTATTCTGGAATAGAAATTTTTTTTATTTGTAATTTGTAATGACGACCACCTTCCTGCCTGAAATCTTTCAAAAAGGACTATTAAACCTATAATTTTAGCAAAAAACTTAAAAGATCATGAAAGAGTGCATGACCTGATATTGAAAAGGTGCAAGAATCTGATAGAAAATAATTTTTCCATATTTATTATTTTTCAGTATAGGTTTTAAGTGTATATGTTTTCATAGAAAAGCTATAACAAGGTGGCTATTATTCATGTTTTATCTAAAACAACCTCCCATCCCCCATCCCCTGGGACAGACAGAAACTCTCCCTGTGGGCATTTAAACAAACGAAAAAAAACCCACAGCTTTAAAAGCCATCATGAGTTACTCACTTCTCCTGTTCCAGTTTTTGAATATTCAACGTTCGTTGACAATCACCATCTGGCATTTATACCAAAATCATTTTACCTTTATATCAGTGATTTTAGTTAGCCAATTATTACTTTACTATTAACAAGTCTATTTGTTTATTTTGAAAGTTCAAAAACTGGTTTAGTTTCAAAGACAAAAATCCTTGCATAACTCTTTTGATCATACAACTTCTTTATAATTACATTATATTCAATGATTAATTACTAAACATGAACAAGCAAAGGAAGATAACTCCATTAGGAAGAAGCAAGGGAAAATAACTCCATAACTGTTTACCCCTCCCCCTTTCAACTCTTTCCAAATGCTCTCCAAATGCTAGGCGCTGAACCCTGACTTAGGGGTCATGAATTTCACAATTTAGGTAGAGGAGTTCATAACCATGCATTCAATTTTTCCCCACACGTGTGGGAGTAAATATTTTTAAGATTTAATACATTTTTACTATATGGCCATATTGGCCCCACTCTAGGGCCTAAATCCCTGTCCATGGGGTCATGAATTAGAAAACTTCATGGACATCATATCCGTGCATTTAGTTTTTCACAAATATCTATGGGAGTAGAGAAGAAGATTTTCTAAGATTTAATACATTTTTACTATATAGCCATATTGGCCCCACCCTTAGGCCTGAACCCCTGACCCAGGGACCATAAATTTCACAATTTAGGTAGAAGACTTCATGGACATCATATCCATGCATATAGTTTTTCACAAATATCAATGGGAGTAGAGAAGACGATTTTCTAAGATTTAATACATTTTACTATATACTGTAGCCATATTGGCCCCACCCTTGGGACTGAACCCCTGACCCAGGGACCATAAATTTCACAATTTTGGTAAAAGGCTTCATGGACATCATAACCATGTTTTTGGTTTTTAACAAATATCTATGAGAGTAGAGAAGAAGATTTTCTAAGATTTAATACATTTTTACTATATGGCCATATTGGCCCCACCCTAGAGCCTGAACCCCTGACCCAGGGGCCATGAATTTCACAATTTTGGTAAAGGGCTTCATGGAAATCATAACCATGCAATCAGTTTTTTCCTTACATGTGTGGGAGTAGAGAAGAAGATTTTTGAAAATTTGGCTTTTTTTTGCATATTTGGCCCCACCTGTGGCACCCTGGGGGTGGTAGAGCCACCAATTTCACAATTTACATTCCTCTTACCATAGAGATGCTTCACACCAAAAATGGAAACAATTGGCCTTGTAGTTTTTAAGAAGAAGTTAAAAATGTAAATTGTTAACGCACGACGACGGACGAAAACAGATAGCAATAGGTCACCTGAGTTTACTCAGGTGACCTAAAAATATAATACAAAATTTAAAAAACCCATCCAAAATCCATATATACAGCTATATATAAATTTATTACTTTAGCACAATAGCATAAAAATCTTTTTAAAAAGAGTCGAAATAAACCACGAGTGTGGGAAAAAGATCTTTTGACGCTTACAAAATCTTGAAATAAAAAACCGACTCCTCAGCAAAGTATAAAAGTTTTATAAACTTTGGATCACTGGAAATTCAAAACGATCTCCCAGGATGACAAAATACTTCAAGCAAGTATCAAAAAATTAATATAATATGAAGAATGTGTAAACCTGAATTTGGAAAATAAAACAATAAGCTAAGACCTCATTGTTTATAGATGAATGGAGTACACGACCTGTTCCTGGTTCTTCATGGTGATGGCCGGTTTGTGGGTCGCTGATTTGGAGAAGACTTTCTGCGAGAAGATGTCGTCCTTGGTCATGCTTCTCTCCCGCTCTATCCGCAGTCTCTCCTCGTGCTCTATGTGCTGATTCAGTTTACAGATAATGATGGAAGAGATCAGACTTCCGGTGAAGGAAGCAGCGAAACCAATTGCGAGCAGGATGAAAGAATACGGAAAGCTTGTCTTGATTTTCTCCGTACGGTGCTCGAAAATTTCTTGTATGTCGGCAACAGTATGATACATGATGTAGGCCAATGCTAAACAGGAAAATCCTATAAACGAAAATTAACTTCTTTTAATTTTTCAATTTGTTGTATGTAATGACCAACTCATATTTCATCTGATAACGCCGACGGCCCTCAGAATGAAAAATAATTGCGATATAACACCATTCGCTTTTAGAACTAGATCGATCAAGAGCAGGAAATAGTCCTTATAGATTGGATTACTCAAAAACGCTTTGCCAATGAGAAGTACATTGTATTTATAGAACATTATACATTTTCACATATTTAAAAACTCCAACTAAGCTTCGAAGACTATCTTTCTTTTTTATTTCTTACCTGACATAAGAAGAAGAATGGACACATAGATTGCATAACAATTGTTCCTCTGGTCCAATACCTGGAATAGCGGCCAGAAGCAGAAGATTGCTACTGCCGCCACCATACACCCAAACACGGACAGCGCCTGCAGCTCACTGGGCTTACCTGATAAAAACATGAATTGAACAATGATCAGCTCACTGGGCTTACCTGATACAAGAACGAATTGAACAATGATGGTTGATTCCAGATGTGAAGTTTTAATTCAGCTAAATTTAATCTTTAAAATTTGAATTTTTTTTTATATATTTGTATGGAGTTCTGAATGGGTTTAAATTAGTCTAAAAATTGCCATAATTATCTAGTTCTCATACACCGTGTATGCTGTATTTATGTTGGCTTAAGTGCGAGGAATCAGAACTTTCAATAACGTTGCAATTTCTGCTTACTATTTAATTTAGTTTCATTGTCCATTATATCTCAATGATAAGTAAAAATTACATCCTGGACAATTCACCATTTTAAACAAATTATGTATAGGTTAAACGAATACTTCACCCCTAAAATCCACCTAAACATTTTATGATTAGATTTCGCTTGTTTAGTGAAGAAAACATCCAAATGTTTTGACTTTGAAATTTGAATATTGATATTTTATCCTAGAGATAAGGACAATGATTACGATCATCTAGCACGTTTAAAATCGGACTATGACGTTCCCAGTAATGAACAAAATCTGGTAAATTTTCTTATGAATTCAGTGCTAAAATTTATTTCAAATGTAAAAATAATGAGAGATTCGAACCTTCGAAGTATTTGACGAGTGCGGTGGGGTCGCGCCGGTAATCTTCCACATCAACGCATTTACCGCTGACACAGAATGTCAGCTTCCATACTCCAATGTGAATGGACGCCTGAAATAGAACAGAAATAATGTCAGAAACATGACAAGTTTATTCTTGCGGTGTTTGCTACATGTATATATACAATTTTTAAAGATTTTAAGTCCAATTTGTATGTTTTGTTTACACAAACTAATTGCTTTTGTTTTCTGAAAAAAAACCCATAACTATTTATTGGATTTTTAAGAGTATTTTAATTCCGTGCTTTCATCAATATTTTTGGGCATTAACTTTCGGGGATTTCATGTAATCACAGTTTTCAAAAATCCGTAAATTTAGGGACAGAGATTATATCAATACTATATGTTTTATACCTTAATGGGTATTTAATCTCGTGGATCAACTTAGAAACGAAATCCACGAACATTAGTATTCAACGATTACCGACAAAACTACAAATGAAAATAAAAAAAATGTAAACACACGTGCTTGGTGTCGTTCTCATTCATGCCGAACTGGGAGGGGCTGACCCAGGGCGCCTTCTGGACCAAGTGCTCCCCCTCGATGATCTTCCATCCCTGGGTGATACTGGCGGCGATCTGGAGGCCCACGGCCACCATAGACAAAAACAGACAGAACACCAAGGCGCTGTACGTTCCCTTCATGTCTGCAATGTAAGAAACAAGTCTACAGCACTGTGCCAAGTCGCCGAAACACAAAGAGATAAGTCATATACTGTAAAGTATCTGATTGTTGAATTGGACCTTTTTTCCGATTCATTTAGTCCCCTGCTTTGGGGGGTTGGGATTGAAATTAAAGGGTAAACCTGCATCCTCAAATCTTTTACATCAATACCTGTATTATATGACAATGTGGGGATAAAAGTGTTCAAAATGAATCAATACCTGTATTATATGACAATGTGGTGATAACAGTGTTCAAAATGAATCAATACCTGTATTACATGTATATGACAATGTGGTGATAACAGTGTTCAAAATGAATCAATACCTGTATTACATGTATATGACAATAAATAAATAAATAACGTTAGCGTCAGCAAAACGGCAAGTCACGTGATATATTTCACGGGGAAAGGCAACTTAGAATTGGAAACGCACTAGATGATTCGGTTACTGTAAAACACATGAGCTGTCGCTAGCCAAGCATGTTTAAATAAAAACATCTTGACTTGGTTATTTTTGTCATTATAACATAAAACTTGACACCGTTGTCATTAATGAGAGAGACTTTTGTCTCTCTTAATCCTAAGCCGAGAATACTACACTTTCTGAGGCAAGTCGTTACTGTGTGTTCAAAAAATCTCACATTTTGAGAGAGAGAGAGAGAGAGAGAGAGAGAGAGGGGGGGGGAGAGATTTTCAAGGTTTTTCTTTATGTATACGCCCTACATTATCTGTCTATTTGACAGATATGATTTGTGCACAAATGTATGCAAATTTATTCTATTTCCTGGTATTGTTACGGTCTCTTATTTTTGACCACACCGATTTCCTTCAAAGAGGCGTCGATGTTACAGATCAAGTGCAAATAATTTAATTATTGTAATTCATATAATATGTTCTCCGAAATATTGGAATTAATTGATTAAGAGTATTAAAATAGTTATTGTGATTCTCTTTGCCATCTGTTGAACACTTTATTTTTTACATAAACATAGTTAATATTAAAATCAATTTTCTTTTTGTTGAGAAGTATATGAAATCGTGATTGTCATAATATTTGAAAAAAAAATTAAACTAAATGAATTCGCATTATTCTTGAAAATGCAATTACTCTGCATGCCTATAAACCAACCGTTTTTGTTGTCGGACTAAAAATTGTGGTTGAATGTAAGAAAATGGGGGAAAAGTAATATAAACTATACTCATTCATCTAGTAATAAGTACATTTCTCATGAAATAATGGTTAGAAATTACCAATTACACCGCTACAATTAAGAATTCATGTATTTTTAATGAGTCAAGATAAGACATTCTTCACACTAATTAGCTATGTATATCCAGTACATTTCCAGTCCTAATTCATATTTCATATTAATATCGTGGTATCGTACCATGTTACAGTAATCTTTTTCACCTGAAGATGCACGAAACTGTTCCAATTCAAATCAAGAATCCAGTTGAAATTATTTTTGCATACTTCTGCCCAAAATAAGTTTGACTATAAATTTGAATTATGAAATGGTATTTTTAATATTTTTTTCAGAAGAAGATTGCATTTGAGTGGTACTTAACACGGCTTTAAATAACAGCACACGTAATAATTAGTTTGTTTTTATCCCCCCGTGCCCTAATTTCAATTTCTGTTTCACGACACTAGTGTTCAAAGGCGGGGCTACAAGCACCAAAATTGAAAAACAAAACCCAAACCAAAACAAAGTTGATGTTGACAGATGAATTTCGTGCTGCTATCATTTATGTCTTTACAGAGATGTTACATTAATGGAGATTTGATCTACATCCTTTTTAACTTGTGACATCTCTCTTCGACAACGGCAAGTTGAAAAAGATGATTGATAACGTTAACTTCTCCATTAACAATACACTATTGATTCTGCAAATGACCGTCATTTGATCGATACAGGTAATGCCGATTTTAAACGTAATGGCTAGTTTTCGACGACCTAGTAAGATCTTAGACGGAATGAGTACACATGTCCCAACTAAGCCACTCATATAAGAAATCTCGATACGACGTTTAACATTAAATGCACTGCTCTCATTGTCTGATTTTGGAACGATATATTTTAGCAGGGTGCGCAAAAATACAAATATACTGGTATTTGTTCTGAAACATTTTCTTTGGCTTTGAAACAAAATTAATTAAAGTTAAAGCAGTAAAAAAAAATACAAAATTTACAAACCTGAAGCAATGACAACTATAAATCCATGTGTTTTTTTGGATACTACGAAAGGTTTATGTCAATGGCTTTTTAAATTAAAGAGAGCTGAGATGGGTTACTTTAAGTTAATCAATAAACAACTTTAATCAATTTCAATATGCAAAAAAAGGGATAATTTCAAACATTGTTTCGAGAAAAAAATCAAAATTGCAAATATTTATTTCACACCAATGAAAATGTGGAGCTATTCATAGCTTGATTTAAAATCATTTCATAAAAACTTTTTCATAAATGAAAGTGTTCAACATCAAATGAGTAAAATTTTAATTTGACAAATGTTGCATCGTTTAATCAAGTCACGTCAAGCAATCAACGATCAAATGATCTATCTTCTCAGGTCATTAACAGGGAAACAAGTTTTACTGTGTCAAAGGAAAATTTCGGGGGAACACATTCTCATCAAAGAGCTTTATCTACAAGTTGGTTTGCATCTCATTATCATACAGAAACTGGCAATTAAACTCTTCATCTGACATTCAAGGGCGATGCCACGATACCTTCCTCGTACAAACCGAATTATTAACTGTACAAATTGCCCTTGTCAAACCGTTTGACAAATACCTTATTTTCTGAAAAGACATATAACGACGGTTGTACATGAAAAATTGCGACCTCCTTTAAAAATTCTGAGCACTTTGCGAAACCCCTGTAAACAACATATAATATGGTGCTTTATCATTCTCCAAAGACAAGGGAGGTATTTAATGTCTTACTGTCAGCGACGGGAGAATGGCCATTGCACTTTAATTAAAATTTTATGAGTACAATTCTAGAACAAACGAAAACAGTCCACGAGATTTCAAATTGATAATGCAATACATCTGTTCTAAGTTTTGTGTGCAGAGAAGCATTTTGCTCCCAATGACTTTCCGAGACTGATAGAAGATTGACTGGTCTCTCTCTCTGTGCCTTAGATGATGACAGATTGGCAAGCAGGGCGTTTAGGTTTGAATTAGCATGTATACTTTGACCTTCAGAGCTAGAAAGTCAATTCGACATTGAAAACACTTTTTTGCCCACAGATCTTTGTAATTTATTCACCTTTAGCCTATTCAATATTCATTCTTCTAAAAATAAGTTACTAGGATGAATACAGTTCAGTATATATATTCCGGGTTTTCTTTCTTAACAGATTCTGAAAACGTCAAAATATATTTCTTATTACATAATTACATAACCATACAATTACATGCCAGTAAATATTGATAGAACTTTAAACATTAGGTTAAATTTTTTTCAGCGAAAACCAGAAATTGGTAGAGAAGTGAGATTAAGACAATGATTTATAACTTTTCCATAATTGGATGTGACATTTAGAAAATAGACGGACAAATATACAAGCTAAATTAGACTAAACCAATAAAGTGTAGCGACATAATTACGTAATGAGCATTGGAGTGTCGGGCAGAATAATATAGAGAGGGGACGATCAAACGCTGAGGTAGCGCGGGGTTTGTAACCTTCAGTGTAACAGGTGCAAATGACAGAATCCGAGGGCTAAATGTACACAGGCACCGCTCCAAACATTACACAAACTCTAATTACTTTAAACTTACAGTAAATTTCGCTGAAGCTTTTTGTTGAATTATCGAATTTAGGATGATTTCCGACGTTATATCAATAAAAATCATTATATCAATTCAAAGATTTTAAAATTAAAAAAAATCGCAGATAAACGATTTTGAAGATTACAGTTAATTTTGGACTGAAATAGATTTACTTTGCTTCAAAGAAAAAAACTACACAATCAAATTGTTATGTATGGTTATTTTATATAAATTTAGAAACATGTGAACGAGTTAACGAATTTGGAAAAAAATAAGTGATAAGAAAATTATTTTATTAAAAGCATAAAACTTAAATTTCCATCTCAAAGAATTATTTCTATTGTTAAACCTACCTTTATCAACCTGTTATTGGCAAATGAAAAAAAAATCCAAAGAGTTTTAAAACGTGACAGGGTTTTCAAAGTTCCAGGAGTAAATTAAAGAAATGGCCGGGGAGTGAGAGAGAGGGACCACGTGCATGTGCACACACTGTGTAATGTATTCAGGCAGCCCACGGCAACGAAGCAGCCCGTCTCAACGGTCAAATATATACTGTCAGGAAATTTAATTAACTGCTTTATTTTCGACCAACGTTAATTTTCACAGTGTTCATTTCCATGAGCTATTTATAGCTTTTTGCATAAATTTGGAAATAATGAAATAAAAAGAAACCTCGACATTTTGGTTGAAATTGTGATGATTTGTCACGATGCATTTTCAGAATGTTTTTGTTGAGAAAAAATCTCAAAGATTTTTTATCAATTAGGATAACATCCCAAGATGACATGCATGAACATTTTAACGAACGTTGTCATTGAAACTACAAATCCACGATTTTATGAGTTATATTTCTTTTTTCGCAAATTGCGTTCCTATGTTTTATTATCAAATGTTCTACAAATAAGCAAATAGAAATTTGTTTACGAAATGGTATATATAGTGACTAATTATTGATGAAACATTTATAATAGTAAATTTTGTGATATACTACTTTATTTTATTGTTAAAGTATCAATGGCAGCAGTTTGCCAATCATACTAATGTTTAATATCTTTCTATTTGTTTGTCATACATGTAAACTGTAATGGTTTAAAACTAAATATTCAAGGCGTAAGTCCAATTAAATAACCCAGCCACCAATCGATTATACTAATGCTGATGATCAATTATCCAGGGTGAATGATTAATCGATCAATCAGTTGATTTTTATTTGCTATATTTATTTATTTAGTTTATTTATCAATAACTAAATCACAATTTTTAATGTCAATCTATCGATCCATAATTAATATACATGTCGATCGATTGATATAATTATCAATACCTTAACTTTAACCAACGGTCAAAACTATGATATGGTGGCATATCTCTGCCCCTTGTGTGCAAGTTATTTTTCTATCAAATATGTCGACATGCAAGATAAATATGTTCACATGCAAGATTGTTATGTAAACATGCAACATAACTATGTTCACATGCAAGAAAACTGCAATCAAATAAGAATTATAAAAAATCTCATAAAATCTCAAATATCGCCAATATGTGACATCCAAGATGCTACCTATTTATATCAAAATGCAACTTATTTATGTTAACATGCAAAATAAATATGTTGACATGCAACATATTTATGTCGACATGCAACTTATTTATGTTAACATGCAACTTCTTTATGTCGACATGCAACTTATTTATGTCGACATGCAACTTAGTTATGTTAACATGCAAGATAAATATGTCGACATGCAACTTAGTTATGTTGACATACAACTTATAAGTTGCATGTCAACATATTTATCTCGCATGTAAACATAACTAAGTTGCATGTCAACATATTTATCTCGCATGTCAACATAAGTAAGTTGCATGTCGACATAAATAAGTTGCGTGTCGACATAAAGAAGTTGCATGTTGACATAAATAAGTTGCATGTCAGCATATTCATATTACATGTTAACATAAATAAGTTGCATGTCGACATAAATAGGTAGCATTTAGCATCTTGGATGTCACATGTGGGCGATATTTGAGATTTTTTATAATTCTAATTTGATTTCAATTTTCTTGCATGTCAACATAGTTATGTTGCATGTTGACATAATTATCTTGCATGTCAACATATTTATCCTGCATGTCGACATATTTGATAGAAAAATAACTTGCACACAAGGGGCAGAAATATGCCACCATACTATGACATATATCGGAATGATTTCAAAGTTGGGTTCAACGACATTGTTATTCTAATAATTTAGTACCGTTGCAGGTAAATTCATAACATTGAATTGCTAATTGACAGTAGAAGACAATAACTGAGAAGCGACAAGGCATATCATGGCACCTCTGTCCACGCATTCCTTAACAAAAAAAACTTCCCACACAATTCTTTTTTATTCTAAGAGATTAATCTTTTTCGTGGAATAGTTCAGAAACACGAAAGTTATTTTGGATAAAAATTATTATACCGTGTCTATCGTGTTGAGATATGTACTTTTAAGAATTTATTCCTAACCCGAAGAAATGAATTAAACACATTAATTTAATAAAATAAATTAGGTTAGAAAAAATGTTTTAATTCCAAAATACATCGTGCTAATGTAAACATTCATAGACCTTTAGAACGAATGCAGATTGTTTTTAATAACTCGCAAATATTATTTATTACGATACTTTTATATATGTCTAAATATAACACATTCTCTCGAGTTTGTCTATGTTTAGACTTTCGGGCATAATATTGTAGGACAGATGAAGAGTTGGCATTTAGAAAGGTAAAAAAATAAAAACACCTATTTTCATCCATCTTATTTTTGTTTGGTGTTCGGCGACGGAGAAAAATTGCAGTACAAGTACTTTTTGTTCAAAACTCGAGTTCGAAAAATAATTTTGCCAACATTTTGGTTTGCAATTGTTATATTTCGTTAAAATTGTATGGTTGATTGGTTTCATTGCCATTGTTTTTATCAAAAACGTATAGGCGAAAGTCAAATAGCAATTGTGTATGAATTCTTCCATTGCAATTTCTTTGGTGAACGGTAATCTTGCGAACCTTTTGGCTGGACTTGAAACCATACGACTAAAGGTTATAATTCTTTGGATGAACGTTATTTTGTGAACATACCAGTATAAATGGTTATACTTTTATCACATTTGTATAAGGCAAACAGTTATAATAAAAACGACATGCAGTTGCAATATAACCGTTCAATCAGACAATTGCAATATAACCGTTCAACCAAAGAATAACCGTTCAAACATAGGTGGACGGTTACCGACATCGGAGGAGGGTCTTTAGTGTAAGATTCTAATGAAATGTATGGAATAATGGTATATTTCCCTATTATATGAGTGAGCGATGCATGATACAAACCTTGAGATAGGCTTGGTCTCTGTAACAGTAAGGGTGGACTGTTTGCTTTCTACAGCGGTATGGATGAACGGCTGGTTTATTGCAACGGTAAGGATGATTGGTTATACCGGTATTGCAAACGTACCGGTGAACAGTAACATGTTGGTGAATGCCTTTATCATATTAAAATTGATGAGCGGTCAGGTTACAATACTATTGATAAAAAGGTTATGGTTATGCCAAAAAAAAACCTCTCTAGTAGTAGCCGTTGCAAACATATTGTTGAATTGGTTTTTTTTTAATGGGAAAAATAGTTTTCTTGTAAATGCACAAGTGAATGGTTTCGTTTCGGATGTACATGTGAATGGTAATGTTGCGAAAGTGTAGATGGCATGTCGTATTACAATTATATGGATGAACTTTACCATTGTAAATGTTTAAGTGAGGTGTTTTTAATTCCTGCAGTGTGTGAGTTCATTGTGTAACCGCATTGATTTATAGATGGTTTTACGATAAAAATCCATTATCAAACAATATAACTCTTTTCCAGTATTGACACGAGCTGCTCATGCTTCTGCTTCCATTAGATAATCCGGAACCTGACGGAAACCATGTGCACTACTATTAATGGCACTGTCTCATACCTTATGAGAAGATCACACCTTTTGGTATTGTGCTTTCAATTATAAGTACTTATAAGGAGCGAAATAGAGGCAAATAGAACTCTAGTGACAGTTAAAAAATCGCACTCCTTCAATATAGCTACAATTATCGTATAACCATTGTTTTATAACTGTGTGACCACTGTGTGACCATTGTGTGATCACTGTATTACCACTGTGTTATCAGTGTGTGACCACTGTGTGTTATTACTGTATTACCACTGTGTTATCAATGTGTGACCACTGTGTTATCACTGTATTACCACTGTGTTATCAATGTGTGACCACTGTATGCTATTACTGTATTACCACTGTGTTATCAATCTGTGACCACTGTGTTATCACTGTATTACCACTGTGTTATCAATGTGTGACCACTGTGTTATCACTGTATTACCACTGTGTTATCAATGTGTGACCACTGTGTGTTATTACTGTATTACCACTGTGTTATCAATGTGTGACTACTGTGTGTTATCACTGTATTACCACTGTGTTATCAATGTGTGACCACTGTGTTATCACTGTATTACCACTGTGTTATCAATGTGTGACCACTGTGTTATCACTGTATTACCACTGTGTTATCAATGTGTGACCACTGTGTGTTATCACTGTATTACCACTGTGTTATCAATGTGTGACCACTGTGTTATCACTGTATTACCACTGTGTTATCAATGTGTGACCACTGTGTTATCACTGTATTACCACTGTGTTATCAATGTGTGACCACTGTGTGTTATCACTGTATTACCACTGTGTTATCGATGTGTGACCACTGTGTGTTATCACTGTATTACCACTGTGTTATCAATGTGTGACCACTGTGCTATCACTGTATTACCACTGTGTTATCAATGTGTGACCACTGTGTTATTACTGTATTACCACTGTGTTATCAATGTGTGACCACTGTGTGTTATCACTGTATTACCACTGTGTTATCAATGTGTGACCACTGTGTGTTATTACTGTATTACCACTGTGTTATCAATGTGTGACCACTGTGTTATCACTGTATTACCACTGTGTTATCACTGTATTACCACTGTGTTATCAATGTATTACCACTGTGTTATCAGTGTGTGACCACTGTGTGTTATTACTGTATTACCACTGTGTTATCAATGTGTGACCACTGTGTTATCACTGTATTACCACTGTGTTATCAATGTGTGACCACTGTGTGTTATTACTGTATTACCACTGTGTTATCAATGTGTGACCACTGTGTTATCACTGAATTACCACTGTGTTATCAATGTGTGACCACTGTGTTATCACTGTATTACCACTGTGTTATCAATGTGTGACCACTGTGTGTTATCACTGTATTACCACTGTGTTATCAATGTGTGACCACTGTGTGTTATTACTGTATTACCACTGTGTTATCAATGTGTGACAACTGTGTTATCACTGTATTACCACTGTGTTATCAGTGTGTGACCACTGTGTGTTATTACTGTATTACCACTGTGTTATCAATGTGTGACCACTGTGTTATCACTGTATTACCACTGTGTTATCAATGTGTGACCACTGTGTTATCACTGTATTACCACTGTGTTATCAATGTGTGACCACTGTGTGTTATCACTGTATTACCATTTTGTTATCAATGTGTGACCACTGTGGTATCACAGTATTATCACTGTGTGACCACTGTATTACCATTATATTATCACTGAATTACCACTGTATTACTACTGTATTACCACTGTGTGGCCATTGTATTACAACCGTGTTATCACTGTGTTACCACTGTGTTATTCCTTTGTTATCACTGTATTACTACTGAATTACCATCGTGTTATCACTGTATTACTTCTGTATTACCACTGTGTTATCACTGTGTTATCACTGTATTACTATGTACTGTAATACCAACGTATTATTACTGTCTTACCACTGCATTACCACGTGCATTACCACTGTGTAACCACTGTGTTATCACTGTATTACCACTGTTTTAATCACTGTATGACCACTGTGTTATCACTGTATTACCACTGTTTTAATCACTGTATTACCTCTGTTTTACCACCATGTTATCACTGTATTAACAATGTTTTAATCACTGTATTACCACTGTGTGACTAATGTGTTATCACTGTTTTACCAGTTTAAATCACTGTATTACCACCGTGTTATCACTGTATTACCACTGTTTTATTTACTGTTTTACCACTCTGTGACAACTGTTTTATCACTGTAATACCATATGTGACCACTATTACCACTGTGTGATCACTGTGCTATCACTGTATTATTATGTATTACCGCTGTGTTATCACTGTATTACCACTGTATTACCACCGTGTTATCACTGTATTACCACTGTTTTAATCACTGTATTACCACTGTATTACCACCGTGTTATCACTGTATCTGTGTGACCATTGTGTTATCACTGTATTACCTCTGTGTGACCATTGTGTTATCACTGTATTACCACTGTGTTACGTTTAAGGATTGGTGCTTCTGCGCCTCCTGCGGTCGACTCAAGGCCAGTAACAAATACCTGTCTGATACAGATGTCCTTCACGACGCCAGTGCTCCAGACAGCTAGCTATAATGGCATTATCTAATATTTGAAGAAAAAAAAACGAGTAACAAATGATAGTTTTGAATCACCACTGTCATAAACTAGACTTATTGAAAAGGAAAGGTTTTGTTAGATATTTGAACATAAATATCATCATGCACTTTCTTTTGAAACAATTTGATTTTTTTATAAAACTCCTGTACTCTTTATCATTTTATCATAATTTCAATCCCAAACAAACCAAAACAAAACAAATTCAAATAATGAATCAATCATACTCCCTAACTCCTATCTCTAAATTAGTTATTTGAAAATGATCTGCAGTTATGTAAAGCCTTGTTTTATTTTTCCTATTTTTCATAAATTGCATACAAAATAAGAAATATATTTATGTTTTTCACAATAACTTTTTTTATTAAACTGCCATGTTAAATACTTAAATCTAATTGGTTTAGACGCAGCGTTAGCAACACACTTGGCAACGGGTAACACTATATAAATATTGCCTGCTTGGGAGGGTACCAGTTGAAATTGACACCCCTCGAAAACCATTGACAACCGACGCGAAATTGATACCCCTCGAAAACCATTGTCAACCGACGCGGTTTTCGAGGGGTGTCAATTTCAACTGGTACCCTCCCAAACAGGCACTATTTATTTTATTATACTGAATGTCTTAATTTTATAGCAAATTTTGCTGCTCTTATTTAGAAAAGACGTGAGTTCTACGGCGAACCGTACGCGCATAATTTACGCGCATGTAACAATTCGTTCTATCGACCCGTTGCTAAGTGTGTTGCTAACGCTGAGTGTATGGAAACGGATTGTCAACTGCGTCTAAACCAATCAGATTTCAGTATTTAACATGAAAGTATAATAAAACGAATTGTTGCATGCGCGTAAATTATGCGCGTACGGTTCGCCGTAAAAATTACGTCAAAAAAAAAGCAGTAAAATTTCTTTAAAATTAAGATATTCAGTATAATAAAATAAATAGTGCCTGTTTTGGAGGGTAACAGTAGAAATTGACACCCCCGAGAAAACCATTGTCAACCGACGCGAAGATAATGTTAAGGACGTTGCAGCGTAAAATTAATTGTCAATGAATTTTTTTGCTTTTTTTAACACATTTACATTAAGATGTCCACTTCAACATATATCATTTTCATGACTACTTTCTTACCTTGCAAAGGAGATATTTTGATAGGAATTATTCCCTTTTTCTGGCATTATGATTTTTTTTTACAATTTCAATTTTCTGCAATAATTATTTTATTTCATGGAATAATTTGCAACTTATATTCATAAACGAACCCAGTTTCAAAATTGCTTACAACATTGGCTTTTTTACATAGCAATATCATACTTTTATTAATATATTGCTGAAATCAGCACTTCAAATTTGAAATTTTTGATTCTAAATTTGAACAAAATGTGATGGCACATAAAAAATTGTCAATGAATTAAAAAAAAATTCCTATATCAACCTTAGCATGTGCTTTATAACTTATAAAATTTTCATGGCAACTTTCTTGGTATTTAAGAGAGATACAACAATAGGAATCACCCCTACCCATTTTTTTGGAATTATGACCTTTTGTGACAAATTCTGTTTTGAACCATCAAAAAAGTAATGCATTATTTAGATTTATCAATTAACATGAACAGAATAATAATCAGAATATATATTTGATTTTATTAACAGCTTATGATTTTGTACATTTGCAATTCAAATAATGAAAAAGTTAAATTTTCCCCAACTCATGTTGTGAAAAAGACTACTTTAAAGTACGGGGAAAATATCTATCCAATCGTGTTTGACATCATAATGGATAAATGACATCATAGCTTCATACAATCAAATCAATTATGAAGTCATAATAGAGTCATCTTCACAACATCAAGATGTAATTAGAGTTAGCACACCAAAGCATCATTGCAATGAAAGTCACGTGATCCGTGTCCTGTTCCCCCTTAAATCGCACAGATTCGAAACTTGTGCTTTAGATATGTACTTACTTGATTTCTTCTAAATAAAGATCATGTGTCGCTCTCGCAGAGATTGGATATAGTTACATACAATAATGTACAAACTAAACCAGCTAAGCTTTGATGGAACTTCTTGAAGAAGGTTTGTTTAAATTTCTGTCTGATATACGAGGAATGTTTGAAGGAAGGAGAAGGACATTTTTATTATTAATTGTAGTTTTTAATTTATTTGATACCTCGATAAAATAATATTTTATTCATGAAGACAAATCATGCACATAGAGAAGACCATCAGGTTATTAACATTCATGTATTCAAAACATCTCCACAAAATATTATGAAATGAAAAGTTTTAAAAGTACAATAAAGTTACAATCTTGCCTTTGATAGCATTCCTTGCCTTGCCTTTGATAGCATTCCTTGCCTTGCCTTTGATAGCATTCCTTGCCTTGCCTTTGATAGCATTCCTTGCCTTGCCTTTGATAGCATTCCTTGCCTTGCCTTTCATAGCATTCCTTGCCTTGCCTTTCATAGCATTCCTTGCCTTGCCTTTCATAGCATTCCTTGCCCTGCCTTTCATAGCATTCCTTGTCTTGCCTTTCATAGCATTCCTTGCCTTGCCTTTCATAGCGATCCTTGCCTTGCCTTTCATAGCGTTCCTTGCCTTGCCTTTCATAGCATTCCTTGCCTTGCCTTTCATAGCGTTCCTTGCCTTGCCTTTCATAGCATTCCTTGCCTTGCCTTTCATAGCGTTCCTTGCCTTGTCTTTCATAGCGTTCCTTGCCTTGCCTTTCATAGCATTCCTT
Source organism: Magallana ariakensis (assembly GCA_020458035.1). Taxonomy (NCBI): domain Eukaryota; kingdom Metazoa; phylum Mollusca; class Bivalvia; order Ostreida; family Ostreidae; genus Magallana; species Magallana ariakensis. The sequence goes on from CM035819.1 coordinate 51,282,239, forward strand.
GCCTTGCCTTTCAAAGCGTTCCTTGCCTTGCCTTTCATAGCGTTTCTTGCCTTGCCTTTGATAGCGTTCCTTGCCTTGCCTTTCATAGCGTTCCTTGCCTTGCCTTTCATAGCGTTCCTTGCCTTGCCTTTCATAGCATTCCTTGCCTTGCCTTTCATAGCGTTTCTTGCCTTGCCTTTCATAGCGTTACTTGCCTTGCCTTTCATAGCATTCCTTGCCTTGCCTTTCATAGCATTCCTTGCCTTGCCTTTCATAGCGTTCCTTGCCTTGCCTTTCATAGCGTTCCTTGCCTTTCATATCATTCCTTGCCTTGCCTTTCATAGCGTTCCTTGCCTTGCCTTTCATAGCATTCCTTGCCTTGCCTTTCATAGCGTTCCTTGCCTTGCCTTTCATAGCGTTCCTTGCCTTGCCTTTCATAGCGTTCCTTGCCTTGCCTTTCTTGCATCCATGAACACACTGCCGTCGAAATAGATAAATCATTGAAATCAGAAGTAAAACGCAGAAAAGCTATCATATTGATTTGTTCTCAAAGAAAGATTTTTTTTTCAGTCTTAACATACGACTATTAGTTGTGTGCTTGATCCTTGAACGGCACACTGCTTTGGTTCGAATTTTATGCAAAATTAAAGTTGAACTATTTGTAGTTTTTCAGGAAATTCATTTACAGGAGGCACTTAGAAGTGATTGCGAGATGTGGTTTATTGGTTCCAAAGCGACGTGTGGTGTGTATCAGTTTGATTACCCCCTCCCCCCTTCTCCTTACACTCGTCAGGGACCCTGGCACTGTAAGGAGAAGGGGTGGTTTTAATCCGACTGAGTGTATATACACTGTACTAGTATACTATAAATCCATTGATTAACAGGTGATTAACAGGTTCCGTGAGGCTTGTGAGCACCTCATTTCATGGATACAAATTTACGTCAGTTGGCATATATGTTAAATTGCTGTTTGAGCAACAATGGTCAACTGACTTAGCTCTGACCCTTTCACAGTTACATTTACAGTTACCAAATCAAAATCAACAAAACATCGACAAAGATAATCAACAAGTAATATTTTTCCATGATTCTGAGCTCTGATTGAATTTACCCATAAAAGGCCATCAAATTTAGGGGGGATTGCTATCTCTGAATTTCAAAATTTAAACTTGGGTCTTGTTGTGCTTCCATGTAATATTTCTGTTTCTTACAAATTCTAAAATTAGAGAACTCCAACCCTCAAATGTGGTCTCTCTATGACACTAATAATTAATTTATAATATGTCTAAACTTTAAAAAATCCATACTGTTTTGCTACAGTAACTTCTATGTTACATGTACGATGACACTTATGTAAAAGTTTTAATATCACTAGCTTTTGGGTTCTTGAGAAAATTTATGAAACACCCTAACCTATAGTCATTATTTTCAAATTTCTCCTTTTTGAAGATGGTCTGACCCTTAATTTGAACAAACTTGAAACCCCTTCATTCAAGGATGGTTTGTGCCAAATTTGGTTGAAATATGCACCTTCTATATTTATTTATCAAAACACAGTCTTAAGAGTCTTCTTGAAAGAAATAATTATAAAGTTATTTTTCAGAAACTTATCAAGGTGGTGTTTTGTTTGACACACAAATACGCTACCTTAAAATATATATATATGAACTAAGAATACTCATTAATTTAATTAATAAATGTCAAAGCAAATTATGCTATATTACATAATGTTCACTTGCAAAGGACAACCTAAATGAACAGTTTCATACACATAATTTGGCATAATAATAACGAGACTGAAGCAAAAGGTGGGACGTCATTGGGCACAGAACAAAGCAATTGAGCAAAAAAGGGGTCCGATTTTCCTCAAACCCTTTCTGGTCACATAGCGTCAATTTTTAAGCGATTATCAAAAAGCTTTTTTTTAAAGTTTGGATATTACAAACAATTTGAATTTAAAGAAGAATATTTTTTAAACACCATGCTCTATTTTCATTCTTTCTGAAATATATCCCCGTGAAAAGGGGGCCTGTTCCTTAAATTAAACAACTTTAGAGCCCTTTACATACATGTGTATGGATGATTCGTGTCCAGTTTTGTTGAAACTAGCTCAGTCGTTCTGAAGAAGAAAATGTGAAAATATTACAGAGGGGCAGACGAGCGCCCACACAATTTCGACTAAGGTGAACTGAATAAAGAATTCGTTGAGGTATGAAATTCGTGGTCGAGGCGTAGTCATGTAAATTGTCCTTCGGAGTCAGCAGTGTGGCAACGCACTTCAAAAAAAATGTCGCACTTATTTTTAAAGTGCGTTAAATTTGGGACCGATTCAATCCACTTTTGTTATCAATACACTTAATTTACGCACTTTGAAAAAATATGTACTCTGGGATTCGATTTTTAATTGATTGATAATATGGTGATTTATAAACACTAATGAATATGATTTACCGACTCGGAAAACAGGGAGGGGAGAATCAAAGGTACGGTTCATAGGCGTCGGAACCGAGGGGGGGGGGGGGTGGCTAGTAGGGGGGGGGGGGGCTTAGCCCTCTCCAATTTTTTTGCAAATTTAGACATAGAACTGTCAGAAAAAAAGGAATAAACAAAGTACAGTGAATTTGAAGAAACGAGCTGGCCAAATTAAAATATTATCAACTGAAAATAAGCAACAGGGTATGTTTTTACTTACACTAATATACTAAAAAAAATAAACTTATTATTTTTTTCTCAGCCACTTAACAGGTATACTATTCTTCTTTACCAAGGAAAGCTATACTAGTATTTGTTGAAATATTTCGTATTCAAGTTCGAGTTATCGGACTTCGAGTTCTACAAGCTATCTATCTAAATAACGGCAGATAATCGAATAATTTCGATGACCTTGTGTACATCAAGAGTGAGAAACTATACTAGCGGAAAAAAGAAACTGTGTATTATAAAATTTAGTATAATTTTTCTATAACTATTGTTTGTATTTATAAAATTTAAACAATCGATATTATTATACTTTCATGTTAAATACTGAAATCTGATTGGTTTAGACGCAGTTGACAATCCGTTCTCATTCATTCAGCATTAGCAACACACTTGGCAACGGGCCAATAGAACGAATTGTTACATGCGCGTAAATTATGCGTGTACGGTTCGCCGTTGAACTCGCGTCTTTTCTATATAAAAGCAGTAAAATTTGCTATAAAGTTAAGACATTCAGTGTAATAAAATAAATAGTGCCTACTTTGGAGGGTACTAGTTGAAATTGACACCCCTCGAAAACAATTGTCAACCTCCGCTTTGCGTCGGTTGACAATGGCTTCCTTGGGTTGTCAATTTCAACTGGTACCCTCCCAAGCAGGCACTATTTATATAATGGTATTGTTTTTGACAATATCGGATGGTAACCGTCTGGGTGCACGGACTTTTTCATGGTTAGTGAGCACTTGTTGCTTATTGAAGAATTTGTACGCACGAGTTTTACGGGCCAATACTGTTTGGAATAAGAACTGTAAAGGATTTGTTTAAACTTTTTTTGTTAAGGAAATCACTTAAAATTTAGTTTCAACAAAATTTACCCCTATGTCATGCCACGACTCAACGAAAACCAACTTAATCGTGCTGTTGGGATGCTGCAAGCTGGAATGGCACAAAATACCGTAGCAAGACACTTTGGAGTTTATCGGAACACCATCCAGTCATTATGGAGACGTTTTCAACAATCTGGCAACACCCAAGATCGACTGCGCTCTGGGCGACCTCGTGTGACGTCACGTCAACAGGACAACCACATTAGACTTGTGCATCTGAGAAATCGTTTCCAGACAGCAAGTTTGACTGCCCGTAGCATTCCAGGGCTTCGACCGTTTAGTCCAAGAACTGTGCGTAATCGTCTGCGCGAGCAAAACATCAGACCAAGACGTCCAGCGGTGCGCCCAGTACTGCTTCAACGTCATCGTATCGCCAGACTAGCGTGGTGCACACGACATCTGCGATTCAGAATACAGGACTGGGCCAATATTCTGTTCACTTATGAATCCAGATTTCATTTGGATAGCAGTGACGGCCGTTGTAGGGTGTATCGTCGCGTTGGGGAGCGTTGCCAGGACGCTTGTATTGTGCAACGTCGACAATTTGGTGGAGGTAGCGTTATGGGGTGGGGTGGAATATCAGCACGTGGAAGAACCCCTCTACAAATTGTCAATGGAAATCTCACCGGCGTACGCTATCGAGATGAAATTATTCAGCGTCATGTGATACCCTTCATACAGAGACATCAAAATCACATGCAAAACAACGCAAGGCCACACGTTGCACGTGTAGTCAGGGAATGGTTTGTTCAACAGAATGTCGATGTCTTGCCTTGGCCAGCTGTTTCCCCCGATTCGTCGCCGATCGAGCACGTCTGGGATGAAATGGAAAGACGTTTACGCCGTTTACCAAATCATCCAGTGACATTGGTTGATTTAGGCCAGGCTTTAACCAACATCTGGAACAACATCCCTCAAGCATTTCTGAACACTTTAGTGGCATCAATGAGGCGTCGCTGTCAAGCATGCGTGAACGCAAATGGTGGTCACACGTGTTATTAATTTTGTTAATTCAATTTCAAATAACAGTGACTTTCGAGTGTGCTTAAATTGACGTTATTCGACGTTGACATTAGTGTGTTATGAGATGTTGTTACGAATACATGTGTTAACAGTATTACAAAAAATAAAATTTGTTCATTGTAATTTTTAAATGTTTTTTCATATATTAAATAATGCACAGTTTCTTTTTTCCGCTAGTATATAAACTATGTCACGATAAACGTTGTTCTGATAAAAGAGTAGAATTACATTTTTTGTCGTAATTTCACTACGCAAACTATCCCTATTACTATTTCACTATTTCACTATTTCAAACTACACAAAACTACACAAAAGTATAATAAACATGTATAAATTGTGTGATAAATCTACCGAGTGTGATTCCCTCTATTTCTTAGGAAACTTATTGTTAATTCATAGCTCTATAGAAACAGTCAGACTGAAATATACATGCCCCGTTTATCGATTGGTCGAATCCGCAGCAATCTAAGAAAAATCACAGACTGCACCGTCTGCACGAAATAATGTCTGATGATGTCAGACTCAAATTCCTATAGGAGACGATTTGGCTGTTTCTTTTAGCTAGCGTACTGATGTAAATTAACAATAATTAAGTGAATTTTACTTAATTTCTACAATCAATTTACTAATTTGTTTAAAGAAAGATGTAAATGTCAACAATAAAATGCTTTCTTTGATGATTCATGCGGGTTTTGAAGGTAGCGATCATTGCAGAAAAAAAATACATAACACGTTAACGCGGGTTATGTATTTTTTCTGCAATTTCGCCACTTTCATATCCCGCATGAATCAGCAAAAAAACACCAATTATTGTTTAAAGGTATATGTGGCGTATTTGGAGTAAAATTGTTGATATGAGTTTGAGTAAAAATATACATAATACTTCTTATAATTAGACGTTTCACAAACTTTAGGTCCATAAAAAATGTTCTGTCTTTAGTTATTTGTCTCTAAACTTTGCTACACGTCTGATGAATATTAATGAGATCCGCCATTTATAACGCCACTGCGCATGAGTGCGGGAAAACCTAGCATTGAAAACACGATGGAAGAACAGTTTGTTTACAAATTAGAATCACGTTTTTCATGTCTTAAATTAGATGATTCTTATATCAGATGATACTCGAAGCAATTTTATTCCGATATCCATTAATGTAAAACAATATAAGTTGTTAATTATGTGTAATAAAGCTGAAACACGATTTAAGCATCATCGACACGATAAACGGAGTAAATACCCCTCTTCCTGGGGGATGCATGTACTGAGAGTGTTTATTCTTTATCAAAAAAGTCCTCTAAACGAAAATCCACTTGTGGTTTAAAACATAAAGTAATCAACGGAACACATGGAGCACGAACCTGACTATAGCAAAACCCCTACAACTTCATGATGGAAACTTAAGTTTAATTCGGCTTTAATTCCTATTCCATCAATCTACATGGTCTCCGATGACAATCTTCCCTTTGATCCTATCCTTGTCAGTCTGTCTCTATTTTCTTTCATTGCCAAATCTGTCAAACTTAACGGTATATACCTATCTTCTCGTCGTCGCCATTGAGATGGATGTCACGTGACCCATTTAAGGCGGGGATATTCAAATCTTTTGTATTTTTACCGTGCCGGTAAAAAATAAAAAATATTATTTCGATTTCTTGTATCTTTGTTATGCGATTGACTTATAAAGCGTAATTTGTGTGAAAGTCCTATCTTTAAGTAAAGAAATGAAGCAAATAATCAGATCTTATTGTTATTCACTAAAAATACGCCACATATACCTTTAAATGAACAGTTGAAGACGTCTGACAGAATTTCTGGATTGATCTGTTTAACGTCTGTCTCTTGCATTGTGTATCGTTTGTTTTTCTTTCTTTCTTTCTTTCTTTCTTTCTCAAATTGATTTTTCCATCGACAACTACTGGATTGGCACAGCACTTGTAAATTCTAATTCTGATCAAGGGAATTATTTATGGATATATCCATACCATAAGAGTAAGTTTAGAATGGAATATTGACAGCACGGCTATATATGTGTTTTTTTTCTTAGACCCTAAACAACGCTAGAAATAATAGAGATGCTGGGGCATAAATTTTTTATTATCTATATTATGTACGAGACCGATCATTGTTCCCTGTCACAGGTTAATATTTATTAAAAATTCACCGGTCGTCTGTGGTCACATGCATTTCTACAGGGGCTCTAACTATTATCATCAGCTCTAAAAGAAATCTTCCCATCCTTTTTCAGTGAACTCTTAGTGTAAATTTCTCTCGCATAAGTTTTCCTAAATTTTCGATTTTTCAAAAAGTTGATAAGTTTAATGAAAAACAAAAAATGTTCAAACCTTGGGGTGATTCTGTGTACTAGTATTTGTCAGGTCAGTGTACGCCTACTCAAAATTTACATCGTATGTTATACACTTATGATTTAAACATTGATTAAAATAACGCCATGGATTGATTCTTGATAACATCGCCAAGTATATTAATCAATACCGAATAAAGTTTTGAAACGGGATGATTTTAAATATTTATATTGGTTTTTTCGTATTTAACAATAAACCCAGTTAAGTAGGACAGAAAGCGAATCTCCCGTATCCGGTTATTATTCAAACAATAAAATGCTTTCTTTTGTGATCCATGCGGGATATGAATGTGGCGACATTGCAGAAATAATACATAGTGTAAGTACGTTAATTTTTTCAGCAATGATCGCTACCTTTATAACCCGCATGAATCATCAAAGAAAGCATATCATTGTTTATTCTTATATCTTTCTTTTAACAAATTCATGAATTGATCGTATAAAGTAAGTAAAAGAAACTAAATCATTGGTAATGTACATCACGACCTTTGATAAAAGAAATGGCTGCCAAATCGTCTTATATGGCAATTTGAGTCTGACATCATCATGAGATGATTATTTCGTGCAGTCCGTGATTTTTCTGAGGTTGCTGAAGGCTTCGACCTAAACTAGTAAAAACTTGGTCGTGTACATTTCAGTACAGAGCTGTGAATTGCAGTAGGAAATAGACGGAATCATACTTAGTGGATGTAAATATATATTTTCATTATACTTTCATGTTAAATATTGAAATCTGATTTGTTTAGACGCAGTTAATAATTTGTTCTATTACCCTCAGCGTTAGCAACACACTTGGCAACGGGTAATACTACGAATTGTTACAAACGCGTAAATTATGCGCGTACGGTTCGTCGTAGAATTCACGTCATTTCTATATAAAAGCAGTAAAATCTATACTTATAAATTAAGACATTTTGCCAATAAACTATGAAACGCCTGCACTAGAGTAACTGCTTACACCTTTGGTATTTCAACACATGTGATATGATGTCCGTAAGCTATAATTGAATTTTACCTGATAAATAATTATTGAGAAATAAATTAAAAACCTACTTTCATTTTCGATAAACCAGCCCGAAATAGCAAAAATGAAAGTAAGGCGGTGGACACGCTTTGGCGGATCCAAGTCAGTGGGAGTTTGCATCAAAATGTATGCTTGCAATGAAATAATATTGAATGATTACGTAAAGAGTGGATATATTTACAGGGGACTTACTTAGAGTATACATAGAAGTTAAGTTTTGACAAATGTTAAATAGATAAAATATGGCAATTCGTTTCGATTTTTTCGATTTTAGTTTTGATGGATAAACGCTTGCAAAGCACGACCTCTGGTGAGAAAATCGGATAGAACTTTCCAGAATGGAGTAACCAAGGACGCGGGTTGATAGGACGAGTTCGTCATGCATCGCAGGTTGATACCTTTGATCGGCAATCTATGGTTAATTAAAAAAAAACTTAATGAATAAAATTGATTAATTTGATACGATTTCAGTTTTGATGGAAAGAACTTTCCAGAACGGATGCCGAGGAACGCGGTTAGACTAATTAACGTCATGGCGAAAAGTGAAGGGCGAGTTAACCATTGGCAGATATTTTATATTTGACAACTTTGGTTTAAAATATGCAAATAAATGCATCCACTAGCGGTTTTTTTTTTATTTCATACATTTTTAAACACGGTAGATTGTAGTCAACCTTATACATTAAATTGTAAATAATGAACAGATTGTGTTCTACGTCAATCTATATTAATAGATGATGTATGCATAAAACGGGGAAGTTGAATGGGGGGGGGGGGGCAATTTTTTTTCTTCAAAACAGTCTTTATCTGAAATTCCTATTTGGAACAGTGACAAAGATTATAGTGAAATTTGACCTAAAGAACAAAATTTAAATATACGACGCACTAAATACCTACTCACTGGTTTGAAATTAAATAAAAAAGTTTGCTATTTTTTCCATTCAGCTTCAACAAAAAGATTTAGGGCCACGTACATGTATATCATCCATTTCAGTTTATATTTTTCATTCCTGACCTTTCTTCTAAATATCCATCCATGCTGTTTTTTATTTCAATTTTAAAGAATATGTTATGAAAGCAATAATATTAACAAAATATTTGGACACAGTATACACAAAAATGAACAAAAATATGGTTCTACATATTAAGCATTGTATTATTTTAATGTGTAAAGTGTTAATTCCCGCGCTTGCGCGGGATATCATCTAGTTTTCTCTAAAATTAAGACATTCAGTATAATAAGATAAATAGTGCCTGTTTGGGAGGGTAACAGTTGAAATTGACACCCCTCGAAAAACCATTGTCAACCTCCGCTTCGCGTTGGTTGACAATGGTTTTCTCGGGGTGTCAGTTTCAACTGTTACCCTCCCAAACAGGCACTATTTATATAATGTCGTTCGCCGACGAAGTATGAAAGCTTCTGCATGACTGAATTTAAGGTCTCCATGATAAAAATATATGGGAAATAAAAGGACTTCAAAGTTAGATTGGGAAATGGTTTTTCAAACATAATTGAAGGTACATGTACATGTACCAACACAGCTTACACAAATACCAACATACATGTAGCGCAGTCTATCTTAAAATAAACGATCTGACGCATTATATTGTAGATGTGTGGTTTTGCAATACATTTGTACATGTATTGGCCATAAAAGGCTACATTAATGTCTGGTTGGTAAGAAAATAGTTTACGCTTTCAGGATTTTAAAAACAAGCATTGTACTGTGTAAACAAACGCCATATTATTATGAATTAACAAATGCCATTTCCGGGTTATTTAATTTTAATTTGAAACAAATCAAACTAAGCCCATGATGTTATGTGGAATTATTCAGTTGAGAATCCACTCCTAGAGGGCGTATCTACATATCACAAGAAATTTGAAAGGAGCAAAACTTCAGAGTTCTGTTCTCATAAAGCGTTGGTACTCATGGGCGGATCTAGAGGGGGGGGGGGGGGGGGGTCCCGACCCCCCCCCCCTGGAAAATGAAAATTTATTAAATTTACATAGTAAAATTATCGCAAATATGCCTCGGACCCCCCCCCCCCCCCTGGAAAACACAATTACCCTTCGGACCCCCCCCCCTGGAAAAATTTTCTGGATCCGCGCATGGTACTTTCTATTCATCTAAAATGTTGTCCTAAAGGAGAGAGACTTTGAATGTAGTGTACAGATTGCTTATAGAAAAAGTATAAAAATTGTTATATATGAAGTCCAAATATTCTTTATGATTTTTGTATTAATTAAAAACTTGGTCGATGTTGTTGAGAACATACAATATAAACAGTTGGAGGTAACATTAAACTTTAATATCAAAGCAAAGTTAGAAAACAATGGAAACGAGCTGCAAAAAGAACACAAAGATTGATGGCTTCTGATGTACATTTATCAGAGAAACCAATACGCGCAGAAACACGTCCATTTGTTAATTCCCATTTAAGGTTACACACAAAAGATGATACCAATAAAAATGTTTTAATTTTTGTTTTAACAGACAATTGCAAAATAATTCAACATATGTCTAAACGCTGGATGATGAAAAAATTGTTTGTTTTTTCTTTACCAAGATATTCAAAATGACACAGATGAGAGGACTAGCAGTACTTCTTTTTAATACCGGCAATGTTCGCGACATAAACAACCAATTCGAAAAGCACTACACAAACACAACACAATCCACATATCAATAATCTAACTCAGATTTGCCATGACTCTCTTCAAGAAACCTGGAAGGGACAACAAGTCCAGGACCAGGATTCCCCCAAATACAAACACCAGGAATCCCACGCCTATCAGCCCCACGTTCTTGGCGGACGGGCGGGTGTCCGTGGCGCTGATTTTGCGCGCCTTGACGACAGGGACTTCGGTCATTTCGACCTTGAGCTGCTCCTTGACCTCGTCCAGCTTCTTCTGAAGGATCTGGACCAGCTCCTCTTGGGTCTTGTTGACGTACGAATTAGACGCGTTTTTGAAGTGCTCGATCCGGTCCATGTACTCGCAATCGCAGGGGCACATCTCCTCTGTCGGATTTTCTGTTGTGGTCGTTGTCGTGGTTGCATCGCAGCTTAGTGTCAGTAGTTGGATGATAACTGTAAAAAAGAGTGACCAGGATTTAGAATCTGAGTATTTCTTTAGTCTCTACACGATAGACTACTACTATCCTGCGTACATATGATATAGAATAACCTGGGTTTTATAATATACTTGTATAAACTGTTCATATTTCTTTGATTTCTTCTAGCTCAATACCTTATTTACAGTGTCATCATTACTGAGATTAGAAAATTAACCATATGATGCGCAATGCATAATTCATTAATATTCCAAAGTTTGTTTGAAATCCCGTCATGTCGCTGCCGGAGGTAAGATTATCATTGAAAACTAACGAATAGGGGCATTCCGTTGTTTGGTTTTAACAACAGACTAATCGTATCATTGATGTACATGTATGTCACTAAATGCCTAGATTCTTACTGGTAGCTCGTCAGACTCTGATATGTTTTGTTCATTTTTTGGTTTGCCTTTAAAAATCAATGAGTAAAAAAAGATACATGTATCTCTGAATTTTCCGCAATAATTTGAGTAGGAAAATCTAAAACCGATATATGCAAAATGTAATAGAATTTAATTGAAATTCAGAGTAAAATACATGGAAGTGCATGTATTATCATTTGGGGGGATTCAGTTGCAAGAAATATGTTAATGAGGAAATTTTCAGAACAAAGCAACGATGTGCCTCTCTAGACCTGTGCGCAGATTCATTGTTGCGTTTCTTCAATTTGAAAGCATCATTACCAGAATTTAAGAAATTGAAAAAAAAGCAAATTTCTAAATTGATTAAAACAATTATAACAATCAAAAATCATTTACACATTATCTATAAAGTTCAATTTAATTTTTATCTATTAAATTAAAACACAACTGATATTCTACTTATAGTTTATCGATGATCCTTCGTCCCTAACAGTTTTACGTTACAGTACAGTTTTGTCTATCACTATTCCCTATAATAAACATCATTTGGTACTTACCGGCCCAAAGCACGAGGGACACTACTCTCCCCATCTCGTTTACCGGTGTGCGAGTCTCACCAGCCGTTAATATACAGGTATACACATACGGACTCAAACTCATGCAACATTGACTGCGCATCTGTTCTGTTAGTTTTAGCTCGCTCAATATGTTATGTACATATTTAATTTCGATGGTAAACCAAAAGAAAAAAAAATCAATGTGAAAATCAAAACTGTAGACTAATTCTTAACATCTCTAAATCCAAAAGAGTTCATTTGCTTGAATAAAGAGAATTATTCATTGCTAACAGTCAGGTAGAACTCTTTAATTTAGCGCATGCGATAAATAGAACGTGGTTTAGCAGTGTACGCTACATTGCTTGTACGGTATTATTTACATGTGTACATATATGATAGCCAAGTCATGGGGTCCGATTTACATGTAAGTAAATTTAGCTTTTTGAAATGGTTGTTTGTTGGGTGTTTGTCAGTTGTGCTATAATAAATAATTTTTATTTTTGTTTCAAGAAGACTTAAAGTTCCTTAAAAGCTGATAAGCAAAATATGGGATTTTCTCACTTTATTGCATCTTTTAGATATTGGAAAAATGACTAATATAAATAATGAAGTTTAGAGAACATATCAGTTTTCGATGAATATTTGATGATCAGAGTGATGATCAATATTGTGTTCATTGGCGAGAAGAAAAAAACAGGAAATACATGATTAATTCATCAGGCAACAACAATTAAAGGTATATATGCCGTTTTTAACGGCATTTTTGCGATGTTGAAAATTATACTAAAAATTTGTCAGCATGACTAGATATAATTATGAAAAAGAAGTTTGCAGAAAATTTCGCGATTTTTTTAATAAGTATTATCGAGGTACCAGCCATAATTTGTAGATGATTAACGGTGATTTACCTATATATGCATATTCATAAACGAGTGACGTTTGATGTGGATTTACGCATGTGCGCGGGAATTTTTAATTCAGAAAAGCAGCATGAAGAACGAGACAACACGGCAGGTTTGTTTACAATTGTTTCAATTCATATAAATAGGTGTTTGTGCTGTAAACAGAAAAATATCAGAAATTGTCATCTGCATTTTATGAGTATTGCTGCGTATCGGTGTCGATGACAATAATAGCTCTTTTGCAATTGACCATTATTTTCATACCTTTAACAACATATAATTATAAAATAGAACGTAAAAATTACCCCTTTTGGAGCCCCTTGACTGAAAACATAAATTTTAATTAATTAAGGTGATACATGTAGCTTTACAAGTTTTATCATATTCATACCATGAATATCGTACCATACACATGAGTTTCTTTTCCTTTATGAGTAAATATCTTTAGTTATTAAACAAAGAAAACACACCGCTGTGTGACTCATCTGTCTAGCAAGGCGTCAAGCTCATAGTTAAACACGAAGTTTAACTCATTTCTAACACGTGTTCATCGCTCAAAGTGGCCTCAGTATAGATTCTCATTTTACAAATTAAAGTTCTCTGTCAAGCTGTTTCTTTCTTTCTTTTTTCTCCGAACACCTTATTCCACTGCCAACGGGCCGAACACGTTTTCGCGTCGACATCTTGTGTACGTTCTAAAATTAGCTTTTCATATCACGTGCTAATAATTATTTTAAAAATGGGCGTTTACTGACCGACCCGGTCAGAAAATAAATTAATTAGAATCTATATTTAGTACTTTTAAGTGCGTTTGATTTAAATTGTATAATTTGCAGGAAGTTTATAACTTTTGTAGTATAATGGAAAAACGCAAAGTTTGAAAATACAGTGTTCTAATTTAACAATGAATAGTTTCAATTATTTTACATGCTCATATTTTCTTAATGTGTACATATATTTTTGTTTAAAAACAAATCGAAGAAAGATAGTAGGTGAGGGTGCGTAAAATATCGTACAATCGAGCAATGTTAAACATCGTACAGTCAAGCAATGTTAAATTGTTTTTCTTGAGAACAGATCACGAGAAAAACTGACATTGTTTCATTAATATAATCCTGTACCACTACAGGCACATATATAAGCATCAAATCAACAACTCATGTTAAAATTGACAAAACTCGTATCCGGGAGGGAAGGGGTGGGGGTTAGTACCTAAAATTTCTTTTATATAATGTGAATTTAGGTAATTTTTACTATTTTTATTCACATCCTCTAAAAATTTCGAGGGGGGCAGAGTTCCTTCAAAATTTAATTTTAAGTGATAATTCATAAAAAATATTTTTCAAGAAATATGGGGGGGGGGGGATCCTCCCTCCCCAATTGTTACGTGCATCTACATCTATGAAAGTAATTTTCAATTAAATGTACTCTTTAATAAATTATTCTCTTAAATATCAATTAAACAAAAATATTTTAATAACTTGACGATAAATCAAATAAAATCTCTCTTAAAATGACGAAGGGACATTAAATTATTTTGTATTAATTCCCGAGCGTGAAATTTGTTATCATTTGATCGAAATTCATCGTATAATTGAGAACATGAGAAACATAACAAAAATTGTACATTCTTTTTAAATGAAATCATGAGTGAAAATATTTAGATCCATGCCTGTCAATAGATGTGTGAAATCTAGGTCAGTATTCAGATCGTAATGGCATCCGATGAACGACTCAGAAATTTCAGGTCTTTAGGGAAAAAAATAATGGCAGTGGGGCGAAATTACAGGTAACATATCAAGTTTCCAGTGCATCCAGAGCGCAACTGAACTTAAGCAATAAAATGTAATTTTGAAAGGAGCATAATTATTTTCTGTATAAAAGAACGATAACTCTTTCAAGTTGTTGTAGACGATTAGGTACCACGTGTGTCTTTCATTATCATTTAGAATAATTTATAAATTAGAATGAACAAAATCAACATATAGACATTGATTTCTTATCGTTATTATTAATAAAATCGACCTGTGTATATATTTTAAAAAGCCTTCATACATATTAAGCATCAGATTTGGTTAATTTTTCTGTTAGGGCCCTAGCGGCGGAGCAGGGAAATCCCATCCCAGAGAAACCGATCGTCTTCATGAAGCCGACTACCTCCTACATTACAGAGGACCAGTCTATAAAGGTACATGTACCGTGTGATTTCTTTGTACATTAATTCACACTATGTGTTTCTGACCATTAGGGTATATGTTAAGAATACACAGTACCTTGTGTATATTCAAATGTAGCAATTATAGTTTGACAACATTGAGCCGGTAATACAGTATTAAAATATTATATTATATATACATCTATCGAGTAATTTGAGGTATTTCCAATGCACGATGTTTAATCAATATTGTCGACATCGTAGTGTTGGCCAACATCGAGTCGACATTGTGTTAATATCGTATTAATAATCATTTGCAGCGTATCACAATATCCTGTTTACATTGTCGACATTGACGACATCGCAATGTTGACCAACATCGAGTCGACTTTGTGTTAATACGAGGGTTGTTCGAAAATTATTGAGACAACACAAATATTTTCCTTTCTAAGTGACGAATTAGGGTGAAAATTGGCATAAACTTTGAAGAAACCTAAACAAATAATTAAACAAAGTAATATTAAGAAATCTTTAATATTTTGTTTACGACGGTACATAAACAAGTCGGTGGTAGGGATACCCGGCGCAGTCATGAACTCGGAGATTAATTAAACTTAAACAATTACTTACTTAGTGTCGGTGGACCAACAATTTATAGGAAAGTAAATCAAATTATAAATGTTCATTTTGCTATTTATTGTGACTAACTTGTGCGCAAGTTTCACTAGTGTTCGAGTTAAAATACGGAGATAGTACAAATATATATAATTTAATTCTGGCTGTAACGAGGCATATGATTGGATAGAAAAATTTAGTTAAATTTGTATAACCTGGTTAGCACGTCACAAGACACGTCACAATGCACCAACGTCAAAAACGTATTGATCCGCTTGACGTTACGTTTGAATTTTGAACAGATTTATATCATTTTTAAAAGTAAAACGCACTTAATTTGTACAGTAATTCACAGAAAATTAAATTATTAGTAATGAACTCAATGTCTACCCAAGTTATACGAGTATAACCTGGGTTGGAGCAGTTTACGCTTTTTTTATAATCCGCTTCGCGGATTATAAAGCGTAAACTGCCCCAGCCCAGGTTATACTCGTATAACTTGGGTAGACATTGAGTTCATTTCTTAAGTACCAAGCAATAGAAATCTGGCCACGACGGTTTATTAAATTTTGACGTCAAGGCGGCGCAGCGAATATACATCAACTTGGTCGGAAACACGGAAGAAGACCTTTACAGGCCAAGTAATTGCTTAAATACAAACTATTATATAATATAAAGGAGTCAAGAGCTTCATTTAATCGGATTTTTTTTTTACTAACTTTTTAACTAGAATTAAAACAAATAGACTAAAGATCTACTCCTTTTTAAACAAAAACTGATGTCAACAGTTCTTAAATATGTACTAGACTTTGACCCGTGCGTGCACGGGTTGAAATTGCATATGATATCGGAAATTTACGAAATAGATACATCGACATACCGTATTGTTGACATTTACATAACCAAGCTTTAGGCCTACAATAATGCTATTAATAATTTCACTACACTCTGCTTAATTAGAATAATCTAACTTTGTCTCGGGACAGACCTTTCCCACATTTAAAATGCCTCCAATATACCCGTAATGTAGCAAAAAATTGCAGAATCGCTCCGAAACGATCTTGGAGAAAATTAATGAAGCTGCATTGAAAATAACAGTCAAATTATTCAGAACATACTATTTTGAGGCTGTAAATACCTTTCATCTGAAAATTTAATTCATATTAATGAAGAATTTAACACTTTTTCACCAACTTTTTTTCACACCATGTTGACATTCGGAACTAAAGGGATTTTTCATATTAAATGCACTGAGTTATCTCCCGTATTTTCTCTGATGAACATAATATATAGCAAATTTCCAATGAAAATTTACACGTTTTGTATTATCGTTTCTGAGTTTATCCATGCAAATGTGATATTGTGGAAACATAAACTAAAGAGTCTCCCGTGATTAAGCGTGAATGTAATGCGCATGCGCTAGATTGTAAAATCCAAAAAATCCAGGTGATTTCCGGATTTTTTAAAGTAATTTTTGTTGATTATTAATTAGCGAAGCTTGATTGAGGAAAAATAAAAACAAATTGGTAATCTTCAAGTACCAATGATGTTTGAAATATATAAAACAAAAGACAGTACTTCTCCGATTTCTCGGTATTAAAGCCCAAAAATTCGAGTCTATTATTTTAATATAGTAGTATAGATACAGAATGACTTTAACAGACTTTTCAGAGAAAGTTGACTTTTGGGTATAGGAATAACTCGATTTTTTTTACAAAACAGTCAAGAATAGAGAAGATACTGAAACGTTGATATCTTAAAATGAACAAAATAGATCAGAAATGAAGAATAGTTCGTGTTTTCCGTTTGTTTGTAAGACGTTTAAAACATAGGAGCAAGGAAACGCGTTAAAATGACGTTGCGATGAGTTTTGGGTTGCGCCGGGTCACTGGACATAAGCAAGTTTGTCAGCTTACCAGAAATGATATAATGATGCCATTGACTGGAAAATATTGTACCCTGGTTAACTTATTAGTAAAATTTCAATGGTTCACCTTTTTTCTCAAGGGAGTAAGAGTAATTGTCTCAATAATTTCCGAACAACCCTTGTATTGTATGCCTCCGTTTTTGTTTACATCGTCGACATCGCAATATTAATCGGCATCGTCTACATCGTACCTCTAATATACTGTTTACATCGTCGACATTGTCAATATCGCAATGTTGACCAACATCGAGTTGACATTGTGTCTACATTGTGTGCATTCTTTCTTGTTTACATCGTCGACATGTACATCATACTCTTTTTTATCCTGTTTCTTAGAGGACATTGTCGATGTAACAATGTTGACCAACATGCATCGAATCGACATTGTATCTACATCGTGCGCCTTCTCTCTTGTTTACATCGTCACCATCGCATTGTTGATCGACATCGAGTCAACATCGTATTGTTGATCGACATCGAGTCGACATCGTGTCATTCTTTCTTGTTTACGTCGTCGATATCACAATGTTGATCGACATCGAGTCGACATCCTGTCTACATTATACCTATTTTATTGACTACGATGTAACGTTTAAGAAATATATGCAATGTAAACAATGTAAACTTAATATCAGTTCAACATTGTATACATTGCGATGTCGACGATGTTAATGTCAAAGAAATATCGGCAATGTCGACAATGTAAAATCGATATCGGTTCAATATCGTACGATGTGATGTAGATATTGTATCAATATTGTATATATCGCGATGTTGACGATATCGTAAAAAAAATATGTATTGGACATGAATGAGTAATTTCTCCTCTTTTTCATAAAAAAATAAAAATAACCCGATTGCGATTCATACTCTATAGAAACTGACAGTGCTGAAATCTACACGATACAGTTCTAACCAGTTTATCGACAGGTAGAAACCTGCAGCAACCTAAGAAAATTCAGGGACAGCACGAAATAATAATGATGATGTTAGACTCGAATTCCCATATAAGACGACTTGGATATTTCTTCTATCTTACGTATTACTGTACATTAACAATAATTTAGTTACTTTTACTAACTCTTTCCGATCAATTCAACAATATTTGTTAAAAGGAGTAAATATAAACAGTAAAATTCTTTCTTTGATGATTTATGCTGGTTGTAAATGTCGTTACCTTCATATCCCGCATGGATCACCAATTAAAGCATATTTATTATTGTTATATTCAGTAGTATATTCTCACTGTATAACTCTATATAGACGAATAGTCAATAATTGTAATGTTAGTTCGTCCAAAAAATATTGACCGGTCAATATTTTTTTAATGTTGACCGGCTAGGAATAATATCTAGAGAATAATCCCTCTATTTCAATTATTTGCCTCTGATTTGTTGATTCGTAAACGGTGACGTAAATAAATCTTCGCGACTCCAAAACAAGGTGACGTCATAATAGGCAATCAGCCAAGGCAAGTAAACAACGGAAGCGCAATGCTTCAATGTTGCCCTCAACCCCAGTCAATATTTGTATAATAATTATTGTTTAAAGCTGCTTGGTCCGATTTTTTGGTTATTACAGTATCAAATAATTTAGAAAAATAAGAAAGTTATAGACTTTCGCCTATTTACACCAGCAGAATCGGTCTCCTTTCAGAGTTAGAAATATTCAAAGTAAATAAAAATAGTTTCTTTATGGGCAAACGCAAAAACTAACCAAAATGCGTCATGGAAATGCTTAGAAAAGGGAACCGTTTAATTTCGTCCCCCGAATGATTGGGTTAATTCACTCCATATATTATACATCGATTGTAAACAAAGCAAACTTCAGAAATATTTGCCAAAAAAAAATGTACACAGGTTATTTTTAATTTTCCTGAACATTATGATCTTTATTTATAGCGATGTCAAAGTCGTAATACAACCATACCGGTCTCGACGTCAGGGGCAAATAATTTTAACATGAGGCGAAATAATGCGATATCCTTTTATGTCGTTTGTTTTGTTAAGAAATTTTGTACATCATTTTTTAAACTGAAATTTGGCTTAATTGACTGGGAAAACTACTGCAATGTCCATTATTTTACACATACTTATCATATAACCATCGTTGAAAAGCGTACACAAAATTTGATATAAACCAAGCAGCTTTGAATATACCTATGATGTAGAATCCAAATTATACAATATCTTTAAATCTCTAATGCCTGAATATCAAGCATGAAATGTTCTGTATGAATGTGGAAAACGATGATGATGCTTTATCTCGCTGTATCATGCTCTTTTAGATTATTGTTGATTACAGATTCCTTTGGGTTGTAAAACACTGTTTTTCGAGGTAGAACTTGGAGTCATCATTGGTCGTCGATGCTCTAAAGTTCAGGAACAGGAAGTTGAAGACTACATCGGAGGGTATTGCCTCGTTCTGGATATGACTGCGCAAGATTTTCAAAGAGATGCGAAAGCTAAAGGTCATCCATGGTGTCTGTCGAAAGGGTTTGATACGGCGTGTCCAGTTAGTGATTTCATTCCAAAGGAAAAAGTAAAAAACTACAGTGATATCGAACTCTGGCTCAAAGTAAATGGAATCATAAAACAAAAGAGCAGCACAATCGACATGATTTTTAGCGTTCCCCACGTGATTAGTTACATCAGCAGTTACATCACGCTGGAAGAGGGAGACGTCATAATTACAGGTTCCCCTGCCGGTGCGGGTCCGGTGGAGCCAGGGGAGATCATTGAAGCAGGACTCGCTGATATTGTGAACATTAAGTTCCCTATAATTGCTCAATAAATGGTAAATCAATCAGCACATAGTATGGGCCAATAAGATAAGATTTTAACACGTGTTTAGTACATAAAATTACAGAATATTATATCGTAAAAGGCCTAAGATTAACCCAATAATTTATCTATAGTTTCAGTTGTATTAATTATTAAAATGTTTTGACTGGATATAATGTTTTTCTAATTCTTTCAAAAAAAATTAATTTATCACAAGTTAAAAGCAAAATAACGAAAAGAAAAAAGGATTTCAGTACTGTGAAAGATGGATTAATCTTCTAGTCTGGCGTCAGGACCATGAAGCAAATTTAGACTGAAGTCAAATCATTTCATTCAGGCATAAACTGATTGTTTATCATAATATGACGATTGAAATTTGTAATAAACAAATTTATATCAAGACCCTTTTAATAGCATTTTAATTTTTTTAGTGTTTTCAATAAAGAGACATTAAAACAGTTTACAATTTTTTACTTTAGTCTAAGATTGCTGACGTCTTATTGTCTTGTGATTGAAAACACTGAATAAATGAAATGCAATTGAAATGGGTCTCTATATTTCAGTGATATTAACAATTTTTAAGCATTGTTAAATGATATATTGTAATTTTATGAACCATTAAATTTAGACTTAAGTCTAAAAATGCTTCATGATCACGAGGCCAGGTCTATCTAATAACATTCCTCATCTTTTTGAAAGAAGTTTTTCATTTAATGAAATTACAAATCTAATGTTTACCCATCAATCATATTAATGCATCTGGTTGTCATGTTAAGTAAACAAGGAGTTCCAGTTAATGCGTTTATCATCTCTCCCACTGTAGTAACAGGCTTCAACAAAGTTCTTCATAATTCCGTCATGTAATTTGGTACTTTAGCAAGAGAATTCCTCGGCGACTCGGATAAAATTAAACTTTCATTCTTCTTTCAAAATATCGGGTTCTCATCGCAATTTGTTTTTAAATTTAATTGAGGGGGCTGACAACAGCAGCGCAAACAAGCCCCGAATCTCACAAACTCCCGATAACAAAAGCCTTCATTCTCTATCAAATCAAGCCATGCTCTCGTTTTCGACGTTTAGAAATATAATTTTTTGAAAACTAGTTTTGTGACATTTTTCTATCTTTTAAATCATTATCTGCAGATTATTTTTTAATCATCTGACTCTTTTTTGTGCAACAAATAATAGTGCAATCTTGTCCTCGCTAAATGGTGTCAACCATGATTTCTCATTTAAATACCCCCTTATATTGCGTGGGCTTGTCTTGATAACCCTCCAAACGACAGACCGGGCGTGAGTCTCAGTCGAGAGTGTTTGTATAGTTGTCTGTGTTCATTCTATACACCTGGAGAAATGTCCAATGTATCTTTGGAAAACCTTGTGATACAAACACAAGATCCGATCGGTCAAAATGACGAAGTCAACAATGAGGCTTTTAAAACAAACGAAGATGAGAACTCGGATTTAGAAATTGGATTTTTGGAAAACCTAAATTTTGAAGATTTTGCGGAGAAAACATCAAAAGATAACCAGTTCGCAGATGTACAAACTGGTGATAAAGACAAACCCTTAGAGAAAGAAAAAAATAAAGAATCCATCTCAGTATGTGAAAGACAACCAGCCCAAAGCAAAGGTGATGTCATACCTGAAAATTTAACACGGGCAAAATCAGAGGATAATCAAACTTTGGAACAGGTAAAAGAACAAAAACAAACAATTGGAAATAGTTTAAACAAAATCCGAGACCCGCTCGTCTTATCCCGGAATTCTTCAAACGCCGTCGTTCAAAAGAAGCAGCAACTGAATGGAAGTGCAGACGGAATAGACACCGGTAAGGACTACGTATGGGGGCCTTTGTTCCAAGAACTTCCTTACAAGACGGTTACATTCAATCCACACCACGCAATTCGCCCTGATCCGTACAAACAGGGAATAATCCGGCACCGGAAACCTCAGGTCCTGGTGGATCGGCAAAAACAGGGACAAATCAAAAGATACGACAGCAACGCGCCACAAAGTGAGGAGGATGAGAGCAAGTGGCACCACGTGACACGCGACATTATTCAGGCGGTATTTGTTCGTCTGCTGCTGCTGTGCCATAGTTTCCTCTGTGTGTGGAGAGCCGTTGATGTGAAGAAAGATGAACTGTACTGGTGCCTCGCTCTCACCAACGTCGTCCTGGTCATCGAAACGCTTTACACCATAGTAAAACGCCAGGGTAGAGATCCTAAATGGTAAGAATATCTCAATATAAACATCTCTCTGTGAAACAATTGCATGATGATGAGTTTCATTTGTTTAATGAATCAGATTTATTCCCAATATTGTATGCAACGGTAAGGCTAGCAATCTACTTTTTTTCTGTGAAGTTGCTGCATGGTGTTATTTGTTCAATGGATTAAGTTTGTTTACAATATAGTATGCGTTATTTAGGATCTGTCCGTGTTTCGTGATCTACCTGGGAGGAACAGTTCCTGCGCTGTGGTTTCTACAGATTGATAAATTAGACCGGTACAATGAAGCCATGTCTGGAAACATCTCCAACCTGACTGATTCCTTGCAGGAGGCCCTGTCATCTATTGAAGGGGTATAATTCACTACCTATAAGTTTGATATTTATTTAAAAATATACAGTTTTATAACGATACATGGAGAAAATTATTCTCAAGTTCTTTTGTAGAAAAGGGACCAACAAAGTAATGTAGTGTTTCTTTCTAATATAACACAACATATAATTTTTTTTTCAAATATGTTTTTCATGAATATTTTAATATCCTTTAGGTACAAATTCCTATTTACCTTGATCCGGATACATGGGTGGCCATCTTGGAGCAGATATTGTTATTCGTTCTGGTCGTAGGGCGCATGCTTTTACCTCTAGGAGCGCTCTCAAGGGAAGAACTATCTCAGTTACTCTTCATTTTTATTGGATCGGGTTCAGATGTGATGGAGCTATTCGTGGTATTTGATGAGCCCCAGTTTCGTACAAATTCTCCGCTTAAATTTGCAACACTTACGGTTTGGTCCGTTAGTTTGCTACAATTTACTTTTGTTCTTACTGCAGCGAAAAGTCCCAAAAAGATTCGACTTGGAACGACAGAAGATAAATACCAAAGCGTTAAAGAGAAGCGCGCAACATTCGGGATCGAGATTCTTAGTCTCTTGATCTCGTTCCTGTTAATGGATGGGCCTTACTGCGCGCTTAGGCTGTATGCCATCATCGTTTATAAGGTCGTTAGTTACGGCATCATATTTTTTACTTGCAAAAACATTCTAATGTTAGTTTTATTGTTGTATAGATTGTTTATAATTTGCATCAAGTACAGAAATAGGGGCAGGGAAAAGAAGGAGGCCTTGAGAGAGATCGCACATCGTAAACACGCATACAGGAATAATGTTTGATGTCAATGTAGTTATAAAAGGTAAAATATGCGCACAAAATATCATTGTATGAAATTATTATCATACTTGTGTAATACTTGTATCATTCTATTTGTACGTTTTTATATCTGCTACCATATTGTATTCACTGATATTTTGTTTACATTACACAGTGTGGTATGAAATAAAGTTAGCTCTTAACATAAGATTCACTATCAACAACGGATTTTGTCAGTAGACATATATTATAGCGGGGCATCGTTTAAAGCAAAAAAAAAGGATTTTTTTTTCTTACCCATAATCATTTTTGCTTGACAAGGTGTTCTAAGGCTACTGTGATTCTCATTAAATGTGACATTAGGAGCATCAGAAGTAATTTAGGAAAACATTTGACTATTAAGTGGAAATGACATATCGATATAGTCAATCGGTTGTTCAGTCAACTGTCGAATAACGTCTCGCGAAAATCTACCCTGATCTCTATCAAGCATTTATATGTATAAAGTATATAATGGGAACAACTCTAGCACAATGAGGGTATTTTGAATTCACTGATCTTTGACATTCAGACATCTTAATGTTACTCAGTTACCTTTTAGTAGCCGTTCAGTAACAATTTAGTTGATTGAATGGCAGACAGATAGAAAGAAATGACATGTGGTGATAGCGAACAGTTCAACGAACGTTGGTGAAACAAAATTAATAAGAAACAAAAGGACAAATAGCACAAGCATTGTGGAGCTATTCTTCATACCACTGATATGCATTTGAAATATATACATATATGTAGCTAATGTGAACTGTTTGGAGAGGGTAACTGAACTAATGCTGCGCTCTACAAACAAAATGTTAGGACAATAAGTAGCCCAGGCGGAATTGACAAATATAGGCATGAGTTGCCGGGTTATCGCGCGTTCATTGCCCTAGTAAACAGTTAAATTCGAACCAGCGCTCCAATCATTGCATATCCCGAATGGTAGAAACTCGTAATTGTATATAATGTGAAAAATAAATAAAACATTTGCTTAGTTTTAAATGTTACCCTCTGAACAAGTGCAAATTCTATTTCGCATTGATTTTAACAATACCATCAGTATGCTAGATTTTATCGGATATAGTGCACATTACAAGATCTGAAATAGGATGTAATTTAACGAATTCATAGGTCATTAAATTAACAAGGTTGACTTCTATAGACAGAACAAATCAATTCATGCAATCCGGTGTCGTGTGGGGAAAAGAACTCTGCTACGCTAAATTTGCCTCGTTGGTGAAACAATCTTGATATTTTGTTCATCAAACCATAAAACTAAGGTAAGTAATTAATAATTACAACTTAACTCTTATCATTAGCTTTTTATCGTTTTAACAACGAAAATATATAATTTTTGTACAGAGGAAAGTAGGTATGAGAAAACGGTATAATACCATTTATCAAGCGGAATTACTTCACCGTTATATCTGGAGGTGGCTTACAGATCCGTGCTGTTGTATACAAACCGAGTATAGAACAGCTGCACATAAGTATTTTGTAGATTTATAATTGGTGATGTACTGTTCGTTTTTATTTCAAGATATATTGAATATTCTTAGAACATTTTTCATCTATAAAGTAATATGATTTTACCGGGGATAGATTCTGCATTTTCGCAAAAAGTGTTTTCTGTTTTTTGCGAAAAAATCGTCATCCTTTTGCCTATTGAACCATTACAGTAATGTTTTCAAATATGTATAAGCACTGCGTTGGAAGAATACAGTGACAGGTGTTAAAGTTTGAGGTATTTATATATTTTAAGTATTACTTCTGTCTTCCACAAATATGATATGATTTCGTGAATCTTTATGTATAACGTCCTGACACTAGCCTTATACCTGTATGTGACCGTTATTAGAATGACTTTAAAGTTGTTTTGCTGGTGTCTGTAAAAGCTATTGATCTTTTAATTTAAAGAACTTAATTCTATTCACTCGATTGAATTTTCTGCAAGACAACGATAACTTTTCAGAATAATAATTATTTTTTAATAATTTAATTATGTTTTATGAAAAATAATTCCTTAAACATTAAATTATTAAACAACTAATCACACCAGCTGAATTACAAAAAAAAATATCTTAATTACAATTTACACGTATGTAATTAGTTGTCAAATTTGATAATTAAAACAATGCCGAATTATTTTATATGAATAACGTCACCAAACCCCATCACATTCTCAAAATTTTATCAGCATGACACCAGTATAAAAAATAAACATCACACAGAGAAAATATTGCACTAAACAAGTTCAAGTTCAGCTTATTCGCTCAAACCAAATAATTTGGTACAATAGGAACATATATATATAATACACATAAATACAAATCGTCAGACGTACATAAATACAGGTACATTTTTTTTTTCAAACAAAATACAGGTAGTTTAAAAAATTACACTGAGATTACAAACAATAAAATTATACTTCAATATAATTATTCTCTATAATGCGTCATCCGATTGGTCTAATAAATCCTCTTTATATTATCTATGAATCGAATTTATAAAAGAAAAGAGAGACAATAACATGGAACACTTTATAAAAGTCGAAAAACTATTAGAAATCGACGTATTTTAAATAATCTTATGTTGTTCGGTGTAATAAAACGTTTACTGAATGAATGGGAAATATGGTGATTTATTCCCCTAGAAAAATCAAATTTCTATCGGGCAATGCCTTCGGGAAATATGATTTTTCTTGGAGGAATAAATCTTAATAGTTCTTTTACCATCACACATTAAATGCACATTGTCAAAACTACCAGTATCCATGCAAAAACAAGCATTTATTTGTTTCAGATACGATAGTGTAATCCAAGGAAGAGCTTTTCTCCTGTCGATTGCATATACATAGAGAGAATGTCATTTGAGGCAGGTTTGGTCCTTTTTTGTTGTACAGCATTAATAAGCATAGTCAGTGGAGCTTCTACTGAGGAGTATAAACGTCTCCAAAAGTCCCTAATGGTCAACTACTCTACCAGTGTCCGCCCTGTGCTGGACCAAAACAGACCCGTCCTCGTCAACACGGCGTTCTACCTGGCCGACCTTGAGGAGGTGGACGCCGTGGGCCAGCGACTGGTCACTTCTGCCGTCCTGGAGGTCATGTGGTTGGACGAGTTTCTTCGTTGTGACCACAACAGTACCGGGATCAACACACTTTACTTTAAACAGGTGAAAAATCTATCAATGCCTCGATGATGATCAATTTCAATATTTTGGGTTCTTCAATGCTGTATCGGGGGTTATTTTCGCCCCATGTAATTTTCGCCCTTCTACACTTGCGCAGAGTTTTGCCCCGTCTTGAAATCGCCAATAAAAAGTTGTGTTTAAAGACAGATATTTTGAGACAGTGGAATTCGCCCAGTCTTTAATTCGCCCGCTGACAACGAGGGCGAAAGGGGCGAAAATATAACCGGGCGAATATTCGTTTTACAACAATTTCAAAGATGGTTTTGATGACAGGTTTGTTGAGTTGACCACAAAATTATTTAAGTTTTATTAAGTTGCATTTATACATCGTGTCAAAAGAATCATTAACCACGAATTAAATTTTTTTAAAATATTGATGAAACCACAGTTATTGTCTAAACAAACTCGTCTGGATATTTAAGACTAGGGCGAATGGCATGTAACAAGACACCAAAATTATTTGCTTCCTTATAATTTGATTTTTATATACAGAAAGACATTTGGACACCAGATTTGGTGTTAAAGAATGGTGTTAAAAAGATCGAGCAACTTGGCGGAGATTTCTACTACTTGAGAGTGACTTCGGATGGATATGTTAAATGGCTGCCTTTTCAAGTGTTTGAAAGTAAATGTGATGTAGATATCACCTATTTTCCATATGATGACCAGTTCTGCGACATCGTTATACACAGTTGGAGTTTTAGCAAACAAGAGGTGAACGTTACCCTATTCGAAAATGACAACACACCAGTGGATTATTACAGTTATGTCAAAAATGCAGTCTGGGATATCGTTTCAACCAATGCGTATGCATCTTCCGACTCAAATGTGGAATCTGAAGTGACATTTTCGATTTGGTTGCGCAGAAAACCCCTATACTATATTAACAATCTGATTGTACCTATCGCACTGCAAGGAGTTATAAGTCTGATGGTTTTCGTTATCCCCGCTGACGCTGGAGAAAAAATGTCTTTCGCAATGACCGTATTCCTGTCCTTCGCTGTATTTCTGTCCATCATCAGTACACATCTTCCGACGAATTCCGAGAAAATTCCCATACTGGGCGTTTATATCATAATTCAAATGACAAAAGGGGTAGTGATAATAATAATTTCGTCTCTCCAAGTTCGGGTTCACCATAGGAAGTCAGAACGGAGGATAGGGATGTTTTATAGGACAATCGTCCGGTTCGAACGGTTTCTACGATGCACAAAATGTTCTCCGAAGTGTTCGAAACACGGCGATCGAGAAAACGAAAACTATCTCGACGTGATAGATTGGAATGACGTTTCATCTGCAATTGACTTTGTTTCTTTTTGGATAATGCTGATTTTTGAAATTTTAGTTTTTAATGTCATTATGGTGAAAATACAGGAAAATTAAGTTTAAATTTGGACTTTGTTGAGAAATTGCAGGAATAAAGGGGAAAAATGTAAACAATTGTATGTATTCGATATGTCAGTTTTTTGTAAAAGGAAAGCAAAGTTCTCTTTGCTATCATATTACATGTATAACTATTATATGGAAAAAGTAAAACTAGCTTAATTCATGCCAATAAGAATATCGGCAAGAATAAGACATAAATAATACTTGTTTTTAATAAAAAAAATTTTGCTTGTGAAACAATGCAGGAGTTTGCTGGGTTTTTTTTACTTTCCGGACTAGGCAGCGTTTGGTTAAATTTGAAATAAAACTAAATAAGTAACAGAATAAAGTTTTGCCAATTTTCGTATTTAAGGATTAAAAGTGAGAGTATGGACAAATTGTTGATCACCATGATAGTTTTTAGGTTTGTTGAAGAGAATTTAGAAACAAAGTTTTGGGGAGGGAAAAAAATGCGGTTCATTTGAATATATAATGACATATCTTCACTATCTGTACAAAATAAACTTACTCACTCTGAAACCCAAAAACTTTTTAATTCTTTTGCAGCAGGAATCTTCAGAGAGTTGGTCTTCAGAATTTTGGAGTATTTTGGAAATAAATATTTGTTGAAATTTTGCTTGTCACGATGACTTTTCAAGAAAGGAGGTAAAAATGACATCAACCTTATTAGATTTTATTTATTAATTCATAAATAAATGGTTTTAAAAATAGAGCCACATCCTAAATCAATTTTATCTGGCAATTTGAAATTTTTTCTTGTCATAAATATTTGATAAAGAATTACCCGTTATCACTATTTTTTCTTTGTTTCAACTTTAAGGATAAAATAAAAATTAGGATAACTGGTATTATACATTCTAAGCAAAAAACATATAAAACACTGTGCCGGATAATTATGCCAGTGGCAAGGTGGCATTTTTGCACCCGTCTAAGCTGTATATATGTATGGTCAAAGTTTCAAGAAATAAATCAAAATTTAAAATCCCTTTTTTTAAATGCTTTTCTTTATTTTCATAAAAGGTTTCCATGAGTAAATGGTGGTTTGAAATGTAATACATTAATAACATAAAATTGATTTGCACCAGACCACCTTAAATTTAAAAAGTATATGCTTCACCCCCTCTTGCCTCAGTATTTTGACCTTCAGTCGGTAGGTATGACAGTCTTTTTTTTCTTTAGATGTGCCATGATTAAATATAATAATACTTAATTTGAAAAGCAATACGCTTAGCATGTATATAATTATCTTGGGTGAGATGGTTTTTCGTCATTTCATCGGGAGACGGCAAAAAATTGTATACAACCTGGCTTATTACCGTCTTCCTTGGAAGACGGTATCAAGAGTTGAAATAATTTACAGTCTCCGGGTTGTGAACTTCCTCTCCTTTGTGATTGGTAGAAAATACATGATGTGATTGGATTGTTTATGCAAGTACAAAAATGTGAAAATTTGATACGGTATGTCTAATATCAGTAAAAACGATACGGTATCGGGTAAAACTAGAACCATTTTAACAGGAGCTTGGACTTTGGGTAGTTGCGGCAAACAGCATTTCTGTCTATTTCATTGCTGGCCATACAACCATGGCTCTTTGAAAACAACTAGATTTGTCTGGCTTCGGAGCTAAGACTACGCAATCGGTGTATATTTCGCTTGAAACCAGCGTCATTTTTAACTTTTTTTGACGCAAGAATAGATAGTTACGTCCTACTGAAAGTCCAAGGTCTTGTTAAAATGGTTCTAATATCAGTAAAACAAGTGCTAAATGCTGTGGTTTTAAGTTTGATTTTATTAAAATATTAAGGCCCTCCTAAGATCTCTTTTTCCTTACTATAGTCGATCTCAACTCACAAGCACGTGGTACGCATTTCTCAATTTAAGGCACGCACGCTTAAGGTACATGTACATAAAAAAAGTTTCAAAAGCCATTGCATGTAGAGGAAGGCGACCTCATATATAAAAAAAGAATTGAATTTTCTTTGATAACTTAATGCTGTTTAAAGTTTGCTCTAAAGACGGTAAGCTTTTTTAAAAAGCTAAACTTGGTTAAAGTATGATACAGTGTAACATGTTATTGATAGCCGGTTCTTCCATGAACAGAAGTTTTGACTTTATAGTAAGTCACACCAAATCTTGACTAAAATTATCGCATTTAAAAAACTGAAATAAAAATCTCTGAAGTTTAATTATGATTCATTTTGATATTGTTATCAATATTTATTGACTTCGATGAAATTATTGTCCAAGATTGTGTTACCATTACAATTATGAAATGGATAATGCGTTAAAAATTGTGAACATGATATCTTTTGCACAGGAAATATTTTTTAGCTCTTTAAATATTCATCATAGCAATAGTCCACATGTCTTTTATCAATCATTTTAGGACTCGCTTTTGTTGAAACTGTTCAGTGATATACCTGACAAAGTTTAGTCATCTACAAGCTGGGATTGAAATCAAACGTATTTTGAAAAACAGCCAATACTTAATCTTTAGCATAAGGATGAGAATTGCGGCTATATTCGTGTTTTGTTGCAGAGCAGCGGTAATTGATGTTATCCTTGGAACTTCCACTGAGGAATACATTCGTTTACAGGAGTCTCTGCTGGAAGACTATTCTAACGAGGTCCGTCCTGTGGCGGACCAGGATGAAACAGTGTTCATCTACACGAAATATTACCTGACCAGCATCAACGAAGTAGATGTTGTAGGTCAGCGTTTAATCACTACTGGTTTCCTTTTGCTTCGCTGGTGGGACGACTTTCTTCAGTGGGACGAGGAAAGCACTGGGATCAGCATTATGTACTTTAAACAGGTTCTAAGTCTTTTAGCTTTAAATTTTAATTAAACCATCACTTTCTGTAAATGGTATTCTAAAATGCCAGCATTATATTGTGGACCTTTTGGTTTTGTTGCTGCTAATAAAAGATTTTTCTTCGTCTTCTTCCATTCTTTTAATTTTTACAATCTTTAGTATGGTTTAGGGAACCTACAGTTTCAGAAAGTATTAGTTCATCTGATGCATGGAATTGCGACAAAATAGTTTTTTTTTTCTCTACAGAAAAAAATATGGACTCCAGACGTGGTATTAAAGAATGACGTTAAAACTTTTGAAGAGCTTGGTGGAGATTTCTATTACTTGGAAGTAACTTCAGATGGTTTGATTACGTGGCTACCTTTTCAAGTATTTGAAAGTAAATGTTACATAGATATAACATATTTCCCATACGATGAACAGATTTGCAATATAACTTTTCACAGTTGGAGCTTCCCTAAATGGGAGGTAAACGTAACGCTGTTTCCAGATAACAAATTTCCTGTTGAGATGTACGACTTTGTAGAAAATTCGGTCTGGGACATCGTATTCACTGGTGCTTTGGCATCTCCAGATTCAAAATTCGAGTCTGAAGTGACATTCATCCTGCACTTGCGAAGAAAACCTCTTTACTACGTCATGAATCTGATCCTTCCTGTTGTTCTTCTAGGAGTTTTAAATCTCCTCGTATTTGTCATCCCTGCGGATGCTGGAGAAAAAATGTCTTTCGCGATGACTGTTTTTCTGTCCTTTGCTGTATTTTTGTCCATCATCAGTATGCAGCTTCCTGTAAATTCCGAGAAAACGTCCCTAGTTGGCTCTTACCTCGTATTTCAAATGACTCTAGGTGTAGGAACCATTGTAATTTCGTCTTTCCAACTAAGACTTCATCACCGAAAGGCAGATAGGAAAGTTGGCAAGTTTTTTAGAGGAATTGTTAAAGTCGAGCGGTTTCTACGGTGCAAGAAACCCTGTTGTAGATCTCGGAAAGTTCCCGATCTGGAAAGCGAAACAGAAAAGAGTGATGAAGATATTGAAGACATAGTTGATTGGAATGCAGTTTCATCTGCTATTGATTTGGTTTCTTTCTGGACAATGTTGGTTTTTGAAGTTTTAGCTATCACCATATTTGTAACATTAATCAATGGTGCTCATGGTTAGATAAAGAGCACAGGTACTTCAAACCAAACAGCTTTTTTTACAACCTACGTTGGAGTAACCATGTTTTGCAAATCCGTAAACATTTGAAATAGGCAGAGATACAAGGAATATAAAGAATTTTAAGCGTAAAACAAAACTTAAGCAACCTGTAAAGAAAAAAGGAAAATTGTAGCTTCTCACGAATGATAAACTGAGGTTAAGTTCAACAAAAACTTTTGTTTTGTCCAAAACAGACATTTTCTGTGTGTGTGTGTGTGTGTGTGTGTGTGTGTGTGTGTGTGTGTATATATATATATATATATATATATATATATATATATATATATATATATATATATATTAGAAAAAAAATACTATGTATGAAAACTTATGACCACATATCAGCCGCTAAATTGTCGTCTATAGTTTTCTACTCACCGACTACAAAAATATAGACGACAAATACGTGACATATTTTAACCAATCACATTCATTTTGTCTGTGGCAAATCAAACGCATATAAAGATGGATACTGATATAAATAGATGTATAACAAAACAAAATTATTAGATGTTTAGATTGTAACAATGTAACAAAACAAAATTATTAGATGTTTAGATTAATTAATATCCAGTCTGAGTGTTTGAGCTTACTGTGTAGGTAGCTAATATAGACAAGAATGTCTTTATGACTTGTACAAATGTATGTTGTTTTAATCGATGTTACTGTACCATTGAATACTGTAAAGGTGGTTATTTACGCGTGGGGGGAAATTTACACTACTTACGCGGTAAGCTTAAAACCGCATTAAATAGCCCCACGCGTATGTTAAAAAAATCAAAACTTGCGTGTGGTAAATCACGCATCCGCGTATTTAATACCCACGTGTATTGTTTGACACTAGAAAACGCGTAAATAACCACTTATACAGTATAAGATGTCAAATTTAATAATGGTTTCTCCTTGTCATTCAAATATGCTAGATATATTTAATCTAACTTTTTAAACACATAGAACCATACAATTTCTCTTAAACAAAATCGTTGCTTTTGCAAATAAGCTAGATGTAATGCAATCGAACTGACCCTTAAAGTTTAATCAGGGTTTTGTATTAATATTTTTTAAACAATTGATTTCTTTTCCTTTATAATCATTTAACGCGTGACGGACTGTTAACTTCCAAAAAAGCGGAAACGGTTCATAGTTACGTTTCATTGAATATCGTAGGTAAAATAGATATAAATTTAATAACATACCAATTATAATTTATTTATTTTGAAATACCCCCCAAAAAAATCTTCTACTATGTTTTTATTGCTTTTGACATTTATGTTACACTTTTAATTTTTTTATCATAAATATTCAAAAACACTAAGTCTAAATATTGAAGTAAAGTGTTAGAGTGTAAATTAATATCATATCTCCTATGTACATGTGCAATGGTAAATATTTAGAGGTGAATTAAAATACAGATTAAAGATGGTTTCAATACTATCTGAGAATAATATGTAATACGCGGATATAATTACAATAATTAATTTGGGAAACGTATTTGCGCTTATATGGCGAATCTCAAGGCATGAATATTTCAAAAAGGTCAGCTGCTCGCCATTGGATGTGTCGTTATAAATCACAATCGGTAACGTCGATTCCAAGAAATTAACCAGTGTTCTATATTATTGATTAATTACAGACACTAGTATTTGACATATCCAGTGTTTTCACAGATATGTTATTAAATATCAACCTATTGTCAAGCAAATTAAGTTTCCATTTACCCAATAGCCATAGATCATTTTATGAAATGAATGTCAGTTGTTTTATAATACATGTATATTATAGACTTAAAGGTTAAATAAAGTTTATTTGTTAAAGTTTTACCAGGCATTCAGTCATTTTAATGTTTAAACTCTAATAATATCGAGTAATTCCAGTGATTTTAATTTGATGTATATATGCGTATCTTGATCTTTATTATGAAATGTGATGAAACTACGACATTACCCACGCTGTTCATGGTTGTTTGCAATAATTTTTTTTTTTTCAAATCGACTGTAAATAGTCAGTTTTGCTAGAAGAACAGCAGATTTTAGTGAAAAAATTTTGTCCATGAAAATTAATTGCATAACATTTCATAAAGATATGATATAAGTTTTGGGATGTGACTTGTAATTAGTTAGATTCCCAAAGAGTTCTGGATTACAGTTTTATACAGTTTAATAGCAATTATTTTAAAAACTTATTATCATTATCTCCTACTACTTGTAGTATTTTTCCTCTTGTTGTAAATTTATTATTGTTGTCGTTGTAGATTGTTTAGAAATAAAACTATAAATCTGTCTCTGACTCTTTCTTCTTAAAATTAGATCCCCATTTCCGGTACAGTCAAGGTGATCTCTTGTATCTATAATAAACATAATTATTTCCTGTCCATTGCATGGCTTATTTTCTTACAATGTACTAACATATATTTGTTAATTCTTTTTAAAAGAAAAATTGCCAGAAACCAATGTACAAATACGTATGGTACTAAGAAAATTTGATAATTTTATTTATACTTATCTAACATGGAAGATAAATATATAATGAAAGTTTAAAATGTTTATATTCGCAGGTGTTTCTGCATTCATTTTTGTAACATTCCAATATCTTTTTTCAACGGAAATATTTCGAAATGAAAAAAGGTCTTTGTCTAAATTAATCTAACCTCATGCAAACGATCTATCTAGTAACCGACTGATTCTTCTATGACATGCAAACGATCTATCTAGTAACCGACTGATTCTTCTATGACATGCAAACGATCTATCTAGTAACCGACTGATTCTTCTATAACAAACGATCTATCTAGTAACCGACTGATTCTTCTATAACAAATGACCAAAGCTACTAGGTTTCTTTATAAGCAATCGGTTGCGATGTTTATCATCTAACATGTGGTTTGCCACCAAAAGACAGAACAGATAATCGGAAGTGGACAGAATGG
Source organism: Magallana ariakensis (assembly GCA_020458035.1). Lineage (NCBI taxonomy): Eukaryota > Metazoa > Mollusca > Bivalvia > Ostreida > Ostreidae > Magallana > Magallana ariakensis. The sequence continues at coordinate 51,317,565 of CM035819.1, forward strand.
TTGTCCGTACGTACTGTGCTGTTTTTTACCATGCAAATAAGATTTAAGTAAACTTCAGATTATACTCTGTCCCAAGATATCCTGGATTCACATTTTGCTTAATTAACTAATATTTATAAATACCTCAGGGTTCAAACGATGTTCATTCAAAAGTATGAAAAATTTCCAAGATTTCTCAGTTAAAACGCCCCGTTAGCTTTTCAGGTTTCAATACACCGCTAAAAAATGTGATGTCTACGGAGATTTTGTATTGCAGTAAGCCCGGATGATAACGTTGAAAAATTGCGCGAGGTATTCCGAGTACTTCCGAATGGAGAAAAGATGTAAACATTCCCCATTATAAATCTCCGTAAGAAATCTGTTTTCGTTCCTGGGAATTTTTTCAAGTGAAAAATGATAATGTGTCAATGAAGATATCTTGGAAATTTTCCCTTTCATCGATTTCAATTGCACTTCTTTCACAGGTATGTGTATTTTAAATAAAAATCGGCCAAATGTGCTGCATAAATATCTTGGGACAGACTATAAAAATAGTATATTGAATAATTTTAAAACCCATGACGTGTAAAACAACTGAAATCATACTGTAGATTCCTTATTTTACGCGAGTACTTAATTCCGTGATTCAAATGTTTTGCATCAAATCGAGAGAATATAAAATCACGAACGCCGATTTTTTTTATAATAGTTTCATTTAGTTTATACCTGTCCGAAAAATAAAAGCAAGAAAGATTGGCTTTTCACGATTTTACGCGGACATTAATTTTAATTTTATTCTCGCTTTTGATTAGGAATCTATATTATATTATTTTTCAATAGAGTTCAGGTGTAAGAAATCGAGGAACTATAAATGTTGTAGATGATACTTAAATACGGGTATTTGTGTCCTAATAGCGTACAGTTAATTTACATGTAGTAAATGTTCATCCAATCGAGAGCGTCCACTGGCCGCTCTTACTCATTAATTATCCAGGCATTCAGATTTAAATGCTATATCTATCAACTATATCCACCACTGTATTGATGCTGGTCATCTACAAGGACACCACTTACCAGTGATTTAGGAATTTTCACGATGACGGGTCAGGTAACTGCTTGGATGGCAATTGTTGTGTTTTGCTGTACTAAAGTGGTGGTAGATGTCGCCAGTGGTGCTTCCGCTGAGGATTACAAACGTCTCCACAGGTCACTGTTAGCCAACTATTCTACAAGCGTCCGTCCCGTCCTAGACCAAGACGATACAATCCTCATCTTCACTATTTTATACCTGGCTGGTATCAACGATATAGATGCTGTCGCTCAACGCCTGATCACAACTGCCTTCCTTGATCTGGAGTGGATAGACGAATTTCTTCAGTGGGACGAACAAAGCACTGATATCAAAATAATGTATTTCAAACAGGAATGTTCTTTTTGTAATTTTGTTCATTATAACCTTTTTAATCTGTTGTTGGCGAGATGGAAATTGAAATAATGTGTAAACTGACAAAGAAATCACATTCAGAGTCACAATGAAATTTTCAAAAACTTAAATTAAAATGAATATTGATTCTCTATTTAGATTTGTCTAGTGTCAAAGTTTAAAACAAGTGTTAACAAATTAGTAAAATCTATAGGCATGTATTCCATATGCTAGTTATAAAGCTTAAGAGAATGCTAAAATAAAATTTACTGCTTAGTTGCATTGGCAAGTAATGCTTTTTGGAATTTTCTGGAATGGTTTATTCCCCCATTTTGTTAGATTTGTGGTAACATATCTTTTGTAACTTGATTACTATAATCTTCTATAGTAACTGCCGCTGCTTAACATAATAGGATTGACCTTTTATTACATCCTTCGACATCTAAAGTAATTGTGATGGTAGTTATGCTTTTGAATAATTGTTGATTAATCCGTTAGAATTTATTATTACAATTAAGAGAAAACTATTTCCCCATTTTTTTGTTTTTAAATTATTTCGATTTTATACTTTAGCATCAGTTTGACTAAATTTATTTATTTATTTAATTTATTAATTTATTTTGTTATTTTTTTTAAATACACATCAAGTAATTTTGAATTATTCACTAAATACGTTATTTTTAAAAAGAGAGAGGTTGTGAATTCAAATATTTTTAAAAGACTGCTCACAACAAGCAAATGATAATGTTTATCAATTGTATTTCTAAAACAAGGTTCTCATTTCCACAGAATGAAATATGGTCTCCAGACGTGGTATTAAAGAAAGGGGTTCAAACTATTGAGGAGCTTGGTGGAGATTTCTACTACTTGCGCGTGACTTCAAATGGTGCGGTAAGATGGTTGGCTTTTCAAGTATTTCAAAGTAAATGTGTCATAGATATCACATATTTTCCTTTCGACGACCAAACAATCCACAGCTGGAGCTTCAGTAAAAACGAGGTAAACATGACCCATTTCATAAACGACGATTTTCCTGTAAAGTTTTATGACTTTGTAGAAAATTTGGTCTGGAGCATCGTATCAACTGGATCCTCTGCATCTTCTCCAGAGTCGAAAGTGGCATTCATCCTGCACTTGCGCAGAAAACCACTCTACTATATATGTCATGAACCTGATCCTTCCTCTCGTACTTCTTGGGTTTATAAGCTTATTTGTATTTGTCATCCCTACGGACGCCGGAGAAAAAATGTCCCTCGCGATGACTGTTTTCCTGTCCTTTGCTGTATTTTTGTCCATCATCAGTATGCAGCTTCCCACAAATTCCGATAAGACATCACTATTAGGAGTTTATCTCGTATTTCAAATGATATTAGGGGTAGGGACCATAACTATTTCATCATTTCAACTTCGGCTACACCACCAAAATTCAGAGGTTGGAAGCTTTTACAGAGGGATCGTGAAATTCGAGCGGTTTCTCCGGTGTACAAAATGTAACAAGTCACTGAAAATCAAACCAGTTGGCGAAGATAATTTTGACGTGGCTGATTAGAGAGAGGTTTCTTCTGCAATAGATTTTGTTTCTTTCAAGACAATGTTAGAGTTTGAAACCGTAGCTATATCTGTCGCAATGGTTAGATTGGTTTATAGTACCCGTGGTTAGGATCTCCTTTAAATATCTATAGTTTATCAAACATTAGTGTGTTGAATTTTTTAAGTTAGTTCAGGCATGTAGGTAGCATCAGGGATGGACCAGCCCCCCCCCCCCCCACTTTTTCTCGCAGCAACATAATTTTTCTTAAATATACAAATAAAATATTGAAGTATCAGCTAGGAAGCTGCCGCCCCCGCCCCCACAAATTTTGGTAGCATGTAAGAAATTGAAATGAAAAAAGGAAATATTAAGAGTCATATGATATTGAAAATTGCAGTTATAGATAAACTTACTACCCCCCACCCCCACCCTACCCCACCCCACCCCACCTACCCACGGATCAGGAATTTTATGATTTTTTTTTTTTGCATGTTAAGAAAATTTTTTTTTTGGGGGGGGGGGAGTTATAGGTATAGTACGCTACACCCCCCCCCCCCTTTCAGTTTGCTTCCGACGCCACTGGCTTGGGTGGGCTTTAGGCAATGATGTTTTTTATTGACTGCTTGTCATGTTTATACACATTGAATTTTGTCCAGTACGCATCTGTCGCAATTTTATGCAATTGATAATTAACATTATCACGCTAATTTCATAGCGTTAACCTTGTGTTTGCAAACTCAAATAATGTTGATGGTTTTTTAATATTGAATCTTTCAATATTTGATGGGCAAAATTGTCGCCTTGAGGTCGTATGGGGGATGGTACATGTATATTCGACTTGGTAATATGTACCATTTGGCATAACTTTGAATAGAATGCCGCCTCCGGGGGGTACTGTTGTTTCCAGGCTCCTTGGATCACGATGGTATTTCTAATGCGGTCATGACAAGGCACGTCACAAATGATTTGATTGTTGTTTTACTTTTGTATTTTTGAGGAGGTCAGGTTTATACAGTAAGGTAATATTAATTTTGTATGTGTCAAGAAAAGGGGGCCAAATGGTCGCTGAATAACGTCATTAAAATCCCCTGTATATAACAGCACATATAGATCATATACTTATTGTGTATCAGAGTAAGTCCTATATAGTTAGGTGATATTATTTCGCTCTCAATATGATGTTAAAGTATTGCATTTGACATTTCTTTGTAAATGTGTTTTACTTGAAGACAATTAGTTATTATTTGTCTTGAATTGAACTTCCTCGCAACCTTGATTCCGTTCCCAATACTATCATTTCTTTAATTAATGGAACACGTCTTTTTTTTTATTATCATAGCTCTTAATGGAATAAATATTTAGAGGTAACGTTTGCATCGACTGGCATAAAAATCAATTATTCAAACGAGTCTTGGAAACTTCATGTATTTAAATCATGTCGTACATTTAGGATACAATTAAGATTTTATAAGTCGCTTATTGTCTGTCAGCCATTCTGTCCAAACTCTTGTTAGTATTGAAATTACTTAACATAATAAAGATCATTGTTATTACATAAATATATTATAAGTATTTGGATATTCGCCATTGTACGATGAAATGATCAGCGACAATTAAAATTGAAAGAGCATAAACGATACCTAGGAACAAATGGATTCCTGTTTCAATTCAACTGTATGGATACCGGAGAGCGACTATGACCATAATATGACTTTTATTTTAAAGAGATACCGAAGGAGATACCTGGCTTTAGTCGACATTATTCTTCTGATTGTAATGACCAAGTTATTTATTCTATTAATAACAATTTGGTAAAAACTTGAAAATGTTGAGCTCAAATAATGCCTCTATCCCTTTCTAACAGTAGTTAACTTGCTGAACGAATATCTAACTTGGTTTTTAGTGATAAATATTGATATCTTCAAGAAATAGGGCATTACTTTACGTGTAAAATTTTGAAAAATATTAAAAAGTAAAAAAAAAACAAAAAAAAACCACCAAATATTTTAAGAAAATTGTATTGTTTTAATATCTATGGAGACATATTTGTCTTTTAGCAATTTTGAAAAACTAAGTATAATTTTAATTCCAATGTGTCAACACCAAAATAATGCTTGTTTCAAGAAAAATATAAGCCTATGAAAATATAAGCATTTTGGATTTTATTCCTTTGAAATTCTTACATATTATTGTCATAGGATACAATGACCTTACGGATCTGGTTTAGATCAGGTGAATTAGAATACGTTGCATATAACAATTACGTCATCATAGGGTAATTTTAACTGATTTGTTGTTTCACATGAAAACATACACTGAACACGATTGGCGACTCACCGCTAAATTTTTATAATGCTGGAAATTCTGACTGGGAGGTTGTATCTACTGGTGCTTTTGGAACACCCGAATCAGAAATGGAATCTGGGGTGAAATGTCGTCTACACTTGCGCAGAAAACCTCGACATTACGTCATGAACAACACCCTTCCTGCTGTACCTCTTGGAATTTTTAACCTTTTGGTATTTGTCATTCCGACCGACGCTAGAGAAAAAAATGTCTCTTGCGATGACCGTGTTTCTGTCTCTTTGTGTCTTTTTGTCGAACTTAAGTATTCAACTTCCCATTGACTTCTACAAAACATTCCTGCTCGAGGTTTATGACGTATTTGAAATGACTTTGGGATTGTGATCATCGTTATTTCGCGATCGTCTTTTCAACTTAAGCTTCACCACCGGAAGTCGGAGCAGAAGAGAAGGTTTCAAAGTTTTTCAGAGGTTTCGTCCTCACTGAGAGGGTTTTACGAAATGGTCCTTGTACAGAGTCTCAGAAAATTTGGGATCAGAGAAAAAAGCGAAACGAAAGTATTCAAGGAAGACCGTGACGTCGTGGATATAAGTGATGATGCTGATGACGTGATAGGTCTGAATTATCGTCTGCTTATTAGATTTAATCACCCCCGAACGTATTTGTTCACCTCATAATACTAAAAAAATGCTTATCCCTTAATATGACATTATACAGTATTTTTTCAGCAAACTCTAAATGAAGATGCATGTGGATGAGTAATGCGACTGTATAATTTTCTGATTTTGACCTTCCCTAGTATGATTTTGACATCACTATCCCTTATATTGTGTTTGACATGTTATTCACTATTCCTGATTTTGTGTTTACCCGAGTTTAAAAACGCTGTTCATTAAATTAACTATCTATCTTTGTACCCCAACCTTCCATGTGACCTTGACTTTACTATAATTCCTACAAGGTCTCAGTCTAAATGCAAACAACTCAATAAGTACACGTGTATTTTTGTTCATTCTGTCACGATGTTGTAACCGTTAATGCAGCAACAAGACATGTTTAAATCTTGCATAGATATCATAGAAATATAAAATTGATGTTGATATAATGCAAACACTTTGATGTGATAAAGATTTAGATTTCTGAACCAAGCTGTGACCTTGATTTTACTATTCTTTTTTGTTTCTGGATTATTTTACTTTAGAATTACAATTGATGTTGATATAATTCAGACATTTTGATGCGATATATTTATCTAAATTGTGATAACGATAACCAGTAACCCTGAGGTGGGATTACTGTAAACTGACTTTTTTTTTTTTTTTTTTACATACATCAGACTTCCTACAATATTAAAGAAGAGCTATATACACTCATGAAATGACAACGAACCAGAATTAACAATTTATTGCAAATAATTCCTCATGAAGCAGATAAATAATAACATGTTAACAGATAAAAAGTTGACTTAAAAAAAGAGACAAACAATTTTTAAAAACTTAAAAAACCAAGTCACTACTTTATAAAAAAAAAAACTTATTTCGCTGCTTTATGTTGATATCTTTCGGTCATAACAGAAAACAATATCCTACATATTGTCAGTCAGGAGATGGTCATCGTCAAATAAATCTTATCCCTGGTTTAGATTTCTTTAATATGTCATCTGAGAAAGATGACCTCATTGAGTCTTAGAGTATGCATGAGTATCTATAAAAAATCATTTCAAAATTCAAAACATACATTTAAACAAAAAAAGTTATTATGCACACCTAAGCAAGAAATCACACGAAACGTATGATAATTGTATTATGCAGGTAATTTTGAATTCTGAGTTTATACATATATCAGATTCACAATAGTGAAAATCGTCAAACTTGCATAAAAATGCAGAAATAGAGCACTCCTTCTGAAATTCAAGAGAACCCGTCACATTGTTACTTCTAATAGTAATGTAAGCACTTTGACATTTTCCTTAAAAATACTACAAATTATAATGGTAATGCTTAATGTATCCTCAGAACAAACCGTTAAATTACCCTGTAATGAGTTTGATAGTTCCAGCAGTCATCGTTTAAAAATGTTTTTGTTTTTATCTGATATTGGAATAATGGCTGTAGACTGTTAAGAGGGCTGGGCAGTTGTAACCATTTTTAGGCTATATCTATCTCCTTTAAAAAAGAGCTATGTATAAAGAAATAGGAAAGTGTTCAAGCTTTAAAGAATAAATTTTCTGAGTTTTTCTTAACTTAGATAATAGTTCATGGCCAAACATATCATATTTTACAGTTTAAGGCTGATCGTATACTAGTAGTTAATTTGTTGACCATCCAGCCTCCTTAATTACAAACTCTGGACCTCTAATTAAGTATTATAGTGACATTAATATGTCAAAGTAAGCAACAAAATGCACGACAGGATAAGTGTTAGATGTATAAAATCACAGCAAACAGGAGAATGTTACCGCGCGTCTTTTATCATTCACATCAATTTTACATGTTATCACTCAAATATAACTTTTCTGGAAAGAAAATATATCCAATGTGTAGATATTGAATAAAAGTGTTCATAACTTAATTGGAAAGAAAATATATTAAATGTGTGTATGTGGAATGAATGTGTAACAGGACGGATAGATATTTCATAAAACTTTTAACATCAAAATATATGGCGAACATTCAGATACACTACTTTCACACTGAAAAAAGTTATTTCTCTTTGCAGAATAATGTCAACTCATGCACGGACCTGGGGGGGGGGGGGGGGGGGGAGGGGGAGAAAGGTCCATAACCCCCCCCCCCCTTTTGCAAAATTCAATTTCTTTAAATTACATTATAACAAAAATATGCCTTGGAACCCCCCTTGGTAAAATTTTCTGGATCTGCACATGCAACTGGAGCATATCACTAAGTTTCATCTTAACTTAACAAACTTTACCTGTTTGTAATATATTTCTCAACAGCAAGGCAATATCAGACATATGTTGTAAAGCACACAGATACTGTGAGAGACTCTGGCAAAGGGGCATAACTTTTTACAAATGCAAAATTCATCCATACAATAGGTAAAATGCTGCATACAAATTATAATCATATTTTGTTATAATGAGCAAAATAACATTTAATCTTTTAAATAATTGAGAAGAAAATTATTGTAAAAGAACAAAAATAAAAAAAAGAAAAAGAAAATAGGATCACATGCATTTTGGATTTCCTCTGACTTAGAGTTATATCAGGTAGCCTTAGAGTGTATAGGATATAAACACACAGCTCTCACTCTCAACACATCACAGCTTTACGCCACAGGATTCGGGGTCAATCAACATTTGTGATCTAGTCGAGGTTAAAAATAATGGAATGTTATACCAAAAACAAAATAAAAAGCAACAATTAATATAAACACACCCTCATCACACAGTCAAACATTTTGATATGGTTGTTAATCAGCAATCCAATGGATTTTAAAATGACGGCCATGCTGTACGTCACTTTTAGTATCATCAATTAAGTCTTTGCCTATCTTATTTTTCTTGTCTTAGTTTCTCTACTTGTCTTAGCTGTATACATCTCTTTTTCTTTAAAAATGCTGTTAATTAAAACATTTTTGGAAAACACTAAGTTATAATATCATATAGAATCAATAAATATGTGAACCAAAAACTTAAACAAGGTACACTAGTAATCAGATAAAACACAGTCTGGAATACACTGTAATTGTTCATCTTATAGTTTTGCATTTGTTTTGTACAGTTCCTCAGTTATTGACCACGCCTCGGTGAGGGGGGTGGGAGGAGCTGCTCACCAGTCAGAGTTGTAGGGTGGGGGGTTGGATTGGGAAGAAGACGGGTCGTAGTGTCCAACTTTGTTGCTGTAAAGAGAAAGAATATTGATTCATTGTAAAATGATTATGTATTGAAATACTGTAAGCTTTAAATATGTTTCAAGGTAGAACCTGATTCAAAATCTTGAATCATCAATTTTCAAACCCAGTAAGACAAGTGTTACAAATTAGTATTCAGTCACACATTCATTGTGTTCCAGTTTTCTTTACAGAAAAGGATTATTTATGAATTACAATAAGATGCTTATTGGGCAATGTATCTCATCAAAGTTACATGTATTATTGCATTTAGACACTGACCTGCCAAATGGTGATCTAGACCCGTTCCTGTAATAGAAATAAATATATACATTACTGTAAACTGCAAATATCTGTATTCTGTGGAATCATTTTTATTTGTGGGGGTCAATGTTCGTGGGTAGCCAAACTTTTCCTGGTTTGTGGGGACTTAAATTTGTTGGTAGAAAGTTTGGGATAATTTTTATAAATATGAAACAATTGCTTGTATCTATGTTCGTAGTGATGTAAATTCGTAGGCAAGGGTTACCCACGAAAGCAACCAACATTGGTCCTCCACGAACAATGATTCCACAGTATTCTAATTTACTCATATTACACCTTAAAATAAGGTGTACATAATATAGGTTAATGCATATGATTATAAAATTATAATAGTTCATATGCAGAAATGTAGGGTTTATGTAATAATACATTGTATTTGTAAAAGATATTTCAAAACCATTATTGGAACAACAAGTCAAACCAAACCCTGTAAAACACTGTTAATAATAGAACAACAGACATATATTACATTGTCAGACAGACATATTATTACATTGTCAGACAGACATATTATTACATTGTCAGACTGACTTGCACTCATGGTCAGAGACATACAACACAGATGTACACAGAGAGACATTAAGCTATAACTAAATACCCCAAACTCGTTAAACTAAGTAACAGATAAATCACCAGGCGACTGTACAAACGTCACAACTCTATTACCATTCCTCGTCCTCTGGATGCACTTTGTTGTGCAGAAAATGAGGATACTTTTCACTACAAAATGGAGGCATAATCACTGTAATTCTAATCACTGTAAATGAACAGTGATAAAAATGAAAACATCAATATGAAAACAAACCAAAGTCAACGCTCATGCACGCACAGTCAATTCTACAACATCAAACCTATACACTGCCTCTAGATACAGAGCTGAGAGGGTTTTGAGGAATATTGTTCCTACAGGGAGGTGCTGTACTATACCATACAACAATCGACTGCACGGGAGGGGTACTAGGGGGAGGGGGAGGGGCAGGCTTAAGTGTTCGTCAAACCTTTGTCTTCTCTGTTTGGCATGTGTCAAGAATTGCTTTAGATATTGCTGACGTTTTAGGTAGGTAGTTATTGTTCTAGAAACAAAAGTCAGGGGAATCATTGCTTATCGTTGAAATAGTACACATATTATGACTTATATAATGCATGGACCATTATTTTGTCTTGTATTGTTTTTTTTTTAAATAATGTAATTATTGAGCAGTTTTAAATTTTCCTTGATCGGTTTTAATTTCATAAAATAAACCTGTAAATGGAAAGAAATATAATTTGAAAAATTGAACAGTATAAATGTAAACTGTGATGGTAAACATAGAAATTTTAAAATAACCAACCGCATACGTACTGGTCTGTAGCTGAAAACGAATAATGTATATTGTTTTCTTTTTTCATTTTTGCTTTTTTCTCAACAAAGCTTGTATCTGACAAGTAAGAGGTATATAATGTTTCCTTTCTCTTTATATAACTGTTAATACATACTGTCCTTTGAATGAGGTTAATTGGAACCTGACAATGGTTTATATTTACCAACAATAATACTGCTAATTCACCTTGACATGTAGCATCTTAAACAAGTCCCCAGAAAATGAAATGAAAATTTTAAGATGCAGCTCTGCAATTTAATATACCAATTCTATATCAAAGCCATAAGATGCTGCAATCCAGTAACTGAAAACCTTGAAAATTAAACAGATTTAATAATAAGCCTGTTTTGAAAATAAGCCAGTCATGATAATGCCCTTTAAGAAAGATTTTAATCTAAAAAGTGTTTCTTTTACTTGGATTAGCATGACGTCTAGTAGTTGTCACAGCTAAAAGCTCAGTTTTATCGATGATATAAAAACGGAAGCCCAGAATTAAAAACACCTTAACACTTTTCATTTAACTTTTACAGATGTGTACCTGGATATCCTATTTTAAGAACAAACACACATTTTACAATCGATCAATTACAATTTATTGTTTTGAAAATAAACTGTGATTATGCTCTTGTCGCTAATTATCGCTTTTTTGTTAGGATATTAAGCCGCGATTTGAAAATAAAATGGTTTTGAAAATAATAAGCCCCACTTTCTTACCAAACTTTAAAATAAGCCATGGCTTAATTATTTTCAAGGTTTTAAGGTATCTTGCCAAGTACATTGATAACAATGTTTCAAAAATGCTTACCTATAAGTTACAATGGTCCATGTCTTGACCATATATTAATTAACTTTATATGTCATTGAGTATTTCAGGCATAATCTTACTAAATTTTGGCTTGAACACAAGATGCCCAATGTATTACCGGTAACCATTAATTATAACTTTATACGAGGGTCAATCAAAAAATACGAAGACAATTTTTCATTAAAGTCATAACTAACAGATTGATGTATGCAACAATACTTATTTTATTAATATACAAAGTTTGATTCCATTTGATGAAAAGGTATTTTTGTTACATGATTTTAAAATCAACACGTTTTGTCACCACGGCGCAGGGCAATGTTAAAAACATGACGTCAAGACGAGCAAGCACAGTTAATAAAATTATCCACTCTTTATATCACGCTGAGTCTTTTTTTGCTTTTCACCATACAATTTAAATCGGCACTATATCACTTGACATCTAACTTGTTCACAATTGTTTGAAAATCATAAGTTAGTTCCTCGGAATTTTCTTATTTTTTACCATGTCTCTTCGTTTACAGTAAGACAATCCCTGAATGTCAGATGACGTTTATTTTTTTATCAAATAATTACAGATATTCTATTCTCTTTCGTACTGTTTGATGTTCAAAATACATTTACCACAACCCCCACAAAATGTGGTAGAGTTAAACACAAATGTGCAAATAATTTTTTACTTATTCTTTCCAACATTGAGCATTTTCACAGTGTTTATCGGCTTTTTCCCCGAGTTAGATCCATACTGTGTATACTTTACGCTGCGCCGTGATGTACGGCAACGTCAATGTTTTTAGTCAATTTTAAAGAGGACTTTATTTATTTAATTACTGATATTTCATCAACAAATCTATATATTCCGTTATTATTTGGTACATAGAATATCATAAAAAAATTAATTTTAGGTTTTAATATTAGTTGGTTTTTATAAGCCCAATTTATGAAGATATTACTTTCAACATAATATGATTTATTGTTTACAAAGTACAAAGTTTGACCTTGCGCTGTGACCTCATTTTTGCAGTATTAGATTCTTAATAATTCTTAGAAATAAAGGAATATATGAATTTTTTTTAATTTCAAATTGTTTGACACAGTTGCTGAATTATGTCTACTAAATTTAGTAATAATATGTCATTAAATAACATAGCTATGGCAAAAGTCTTCGTATTTTTGGATTGACCCTCGTACAGAACCTTGTTTATGAGGATTAAGTGTTTTGCTATTTGTAATATAAATAATGTCATGTATGCTTGATCACAAGTTTTCAGATTACTTTTTCAGATTTTGAGAAGATTTAAAAAGTTATTTTAAGGTACTACAGTTACTTCATCCTAAAACAAATATTTTTATTACATTAATTTTAGCCCACTTATAGCCAACATGTGAGACACCTTTATCTATAGAGGGTCCCCAATCAAGATACAGGTATAAAGAGGCCCATGGGCCACATCGCTCACCTGAGTAACAATAGGCATGATAAAATCAGCTTAATGGAGTCATAATATAAAATATCTGGACAATGTGGTATAATACATGTCGATCCTGAATAAATGAAAATTCATTTTCCCCCTGAATATTCTTATGTTTATAATCAAGTCCCTTTTCTAACAGGATGATTTTATAGTCATATCACATGTTGAGCATTGCGGTTCTAAAAAAGATCCTAAACAATTGATTATATATGGGATATAAAACTCTGAACCCCTTGTGAGGTCCAAGAATCGTCCAGGGGCCAGAGTCTAAACAATTTTAAAGAATCATCAATATGTCAAAATGCTTGCATATAAGTAAAACCATATGCTTCCACACAAGTTTCAGCTTTTCTGGGCAATTGGTGTCTAAGAAGAAGATTTTTTAAAATTTTGATCTATATATTTCTATGTAAAAGTTTGACCCCCAATTGTGGCCCCACCTTACCCCCAGGGATCATGATTTTCACAACTTTGAATCTACACTACCTGAAGAAGCTTCCACATAAGTTTCAGATTTCCTGTCTGATTGGTTTTTGAGAAGAAGATTTTTAAAGAGTTACTCTATATATTCCTATGTAGAAAAAATCAACCCCCATTGTGGCCCCACCCTGCCCCTGTGTGTCACTATTTTCACAACTTTGTATCTAAACTACCTGAGGATACTTCCACACAAGTTTCAGATTTCCTGGCTGATTAGTATCTGAGAAGAAGATTTTTAAAGACTTTTCTCAGTCTATACATTCCTTTGTAAACAATCAACCCCCCAATTGAGGCCCCACTCTACCCCCCGGGGGTCATGATTTTCACAACTTTGAATCTACACTACCTGATGATGCTTTCACACAAGTTTCAGATTTCCTGGCTGATTAGTTTCTGAGAAGAAGATTTTTAAAGATTTACTCTATATATTCCTATGTAAAAATTCAACCCCCATTGTGGCCCCACCCTACCCCCGGGGGTCATGATTTTCACAACTTTAAATTTTCTCTACCTGAGGATGCTTCCACATAAGTTTCAGCTTTTCTGGCTGATTAGTTTCTGAGAAGAAGATTTTCAAAGATTTACTCTATATATTTCTATGTAAAAATTCGACCCCCCATTGTGGCCCCACCCATCCCCCGGGAATCATGATTTTCACAACTTTGCATCTACACTACCTGAGGATGCTACCACACAAGTATCAGATTTCCTGGCTTAATGGTTCTTGAGAAGAAGATTTTTGAAAATTTCACGAAAATTTTCAATAATTTCTAATTATCTCCCTTTGTAAAAGGTCGTGGTCCTTAATTTCCACAACTTTGAATCCCCTTTGCTTAAAAGTGCTTTGTGCCAAGTTTGGTTGAAATTGGCCCAGTGTTTCTGGAGAAGATGTCGAAAATGTGAAAAGTTTACAGACAGACGGACAACAGACAAAATGTGATCAGAAAAGCTCACTAGAGCTTACAGCTCAGGTGAGCTAATTATTATGGGACCAGTTTACATAAAAATCATGCATACAATAATCATATGAAGTGTGTTGATCTACTACAATCAAACTTGTGTAAAGTAATCATTACACACACAGATAGTACATTGCATGGGTGTAGTTATATGACCAATACAGTTTTACAGGCTTCAATCAAGTTAGTAAACAGAGGTTTAATTCTTACCTGCTAACTTCTGGAAGCTGGAGTTCATCTCTGTAAAATGATAAATAACATATGTAGGAGTAGGTTTCTTGGACAAAATTCTTTTTCCCACTTTTTTCCATACATGAAATACTGTTTTTTCATTTATATTCATTGAGCAATAAATTTCTGTGGACTTCGTTGTTGAGGCAAAAAAATAAAATGTCCATCCAAGTGAAATATGTGACATCCATCAAAATGGCTAGGACCATGTCTTGGAGAATATGTGCATGTATCCTCGAAACTGTGTAATTTTTACATTTACAATAATCTATACCCACAAATATTGATCAAACTTCAGTAACAAACATTTTTTTCCCCTTCAAACATCCCAAATTTTGCCAAAAAATAAATAAATAAATACCGTAAATGGGATTGCCTAATTAAATTATAAATAAATGGGATAGCCTAATTAAAACAAGATGTAATTATAATCGGGGCGATTATAAAGTCTCCCAAACGAACGAGGCCATCATTGGGGTTAGGGATGACCAACATGGGTCAAACTTTACAGACAAAAAAGAGTTAATAGTTGAATATTTCTATTTGTGAAATTTAATGAGGTTCCCAAGGGGTCATTTACTATATATCTGGTGAACCGACATAATGTAAGGAACAAGAATATATCTGGTTTAGGGGTGGGGATCTCAACCGTTTTCAAGATATTTAGGCACTTCCTGTTCGAGGGGGGGTCAGGACTACTCTGGGGCCCATGACCTACATACCGTTTGATGTCCCTTAACACAAGGATCAAGAATATATATGGTTTAGAGGCGGGGATCCCAATCGTTTTCAAGATATTTGGGCACTTCCTGTTCGAGGGGGTCAGGACTACCCCTGAGGCCCATGACCTACACACTGTTTGATGCCCCTTAACACAAGGAACAAGAATATATCTGGTTTAGGGGTGGGGATCTCAACCGTTTTCAAGATATTTAGGCACTTCCTGTTCGAGGGGGTCAGGACTACCCCCAGGGTCCATGACCTACACACCGTTTGATGCCCCTTAACACAAGGAACAAGAATATATATGGTTTAGGGGTGGGGATCTCAACCGTTTTCAAGATATTTGGGCACTTCCTTTTTGAGGGGGGTCAGGACTACCCCTGGGGCCCATGACCTACATACCGTTTGATGCCCCTTAACACAAGGATCATGAATATATATGGTTTAGGGGGTGGGGATCTCAATCGTTTTCAAGATATTTGGGCACTTCCTGTTCGAGGGGGGTCAGGACTACCCCAGGAACCAATGACCTACATACCATTTGATCCCTCTTGACACAATGAACAAGAATATATATGGTTTAGGGGTGGGGATCTTAACCGTTTTCAAGATATTTGGTCATTTCTAATTCCCGGGGGGTGGGGATGACCCCAGGGGTAAGATCTAATAAACCCCATATATTGCCTATAATAGATAATATGTGATTCTGAAAACCCTTTGCAATTATCTCTGTCCGTTTTCAAGTTATAACCATTTACAATAGAGTCTACGATTTTTCCCATAGGGTTCTATGTTAGACCCCACACCCTTTTGACCCCCCAAGAAAGTGGTTGGCCAACCCCAAATGAGAAAAATCAAACCAGCGTGCACAACTAGATATGCAGGCCTATCATATCCTAGAGTTTAGTAGAATTCTGTTCATCCATCTCTGAGAAACGCGACGGACAAGTTCAGAGCGAGAAAGAAAAAGAAGAAAAAGAAGAAGAAGAATAATAATAATAATAACTAGACACGATCTCGTTGCGAGCAACGAGGAGGTCTTCCGTCCGATTTTAAGAAGGTGATATGACATCATCGACTTTGATTTTCGTCAAGAAAACATGATCTGTAAAAAGAAGTGGAGTACTAATGCTTTTCTGCATCGCTTTTTATAAGTTATCTTACGTTGCTTTTTTAAATACTTGCATTTCTTCCAATTGAGATAGAGACGATTAAACTTTTTACTTCTGGCCCCTAAAACCCCTAATTAGGTAATGCATAAGTAAATCATTATATTGTTAGGATATATAAACGTATGATACCTAATTTTGCTTTTATAACCCTCATAAAATATCCCTCAGTAAACAGGTACAGATAAAAGACTTTAGGACCCTTTGGTCCCCCAATTTGGGGGCCAGCCCCTTTTTCTTGATATCAAATAAAAGGTCATTTAACTCGAAACACATTTTGTTCAGCAAGTGTGTAGAAATTTGTTACCGTTTTTTATGAATACGGCAAAGAACGTTTTAGGGGCCGACCCCTTATCTCCTTATAGGGTCCGTTTAACAAAATTTTGAAGGTTGCATATTGTTAAGTATATCATTTTGAGCATCTTTCCTTCTATAATGCATTTCAGAATACTTTTCCTTTCTGAGATATGGGTGATCAAATTTTTGGACTTGTGGCCCCTTAAAACCCCTTATTACGTAAACATGATAAAATCATTACATTGCTTGGATAAATAACTGTGAGATAAACAGATTTGCTTCTATAACCTTTCACAAAATATCCCTCAGTAAAGGCCTACAGATAAAAGACTTTAGAGCCCTCTGATCCCCTAATTTAAGGGGCCAGCCCCTTTTTCTTAATATCAATTGAAAGGTCCTTTAATTCTAAACATATTTTGTTCAACAAGTGTTTAGACATTCGTTACCGTTCTTGAGATATATGGGGGAAAACATTTTAGGGGCCGACCCCTTATCTCCTTATAGGGGCCGTTTAAGGAAATTTAGAAGGTTGTATATTGTTAAGTACATCATTTTGAGCAACTTTCCTTCTATACTGCATTTCAAAATATTTTTCCTTTCTGAGATATGGGTAATCAAAATATTGGACTTTTGACCCCTAAAAACCCCTTATTACGTAACACATGATAAAATCATTGCATTGATTGGATAAATAACTGTGAGATAAACATATTTGCTTCTATAACCGTTCACAAAATATCCCTCAGTAAAGGGCTACAGATAAAAGACTTTAGAGCCCTCTGGTCCCCTAATTTAAGGGGCCAGCCCCTTTTTCTTAATATCAATTGAAAGGTCCTTTAATTCTAAACATATTTTGTTCAACAAGTGTTTAGACATTCGTTACCGTTCTTGAGATATATGGGGGAAAACATTTTAGGGGCCGACCCCTTATCTCCTTATAGGGGCCGTTTAAGGAAATTTAGAATGTTGTATATTGTTAAGTACATCATTTTGAGCAACTTTCCTTCTATACTGCATTTCAAAATATTTTTCCTTTCTGAGATATGGGTAATCAAAATATTGGACTTTTGACCCCTAAAAACCCCTTATTACGTAACACATGATAAAATCATTGCATTGATTGGATAAATAACTGTGAGATAAACATATTTGCTTCTATAACCGTTCACAAAATATCCCTCAGTAAAGGGCTACAGATAAAAGACTTTAGAGCCCTCTGGTCCCCTAATTTAAGGGGCCAGCCCCTTTTTCTTAATATCAATTGAAAGGTCCTTTATTTCTAAACATATTTTGTTCAACAAGTGTTTAGACATTCGTTACCGTTCTTGAGATATATGGGGAAAAACATTTTAGGGGCCGACCCCTTATCTCCTTATAGGGGCCGTTTAACGAAATTTAGAAGGTTGCATATTGTTAAGTACATCATTTTGAGCAACTTTCCTTCTATATTGCATTTCAAAATAGTTTTCCTTTCTGAGATATGGGTAATCAAAATATTGGACTTTTGACCCCTAAAAACCCCTTATTACGTAACACATGATAAAATCATTGCATTGGCTGGATAAAAAACTGTGAGATAAACATATTTGCTTCTTTAACCGTTCACAAAATATCCCTCAGTAAAGGGCTACAGATAAAAGACTTTAGAGCCCTCTGGTCCCCTAATTTAAGGGGCCAGCCCCTTTTTCTTGGTATCAAATAAAAGGTCTTCTAAATATAAACATTTTTTGCTTTACATGTCTTCACAAAATGTTTTTAAGAAAAAAGATAAACAAAGAAAACCAGGAAAAATTACGGCGTTTTTTAATCTCATTTTTCAGGTCCAGGCGAGCTTCGGTGCCTTTTTAATTAGGCATATATGATTGACATTATACACATCTACAATCTTTTGTCTACCATCCCTGAAAATTTGAACTCAATATCTTTAATAGTTTAGGAGGAGTTACATGGACAAAACAACCCTTAAAAAATCGCTAAAACGTTAATATCTCTAAAACGGAAATGACGTCATCAATATAAAAAATTTCCAATAAGGTTCAGACCAATATTTATCAGATCCGAAAGTTTCACGCAAATCGGTCGAGCCATTTCCGAGAACTCGCGCGGACAAAATTTGTAAGAAAAAAAAAGAAAAATAATAATAGGGAAAAAGAAACAAAGCAATAACAATAAGGTCTTCCGTTGGAAACGGAAGACCTTAATAAGAACCGTACAAAAACAATAAGTCTCCAAACTTCGTTTGGGAGACTTAAAAATAAACAAATGCTTAATCATATGGATCTTTAACTTACTTATCATCTTCGTCGTCATAGTCGAGTTGAGACATCCGTCGATAATGTTTAGCCAGCTTGGTGGAGAAAATAATGCTGGGGATGAAGAAGAAGATGCACCATCCCAGGGAAAACCAGAAACCGTTCTGTCAAGGCAAAACCAGACTTCAAATGCAAGGCAACAACAAAAAACTATGCATGTTTAAATAACAAATTATACATGGTCAAATAAAATATTTCATTGCATTCTTCAGTAAATCTGTTATAACATTATGTGGTATAAGAATACAAAATAAACATATTTTAATCTAATATAAAAATTCTCAATCGAACAAGTCTGAAAGTGGCATATTATTTTCAAACTCGTTAAATAAATACCTTTTTTTTAAAACGTTTATTCAAAACTGGTTTGTTTAATTGTGAATATCAAAAAATAACCTGCATCTTTTATTACTTTACACATATTTCATCTCCAGATATCAATAATAAATAAATATCAATGTTTTTATTCTGTTACAATTGATTAATAAAAAAAATTTCAGAATAGCTCAATACATGCAATTTCTGAAATTTACATATATTGATCTCATTGTCTTGTATCCAGGATGCCATTAAAATATTTGGGGGTACGATATGTTTGTCCTACAGAAAATACAGATATACTGTTAATGTATTATATTTGGCGTGTACGATATTTGATGGAAATAGTTTTTGAACAAGTTGGCCATGGTGTGGATTTGAATTAGTGTATTCATGAATATGACTATTCTTATACATGTACTTGATTTAACAAAAGCCGAATTCAGCCAAAAATGCTAAATAGAATATACAGCCAAATGTAATACATTTACAGTAATCATACAGAATAGACAGATTACAATGTCACTCACCAGAGTATCCACTGTGTATCTACAGAGGGAGATCACAAACAGAGAGTTGTACAGGTTCCATATGGGAGTACACTTCCCTATCTCATTGTCAAGCTAAACATAGGTGGGAAAATAAGAGTGTTAGAAAAGGTATGTTAACCTGTTAACCTGTCCTCATACAAGAACCATTGTTTTAAAAATCATGGTATCAAAAACCCCAACGTCAGGTAGCAAGTTTACTTATTAAGTACATGTATATGCAAGCATTACTGACAAAGGTAACATGCACAATACATGTAAACTTAAGTCTTCCAAAATATTAAACCCTCTTAGCAAATAACTTAAACCTTAGACATTTAAGATAACATTCCATTGGAATATACCAAATACAGATTAAAACAGTTCAAGAAGGAGCAAATTCTTGACAACTTACAGCATACAATGCATCATCAGTAAACGAGGTCACAATACCAATAATTCGGTCAGCAAACTTTTTGGCCTCCTGTAAGATATGAAGAGTTTAATAGTACCTTTAGTTAAAAAAAAATTTATTTTCAAATAAAAAAACCTGAAATGTGAATTACTTCAGATCAACAATGTGTGATATTTCTTAAAATATCTGTGTCACATATTTCTTATAATATCTGTGTCACATATTTTTTTATAATATCATACTTGCCAACTGACCCGATTTTATCGGGTCACACCCGATTTTTCGACCCTTCACCCGATTATTTTTTATGACCCGGCGGGTCATGCTTTTCACCCGATATTTGTCGAACAACCCGAAAATCTCCCGATTTCCGGATTTGGTTCGTAAATTACGTTGCGCGTTTGATTTCCAGTTATCAGAACCCAAGCTGAGCTTGGATTTACGTAAACAATGCCGATGGCTATAACAGATAAGTGTTAATTATTATTGTGAGTTGTTTTGACAAACCGAGGGTTTAAATCATTAAGTGTGATGGCTTCCAATAAGAAAAGGTCTTCATCGGGGCCAGCGGAATCAAAACCAACAAAAAGAAAACGATATTTTTGTACCTATCAACAAATCTGGGAAAATGAATTCCCATGGATAAAACAAAGTAATCGAGTACAAAACGAGGCCTTTTGTGTTCTATGTAACGCACATTTAATTATTGGATCTTGTGCCCAAAATAATCTGACTAAACATTCAAAACCGCTAAGTCATGTAAAAATGCTTTTTAATACACAAAAATCTTCCAAGTCACAACTTTCATGCCATCGTTTACAGAGTTCAAAAGCAAGGTTAATGTAGCAGAAACTCTTTTTGCATTTTATTTTTAGCTGAACACAACCTACCATTTTTTTGTGTCAGATCACTTTACAAACTTCAAAATCAGCAATTGATAGTAACAATTAATGCTTCTTTGCAATAAAATATTACACATACGTTTTAACACATATTTCTATTGTATATACCTTTGAAATGCATGGTAAATATGTCGTGAATGTCGTTACGCGCTATGACCAGATTTTTTACTTTCCAAATCTGGTCATGACCAGATTTTCACATGTTGGAGGTTGGCAAGTATGTAATATCTGTGTCACATATTTCTTATAATATCTGTGTCTTTGTCTGATTGAATCAATGCTGTTTTGTTTAAACTTTCTCAACAATTTTATGGTATAACTTCCCAACATGACATACTAACACATACTTACGTTTTTAACAACATTAGAGCCATTGTTCTGTACAAATATTTCCGAGATGTTGAAGTTGTTGATGCAGTTATCAACATCGGTCTATAAATAGAAATAGACAGGTTGTACATCTGTAAGTAACAGATCACTTCCATGCAAAGGAAGTTTCAATTGAATAAGTTTGTTCTGATATATCACTGGTCAATATTAATTAAGAATATTTAAATTTAGTTGGACATGCTAATTGAATAATTTTGGCTTATTAAATATATATATATATACATATATCTGACCAATTAAAAATTCTGTAAAAAACCATCAAATTATGTATACTCAACTATTAAACTTCATGGATAATTAAGTACAAAGATAATTAATCTTTACGTTAAATGATTTTATCAGTGTCCTACTAAGAAATATTCAGGGGTTAATAATATGAACACCTGATGTTGTAATATTGAGATAATCAAATCTAGTATTTTTTGTCTATGTAACTTACATCAGTTCCATTGACTGTTGACTCCAAAGTGTTCAAATCAGTCTGAAGCTGTGTCTGTGAAAAAATAAAAACAATTCTTGAACTTTTTTGAACTACATAATGATGGTGAAGCATCAAAATAATTCCATCAAAAAGTTCTAAGAGTGTGTTGTCAATCAATTTCATCATTTGTTTCTTGCTCTCAAGTTTATTTGTTCATAAAATTTGAATAGTCCATATCTCCAGAAAAAAATCCTGATATAAACTTTAGAAATAAATTTGGGAGATGCAAAGTTCAAAATTTCCAAGTACTAAGGTTTCCTTTCGATCTTCCCTTTCAGAGTTTGAACACTAGCAACTGGCATACTACACAATTTAACAAACAATGCAATATCCCCTCCACAGCAATGGAGTCTTGCAAGCTAAAGGGATAACTCACTGTGACACATTCGGTCTAGTACAAATCTTACCAAGGCAGCTGTCAGATTGGCCAGCTCATTGCTTTCAATAGAACGGGTTCTGCTGGCCAAGGCCTGCAGTGTTGTCTGCAAAACACAAAATCATTTTATGTAGCTAGAATGCTGAATTGTTATACTCTGTACATGCATGCACTTTAAAAAAATATACACCCCAAAAATGACTAGTTGATTATTTGAACTTAAAGATAAATTCCTTTTTTAAGAAAATTGAATGATTAAAATAAAATTTGAATCAGCATTTGAACAAAACATATTTGTGAGAATTATGGAATAAACATAATATTATATGTATTACATGTACTATATAAAAATAGAATTTCCAGCGCTATATATCAATACATACCTGTGTGGCTGCATTACAACCAGGAGAACATGACCCTGCAAAAGCGTCCAGCTGATCAGCTAGGGCAGACATGTTCTGTCCGGTGGTTGATTTACCTAACTTAAATACAGAAGTACACATCTCAGTAACTGATTGAGTTATACCCTGAGTTACATACTGCAAAACACATCTCATCTGATGATTACCAGATAAAATCATGAATGTTGATTTTTTATTAAAATAAATTGTAATTCAAGAGCTTTTTTCATTTTACATACTGTCTATTCTTTTTAATAATTAATATTTTTAAAAGAGCAATCAGTTCCTCAAATGGTTTTAAATGAATATCTTCATATTTAAACTCAGTCTAAGCATGAACAAATATTTCATGTAAGACTTTGACTTCATGGATTGATAAAGGTACAACATAACATTTCTTGACAGTGTCTTTATAAAACCTGTCTTGTTCTTCTCTACCATTAGACCATAGGACCAAACACATCAGTGTATGGTCCATGGACATATGGATCTAACAACAAACTGATTCTATGACCCTGCATGACCTTATTCAATAGTAATGTTTTACCTCCTCTCGGAACTTGGTAAAGTTGACGTTGATGGCGTTCTTCATTTCGTTGAGTTGGTCGAGTAGACTCGGTGTCATGATCTTGACTGTGCTGAGGTCAATGTTTATCTTATCTACCTCTGTCTGAATGTCCAAGTCCTACAGGACACAACAGACATAATGAGGACACAGCAGACATAATGCTGACACAACAGACATAATGAGGACACAACAGACCAATGAGGACATAGCAGACATAATGAGGACACAGCAGACATAATGAGGACACTATATCGTTGACAGATTTACAAATCATAATACATGTATATTATGACTGATATTAACATATCATGATTGGTTAAATCATTTAAGGGGAGACAGGACATTGCAGTGTAAAATTATGTCAATAATTTTTTTTGCTTTTCTTAGCACGTTTATATTTAGATGTCCACTACAACATGCATCACTTTCATGACTACTTTCTTACCTTGCAAGGGAGATATTTTGATAGGAATTATCCCCCTTGTCTGTCATTATGATTTTTTTTAACAATTTCAATTTTCTGCAATAAATATTTTATTTGATGGAATTTATTTGCAAATTATATTCATTAATTTTAAGAATGGAAACAAATTTCAAAATCAATTACAACATTGGCCTTTTTACATAGCAATATCATAATTTTATCAAAATATTGCTCAAATCAGCGCTTCAAATTTTGAAGTTTTTGATTCTAAATTTGAACAAAATGTGATGGCACAAAAAAAACTGTCAATTAATTTTTGAACAAAATTTCATATATCAACCTTAGCATGCGCTTTATTACTTATAAAATTTTCATGGCCACTTTCTTGCCATTCAAGAGAGATACTACAATAGAAATCACCCATACCCCTTATTCTGGAATTATGACCTTTTGTGACAATTTCTGTTTTAAACTATCAAAAAAGTAATGCATTATGTAGATTTATCAATTAACATGAACGGATCATTATCAGAATATATACCTGATTATATTAACCGCTTATGATTTTATACATTTACATTTCTAAAGTTAAAATTTTAAATTCCCCCCATCTCATGGTGTGAAAATGACTACTTTAGAGCCGTTGAGTACGGGAAAAAGATCTATCAAATCCTGTATGACGTCATAATGGATAAATGACATCATAGCATCATACAATCAAATCAATTATGACGTCATAATAGAGTTAGCACATCGAAGTATCATTGCAATGAAAGTCACGTGATACGTGTCCTGTCTCCCCTTAATTGTTATAAATCACACTTCATATCTTCTATTGCTTGTGATTATTCCTGTACAGAGAACTCATTGACAGACTTCAAAGGAGAGAACGTAACAGTTCTACAACTTACTTTAGTGAAGTTAGTTAAAGTGGTGACATCAAACAAGTTATTCAGTTTCAGAGCCTTATAGGCTGCAGCTCCTCCTTGACAATCTCTGTGGAGAGAACCAGAAACAAGTGTGTCATTAGCTTCATAAGAACCGTCACAAACACAGGGTGTACTCAGTGAAAAACAGACAATGGTGTGACAGGGGGGACCAGGTTCACTTACTGCAGAAGTCTGCTGATCCTCAGGTCAATGCTGGCGTTGTTAAAGATCATTTTACCCAGGAACGAGCCGTCTGAAGTACCATACTGGAACTTGTAGATCTTGTCCACAATCTGCCAATCAGAAAGGTTTAATCACAACAATACTCATTTAATGACCTAAGTTATAACTACCATGACAATATACTATAAAAAAGATAGACATAAAAATTTCATATCAAAATGATAAAACTAACTGTTACAAGATAATCAGAGGAAGTGTATGTACCGTGTCAAGGTCACTGAGAGAGGAGTCGGAGAGGGGTTCACAAATGAACCGGTGAAGCGGGGTCGCTATGATAAACGTAATTGTTGTCAACAACATCAACAAGGAGGAAAAGATGAACACGAAGCCCACAGACCTGTTGTAAGAAAAAAAACATTATCGTCTGTTAATAACATATCCAAAAAATTTCATAAAAAGCTTAAAAGCAACAAGAAACCCAAGTTATAACTGGAGATTGCTAAAAATACCTAGTCCTTAAATTTACTGATACAGAAATGTACCTCAACATCAAGTTTTAATATTAGAGGAGTGAGACTTACGCCATCAGCATGTTCCCAGCAGAGGTACCCACACATCCTCGCTCTGTCGGCCGGGTGTCAGAGTTCTGGCTACAGGTGCCAAACGCCAGGCCCAGAATCTGGAGGAGGACCACTAGCAGAACGATGGAGGTCAGACCCACACCACCGTACCACCTGTAAAACATTAATACAGTGC
Organism: Magallana ariakensis; assembly: GCA_020458035.1. Classification (NCBI taxonomy): domain Eukaryota; kingdom Metazoa; phylum Mollusca; class Bivalvia; order Ostreida; family Ostreidae; genus Magallana; species Magallana ariakensis. The sequence continues at coordinate 51,343,460 of CM035819.1, forward strand.
ATCTAAAGCTCCATACCACCTGTATAACATCAACATAGTAGAAAAACACCTCTGTACCTCTTGCAAAATATCAGTATATACTGTTAATACAAAATTTACATTTGCAAATAATTTTCTTTAAGAGAAAAAATGTTCATTTCTTTGTGAATTATTAAGGGTCAAGATTTACGTAGCCATAATGGTTATTACATGTTATTATTGGGCGCCTGTAAAGTGCGAAACGAAATCGAAACGAAATCGAAACGAAACGAAACCAATCGAAACGAAACCAAACCAAACGAAACGAAACGAAACCAATCAAAACCAAACAAAACGAAACGAAACGAAACCAAAAATCGAAACGAAACCAAACCAACGAAACGAAAAAAACCAACGAAACGGAATTAAACAAAATGTTTTGTTGATTTGTTTGGTATATTTAAGGAATAAGGAATCGTTCTTTGAGTATTATGAGGCGATAATTTTGGTCGGGGCGTGATCAAATCGAATAAAGCCCGAAGAGTTTATGATATATTTGATCACGCCCCGACCGAAATTATCTCCTCATAATATTCAAAGAATGATTCCTTATTACTTATATTTACATAATTTTAAGCCACCGCACGATTGATTATTAAAAAATATAAATAGGCAAAGCCCGCTGGTGCCTCAATTTGGCGTCATTTGAAGTTATGGGTTATATTGTACAAAATCGATACGTAGTATTTTCACAGGCAAGACACTGGAAAATGCAATATAATTATTTAGTGTAAAAACAAAATGCATTTGAAATATTGTAAAGTGTGTATATAGGCCTACAATAAGACAATATCCGATCACATGAGTTTTTCTTTAAAGAAGGCAATATTAAATTCAAGTTTACGTGGCGTTACTGATACTAAGTTGACTCACGGAATTTTAACACTGTGAAAGTTAGAAGAAATCGACTTTCTATAATCTGTAATTGATTAGTTTATCGGATCTTAAATTTGTAGCCATTAGAACTTTCATACGATCATCATAACCAAAGATTTAGAGCATACTAGATGGTGACCAGTTGCTAACAATACAATAAGAATTGTTTCAAGATATGTAGAATGAAATTGGACGCTGTATTTTAACAAAATTTACTTTATTGAATAAAGCGCCATTATTCATGTAAACTACCTCAACACAATCACCTCTTTCTCTCCCTCTTTTTCGCACACACATACGCACATTGTATTGCACATATTCGTTTCATTTTTATATTTCTTATGGATAGTAAAAAATTAAATGTCTTCGTAAGTTTCATCATTCTCTCTCTCTCTCTCTCTCTCTCTCTCTCTCTCTCACAAACACAAACACACATTCGGTTCACATAGTCAATAAAATTACGAGTAAAATGATTTGATTTGCATAGTTTAGAAGCATCAAGAATATTAGAATGTACATCAGTTATTTACATAATTCTATAATTTTTGCAAATACCGGGTAAGCGGCTTAAGAATTCAGAACAACAATCTGAAAGATAAAGGCCATTATGTTTATGGTTTAAAATTTTTTTAAAATGAATATATTTTATCGATCACTTTTATGTAGTGATTAATGATTTTCAGTTTTGTTTGGTTTTGTTTACTACGTTTCGTTGGTTTCGTTTCGTTTCGATTTTTGGTTTCGTTTCGTTTGGTTTCGTTTGGTTTCGATTGGTTTCGTTTCGTTTCGATTTCGTTTCGCACTTTACAGGCGCCCGTTATTATGGTGTGACATTTCCATTTTAACAGTTCATGGAGAGCCAGGTACCAGGGAACTTACCTGTACTTGTCATAGGTACTTCCAACATCTACCGCATCCTTCACCTGCTTCTTGATGTCAGCTATGGTCCCGTTTTTCTGCAAAAGGTCAATTCAATGTTGATAGGTGATTTGAGAAAGACTATGAGCAACAATTATTGACACTCCAAATTTTATTCTCTTCCATGGGATACAAAAATTCAAATCTATAATGTGATGTTTGTATGTTGATCTTTTTCCAGAATAAACATCAGAATGGCAACCTACCGAGATTGAGTCCTGCATGGTCTCTACTTGTTCAATAAGGGGATCGATCTGACCGGAAAAATTAGAGACCATGGTCTTCAAGTCTGTATGAAAAACAAGACTATAATTCACAGTAATCAGAGATCACATTCTCTTAGTGCAAAAGGAAAACTTAATATCTTCATCCAATTTTTTTCAAATTTGTTCACACCATTGAAAAATCTATTCTGTAAACGTAGAAAAATTGGCGCATGCATATTTTAATGCAAATGCAAGTGCAATTACATTGGCGCCATTAACATTTAGCGCACGCACCTTTCATTTCAAAACAAGAGGCCCATGGGCCACATCGCTCACCTGAGGAACAATAGGCATGATAAAATCAGCTAAATTGAGTCATAATATAAAATATCTGGACAATGTGGTATAATACATGTCGATCCTGTATAAATAAAAATTCATTTTCCCCCTGAATATTCTTATGTTTATAATCAAGTCCCTTTTCTAACAGGATGATTTTATAGTCATATCACATGTTGAGCATTGCAGTTCTAAAAAAGATCCTAAACAATTGATTATATATGGGATATAAAACTACATCAAACTCTGAACCCCTTGTGAGGTCCAAGAATCGTCCAGGTGCCAGAGTCTAAACAATTTTAAAGAATCATCAATATGTCAAAATGCTTGCATATAAGTAAAACCATATGCTTCCACACAAGTTTCAGCTTTTCTGGCCAATTGTTGTCTGAGAAGAAGATTTTTAAAAACTTTAATCTATATATTCCTATGTAAAAGTTTGACCCCCCATTGTGGCCCCACCTTACCCCCAGGGATCATGATTTTCACAACTTTGAATCTACACTACCTGAAGAAGCTTTCACATAAGTTTCAGATTTCCTGTCTGATTGGTTTCTGAGAAGAAGATTTTTAAAGAGTTACTCTATATATTCCTATGTAAAAATTCAACCTTGGCCCCACCCTACCCCTGTGGGTCACTATTTTCACAACTTTGAATTTACACTACCTGAGGATGCTTACATAAAAGTTTCAGCTTTCCTGACTGATTGGTGTCTGAGAAGAAGATTTTTTAAGATTTACTCTATACATGTATATTCCTATGTAAAACTTTGACCCCCCATTGTGGTCCCACCCTACCCCCGGGGGTCATGATTTTCACAACTTTGAATTTACACTACCTGGGGATACTTCCAAATAAGTTTCAGCTTTTCTGGCTGATTGGTGTCTGAGATGAAGATTTTCAAAGATTTACTCTATATATTCCCATGTAAAAATTCAACCCCGCTATTGTGGCCCCACCTTACCTCTGGGGGTCATGTTTTTTACAACTTTGAATCTACAGTAGCTGATGATGCTTCCACATAAGTTTCAGCATTCCTGGCTGATTGGTTTCTAAGAAGAAGATTTTTAAAGATTTACTCTATATATTCCTATGTAAAAATTCAACTCCCATTGTGGCCCCACACTTCCTCTGGGGTCATGATTTTCACAACTTTGAATCCACACTACCTGAGGATACTTCCACACAAGTTTCAGAGATTTTTAAAGACTTTTCTACATCCATTCCTTTGTAAACAATCAACCCCCCAATTGTGTACCCACCCTACCACCGGGGGTCATGATTTTCACAACTTTGGATCTACACTACCTGATGATGCTTCCACACAAGCTTCAGCTTTCCTGGCTGATTGGTGTCTGAGAAGAAGATTTTTAAAGATTTACTCTATATATTCCTATGTAAAAATTCAACCCCCCATTGTGGCCCCACCTTACCCCCAGGGATCATGATTTTCACAACTTTGAATCTACACTACCTGAAGAAGCTTCCACATAAGTTTCAGATTTCCTGTCTGATTGGTTTCTGAGAAGAAGATTTTTAAAGAGTTACTCTAAATATTCCTATGTAAAAATTCACCCCCCCCCCCATTGTGGCCCCACCCTACCCCTGGGGGTCATGATTTTCACAACTTTAATTTAACTTTACCTGAAATTGCTTCCCTATAAGTTTCAGCTTTCCTGGCTGATTAGTATCTGAGAAGAAGATTTTTAAAGATTTACTCTATATATTCCTAAGTAAAAATTTGACCCCCCCCCATTGTGGTCCCACCCTACCCCAGGGGGTCATGATTTTCACAACTTTGAATTCACACTACCTGAGGATGCTTCCACATAAGTATCTGCTTTCCTGGCTGATTAGTTTCTGAGAAAAAGATTTTTAAAGATTAATACTCTATATATTCCTATGTAAAAATTTGACCCCCCATTGTGGCCCCACCCTACCCCCGGGGGTCATGATTTTCACAACTTTGCATCTACACTACCTGAGGATGCTTCCACACAAGTATTAGCTTTCCTGGCTTAATGGTTTTTGAGAAGAAGATTTTTGAAAATTTCACGAAAATTTTCAATAATTTCTAATTATCTCCCTTTGTAAAAGGGCGTGGTCCTTAATTTTCACAACTTTTAATCCACTTTGCCTAAAGGTGCTATGTGCCAAGTTTGGTTGAAATTGGCCCAGTGGTTCTGGAGAAGATGTCGCAAATGTGAAAAGTTTACAGACAGACGGACAGACGGACAACAGACAAAATGTGATCAGAAAAGCTCACTAGAGCTTTCACCTCAGTTGAGCTAAAAAGGTTATAAATAATATTTTTTGTTTGATCAATGGTTGCACCTGAATTTAATTCTGTGTTCACTTAGGCATGCATGTGAACACAGCAACTTAGATTTCTAACTCGCGTACATGGTACACTGTATAAACTGTCGTTGAAAACAATACAAAAACTTTTCTCCAAATCTTCAGATGATACATAAAAGCTTCATTTATTGGTGATGGTGTGTAATTTATTTTTGTTGGTAAACAAGTTTTGACTATCGAACTTTGAATCTAACGTAGTAATTAATTTAACACTAAAAGAGTTCTGAAAATCGAATGCTACCATGAGTTTCAATCATAATACGGTAAGTGGATCTTTTTCACAATTACATGTATTTTATATTTAAATAACACAAACAGGGTTATCGTCTTATTATTTTTATACCCGCTTATAATGATAGCTAGAAATGTATGTATGTATTGTCAGCAGTCAGCCTAGACAATCGCCACACTTGATCACATTTTCACCTCAAGGCGCTAAATGAAAGTGACAAGGGAAGATTAGCCCAATTCTGAAGATGTTAATGATAGATACTAATAAGCAATAAAATGAAGTTAATTAATCCATATTTCGGCAGAACTTACTCAATTTCCTACACTGTTTACCTGTGTAATTGAGTAAACAAAGAAAATCTACCATTCAAAATTATGTAAGCGTACACCTCAAGTAATTAAAGAGATAGTGCAGCTGAAAAACATGTGACTGTGTTTAAATTCAGATTTACCCATTGTATCGTTAGGAAATAAGAAATAAGGTTGATTGTGACAGTTGAAGTACATAAAAATCCCTTTCACATACCTAATTAATGAAATCTCATGAATTCTGATTGAAAGTAATTGATGGGTACCTGATCGCGAAACAAAACCAATCGAAACCAAAAATCGAAACGAAATGAAACTTACAAAACGGATTAAACAAAACTAAAAATAGATATTATGACTACATTAAAGTGAAAATAGATTCACTGAAATAAAAATTTAAACCATAAATATAACAGCCTGTATGTTTCAGATTGCTATAAGTTGTAAATTCTTAAGCGGCTTACCCCGTATTTGCAAAAATTTAATAAAATAATGTAAATCACTGATGTACATTAATTCTAATATATCTTTATTCATAAAAGGGATTAAGTCAGATGTTGGTTTTGTTTCGTTTTTTTTGTTTCGATTGGTTTTAATTTAATTGGTTTCATTTTGTTTGGTTACTTTTAATTTCATTTTCATTTCGCACTTTACAGGTACCTGTAATTGACATGTGCTGAAAACTACAAGATCTTCATCCGACTATGGTCATCATGGAATACAAGGTAAAAGGGACTCTCTAAATGGGACACGTACATTTTAAGAATTTATAAATGATTTACCAATTTCAGTTCATTTCAAAATGAACAGAAATAAATATGTCAAATAACCCCTCAAGGGACCTCACTTACAAAAATGAATATAGGTTGTAGCAACTCCTATGATAGACACGCAAAATTCATCCTTACAAAATAATAATTCTGGTTATTTCAAAGACATTTAAACAATTATTATCTGGGTGAAGTAGAAAAGATTTCTATCAACAAACCTGTCCAGGAGAATCTTCTCAAGCCCTGCATGCATTTTGTTTATAGTAAATGGGCAAGCCATGCGTAATGGTATAGAAGACTGAACCACCTAACACGTTGCAATTAATGTATATATATATTTATGGGTTATAAAAAAATTTTAATCTCAATGAAACAATTTGATTTCATGGAGAAATTTGTAATTTTCTGAAAGTTTATACATTTATGAGTAGTAAAAAATACCAAACCTGATCGGAAAATTTTTTCAAGTCAATTTTTTTACTAATAATGCGCCATACTGTCAATTTAAAAGGGACTGAAGATATTGTTTTATAACTTTGATGGATTGAATTTCATTAGCGCTCTATTAATTTTAGCGCTTAGAGGCAGTTGTGCCACAGGCGCTAAAATTTGTAGTGCGCCATATTTTCTTATTTTATATTATCTGATTTTGAACCTGACGTGACTTACAATAAATAAACGCCATCATAGAAATCATACATAGAAAAATTAGGTTATATAACAGCAATTTTTAAAATTAGCTAAAATAACATTACATCCATTAATTTGCATGTAAATTGTTTCTAAAGAGAAGCGCGACCTTAATACATACCAGACACTGTCGTTCGGGTCTCATTCGTTACTCTCTCGGGAATGTTCTCAATTTCAGACGAAGCCTGCAAAACATTATTATTCATGTCTATGTACAATAGATCAATAAAATAATTGAAGAGAAATAGTCACTTTAAAAACTGCATAGTTATTTAAAATAAAAAAACCCACAGAGACTGTATACCTGAATGATTATGGCTGACAAGTTTTGATTTTCAACAGATGATATGGAGGACAACGGACCGCTGATATCTGGGAACTACAAAGATAAATAGATCAATCAATTTCAAAAACATGTATTACAGATATCAGAAAAAGATCAAAACACATATCACCAATATAAATGAATGTACTGGCAAGGTCAAACTCTGGAAACTACAATTTTTACCATGTCACACATATTATGTAAAAAGTATTGAATAAATAATTTTTCTTTTAAAAAATGTAAAATTTGTAGTATATAAATATATAAATACATGTATTAAAATTGAAAATGAACAGCCACTTTATAAGAAAAAAAAACCAGCCACTTTATAAGAAATTTTTTTTTTTCAAATGGAAGACATTTTTGTTTGAAAATCTATCGCTAAATTATGAAGAATATTTCGTTTAATGTTTTATATTAACATCCACCAAGTATGATTCCCTCTATTTCTTACGGAAATTGATTATACATTCATAGCTCCTAAATTTCTACATGGCCCGTTTATTGATTGGGTGAAACCTTCATTGATCTAGGAAATATCACAGACTGCAAGACATAATCATGCTGATGTCAGACTCAAATTCTTATAGAAGACGATTTGGCCGTTTCTTTTATCTAACAGTATGATGTACATTTACAATAATTTAGTTAATTTTTCTAACTTAACAATCAATTTATAAATTTATTAAAAGAAAGACATAAATATAAACCAAAAAATGCTTTTTTTTGCTGATTCATGCAGGTTATGACTTCAAGGTAACAATCATTGCATGAAAATTTTTTTTACATAACCTGCATGAATCACCAAAGAAAGCATTTTATTGTGTTTCAAATATTCAACCTAGCATGAATCACCAACGAAAGCATTTTATTGTTTTTAAAATATTCAACCTAGCATGAATCACCAAAGAAAGCATTTTATTGTTTTTAAAATATTCAACCTAGCTGTTAAAATGATCAACAATCAGTTGGTACTTACATCATTTGTATTAAATCCCATGGCTACTCCATTGGTATCGGGGCAGTTTGGGGTACTAGGACAATTAGCATCTGTTTTTGCATTTTCTATGTCAGCTTTTAGAGTAGTAAGATTAGAGCTCAATATATCAGCCTTCACCTTCACATCTCCCAAGGTCGTATTCAAGGTCATCAGAGCTGCTGCTATCTGTGTAACTTCTGTCAAGAGAAGAGTTTCATAAAACTTATGGTATTTATCTACACTGTGCCTCATAATGAGATTTACAGATACCGAACAACGAAATCACTCTTTCATCGGCTATAACTATTTACTTGTGACCAGATATAACTATTTACTTGTGACCAGATATAACTATTTACTTGTGACCAGATATAACTATTTACTTGTGACCAGATTGCTGGCAGAGGATATGGCTGTGTCCAAATTGCCTTGTGTCTTCAGAGTTGTTCTGATAGGAATACCCAAAACATAGCCTAGATCTATAAAACAAATCATCAATGAAATCAAACATAGCTCAGAGCAGAAATATCATCTACATGATACACAAACATTTAAAACCTTACCAAACACTGTAAAAATTAAAACTTATTTTAAATTAACAGGTTTAGTGCATTTATTCACAGGTTCTATTAATAAAAGAGCTAATACAGAAAATTCAAAATGTAAAAAACACTTGTTTAAAAATACTTCTGAAATTATTTTTCACTGCAGGCTTATATATATATATATATTACCAGTATGCATATACAAAGAGACATTGAATTCATGAATTACATTGCTTACATCTTTTGATATTTGGAAGTTTGACACTTAAAAAAAAATAAAGTTACAGTAATGTTACACAAATAAAGAATATTTATTAATCCCTTATTTGATCAGTAATTCTAAGAATAACAGGTGCATAACTGTAGAATTTGGTGTGCCCTTATATTTAGTTCATAACTTTGTTTAAAAGTTATCCACTTATTCCACCATTGATCAGCCTATTGTTTACAGAAACAAAAAAGATGAATGGTGATAACAAAACAGAAGTGACGCAATAACCAGTCTTATACAGGGTTCTCCTTAATATCACAAGTAGCAGGGGAATTAGAGTAAAGTAGGAGGCACCATATGTGAGCGCCGAAGGCGCGAGCCTGCTAGGGGGGTCCGGGGGCATGCCCCCCTGGAAAATTTTTGAAAATAAGAAGCCATTTGAAGCAATTTCCTGCATTCCAGACTCAAAAATGTAGCATACAGATGAATAAAAAAAGAACGAAGTGTTTAAGAAGTGACCATTCACTAACTCAATTTATCGAGAATGCATGCATGAACGTTTTTTTTAGGACAAATAGAATGTTGGAACATGTTCTTTCTTTTCCTGTGCATGTTTCTGTTACTCCTCAGGTGAAGATCTGTTTCAACCATACACAATTAGGAACCAAAAAGTTCAATAAAATCTTGCTTCAGTCTTCCAAAACCTTTATTCGTTTTTGATTTAATTGATCTTTTATCAAATGTTTCGGCAACATGGACGAGTTCGGTTGTCGGATAGTGAAGTTATATTAATTCTTAATTATTTGTTTCCGGAGACAAAATGGATTACAACTGGTGATCTTATGTGTTTTTCTGTTCTTTGCAATATTAACAATCACTTAAAAGTGTATTCAATGTACATTGACAAAAAAAGTAAAAGAGGACACTCGCCATCTTGTATTTATAGGAGGTCCTCGGTTCAAGCTACAGTGTATGTGTTAAACAAGTTTTCCAATTTCTCCAACGTTTTTAGACGAGATCTAGATTGAAAAATGATCAAATAACTTATCCCTTTCGTCAGACTAAATCTGTGTGCCGCATAATAATCACATAGTGTCGAAATGTACAAGATACTCGATCGCAAAACTTATCGAAAGCTTTGAGTGATGTAAATTCTTGATATTCCGAAAGCGTATGATAAGTCAAGAGAGAGCAAAAAACCCGCGAAAAGACTCGTCTTATGCTTTCGGATCTCTTCGATGTGTTTATTGGTTATGCAGCACAGGATCGGGATCGATGTACTTAATTAAGTAACACTACAACAGAAGGAATCTGTCACCATTCTGTGGAATATCGTTTATGTACTTAATTCTTTATGAAAGAAAATTTTAAGTGGTAAAAACTTTTTTTCAGTTACAATTATAGTAGGCGGCGAATTTGCTACAAGTAGGGGGCGAGAAATCGCCGGGTGCCGGCTCTTAAGGAGAACCCTGCTTATATGCAGGATAAACAACGTACGGTCAATAAGGCATAATTCACATGAATTTTTAAACACCACAGACTAATAAATTATGTCAACAATTACAACGAGAAGACATAAATCCTCTTATATTCACATGAATGCTTAATTCCTTGTTTCTATGTAGTGGTATACATGTATTAATATTGCTATGAGATGAGGAGGCAGATGTATACCAGTAACATCACAGTTAACAAGTACATGACTCATGATCTCAAGATCTTTACTTGCATTAAGTACTTATAATAAATTCACATTTGCTACCTATTGCACTATATTAACATTAAAAAATCTTGCTAATACATATTACAAAAGCAATTAATATCTGCAAAGCATGCACCCAAGTAAATCTAAAATATTTAGGTCATACTGGATAAATGTGGTAGGTGTATACATAGTTTACAAATAATATGTAATAATTAATAAAAGGCCACTTACTATCCAGATCTCTTGTTATTACGGATGTTGTAAAATTAAAGTTGGTATTCATTATATACTTAGTTTCCTAAAAAAGAATAAGAAGAATGAAAAATTGAAGCCAACTCGAAACATGAGGAATTCAATAGAAAAATGTGTCAGCTCAGCTGTCAATACAAACTGCTGTAAGTCGTTTTAATTCCTTGGTGTTAAAATTTCACAATTTCTCAAAAAGTACCAATCACAATGGTTTTAATTTCATGCTGCAGGAAAATTAACTGATCAAAGTATAAGCATTGAAATGGGTTTAATTTCACCAAAAAAGATAAATCATGATTATTGATTATAATTAAAACCATCATGATTATTTGCCAATCTACAGTATGTTTAACTAAATGCATATCAATATTTTGTGTCTTTTTCTGCAACACAAACTGCTTTAAAACGTTTCTAGAACACAGAGACAGAGATGCTTTACAAATATTTATAACTTTTAATTTAAAAATAGATGTTGAAGGTGTTGTGCTGTCTGTATGGAGAACCAACCTTGACAACATTTGAAGTGTAGGTGGTCAGATCATCCATGTTGGAGATGACAACGTCGTCAAATTTGTTCAGTGCTGTAGACATCTGGTCATTAGACAGGTACACACATATCATTCCAGCGCTACAAAACAGAGAATTCAAAATTCACTCTGTCATAATCAGCATTTGTAACAAACATGACATAGTTATATTACAAAAAGGTACTGTTGAAGTGTTGGGTCTATGAACTGTGGAGAGAACCCATAGGTATCCAAGAGTTTTTAAAGTATCAACAGCTATTGCAGTTCAGACTCAATAGTATATTAAATCAATATCTCATTGATTTAATTACCTTTAATATAACCTGTATATATGTACCACATCCACTAGTACAATGTATCCAAACTTGTTTATATTCCTGAACAAATCCCTATAATTCATGAATTAATACCTTATTGACTTGCCACTACTACAGGATTGCATGTACCAGACACACTACAAAGGATTGCATGTACTAGACACACTACAAAGGATTGCATGTACTAGACACACTACAAAGGATTGCATGTAACACACACACTACAAAGGATTGCATGTACCAGACACACTACAAAGGATTGCATGTAACAGACCTACTTCTAGGATTGCATGTACAGACCTACTTATAGGATTGCATATACCAGACCTACTTATAGGATTGCATGTACCAGACACACTACAAAGGATTGCATGTACCAGACACACTACAAAGGATTGCATGTACTAGACACACTACAAAGGATTGCATGTAACAGACACACTACAAAGGATTGCATGTACCAGACACACTACAAAGGATTGCATGTAACAGACCTACTTCTAGGATTGCATGTACAGACCTACTTATAGGATTGCATATACCAGACCTACTTATAGGATTGCATATACCAGACACACTACAAAGGATTGCATGTACCAGACACACTACAAAGGATTGCATGTACCAGACACACTACAAAGGATTGCATGTACTAGACACACTACAAAGGATTGCATGTACCAGACACACTACAAAGGATTGCATGTAACAGACCTACTTCTAGGATTGCATGTACAGACCTACTTATAGGATTGCATATACCAGACCTACTTATAGGATTGCATGTACCAGACCTACTTATAGGATTGCATATACAGTTAAATATCGGTATCTCGAACTTGGGGGGACCTCAACAAAACTTCGAGATATCCAGGGGTTCGAGATATCCGAAGTGGCTTTCCAATTCTAATTCCGTGATGTTCTTATATCAACACGTGTATTAGTACCAGTATATACTGAACTTTTCTATTACTCATAAACGAATAATCAACCATTTGATTAAATATTTTTAGTTTGTGTGTTTTTATTTGTGAAATATAATCAATATTTGTAAAAGCAATCAAATTATAAAATCAATATTCTGTAAATAATACGACTTCACATCCTCTTAACTATCGACGTTCAGAACTTGGAAGAAGCACTTGCAATGTAACGTTTGAAATTTATCACATAGGAAACGAAAAATACGGATTTAAAAATTAAAAAAAAAAACCCACCAGTAATCAAGAATTAGAATTCATACATTTTTATTTCATTTTTGTTTCTGAACTAACGTATCTTATATTAACTCATTACGCTCACAGCTTTAGTACTCATATCGGAAACAACCCGTGTACGATGAACCGGAAGTCACTTTACACCCTGCGTGTTCAATACATGGACTGGTTCTGTTAAATTTAAATAAGTTTTCTTTTGAATCTTCGTATTCCAATCATGATTCATTTTTATTGGAGCGTGCATGAAAAAAAAAATAATAAACTCGATTCCGTAATTAATCGTTTTTATAAAAGTGGCAGTTATCAATGCTAGATCGATTCTCCGTACACAGTGTGTTTTATTAAACACATTATCGGTAATCGTGGCTGTGTTTTGATTTGAATTTTATAAAAAGGTACTAAATGTAAAAACACCCAAGCTACCATCCTAATTAACTTACATCGTGCAGTTTGATATACATACCACTAGTTTTGAAAGGTGTGAAAATTGCCACAGGCAGAAATGTGTGAAGTAATGACACCAATTATGTTCAACTGACCGGGAAAATGGCTCCACTTCGAGATAAACCAGGTAAAATTAGGGCTTCGGCCTTTTCAAACACTTCGACATAAGCGGGGTATTCAAGATTACCGTATTCGAGATATCAGGAGTTTTTTAAATCATTTATATAGAGAAAACGGCCGGGACCGTCGGAAGACTTCGACATAAGCGGGGTATTCGAGATATCCCATGTTCGAGATACCGATATTTACCTGTACAAGACACACTACAAAGGATTGCATGTACCAGACCTACTTATAGGATTGCATATACCAGACACACTACAAAGGATTGCATGTACCAGACCTACTTATAGGATTGCATGTACCAGACCTACTTATAGGATTGCATGTACCAGACACACTACAAAGGATTGCATGTACCAGACCTACTTATAGGATTGCATGTACCAGACACACTACAAAGGATTGCATGTACCAGACCTACTTATAGGATTGCATGTACCAGACCCACTTATAGGATTGCAAATACCAGACTTATTTATAGAATTGTATGTACCAGACCCACTTATAGGATTGCAAATACCAGACTTACTTATAGGATTGTATGTACCAGACCCACTTATAGGATTGCAAGTACCAGACTTACTTATAGGATTGTATTACCAGACCCACTTATAGGATTGCATGTACCAGACCAACTTATAGGATTTCATGTACCAGACCCACTTATAGGATTGCATGTACCAGACCTACTAATAGGATTGCATGTACCAGACCAACTTATAGGATTGCAAGTACCAGACTTACTTATAGGATTGTATGTACCAGACCCACTTATAGGATTGCATGTACCAGACCTACTAATAGGATTGCATGTACCAGACCAACTTATAGGATTGCATGTACCAGACCTACTAATAGGATTGCATGTACCAAACCAACTTATAGGATTGCATTTACCAGACCAACTTATAGGATTGCAAGTACCAGACCCACTTACATGATTGCATGTACCAGACCCACTTTTAGGATTGCATTTACCAGATCTACTAATAGGATTACAGGTATCAGACCTATTTATAGGATTGCATGTATCAGACCTACTTATAGGACTGCATGTATCAGACCAACTTATAGAATTGTATTTACTAGATCCACTACTAAAATGTAAAAGTAACTCATTCATTTGCCACTAGTATTTTTCCTGCATCTAACCTTACAGTACAATGTATCAGTTATTACTGCTACAGGGTCATGTCCACTGCAGTATGCCCACTAGTTGTATTATGCACCAGAACCACTAAATAAATACTTGGTTATGTTACAGTTTATTATAGAGTGACTTTATCAGTATCTCAAACACAAATCGACCACTCTACCACTGAGCCCTTTACCAGACCAAAGAACCTCCGTACTCACATGACGGTACAAATTACTGATGACATCAGTACCACTTCCTGTTTAAGACGCTCCACTCAGAAATAATTACCTTAATTGTCAATTCTCCATTTTTAATCAATAGAAAGGTATTGATTCTGTCAACATTTTTCAGGGAATGAGAGAACAAAATGATTTCTTTTTACACCTGAATGCCTTACCTGTCTATACCTGATTGAACTAACATCAATTATTTATAGTCAATTCCAAGCATGTTTTTTATCTTAAGATTCTGTTTTATACTTAAGCAACATCACACAAGTACATGAGTATACTTCATTTTAGAACAACAAAATAAATATATACTGCTGACCAAGTTGAATAAAATCCTAGTCTTTTTAAGAACAATCATTGGTGTATCATTGTTATAACCTGAGCTATTTGGTCCTGCTGCACTGTATATTAGTGGTCACGACATTTGACATGTTTGAAAGAAATTTCAGGAAAATTTGGTTTTGCTTCAAGTAATACAGAGTATAATTCATTTTTTTTAATGTCACAACTGGAATCAAAATATAGTCTGGATTATCCTGATTAAACAGATCTTGACTAAATCTATTTATAAACCTTAATTGAAGTAATTTAAAAAATTAAGAAAAGTATTTCAAATATAAATTTTGTTTTGATTTTAATGTTGTCCTTGTCTATATTAAATGTTCTAGATCTGTATCAGTACTAAAAGCTCAGAAGGCAAAAGAAGAAAACACTGAAACAAAAGTTGACTTTCTAAGGTATTAACATAATTAACTAACTTGTATGTACTTTAACTGAAGGTTACTAATTTATCACACTTCCACGAAATAATGCTTTCCAAGCTTATAACAAAGAAAATAGCATTTACTAAAACATGTTGAATTATAGTGAAAATCAATTTTTTTTCAACTGCCCGAAATTCTCTTGATCTCTGTCACACAGAATGATATCGCATAATCTAAAAGTTTTGTACAGGTTAACCTCACAACCAATTAGTCGTACAGACAGTAAAGCCATAAACAATTTTTGTTTAAGTTATACAGTATATTGATGTTGCTTACTTGAAAATTCGATCTTTTTTTAATGGTTTTACAGCTGTTACTAAAATTGTAAATTTTATAATATTTTTTCAAGTGTTTGTAGTTTGTAATATCAACATTGTATGTAACAAGTTTGTCCCCCATCCTTATTTGGAGCACCTTTAATGATTTTGTTGTGTACACAGGGCTATATACACAAACGTCAGTAAACTCTTGTACATGTACTTGAATTATTTAAAGCACAACAAGCTCTTCCTTTATCGCTGATTATCTATCTAGGTTATTACATGCATGCCATGAGTTTAAATGAATCTGAATAATCAGCTCAATCAACAAGGTGTCCTTTTTTTCTATGATGAGGTATTGCATTACAGATGAACTTGTGAGCAGACAGCATTTTATACACAATCTAAAATATCTGCATGAATTTATTACATCCTAATGGAATTCAACAAAAAAAAAGGGGGGGAAATGATTGATACTGGTACACACTTCAGATGAATTATCTGACTGAATTCAACGTTCCCTTGACAACCTTGTCAACACACTTTAATAGAACATTCAGGGCAACAATTAACATCAATGTACTTGTTGCAATGCATGTTATGTTAGACAGTAAGGAATGTGGCTATTGTAACTGTCCTTTACATTTTCACCTACCCTGTGAATGCTGTCAGTACAAAGAGCCGGATGATGACAAAACTACACCTACCCTGTGAATGCTATCAGGACAAACAGAATGATGGCAAATGTTCTTCTTTTGCAGTCAGCCTTCACATCTTCATGGTGTTGCATCATTTTCCCTCCACAGTTGCTACAGCAACATCGGCAGCAACAGAAGCAGAGTCCAATCAGAGGGAAGATGAACATAAAGAGGAAGCCGATGACGATACAGGCTCCGTATCCTCCAAACTGCTGCAGATACTGAAACAGATATCAAAAGATGTCATACTGAAACAGATATCAAAAGATGTCATACTGAAACAGATATCAAAAGATGTCATACTGAAACAGATTTCAGCTAGAATATGTTATCTTTAAATAAATATCAGAATACATAAAGAAAAAGACATCATATATGTCATTTTGTAGCAAATATCAGTATAACATACTTAAACATATACAGTGTATATCAAAATACCCCAGTACTGAACTGATATCAAAGTACATTATATTGAAACATAATATGCCCAAGTAATAACATGTCCATGCAGGCTGCAACGAGTACTACATTGGCGAAACAAGCAATCCACTTCAGACCTGTGTGCGTGTGCATAAACAACATATAAACACCCCGGAATATCGACAGAAACCGTTAAGTGAGTATTTGGAGATTTGCGGCAATAAACAATTTAACATAATTTATTTCTGTTCAAAGACGAGAAAAAGAAAAAACATTTTATCCGTATTTTTAAACCCTAATTGAAGTCTGTCTGTAATAATCATGTATAGAATTGTATATTATCTACTATGTTGCATATTAGTTTTTTTCTGCTAAATCTAACTATGACGTCATAATTATAGACATTGCCATTCAATGTTGAAGTTTTTTGACATCATGTTACTATATTACCATTATATAGCTTCTGAGGATTTTAAAATGAAAGCGCTAAAGCTATATTGAATGTTTTGAATGTTTTCCGTGGGTTTTTTTAAAAAAATGTTCTTTTGTAATTTTTATCTCAATATCTTTAATTCACACACACACACACACACACACACACACACACACACACACACACACACACACACACACACATATATATATATATATATATATATATATATATATATATATATATATAAATTGAAGCTAAATATGAAACCCCTTTTATTTTTGAAACTCCTTGAGATATAGTTGCTTTATAACTATAAAAATTATTGATTACCTCCCCTTAAAAAAGGATTCATTTGACCTTTTTATTTACTTAATTTAGACCCCTTTTCCCAATTGGAATATTTTGTGCTTATTTGATTGAATTTGTCCTGGTTGTTGTAGAGAATAAGCCAAAAATTAAAGAGTTTATATAGAAATGGACAGACAGACAAACAGATGGATAGCAGGTGATTAGGAAAACTCTCTGGAACCTTAGGTTCAAGTACGCTAAAAACAGAATAAACTTATAGTGACACATCTAATTCCATAGTACCTCTTTGATTGCAGTAACTCCATTGGCTAAAGTGGGTGAATGAGAATTTTTTTACTTCATTTACCTATATGCACATATTCTTGTTTTTCTAAGTATACGATACATGTCTTTGTGAATGTGAAACCAACCAGTAAATCAATAATCAAATATATGTGAAATATGCTTGAATGAAATCCAATAGCACAATGATAAATCTTGCAATTTGAAACTCCCTTCAAAATTGATTTAATCTAAAGTTCTTGAATGTGTTGATTAATTGTTTTAAACAAAACTAGTCTAGCTCCTATGTGGGTAAAAAAATTACATTCTACAGCAAGACTTGATCCAAAAATATGCTAAATAAATGTGCTATATATATTGAATGGATTGATTACTATAAATGACTAGCATTAAACAACATGAACAAGGAAGCTAAAAATTGTAAACTTAGGACGGCCAGCCAGGAATCAATGAGAAACCAAATGTGATAAATGTCAAGAACTCAAGTTCTAAGTCATTAAATATGACTGTATGTTTATATTGTAAAAGATTGGTAACTTCTTATTGACAAGGGTGTATAAAAAAAAATGAAATACTTTAATTAAGATCATATCAAAAAAATAGTGTTTTATCTCTTTTCTATTTCAGCATTTAACTGTGGGTCATTATGTTAAGGGAAAAGAGTATGCATTGATCCTCTGAAAATTATAAAAGCCAGTCTTTATTCATAATTCATAGCAAATCCATGAAATTATGTTCTTAATAACTCCCCATGAAGCTATGAAAAATTTAACAAAAAATGTTTTGAATCTACAGTATATACATATATATACATGAAATCAATTATGTATTAGTTTTGCTTCCACAAAGAAACTCTAAAAAGCTATAATGACTAATAAAAGTTCTATAAATCATGATATTTGTGTCATTTCACACGTAAAATAAAAATTCCTGGCATAAAAATTGCATGAAGCTCATATTGATTCAAGACTCAAGTGACTCACTCAACATCAATTTTCCAAGTTATAAAACAGTAATTGATATATTGTAAACCAGGTACCTTACTCTAAAGCTAGGCAAAAGTCTTAAATTGTATTTAAAGAGTCTAATAACACATAAATCAAGATTTACATCTTTAATCCTATTAACATGACTAATGTTCTATGATATCATCAAATGTGATAATCTGCATCGCAGTAATAGTTCCCTGTAGATGTTTATAGAACACATTAAGTCTTCCTGTTCTTAGTATGCTACTTTAACAATGTATTATAGTGCAGAGAAGTACTCTATTAATGCCTCAATGGGATAAACACCACTCTATAATACCCTTAAGAATACTTACTTTCATGTAGTTTGCAGTCAGGTCAGGGAAAAGAGTCCCATTAATTGCTTTCTCCATCAAATCTGCAAAATAAAACAATTGCATTCGTTATGCTGCATTTATAACATATTCAAAGGTAGACTTTGAGGTGGTATAGTACACCTGTCGATATTAATGTGGATAAAACTACCTCTACATTATAGTCAAAATACTTTCACAGGTTTAGAATTTTAAAATTTTACAATATTTGTCTTATTTGATAAAAGCCCCTGCAGGGTTCGAATTCATGACTTACAGATTCATCAGTCAGGGGTGTGACTGAAATCCATCATATTAAAAAATGATGATTTCTTATCATAAAACTGATTTTAAGTAATGACTAAAATTTATCATTTTTTGAAAAATGATGTAAAACAGTATAACAACTATTTGGAGTTTATTTAAAATATGGAGTGACCTCTGAAAATAAATATGACTGTATTCCATCATTTTTTATCAATTTTGTAAGTCTGGGCACATTTAATTATCTGTTTGTTTTACAGGGCGCACTAATTTATTTTGGTTTCAGTTGTTTGTCAAGCTGTTTCTCTACACATGAGACCATATAGCAGAATACTGTACTATATCTCATTAATGAAGTAAATGGGTTGGAAGAATTGAATTGGGAATGGAATTATGACGAAAACAAGTCATATTTACAAAATTAATAAATTAAGATATGTACATTATGTAGTTAGTAGAAATGACAGCAATCAGTTATTTTTCAATATGATGGATTTCAGTCACACCCCTGATTGTTCATAGTTAAAGCTCCTACCCATTAATTGTGCTAAGCTGTAACATGTGTAAGGTAAGTATGTTAATGTCTAATACCCAACTAAGTTTTCATTTTTTATTCTCTTTTCAGTATCTTTATAGATATATCTGCAGATTAAGCATTTTTAATTTTCCAAGAATTTTTGGGGTTTTCTACAATAATTAAATTCACAGCAACGACACAATGGTGATTTAGTAATCATATTAATAACTTAAAATATTTAAGAGAAATCAAAATCTGAAGAGCGCGATATTTTGAAAGCTGTAACTTCACATTTGTACTGTAAACATATATGGCATTAAGCTGTATGTTCTATTTAGGCCATCTTAAAAAATATCCTTGTTGTTTCCCCTAGCTATTATTTGACCCTATATTACCATTTGGGTTAGAAGTTCATAGATACATATACAAACTAATGACCAATTTGAGGAACACTCTTTTCATGGTAAATTATTTCTATTTTCAAAATGAAATGTAAATAAGGAATATATATTTTTAAAGGCAGAGTCTATCATCATTTCTGAAACACCCATGGAATAAAATAAGCCCCCCCCCAAAAAAAAAATAATCATACATTGTTATACTAGCTATGTTGGATAGTGAAATAACTGAAATTCCAGAAAACAAATCTTTCAAGGACTCGCCAGAGCTTCAGAACTATACAGTGAATCTTTATTGTCTTCTCTGTAGAATTTCAAATTTCAATGGTCCACTTGTAATAATTATGTCAGATTTTATAAGCATTATATGAGTTATGACTGTTTCATCAGATAGCTTATAATTCTGGTGTTTAATATGTATGTATTTATAATTTATAATATTTATGCATACAACTAATAAATTTGGTAATCTGATCATGCATATACCAAGATTTTCGAGATACTCACCCCATGGAACTCCAAGAGGAAACACCGCCCCGTTAATAAACGACTTGGCAAAATTGTTGAGGGGTGCCATCCCTGAGGCATCATATTTGATATCCCCAGCACTGTAAGAATCAAAGCTAGGCAGTGGAGCCCATTTGATAGAACTGTTAGCATTGGCTGTGTTACCCCCGGAATCTGTGAGGGTTTCTGGAGTTAATACTGGATCATCACAGTATCCCCAATTAATCCAAGCCAACAGGATGACTATTCCTGTCCAATGTCTGACCACTCTCTCCATGGTTAATTCACTAAATCCAATGTCTATATAGCCTTCACGATGTCACATGTTTCATCACAATATTTCTAATTAGGTACTCTTAGAAATGATCACAGATGCCTTGATTTACCTGAAAATAACAAAAACAAAAAAATCAATACCCAGGTAGGAGCTCTGCATCCTCCTCTCCTCACAGAGTCTGGTATAGGCACCTTAATTTGAAATCAATCAGACAGCACTTGGAAACACAGTCAACAAGTGCCGGGGAAGTCCCTGTGTATGCATTTTCTGAATCACATTGACTGAAACTAGAACTTTCACCAGACGTTTATCACATAGAGAACATCAACTGATTGGTACTTTAAGGTCTTTCGATTGTCGCATGACGTCATTGTGAGCATTCCGGAATATTTTACCGTTATCGGTTATAATATTAGTGTTATGTGATGCATGGTTTTGCCAATATTTCTTGATTTATACTAGTGTTTAACACTTTTTAAGCTATGTAAAGTGATATGACACTAATGTTTAACAATTTATAGAGAGTAGTATGAGTTGAAATCGCTGAATTCAATGAAAAACTGATAAAACCGTACATAGGCAAACTTGACAGAGACTACAATTCATATTTTTTTACCTGGCAAGGTAAACATTTCTTTGCAGATTTCGATAGGATATATAATGAATTACAAATGTACCAATTTTCAATGAGTTTGAACCATTATTTCAAAAGTTATAGACTGTTTATGTTGCTAAACTGTACTTATTCATGGTTGGAAAATTGTATTAAAATATACTGTAAATGTGACAGCTTTCATACTGGGAAGTTTAAATGGCCTTAAAATGTTAAAATACATAAAATAAAGGATTGTGATTAATTTCTTTTAAAAAATTGCTTTATTATATAGAAATCAGTAAAACAAAATGTGATGTTGGAATGGAGAGCAGTCGTCGCTATAATTGCCATAATAGTGTACCTGTGTTAGCTCCTACAGCATGAACAAAATATTTGCAACATACCAATATTTAAGTTCAATTTGAATGTTAACATATTAATCTTCAAAATTAAACAAAAATTACACGGATTAAACCATAAAAACATCGAGGGTGGAGAAACCTTAAAGCAATATGAGCTGCAATTTTCATAGTGAAATTTTTTTTACGAAAATGTTATTTTCTACTAAAATGACAAAAAATGTAATGGTTTTTAAATTTCTGTTCGCCATATTTTTATAGAAAAAGCTGTTAAGAAGCCTTAATTGGAGCAAAATTGAATTATTGTCATCCTGAACAAAAATTGATCTGCTATATATATTCCTTAGAAGAGAAATCTTTCTTCTGACAAAAATTAATGATTAATTTTTTCAAATCTTATTTATCATAAAAGTCAAAGTTACATGCAACCTTATCATACTTGCAGGTTTTTGCAGCAAAATAAAATTCTAAAAAATACAGCTTATATTGCTTTAACCATTGTTCTCAAAATCTCTCCATGTGTAGATTAAATCCTATATTCATATACTTGTAGTGGGTACTGCACATTAGATCGGAGTCTTTTGATACGAACTGAATGTAGGTAAAGTAGAAGGTGTGAATATGGGAAGATGCAATTCTTTCCCAGGCCATATAACACTAATTCTTGCATCAAAGAAGGCCTTCACCTGTGTATTGAATCTTATGTAAAGGAAAACAAAACATATTTACATTTAAAGTAACTGCACTGTTGATGTGTCAAATTCTGTTATTCATTGTCATGCATAAGAAATATTCAATTTAAAATTGAATCAGTCATCTGATATTGTGTAACCTCAAGGTCTTGAACTTGAATCCATTTAATGAATAATGCATTAAATTAACACTTCATTATTGTAATCTTTATTATATTGAGTAAATAAGGCAGGTATAAAAAGATACAGGTGTTGCTGCATGTGTAAACTTGCATGCAGCTGGAAGACTTCAGAATTTCCACAAATTGACATTCGGTGTTATATAATACATGTGTTACCAAGATTCCTAGAAAGTTAAAGTTTAATATAAAGCATGGGTTTTTTCTCTTTTTTTGGTTTTTTTTTTTTTTTGGTGGGGGGTCAGTGGATTAAAAAGGCCCCGAGAGAGGAATGATATCCAGAGACAGGGGCACTTATTTGAAGTTATTCTAAACTTTTATTGATCACATTATATAGTGAATGGAAATTGAGAGAATATCATCATGATCATAATTTAGTTATCTGCAATAATCATACATATGAATTAAATCATTCAAAATCAACCCAAAAATTCATTTTAGAAAAAAAAATTTGTTTAGAGTGATACATCTAGTGTGTAACAATCAATTTTTTTTTAGATTACTTTAAATGCAATTGCATAAATTGCTCTATTCTTAAATTTAAAATTGATTATCAACATTTTTAATTATCTATCATTGGTACAAATTGGGGGAATTTTTTTTTTAAATTGAACAAACCAAGTACCATTACTGTATATTTTCCTAATAAAATTTAATCTTAGGTTTATTCATCTTTCCTGCTTTCTTGGCTATAAATCCAGGCAAACTCAAACTCCTATTATCTTATTGCTTTCCATTTATAGCTATGTTTTGGTGGATTAAAATGATGGTTTATAAATCACCTTTTTTTTTTTATACAAATGCACAGTAGAATAGCAATAACGTTCTATTCTGTATGAACTTTTTAATGACTTCACAATTAATAATGATTACCGCACGTGCTTTTCATTTGAATGTTGTATTATTCTAAATATAAAAATAAACACGGTTATGTTAATAATTCAGAACGAGTTGCTGAGTTTCTCAAAAGTAAATATAAGTAATAAACAGCAATGTTAAAAAGTTCACCGGGATATGAAATTGGTTGCATTGGTACGTGATCAAATCTTTTAAGAAGCCCTTTGGGCTACACAGGATTTGATCACATGACCAACCAAGTTTATATCCTGATAAACTTTTAAACTGGTCGTTTCTTTAAAAATCAAAACACAATAGCATGTTTGTGTGCTCTGTACACTTCGGGGTTATTATACCCTGTCCAAAGTTTCTGCTTCCTCAACTTTTTGCATAATAGTTCATTAAATCATAAATATACCTTTGACCCCCATGCAGCTAGAATGAAAAAAGTCCAGTTTTCCTGCCTTAATTGAGTAATTGATGGGTATGAATTATGTTATTTTCTTAAGATAATGGATTAAAATGGACTTAATTTACATAATATTAAGCCATTGTTTTGTGTATTTGAGAAAATATTTCTAGTAATTAATTTCACAGGTGTTTCGTAATTTCTTTTAAAAAGTAAAACATACTTTGACTGTCTTGTAAGTATCCCGTGTATATATACATATTTTGACTGTCTTGTAAGTCTTCCCGTGTATATATACATACTTTGACTGTCTTGTAAGTCTTCCCGTGTATACATACTTTGACTGTCTTGTAAGTAGTCCCGTGTATATAAACATATTTTGCTACAAGTATGGATTCTCTACGTTTATTAAGGTATCTCACTCCTCACGTTTTGATTTCATTGCGCAGATGATCATTATATTTTGAATGAATATAATTTTATTTATTTAATCATAACAGAAAGACTATTATCTCATAATTACCCAACATTCATAAAGAAAATCCATTTGAATTCAAGAAACAAACAAGTTTTCTAGGGAACTATTTTTTCGTGCGGAAGGTTTGTTATGCAAAAATGACAGAAACAAGCAATTTTATGAAATTTCAATATAATTTTCTTTTTATTATATACTTTATTCTTTATTCACATTTGTAACATTTGATAGGGTTGTAACACATTCTATAGGTTCTGTGTGACATGTTCAAAATTAAATCTTCAGAGTGTGATACTGACATTTAGCATAATATCATGCAGTAAATAGAAAATGTCTGAATTTTTTTAAGCCAAATTTTGCGAGAATTTTACCTTTGCGGCAATATATCTAAAATTTTACATCACTGACCCCCATGTTTTATTACGTCAAAATGATACGTGTACTGAATACATATCTAGACAAACTGGATTAATCTTATAAAATTCTTGATATTCAATTCAAAAAGTTTTTATTTCAAATCAAATTGTAATTATTTATAGAAATTGTCTATTTTAAGTGCAAAAGGGTCACCAGAAATGTAATGCAGCTTCGTACAAAATGTTTTTGTAATCCCTCTATTCAGTGCATGTGTGAACATTGTGCATGATAATTAAAACAATTAATATTTGAAGAAATAAGTTTGCTTATTAAAAAATACTGACAATAAATCCTAGTCAGGCTAAACTTGCATTTTATACTCTGTCCCGAGTTTTTGCTTCAACCACTTTTCGCTTGATATTTCGATAATCATAAAAACCTTTGTGCTCAAACTAAATTCATCCACTAATATGAAAAATGTCCAGATTATCTGTTTTGAAATGCCCCCTCTACTGCTTTGGGCTTCAATACACAACCCAAAATAGAAAGTCTACCGGGATTTTGCATTGGATCAGCCATGAAATAGCCCGGATGATAACGTTGAAAAATTGTGCGAGGTATTCCGAATAAGTTCCGAATGGTGAAAAGATGTAAACATTTCCCATTGTAAATCTCCTTAGAAATTTGTTTTCGTTCCTGTGAACTTTTATGAGTGAAAAATGCTAATTTGTCAGTGAAGATATCTTGGATATTTTCCCTTTCATCGATTTCAACTGTATTTCTTTCACAGGTATGTGTATTTTTATAAAAAAAATCATCAAAAAGTGATGGAAGCAGTAACTTGGGACAGACTATAGGTGCAAAAAAGGTCAAATTAAATTGGCATTAACTCAGAGGGATGAACACTGACCCCCCCATTATCTTTGTATTTTTTCAGTATGTTTTGTCTACAGATTTCAATGATATACTTCTCAAAATATTCTTGATACAATTACATTGAGGAGTGGGATACCTTAACTTGTTTAATGTTGTTTCCAACTTGCAGATGGAGCATGTTGTACAAAAACCATATAGACTAAACAATGCAGCCTCAATCTGTAGGGACACCAAAATAATTAATTTTACCTTATAAACTGTTCGACGGAGCACAACCAAAAATATTACTACATTTCATTATCGTTTTGCAACATTCACATAATTGAATTGCATAACGATTGGGTTTCATCTTCTCGCGCGTCGTTGGATTCAACAACTAAAAGAAAGAACCAAAAACAGATTCCAAAAATTTCCGGATTTTAAAATAATACTTCCCTGATTAGATGATTGACTACAAAAGCCGAAAAGATAAGGTAATTAGATAAAATAAGATATATAAATATACATAAATATTTATTAACATTCTAAGAAATAAGCCAATTTCACGAAAGACGAATAGGACCATTTAAAAAAACATATTTTTATCTCGTTATTTCGAGAAAAGATCTCGTTATTACGAGAAAAGATCTTATTATTACGATTTGATTATCTCGTTATTACGAGAAAAGATCTCGGAATTACGAGAAAAGAGCTGGATATGCTTAAGTTGAGTGCATTTCTATCAATATTCATATGCAAACGCAGGGATGATGAATTAGAATTACTGGTATTATTCAGTCTGTTGATACTACTGTTTTATATCAAATATGAATCAGTATTTCGTACTATTTGGCTAAATGAATTCAAAGATAATAATATTTCAGGTTTTATTTCATCATCTATTTCGCAGGGTAGAAATTGTCGCGATATATTTTCATTCTTTTTATGTGATGTTTACATGACTGTCAAAATTAAGAGAGGGCGATCTAAGTTACAGAACTTGTGTCCAATTCCAATTGTAAATTATGCTCAAATCATATCAACACTGTACGTGTTTCAGACCATTATATAGTGACAGACCAAAATAGCCTAACAAATAGAATCAGCAGATTTGTAACGTTGTTCAAACGCAATATGAGATGGATGTTTACATAAACAAGCCCTCGAAACTATGTACCGACCACACTTAGGTCGCAAATCCCCTACTATGGATAGATTTAAACAAACTTATTGTGATACTATTCAACCATACCAATGTAGTGATCAACACCGTCCCTATTGTGGAGCTTACAGTGCAACTTCTACAGCTACATAAACAACATTTATGTCATTCTAGCTTTTACTTTATTGCAATTTTTATAAGAGTTAAAACAAGACAAAATGTAAATATACAGCGGTAGACTAGTACAGTAGTACAGTACACACAAAGTACATGATGTGATGATTCATGATTGTGATCTTAGACACGGCATTACACAGTAATTCAAACAAAATATGTGTATCACATGCAAGTAAAATTGACAAAAACCGTCCGATATAAATTTGCATCATTTTTTTAACAGTATTAAATTGGGATTTTCAGGATTGCCTTTTTCTATCTCCACTTAAATTTTACATAATCAAACAATAGCGATTTCGTAAATTTCCCCAAAAGCATATTTCACATCAAATCTTAATCATAACGGGCGAGTACTTGTGCCTGGAGAACCCTTTCCACATGCATTCACAAAAGCCTTGAAGTAGTCAAGATAAACGCTTTCAATGAAAAATTCATCACAGCTAGCAAAATGTCATTTAAAAACCCAGATATTGGTGGTTTGCGGCCATAGTAAGTCATAAAATGAAATACATGTAACTGGAAAAATCTCCTTGAAGGTTTTTTTCTTCAAAATTACAACAATTGCTAAAATAAAACCTAAAACAACAAATTAAAATAGCTATTACTTTACCGGGAAGTTTTGTTGTTTTGTTTATTCTTTGTGGGTTTTTTCTAAACAAACGTCGCATGTCTGCATTTTAACAAGTCAGGACAACTTTTCCCTGATTTAATACAAATCTATACTATAGTATATTACTTCCTCGTCACACACAATGAACACGGGTCTCGAGGTTCCCAAGAATATGGTGTAATTAGGGATAAACAGACCCATTGTTCCCAGTTACTTCATATAGTGGCGTCATCCATGTCAAAACATGCTCCATGTCCATACAAAGGCATGTACATGTATATAACAAACTTACTTAAACACCCAAAATTAGAGAGAGAGAGAGAGAGAGAGAGAGAGAGAGAGAGAGAGAGAGAGAGAGAGAGAATTTATTTTAATAATGAATTGCTGAAGATATATATTAAAATATAATGTTTTACCAGTTATTATTCAGATTTTTAAATAATTAACGCTTTACGAAACGTTTGACCACAAACAATAGTCATTTACAAAAGAGGTTCTTCTCACCTATTACTATATGTATCCAAATTTCACACAGAGCAATGCGCCTATGATGGCGGCCTCAATAACTCGTCTTCTCCGAACGGCTAGCTGAACATTTAAACAGAGATTGATTGCATCGTTGAGGACCAGTCCTCTAGTTGTTATTTTAAACATTGAACACCCGGCTTCATTACTGCACTGATTGACAATCATCCGGCATTGGATTGTAGTCATTTAATAAGGTACTAAGAATTTAACGGACGTGCCTATCTACAGCATGTTTGTGCTGATCAAGGTGTGGATTATAACTATAGAGTAGATCTAAGACAATGGCGTTTGAGATGAAATGATAGAGATATAGCTCTAGCCAAACTTTATTGAAGCGCATCATTTAAATTTAACCTAGGGTTTAACATTTGTGCATGTAAATGAAACTAATCCAGTTTTACCATCAGTCGGGACCATCTTTTAATGTTTCTGTTTGTTTATATACCTTACGTGTCCAGTGCATGGTGCGATGTTTTTCTCTGATATTTCTTCACTGATGTACCGCATACAATGGTGATATATTGTGTTAAAAATAATTAAAAGCAGCTCTGTCTCCTTTACCACACTGGTCAGTCGAAATAAATGCACTTTCACCTAATATTTTTAAATAACTTTTACCTATATGCCAATCTTGTTCGCGTAAATCATCAATCTCAGTTTTAGAACAGACAGATAGACATATTATAATTATGGTAGTTAATTACGATTTGCTTTCATAACCTTCATATGTTTTATAAATATATTCAAAATCATACCAGAAGATATTTAAGAAATAAACAGCAAGGTGAGAAGTTCACTGGGATATGAACTTGGTTGGTCAGGTGATCAAACCATGTGAAGCCCTCATGGCTTCTCAGAAGATTAGATCACGTATAAACCAAGTTCACATCCCAGTAAACTTTTAAACATTACCGTTTATTACTTATTTTTACGTTTGATAAAGGGCAATCCGATCAGAATTATTAAAATAACCGTGTTTTTAATGTTAACAATAATTGCCATCATCAAGCGATAAGCATGTGTGGTAATCATTTTGACGTCATTTTCTCGGGCAACTATACCAGAATATTTGTCCCTCGGGCGACATAACACTCCAGGGCTTTACTGTCACCAAGGGGCAAATAGCCCTCGAAACCATATACTATATGTATAATGTTCCCTACCATTTCTCTGCAGGAAACATAAATTTTTTTTAAATTTCTTCAATTTTCCCTTTGCTTAATTTTTGGTCATGTGACTTAACCGACATTTCCGTCTCCCTTTTTGTCTCACTGACCATGTCAATCTAAAATCCAATCTAAAACATGCATCAAGTCAACAAACCCGGAATCAGAAAATTAGAAAATTAATTTCCTCTGTTGATTGACATTTTATGGATCCGTCCGTCACAGTGATTGAAAGTATATATGTTTAATTGTTTGTCCGTCTGTTTGTATTCATGAAACGTACACATTGATCCTATCCTTTATTATAATACAGCATCTATATACCTTATATTTGGTTAAGTGAACTGTAAAAGTCATATGCCGATGTAAGAAGAGAGCGCTTTTTTGACATAATTGTGTTTGTATAACCTTCGCTATACCCTTCAAAAACATTTTAAAATTTGTTCGTTGTCATACTTCACTTATCTTAATGAATTCACTCTAACACAATTCTTTTTAGTAAACCGCACCCTCCGCGGAGGCCATCTATGTTTCTAATGGTCGAGTTTAGCAACCAGGCTTAAAAAAATCAACGGGCTTTCCAATACTCTGGACTTTAATTAATAACAACCCCTTTTTATTACCGTCCAATTATATTCTTCTGATAACAAAATTACGTGTTCATCCAGAGCTTTAAAACAAGATCTCTCTCCAGAGATTATAATACATTGTATATATGTACGCCTTTCTTTATGAGATGCGGACGTATTATAATTGATATGTGTTTAGACATGGCTTGAATATCTTCTTTTTCTGAATATATTAAAAGTTTTCGATACACTCCCCTAATCATCAACGTCTTCTTTTTTATGCCGTGTTTCCACATGTTCCAGTTAAACCCCATACCTTTATGTTTCACCGAACCCAATTAAACTCGCACAAACACGCCCGTATGAAAATGAGATGTACATGTTTAATAGTTAATGTCATAATTACAATCACTTCTCTAAACTCAAACTAAAACGATAAATCTCTCTCTCTCTCTCTCTCTCTCTCTCTCTCCTACCTGTTGATGATAAAATAGAAGTCCCGACACGATCTCGCTATATGATACAACAACTCAATGATCGCACGTACATCTAGTAAATCTAGTAAGTTATACAAAATCCAGGAAGCTGGCTGTCAGCTGGTTACACAAAATGTCCGGTGACTAAACAAAATATTACAGTTCTAAGTGACCATATACTTTCAAGGGAGTGGTAATAAAAATTGACGATTGTCAAATTTGTTCCAGATAAGGTTTACAATATGACACTCGTTTTAAATATACACGTTAAGTATAGGGTATAGGGTACAGTAAAGGAGCAAGGCAATAGAAAATTAAAAACTAAATGTCCCAGCTAACATCTGTGTGTTAGTGGTATAAACGCTGAAGCATACCTGCTAAATCGATATTCGTATCAAACTACAACAGTTAATCTACCTTATTATCATACATTTTAAACCCGATGAGATGGATACTTTATTAGCAAGATTCAGTAATTGTGAAACTCGTGGTAAATATATCCTCAATCCTGCCATGGCAGATACTCATCAAGTGAGTCATAGGTCATAGGTCCAACCCTTGACATCAACTATACAAGTACAAACGGTCATTTAACTAAAATGTGTTTCAAGTTCTATAGCAACTCAGTATGTCGTATAAAAAACCCAAAGAATACGGGAAGTTTCTAATTGAATTCAGTTCATTTCATTTCCCAACTGTAAATAAGGAAATGAACACGGGCACCTGTTTAGACGTCACTTTACTATAAACGCTGTCTCATTCATATGAGCGCACGTGTTCCCTGATTTTTTTTTTGTTCATTCTATAATTGGTGTTTTAAATCTATTGTCATTTCATGAAATTGTGTCAATATGAGTTGTCATAATGAAAAAGTCCCACTATATAAAGTACTGATAGAGGAGACAAATTATGCTATCTATGTTGGTTTATACAGTAAATCTCGTTTAGTACGAACACGAATATAGCGAATTTTGGTATATATCGAAGTTTTGTGAAGTCCGCGGTAAAATTTTAACAAATTCTTGCAAATTTTTAGGGTTATAACGAAATCGGTTATAACGAATTTACGAATATACATGTAGCGAATTGATTTTGAGTCCCGTAGAGGTGAAAAATAGTGAAACTTACTTCTTTTACAGCGAAGAGTTTTATAGTTTAAAAAATTAGCTTTACCAATTGAAACAATTCTTTGAATGAGTTTATTTTTAAATAAATCCTTCAATTTACCATCTAATTATTTAAGGTTTCGATAATGAATTACGGATATTGCGAAGTAAATCCACTGGTCCCTATAGGACTTCGCTATAACCGAGTTTTACTGTACTGCCATATAGGTCAAGTGACGTATAAAAAAATCCGCGCTCATTTGTTAGGTAATTCTTTTTTGCAATAATTGTAACCCTTATATCCCGTATGAACCAACAGAGAAAGCATTTTATTCTCTTTTTGAATTTATCTTGGACTACTCATGATCATTTAGTTATCGTTATCACCTGTCCGTACGTTGTACGGAAGGAGGAGCAAATTCTTCCAAATATGGAGGTTACTACAAACATTTAAATACTGAAGTTATTTTGTAAATTTTACTAAGTATATATCGATTGGTCACAAAAATAGTCCACGAAAAATTAAACTTTTAAAGTCGAAATAAGCCATTATATATTAATTACAAATTATTAAACATTATTACTGAGTATTATGGGCATTTGAACAACAAACATGACAAATAAATCATATTTTGATCGAATATGTAGATGTAGCAGGGTTTTTTTTCAATGTAGTTTAAGAAAAGGATAAAAATCGAATTCATTTTTTAAGAAAAAAAAAAGAAGAGAATACTAAGTGAATATTAGTATGGTTGCCAATTCTGCAATCGATTACGGTCGGGCGTGATCAAATCTATCATATTATCTAACAGCTTTATTGGATTTGATCACCCCCGACCGTATTTTATCACCCAATCATACTCAAAGAATGATTCCCTATTCCTTAAAAAACACTTTTATTATACAGAATTAAAAAAAGATAGCGTAATCGTAAAGCGCGAAAATAAACTATAAATGTATATTATTTAGCGCTCACAAAATTTGGCAGGAAATGATTTTTCCCATTTAGTACAGATTTATTTTTAAGCGTTTCAGAATGAATATATTCATATGCAATATGCAGGATATTAAGCATTTTTTTATTAATCGAAAGATGCATTCCAAAGAAACAATACCGCTAAAAAGAATACGCTGCTACATTGTAAGGCCATTGCAAGTTTTTTCTTTGTTTAGCGTCCACCCAAAACTCAAAAACCTATCTTTCTATCAGGAAAAAACCCCCACAAAACTTAAAAAAAAACACATAATTTTAAAGGTTCAACAAAATAAAATTTATTATATATTTTGAAGTATATTCTTCATTTTGTAACAAAAATACAAATTAACAAATAATTACTATGGTTTCCATTTTGAATGTTGTTATAATTAGTAGTTGATTTCCGACATATGAAAAAGCGATCTAATTTTATGAACAAACATTGTGGGTTTTTTTTATTTTTACATCTCGAAACCGCGGACGCTAAACATAGAAAAAACTTGGAATGGCCTAAATGATTTACCTTTAACAACCCCCCACCTCCCCTGAAAATAAACCAATATCGCCGACTACATATACAGCAAGGTTGATAAAATATGTCGAAGGCGCAACTCTGATAAATCTTGTTCTGCAAGAAGTGGAAACATAAAATAGTATAAGTTCTTGTTATGTAATACATGTATCATGCTTAATTACATTTAGTTTTACCCCAGTGTTATTAAATAAAAGAAATTTTACAGAGTTGTTTTTTCCTTTTTTCTTTATAATTTTTAAGAATACAAAGGAACTTATTTTAATTTTCTTTCCATGAAGCTTTTAAAGGACAGAATTATGAGATATAATCCGACCAAGCTGTACTTTAAATCTTATCTTAGGGTGTCCAAGTTGCGCAAAGGACAATACACTCGCTTATCAACTACGGACTACGATGCGACCCGAGTTCGATCCCCGTGATCGACAGTGGTTGTATGTGACAGGGTATGGTGGTCGCCCGCTTTGACACGTGGGTTTGCTCCGGGTACTCCGGCTTCCTTCCACTTTAATGACCCTCTTGTGATAACATCCATCACAACAAGAGATATTAATATCAGTTGTAGAACTTGTTTATCAAGTTGTAAAATAAAGTTCAGTTTTTTAAAATCTTATCTAATCTTTGTATAGTATAATCATAAAGTTCATAAACCTTGCTTATAATTTTTTTACTCATCTGTTTCACCAGAACATTGTATTTAATCGTGAAATTAGATGAACAGTTATTAAGCTTGACGATTTTATGGTCTTAAAATTTTCTTGCGAATGGTTTGTGAAATTCTTATGATATTTACTTTTATGCATCATAAACCATGCATTTTGCCTCCAACTTGTAATGTAAATTGTCAGTTTATAAACAAACTAAACTGGTGGTTGATAGATGGTGTGTACCTCTACTGCACCACTAGAATATGTCACACACCGCAATACGCTGTTATTTATCGCTTTATTGAACGAGAATAAATTTATAGAAGATATGTAGTCAAGGAAAAAAATGATTACAGGACTTCAGTTGTCGGGAAAACATCAATAAAATAAATACAAACGGTAAATATGAGGGAATAAACGGGAAAAATGTCAGAAGTATACCGTATATTTGATATACAAGTTAAGGTTTTAAGGTTTTGTGGTGATACAGTGAAGAACCTGTATTAGACGACGATTGGCAAGGGGGGGGGACGGGTCAAGTGGCGTCATGGAAAGTTCAAGGTTTCATTGCTGTAGATGCAGAGTATAAAAACCCAAGACCATGTTAGCCGACTGTGTTTTTGAGACAAGTTTAGCAAAAGTTAAACAAGTGATATATGATATTTTTACGTTGTGACAAAGCATGCTTTTTTTCAGTTTGGATACTATTAAATGGAACAAAGTTCACACATCGATGAAATGAATGTTTTTACATAAAACAAGGTGTCTGTCATGTCTTGATATATAGAGCGACACTGTTTATAAATATATGTATAGTTTTTAATAAACCTCATATTTTACATGAACATGTTGATAAACCCTAATAATTTTATTTTATATTTATATTATATTTTATATTGTAATAGAAAAAAATAATTGCCCATTTTATTCAGGGCAGGCTGCTTATCTTCTGTTTTTTGATAGATACGCGACATAAATTAAAAATATATACCGGTAAATGAATGTGATATGCAGAATGATGCAAGTAATTCTAAAGTTAAAGAAGATCAGAAAATATGTAAATACCTTATTTTACCAATAACATTGGACAACTCTGTTGTTCAAATTTTTCCCGTTTTTGGACCAATGCCATTTTGAACATGATATTTGATTTATGTTATCAGGTTTTTGTTGCATTGAAAAAAAAAGATTGAAATAAAATAAATTGATATATGAAGTTTTGCTTATCGACGATGCTTGAATAGCCTTGGAATATAAAAGATTTGCGTTTATAGCAGTTATTTTAGAATAATTAGGAGGAAATATGATCAAATATTTACATTTTTCAGTGTCTTTGCCTGTGATAACACTATACGTATCGATTTTGTACTATACAGTCTAATAACTTCAAATGGCGTATAATTGGGGCGCAAGCGGGGTTTGCTTATTTATATTCAAATATTTTACCGTACAATGGCTGAAAATTATATAAATATATGTAATAAGGAATCATTCTTTGAATATTATGAGGTGGCAATTTCGGTCGTGGCGTTGTCAAATCTATCATATAGCCCTTCGGGCTTTATTGGATTTGATCACGCCCCGACCAAAATTATCACCTCATAATACTAAAGAATGATCCCTTATTCCTTTAATATATTCAGTACTTACAAAACAGTTTAAATTATCATTTAGTGATGGAAAATTCCAAATATTTTACCTTTTAAATTTTGGAATTTCCTAATATTTTCATATAGAGCTCTTCTTCTAAAGGAGATCAATACAGTCTAAAAATGGCCACGACCATCGAGCCCTCTTAATTAAAGCAATATGAGCTGTATTTTTTAGAATTTTATTTTGCTGCAAAAACCTGCCAGTATGATAAAGCTGCATGTAGCTTAAAGTTTTATGATAGATAAGACTTGAAAAAACCATCAGTTTTTGTCAGAGGAAAATTTTCTCCTCTAAGGAATATATATGTAGCAGATCAATTTTTGTACAGGATGACAATAATTCAATTTTGCTCCAATGAAGGCTTCTTAACGGCTTTTCCCATAAAAATATGGCTAACAAGCATTTAAAACCAATCACATCTTTTGTCATTTTTGAAGATAATAACATTATCGTGAAGAAAAAAAATTCGACATGAAAATGCAGCTCATATTGCTTTAACTATTGGACCTTTATTGTCCAGCGTAAACAGTAATTTGTTTAAAGCATGCTCAATTTATTTGAATTAGACCACGAGGACCCAACGAGAAGTTGAACCACAGAAAGACCATGTATACACATTAACTGGAGTAGTTGCTTAGTTTGTGTCTACAGTAAACTAAAATGGGAAGAATGAACACATCAACAAGTACATGTAAATAGAAGAATGAACACATCAACAAGTACATGTAAATAGGATACAGGTTGTTACCGTGTACAGTAGACACATGGCTAAAGTTACTCTTGTACTTATCTAAAGTAGTTGTTGCACATGTCTATAACAAAAGTAATTCTTCAATATACATATCCAGATTAAATGGTGTATTTATAACACAATTAAAAGTATTTGTTGTACATTCTCATCTCGCAAAATAAAAAACTTCCTATCTTGAAAATTGTACGAGGAATTATCCATACAACTGGAGTACCTTATGTGCAATATTACGTGGAAAAAATGACTAAGTTCAACAGCTGCATCAATTATCAAAAATCGAAATCCAAGTAATATGCACATCTTTGATATATGTACAATTATCTTGAAAACTGTAGCAGGAGTTATCCTACAATAGGGGTACCATTTTTGCAGCCGCCCGCCCGCTCGCCATTTTCACTATTTCAATAACCGGATTTTTCCTTCGGAAAACCTGGTTAAAAATACTGGACCCAGATTAAGAGCCTTACACTTTAAAGTAATGGCTCATTTTAGCAACATATAAAAAAAACTTAATTAAAAAACTTTAACTAAAAAAACTTAATGGTCAGAAGCAACCCCCCCCCCCCCAAAAAAATAACCAACTTAAATTATGGGACAGTGGCTGCTAGGAATTAGTTGTATGATGCTGTCATAGTTTAAAACAGAATCAAAGTAAGCACAGTGTTTTATTTATTACAATTTACTAGTATTTAGATGAAAAGTATTATCATGATACTCTCATATTGCTTCAGGTACACACGCATCACAGACTTGCATTTCATCCATAAATAAACAATTATGCATACCAGGTATATACGAACACATATCTGTTACATTCAATACACTCTTGTTCCTCTGCTGCCTATCATATACATGTATCAACACAGATAAACAAAGAGATCAGATTTGTCCATGTAACTACACAATCCTGTTGACTCTTTACATGTACATATCTGATGATAAAATTCTTTGCACGTTTTATACTCTATGTTCCCCTTCTTGCAAAACCTTTCAGGTTCTGGAACCTATGATCATTTTACATTCATATCTCCTGCCCATCAGTCTTGGTGGAACCTATGATCATTTTATATTTTTATCTCCTGTCCATCAGTTTTGGTGGAACCTATACTCATTCTATATTCATATCTCCATCAGTCTTAGTGGAGACACATCACCCTCCCTTCAGCTCTCACAGCTCAGTAGTCTGCACTGCTGTGGGCCAGGTAGTCACGGCGACCGATATTCTGCGCCTGTTTTGTCTGGATTGCCTCCAGTTTTGGACAGTCTGCGATGCGATGTCCCAAGCCTCCACAGTAGGAGCAGCCAACCTCACCTGTAACAAGCATACACCACAGTTAATCACCATCACAGTCACACAAATCTTAAATAACATAATCTGAGATCCTGCACGGAGGACATTTTATTTGTTGTCATGGTAACTTACCTCCAATGTCCAGATACTTCTCATTCTCAGACTGCATGTTGGCCAAAAATAGTGGGATCTTCTGCTTCGATTCTCTCAGCAAATGTTTTAAATCCAGCAATATTGACTCATCTGCCATGGAAAAAAAGTATGGATAGCAGAATGTCTAGGTATAATACTGTAACAAGCTTTATTATATTACATGTAATGTGACATACCAACTCCCTTGTTGATGAATGTTGTGGCTGTTCCTCTATTTCCACAGCGACCAGTTCTACCAATTCTATGGACTGAAATCAGATAAAATAGACCATTGACTTGTATACTATACAAGATTGAACTGAATTGTTACCGTATACCTATAATAGGTATACTGTTACAATTCAAGTTCACATATAATGTTGTAGAACCAGAGGTACAAAAAGATCCAAATTTAACTATGAACCATCGAGCCTTCTTAATTTCAGGAATTTATTATTTAAACTGTTAAGCATTTTTGTCGAGTCAATCTACCATAGTTCTCTATGTCCTCGGGCATGTCGTAATTGATGACATGTTGGATATCTGGGAAGTCGAGACCTTTAGATGCTACATCAGTAGCTACCAGGACGTCCTTTTCACGATTCCTAAACTGGTTCACCGACCTGGTTCTGTCCTCTTGATCTGGGAACAACATTAAATCCATTCAATACCTTCAGTCAAATTCACAACACACAACCCCCCCCCCCCCCCCCCCCAGAATTTCCTGCTCTTAAAATCGGTTTTAAATGTGATACAGGTAACTGTCTGGCCAGCATTAAACACTATTTTTTAAAATTTTTATTTGATGTTCTTCAATTCACATTTTTCAAGTAGATTGGGTAGGTAGGATTTTGATGATCGTAATTCTCATAATAACAAGATAAATCTAATATCCATTGATATAAATAGTTATTTTGAAGTTGACAAAGACAATTTGTATTTCTCAACCCCCCCCCCCCTAATAAAGATATCTTAGTACTGAAAAAATAATCAGATTGGGGAAATTTTGATGGGTTGGTTGGAATACAACAATCAAAACATTGTTTATTGTTGGTCAAGTGAAATATTCTGTTTAATACCTTTTCCTCCATGAATGGCAACGGCCTCTACACCTTTCAACAACAGATACTCGTGTATAGCATCCACATCCTGCTTTTTCTCCGCAAAAATAAGTACCTGAAAGTGACAATAGCATCCTGGTATATAAAAGGAAGTCAATTGAACTTGAGGCTCATGAACACTCTACATGATTGAGAGGCTTTATAAATACAAACCGATTCACAAGGATGTATATATTAAAACTTGAAACACATCTGATACAGATAAATAATTTAAATCTAGGGTGACATGTTGAATAGCTAAAGAATAGATTTGATTTTTACCAATGATAAAGTTAAACTATAGTTAGTTATGTTATATCATTTAATAAAAATATTCAATTTATTCCTTATAGTTAAATTGTCTACTGTTTAGAAAATTTCTTCTCAAAACACAAAAATGTTCTAAATTTAAATGTAACAATAACTAGACTGATATTTTTTAACACGCATTATGTTTTGTGTTATTAAATGTGTACTTAACAATCCTTATCCCCAATATCCACAAGACCCTGGGTACTTACAGGGGGCGGAGTCTTCTGCAGACACTCCAGAATGTAGACCATTTTTGCTTCCTGTTTGACGTACTCCACTTCCTGTACGATGTCTAAGCTGGCAGCACCCGCTCGGCCAACGTTGATCGTCACCGGCTTGACTAAGGCACTGCGAGCAAAGTTCTGGATCTTCTTCGGCATGGTGGCTGAGAAAAGGAGAGTCTGTCTCTGTCCCTGTATAAGAATCAGAAAAGTTTACATATAAAATGTACTACAATGGACATTCCTGTAGAAACAACAGGAGGCCCATGGGCCACATTACTGAAAAAGTGGTTATTTACGCTGGTGGTTAATTACGCATTTTTCTATGGTCAAACAATACGTGTGGGTATTAGATACGCGGATACGTGATTTCCTACTTTAAAAGTGTTTAATATTTAACCATACGCACGGGGGTAATTTATGCGGTTTTCAGCTTACCGCATAACTAGTGTAAATTTCCCCAACGCGTAAATAACCACTTTTACACTACTTGCCTAAGTAACAGTTCTTATGGTTAAAATTGTATCCAGACTAAATTTTTTAAAAATATATGACTGCCGTCATGAGAAAAGGGCCCTTATCTTTTGAAGTCACAATGCTCAGAAAACGACCTCATAGTAGCGGCATTGTAAACGCAGTTTTTTTTATTTTCTGTTTCTATTTTTTTTTCTGCGTCTGTGTTGTGTTTTTTGAATAATTAGAGTATGGCCTTGTTTAAATACCGATAATAATAATTGATAACTAATAATAATATATAACAAGTGGCCCATGGGCCACATCGCTCACCTGAACAACAGTTTCTTGTAACATTCTATTTCGTAGCATATGCTATTTCTAACTTTGAACCCCCCTTCTGGGGCCCCAGTATTGGTCCGAGGTTTATGGTTGGCTTTAACAATTTAGAATTTACACTATTTGAGGATCCTTGCATAGTAATCTCACAAACTGTAACAAAATAGCTCTCGAGAAAAACGTTTTGAAAACATTTCCCATATATATTTCTATGTTAAACTTTGAACCCCTCTTGTGGCCCCAGTATTAGTCCAGTGGTCACAGATTTATTAATTTAGCATCTACATTATTCAAGGATGCTTGCATAGTAATCTCACAAGTTGAAGCATTGTAGTTCTCTAGAAAAAGATTTTTTAGATTTTTTAACATTTTCCCTCTATATTTCTATGTTAAACTTTGAACCCCTCTTGTGGCCCCAGTATTAGTCCAGTGGTCACAGATTTATTAATTTAGCATCTACATTATTCAAGGATGCTTGCATAGTAATCTCACAAGTTGAAGCATTGTAGTTCTCTAGAAAAAGATTTTTTAGATTTTTTAACATTTTCCCTCTATATTTCTATGTTAAACTTTGAACCCCTCTTGGGGCCCCAGTATTAGATCGAGGGTCACAGCTTCTACACTTTTTAAGGATGCTTACGTAGTAATCTGACAAATGAAGCATTGAAGTTTTCAAGAAGAAGATTTTTAAACATTTTCCATATACACTTCTACATTAAAATTTTAACCCATCTTGGGTCCCCAGTATTAGTCCAGGGGTCACTAATTTAAAACTATCGAATCTACATTATCCAAGGTTGCATGCATAGTAATCTCACAACTTGAAGCATTGTAGTTTTCAAGACGAAGATTTTTTAACATGTTACCTATATATTTCTATATTAAACTTTGACCCCTCTTGGGGTCCCAGTAGTAGTCCGGGGGTCACGATTTTACCAATTAAGAATCTACATAAGCCAGGGATGCATGTATAGTAATTCCACAAACTGTAACATTGTAGTTCTCAAGAAGAACATTTTTAAACGTTTTCTATATATTTTTTAAAATGTTAAATTTTGAACCCCTCTTGGTGCCCCAGTATTAGTCCGGGAGTCACGATTTCTACAAATTAGAATCTACATTATTTTAGGATGTATGCATAGTAATATTCCAAACTGTTGCATTATAGGTCTTGAGAAGAAGATTTTTAAACATTTTCCTATATACATGTATGTTAAAATTTGAACCCCGCCTAGGGCCCCACTTTTTGTCCAGGGCTCACAATTTTTACAATTTAGAATCTTCATTATATATACAAGCTTTTTTGTAAATATTGGCATTTCTGGTGCAGTGGTTCTTGAGAAGAAGATTTTTATATACATTTTTCCTATGTATT
Source organism: Magallana ariakensis (assembly GCA_020458035.1). NCBI lineage: Eukaryota > Metazoa > Mollusca > Bivalvia > Ostreida > Ostreidae > Magallana > Magallana ariakensis. The sequence continues at coordinate 51,384,973 of CM035819.1, forward strand.
TCTATGTTAAACTTTGAACCCCGCCTGGGGCCCCAGTTTTGGTCCGAGGGTCACGATTTTTACAATTTAAAATCTTCCCTATACATATCAAAGGCCGGAACAGCCACAAAGGCGTCGAGCTGACATTTTATTTAATATAGATATCATTAATTTAATTTTCTGTACCAATAGTCGTATATAAAATATTATCAGTATATAAAAATGGTTTGTGTATATGCAACTATATTTTTATTTGCAATTTTAACATATCACCATGTGATTGTATACTTAGTATATTTCCTTATAAAATACGTAGTGATGCATTTGTAATACAATGAATCATAACTCATCATGGTTACAAAAATCGAAGAAATTTCAAAGTTTAACAAGAGGCCCATGGGCCACATCGCTCACCTGAACAACAGTTTCTTGTAACATTCTATTTCGTAGCATATGCTATTTCTAACTTTGAACCCCCCTTCTGGGGCCCCAGTATTGGTCCGAGGTATATGGTTGGCTTTAACAATTTAGAATTTACACTATTTGAGGATCCTTGCATAGTTATCTCACAAACTGTAACATAATAGTTCTCGAGGAAAACATTTCCCATATATATTTCTATGTTAAACTTTGAACCCCTCTTGTGGCCCCTGTATAAGTCCAGTGGTCACAGCTTTATTAATTTAGCATCTACATTATTCAAGGATGCTTGCATAGTAATCTCACAAGTTGAAGCATTGTAGTTCTCTAGAAAAAGATTTTTAAAAATTTTCCCTTTATATTTCTATGTTAAACTTTGAACCCCTCTTGGGGCCCCAGTATTAGATCGAGGGTCACAGCTTTTATGGTTTAGAATCTACACTATTTAATGATGCTTACGTAGTAATCTGACAAATTTTGAAGCATTGTAGTACTCGTGAAAAAGGTTTTTAAACATTTTCCATATATACTTCTACATTGAATTTTGAACCCATCTTGGGTCCCCAGTATTAGTCCAGGGGTCACTAATTTAAAACTATCGAATCTACATTATCCAAGGTTGCATGCATAGTAATCTCACAACTTGTAGCATTGTAGTTCTCAAGAAGAAGATTTTTTAACATGTTACCTATATATTTCTATATTAAACTTTGACCCCTCTTGGGGCCCCAGTATTAGTCCGGGGGTCACGATTTTACCAATTAAGAATCTACATGTACATAAGCCAGGGATGCATGTATAGTAATTCCACAAACTGTAACACTGTCACTGTAGTTCTCAAGAATAACATTTTTAAATGTTTTCTATATATTTTTTAAAATGTTAAATTTTGAACCCCTCTAGGTGCCCCAGTATTAGTCCGGGAGTCACGATTTTTACAAATTAGAATCTACATTATTTAAGGATGTATGCATAGTAATATCCCAAAGTGTTGCATTATAGGTCTTGAGAAGAAGATTTTTAAACATTTTTTTATATACATGTATGTTAAAATTTGAACCCCGCCTAGGGCCCCACTTTTTTTCCGGGGCTCACAATTTTTACAATTTAGAATCTTCATTATATATACAAGCTTTTTTGTAAATTTTGGCATTTCTGGTGCAATGGTTCTTGAGAGGAAGATTTTTATACATTTTCCCTATGTATTTCTATGTTAAACTTTGAACCCCGCCTGGGGCCCCAGTTTTGGTCCGAGGGTCACGATTTTTACAATTCAGAATCTTCCCTATACATATCAAAGGCCGGAACGGCCACAAAGGCGTCGAGCTGACATTTTCTTTAATATAGATATCATTAATTTAATTTTCTGTACCAATAGTCGTATATCAAATATTATCAGTATATAAAAATGGTTTGTGTAACTAAATTCGCACATATGCAACTATATTTTTATTTGCAATTTTAACATCACTATGTGATTGTATACTCAGTATAAATACGTAGTGATGCATTTGTAATACAATGAATCATAACTCATCATGGTTACAATAATCGAAGAAATTAAATTCAATGTTTAAAATAAATTAACTTCTTTCTGCTTTAAACAGTCTTTGAATAAATTTTACGGGTTTATCATTAGTATACGAGTGTAACACATTAACAGTGTTTCCCTAATTATAATAAAACATACTTTCATTTATTTCAATTTCCGTGTGAAACAAGATCACCTATGGTAGTGTTGTTTACAAATAAATCTACACCACGTGCGTAGATCTGCCGTATCTTAGACTGGATAGCCTGCCCTTGATTCCAAACGCTGCCGCTAGGAAATTCAAGGACAGGTAACCACCACCGCCATGACAGTGGGAAAATCGCGCACAGCAAATGCGCACACTTAAAATTAATTGGAAAGAAGATTGAGGCGGATCAAAGAAAGAAGGTTTAAGAAGAACTAAACATGAATTTGACAATAAATATTAAATTAACAAGAACAAATTAATATTGACACCGTTGACAATACATTGTTTATGTGGGTATTGTAAATATCAATTTACATCGGAAATGTATAAATATTTTCATTGTTGAGTAAGTTATAATTGGCACTAGACTACTCGTAGCATTCCAATCCATGCCCGTTATAACTTGATTTATGGGGCTGCTGAGGAGGGTAACGATCTGATTTAGCTCCGTTTTCTCGTAAAGGTCCGAGCAGGGACGTATATACGTCCCTGGTCCGAGCACATATAAATTGAATGCACACAGGCTACACACAATTATAGCACATGGTCTGTATATATTATCTTATGTGTTTATAAAATATGGAGTTATTAACTTAGAGAGTGGGATCGTGTCAGTGTAGAAATTCTTTTTTTGTAAAGCTAAGGACTTTCCATAACCAGTAGGTAAAATAAATATACAGTTGCCTGGCTTCCAGAGATTTTTTCAGGCTAACACTTTGTAGCGGTTTTACTTAATCGAAAGATGTTTCTCTTTCTTTGTTTATAACTATTAAAGCCGTTTTACTTTTAAAATAAATCTATTGACTCTCCGAAATATTTTTTCGGCGTGTGAAGATAACTTGTTGGCCTAAAAATAATTTTTTCTCGTCACTGCTATTTCCTGCAAGCTGGCGAACCAGTCTATGTCGTATCTATAATGCTAAACCAATATACAACAAAATCACAAGATACATTTATCGCTTACATTTATTTTGGAGATTGTGCCCGACAACAAAAAAATTTACATATTAATTTTTATTTTTATCGGGCACGGTATCCAAATAAACTGTAAGCGATAAACTTAAATAATGTTTAGTGAATTTTTACACCTTATCGTATTCATCCGTCATTTCTTGATTAAACAAACTTATACACTTATGCCACAAGTTGTCAATAATCAGGGGGACACAGTTGGGTTTTTTGGTGCACAATTTAGTTGAATAAATGGAACAAAAAATCTTGTAAAACTTGTAAACATGTTTCTATGTATATTTCTATGTTAAACTTTGAACCCCGCCTAGGGCCCCAGTTTTGGTCCGAGGGTCACGATTTTTACAATTTAAAATCTTCACTATATACACTAGCTTTTGTGTAAATATTGGCATTTCTGGTGAAGTGGTTCTTGAGAAGAAGATTTTTAAAGACACACACCCTATACTCACTGTTTCGCAATTATCTCCCTTTTAAAAAGGGCTGTGTCCTTTATTTTAACAATTTATAATCCCCTTTCCATAAGGATGCTTTGTACCAAATTTGGTTAAATTTGGCCCAGTGGTTTTAGAGAAGAAGTCGAAAATGTGAAAAGTTTACAGACGGACAGACGGACGGACGGACGGACGGACGGACGGACGGACGACGGACAACGGGTGATCAGAAAAGCTCACTTGAACCTTCGGTTCAGGTGAGCTAATAAAATAATTAAAAAATAATTTATAATAATAATAAATAATAATAATAATATAATAATTGACGTTCGTGACGTCGTGTCGTTTTCGACCAGCTACGTCAAAGTCGTGGTAACATGTCTTACTAAAATTGTCATAAAATGCTTAAAACACGGAAGATTTTGGATATCTTTGTATATTTGTATTCAGAAAGAGTTGACTAATCGGAATTGAGAAAAAAGTGAGTTTGTGAAATTTTGACCTTAAGGGCCCTTTTCTCGTGACGGCAGTCATATAGCTCTTAACTTTGTTGTGAAGTGCAAAATTTGAAATATCGCACTATATATGTGTACATCAGGATGCTTGCGAAAAATTTTTCCACATACATGTATATTCCTTTTTTTAACTTTGCACATCTCCTAGAACCCCACATTCTGATAGTTTGAACAATTTAAAATCTACACTATACATCAAAGATAATCTTTATTGAACTGTTGGTCCTTGAAAAATAATTTTATTATCCATCTAAGCTAAAAGATATCAAACATAGGACAACCTTGAAATATGAGAAAATGGTTCTGATGTCTTCCTCAAAGCCCATATCAATCATCCTATCTGCCTCGTCCATGGCCAAGTAGCGACAGATATCCAAGGTAAACATTTTCTTGTCCAGCATGTCCATAAGACGACCAGGTGTGGCCACCATTATGTGTACCCCTCTGTGGAAAAAAAGGTATAAACCAGTGACAGAGAACTTGGCAATTCCTGCTGAAAGGTCAAGGTCAATTATTATTTATGAAGGATCATGATTAGCACACTTTTTAATGATTGGATTGCTTGTGTTTACCTTCTCTGGACCAAACATGTACCAAACTCTGATGTTTAACCAACAGTCTGGGCATATTTTTTAAGATAAAGAAAATTTTAGATTCAATTTTACTAAGACTGGAAAAATTTGTGAAAAATAATTTTCTTTGTACTTTTAAAAAAAAAATGATTTCTCTAATTTTTTACAGAAATTCAAACACTGATTTGGAAAACAATTTTTTTAATGTGGCCAAACAAATTGACAGAAATGATTCCTACTGTTTAATGGCCTCCATCTGGTCTTTGACAGACACGCCCCCAATACACAGAACACTCCTCAGTAAGGGGAAGCCGTCATCCGCCAGGCACTTACAATAGTACTCTATGATGTCATTGGTCTGTCTGGCCAGCTCACGCTGTAACAACAACAATCCATATACACATCTGATCTGTATTTAGTATAGAGCAAATACATGTAGGGAATTTGCTTCCAGTTAATTTTCATAAGTCAGATTCTTACATTATTGTACATATAAGTTTGTTACAGCAAACAAACTAAGTTTTAACTTACAGTGAATTTACATATAGAGCAAAGTCAGTTTTTTTCCTCAAGTCTTCAATTGTATGATTAACTTATCAGATACATGGATAACGAATTTCTAGAGAATCAGACACATTATCCCTGCTAATTCCCTTTACACTTGTTTTTCTGTATTGAGGAATAGGGATTTTTCCCCTATTTTTTTTTTCTGAAGATGAAATCAAAGTTATGTTCAAAAAGCATATATATGAAAAATAATCTCACGAAGTGATATCACAGAGATGGCAATCATAAACATACTGAGGGACAGATGCACAGCCCATAGGGTCCTTCGTTTTTGACAAATGGTAATTTTTTCTCCTGCTCCAAGGCAAACATGATGATTGGCAAAGTGAAGACCAATGTTTTACCAGAACCAGTGAAAGCAATTCCAATCATGTCTCGGCCCTGTAACCTACAATCAAAAATTGATAGTTCATGCGCATTAACAAATCATCTTCACAAGATTACTTACACTAAGCATAATTCATTTCAATCTGTACCTTTTGATTAAAAAGATAGTTATTACTTACAGGTGCATTAATACTGTTTGGCAGCAACAGGTAACAGTATTTCTTTCAATTTATGATTTCAATTCAAAAGATAACTTAAATATCAATGAGTTGCACTATACTATGGCCAACGCCCCCGTGATGGTGTTTTAATCCTTTCCCAGATATACCGTCATCCCAGGGCCATGAGTTTACTGCAATGGTTTAAGACACCATAACAGGTGTGTGTTAGGTCTTAAGGATTAAAACAAAAGTGCTTTTTTCTGTTTTATTTTTTGTTAGAATTAAGATATGGAAAGCAAATTACATATATTACACTAGAAGGGCGAAAATACATTTTTTTTGGGGAATTAAAACTAAAACTTCTAAAAATGTATTACTAATTTTTAAATATTTACAAGGGTCTCAAACATAGCAATGTAAATAAATACGCAATCCATGCATATACGTAAACAAGAAAATTAGAAATATTTTAATGACATATAATAATGTACTAATGTTTTTCTTATTACGAGTTCAAAATATGCCACATATATTAAGAAGACAAATATTATTTACAATGTACTCTTACTTATAAGATCACTACAGTAGGCATCAACTCAACATGTATGGATTTTTTCCCTCAATCTGATGCTTATTATTAATTTATTATCTACTTTTCTGGTCTCTCTCTCTCTTTCTTCTTGCAAATAACTAATAAAAGTTTATGTAAAGTAATACATGTAACTTTAACGATAATCTGAGCAAAATACAGGTCTCTACATAAATACACAGATTGCAGTAATGGGTGTTTTCAATAATAAAAAATAATAAAAATAATGAAGCAGTAATATCATACGCCCCTTTGATTTTTGCAATTGGTAGACCGCCTGAAGCCGAACATAAAATTATGCATGATTCAGACACTGTCAGGTACGTTAAAATCACAAGTAAACTACAATTTTGAAGAAAAGTTATCCCTGTATAAAAGGTTGTGTATAACTATTATATAACTTTTCCTGTCTGTGACAGCACTCATGCTCTGACCACGTGCCATGAGAATTCTTATCGGAAGTTGGGACTCTGAATACCATATCCCCTTTTGATTTTTTCAATAATGAGACCGCTTGAATTTGAACACATCATATGCAGCATAATTCAGACAGGTATATTGTAAATAAGTTATCCTTGTGTATACGCATGAATAACTATTGCAAAAGACTTCCTGTCTGTGACGGCACCCGTGGTCTGATCACGTCCTGAATATGTTAAGACACTAATCTGATGATCAAAATACAGATCTCTAAGTAAGTGCACAGATTGCAGTGATGGGGGTTTTCGGTAAAAAATAAATAAATAATAAAGCAGTAATATCATACTCCCCTTCGATTTTTGCAATTGGTAGACCGCCTGAAACCAAACATGAAATTATGCATGATTCAGACAGGTACATTAAAAATCACAAGTAAAGCACAATTCTGATGAAATCAAGTTATACCACACTTACAACCTGTTGAAGGTTACCCATCCTGTCGGCAACCACCAGAATTCTGTATACACTGACCTACTGTATTTAAGTAATGTTATGCAATTCCCTTTTCTCTGTTCCTCTACTGACACTTTGCGAAATTTAAATAATTCGGTGGATTCTCCAGAATATATATGATCATACAGATTTTCCCTTGAACTATCAACTATTTTTGAGCAAACCACTGAACAGTATTCTTTTGTCAAATTGGATAGGAAAATCATTTTTGAAATACCCACGATTTTAAGAATTAACAAATAAATATATCAACATTTACTTTGTTATTCATTACAATAATTCGTTATACGTGTTTAAGAAAATTGACCAAGTGTACGAAATGTTTTAAAGGTAAGAATTAATTAGGAGTAGATTGTAAATAAAGCGCCAATTATTATCGCCTTTCCCAAAGCTAAATAAGATATATTAATGAAATGTGTAATTAAATAACTTAATTGATAGAAAATAATTTAGCAAATACCTGGTAATTGTCACCGATGAATGTGCCTAAAACAAATATTTAACACTAACGGGAGTGTACATAATGTATTATGTATAATGTATTAGCAAAATGACAAGTCCCTTTTATTTTCTATTATACTATTTTCCAAACTTTTTTTATTAATACATGTATTAAATTATAACAACCAACTCCATTTATAAAATTAATGAATACAAATTAAAATATTCATGAATTCTCTCAAATATATTTCCCTTATTTAAGTGCGAGAAGAAAATGGGGGAGTTAACTTGCGTTAAAACAAGAACAGTTGTCACCTCTGAGACAGTGTGGACAAGGTGAGACGATGTACGAGATTGCGCGGTTTTACCTGAGTTACCTGAGCTAAACCGCAATCAATTTCATACCATGAGGACTTGCAGTAAATACACACACCGCGTTGAGCGTTGGATACATAGATTTTTTTTACAAAATAGAGCTGTTTGATGCATTCATTTCTACTCATAACACAAATACATGTACCTTGTTTAACTTTTGAACAACAAAAATTTTACAAATACATGCAAGGCCTAAAAAAAGGTTGTGTGTTTAGGGTAACACTGATGAAAAAATTAGGTTAGGTAGGTAGGAAATTTTTTTGGTTTTATCATATTTTTTTTTTTGCATGAGGGCACAAAATTAATACAAATATAAAATCCTAAGAACATGAAGAATATTTGTTTGTGTCATATTTAAAAACAGGTTTTTTAAGGAAATAATATGAAAATCCCAATCGGATAAAGACAGGCATCTAAAAATGGTAGGATCGGAGCATTTTTGTAGGTTAGGTCAGGTTACCCTAAACACACAATATTTTTTTAGGCGTAATTATAACACGACAAGAATTGTACACAATCTCTCTGTACATAAACTCACACAGTGGGCAGTCCCTGTATCTGTATAGGAGTTGGGGTGACAATTCCCTTCTTCTTCAAACCCGAGAGGATGGCTTTGGGGAACTTCATCTCTTTGAAAGATTTGATTGGCGGGGGTAGCTCCTCTCCCTCCACCATGATGTGGCGCTTCTTCCTGACCTTCTCATGGTGTGACTCGGACAGCTTCAGGATGCAGCGAGGAGGGTGCCATCTACACCATCACAAAGGCAGGTAAGTCAAAGAAGTAGAATGTAGCAGTTAATGCTATAAATTAATAGATGTTTAGAAACAAAACTTACCCTGTTTTAATCGGTTTATCATACTGAATACCCTTGGCTAACTCAGCAACACCCATCAATGCTGGAAAAAAAAGAAAACAAGTGAGAATTTCGAGACATATCAAATACAAAGAAACATGATATGTAAATGATTTATCATATGTTGCTATATGCATTTAATTTAGGAACAAAACAATTTATCCCTCTACACCAAAAAACAACAAAAAATCCTAATTATTTTGAATATCTATAAATATAGGTGCAATATACCTTTCTTTTCTGCAACACTCTCCAAAATTCTTTCCTCTTCTTTCAACATTTTTTCTCTGGCTGTTTCCTTCTTGGCTGTAAAAATAAATACATGTATACCATTTAAAATTCGTATTTTTTTATTTTGACTTCGAAAGAATGAGACTTTTGTTATTAAAATCATATAAAAACTACCATGATCATTAGATAGTCCAATAAATCAAAAGCACACTAAATATTGATTTTCAAATGAAATTGAACACTATAATAACTATTTTCATATATTTTGAATTTCTAATCCAATAATATTTTATACATATATATATATGGTAGTCAATGTTTAACTTCTAGTGTCAATTTTTCTATCCCCTGCGACACCTAAAATGTGTTTTCTACAATAGTTTACGGTACATTGACAATTTTCATATGATTCATGTAGAAAGCTGTCTTGTTCTTAAACCAGTCAATCAGTGAATGAATACCTTCTGCCTTTTTCTTGAGTTCGCTGTGCTGATCCAGCAAGCTGACTTTTGATTGTATCCCTATATCTTGTTCCCCATCATTCATCTCTCCTTCCTCTTCCTGTTGGCCCTCCGACTCCTCATTTGTGCTGTCCCTTTGGCTCTCTTCTTTCAGTATTGCTACTCTGCCTAATCTTTTTTCTGCTTCAGTTATCTAAATGAATACAGCCAATTTTTTATTTCTATAATCATATTGTGGGAAAAATAAATCCATTTTTAAAATCACCAACATGCCTAAAGACTCTCTAAGCAGACTTTTTTGGTGGTAATCATCAGCGGGCATGCTTTGGTATAGCCGCACTTATCTCTTCTCTTTTTTATATATTAATTTAAATGGTTGACATTTGTAAACTATTGTGGTTTAGTTAGGTCAAGATTAATAAATCAGCAGCCATATTTCCATTGATCCTTGACTTGTCACTATGTTGTCTCAGGGACGTATATACTAACATGTATATATGTCCCTGGTTGTCTATGACAATTAACCAAATTAGAAACCTTTTATTTGCACTCTTTATGATAAAACCAGAGACATATTTAACCCTAAACACACTTGTAATATAAAGAAGAAGCTAGAGTAAAGAGAAATACCTTTTCTTTTTTTCGTTGTTTTATGGGAATATAAGGAACATAATCATCCTCATCTGACGAATCGGCCTTAGCTGCTTCTTTTTCCAAAATTCTCTTAAATACAGAAAACAGCACTCTTTTTATTAACAGTACTGTCAAATATTTTGCTCACTCGAATTTCCTTACTAACTTGCTAACGTGTAGTTCCAACTCAGTTGGCAACTGTCCTATTGAAAATTAACAGCACTATGAGTATACAATTAATCTTGGTTATCAAGTGAAAACATTGAGGTGGGACAAATGTTTTAATCATGTTACCTTTCTATAGGATGTCATTTTTGTAAATTATCACTAAATCGTCTTCATGTTAATTTTGCCATTATCGTCGACTCGTCGCTGAAAATAAAAATAAAAGCGTTTTTAAGACGAAGACAGTGACGGATGAAACTAATTGACGAAGAGTCAAGCTAGCCAGCACTAACCTGCTGCAACGCACTAACAAATTTTACTAAAAATTATCGGTTACTTTTTCGATTCCGATGTTGACCCATATTTTTTTTAAAAATACAATTTACTGTAGCCTGGGGATGTGCATCATCGGAAATAGAATTCCTCCATTCAGCACAAATATCATGATAATTATTCAATTTATTGCGATCCGAGAAAACTGGAGGCGGCGAATTTCCGTAAATAGGTCTGGTCTTACCATAGACATACATGTATAACGGATTTTCAATGCCAACAGGGGAAATATAACACTAATATGTTACACTGAATGTAAATATTTATTATCAAATTATATTTATTAAAGTAAATTTCCAAAAAAATAGAACAATTTAAGAAGACGACATAATGGACATTATTACAACGCATTCAGTTTATCTCCTACGACTGTGAAAGCACAGAAGAAACTTAAATATTATAACATTTTATACATGTACATTTTCACTATGTGGCCATATTGGCCCTATACACAAGAGCCTGAACCACTGACCCAGGGGCCATGTATTTTACAATTAAGGTAGAGGGCTTCATGGATATCAAAACCATGCATTCAGTTTATCCCCCTGCCGTGGATGTAGAAATGATGTTCTCAGTTTAAAACTTGAACATTTTCACATATATGGCCACATTGGCCTTGCCGAACGACCTTAACCCATTACCAAGGAAACATGAAATTCCTAATTTTTGTGGAGGGCTTTTCATACATCATAATCATGCGTACAGTTTATCTCACACTACTGTGGATGTATAGATGATTTTCTCAAATTTATAATATATTTTTACATTATGGCCGCCATATTGCCCCCAACTTATGGGGTCTGGAATTCCCGATCCAGGGGCCATGCATGAATTTCTCAATTAGGTACTGTATAGGGCTTCATGGACATAAATATGCATTTTGTTTTTATCAAATACTATATTATACATGTTTATGGGAGTAGGGAAGTTTTTTTTTTCCAGATTTTAAAATGCATATGAAATCACTAGGCCTATGTTTTAGATATGCCTTATGTGGTCATTTCATGAGAAGATGGTGCTTAATTATATTATGCTGTGGTTATTTCATGTGAAGATGGTGCTTTATTATATGATGATGGTGCTTTATTATATGGTGATGGTGCTTTATTATATGAAGATGGTGCTTTATTATATGATGATGGTGATTTATTATATGAATATGGTGCTTTATTATATGAAGATGGTGCTTTTAAATTATTATATGAAGATGGTGCTTTTAAATTATTATATGATGATGGTGCTTTATTATATGAAGATGGTGCTTTATTATATGATGGTGCTCTGTTATATAAAGATGGTGCTTTATTATATGAAGGTGCTTTTTTATGTGATGGTGGTCACTTGGAACTTCTATTTTTAAAGATTGAGTTTAAGAGTAATTTTCTCGAAATTTTGAAAGTAAATACACCAATTTAGTTCCTCATTTTCCTAGCATAATAAATATATATTAAGGTAACGAGATGATCTGTATATGACTTGAGTTCAACCGACTATAGATGTATCATTATATAAAAAGTGCCTGTTTGGGAGGGTAACAGTTGAAATTGACACCCCGAGAAAACCATTGTCAACCGACGCAAATTATCGGTTACTTTTCCGATTCCAATGTTGACCCATATTTTTTTTAAAAATACAATTTACTGTAGCCTGGGGATGTGCATCATCGGAAATAGAATTCCTCCATTCAGCACAAATATCATGATAATTATTCAATTTATTGCGATCCGAGAAAACTGGAGGCGGCGAATTTCCGTAAATAGGTCTGGTCTTACCATAGACATACATGTATAACGGATTTTCAATGCCAACAGGGGAAATATACACTGAATGTAAATATTTATTATCAAATTATATTTATTAAAGTAAATTTCCAAAAAATAGAACAATTTAAGAAGACGACATAATGGACATTATTACAACGCATTCAGTTTATCTCCTACGACTGTGAAAGCACAGAAGAAACTTAAATATTATAACATTTTATACATGTACATTTTCACTATGTGGCCATATTGGCCCTATACACAAGAGCCTGAACCACTGACCCAGGGGCCATGTATTTTACAATTAAGGTAGAGGGCTTCATGGATATCAAAACCATGCATTCAGTTTATCCCCCTGCCGTGGATGTAGAAATGATGTTCTCAGTTTAAAACTTGAACATTTTCACATATATGGCCACATTGGCCTTGCCGAACGACCTTAACCCATTACCAAGGAAACATGAAATTCCTAATTTTTGTGGAGGGCTTTTCATACATCATAATCATGCGTACAGTTTATCTCACACTACTGTGGATGTATAGATGATTTTCTCAAATTTATAATATATTTTTACATTATGGCCGCCATATTGCCCCCAACTTATAGGGTCTGGAATTCCCGATCCAGGGGCCATGCATGAATTTCTCAATTAGGTACTGTATAGGGCTTCATGGACATAAATATGCATTTTGTTTTTATCAAATACTATATTATACATGTTTATGGGAGTAGGGAAGTTTTTTTTTTCCAGATTTTAAAATGCATATGAAATCACTAGGCCTATGTTTTAGATATGCCTTATGTGGTCATTTCATGAGAAGATGGTGCTTAATTATATTATGCTGTGGTTATTTCATGTGAAGATGGTGCTTTATTATATGGTGATGGTGCTTTATTATATGAAGATGGTGCTTTATTATATGATGATGGTGATTTATTATATGAATATGGTGCTTTATTATATGAAGATGGTGCTTTTAAATTATTATATGAAGATGGTGCTTTTAAATTATTATATGATAATGGTGCTTTATTATATGAAGATGGTGCTTTATTATATGATGGTGCTCTATTATATAAAGATGGTGCTTTATTATATGAAGGTGCTTTTTTATGTGATGGTGGTCACTTGGAACTTCTATTTTTAAAGATTGAGTTTAAGAGTAATTTTCTCGAAATTTTGAAAGTAAATACACCAATTTAGTTCCTCATTTTCCTAGCATAATAAATATATATTAAGGTAACGAGATGATCTGTATATGACTTGAGTTCAACCGACTATATATGTATCATTATATAAAAAGTGCCTGTTTGGGAGGGTAACAGTTGAAATTGACACCCCGAGAAAACCATTGTCAACCGACGCAAAGCGGAGGTTGACAATGGTTTTCTCGGGGTGTCAATTTCAACTGTAACCTTCCCAAACAGGCACTATTTATTTTATTAAACTGCATGTCTTAATATTGGAGAAAATTTTACTGCTTTTATATATAAATGACCTGAATTCTACGTCGAACCGTATGCGCATAAATTACGCGCATGTAACAATTCGTTGTGTTATCCGTTGCCAAGTGTGTTGCCAACGATGAGGGTATTAGAACGGATTATCAACTACGTCTAATCTAATCAGATTTCAGTATTTAACATGAAAGTATAATAAAATTAATTGACAACTCCAAATTGACTGAATGTTACAACAATTAAAGCGTAGTCGCGATATCCTGAACTTTGCAATGCAGAAATTACTTGAGATTTAAGCGAAAAAAAAAGATTATTTGATGAGACGTAAATTCCCTAGCAATCTGATTAAAATCAGATCTTTTATCCGCTTCTAATTTTGCTATTGTATACGCCCAACCGACCCTCGTCATTGATGACCGTTCGTGTCGTGTGAGGAAGATGTCACATTCTGAGTGGTTTTTAAAACAAAACCGGTTTTAAAAAAAATAAAGGAGCGGATCAAGGATTTGATTTCAATCATATTGATGTCCTAGGTGATAGGATTCGACTTGAAACAAAGTAAGGGAAAGTCAAAGGAGAAATTTTACAAAACTATAATACAGCTCAAAGGGAGGCCCTTTTATGGGTGGTTAAGGCAAAGGTAAAATGCCAAGAAATTCTGACAAAATATTGTAATATTCTATCCATCGTGTTTTTCGATCCATCCATTTTATAGTTGCCAATAATACGTTTGGTTGAGGTCAAAATTTCGAGATAATATCTATTCAACTCGGTTTTTCAAAAATAATCATGCGTACAGTTTATCTCACACTACTGTGGATGTATAGATGATTTTCTCAAATTTAATATATTTTTACATTATGGCCGCCATATTGCCCCCAACTTATAGGGTCTGGAATTCCCGATCCAGGGGCCATGCATGAATTTCTCAATTAGGTACTGTATAGGGCTTCATGGACATAAATATACATTTTGTTTTTATCAAATACTATATTATACATGTTTATGGGAGTAGGGAAGTTTTTTTCCAGATTTTAAAATGCATATGAAATCACTAGGCCTATGTTTTAGATATGCCTTATGTGGTCTTTTCATGAGAAGATGGTGCATAATTATATTATGCTGTGGTTATTTCATGTGAAAATGGTGCTTTATTATATGATGATGGTGCTTTATTATATGGTGATGGTGCTTTATTATATGAAGATGGTGCTTTATTATATGATGATGGTGATTTATTATATGAATATGGTGCTTTATTATATGAAGATGGTGCTTTATTATATGAAGATGGTGCTTTTAAATTATTATATGAAGATGGTGCTTTTAAATTATTATATGATGATGGTGCTTTATTATATGAAGATGGTGCTTTATTATATGATGGTGCTCTATTATATAAAGATGGTGCTTTATTATATGAAGGTGCTTTTTTATGTGATGGTGGTCACTTGGAACTTCTATTTTTAAAGATTGAGTTTAAGAGTAATTTTCTCGAAATTTTGAAAGTAAATACACCAATTTAGTTCCTCATTTTCCTAGCATAATAAATATATATTAAAGGGTACCTGCAGCCAAACCCATGTGAAACTTATGTTAAAGAGTTTATTTACCAGAATTTAATGCAAAAAACCGCATCGAAATCGATGCAAAAATAACGGAGTTACGCCGCTTCAAAGTGGCTATTTTTACCTGCTTTGAGAAAGCCAATCAAGAGAAAATAGAATTAGGCGATAACGAGGCTTCAGCGGAAGTGACGTCACGAGGTCAACAGGAGAAAAATTTCCATACAAAGCTATACAAAATAAATTCGATTTTACAGCCAAACTGATTGATATAGATCTGATGATTTGACGTATTAAGTTATTTTAAGTATTGTAGATTGAGAAATCTGTATCCGTATATATTTGTTACAGTCAGACTTATTTTTAAAGGATTTTAAAATTTGCTATCCTCCTCGCCTCTTTACCGATGATTACGATATCTTAAAACAATGCATGGGTAGAATATATTCATTATTCAGTTTTTGATTACATAATATCACTTCACACGCGAATGATCCGAGACAATGACACAGGTAAACAGGTAAACTAACGAAGCTACTGCTCCAGACACGTGTATATCTGGGGTATGTATACACATGGTACACATGCATGTCTGGTGAACAAAGGGGGGTTTCACACCTCTAGACTGGTAAATTGATTTGTGTATAATAAGATACTTAAAACAGAAAAATATATAAGACTGTGTAAAATCAGGCGTTCATAAGCTAAAACATGTGTATAGTCTGTCAATCAGACTATCAAAACGTAACCACTAACCTGCTAACGTTCAAAATAAATGCCTTGATTGTTACTTATTTACTCACATTTAAAATGACAAAATTAACCATTCAGCCGTTTTAATCTTATTAAAAATATAATTAAGTAATTATTTCGGAAGTAATTACGTTAGTCATTAATTTAGTCTCAATTTCTTATCTAATATTAATAAAGTGCAACTTTCTTTCGAGCCCTATGGTCAGCAGTTAAATACTCCAAATAGCTTAATTAAGTTGTTATACTGTCGCCAAATCATTATAAAATCTTTAAAAAAAATTATGACAAAAGATGTAAATAAGTCTAAAATAAAATTCCACTCGCGTATTTTTAAAGAATACATGTACAAGACAGCCATCTTGCATGGACTTTCGTCCTGATCCGTTTATAATTAATCCTATGTTTATTTTATATGCATGCTGTTTTGATTGTTATTGGTTTGAAATTAGTACAAAAGAATAATCGGGCGACATAGTGGTAATTTTATGTCTCATACAAGGAATAGACCCCGCGTTGTTATACGCTCATATAAGTTACCTTTACAAAATATGTACTATTATCAATATCATTACTAATGTCATGGACAAATCTTCCCAGAAAAATACGAAAATATGTTTCTTATAACAAAAGTGTTTTGATTGATTGTCATTTTGCTACATAGACTGTGAATTTATATGGAAAGTGTGTTACAAATTTGACTTAAATCATCAATCAAATAATTTTCCGAATTCGGCATTTTTGTACGGTAAAATACGAGTTTAAATTCAAACAACATTTTATTTAGTCATCCTGGGTTGAAAAGGAAATAAAAATACAGAAACAACTGTTCATATATCGATAAAACAATGCAAGAAAACGAACAGTTTTCATACGATTTTCTTGTTTCTCATGTAGCGGCGTTGACCCCGTGACGTCACAGTTCATCTCGCGCCAAATCGGCTTGATTCAAAAACCGTTCAGGTGTGAAATTGGGTTTTCCCCAAATATCTCGAAAAGTACTTCTACGATCGCGGTAAAATTTTCAGGATGATGTTTTTTCACATAGATCTCCATAATATCAAAAAATGACCGGCACTGCAGGTACCCTTTAAGGTAACGAGATGATCTGTATATGACTTGAGTTCAACCGACTATAGATGTATCATTATATAAAAAGTGCTTGTTTGGGAGGGTAACAGTTGAAATTGACACCCCGAAAAAACCATTGTCAACCGACGCAAAGCGGAGGTTGACAATGGTTTTCTCGGGGTGTCAATTTCAACTGTAACCTTCCCAAACAGGCACTATTTATTTTATTAAACTGCATGTCTTAATATTGGAGAAAATTTTACTGCTTTTATATATAAATATATCTTCATATATATTCTACGTCGAACCGTATGCGCATAAATTACGCGCATGTAACAATTCGTTGTGTTATCCGTTGCCAAGTGTGTTGCCAACGATGAGAGTATTAGAACGGATTATCAACTACATCTAATCTAATCAGATTTCAGTATTTAACATGAAAGTATAATAAAATTAATTGACAACTCCAAATTGACTGAATGTTACAACAATTAAAGCGTAGTCACGATATCCTGAACTTTGCAATGCAGAAATTACTTGCGATTTAAGCGAAAAAAAAAGATTATTTGATGAGACGTAAATTCCCTAGCAATCTGATTAAAATCAGATCTTTTATCCGCTTCTAATTTTGCTATTGTATACGCCCAACCGACCCTCGTCATTGATGACCGTTCGTGTCGAGTTGGAGGAAGATGTCACATTCTGAGTGGTTTTTAAAACAAAACCGGTTTTAAAAAAAATAAAGGAGCGGATCAAGGATTTGATTTCAATCATATTGATGCCCTAGGTGATAGGATTCGACTTGAAACAAAGTAAGGGAAAGTCAAAGGAGAAACTTTACAAAACTATAATACAGCTCAAAGGGAGGCCCTTTTATGGGTGGTTAAGGCAAAGGTAAAATGCCAAGAAATTCTGACAAAATATTGTAATATTCTATCCATCGTGTTTTTCGATCCATCCATTTTATAGTTGCCAATAATACGTTTGGTTGAGGTCAAAATTTCGAGATAATATCTATTCAACTCGGTTTTTCAAAAATAATAGAAGTTCCGAGTGATCACCATCAATAAAAGAGCATCATCATATAAAAAAAGCGCCATCACATAAAAAAGCACCATCATATAATAAAGTACCATCTTCATATAATAAAGCACCATCATCATATAATAAAGCACCATCTTCATATAATAAAGCACCATCATCATATAATAAAGTACCATCTTCATATAATAAAGCACCATCTTCACATGAAATAACCACAGCATAATATAATTAAGCACCATATGCTCAATGACCACATAAGGCAGCTATGGTGTTCCAAAGTTTAGCCTAACTGTTTTGTGGTGTTGTGTAAATTATACTATGGTTTGGGTTTCACGACCCCGGGTAACCTCACTCGACAAAAAAGATTTTAATATAGCTGTATTTTGAAATACTCATTTGATGCCTAAGTATTCACTAGGCATTTGACATGTCTTTACGCACAATTAAAATATCCCATTAAGAGCCTCAATGTCGACGTCACCAATCATCTTTGCATCATTTTCAGTCACGTGATGGTGTAGCTATAATTCATTCATTGCGGTCAATATGGTCAAAGTGACAGGATATAGACTTAGACCCCGATAAAGAATTACTTTTAATGGGCATTGTGCCTTGAAACATCTTCAGCAATGCATAGAAAACATTACGTTAGGCCAATAGCCGAAAGGTCTCTGGTCCAAACCCCGCTGTGGTGTGGTCACTTGATGTTGTGCACTTAGACAAGGCACCTAATTTATTTATATTGTCTCAGTCAATCTGCGATGAAATGGTGTCTCATTCAGGGGGAATCAAATGAATGACTCTCATCCGTTTAGCACCACGGAAACCGGAGATAAGCACCGGCCCTATGCGCCTTCATGGCACGGAGAAGGATTAACACAATATTGAAGATTTCTTTGAGTACAAGACGAGATGGTTGCCGAGTGTCGGAGGTTTGGATTAATTATCTATTTACCACGGACGAACCTGTGATTAATTTGAACATAACAATGCTACATTTGAAACCTTGTTGATGACGGTGATTAAAATTGATTCATCACCAAACACGAAGAAAAGTACGACATTATGGCCTGTTCAAGGACCTCCAGATTTGCAATTTTTGAAGATATCCCCGAAGTTGCGATGTTTACCACGGAGAAGGCACATTTGTTCTTACATTGTATGTAGAAAAATAAAGAAACAGAAAGCGATGTAATTAAACGGGCAATTTCTTTATCATTTTATGCGAGAAAAATATGTCCGAGTGTGGTGAAATATTTCAAAACCCCACGTTTTGTTTTGATCGGTTTGATATATTGTCATTTTGCAGTGGGCTAGTGGACTCTCCTGATGGATTATCAGTCACTAAAATAGTTTCTTTAACATTGGGACAATGGAAGTATCATAGGTTAAATGACCATATATTGGCCCAACCCAAGGGCCTTAACCCCTTACCCAGGAGACACGAGATTCACAACTTTAGTGCAGGACTTCATGAACATAATCATGCATTCACTATTCAGTTATCTCGCACTACTGTTAAAGTTCTCAAATTTGATGGATTTCACTATATGGTCATATTGGCCCCGAAATAAGGCCTGAACTTCTGTCCCAGGGGCCATGAATTTCACAATGTAGGTAAACGACTTAATGGAAATCATAATCAAGTATTTAGCTTTTATCAAATATATATGGGAGTAGTAAAGAAGATTTTCTCGGGTTAAAAAAAATTCTATATATGGTCATATTGGCCAACCCATCAGCCTGAATCCTTGATCCAGGAGACACGAGATTCACAATTTGGTGGTGGACTTCATCAACATCAAAGTCATGCATTCAGTTTATCTTGCACTACTGTAAAAGTCGAGTTGAAGATTTTTTTCAGATTTAATATATTTTCATTATATGACCATATTGGCCCCGTCATAAGGCATGAACCTCTGATCAAGGGGCTATGAATTAACTAATTTAAGTAGGACTTTTATGGAAATCAATACCATGTATATAGTTTTTTTTAAATATATACTAGATGATACCCCGCGCAAGCGCGGGGATTAACAATGATTCACATATTATATTATATTCACATATTATATTATTATATAAATAGTGCCTGTTTGGGAGGGTACCAGTTGAAATTGACACCCCGAGAAAACCATTGTCAACCGACGCGAAGCGGAGGTTGACAATGGTTTTCGAGGGGTGTCAATTTCAACTGGTACCCTCCCAAACAGGCACTATTTATTTTATTATACTGAATGTCTTAATTTTTATAGCAAATTTTACTGCTTTTATATAGAAAAGACGTGAATTCTACGGCGAACCGTACGCGCATAATTAACGCGCATGTAACAATTCGTTCTATCGGCCCGTTGCTAAGCGTGCGAGGGAGAGAGAACGGATTGTCAACTGCGTCTAAACCAATCAGATTGCAGTATTTAACATGAAAGTATAATAAAATACAATGCTTAATATGTTGAACCATGTTTTTTTGTTCATGTTTCTATGTATTGTGTCCGAAATTTTTCTTAATTGCTTTTCTTAAAATATTCTATAAAATTGAAATAAAAAAGCAACTGCGTGGCTGAAAATTTAGAGGAGAGGACAGGGATGAAAATGTAAGCTGAAATGGGGTATATACACATGAACATGTACATGGCCTTAATTCTTTTTGTTGCAGCTGACTGGAAAAAAATAGACTACTATCTTATTTCAAACCAGAGTGTGGGTGTATAGAGCGTGGTATCTCTTTTTAGAACTTTGTTCTTTATGTCAAATTTCACTTATTATTGCCCAAAATAAGAAATTTAGATAAAACACTGTCAACAAATTAATTTATAAGGTTTACTACCAATCTGTCGTGGTATAAAAAACGTATATGTTATTTAAAAACGTATACGCACTTTTCGCCCTAGTGTTAATTAGTCAACCCCATTTTTTGGCATCCCGTTCTGTAAAGTTCTTTCCATCAAAAATAAAATCGCGACTATTGGCCCATTTTATTTATTAACTTTTTTGTATTAACCAGATGTCCGATCTGCCCACAAAGCATGGTGACTCATCCTACATTCTCCAACATGACGTTAATTAGCCAAACCGCGTTCTTGGTTACCCCGTTCTGGAAAGTTCTATTCATCAAAACAAAAATCGCACATTCAAGAAACGAATTGGCTCATTTTATTTATTCAACATGTGTCAAATCTCAATTCTTATGTATACCCGAAATAGGTTCCCAGGATATATATTCACTCTTTACATAATCATTCAATATTATTTAATTGTAAGTATATTTTTTTTATGCAAACTCCCACTGACTTGGATCCGCCAAAGCGTGTCCACCACCTTACTCACATATTTGCTATTTCGGGCTGGTTTATCGAAAATGAAAGTAGGTTTTTAATTTATCTTACAATAATTACTTATCAGGTAAAATTCAATTATAGCTTACGGACATCAACCCACACATGTTGAAATGCCAAAGGTGTGAGCAGTTACTCGGGTGCAGGCATTTCGAAGTTTATTGGCAAAATGCCTTAATTTATAAGTATAGATGGGTTCCAGTAAAAGATTTTCACTCTAGGCCATATTGGCCCCGGCCTGAACCCCTGACCAAGGGGTCATGAATTTAAAAATTTAGGTAGAAGGCTTTATGGACATCATAATAATGTATTTAGTTTTTATCTAATATATGAAGCAGAGGAAAAAATTTCTAAGATTTAATTCATTTTTACTTTATGGCCATAATGGCTCAGCGACCTGATCCCCTGATCCAAATTCAGGTAGAGGACATAATGAACCATGCATTTATTTTTTTCCCACGTGTTAAAGTAGAGAAGAAAATCATTTTTTTTAGCATATGAGGCCCCAGTGTGAAAAGATTCCTTCTATGCTTCAAACCACAAACGGTTACAATTGGCCTTGTAGTGTTCAAGAAGTTAAGAATGTAAAATTGTGAAGACCGTTTAGACGAAAAGTTGATTCTCTTTACTTACCAAGAAAAAGGTAGTCTGTATGCACATTTGAAGATCAAATTCTAAATGGAGCATTGCATTTTCTTTCAATGTTTCCTTTGGATACAGATTTATAGTTCTGTAGACTATACAAATAGTCTTTTGAGATTAGATCCAGTGTTTGTCAATTTCCACACACATTTCAAAAGACAGCGAGCAATGGAATATTTGCGATAGGGATAGATTTGATGGTTGTAAAGTACTAAAATATATTTCTTCTCTGTCGACCAATTTTATTTCTACAGACTTAGCAAACACTAAACTAGACTTTGGAAGACGTGAATGTTTTGTCAATGTCTCCATTTTTTACAGTGGAAGCAGCAAAATAACCCGTCTGTTATAAGGCGTAACATTGCATTTCACTTTCGGAACCACCAGAAACCACCACTCTTAGACACACATTTGTAATTTAGGATATCCTGATCATTTACAAACTAAAATCGAGATTTACTGCATTTATTAAGCTTTGATGTCTTTGAAGGTTCGGGATTGAACTGAAACCTGTTTACGGTGAAAACAAGAGTTGATGGAAGTTTTGTTTACTTCTGTTGCGCATACAGCAGTCATATGCATTTTTGGACATTTTTTTACGAATAGCTTTTCATTAATGACGCAATTGATACATCGACTTCATTATTACATTGGTCAGTACAAAGTTAACAGGCAATTTTGTTATGCTATTGCTGTATAAACAGTTCATGCAACTGAATGTTTGCTTCATTCTAAGTTGCTCATCTATCTCCCCAGCTAAGGGAGATACAATTTAAAAGTAAAAACTCTTTTGCATCATGTTGCTTCTCCAAATGTGCACCGAGTTATCCATCGTTTTTTGAAATATCTGCGACATAATTGTTTTTTTTTATACCTATGTGCTTGTCGTCTTATTTTTTGACATTACTCTTAAACAGAGATAAAAGAACATTTTAGGTTATTTTAAGCATCTTTTTCTACATCTATTAGCGATTGGTGTCTTTTAGAGATTTAGAAATCCTGCTTTCACTCACATCCTGTATAATAAGAGTTAAATAAAGTCGTCAAGCGGACACACTTTTGTTAAATTGTGTTCCTCCTGCAAGTTGCAAGATAGTTTTATGTATTAAAGTTGTCTACTAGTAATCGTACTTCCAAGTTGACCTCTGAAAACATCCATCTCTGGTGAAATTGGAATAGGGTTCGGATTTTTGTTCTAAGCTTCCTTTAGTGAGATTTCTTTCTTTTTACCTTACTGGTAGCTTTTAAGATAACTTTCACGACATGTGCGTCTTTAATTCTTCTGAAATGTCATCTAGGCGCCTATTTTTGTTGTCACCAAAAGATATCTTTTATAGAATCCTACATCCGTTTTCAATCGTACTCTGGATCTTGCAAGTCTCGCCAGTGTTGTAAATTGATTTCGTCTATAGATTCGTCTAGTTGGGTAAAATGAGAGACCACCATAATGGCAAAATGGAAAGATATCTGTTAAGTGTAGGTTAAAAAAAACCCTCTAAGAGGTAAGTATTATTGGCAAGTCCGTTTGACATAAAGACAAATACATGAGTGTTTTAAACAAAACCACACGCCCATTGTTTTAATCTTGAAGACCCAGCTAGGCTACTAAATTCTTCCTCAGTATAAAATCCTGGCTTTTGCTGGTCGCAAACACTACCCATGACATCATGCAAATCTGGCATCGCAGACTTTTCGGTATCAAAATCGTTTATTTTTCGCAGTAAACGATCGATAAAAGACCGATTTGTAATAGTAATATTTTGACGTAATGTGACAGTTAATGTCTTGTATATGTACTATCTCCGTTGCCCCTTTCAAAGTGATGCAACAATGTAGAGTCCAAATTTTAAATTTCTTTCATAATGATGGCAACAAAATGTTTGACCTTAGCCACACAATGACCCGTGCAAAGATGTACTATGGTTTCGTCTTCACGTTTCTTTGATTCGTTTCCCATAACCATTTACCAGGCACGAAATAAAAAAAATTGTCATAGATTTAGGCGCTAAACTCTTTCAAAGCATCAATTATAAAAATTCAAGATTCGACGTTTATTATCATATTAAGGTTTGGAAATATGTTTATGCCCAAATAGCTTTTTGTCATGCCTAAAACGAGCAACCCAGTTCTAGGGAGAAGGCATCTCCTGGTCATTGAAGACAAGGGAATACCCATCTTACCTTTTACAGGATGTCAAAGCCTAAGGGCAATCTTTGAATTTGCAGTGTCCTTTGCATTTGAATAGTGGCACGTTTAATTCCCCTCCCCTTTCTCAATTTATCACGGCTTATTTCATGAACACGGAGTTTGTTCAAATGTGCTATTCCATTGGCAAAAATATGTTTCCAGTGGCCTCTTTTGTGGCAACATTCATTTTGCAACTTAGATGAATCGTTTATTATCATTTTAGGTTGGGAAATATGTTTATGCCCAAGTAGCTGTTTTCTTGTTATGCCTAAAACGAGCAATCCAGTCCTAGATAGATGGCTAACTCTGGTCATTGAAGACACAATAACACATATTTTACCTTTTACGGGATGTCTAAGCCTAAGGGCAATTTCATTATAATTTTTTTAAAAACCAAAATCACCATTAAGAGCCACACTGCCTGTTGTATCCCCCCCCCCCCCAAAAAAACTTCTTTATCAGCCAAGCTATGGTAAAAAAGTAATCCCTCTTCGGACCAAAACTGTATTGTGAAATTAAAGCTGAAGGTTTCACAGAAAATTGCTGAATGAAGCAAAACTACTTGGCTTTGCTTTTCTTTATATAGGTGAATGAGTCTTTGAGGCCAATTTGTGTGCTCTAAGACGGTATTTGTCGAAAAACGTGGGTCTTTTCTCACACCATCGCAATTACCAGAAATTATTTGGTCGGTGTTTTCCTGTTCAAATATACTTAAAATGTGCTTTAGAGGTTTTCCTCCATTTTGATAAGATTCCTTCAGAATTCTCTCTGAATGACTTTGATTGGTCTAGCTTGTTGTTCAGTTACTTTATTCTTTAAATTGCCAGAATAGTCTCTACATACACGTTTAACGTTACAATCATTGAATTTGCAGTGTCCTTTGCTTTTGAATAGTGGCACGTATAATACCCCTCCCCCTTCTCAATTTAACACAGCTTATTTCATGAATAAACAGAGTTTGTTCGAATGTGCTATTCCATTGGCAAAAATATGTTTCCAATGACCTCTTTTGTAGCAACAGTCATTTTGTCCCTGGTTAAGATGAATTATATATTAATCAGATGATAAGAAAAGACTGTCGCGGTAATATCTGTGTATAAAAAGATGAGAACTGAATATTAAGAATTTGCTTAATGTCTTCATATCTTAAGGAGGTTGGCGCCTGAAATAATAGTAATGTCAATTATCCGAAAACCACTTGGATATAAAGATGGGGACCTATAATGTTCATTTATTTTATTTTTGACCCATGGCACATGCCATTTTTTGGAAATATAGGGCCCCAAACAGAAATGATAATTTTCCTGAA
This sequence comes from Magallana ariakensis, assembly GCA_020458035.1. NCBI lineage: Eukaryota > Metazoa > Mollusca > Bivalvia > Ostreida > Ostreidae > Magallana > Magallana ariakensis. The sequence continues at coordinate 51,410,802 of CM035819.1, forward strand.
ATCTTTGCTAAAATTTGACATAGAAATTGATAATTTGAATAAATCAAACAACTATTTATAGTTTGAACTATTATTTAGTTATGATTTTAATACAGTATGAAGTTAAACACATGTAGTGACTATAAAATTAAAATCTAAGTCAAAGCTTAAAAATTCTTGCTTTACTGGTGGCTTCAAATGCCAGTACATAATGAACACAGCAACCGATGTTACAAAATTTTGGAGTAATCAAATTATAAAGCAAATAAAAAAAATTATGGTAATGTCATCTTTACAAATCTTTGCATACATATAGACATACATTTAATGCCCCATTTAAAAGTAAAACAAGTAGGGGTCACATCTAAAAATTTGAGATCTAGCATGAAATAAGCTATTTTAAGTCCAAAATTGGAGTTAATTTTTTATTAACTTCTATGAATATAAGCTAAATATGCCAAAATATATCGATAGAAATATCAAAATATTGTTTAAATATGTTTTTAGAACATCATGAATATATATATGGTAATACACAAACTATCTAGAAGTTTGGTCTGGCCTGAAAATTAGGAAGCTAAAAGTAACAGTATAGTGACTCTAAAACTAGTGAGTTATGAAAATTGTTCATTTCCTTCTTGAAAACCTTCCGCCACAAAATATAGTCCCTTACTACACTGTAAAAATGTATTTTTTAAAAACAATTATATGCAATATAGTTTATTTGTCATTGTAAAATATAAATATACTACTAGAATTAATATGTGATGCAGAATTTTCAGACTACAGGTGACCCAAAATGGCTACCCAAAACCTAAGAAGCGAACCTCTTTAAGTTACAGTCGACTTCCACGGTTTCCAAAGAATTGTTATGACTTCCTGAATGTGATGATATTTTTGATGGTGTTGATCGATGTCTGTTTTAGATGGAGAAATAAATATGCTTTAGGTGCATTTATTTAGCTTGATAAAATCTTCTGTAAACCTAGAGTCGACAAAAGCAGCAGACGAAGTTCTTGAATGACCAAATGCACATCGTTCACAATTGTCTTTCTTAAAACATCTCACCCGAGTTTGGTTTTTAACATTAATATTGTCTTCGGAAAGCTTTTTATACTGGAAGGAGTCTTTTGACTCAGAAAACTCTTTGACTTCTTCCTGAATTATCTAAATTAATTTTTAACAAATCTTATAATTGTTTAACACAGTTCAAATCATGCAATTTGCAATGCTTGTGAAGCAATAAACATGTTCCTTTTAAGTTATAGTCGAACTCCTCATTATATAATTATTGCACGTCTTCCTTCCACCCTTATGGTGGACTAAATTTTCCTGTCATTTCTGGAGGTATGGTAGGCAACGTAAGAAAGGAGCAATGGTTCCATTGCTTGCAACTTTGGCATTCTACCATTCTGTTATCATCTACATCTGTGTATTATTGGCACATATACAATATTTCCTGGCTGGTATCGGTTCTATTGTGGGAGGAACGGGGATTTGATTTCTGTTTTGTACTCTTTCTTGTTGATCGATATTATCAGAATTTTCGTCATTTTCATCGGGGTAGATGTTGATGGTCTTTTGATTCCATGTGAAGAAAAGACGCTTTAGTTGTGACTTTAGTGATTAAAGAAATTAAAAGTTAATAGTTTTAGTACATTTACCTACGGTACGTTACTGTTCATCACACTGAGTAAAATGTTTAAAAAAATCTAAACTTTTAAAACACTTCTTTTGTTACAACGCTTCGAGTGAGAACCGGAAGTGACGGACGACCAAATGAAACCCGTTAAACACATGTTCAATCAAATGTCCATCATCCAAATAAGTTTTGTTTCTTGATCTCTCAGTTTCTGAGATCTCGCGGGTACAATTTTTTTTTATAAAAGAAAGCTGTAACGTGCCCGAGGTATATCGGGTAACACAGTCTTGGACTGTATTTAGTTTTTAATAAAGACCGGTATTTCAACACCGCCGTCAATTCATATTTCCAAATATATAATAATGTGTGACAATCCGAGAGAGAGAAACATAAGACTTGCATGGTAACATTTCAAATAGATTTTAATCAATAACAATACTATAATCTTAGACAACATAAACAGGGGAGATATACTGCCTCGTAAACAGTGACACAAAATATCCACCCTAAATGTATAAAATCCAATGGGGAAAAAGGGGGGGGGGGGTGATAAATATATATAGCAGACTGGCACCCAAATATTATCTTAAAATCCTAGTAATGAAATAATTCCTGAACAGAGTATATGGTAGGTCCCTGTACGTGCTATAATTTGCTAATCGTACTATGAATCTCACCGTTTATGAAGGTGGTCTGATTAGTGCGAGCGATGCTGATGCTCTGGTACCCCAGTCCCAAAAAGGGGGGTGCATATATAAAGGTTTTCTACCGGAAATACCAAGTTACCAATGTATACTGATGACGTTGTTTATTACTGACGTCACGATTGGTAACATTCACAAACCGGAAATGCTGCAGCCCCAACATGATTATATAGGGAAGTAAAGAAATACGTTTAAAAAGGAAATATATCAGGTGCCAGTGCTAGAAAAATAGGTAAGATGTTATTAAAGAACGCTAATAATATACGTAGGTAGGTGATGTCTATAAATAATACGTATTGCTGCTATAATCGATCAACCGATGCAGTCACATGTGCATTCTAAATATAAACCAACATGGCGGAATACGTATGGAATACGATCCCGATCGCATGTAATGACAATGCCATGTGCTCATATTTATATATGGGCTTTATAACGGATATTATGCGTTGTATCACCGACGGTCATCGTAATATGTAAACAAAGATTAATAATCCAGATTCTATTTAAATCAATACGGTAAATAGATATTTTAATCAGGTCACTACTGATCTAACTCGCAGCAGAGCTGTCACATCACCCCCGACGTTGAAAAAGCGTTCGTCCTCGAACGGTAAGTAACTATTAAACATACAGTGAACAATAAATAGCAAACAAACTTACCACACGTTTTCAAGGAAATATCATGAACAAATATTGTAACAACAACAATGAGAAATGATAATTAATACATGAGATATGATTATACATGCATGTACAGGTATAAGTACTCACATCTGAAACATGGCAATGTACTTTATGTACATACACCATGGATAATAATAGATATCTTATGGCATACATAAACAATATACATAAAATAATTGTAATAATATAATAAAACAAATTCGATACTATATGACAGTACTATATATGAGTACTATACATGTATATAGCATCTCAGAGATTAAATGTTCTCACTTATAAATACTAGAGTTCCAATCAGATACAGGGATGGGACAAAGGAGGAACACACACAAAGATGGATCAGCTAATCTCCCAGGGTGAAGGTCTGGACAGTGGAAACTTGTGTGAAAGCGTCACATCTGGAAACAGGGGTAGAGATAACACGGGCGGGGACATTGTCTGTTTGAGAACATTTCGAATCCATGATGGAATATTCAGTGTCTCTAACCAGCGTTGATTTCATTTTGTAGACACGACCATCTGGAAACGACAGTTCTTCCACACGAGTGACACTGCTGAATCCTCGAGGGATGAAAGATACCTTACGGTGAGAATTACCTAAACTCTTTGCCTCACGATTGGCTTTCTGCATTATTCGGGCCACGAAATCATATTCCTGGGCACTGGGAGCTCCAGCAAAGAAAAGCCTGGGGTCATTGGCCAGATGAGACGATGCCAGGGCTGGATCCGACCTCTCACATCGATGAAGAACATAACTCGGGGTGTTAATTGGTTGACAACTAGCTGTTGTTAGGTCGACGGTACTGACAGTATTGACATCAAGGGAGCTCTTCTCAGGAGATGAGGAAGAGGGATACAAATCAGGAAACAGTTCCTGGAGCAACGATTCCGTTGATGCCGAAAAAGGAGTTCCGGACGTCGTCTCATTGGCCAAAGACACAACTGGAGGTGCTAATGGAGGCAAAGTGGGTTCCAACGAAGATTCAGCAGAAGAAACAGCTGGTACAGTGGAAGAAGATGGTAGCTCAGGTGCTGACATGGGAATGGATGACGTGGACAACAGGGACTCAGGGCATGCAGACCAAAGTGGCTCTGAAAAGGCGGGTTCAGGATCTGGTGCAGTGGAAGCCAAAGCCGGAACGGGCCTGGTCAGCAATGAAACAGCTCTTGAAGGTTGGAGGGGAGATGGAGCTCTAGCTGGTCTGGATGCTACCGAAGGCTTTTTGTTCAGCAAAACCCTCCGAGGTGGAGTCTCCGCTGGCCCATCCAGTCCATAGAGATCCACCTCCATGGGGCTTCCCAAGGAAATGGAGATCGAGGGAGACCTCAGTGGTGTGATAGGTGGAGGGACGGTTGAGGTGGCTGGAGAATCCTCTGGATACTTTCGTCGAGGATGAGACGAAGTGGCTGACGCAGTTCTAGATGGGGATCTCTTGGAGGACGATCTCCGAGGGGACTGGCGTCGTGGAGACCTGTGGAATGGCCTCGGCACATAACCAGAGGATGCTGAAGCGTCATTGTGGAAAGCCTCTCTCCGCTTCACAGAATACAATACAGGTTTATCCGGGTGCTTGTTGTTGAGATGGCGGACCATTAGATATTTCCTGGTACCCGGTAATGTGAATCTGCAGAAGTTACATTCTAGGTAATCGCCATGCACTTCTGCGAAATGCCTGTAGAGTTGCCTCCTTGTTTGGAAAGACCGAGTGCAGGCTCTGCAGTCCAGTATCATCTGAGTAATTAAAATAAATACAGGTAAGGACAAAGATTTCAAATACACTTTTTTTTTTTTTAGACAAATGCTATATACTTTATGTAGAAGTATACTGAATCATTCTGTTTTTACTCATATTATAGCTTAATGAGTGCCAGAGTTTTGGGCTATCGTTCCGTCCAAATAACATATCTATGGGGAGTTCCACCTCTCTACCCAACATCAGCAAACTTGGTGTCTCACCAGTACTATCGTGTACAGATGATCTGTAGGCTAGCATGAGCAGGGGCAAATAAGTATCCCAATCTTTAGGGTGCTTGCCTACGTATTTATTTAACATACACTTTAAAGTTCGATTGAATCGCTCTACAAGACCATCACTCTGGGGGTGGTAAGGAGTCGTCCTAGTTTTATCTATATCTAATATTCTACATATCTCCTTAAACAGGTCGGATTCAAACTGGGTGCCTTGGTCAGTATGGACCTGACGTGGAACACCAAATTTACAGATGAACTGGCATACAAAGGTATGAGCTACGGTAGAAGCTTCTATATTTGCTAATGGGTAACTCTCTGTCCAGCGAGTAAAGTAATCACTTATAACCAAAATATATGTTTTTCCTGACTTTGTTCGGGGCAAGGGACCAAAAATATCCAGGGCAACTCTCTCCAATGGGGCTCCAACATGGTATTGTTTCAAGCAAGCTTTTGGTTGTTTAGTAACTGGATTATGTATCTGACAAGTTGGGCATTCATGGCACCATTGTATAACATCTCTCTTGACATAGGGCCAATAAAACCTCAAGCGAACCCGATGTAATGTCCTTAAAATGCCAAAATGACCAGCAGATGGGTCACAGTGAAGCATGGTGAGAACCTCTATACGTAAAGAAGTAGGTAGGACAACCTGTAGCACCTGCTTATCATGACTTTTGTCTGTCCACTGTCTGTACAAAACACCGTCATCTATAATTAGTCGATCCCATTGTGACCAAAAGATTTTAAGTTCTACACCTAAATGGGAAATCTCTTGCCATGAGGGACGAGTGGATGACTCTTTCCACTTATATACTATTGAAATAATGGGGTCACTAGTTTGAGCGGCCTTTAACTCAATTTTCCTAGTAGCTTGCCATTGCTCAGCTATAGAATGATCATTATTTTCTGGTAATTGATCACTAATTTCGTTATATTGATCAATAACTTGAGTCACAGATGGAGCAATTTGCTTTTGACCTCTTACAACACAAATATCATGAGTACACTCTTTTTCTTCTTCCTCAACTTCACGATTTTCTTTTCTTTTACAGTATTGACACTCGCCACAAGGTCGTCGAGAAAGACCATCAGCATTTCCGTGGGACTTACCAGGGCGATGGGAAATAGAAAAATCGTATACAGAAAGTACTTCAAGCCAGCGGGCCATTTGTCCCTCGGGATTTTTGAACTGCATCAACCAGTTTAGAGCACCATGATCAGTTCTGACAGAAAAGTGTTGGCCATACAAGTAATGGTGAAAATGTTTAATTCCCTCGACAACCGCCAGAAGTTCTCGACGAGTCACGCAGTAGTTGCGCTCGGGCTTTGACAGTGACTTACTGAAATATGCAACCACCTGCTCTTTGTTATCTTTTACCTGTGAGAGGACAGCACCGATACAAAATGCACTGGCATCAGTATCTAAGATGAACTCTTGGGTCAAATCAGGGTATCCCAATATGGGGGCATTAGTGAGGCAATCTTTCAACGTATTGAAAGAGACTTGACAACTGTTTGACCAGTTAAACTGGGAATCTTTTTCTGTCAGTTTGTAAAGAGGTTTTGCTATGTCACTGAATGATTTAATAAATCGCCTGTAATATGCACAGGTGCCGAGAAAACTACGTACTTCTGTAACAGTCTCTGGTTTTGGCCAGGCCTTAATGGCTTGTGTTTTGTCAGGGTCAGTTGCTATGCCATCAGCACTGACGATATGGCCAAGGAAGGATACTTGTTGTTGAAACATTTTACATTTCTTAGGGGACACTTTGAGGTTTGCTCCATGCAGCTTCTCTAAGACAGTTGATAATCGCTCCAAGTGTTGTTCAAAACTATCTGAATAGACAATAATATCGTCTATGTACAACAAACAAATTTCAAAATTCAGGCCACTTAGGACACATTCCATTAGTCGTTGAAAGGTCGCAGGGGCGTTACAAAGTCCAAAAGGCATTACACGGAACTGATAAAGGCCACCATTTGTAACAAAAGCAGTTTTCTCAGCATCACTATTATTCATTTGAACCTGCCAAAATCCACTTTGTAGATCAAGTGTAGAAAACCACTTAGAACCTCGAAGGGCGTCAAGAGAATCATCAATACGGGGCAAGGGGTAAGAGTCCTTATGAGTAACTGAATTGAGACGTCGATAGTCTATACAAAATCTTACAGAACCGTCTTTCTTGGTACAGAGTACTACAGGGGATGCCCAAGGACTGGTAGATGGCTCAATAACACCACTCTTAATCATTTTGTCTACTTCGTCCTTAACAACTTGACGTTTTGTAATTGGGAGCCTGCGAGCTGCTTGTTTTATAGGAACTGCATCGCTAGTGTTGATTTGATGCTTAATAATATCTGTGACGCCTAGGTCACCTTTAGATTTTGCAAATATATTCTGATGCTTCAGTAGCAAATTCTTGAAAGATAATTTTTGTTCTTCATTCAACAAGTTGCAGGAGGTTTCATACAAGATGGCTAAATGCTCAGGAATTGCTTGTGACTCAACGGGGTTTATTTGATAAACTTTTTGCAACTCTTTGGGGTTATCCGTCTCAATTTGTAAAGCTTCATCGCACACTGCAGCGACAGTATCTTTGAAAACAGTAATGGTTTCACTTGTAAAATTTCCAATTCGCATAGGTACAAAACCATCTGTAAGGTTTACAAGTGCTCGAGCTACAACAACACCGCTCTGAGTCAGCTTTTCGCTATAGGGCTCGAGTATTCCCTCTGTTAAATAACTGTTTCCTTCCACCCGTCCCTTAATTACTGTTTCACTAGAAGGGGGTAGTACTGTGTCCTCACTTACTCTGATTCTACAAGAGGACATACTTATTGACCTTTGATTCCTGGCCACAGGTATTTGACCAATATGTAAACTGTTACTGGCTGCATCTATTGTACACTTGTACTGAGCCAGAAAATCAAATCCAAGCACTAATGGTTCATCAATACTAGCAACAATAATGGGTTGCTCATATTCATGCTCTTCAATAATAAGGGGAAAGATTGCACATCCCAATGGTTTAACAAGGCTGCCATCAGCCATACGTAGGGTACTAGAAGAAGGTTCAAGCTTAGGACGTAAAGCATCTGGTATGTCAAAATATTTTCCAGAATGCATAATCGTAGATGTAGAACCTGTGTCTACAAGGCATTCTAATTCCAGTCCTAAAATCGTGGCTTTGATAAACAATGCATCTGATTTCTTACAAGGGGGGCAATGGGGAGCGTTTGGGGTCATTTGGGGGTTAATTTGAGGGATAATCCTAGCTGGCACTTGACCCGTAGTGTCAGCTACTGGGCGTTTAAATTATGATTGTCGTTTCTGGATTGGTTTGTCTGTTTTTGGGCTAAGGTATTCTGATCTCTCTGTCTCTTTCTACACTCCGACTTCCAGTGTCCGTTTAAACCACAGTAATGACAGGCGCCTTTCTTTTTAGACTGCCTATCACCATTATTATACGTGCGCTTACTATTTGGGGAAGACTGGATCTCCCGACATAAAGGGTCTACTACTGACTTCTGGGATTGAAGTCCGAAATTTTCAGTGTTTTGAACAACGTTCATAGCTCTGTTAACTTTTAAATTGGACCGCTGTTTGCGTCCGTTCTGAAATGCCTCGCATTCGAGCGCTAATGTAACAGCTTGTTGAAGTGAAATGGGTTTGCCTTGATATACAGCCCATTCAAGTTCGGCATCACCTAGGGAATCTATAAAACAATCCTTAGCTAATTGTTCTCTAGTTTCTAAAGTAACATTGGGGTAAGCATACCTAGCTAAGGACTTAATATCTTGGGCTAAATCCTCTAATTTTTCATTACGTTTTCTCATTTTATTTTTCATCTTTGCGCGGTATAACTCGCTCTGGTTCCGGGGCTCGAACCGGGAGCTAAGAACATTTACAAGCTGTGTGTAGTCCCGCCGCATTTCGGGACTGATATCACTCAAAACAGTTTGAGCATCTCCACGCAAGCTAGTAGCAAGCTCGTAAGCTTTCATTGTGTTATTCCATTTGTTTAACTCAGCTATCATCTCAAACTGAATCAAATAGTCAGACCATGAAGTTTTGCCGTCATAATTCGCGGGCTTTTTGTTTCTTCCTTCTAATGAATTAGACTGCGGGGATTGGTGTGGGGTTCTTGAAAATTCATTAAACATACCACCTGGTTCATTGAACTCTAAGGGACCTTGATCTTCAAAATGAACACGAGTTCTATGCGTATATTTATTCTCGGAGTCTGTTACTGTATGACTATTCATCCTGTAATTCGTACAGGGATAACCTTGAGAGTCGCCGACAAGATGGTCTTCATATGAGTAGAAACCTCTGTCACCCGTCTCTCTGTTTAGACTACATGTATCTACCTGAGTGTTCTTGTTTGAAACACTCGACGAGCCGCCAGTATGCCAATTCCTTTCTGAGGAATGTACCCTACTGACACCCTCGTTACATGAACTGGGAATGCTATGTTCCCTCATATATGAGCCAGACAAACGCACATTCTCGCCTTGAGAAGCTACGTTGCTGCTTTCCATATTACAGTAATTTCTGCTGGCTGCAGCCATTTGATTCTGCAGCGTATTGCAGAACTGATCCCGCATTAATTTAGAAAACTGTTCTTCCATCATTTGTCCCAATTGGTCTTTAAGTACGTGATTTATTTGGTCCTTAACTATGTTTAAGATTTCTCTAGGGTTTGATTCACCCACATCTCCGCAATCTAAACCGGGAGTTTCATCACAGTGGCGGGGGCCTCTAAAGTTTAAAATAACTTCACCACTGGGGGAACCTAGAGGCTCTTGTTCAAGTAAATCTGATTTACAAGTATTAGTATTTGCGGGACCCAAAGTAACCATTTCTCTCTCTGTATCGTCACACATATCTCGCCCAGTTAGCGAGTCAGAAGCTGAACTGCTTGGTCTACTCGACATCATCGAAATTATAGACAAATATATCCTTTACCGCTGCCACCAAATTCTGTAACGTGCCCGAGGTATATCGGGTAACACAGTCTTGGACTGTATTTAGTTTTTAATAAAGACCGGTATTTCAACACCGCCGTCAATTCATATTTCCAAATATATAATAATGTGTGACAATCCGAGAGAGAGAAACATAAGACTTGCATGGTAACATTTCAAATAGATTTTAATCAATAACAATACTATAATCTTAGACAACATAAACAGGGGAGATATACTGCCTCGTAAACAGTGACACAAAATATCCACCCTAAATGTATAAAATCCAATGGGGAAAAAGGGGGGGGGGTGATAAATATATATAGCAGACTGGCACCCAAATATTATCTTAAAATCCTAGTAATGAAATAATTCCTGAACAGAGTATATGGTAGGTCCCTGTACGTGCTATAATTTGCTAATCGTACTATGAATCTCACCGTTTATGAAGGTGGTCTGATTAGTGCGAGCGATGCTGATGCTCTGGTACCCCAGTCCCAAAAAGGGGGGTGCATATATAAAGGTTTTCTACCGGAAATACCAAGTTACCAATGTATACTGATGACGTTGTTTATTACTGACGTCACGATTGGTAACATTCACAAACCGGAAATGCTGCAGCCCCAACATGATTATATAGGGAAGTAAAGAAATACGTTTAAAAAGGAAATATATCAGGTGCCAGTGCTAGAAAAATAGGTAAGATGTTATTAAAGAACGCTAATAATATACGTAGGTAGGTGATGTCTATAAATAATACGTATTGCTGCTATAATCGATCAACCGATGCAGTCACATGTGCATTCTAAATATAAACCAACATGGCGGAATACGTATGGAATACGATCCCGATCGCATGTAATGACAATGCCATGTGCTCATATTTATATATGGGCTTTATAACGGATATTATGCGTTGTATCACCGACAGTCATCGTAATATGTAAACAAAGATTAATAATCCAGATTCTATTTAAATCAATACGGTAAATAGATATTTTAATCAGGTCACTACTGATCTAACTCGCAGCAGAGCTGTCACAAAAGCTACCATTCTATTTTAAAGTATTTAAATATGCAAGCCTTTAAAAATATTGAAAAACTCTCATACATTCCAAGATTTGACAATACATTGAACAAAACATAAAAGAAGCCTCCTTTTTGGGGCATAATATCCTAAGATACATCAACTGACCAATCTTATCATAACTCCGCTCCGAAGGAGAAGGGGGTATACTGATTTACCCTTGTGTGTCTGTCTGTTTGTCCGTTCTTTTGTCTTGTCTGTCATATTTTGCCATATGGTGAGATATAATTTTTATTGTAATAGGATCTCAACTTCCTGTTAAATGATGACTTTGTTTATTTTTAGCCTAATTTTTCAAACAAATTTTTGTCAAAGATTTCTCAGCAACTATTTATCGCAGATGATTGAAACTTAAGACGTTACATATATTTGTTTAGGCATGCCATTAGGTGGGATATATTTTTGTACTAATCAGACGTCAACTTCCTCTTAAATAACGACTTTTTATTTTTAGCTTAAATTTTCAAAAAAAAAATTGTCAATGATTTCTCAGCAACTATTTATTGCAGATGCTTGAAATTTAAACACACTATTTGTTTAGGCATGCCATATGTTGGGATCTAATTTTGTAATAATAGGATGTCAATTTCCTGTTAAATGTTGACTTTGTTTATATTGCATATTCACATCAGAGCGGGGGTATTACTTATGAACATTGGCTCACATATATCTTTCTAGACCTCAACGTATTAAAATTAACACAATTGTAAAAAAAATACTATAAATAAAACGTTAAAGAAGGTCTTTGTGACCTTGATATGAAAATTTGAGGATGCTTACATATTAAAATAAATAACCTATAGCATTGTATTTCTTGAGAAGAAGATATTTAAACATTTTCCTATATACTTCTCGATTAAACCCACGCGGGTAAGAAAAGGCAACTCTCAGTGATCGATTGAGTAAAAGTATTCCTCTGATCGATATGACGTCACAATAAGCAGCATGATGTCATATTTTAAGGAGTCTCGGGGGTGAATGTTTCAAACATACGATTTCCTTTAATTTTATTCTACTGAAAGGTCAACTTAAGAGTAAACTATGTACAAAATATAAAGTAAATTGACCGGATATTTTTTCTGTTTACCAAATTTTGGTCTTATGTCCGAAGTATCCCCGAAATTTTATATAGGATTATATAGGAAAAAAGAGTGTTATCATTTTCAATTTAATATTTAAAAAATACAAACATACGATTTTCTTTTAATTTTCAGCGATGGAAGGTTAACGTACAAGTAAACTTTTTGTTAAATTAAAACGAAATTGACCGGATGGTTTTTATGCTATCCGCCCTCATAGTTTGGTCCTATAACGTATATTGGTAGACATTTTATATATAAAATTGTATAGAATAAAAGGATGTTTACGAATCAAATTTAATTTCATTTCTAATAGATAAAAAATTTGCCTTTCCACTCACACCGAACATGAAAGGATCGCGCATGTGTTTTTATTTTGCAAATTATACTTTCAATTTTAATTATTGACGCTGCAATGAAAATGCACGACTTTTTTTTTGGTCAATTGTTACGTCAAAGTCTCAACTGACGTCATCGTAAGACGTTGACTTCGACGTAGATAACGTCGATTTTGAAGACGCGGAGAAATGAATAACATACTTCTGAATATTATTCTAAGGATTCATTTCAATAAAAATAATTTTTATGATTAGTATTTTTTTTAATGAAAACGTTACATGATAAGCTGTATATTTGAACATTTTTCTCTACATTTGCGTTTTACGACAGTAATGCGCAATACCCTGCGCAGAGGGCGCAAAATTATAAACCCGCAACCGACCTTAATCAGAAACATGTCAATTTTAACTTTGGGCGCTTTCCATCAACGTTGCCTCTCCGGCGACGTCATCGAGAAACGGTGACGTAAATGGAACGCTTGGCAAAGTCAAAATGCTGTAGCGAGGACGATTGCAGCTTAAAACTGATACTGATCTTGAAATTTGATCCAGAAATTTTGGCTTTTTGCAGTTTAAATGTATTTCAATGTCGTAGAACAAATTGTAGTTTCAGAAATCCCGGTTTTGTAGAATATGATAACCTCGACACCATACTATTTCCTAATCTGCAACGGTATATTGCGTTGGCACAATCGCTCGCAGGAGACGCGCGTTCTAGCAATCGGCGACAAAATCCGGCGATGCCGGTTAAATGATAAGCACCCTTTATCTCTGGTTAAAATTTTAAAACCTACAGGCGTAAAATGTCACTAGAAACTCTTCTAACTGAATATATCTTCGATTTCTCTGTATTACGTATAATTATCAATGATGACGTCACATGCATGTTTAATAGAGATGATCAATGTCGGGAGAAAACTTGAATCATCGGAATTCAGTGTGAACAATGCCGAAATAAAACTTATTTAAAACAGGTACCCATCATTTAGATGAATTTCAGTTAAGATATAATCAGGATAATACATGCATGCATGGATATATCGTTTTATCAGCGAGTGTTATAAGGTAAGCAGATAGACATTTATAAGGCTTGACCGGCCTTTCCTCTGTCATTGTGTAAAGGCAAAAGTAACACTACCCCGAATATTATGAAAGTTGAATTTGGCAAATATCAAAAGCACATGACCTAAATTACTTAAAAAGTGCTGCTAGAATCATGTGCTTCGATGTTGTAAATAAAAAAAGACGTAGTATTTTCAATGAAGTTCAGGGGTTTTCCGATAAATAATGACAATATTTATTTTATGCGTTTAACAATAGGATTCTAGCAGTAATACTAATAAACATGAACTAATTGCCGACCGAATTATTGTATCATAAACACCATCATTTTGTCAGCGGCAGACTTATAATTTTACTATTGATGTCTTTTAAAGTGACCAAACCAGTGTCTTGAGCTGCTTCCGTTCTTATCAAATGATGAAGAGCTCCAGATCTGCCCATCTGATCCATCGCTTTTGTGGACATGGAGAAAATATCTTTGGTTGATTAATTGTACTGTCACCCTTGCGAATGTTATTGTCATTCAAATTTAGACCATGTGGTTTTATTTGACCCTTTCAGTTTCGCAGTAAAATCGTGCCTCGTGTTTATAGTCTATTTCCTAGAATCTAGGTACTTTTAATCAAATATAAAATCTAGACGTTTGTTGATTTTAGACTTGACCTTCATTAATTGATGGATAAAATGAGTTCTAGAAATAAATATGACAATAGAAAATTTAGGTTTTTTTCTGCTGTTGCAACAATTAACATGCTTAGTAGCGATCCACCCTAAGGAATAATTTTCGATCCGCGCCTGACCTAGTAATAGCATCAATATTAAAAGAGACTATACTATTTTATGCAGAATGTTGCTTGAAAATGGCTCGATATACTAAGTTTTTATACAAAATAAACACCAATTTTTTTTTTTTTAAAGTATGGTATTACACATGAAAAGCATAAAACGTGGCTATGATTTTATCAAGCAACCCAATGTTTACATTTTTAACCACGTGTAGAGTGGTTGAACACGAACGATAACTCTTTTCTGAATATCATCGTTTAGTTTAAATAACCACTAGATGATGAAATAAGACATATATGATTGCGCCCATGAGAAAAGGGTGCTTATGGCGTTTTTGACAAAACAGAGAAATAACGTCAGAAACATATGGCGTTACGTCATAACGTAGTCTGAAACGAGTCAGATTTTTAACGCGTCATTTTCATAGCGTATAGTTTTTATCCCTTTTTTAAATTAAATTTTCACATTATTTTAAATAAACTCTTATTATTCTTTACTTGCACACACATTTGTTTAACTACATGTATTTCTGTTTTTCCCAATATTAGCTTAATGCTCCAAATGTTTTGGAGAAGTTTTATAGAAATATTTTGATTTTAATTTTAGCTGACTGCTTTACCCTTTTTTTTAACAGCGCATTGATATTAACATATTCAAAGCACAAATAAAAAAAATAATCTTATTTTAAAGATAGGAAGTCATTCAGACCACATACTGTAGATTCCTTATTTTACGCGATTCAGCCGTTTTCCATCAAATCGTGAGAACATAAAATCGCGAATGCCGAATTTTTATTATAGTTTAATGTAGGTTACATATGTCCAAAAATAAAAGCGAGATTTTAAAATTCGCGAGATGCGCTTCTCGCGATTTTACGCGGATATTAATCCCTCGCGATTAAATAGAAATCTACTCTAATAGTTCGTGAATTTAGAAAGCTAAAACATGAACCTAACAAATACATGTACAATCATTTCATCTTTGTTCAGCAAGTAGCGTTGCCGGTATTGTTTTAATGATGAACGACTTTTTAAAGTATGCTGCATGTACATGTACTATAAACTTATTTTCATAAATCATTTTCTGATGGATTACTAAAAATGCAGTGACTAGAAACATTTCTGGTTAAACAAGCTGAAAAGAACACAGTAAAAGTCATATTTTCTCAATTAAAAAATAAGAGAGATGAAAGTCTGCAGTTCTGCACACATCTCACCGATTTGGTAAATACTTGTACTGTTTAATTTGTCCTAAGTTCAGATAACATGTGCTTGTGTTTCCTCACACAATCTAAATGTTAAGTAAAACGCTGCATTTACATGTACAAAATGAATCTGATATGACCGAAAAAAAAAAATCCTTGTTTTTATTCTTAACGAGGCCAAGTCTAATTATTTCTACCCCATATATTTTGATGAAATTAAATAATTAAATATGAATTAACATAACACTCCCCAGCGGGTTATATAATTTTTCTCTGCGATGATCGCTACCGTCATAACCCGCATGTATCATCAATGAAAGTATTTTATTGTTTATATTTATATCCTTCTTTTAACAACTTAATGGATTGGTCGTAAAGAGTAAGTAAAAATAACTAAATCTTTGTTAATGTACATCAATACGTTAAATAAACGGAAAAGCTAAGTCGTCTTAAATGGGAGGTTGAGTTTGACATCATCATGGTTCTTTTGTGCAGTCCAGGATTTGTCTTAGGTCGATTAATGTTTCGACCAATCGATAAACGGAGCGTGTAAATTTCAATCCCGTCAATTTCTACAGAGCTATGAATTACAATTAATTTTCTTTAAAAATAGAGGGAATCATACTTGGTGGATGTAAATATAAAAAAAGAAGTTAACTTAATGTACATCTTAATCAAAACACCATTTAATGTTCCTATCGGCTGTGTTTTTGTTAAAAAGGACGTTTTAAACAGACGGGTTTTTTCTTTTTTGTATTGAAAATTGCTATGTTAATATAAAAATTTTGTTTTTAATTCTTTCCCTATGATGTCAATTTTGTTTTTAATACTGTTGCATGTGTTTAAAAGGTGTTAAACAGTCAAATTCTTGATTAGTGGTCCTATTCCTTGTAATGAACACGATTGACAGTGACTATCTGGATGTTGATTCTTGAGAATGCTTCAGAAATGATGTACACATACTCTTATCTTTTTCTAAAAATTAAAACTTCCTATTTCAAGTTATATATTTAAACAAAGAGCAAGAACAACAAAATGGTCAGAAATGATGTACACATACTCTTATCCTTTTCTAAAAATTACAACTTCCTATTTCAAGTTATATATTTAAACAAAGAGCCGGAACAACACAGTGGTCAGAAATGATGTAATCATACTCTTATCCTTTTCTAAAAATTAAAACTTCCTATTTCAAGTTATATATTTAAACAAAGAGCCGGAACAACATAGTGGTCAGAAATGATGTAATCATACTCTTATCCTTTTCTAAAAATTAAAACTTCCTATTTCAAGTTATATATTTAAACAAAGAGCAAGAACAACAAAATGGTCAGAAATGATGTACACATACTCTTATTCTTTTCTAAAAATTAAAACTTCCTATTTCAAGTTATATATTTAAACAAAGAGCAAGAACAACAAAATGGTCATGGAAAAGTACCAAAGAGATAAAAGGAAAACGTGATTCCTATTACAGGTTAACTCCAACCTAATTATACATTGACCTGATTTCTAAATATATGTTGCAAACAAAAAATAGACAATAAATAAAATTGTATATTATGTTTACTTTATGTAATCGTCAAGACCAATCTTAATATTCTTGTTCATTTTCTTGTGACCATTACTGAAAGAACTTGAGAATTCAGACAGTTTCATGATCCCGTCCGAACCTGAGCTTTATATTCACATTTATTTTAGTCGAAGGAGCGGATTCATAAAATTATTTACTGTTTTAATGAAGTGTGTAAGATTTACAAATGATATTGAAATGTAGAACACATAGAGACTAATTATACAGATAGAAGACAGCGCACTGGCGGTGTAATTAAATGCATGCATAAGCTTTGGATTATGGGTAATGGACGGTTGCGAATTATTTCAAAGTGATGGTGAAATATACATTCAAAACACGGAATTAATCTCTGCATACTGCATGTTTTCTCTATAATAGTAAACCTACATATTTGCTGTGGAATAGTCACACACAGATGATAAGTGTCTGGATGTTGTTTTTTCGGGTGTGGGCACGCCCGAAATGTGTAGGCAAAGGCATGGGGGTGATGGGAAGCTTAACAATTGTAGAAAAACAATCACAGAAGATTGAGAAAAATGTGCCTAGAAGTGATCGGATAGTAAAAATATCGCATATACACTAAAAAAATAAATTTAATTTATGTGAAATTTATCAATATTGGAAGGGGGTGAATATCCGATCCATTGAAGGGGCACTCTTTTCCATGAATTCTGCCTATAAAGTCGAATGGAAAAAAGGGCACGATCCCGGCAGTGGTAGAATTAACTACTTATTTCTTACTGTGTTTATCTGTGAGTGCACATGTTAAAGTCTAGTTACTTCTGAAACTATTCTTACAACTTCAAAAAAATAGTTCAGTGCTGCTACCATAATTGTATCAATAAGTTGTACAATGGATCATGATTAAACAAAATTGTATAATACGTTACTTCTGATATTGTTTTCAAAGTTCAAGACTAAAATATGACATATTTAATAATGTCACGAAAATCGCATATGTTGTTTGAGAACAAAAGCTACTAATATATATTAGGTATTGATTGTTTATATGGAAAGGACAGTGTTTATATAAATGAAATATGTTCACATAGAATACTCTACTAACTGGTTTCTCATTGATATCCCAAAATAAACTGAAACTGAAACCAAACAACCGCCATTTCTTTTTTTGAATAATAACTTTTCACTGGCAGACAACTGCGCTGTCAGTAGAAACATTTTTATTTATGATTTAAAAAATAACAACAACAACAGACCTTTGTTTTTGAAATAAATGAATAGCATAGATGCAAGCATACAACTATACGTAACAATTGATAAGATACTGATAACAAGGTGATGTATTTAACGTTTATTAAACGACTAATTCACTGTCATGATTGATCACCTTTACTTTAAAAAAAAATCTGTTGACGTTGCGTATGTGAAACAGGAAGTCGTGATTTTCGTATTGAAATAGCATCACTGTTAATGGACAAAAAACTCTACTTAGAATTAGCGTATAGCCATAAAATTTTAGATTTGACAACTTTAAGCTGTGTTTAATTCAATTATGTAAATATCTAAAAATGTGCCAAAAATGTCATAAGCACCCTTTTCTCATGGGCGCAATCATATCTTAATAGATTTTCATGTTTCAACATAAATCAAAGTAGGAAATGATATGAAAAACGGCCTGTACTTACGTATTTTGAGAATATTATCCGAACACTTATACTTCCGCTCAAATTTTCTCAGGAACTGAACAAATCTCGGCGAAGTCTCGTGAACTTTCATTAGAGCACCTCTGGAGTTATTACATACTTAGCAACGATAAAGAAAACATTCCGAACACATTCGCAGGGGTGACTGTATCAACGTCTTGACTAGAAATAGAGTTTAACAAAGTTCCAAGAGCTTGTTGTATATATGCTATGACAATGATACTCATACGGGCGGCTATCTGTCCTTGATAAACTAAAGTTTCAATGCTCTTTAAAGGTTGTGTAACCATATTTCTTTTTTTTTACCCCAACCTTTGTTAACCTTGCTTTTTTCGAAGCGTCATCCCAGCTTGGTACTTGAAGAAACAATGAAGATTCTGTGTGTACAGAAAAACACTTTCTGTATTAATCTCTGTAAGCTGTTAACTTCTCTGGATCAGATGATCTCCATGACTTCATCAAGATTTCTTCATGTGCCTTGTATAAACAAAGTCCTAGTTTTTCTTCCTCTGTAGAAGAAACATTTCCAAAAATATCATTCAGAGAAGTCTTTGTTTGATTAGAATCTGTGTTCTTATTCAGCAAATTCTGAAAACGATTATTATTAGAGTCTACTCTCATCTGATTATGATTAGATTCTGAAAGAATATTTCTTTCATGATCATCAGAAAAAGACACTTTGTCATCTCCCAATAATTCCCGTACTTCTCGAGTACTTGGGGCTAGAGATATCTGATCGTCCAAAGTGAGCCTCATTAGACGCATTGACATTCATAAAGACATTGTGTCTAATTTGACATTAAATTTATTTTCTAAAGCCTCAAACCTTTTGTCTGTTGCTTCTTTTTCGGCCAAACTTTTCTGAAGATCGTCCGAGATGCCTTAATAAATTCATTATTTTGGCATTCAGAACCCGCGTTTAATTCTTCGGGTATCTCTAACTCATCCATATATGACTTACTCAGTTATATCCCGATACCCAAATAATTACATGGGAAAAAAATAATTATCCGATAGAGAGAGATATACTTACAAGAATGTTCTTGTTGCACGTCAAAAGTTGAACTGATTTGGAAAAGCGTCTGAGAGGTGATCTCAGTCTTTAAAGCGCTTGAATCTTATTCTTTAAACGCTTGCCTGCGAGTTACGATCGTTTATACGGAAAATATATCCTTATGTATATAATGACTGGTAAGTATAACGAACGAAATAAAATTGCATAACAAGCTTATGCGAGTCAGGTTCTTTTTTTGAGATGCTAACTAACTAAACTACCTCTATTCATAACCGCATGAAACACAAAAAAACCCATTTTCTGTTTAAACTTTTCAAGAATCTGAAATTTTGTTACAAAACTACTGTGAAAAGGGTTAACATGTATAAACCATAATGAAAATGTACAGCTTTTCAAAACTTTCCTAAATATGATCGCATCTGCACTAATTTATAATGCCTGATGATGTAGCGCACCAATTCAAGTTCCCTGTGACACCTATTGCTTGTAGAATTAAATAACAGATGTAACATCTATTTAGCAGACACATATATAATCCCCACTTTTTGTCATATCCGATCATTTAGACATTTGTTTAACAAGACATTCGAAAGAATATCAAAATTAAAATAATAGTTTTAGAATTTTTAAAAACACACAAAAAAATCCATTATCATACCCCCGCAAACGAAGTTTTGAGGGGTATATAGGAATCACCTTGTCTGTCTGTCCGTCCGTCCGTCTGTCTGTGCAAAATTCGTGTCCGGTCCATATCTTTCTTAACGAGAAATATTGGAAGTTCTTACATTACACAAAGATTGCTTAAATAAGACCTGAAGGTGTGTCATTACTTTGACCCAAGCTTAAGGTCATATGGGCAAGTTCAAGGTCATTTTTAAAAAAAATCTTAATTCCTGTTTTTGTCATGTTTTGTATAAATGGAAATGATTCCAAGCTTAAATTTTACACAAACTTGCTTGTTTCAGGCCATATAAAATTAATTTTTAGATTCTCATCCTCGCTCGCCTTTCTGAAAATGGCCTGCCCCGATGTGTTTAATTTTTTTGTTGAAAAAAATTCTGTGGAAAAAAAAAACAAATCGAAAAAAATAATCGGGCTCAGTATACCAAAAAGGTGGAATAACACATCTGGAAAAAGTCACTCAAATTAACAGTAAATTATTTGTTTATGAAAGATATGATAATAAATAAACTGTCAAATAGGCGAAAAATTTGCAGTTTGGGGATGAAAAATGAATATCTAAAAAATTCAATTCAGTAAGTAAAAACAAAAGCCCCTACGTGATTCGAACTCGGGACGTATGGATCACAAGCCCGACACTATAATATCCACTCGGCTATGCAGTAAGTTACATCTTGTCGTTGATAAAATCCTTTAAACAACGTCGTTTCGAGCATTGGTCAGCCATTTAGTGATGATGTGTTATTCTACCTTAATGGCTGTTTTACATGTGGATTATCTTGTTTGTTATCAAAAGGATGCTAATGTCTTTATGCATTAACAGATAAGTTGAAATAAAATGGAATTTTGAAGAATAGAAATTGGTTTGTGTACTCGTATTGGCATTAACAATTCAAAAAAAAAATAGAGCAGTTATTTATAGAACATGGGCGGTGAAATAGATAGCATCCATTATTTTCTATAATAGAAAAATACTTGAGTTTTTGTTTACATATCTACTAACAGTTATTTTTTTTTGTTAGAGATTAAGAAAAACCATGAAACTAACAAAGCAGAAGCAAGATATATTCAGACTATACACACGACAGGTTGTAATGAGTTACTGTAACAGGTGTCCGCCTAAAGTGTGAAAATCGGCATATCGTGTAATCTGTTGAAGGGTCCAAATATACAGAGTTACATGTAGTTGTAAAATACAATGACAGATAAAGAAGACAATAACACCTGTTGTGTATAAAATCCAATATGAAAGGTACTGCTGTATCTCTGATTAGCTTCAATACACGTGCATTTTTGGGTTAAAGGCCGAACATTTTAGAAACGCCTCCTTTTTTACCTGTACAAACTTCAAAACGATGCTTGTTGTAAATCAAGTTTTGAAACAATAGCACCCAGTTTGATTGACGTGATTGTCCTAGCGTGATCTGGCCAGGTATTGAACTCTGTTTAGCAATTAACAACATTAACTTTGATATCTTCCATCACAATTTATATTTGAATTTGCGTGACCTAATAAATTCCAAAAAGATGAGCAGCTCCAAAACATATTAAAGTTTCAATTTAAAACATCGTATGAGCTACTGAAGCTTTATTTACCGGTACTGATGATACAGGCAACTGGAACTTGGTGCACGAGTTAGGAAACCATGGTACATGTATGACTGCCGTTTCATTCCACATTCTTATAGATCGCGTGGTTTCTTATACAATAACTTGTTAAAATTAACTAGAGTAAACATTTCAAGTGCTTATCACAATGTACTGAACTACATTTTTAAAGCAGAATTAGTTTACTCATTTATTTACTTGTGCTTTACACATCCGTGTTTAGAGAAAATTTGGACGAAACCGACTTCGATGTAGAACGTACGGTTCAGCTGTAAGAGTGTAAGAGTGGGTCCATTTCCGTATAAAATCGCTTCATATAGACATTTAGAACAATAAGATATCCCAACTAAGATCAATTCTGACAAATTATTTATTTCCTGTGTATCAATTTGCTTCTTGTATATAGAGGTTAGCAGCCTTCATGACCGCAGGTAGACTGCAAGGCCCTAAATTAAACCGCGACGCCATAACCAGTTAGTATACGAGAATGGAAGTTAAAAAGTTATTTCTAAAAATGCGTGTATTGTTTTTAGTTAAGTGCTTGAATTTCATTTATCAAGAGTTTGTACAGTATGCATGTATGTTTTTTTTTTAATTATTGCTACTACAAATCATTCGTGCCACCGGTAATATTCATTTATTGCTACAGTAACAGCTGAAGTACACATTATTCGTGTCAACGGTAATATTGGGTTGTCGTTTACAACACATCTACATGCTAAAATTAAAACGTTTTCATTTTCATCTAACAATATATTTGTTTGTTGGTTTAAAGTAAAGCTGCTAATGATTTTTAAATCTAAAGGTGTTAAATTACATCGTGTTTTCAGATCACAGATAAGGCCTAAAAAAAATAATGGTTTGTTTCCGCTTTCATGCTGAAAAAAAGTAGGATCGGTCGGTCAGAATTTTTTTCAAATATTTTTTCCCTTTAATATTGCAGTATCCATACATGCCGGTTAGATACTGACAGTGCTGAATGGTATAAAATGAGAAATACTTTTAATATCATTCCTGACTATTAAGCTGGTCTTAAGAAAACACAAAAATGATATTATATATCAAATACTTCCTCTGCCAGCGATGAGAGCATTATTAAAATCTACAACACATGGAAACATACAGCCATTTTGAAACAAAACGTTTGAGTTACACTGATTTGAAAAGAGTAACTGCTTCGAGTTTTTGTGACAAAAATTTTGCGTAATTTTTTTCCAAATCGGATAAAAACAGAAATAAACGATTTTCCATCAAAAATCCTTTAAAAAAGTTTTGAGTCGGGGGGTAAAAGCTAGGGTCGGTCGGGAAAGCGGAAACAAACTATTTTTTTTTCTAGGCCTAATGAGACTTGAAGCGCACGACGGATTGTAAGTTCAGCATCACTTCTGTTTAGGAAAAAAAATCATTATCTGAATAATTTATCATTAAATTAACAAATATTTTAGTATTTTAGTAAATTGATTTATATTTTATTAAGATCGAATGAATGAAAATAAAGTAGTGTTTTAAGATCACAAAAAAAAAAAAAATAACTTGGAAGCCCCGACATTTTTCTTGTTCCGCACAACTTAGGTCAACATTCTAAAATGTTATTTATTTGAAAAGGACATATATTTCAACCCATGTTTAGCCCTAATTCATTTATTTCTAAACATACTATATTTTTAATTAAAGAAAATCATTGGCGATGCAAAACTCTATTAAGGCTTAGCAGAAACTCCTTCATAACGTTGTAACTAATAATCTAATGCTTGAACACGAAAGTGAAATACAAGGTAGACGAGAATACAGCGTTAACGTTGTTGTGATCTGTAGACGCGTGTTTTGACGTTACGTCATAATTGAGATAAGGGAGGTTTTTGCTTGGTGCGTCACAATTTATTTGGTTTACATAGGAAATAAATTCGTTATCCAGGTCCAATCAAGGGTGTACGGGGATTTACCCCGGCTTGTATTCCATACACCCTCAGGTTGATTAAACCTGGATAACAAATAATCTCGAGTCAGAATATATTGAGTTCCCAAAATTGATACATTTAGTCGAAATAAAGCAAAGTAAACTATTGTACTTTTTTAAAACGAGTGCTCGTAAATAAATAATAGTACTGTATCTGGCACGAAGAAGTAAAAAAGCCAAATTAATATTTTGTTTAAATGTTGTTGTAAATGTAATGTTTTAATCATAGACACGGGACATTTATACTGTGGAAAATCCGCTTTAAATAGTCATGTATAGTAGCTTCCTATCATATCGCGGGTTCTATGGTATCGCGGTATTTCTGATTACGTATAGTAGCACGCGCTGAAATTGACATTTGACGTCGGGATATTTTTAGACATAGTAAACAGAGACACGCTGAACATCACTGAGGTATATAATAGAGGAATCTCACAATAACATAGTTTCTGGAAATAAATGCATATTAATAGATTTTTTTAACAAATTAATTTAACTACCGCGATATCATAGGTCCGGCTCATATGTAGTACTTTAAGAAGTGAAGTAGTGTTCTGTATGAAACCGGCGCTGATGTATGTACTGCTTTATTTTTCTTAATTGAATTCCATTTCCTGGAATGACCCGAAGTATTAAATTACAATGTCATTGTCACGGCGTGCTGATATATTATCGATGCTGAGTGAACAATAAATGCCACTATTTCCACATAATTTTAATTGTCTATATGTATATAGGTGCCAAAACGAAAATGTATAAAAGTGTAAGAAAACGAAAATGTATAAAAGTGTAAGAATTTACAGATAACAACAGGGGCAATGTTGACAATATAAGAAATTGAAACTAATTTAAAAAATGCTCATGATCGAAATCACTGGTTCACGGATAATTCTTTATTAGAATTTATGGCCAATTAACTACAGGTCTACATCGCGATTGCTGAGCTACCGGAATATGACGCGGTATAACATCTTAACTTAATAGTATACCTTTTACACAACTTTATGGTCTTACTTCAGGTGCAAAAACTGGAATTTTTGTAATTTTTTGACCATGTAATAAAAGTGGTGTAAAACCTGTAAGATGAAAGCAAGAAAAACGAAGTAAAACACCCCAAAAATACCACACACTTCCCGTCAACCTAAGAATGTGTTTCCTTTATATTTAATCGTAAAAGAATAAAAGAATTCAGTATGATTCCTTACCAAATTAATTTTTAAAAAAATTAAAATGAAATACTTTACTGGCTAAAGATGAAATACAATGAAACAAGATAAGAACTTCTTCGAATTAAGTAATTTATCTAAAATTAAAAAAAACCTGTTATTGAAAATGTTTGTTAACATGGTTGTTAACTTTCGTTAGTTAGAGAACATGTATGAAAGATCATCATCGAGAATAAAAGTTAAAGAGCAATTAACTGGAGACAAAGCTTTGCTATTGGTAAACTTTTGAGGAAAGTGCTTAGAAAAAACAATTAAAACTCATAAAACGGAAAAGACAAGTGAATTTTTCTTACAAAGAAATCACTAGAATTGTTTAATGCGCACTTGTTATGATGTTTAACATGTTAACAGAGCCATTGACAAGGTTAGCAGGGTTCATACAAGGACAAGGGAGAGGTTCAAACTTAATATGTTCATTATTCAATTAAAAAATGATATTTCCATCATAAAAACTACATCGAACATCTTTTGATCATTTATTTACAAAACAATGAACTGCGCATGAGTTGTTTGAGGGGGCTATAAATACAGAGTCGGTCCGGAGTCCGGTACATCGGTAATCAGCTGAGATAACCAACAGTAAACATGATCCGAACTCTCCTCGTCCTGGCTCTGTCCCTATACGGTAAGCAATCTTATTCAGAGTCTTATTAAACTCTATTCAGTTAGTTTTAATAAGGAAAGCAATCTTGTCTAATTAAAGTAATGCGTAAATCTGTACGTTACGCAAATAATAGGGAATTTTAGATGTCCAATAAACAATTTAAGATCATTAAAAAGTTATTCAAGAAAAATATTTGCCTTACTTGCGTATTATGTAAATGCTTCCAGTATTTCATTTTTTTTGGGACTAATTTGCTATCTTTAGGGAGGGGATCGGGGATAAAGATTTTTTTCGGCAGATAAAAAGTTGCACGTTGTATAACATATATATATATTTTTGCTATTGGTAAACTTTTGAGGAAATTGCTTAGAAAAATAATTAAATAAATTAATATGAGTAACAATCAGTAATACATTACCAGTTAGACAATGACAGTTTTTCTATATTAAAGGTTCTCATTAATAGTAAGAGTTTACACAACATCAGCTTGTTGGCTTCATTTATTGGAAAGATATCGAATATACCATCTTACTGTTTCTTATTCAAACAAGTATACTGATTCTGTTAATCAGCCATTTAACGAAATAAGGCTACCTCAGTATTCTTTAAGGAGGCTGAATAGTCCAAAATTTGCCAGATTTAGTTCAAGATTTTAGATATGATTTTCTTTTAGCCATAATTAAATAAACTAATTAAGTAAAGAAAAGTTGCAAATATTTCAGCTTTAAAATTTGAAAATGTTGTCTATATCTTTGTACAGAGCTGTTTTTCTCAAGGAGTTCAAATATGGTTCATAATATCCATGACCATACAGTTCTCTTAATTGTGCATTTTGAATCTAAAATGTTTTATTGTTAATAATCCTTGTTACTTTTACAGCTGTGAATGCAGCCGGTTTCTACGGCGGCGGATATGGTAGGGCACACATTATTAGATCTCTAAACAAAGTACAATTCGTAAAGTGCGACAATATATCAATCAACGTTTACACGTAATGACAAAAAAATCAACTGAAATTGAATCATTGATGCATTAAAATTATAATATAAAATCTCTCTCTCTCTCTCTCTCTCTCTCTCTCTCTCTCTCTCTCTCTCTCTCTCTCTCTCTCTCGTTAATACTAAGCTGCTTAATAAAATGACTAAATGACTAATAACTAAAGGAACAAAAATTGTTACAATCTCTTCTAATTCGCAGTATAGATAATGCAGAAAAGAACATAATATGTTACTATTTACCTTTAGGACATAGAGGTGGCTACGGCTACGGCGGACTAGGCGGGTTAGGCGGACTTGGAGGAGGATTAGGAGGCGGTCTCGGCGGATTAGGAGGCGGTCTTGGCGGATTAGGAGGCGGTCTTGGCGGATTAGGAGGTGGTCTCGGCGGATTAGGTGGAATCGGCGGTATTGGTGGAATCGGAGGTGGATTAGGCGGTCTTGGCGGAATCGGAGGCGGTCTCGGTGGAATCGGAGGCGGTCTTGGCGGAATCGGAGGCGGTCTTGGAGGAGGTTTTGGTGGAAAAGGCTACTACTGAGGCTCAGGTCGTATAGAAAATCCGGTAAGGATACGTGTTCAAATATCGATGAGAAACATACATTGTAAAAGGTCTGTTGTAATGAATTGATAAATTTTCCTTAAGACAATACTTGTAAGAAAATAATTTAGCATTGACGAGGACCAGTTTCGCTTTACAAATCTAGCAATTCCATTATTCTTCACAAAATAGAAAAGTTGTTTTTACTTCGATGCATTATTGACTTTGCGTTATCGACACAAAGGCATTTCAAATCTTCCATATGTCCCATATACATGTGTATACATTGAGCAGTGATTTAATAGTTATGTTATTTCTCTTGTAGATGATGGTTGTGCACAACTGATTGTAAAAATAAATTATCTTGAGTATGCCTTTTGAAGTGTTGTCTTTTATATTTATTATAACAGAACGCTTTGCTGTTTTTACAAGTCATTTCAATAACTAAGTTTATAATTATAATTTAAGTTTATAATATCATCTGTCACTTCTCTTGATGAAGAGAAGAGCATCATTATGTCTAGCGAAGATTTTTTTCTTGCATTTGACTGTCAATAAAATAACAACTTCATTAAACTGTAATGGTACAATATCAGTTTAAACGTATAGACGAAAAGAGGTCAGCAAAAAACACGCGACTGCGACAATTATGAAAAAAATGTCGTAGAATTAGCAAATGAGTATACGAGTTATCGTTCTTTACTTGATAACGACCAACCGACTGTGCCAATGTAACGCTCAACACAACAATCTGATAATTGATCGTGTTCTTTTCATGATAACAATAATTCGTTGAATTCGTACCAATGGTCGTTTGAGAAACTCGCTTGTAGCCGTGAAGGAATTTTTTTTGGGGTGAATGACAAATAAGACTTTTGGAAGCTTAAACAATGTGTCTGTGTTGCTGATGAAATCAGTCAGAATTGTCACTTGACTGATTGAATACGGACATTGTCTATGTACATGACGTAGTTTATGCTAGTAAATGGCGGGGTATTTTTCCCATGCATGCGAAATAATACAAAGCTCATGATCAGTTGTTTCGTAATAAAACATTGTTGAAAATATGAATTTCACATGTAGTTTCAGTACTTCTATTACCCTTATTCGATAACCTGAAACGACAATCTATCACGTCAATCTAGCTCTACTGTAAACCATTCTACACTACCTGTATTGTAAATCATGTCAATCTAGCTCTACTGTAAACCATTTTAGACTACCTGTATTGTAAATCATGTCAATCTAGCTCTTCTGTTAACATTGCCGATCTAGCTCTACTGTAAACCATACTAGTCAACTGTAATGTAAACCATGCCAATCTAGCTCCACTGTAAACTACATGTGTATACCAGTCTACTGTAAAGGAAAAACTGTCAATCTAGCTCCACTGTAAACTATACAAGTATATACCTGTACTTTAAACCATGTCTCTACCTTTATTGTAAACTATTGTAAACTATCCCAATCTAGCTCTACTGTAAATCATACGAGTCTACCTGTATTGTAAACCACGTCAATCTAGCTCTAATGTAAACCATACTAGCCTACCTCTATTGTTCACCATGTCAATCTAGCTCTACTGTAAACTATGCCAATCTAGTTCTACTGAAAACCATACTAGCTTAACAGTATTGTAAACCATGCCAATCTAGATCTACTGTAAACTATGCCAATCTAGATCTACTGTAAACCATGCCAATCTAGATCTACTGTAAACTATGCCAATCTAGCTCTCTTGTGAATCATACGAGTCTACTTGTTTTGTAAACTAAGCTAATCAAGCTCTACTGCAAACCATAATAGTCTTCATGCATTGTAAACTATGCCAATCTAGCTCTACTGTAAACCATACTAGACTACTTGTATTATTAACCATGTCAATCTAGCTCTAATGTAAACCAAACTAGTCTACCTGTATTGCTAATCATACCAATCTATAGTTAGCTCTACTGTAAACCATACCTGTCTACTTAAAATACATGTATACACCACGCCAATCTAGCTCCACTGTAAACCATACTAGACTACCTGTATTATTAACCATGTCAATCTGTATTGCTAATCATACCAATCTATAGCTAGCTCTACTGTAAACCATACCTGTCTACTTGAAATACATGTATACACCACGCCAATCTAGCTCCACTGTAAACCATACTAGACTACCTGTATTATTAACCATGTCAATCTAGCTCTAATGTAAACCAAACTAGTCTACCTGTATTGCTAATCATACCAATCTATAGCTAGTTCTACTGTAAACCATACCTATCTACTTGAAATACATGTATACACCATGCCAATCTAGCTCCACTGTAAACCATACTAGGTTACCTGCATATAGCTTCAATATTTACTGTAAACCATTCTAGTCTACCTGTAATGTAAACTATATCAGTCTACATGCAATGTAAAGCATTCGTATTGAGCTATTATACCGTAAACTATTCTTATTTGTCTCGACGTATTTAAGTCTACAGGTATATAGCTTTAATACACACTCTAAACGGTAAAAGTCTACCCTCACACAGCTTTAACATATTTCGTGAATAAAAACCTTAGTTAGTTGTAATAATTTATCTTGACCTGGGCTGCGTTCAAGATCGTAGCAGCTACCTATCTCTACATAGCCGATATGACGATGTGCTAGCTAAGGAATAACATCATTAATTGGTTCAGTGCGTTCAAAAGGTCCTAGATATCTAGCCTAGCAGCTCCTAAGCGCAGTCCTGCGCTCTTTCAAGGATCGTAGTAATGCGATATTTGTGTTATTTCTCAATCTTTGTATTCCTTGATTGAACCATGCCCTTGCGCAAACATCAACATGCTTGAAGCACAATTTGAATGAAAAATAAAAACAACCTTCCTGATGATAGCAGTAAGAGGTGGGCTATAGAAATATAAACCAGTTTTTGTAAGACGCATAACAATTGAAATAATACTTTTTATTTTGTTTTATAAATACAACTGGTTCTAAATACAAACAATCCGTAAGTGATTCGCAGCACAGAAAAAGTTTCAATTACAAAATTCCAAAAGGTTCAGGTTTCAGATCCCATTTACATATTTCAGCAATTAAACAGCATTTGACGTGGTTGCTTTTGCAAACCGAACAACTCATTGTATTTAAGCAGATGTCATTGTAGGTTATAAACCCAAAAAGTTAAACCATGACAACATTGTTGTCCGCTGTATCTGTCTTAGCCAAGCTATGGTAGGCGCGGTATCTGATATTCTTAGCTAAGCTACATGTATAAAAGGAACGACTAACCATCCATTACATCATAATTGATATATAGAAGATAGAAATGTCACACATATATGCATAAACATGTATCTTAAGTTAACATTAGGGAATGCGTTTCATAGATTTCTTATGACGATTTCATGATCATGCAATATACTAGTACAGTTCTTCTAACGTTTAAATGTTTCCTAAGATGGCACGTAATAATAAAATGCAGCATATCTTTGATTTTATTTTAATTGAAGATGGTAAGATGGTGTACAAGAAGATAAAATAATATTGAACCAAATGATAATTAAAAACATCTTAAACTGTCCTCAGTTCTAATTACTCTTCGGTGCAATAAACAAATGATAATATGTTTCGCCCTAATTTGTAAAATTTAATATGGTTAACATGCATTCTGAGATTACTTAATTTCGTGCCGTTTATGCCAAAACTCCGTACTATATAAACAGAGGACCGTTTCAAAAATATTCTCTTCTTATATTTCTGCTTAAACTATTGTATATGGAATTTAATGATATTAAGTAATTATACATTACCAGGATATTTGTTTTTACAAGCGTTTGCGCAATATAGCAAAAAGAACAACACAATTTTTTTTTCCAATTTCGAGGACAGTGATAAATGAGCAAAGTTAACTACTCCTTTATTCAGAGTGACGAATTCTATCGTTACACGTAGTTTATGGAACCTTTCAGGAAAAAAGCGGGGTTTTTGTTCTGTTATACGGGAAAGAATTGAATTAAAACTAACAAACTAAACCCTCCACTTAGCAATGTGAGAAAATTGGCTTTCTGAGAAGCATGGAGAGAGAAATGATATCTAAAAAAGGAAAATGGTTTAAACCGAGGGGAGGTTGGTGGGAAAAGCCATTAAATCATGTATGTTTGATGACCAATTCGTTACACTCGGTGACGCCATTTTACAACGAGATTTCCCTTAGCCTCGTTTTAAAGAAGTTAGCGCCTTACACAAATTAATGAAAGCATCACCTAGGAAATAATTTTCATCTCTCTTTAATGCCTTTAATTTGATTGCTGAAGGAGTCGTAAATATTCCTGTACAATGACGACAGTGCTAGGTTCCCTCCCCTCTCCACTGTTCTGTATCCCCCTGCTGCACACTTACACCATTGCCATCAAAATATTTAAAGCCCGCTGAAAACAGTATTTTATTCTAATGGCAATGTAATCTAATTGGCTGCAGCCCCGGGGACACATATAGTTCTTGCTGGCACTACTAATGACGCCCAAGAACTTTCATTGTCACTGATCAACCCATTAGCACTGTCTCAGAAACTCTCCAGCACGACGTTTTAAACTTTAAACTCGTCTGTAAAACAGTAAATTCTAAATGAGCACTCGCTGCAAGTTTTTGTTGAAGAAGAAAGCCATTAGTATTCACAATTCCCAGCGTAGCTCTTGAGCTTCCAGAAAGGTGCGGGGCCGACGCGTTAGGGGACGCGGGCCCTAAATTGTAAATGTTTCCATTATCCAACGATCCGTTTTGTTGTTAATTACTGCAAAAAAGTGTCGTTTTGAATCCGTACCCTAAGAAATTAGGACTTTGAAATCTAATTACAGTTTATTCCTAGATGCATTGTAATGCTTTGCGTCTTTTGCTGGTCGTTAAGTCACGGCAGTTGACAATCAAACAGAACGTAATCCTTTTAAAGACAGGGGCCTACACGACTAGAGTCATATAAAGCAAATGCTTATCTTTCAAAGCCAAAAATATAAATGTCGCCAAAATATCACAAACAATAACCTATAATTCCTGATCTGATCTTTTTAGAGTTTGTATAAATGAACTGAACAAAAAAGTAACCATAATGCCATGTGATGATACACGTAAAATGCATAATAGTATATATATAATACTATATATAATATATACTATATTGTACATTTTTAATTACATATATCATGTAAATAACATCAGTTCTAAGATTGAAGTTAACAACTTGTCCCTAATCTACCCGAATAATATCTTGTCGTTTGTATGAAGATATTCTCGTTGATAAATAACGGCGGACTCGCAGAATTACATGTAAGTACATGTAAAAAAAAAATAAAAATTTACAGTTGTGTGTAATAAAAAAGAATCTACAGTTGTGTGTAATAATAAAGAATCTACAGTTGTGTAAGGATACGAATCCCGTTCAGTGTCTATCGATGCCGACAGAAGAATTAAACACTTGTTTATTTTATCTTAATAACCAAAGCTCAGTTGCTTGTAGTCCGGTGACTGCCAGAAAATGCACGGTCAAAATCTCTTTTTGTTTAAACCAATATAACTACCAACATAGACCACATCTATTCACGGCTGTTGTAATCGATACGTTAAAAAAAGATTCTCGATGGGAATTTAACAACCAATCGATAGAATGGGAAATTCTAAACATTGTACATAAAGTGTAGTCAAACCGGATCATTTTGTAATTTCTCTGATGAAAAATTCACTTAAAGCTAAGAGCAAAATTACAAGGCACAGTAAGGACTTACTATGATCGCTCCTTTTACATAACAGTTTTTGTATTTGATAGATCGTTTCGACAATTTGATTTAATTCTTGAGATCTTTCATCTGTCATGATATCCCTTCACTGTGCGAGTGTTGGTTCGGAGCTTGGCTTCAATATCCTAGCCCTGTAATCGGATTTGACAGAATATGCTTTCTTGGCGTGAGGAACTATCGGCCTTGTGTAGCTGCTAGGCCTCGCCTCATTAATGAGTTTCCTCGTCTCCTATTACCACAGAAGTGTGAATGATTCCTGCAAATCATAGAAACCATTTGTACACACATCATCAATCGTTACAAATATGACAGATAGAGATTTCGCGTCACTTTATATCAAGGATAATAACAATCGCACTCACGCACGCGGGAACAGGCGACCAACAGTTCCCGCGCAAGCCTCGTTTTCAGCAAAAAGTTCAGGATCTGTGTGATGGCTGTTTTTACAAAGAAAGACAGGGCTATCAAATATTAATGCAACATATTGATTTGATTACGAGAAAGTGAGAAACTGGCAGTTTGAATTACACTCTATCTTAAATTTTTAAGTGACGGACTCGGAAATAACGAGAGAATCAAACATATAAAGCCTATTCATAACCTTTTGTATATGTGAAATGTCAGGAAATGTGAGAGGCGTGTAGAGCGACATTATGAAACATAAAATGTTTCATGTCAAAATGTTTATGATTTTGCTATCAATAAAATTTGTTAATTTAGAAATTTAACATTTTTACAAGCAAGTCTCAAAACTGAATAAAACATGACACCATAAAAACCTTGCATGGTCACGCAAACTTCACAAAGGGGTGGGTTGAACAATATGGCAATTTTTATTTTAGAAGTAAATATTTTTCATCGTATTCAATGAAATAAAGTTTGATGTTATATACATGTATGAACGCAGTTATTAAGTTAAAGTTATAAATGTATAAACTGAATATAGGGTTATTCATACATGTACATGAAAGGTTCAAAATCTTATACACACTTCCAATCTCGCATTGATGACACCATGACATGCGCAGTCAGCATATCTGTCATCAGAGCGTTCATTAACAGTCTGACAGCAAGGCCGAACTACTTATCGTAATGACTGACTAATTAGTACACAATCTCAACAACTGTTATCTTAAACTCTGTAAGAAAACATCTTAACCACGGCGAACCCTCTTTTCTTATGGCAGGTGACGATATCTTTATCTTTTTAGGGTCCCATGGGCTTCCTAATTCCGGAACTCGACGTTTATCGGCCATTTAATGCCACATCGTTTAGCTGACCGTGACTTCACTGGACCCGTTCAATGGCAGAACTCATTTCTTAAATGA
The DNA here is from genome assembly GCA_020458035.1 of Magallana ariakensis. Taxonomy (NCBI): domain Eukaryota; kingdom Metazoa; phylum Mollusca; class Bivalvia; order Ostreida; family Ostreidae; genus Magallana; species Magallana ariakensis. The sequence continues at coordinate 51,445,276 of CM035819.1, forward strand.
AACCGAATGCGCTGTTTATGCATCTTTGTTAATTTTTTCGTCTGTATAAGAACAAACAAGATTTTTTTCTTTTCTTCTTTTTCCGTTTTTTTTTTGTTTGTTTTATTTTTGCTGTTTTTCTCATTTGTAAATATGCCGTTTTTGTTTTCGAAGATTTATCTCATATCTTTGTTGTCTAAGAGAGGGTTTAATATACTTCCTAATTATTTTTTTTATTTGCGATGTTTTTCTTATATGTAAAAATGCCGTACTTGTTTTCGTGGATTTTTTACATCTCATATCTTTGTTGTCAAAGAGAGGGATTAATATGCTTCTAATTTTTTTTGTACATGTTGTCTAATGTGAATGCATAGTGTTAAACTCAATAAATATTGTTGTAACTAAATAATAACAAAACTCTTTCAATCATATATTTGCATATGATTTTCCTTATTTCGTACTAAAACAAATGATGATCATTTTATCAAATAACTTGGAATACCATCATGATGACATTTCCACCATTTTTTCTGTCATTCATGTTTTTTATCTTAATTATATCAGCCTGAAATGGCTTCTTTTAGCCTTTTTAATGAATGATGGGCTAATAAGACAAAGTTAAAAAGCATGTGCGATTCGAACGGAATATTTACACAAGGAAACTGACGCCTGACACATATCATTGGCAAGAAGAACTGATGTCCCGTCAACTTGTTAAGGGTATTGCCTCGGTAATTGAGTAAGTCTAATGTATTGTGAAATAGATTTTCGCACGTCGTAAAAGTCCGTTACATGTCTGTATACCCGTTAGAGACCAGGAAAACCCCCAAAATGGTTAGACTGTCCAAAACTTTGCTCGTGATTAATCAATTTGTCTCCCCACAACCATTCAAACCGAGCCCCGGTGATTAGCTCTCCCTTACATCATAATAAACCCGCTTCACCTTACTGACAGATTAAACGTTTAACAAATCAAAACGACAGAGTTAATTTGGACTAGCTTTCCTGAAGGTGTTATCTCCCCAGAGTTCTTAGAAAGCGAGAGTATCACACGTTTTTCTAAAAAAGTCCAAGTAATCAACTTTTCCCTCAGTCTGGCTATTAAAGCTTGTATTGTCTTCTCATCCCACATGCCATCTTCACTTAGAAACCTTCAGCTCATGGAAATTAGAGGGGTGAAAGGTCGCGCTGTCGCAATTACGGTAAGCCCCTATGATTGCATTAGACAGAGTGTTAATTCAATCTGCATTGAGGACAGTATGTAGAGCTCGCTGATCTTACTGTCAATGACTCTAATCTCCCGTCTTTTCAATGCCGGCATCCTTATCACCAATGACAGACATATGTTTCATTGTCATGGAGCATGCCTCTCAAGAAACTTCATCAGAGCAAGAAATGAAGAGTTAAAATCCCCAACCTGACGTCCTCATGCACCTTATGTCCTTAATTGACAACAGCATGAAACACTTTTGATTCAAACTTGGTAAAATTTGAAATTTAAAAATGAAATGAAACGCATTTCGACAAATATTATACTTTGTTTTACACAAATGGTATAAATATATTAAAATATCACTGTTTGTTTTTTAATTAGCCAAATGCATGTATGAGTCTCTACTATGCTTAAGAGTGAAATCTAACTATTTCCATAATAAATACTGAAACATGAAGTTAAAGTGCATTACAAAGAAAAAAGAGTTCTCGGAAAACACTTGCTTTTTAAATTGACTTTTAAACAGAATTTTTTTTTATCTCTCTTTATCTGTCGATATCCAAAACTCTACTCGATATCGCAAACTTTGTTATAGCTTGCCTACATTTAAGAACGGTCGTGGCCATTTTGGACTGTGTTGACCTCCTTAAGAAGAAGAGCTCTGCATTAGCTAAAACTCATAGAATTTGTTTTACTTAATAATACCCAATCAGATTTACTTTAAATTTTTAGAGATGATTTATTTACATATAGCCATTAAGTTTAATTTAGTAAAGAATAAAAATAAAAATATAACTTTAAGCTTTAAAGTTTTTAGTACTTTTCAAAACTCTTCTTCTCAAACAAGATTACTATAGTCTAAAAATGGCCATAACAACCCAGACCTTTTAACGAAGATTGGGATAATCATGTTAAGTCTACATAATCTCATGTACATGTAGTTGTCCTGACTTTTGTAAAGAACTGAAATTGCACCTTTAGTGTCAGTTTTCTGCAGTGTGTTTTAGATGTTAACTTTGTCAATTCTCTTATCAGTAACGAACAGATGCCTGTCACGGCCTATAAACTGATTCGACAGTATCTTTGGAAACAACAATGTTGTTTTATTACGTTTATAACACTATCTAAATTTACTGTCTACAACTATAAATATATATTTCCGCAAAAATAAAATATTAAAAAATAAACCCACTAAACTGTCAAAAGCATTCGGCGCTGCCCCATCAACTGTTGGCACTCCATGTTTTTGCGAGCAACAATTTGGCTAGGTTCATGTTGATCTCTTATTCTTCTTGTACTACACATTCCACGAACACATCATAATACAATAAATCAGACCATACATCTTTCAATCTCTATAGCTCCCTTCAACTACTAGTGATTAATCAATATCTATAGATCATTATAATCAGTTTATTGTACAAAACAACACTGCCATGCTATTAGAGATTTGGCAGACCTAGGTATGAATACCGTTTCTGGATATTTAGAGACGTGATCGATGCCTTTTCTCTGACCACAGAAAAGTTTTACACCTCTGACCATAAAGCAGCTCTGTATTCTTAGATAAAGTGACAGATTTGGGTGTCACAAAAGGTGTTTATCCACTCTCGTAAACACTGGAAGAAGTCTCGTCAGACGAGAGGTCTGAGCGAGACTTATCAGTCGAGACGTTTTCGTATACCATATATGTTTTTTTCTGGTATTGATAAAGATGATTGATTATCGATGAGTGACCACTGAACTGTGTAGGAGGGGGACTAATCAGTGCCCGGATGACAACTCGCTACTGATTTATCCCATTATGCGAATAACAGTTGACCACACGACCGTTGGACACATCGTAAACTGGGGTCAGTATATGACCAATAGGCTTTAGATGGGCTATTTATGGTTTATCCATAGTGTCACAAACTAGATGTAACAAATAGACGACCCCCATAATATGAAAGGTCTGATCAGAATATCATTTATAGAAGGACAATGTTTGGTCATAACAAATACTTGGTTTACGTTCCTACACTTTGTTAAAAACTGAACTTTATTTATTTTACAACGATTGATAAACAAGTTCTATAACTTATATTAATATCTCTCGTTGGCACGGATGTTAGCGCGAGGGGTCATTGCTGTGGGAGGAAGCCGGAGTGCCCGGAGAAAACCCACGTGTCCAAGCGGGCGACCACCATACCCTGTCACATACAACCACTGTCGATCACGGGGATCGAACTCGGGTCGCAGCGGTGAAAAGCGAGTGCATTGTCCACTGCGCTACTTGGACACTTTGTTGTTCCAAGAAGCCACATCAGAAACCTCAGATTACCTTTGGCTAAGCAACCATTATATTGTGATCTTCACCTAGGTACAAATAATCATCAACATACATTTGCAAAAAGTACACGTTCCTTGATTTCCTTTGTTGTGTTTAGATTGCTTTATTCGGATCAAAGGTCTCCTATGAAATGAGCTGCATTAAAAAAGGACCAATGACAAACTCGTTTAGGTCTCTTGTTTTACTAGACAGAAAACACGCGCGTTCGAAGTTGTTACGCAGAACATTCAATCATATCATCAGTTAATTTGTTTGGAGGTAACGTAGTTATCAATCTTTTGAACCCCGTTGTTTTGTGCCTTCTTCAATGGTACTTCTTCAGCTTTTGATAGAATCTGACAGTTTAATAGACAGACAAATGGATACCCGTCTAATGAATCGATTAAAATTAACCACCTTTGGACAGTAAATCAGGAAATGGCGACTTTCTCCGTTGTGTTTGCGTCATGTCGATGTAACAGATCCCTGGTTGGTCCGCAGACCATATGCGCGTGGGTCCATGACAACTACATCATTAGACCAGGGGGATTACAGGTCTGCAGTCCCACACAATGGAGGGGGTGTGTCCCCAGATTTCGCTGTCTTCTATTACGGGAAGGAGAACCTGCAATTTGAACAGTTATTGTGGGCTATTAGTCAGGGCTTCTGATCAGAAAGCAATCTACAGACAGCATGATATCTATACAAACTGGACATCATTTCTCGCGAGCTCTCGCTGCTGGCGCGTGATTTAATTGACACTTACGACGCATGATCAATTACGGGACAGTTCTTCATAGTTGAGAAGCAAGAAGTCACCAGCAAGAAACGATTACTTCTAAATCAAATCATTTTCCAGTAGCGATAAAATATTTTTATCGGCAACACGAGATATTTATGAGTGGTTTTGGAAAATTAAGTTTTAATTAACTGGTGAAAGGTTATGTTGCTCTTTTAAATTAAACACTCATAAAATGCATGTTAGAAAAAGAAAAGATACAGTGTTTGGAGTTAGGAAGTTGAACGTGATACGGTTGTGGTAATTAGCTGACAGGTGGTAGGGATATTGATGCGACACACAGTTTGTCATTTAACTCACAAATGACCCTAAATTATCTTCTGTCCTTACAAATTTAATTGAAATATTGAGTGCATCAAATCATAAACCACGCCTATCCAAGCATCAGATAAAGTAATTAAAATTCAATAATAAAGGGATTCCTTGTCCCTGGCTGCGATCGGACATATCGGATAGCTAACTGTTTCAGCGCACCATCAAACAAACTGTTCTCCAAACCATGCCAGTCTCCTTGGGTCGATTCCTCCATATAATTTATAAACATCTAACGTCTCATATGTTTAACGTAGAATTTCTAAGAAAGATATTTTTACCCTTCAAAATTGGTTAGTTATCTCTCTTGTTCTTTACGCTTTTCGAAATGCGGAACAAATCCTAACAGAAAAACTTAAACAGCAAACATCTGTTCACTTTCATTTATATACCATGCTGAATACAAAGAAAAAAATAACTCCGGTTAATCTTAACTATGTAATAAATCCTGACTTTTATTATTAAGATTATAACACTTTATTTGAAACATGCTTTAAAATATTTTTGAAACCAATATTGTCATCAAAAAGCAATACTGATATTTGTTTTTAAAACATAAATGTGTAAGTTCACTTTTTGTTAACCGCGCTGGCTGGGTGGACACCTTTAAGCTTTACACAGACAAAGGACGGTATTGTATCAAAGAAACGCCACAGAAAATGCGTAAATAGGTGCAATCTCCCAATCAGGGATCCCTCTCTCACCTCATCGACGGCAGCATGGGTCCTCGGGAGAATTGTTCTTCAAAGATGTCAAAGTTTTTCTCAACCCCTCATAACGATGTGGAAATCATAACTGTTTCCCAGCCTGATCGCTTTTATGACAAAGTTTGAAAGCGTCACAGTTGAAATGCGATGATTTAGGGTTTTCTTAGTTACTTTATATAATTTTTGTGATATATAAAGCCCATTAAATTGCCATTATTATCTACCGCATCGAAAGACTCCACGCCCACCCTCTTTTTAATTTCTCACATTTTGTAAGATAGGGTTTTTACGACAGTTAAATTTAGAAACATTGCCAGAAACAATCTGAGAAGTTGAACGATATTGACTTGGCCGGTTATAGTGTTTTTCATATGGCCTCGCGATTTACGAGGCACTATGTAATATACTGAATAAAAAATGCATAATGTGATCCTTGGGATGCACATAAGGCTGAATTTTCATGCATGTTTTATCGAGGAAAACTAATGAAACACTACCCCCTCACAGCATATAGTAAACATGGGCTCTGGGCGAAACTAGAATGACTAAACACTGACATTCTTTTCTCTCGTTTGTCTTTTAAAGTTATTTTGCAATTTCACGATATAGAACTCCCATATAGCTTGTTTTCATCCAATTGATATTAACTGCAAAGTTAACGCTCATGCAAGTAGTGTTCTAAAATTTGAAAATTGGGAATTAACTGCTAAGGACTAAGTAACAGACTGAAACATTGAAAAAAAAAATCTTAATTTGTACACCTTCTGACTATTTGTTATACATTTAACTCTTTGATTTCACATGCATCCTTTTAAAACAGTATGAATATATATTTATACAATTATGTAAGTAATAAAAATACTATTAAGCTAAAAATTTGATGCATACGTTTGATCTATGGTAACATATAAATTAAATTTCAGTGAAAAAAAAGACCCTGAACAAGATTTTATCTGAAATCTAAGCTAAGAAATAGTATGTAGCATAGACACGTAGTATATTTTAAATCAAAATTCTGGTTTACCAAATAGGTTTCATTACTTTTTTTTCCCTTTTTCATAAAGTGGACATAAAAAATCTTCTGAATTACAATTTTTCATCAGGTTAACCTAATTCACATCAAAAAGGTTTTTTAAAGTAAAAGAAGACACGAATAAAAATTCCGGATTAAAAAAATTGAGTTTATTTCTAAACTTCATAGTCGTAATACGATTATTAATATGCGGTATGCATTTTAAAAGCATCATGGTTACTGTTTTTCCTAGTACCAAACAAATAAATTAATGTTTTATTTATTCATTTTTGTTTGTTTTGTTTTTGTTCCTGTTTTTTTTTAACTAAAAGTTGTGAACAATTTTTCTGCTATCAACGATTTTCGGATAAATATAAATTACGGCCTTTGTAAATTAAATGCGATATTTATCGCTAGATTAATTTAGAGGAAAGATTGTTAGAAAATTAATTGTTTTTTCCTTTATGTTTCTGCTGAAAATCAAGGAAAATGTTTCTGACAGATCAAAGATTGGAAACAACGAAGAAGATAAAGAGCCTTCTTTATTATGAGTAACGTTATGCTGAGCTTATTTTACTTTTTTAACGCGATTAAGGTAAAGAGGCTCCGTCGTGAAAAATCAAGAAAAACCGAGTAAAAAAACTTCATAAGAGTTATAATGATATAGGCGACGTATTTAAAAAAAAATTAATATATTTAGAGGTATTACCATTTTTATAAAAGTATCAATTTTTGTTTGCATCAGTACCCCCATGACGTCACAATTAAAATACAGCTTCACTTATTGGTCGTGATGGATCCGTATCGTGCCCGTCACTACATGGTGCGACACGTGACCTTGGGGATTTATAACTCAGAAACGTATATCAATTTTTCTTTAATAATTAAAAACGAAATAAAAACCTGCAGATGTCTCACTTTGACCTGTACATAAGATATAAGTGTATACTGTTTCCATGACTCAGCCTATGTCCTTAAGCAAGTTCTGAACCGCACTGGGAAGCATCAGGTTTGAAACATATCAGGTATATACCTGTATTTTATTGACAGGATTAGAAACCAGTTCAGTACATTTTTAGTACTTTCCGTTTATATGTAAAAAATAATGTCATGCATTAAAAAGCATATATTATATCTTGATAGTACATGACTATTTGAACCCACAAGAGGAAGGCTGTAATATAGGGGGTTGGGTGGTGTCCGTACTAAATTAATCCATTTACTAACCACATCTGCTATTTTGACACAATAAGAATTACTTTCATCTTGTACAGTGGTTTAATATTCATATACTAGTATAGCTAAAATTGATCAAAATCTACTGATATCGGGAGAAAGAAAAATACTGTAAAATTGTTTATCTTCTCCAATAAAAATGTTTTAGGTTTGTTTTAGATTTATCGACTCTGATTGCCTGATGACGGTCACTAAAAAATATGTATTAATATATTGTACCGTGTCGACGTAAAATCTTTACCCAGCTTCTGAGACAAAACTTCTTGTTAAAATCTGAAGTCTTTAAACATTTAATACATGTAGCATCAGCAATTTGGACAGTCATTACGCAAATCGTCAACAGTTCAAATTATATTAAGTATTATAGTTCTTTGAAGTTTTTTTTGAAAAATTCTCAGTTTTACTATATGAACTACTTTAAAGAGACATGAAAAAAGATTAAATACAATGATGTGTACATATACCTATTTTAGCTTACGTTACACACACGGGTGCTCTCTCTCTCTCTCTCTCTCTCTCTCTCTCTCATATTGTATGTAACCCCATCGCATTATTCTGAATGAACATAAATCCTGAATAGTTATGTCTAGAAAACGCTACATTGATCGATACATAAATGGTAGGAATTTGCCTCATGGTTTCCAGAAAAAATGTTATATTAATGGTTCTATTATAAAGTGATTTTATGTACACGCGTATACATTAAATAAACACTTTTTCGTTTGATAAAGTTTTTATTGATTCACAAATGACTATACCCAGGTATCTTAATCCAATCTGGACACTGCTCACTTAACCATTCAAGTGAAGCTAGTACTTGTGCCATTCTATTTAACAGGCCCAGAGAAGGATTCTAGCATTTATTGCTTTTTAAATAAAGTAATTGGCAAGATTTACATGGCGATTCCATCATGGCCTGCAGGAAGACTTGTTTCACCGACTTCGTGACTTCGTACGAGATTTCATTCCTCGCCGGACGGAGATAAATAACGCCGCTAAGTAGTCTTTGGCAGAATGGCGAAAAGGGATAATGCCGTCACAGAACTAGTATTTACAAGGTTAGCTTTTTAAAAAGCTAAGAAAGTCAGCCAGCGGAATTTTAATTCTTAGGTCAAAAGTGAATACACAATCTATTAAAATACAAGATAAATATTTCCAGAACAATAATAATATGCGGGTACACATTTAGTTTGCAGCCTTATTTTTATGGCTGTACGTGTAGGCGAGGAGATAAACGTGTAGCGGTGTACATGCAATGTATATAACTGCATACCTACTTAATACTTAAAGTCAGTTGTAACTTTGCAAAAATAGCTCTCTGAATTTCATGGTCTCGTCGCAAACCACTACCAATATATTTACTTTCCAATAGCACTAAAAGAGTCGGGAAGATGTACGCGGACTCCGGACTGTGGCTGCTGACGATTCCCATTGACAGTCTTCCGATGCGCAGTTTGACCTAGAAACTGACCAGTTTCATAACTTCTTCGAATTTCTCTACCACGAACTGTCTAATTCCTTCCCAGAATTCCAATTTACGCAAGCGCAACTGAAGTTTCATCCTAACTTAATTAGTCAGCCCGCGGGCTGACTAATCAAGCAATGAAAAATGAGTGTGACTAGTTCATATGTCCGAAAGGAAGGTATAATTTGAATTCAGTGATTAAAAAATGAACATTGTCACACATATTTATAAGGGTTAATAGAATAAGATCTGATACAGGTGAAATGTAGACTGTTGGTTGTAGAGTGCAGTGTGAAGTTTTATTGCTTTGACTTCCCGTGTTTATAGGAAGGTAATCACAATGAAGATTATCCATGTGGTTTAAATAAATCCATAGGTCTTCTCCCTCCATGTATAGCGAAATATAACGCATGCACACGCAAGAACAACAAGATACATGCAAACTACCAGATCATGTTGCATTCTTGAAAATTTTTAACCAGGGACAAATCAGACTTAAAGACTATTTGCAACACCATAGAACATGCTGTAAACATTGTTTTACTATGCACAACCAGGACATACTGTAACACAACTTGACAATCTACAACCAGGACGCACTGTAACACAACTTAACTATATCTACAACCTGGGTATGCTGTAACACAACTTGCCAATTCAAAACCAAGACATACTGTAACAGAACTTAACTTTATCTACAACCAGGACATTCTGTAACACAACTTGACAATTTACAACCAGGACATACTGTAACACAACTTAACTATATCTACAACCTGGGTATGCTGTAACACAACTTGCCAATCCAAAACCAAGACATACTGTAACAGAACTTAACTTTATCTACAACCAGGACATTCTGTAACACAACTTGACATTTTACAACCAGGACTAACTGTAACACAACTTAACTATATCTACAACCTGGGTATGCTGTAACACAACTTGCCAATCCAAAACCAAGACATACTGTAACAGAACTTAACTATATATACAACCTGGACATACTGTAACACAACTTGACATTTTACAACCAGGACTAACTGTAACACAACTTAACTATATCTACAACCTGGATATGCTATAACACAACTTGACCATCTACAACCAGAACATACTGTAACACAACTTGACAATCTACAACCTGTACATATTGTAACACAACTTGACCATCTACAACCAGGACTTGCTGTTATACAACATGCCAATCCAAAACCAAGACATACTGTAAAAGAGCTTAACTATAAAAACAACCAGGACATGATGTTACACAACTTGACATTCTACAACTAGGACTTGCTGTAACACAACTTGACAATCTACAACCAGGACTTGCTGTTACACAACTTGATCATCTACAACCAGGACATACTGTAACACAACTTGAACATTTCTACAACTAGGACTTGCTGTAACACAACTTGTCAATCTACAACTAGGACATGCTGTAACACAACTTGTCAATTTCCAACCAGGACTTGCTGTAACACAAGTTACCAACTACAACCTGGTCATACTGAAACACAACTTGACCATCTACAACCAGGACATACTGTAACACAAATTAACTATATCTACAATCAGGATATACTGTTACACAACTTAACTGTATCTACAACCTGGACATTCTGTAACACAACTTGTCAATCTACAACTAGGACATGCTGTAACACAACTTAACTATATCTACAACCAGGACTTGCTGTAACACAACTTAAAAACCTACAACCTGGATATGCTATAACACAACTTGACTATCTACAACCAAGACATACTGTAACACCACTTGACAATCTACAACCTGAATATACTGTCTACCACAAAGGACATACTTAAAAAAAATACAGCTGAACTATCTACAACCAGGACCTACTGTAAATAAATACAGCTGAACTATCTACAACCAGGATATACTGTAAATAAATACAGATAAACTATCTACAACCAAGATATACTGTAAATAATTACAGATGAACTATCTTCAACCAGGATATATTGTAAATAAATACAGATGAACTATCTACAACCAGGATTTATTGTAAATAAATACAGATGAACTATCTACAACCAGGATATACTGTAAATAGTTACAGATGAACTATCTTCAACCAGGATGTATTGTAAATAAAAACAGATGAACTATCTACAACCAGGACATACTGTAAATAAATACAGATGAACTATCTACAACCAGGATATACTGTAAATAAATACAGATGAACTATCTACAACAAATAAATACAGCTGCAACCAGGATATATTGTAACATAATTTGACAGGCTATTCTGATACACACCTCTACTATCTTTATTATGCAGTCGCCATTTGATTTCACTGCAATTAGACGGATTAATAGAATACTAAACAATACATAAATATTGCCTGTTTGGGGGTGGGGAGGGGTAACAGTTGAAATTGACACCCCATTGTCTACCGACGGAAGTTGATAATGGTTTTTGAGGGTCGTCAAATTCAACTGTTACCCTCCCAAACAGGCACTATTTATTTTATTATACTGAATGTCCTAATTTTAGAGAAAATTGTAAGTTGCTTTCATATAGAAATGACGTGAATTCTACGGCGAACCGTACGCGCATAATTTACGCGCATGTAACAATTCGTTGTGTTACCCGTTGCCAAGTGTGTTGCTAACGCTGAGCGTAATAGAACGGATAACTGCGTCTAAACCAATCAGATTTCAGCACATGTATTTATTAACATGAAAGTATAATAAATCTTTATTCTTATGCATTTAGACTATCTCTAGGCAAGCAAATAGTATAAGACTATGTTTGATTGAGTTTGAATAACAACAGCCTGGTTATATTGATAACGCTCTGTGTAAAACAATTGGAATTAACATTAAAATATTAATGCCAACCTATTAAATAAGTTTAATATACAATTAATTTATATAATACATTTTGAATTACTGTGGAATGATTTTATTCCTGGGGGTCAATGTTCGTGGGTAGGCAAAATTTTCTTGGTTCGTGGGGGACGTAATCTCGTTGGTAGAGTAATCATGATTATTTTAATAAATATTAAACAATTGATTGTATATAGGTTAAAATGTACTTTCGTGTGCAAGGGTTATCCACGGAAGCCATGAACATTGGTCTTCCACGAACAATGATGATTCCACAGTATTAAAAAATAGAGCAAACTGAGGTTTTGTGTAATGCAATGCATTTTGAATTGTTAATTATATGTTGAATTATGATATACAGGTCATCCTAATTAAGCTTTGTGTAATACATTTTGATTGTTATAGACAGTTCAAACTGATTAGGTTTTGTGTAATGCAATGCAATTTGAATTGTTATTTACATGTTGAATTATGATATTCAGTTCATACTAATTAAGCTTTGTGTAATACATTTTGATTATTATAGACAGATCAAACTGATAAGGTTTTGTGTAATACAATGCATTTTGAATTGTTAGATATATTTCATACTGATCAGGTCTAGGCTTTATGTAACACATTTTGATTGTTATAATATTTAACTTTTAATAATTGTGAATAATTCATATTGATCACGGTTTATGTAACACATTTTGAATTGCTATATCGAAAGTTCAGGTGTTGTGTAATGCATTTGATTATTATTAACAGTTCATATTGAACAGACCTTTAAAATACAATTTTGATAGTTAAGTGAAAGTAAAGACCTTTATTAGATCTGTGGATGCAAAAGTTAAAAGATGATGTCTGAGAAATAATAAATCATCAAAAGAAATATAAAAGTCGTATTCCACTGCATTGTATTATAAGAATCATTTAGCTGATACAGGCTATACTTTAAAACAATTATGTTTCTGCGATCGAAAGATTTGAATAAAAATTTACTGCCCCCGAATTTGATTGTGATAAAAGATGAAGTTACAGGAATGTTTTTTGTTCTAGCTTTAAAATAGTGGGTAGTACTGAGCGACATCATCTGTCTTATCGTATTTCTATTTAGGAATTTCTAAAAATACCTGATCAGTGACGGCGGTGTGGATCCTCCGTTTCAAAGTTAATATGTGTTTGTTTC